>JALBWW010000014.1:20588652-25426152 GCA_023212625.1 Styphnolobium japonicum
CAAATTGCAATATCCAAACAAAGATTAGTCAGTCATATGAAGATGAAGTGCAAGAATGGACCAAAAATACAAATTGTCAATTCCACAGCACAAACAACACATTCACAACAAGCAAGATCCAATACTAAAGTGCTGAGATAATATAGTCATGTATTCAATTTACTCAAACAAATTCATACCAATATCATACGTGCTGGAATCTTACATTTTTCACATTAAGCCTTAATACATTATAGAAAAACAAGAAAAGGAAAAGGGTGACTATGGGTTATCGAAGGTGATTCCCAATGCTTTGCCTCTGGGAGTTCTTCTATTCCGTCCTCTCTCACTACTCAAAGGCAACTTCACAGTGAATTCCCCAAAATATTTTTCGAAAATTCTCCTCAAATTCTCTCTCCCATTCCCTTTTTTTCTTTTTCCTCTCCCTTCACAACGGAGAACAACTCCCTCTTTATAGGGGGAGGTCTCTGCAACAATACATAAAAAAAGGAGAAAAAGGCTAAAACCCCTCATTCGCGCAAGCCTTGTAGGATCTGGGAAGCATGTCCTTCCTACTCGTATGATCGCGACAAAAAAGCAAAGAAATGGGTGGTACGGGTCCGTGAGACGTGGCTTTGGTCTAGTGAGGAGCCGAGTGGAGGGCGAGTTGCAGGGGTTGTGGTGCAGGTTTGGTCGGCGCATGAGGTAGTGGAGCGCGTTGGATGGTGAGTGGTAAGGGGACATGGTCCCCTCGTGCCCAAGGCGGCGCAGCAGAGGACATTTCCTCTACTAGGGCATCTCGTGTGAAAGACAATAAAAGGGGAGAAGGGGATTTGGGTTGGGCTGGATGGAATAAGTGTCTTGGGATGGAAATAAGCTAGAGGGGGAATGGATTGGGAAAGGGGAAATGAGTTGGTTAAAGTGGGCTTTTATATCTTTCTTTTTATATTTTTGTATTTTTATTTTGTTCTTTTTATTTTGGCTAATTAATTACTAATAATTTTTTTATTTCTTTTCTTTTTTTTGAATTTTTATAACTTTTATATGGCTCAGACAAAATATAGTATTCACAATCATTAGAGAAAACAAATGGTTGTAAATGTAACATAAAATAGGAAAACATCTCATATATTGAGTCTCTTATTTTTCAAATGTATATTTATCATATATTGCTTGCTTTGTTCACTTGATTAGATTCCTCCATTACCCTCAAAGGAAAATCCTGGATTCAATGATCTTTCTTGCAACAAAATTCATGTTGGTCATAATGAGCATGTCTTTTGAGGCTTGTCTTGTGGATGTGGAAGCGTATTTTCTGGACAAAATGTGGAAAAGTTCAATTAATTAGGCTAAGGTTTAGATAGAGTCTATATGATGAGGAATCTCAATCTCTTCAACTTTACAATTCCAATTACAAAGAAGTACGAAATTCCATATGAAATCTCTTATCCGATCATCAAAAGCAATAGAATGCCTATATATTAATGTAAATGCTTAGACAGAAGTTATAAAGAAAAATGTGAAAACTCTCTACCCATATATGATATTATTTCAGAGTGCTGATTTTTTAACATCAATTTTCATTTTATGTCACTTTTACACATTTCAAATTTGTATGGAAATTGTTCCATTACTTGTACAAGGAATCTACACACATGTGGGACTTGCACATTAATCAACTTTACACTATTCAAATAACACACAAGAATAACTTTTCTATTGTTTAATTTCAATTTATCAAGAAGTGGTTTAAATTTATTTCAAATAATTTCTCATAAAAAAATTATCCCTTTAGATAAGTACTCAATTTAATACTTCAATCATTAATTTCCCCTCTCCTTTATTTTTAAATTAATGATCAACACCACAATGCTATGAAACAAGTGTTATAAATAAATCCACGTATATGGATGGGGAGTTAACTATTATTACCAGATATTCAGTTGAGATCAGGACCATATACATTTCCTTTTGATTTTTAGTCATCCAAATATTTGATAAAATGTATCAAACATGGAACAAAGATAATGTTTGAAACAACACACACATATATATATTCAAAAAATTTCAGGGTGATATAAATCCATTTGTTATTGTGAATTGAAAAGTTAATTTGATGTTCTTTTGAATATCTATATGGTGTGACGATGCTAGAAAAACATGAGAAGGGATATAAAGGGGAGGAAATTTATTTTTAAGGATATTTTGGATATTTTATCCTTAAGTTAAAAAAAATCAAAATCTGAATATTAAAATGACGATGACGGGCAGAAGAGGAAATTTTCTTAATTTCCTCTTTTGTGCATGAGTGAGTGAGAAAGAGAGAGAGAGAGCTCTAAATCACTAAACCTGCTTGCACACTTGATTATTTGAGGTGAGTTCTTAATCTTTTGGGACTTATTCTTTCTTATATCTTTTATTCATGAGAACTCTAAAATATAGTGGGTAGCTCTATTTTGTGGAGATGATAACAAAATAATAGTTGAATATAATTTTTAAGGGGTGGTTAGAGATTTTGGGTTAGATTAGAGTAGAAATTTCATGTTTCTTGAAAGAACTTAGAAATCTTAAAGCCCCTGCTTAAGTTATATTAGAAAAATATTATCTTTTATGATTTTGACTTGGTGTAGGTCCTTGATGTCCTATCTAGATTTATTAAAGTATTTTTATTTGTGAGTAGATTCACAAGATATTACTCCACTTGCCTCCACAGAAGCTATTGGAGATAATTGAATTAGTTCTTCATTTCTGTGAGTGGAAGTGACATTTTTATTATTTTATTTGGGGAGACAAACCTTCCAAGAATATTTGAATTTTATTCAAATGAATTTTTATTAAAAAAAGGGATGAATAAATTATATTTATTACCACTTTGTGTTTAGAAATATTAAATGTTATGAAAGTTATATTTTAGTTATAGCTTTATCAATTCTATGAGCTATTTGAGTTGTCATTTATAATTATTAAAGTGAAAGTTCAGTTGGACATTTAGAAATGATTTCTGATTTTATTATTGAAAATAGTTAGTTTTGCTGTATAATATTTGTATATTATATTTTCAACATCCATTATGAGTTACATGTTAGAACATTGTTTGCCGTTAATGAAGAGATATAACAGCCTATATGCACATAGTAGATACAAAGATATAAATATACTTGGCAAGGTTAGTTGATTCAACTTGGCTATTGGGTGAGAAGACCCTTAGCCCTTTATGTGGTTGTAAGGTAAGCGGACCTTAGCCACAAGATTTGTGCTGGGTGTGGCAAGGCCCCTCGATTGAAATGAGCATAAGAACTGGTATGTTAGGTAAAGTTAACTCCCCAACTTGTGTTATAGTTCTTTCAGTGTTACTCATATAGATTACATTATTGATGATTAGAATTTTTAAAGAAACTTATGTTTATGTATAGTTTGGAGAAAAGATAGTATTTGATATAATAGCTTCATTTATAAATTTTATTTCCATCAGTTAGTATATTCAAAGATTATTGGAAAGCCTAAATATTTGGGCGATTATTTGTTTCTCTTCCAGTTCACTTAGTTTATTAATCTCGTACTGAGTTCTATGTGACTCACTTCATTCCATTCATTTTTAATTCAAATTCGCAGACAACTGAGTAGCTGGTTCCTAAAATTTGTTGTTCTCCCCAGGCTTATAGTCTTTTGGTATACCCTCCATCATTGTTACTGGGTAGGGTTATATTTTGACTTCAATATTTTGCAACTATAGGGGATAATGTGTTAAATTCTTTTGATTTGTATATAATATAGTTATTCTTGTTATGCAACTTTATATATATATATATATAGGTAATGCAAGAGAGAGACTCATGTTTATTGAAATTTCTAAGATTTGTATGGTTTTTTTTTTTTTCAGGTTGAATTTAAATTTGGTTTATTCACTTTTTAGGAGAGACTCTTCCTAATTTTCAGGAGCCCCTTTCTAAGTTTTTTAAATGATTTTTTAGCATTCTTAGCTAGGTTTGCCAAATTATGTAAGTGTTGAGTTAATTTAGCATGTATGCCGGTCATGGCCTAAGATTGGGTCATGACATATGGGGCCACACCCAAATAAAATCTCTATCCAATTATTAAAGATTTAAAGTTATACAATATTGTATAGGTAACTGGTACCACCACTCATGCACATTGGTTGCCAATTCAATTTAAGGCAATGAAACATCTCAAGAGAAAAAATTAGACGAACAAGACAAAATCCAATCGCATGCTTTCTTCTTCTCCACGCCCTTCCCCCCTCTTTATATTCATATATATACGTAGGGTTTCTTCCTACTTCCATATATGGTTGTTCTAACCTTGTTATTGCCTAAACAAATGACAGGGAGTAGTACACATCCAAAAGTACTTTTATGCTCAATCGAATGAAGATTTTAGGAAAGGTATATATGCTTAGTAAGTAAGTAAGCAAGCAAGTGCACCAGAAAAATGGAAGGTCCCCTTCAATACTTTTGAAAGCTTGCTTGAAAAGTCAATTTAATTAAATAGTGAAAACAAATTATTTTTAATATTTAAAATGACTTAATAATGTTTATTATATATCTACTTTTTGAGAGGTCTTCAACAATAACACCAATCTTGTCTGATTTAAATTATTAAATGAAAATAACTTTGTAATATAATCTTATTTATTTATGTACATGTAAGCAAGGTTAATGTCATGTGTTATTTATTTGTGAATTTTTTCTCTCTAAATTCTTACTCCTTTGATGCAACTCATCAATTTAATTGTCCCACTTTTAAACTGAAGATTAAATGAGATTTTAATTTATATTAACATTTTAAGATTAAATGATAATATCCTAACACACAGGTTATATTTGATTTTAAAAAAAATTGAAAGTCAAATTTCTAAACCATAACACTTACTCCCACATTTAATATGCTTGCATGCTGACGCACTCCAGCTACAATCTGCTCTGCTAAGAGTCACCCATTCGTAAGTTTTTTTTCTCAAAATTCTTATTCATTTGATGCAGCTTTGTCACCAATTTAATAGTCTTATTTTTTAACTAAGATTGAGTTTATCCTAACATTTCAAAATTAAATGGTAATATCCTAACACATAGATTATATTTGATTTTTCAAAAATTTTGAAAATCATTCAAACTTCTAAATTGTAACACCCACCCGCACATTCAATACATTTGTATAAAGACATACTCTAGTTACAATTTGTTCTGTCATGCCTTACCTTTTCAACATTCATTGACTTTTCAAATAATAGAGGTCATTAGCTATAACACAATACTCTTACACTATATTCATTGAAAATTCATAAATACAATTATATTTTTCCATCTACTTTGTTTTTATTGTGTCTTGCCAAATTTATTTTTGTGTACAATTCAATGCTGCAATGGCTACAAGACGATTTTGTTGATCAAGTCAATATCAACGATGATCAAAATATCTGGAATCTTAAAGTGATGGTTATTTATCTTTGGAGTGTTCATAATTTAAAGCAACTAGAGCTTTATAATTTTCTAGAAATGGTCATAATGGATGAGAGGATATTTCTTCTAAACTATTATTTTTAATGGTTCTTTAGAGTGTACTAATTTTGGGTTGATGTGACAATTATATATTGTGCCAGATATTGTGATGTGATAATCTGAATTTTTTAAGTATCTTATTCAAGGTGGGAAAATCCAATGCACAATGCAGAGCAATCACATTTTTTAGTTTCAAGAACTGTTGGTTGAGGGGAAAGTTAACGTTCCATCTAATATTTTTGTTGCACTAAATCAAGTTAAGATTGAACCTACACTTCATAAATTTATGTTATATTTCAAGCTTATTCAAGTGTTCGTCTTATAGAAGAATCTATAATTTCTATGAATGGATTTTTTTCACTCCTTTCTCCCAAAATTTTGAAGCCAAATATGTAGATTTCCACTTAGTTGGTATGTAATGATTGTGACATGTAATTTTATATTATAAGTTATTATTTATTGCATGATTATATTAACATTGAAGATTTTGTTTATAGATTTAATTAGAGTTCTTTCTGTAAAGGGAGAGTTAGTTAAATTTAAGAAAGATGGGTGACTTAGCAACTACATGGTGATTAAGTTAGATGATATTGAGTAACTCTCTTATATCTTCAACATGCTTTGTTTATTAGCATTTACATGTTATTGCATTTCTAATAAATTATTTCATTATTTTCAATGAAGTGGTGGGAAAAAGCTTTGTTGCTCATTGTGATTAGACCATGTCAATTGTTGAAATATTCAGTCGATAAAAAATATGTTGGTTTCATTATTATTCTTCAATTTGCTAAGTTGAAGTTCTTCAAAGGTAATATTTCAATAGATTATTGAATATTTTCATCTTAAATTTGTTAAATATAACATATAATATGTAAAATGGTGTTTACTTTCAGGTAAAATGGGAGTACCTAAAAAAATTATAATTCTAGGTTACTTATTAATGTTGATATTCTAGAGGTTCATGAGTTTTGTTTTCATAATAATACTTAATTAGCTTTAAAAAAATTATTTTATTATTATCTTAAGACATTATTTTCATTTTTTAATTTAGAGACTTCAAAATTGGATGTTGAAGTTCTTAATCAATCACTAACTCAAATGGTTGTTGTGCATAGCTAATTGATTAATCAATTTGAGACACTTATG
Source organism: Styphnolobium japonicum (assembly GCA_023212625.1). Taxonomy (NCBI): domain Eukaryota; kingdom Viridiplantae; phylum Streptophyta; class Magnoliopsida; order Fabales; family Fabaceae; genus Styphnolobium; species Styphnolobium japonicum. The sequence continues at coordinate 20,595,294 of JALBWW010000014.1, forward strand.
TTAGCTTTATACTAGGCTTTATTAGATGTTTATTGTGCCCAATATTAGTATTTTAGCTGAGTTTAATGTTGTTGGGCATTGTTAGGCTTTAATGTAAATTGTGAATAATTCTTGGATTTTGATACATTTTGACATTTCCTCATTGATTAGGCCATAACTTGGGATACAGTGATTCATTTGAGGTGATTTTGGTATCTTTGGAAAGTTAAGACAAGGCTCTACAAGTTTCATGAAGAACTCAAGAGCTTGATCATACTTTTAAGGGTCCAAAATAGCCCTGCAATTCATAGTGGGTTTGTTATCACTGGAATTTGAGTAGTGTGCATATATTGGGCCATATCGTGGGCTATAGGCCTCTTTTTGAGCTGAAACCATTGGAAAGATAAGACTCATATCTCCAACTTCACTAAAGACCATTTAGTCAATAGATGTTGTTTTAGGCATGATTATGAAGCTACAAGTTGGTTTGAATTTGGAAACACGTTCTGCTAACTTGACTTGAGGTAGGTGCAATATTTTTGGAATATCTGGAGTTGTAAAAGTCCAAATGGCATGAAACCAACGCCAAAAGTTCAAGGAGACAATGGTCTACAACTGCCATGAGACCTCCAAGCCAAAATACACCGTCTAGGTCATGAAAAACAAGCTGGAAGTCGGAGAAGAGTTGCTGACTAGAAGCCACTAACCATGTATCATGCTTCCATATTTGACAATTTTCATGTTTTTACAACATGCATTCAGATTATTTTTAATTATAAATTGGCTTCTATGATTAGTATAAATAGGGTAAATCTCTTTATATTAAGGAATCATTCAATTTGAAGTTAGTTTGAGTATTTGTTGAAGAAAGTTTGAATATTTGTGAGAGTTTTCTTTCTCTTCTTCTCCATTCTTTTTAGAATTTCGTTTTTGTTCTTTTATTTCTGAGTTCTTCCTTCCCATCCATGGAAGGCTAGACTCTCATAATCAATCTAAGGGATTAACCATCTTGATGTTTAATTTGGAGATCTTGTTTCACTTGTTCATATTGCTTAATTGTTATTCAAGTTTCTCTTCTTCCTCTTTTGATTTCTATCTAGATTGAATTGTTTAATTTGATTTAGATGTTGATGTGATAATAGCTTTATTATCATGTATTCAAAGAGGATCACAAAGACTAAACAATTTATTAAAGCTTTTTGATGGATTGTTCAGTTTGGTTAAATCCATCTTAAGTTAATTTATGTTGGATAATGCTTATTTTATCTAACCTTGATTAATCAAATCCTAAATGTTTATCTAGTAGAGGATTCTTTGATTATGTTGAGGCTTATTGATGTGATCTAAGGCCAAGAACATGGTTAGCAATTAAGTGAATTCCTTGTGATCAATGATGGATTAAACTCAAGATCGGTAAATTTCATTGGATTGGTTAATTTGTTAAATTGCATTTCTTTAATTCAACCGGTGTATTTTCTTTTCAAATCATCAAAACTCCTCCTTTTTAGTTATCTTGATCTAATTGAATCTTTGTTTTTTTATCCTTGAGAGACGATACGGTTCATGCTCTATACTATAAGTTAGTTTGTGAACCGGTAAATTTTATTTATTTGACGGATCTCAACAACCTCTTGTCACTAATCAATGGAAAACAATTTCATTAACTTATGTGTGTACACTGAAATAAAGGATTGGAAATAGGCTTGATTCATTCTTCATTATTTTTAATTGATTGTCACTTACTTTATTTCTAATCCTTATAATTCTTTTTAAGTAAACATGTTTTTGTTTATCAATTGTTTACCTCATCAAATTAGAAATTAATATTATCCTTTATCATATCTTCATAATATATATGCTAAATTTACAAGAACATTAATTGATACATTGCAATTTCCCATGAATGCTAAATTTACAAGAACATTAATTGATACATTGCAATTTCCCATGAATATTAATTATTTATTATATTGATGCAGAGCATATTTAAGTTTAAACTATAGTAGTCTGTTTGCTGATTTCAAGGTTCTACATTCTTATTGGCAAATTTTAAAGGTTAGGCACATTTTCTTTGTATAATTATATCATTCATATTTTTATTTACCTAACCTGTTTATTAAAGAGCTAAAATTATATTTAGTTACAAATTAACTAAATTGTTCTATTTTGACTAACCTAAATTAAAATATTGTAAAATCTTTGTACATGGTCTAATATTATAAAGTTACTTAACATCGTTAGAGACCAATAATCATAGACCTCAAGTTTTATATTTTTGTCGTTGTTATTATTATTATTATTATTATTATTATTATTTACATCTTGAATTATATTAGATATGTTAAATGCTTTATGATAAGGTTAATTTTTATGATTTTTGTGATTTTCTTTTTTGAGATAATTAAATTAGAAAGTTATTGGACTATTCTTTTTTGTATAGATCTGATAAAAAAAAATTATGTAAAAAGTATTACAATAAACAGCACATTATTATTATCATAAGTATTATCATAAATAAAACTCATCTCTTTATATTTTAAAAAAAACGGCATCTTTTTTACATTGCGTTTCCTGTGGATATCGTAGCAAATTTAATTGCATGTTGTTTGTTCAGTAATAATCTCCACCTTCATAATAAAGTTTGTAGCATCTGCTGTCCAAGAGTGATTGGACTAGCTTCCTGACTTTATTCCCATATCTTGGACAAGATATTTAGGTAAGCGTCAATGTCAAGCTAATTGCCTGATTAGTTAGGAGAAGCGTGATCGATAAGGAGAATCATAAGTCTTCCCAGAATGGCGAAATTGGTGATCAAAATCTGAGAGAACCTGAAGTCTACACTGATATTAGAAAAAAGATATTTTGAGATTACCAAATTGATTTATGTGTTACCAGCTTTGCTACATAGCTTGCGCCTTCTTCAAGAAGTAGAAACCCACATTCAAAGTTACGTTATAAGGTTTTTAATTTGACATTAGTACCTGTGGACACTTAAAATGTGGGTAAATGAACTTTTTCTTATCCCAATTCTTCTATATATGGATCAATGACTTTCTATGTCAGTGAACTAATTGAAAAGCATAGCGTGGTAACCCAAATTAGATCACATGTTTAAATCAGATCAAGGTCTTGTTTAAATAAACAAACTTGTTAAATAAGCTCTATTATCATAAATGTGTCTAAAATAAGTTATAAGTTAATGCTAGGTGATAACAAAGAGAATATTGTTGGTATCCTTGACATAGTGACAGTAATTAAAGTGAAAACAAGTTGAATTCCAACTACTCGCTGCCTACATGAGTGCTTGATTGTTCAAATTGTTCATACTACTTTTTGACTACTTTCTCATATTCTTTTCCTTTGGGGGCTTCCTATGAGGCTTCTCCCAAACTTAGCATGATTCATTGGATCGGACAACACAAAAACCAATATCTTCTTCAGCTGAACTGTTACCCATATCTGTATACATCAGTTGGATGTTTAGCTTTAATGACACAAAAATATATGACTCTACACTGTGACCAAACAAGAGCTGTAATGGAGGAATCAACCGTTCCAAAACATTTTATATCAATATTTATCATAAAAAAAGCCATATTCTTTTGATCTTTTCTCTTTTCAGGCCATGAACAAAGCTAATACATAACTATCAATAAAAAAAAATTCCCATTTTCTTGAGCATCTATATATATGCACTAAGAGAACCAAAAGACGTGGGGATACCTTGTGGGAAACTAAAATTAAGAAAAGACAAAGGAAAATATATAAAGGAAGATAAAGAAGAAGATGAGGAGGAAGGATAAAGTTCTTTGGCCGATCAGTTTATTTACCTAGTGTAATTTATGATCCAGAGCATGATTTTAAATCAAAGGCCCCATCACGTGATGCAACTATAACATCTTAGTTTCGACAGCCACTGCAATCGCGACAATTCATAATTGCAAATTGCATCAGTTATAGTGTAACGCAACTGTAATTTAAAACCTTGATAAAATTCAAAAGTAAAAACACAGAAAAGCAAAAGAAAAGGAGAAGATTTAGAGAGAGAGAGAGAGAGATCTAGTCTAGAGCAACAACATCATTCCCATTTTCTACATCAAAATTGCATATCTCATGCTGTCATTTACCATAAGATGATTCATCTCAGAAATCTGAGCAAATTCACCAGAGGCCCAAACCCCATCAGACCCATTAACATGAGGATGAGAGACACAAGAGAGTATTGACACTGGAACTTGAATAATAGTATAAATAAGTGAAAACCCACTCCACCCATGTTGTCTTCTTTCTCTGTCACCTCCAAATATTGGTAGTTCAACCACGTTCCCTGCTTCAAACATGTTCTCATCTGCCACCCTAGAGCTCTTCTTCATGTTCTGAAGATTTCTTCTCACTGCAGCTACAAGACGCCACATCTTCAATTATCTGGGGTTTGAAGAAATTGAAGAAGAGAATAGTTAGCACTTATATAGTATATATAGTCCAAACTCCAAAGCTTTTGAAGCATTTTCGAATATGGAGGTGTGAACTCTGAAGAAGAAATTAAAGATATATGGGTTGGAAGGGCCAACTCTTTCTATGAGGCTTTTGATAATGGTGTTTCGGTGGTGGTGTTGCTAGTGCTTGTGCTTATCACAAAAGGTTTATGGGTGCCTTTTAGTTTAAAAGAGCCAAGTAGCCAACTATCACTAGCATAGTAGCATTTTTTTTCAATTTTTTTTTTACATTTGAGAGGTGGGTCACGGGGGTCTATCAAACCCAATATGCCGACAAAGCTTCATAATGGTACAAACAAAGTCTAGTCTTCATTTTTTCAAATTTTGGGTTTCCTTTTGTTGAGTTATACATCAGTTACACAACTGATTTTATTATTTATGCAAACAAAAGGATGAAGTTTTTAAGGTATAATTTTACTGTTCATTTGGGTACAAATTGAAGGGTCCCAAACACATGAAGCTCAAAGACAAAAAGGGATGAGCTACAGATCTTATCAGAATGGGTATGGTGACCAATCATTTGGGTGAGTAACTTCATCAGAGAATCATTACCGTCCGATGATTGATAATCTTTATATAGACATTGCATGTGTATAGTAACAATTTGTCAGAATGATGCAAAGTTTTGTAGGTTCCCCACAAATTTAGCCTGTGGGAGAATCAATACCGATACCAAAATGTGATGGAGACCTATGTGGTGGTATGAATTAGTACCATTAATTTCTCCACTAAAGAAGCCTCATATGGTTGTCTAGTTATGTATTCCTGCCTTGCACCTGAGGAAACCAATATACAGATAGATACACGTACATTATAAATAAATTAGACCAAAAAACAACGAAAAACTGAGCTCTTGGAATTTTAATAAACCAAATATATAAATGCTATATAATCTTTCTTAAATAGGGTATCCCATCAAGAAGCTTAACAGCTAATGAGATATGGCTTATTGAAGGCCATAATAGCTAGTAAGTCAAGATGAGATGACTAGTATCCCATATTATAAAAAAATAAAATAAAAATACAAAAACCTATAAGGCATTCTATAGTGTGTTTGAAGTTGCAATTGCACTCCTTAAAAGCAAAATCTAGTAAGTTTAATTGCTTTGAGCTAGTAACTTGCTTTTTATGTCAAAGCAAATTTATATTTTTGCTGTGGAAGAGAAGCATGTAATTGAAGCTTTCTGGTAGCTAATAATATATGAAAACTATTTAAATTATTGTTTTCTTTTCATAGTAGTTCTCTCAAAAAGAACTTTTGCAGAAGAGATTATTATCATGATAGTAAACAATTTGCAACATGGCCCCAAATGAGTAATTAATAAATCTTTTATTTTATTTTTTTAATTTTAAGCATATTAAATGTTATTAAGATTTAAATTTATAAACTCTACTTAAATCTCACTCACTCCGATCGTTTCAGTTAAACCACATGGTTGATATAGTGTCTATTGGTTATAGTGCAATCCCCAATATTTAGAATGATTTAATCATTTTATTTTAATTGTTATGTAGGGTTTACTTGCTGAAGTTGTTGTAAGGTTTGCTTTTGTATTTTTGACGTTATTCTTTTCATTTTAATGTGAAAATTTTCACTGCGTTTAAAAGACTTGACATTTTTATTAGCTTTATATAAAGAACCTTGGTATGGAGCCCGAGCCGGATGTCGTCCGAAAAATAGAAAAATAAAGATTTATGGGTGGGGTCCATAAAAGAAACCTCACCTTTTATTCTTTTCTTGAAAATTTTCACTGCGTTTAAAAGACAACTTGACATTCTTATTAGCTTTATAAAAAAAAAACCTTGCTATGGAGCCCGAGTTTGAATGCAACCGGAAAAATAGAAAAATAAAGATTTATGGGTGGAGTCCACAAAAGAAATCCTACCTTTATTTACTATCCGGGCAAGTCCCAAATGAATTTCTCAGGCACCGTAGCTTTAATTTTCTTATATAAATTTAATCTAATACTATATATATATATATATATATATGATTTAATTTTAATCCGCTAAAATTTCGTTACACTGTCATATAATTATGTACTGACACATCATTAAAAGTGTTAATCTTTTGATGTAGTTATTATAATAGTTAAACTCTTTTAATGAGTTGGCAATACATGATTGGGTGACAGTGTAAAGAAGTTTTATACTGACAGTAAATCAAAATTAAACTCATATATATATATATATATATAAAGAACTAACAGGTTTAAAACTACCACGTGACAAAAAAATTTCTGACATTTGACACTTCTTTTTATTTTGATATTTGTCAAAGATAACTCTTTCAATTGGTATTCTCTTTTGACATATGTGCATATGTAACAGCCTGTGCTATAGATTTAACGACTGTGTTCACACATCAACATGGGTCTTTTTAGCGTGCTTATGTCTTCACTCACACGCACCCTGAGAACTTCCCAAGGGTCACTAATCCTAAAATTTCTCTAGGCTAAACATGTTTAATCTTGAAGTTTTTAAATTATGGGCTTCCGAAAAGGAGATGCGCCTTGTTAATATGAGTAATACTTATCAAATCTTATATGAGTTTTCCTTAATTATACAGTCTTATACATGCATAATCTCATAATTCCTCTATATTTCTAGTGCGAACTCGGTTCATTCATGTCACTCCTCCGCTTAAAAGCTTGTCAGGAGCCACTCATTGTCCATGCTTCTTACACCGGCTATGGTCATCCTATGGTCATCCCGGGTATTACAGCATACATAATAAATTTTAATGCTTCAGAGCTCATATGACTTTCAATTTATTTCTTTTAAACCAATGTACAACTTTCAATACTATATTTACTGTCTATTCGGTGCCTTTTGAATTCATATGGTGGCACTGTGCTTTGGAATCTGCTTCCTGTAAAACCTATTATTTACTACTGATAAGTCTTACGTGGAATATTTTTTTTTCTTTATTACATATAAAATTCAGCAGCGTTTCCTTTGTTTCTCGTATGTTCCCAAACGTCATAGATAAATAGCGGATTCCAAACAATCATTCAAACCAACCAGAGTACATATATATATATATATACATCAACAAGAGATCTCTGATCTCATTCAAAACATTATCTCATTCAAAATATTATCGTAGACGACATTATACAAGTCAGTATACTAGACACTATCCTGACCGGAAAGACACTAAAATATTAACATATTATAAATACATAATGGAGCTCACTCCACCAAAATACAAGTATCATAGAATCCTCCATACTTAACCCGTAGAGGGTCCTGGTGATCCTCGCGAATCTGAGAAAGAGGGGTGAGAAATAACTTCCCAAAGAATGAATAAAATCCTTGCATATAAAGTATGCATGTAATTAGAATGCAAGCATACACACACAATTCAATATATCAAGTAATATCAAACCAACGTATGCAATGAGTTTATGAATGCACATGATGTTCACACCTTTTCTTCACACTTTTTCTTTCTCCACTCCTCTTGTTGTGCACTAACCCCTTCCGGTTAGGCCCTCGCAATATGCAATATGCAATGTTTTATGTCATTCCGTTTCCATCTAACCCCGTAGGTTAGGCACCCCTCAAGTATTGTGCACTAACCCCTTCCGGTTAGGCCATCTCACTATGCAATGCAAGTCATTATGCACCGCTTATTCTTTCAAATAACCCCTTCCGGTTAGGTAATCTCTCACATATTGTACACTAACCCCTTCCGGTTAGACCATCTCACCATGCAATGCAATGCTTTCATATTCATATCATGCTCAATCATAATATCATAATAACATCACATTTAATCAATACAAGATTTAAACTACACAAACATTGTACTCAATCCTCTCAATTTATGATTGAACCACACAAGTATTATGCTCAATCCTCTCAACCACTTCCACTTAGTCACACATCCCTTCATTGTACTAAGTTATCATTTCAAGCCTATGTGAATCTATTCATACACTATTGTGAATCTATTCACACGTTATTGTGAATCTATTCACAATGCTATTCATGGGTCTTGTGAATCTATTCACACACTATTGTGAATCTATTCACACATTATTGTGAATCTATTCACAATGCTATTCATGGGTCTTGTGAATCTATTCACACACTATTGTGAATCTATTCACAATGCTATTCTTGGATCTGTGAATCTATTCACAAAATGTTGTGAATCGATTCACAAGACTATTCACGAAGTTCATAATGCTATTCACAGTCTCGTGAATCTATTCACAAAATGTTGTGAATCGATTCACAAGGCTATTCACGCTGCCTCAAAATGCTATTCACAAGTCCGTGAATCTATTCACAAAATGTTGTGAATCGATTCACAGTGCTATTCACGCGTTCAAAATGCTATTCACAGGTCTGTGAATCTATTCACAAAATGTTGTGAATCGATTCACAGTGCTATTCACGCGTTCACAATGCTATTCACGCGTTCACAATGCTATTCACAGGTCTTGTGAATCTATTCACACACTATTGTGAATCTATTCACAGACATAAAAAATCAACATTTGATCATGCACCTCTTATCTTAAACTCTATTCATTCATCCATTCATTCATCCATTCATCCATCCATCCATTCATTCATTCATTTCATTGAATAACAAGTAGCAAATCCAATCATTCTCATACATCCATACCATTGAATACAAGTAACAATCCAAACATTCAAAAACAACACTAACACAGAAGTTCTTATCTTCAAGACTTAAACTTACACCCTAAATAACACCATACCATAACACAAATCAACCCACACTCACCTAGCAATGATTTGGGACAAGAACTAGGTTTGAGGTGATATCAAACCAACCAAAATCCTTATAAAGACTTCTTCTTCAACTTCCTTCAAAACAACCAAATCATACAAGAACTTTAGAATTTGTGTTCTTGATTCTCAAAGATGAACATGAGTTCTCCATTAAACTAAAACCATAGGATTGAAGAAGAGATGAAGGTGATCAATAACCATCAAATAACCTAAGCCAAAAGATGAGTAAAAACACTTACTTTGGACCTTGAAAGCTTGGAAACCTTGGCTATGGAGACTTTGATATTTTTAAGAAGATGACCATATGCTCATCTAACATGCACGGCTCCAACATGAAGAAAGGGGTGAAGTTGAATTGTCAACTTTGCCCTCCACTTGAATGAGAATTCACAAAATTGCCACCGAGGGTGTAAAATGACCAAAATAACCCTTGGTGATTTCTAAAAATTCCCAATTTATCCCAATTCTAGAAAATTACACTAGGACTTCTATATGATTTTGTTAAGCTAGAAATAAGATTGGAATCAAAATTTAGGGATGTTACATTCTCCTCCTTAAAAGAATTTTTGCCCACAAAATTCAGCTAGAGATATACCCGATAAAATAGGTTTCGGGATGTTGCTTGGCGCAAATCTTCCTCCAACTCCCATGTAGCCTCTTCTTTCAGTGACAATCCATCCTGCAACACCTTCACCAGGGAAATAGTCTTGTTCCTCGTGTGGACTTCACATCGCTGGCCAATGATCTTAGTCGGCTTAGCCTCAAATGTAAGGTCACCAATTGTACCGACTCAACCTCTATGATGTGTGAAGGATCTCGAACATACTTTCTTAATCGAGATACATGGAACACAGGATGGAGATTTGACAGATGTGGTGGAAGGGCTATGTGGTAAGCTACATGTCCAACACGCTTCTAATTTGAAACTACCAATGAAACGAGGATTTAACTTCTTTGCCCTAATGGCCCTACCAATACCTGGTCACGAGAGACTCTAAGAAATACATGGTCACCCTCTTCAAACTCTAAAGGACGCCTTCTTTTGTCAAGATAACTCTTTGCCGACTCGAGCAACTCTTATTTTCTCCTCGTATAACCCTAATCTTTTTAGTGGTCTCTGCACTAAACTGGGCCTAATAGGTTTCGTCACCTACCTCATACCAAAGATAGAGGCTAATTCGCTACACTTCCTACCATAGAGGGCCTCATACTTGCCATCCCAATGCCGGAATGGTAATCGTTGTTGTATGCAAACTCTATCAATGGTAAATACCTATCCCAACTACCCTTATCTTCGAGGACACAAGCTCTCAAGATATCTTCTAACGTTTGGATAGTCCTCTGATTGACCATCGTCAGTGGGTGATAAGCAAGACTAAAACTAAGCTTAGTCCCAAAAGATTGATGTAAGGCATTCCAAAATCTAGAGGTAATCAGATCTCTATCTCACACTATGTTCAATGGCACTCCGTGTAGTCGGACAATCTCTCCAACAAATAACTCAAAGAAGCTTATCTAGGGAATAGGAAATCCTAATGGGAAGAAAATGAGTAGACTTAGTTACCTGTCCACAATGACCCATATAGCATCATAACCCTTCTGCACTCTAGGCAAACCAAATACAAAATCCATGGTAATTTTGTCCCACTTCCACTGGAATTTCCAAAGGTTGGAGCATTCCGCTAGTTTCTCGTGTCTCGATCTTGACCTTCCGACAAGTCAAACACTTGGCCACATACTCACCACATCTCTTTTCATTCCTCACACCAAAATCTTCATTCAAATCTTGATACATCTTAGTCGCACCAGATGCATCGAGAACTTACTCTTGTGAGCCTCCTCAAGAATCTCGTTCTTTAAGGTTTCCCCTTTAGGAACACAAATCCTTTGTCTAAACTTAATCAATCCATCATCTTCCAAGGAGAAAGCTATCGAGACCCCTACGACCTTGTAGTTCCTTATCCAAACTTTGTTCATGTCTAATCTGATCCTTAAGGTCGCATGAGATTTCCAACAAAGCCAATCTCAACGCCACACTACTCAGTCCACTTGTAAATTAAGGTCTCGAAATTGCTCTACCAAGTCCAAATTTCATGCACCATCATCCGAGATACGTGCAAAGATTTCTACTAAGGGCATCACCTACAACGTTGGCCTTGCCAGATGATACTTAAGCTCAAAGTCATAATCCTTTAAGTATTCCATCCATCTCCTTTGTCTCATGTTCAAACTCTCCTTTGATCAAACAAAGATATTTCAAACTCTTATGATCACTAAACACCTCAAACTTTACACCATACAAGTAATGTCTCCGCATCTTAAGTGCAAAAACTATGGCGCTAGTTCTAGGTCATGGGCCTGATAATTCTCCTCATGAGGTCTAAGCTGCCTAGAGGCGTAAGCCACTACCTTCCTATCCCGCATTAATACACATCCTAAGCCCAACTTAGAGGCATCACAAGACACCTCTAAATCTCCGGATAGGTCGCAATAACTAATACTCAAGTCGCGGGTCAATCTATGCTTGAGTTCCCGAAAACTCTTCTCACATTTTTCACTCCACACCATAGCTTGTCCTTTCCGGTCGGGCCGCTTAGAGGACGGGCTAACTGAGAAAACCCCGAATGAATTTCCTGTGAATATCCTCGCTAATCCTATAAAACTCCCCGATCTCGCAGAATCGACTTTGGTCGCCCTAATCGTACTTTACCGCCTCAACCTTACTAGAGTCCACCGCTACCCCTTCCCCTGGGGATATAGTGTGCTCCTAGAAATTTCACCTCATTCAACCGTAACTCACACTTCTCCCGCTTAGCATACGCTTCCTCTCTCTCAGTATCTGCAGACTATCATAAGATGTTCCTCGTGTTCTTCCACAAACCGGGAATAAATGAGAATATCATCTATGAACACTACCACAAACTTATCTAGGTATGGTCTGAAAATTCTATTCATATAATCCATAAACACCGCTGAGCATTGGTTAGACCAAACTACATCACCAAATACTCATAATGTCCATACCTAGTTCTAAAAGGCATTTTGGTACATCATCCTACTTATCTTAATTTGATGGTAACCAGTAATCGAAGATCAATCTTGTAGAGAATACCGTGGCATCTCTAAGTTGGTTAAGCAAATCATCTATCCTAGGTAATGGGTACCTATTCTTTATGGTAATCTTATTCAAATGCTTGCCGTAATCCACACACAATCTCATACTACCATCCTTCTTTTTCACCAACAACACCTGCTCCCCATGGAGACACACTGGTCCGGGATGAATCCTCTTTCAAGTAATTCCTCTACTTGTTTCTTAAGTTCTCCTAGTTCCAAGGGTGACATTCTATAAGGTGCTATAGAAACGGGTCCAAATTCTGGTACTAGGTCTATAACAAACTCTACTTCTCTATCAGTGGCAAACTAGGAATCTCCTTAGAAACACATCCATAAACTCACTCACTATTGGCATTCCAAACAATTCGATCAACCTCTAAGTCTAAAGAAAATAGTACCATGTATACTTGACTCCCATCCACCAGGCAATGGTTCAATTCCTGACACTTCTGGGTAACATGGAAATTTCAGAATCGTTGTATGATTTATAACAGAGGAATAATGATAGTCTTATTACAACAATCTAATAACACCTGGTTGGTTGCAAGCCAATCCATACCCAAGATAACATCTAACCCTCTCAAGGGTAAACAAATCAAATCAACAACAAACGCTCGGCCCTGGAATACAAATGTGCAAAGCTTTAAGCAAATACGGTTGTAAGAATGTTATCCTTAGCAGGAGTAGTCACCGACAACGTATAAGGTAAGGGAAGTAGTGGTCGACTCAAGGACTTCACACATGCATCGAAATGAATGAATGGGTTGCTCCGCAGTCAAACAAAGACAATTAAGTTCTCGACTATCTCGCAAGCACATACCTTGGATCAAATCATCCGCATGTGCCTCCGCCCCACTCGAGGGTATACACTCGCCCGGGTTGGTGGTCTAGGGTTTGAAACTCGGTGCCTTAGAAACTGTGGGCAATCTCGGAAGTGTGCCCTTCACTGCACTTGAAGCAAATCACAACTCCGTCGGGCAATATTTTTGCAATGTGTCCCTTCCGCCACAAACAAAACACACTCCAGTAATCGTCCGACAAGTACCCTGATGCGGTTTCCCACATGTCTTACATGGTTCGACTTTAGCCTTCTTAGTACTTCGTGGCAAAGCCGGAAAACTTCCGACTTTCTTCCCAGCTTCCTCGATCGCTTCCTCGCAGCAACAGAGTCATGCACTCTTCCATAGTCAAACACTTCTCAACCGTGAGAAGCAAAATCCTCGATCTCAAAGCCAAGAATAAATTTCTCAAACCAAACTCAAGTCCCCTCTCGAATCGAATGGACTTCCAATTCTCATTCTACCATTCTAGGTAACTAGAGTATTTAGACACCATCAAACTTAGTAGTCACAGACCGACCAAATTGGTGAGATCTCTCTGTCTCAAATGCATAAACTCTTGTTCTTTCTGGATTCTGACATTAGCGGGGAAGTACTTATGCAGAAATGCCATCTTAAATGTCTCCCAAGTGATGGGATCCTCCCTAACTAGTAGTCCAGGATGAGTAGCCTCCCACCAATGTTCGGCCTCATCCTCCAATTTGTAAGGCAAAGAAAGTTAACTTTCTCGCTTCCTCGCATTAATCGCATGGCCTTAAAATCTTCTCAAGGTGTTTCACCCACCTTTCAAAATGCCTATCGGGTCATAGTTCCCATGAAAAGACGGGATCCCTCTTGCAGTAACTCCGTCATCCCCAATCGTTGAGGAACGACAAGTCCCCGCATTAGGATTGCCATCATGCTGGTCCAGCATACGGTCTATGGCTTGAGCCAAATGTGCAAGCACACCACCGCACTCCGCCTCACCAAGCCAGAGTGCAGCTGGTTGACCTCGACCTCTACTCGGCTACTCGGCTCCACTACGGGTTCGCCTCTAGTCCGCTCATAACTCGTATACAAGACAGAAACATCGGGTTGATCACCCCACCTCACATGCAATATATCAAAAGTATATGAAAAGCTATAGGCACACATCCTAAGTGCTCAAAGAGATGACTCTAGGACTCCATATTTCTCAGCCCCATAGAAAGAACTCGCTTCCGATACCAAAATGTAAAACCTATTATTTACTACTCGATAAGTCTTACGTGGAATATTTTTTTCTTTATTACATATAAAATTCAGCAGCTTTTCCTTTGTTTCTCGATGTTCCCAAACGTCATAGATAAATAGCGGATTCCAAACAATCATTCAAACCAACCAGTAGTACATATATATATATATATATATATATATACATCAACAAGAGATCTCTCGATCTCATTCAAAACATTATCTCATTCAAAATATTATCGTAGCACGTACATTATACAAGTGTATACTAGACACTATCCCGATCGAAAGCACACTAAAATATTAACATATTATAAATACATAATGGAGCTCACTCCACCAAAATACAAGTATCATAGAATCCTCCATACTTAACCCGTAGAGGGTCCGGGTGATCCTCAAGGGAACCGAGAAAGAGGGGGTGAGAAATAACTTCCCAAAGGAATGTGAATAAAACTTGTATATAAAGTATGCATGTAATTAGAATGCAAGCATACACACACAATTCAATATATCAAGTAATATCAAACCAACGTATGCAATGAGTTTATGAATGCACATGATGTTCACACCTTTTCTTCACACTTTTTCTTTCTCCACTCCTCTTGTTGTGCACTAACCCCTTCCGGTTAGGCCCTCGCAATATGCAATATGCAATGTTTTATGTCATTCCGTTTCCATCTAACCCCCGTAGGTTAGGCACCCTCAAGTATTGTGCACCAACCCCTTCCTAAGCTAGGCCATCTCACTATGCAATGCAAGTCATTATGCACCGCTTATTCTTTCAAATAACCCCTTCCGGTTAGGTAATCTCTCACATATTGTACACTAACCCCTTCCGGTTAGACCATCTCACCATGCAATGCAATGCTTTCATATTCATATCATGCTCAATCATAATATCATAATAACATCACATTTAATCAATACAAGATTTAAACTACACAAACATTGTACTCAATCCTCTCAATTTATGATTGAACCACACAAGTATTATGCTCAATCCTCTCAACCACTTCCACTTAGTCACACATCCCTTCATTGTACTAAGTTATCATTTCAAGCCTATGTGAATCTATTCATACACTATTGTGAATCTATTCACACGTTATTGTGAATCTATTCACAATGCTATTCATGGGTCTTGTGAATCTATTCACACACTATTGTGAATCTATTCACACATTATTGTGAATCTATTCACAATGCTATTCATGGGTCTTGTGAATCTATTCACACACTATTGTGAATCTATTCACAATGCTATTCTTGGATCTGTGAATCTATTCACAAAATGTTGTGAATCGATTCACAGTACTATTCACGAGTTCATAATGCTATTCACAGGTCTGTGAATCTATTCACAAAATGTTGTGAATCGATTCACAAACTTGGCTATTCACTGCTCAAAATGCTATTCACAAGTTCGTGAATCTATTCACAAAATGTTGTGAATCGATTCACAAGGCTATTCACGCGTTTCAAAATGTTATTCACAGTCAGTCTGAATCTATTCACAAAATGTTGTGAATCGATTCACGCTGCTATTCACGCTCACAATGTTATTCACAAAGTCTTGTGAATCTATTCACACACTATTGTGAATCTATTCACAGACATTACAAAAATCAACATTTGATCATGCACCTCTTATCTTAAACTCTATTCATTCATCCATTCATTCATCCATTCATCCATCCATCCATTCATTCATTCATTTCATTGAATAACAAGTAGCAAATCCAATCATTCTCATACATCCATACCATTGAATACAAGTAACAATCCAAACATTCAAAAACAACCTTAACACATAGAAGTTCTTATCTTCAAGACTTAAACGTACACCCTAAATAACACCATACCATAACACAAATCAACCCACACTCACCTAGCAATGATTTGGGACAAGAACTAGGTTTGAGGTGATATCAAACCAACCAAAATCCTTATAAAGACTTCTTCTTCAACTTCCTTCAAAACAACCAAATCATACAAGAACTTTAGAATTTGTGTTCTTGATTCTCAAAGATGAACATGAGTTCTCCATTAAACTAAAACCATAGGATTGAAGAAGAGATGAAGGTGATCAATAACCATCAAATAACCTAAGCCAAAAGATGAGTAAAAACACTTACTTTGGACCTTAAAAGCTTGGAAAACCTTGGCTATGGAGACTTTGATATTTTTAAGAAGATGACCATATGCTCATCTAACATGCACGGCTCCAACATGAAGAAAGGGGGGTGAAGTTGAATTGTCAACTTTGCCCTCCACTTGAATGAGAATTCACAAAATTGCCACTAAGGGTGTAAAATGACCAAAATACCCTTGGTGATTTCTAAAAATTCCCAATTTATCCCAATTCTAGAAAATTACACTAGGACTTCTATATGATTTTGTTAAGCTAGAAATAAGATTGGAATCAAAATTTAGGGATGTTACACTTCTCATGCTAATCTTAATTTCTCAATTCACTTCCTTGCTGGAGCAAGTTTCAACGGTGTAAGTGGCTTTGAATTTCTATCCCTCTTTATTGTTTCCATATTTTCAATATCTTGAACCCAATCCATGCGTCTATAAGTGGGTTTGGTTGTAAGACATTTTAGGTTCGAACTCTTCCTCTGTATTTGGTTCCTTTCCATGGGCATTTCTTGTGAGATCGTTTTCAACTTCTCATAACCAAGGTAGGTGTGTTGCTTCTATCTTTCACTTTTCTTAATTTCTATTCTTTTTTTCGTTTTTTTTTTCTTGCTTATGCTTCATGGTCCACAACAACCCGACTGAATTAACCTTCTTAACTATTTTTTTTAATTATTATTTTGGCTTATTATGGTCGCGGCAGATTCTTCAAGTTCTCAGAAGTATGTGGAACCTGATAAGGAAAATAATCTGGTTGGGGCTGGGTATCAAGCTTTTGAGGATTCTGTTCCAGGAAGAACTTTGTTGATTGAACTATATTATGAGTTTATCAAAAGTGGCTGAGCAATATAGATTGAAATTTCAGTTTAGGTCTTCCATTATACAATTAAATGTACTTGTATTTCAAGATTTTAGTGCTACCATAATATGTAATAATTATTTAATTTTCTTCATTTTTTTTGGTCCAACTCTAAACATGTTGCAAATAGGTTAGCGTATCATAACTGATCATGTCCAGCATGATAACAAATACATTTGCAATATTGTGTTTTTTATATTATACTTCTCTATCTTTCAGAATCACTTGATATATTGAGACTATTTTGCAGTTGGTGCACCAAAATTACTGCTTCGGGTATATCTGAACTTGTGAAGCACTGCATTTATTGCAGTTGCAGATTGCACAAGATGTAGAGCTCATAAAGGCACAAACCTATTAAAAAATATTTTAAATGATGCAGAGATAAATGGGCTACTCACTTAGGAAAAGAGAAAAGTTGAGTTAGGGAATGTTTTTAGGTCTTAGTTTTCTTCTTTGTGTTACAAGATTATTTAAGAACCATTGTTCTACCCTTTGGTTGTCTTGATGTTGGAATATCACGTCACCTAGCACTACTTTTTTAGGTTGTAAGATTATCTCAATTTATCAGTTAAAGAAATATCAACTAAAGCTAACTTCATTCTTCTGGTGCTTAGGTACTTGCTGATAGGATTAATATTCACTGGATGTTGGTCAAAGGGACCTATTACATGAAACTGATGATGGAGGTGTGAATTTAATTAAAGTTGACAATGGAAGGTAATTATCTTATGGATTCCGTTTTTTTAATATTGCTTTTAAGGGAGTTTTATTCAATGGTCAATTTTATCATTGTATATGTCAAGTCTCTTCATTCTTTTTTTGGATTTTATCAGATTTGAAAGAGTTTACTGCTTATGGATTTTTCTTTTTCATGTTAGTACTCTATGTATGAATAGTTTGTGTCAGGGAGATTTTTCTCCATTTTAAGTGAACTTTTTATCTGTTATGTGACCCTATTTTTGTTCTCCAATATATAAGGTGACCAAAAAAGTTGTATCATGAAGTGTGGGAATTGTGGAGCGCAACCAAAAGCAAAGTAAGCATAAAGCTCTAACTGTTTATATGTTAATTCCATATTTTAATTTCCTCATATCTTGATCTTTACTTGCAGAAGAGAACAGACATCACTCAAAGCGGTAGAAAAAGTTCTAGATCATCATTGATTACCCT
The DNA here is from genome assembly GCA_023212625.1 of Styphnolobium japonicum. Taxonomy (NCBI): domain Eukaryota; kingdom Viridiplantae; phylum Streptophyta; class Magnoliopsida; order Fabales; family Fabaceae; genus Styphnolobium; species Styphnolobium japonicum. The sequence goes on from JALBWW010000014.1 coordinate 20,613,884, forward strand.
TAGTCAGTACACTTATGATACCCAAATTCCCATGAATATGTGTCACAATCACAAGTTGACCATTGACTTCCAACTAAGTACTTCAAAAGGTTGCATTAGGTTCATACCACCTAGAGGGCCAACTCAACTAACTTTAATTGTGGGGGGTGTCGGGCACATTTATGGAGTACATCAAGGATGGCCAAAAATGGAGTATAGAATTAGAGCTTGAATTTTTGCTGGTATCACTTGGCAAATCCATGTTAAGCAGAAAACTCTATTTGTGTGTGGTTCTCATGTACTAATTATGACTAGATGTTATTAGACTGATTTGCTCTGAGAAATTAACTTCCAATTTAATAATGGCTCTTTTTAGCACTCCTATAAAAATGAAGCTTGAAGATAGGACTCACTTCATTTTGTTAAGTTACGGATATGTCATAATGTATATTAGACCAATTAACTTAAAATACCGGTGCAAGGCACCGACTACATGGTGGTATATGTTTCTCTACCTTGCCAACTCCGACTATAGCATATGATCATTAATTAGGTAAAATGGTTATTGTATGTTTTTTAAATTTATTGCCATTAAACATATTTGGATTGGGAATTCTGCAGCAACTGTACATGGACGAAAGATTGTTTTTGATACTGTCATGTTCATTGTATTATTTTATTATTATGTTATAGGTGCTTTTTTTTATTGCACAGAAAGTTATTTTATTTTTCTTACATATGTATATTACTTTATTTTTGTAATGTAAGCATTTTTTTTATTGAAAGCTCTCAATGTTACTTATATCGTCTAAAATAATTATTTCATTTGTATTGGTTTTGTCATTATAATTAACATCTCATTACTTAAATTATTTGAAATTCTTTTTGTTGAATTTTAGTTATCAATTACATGTACTTTTAAATTTTAATTTTTTAATTATTAAACAATACTTATTGTTATATCGTGCATCGCATAGGTAATATACTAATTAGAGAGCCGTGGAATTGAATCCACTTAGAAAAATTGATAGAGAAAATCTAAAAATAAAAAATAGATGGATATAAACTAATTTGTAATGAAACTTGAAGTACAGAGTTTAATCAAACGTAAATAACAGTGTATTGAGCATAAACCCTAGTCATTATGCACATAAAAGAAACCCATCACTATTAGAGGTGGGTAATGGGTTAATCTGGCTAGGCTTGTTACAGACTTATCTTATGTGGGTTAGATTAGATTGGCTTGTTTTAATAACAAGTTGAGAATATGACCAACTTAGACTCGGTTCTCACAAGCTTGTGAGTTAGTGGGCCAGCCTACCAACTCGCTAATCTTTTTTTATTTTTAGTAATTTAAATAAAAAAGTATGTGTATAAATGTAATATGAGGTCATTAGTTAAGCCTTTTGAACTACTTTTTGAAGATTTTTAAAGCTTCTAGTTGGGCATAGAGATTAGATAAGTTAAACACTAATATTGAGCTTCTAATTAAGAGTATTTTAGTGAATAAAAGTTATTTTTTTTGAAAAAAAGAAATATAGGGTCACGTTACAACCCACGGGCCAGCTCAGTTCAACCAACTTAACCCGCGAGTTAAACAGATCTGACTGTACTGATCCAAGATAGTTGTGAATTGTGTATTAATTAAGATGATCCTATCCTTTTAAGGAACTTAGTTAAATGGGCTGGCTCACAGGCCTTGACCCATTTAGCCAGCTCTAATCACTATAGTGGTATTCATCATCACCACTAAGAAACTAGCATTTTTGTTTATTCTTATGTCACAGTCAAGAATTAATGGGAGAAAAGTTGTTGACCAAAACGTGAAGGGTTGCACATTAGTTCCTTAATATATGCATATAGTTATGGTGTGTATAAGCCTTGCACATTCTATTCTATTAAATTATTGCAAGTCCTCTTACCTGCGAATTATATCCACCATAATTTGGGGAATTAAATTAGTTCTTGCAGCAAAGAAAGCGAAATGACTTTTGGGGCGCATTATTTAGTAATTTTTCTTATTTATCTATATTATCTTCAACCGTTGCATGTCTCATTTGTATTATATAGGAGCACACTAGAATTCAAGGTGCAGTAAGGGCAGTCACTATTATTGTAATTTTAATCTTACTTTTAATTTAAGTCAATAAAGTTGGAGGGAGGTGGAGGCCAAGGCAGGCTTGTGCCCCTCCTTCAGTCTTTCACCTCCTCTATCTCTCTCTTCTAATCTTTACATAATTGTTTCTTTTTTTTTTTCATAAGTTTTTATGTGCTACCTTTCAAATGTTTTACTTCTTGTCTTATTCCGAACAATACATTTGTTCAATAAGAAAGAAAGAGGAAAGGGTAGGGAAGTAAGTATATGAAGAACCAAGGCCCAAGAAACATGGTGCATGCATGTTCCACTGCTTCTACCTCTCAAGAAGATGAGGAGCTGACTATGTACAGGTACTCTTATATTGTTGTCAAACTCATATCGGGTATGTATATCGTATGAGTAAACAGTAGATACATGTGGGGTGCATACTTGGTATGTCCTTAAAATTTATTTATTCAGTACGTTTTAGTATGGCTTCTTTATGCATCTTTTGAATTTTAGAGAGACTTGATAAATTTGAATTTATGTATCTTTTACTTTGTTGATGTACTTTATGAAGTTTTGTTCACAGTTTGAAGTTAGAATATTATATATAAAAATAATTATCATTTTCTGACTTAATTACTTAATTATTTTTTATTCTATATATATATATATATATATATATTCTTTTATGTTTTGATATAATATTTTTTCGCTCCTGTAGTTTAATTTCTAAAAATTTTAAGACAACATTTACATATGCCTGTACCGCTACAGGTAGTTGTAACTCCTTGTACCGTATCTATGCAACTTAGGAGCTGACATCAGTAACGAGTCTGAAACAACAAATTTGGCAGAAAGTGAAAATGTTTTCATGGCTTTGGGCGTCATATAAATGATTACACCGATTACTTACAATTTGAAGATTTTGAAGAGAAAATAGAATTTGAAGATGTACAATCAGTTTGATCTAAGTAGTATACAGAGACAGGCTGATGAATTTCAGAATGATGCCACTGAGGCACTGACAAGCTTAATACTTTCGAGAAAATGTCAAGCCTGTGAGGACTGACATCTGAGAAATCAAAGATAACAACAAATGCTGGGGGGTGACATGGATTTTGTGATCAATCTGATGAAGGATCCTGCCAAGAAATCCAAATGATTCCGCTGTGTTCTCTTTTTCTTTTTCCCACCTTCAAGTCATATGGTTGCACTTGTAATTAGATATTCACATGCATGACTATTTGTTTTGTTCTCTGTTTTTATGGCCTTTTATGTTTCTAGTTTTTATGATGAAGGGGGGAGAGAAAAACCATGTATGCAAAGGGGAGTGTTAAGCATTTTCGGATTGAGTGCAGAAATTTTCTTGGCCAAAAGCTACGTTCGAATGGTTCAAAGCATTGTTTTAAAAACCGGTTCTGGTTCAACCAAAGAACCGCCCGAGCAGTTAAACCGTAAAAATCATAAAAAAAATCGATTGAACCGGTTAAACCGGTAAAAAATCGGAAATAAAAAACCGGTTGAACCGGTTATCAACTTTTAAATTGAATTTTTATTAAAAAAGAAAGAATAAAATGGTTCTTTTTTAAAAAAAAACTTAGGATTTAGCTCTTTTAGGAGTTGAGTTTGGGGTTTTCACAATTCTAGTATTTCTTTTTCACAAAATAGATGACGACACTACAAAGTGGTTTATGATTTTTGTGATTAGTTATATATATATATATATATAGTATATAGTATACCGGTTCAACCACCGGTTCAACCGATCAAACCGATCAAACCTTGAACCGCTCTCCTTTCCGGTTATCCGATTCAACCAGTTTTTAAAACATTGGTTCAAAGTATGGTGAAAATTCCATTCTAAGACCCATGTGTAACTGTTGACTTAAATCTTCTGCTTCTGCTTCCTAAAACTGATCTGATATATGATGAATTCTCTCTCTCTCTCTGTGTATATATATATATATATATATATATATATTAACTTTATATCCGTTGAGCTCATCTTGTGTTTGACATCTCTGCTAACTATATATTTTGTGCACTGAACTTATACGAGATGCTGATTACTCTTGACCTTTTTACTAATGATATAAATCTTATAAACGTGCTGAAATCTTGATTATAGTTTCGTTTGGATGAACTTTTTATAGTTTCACATTTACCGTCATCCATTACATCATTATTCTCAATATTTGAGGGTAATGGATATACTTGACAAAAGGAAAAGTAAGAAGATGATGAGACGAGATGTGAGGCATTGTAACAGCAAAGAAAAAATAAAGATGTATAATAAAAGAAGATATTAGTAGGTTTAAAAAATAAAAAATAAAAAAATATTATTTTTAAAATTAGTCAGAAATATTTTAAAAATATCTCTAAAACATCTCTATATCCTAAAAAAAATCTTTTTTAGAAGCTAAAAAATCTTGGTAAATAAAATACATTTTAAAGTATTTTTTAGTGCTTTTATATTTTTCTTCAAAAAGATCATCCAAATATGTTAAAAGAATATTAAAAATAATAAATATTTTTATAGAATAAAATATTTTATATTAAATAAAAAGTTCATACAAACAAGCACTACTAGACTACTTAAATTAGCATGAGCTTTATATATGGGCTTCTCATTCTAGTTTTAAAATGATCAATCGCACTTGTCTTAGCTTGAAAGTATATATTATGAACATATCGTAGTAGTAGCTAAGAGCTGTAACTATCGCTTTGAGAGCAAGATGGTGTGTCACCATTGAAAGGGGAAGAATTTTGGGTTTAGAATATCTCAACCCATTGTTTTGATGATGACAACCTACGTATGGGTGGTACATGCAACTTGTAATGAACTTGTCTGCCCTTATTTAGTGGAGTAACTATCAAGTCTTACACTTGAAGTAATTAAGTAGATCTCAACTCATATATATATATATATATATATATATATATATATATATATAATGTCAAACCAACCTATGTTGATTTTATCCTAGAAACTATATCAATGGTAAACTTATTTTTCTTGAGTTCTATTTATTATTATTTTTACAAGATACAAGCAAACCTTATTCTATTTTCTTTCTCTGCCCTTTTAAGAAGAAAAAGGGTAGAGGAAGAAAAGATAAATAGAGAAGAAAGGAGCTATTTGCACGAACCTAAACCTAAGACACCAATACCGAATATAAGAAATGGCTAAGCTTCTGTTTTTAACATGCCAATTGATCTCTAAATGAAGAGATTTCCTCAAAGATGGGAAGTCTTCTTGATCTATTTGAGCCCCATTCGTTTAGTAACTGATCTATCCCTTTGACGAAGTCATCATCAAGGCCCAAAACATTCATAAACTGAGGTTGAGGCAGTCTAGAATTCAATTCTTTAAGCAATTCCTCAGCTCTTTTTCTGAACTTGATTTCATCTGACCCTGGAATTTTTCCCTGCAAAACACCTTCAAGAATCAAAAGTGCTTCCTCATAACGGGATTGTCTGATCAGGCATAAGCCCAAGTTGCAAGCCTTGTTGGCATCTGGGTCTATCATTTGGGCTTTCTTAAACACTACCTCAGCCATCATATAGTTTGGCTTTTGCATGTAGGCCCAGCCCAAGTTTCCCTGCAGCATCAGTCAATGTATTAAAATCTGAATTCTAGGGGGGAAATCAAAAAAATTATTGAATGAAACCTGAAGATCCTATCCCTATCCCAAATCCCAACAATTTAGAAAAAGAAAATATGTATTAGGCCACTTCTAGTGTGACAGCTGGGGAATCACAAAAATTCACAATTGCCATCTGCTACATTTTCTTTGTATATATGGCTAATTATTGATAAAATCAATGATAAAATAAATGACAAATTGCGATATTTTGTAACTCCATGATACATTTCTTGTAACATTACCGTATTAGATAGCCTTTTTCTCATTCGAAAAAAGAAAAAAAATAATCAAAATCAACTGATTATTATTTTATTTTATTTTTGGCTATTGTACTAATAGATTCTGGGGTTAATTATCCATGACTCCTCCCATGCAAGTTAAATCAAACATGAAAACAAAATATTTTAAGAGCTTTATTATACAGCACGATACTTTCTGAGAGAATTCACACCAAATTCAAAGCTGGAAGCAGTTAGTTAAATGTGAAGAGCTAAATGGGCGACCATAATATTATAGACTACAATTCTGTCTACATTCTTTTAAAATTTTCACGCTGTGCATTGTTTTTCAAGTTTTTATCTAAGCGCAAAAAAAAAAGTGAAATAAGATCGATCTAATGAACAAAGTCAGTGATTTATGTATAATACCAATAATCTTGCAGTTTCTTGCTTGATGGAAACTTGGAACTTCTTGCCATGAGAGCGAGCAGTCTTCGTGGGCCTTCCATTAAAGGCCTCGCCTTGGTAGATTAATCTTAGCTTTCGCTTCAACAATTCAATCTGCTCCTCTATTCTTCCACATTTCTGTCTTTCAGGAAAACTAAATTAGATTGATCATATGATTGGTTAATTAAATCTCATTATGAAACAACATAAACTATAATTTGGCATTTGCAGGTGTCTATACCTTCAAGAGGTCAATAAGTACATTGTCAAGTGACCCCTGGGACTGTTTGGAACAAAGGCCTCTAAAAGATTTGATGGCTTCAATAGCTTCTTCAGCTCTATCTAATTGCTTCATCACAACAGCCATGTCCTTTAAGGCACTGTCCACTTTATCTCCAGAATTTATTGCCTTCCAAAATAACACTATTGCTGCTTCTGGGTCTTTGTCTACCAACTGAGTTTATATGGATTTGTTTCCAAGGAAATAAATAATAATAATTAGTATCAAACTAATGATTATTCATTCAATTATAATAAAATGATTTTTAAAAAAAATCAACAGTTATAATTAGAGGAAACTTAGTTTTAGTTGTATATGTATGAATATACACACTCATGTTAAGTGAATCTAATGCTAAAGCTAGATTATTACATATGTTTCTGATTATTCAGTGATAATAATTTATTAAAGAACAATTAATCTACATGATAATACTTAAATATATAAAAGTGGTTTAAAAAGAGATTAAAATAGTGTTAGAGTTTAATTTGTTCACAGTTAGTGATTTGAGAATTAAATTTTGAAGTTTCATCATGTAAAAAATATCTCTTGGGTGCCCAGAGAAAAAAAAAGGAGGAGTTTTATATCATATTATCATATGAATAACTAGAAAAATAAAAAAGAAATATAAAGAAAAGAGAACCCTTGAATTTGTAAGATATATATTCTGAATCCTATAAAAGCACCATATCCAAAGCTTGTGGCAGGAAATAATGTAGGAATTATAGTTACTTTTGTCATGGTAATAGAAGTAAAACTGAAAAAAGAGGAAATGTTTAACTAAAAGCCAATGATGCGCTCACTTTATTACATGCCCATGTTTTGACATATTTTATTGAGAAACAAACAGAGTACCGCTTGTTTTAGCATGATATATATACATATATATATATATATATATATATACATACATACATACATACATATTGGTCAATTACAAATAATACTTTTGCAGTAAAGCACTCGAGCGTTTCTATTTTGCCACCCAAATCCTGTCTCAAAATCCCGAAGTATACAAGAGGCAACACATACTTCAATGAATTGAGATCTCATGAATCTAATTTTTTTCCCAATCTCCGTATACTGAAACAAATCATTAAGAGGGAGAGGGATAGAGATTGGTGCAGTTATCACAGTATAAGGATATGAATTATTTTATGCAGGAACAACAGTTTAAGAGACCAAATCATAGTTTCAACTTAAACAAAGAAAAGTGAGCTCAAATTGAAAAAGGCAAGCATATATACCTGAGCATGCTTGGCTTTCACATAAGGACTGTCTCCATAAGGCACCTTATGAATAACATGATAGAAGTCATCTTTCTTTCCTTTTGAGCTCTTCTTGCAGACACTTCCTTCCATCTCTCTCTTCTATGTGTCACACAAAAAAGCACACAACTTACTCTTTCTCTTTCTCCTGTTTTTAGGTACACATGCACCCTATGGTGATGATGAGAGAGATTCAATGCAAAGGGCTCAACTGTTAGAAGAAAGAGGGACCAAGAAGAGAGGATGTTAATATATACAAGAAATTAAATCTGAATCTAGATGGGACTGCGTCTACGTTACCTTTGGCCATAGTTTCACACATAACAGCTAATCACTGCTCCTAGCCTAATCGATATCCAACACGTGTCGTAATTTGATTGAACATTGTATGACTCACTGTCTTTGAGTTTAGAGTAGTCTCCCTGCAATCTTGCGCTGTTCATTAGCTTGATTCATCACTAGGAGGTGTTACCATGTTAATGTTTTTTTTAGTATCATATTTTATTGAGCTTACAAACGTTTATTAATTGTTTTTTTTAATATAATGACGGTACAAAAGTTTAAACCACGTTTACTAATCTTTATGTATGGGTAAAAACTTGAGAAACAATTAATGATGCTATTCATTATCAAATGTAATATTGTCTTGAAAAGTAATTAATTATATTATTAAATATTAATTATATGGATAAATAAATTTTTTAATAATAATGATATGAATTCATTATTAATAAAACTATAGAATAAAAAGAAGAAAAAAGTGAAAATTATATAAGTTTTCTATATCATAAAAAAGTTACTTAATACATCAATATAAATTAAAATAACTTTTTTTATTACACTATTTACATGTAAGTATTAAATCATATATATAAATTTAAATTAGAAGTGTACTCAAATATTGTCACAAACAAAACAAAATCGAAGTATATAATTATGAAATTTTAAATACAAGTCTCTTTATTATACTTTATAAAAAATATGTTTGAATTAATTAATTTTACACTTCAAAAATTTTTAGTCAAAGGCTCTATATGAAATATTTTAATTATAAGCTTTTTTAAAAAATAAAACAAGTTAATTCATAGCTATAGATATAAAATTTAAAACAACTTGTGTCTTAACTAATTATTGATTATATTTGATGATTTTAAATATTTGTTGTAAATTAATAACTAATAATAAATATTTGATAAGTTATTAAGATATTAGTAAAAAAAAAATGTTTACCATAAAAATCTCCTTTAGTTATATATATCTCTCCGCCCACCGGTTGGTGCCATCAGCAATACTAGAGATGAAACGGTTGTATAGTATATAAATTGCAGCAAAGATATGTTCCCATCTTATTCAGCAATTGTCTGTGATTGGCTCCGTAATTGGTAGGTGAGGCATGCACATTCGGTGAGGTTTGGCTTTATTAATTGATAAAAGTATGATGACCTCATATCTAGAAATATTAAGAGAGATATTTATTAAGTGCATCTAATCATGTAGATTTTTTTGTCAATATGATTTCTGTTCTGATTTTTTGTTAATATCTAGAAATATTCTAATTTTTGTTAATAATATAAAAATGTTTTTATTTACCTACAATGAAATAAAATCCTAATACAATTGCGAAATTAGAAAAAAAAAATCATCTATTTTCTCTAATGAAAAAAATATACCTTAATGTTTTGAAAAAGTCATATAATAATTAACATTAAATATAAAGGTATTTTAAAAAAGATAAAAAAATCAGAAATACATATATATTTGTATATATAGTATAGATATAAATATAGAAATTAGTTCATTTTAATAAATTTCAAGATTCATTTAATAAAATTTATTTACAAATTTATTTATTTTTTCACATTTTAATACAGAAGAGTTGGGAGAAACAATTTTATCAGAAGGATGTGGAAAATAACATATACTATGTAAGTGAAACGAAAAACATAAGCTTGAGGAAGTTAAATTATAAGTAAAATGGGTCGTGCTAATGTATTTACTTTTAATTTTATTTTCGAGTAAATATTGCTTTATTGTTGAAAACACAGAAGTTTTTCAATCCAAAATATAAAAATAATTTTAATTGTTGTAGTCTCTTTCAAGAGATTTATTTATTTAGTCTCTTTGAAATTTTTTTTTCAATTATTTTAATTAATCATTTGAATTAACTGGTGTCTCGTTGTACTCTTACGAATTAAGTTCTTTAAGTATTTAAGATGAATTATTAATTATTAATTTTCACGTTAAATATTTAAAAATTTATTAAATATAAACAACAATTAATGAGTATTTAACAATTTATTATAAGTATCAATATTAAAAAAAATACCAGAGTAATTTCTAAAAGACACAAATGATTTCTAGTAAATTTTTACACAAGTAATGATAGTTATAATTTTTTTACAATATAATAAACTTTCATATTCTTGAAAAATGAGTTGATGAGGTGCCACTACGAAGAAGGCTCATCAATTACAATTTTATATATATATATATATATATATATATATATTCAGTAGTGTATTTAACCTAAGACAAAAGAACAGATAAAGGTAAAGTGAGTTGGCCTTTTCTTGACGTCATAATGTTTGTAGGGTATACACAAGCGAACCTGGTCATGGAATCAAGTTAGATTCACTTGGATGCCCTATCTGAATTTTGAACTACAACAGTGCAGAGGGTTTTCATCTTCTCTGCAATCAAGTGTGTTGTCATTTTCGTCAATTGATGTCATGTCATTAACAAAGAAATGACTCAATTGGAAAAAATTGATCCATAGTAATGCAAATCCTTTATAAAACACCATATAAGATATTATATGCAAATTCTTGACAATCCAATTTCAGAAATTTTTGTGAAAAAGTTTGAGTCAAAAGATAAACTTAACCGACGTCGGAATTTATAGTCAATTAAGTCATTGTTTGAATTAATCATTAACTATTTTTAAAAATTTAAGTAACCATTTTTCATAATTTTGATTAATTTTTCATATATTTAAAATATATTCACGATATTTTTAGATTATAATTTGCAGTGTGATAAACTCACTTTCTCTAAAGAATATTATGGTTCGGCAATGCCAAACTTAATAGATTTTTTTATAAAAAAATAAAATAAAAAATCTGTGAGATGCCAAATTCTAGAGTTTCTAACATACATTAGATAATCTTACAAGTAATTTACTTCTGACAAAGTTATTAGAAGGTAAGCTTTTTACATAGGGACCTCTATTCATTCTTTTTTACACTTAGCAAATCACTTTAAACGAGTTTTTGTTATCCTTTTCTTAATAAATTATACTATTTTTTAATTTTTTAATTAGTACATTCTTTCATAATTTTTCTTTTTATATGTTCTACTTATTGTTTACTTTTATTAGTACTTCACTTCCAATGTCCACTATGATAGAGTATTGTTATTATTTTTTTTGCTAACGAATATCGTTGATATAGCTATTTGATAAAAGTTTTCTTTATATTTAATAAGTTCTTTGTGATGACAAATCACGCTGTTAAGATAATATAGTGGCCGAAACATGACTAAGATTAAATTGTACCCTCTTAAGATTTATTTTTAAATACTGATTATTTATTTAAAAACATCTTATTGTGATCTTTTGAGAGTGTATGATTGTGATATTGATATTACTTTTTATATAAAAATAATTAAAGTGATGACAAAAATAAAATATTTTAAAAGACACACAAAAAATTATACAAATTAAAATTATGTAATTTTAAAAAACAAAATAAAACAAATGATAGGGGAGTTGAGGGAGTAGAGCCCTGCTCGTCCCCTCCTCCCTCTTCCCCTGCCATTATTTTGATCTATATTTATGCTCCATTTTGTTTTGGACAAATACTATATAGACTTAATTGTGCTCCAATTGAATATAAGTTTGTTTCTTTAATACAATTGAATCAGTACTAGTAGTATATTTTCTTCAAGGATGCAATTTTTAGATTAAAATAGTTTCACAAACAATACAAAGAGAGTCTCAACTCTCAAGGTAAGCTACAATCATCTAATTAGCAAAAAATGAAAAAACATAAAATAAAAAGAATAAACATTCATTTTAGTTTTTAAAAAATATAAGTAACATCATATTGGTCCTCCATTTGTAAATACATAAAAAAAAAATAGTGTAAATCAATGTATCCCTTCGTCTGGAACATAAGAGACTAATCTCATGATATACGGTCAAGCGCATGAAGGAGGGACACCTCCTAACTATGGTTTCTCCATACACATCATCTTAATGATTGAACTCGGGACAAAATACTTAAGGTAATCAAGTTCTTTCCACTCGGACCAACGCAAGTTGATGTAAATACATCAAATTGGTCATCTAAAGATAAATGCGACATTAAATTAGTCCTTACATATCACATTTTTATCATCAAATTGGTTCTTAAAATAATATCAAAATAGTTCTTAAAGACTAGAATTGAGAGCATTAATTATTATTAAAAGACCAATTTAATATCGTTAATAAATAAAAAACTTAACATAATGTCATATATATCTTTAATGAAACAAGATTAGTGTTTACTCAAATAAATAAAAAAGTTACTATGGAAGAAAAGAAATTATCATGAGATCATTTCCCAACAGCATGTTAGCTAAGCCATCTCCAGGATTCCAAAAATACATGTCACCGTTGGAAATTTCTAACATCAAGCTTAGTGGTTTCTTCTACTTTATAGGGTGAGTACAGGTATACCAGAAATATCTCACAAAGATGAATTATTTGTAATATTAATTGAAAATTAGCCTTGTACTTAATTTTTTTTTGAGTTAATATTTATTAGTTGTTAATTATATTTAATAAAATTTTAAATATTTATTATAAAATTAGTTATCAAGAAATATTTAATAATTTATCTTGAATACTATATTCATAAATATAACCATAACAACTCCTAATAACAAAGGTTACACAGACACCACATAAGCCCCCGAATAGTGCTTTTTCCTATTCATGACCCAGTCATAGGAATGAATGAATGATGCTATGCTTTATAATGTCTTCCCTGTTGAGGATAGAAGTTTAACAATATGGCATGAATATCTTATTTATAAAAGCAAGGAAAAAAAATTGAATTACAAAAATAATAATAAGTAAAATTGAAGGAAACATATTAAAAATTTTAAAAATTAAAACCTATGAAAATTATAAAGAACAAGTAGGCGAGGGCTCCGTGTACCCTTCTCGTCCCCACCTCCCCCTCGTTGGTTACTATTTTTATTAGAGGTACCAGTGTTGGTGGCCTATGACAGCTGTTGTCATGTATAGTATTTTGCGACAAAATATTTCAAAAATTAGAGAAGAATAATCACTTCTCTTCAATTTGTAATTACTCCAATTACCTTCAAAAATTTTCCATCATCCAATGAGTGAATATCTTTAGAAATTTTAAATTCAATTGCCAAAAATATCACTACAAAAATGTTCTAATAAGGTCAGTTCATTATTTGTGCAAGTCATCCTAAATTAAAAATAAATTAAACATTGCATTACTTGCCCAATCATACATTGTATACTCAGGTATCTACTTGCAGATGGACTTGACAATTTACAGCATAAGCTGTTCTCGTCAAATATGTGTAAATGACTTAGATTTACTTGAACATCAAACAAGGCTGTCAGAAGAGAAACTACTCTGATTTTTTTTTTTTAAAAAAAAAACATTTAGAAACTAGATACAGATAAAATTATGGCGTTAGAAACCATAAAAGTTGAAATGAATTACAGCAATCATAAAACCAAGATGCTTTCCAGCTAAATCTAAAGATGAACAAAACCTTGCCCATATCAATTTCATGACGAAAAATCATAAAATACTGCTTAATAATGCTGGATCATGAGCCACATCACACTATCAACACAGTATTCTAATAACATTCATGGCACTGGTCAAGGCAAGCATTTAGCAAGAATGACAATAGCATCCATTGCTATCATGCCTGGTTGCCACCACCCCTTGTACGTCCACCCATACGTCCCCTACCACGGCCATACCCCCGCCCCCCACCTCTGCCTCTTTCATAACCTCCTCCACCTCTGCCTCCTTCATAACCTCCTCCACCTCTGCCTCCTTCATAACCTGTACCTCCTCCACGTCTGCCTCCTTCATAACCAGTACCTCCACCTCTGCCTCCTTCATAACCAGTACCTCCTCCACGTCTGCCTCCATAACCAGTACCTCCTCCACGTCTGCCTCCTTCATAACCAGTACCTCCTCCACCTCTGCCTCCTTCATAACCTGTACTTCCTCCATCCCTGCCTCCTTCATAACCGGCACCTCCTCCACCCCTCCCTCCTTCATAACCGGCACCTCCTCCACCTCTGCCTCCTTCATAACCGGCACCTCCTCCACCCCTGCCTCCTTCATAACTGGCACCTCCTCCACCCCTGCCTCCTTCATAACCAGTACCTGTCACAAAATGCAAATAAGAAAATAGGAAACTAAGTAGCATTTATTAATTACATACTTCCAGAGAAAAAAGAAAACAGAAAAAATCTAGACCCAGAGTGAAAAAGTTCTTTCTTCCCACTGTCATTTTTTTAATAAAAAAATTGAGAAGATAAAATCATCAACTCGAGCAAATCAGTCCTTTGCACAATAGACAATGAAACTCCCTTAAAGCATTCCTTACCATCACATAAAGAATGGCTAGAATATGCAATCAAGTAAACTCACCACGATAACCCCAACCTCTGCCTCGCCCACCACCTCGGCCCCGATTTGAATACCCACCATTATCTGTCCGGAAACGATCACAAGTGGAAACCAAGACTAATTATATAAGCATCTAAATAATAAAATGAGTACTATAATTCAGTATTCAGAATCCAAACCTTGGTAATTTGCATATCCACCCTGGTAATACCCATATCCACCTTGATAATTTCCATAACCACCTTGATAGCCATAACCACCCCTTCCCCAATTCCTTCCTCTCCCTCTCCCCCGACCCCGACCTCGACCTCGGCCATATGAGTCTAAAAGAAGATATTAGATGTGCTAAAATTTATAAATTATTGTGTATTTAAAATTCTAATGCTTAATCGTTGTTGTAGGTATGTGGGGTTACCTTCATTTACAGCATTATAAGGACCACGTGCTGGTTTTATTTGTTGCTGCTGATAATTGAAGTGTGGCTTTGGTTGTTCCACATTACATGGAGCTTGATACCTATAAACAAAATCATATAGATAACATCCTAAAAATGTCAAGTCAAAAAATTCCGGAAAGGATTCAAAAGATAGGCTTGAAAATTATTCCCAGCAGGCCATTATAACAGGAAATACTCCAAAAGAGTAAAAATATTGGAAATATATCCTATAAGTTCTTCAAGAACTAACCCAGGAGAGTTTTGGTTTAATTCTCTAGTTGAAAAGGTGATTGAGATCATAGAGACATGTCGAGTCATCTCCACACTGCATTAAATGTTGATGTTCAGCAACTTTACCACCCAAATACACAAAGATGCATGCATGCACAAGGTTAAAACTTGATAATTAAAACTTACGGTACAAGACCCTCTTCAATGGGTTCCCACACATCTGTTATGCTAACTGAGCTGATGGCAGTATCTTGGTGCATCTGGGGAATCCTCTTCTGTGTTTAAGGAGATAGAAAGCCAATCAGGGTAAAATCAATCTGAATTCTGAAGTATCGTGTACTTTCGAGATTTAGACCTTTTTTGCAATTTTTGGCAATAATTTATTAAAAGTTATTGGCCAGGGGACTTCCCAATTGTTCCATCATTATTGCAGGGTGAAATATCTAGACCTCTTGCCATGGATATAGGCAGTCTTCCCAAACCATGTAAATTTTGCAATATTTTCATCTGTTCGACTCTTTATTGGCCACATATGGTAGACTGTCATTTCCATAATTATTAAATTCTAAAGAAAATTCTTTTTTATTTTTGTGGGGCGGGGAAGGAATATCTTGCAAAGAAATTTGACCTTCAAAATCTCCGCAATGGCAACTGTCTTGCTAATTGCCTGTCCCATTGCCTTCAAGACAATCTCTCTTGCATGCTTTTCCTGGATGAATTACAAAATACAACAATAAGACAGCGTCAACAATTTCCAATAACAGAACACACTAAAAAGATCATTTAACAGAACATACTATTAATAAGATAACAAATCATGACTACTAAAATCCTGCAGTCAGTAACAACAATCAATACTAAAATACTTACAAACAAAGAAATTACACCAGCAAATCATTACTACTTTCTTGCAGATGCCAATTATTAATAAGATAAAAATGCATGGACACATGAGCACATGAGCACTAACACAATACAAAATGATATGTCCTCTCTTGAAAAAAAAAACTGCAGTAAAGATGTTCATAATAATTAACTAGACTATAAATGTTCATAAAAATCTTTCTTGTGACAATATTAGGGCTTTTTCATGATTTTTCCACAAGAAACAGAAGACAATACCAGGTTTCAAGAAAACTATAGTCAGCCAATGAAAGAAGCAATTCACTATTATTGCACAATAATTTCAATAATTGGGAAGGGAGGGACAAAAGTCAAGTAATCCAAATTATTGTTGTCAAATCGCGATACACATTGTCAATCAGAAGGCTGTTTTCCGGATCATGAAACATGAATTGTATCATAAGATATGGTTACAAAGTGATAAACAACTTAACATACATAATATAAAATATGTATATACCTACATCATGAATGAAATACTCAAAATATTAATTTTAACTCAAGTTTAACAAGATTAACATATACTTATAAATCATAGATTCATATGTAATTACGTTTTAAAATGATGAAAAAAACATTAAAATGATACAATTTTACAAAGCTCACAGAACAGAGTTGCACAGTCAGACAAAGAAGGATAAGGTCTCCATTTTATAGAAACGGAAGAATGGCGGGGCAAAACAGATTCCTTTCTAGCCTAGGAGAATTTTCATATGATGATGGATGTCTATTGGGGAAATAAAAAACAAAATCAAGCTACAATCATGTGTTTTTTTATCAGACTGGTCTGGTCGCACAGATCCGGTTTGGATCCATTGTGACAACTAAAAAAACAGAGTTTCTGGTATTGTAGAATCATCTGATTCATCAAATCATACCAATTCACACAATACCATCATGATTCTAATAAGTTTCCAATTCAACTTCTGATTTGTATCGCTGCAGATGTGTATTTGATCAAATTGTACGATTTGAATCGCAAATGGTACAATTTCTATAACATTGATCCAAATTTTAAGTGTAGCAAAGATGAGAATGTTGAAGTGGAAGCGTAAACATACAAGATAAGATAAAATTAGGAAACAATGTATTCAGGAGAAGGTTGGAGTAGCACCTATTGATGAGAAGATGACACAAACACGTCTAAGGTGGTTTGGTCATGTGAGGAGAAGACCAACTTAGGCCCCAGTGCAAAAGGTGGATCAAATGGAAGATAAGACCATTAAAAGGGTAGATGAAGACCAAAGAAAACTTTAGGAAAAATCATTAAAAAAGACCTGACTCTAAATTGATTATTTGAAAATCTGGTTTCTGATAGAGCTCAATGGCGTCATTTGATCTATGTAGCCAACCCCACCTAGTAGGATAAGGCTTGCTTCTTGTTGTTGATAATTCAAATTTTGTCAGAATAAATAGCTTTAACTAAAGAAAAGGAGAGTAGGGGAAAGATACTAGACTGCAACAGACACCAGATTAAGGTTGCATAATGAATTATTCAAGTGACATCTACTAATCTTACTCTCCCGTACATGCCCCTTTCCTAAGCATAGGCTTCCAGCAATGCTGCTGAAACAATAATCAATTAGGTGTGTCTTATTTTATGTTCAAAAAAGCTTATAATCAAAATGCTGCAGAGAGCTTCTGAATGAAAAGCTGTTTTTGTGTAAAAATTAAGCAATAGATGTATACATATAAAACCTGATAAGAAATATTCATGCATAAATAAACATATACATAAATATGGTGGATAATCTAGGGTGAGTGTTGGCATTCTCTCATCTATTTTATAAACAAGAAACACGAAAGTCATAATGGAATTGAAATCTCACTACAAAGAATGCTTTTTGCCATCAGTTGAGAGTATGAAATGGATTAAAACAAAAATAATAATAAAGAGAAAGGCATAAAATGCAAAATCTCAAATGTCATATAGTGCATGTGTTTCATAATCTCACTTAAACCTAATCAATATGCTAGAAGAAATGAAAAAGAAACGGAACAGCATTCTCATTTCTACCAAAGATTCCAACCATTCAAATAATGCCCACAGTTCCAAAACTCATGTACACAAAATTCCCAAATAAACTGGATATTCACAAAATTGGATATAATCTAACTAGATATGTAATTGTATAGCCCAATTAAAAATGGTGTGGATTATTACAAAGACGATAAAGATGACCTGGGAATTATTTTGTTCCATATTTAGGGCCATCAGGCATTATTATGAATTCTGACAAACTTGCATAATGACAAACCAATGTCTAGTCATTATAACATTAATGATTAAACTACCACTCAAGTGTTTGAAAATGCACTATGTGCTAAGGCACAAGGTGCTTGCATGCACCTTAATCGGAAGCATGGTTTACAACTTTACATAAGATAAAATAATAAAATTTCACACTACGTCAGGATGCAGCTTCTGTAAAAATAGGCCAAATTCACAATTATTTGGGTCAATACATTAATAAGACACAAATTAAGAGAAAATTTATGGGTTTATATATAAAATGAATAAATAATAAACTAAAATTAAATGTTCAGATTTAAATATTACAAGAAAACCTACACAACTATAAAACTTAAAAACTGAATATCAGTTTATTTTTGTAATTTATACTCATGGAAATTTTCAGTTTTTCTCATTTAATATATTTCTTAGACATTGATTTCTTTCAATCTTTGCTATTTCAATTAGAATACTTCCTAATTAGTAATTACTTCAATTTCCTTTCTTGTTTAAGAATTTTCTAGGTCTGTAACTGCTTTCCTTTTGTCAAGAAGATTTAAAAAGCAGTCACCCAGATTGTCATTATCCATTCCATAACATGAACTTGGCTCATTATTTATCTAAAACAGATGCTTGTTAATTTCCCAATTTACCAAATTCAATGGTTCAATTATTTAGTAATTTACCCAATCCCATAATTGAATGTTGTATTAGGGATTTCCTTCTCGTAGTTCTCCTTTTCTTCTCCTTGTTCCCTGCCAAAACAAATGAGAAAAGATAAAAGAAAAGAGAAAATTGGCTACTGCGCGCCTTTAGCACCGTGCTTCTAAGGAATGCTCTTAACAATACTGCTTCAATTGCTTCAAATAACTATTAAGTATTGGCAATCTACAAAATGCACTGTGCTTTTAGTTTGCTTTTCCTATTGAGTAACTTCAAATCAGAAAAAGCCAATTTAAAAATTTCTCTGTTACAAATACAGAGAAATGCAGACATCGTGTATCATCCCTGTTCTAGGATTACAGGAAGTATCATTTTGATTATTGGAATAAAGCAAGGAATCGAACAAAATAGATACCCCAAAATAATAATCAAACAAGAAAAACCAAAAGCCACTGAACATTCCAAAAATACCACATCAGAACAGACATATAAACAACTCGAATAATCCAGAACCTATGGAGACAAGCTTAATCCACACACAAAAAAAAAAAAAATTCACAAATCATTTTTTGTTCCTTCTTTCATCAAATAAACGGTGCCCATCACCAAGTTCTTAATAATATCAACTCGGAACCAGTACACTTACCCTGAACTTCATAAACCAAAACATTAAACATTAAATGGAGTTTTCCCAAATTTTTAGAATCAAAGGTTAGGAGAACGAACAGAAATACAGAATGGCAATAATCTCAGACCACTCCAATACATACAAAACCAGCATTCTCTCAGCAATGAAAATAAAAATAAAAAAACGAACCATGAAATCAGATTCCGCCACAAGCAGAACCACCCAAACCCAAAACAACTCAGAACACTCCGAAAACATCACCTCGGAACAATCGAATAACAACATAAATAACCCAGAAACTGCAGAGACAACCTCAACCCACACACACACAAACAAAACAAAAAATCACAAATGAGTTCTCATTCCTCCATTCATGGGCTCATCAAATACTAACCAAACACAATACAACGCAGCGCGCATCAAATCGAGGAGAATAGAGATTGGTTGAACCAAAAACAAAAAAACAAAAAAAAGAGAGAATGGAGAGACCTGGAGAAGAGAGGTGGCGTAGGTGATGTAGTTTCGGATGGCGCCTTGGGTTGTGATTCGGATCTCGTTCTCATTGATCGGAGATTCGGGCTTCGGCTTCTCCACTTTCTGGTACCTATCCATGGTTTCGCTTGGGGAAGAGAGAGAGAGAGAGAGAGAGAGAGAGAAAGAGAAAGGTGAAACCCTAACCCTAAAACCCTAGAAGAGGAAGAGGAGAACAGTGAAGAGAGAGAGCAACGCCCTTATTATGTTATGCCCTGCTTCAGTTGCTTGATGACCTTCGCATGTGACTCCAGAAAAAAAAATAACTTATTCATTTGGCTCATATATGATATAATTTCATACACCCTTATTATTTCCAAATAATATAAAATAGCCCTTGTTAGTTAGATTTGTTCCTTATTAAGAGTAAAACTATATAAGCATTAATTTATATTGTTTGAAAATTATAAGAGCTATTTAATATTGTTTAAAAATTATAAGGATATTTTTAAACATTTTTACACTGTAGGAATTAAATTAAATTTGGAGTGAAATTATAAAAACCAAATGAGTAATTTAACAAAAAAAAAGTTTAATTTGGATTCTTACGTGTGTAATTTTTTTTTAAAACCTACTATCCAATTATGAGTTGACATGTTATTAAAAGAATTTAAATTTTTATTTAATTATTATCGTAATCAAACTTATTTAATGATAGAAGATCATAACATTAAATGATGTTATAAAATAAGCAAAACTATATTTTTTGTCTATGTACTTTAGGTTTTATTTTTGTTCAATAATTATACTTTTATTTCATTTATATTTTAAATCTTTTCAAAATTGACCATATTAGTCCTAAGTGCTAATACAGTTAGAAATGTTAACGGAATTTGTTAATATAATATCTTATGTAGGTACAAGTGCATAGTTATCATTGTCTAGCTAGAATTTTTTTTAAAAACATAGTGGTACGAGAAGAATTTAATGAGTTTTGAAACGATTAGGGATGAAAATGAAACAAAATAATTGTAAGACGAAAATAAAACTTAGAGTAACGTTAATTGAGAAAAAATGAAAATTTTGCTATAAAGAATTTTATGCATAATTTTATTTTTAAACTTTTATATTTGTGGACTAAAAGGAATTATGTTTTCATATAGATGGATGACTAAAAGTCGATATTATGAAAATTGAACTGCTAAAGAGATTGGTTCACAGTGTAATGGTCTAATTGTAGCTGAATCATAGTCGAACCGGAATATAATTATATATAATATGGAGATTTCTTTGCTACCATTTATTTTGATGAGGTGACACATGGCCAAATATTGACAAATAATTACAAAGGAGTATCGGTACATAAAAAAAGAAAGGGTACCAAAGAAACTTATATATATATATATACATATTAAAAATTACGAACTTTCTTAATCTTCCTAGACATTAATTGTAATAATTTATTATTTTAAGTGTCTTTTATATGTGTTCAAAATTATAATATGGATTGTACCAATATAAATATATATATTGATTTAATTTTATTTAACTATCAATTTAAAACTTTTTTATACTATCATTTAATTATATATGGTCAAATCATTAAAGAAGTTTGACTTTTACAGCTATTACATAAGAAATTTAATTTCTTTAATAATGTGCCAACACATTATTAAATGATAGTGTAAAAAATTTCACACTGACAATGAATCAAATTTAAACTCTTAAAATATTATTCTATTAACATGAGGAAAGTTGATATGTAATATTATAACAAATAAAGTATTGAATTAAATAAATAAATAAAATGAAAGTGAAGAATTAATATAACTTTATATAATAATAATATTATTATAGTTACCAAATATATTTTTTAATATATTTCATTGCATATACTTTACACTATCTAAATAGATTGTATACTACAGATGTATCTTAATTACTAACGTTGTTAAAGTCGTTCCAAACAGTGAACCAGAAAAACTTTCGGTTCAGGTTCAACCGTTTGGTTGAACTGGATGATGTCATAATTACGAATTAAATAATATATATATATACGACTCATAACACACATTACTAATAATAAAATGTATAATAAGGTTTTAAGGTCTCAATAATCAAGTCTCGTATCACTCTCAGTTGAGTTAGTTAAGTGATTGGGAAATTAAATAAATAAAAAAAAGATGGCCGGTTTACATCAAAATCGGTCGCTTCACCGATTTTGTCCGACTCAACCCGGTCCAACCAGGAATCCGATTCTGGCATTGAACCATAACCAGATGGGGGATCAATTCACAGTTTGACCAATCTGACAGACCAATCTGGTCTAGTCCGAACAACATTGTTAATTACACAGTACGTACACTAAATATATTTTACATTATATTCCTCTATATGAAAAAGAATTAATATAAATATATAATATAAGACAATCAAATAAGAGTTTCAAAATGGGTATAGCCTAATGGACTGGCACGAATAATCCAATGAAAAGTGAGAGCTGGGTTAGAAAAATCTCAACCTGAACCAAGTTGTGGGCTAGCCCACAATAGGCCAGGTCATCCCGTTAGCTTGAGATATAATTACTTCACTTAAAGAAAGCTTAAGAGTATCAACTTTCTTTTTTATTCTATTTGGTTAGATGGCTAATGGTTACATAAAATTATCGATCTATCTTTTGTCAAATGAATATCATCCAAAAAATAATTGAGAAACTTAAAATTGAGAAGATTGTAGATTTTGAAATATTTTGTATTTAATCATATTTTAATCCAACACCAACATCTAATATAAGCAAAAGGCACTAACTTGCGTTGATCCGAGTGGAAAGGGTTCGATCACCTGAAGCATCTTGTCCGGGTTCGATCCTCGGGGTGGTTTGTATGGAGAAAATATAGACTTCAAGCGCCTCACCATACCCTATGAGATTAGTCTCTTGTCTTCCGGATGATGGGATACCCTGGTTTATATATATATATATAAGTGAAGGGCCCATAAGCCAGCCCATAGCCGCATAGGGCTTGACTGGATTAGCTATTTGTTAGCCCGCACGAAATGAGCTAGGTTTGACTTGACCCGAAATTAGCTTGACCCGATGTGGGCTGGCCTAAATGGGCTAGGCCGACCTAAATTGACACATCTACAATCAACCAATAAGCATTAATAACTTAGTGGTACAATACTGCTACTCCAAAGTGAGGACTCAACTTCAACACCTAGCTCCTTCATTGTGCTAAATAAATTGAATCGGTTCAATCGGTCAAGATGTGGCCAGTTCACACGGTTTGACTGATTCAAAATCGATTCATCGATCTCAGGCTAGTTCTTATACTACCTATTCTGATGGCCTGACATGACTAGTCCGGTTGTTAGAACAATGCTAAAAAGCATATTATATTAATCTATAAAAATTAATTTGAATTTAATATTGATATTTGAGTTGACTTGCATTCATAGTTATTTAACTCGAATCAATTATTGACTTGGGATAGGTACTAGATCAATAGGTTACTGGTGCGTCACTAGTTGAACTACATAAATTTAAATAGAGTAAGCATCTATTTCGGTCTTCCAAAGATACATGTTCATCAGTTAGGTCTTATATCAAAGTGGTCATTTAATGTCAATTTTTGATATCAAATTGGTCATTTAATGTCATTTTTTAACATTAAATTGGTCTTTCAATGTCATTTTTTAATATCAAATAACTAATTTGATGTCAAAAATTATTAGAGAACCAAACTAATAACACTTGTATCATTAGAGGATCAAAATGAATGTTTACACAATTAAATAATAAAATAAAATACAAAAATAATATAAAAATCATTGAAAATATAATTTAATTCCAAACTAATGAAATCCAAGACATAAATAATTAATTTCTACAACACATTTATTTCAAGGAGTCCAATATATGTAAAATTGGTGAGTCAATAATGTCAACGACTAGGCTGAGTCAACCAAGTCACATAAGAACCCAATAGTTCATATCGAGTTGATAATATAACCGATTCAATGAATAGCATAAAGAGGCTAGGTAATCGATTCACAAGTCCGACCAACATATTCAAGCCAAGTCTAATAACATTGTTTGGAATAGAGCATTGTTTTCCTCTCCATAGTCTAATAGTTGAGCAAGATAGGATTTGATACATTAAGCCCATTATGTGGATTTTCATAAATATTTTCGTTTGGTGGCTTGGAAAAGCCAACGCTTAAGCGAGGATTAGTTCCATACACCCTTTGAGTGTGGGGATACCTCATGGTCTTACCAAAATAATAGTAGTAGCCATCAGAGATTGATTTAGTTAATAAAGATAGGAGTATTTTGTTTGTATGACATAAGACGTTTGATTTTTCTATTAGTAATTCTCTTTTGATAGACAATCTATAAGTTATATCATAAGCCATCATTGAAATTTATGGCATGTCTTGACTTAGAAATGGGGGGTAGCCTCGCCTCTCCCTTAATTTTATCTTACCTAGAAAGAAATATTATTATTGATAACAATGGTATTAATAACAACTTTAAAGAAATATACTGGGCTAGAAGACGTCAGCGAAACGGTGTGAGCTCACCAATGACTGGTACCAATGGTAATGAAGAAGGAAGAAGAACCCACAAACAACTACGAAGAAGATGACAGGGAAGAACAAAGAACACTCACGAATGGCTTCTGGACATGTGTTGTCATTTCACAGTCACACATCAGACACTCTCTTTCATCTATTGCATGAGTTTTGTTTTCCCTCAAGCTAGAAAATCTAGCTTCTCATAAAAGCTCAATTTGAGCTTTTTTCAAAGCTTCTACTTTTATTAAAAAGCCCATCCAAACATACATATATTATGTTAGAAGTGCTTTTTTATTAAAAAAAAAGTGCTTTTTCTTTCAAAAAAATCCCTACCAAACGGGTTAACTGTGTTGGGATGCAACTTTTAAAAAGTAAAGTTAAAAAGAAAAACCCATTTACCATTTTTTTGGAAGTTAATGATCCTCAACTTCTGGAAAAAGGAAAAAAATGATTTTTTGTGTAATTTTCTGAAAAAATATATATTTTGCCTTTATTAAAAATTACATCACATGTCCTCTCATTTTTCTTTTGCAATTAACCCTATTCACGAACATTTTCCTCATTCTAACGTTTATTCTGTGATTTACAAACATCTTCCTACTTCTTCTCATCTCACAACTTCACCTCATCTCATCTCAATGTGTGTGCATATATGTATTGTGTAGGTGAGTGAGTTGGTGTGTGGATATGTTATTGCTAGGAAGCTTTAGGTATATTTTTGTCCCTCAAAATATTAGTTGCATGGCTGAATGTGTTCTTGTGGTTTGGTTTTGTCATGCATATTCAATAAGTCAACTCTGGATAGTGGATGAAAACTAGATATTTGTATATTAAAATGAAATTTTATAATGCATTACTTGGATTTAGTGTTGATTTGCTGAATTAGTTTATTCTCTCGTATATCTGTTTATCTATAAATATGCTTCACTAAATGTTGATATTTTCCTTTCAATTTAATTTGTTTGTACATATACACTGGTTGTGAAATTGAACATTGACTTCCTAATTGTTGGTTGGTTTGGGGCAAAGGATTAGCTGGAGCCAAATCATCGCTTTATCCATTTTAGTAATTTTGCAATAAAAAATTCTTTATGTTCTTTTTTATCCAAACAAACTTAAGAAATTTTTTTTTACAAGCTTACTCAAACGAGCCCTAAGTTTGTTTGAATGGATTTCTTTTTTAAAAAAAAAAGCTTTTTCCAATCAATAAAAAATCACTTCTAACCTGATATATGTATGTTTGTATAGGCTTTTGTTATAAAGCAGAAGCCTTGAAAAATGGCTTAATTAAGCTTTTATGAGATTATAGATTTTCTGGCTTTCTCAAAAAGCTCATGCGATAGATGAGGGAGAGTGTACCTTTGAGTGACTGGGAACCTGTGTGAATTTTTATTTGGACAAAACTATCGCTTTACAATTTTTAAAATTACAGCACATGCCCAAAAGCATCCTCAGTCTTGGTTCTTCCCTAATCTTTTATGTCGTCATCTTCTTCGTGCTTTTGTCGTGGCCAAATTTTTCTTCCTTATTAGACACCAGAGCTCAAACCAATTTAGCTGACATCATAACAACTTGTTTTCACCAGGTGAGGTATGTTTAGGGATGGTAATTTCTCCCACCCCTATGGGTACCCGCACGTAATACTCATTAGAGGACGGGGGTTTAACACCCGTTTATTAAATGGGGCGGGGGAGGGGGTTGTTTCCCCCATACTCGTGAGTACCCGATATATAATTTAAGTATTTAAAGTTGTATTATTGTTATGTATATATATATGTTCTTCAAGAAAATCATATTGTTATTTTGATTTTAAGTATTTAAAGTTGTTGAACTAAATTAGTTTGTAGTGGATAAATTATGAGAATTTATGATCTTAAAATTTATTTAATTTATTCTTCTTCTTTTTTCAATTTTAATGATTTTATGGGTATCCACGGATATCCGTGGGTACCCATCTACCCGCTGGGGAATCAAAAGCGAGTACTTGCACAAGTAAGGGGCAGGGGACAGGGGGCTACAACCCGCCCCCGCCCCGCCCCATTGCCATCCCTAGTTAGGTTTTTTTTATTTAAATTTTCAAATCTTGAGATTATACTGATTTTGGGGCAAAAAGAGCTATCGTCTTTCTCATAATGACATATACTTTTCTTCTGTTATTGTTCTTCTTCATGTCATCTTGGTTTATTTGGGTGATGATAAAAGTGATTGCAGTGTTTTGCAAATAATTTTTTTTCTGCAATTATATGTTTAGTCTGTTGTTTTCTAATGTGTAAAATATTGAATCCTTCAGTTAAGTGCTTCACCTAATAGCATAATTGTATATCCCAAGTCGACGATTGACCTAGTTAGAAGGCTGGGTCACCAAGTCAGTGGTCAAATTGATGGTCTAGCGGTTGGATCGGAAAACTCGAATAAAAAACTTATTATATTAAAAATACCTTATGATCTTAATAAAATACAACTTAATACCAATATTGTAACATTCAAGTATTTCCTTCTTTTGTTTATACAAGTAAGATAGAGAAAAAATTTCTTACTATATGAAATTTTTTGTACTTTTACCTTGTAATTTAATTATTATTTAAATTTAATTATTTAGTCAAATTTATATGAGCTAACTAGATTTTCATGTGTACAAGGAAATTTATCAAGATAGAAACATGTACATGTAAATGCTTAATTATGCATTTAAACATAACTAATAATGAATTTAGAGGGGTGAGTTAGGTATTTAACTTTAAGAGATTAAAGTAGAGCTAGTGGGATTTCCCACTAACCACCTATCTTACCTAGGCACTTAACCACTTTGTTGTTGCTAACACACACACAAAACACATTTACATGCAAGTTCAACACTCACATACCTCACATATGCACTGCCAACACAAAACACACTCAGCTACACTTGGGGAACAAGGGAATAGAAGGAAGATAAGAAATCTTTCTTTGTTTAAGGGAAGAAGATTATGGTAACAGAGAATAAGTGACAACATGTCCCTACACTACTCATTTTCTGCCACCATTGCTGATGAACAAAGGGTGCCTAACTCTTAGAGTTCTTTACCAAACCAAATTTTGTTTCACTTTAGTGCAATAGGTTCTGTAAAGTGTGGCAAACTGTGGACCAGCTTATGCCTTTGATTAACTTCATATCTATGGTATCTAGTAAATATAAGTTGCATTAAATTCTTGTTGATTTTTGCATGAAATTCTATTATGTTAATCACTATACGGTTGCATGTTCCTAGATATAAATCTCAAATGAGTATGTTATTCAAATGTGGGCCTAGGATTAACCCAAAAGGGTGGTTAATTCTCTATGTACTGACCAGTTGCACCATAGGGTGCTAATAATTGAGAAGTTTAATTTATTTATCTATAAGCTATAGACTTCATTGTTCTGCACATGAATATGGCATTGTAGAATAGTTATGTCTTTTATCTTCTCTTCTTGTTAATTGAAGACTGGAAGTGCTTGTCTTCAGGATGAACTAATCTGTTTTTCATTAAGCTAACTAGCTATTGAAATGATTTTAATCTTATCTTTGAGTTTGTGTGTGTAATTTCCAGGTTAGGCTATTTTTCATAAGCTCCAGGGGTTAATGACGATTATCTATTAAGAGTAGTTTGCCTATATGTACATATTTATGAGATTTTGGAAGTTGAACATGTAATTCTGTTATGACAGAAATGGTTATTTTGAAGATTGTAATCTAAGTTATATAGGATTAGCCATTAGACTTTGAATCCTTTTGATTGTAAATTCTATAAGTTAGTTACTTGTGTACACATGCAAATCAGGAAACAGTGTTAAGAACAACAACCTATAGATGAAATCCCTCACGAATAATTTCTGATTTAATCAAGTAAAGTTAGGTTTGATAACTGAATATTAAGTATCAAATTGAAGTATCCATAATTTAAGTACGAAATCTCTACTTACATTAAAACTTCTATTAAAAACTAAGTATTGCAGAATCAAGAAAGGCTTCCTCATAAATTAAGAGTCGAAAATCATCAAGAAGAAAATACTTTACAGAATTATGCTTAGTTAATAGGGTTGCACTAAGAACCCTTAGATAAGAACCCTTAGAGAGCTAATAAATTAAAAGAGTCTAACATGATAAAAGATTTAGTTATAAGGCGGTTATGATATTGAGTAAGCTTTTATAGAATAAGGTTTTACAAATATTTAATGATTACAACACAACATCCCAATACAAATTTTATTTAACATTCTTCCTCTGAGTTTATAAATATATCTTATTGTAGACATTTTAGTCCAAGTTTGGATAATAATTAAATTGCCAAATTGGTTGTATTTTTCATAGACAAGTTAAAGAAATAATTTTAATTCTCAGCCCATTTTATCATTTAAATTGTACATGGTTATAATAGATATTTACATGAAAGAAATTGAAAAATGAAGGCCAATGGGCCCACTTTGTGAATTTTGTTGATTATGATTTAACAAACCTAGGGGTGTTCATAACCGAACCAAACTGATCAAAACCGAAAAAATCGAACCGAAAAATCGAACAAAACCGATTAATTTTGGTTTTGTTTGGTTTTGTTTTATGAAAACCGATATGTTTGGTTTGGTTTTTGGTTTTCATTTACGAAACCGAACCAAACCGAATTCATATAATTATTATATTTTTTTTATAATTTACATACTTATAAATGATTATATTTAAATTTTTGGTTGTTTCTATAAATATTTTAGGCCTATTTATTGTTTATAATTATGTAATGATGTTTTTATTAGGATTTTATACAAACTTTTTTTTAATTGGTCCATAAAAAGAACAAAGTGATGATGTGTATGAATTTTTTTAAGAAAAAAATGTTTAGTGTAAAACCGATTGGAATGAACTGAACCAAACTGGTTGTAATTGGTTCGGTTCGGTTTGGTTCTCCAATTTTAAAAAAATCGATTGATTCTTAATATATAAAAACCGATTGGTTTGGTTCAGATGACTTTTCTCTCAAAAACCAAACCAATCCAAACCCGAACGCCCCTAAACAAACCTGTAGTCTTGTGGTAAAAAAGATAAAATATTAAAATGGGTGTTTATCTTCAATTGCTACAATCAATGTAATAAATTAACAAGTTGTCCCACTACTTCATGTAACAAAAAGAATGGAAGACCCAATGGCAACAACAATAGCTTACCAGAAAAAAGCCAGTTGCAATAATGAAAAAAGAGAAACATTCAATTGGAACCATATCTGCATCCCACCATTTCAAGAACTGAGATGAATGGTTGAAGAAACAAGTATCCCCATATCCGTAAAGAAACGAAGAAAGAGAGATAGGAGAGTGACAAGTGACTGCAAACTGAGAAGAATCAAAGAAGTAGCCCGAAACAGGTAGGTTATCTTAACCAATAGACCAAATGATGTAGTTTTGTCCAATCTTTTTTTTAAGGGTAAATTACAATTTAGTCTGTTATTGTTTGACTCAAAATCACTCTGCCTCTTATAGTTTAAAATGTGACAATTTGCTCCCTGCTTTGTTATCACATAATCATCCTATGATTTTTTTTAAAATTGAGAAACATATATTAGACTTGTGAAAATAACTACATAAACAGTTTTAAAACTTTTACAAAAAACATGAAATATTCAATTGCCAAAAAATAGAGTAAAAGAATCAAATCCTACAATTAAAAGAAGTAAACAAATTATCAATGATTTTTTATGTTACAAAACAATAATGTTTCACTTTTGTTATAAAACAAATAATTGATATGCACAATCACACTTAAGATATTGCTAATAATAAATTTCTAAATTCTAACAAGTGTTTTCTATTAAAAAGTGAATGAAAAGAAACTACAGAGTGATTAAGTGATAACAAAGCAAATCATAGAAGGATATTACTTTTTAAACCACATGTGGTAAAATGATTTTGTGTTGAACCATATAGGAGTAAACTATAATTTACCCTTTTTAAAAATATACAAACCGGTTCATGAAAGAATTGTTCAAGTTAGTCGGTTCATATAGGGTAAAACAGGTTTGACCGGATCACTAAAAAAATCATTCAAAGCTCTAACCAAACCAACTACGAGATCAATTCACAAATTTTCCAGCCGAACTGACCAAACCAGTCCATTCAACTATATACCCAATAGGTTCTACACGAATATCATATATTTAGATAGATTATTATAATATTGAATCCTTCACTCAAGTGCTTTACCTAGTAGGCTCCACAAATTGGACATAAATTTATTGGTTTGGTGTCAAAGTGACAACCCATTGTTGTAGGTGTCAGAAAATGATGTTGTGTAGTGTAGATTCATTGATTTAAATTCTAATCATATGAACTTCTTTACAATTATATAATTTTTAATATTATGGGCCTAATTTTTTGGTTTTCTATATTAAAATTATTAATAGTTTATTTATTATTCTACCCCACTTGTAAGATTATTTATCAAAATATGTTTTTTTTTTAGGTTAAGTTGTTTAATCCAAACTAACTTTCAAGCATTTTTTTTAAACTAACATTGAGAAGTAGGTTTGTGAAAAATCTACTTCTTAACGTGATAATTTTTTTTATATATACATGTTGAGAAATTAGTTTTTTTCAAATCGACTTCTCAACTTATTTTTTTATAAATATAACAAATGAAAAATGAATGAGAAAAAATCATGTTTAGAAGTTGGTTTGAGTCAAACTAACTTCTCTATACAAAAGAATGTATTTTGATAAATAATTTTGCACATGTCGTAAAACAATTTTTTTAAAAAAAGTGTATCCAAACTCCCTAAACTTTGGTCTATTTGCATACAGCCACCATAAACTATATAATTTCCAATTTAATCCATAAATTATATCAATTCTCATAATAAGTCCTTTCATACACTCTCCGTTAAGTTGCTAACAGAGAGTAAATACAGTTAGACTCCTTAAACTTTTCCTATTTGTAAACAACCACCATGAACTATCAAATCTTCCAATTTAATCCCTAAACTATATCAATGTTTTCAAATAAGTCATTTCATCCACTATCTGTTAAGTTGCTAATAGAATAATGACATGATATGATCCTTATCCTCCATCTGTCTACAATCCTAGCCCATTATGTTAACTTCTTTTTATTATGTTTTTACTTATTTAATAATTTTTCATAAATTAAAAATAATAATTTATAGTTCATGGTGGTTGTTTACAAATGAACCTAAGTTTGAAGGAGACCTAAATGTACTTTTCCTTTTTATTATGTAATGTGTATTTCGTGAAATTTTGATTAATGTTACAAAATTGAAGTAAATTTTAATTGTTAGGAAATTAGATTATAAAATTAATATAAAATAAAATTAAAAAATAATGATAAATCAAAATAAATTTATATTTCCACTTATTGACTATTTACTTATGTGTCAAAATTTACACTACCTATCTATTTTAACAGTTTATTTTATTTTATAATTTTTTTCTCTTTACCTAATTAAATAATGTTTAGAAATTAACAAATATATAATAATTAAAAAAGGGAAAAGCCCTAATCTGACCACATCTTTTGTTATGAGCTTTCTTTTATTTAATTTTTTAATGAGTTTTTTTTTTAATTTATGAAGAATTATTAAATAGGTATAAAGAGATAGTTATTAAATAAGAATTATGAATAAAAATTAACATGGAGGGTTATGATTGGAGATAGATGGAGGGTGAGATCATGTTGCGTTACTCTTCCATTGACAACTTAACAGACAGTGAATGAAATGACCTATTGTGGTAATTTATATTGTTTATGCTTTGTTTGGATTATGAGAGAAATAGAGTAGAAAGAAATAGGGAGAAGAGAAATAGAGTAGAAAATGAGTAGATTTTTAAGTTGTTTGGATTAAGAGAATTATGAGAGAAATAGGAAAGAAAGAAAATTAAATTTTGTTGTACATACATATTTGCCCCTATTTATTTATTTATAAAATAACAAAAGAAGGGTATATTAGTCAAATTTTCATCTCTACTCATTTCTTCTCTATTTATTCTCACTTTAGAAGAGAAATGAAAAATATGTGGGACCCACTACTTTTTTTTCTTTCTTCTCTATTTCTCTTCTAACCAAACAAGAGAATTTCTCCATTTCTCTTCTATTTCTCTCTTCTTTAATTCTCTCTTCTCCATTTCTCTCATACCAAACAAAGGCTTAGGGATTAAATTGGAAGATTTTATAGTTTATGGTAACTGTTTGCAAATTAAAAAAGTTTAAAGAGTTTGAATGTATTTTCCATGCGTTAACAACTTAACGAATAGTGGATCAATGACCTATTGCGATAATTGATATAAAGTTATGGATTAAATTGAAAAAATTTATAGTTCATGATGTTATTTACAAATGGGTCAAAATTTAAAAGGTGTGGATATACTTTTTTTTTTTTACAATATTATTATAAAAGCCTATTTTTTGTTGGAACAATCAAATTTGCATTCTACTACTGCTTTTTGGAAAGTCAAAGAAAACAAAAGCCAAAGGGGCTTTCAATTTGAAAAAATTAAGGTTGGCATAGAGATCAGATTTCTATTATATATAGGCATGTTTTGCACATTATAATTATATGAGATGAATAGATCCTAGTGACTTGAGTATTCTTCCTAGTATTGAGAATCTTAATGAGTTGAGGATAGAAAGAGGAATTTTATTGATATATAATTTCAAAAGTATAATTTTGTTTACCCATAATTTTCATTATATATTTTGATTAAATTTAATGATGTAACAAAAATTAATAATTTAAACTAAGTTGCAAAAAATGAAAATTTGACTTTTAACTTTTGCGTTTATATTCCATTAAGGGTATATATATATATATATTAAGGATATTAGTACCTTAATAATTAGTGACTAATATTTAGTTATATGTTCTACTTGGTTGAAATATAAATATTAAAATATAAATAAAATAATCATGTTTTAACTAAGTGAGATATGTGATTAAATATTAACCACTAACTATAAAAAGATACCGGTACCCTCACAAAAAAGAAAAGTATTGAAGAAACCTCCACGCGTGTGTATATATATATATACTTAAAATATTCTATTTTACCATAAATAATACGCAATTAAAGGTTTTTCGGGATTATGTCAAATATAATGCTGTATATAAGTCTGTTTTAAACAGTATAACCTCCTACCTTCCTAACAAAAAATGCACATTCTGTTTACAATTACAAGCCCCGAAAACCTAGTGGACACTGGCAAACATCTCGGGTTCATAAGTAGGGACGTAAGTGACAGAAAATCTTAGGTATATTTGGGATGGAGGAGTGGGGGAGGGAATGTGTTATTTTTTTTATTTTTAAATTGAGAGAATTATAAAAATTTTATAAAAATAAATAAAGGATAAATAGAACAGTACATAATGATATCTCATTTTAAAAAATTCTCAAATAAAAAAATATTTATTTAAAATAAAAATTAATATTTCTCTCTCTTTCTCTTCAAATTCTTCCATCCAAACAAGTTCAAGATCCCACAAAAGAAGAACCTCTTGATTTTACTGGACAAAATCATGGGTATTGATAAGATCTTTTGCCCCTCCTGCATATTATCTTTTGTCTCATATTTTGGAAGTGCTTCGTGGAAATTAGAGGGTTCGGTTCAGAAAAAATAAACATAGCCCAAGTCCCAGGCATATCCTGCATATTATTTTTGTCTCACTATTATTTTATTTATTTTTCTGTTTCGAAAAAATTTAGATGAAGAAAAATTTTATCTCCAATTTAAGATTAGACTAAATTACTATCTTAATGAAGATTTAAAGTAGAATTACAAATCACTTACAATAAGGATACTATAAATTCAAACTTATTTATGTTATTCTTTGTATTTCCTCTCATAAACTTTAATAAATTTATATTTTTATAGTTTTTTGTCAAAGGATTTGGGTTAGAACAAAAGACATACTTAAGCCGTAGTTATAAGTTGCGGCTTTAACAATAAAAAAAATTAATCGAAGTTGTGGCTTAAAAATTAAAACTTAGGTTAATTCTAAGACCACGAATTTAATAATAATAATAATAAAAATTAATCAAAGTTGTGGCTTAAAAATTAAAAATTAGGTTAATTCTAAGTTATGGTTATAGACAAAAAATAATTCGACACGGGCACTATAATTTTTTTTTGTTTATTATTTATACGTAGTAGGTAAAAAAGCCCTTAAAATCTATCTTTGACCACCTTCACTGTGTTGGGGCACAAATAGCCAGCCTAGTGATGTCGTGTCAAAGATGGTTTTTTACACAACAATGTAAAACTTGAAGTCAATGGCGCATGTTAGATTTCACCACCAAACTATAGTAAAATGCTATCCGGAACAGACATGAGAAACAGCAAGGAGAAAATATATGTGCCAAATCCTCTTAACGTATTAATCTAATAATTTTTTTAATTATTTAAAAAAAGGTATGTGCATTAAATAATTTAAAAAATTCCAAAACTTTTCTTTTAATTTTTTTTAATAATTAAGAGAATTATTAAGTGGGTTTTTTTTTTAAATGATTAATACTTTTCTATTAACATTTATGAATAGCCACTATGAAAAGCAATTAATGAAAAAGAACAAAAGAAAAAAAGATGCATTTGACAGTTCTCTTCCTAACACATACATACATGATATTCTAAAACATATACGACAAATTTGCTCACCAAACACCACAAAATGTGTTTCTCTTGCACTAAATTCCTTGCCAAGAAAAGCAAACCATATTGTACCATACAAACAGAAGGTTATCATACAAATGTACAGCTATAAAGCAGATAACTTGTCAGGTTGCTAGTGAAAAACAAAGCACAGGTGATACTGTTAAACATACAACATATAGCCACACAACTCACCTATTTACCTACATTTAAGAATCAAGATGATTAATACCATAAGTTACCAAAATCACTAGGAAACAACGGAAAGAGAAGCCTATAGGGAGAGTTCATTGATTACCAACGGTGCATAGGCTACTTATTACTGTGACATCTTAGATTTGCATCAGCAAAACGAGAGAAAAAAGATCACAAATTTCAGTATGGACAAAGCCTTAAATTCAGTTACCATTAAGTTAATTGATTCTCTATAATTGAATAAGTTAATAGGTAGCCGATGATTCTTGAAATTTGTAACACTAAGAAAGTAAGAATCAAGTCGTGTCTATCGGCTGAGGCTAGCCATTGGGGTTACAGCATGAAACGGATACCTCAAATCATTTAATGCAGAAAAGCTGTATTAAGGTTTTGTCCCTCTCCATCTTAAACATTTTGGACTATCATTCAGTAGTACCTAGTGGTCACTGGTCACTTATAAATGCAAGGGTTTATCAGGGGAGGACTTTAATCATGGTGGTGTATGAGAAATTGAATTCATACTGTCAGATTAACTTTGAAGTAAAATATTAACTTAACTGCAAGGTGTAATATATACATAACACATATTGTCTTTGACTAGTCTCGCTATGCATTGTAGTTCTACTGCTCAATATTGCAGAAAAAACTTCATTCATCTAACATACATAAATAACACATTACACATAATATAAAGCAAGCTTTACGGCAGGTTAGGTACTAGTCAAATACCAACTACAGCTTGCTTGACTACTCCATTCAGATCATCATTCATTAAAATTCACCTATCAACTTCGTAATACATAATATATTATATAACATAAAAAAGGTACTGTTGTGCATCAGAAATCTCATCTGCATCAACACACCTCTTAAAATTTTATCGTTCTGATTGCACCACAAAATTCCAAATGTACCGAAAGCCAATTACATTTTCCACTGCAGCAGATCCCTCAGCTTCAGATAGATGTCTTTCCATATATAAAGTGATACACAAATCTCAGTCTCGGCTCTTTTCTGCAATAAGTCTATCCACAGATAACCAAAGAAACAAGGAGGTGCGGCGAAGGCCAAATATTGTCCCTTCACTAATGGATTTTCTTTATTTTATTAGTGTTCTTGCTTATATACTTGTCCCTTCTCTCAAAATTTCGATGGCAGTTGATTCCATTGCTCATTCCCAGTTCATAAGTGATGGCATGACCTTAGTTTCCCAAGGTGGAACCTTTGAGCTTGGTTTCTTCAGCCCTGGGGATTCCAACAAACGTTACTTGGGGATTTGGTACAAGAATATCCCAATTCAGACAGTTGTTTGGGTGGCAAACCGCCTAAACCCAATCAATAATTCCTTTGGCACTTTAACAGTAAACAGCACTGGCAATCTTGTGCTCAGCCAGAATGATACTGTTGTTTGGAACAGTACAACCATCTCTCACAAACAAGCACAGAATCCAGCTGCCAAACTCTTGGATTCGGGAAATCTTGTGGTATGGGATGAAAAAGAAGCAAACCCAGAAGCCTATTTGTGGCAAAGCTTTGACTATCC
This sequence comes from Styphnolobium japonicum, assembly GCA_023212625.1. Taxonomy (NCBI): domain Eukaryota; kingdom Viridiplantae; phylum Streptophyta; class Magnoliopsida; order Fabales; family Fabaceae; genus Styphnolobium; species Styphnolobium japonicum. The sequence continues at coordinate 20,651,025 of JALBWW010000014.1, forward strand.
ATCTGATACATTGTTGCCAGGGATGAAAGATGGATGGAACCTGAGGAAAGGACTGCATTGGAGTCTAACAGCTTGGAAGAGTCCCAACGATCCAGCTCCTGGAGACTTTTCTAGCACTCCGGATCACAGTAGCTATCCTGGTTTATATTTGATGAAGGGAGAAAAGAAGTACAGCAGATTTGGACCATGGAATATCTACCCACAAGCACAAAACAACACTGTTTATCATTTTGACTTTGTCCACGATAAGGACGAGGTCTACTACACGTACTACCTCAAGAATAAATCTGTGTTATTAAGAGTAGTAATGAACCAAACTGATTATACTCGTTCTCGTTATGTTTGGGTGGAAGATGAACAAAATTGGATGATTTATGCATCACTGCCGGTTGACTACTGTGACCATTATGGCCTGTGTGGAGCCAATGGGAACTGTGTCATTACTGAAACACCTGTTTGCCGATGTTTAACGGGGTTCAGGCCTAAGTCACCACAAGCATGGAACTCATTGGATTGGTCTCAAGGATGTGTCCGCAATAAACCAATAAGCTGCAATGACAAACACACGGATGAGTTTGTCAAGATGGTGGGCGTGAGAGTGCCAGATACAACACATACTTGGTTAAATGAGACAATGGATTTAGAGGAATGCAGGGTCAAGTGCTTGAATAATTGTTCTTGTACGGCCTATTCAAACTTTGATATCAGAAGTGGAGGGAATGGCTGTGCCATGTGGTTTGGTGATCTAATTGATATTAGAGAGTTTGCTAGTGAGCAGGATCTATATGTTCGAATTGATGCTTCAGAATTCGGTAAGGACTCATCTTTCCCACTCAGGTTAGGCTTGTTTGAGTAGATAATAGGTGGAAAACGGGGACATAGAAATTTCCACCCCACAAATTTCACCCTCTTTTATACCATTCATGAAAGTAAATTAAGGGTGATTTTCCACCCTCCTCCAAGCAACCATAAATAAATATTTTTTTCCCCATCCCACTCCATTTTCACTCCACTACCTATTTTCTTCCCATTTTTTACCAACTCAAATTAACATCCATAGCCTTTGTCCTTGGGTGATTCATCTCATCAAGGATTCATTTTAATTTCTATTACAGAAAACTCAAGTTTCCTCTTTCAATATCTGTGAATTAAGCCTGAATTCTTGTTTGATCGATTTTGTCCAAGAAGAGGAGATATATGGACACAGAAAGAAGTTGGCAACCATGGTTGCTACATCCATTGCTGCATTCTCAGGGATGCTGTTTGTAGGCTGCTATTGTATCTACAAAGTCCGCAGAAACAGAGCTGGTAAAAGAACTTACTCCCATTTTCACTTCAATGAAAAGACCTAGTGTTTTATGTTCCGAGTATTTCAGCTAGCTATGAACAAAACCTGTTACAGTAAATGTAAAGCACACATACAATTCCACATAAATAAAGTTTGGAATCATATTAACAACAAACTTGACCATGAAATGTTGTAGGATTTCAAGTTTTCTCCTTTGCCGTCTGAAGATTTGGTGGAAGCTTTCCCTGTCGAGTGTTGTTCTAGCTGATGGGCTTTGCCCAATTGTTTAACAAACAAAATATTGTACCATGTAAAGTTCATATTAAGAAACTTTCTAAAGTAGAATACCATTGTTATTACCATGATACAAACTATCATGTACATGCTGCTTGATCAAGTTGCTAGAATCGATGCATTCTTTGCAGGTGATGGTAAATTAGCAGGAATCTATACATGCATATCTTTATATATTGATACGTATATTCTGTTTTAATTTATACTTTGCCCACTTGCAACTCTTTGTTGGACTTAGATTTTGTGAATGATGTTCTCTTTTGTACGGTAAACACACACACACACACAATTATTTGCTATTTAATCTACAATTAAGATAATTTAACATTTAAGTTATTAAATCATATGGTTTTATAAAGTGCTATAAAAAACTTAATAACTGAAGAGTCTAGGTGTTTGTAACTTCTAAGATTTGGTAAATTCAAGTTTTTTTTAATGAAAATTGAAGCCTTGTGTTCCATTTTTCCAGAAAAATCGACAAATATAGAAGACAACAATGAAGAACCTGAGGTTGATCTAGATCTCCCATTGCTTAACCTTTCAACAGTAGCTAGTGCCACTGATAACTTCTCAATAAATAACAAAATCGGACAAGGTGGATTTGGACTTGTATATAGGGTAATTCCATATTTGAGCAATTATAAAAGCAATTGAAGTGCTAATGTTACAATGGGTATCTCAATATGCTTCAAATGTGCATATGCAGGGAAGGCTAAGAAATGGGAAAGAAATCGCTGTGAAGAGGCTTTCAAGTAGCTCAGGACAAGGAATGACCGAGTTCAAAAATGAAGTAAAACTTATTGCAAGACTTCAGCACCGGAATCTTGTGAAACTTCTTGGCTGTTGCATTCAGGGACAGGAACAAATGTTGGTTTATGAATACATGCCAAACAGCAGCTTGAACTCCTTCATTTTTGGTATGAACTCAAGAAATCTTGTATTAGGATGGAAAATAAATGATCTACTGACAATAAACAGCTTATGACACTTGAACTATGAATTTGAAGAATTCAAATTGGATAATGGAATTACTTGTTATGGTAATTGGTATACAGATCATACTAGAGGGAAGTTGTTAGATTGGTCTAAGCGCTTCCACATCATTTATGGAATTGCTCGAGGTCTTCTGTATCTTCATCAAGATTCTAGATTGAGAATTATTCATAGAGATCTCAAAGCAAGTAATGTTTTACTCGATGATAAGTTGAACCCAAAAATATCAGATTTTGGCATGGCTAAAACTTTTGGAGGAGAGCAGACCGAAGGGAGTACAAATATAGTTGTGGGAACTTAGTAAGTGTCTTACTTAGAAGTTATCAAGCTCCACAGTCTATGTTTTAACTTATTTAATTATTTTGTTCTAAATGGTGTCTCGCAGTGGCTACATGGCACCAGAATACATTGCTAAGGGGCTATTTTCAACTAAATCTGATGTCTTTAGTTTTGGTATTTTGGTGCTTGAGATTATACATGGGAAGAGAAATAGATGGATTGATCATTCAGACCACAGTCAAAACCTTATTGGCCATGTAAGTATGCTAGCTATACATAATTTTAATTCATGTAAAACTGAAATATAACATGCAAATTTTATGTTTCAGGCATGGATATTGTGGACGGAAGGAAGAGCTTTAGAATTAATAGACAAAAACATAGAAGACTCAATGATTATATCAGAAGTATTGCGTTGCATTCATATTAGTCTCTTGTGTGCACAACAGCATTCAGAGGATAGGCCCAGTATGTCATCTGTTCTTCAAATGTTGGGAAGTGAGTTAGAGATTCCTGAGCCTAAACAGCCCGGTTTCTTCTCGGGTAACATTACATTACAAGCAAATTCCGCCTCAAATCAAAGACAATCTGGGTCAATTAATGAAATATCCATGACCTTATTGGAAGCCAGATGAAAGTCATGAAAGTCAGTGATTGGATATTGCACTAAGTAATAATTGTGAAAGACATATGGCGCTAAATGATTACACCTCCATTTCTCTCTCTTTCTATCTCTCTGTTTTTTTTTTTTCTTTCAAATTTCTTGTACTCTTATCTTGATTGCTAGTTGTTTTTTAACTATATAAAATCATGTGTGCCACTTTCGTTATTATATATGTTATATACCCTTTCAACAATAATACTAAAGATGTGTTTGATAACATTGAAGAATATAGTATTGAAATTCAGTTCTGAACTTTAAGTGTTCAATACTTTTAAGTACTAAATTATTATGTTTGATAAATTTCTTATTTAAGAATTGAATTTAGCTTCATTGTTTTGAAATTGAATATACTAAATGGTAAAATTTCCACCATATATAATTATCCGTAGTTTTTTTTTGTTTTTGTTTTTGTTTTCCAATTGCTATGTTTCTTTTGATTAGATTTTTAGTATATAATTAACACTCCACGTGCACAAAGAAAAGTACCATTATGACTGAAGATAAAAGTTATCCTACAATGAAGGATGATATTCAGAGGATAGCTCCAGTGCTTCATTAAAACTGAAATTAGCTAATTCAAGACGAACATGGGCATAAACGGTGTTGAGATATTCGACATGCAACACCATTTAGAAGAAAAGAAAAACCACAAGGAATTTTACAGCAATTTTTTTTTTGTCGGTAATACAGCATTGTTATTGTTAACTGATACTACTATTGTCCACATGTTCCTTAAGCAGCCATAGTTTCTTTCAATTTTGGGGTCAATTGCATAATTTTATAGTGCTGACATTGTAAATATATATTTCCCCAAAAGACTCCAACCATTTACAAATTACCATACATTTTTTGTAATTCTAGTTTAGTCTTGATTTAGGTAACATTTAAAGGTAGTTTTTGCTATCAGTTCAAAGAGATGAATTAATTAACTGAAAATATCTTACTAGTCATTTTCAAGCAACATTGGTAAATTACATTTTTTGCACTGATATTTTACATCAATTATTAGTAGCATAATAACTGATTACCATATTGTTCATGAATTCATATGTGAGTGTGATTACCCTGCCCATAATTCTGCAGTTTGAATGAGTGAATACAGTGCAGTGAAGTCGGCTTCACTCAACTTTTCTCCATACAAGTTATAAAATATTTATTTGCGTCGTAAAGAATTGGAGCCAGTGATAAAGTGACCCGTGAACCGAGATCCATTTTAAGGTAGGTGACTACTTTCTGATACTCTTCCTCTACTGCAGAATGCAGGATCTGTTGCTGCATTCTGCAGATTACTATTGCATTCTACAGATTGCTATTGCATTCTGCAACAAACTAGTTTTCCCATCATCTTGTAGGCTTGTCCTAACCTTTATTGGTATCGGGTGCTAAAATCATTTTTGGATTCAAAAAAATTGTTTTTTGCTCCTGTTAAAAAAAAACCATCACCAATATGCAATCTGCAATATGCAGATACATTCTACAGCAATATACAAGTGCTAGGCATAATGGCTGAACCCAGGTCGTGATAGATATAATTAAAACAGAAGGTTTTGTGATTTTACCTTCTTGGCTACAGTTTTCAAATCTTTCTTCCCTTTGAAATTTTTATCGAATATCGTATGAAAGATGTATCCTAATGGTCCAAGATAACGGCTCCAAAAATCTGTATGCAATAAACGGTATACGTGATTCCAGATGTATACATAAACAACAGAAAAGCACATGCCATTGAGAACTGTCCATTTATGCATAACACGCTGCATCAAAAGTCTGAGATTCAAAGCAATATCAGTATTCATCTGACTTTTGAGTTCAATTCAAACAACCAAGCATGCAATATCTTACTTATAAAAAGTATTTCCATAACAATAGTAAGGGAACAAATGTAGTCACCCAAATGTAGAAACATAAAGCTCAGCAAATATAAGCACCCAAAATGCTTCTATACTTCACCTAAAGACATAACTGACCAGAACCAGAATTTGCAATTTAGGCTAACAATGTTTCCTATACCCACTTATGAAATCAAAAGCATGAATCCCAATAGGATTTAGACTCAACAAACCAAACCAGTAAAACAAAACACAGTAGAATCTATTTCTCAGAGCAGATAACATGCCACCATTCACAATGAATTGCAGATCAAACCCACTAAAGCTTAAAAGCAAAATTCGGCAACTCAAGATATCAAATCCTTCATTAAAATAACTATAATATTTTACTTTTAGTAAAACTCTTACATTAATTTTAGGATTTAATTTTAATTTACTGTCAGTGTAAAATCATGTGTTGACACATCATTAAAAGAATTAGACTTTTTAGATATTTTAGATAGTTGTTGTGATAGTCAAACTCTTTTAATGATTTGACAATACATAATTGGATGACATTTTACACTGACGACGGATCAAAATTAAACTCTAACTCTAACTTTTAACTATTAAATCTTAAATGAAAAATCATGATTAGAATTAATGTTTTAAAAACTAAACTAGCGATACGTCCATGTCATGATTTGATTGAATATAATAATAATAATAATAATAATAATAATAATAATATGAAAAACAAGAAATCAACCCATTTATGAGATTTAGATCAGACACCACGCACAGGGGACGCGAGAACTGGCATTGCCAAATTTAGTATGGACGCGAGGACTTACCTGAGTGGATGGCGGCGCTGCCTGGACGCGACCGCAACTGTGTGTGGCGGTGGCAGCTCTTCGACGTCTTCGTGACGGCGTGGCGGCGGAATGGTGAGCAAGCTAAAAAGATTTTGAAAAAATCATTCAAAGGTTCAGCTTAATTTTTCTTTTATTTAGTTAATTTTAAAAATTAACGAAATATTTAATTACATTAACTAATAATTTATATGATTAATTATATATAATTTATTAATTAATATAATTAAATCCTATATTAATTTTTCAAATGAACTAAATAAATATTTTTTTAAAACTAATCTTATAATCATTTTTCAAAAAAGTTTTTGATTTTGCAGCTCTAGAAGATTACCAAACTAAAAGAATAAATCCTAGGTTCTATCCTAAAGGGTGAAACGACATCACGAAAGGTAGAAAAAGGGACTTTTCAAATGTAGTATAAATGTTGTAAAAATTATTTATCGATTTGTCTTTATCTTAAAATTTATTATCAAAATATTATTATTTTTGACACATAATTAATTACTTTTTTTTTAACATGTAAAGGCATCGACACGTTTGACATTTTAAGATTCTAAATGCGTTCTACATTAGATGTTTCAAATCCCACGTGGCAAAACTTATAATTTATTTGATGTTTAGAAAAACTTATAGTTTATTTTATGTAGCATTTATACATAATTTTTGCAGTATTAAAATCATAATTTTTGCACATGTAGTTACCTGCAGGACCAAATATGATGTTGTAAACAATTTCTACACATAGTTTCTGCATTATGACAATTCATAACCAACAGAGAACCAATTCACGGCTCAATTCAGAACTTGTTTCAATACCAATTCCAATTAAGAACTAATTTCAATACCAAGCATTTTCAAAATCAATTTCAATACCAAGTCCAATTCAAACAACTACCCAGTTATAACCATTTATAACAAATTCAGAACCAATAATGTACATTACATAATGCAATTCCAATTGATAACCAATTTCAATACCAATAGAGAATTAATAAAAAAAATTAAATACAAAGTGTATGCCAAATGCATAAGCCACTTTGTCATTAATATAAAATCCAAAAAAGGTTCATGTCAACATCTGGGACATATATGAGCCTAGTACAATAGCCAAAATAAACATGGGATTTATATTAGCCCAGTACAATAGCCAAAAAATAATTACATTTGATTACAGACCTACATTACAAAATACAGAGTGTCCTAATCAACTAAATGCTCTTGGTTCTAATTCCTATGGGCTTGATGATGCTGTCATTTCTTGGGGTTAGATGATTGTCCTTCATTCAACATTCTCCTATACCTTGTCCTCATTGCAGAGGTAGATGCTTCAATGATGTGTCTGGAAGGTGGTTGAGATCTACTTGATGAAGGAGGCCTAAATTGTTCAGTCAAAAATGAAGGAGGCCTAATAGGTGGAGGCCTTACATTGAATTGTGGAGATGTTGTAGAAGGGATTGCTCTCTGCATTCCAATCCTTGTTGGTCTTGTAGTTGATCTTTGATCCTAAATAAAAAATGTATCATATTTAGATTGAATCAACAACAGTTAACAAGTAAAAAAAATTCACATTCTTAACTGCACCTGTGAAGGGATTTCAGGTTAGGATTGTGGTGGAGAAGTAGGCATGGATACCTCCTCATATGGTCCAATGTTTGAACCTAATGTAGCAACTATGTCAGCATCTCTTGGAGTTGGATTTCCTCCCTCGCTTGCATGTTTATACTTCTTTGATACTGATGGTCTACCCTTACAAGTTCTTGTATTATGTCCAACTCCACCACATTTGGAACACTCCACATCCTTGTACTTTCTCTTCAATCTGTAAGGATCTTGGATTTCCTCATGCTCTCCCTTTCTCTTTTGCTTCTTAAGTCTCCTAGATGGCCTTTTGATCATTGGAGGTTGGCATGGTGAGTTCCAATCTTATCCCAGTACTCCTCACTTGGGACATGTTGTATAAATGGTGCATATGTCATGCCATGCTTCATCTTGGATAGGAATTGGTGGACATAACTTTCTAGATTCATGTTCTTGAAGGCTATGGCAGCACATGCATGGTGGCATGGTACATCTGTCAATTCTCATTCTCTACATGTACATGTCTGAGCTTCTAAATCCACAAATACTCTCTTAGCCATACAACTCACTTCATATTGGTTCCCCCTCTGGGTCCCCAACCTACTGCGGAGTCCACTTGAAGCTCTTCTTCTTGTTCTTTTCAAGTCTCTTCTGTTGTTCAGGGCATATAATACCAGCATATCCTATCATTAGTTGTCTTTGCTTATTTATTTTTCTCATAATATAACATCTGATTTCTTCTGCCATAGTAATTATAGGCTTTGACCTAAACTTCACGATTTTCCCATTGAATTGCTCACACATGTTATTGAGCAATGTCATATTTTTGGTGTATGAGTTGAACCCACTCCTTGACCATCTTGATGGTTCAAATCTAAAGAACCACTCTCAAGCACCTTCATTAACCTGCTTCACTTTGTCCATGTTTTTCAGAAATTATGCCTTAGTATTGGACTTTGCACATGCCCAAAATAGGGTTCCAGTATTTTGTGAAATTTTCCCACATATGCCTTTCCACAGAATCTGTGTGGCACACCATGCATGACTTCATCAATTGCTGGCAATAACCCCTGCATCACAATTAAATTGCTGACATATTATCAAGTCTTATATAATCAATCTAGTAATTAAAACAATATTTAAAACCAGAATTAGAAAGTATCACTTTCTGTTGATCACTAATAAATTAGTATCCATACTTTTTCGGATCACCAATATCATAAATTAGTCTTCCAAGGAACCAAATCCATGTCTCTATAATATTGAAAACAATAATTAAATACAGAATTAGGAATACATTCATTACAAATGAGAAAAACAATAATTAAGACCATACCTCTAGACTCAACGTCCACAATGGCATAGGCTATGACATAGAATGCATTGTTACCATCTTGGCTTACAGTAGCTAAAAGTTGACCACCATAGTAGCCTTTCAAATGATATCCATCTAGGCCAACCAAAGGCCTGCATCCAGCCATAAACCCTTGCTTACAAGCATCCAAGCAAATGTACATTCTCTGGAATGTAGGAAATATATCCATGGAAGGTCTCTCCATTCCTAACTGGACAGTGGATCCTGGATTTGTCTTTATCAGTTGGAAACAATAATCCCAAAGCTTAGAATACTGTTCAATCTCAGATCCTTCCACAATCTTTATCGCTTTCTTCACAGCTCTAAAAACCTTAGCATCACCAACATGAACACAATAATTCTCCTTCATGTGATCATGGGCACCTTGTCCATCCAACGAGGGATGGGCCCTAATAGTATCCACCAATTTCTCTGCAACACATCTTCTACTAGCTTATTTATTCTTAAAACTTCTACTACAAGTGTAATCGTCAACAAACTTTTTCACTTGAAATGATTTTGTCCTGTTATTCATGTTACAAACTATTTCCCATGGGCACCCATTTTTATAGACTGTTTTTGCCCTAATAGCATCATTCTTAACTCATCTAACCTCCATTCCTAAGTGTATATTATAGTCTTTTACAACATCCTTAAAAATTCTTAGTGTAGGGAACTCCATTCCAAGTTCAATAACAACATTTCCAAACTTTGAATTTGTATTAAATTGGGGGTAAACATCTTTCTCCATCACCATGTGCTTTGCTTATGTTAGAAGGCTTACATTCACTATCTGTGTCATTGTTATTATGTGGTTCATTTTTAGGTTCTATGTCATGCTCAGAATCTGTCTCAATAACTGGCTGCCTAGTCCTTGAACTGAACCTACATGTTGTGTTTCTATGGGCCCTACACTTCTTCCTTCTCACAGGAGGTATAAATCTGAATTGGGGCTGAGCTTGTTTTATTGGGTCTATGGGTCCTTTAGTGGCCACATTTTCTTGTGTATTAACCACATTATCACTACTTTCATTATCGGGTTCAACATTCACAAAACCAATTGGTGTGGTGAAGGGATTTCAAGTACCTTTGTATCATCTAAATCATGTTCAAAATCTGAATATGTGTGCCCTACCAGCTCTTTTGGGAGTCCTACTAGGTCTTGAGAGGGTCCCACATTGTCTTCTGTTGGTATTATAGGGTCATCAGTGGGTCCTACATCGTCAGAAATAGGTCCCATAGTGTCAGAAGTGGGTACCACAGGATTAGGGGTGGGTACTACAGTGTCAGCAATGAGTCTATCTTCAACAAAGTAGAAATGCACCTTAGTCTCATTTCCTATTTCATTTAGCAAATTAACTATCTCAACATTCCCTTTCACTTCTACTAAGCCATCATTTAGAATCAACCCAGGAACTAGGTAATAACACTTGTCAAACTTCACATTTTCATGTACCCTAACCAATTGGCTCACTGTAATCAATGATATAAGGTCTGGGTCGATATCATCCCAGAATTCATCTTCTCCCTTCACATATTCATAATGGGTCTTCCTTAAAAAAAAAACTCACTATGATGAAGCACAAGACTTATTTATGAACATATGCTACAACAAATAAAATACACACGACAAAAACATTCCACATTCTAGGGTTTTACAAACAAAAATTCCAAAAAAAGTCATAAGGGACCCATCTAGGGTTTCACAAAACTTGCATTTTTTAATGAATGCTCACTTGTGGGTCGCAAGTGGTGGGGGCTTTAATCCAGATCTGTGATAGCAATCCACTCGTGTGTTTTGAAAATCCTTCTTCACCTTGTGGGTCGCATGTTCAATCCCTCTGCTTCTCACTTCCACCTTCTCTTCACTACTTCACTCTTCCCATTAGAATTAAAAAGTTATAATATTACTTGGCTCCACGTTAGATTGATCCTTCCACCATTTGGCAAAGCTTTGTGCCTGTCAACAGTTAACTGTACACCTAATAAGATAACTGGCCACATCAGCGCTCCACTAATGGTCTCGTCATCAATCTTGACCTTTGGATTAACATGATGTCAAATATAAATATTTAGGGGGTTACTTCAGTACCCATTTTTTTTCAGGGTACAGGTATCCAGGGTGAGTTGTCAAGCATTCATTAGTTGTTATTTATATTTAATAGACTTTCAAGTATTTATTGTGAAACTAACAGTCAATAAATAATTAACAACTCACCCTGGGTACCAAACCCATCAGGATACCATAACAACTCCCAAATATTCAATGACCAAATTAATGTCACCATAATCTTTCGAGGACGAAAATGGTAGTTTACTAAAAAAAACTATGTTTTCAAACACTTAATCTCTAATATTTTCAAATATTTGTCATAGAAATCGTTAAAAATTAAGGGTTAACTAATTAAGAAGACCTATATTAAGTTTGGTATGTAATCGGAAATGAAAACGAAAATGCAACTCAATGACCATTTGTTTTCATGTTTTTGGTTTCCTTCTAGATGAAATCACTTTTCATTCTTCTTCATGCTTCCAACCGATATTTTTCTTTTGTACATGAAATTTATATAAAACATAAAGTCATAATAAAAATAAATAAAGAAAGAAAATAAAAAAAATAATCCATAGGTAGTATAAATCAGAATTTTCACCCCTTACAATGGAAGGATTTTTATTATTATCGTCGAATCAATGCCTATAATAAAATTATCATTATGTGCCCCTTTTTTTTTGTTAGACAAAGAAATATTCATTTTTACATAATAGATGTGAGAATAAAATTACCATTCATTTTACTTCTCTTCATGTTTTTTATCTGACCCGTTTCACTTTTTTTTTAAAATAAAAAAACTCGAGTTACAAATTAAAATGATAGTTATAGTTTTTATGTTAGTGTTAGTATGTTAAAGAAAATAGAGAATCATACTAAAGGTCACTTTCACTATTTTAATTACAAAGAACTCTAATATATATATATATATATATATATATATATATATATTTAGTGAGAGGAGTGGTTTATTATGAGAGTGAAATGAGCAAATCTTGATCATTGAATCATTTATGTATGGTCAAGATTAGAACATAAAGTCATGTGACTTTTTTCAATGGTCATGTGACCTTTAAGTAATTTCTAATCTTGACTATACATGGATGATCCATTAGTCAAAATTTGTTCATCTCATCTCTCATAATAAAACAATAACTTTTATATATATATATATATATATATATATATAACACTTATATTTTTATTTAACAAGCAAAAATAATAACTTAAAAATATATAAACAATCTTCATTGTAAAATCAAATCAATGTAAATCCAATCTTTTAAAACAAAATATTATTCTATTCTATATTTTAATAAAAATAATAAGAAAAAATTGGAAAAAAAAAGGCAGAAAGAGAAGGCCAGGGGAGAGAAGTATACAAAAATAAGTCAAGAATTTAGTGATAAAGTGAGCTGCAATTTCTTTGTCTATTTACTGTTTCAAATTGTTTGTGATGAAGTGCAGGAGCATTTGGAACATCTTGTTGCGATTACATATCAACCCTCTTTTATGTTTCTCACACCTTCACATGAATCAAAGACAATTTTGAAAATCATAAGATTTGTACATAAATAGCATAATTATTTCAACATGCATTTGCAAATTTTATCTATAGTATGCCCTACATGGACATTAACCTCCATTCATATTGATTATGTATCGGTTTTTTTTTTGTGACATAAAAGTTTTAGAGGATAAAATGTTGTCTTATTCTAAAGTCAAAACATGCTATACGTCTTAGTGAGAATTTACAGTTATAGTTATAAATTACCTACTACTAAAGGATTACGGACAAGAAATTGAATTGGCATAGGAAAGCTAAACTAGCTTTGCAAATGAGGCTAGCTTATGCACTTTCACTGTTATTCTAATGTAATGAGCTTTGGCTGGAAATTCTAAAAGGGACAAAGCTATGCCCTTTGGTGTGAGTTATTGAAGGAACTAAAGAAAGCTTTTTAATTATAAAATGCTAATCAAATGTTAAATGAATGCGATCATAATGGAAATGACTGTAAATTTCATTAAAAGGATTCAAAGAAGCAAGCATTACAAGAAAAGAAGTGAGATACACGGAATCTAAGATGAATGATGATAAATAACAATAATAGGAACTTAAAAGCTAGAAGTGCTGAAAAATGTACTGAAAAGCAGATAAATTAACTGTAAATGGCAGAAAGCTAACGAAACATATATAAAGTAAAATGATAGAAAACTAAAAAAATGCGAATGATTTTTTGTGGTGTGTTGTCTGTTGTCTTTCTTCCTCAATTCGATCACTTTTTATAATTCTGAAGCAACCAACCTCTCTTGCACGTTGGAGTAGGTACCACTTTGTCACTTCTCTATCTTTTAGGAGCCTTATCCTCATCATGTCAAACCAACTGTAGCCACCACTTGGACTAAGTCAAAATGGCTTAACACATTTCTCTCACAGCCTGCGGCCCACTAAATTTGGCAAGAGCACGAAATGAGTCAATCATGAATTTTTCACAGCATACAGCCCATTAATTTCAGCTAAAGCATAGACTTGGCCACTGCTTCTGACCCGCAGGCTTGAACCATCATTTTCGGATACCAACAGTATCATCAAATTAGTGCCATCACTTTTCCCCCAAAACTATTCAAGACATGCACGTATCTTAGAACTCAAACTTATCATGACTATGAGGGTTGGGCAGTCTTGGCCCATTAAATCTACCTTTCAGCAACTTAATTGTGTAGGGCGCGCACAAATAGCCAGCTTAGTGCTCCTGCTAAGATGGTTCTCACGTATGATTCTTACTCACACCAATGTTTATCCCATCCCTTCTGTGCCACATATTAGATTTCACTTATGAAGAGTCACCCACAAAAAGAAGCAATTAATGAGAAAGAACAAGAGAAAAGACGTTAATACAATGACATGTCAATTGAGTCAAACAAAAGGCTGAATAGAATACAACAGTTCTCCTAACGCATGCATACATTAATATATATACAATTCACCTATTTACCTACATTCACGATCAGGTTATAGACTTGACAATGTCTGCAACTTCGATCAGACAGTGAGGACCCCTCTTAATGAATAACAATGAGAATCAAGGCGTGTGCTCAGGCTAGTGGGGTTGCAGCATGAAATGGAAACCTCAAATCATTTAATGCAGAAATACTCTATAAGCTGTTGTCCCTCTCCATTTTAAATACTTTGGACTATTACTTAGTAAGTAGCTAATGGTCACTTTTCACTTATAAATGCAAGGTTTATCACGAGAAAACTATAAGGTTGGTGGTGTAAAGACTAAAGAAATTAACATTAAAGCAAATATGAACAGTATGCAACTCTAAAAAACTTCAACGTTCAGATTGTACCCACAACATTCCCTGTGTTCCAGGTCCAGGGAAAACATTTTACAATTTCCATTGCAGCAGATCCCTCGGCTTCAGTTAGATGTCTATACAATATCCATAGAGTGTTACCCAAATCACAGTCTCGGCTCTCTTCAGCAATAAGTCTATCCACAAATATTGTCCCTTTATGTTCAATGGATTTTTTTAGTTTTATCAGTGTCCTTGCTTATACACTTGTCCTATCTCTCAAAGTTTCGATGGCAGTTGATTCCATTACTCATTCCCAGTTCATAAGTGATGGCATGACCTTAGTTTCCCAAGGTGGAACCTTTGAGCTTGGTTTCTTCAGCCCTGGAAATTCCAGCAGACGTTACTTGGGGATTTGGTACAAGAACATCCCAATTCAGACAGTTGTTTGGGTGGCAAACGGTCTCAACCCAATCACTAATTCCTTTGGCACCTTAATTTTAAACAGCACTGGCAGTCTTGTGCTCACCCAGAATGACACTATCGTTTGGTACAGTACAGTAATATCTCAAAAACAAGCACAGAATACAACTGCCAAACTCTTGGAATCTGGAAATCTTGTGGTATGGGATGAGGAAGAAGCAAACCCAGAAGACTATTTGTGGCAAAGCTTTGACTATCCATCTGATACATTGTTGCCAGGTATGAAACTTGGATGGAGCCTGAGAAGAGGCCTGAATTGGAGTCTAACAGCTTGGAAGAGTCCCAATGATCCAGCTCCAGGAGACTTTTCTTGTGTTCAGGATCACAATAGCTATCCTGATTTATATTTGATGAAGGGAGGAAAAAAGTACAGCAGATTTGGACCATGGAATGGAATCGTTCGAAGTGGTAATCCACAAGTAGAAAACAACTCTGTTTATGATTTCGACTTTGTTCACACTAAGGAGGAGATTTACTACACGTACCACCTCAAGAATAATTATGTCTTATCAAGAGTAGTAATGAACCAAACTGAGTATACCCGTTATCGCTATGTGTGGGTGGTAGCTGAACAAAATTGGAGGATTTATTCATCAAAGCCAGTAGACGACTGTGATCGTTATGGCCTGTGTGGAGCCAATGGAAACTGTATCATCACTGAAACACCAGTTTGTGGATGTTTGAAAGGGTTCAGGCCCAAAGCACCACAAGCATGGAACTCATTGGACTGGTCTCAAGGATGTGTCCACAATAAACCATTAAGCTGCAAGGATAAACAGAAAGATGGGTTCGTGAAGATGGTGGGAGTGAAAGTGCCAGATACTGCACATTCTTGGCTGGATGAGACAATGGGTCTAGAGGAATGCAGGACCAAGTGCTTGAATAACTGTTCTTGTATGGCCTATACAAATTCTGATATCAGAGGAAGAGGGAGTGGCTGTGCCATGTGGTTTGGTGATCTAATTGATATTAGACAGTTTTCTGGGGGACAGGATCTATATGTTCGAATGGCTGCTTCAGAAATAGGTAAGGACTCAATGTTTATGTTCGAATGGCTGTGCCATGTTGTTATGCTTGTTTGTGTAGATATTTAGTGGAAATTGGGGAAAAGGAAAAATCTTGGAACAAAGATCACTTTCACACTTATTTGTTACCACAAAAATGTGGGATGATTGAAAGTGGAGTGGAGCTTAATTTCATACATGTTTGGATTAGTTTGTTTTGTACTAAGAAAAAAAGCTTTTTAGCCAAAAGCTCTCTCTTGAACATTTTGAGAAAAAAAAAAATTCTGAAAACAATAAAAGTTTATCTAACCGCGCACAAAGTCACCATCTTTTATAGCATGAAGGTGAATAGAGGGTGATTTTCACTCACATACCTATTTTCTATCTTTCCATTTTTCACCTACTTAAACAAGCATATCCTTAGTCGTTGGGTGAGTCTTCTCATCAAGGATCCACTTTAATTTCATGCACATTAACAAAGATTCAAGTTTCCTCTTTAATTTCAATATCTGTGAACTAATCCTAGATTTTTTGTTTGATCGATTTCAACCAAGAAGAGAAGATATATGGGCATAGAAAGAAGTTGATAACAATAGTTGCTACCACCATTCCAACAATTTCAGGGATGCTTTTAGTTGGCTGCTATTGTATCTACAAAGTCCTCCTCAGAAACAGAACTGGTAAGATAACTTACTCCTATTTTCACTTCAATGAATACATCTAATGTTTCATGTTTCAAGCTCATCAGCTATGAAAGAAACAGCTAGTTACTGTAAATGTGAAGCCCTCATACAATATACAATTCAGCACAAATAAACTTTGGCATCGTATTAACCACATACTTGATAACGGAATAGTATTTTAAAAAGATAATGAAATTTATTTACATAATAAAACATATGAAATTTTAAAATTTGAAGCTTTTAGATTGGTGGTTGTCCTTTGATGCATGAATATTTCGGGGGTGGACGCTTTCCCCATGGAGTGCTCTTCTAGCTACTGGGCTTTGCCCCTTTGGTTACTAACAAAAAATCTACTATCATGTAAGTTCATATTAAGAAAATTTCTGATGTAGAATAGAATTGTTATTGCCATGATACAAACGATCACGTACATATTGCCTGACCATGTTGCTAGAATCGATGCATACCTTTCAAAATTAATACTTCTATATATTCTGTTTTAATTTATACTTAGACACACATTCAACTCTTAGTTGCACAATCATATGGCATTTAACATTTAAGTCATTTAAATCATATTTAATGCTATCAGAATCTTGTTAACTGAATAGTCTAGCTTTATAACATCTAAGATTTGGTACATTCCAAGTTTATCAAAAATATTGAAGCCTTTAGTTCCATTGTTCCAGAGAAACCGACAAATGTAGAAGAAGACAGTGAAGAACATGAGGACGATCTAGATCTTCCATTGCTTAACCTGTCAACAATAGCTAGTGCCACCGGTAACTTCTCAATTAATAACAAAATTGGACAAGGTGGATTTGGACCTGTATACAGGGTAGTTCCATATTTGAGCAATTGTGAGAGCAGTTCAAGTTCTAATGTTACAACTTACAATGTGCATCTCTATGCTTACAAATGTGTATATGCAGGGGAGACTAGAAAATGGGAATGAAATCGCTGTGAAGAGGCTTTCAAGTAACTCAGGACAAGGAATAACTGAATTCAAAAATGAAGTAAAACTTATTGCAAGACTGCAGCATCGGAATCTTGTGAAACTTCATGGTTGTTGCATTCAAGGACAAGAACAAATGTTGGTTTATGAATACATGCCAAATGGTAGCTTGGACTCCTTCATTTTTGGTATGAATCCAATAAATCTGTTATTAGGATGGAAAAAAAATGATTTATTGACAAGAAACAACTTATCACGCTTGAACTTTGAATTTGAAGAATTCCAATTGAATAATGGATTTAATTTTGATTGTAATTTGTATACAGATCATACTAGAGGGAAGTTGTTAAATTGGTCTAAGCGTTTCCATATCATTTATGGAATTGCTCGGGGTCTAATGTATCTCCATCAAGATTCCAGATTAAGAATTATTCATAGAGATCTCAAAGCAAGTAATGTTTTACTCGATGATAAATTGAACTCAAAAATATCAGATTTTGGCATGGCTCAAACTTTTGGAGGAGAGCAGACCGAAGGGAATACAAATAGAGTAGTAGGAACTTAGTAAGTGTCTTACTTAAAAGTTGTCAAGCTCCATAATAGTCTATGTTCTAACTTCTTTAATTACTTTTGTTATAAATGGTGTCTTGCAGTGGCTACATGGCACCAGAATACATTGCTAATGGGCTATTTTCAACTAAATCCGATGTCTATAGTTTTGGTATTTTGGTTCTGGAGATTATACATGGGAAGAGAAATAGATGGATTGATCATTCAGACCATAGTCATAACCTTATTAGCCATGTAAGTATATATATATATATATATATATATATATATATATATATATAATTTAAATTTATGTCCTGCAGCTGAAATATAACATGCAACTTTTATTTTTCAGGCATGGATAATGTGGATGGAAGGAAGAGCTTTAGAATTAATAGACAAAAACATGGAAGACTCAATGATTATATCAGAAGTATTGCGTTGCATCCATATTAGTCTCTTGTGTGCACAACAGCATTCAGAGGATAGGCCTAGTATGTCATCTGTTATTCTAATGTTGGGAAGTGAATTAGAAATTCCTGAACCTAAACCGCCTGGTTTCTTCTCGGGTAACGCTGCATTACATGCAAGTTCTGCCACAAATCAAAGGCAATCTTGGTCAATTAATGAAATGACCGTGACGTCCTTACTAGAAGCTAGATGAAATTAGTGACTCTGCGAGACATACTGCACTAAGTGATTAATTGTGCAAGACATATTGAACTAAATGATTACACCTCCATTCTCTTCCTTATTTTCTTTTTAATTACTACCGCTCTTATATTGACTTTTATTATTATTATTATTGTTAAATATACAAACCCATGTTTGTGCCATTTTCATTATTATATACATTATTCATTTTTAATAAAGATATATATGTTTGATAACATTGAAGAAACTATTTCTAAAATTCAGTTCTGAATTTTAAGTGTGCAATACTTTTTAAGTACTGAATTGATTATGGTCAATAAATTTCTTAGTTTAAGCATTGGATTTAACTTGAATGTTTTGAAATTCTGTATACTAAATGGTAAACATTTTTATATTACATAGTTATCCTTAAATTTTATATTAATTTTGTTTCAATCTTATGATTCTTTTAATTAGATATTTTGTACGTAATATATTTAAAAATATATCTACTTTCTCGAGAGAATTAATATTTTTTTGATATACTAGGATGTGCAAACAGTTGAATAGAGGAAATAGAAAAGTCGTCAAATTGAAGATCGAACTTCTGTCATTGTTAAATCAATTAATTAATATTAATAAAATTATGATGATGGGAAAATCATGCTAATGACCACTTTTACTATTTTAATTGCAAATACCTAGCAATATGTATGCCACTTCTACTACTTTTAGAAACATATTAAATGACTAATACCATACAGTTGCCGATATCAGTACTTAAGTATGCAACATAAAACTACATAAATCACATAATTACTTAAACTTACATTCAAAATTACTAATAACATTCAGTTGCCAATATAATGGGAAGAGATGGCTAAGGATTTACCTATGCAAACAGCTAAACAAGGCATAAAGCACCTCTAGAATTATCTACTACGTACTTTATGAGAGCTTCTGGTCTTTTCTGATGTGATTGATGCACAAGCCCTTGGTGCAGCACCATCTATATATACTGTAGTCTTAAGTAAATGATTCTCCCAACCGACCCTTTCTTCTTATAACTTTATCAACAAATATTATTGTTTTGGCTGTAATTTATATTAACAATGATGGCTGTAATTTATATTAACAATAGTTATAATTGAGCGATCTAATACCTTATTTTTCTAAGAATATATATATATAGTAGACAAAGACAAATTATGTTCATGGATGACTTGTATACGATGGCGCCGTGGATTTAGGGGCTTGACTCAGTTTTTTTTTTTTTTGAAGGATGATTCTTAAATTCAGTTTAAAAAAAATAATTTCTTATTAATTCATTTTAAAAAATTAATTAAATATTTAATTATATTAACTAATAATTTATATATAATTAATTAATAATTTATTTTTATTTTGATATTTGATATATGATTAATTGTATATAAATTATTAATTAATATAATTAAATACTTAATTAATTTTTTAAAATAAACTAATGAATAATTATTTTTCTCAAACGGACTTGATTCACTATTGTATTATGCAACATTTAATATTATATACCCCTTGATTATCAAATCCATAACACTTAACTTGGTAAATCAAATCATTTAATGCAGAAAAACTCTATAAGCTGTTGTCCCTCTCCATTTTAAATACTTGTTGTACTATTAGTTGGTAAGTAGCTAGTGGTCACTTATAAATGCAAGGTTTATCCGGAGAAGACTTTAAGCTTGGTGGCGTAAAGAAATTACTAGAAATCAAAAATATGAACAGTATGCAATAAGTCTATAGACAGATAAATAAACAAACAAGGAGGTCCCTTTACTGGCAATGGGTTTTCTTTGTTTCATGAGTATCCTTGCTTATATCCTTGTCCCTTCTCTCAAAGTTTCGATGGCAGTTGATTTCATTACTCAATCAAGTGATGGCATGACCATAGTTTCCCAAGGTGGAACCTTTGAGCTTGGTTTCTTCAACCTGGGAATTCCAACAAACGTTACTTGGGGATTTGCTACAGTACAATCATCTCTCATAAACATACAGAATCAAGCTGCTAAACTCTTGGATTCTGGAAATCTTGTGGTATGGGATGATATTAACATTTATGAAGAGCCACCCTTAAAAAGAAGCAATTAATGAGAAAGAACAAAAGGAAAGACGTAAATATTCTAATGCATGCATACATAGAATCCAGCATCAGTACATACATGATGTTCTAAAAACTAAAATACAATATATTTGACAGGCAGAAACGGAAACATCAAATCCTTTAATGCAGAAAGACTTTTGACCTATAATTTAGTTAGCAGTGAGTAGTCACTGGCCATTAATCAATGCATGTCTATCGGGATAAGACATTATTGGAGCTTGGTGGCGTAATGACATTAACTTCAAAGAAAAATATGTCCTGGAAGAACCGAATCTGGATCCTCTAATCTTACTCATTAATATGAGAGGGTTATATTAAAAAATATATATATAAAAATAAAATTAGTAAATTTTAAACAAATATTGATGGATCCTATCACTTTTTTCTCTTTAATATGACACTCTCATGTTAGTGAATAAGAATCTGAGTTGAGAGTCTCACATTGGATAGTGATATGACCTGAATAGTATTTATAAGTGGGGGCAGCTCTCACTCTATAAGCTAACTTTTTAGGTTAAATTAGGCCCAAACCTAAATTCTAAGATAGCATCAGAATCTATCTGAGATCCGTTGAGTTATCTGCAGATATCCAGTCATGCAAACTTCACACTTCAAATGTCTAATCCTAGGCATAAAGGAAGTGTGTTGAGAGTCTACATTAAATAGTAATATAGCCTAAATAGTATTTATAAGTAAAGGGCAACTCCCATTTAATGAGTTAGTTTTTGAGATTGAAACTTTATCCTTATGTACCTCTTAAAACTTCAACGTTCTGAGTGCACCCACAACATTCCCTCCATGAAAACCATTTTCCATTTTCCATTTTCAGACAGTTCTATCCATAGGGTGTTTTACACAAATCACTGTCTCGTCTCTCTTCAGCAAAAAGCCTATCCACAGATCGATAACCAAAGAAACAAGAAAGTGCCGCGAAAACCATATATTGTCCCTTTACTTTCAATGGATTTTTTTAGTTTTATGAGTATCCTTGCTTATGCACTTGTCCAATCTCTCAAAGTTTCGATGGCAGTTGATTTCATTGCTCATTCCCAGTTCATAAGTGATGGCATGACCTTAGTTTCCCAAGGTGGAACCTTTGAGCTTGGTTTCTTCAGCCCTGGGAATTCTAACAAACGTTACTTGGGGATTTGGTACAAGAATATCCCAATTCAGACTGTTGTTTGGGTGGCAAACGGTCTCAACCCAATCAATAATTCCTTTGGCACCTTAACTTTAAACAGCACTGGCAGTCTTGTGCTCACCCAGAATGACACAGTGGCTTGGTACAGTACAACTATCTCTCAAAAACAATCACAGAATACAGCTGCCAAACTCTTGGATTCGGGAAATCTTGTGGTATGGGATGAGAAAGAAGCAAACCCAGAAGACTATTTGTGGCAAAGCTTTGACTATCCATCTGATACAATGTTGCCAGGGATGAAAGTGGGATGGAGCCTGAGAAAAGGCCTGAATTGGACTCTAACAGCTTGGAAGAGTCCCAATGATCCAGCTCCAGGAGATTTTTGTTGTGTTCAGGATCACAATAGCTATCCTGATTTATATTTGATGCAGGGAGCAAAAAAGTACAGCAGATTTGGACCATGGAATGGCATCGCCAGAAGTGGTAGTCAACAAGTAGGAAACCATTCTGTTTATCATTTCGACTTTGTCCACACCAAGGATGAGGTTTACTACACGTACCACCTCACAAATAATTCGGTATTATCAAGAGTAGTAATGAACCAAACTGATTATACTCGTTCACGCTACGTGTGGGTGGAAGCTGATCAAAATTGGATGATTTATTCATCACAACCAGTAGACTACTGTGACCATTATGGCCTGTGGAGCCAATGGGAACTGTATCATCACTGAAACACCAGTTTGTGGATGTTTAAAAGGGTTCAGGCCTAAGTCACCACAAGCATGGAACTCATTGGATTGGTCTCAAGGATGTGTCCGCAATAAACCATTAAGCTGCAATGATAAACACATGGATGGGTTTGTGAAGATGGAGGGTGTGAAAGTGCCAGATACTACACATTCTTGGCTGGATGAGACAATGGGATTAGAGGAATGCAGAATCAAGTGCTTGAATAATTGTTCTTGTACGGCCTATGCAAACTCTGATGTCAGAGAAGGAGGGAGTGGCTGTGCCATGTGGTTCGGTGATCTAATTGATATTAGACAGTTTGCTAGGGGGCAGGTTCTATATGCTCGAATAGATGCATCAGAAATAGGTAAGGACTCGTCTATATGTTCGAATGGCTGTGCCACGTGGTTATGCATGTTTGAGTATATGTTATGTGGAAATAGATCACTTTCACACTTATTTGTTACCACAGAAATGAGGGTCCATTGAAAGTGGAGTGCAGCTTCAACTCCATAAATTTCGTACATGGTTGAATTAGTTTATTTTGTACTAAAAAAAGCTTTTTTTGTCAAAAGCTTTCTCTTGAACATTTTGAAAAAAAAACAAAAACTTCTGAAAACAATAAAAGCTTATCTATGCGCACAAAGTCATCATCTTTTATAGCATGAAAGTGAATGGAGGGTGATTTTCCACCCTCCAACAAGCAGCTATAAATTAAAATTAAAATATTTCCATCCCACTGCATTTTCACTCCCATCTCTATTTTCTTTTCTTTCCATTTTTCACCTACTCAAACAAGCATATCCTTGGTCGTTGGGTGATTCTTCTTCAAGGATCCACTTTAATTTCATGCACATTAACAAAACTTCAAGTTTCCTCTTTCACTACTTAATCCTAGATTTTTTGTTTGATCGATTTCAACCAAGAAGAGGAGATATATGGGCATAGAAAGAAGTTGATTACAATAGTTGCTACCACCATTCCAACAATTTCAGGGATGCTTTTAGTTGGCTGCTATTGTATCTACAAAGTCCTCAGAAACAGAACTGGTAAAATAACTTACTCCTATTTTCACTTCAATGAATAGATCTAATGTTTTATGTTCCAAGCTCTTGCTATGAACGAAACTGCTAGTTACTGTAAATGTGAAGCCTCATACAATATAAAATTCTGCATAAATAAACTTTGGCATCGTATTAACCACATACTTAACAGCGGAATAGAAAATATAGAATTTTAAATTTTGAAAATTTCAGATTGGGTGTTGTCCTTCGATGTATGAATATTTCATGGCCCTTTGGTTACTAACAAAAAATCTCCCGTCATGTAAGTTCATATTAAAAAAATTCTGACGTAGAATAGAGTTGTTATTGCCATGATACAAAACGATCACGTACATATTGCTTGATCATGTTGCTAGAATCGATGCATACCATTCTATATTAATACTTCTATTATGTTTTAATTTATACTTGGACCCACATTCAACTCTTTGTTGAACTTGGATTGTGCTGTGTAGAATAGTGAAAGATGTTTTCTTTAGACCAGTGAAAACAAACAAGCACAATCATATGCTTAAGTCATTTAGTGCTATCAAAATCTTGTTAACTGAATAGTCTAGCTTTATAACATCGAAGATTTAGTGCATTCAAGTTTATAAAAAATATTGAAGCCTTTTGTTCCTTTGCTCCAGAGAAATCGACAAATATAGAAGACAGTGAAGAACCTGAGGACGATCTAGATCTTCCATTGCTTAACCTGTCAACAATAGCTTGTGCCACCGATAACTTCTCAGTAAATAATAAAATTGGACAGGGTGGATTTGGACCTGTATACAGGGTAATTCCATATTTGAGCAATTATGAAAACAGTTCAAGTGCTAATGTTACATTGTGTATCTTTTTGCTTACAAATGTGAATATGCAGGGAAGACTAGAAAATGGGAATGAAATAGCTGTGAAGAGGCTTTCAAGTAACTCGGGACAAGGAATGACTGAATTCAAAAATGAAGTAAAACTTATTGCAAGACTGCAGCATCGGAATCTTGTGAAACTTCTTGGTTGTTGCATTCAAGGACAAGAACAAATGTTGGTTTATGAATACATGCCAAATGGCAGCTTGGACTCCTTCATTTTTGGTATGAATCCAATAAATCTTTTATTAGGATGGACAAAAAAACGATTTATTGACAAGAAACAACTTATCACGCTTGAACTTTGAATTTGAAGAATTCAAATTGAATAATGGATTTACTTTTGATTGTAATTTGTATACAGATCATGCTAGAGGGAAGTTGTTAAATTGGTCTAAGCGTTTCCATATCATTTATGGAATTGCTCGGGGTCTAATGTATCTCCATCAAGATTCCAGATTAAGAATTATTCATAGAGATCTCAAAGCAAGTAATGTTTTACTTGATGATAAATTGAACTCAAAAATATCAGATTTTGGCATGGCTCAAACTTTTGGAGGAGAGCAGACCGAAGGGAATACAAATAGAGTAGTGGGAACTTAGTAAGTGTCTTACTTCAAGTTGTCAAGCTCCACAGTCTATATTCTAACTTCTTTAATTATTTTATTTTAAATGTTGTCTTGCAGTGGCTACATGGCACCAGAATACATTGCCAATGGGCTATTTTCAACTAAATCCGATGTCTTTAGTTTTGGTATATTGGTACTGGAGATTATACATGGGAAGAGAAATAGATGGATTGATCATTCTGACCATAGTCATAACCTTATCAGCCATGTAAGTATGTTATATATATATATATATATATATATATATATATAAAATTTAAATTTATGTCATGCAGCTGAAATATAACATGCAACTTTTATTTTTCAGGCATGGATAATGTGGATGGAAGGAAGAGGTTTAGAATTAATAGACAAAAACATAGAAGACTCAATGATTATATCAGAAGTATTGCGTTGCATCCATATTTGTCTCTTGTGTGCACAACAGCATTCAGAGGATAGGCCCAGTATGTCATCTGTTCTTCTAATGTTGGGGAGTGAATTAGAAATTCCTGAACCTAAACAGCCTGGTTTCTTCTCGGGTAACGTTACATTACATGCAAGTTCCGCCTCAAATCAAAGGCAATCTTGGTCAATTAATGAAATGACCATGACCTCCCTACTAGAAGCTAGATGAAATTACTGACTATGAGAGAAATACTGCACTAAGTGATTAATCGTGCAAGACATACTGAACTAAATGATTACACCTCCAACTTTCTTTTCAATTTCTACTACTCTTATCTTGACTATTTTTTTGTTTTTAAATATATAAACCCATGTGTATGCCACTTTCATTATTATATACATTATTCAGTTTTAATAATACTAAAGATATGTTCGATAACATTGAAGAAACTATTACTAAAATTCAGTTCTGAATTTTAAGTGTGCAGTACTTTTAAGTACTGAATTGACTATGGTCAATAAATTTCTTAGTTTATGCATTGGATTTAACTTGAATGTTTTGAAATTCAATATACTAAATGGTAAACATCTTTATATTACATAGTTATCCTTAAATTTTATATTTTAAAGTTTTTTTCAATCTTATGTTTCTTTTGATTAGATGTTTAGTACATAATATATTTAAAAATATATCTACTTTCTAGAGTGAGTTAATATTTATTTTTTTTGTACATTTTGAGGTGCAAGCACTTGGATAGATGATGGAAAAATCATGGTAAGGATCACTTGTACTATTTTAATTGCAAATACCTACCCATATGTATGCCACTTCTACTACTTTTAGCAACATATTAAATGACTAATACCATACAGTTGTCAATATCAGTACTTAAATATGCAACATAAAACTTCATAAATCACATAATAATTACTAAAATTTACATTCAAAATTACTAACACCATACAGTTTCTAATATAATAGGAAAGAATGGGAAGAGAAGGCTAAGGATTAATTACCTATGCAAACAGCTAAACAAGGCATAAAGCACATCTAGAATTATCTACTACATACTTTATGAGAGCTTCTGGTCTTGTCTGATGTGAATGATGCACAAGCCCTCGGTGCAACGGCATCTATATATACTATCGTCTTGAGCAACTGATTCTTCCAACCAACCCTTTCTTCTTTTGGCAATGGTATTTCCTTTTGTTTTCTGTTGAATTGTAAAATCCCAGAGTTACTTAGGCATCAATAACAGCATCATATTGTTGAACGATTGAAAGCAGATTCGCCAAGTCATTATAAGTAAGATAGTGACAAGTTCAAAATGAAAGGTAATGGAAATGCTCAATAATGGCACTCAACTTGTAGACAAAAAATAAGTTGCTGACACCACTAATCAATCTAGAAAAATTCAATTAAAATCAACTTTGAACATAGAGAAAGCTGTAAAAGTACTTCAAATTCAACAATCCATGTCCCACTTCAAATTCAAAATATATAGAAAACAAATGTAAAAATCCATGGCCCACTTCTCCAAAACCTGGACTGATCAAACGACTAACTGGCAGCTGTTTTGACCTAACTGGGGATCCATTTGACCTTGATACTCGCTCAAAAGCTACTGATAGACACTGATTGCTGTCTTAACTCATAAATAAGGCTCACTATCAACCAGAGCAATTCCTCATGACTTTCTTCATAAATAAGATTTTATGTTCATTTAATTCGAAGTTTCATCACATGAACTACAGGATTTTTATACAGACAAAATATGAATCCATGCATTAATTTGTACATTTAATCTAGTAGTATGCACTATATGGATATTAAGCTCCATTCATAATAATTATTTATTGTTAATTTAATGATATCATTTTTCAACCACAGCAAACCAGACAATCTGAATGTGTCTTCAACTGACATGTATCTTGGAATTAAAGAATCAAAACTTATCAAGACCATGAGTGTTGGGCAGTCGTTGCACACTAAATCATCAAACTCTTAAAACTTATTCTGTTGTGTAAAACATAAAATCCACCAACTTGATTATGTGGGGGCACAAATAGACAGCTTAGTGCTCTTGACAAGATGGTTCTGTGACAGATATTTTTAATAAACTACGATGTGTATCCCATCCCATCTATGCCACATATGAGATTCATATAAAGATAATTAACCAAACTGTAGTAAAATGCTAACAGGAACGGACTTGAGAAGCAGCAAGATTAAAACATATTAACATTTATGAACAGCCACCCATAGAGAAGCAAATAATGAGAAAAAGCAAAAAGCCTTGAATACCATGAATGGTCAACTGAGTCAAACAAAATGCTGTACAGAAATTAACACAACAGTTCTACTCCTTCCTAACACAAACACACATAGTATTACCAACAATAAAAAACACATAGTATTAGTACTGTGATGGTCAAATATGTCAGTTTTAAAAATTTCTACAAAGGAGTGTCATTCCATACATTTAAAACACTGGTTATTGGTCTAGATATGTAGCTCAGCATTCCATTTCAGCTAGCCTTGTCTGTCAGAATCGTAACAGCCAGCAAGTTAAACAGATAAAGAAGACCTACAAAGTTTTTGTTTCCCAACTTTGACTTGCATCATCACCAAAATAAGGTAAATAAAGCAGAAATACATAAATATCCATTCCTAGCATCACATAAAAGTCATTTATTATCTGAAAGAAAGTTAAAAAAATGAACAAAATAATATATGATAAAACAGAAATGTATAAACTACATACTTTCAATATGGAGTACTCCTTTTAACAACCATGCACTATAGTCAAAAACGATACATGGCAATGCAAAAGACACTGAATAAAAATATCATTAAACTATAAAATAAAAAAAAGATCATTTATCTCAGAACTACATCTCCACACTTTTGCCCTTCTAAATAAATATAGAATCGTTACCAGATCCTAGTAAAGTTCACTAGCTGACAAAGAAAAAGGTATTGCATAGCCTGTCAACAATTCTCATCTGTAGGCTTATAACTACTATGCTAACAAGTGCAACTAACTTAAAAAGGAGCCAAGCCAATTAACTATATATATGGTAAGCAAAATTAATTACATCAAGCAATCATGACATTAACACTGAATTTTAACAAGGGCTGAATGCTCGAACAGTAAGCACGTATTAGTGCGCAATACTTTTGAATCAATATGAAATATATATGTAATTGACCCTAGAGGCAATCAATCACAGAGATAAGATAATTGGGATTATAAATTATTTCATGATCAAAGGGCACATACAAATTATTTGTAAAACAGAACTGAACATAAAACCAACATGATCAAAAGACACATACAAATTATTTGTAAAACAGGACAGAACATAAAACCAAATTTAGACGTTAAATGCTCACATTCATGATCAAAAGGCACATACAAATTATTTGAAAAACAGAACGCAACACAACCAAATTTAGACGTTAAATGCTCATTAAGAAATTCCCCAAAATTATGGTGCCAAAGATGGTAAACGAGAAAATGTTTAAAACACACACACACAGACTGGATACCTAGTAGGAAAATGATCAGTGGAGAGCCTGTTGCAGACCAGGATATTCACGTTCACCCAGAATACTATGCAGTGAAACGGTTGAACAAAAGCTAATGACTTTGTGAAACTTATTCACTGGTGAAGGCAATTGGGGCAGTCTCCTCCAACTGCACTTCCCAGACTCACTATGAATCTCACACACACAAGCTGGATACACCCTATGGTAGTCTTCGTTGAAGACATATATAAGATCACCCAAGCCAACACATTTCAAGCTTGCAAATTTATCATCCTCATCCCCATCAAACAAGCTATAAAGCAAATCAGGGGGCATCACAGCAATCTCACTGAATTCCATGGTCTTCTCATCAACCTTCCACACATTAAAGGAAGACCCATGAGGCAAATTGCAAATCCCAGCCAAAACAAGACTTGCCCTGCAAGCAATCAAGAAGGAGAAAACAACCCCAGGAGGCCTAAGGGTCTGAACCTCACTCCAAACACGTTGGTGCAAATCAAAGTACGAAACAAAACAAGAATATATCCCAAACACGTAAAATCTGCCACCAAACAAAGCAGAGGACAAGGAAGATGAAGAATTTCCTGATCTGAAATCTGCAGGAAGAGGAGGACTAAGAGCCCAAGAACCCAAAAGAGGATCATATATCTCCACATCCAAACGATCTTCTATGTCAACCAAGTTGCCAATGAACTTGACACCACCAACAACGATGAACTTGGGGTGAAAAGGCCCATCATTGAAAACACCCAGAAGAGGGTTGATTCTGGGGAAGTGAAGGGGTGGGGTGGAAAGCCAAAGGGGTTGGAGGATGCGGGTGTAGCAGAAGTTTGGTGCAGTGATGAAGAAGAAGCCATTGGTGCCTAGGAAGGAGGTGTTGGGTTGGTGAGTGGAAGGGAAGGTGGGGAGAAGGAACCATGAGTTGGAGGTGGGGTCAAAGGCGAAGGATTGGTTGTTCTTGGAGGAGATGTTGTGGATGCCATGGAGGAAGAACCAGGGGTGGTGGTGGGAGGTGGTGGAGAAGGAAGGGGAGGTGATGATGGAGTGCCAGAGTTTGCAGACGGTGGAGGCCCGGACAAGGGTGGGGACAGGGAGGAGGGAGAGGATCAGCTCAACCAGGTCTGAGTTAAGCTGCTTGATCTCTGTCATGTCATCTGCAGTTCAGGAACAGTAAGTCCACAGACAGGGAAATAGATAAGAGAGAGAGAGAGTATTTTATATGAATTGTTAGAGAGAGGACAGTTGTTAGATGGAGAGTAGTTGTCTTAGATGCATTCATGTTTGGAAGTAAATAGATTTGGATTTAGATGGCTGACTGGTCAGTATTGAAGGGATTTTTATATAAATATATATATGGGAGATTATTTTAGTATTATTTTTTTGATACTAATAATTTAATTAATTATTAAATATTTAATAATAATTTAATTAATTGTCAAATATTTATCATTTATATATATATATATGAATGCTTAGGATTTTTTTAATTCAATAAATTTGAATTATTTTATATTTTTATCCTTTATTTTTTTATTTGTTTATACTTTGTTTCATTGTTTGAAATAATAATAAAAATTAATAAAACTACTTGCATTCTTTATTAACATTCCTATTTTTCTCTTCACCCACCCTTATTTTAACTAGGTTGGCAATGGATTTTTATCCCAAAGAAAAAAACCATGAAATAAATAGTTGAATAGAATTTAAATTTTGTTCTATTTGTTTGATCTGTTTCTTTTTGTCTCGAAGCAGAACAAAATTTATGGTAATAAAAATGAATCTTATATTGATTGTACCCAAAAAAAAACTTGGAGGATTACTCATTGTGGGGATACTAGTTGTAGAATTTTGTTGACTTGATATTTTGATCGGGTGATATAAAAAAAAAAAAACTCATGCACACACATTACCCCTCTGTCGTTTATGGACTTTAGAGAGGGTAGTAGGTGAGAGTTGGGAGAGTCAGTGTGAAAGAAAGAGATTTTCAACAACAGGAGATGGGTCGACTGATCACTCCAACCACCCATTTTCCAAAGGGTCATGTATAGAGGGGGAGAGAGAGGAAGATAAAAGGAGGAGAACAACACTTTTGGTTGGACTAGAAAAACAAACAGAGAGAGAATTGAGAAGGAGAGACCAAAAAAGAGAGGGCAAAAATCTGAGAGTGAGAAGAGCTGTTGAGAGTCCCACATTAGATAGTGATATGGCCAGAAGGGGGCAACCCTTACTCTTTGAGCTAGCTTTTGGGGTTGAGTTAGGCTCAAACCCAAATTTTAAGAAGAGCCATTTCCATCTTATACTTTCAACATATAAGTTCTCTAGTTTTCCGTGTCTTTTGCCATTGGTATCTGCTGCTCATATTTCTAAATGTTGTATACATGATATGATTGTGATTTTGGGACAGTTTGGTTTTGGATGATTTTCTTTTGATCTTTTTCTTATTGATTCATCATAAACTTTTCTCAACCATAGTATCATTCATGAAAACAACCCACACTGTCATGCTTAAACAGTCACGCTCATCTGATGCCTCCCATGTCATCAAAATACTCCATGACAAAACTCATACTCATTTAAGCCACCCGAGCCTCAAATCACATCCAAAACCACCCCAAAATACAATTGCACCTCAACCACCCCTCCCTCCACCTCTAACAACATTTCAAGCACCCATCCCTTACATTTTCTCACCCAAAACAGAGTGCTTCTATACCTGTCATGAAATACTGAAATAACCAAGTGAAACACAAGAAGGGGGGTTGAATTGTGTTTCTTAACCTTTTTGTTGTTTAATAAAAGATTTTCCTTTTTAATAGAAAATAGAACACAGCGAAGGATAAAGTTTAACAAGCAAAGAGCTTAGGACCAACACAACTTAGTCCTATTGGACTCTAAGGATTTCGAAAAGACTTTTAATCAAATGGTTAACACGTTCTAAAACCAAATAAAAAGATCTTTGTTAATAAACACAATGGTAAACCCCAGAGGTTAGTGAATATAATAAAGCACACTAGAAGAGAGGAGAAGCTTACACACGAGATTTATCCCTGGTTCACTCTTATCAACCAAGAGCTACGCCCAGTCCTTCAACCGTAAGGATTTTCCAACTAATCTTTTCACGATTACAAGTATTATGCACCTCTTCGTGTAACAAGTATTTTCAACCTCTTCGTGTTCTATCTCACAAGTATTCTTTTTTACACACAAATTCTTCAGCTTACAAGGCTTAATATGAATAAGTGAAAGTAGATGAAAGCTTGAGTTTGAAACTCACTGACAAATGAGAATAGACAATAGAAATCTCAAGGCTTTTTCTTTTTACACGAATATGGAAATCCAAAAGGAAATAAAGCTTTTTAGACTTTGTAGGATGCTTCGGCAAAGATTTCTTCTTTTCTTCAAGTGCTGCTTCTTCTCTTTATAAGTAAGAACAAACTGAGCAGACTTTATGGGCTAGATCGTCCAACGGAAATATTTATTACCGTTCTGAGTAGCATTAAATGCATCTACCGGAAAAGGTCAACTTCTTCTCGACGGTGACTTTTATTCTCTCGAGATTTCCAATCAATGAAAACAAAAGTCCGATTTGTCTAAGATTGCAGACGGTTTTTTATTTGCAGATCTTTGTAGTTGTTAGACAATGTCACAAAAGTGGCTTAGTTGACTTCTTCACGTCAGTGAGTCAGCCGAGTTCTTTTCTAGCATTTAATGAGGAACAGTTCTTCATTTTTGAAATTTTCACTTGGACGAGAGCTTGAGCTTGAACTTTGAAAGAGTGAGTTGAGTCCGAGCTTTGGCAGACAGATCGTATTGGACGAACTAATAGAAAGTAACAGTATATGCATACAAGTATTGGACGCACCAATAGTAAAAGTATATAATACATTTAATGGACCCACGAAGAGTTATAGCATATTGGACGCACGAAGAGTTATCTTTAAGCATCGAGCAGAATGGACGCACAACAAGTAGCGATTTGTTAAAACTATTGTCGAAACACTTACTTGTTCAAACTAAATAAATATTTTCGTTATCCTCAAAACTTAACAGGGAAAGCTTATAGCTTTTAAGAATTTAGTACTTAAACCTTTTTATAAGAATTTGGTTTCAACAAATACCACTCAAAGCCACCCACAAAAAACCAACATCACCACAATACCTCAT
The DNA here is from genome assembly GCA_023212625.1 of Styphnolobium japonicum. Taxonomy (NCBI): domain Eukaryota; kingdom Viridiplantae; phylum Streptophyta; class Magnoliopsida; order Fabales; family Fabaceae; genus Styphnolobium; species Styphnolobium japonicum. The sequence continues at coordinate 20,684,476 of JALBWW010000014.1, forward strand.
TGCCTTGCCTCTAAACACAGCACCAACACTAACCCCAACAATCATCCAACAACCCCCCAAATCAGAAACACCATAAAATATAGTGTGTCCGTTTCCGACTGACCACCCCTTCCTAAGACCATTTCCGATTGATCACCCTTTCCCAGGACCATTTTTGTCTGATCACCCACTCCTCCGACCGAGCACCCTATTTCCTATACTTTCCATCCTCCAACCAATCAAATCCTTTTCCTGGATCTCTCCTTAACCGATCCTACTCGACCAATCCCACCAATCACCTTACCACCACAATCACCTACTGACCATTCCTAACCCATCAACTTCTCAGATCTCCAAATCGACCAATTTGACCTTAGCCTTTACCTACAAACCTCTCATATTATCAACCGACCGATTCCTTTAACAGTTTTCCCCCCATCAACTCAATTGACCAAGCTTACCTTTTACTGACCGGTTCTGACCGATCATCTCATTTTCATCATCACCAACTAACTTATCGAATATGACTGATTAGACCATCTCGTACCCCTAATCACAATGGACCGATCACCCCATGTTCCCGTAATCATGCAAACCAACCGATCACCTTATATTCCCCTGATTATCCAAACCGACCGAGCTTACCCTTATCGATCGCCACCTTATCATTAATCGATCAGTCTTGACCAATCACCGCCTTTCATGATCATCAACTGTCTGATTAATTTCGACAAATCAGATCCTTTTCTCATCTAGAATAGCAACTAACTGATCAGAGTTTCCTTTCTGACTTATCCAATCGAGCTCCGACTGATGAGCTTTTTCCATGTTTTCCACCTGATTGTCCTAATCCGATCCTTTTCCCATGATCCCCAATATTTGATTGTCTTTCGACTGATCAAACTTTTTTCGTAGTCTCCAACCGATCATCCCATCTCTAGATCTCCTGTGACTGACCTATCAATTGGTCATTTCCCCACTTCATTATCGATCAGCTGACCAATCGGTCTGATCCGATCTCTTCCCATTTTGATCAATGATCGGATGATCCGACCTAATCTCTTGTCATTTGCATCACTGATCGGCTAATCGATCATCTCTTTCCATTTTGATCATCGATCAGATGATTTGATTCGATCTCTTCCCATTTTTATCACCAATCGATTTACAGATCATATCCTTCCATTTTCATCATCGATCGAATGATCGATCGATTGAATAGCCCTTCCTATTTCATAACCAACGGATTGATCGAATCATTCCCAATGTGCTCGGATGGCAGACCTATCGGTCAACCATTTCCCAATATGCTCGGATGATCGACTTACCAATCGATCTCCCCCTCTTTTGTCATCTTCATGATTATTTTGGTATGCAACATATTAATTTTAATTTTTAATAAATATTCATGCAACGACCAACGAGACTGATTGTGCAACTTTGTGTCTTCTTCAGTTTTATTTGGATTCGTGAGGGTTTATTGTGCGGCCCAGTGTCATCTTGAATCCCGTGCAAAAATGAATTTAATTTGGAAATTAAAGAATGTCATTTACTTTTCGGGACTCAGAACCACTGCCATTTACTTTTTGGGACTTAGTACCCACTGGCATTTACTTTTTGCGACTTAAGGCCCACTGTCGTTTATATTTCGGGTGCAAGGACCCACTGTTGTTTCTCTTTACTCTTTTTAAATTAAAATCAAGCAAACCATAATAATTTTCTAAAAAGAATTATGTGACTTTGAATTCCTCATTGTACCAGGAGATATGTAGGAACGCAAGTCAAGCCAAACTTTTAGTTTTCGCAATTTAGTCCACTTTTGTTTGTGAATAACTATTTGCTCCCATTTAATTTCCTTACTTGCTAAAAGGGGTAAAATAGATATTGTTTAAGTTATAAAGTTCATACAATTAGTTTAAGGTAATCATCTTAGGATGAGATGTATCAATGGTGCAGTGAGATGAAGTTTCCATCATTCCCTGTGCATAATCGACTATCGACCTTACTTGGTTTTGCAAACTTTTTTTTGTGTTTTTATTTCAAATCCATTTTTAAAAAAATTTTGCTAGTCATTTTTCTTACCTAATAAATAATTAGTGGTAACTTCATTGTTTTTAATATATTTTTTTCTCGCCACCCTCATTGTAATTTTTTTCGGTTGTGACACTTGCGAATGAAAATTTAGTATTTTCATTGCATTGCAAATTTAGATGTGAGAATTGTGAAATAAGTTTTATTACAAGCAAAGCTTTTTAGAAAATATATCATGAGTAAATGCAAATAATGGCCATTACCACAAGCAAATCTAATTTGTTCAAAATATTTTTCTCTTTTGTTTTATAGAGTTGGTTCAATTTTTATTGGCGAAAATGCAAAGAACTCTATCAACTATGGGTCAAGTTTAGAAAATCTCTTTGTGCTTTCAAATCACAAACTCGACTCCCTAAACTAATAAAACAATGTATAATAACCCTTCTATTTACCTATCATTTAAATAATTGATAGAAAAGTAGTCATGTGTTGATTTTTTTACTAATCTCACCTTAAATCATTAATATTTATCCCTCAAATCATCTCTAGGTCTTTTTTTTTTGGACTCATTAACCCCACGCCACCGTTTGAGCGGTTCTTGAAAATCTCAAATGGTGGTGTGAGGTTAATAATAACCCATAAAAGAGCCCTATAGATGATTTTAAAGATAAATATTAATGATTTAAAGTGAAATTAATGAAAAAAATCAATATGTGCAGTCAAGTAACTACTTTTCTGTCAATAATTTAAATAAAATATTAACATAAGAGTTATTATACACTGTTTTATTAGTTTAGAGAGTCGAGTTGGTGAGTTCAAAAATAGAAAAAAAATTTCTAAACTTGACCCATAGTTAAAAGAGATTTATTGCATTATGGCCTTTTTTATTTGGAAATGGGAGAGACTAAAGAGCCAATTTTGATTGCTAATGGTTGCCGGCAGTTTTGAATTTTTTAAAAAAAATTATTCTTAACCCAAGCGATGGAAAAGAAAATAATTAAATAAAAAAAAAGAAGAGATAATGTAAAATAACTTAAATTTATTAAAGTTATGCATAAAAATAATGGATAGAAATATTACAGGGAACCCAGAGACAGATTATCGAAGAGACTAAGGGAGGCTACAGCCTTTCTAGATAATTATTATAAGAATTAAAAAAATTTAGTGATTTAATAATATATAGTTAAATGATAATATAAATATATATATATATACATATATATATATATTAAAATTAAATCCTTAAAATCATTAAACTTAGAGAATGTTTGGGAAAGATTAATTTTTTCTTAAAATAGATTTTTTTTTCATAAAACGCTATTTTATCTAAAATCTATCTTGTTTGTTTAAAGTGGGTAAAATTGATTATAAGTTAAGATTATTTTTTATAACTAAAAACAGCTTTTTAAAAAAACTGTTATTTTAAACTTTTAATTATTTGATATCAGATTATTTCAAAAGTTTTAAGAGATAAATACTTATTTACCCTCAATCAAATAAATTTTTTAATCATTTTATATACCTTTTAGTAATTCAATACATAAAAGTGATTTTTTTTACACAATCCAAACAAAACTCTTTATCATAAAATCGATTATGAATTAATATATCCAAACATAAATTATTTTTCTCATAATCGATTTTCTTGAAAATCAATTATACACATAATTAATTTTTCACATAATTTTTTTTCACAGCTAATCCAAACAAGCAGAAAAAAAAGATTATACGAAAAATTGATTATGTGTATAATCGATTTTTAAGAAAATTTATTATGAGAAAAATAATTTATGTTTAGATATGTTAATTCATAATCGATTTTATGATAAGGAGTTTTGTTTGGATTGTGTAACAAAATCACTTTTATGTATTAAATTACTAAAAGATGTATGAAATGATTGAAAAAGTTATTTGATTGAGGGCAAATAAATATTTATCTCTTAAAACTTTTAAAATAATTTGAAATCAAATAATTAAAAGCTTAAAATAATAATTTTTTAAAAAGTTATTTTTAGTTATAAAAAAAAATCTTAACTTATAATTAATTTTACACATTTTAAACAAATAAGATAAATTTTAGATAAAATAAATTTTTATTAAAAAAAATCTACTTTAAGAAAAAATTAATCTTTCCCGAATATGCTCTTACCCATTAAAAATAGTGAAGAGCTTTAGTGCTGCTCATTGTGTAATAGAAGAATTGGAGTGCTAATTAGCTCCTGGAGAACCGAAATAAAAGAATCACACGGCTTCCTTGTGTTTATTGTAAAAATAAGTGTGTTTTGTGTGTGTCAAAAGTAGGTATTTCTTTTGGTCTTTCTACACAAAACTATATTTTTATTTCGCTCGGTATAAAAAAACTGTACAGGTCTTATCATCTTTTAACTGTGAATGATGTAGCTAATTTATTAACAAATTAATTATATTCATTCATTACCCTAAAATTTTCACCCAATATCTGGCATTGTGTATTTATTCACTGTGTTAGAATTAAGTGGTGGAGAATTGGTTCTTAAGTTATATATTTAATGATAGATTTATAAAATAAGTTTAATTTTAATTCATTGTAAGTGTAAAAAAAATTTATTCTATCATTCAATCATGTATTGCCAAATAAGTGAAAGAGTTTGACTATCACAACAACTATAAAAAAAGTCTAACTCTTTTAATAATGTGTCAACATGATTAGATGACAGTATAAATTTTTTTTACACTGACAATGAATTAAAATTAAATCTTTATAAAATAAAAAACCAAATGCAATACAAGCAAATAATACGAGAAACTTTAAATAAAAGATATAAGGAGAGAGAAATGCATGAAGAGTTTATCATAGTTGAGCCACAATGTTAACTTATGTTCAATCCTTAAACAACCTTTTGAGATTTTCTTAAATTCGGTGATGTTTAATTTCTGCATATAAAGATATCACACTTAACTTTTCTCTACCTCAACCCAAAGCAAAATGACTGTGACGTAGTTTTTTTTTCAAAAACACCACAAGAAACCTTTCTCTACCTCAACCCGTAATAGAGTAACATAGCTAGTTCAAAAGGAAGTTCTTAGAATGCTACCCACACTCTTTTTTTTTTCTATAACAAGAGATCAACTTTCAAGTGTATGAATGCTCTTATGAATGAGTTACAATTGGGTTTAAAGACTCTTTTTCTTTAGAGTAGATAAGCAAATATAAAACTCTTAAAAATGATGAACAATGGTTTAGCTCTTAGGAATTCCCTTTAAGATTCAATGTTGATCCTTTGAGACTTTTATTCTTATGTAGCAAAGTTGCTTCCCTTGATTTTGATAGTCGTTAGAGTGATTAATGTCCTTATAATAAGTTTCACCAGTTGTTGAACAAGTCATGCGTGTAATTTAGGTAGTTATTTTTTTATCTGAATAAGTGCTCTTTTAGGTGCTACTTTTTTCTATTAAGACTTCTTATGCTTCTTTTTCTGTTAAATTTTGCGCGAAATTGATTAAAATATAATTTTAAATTCAAGATCAAATATTCCAAATTAAGTGTTAATTAATGTTTTTACCAATTAAATCACATAATTACTATTTAATTGAATAGGCACCTATTTAAAATAATTTAATCAAATCACAAAGACTATTTCCTTAATAAAGGAAAAGTTTGAAATTCCAACTCATTTAGGTTTTATTTGGTAAGTCCAATCCATTAGCTTATAACGAATTTGACTAACGGCTAACGAATTTAGAAAAATAGAGTTGTTTAGTAATCAGTAGCTTATAGCCTCTTTTTAATAACATAACGTTTTTTCCAAATGCTACTTAAAGTAGCGTTTGAGCTTATAGCTTATAGCGTATTTTTTTTTCTCGTTTTTACCCTCATTATTTTAATTAAATTCATCCCCTATCCTCTATTAATTTAATGTGGGATACTAGATGATATATTTATTTTGTTTATTATTTTGGAATAATATAATAAAATGTAATTAAGATTATCTTTAATTTTTATTTTAATTATAATACTATTGTTATATGTTTATTGTTATATGTCTATTGTTATATGTCTATTATTATACTGCACTATAAAAACTATGTTATGTATATTGTTAAGTATATTTTTTGTGCGTATATATATTTAAAAAATTATATACATTTATGTTTTTACGTATATTTTTATAATACATATATTTTTATAAAGTATGAAAAATTAAATGAAAAGAAAATTTAAAATAATATATTTTAACCAATAAAAAACATTTTAATGATAATAAGTAAATAAATAAATTAGATTCTTAAAATATAAATTTCAAAATTTTAACTTCTAAATATCTTAATAATTAGTTTAATTAACATAAATTTATTTTATAAATAATTAATAAATATTTTTTCATATTTAATATTAATGGAAGAAATTTAAGCATTAATTAAAAATGTCATTTTATGTCATTTTACATTTATCAGTTAGTTCAATCGCTAATTTTATCAAATACTTCAAATTCAATTTGCTAGCTTATCTGCTATCAGCTATTCTCTATAAGTTCATCAGTTATCAGTTAGCTTATATCTGCTATAAGCTTATTCAACATCACATAACTTATCCACTATCCGTTACTTTTTACCAAACAGAGCCTTAATCACATCCCAAATCAAATAAGATATTGTTTAATTAGGAAAACTTCAAATTCAAATATATATCAACACTTAAACTATCATCATCAAAACCAAAAAACTAACACAATATAATTTTATATTATATTTTAGAATTTATAGAATTTTAATAACTATATTATTTATTAACAATAAGATATGAATTATTTTAAATTTAGTAATTTTCACGTTTTTATATAAAAATATTTTTTTTATCAATTTATAAATTAATAAGAAAGTAAAGTTAACAAAAATGAATGAGTATTTATAAAATAAGAATTTAATGAGAGAATAAATTTGACAATTCATAAGGGAAATTATCATAATCACAAAAAAGCTTTCGTAAAAAAATTTACAAATGAACAAGCGGTTACCACATATGAGTTTTTCTTTTTCTGGTATTTATTTATTATATGCTTGACACGTCATTTGTTAACAATTTCGTAGAAACTGATTTGTTACGAATAGCACTACTTGTCATAGAAATGGTTTAGTCTCGTGTTCAAACTTCAAACTTCAAACATCTAAAATTTCCATAGGTTTAAGAAGGCATCACATGCATACCCATAATTAATTAATGTCTTAATAATATATTTAAAATGCTTATCATTATTTTATACCCATGTCATAAACATGAGCATCTTAAATATTTTGTTCTAGTATATAACCCAAGTGTTGCAGCATAAAAAATATAACATAATAAAATTATAACTCAATAATTATTAAATATTATTATTTATATATATATATTATAATTGTCAAATATTATTTATCTGCACTTTTTTAATTTTTTATATAAAATATAGAAGATAATTTTATGATAAAGGTTAAATTTAAATAAGAAATCTTAATTTAAAAAATATATGCTATGATTTAAAGAAGAAGAATTTTTTATAAGCACAACTACAAATATTTAATATATTGATTATGATAAAATATTGGTGTGTACTTAGATACATAACAATAAAATACAATTAATAAATAATTAAATATTTCATATGATATATAAAATTACTTGAACCCCTAAATAGTCTAGAGTAAACTTAATGATACATATCCTTTTGTTAAATTATAAAATGATTGATAGTAAAATAAAAGAATTTAAAATAAATAATGACAATTTTGTTTTAAATTTTGAAATTTATTATTTTACTATTGTTTTAAATTAATTATTTTTATGATAATTATAAAAAATATTTCTAGAAGTTAATAAATTTCATTTATTTAAATATTAATAAAATAATAAAATTATGTAAATCAATCAAAAACATTTTTATGTAAAGTATACATCCAATTATGACTTTGTATATAAAAAATAACATTTTTCCCAATTAAAATACATAACTACTTTAAGTTGCTGGATGTGATTATGTAAAAACAAATGTAATTAAACACCATTACAATATTTTTAAAATACATTTGACTCTCATGTTATTCTCCGCATTAAACCAAACCAGCCAGTAATAACTCAAATCTCATTCAAATTGAAAAATAATAACATAAGAATATAATTATACATAACTTCACGTCCGACAATCCTACATAAAGATTATATATGGCATATGCCAGTTTTAAGAACCAAATAAAGATTATCGATATAACAAATATATACAAAAATTTGTGATCATACGAAAGAGCACGTTTAAGAACAAAAAAATTAAATATATTTTTGTATACATCTACAACTCAAATTTACTTCCTTTCTCCAAGTTCATTACAATTGCTTTAAATATTGAGCAATCTATAAGTAATAAAGATACATTTGTCTATTTCTTATATTTTTACTAAAGATAGAATATTTACACAATGTGACACATATTTTTTTTTAGAACATATTATGGTAATATTTCCAATACTAGAGTTTATTGTACATTAGATATTAAGAGTTCTTTCAATTACTCACACTAAGAATGTAGTAATAAACAAATTATCAAACTTATGCATAATTAACTTTGACAATTAAAGTTCCACCTATGTTCAACATGTATGCATAAATTAAAGTTTAATGTATAATCATATTTAAATGATCATTGTTAAAATTTCTAAGTGACATTTGTCAGCATTTTTCTTTCTTTTTAAGTGATACATGTCAAAAGTTTATCTCGATGATCTTAACTTTTATCACAAATTATGCATGCATATAATCACAAATTAATTACAAAATTAATTTTTAACATGCATTCATACAATCATAAATCATAAATTAATCACAAATTAATATTTAACACGCATGCATAAATTAAGGTTTAACATACACTTTCATTAATTATATTAAATATATAAACATATCTAAGTGACACTTGTAGGTGATACTTATCCAGATTTACTTTCTTTCTAAGTTCTTTCTATTTTTTGATTAAACTTTCATTAATTGTTCTTTAATTATTACTTTAGGTGACACTTGTCAAAAAATTGTCTCATTATCTTACAAAAGATTGTCTCATGATCTTAACTTTTATATTTATATTATATATATATATATATAAGATGATATGCCTGCATTGCATATCAAACACCTATATCAAGTAATGAAATAAGACGGAATTGATCAACTGATACCAGAAGTCAGGATAAAATATTACCAAAAGGAAAATCTAGAGCCAGAATAGGATGAAAGAATACATTCGTAAGATTAAGACCCTCCAAGAGAAGAGATATAGGAAAAAAGCACGTGGGTGTCATATTTTAAAAATTATAATATTTACATTTTATGTTTATTTCTCTAACTGCACATATAATTTAAATGCACATATTCCAATTCGCACCTTCATATAAGTTACTCATAGAATTGTATTGGAGAAATGATATTTGCAGATACAATATATCTCATATATCTTTATTTAATTTCTCTTTCTCTCTTTCTTTCCAATCTCTTATTTTTAATCTCTCATCTCCTCTTTCTTTTTAATATTAAAAAACTTAGATAAATAAAAATATGTGAGATGTGTTATATGTGTAAATATCATTATTCATTGTGTCATCAATGTATAAATTTACACTTTCTAAAAACAGTTTCTTTGCATCGTTTTAAAATAAGAAATGATACATGCACATATATTTTATCTCATATCTCTCTATTCTTTCTCTCTCCCTCCTCTCTCTCCTCTCCTCTCCCTTTTCAACATTAAAAAAATTAAATAAATAGAGATATATGAGACAAAATATACTTACATGTATCATTTTTCTTATTAAATTTCCATTTTATAATTTTTTTATTGCTTTAATTAATCTCTTTCCACTTTCTCTTTTCATTCCGGCCAACCTATAACTATACAAATATAATGGATTTAATTCCTGATATACTGTATAGTTAGTGTATGCTAATAATTGATTTGCTAATTTAAACATTTTCTTTACGATAAGGATGTATCAAACTTTTTTTTTAATAATTGAGATTTCAAAGTAAATTACTTATATCATACTTTTTTAAGCAAATAATATTTTTTAAGTCAAGAATTATAATTCTCCCTATAGTATTTAATAATATTGAAATCAACTTTTTAATTCCCTTTATTATTTAAGACTTTTAAATTTAAATATTAAAATAAAGAATAAATGTCTATTTTAGTCATCAAAAGATATATGTTGCATTACATTAGTCTTCTATTTATATATGAATTTAATTTTAATTTACTGTCAGTGTAAAGAAACTTTATATTGTCATCTAATAATGTATTGACAAATCATTAAAGAAGATTGACTCATAACAGCTACTTAAGAAAAATGATGTGTCAACACATAATTGGATAATAGTGTAAAGTTTCTTTACACTGATATTGATTCAAAATTAAGTTCTTTATAAATACATCAAATTAGTCTTTTAATTTCACATGTTTACCATCAAATTAATTCTTAAAATAATAGCAAATTAGTTCTTAAAGAACAAAACCAATGACATTAATTATCATTAAATAATTAATTTAATGTCACTGATAAATGAAGGACTAATGTGATGTCACATATATCTTTAGAGAATAAACATTAGTGTCTACTCTAAAAAATTATGGCATTTGCTAACGAGTGGTGCCTTCAAGTCATTGGTTAAGGAATAAAAAATAGAAAGTATTAAATGAAAAAATAAAACATTTAATACCTTCAAAATTTAAAAGCATTTAATATATTTTTTTATTTAATAATTAAAAGTATTTATTGAAGAGAATTAAATGATTCTTATACAATAGTATAATCAGGACACTAGTTAGTTAGCCAGACCCATAAATTATACTCCACCTTAACATTTTTTATGACGACACTAATCTCAATTTTCTCTCAAAATATACACTCCATCCCCATTTCACCCCTTAACTAACAGGCACTCTTAATTACTTGACTGATGGAAGCACAGCAAATGAGATCATTAACAAAAGCCCAACACTACAACTAATGGAAGCGCATAAAATGATATCATTTAATGAAAGCCCAACACAAGTAACCACAAATTCACCTACTAGGGTAAGGAGAGAGTCTCAACGTCTGCTAGAAAATCCATAACCTTGAAACCCTAAGCAAAACCAGAGGGAGAGTAACTGCTGCCTTCTTGACTTAATATTTTCATTATGGAGGTTTGAAAGCTAGGTATCCTTACTTTTTCACAAAACCCTAAAGGGCTGATCTACCATTTTCGAAGGTGAAGCACAAACCCCTTATTCCTTTTATAATCTCATGTGTGCAGAATATTTTGGTTTAAAGCTGATGGCTTTTATAATTTGAAGGATGTTATATATGATGTACGTGAGAGTTTTCCTTTACTTCAGTTGAGATGAACAATAAAGAGTAGAATATGGAAAAATGTTGGAAAGAAAGAAAAAAAGAAAAAAGAAAAGAGAAAGAGCAATGATGAGACACGTACAAAAGTAAGATGTTAAATAAAAAAACTTCCAAAGGTTAAGTGTATATTGTAACAAATATAACACAATATCTGCAATATATAGCAATGATGAGACACGTACAAAAGAAAGATGTTAAGTAAAAAAAAACTTCCAAAGGTTAAGTGTGTATTGTAACAAAATATAACAGAATTTCTGCAATATATACGTTCTATTCTGTGTGAAACTCTATCTGTTTATCTCGAGATATTATTGGATATGTGGTCCTCTTTCTTCTCTAAATATTTGGTACATCAGGCATCAAATCTAATTAATATCTTTTTAACTAAACTCACACTCCTTGCCGAATTACTTGAACTAATTACGTCCCCATGATAAAATTATAAATGATAAAGCAACTTTGACGCTCATGCTTTTCATAATATTAATGTTAGTTATATCAATAAGAAAGTATTCATGTCAGTTACACATCACTTCTATACTAATAATGCACTGCTTTTCAAACTCAGATAAATGACATTAATCTTTCATTTCACATAATCATCAATGCTGATTATTAGAGATTAAGTGGTCCCACTGACTTGTAAACTCTTCTATATTAATTAGGTTAGGTCAGTCAACAATTAATTAATTTATACCCCTAATAATGTAGATGCCAAACATTCTCATGTCATGCACATGGGAAGATCAGTTTGATCACCATCTCGTACATTCAGATCATTAAGTACTGATATTACATCTCTTTCTCTTGCCTCTCAATCTCTCTATTTTTAGTGAAGTTACATAAAATCTCTAAGAATATCTGATAGATATTAGCCACGAACAAGACCCATAGAGCATTAACTTGTGACATAGATTGCCTGCTCACAGTTCACCACACATGGAATATCTTCTTTATACACATTATTTCTTCATAGTTCCAGCACCACAACTGCTTATCAAAACAATAAGATGGTGAAGAAAGGGTTAGTCAAATTAAGTATTTGGATAAAGGTCTACCTGCCAGTTTCTTATCTTAGAATAAAAATGAACAAAATAAAATATAAAGGTGCATAATCACAAGCTGGCTTACATTCAGAGTCTGTTGTAATCCAGTTTCCTTTTCTACATGTGATATGGCCAGTCTCTGCAGAAGGGATGGATATAGGGGAAGGTGCAATATGGGTTTGTCTATTTTTTGATGTGGAAGCTTTTGAGATAGCTGAGTAGACAGAGGAAGTGGTGGAGCAGCTTTCCACATCCCATCTGAAACTGATCTTGGGAGAGTCACTGCTAACTTGATCATCATTTGGAACTGCTTTTAGGGTTCCACGCCTTCGGAACATTAAAATCTGATAAGAATTCGATTATCAATTTCCCACTTAATTTAGTTGCTTGGTATTACTAAGCTTAAGAGTTAAGAATGAATGAGCATTAAGTATTGGCATCTTTCTCTCTTTCAATTTCTTTTGGTTAATTATTATGTTAGCTATTTCTATTTGATCATTGTGGAAACTTAATTTGGCTACAACATTGACACATGACAATATAATAATGATAATCTACAAAATAAATGAAATATCTCCCCAGACATGGTCTTCTGGGCCATGTATCTGAAGCACAGGGTAGAAAATAGTTAAGGGTCATTGAAGAGGTTGAAAATTTACCTTTCGTCCATTGAATTTTCCTACTTTCTCTGTTTTTGCAGAAGCAGCCCATCTAAGTAGCTCTTTCATTCTTGAAATGGGCTTCTTTTTATCCCCCTTAGTTTGATCCTTAGTTTCTTTGGTATTACATTGGTCATTTCTTTCAGTTGAAGAGGACAATGGTGCCTCAGTTATGGGCGAAACCTTGTTTCCTACATGAGCAGCCGAATCTACCTTGTTACTAATTCCTACTTCTCGGGATAATTCTTCTCTCTTCATCTTCATAGAGTACACAAAATTCCTTCGTCTATTATAGTTTCCTAATCTCTTTGAATTGAGGGTGCTGTAAAAGCAAGCCTTTGGAATGTCTTTTCTATATATAAAAGCGAATAACTTCAAATTCTTGCAGCCAAGCTTGTTCCATTCGATTCTCTTTGTTCTTTGATATGCCCCATGACGCTTTTGTAGACTTATATCTTTCTCTTTAGCATTTTGATCTGAAAGAACACCATAAAATAAGATATATATGCATTGAAGTTCTTCAGTTTGTATACCAAACGCAGAAAAGAAGTTTAAGTTTCAGGTCTACAATATGCCAAATCAGAAACAAATAATAGTTGTAACTTGTAAGAATCAATCTTACCACTGATATATTCCCTTTTGCGGGCAGGATTGAAGGTTCTGCTCTCTCTTTCTTGTTCATGTGCCCCTTTAAAGAGCCATTGAAGAATCTGCTATTATGCACCAAAAGAGTTATCAGCTTTGATGTGAATGATGCATGCTGCAGATTCCACTATATATCTTATCATTACATAACAAAGCATACCTGCATGCCTACTGTGGATACTTTGATCCCACTTTCTATACTATTTTTTTGTGTGGGTCTGTGTGATGACTGTATTAGTCAAATGAACAGCACTGCAGATCTATCTGTGCTGTCTGGATGCCAAAGATTCCTGTCTAGTCTTTGAGGCCTTTGGTGAGATGAAGACAAAGAAAATTGCAGTGAATCTAAGGAAGATGGTGAGACAACCAGGCGGTGAGTGGGGAATAGTTGGCTTATGATTCTGAGTAACATGGGGCTTACTATATAACATGATCAAGTGGCGCATATTAAGATAAAGAACTTAAATTTAATTAAGAAACAAGATGTTTCAGCCTCTGCGGCACTGTTCTTGGCCATACACTTGTATGTATGTGATGTGCTTGGACCTCAGCTTATATGGGCCACTAATTGGAGATTTACTTGACTCAAGATATATAGAGTTTCAAATGAAGATGCAGAACTAGGAGTAATGTGGATTTCAGGCAATTGTAATTTGAAGAAGAATGCTCAAGTGATTTGTAGCCAAGATGAGCAATCCTATTAATGTTGCTTAAAAGAAAAGCTAATATAATGGTAAAAAAATGGATGAAATAAGCAATTATTCAATGTCTATAAAATGTCAATAGTTTGAGTCAATCATTTAGGCTTAGCTCAAGCACATTACTTAAATTGGTAAGGCAATCCCAAGAAATGAAAATTAAGAATATTTTTTCCCCCTAGAAATAACTCGGAATAAATATAATGAATTGAAAAAATTGTTTATATGAAAATCAAACTTATGATCTCAATTATAATTTCATCCTATCCTTATCATTTGAGCTATACCCAAGTATCAATATGTCTTTTAACTTTTAAGGCATAGGAATCTCTTTCGTGAATTTGACCTCTCAAGTGTGACAAAATATCTCCCGTCCCACAATGTAGCAGAAAAGAAAACATAGGATCCTCAATCATGGAAAACAATTATAGGCTGTCATGGAAATTGATCTAAACAATCAACATAACAATAAAATATACTGCAATAGGAGAAAAAAAATGGATAAGATATATTATTAAAACTAAAAACTAAAGATCCAGTGCTACTGTGCTAGATAGATATATAATAACACATCTTATTCAATACTCTACTAAGTAAGTGTTCAATATTTTGGTGGGCACATGGAACATGAACATAATTTTGATTAAGAAATCAAATTTGTCTGCACATGATGCTTCGTGGGGAGGTGTTCCCTCATCCTGTTTATGTGTCAAATATGAATGCAAGAGTTACTTGAATGTAGCAGTTAAGCATGTGGGGCTTGCAGAAGATATTTTAGTAAGCGGTTAATTTCTGTGGGCACAAATTGGGGAACCATCAATGTCACATGGGTCTGAGCTAGACACAAGAATTTAAAACTGGTGTTTGGGAATAACCACATACACTCCCTCTAGGCTCTAGAAGCCCCACTTTGTTACATGCTGTTTTTTGTGTTTGAGCCTTTGAGGTTCCTAGCCTAGTCATCCCTTCTCGTTGGATCTGATGAAGACAAGGACACCCCTACCCTGATGTGTCTCTCTGCCCACCATTGCTTATTGAAACTATGAATTTATAAGAATTATAGTAAATATTGCCTCTTAGCCTTGCATTCTTTTATGTGTAGGATTCGAATCTCCCCTTTCGACTTATAGTCTTATTGGGGGTAGTCATTTTTCTTAAAAAGATTTATTGTGATTAGCAGTAGTTGCCTTTCAAATAAAAATAAAAGTAATTTTTTGAATGAGCCTTCGCATGTTTCTCTGAAATTCAGATATATTATTCACTTCCTGATCGACTGTCTTAAAATAACTTATCTTATTATCATTTTCGTAATTAAAAAAAATATATTGACTCTTAAGTTTATTTCAGGTGATTACGGAAAGCTAGAAATTTAGTAAAAAGTGAGATGATGATTTCCCCCCCCCCCCCATATATTAAGAATATTAAATAATAATTTTGCCAAAAAAAATGTTATTAACCACGTTAGTTTTACTGAAATAGAGAGGAAATATATCTTTCTTTTTCTTCTAATAAATGGGGCCTGATCCCAAAACACGAGAAGCCAAAAATAGAGTGTACCCATTTTTCTTTGATGACAAATAGGATGCTTACTGCATTCTTAAATGCAATCCTTGTCTCCTAAAAAAGAGCAATAAAAGCCAAATGCGCTTCCTAAAATTATAATTATCAATTATGTTCTTATAAATTTTTATATAAAATTATATTTTTATCCATCTAAACATTAAATTATAATTATCTATTATGTTAATCTTGCATGTTAAACTTTTTAAAAAGATATAACTAAATATGTAATTTAGTGGTTTATATCTTCTTATATTATATTATATATATATATATATATTACGTTAATATTGAGAGATATCAATAGAATATCAAATAATTTTGAATTAATGTAAAATTGTAAATATGGTTTATATGTTAAAAACTTTTCATTCAATAGTAAATTTTATTCAATAAAAAGTGATTAAATTGTGTAAGATTGATTTTGATCTTGATTTTGTGTCAACTGTTAAGTAATTATATATCGATTTTGGTATTAATTGCAAGTGAACCAATTGTGACATCCATATCAAACTGATGCTAATGTCAAGCTTCAACCCAAACAGTAAACAGAATGCAGACACACAGTTAGGGATTCTTTCATTCTATTTGTCCCCAACATACCTAAAACCTTGTCCATGGAAGGAACAAATCCTAATAGATATTTATAGATTACCATGATAGAGATTGAGATTTGTTTAGAAAAATTTATTTCGGAACTCATTCTTTTTTGTTTTTTTTTAGTATTGGTACTTTAATTAGTTGTGGTACTTCAATTAGTTACTAAATATATTTTTTTGATTGTTAAGTATATTTTATGGATTTCAAACATTTATTGTAAAAGGTAATAACTAATAAAAAATATTTTACAAATCATTTAGGTATTGGTAACTGGAAATAAAAAATCAGGGTACCACTTTTTGAGAACTATCTTTGGCTGCTATTTGGACAATGAGCTTCAATTAGAAAAGGATATCCTCCTTAAATGGTCGAAGAGGTTGTTGAATGCAAATTGGTGTATGCTAAAGCTGAATGAATGTTGCTGGTATATAATCATGAACATTGTGGTGGCTACACACAACACAAAGTCGTGATTGAAAATTGTTTTAGAAAAATGACTCAAATGTTTAGCTTGATAAATAGTAATAACTATTTGGTTTATTTTAAAAATTAATAAAATATTCAACTACATTAACTAATAATTTACATACGGTTAATCAATAATTTATTTTTATTTTGATACTTGATATGTGGTTAACCGTATGTAAATTATTGGTTAATATAGTTAAATACTTAGTTAATTTTTAAAATAAATCAAATGATCATTACTTTCATCAAGCTGACTATTTAGGTCATTTTCCCAATTGTTTTTTTGCCTTGAATAAATAATAAGGCTTAACGTGAAAGAAATAATCATTCTCAAATCTAGTCTATAGACAGGATTGTTTATTTGTGTTAATTCCAAATGACATTTTTCTTTATGAAAATTTTGACTTAAGTACAATGTTTCTTCTACAAAATCAAAGAATGGATTAGTAATACGTAAATTTAAACATAAGGATTATTATAGTGACAAATTGGCAAACAAACAAGGGTGATTATTGAGACAATCACAATGTTGAAGGAGTTCATTATGCAAATTAAAAATCAAAGAATTTATTTATCTAAACCTAAGATAGGAAATTTCTTGCATTTTACCCCAAAGTATTTACTTGTCAAAAAGGTCTTTTGATGTATACTAAGATAAGAGATATTAACTAACAATTGGATGATTGAAGTGACTTCAACTTCAAGAGGAGACCAAACGTTCAAACCTCAGGAATTGTTACTCTTAGGAGGACTTTACTAGAAAAAATTTATCATTAACACTTCTTAACTCAAAAATTATTAGCCTAATATCTAAAGAGTGTGAATATACATTTAGGCAACAAGACAAAATCAGGAAAAAAAAAAAAAGAGATATTCTAATGTTAGCTTCAGCATTAATTTTTTTTATAACTAACCTTACCATTATTGCTTTACCCTCCATCCCTACCTCTTTCTAGTTATCCCCTAAGACTAGGCATCTCATAATGGTCCTTCACGGATAACAACTTGATTAGGCATTTTTAAATATTCAATTTGTTACAACTGTTCTCCTATAGCACAAACTAGTTCCATCAGTTTTCTACATCTCCGCCAGTTTCCCATTTGTTCCTTACTTTCGATGACACTCCAAAATATGAACTCTTTAGAAGCACTGCCTCACACATAATACTTCAGGTGAGGGTACTAGTCTAGATTCTAAGATGACATCCCAGCAAACAAAGATATTCTGTGGATCACACAATATTCACAAGCTTAAAACGAACAATAATTTAGTGGAGTAAGGATTGAGCTATATAGATTTGCAGTACAAGTTATACATATGACTATGGACTTATGCAACAACCTCTCCAAATCATCCTATAGTTTAGTGTTCCCAAGGCTAAATGCCGTTAGGTTGACGCGAGCTATAAGAAAATCCTTCCAGACATCCTCCTGTTTCAATGAAACTTGTGTTCAAGGATCTGCCAGAGATTTATTCCAAACTTGCTGCTTCAACACATTTTATGGGGTCCAAAGCTGATATATGCCTGAAAGCATGTTTCCCAGCCACAGCTTTGATCAAGTTCTGCATGCTGTTCACACGATTCTAGTGAAGAAACCAACTGGATGAGCTGATGACAAATCCAAAGCAATTTAAGTAATATAAGTTTCTGTCAAGAAACTGAACTATGAATTTTACCAGATAAATGATGGCTACCCTCATGGCTGATCTTCATTGGACCTTGTCCGGGTCAAACGCCGACGCCTTCTTGGCACGGTGGATGTATCTTCATCCACATCACTAATTATACGTAGATCATCATCAACATCATTATTATCACGAAGACCCAACAAATTCTCACCCCAAAGATAGCGGCGGTCAGATGAACCTCCTGCTGGTCGACGATGCCTTGTCCATGCTCTTGAACGAGCCCTTGGTTCCCTAACATTTTCAATGGAATCAATCATCTGAAACAAGAAGAGGGTGGTTAACAACGGTGCATTAGCATTGCCCATGCTGCCTTCCCGTTCATCTAAGAACCTACCATCTCCATTTTCAAGAACATAATCCCCAACTACTACAGCACCTGGCATGGCAGACCGAATAGCACTGACAATATCACCATATTCTCTTTGGTGTTCAAGATGTCGCCAGGCTCTTTCTCTTACAGGATCAATGTCAGAGGGCCGGGTAGTAGGGTGAACTCTCCTAGCATGCCGACGCAATTCCAGATAATTACCAACAAATGAGCATGAGTCCCCAGAGCAACTTCTCTTCTTCATATTCAGATAATTTCTAGCCTCTTCAATCACCTCCCAGTCCAGTACCGTGCCTCGACATAAAGGACATTTCAAGCTCAATTTTGACTCAGGTGAATTATCTACATCTAATTCCTCAAGCTCAACCCTGTCCTGCAAGGTCTCAGAATCAGCAGTTTCTAAATTGCCTTCATCATGTGGGTATAAATGACTACTTGGATCTTGGGCATCACCCTGTCTTGATCCTTGTGGAAGTCCAACAGATAATACAGTATTAATTTCATTTTGGTGGCATTCAATAGCATTGTTCAAGTCAGATTGCATAGTAAGGTTAATATCAAAACTATTACCAGAGTTGTTTGTGTTTACTAAAGAACTGGGTAAATTTGGACTCTCCTTAGAATTGTCCCTCATTTTTTTAAACCGGTCCAGGCAATTTGAATGCCTATAACTTGTATCACAAATGTAAGGTCTGCAGCCCTTATCATGAGAGCTGCAAAGGAGGAGAACAGCATTATGTGGATGGTCCATGCAGATAGAACATGAAACTTCATCCAATTCTTTGTGAAGATCACGGATATCTGAATCACTACATAATCTTCTCTTAACACCAGTCATCTTCCACGCACAGTGGTAACTACTCAACATATTGAACTCATTAGAACAATGATTCAGGTAACCAGACAAAAAAATCTTTCATTATTCACAAGAAGACAACACGCAAACAAAAATTCTGACAAAAATAAATACGTGGATAACAATAGAAGAACAATTCTATACATATATTTGGTTTCTAGGAACAAGCAAAAAGTAAGATAAAAGAGAAACAAACAAACAAAAACTATCAAATCAGTACTGACCACTTAAGCTTTTCCTTCTGAGAATGAGGGTGGTTTGTGTGTGTGCACAAGAATGTATCAACAACGGCAAGAAGGAAGTTGATAAGATTGATTGACCATATAGCTCAGACTGCTTGTTACTTTCCCCACTTCTCCCATAATCCAATTGTTCAATGCATAAACTGGACTAGTAACAATAACTTGATCTTCACTAACAACCAGTACATTCAATCACTATCTAGCAACCATTCTTTTTTTTAAATATATATTTTAACTATTCACTTGACCGCCCACCCAAAAGTATCTGGATCAATATTGGATAATGTTTACCCTTTTCTCCACACAACAATGAAGCCTACAAACTAGCCATACCACACAATATGACAAAACAAGAAGAATGTTAAGTTCTGATCCTATGTGTGATTTTGAACCGAAATACACCATAATTCAACACGGATTAGAACATCACAAATAAAAACCACAATACTTGGGGTCACCAAAACATAATCCTCATCTAGGGTTCTAATAAGCTGCCTTTGCAGCGCCAATACTTTCAATTGTATCTGTTCATTTATCGCTCAAAATGAAGAAGTGTATCACATTTACTTTTTTACCTCAGATGTTCAAACTTCCCAGACACAAAATACAACATTAATCTTCATTTCATGACTACAAAGAAATGAATATAAAGGAAGACTACAAAAAAGACCACAATAAACTGGTCAGCTGAACAGATTGTTGGCAATACAAAATGAACCACTAACTAAAATCTTAGATTGCCAAAACTGCATCTTTCGAAATTATAATAATTTAAAAGAAAAAGGGCTCTTATTTCTTGATACCTAATATGTATTAACATAACGTCAACTTGTATTGAAAACCTGCAGATCAATAGGATATCAAATCCTATCATCATTCGAATCCAATGGAACTGACAATATTAATGTAGATGGCTCCCACTACCTTCAACAGAATCTTTAAACTGCATGACCTATACTAGAACAGTGTCATCACATAACACTCAACCATTTAGCTATGGCTATGACTATGACAATCAATCTTCATGTACGCTGAAACTATATTATGTATCTTACTGAAACCTGAACATGACATACCCAAATGTTTTATCTTTTAATGTAATGCCACTTTGTGTCAGTCACTATTAATCTTGTTTCATGAGGAACATCCCAAACGAAGATTTATCATGCAGTAAAAATTTTAAAAAAGAAGAAGACTTTCTTGCACATTGAGATTGTAAAATCCAGCTTCCTCATAGGGAAAACTAAATATCCTTATAAAATGCAGTCTTATGAGTAAATATGATGACTTTTAAAAAGTCAACAAAGGAAGAGATGAAGAAAGAGATCCATATAAAACTAAAGAAATAATCAGTTCAAACAAAGATTCAGTGCTTGCAATTCAAAAAGCAATTAGTAAAATGGAGATAAAGGACAAGGGGATAAAAGTATCTTCTACTGTTTGCTTAACTTACCAAGAAAATAAGCTCTAGTTATATCCCCTACTGGAGGCTTCTGAATCTCAATTTGTAATAACAGAACCTTTACTTGACTTCACAAAAGAATCACAGAGCAATCACTCATGCAATGCTCCAAAGTACGTTATAAATAATGAACCAATGTATACTAAAATCTTGGACAAATATAAAATTAACGAACACTTCTGTACATCAGATTCACCAACAAGCCCCAATATCTGCAGGTATATCACCAAAAAGGAAGAAAAAAAGCTATGTTAAGCAACACAAGATTTCAATCCAACAAATTTCAATATCAATAAATTTAAAATCTAGGAACTAGCAATTAGAAACAGAGCAATAAGGAAACTACAATCAAACTGATTCATCGACTCAACACTATTCTTTGTCTAAGCAGATTTTGGGAGTCTTTGCTATCTAAGATGTTCAAGGGTGAATCACCTCCTAGAAAAGATCATCACACAGATGGATTGTGTGATCTAGGGTTGCCAATTGATCCCATTAACTTTTATTTTTGCACCTAGGGACATTCAAAGCAGTGACTGTCTGTAATTCAAACTAGGAGAGTGTAGTAATGGAACTGACACTCATAATAATTAACTCCCCAATCCACATAGTTTTATAGAAATTGTGAAATGTGATAGATGGGGAAATGAGATTTTTTATATTTAATTGAGAAAAATTTACATTTCCAATAAGCAAGATGGTCAATCTGAAACACAAGAACTTCAATGCCTTATTGTTAAAGAAGTGGCTCTCCAGAGATATGCTAAAGAAGCTAGTATCAAGATAGTTGGGTGGCTAAGACTTCTCTTCCTGTCGAGAGTTCTAGTAATGTTGCTTGGCGACAAAAACAATCAGGAAACTACTAAGGCATTATCAGGGTGGCTTTGCAGCAGATGTGCAAATCAATGCAATTACATAACAACTTATGGCAATGAATGATCCACAAAAAAGTGGGGTTAGTAGAGGGTGGCAGGACTTTTTCCTATCTAGTACAACCAAGGTGTTGGTTCATAGAAGTTCATATAAATGTCCACATTACCAGCAACTTAGGATCATCAATTTTGCACATTGAGGCTACCTGTCCGAAATACCTTTCAAAAATCAGAAAGAATGGAAGAATTATGCATTATTAGAGTTAAATAACAAATCAAAATTGAGATGGATCACAACATAGAGTATCAAGTTTGTTTTCTTTGTCCATACATCAAATATCAAGAAGAAACCCTCCCCAAGCTTTTAAAGTTAAAACATCATAAAGAGAACAACAAATATAAATACATCAAGAAAATAACAAAATCCCATATAGCAGCATCAACTCAAGAACTGTCTGTTCTGAAATTCCTCAAGAACAAACAGGGGACCACTCATTTGCCCAAACAAGACATCAACTACTCAAATTTCTATACATAATCACACAGACTAGATATGATTTCCTACCAGGAACCTCTATTTCAATAACAATCATGGCAAGTGAAGAACATTCCAATTGGTCCCCACCCAATCACCAAACAAACATAAAAATTAGAACTAATTTGAATGAAGAAAAAAATGGAAAGGAACCCCACAAGAGGTCAGATATAAACTGAGATCTAAAACCCATTTAAACCCCAAGGAAAGTCAGATATGTCACATAACCCCAGATCCACATCCAATCACCATACCAATTCAAAACAAACCCTAAACCTAACCCCAACCCAAAATAAAAAATTCATGAATTAACAAAAATAAAAATAAAAATAAAGAGCACCCAATTGAAGGCAAGATCAAACCCAATCAGGATCGAACAATATAAATTGCAAAAAGAAATAAAAATCAAATCTTTAGCAGAATTAAAAGAGGGAATTTACAACAACAAAAAAAGGGTTGATTTTTTGTTTTTCTTCTGGGGTTGGTCTCTGCAAAGATTGCGTGTGAAAATTCCCACAGATGCAGAGAAGAACCAAACAAACACGGAAGAAGATGATAAGAATTCCGCAAAATGAGGGCTTATTTATGGTTCAGTGTGCGCCTATCAAGGAAGGATCCACAAAGACAATGGGCTAAATTGTTGGTCTGGTATACCAGTACAAAGTACGCAAATACGTATTCAGTGTCTTTTTCTTGTTCTTTTTTAATGCTAAGACTTGTACTAAAAGTTTTATATTTTAATGTGATAATCAATTAAATATTTAAAATTTAAAATTTGTTAATTGAGGGATTAAATATGAGGAAGAATATTTTGGTAATGGAGGTTTATTTAATGAGAGATTATTTCGATACTCATTTTGTTTATTTTTTAAGTATTTATATTTAAGATAAGCTATTAAATATTTATTAATTATTATTTATATTTAATAAATTTTTAAATATTTATTATAAAATTAATAGTTAATAAGTAATTGACAACTTACTCTAAATATCAAACTCATCTAGTACTATAGTAACCTCTTCCTTTTTTTTAAATTGTGAGGGTATCAATACCCATTTACAATTGTTAATATTTAAACATGTGTCTTACATATGTGAAATATAAATATTAGTTAGTTAAATATTAATCATTAATTATTTAGAGTAATTATTATCCCCATAAAAATAAAAATAAAATTGAAAGAATCTCCTCTGATAATAAATATCAATCATAAAATACTTTTTTAAGACATATGTACCAAGTATTTGATTGTTGATGTTTTAAATTGTTTTGATTTGTTAAGTAAAATATTTTTATTTTTATAACATTTTCCGATTAATAAAAAAATTCTCCAGACTTGTCAAACAAACTAATTCAAGCCAAACGTTTAATGGTTAATTAGGATCAAATTAAGTCAAGACATCAAAAATTAAATAAAAAAACTAACATGATTTAGAATAAAACAAGTTTAAATGTTTTATATATGAATCTAATTACTTGACATTCTAAATTTGAAAATAATTTTTTAATTCAATAATAATAAAACAAATTTAATTGTCTTATATATAAATTCGGTTACTTGACATATCAAATTTAAAAATAACTTTTCACTCTAGTAATTATTTTACCGAATTAAATTTTGTGAATTTAAAAATTATTTCTGCTACATTTATAAATGAGTCAACTTGATTGAATCAATTTCTTTTGTTAGGTGCAAGAAAAAATAATAGAAATTTAACTCAGCTAAATGGACTGACGGATGGAGACTCATCCCATTAGAAGAAAAGAAGGGGGAAGACAAAGAAACAAAAATTGTTTTTCAACATCAGCCATGAAAAATAAAAATAATGGCATAAAATGAACAAATCATTTTTACAGTAACTTTAGGAAACATGTAGCATATCTGATGCTTAAAAATAAGATGTAGAACTTAAACATCAATGAACATAAATCATTCTCACAATAGGTTTAGGAAGAGTACATCATTTTCACAATAGCTTTAGGAAGAGTACATCATTTTCACAATAGCTTTAGGAAGAGTACGATAAACAATAAATTGATTCCTGATCAACCTTGTCTTTCTCATTCTACTACGTACTGTTACATCCGCATGATATAATTGAGCAAACGTAGAAAGAAGACCACTTTATATATAACCTATCTTCATTCAATTACTTCTTTCAAGTAACTAAGTGAATGGATGACTTATTCTATTAAATCTGATTTAATTTAGGAAAATAATCCAAGCCCGTATCCCATATGATTAGGAAAAAATGTAGCATCTCACATGATTGAGAAATTACTTAACAATATTTCATATAATCAGAAAACCATCTAACAATATCTACATAATCAAAAAACAATCTAATAGTATCCTACATAATTAAAAATTTTAAATATTTAAAGTTGTTTATTGTTATATGTATATATATGTTTTTAAAAAAAAATTGTATTGTTATTTCGATTTTGAGCATTTAAAGTTGTTAAATTAAATTAGTTTGTAGGGGATAAATTATGAAAAATTATAATATTAAAATTTATTTAATTTATTCTTTCTTTTTTTCAATTTTTCTTTTTTTTTTCAATTTTAATGATTTTATAAATACCTATCTACCTGTGAGAGAATTAAAAGCGGGTATCTGCGCAAGTACGAGATGAGAGATGAGGTTACAACTCACCCCCACCCCGCCCTATTGCCATCTCTAATCCCACATAATTAGAAAACTATTTAATAACATCCCATATAATGGGAAAACGAGTGAAGTATTATTTTTAGATCTAAACTTTTTTTTATGGTAAATCAATTAATAGATTGAACTTTTATTATCACCAATTAAAAACTTCAACTATATTAAAAAATATTTTTATTAATAAAAAGTATTAGAAAAACAAAAATATTCAGCTTGACATATAAAAACAATTTATAACATAACAAAACAAATGGCATGTATGACATAATATTTTTTCAATTGATAAATATTATCAAAATATATTTCTATTAAAGATTGAGGTCTTTAATTAGTTATTACAGTAAAATTAAGGTCCTTAGTCCTTAGAAATTGATTATCACCATAAAGTTGAGATCCTAACACTTTATTCATTGTAAAAGTATCTAACAGTATCCACCATAATCAAAACACTATCTAACAATATCCAACATAATAAAGACCCTAAAAAGAGAGGATTCAAAATTTGATTGAGACTCGATAAATTGCATGGAGGTAGGGAGTTTATTTTAAAACATATATAAATTTTAAAAATTTGTAATTATCTAAAATGAAAAGAATAATTAAAAATACATTTATATTACCTCTCTTGCATTTATGTTATGAGTATTTATTTTTTTAAGTCAAAGGTGGGAGTAGTACGTATGGAGTTTTGATAGTAATTTTGAAATTTATGAACATATTTATGCTTAAAATTGCATCAAAATATCGTCATGAACACCCGTAAGCAAAGGTGACTTAATCATGGTTTTCTTTTAGGTAGAGAAATTATTGAAAGATGGGTTAATCAGAAAGGAACTAGGTTTGCCTCTATAATTAACTTTATGAAATCTATGAGGTTCTTGTCCTTCAATTAAAAAATAAAAAACGGGTAGAACTATGCTTTAGAACTTTAAAAAATATGTATTATTTAAATAAAAAAAAACAATTGTGGAGTGCGATTAATTTAATTTAAAAGTTCTGCTATGAAAATTTTATTATATTAAAGACCTTAACATAGAAGTTCATTTTTTGATTCGATACTTAAAATTAATTTTAATTCTTAAAGATAATAAAATTTAATTTTCTATAGTTTCTAAACATAATTGTCTAAAAAAAAATCAGAAAAGCTTATTTTTGCTGGGATTAATATGAAGAAACGTGCAATTATTATTATTTCCATTAGGTTAAATTATTTTGTAGGTCTTTATGCTTTTTAGGAAATTTAAATAAGTTTTTATAATTCAAAATATGTAAATGGTCCCTATAATTTGAAAAGAAAAGAAAAATAAAATCCACCTTTTTTTTTACTGGAAAAATAAAATCCACCTTACTGTTAGAGTGTTATAGGGACCCAATTATAAATATAAAAAATTAAAGCTATAAGTACCTAATTACAAATCCAATTATAAATATAAAAAATTAAAACTATAAGTACCTAATTATAAATTTTAACCGATAAAAACTTATTTAAATTTTTTCAAAAGGTATAAAGATTTATAGAATAATTTAATACTATTATATAATAAATAAATATTAAATAACACAGGCTCATAAATAAACAATATTATTATATAAAAGTAATTTTATTACCATAAGTGCTAGAAATTTAAAAAAAAATTCATTACGCAATAAGTCGGTTAGTTTGACTTTAAACCTTTACTAAAGCTTGTGACATGACTACTAACCTTGGAATTAATGTGGTAGCCTCTCCTCATCTTTCATATCAAATGTTTCATTGTTATTCACTCCTATTTTTTAGATATTAAAATTATCCTAACCAATATATTTTAGGAGGCTAAAAGTTTTCAATTTATAAAAATTTGCCTTTTTTCTTACCAAAAAAAAATTTTTGGTTTAAAAATAAATAAACTGATTCGAGTGGCCAATACAATAGTCATAGACAACATTCAACATAATAATTATAATAAAAAAATTAAAATAAGGATTTATTTGGATTGTTCCAATTTGGGCTATAAACCTTTGCACCCTCATATTTGATACCTTGTTCTCCAAGCAATCCCACTCACTGCCAAAGCAAAAACCCTAACTGCTAATACCCTTCACATTCGTCCTCGCCTCTTCACAATAATCTTATGCAACTTCAAAGCACCATCTTTACCACCTTTTCTTTCGTTCTTGTGTGCTTTTGTTTGCAGAAAAAAGAAATTCTTCATAATTTTTCATTGCCTAATTCTAGCTAGCCAAGTTGCACACACTGCTCTACTAACATGGCAGAGACTAAACCCCCAAAACAATCCCTAGTAATTAAGCTTTTACTGCCTCGTTCTGAAAAGCGTGGATCACCATCAGAGGCTGCTGATTCTCGTGGCGAGAAGAAGAGGAAGGTGGGTATTGAAGCTTCTGCAATGGCAAGGAGTAAAACCCAGTATACAACTGATCAGTACCCAAAATCTTCTGCAGAGGGAAAGAGTGAAACCAAGTGTAGCATTGTCAAAGAAAATTCGAGGGCTGATGCAAAGAATTCAAGAAATGGGTCTGAAGAGGGTAAGTTGAAGGAGGAGGCTGTAAAGGGTATGAAAGAGAAGAAACCGAGGGTGCAGATGGACCGTTGTAAAAAGATGCAGTGTTGGGTGATCTTGAAGCGGTTGATGATAGACAGAGATGGGTGTGCTTTCAAACAGCCTCTAGATCTTAAGGATTTGGAGGTTCTTGATAACTATGAGACTATATCGAAGCCAATGGGTTTGGAGGATATTGAGTCCAAATTGAACAAATGGTTGTACTCGGGGCCTGATGAGTTTGCTGATGATATCAGGCTTGTATTCTCTAATGCATTATTGCTATACCCTCCCAGGAATGAGATTTACAAAATGGCAAGGAGGCTTAAAGAGAATTTTGAGGGCAAGTGGAAATCTTTGAAGGAAAAGTGGTCAAGTGAGGATGGAAAAGGGAAGGAAGTTTTTGAGAGGGAAGTCTGTCCAAAAGTTCATAGACATGCTGCAAGAGAAGTTCATGAGAAGGAAATCCAGAAGGGAAATAAGGGCAATAGTGGAGATTTGAGAGATTCTTAATATTGTGATGCTAACAAATCTCTATTAAGACCACAAAGGAGTACAGATCATTCCACCTCACAAAAGGAGCTCAACATGTCAATTTCTGATTCACAGTTGTCACCAAAAAAGGCCTCCTATATTGCTATGCGAAAGGGTTACTGTGCAAGAGAGCATGCTTGGCTTCTATAAAGGTGATCAAAGGGAGCAGAAAGAGAAATAAGCCCATAATAGGCATTAAAGTCTTGGACACCCCTCTTCAAAACATTCTTAACCATATTCTTCAACAATTTCATTTGCCTGTTCAATCATCCTCAAGCAATAAGTGTCTTTTTTACTCTTTTTATTTCTTGTCAATGTAACAAAAGCCATAGGCTTCCCTTTGATCAGTCAGTTGTCCTCTTGAACTTATTTGCACTGATGTATGGCGACCTGCTACAATAAAATCTATCAATGGTTATTCTTATTATGTCATTTTCAATTATCACTTCCATAAATATGTGTGGTTTTATCATCTCAAGCAAAAACCAAATCTTCTCTCTATTTCCCCCTAGTTTTTAAAGTTTGGTTGAGAATTACTTTAATACCACAATTGTGTCTATTTACTATGATGGTGAAGGGGAATATCAAAAACTTAAAACATTCTTGACCCAAATGATCAATATTTTATGAAATTGGAATTCTGGCACTTAATTATTATTATTTTTCCTTTGAATTAAATGCGAATTAACCTTATGTTTAACGACCAAAATAATGTTTTATCTTACCAGTTTTATGCTAAGTTTGTTGTTCTTTAAAAAGTCATTGATGTTTCTGAGAAGTATGATGTTTTCAAAACCATATTAGTTATATTATTGAGAAAGTTAGCTGTTGATAAATATGACTTTAAAAGCCATTTAATATGTAATAAAGAAACTGATTATATTTTGTTAATTTGAAATCCTTTCAATAGCCTGAATTGAGTTTTGGTATTACAGAACAAATTATTCATATACATGAGGCAAAATTCAGTTCAACTTGTTCCCAAGGAAGCATCGTTAGTTAAACATTAATTCCAGAAAGCAGTTGCACCCAAGCATACAAGGGATTTCTGGCTCTCGAACGCAATAATGCAGCACTGCAGTTGAAGATAAAGTTAATGATGTTATATGAAATAAACAAAGTTTTATTAAAATATAGTGCAAGCTGTGTCAATCTATATAACTCAATTTTACTTATGTCAAACAAGTTCAGTATATACTATTTAGCACAGGTGGTGTGCTAAATAGTTTCATTCCAAGTAAAAAAAGGGTCAGGAGGCAACAACTGCTTACAATTGAACCGCAGGAACATAAATGATCACTATGTTCATCTTGTTTGTATATATGCATGTCAGGACACAATAACACATACCTAGCTAAAACTTGTAGGATTGACATTCTCATTTCCAAAAAAGGGAAGGGGAAGGAGAGAGAGAGAGGATACTCACTTGAACCAAAACATTTACAAGCACTTTAATTTTGTCTGTATATACATTGAAGACACCTTTTTCTTTCCTATTCTTTTTCTATATATATCTTCTGGCAGAATGTTTGATCATGAACCAAGCAGAAAATTGATAGATCCAATCAACTATACCATGATCTCAACCTCAGCTATTACAAGAAAGAATAAACAAATGAAGATATCATAGCTAACAGAAATTACAAGAAACAATAGGTAAGTGGTTGTGATAACCCTTAAAGCACGCCAACCTCAATCTAGAGAGCTTTTTTAAGAACATTAACTGCAGAAAATATGCCTTGGTTTCAAGAAGCACTAGCCCTTAGCTGCCGTGTCTGATAATTCCCCTTTGCTTGAAGGACCATAGACATAGATCGTAACCTGCTAGTTATCACCGTGAATGATGGTCGGCTTTCAGGGTCAGGTGACCAACACTCTTCCATAAGCTTCCTCCACTCAGGATCACAGCGTTCTGGAATAGGTGGTCGAAGAGTGTTCTTTAAAATCCCCCCTAAAAGAACATCAAAAGGGAAGCAAGTCAGTAATGGAAGTCAAAAAGCTATCAGTATTATCCCGGTGGCATTAACCGGTGTAGATTAGGAAGACGTACAGCAAGGAACAAGATCTTTGGCAAAGATTGGTATGCATTAGGGGCAGTTAATAGGTGTACTAGGTATAATAGACAGGTATATACTGGTCATTTTAAATTATAAAATATTTATGAATAACACATCTGTTACCTATTTATTAATGTTGGATCCATACCATCCACTATATCAAGATAGAACCCTAACCATCAATTCAAGCCTTCTTAAGTTGTCAATGATCATTGTCATCCTAAACACAACTGCAGTCATTAACCCCAATCATTATAATATGCACCTTACCATTCACCGTCACCTTCATAACTTTAAGAGGAAGACCAAACCAACTGGCATAGAAATCACGCTTTTCAATTTTCCAACTGATTACAAGGCCCACAGCATTATAGGATTGCTTTCAGCTCTTAAGGGAAAATAATGTATACTAATGCAGTGTTTGGCTCTGAATAATCCTTATTAGGGAATCAAGCACACTTACACTAAGAATATGAAGCACGCTGATTCCCCTAGAAATCATACAGAAGGGACTATGCATATATCTTATTCAAAATTTTAAAAAGGAAAGAAATTCCTATATTACTTGCATAATTTGTTCCATTCAGCTTTCTTTCTAGTTCCTACATTCACCATATTTTCATGAAAAGTCTATCGTGCCACTCTAGAGGAAATTCCAAATTACAGAAACTACAGTACACCTAGAAAAACTACAATTTAGATCTACAATACAACCGAACAATCCACATTGGTTGTTTGGTGGTTTTGCACTTCTATAAATTGGATTCTTCCATAAAGCTACAGGATTGAGAGTGGATGTTTTAATTGGAGGTAGTGGTTGGGTTAATGAGGTAATAAGAATAAAAGAATCCATAGTGTCCTTTTGTCTGATTTTAAAAGTGGAAGCTAGCTTTCAGAGAGGTGACTGCAATGTAGAAAAATGGGAGTCACACTTATAAACAGAGTAGAAGGTTGAATTGGCTGTTGCCTTCGTCAGTGATGATACTGGGACAGTTCACAAACAAGGGTAAGAGCCAAGAGGTAAGAAAGTTTTTCCACCACATTTCTAATGTAGCAATCAATTTCAATAATCCTCATTATTGCCATGGATAAAGACAATACAAGGATTAGAATTTGCCAGCAGGGAGAGAGAGAGAGAGAGAGCATGAGGGTGTGGTTCATTTGGTCAACTGGGTAAATGAAGATTTGGTCTCCTTCATGTTCTATAAAAATTTATGCATGTCCTTTAAGGCCATAACTCGTATGTTCAGCTAATCAAGCTTTTGATATATTTCTCTATCCCCTACATCAAGATAAGTCCTTAATAGGGTTAATAATAGTTTGTTGAGTGTAGCATTTGATAGCCTCCTCTGGTCTATTTCAAACAGCTACATGCCTAGTAAATTTCACAGTCCATTAGGGACTCAATGTAATAAGCATTTTCACGAACCAGAATTGAACAAGTAAACATAGAAGCAAGAGGAGTTTCTTGCAGGGACGTAAACCATTCCAGCCATCAAATGAGTTGAAAGTTTTGAAAATACGATCATTGGATAAAGATTAAAAGAAAAATATTTGATGCCCTATATATCCTCTATTACACCTGGCCAATTGAGTAAATTGTCAATGACTGGATGAGCCAATCTCTGAATTCTACAACTAATTTAATAGAAGAGTAAAACCTTTAAGAAATGCAAGTTAGCATAAACATTTAACCACCCAAAGTGGAGGAACTTCCTCATAACATGAATACCACATGGTAAGGCATTAATAACAGGACGAGGTCAATAAATGTAGTAGTAACATAGAAAGATACACAATTATCTTATACTGCTTCAGTTCTAATCCTATAAAACACTTACCAATATTTATTTGAGTGTTACGTATGTACAGTAAGATCCTTATGATGGAAAGAATTTCAGGAGATCCTTATCCTTTGTATAATGCTTTATCTTCATCTTCACATCCAAATCTGTTTTTTTTTTTTTTTTTGGGGGGGGGGGAGTATGTGGGGGAGGCGGCGGCAATATTCACATCCAATTCAAAATTCAGGTCAAAATCAATCCCTAATTTGTAACTCATAAAACCGTAAACAATACACCCTTGATTAGATTCCGCAACTATACTATTTGCATTTTGGAACAGCTTCTTTGTTCTATTTTGTCCTTTAACCAAAGCAGAGCTATTACCAGAGCTAAGAGCAGCAACTCAAAACTCCATCACAGTGACACGTTTTATGCAACAAATTAAAGAGACCAAGCACTAGGATAACCTAAGAAAGAAGGACAAACCTCTACATTCATATCCCTTACAAATGTCTGTAGCTAGTCTATAATAAAGCAAAAAGTATTGCAACCACCTACAGTAAGCGTTCGATTTTCATTATGTATTAACTTTCATTTAAGGTATAATTCTTCCATGTTTTTGCAACAATTTATTACTGTAGGGTCATGAGAGTAATATTGTTGACAACTTGACATAATCTTACCAATAATGGCGCCACAATGCATATCTGCATAAGGCTCCTCCCCTGTCAATAACTCCCACATTGAGATGCCAAATGAGAAAACATCAACCTGCCAAAGTCATTCCACAAGCTAAATGCCTACCACAAGATTTATTGATTCCTTTATATTGCAAATATTCATATGAATGGTCCCAGTTACCTTTTCAGAAACCCGGCTGCTGCTACCATTCAACAGCTCTGGTGCCATCCATGGAAGGGTTCCTCGCACACCCCCAGACACCAAGGTATTACGTTTAATTCTTGATAATCCAAAATCTCCAACCTGGGAAAAAATAATCAACAAACAAAAGTTGCAAAAGAAAAAATATTTGTCATATTAAAAAGACAATTTCATATAATCCAAACAAAAATTAAGTCATAAGTATAATCAAATAATGAACTATTAGTACATAAAAGAAGTTCACTCAAAAAATCCTGTTAATGATGTAGAGGGGAAGGCAGTGCCAGTGACAGTATAGCTTGATATACAGAGTTAGTCTTGAGATATAGGGGAAACAACAGAGAAAGGGTTCTAGGGTTTAGAAAACTCTCAAATCTGGAATGACTACATTAAAAGGAAAAATCCTTGGAATAATATTGATAACGGAAAACATAAGTTCTATCCCGTTTTACACATAGGGAACCCTTTCATAGCCAAAATAAATATTGACTGGCATATAAGCAACCTTCTAGGTCTTTCCGAATCCATTTAACATCCTAATAGGACTCGAATTGTACAACAATTACCTTAAAACTACCTAAAATAATTATCTCACGTGAAAGCCCTTGGGTGGATAAAGCACAGGCTAACAGTACCTTGTGCTGAAATGAGGGTCGGCAAAGATTAAACTCTTGACCACTTAGACGTTGAGGCTTTAATACTATTTATAAGATGACTTGTATTTGTTTTGGGGTTGGCCCAAATGTGGTCCAACCCAAAAAGCCCGCGCGTGACCCGACAAGGATTTTTCATGGAGTTTAGTGGTGGATATATATTGCAAAACCAGAAGGTTAGGTTGTAAAGTGTACTCAGTCTCAGTAACAGTAATGATTTGGGTGTATCAAGATTAGGGTTTGAGCGTTGAACAGCTACTCCTCGTAATCTTCGTTGATCATAGTGAATTTTCTCTCTGTTTCGCCTGGATATAGGCATATAGTTCACTGTAGGTTGAACCACATTAAATTTTTTCAGTGTCTACTTTTCTTCTCCCTATTTTTGCTTGTGCAGATAGTTACTACAGAATACAAATACCATTTCAAGAACTAACTCTTCCAATCTAAAAGCTTAAGTTGTTAGGTATAGGTCCAAGAATGGTTTATGAGTCCAGTGTCATGAAAGGAGTTTTCACCACCTCCATCATAAAATTCATCCACTTGACAATCTTCCAAAATGTCCAAATTGTGGTCACCTTCTACAATCTCCATATAGAAACATATCAAGTAAGAGGAGTGGTTTATTATAAGGGATGTGTTAGGGAAGACACTGGTGCAGCTGAAAGGGGTTTTTGTATAGGGTGGCAAATTGTTAGGCACTTGACTTAGTCAAGTTACTGTTGTAGAGGGAGGTTAGTATTAGGTGGTTAGGTTGATATAGTTGTTGGTTTTCTGTTATAGAGAGTCTATAAATAGATTCTCCTTGTTGCTTTAGGATATCTTTGGAACATTGCAGAGTGTATGACTGGATCATTTCCAGTGTGAAAGGAGAGTGCTCCTTTGGGTACCTTGTGTACTTTTCATTTCTTTCTTTCCTATCTCAATAAAAGAATTGCATTCTTTCTCTCTTTCCTTTGCCTACTTTTCCCCCGGCGTGTCACCATTGTTAAGAACACAAGATCTCAGAATAAAGATTCCTAACAAATTGGTTCGACCTGCCGGATCCCAAAGCGAGGAGTGATGGAGAAGATAGATGCAAGATTTGTAGCTCTGGAATCCTCTGTGGAGTTCTTGAAAAAGGTAACCAGCGAACAAGGGACTCACATTGCAGAAATCAAGAAGAGCATGGAAGGCATGGGGGAGATTAAGGAGATGTTGGCTAGCTAGATGAAGAGGCAGGGTATCTCTCCCGATGAGGAGGATGCTAACAGCAAGAAGGGGCCAAAGGATGAGGCCGAGGGTGGAGGGCCTGACGATGAACTTGAAACCACCCGTTCTTGGGTGAAAAAGGTGGAGCTTCCAACCTTTGAGGGTAAAGATCCACTGGGCTGGGTGGCTAGAGCTGAGAAGTTCTTTGAAGTGCAGCAAGTTAAACCTTCGGAGAAGATGGGGCTAGCTTTTATTAGCATGGAGGGCAATGCTATTCATTGGTTTCAGTTTTGGAGCCAAAAGTCCAAGAACGCTTCTTGGAACGATTTCGCAACAGCGCTGTTAAGAAGGTTTGGAGGCGATGGGCGCGGCATTGTGTACGAAAGGTTGGCAGCAGTTAGGCAGAACGGAAGTGTGGAAGATTTTATCCAAGAGTTTGAACTCTTGGTGGCTCAAGCATCTCAAACCCCCGAAGACCAATTAATGGGCTATTTCCTAGCAGGGTTGCAACAAGGTGTTCGCAATCAGGTTCGCCCCCATGACCCAAAAAGCTTGATCCGGACCATGGAAATCGCTCGCGACGTGGAAGAAGCCATGAAAGAAACATGTTCTGTAGAAGAGCCATCGAATCAAAATGCCAATTTAGGTTTCCGATTTCAAGGGGGAGGAGGTATCGTTTCACGTTCAAACATTGTTGGAGGAACTAATAACGACCAAACTTCAAATGGGTCTGATCATTTTGGACAGAATAGAGAAAGAAACAAAGACACCCGACCACCTCGGTGAAACCAGGGAAAAGCAAGCAGCTTTCACGAAACAGAGGCACTAGGAGCCTTCCCTATGCAGAATATGTGAAAAGAAGACAGGAAGGAAGGTGTTTCCAATGTGGATTGGCTTTCGGTCTAGGGCACCGCTGCCCAGAGAAGAGTCTGAGGGTGATCATCTTGGCTGAAAATGAAAAATTAACAGATGATGGGGAGATTGCAAGAATTGAGCCTGAAGAAGATCCAGAAGAGGT
Organism: Styphnolobium japonicum; assembly: GCA_023212625.1. Taxonomy (NCBI): domain Eukaryota; kingdom Viridiplantae; phylum Streptophyta; class Magnoliopsida; order Fabales; family Fabaceae; genus Styphnolobium; species Styphnolobium japonicum. The sequence continues at coordinate 20,720,857 of JALBWW010000014.1, forward strand.
AACTGACAAAGGAATGGGCATGTCAATGTGCTCTGCTGGGGGATTGACTCAACCTCAGCGTGACAACCATTCAAAACCAATTCCCAGATTTCAACCTTGGGGACAAGGTTGATGTTGGAGGGGGAGGTATTGTTAGGGAAGACACTAGTGCAGCTGAAAGAGGTTTTTGTATAGGGTGGCAAATTGTTAGACACTTGACTTAGTCAAGTTACTGTTGTAGAGGGAGGTTAGTATTAGGTGGTTAGGTTGATATAGTTGTTGGTTTTCTGTTATAGAGAGTCTATAAATAGATTCTCCTTGTTGCTTTAGGATATCTTTGGAACATTGCAGAGTATATGACTGGATCATTTCTAGTGTGAAAGGAGAGTGCTCCTTTGGGTACCTTGTGTACTTTTCATTTCTTTCTTTCCTATCTCAATAAAAGAATTGCATTCTTTCTCTCTTTCCTTTGCCTACTTTTCCCCCAGCGTGTCACCATTGTTAGGAACACAAGATCTCAGAATAAAGATTCCTAACAGGGTGAGAGTATCAAATCTTGGCCATGGGATCTTACATGGATGGTTAGGATTAGAAAACATGTTTATGCCACTTTAATGCTTATATTGCATGCCACAATCTTCAAGCATACGCCACAGCTTATCGAATTCTTTTCTACATCCTTCCATGGTTCTAATACTAATTGTCATAGGGAGGAAATGTAGGGAGAGTATAACTTGAGGCAGAGGGTTGAAGGATAGGGAAAACAACAAAGGAAGGTAGGGTTTAGAAATCTCGCAGATCATTTCTAACCAATCAGCTCACTATGCTAGGTTTCTGATTCTATTTTCAGTTCCAAAATATGCTTTTTTACTCTTTTATTAGAGCCTTTCATAGCTCATTTTCATCCGAAAAAGGAAGCATAGAATTTAACACCATCACAAGCTTTTATGTTTTCATCTATTCTTATGTGAAGCAAGATGAAATTTGAGTTCTAGAATTCTTACCTTGCATATGGGTCGTTGTGGATCCCTTAGATTGACAAGCAAATTGTCACATTTCAAATCAAAATGGACAATATTTTTTGAGTGCAAATATTCCATACCAAAAGCTGCATCCATGGCAATTATTAGCTTTTTACGATGATCTAGTAATCTGCATAAAGAGTTGGAGATTCAGTATGTGCGTAAATAACTATTCAAAATGATATTCATGAGAAAAAGGACAAAGTTAGGCTACCTATCTTTCTTGACGAGGACATGCCTAAGGGAACCATTTACCATATACTCGGTTACAGTTGCCAAGGTTCCACCAGCCCCATCTGGCACTATCCCATAAAATGCAACCACATTGGGATGGTGAAGATTTGAGAGGATCTGTGCCTCTCTCCAGAAGTCTTTTGTCTAACCAAGCCAAGAAACATTATCAGGTTCATGTACATAGTTTCTTTTTTCTATTTTTTTTATTTGTTATCTTCTGATAGAAATGTGCAGAGCTATTTTTGAAACTGAAATAATTTTTTTAAATGTATATGACTTAAAATTATCATAAAAATTGCAAAATAGTATGCAAGACATCTATTCTTATGGTCTAAATTTAACAAATTATGCTTTTAATTAATTCGAATTTGGGACATCAATAAAATCCAATTTCAATGATGATCTACATAGAGAGACAGATAGATAAATAGATACAAGGGGGATGGGCAAGGAGAGAGAGTAAGTTTTAACCCTAGTCTCATTCCTCCACCTTATTTATAGGAAGTGACATTAAACCTATGGATCGATAGAGATGCAAAATATGCATGTTATAAATACATAATATGGTGTTGAGAAGAAAATTGTGCTGAAGACTCACCAGCCGTTCTTGCTCAGAAGATCTGCCTGCAAAGCAGCTCTTCTTAATTCTCTTTATAGCAACATCTGTTCCCCGCCATTTTCCATGATAAACAGTTCCATAAGTACCAGATCCTAACTCCAGAAGTTCTTCAAGATCAGCATTCCTTATTATCTGAATAACATAATATTAAAAGTGAGTTATAGGCAAACTATATGATGCAACGCAGAAAAGCACCAGGAAGCTGGAAATTATTTAGTAACAGTCACAAACACATCAGCGATGCTCCAATGTAAGACGAAGATACGCAATATGAAGATTCTATCAGAAGCAAACACAAAAACTTTCCTTCAGGCCTATTTAGCAGTAGAGCTCATTTCTATCAAATAACTACTAAGGTAGTTTGGATTTATGGTTTATCAATAACAAATAGAAACACTTGTATTCAGTGTGCATTCAATTCTCTTCTAATCATTATGGCAGCAGAGTAATGATTTCAACAGGTCATAGAAAACTATTGTCACAAACTGGTTGAACTGGGAGAATTTCTCACTGATTGCAAAGGTTAGAAGCAGTGCATGCACAGAAATTTAGAAAGTAAAAAATGGTGCACTTTACTCCAAAAAGGGTAAAAGGTGGGGATGTGGTAATTTCTATTATTCATCAGATCACCATGCAGCTCTCTCTGTAGCATCATCCCTACCTATCCAGAATGCATTAATAATACTTAGGAAAATGGAAACTAGTAAAAAAAATAATGTTAGAGTGAGAAACAAAATTTCCATTTACCAAATATAAATTAATTTTTTTCAATTTGAAATCAAATTATAATCATGTGATGTATGCCATGATAAGCATCAGCACAAAATTATTTTACTAGATCCACCAGGACAAATCTTCACCATCTATTACATGGTGGAACAATTGTAGAAGAATTATGAATATATAGTACATTTATGAAAAAACCCAGAAAAAGGAGTTCATTACATCCTATCAAAAGCTATAACAATCAATCTGGATTATCATTTTTCCAAAGGCTGTGCATTTTACCCCATCAACAAGAAGAAAGCAAATGCCAAGAAGACAAGGATTTACTATTGATATCAGTTTATGAAACCCAATGTTCATGCCACCACCTTTGCTGCTAAAAACGGAATAGGTGCCATCAGACTGAAATTATATTGACACTATTGAAGACTAGAAAGGGCAGAGGATATTATCTTTCTACCACACCATAAAAGTACACATTGAACCTTTTACTTTGCTGCATAGCCTAGGATAAATACCTTACCCCCACCCATGCAGCCAGTAAAACTAGCAACCTCTCTTTATTTGAATAGTGGATCAAGTCCTCTAATATAACTGATCACAGGCAACATGATTATATAAAATTATTTCATTTTTGGTAATTATTTAATCGACTAGGACCTCGGATGGATGAAGTGATGAACAATTCTAAATTGCCACATCTATTACATAGAATTTCACCATGGAATTTCAAGAGTTACTGAGTTTAAATCAGACACAAGAACATGTAATATTTTTCAAGATGCTCAACAAGAAATGAGTCCACTACAACGAAACGGAATAGAGTATTCAATCTGGATAGCTGGACATGAAAGTGCAGTTGAAGCTAGCAGAATATTATGGGGCATAATATCAAAATGAAAATTGTGATCTTGAAACGTGTAAAAACCAGAAATGGAACATTTCAGTGATGGCCAACCTGCAAACCGTAGATGCTGGCTTCCATTTCTGCTATCATTGCATCAGTAAGGAATTCATTCTTGTCTGCTTCATCATCTTTAAAATCCTATATATGAAAATAAAAAATTCAGAAACTACAAAGAAATAATCAAGACTCTAATCTGATTTCAGTTTTTCCAACCTCAGGTTCAGACTCTGGGATGATACTCTCTGCTTCCGTAGGAGATGGGGATACAACATCACTTTCAACTTCATCCACAATATGTGGGGTGGGTACCAATGAAGACTCAATATCTGGAGGAATAACACCAGTCACATCATCTACCACGATAAATGGCTCCACTAGATTTGCATCATCACACCTTTCTACATTTTTTGATTGTCCTGACATTATATCTTCAACTTTTGACTTTTCAGAGGCAGAGTGTTCATGGATAAACTGATCAACCATTTGATCAGTACTGGTAATCAAGTCGTCAAGAAAAGAAGGTACCTTTTTAAAAGAAATATTCTTGCTTGGATTATTCAGGTCATTCATAGGCAAGTTTAAACTTGGACTGGGATGATCATGAAGTACAGCAGGATACAAATATGCAGATCTTACTGTCGAATTTTCATGAAAACCTGTATCAGTAGGATTCACAGAATGATGAATTTGTGCAGATTTAAGAGAATGGGGGTCAATGGACAGCTCGAACATATGATCTCCCAGAGAATTTTTGTCACAATAGTTTTCTTCACATTTTAAAATTGGAGCATTCAAGTCAAAATTTCTGCTCAATGAACAATCAATTCCTTGTTCACCATTCAGACCTTCAGCCATTGCACATTTCTTGCCATCACTAGTCCTTTCAAGAAGATCAGACTGGGTCTTGTCCACAAGATTATTTAGGGAGAGTCCCATCATGCCTGATGACATAGGAATTATATCCTCAGAAGGTAGGTCCCAATTCTTTTGCATATTGATCTTAGCATTTAAATTATTAGCAGGGAAGGAGTCCAAAAAATGCAATTCAGTCACATGTTCCATATCAATGGCAGGTGATTTCTCCTCATAAAGCTTTCTATCCTTCTTGGAAATAGGATTCTCTTCTTCAATTCTCTTCATCTTTTCAAATTTCACAGAATTGTCCTGAATATCCTTCACTACGAAGCTAGACCCACTTAAGCCAGTTTGAGCAACAAGGTACATTTTTTCAGTTAAAATGCTATCCTTATGAACAGGAGCATTTATTCCTAACGATTCTGAATATGGAGAAGAAGATGCCAAATCCTGCCTTCTGCGCAACTCAGCTGACTGAACATTTGGTATCTTGCTTTGTATTTGAGGATGAGGGAGAATGGAATCATGCTGAAGCTCCATAAGGTTCCCTTTTGAGACACTAGAGAGGAGCATTGAAGATAATTGAGCCTTTTCAAGGTTTAAGGAGAAAGATTGGCCAATTCCTTCTTGTGAGCAGTAACCAGACCTTGCTCCACTCTCATGCAACTGTGAATCAGAAAATGCATGAGGCATACCATAAGGGGAGTCAGTAATACCATTAGATTCAGCCTGTTGACAGATTGGATCATCCAAGCATGAAAGAGGATTTCCAGAGTAGAATCTTCTTTCCTTAGGCAAGGGCCTTCCACCAAAAAATTCATCAATGTAACCATCACTTGGATTAACATATGCAGGAGTCACTAATTCCTTGCCAGGATTGTAGTTTCCAAAATGCCCTTCATAGCGTTTTGTGGGCTGTCCAACATTACCATGTTGATAAGGGTGACTGTCACTTAACAAAGTAACATCTACTTGTTCAGGGTATCTGCAATCAGCAGAGCTTATGCTGGAGTTCTCTGGTTGTAGCTGAGCAGAAATAAAGGATGTGTTGCTCTCAATACTTTCTTGGCATGATTTATTACCAAGCAACTGTATATAACCTGTGCTTGAACCTCCACCCTGAATTGGAATAGGAGAAATTTGTGGGGATCTTAGCATATTGACGGGATCATTTAAAAATCCATCAGGATTTAAGGCATTAACACCATCCCTGATCTCCAAAGGAGAAGAGGCATTTGAAGAAATTTTCTGGAAAATTGGAGAAAAACTCAAACTTGTCCCTAACTGACTTGCTTCATTTGTCAAACTCTGCCCACCAATGTTTTTCCTAGGACTAGGGTCTACTATGCCATTCACAGCAACAACATATTGGTAATCAGGATCACTCTGCTGAATGGTGCTAGCCTCAGTTGATGATGTCTCTTCAGATTCACCCAAAGCAACTAAGAAAATTCTAAGTCTTTGAGAACCTTCATGCCTTTCAAGCCCATGGTATTCCTCTACCATATTTTGAAGATCCTCATCAGAGGAAACAGATATTAGAGCATCAAGATCCTCCCCTGGTAGCTGGTATTTGATTGTGTGAGGTTGGCTGCAAATACCCAAGGTCTTCTTCACAAGCTCTTCCCATGTAATATCCTTTCGGAAAGCTATAATGCGAGTCTGTCCCCCTACATATCTGAGTTTCCCATCGCTGGGCCTTGGTAATATTTTTCCACCAAAGCTACATAGAAACTTCATTTTACCAGACAGAGAATCATCTAAAATTCCAGAACCAGAAAATCCATTGGAATGAGAAGATTCATATCTGAGAAGGGGTGATACAGGTGGCTTGAGACCAGCTAGGTCCCCAATTGATTCACGAACAGCCTTCCTCGATGCATGGGCACTATCACCATCTTCCTTATGGGCTTTGCTTAAAATGTTTACAGAAGCCCCATTGTCCATCTCCTGTGCTGGCTCTTTTATAAAGATAATGTCAGATATGTCAGAAGCACTCTCAGAGTCCATTCTCCCCAGCCCCAAAATATTAGTAAGATCTTCATATCTCACATGGCCATTCTCCCTATTCAACCCAAACATATTTTCACGATTTAGAGATATGTCAGGAGAAGCAGGAACTCTTTTAGCAGCAATTCCATCATGACCAAAATTCACAGAAAATTCTTCCCCTGCCTGTATAGAGATATTATTATGTACATCCCGTCGTGTATTTGATATACCACTGCATAATTCTGGCTGCATGTATTGAGTCAACAAGCCAGGGTCCTTCCCAGTGTTGGTACCTAACAAGTTTCCTGTCTTATTTAGTGCCATAATAACAGTTTCTCAGCTGCTCAAGCTGCTAATTCTTTTCACAGACTGTTGATCTAGTAATAAGCCCAGAAGTATAAACAGCTGAATAACCCACAAATTCATGTCCAATTTTTCCTCCCTGGCACCCTAGTTCTCAATTCAACATGCTCAACATCCAATTACCATCTCAACTGAAACGAAAGCATGAAAGATATATTTAGGGATACTGAACTGCAGCAAGAAATCCTCTGCACAGTTTCACAAACAAAGAGAGGTGGACCACACGTTCCAGCAATTAAACACAGAAATACAGAATCAATCTAGACACCAGAAGAAAACAGAAAATCCACACTAATTCCAAGTTTATCTTGCTGTATACACAAAAAATGAACTAATCTTGGATTATTTACAAGGGCCAAGAGTAACTATGACAAACTGATGGCTATTTCCAACAAAGTTGAGAGCCCCACAACCATCAATAGGACAAGAGAACTCTCGATCACCAAAAATCCGAATGAACCAAATTCAATCCCACCTTCATCAACATTTCAAAACCAAGGTGGGCGATCAGAAGCAACAAAAACTAAACATTTTCAAGCTGTGCATGCATGAATTCAAGATGGGTATCAATCAAAACAAAAAAAAATTCAGATTGCAAAAGTGGGCACCCACCAAAGCAACAAAACAAACAGTAAACACTTTCAAGCTGTGCATGCAAGAATTCAACATGGGCATCAATAAAAATCCAAAATTTTCCAGATTAAAAAAGTGGGCACCCAATCAGAAGGTGAAAAAACACATAAAACAATTCAAAACAACTACCTGATGATCAGAAGGCTCTGTTTTCCTCTGTTCCAGCTCTGTTCTGCATCCCAAAAGCTCAAATTGATCGACGAAGTGGCACAATTGGAGCAAATAGGATTGAATCGGAGTAAAGAAAGAGAAAAAAAAAAAGTGGGTTTGGATCGATGAATTGAATTGAGATAAGATTGAGGCGATGAAGGTGGAAAAAGGGTAAACGTAGCTTACGCTTGCAGGTTCAATCTCGGGCTTCGGAGAGCAACATTGCCGAGAATTATACAGCAATAACACACGGAGGCCTTAACCATGAAACCAAACTTTGGATCTAACACAACACAACATAACATAAACACAAACACACTCTCTCTCTCTCTCTTTGTTCTATTCTTGTTCCGATGTTCGTACGTGGAGTCTCATTATTTGAAGTTTGAAATTTTCTGGGAAAACAATGATCAGAAAATAATAAAATATGTCAAAAGAATAAGAAAAAAAAAAGTTCCATCTTCTAATAATCTTTTAAGAGGTTCTCTAAATTAACATTAAATGATTATTTTAACAAAAATTAGGACTATTTTAGTATATTTATAATGAAAAGAACCTAACTATAATATTTGTATTGTTATATAATCAAAATAAGTATTTATTTAAAAAAAACACCCCAAAAGACACTTTATGGTCACCCTTCACCTTTTCTCATAAATTATTCTGGATTTCTTTTCTGTTTATTTTCTGGCTTTTATGAAGCTGATATATTATTTATAATTATTATGCCTGTCTTATTTTTTCTTCTATTAAAACATAAAAATAAAAAAAAATAGTGGTTTTTTCTTTTTGCCTCTTGTAAACTACAAAAGTGAAGTGCCCATCAAAGATGGCCTCTCATGTAGGGTGATGTGCCCTCTGTGAATGCAAAAATAGCTACGTGCTTCCCTCCAATAAAAGTAATTACCACATCGACATATCGTGACACTTGTGTTACTAATACATGTCGAAAGAGTTTTATGCTTTGGGGTGTTGTTTCTTAAGTCAGTTTCATACTTTTTTTTAAAACAATATTAAGTTAAAAAATTTGTATAAAAATAAAATTTAAGATTTTTACTCCTAATTTTAAAAAAAGTATCATATAAGAAAGAAATATAATAAAACGAAATAAAGTTTTTCTTATTATATTTTTTTATAATAAAAATTTTAAAGTATGAGAATGCTCATTCATTTTAATGTTAGAACAAACTATTAATTTTATTAAAATTTTATAATAAAATTATTGATTCATACCAACGAAAAATCTTTAAATTTAAATTCAAATTCAAATAATGCAATTAACATAAATAAAGGTCGACCAAATTCCCGTGGCTTTCCTCACTACTTCCAACACTTTTTTTTATTACTAAAAAAGATATTCATTCTTTCAAATTAATAAAATACATTAAGAATAACACAAATTTAACATCGCTAAAAACAAAAAATAATGAATATGTAAACAAACTTATAACACCCAGGTTAATAATATAACACGGTAAAATACCTACAAATGTAACAAAATCAAAGTGACCGGAATACCCATGCCTCTGGATTTGTAACTTTGACGCCTAATTTTTAATTGAATCTGTAATTGATCGAAGTTGATCTATCAATCTGAACCAAACGAATACCGCAACAAGACGGAAAACCAAACGACGTCGCAACAAGACGACGAACAAAACACCACCACACTCAGACGACGAATATACAGAAAAACACAAAAGAAAGGCTAGATCTATGTGGAAAACTACTTATTTAAATAAAATGAGAGAAAAATAATGTATAGGGGTGATTCTAGGCTAAAAAAAGGTCCAAACCACCATCCTCCAGTGGACAAGAAAAAAAGAAAAAGATGGGTAGATGAAAAGTTGAGAGAATGGATAGGATTTTTAAGTTACGCCTTCGTGTAAAATTGATTATAAGTTAAGATTATTTTTTCATAACTAAAAACAATTTTTTTAAAAAAAAATTATTTTAAGCTTTTAATTATTTAATGTTAAATTATTTTAAAAACTTTAAGCTTTTAATTATTTGATTTTAAATTATTTTAAAAACTTTAAAAGAGAAATACTTATTTGCCCTCAACCAAATAGTTTTTTTAATCATTTCATATATCTTTTGGTAATTTAATACATAAAAGTGATTTTTTATACAATCAAAACAAAACTATTTATCTTAAAATTGATTATGAATTAACATATCCAAATATAAATTAATTTTCTCATAATCGATTTTTTAAAAAATAATTATACACATAATCAATTTTTAACATAATTTTTTTATAGCTAATCCAAATACATACTCTATCTTGGTCTTTCAAATTTTTTAAAATATATTTAATTGAAAATTTAATTTTACATTTTTTTATACGATTGAACATTTTATTTTTTAATTCACTCAAAATCCAGATGGAACCATTAAAATCTTAAAGAGAATTTATATATATATGTATATATATATATATATATATATATATATATATATTTTAAAACAACTTGAGTGGGATTTATCTCTAGATCAAGTGGTCTTCAACAAAATTTGATACGACTTGAGTTAATGCTTTTGAACAAATTGTACAAGTCTTTCATCCTTAGCGTAGTATTTGAAATACCCTAAAAAATTAATCTAAAATGAAATAATTTATAAATCTTATTTTTAACATACAAATCATTATAAGTTCAAAATTAAATATTGTAAATGAATTAAGGTCTTAAATTAATATCGTTTAAAAAGTTCTATATACGAATTTATTTTAATGAAATGAATTCTTTCATTTTTTTATATTCTCAAAATAAGTTAAGGTTATTCAAAGCTTTCTAATATGAGGTTTTTCAAATTATATGAATTTGCCTCTTCTAAAAATCATTTTTTCCACTTAGGTAATGTTTGGTGCTAGTATTAGACATGATAATATAAGAAAATAGGATAAAACATGATAGTATAAAAGAGCTAATAAACTCTTATACTATCATGTGTTTGATTATTATTGTATAAGTGAAATAATTGTATTCATAAATACTTATTATGACAAAATTACACCTTACATAAAAAATTAAAAGAAAAACAAAAAAAAAATAGCCTTCTTCTTCTTCCATGAACAGTGCAACTTTGAATTGAAATTAATCCATGTCCCAAAAACAAAAACAAAAAATAAGAAAAGCTAATTTTCAAGAATTAGTAGTAAAATCACACCTTATTATCCATCAAAATCTCACATCCAAACTCTAGGTGATGCTTCTAGATGAAAGACAAGATGCCCACATGAAGACGAAACAATAGCATGGTTATCGTCAATTAGCTCTTCGAGGTTACTAATGCTCATAGGCAAACCTTTAAGACCAGAAATTATCCAACATCGCCCACAAGACTGCCACAAGGTGATCGTCAAATATTGGTGACTATAGTAGCAGAGACGCTTAATTTAGAGTTCAAGGTGAGAGAGATGAAACTTAAGGCATAAACTTGAAATAAATTTATTATCAAGTCTTATTATACGATGAGGGAGAAGATATAGTTATGAGCTTATAATAGGATAAATTTTTTTTGACCTAATTTGACTATATTATCAAGTAAGTACATCAAACACATGTTAAGACCTAATAATATTTATTTATAATATCTGATTCTTCTTATACGGTCCACCAAACATAACATTAGGATTATGAGCTATCCACTTATATTGTGATAGGATTCAAATAGTCTAAAGTGTAAAGTTGATAATGATTAAAAAAATAAATAATCAACAATGTATATTTTTATAAAAGGGTTATGAGCTATCCATCTTTTATTTTATAAAAGATGGGAAGAAAAGGGAAGATTAAATAAATAATTTAATTTCTAATGTTTAAATAAAAAATGAGAAAGAAACGGAATATTAATTAAAAACAATTAACTATAGTGAAATTTTTATCAATTTACTATTTATTAATAAACTATTGTATTAACATTATATTTCAAATATGATATTTAGGTGAAACTTGGAAATATTCATAAGAGTATACTAGTAACTTATTTCCTCCAAATTAAACAAGAAAATGTTTTAGTTAAAAAAATCTCCAGGTTAAATATTTAATGCAAGATTGATACTATTCTCTGCTATTGATATGGATGACATATCATGATAATGTTAAGTTTTAGCTTGAATGTAATTGTGAGCTTCAAGCATTCCAACAGAAACAAACTTATTATTAAGGATAAAATACTTCTTTTAATCCAAACATATAATTATCTTTTATCATACGCAAGCAGATTTGCTAGGACTGTGTCCCAATGACATCAATGATAAGTTAGTGGTGATTTAGTCTGATTATTACTGGATGAAAAAAGTGGTGATCGGGTTTGGGAAATCTTTTCATTTATTTCTATTTCGTTGAGTTTATATCAACAAAGAGTCTTATGAATCTTGTGTTTTATGTTCATCATTTTTAGTACAACCTGAACCCTAAATTAAGACTGACGTATAGATTAAGCTCTTGATATTTAACAAGCTTTTTATTATGATAAATATAAATTAATTATAAATGTAAAAATTCAACCAGTATTATAGTGGCTAAGATTGGACTAATTATAGTACCACCCATAACTTAATTGACACACACACATACATATATATATCGTGCTTATCAATCTAGCTAGGCTTCTACCGTTGTATTACTAAAAAAAAACAAAAACACAAAAGCGTTTTAGATTTGGATATAAAAGTTTGATGAATGTTTGCTTTTCATTGATCGATTGAAGAATTTTTTTAGGAGGTGTAATGAATAATTTATCCTGCCATATTAATTTATTTTAAAAAAATCATTTACTATAGTGTTACTTGTTTGTTTGTTCGTTTTTTAAATAAAAGATAAGTCAATTGTGTAATATTTTTTTTTTTTTGATATCTGACTCTATTGGAATTAATAGGGGCTCCACCATTAGAATGGGACCTAATAATAACCCTTGAAGAATATCCAAAAGAAAGAGGAAGGAGAGAAGGGAAGGGAAATGGGATACCAATTTAATTAGGCTGTATGGGGTACAACACCAAAAACCACTCGATTCAATAAATGATTGATGTATATGGGGGTGGCCACTTGATTCAATAAATGATTGATATATATGGGGGTGGTTATCAATATGTGTGACACATTGATTATTGTTGCTCTCACCTTCTCTGGTAAATCATCTATCAGGTCGGCTACCATAGTTCACCACTTCCATCATTCCTTTCTCATCAAATCACCATTATAGCCACACAAAAATGTAAAGGAATAAATCAAGAACACGACCATAAATAATCTACTAGTTAACAAATAAACAAGAAACTCTTCGATAGTCATATGATATATCAAGCATATGATTGAATACCTCCACCACTTTCACTGTCCCTATCTCATCTATGCCTCTATTGCCTTGAGATTCCTTCGCCTTTTACTGTGCCTTGTTGATGGCAGTTGGCATCAAGACAAATTAGCAATGATAGAGACGTGTGTTGTGTTATGGTGATTAAGGGAGACAACGGCAATCTTGGATTAAAATTTTGGGAGTTATATAATATTTTAATTGTATTTTAAAAAATAATATGTAAATTTTTTTATGTATTTTTATAAATTTTATAAAGAATCGTATAAGATTTTAATTATATTTAAAGAAATAATGTGTAATTTTTTTAAATACTTATTTAAAATTTATAAAACTTTTAGGAAGCTACAGTCACTAAAAAAAATCTATCACTGGTGGGAGATGCTTGCTCCAAGCGGGTGAAAAAACCCAACTTCTTCCAATTTTATATAAAGCCCTCAATTGAAATAAGTTTATTGAACTAATAAAATGAACAAATCCTTTTCCCACGTATTGTGTTAAAGTTGGGAAGATCTTCAACCACCTAAGTTTTTTTTTTTTTTTTTGGTATAATTTCAACCACCTAAATTTTAATTGAACTTAATTACTACTTAAATTTATGTTACTTTGCAATTTATAAAAAAATTATAATTTATTATCAATATAATTTATTTTACATTCTCATTTAATTATATCTATTATTTTATTTAAAAAATATTATTTTAATAAATTATATTGCATATGTTAGAAATTTTTAAATAATAGATAAAAATTAAATGGATGATAAAAATGTATGAGAATAGAACTTTCATCAGTTCATGAGTAATGAAAAGAAAGAGATGAAAGCCGAATAAAGATGAAGCAAATCACTAGCTAGATTCTTTGCCTCTCTCTCTCTCTCTTCAAACTGCGCAGCGGATCTAGATCGGCGCCGTCGAAATCGCTCGTCGGAGGCGACGCCGGCAATGGCGGACTTGCCGGAAAATCGCCGGAGCTCTTCTTCCGCTTCGAGCAGTTCCAGCGATCTCTCGGCTCGCGTGGAGCGTGAAGCAGTAGGTGCCGGAAATGGAAGAAGCAGCAGCAGCAAGAAGGACTTGGAGGATGGTGGAGATGTTGCTAATGGAGCCTCCGTTGATAACGGTAGCAGCAACTCTTCAGGTGCAATTTTCTCTCTCTCTCTCTCTCTCTCTCTCTCTCTCTCGTTCTTTTTGTTCAGCTTTTTGTGTTTTGTAGATTAAGCAATCGTTAACCGAAAGAGAAGAGTGAAAAAAAAAATGAAGAAGGATCAGAAATTCGCGTTATGGAGTTTGTTAATTTGTGGAACGCAGAAGAATCTTGAAGATTCCTTTTTTTTTTTTCTTTTTTTTGAGATGTTGAAATTTTGTTGCTGATTTGATTTTAAACTTTTTGGTGTTTCCGAATTGTATGTATGTTTGCTTTAATTTCTTGGAGAAAATCGAATGAACCGAAAAATTTGGCTACGCATGACATGAGGAAATGGATCACTTGCTTATCAAGTCAGCACCCGTACAACAAATCCTGGATGGTTAGCTATGCAATCATCCAATCCTGCAAGCTCACTAGTGTAGAAAGAGGTTGACAAATGGAATTCAATATGGAGGAAAAAATTATAAGGTCCTGTTTGGATAAACAACTTAAATAAGTACCTATTTGAGTATAGCTTATTGGATTAGCTCTATTGTCATAAGTGCGGTTTAAAATAAGTTCAATAGCATTTCGATATATTCTTTGAAGCGCTTATGCGAGAAAAATGAATGTTTGGAATTTTGATAATTTGTTAAGGTCGATATAGTTATAAACACAGCTACTGATCAAGCTATTTTTAGCTATTGCAAAGGATTATTTCTGTAAGCTTTGATTTCTAACTTATGAAAATAAGCTCAAAACAGCTTATACCGGTTTCAAAAGTTGTAATAAGCTCATCCAAACAATTATAAAAATGCTTCATAAGTGCTTATTGGAGTAGAGAAGTCAAAGTAAATTGAAAATAAGATCATCCAAACAGGGACTAAATTTATCCCATATGTTCAAATAGATTGGGCAATATAACCATTGTTAAAGCGCATAATAATCAAATGACGAGGTAATGCCCCATTTGGCTATTTTACTATTAAGTTATCAAGATCAACATATTTCTCAATAAGATGCATTCACTTGTATCAGTAAACTTATATGAAAAAAAAACACAGTGAATAAGGAGGTAATCAATTGTTGACTCATAAGTCACAGCAGATACACAAAGCTTGTTTGCACACTAAAAGGGATCCATTTATTAGTGCCTTCCGTCGAGAATTCACCTCCATTTGTTACATGGACTCTTAACAGAAACTTTAACAGTGAAAATTTTATCCTTATTAATATTCATCACCTCCCTCTGTTGACATTCTTCTTCCAATTCAATGTGATGTCAATGAGGGAGTAGGTCAGGCTGAGTGCATTTCTTCCAGGAAAGGTCATATGGACCTTTGGTAATCCATTCAATGGATTATTTGCCTTCATAATCTATTCCCAAGTGTTGCATACAAATTTTCTTTAGTTAACATTGCTGGATATTTTTTTTTTGGGGGGGGGGGGGGATAAAGGAAAGGAATAGGGCTCACAAAGTCAGTGAAGGTGAGACACTTTCAAATTTCTCAGTCTCTTATCTTAGTCACAAGTAGTGACATACAGAGATAAGTAATGTGTTTAGTATGCGTCCCAAAGAAATCTTAAGTAAGCATTTTATCACATTCATCACATCTGCTAGGGAAGCTAACTCACTCTGCTTTAACTTAATTTTAGGGCATGAACAGCTTCACAACATGTTGCTCTAAGGACATTGGGTATGCCAATGGCCTTATAATCCAGTGGCACCCAGCTTCTTTTGGAAGCACCTGATGCCAGGTTTGACCCCCCCCCCCAGTAAGTGTCAATGCTCATACTTAACTCACCTTTCCCCATCCTCTCACCAGGTCTCAGGAGCTCCCTCATAATTGAGAAAAAAGACATTGAGAATAATCAAAATAAACTGAAGATACTTTAATTTTACTAGTATTGCATAGAAAAATAAAATGCTTAACTCTGCAAGTGTAAAAAGAATTTGAGTAGCTGGGATCCTTCATCATTGATTCCTATGTAAGGAGTTCAACAAGCTTCTGGGGCTTGCAAAATATCCAACTTAAGCCTTTACTCCTAAGATGAAAGGAAAGGAGACTAAGGAAAAGTGGTAAGGCTGCAGAATTGCCAGAGGCAGGACCATTAAGCTGCAGCTGAAAGCAAACTGTTGAGACTGATAACAGCCCATTCAATTCCTATTCTTTGATATTAGTTTAATTTCCCTTAGCATGTACCAAAAAATGTTCAATGCTTGTATCTAAAATAACTTCATTCTAAAATGTGCTCTCTATGGATCTTGGCATATCTTCTGGTACAAAACCTGATTAGAACTGCTACAATTACTTATGTTATCCTGCTTTCTCTTTCTCTCTCTTGAATCTTGATAAGAAAAGAAATTTCATTTGAGAAGAGATAGAAAGAGGTACAGGACGATAGGATAAGATAGCATCATAAAGAAACCATTGAAAAACAGAAGCAAAGAAAACAAGAAAAACACTTCTAGTGAGCAGAACTTGCCAATCTGTCTGTATATCCGACAAAGAAACCCTCTTAACTTCATAATGCAACTGTGCCAAGGATCTCTTAGTATTTTCATATAGCACCTCTCTTTTTTCTGAACATTTTATTTGATACCTTAATTTTGTTCCATTTTATTGCTCATAGCTATATCTATGAAGTCCTTTTTCTCCCCTTGTTCAGGCGTTTCTGGCAGGGGGTTGTCTAGAGTGAACACGTTGCCAGCGGAAATATCACATGCAGACAAATTGGAGCCAAGTTCAAGTCAATTTAAGTTGGAAAGGTCAAAAACAGAGAGGCAGAGACATCTATGGCCTGAAGATGCAGCACAAATTTTTGATGACAAAGTTCCTGTCCAGGAGAAGGTATATTATTGTGATCTATGGTATTGTTTACCTTTCCTTTGCCCTCTCCCCCCAATGTCTGGGGCAGGATATCTATGTAGTGGCCGTGGTCCCCCAAAAGCTTTTTAAATATTGTAATGTAAATATTTGGCGTACAGTCTCCATGTGTCTCTTGATTGTACTTTAAGACTGTCAATTGCGAGATAGAAAGTTAAATAATTTTTTTGTTGTTGTACTCTCATTATAACCTTTTTTTTCCAATGTTTTGTCAAAATTTTTCCCTTTCTTACGTTGTTTCCACTATATGTCCAAGATGCTTGAAACCTATTGAAATGTCCCACTGAAACAAAATTTCATTCCATGCTTATTAATATAATTCATGTGGGAGACTTGGTGATTATATGTTGTGGAGGGTTATTGATCTATAGTAATTAGTAAGAAGCACTAATCAGGTGCTCTTATAATTTAAAATTGGTTATATATAAGGAATGTCTTGCTAGCATAAAATGTATTTAAAATGTTTGGAAAATTAAGAAACAGTCTCATGTGGCAAGTGTCGCTTCTCTTTCTTAGTTATTACGAAAAGAGGAACAAGAGCAATGTTTAAAAGATGGAGGCAAGGTTCAACAATCATCTAACTTGTGTTGCCATTGTAAATGGGATTTGATGATTTTGATCATGGTTCCTGTATTATATTCAAACATGACTTATTTTCTTCTTTGCTTCTTCTGATCATCATCATTATCTTTGTTTTTAATTCTATATTCCTGAAACTTCAGTTGATTTTTACAACTGTGCAGCTTAAATTGTTGACCAGAATAGCTACGGTAAAAGATGATGGAACTGTAGAATTTGAAGTTCCAGGAGATGTAGAACCTGAAGCTCTTGGTGCTCGATCCAAACATGTACATAATGCTGTTCACGATGATCCACTTGATGCAGCAGATCTTTTATACATTCCACCATTGAATATAGTAATGCTTATTGTTGGTACACGAGGTGATGTTCAGCCATTTATTGCAATAGGCAAACGCTTGCAGGTATGGATACATTATATATTTTTTATATATGTGTGTGTGTGTGTGTGTGTTTCTTTTTTAAAAATATTTTCATGATAACAAAATTAAATAAATAAAGAGAAAGGAGATATTTCAAACTCAAGGAATAAGATATTCACTTGCCAAATCTGAAAAAAAAGGAATAGAGACATCAGTGCAATAGAGCCCTCCATTCTCTTTCTGTATCAGGCAAGGAATCCTCATGAGAAAGCCATTAGGATTGGGTAAATACTATGAGAAAAAAGGGGGGGAGGGGGGGAGGAAATTATGGTCCAACCTATTACACCAAGTCCTTGGAAATAAAACACATTGACACAAAATCTTGCTTACAGTCATCCACTATTTTTTTTTTAAATGAACCAATAAGAACTATTTTAAATTTGCAGGATGGATCCCCATCACATGTCAAAATATTGTAGAGCTCATCCAAATATCCAAAGTTGATGTATAGTTGTTGTTGTTAAGATCTTTGTGAGAATAATTGTCCTAGATCATACTGTGATTATGAAATTCCTTGGAATCTGTGACTGAATTAAGGTGACTGGTGTCCAATTGTTCTTAATTTTTTTATACTCCACTATCTGCATTTACCATCTTTCCTAGTGATGAAATGCAGAACTATCATTCATGGTTCTGCGTGATTAACAATATTAATGTGGGTCAAGTTTATGCTTATATTTCTCAGCTAAAAGCTTGATGATTACCTTTGACCAAATATTGAGTACTGGGGGTGGATTGAGTACTTTGGTTTTGGTTTGGGTTTTGAATTGTGATGGTGGTGTGTTTGCGAACATTACAGATGTCTTTCATTTCATTTCACACAAGCTTAAAAATTAATTTTAAATTGGTTTGTGTAAAGAATAACTGAACAATAACACTGCCCTCCTTATGATTTAGACAAGAGAGGTAAAAACTCCATAACAGATGAATTGCTTCAGTGACTGTGTCTTATGAGCAGTGATCCATCTCTTATGAGAATAGGGGCATAATTTAATTTCAAGTCCCATGGCACTTTTCTTAAGAACAGTACCCCAAGCTCCCATATGAATATTGCCTCCACAATCCCATTTTAATGCAGGCAGACTTTATTTTCCTAGTATCATTTTACTCATCTTCTGCTCAAGTAGTTTTTGCTTTCTGTTTTAGTTTTTAGATGTTTTGAATTTAGAGCCTAATCTCTATCTTGTTTTTCTACTCTTATAGCTCTTAGGCAGTGCAAATTCTAGTATCCTGGTTTACATGCATTGGGAAAATTTTAGCAGGTTACTATATACAAAAGTTCTTATAAAAAGAAACATATGTGATAGACCGATGACCCAAGTCTATACTAGGAGGAAAAAGGATGGGCCGGGTAAGAGTGGGCTGGGTGAACCACATATGTATAACAGAAAACAGACACAAGAGGAGGGAATTGGAGGAGCGGTTCTAACGGTAGAGAAACAGCCAAAACAAGGATCTGTTATGGGAAGTGGAGGGGGGACTAACAACCAGGACAGCTGATGGGTGGCAATTGGTGGGGAGGATTCTGGAATCACCAAGGGGCAGGAAAACGTGACTTAAGTGGGGAAAGGTAGGCTGAGGAGGGGGAGAGAAAATAGTGAGGAGAGGAGTTGGGAGAGTAGGGGCGTTTTCGTGTAGCACCCTTGTTATCATCTTTCTTTCTGCATTTTGTTTTGTAATTTCTGTCAAAGAGCCAAGTCTTTGTTATCACTACTGTAATTCCAAGTTTCTATCAATATGCAATACAGTTAAGTTGAGACTTAGGATCTTAATACCATTAGGAGAATGGTGACTAAATGGCGTTTAAAGTATTTCTCTTACAACCTGTAGTCACTTTGATTTGTTCGATCTGTTTTTGCACTTTTTTGGCTTTGCCCTTTGGTTTGGCTATATACCTGCGTCAAATATTGTTCTGTTTGTCCATGTTTGATACTGCGCTTTCATTTGTCGTTGATATTTGTAGCTACTGTTTTTTCTGCTGTATGTTTAGTTTCTTTTTTTCTTCCAATGTCTTTCTCAGACAGAGGTGCTTACTAGTTGGATTGTTCTAACTTCTATTGGAAACTGTTTGAAACCCACTAGGTAGAACTCACCCCTGAAAACCAGCTTGCAAGGGGAGGGTGCCTAGGGGCTTATAAACCACCAATCAAGCTCACACTTAGTCGATGTGGGATCCTAACAGAAACATGGTTGAATAATACATTGTTCAGATCGGTTATCTTAGGAGGAAAAATGTATGAATTGAAATTCTAAGTTTTGTTAATAATTTGTGTTTATATTATTATTTAGTACAAAATTGAGGATTTTTATTTTTTTATACACATTTATGTGCAGGATTATGGCCATCGTGTAAGATTAGCAACTCATTCAAATTTTAAGGAGTTTGTTTTGACAGCTGGGTTGGAGTTTTATCCATTAGGCGGTGATCCAAAAGTCCTTGCTGGTTGTATGTACTACGTACCCATGTGCAACATTTCTGCTACTGTTGACATGCTTTTCTTAATTTCTTCTGTTCCATTATCCCTTGCAATGTGTTGTTGTTTGGGAAAATTACAAAAAAAAAAAAAAAGAGAAAAGAATTCTTGGTAAAAGTATTTCCAATTTCGGAAAATTAACCACTCAAGTGGTTAATTAATTCAATAAGTGGTTACTCCTTAACCATTCTTTGAACATGTTAATCAATGGAGAGGTTAGTTGTTTGTAAACTGGAAATACTTTTACCCAGAATTCCTTTTTTCTTTTTGGTAATTTTCACTTTTTTGTTTCTTGTAAGTGATTGAAAAGGGTTGAAAGTTATTTTCTGTAGAACACTGACTCTTAAATTACTTCAAATGGTCCTCCTGTGGTGTGTTTGAGGCCCAGGAAATTGTGTGGTATGTCAAGTTGGTTTAGGTGTATCTTGATAGCATTGCATGCTTATTGGACTTATTGTTAGTAGGATATATATTACTGCACCTTCAGCCCAAGCCCATTATGACTTGCGGCAGATGCTGTTAGAATATCTCCATTATGGAGTCTTTATTATGGTATTTATTGTGTATAATTAGAATACATAAACGGCTAGTATATAGAATCAGGGAGTGAATCTTGGCAGCAAATTAGGAAACTCCTCCTAATATTCTGATGTACAATTCTATATATATGTGATATCTGAATACATGAAGGTCATTCAGACAAATTGACACTTATCACCACAGTGTTTTTTGTTTTTTCTGTGCTTGTGTTTCTGTGTGTGTGTGTGAGTGGGTGTTGTGAATGTCAGTATTATTTTGTAATTTGTATATGTTTTGAACAAAGTTTTAAATATCGGACTCTTGTGAGTTAGACCTTTGTTGGAAATCTATGGGAATTTACCATATTGATCCTAAATCTATAACATTGATTTGGCATGTGTCATCATTAAAATATTTACAAAGTTCAGATCCTGGAAACTGTCCTTTTTACAGTTGCATTCTTATATCATTTTGCTTTACTTTTTAAAATTCCTTCTGGAGCAGATATGGTTAAAAATAAGGGCTTCCTGCCATCGGGACCTTCTGAGATACCTATTCAACGAAATCAAATGAAAGAAATTATTAACTCTCTGCTTCCAGCTTGTAAAGAACCTGATATTGATTCTGGTGTCCCTTTTAAAGCAGATGCAATAATTGCCAATCCCCCAGCATATGGTATGCTTTCTTGTCAGTAGTTACATTTTGAGGATATGGTTGGTTGAATTTGTGCATTTATACTTGCTTTTCAAGTCAATGTGATGAGTTTCTCAATTATGAAATGATGTTGGACCAGTGTTGTCAGTGGCTTGTGGTGGCAAGCTTAAAAAAGCCATGGCACATGGTGTGGCAACCGCCATATTGAAGCATGGCATACATTTCGAAAAAAAAAAAAGAAAAAAAATTAAAACAATGAAAGACTTATTAATGCACACAGAATAATCACGATACCAAGAATTTCAAGCAAAACAAGTCACCACTCAGTTCAGAAAAACACCAATATGCAACCAGCAACACATAACACAATAACATAAGTCATAAGAACAAGTTACAATCAGATGAAAATCATCCTCATCATTGGCAGAGGCATCAATTCGGAAATCCTTATTAGCTAAAAGAATTTAAGATCTATAGAAACTAGAAGTCTAGAAACCCTCCTCCCCATCATCCTCATCTTCAAAATCATCAGCCCCATCATTGCTGTCATCATCATCAGTGGGCTTAGCACCCTCTTCTTCAAAATCAGTATCCCGTGGCTTAAGAGGATGATTATACTTCCATCCTACATGCTTCCTATTGCTTTCATTTGATGAAGCAATGGATCTGCCTTCCATGCCATTTGTGTTTGTAGTGAACATGAGCTGTCCTCAATATTTGCAAAACAGCAAACAAAAAGAGTAAATTGTAAAGAAAAAGAATAGGGAGAAGTGATTGACAAAACAGAGGAGAGAAAGAGGCAGAACTAAAGAAGTGATGAACAGATGATGGTATCTGTGATACTGATTTTGGAAGAAATTAAAAAATAAATGCAAAAAGTAAAAAATACTGAGGTAGACAGAAAACGTGGAATCATCTTACCTGAATGGTTTTGGCTTGGTCTGTGACAAGTTGTAGTGGTTTTGACCTTGAAGAAGGAGCAGATAGCCCTAATGCAGTATCGCAGCCCCAGTCCAGCATGATAAAAGCCTTCTGATTTGTTTTCTTTGAGTGTTTGTGGTTTATTTTGTCACGCATGATAGAAGGACCTTTTTACCCCTAAATATAAACAACCCACCCATTAGCTATAGATAAGAAAAAAAATGGGGACAAATGAGAGAATTTCAGCATTTGCTGGTGGCCACAGTGGCACTATAGCGGCTCCATGTTGAATCACCACGCCATGAGAATTTCTGATACTACTATCTTATCTTTGTTCATTTTGTCTTCTATTGGCTAGTCAATCCTTTCTTTCTACTTTTCTGATGAGATTTGCACAGACTACTGTTTTATGCATATCTTTATTGTACTTTGCCACTAAACATTGCAATATACATCTTTAGGGCATACCCATGTGGCAGAGGCACTGAAAATTCCAATTCATATTTTTTTCACAATGCCATGGACGTAAGTTTCCCCTTGGTAATGTAATCTTACTGTTTCATATTTTCCTTAAGTTATTTTCTGGTCTGCCATTTTTTCTTCTTGTGCTTTACCAATTGATTGTGTTAGTTTTAGTTTTGCTGGGGGATTTAAATCTGCATTATATGTGCTGTCGTTTTCTCCCAGGCCAACTAGTGAATTTCCACATCCTTTGTCCCGTGTAAAGCAACAAGCTGGTTATAGGGTGAGTTCATTAATTGATCTTGGTTCTTAACATCCCTTCTGATTTTGTTGCCTGTGTTTAGCTAAATATTGGTCATATATAACTCTTTCAGCTTTCATATCAAATAGTTGACTCATTGATTTGGCTGGGAATACGAGACATGATTAATGATCTTAGGAAGAAAAAGTTGAAGAGACGACCAGTCACATATTTAAGTGGTTCACAAGGCTCTGATTCTGATGTTCCACATGCATATATATGGAGTCCCCACCTTGTACCTAAACCAAAAGGTGGTTGCTTTAGATCCCAATCTTAACTTTTTTGTATTTGTAGTCGTTGTTATATGCAGTTCACCTAGTACTGTTTCATAATAGAGTGGAGGACTATTCCCTGTTCTTTATAATTTGTGCTTTGTGGTTCTATTTCAGTAAAAGGTAACAACTTTAATCTATACTCATTATTTGATCTCTGGGACTAATGAAAAGAATGCTTAATAAATCTATTTCGTTCAGTGAAGAAGAGAAAAGTTCAGGGAAAGAATCTGCTCAGTTCACTGGTGGGAAAAGGCAAAAAGCCTTTGTTAATGTTGGGGCATTTTTCATGGCAGATTCTGTTGCTTCCCTTTTTTTTTTTTGTGTGTGTTCTTGAACAAGTCTCCCTCATTCCCTCTTGCAGTGTAAAGCTTCTAAACTCCCTTGACTGGCAGTAGTTTAATCAATAGGTAATTGCATGTGCTCGTTACAAGCTTTAGTTCCTCTTTTGTCTCATTCTATTTGGATTGTTAACTGTTATAGATAAGTATGTCTAATTCTTAAAATAGCAACCTATGCTATCTTATGCTGCTTGAATTGGTTGAAGGATTCAATCTCTGTTATTTCTTGGCTTGCAGATTGGGGACCAAAAGTTGATGTTGTGGGGTTTTGTTTCCTTGATCTTGCATCAAACTATGAACCTCCTGAGACCCTTGTGAAGTGGCTTGAAGCTGGTGACAAGCCTGTTTACATTGGATTTGGTAGCCTGGTGAGTGTATTTATTTCCATAATACATTTATTTTATTCATATATGATTTATCTGTGCTAAAGGTAGCTTTCAGAACTTTGCTCTGACTCTTTGACCCACCAATTTTTCAGTGGGTAACAATATTGTTGATGACAAGGTTCCTGCCTGAAATATTATGTGTTATCTAACTTCCATCTCTCATAGTTTACATGAAGGTTCTACTAAATTTATCTTCCCCAGTTCCAACAAAAGTCCTCTAAAACTAGTATTGTAAAGTAAATCAGAATCAAATGGACTGGTTAGCTCATATGTTTATATGTTGTTTCAAATAAAAATTTTCTTAGGCTATGATAGTAAGGTTTGAGCCATGTTTTCTAATATTCCCATTAATTATTTGTCTCTTTTCAAGATTTTTGTGGGGTTGGCTGAAAGGATTGAGAGGATTCTGAGGGACTTTTCCTGGTCAGGATGTAGGATTACTAGGAGAGATCATTTGGTAAATTGGAAGCATAGTAGTCAATCCCGGATAGCGGCGCGTAGCGGCCGACCCCAAAAACGCTATAGCGGGATAACGGATAGCGGGATGGCTGCTACACCGAAAAAAAATGAAAAAACATATGCAATTATACTATACATCTATAAATGCTTCTAAATATAAAATTAGTCAAAATTAAACACATATTCATCATTAATAATCAAAAGTCATAATTCTAGCCTCTAGACACACAATCACCATGAACATAAGGCATAATTAACAAGTCAATAACCACAAAAGTCATCAAGGAGTATAAGATTTAAAGAAGAAAATGAAAACACAGCTCCAAATACTAATTAAGTTATGCCTCTAAGGCTTAAAGTAACTAAACATTCAAATTCAAAACATAAGTACAAGTTTTTCTTCAATCAGAATCATCATATTCAAGATCTTCTAAGTTCTCTTCCTCCTCATTGTCACTTTCACCACTACTAGACTTGTAGATCTCTTCCTCCTCTTCTGTTTCTACATCATTAGCTTCATCTTCCTCTTCATCATGTATAGGCTCCTTTCCCCTAGAGCTAGAAGGCCTTGAAGTAACTTTCTTCTTCAATCTTGTTTGCTGCCTAGTATGTTTTGTAAGCTCACCAAATTTCCAATTATATCAGCTACGGCCCCCCAAGTTAAAGTGTCATCATAAAAAACCAACTCATCTTCAGCTCCTTCTCCATCTCCACCCAATTCTCCTACTAACCATTCATTACTATCGTCAATGTTATTTAGGAGAATGGGATCAATCACATCTCGGCTATCAAAACGTTCTTTAAGAGCTTGGTTATATTTAACAAAAACCAAGTCTTGCAACTTTTGATGCTCAAGCTTGCTTCTCTTCTTAGAATGAATCTATTACATAATTTATAAACAAAAATGTTAGTTTCACAATCACTAAATGAAACTATGTAAAGGAAAATCATTATACGTCTACTTACATGCTCAAAAATACTCCAATTACGCTCACATCCCGATGAATTACAAGTCAAGCTCAACACTTTAATGGCAAATGTTTGCAAACTTGGAGAGGATGACCCATACATTCTCCACCACTCAGCTGTAATATAATTATAAATTATTTAATTAGCATTAAGTGTCATGTAAGTTGTAACTAAATTTATCAAGAAGTGCGTTTTTTCTTACCAGGAGCCATTGTGGTCCTTTGTCTTACTGCTGCCTTCATTCCAAATATACCTCCAGCTCTCTTATATAGTGCTAACTCAGTTGAAATCTTATCTACCTCTTCTTCAGTTGCAGTCTCTCAATGGCCTTATAAAGTCCAGCTATCACTTCTTCATCAAATTCAATTCTTAGATTGCTATAGAAGAACTCAGGGTTCAGAAAGTGGCCAACTGCATGCAATGGATGATGAAGTTGTGATTCCCACCTTCTATCAATGATATCAAAAATATCCTTATACTTATCAACATTTTCATTGAAGGATCTTTGAATAGCTTCCTTAGCCCTATCCATTGTTTCATATATGTAACCCATTGCAGGCTTTTTTTCATTGTCAACAAGCCTAAGAACGTGCACAAGAGGCCCCATAGCTTTAAGAGAATAAACAACTTCGTTTCAAAAAGTAGGCATCAATACAATGTCAGTAGCCCTCTTCCCCTTAGCTTCTTTTGCTATCTTAGAGGTCAACCACTCATCTGAAGTGAACATCTTTCTAAGGTTGTTTTTTTGTTTGTGCAACCTTTGCAATGTAAGGAATGTGGTTGTAAACCTTGTGACTCCATGCTTAACCAATTCCATCTTGTTTGTGTACTTCCTCATTGTATTTAAGGCCAATGAATGGTTGTAGATGAAGCCTACAAGAGCAATGCCTCTTTGTATTGTCCTTTTAACCCGAGGTAGCTTTCCAATGTCTTCCAACATCAAGTCCACACAATGTGCAGCACATGGAGTCCAAAAAAGATTCTTCCTCTTCGCTTGTAGTAATTTACCGGCCAAGACATAATTGCTTCCATTATCGGACACCACTTGAACAACGTTCTTTTCTCCAATCTCCTCCACAAAGGCATCTAATAACTCAAATATCTTCTCCCCAATCTTCATATATGCAGAGGCATCAACACTCTTCACAAACATAGTCCCAGATGGAGAATTCACCATGAAATTGATCAAGGTCCTATTCTTCTTATCCGTCCAAGCATCTGACATAATCGAACATCCAAAATTCACCTGTTCTTCCTTTTGACCCTTCAACATTTCTTTTGTTAGCTCCAATTCCTTTTTAAGGAGTGGAACTCTCATTTCATGATAGCTTGGAACCTTTAGGTGTGGACCATAGTTTCCAATAGCTTCAATCATCAACTTGAAGCTTTTAGTACACACAACATTAAAAGGAATGGAATTCCTATAAAAACAACGAGCTATGTACTGAACGGTTCTAGCTCTTGCCTCTTTATCACAAGCATCATTAATGCTTGTTTGCCTCTTGGCCTTTCCTAATTTAATAGTTGCTTCTAGATTTCTAAGAAGAAGCAAATCCATAGGGCCTTTAACATTTTTAGCTCTCTTGGCAGTAGATGTTGTATCACTTGATGTTACTAGTTTCTTTCCACTTCGAATGTTTAGAATTTCTTGCACCTCTTCTTCCTCATCATCATTTTCATTCAACTCAGTCATGTATGAATCTTTTTCAGCCTTTTTCTTCTCAAAAGCTTCCTTGATCAACTTCTTAATTTCAGGTGGAATTCTCTTACAAGAATTTACATCTCCTCTCACTTCCATTTGGTGTCTTTTAGCTCTAGTAATCCCACCGGTTGTAACTTTGCCACAAAAATCACAAGTCACACTATTCCTATTATTGATATCTCTCAAGCTATTCCATTGCCATGCCATATCAATATTTTCTCCGGTTGGTTTTACCAATCCACAACAGGAGGATGATGCTGAGACACTTTGAGTTGATTGAGGATGAGAAGATGATGCCATGGTTGTTAAGGGTAATCAAGGATTCAAAATACAGTACTGAAAAAGGAGAAACAGAGAGCTGTGAAGGGAAGAAAGAAAACCCAGCACCTCCGTTAAAACAGAGAAGAGGTGCAAGGCTGCCAAAACAAAGGAAGTTGCCGGAAAGGGGTGGGCCTCGCCGGAAATGGGTGCTGCTCGCCGGAAATGGTAGAGGGAGGCAGGGATTGGGCTTCGTCTTCACTAACGGAGGCTGCGGTTCCTCTGTTTGTGCGAGGGCTGTGTTTCAAAGCCCTAAAAACCTCAAACAGAACGCACAAAACTACTAGGAGGGCCGCATTTCACAGTAGCGGCCGTGACGGCCTCGAAATGCATCCGCGACAGCCGCGACACGACGCTCTGGCACTATCGCGCGCGAATGATAAGTCTGATTGGAAGGCGTGTGGCAAGCCATGGAGGCAGGATTAGGCTTAGGAAATTTTGTGTCTAAAAACATTGCCCTGGTGGAGAAGTAGTTGTGGCGATTTCCCTTTGAACCTCATTCTCTAATTCTATGGCATAGATCAAGAGTACATACAGTCTCCACTAGAATGGTTGGGATGCCAAGCTTGGGGTTTATGCTACTCACTCAAGTCCTTGGAATCCCTCTTTCTCTTCTTGGCTGTCTATTTGAGTGGTGGATGGTTCCCATTTCGCATTTCCGGGAAGATGTCTGGCTGGGGATGCTTATATTTTTAGATCTTTGTCCCACTTTTATTGTCTATCTAACTTGCTTGATGTCTCTGTTTCTTTTCTTTTCTACACAAGACTCCCATATCTCTTGGTATTTTAGTGTCTTTTGGAACCTTAATGATCAGGAAACATATGATTTGGAATATTTATTGGCCATTCTCGACTCCTTTTGTAACTCTTAAGTACCCAAATGCACGCAATGGGACTTAAGATCCTTCAGGTTCAGGTTCTTTTACATATTGTTAAGAGTATAGAAAACTATTGAGGAAAGTCTTATGAATTAAGGAAGTGTTGACCCTAAAATCAAGGGGGATTAATTGGGATTGATTCTAGGTGATTTATTGGAGCTTGATTGTGGGATGATTGATTGACAGAATATGCTTGTAATATTCCTCACATCTAGTATAAAATGAGCTGCTGGGGGCAATTAATACATATTGTGCTTCAACCTACAGCCTTTCTATAGTATCTGCTCTCTCACACTTTTCCAATCTCTTCTTTTCTCTCTAGTTTTTCAACGCCTATAATTTTTTTTTCCCAGATTCTTATTGGTAATCCTTCATTCCTCTCAACAAAATCTAGCGGTCACAGCTTTGTTTTAGAAGTCTATAACTCAGCCATCTCTTCTTCGAGGTGGCTTGACAATTGTGGCGTAAATTGTTTGGGCTGTATGGAGAGCATTGGATATGTGTGATATCAAGGTTTTGTGAGTGAAAAGGAGAAAAAAGTGCTTTACAATTCTGCTTTTTTGGCTGGTGTTTGATTCATTTTAATGGAGCAAAGTGCTAGAACTTTTACTCAGTGGTTTCTTCCTTTACCTCTTTTGTAGGATAGGCTTGTTTTAGATTCTGTGGGTTTCAGCTCATGGGTTTTCTAAGGGAGTTCTTTTTTCGTTTATGCAAAGGGATTGGTTTGCTCTTTTGAGCTGATGTTTTTCTTTCTTTGATGTTTCCTTTTCTCCTTTAGGAGAATTCCTGATCCTCAATCTTTGTACTTTTCTCTCTTAGTGAATTATTTTCTTATAAAAAATTAAAAATAAAGAGGTTTTACTGTTTAAATTCCATTTTCATACCAGGCATCAATTCATAGTTATTGTATCTTGCAGAAATGCCAAATGTTTTTTCCCTTTGTTTTTGTTTTCCATCCTCTATTGTTATGGTGTTTCCTTAAAATTTAACAACTTAAAAATGAAATTTATTAGTGTTTTTATTGCTTGATCTCTGTCTTTATTCTTTAACCGTATTGCTTCTCTCTCTCTCTCTCATATTCCTACTGCAGCCTGTTCAAGATCCTGAAAAAATGACACAAATAATTGTAGAAGCACTGGAGAAAACTGGACAGAGGGGCATCATCAATAAAGGATGGGGAGGTCTTGGGAGTTGTAAGGATATTGCTTGTTCTTGCTTTCTTATTGTAATAGTTTATTAGTTTTTTTTCTTTTTTAACTAAATATTTTTCTTTCCAGTGGCAGAACCAAAGGACTCTATATACTTATTGGATAATTGCCCTCATGACTGGCTATTCTTACGCTGCAAGGCTGTGGTGAGATTATCTGGTTCGTTACTCTTAGTTCAGCAGTTTTTAAAGGGAGCCTTGACATTGAAGAATAACTATAAAAGAAATTGCAATTCTATCAGATTTGTAATGCTGTAAGAATGTCGCAGTTGTAATCTTGTGGGACTGTCATGGCCAGCCAGCTAAAGCTGCTGGTTCAAACTTGGCTGAGTATGTTGGGCCCATGGCTCAAACAACCTTGCAGTTTGCTGGAATTTATGGTCTAGTCAGTATCATCCTTCAATGTTGTTGGAGAGCCTTATTTATCTGCTTAATATACCTTTGGTTTCCATTCATATACATTTATTGCAAGGTGGTTGATGTCTCAGGTGGTTAATGCCTATTTTAAACTGTTGAAATTTTAGGGTTTTAATAGGCAAGAAGAAAAGGAGGGAATGGATACTGCTGAATAATATAAGGCTGTATTGATTTGCTGTAATATGATACAACACCCTACCCTAATACTCCTATTTATACTAATAATTAGGTCAAGTACTAGTACTACTAGTACAAGCCCAAGTCCACTAACAATAAGACTAATAACCCTAATTAAGTAAGGAAACAAATCAGGTAAAAGAATGAAATTAGGAAACAACTCCTAAGATTGCTTCCTCAATTAGAGGATTAATTGATTTTGTACTATACTCTAAAGATCTTCTAAGATATTCTAAAATACTCTAAGATACTAATACGAACCTTGAGAGAACTACACCCCAAAAGCTAGTTATTAAGGTGGGAGAGCCCAAGGCCATATAAACCCCACATTTGAATCTCATACTTCTGATGTGGTACTCAAGTCCCATACCTTGTAATTGGATCCTAACAGATGCATTGAAGATATTATGAGTATGAGATATTCTAACATAAACCATGACTATCCAAGATTTATTGCCGACAGAGTAGAATGCTATTCATTTGCAACACTAAGACTTGCTTGTGCCAACTTTTTCTTGACAATTTTGTTTTCAATGTTATTGATGTGCTTATGTACTTTGTATTTTCGTTTTGGTTATATTTTTTCAAGTTATTTGTAGTGTCCTTGTTTCCCATAATGCCATTTTTTCAATAATTTGTGTGAGATCTGTCATGAACCAACTATCCCAATAGCTTAAGTTGTTAGGTGAAGGTTCATGAATGACTTTATACCTCTAATACACCCCCCCACGCAAGATCCCTTTGGGCTTGAAGCATGGATTGAACTTTATTTAGAAGAATGAGAGCTGCAAGGATCAAATTCTTGACCACTTGGTCATAGAGGGTCTGATACCATGTCATGAACCAACTATCCCAATAGCTTAAGCTGTTAGGTGAATGCTTATAAATGACTTTATATCTCTAACAAGTTCGTATAAATTAGTCAATGATGACATGAAAGCAGTCATTAGGAATAGAGATTTGGTTGAGTTTGACATAAACTAAATTATTAATCTGATTGGGACCTTTTTATTCTTGATGAAGAAATTATAGATAAGTTAAAAGTGTTTGTTGGAAGTTGGTAACATGTACTAGTTGACTGTTAAGTTTTTCAACTGTACATGTGCAATGGAGTTGGTTAGATTTGGGTTTATAAAGTCACACGTGGTAAAACTTAATGTTGCAGAAAGATTATATAAACTGCAATGCCAAAGAATAAATTTATTTCTTCTTTTTTGTTACGTACTGGAAGGGAGACATTTTGCCACACTTATGTCCATGATGGTATGGGGGCTCCCATGCCTTAAGGTGTGGTGTATGACGACCATTAGGCTGCAAGGTCACGGTCCACGGATTTTTTGATTTAAACAATGTATGTGGGATCTATAATGGTGTAAAGAAGAATTAACATTCGGCAACCCAGTGCACTAGGCTCCAACCATTGTGGGGTCAGATTCCATAAGAAAAAGACATAAGACAAAGAGATCTGCATTATTTCCTCCCAACCAAATACAAAGGAGCTTATTTACTTTGCTTTTAATATGGTCATGAAGTTCAAACAATTGGTTGGAGTAAGATTCCATAGCGGTCTTTTGTTTTTCAGACGTTATCTATATTTTCAAGTACTACCATCTTTTAGCCATGGTATTTGAATTTTGAGGTTTTGGTTATCTATCATTTGCAAATTTTTATTCTTATTCTTTTACCCTTTGCTTTCAGGTGCATCATGGAGGTGCAGGAACAACGGCTGCTGGGCTGAAAGCTGCTGTAAGGAATTAATAGCTATTTGAATCCTTAATGAGTATATCATATCATCTGGTTCTACCTTCTGATAATTGGTATGTTTCGTGGTAGTGCCCAACAACTGTAGTTCCATTCTTTGGTGATCAACCATTCTGGGGTGAGAGAGTACATGTCAGAGGAGTTGGTCCTCCACCTATCCCAGTTGATGAGTTTTCACTTCCAAAGTTGGTTGATGCAATAAATTTTATGCTAGATCCCAAGGTAACAAAATTTTCCTGAAATTTATTTTTGGAGTTTAATATATAAAAGCCAGGGGAGAGGAGCACACTTCTTTCAGAAGTAAATAGTGAGGCTAGATTCTTTATGCATTGTCTACGTAGGTCTGTAAATTATTAATGCCTCTTAATTGAATATATGGATTGTGCCCCAAAAGCTAAGCTTATGAGAAACCTACACAACTATGTTATCTCTCTTAAAGTGGAGTAACTTATATTACCTAAAACATTTGTTTAAAAGGGGTTAACTAACACTTGAACTACGGTTTTTGGTCTTACAGAGCAACACATTGCTAGCTGGTGGGGGAAAAGGGGGGGGGGGGGGGGCTTTAATTTAACCTGCATCGTGCGGACTTAGACTACCCCAGAGCCAAAGCTCAAGTGGCGACACTTGAACCAGTTACCTTATATGAAACCCTACTCTAATTTGTGGGTTTATCAATTACTCTGAAACCTTGTGCTGATAAAAAATGGAGCAAAGTCTCTTTGTCAAGCTTAATATAGTAAAAAAAAAAATATGTCCTGGTTTTATCCAATTTGCTAACCCTAGATGTTCAAGGCGTGGGAATGACCTATATGGGCACCTAGATCTGGGTTGAAATGGTAGCTAATTGATGTTCTTGCTTTATTAGTATCCTCCTTCCAGTATACCTTTCTTCCCCATATTAGCCACTTATAAAAATGACTTTGAGGGGTATTATTGTCAGATCTTACGATATAAAACAAAAACCAAAGAGCAGTGCATTGGACCCTTAGGTATGACAAATAAACACAGTTGTCTCAGTCAGAGTTATTAATGGAGGAATGTGGTGCAGAGCGGCCACCCCCAAAAACACTATATCGGCATAGCGGATTGCGAAGTGGCCGCTCCACCGAAGATAGCGGATGCAATGTTAAAAATTCACAAATTTATAACACACAATTAATACTCAAAACTAAGTGTTCATCATTAATATTCAAAACTCAAAAGGGGAACTGCTATGTCATTGTGGCTGAGACTATGATGATGCCATGGAAGAGGCTGAGTGCATGGTAGATGGGATGGGCTCTAGTCTGGACAATCAGAAAAGTGCGAAACAGAGGCTGGGTGAACAAGAGAGGGTGGGAAATGTGAGAACAGAGGCTCAACAGGGGTGGGTTCTGGAGAAACTATGGTGGAGAGTGCGAAACAGAGTGCATGCAAATGGTGAGAGGCTTCATGTGGCTGAAGAGTGAGAAATCAGCAGGTTAGCAGCTTCATGCAGGTGAACAGAGTTGAACTCAGAGCTGAAAAGCTTCGTGCATGATGGATCTTGGGAGACAAAACTCCCTTAATTGGCTTGTTTAAGTTGAGGCAAAAGAGAGATTTCACTCTCTGTTAGCCGCTATTTCCACAGTGACTGCGGTGCTCCACGCCACTCCACTTCACTGCTCTGCTACGAGTGTCTTGTACGCTTCGCCGCTATTGCGGCCAATCCAGCCTTTATTAACAACTCTGGTCTCTGTATTGTCCACGAGTGTTTCTTTAACCGAATATGTACCGGAGTTGTTTAAGGTGCTTGTCTAGTTGCCCAAGCAGTGGTGACCTTATGTAGGTGCCCCCTGTTGTCACTTTACCTTTCTGTCTTCCAGTAATATCACTTCCAAAGGCATCTGTTTTGAGGGGCACTACTGGCAAAGAATGGAATGTCATTTTAAAATATTAAATAGAGGGTTGGATGAGCTCCCAGTTCAGATTCTAGGGTTTTGGTTGATATGCTATCATTAACCTACAGAGGCTGCTATATACTGGACCATTACCACAAATTTTCAGCTCTATGTGCAAAACTTAGTTTTGCTTTAATATTGTTTGGCCGGGCAAGTTAGATGTATACTGGGGATACCTGTTAAGAACTAATCCTAAGCTGAGGTAAACTCAATGTTGCTAATGTTTGAGGTGTTGTGCAAAGCATTCCAATTTTGGTGGAATTCTTACCAAAATTATTGGGTGCATTTCTAGCTGAAGATAACCACTATGTTTAATTACTTGATATAATGCCAGGTAAAGGACAGTGCACTTGAACTTGCTAAGGCCATGGAAAATGAGGATGGAGTGGCAGGAGCTGTGAGAGCATTTTTTAAGCAGCTTCCTCCAAGAAAACCAGAGTCTGATTCAGAACCGATGCCATCAAGTTTTTTCTCTATAAGTAGATGTTTAGGTTGTTCCTGATTCCCTTTTGTTATTGTATAGTGTAAATTAGATATTGTTACGGCATTCATAAATGCGCTCGACCTGCCCATAAGGATGCAAATTAGCGTGCATGCTTCTATTCATAATATTCTATTTCAGCTTCAATATCTGCAATTATTCATTCAGTTCTCCTTCAATATATGTAAGTTTCTGTTGTGTGTAATTGATGTTCATCATAATCAATATCTTTGGAGCAATTAGTTCCTTCAAAAATGTTTGCACACTGAAGCCACATGAGGAGGGCGTTTATTATGATCTCTTGTCATGTGGCTGATATGTACGTCCCCAATTTTTCCTACCGTGCACGAATATGTCTCGAGAACGTTCTACAACATTTTCCATAATATTTTCATGTTAATTATTCCTCTAGGGTTATTGATAAATTCTTGTCATCGTGTACATATACAAGGCACACCGTTTATTGTGATTTGAGCTGTACGTAGGACTTACCTTTCGGCTTATATCAGATTGCCTAGACAATTTTACATAAACGCTTTTCTTCTAAATGAGGTTCTTAGCAGAAGGTTCTTTTGTGAAGTTTGTCTAAGAATCAATGAATGGTGAGAGGCCTGATGAATCTTTTGCAGTTTATTTGTTATTAATAATCTGGATTCCCCTGGTTTGTGTAACCCTAAGTTGAGTAATATACTACTAGCTAATATGCAAAGGAAATTTGAAATGAATTTCAAATTACTAATGGTTATTGTAATAGATGAACTAAATACCATTTAGGAGATCACACGTGAAGTGGAATACATACAAGAACTACTGTGTTTTCTTATAGGAAAACGACGTGAAAGCTGAGTCAGAGCATGCAAGGAGGATGTGAATAAGTAACAATTTGCATGGAGTTGGCGGTGCAGAATGCATGAGAGGAACTAGCCCATAACCTATTCATATGCAATTAGAAAAGCAAAAGCAGAGGATGCAGAAACAGAGACGCCAATTGCAGCATGCAGAGAGAGAGAGGGAGAGAGAGAGAGAGAGAACAATGAATATTTAGGCAACTGACACTCAGTCCCAGATCAGATGGTGGACTGATTAGCTTTTAAGTCACCCAATCCTTCCATATTGGTCGTTGGAGATGACGAACCTGATCATCTTACTGCAGCTACTGACACTCTGACTTCTCTCTCAAATGTGATTGGCCACTGCTGCCGTCCTTAAATTTGAGTAATTTTGAGATGAGAGATCATTCTTCATTTTTTACCATGCAAAATCTGAAGTACCCCATCAATGAAATTTCCCATCCTGATAAATAACAAGAGTAATGTTATATCTTCTTAACATCTTCCTAATTACTTAAGAGAGAGTATTAGATGAAAAATAAGAATTATTTAATATTTTAAAAGCCCAAAAGATATTTAATACTTTTTTCTTTAAGTGATTAAGAGAATTATTAAAATGATTGTTTAATATTTTAGCAATACATAGTTGAATGATAATATAATTTTTTTTATGCAATTGATCAAAATTAAATCCTAACTAAAAACCCGAAAAAAGAAAACACAATGTGCTCATGAAATATGTAAATCGTTAGACAAGTGGGGAACTGTCCTCCAAGAGGCTTCTGCATGCTAAGATGGAGAAAGGGATTGGTGAGAGAAATTGTTTGGGT
Organism: Styphnolobium japonicum; assembly: GCA_023212625.1. NCBI lineage: Eukaryota > Viridiplantae > Streptophyta > Magnoliopsida > Fabales > Fabaceae > Styphnolobium > Styphnolobium japonicum. Next base: position 20,756,954 of record JALBWW010000014.1, read on the forward strand.
TGGAAAATGGAATCCCTCTCTCACTCTCTCACTCTCTTATGATCTTATCTCTTCTGTTCCCAAGCCCATACACCTCACTCTCTCATGCACTATATTTAATGATACTACTCAGAGACCCTTCACAATTTCCAATTCTTTGAGAACTCTTCTTCTGAACTCTTTTTTTCAACTCTTGATCAGTTCAAACTCCAAGATCCAAACTCATATCAGTTGTTCCATTCTTTTAAAATCCCCCCTCATCCCACTATGTTCTCTCCTCTGCCACACTGTTGAACCATTTGTTCTGATATTCCTCAGGTAAATCATCATGCTTATCATTTTGTATGTACATAGTCTTCTCTTTTAAAAAGTATAAAAATTGTAATGTGAAACTTTTGCTTTTGTTTTCTTTGAATTGCTTTCTGGGTTTCAGAATATAAAGATGGAAGATGATGAAAAGGTAGCCAAGGTTGGAGAGAGCCAAGGAGAAGATGCAACATCAAGAGTTTTTCCATGCCTTTTCTGTTCAAGAAAGTTTTACAGTTCTCAAGCTTTAGGAGGACACCAAAATGCTCACAAGAAAGAGAGGACTGCTGCAAGAAAGGCTAAGAGGGTTTCTGAGTTCTCATGTGTTTCCTTTGCCTCCCCACTGTCAACCCCTATGGTTTTTGCTCCTTCCAATCAACAGGGTATTTTAAATCCTTCGATGTTCATCACTGCCCATGCAGCAAATCTCCCTTATTTTCCAAGTCATCAAATTTCAGAACAGTTTGGATCAAATGGTGCACCTAGATTTGGGAATGCTATGCTTTTGGAGGGAAGTTGTTCTAGAAGTCGATTCTGTGAGGATGATGAGAAAAGTTTTGTTAATTGGCAAAGGAGCATAAGAAGCAATAACTTCAGCAGGGATGACACATCCCAACTTGCATCATTGATAAGTAACAATCAAAATCTTGGAATTTGGAATAACAGTAGAGAGAAAGATCAAAAGCTTGATTTGTCTCTTCATTTGTAGATGTTGTTATATAGAATTGGGATAAAAATATGCATTTCAGAGAGAGCTAGGGAGTTGCGGGATTGGTTCTTTTGGGGTAATTGATAGTGTTTGTCTTGGTTTACAATAATGATTTCAGTTTTGGGATTTATATTTGTATCTCTCCTTCCAAAGCCAAAGCCTCCATTTTACTTTGGATGCATTGCATGTATTGCAATTGATGAATAAGAGGTAAACTTAAAAACATTTAAGGATTGAGATGAATATATAAAACATTTTTAAAAAAAAAAGTTTGTATTGTACCTACAATTATTTCTTATCAATTTTTTATTGTTCACTTTCATTTACAAATTTCAATGGTTGAAGTTAAGGAATGACAATGGTAATTATTTATTATATTATAACATGAATGTTTCTCAAGCTTTCTATCTATTAATATATAAGTATGGGCAAAGATACGAGCACAAACTTTTGTGAGGAATGTGTACAATTTAAACTATTCAAAAAAAGTTATAATAAGATACGTTGACTTATATAAAAGTATGTGAGTAGTGAGTGAGTGTAAGTATATGTGTGTACTTATGCAATGTATATGAAAGCTAATTCCATGATTAGGAATTAAGAAAGAACAGACATCACTATGCACACATTAGTGCAACTTAATGGGCATAAACATTACTTAAAATGAAAGGCAAAATGAACAAAGTCCAAGTACTGATTTTGGTTTATTTGAGTTATGTTCTAGCTGATTTCTATGAACTCAGACTTCAATTCATTTATTTTTACTGATTATTTAAAAAATGAATTAGACTACGAACTCGTGGAAGCTTTGGGTGAGAATGGAATTTTAGATTTGAAAGGATTTTCAGTTCAGCGGAATTACTATAAAACAAAGTAATGTTTTGCATCTATAACTCTCAGTATTTATTGTAATAATAAACGAAAGTTTTTTTTACCTTTTGGAATTTAATTTTGATCTATGGTAAGTGTAAAAAAAATTTATACTGTCATTCAATTATATATTGACAAATCATTAAAAGGACTATGACTACCACAATAACTATCTAGGAAGTATAACTCTTTTAATGATGTACCAACACATTATTGGATAAAAATGTAAAATTTCTTCATTTTGACAATGGATCAAAGGGCATTACTCTGGTACTCATCTTTTTATAAGGTATCGATATCAAGTGTGAGTTATCAAGCATTTATTAATTGTTTATATTTAGTAGACTTTTAAACATTTATTGTGAAACTAACAATTAATAAATAATTAACAACTCACATTGAGTATCATACTCATCATAATACCATAAGAACTTCCTGGATAATACCATAGAGGAGTAGTTATGGTACCCTTATAGGTATAATATCCAGGATGAGTTGTTTATCATTTATTGACTATTTATTTCATAATAAATATTTAAAAATCTATTAAATATAATCAACAACTAATGAACGTTTTACAATACACTAGTACCAAGATTCTACATTAATTAGAGAACGGTTCTCTAATCAAGGTGGAGTAATGAGTGCCAATTATGATTTTTGGAGTTAGGTCATGACTCGGAAATTCCTAAGATTCAAGCAAAGGTGGTGCCCTTTAAAATTTAAAATCATATGGAAAGATGATTTTATTATTGGTTAGCCAACTTTCAACCCTGTTTCTGATAAGGCAAAATGGGTACCATAAAAAAGATCTTAATATTTACATTCCAATGGCTTCATAGCTGACCAAATTTCAAACCCTTCATAGAAATCTAGATAAAGTGAAATAACCATTTTTCTCTTGGATGACCGACTTTCCATCTGAGTCCAATCAAGGCCTGTGGGAGGCAATGGAACATCAAGAAAACAGCTTTTCATTGATCCACTACATTGTTGAGAGAAGACTTCTATATGGGGAGTTTGAGAGAGATTATATTACGTTATAATTTTAAGAAAAGACAAAAAATAAAGTGTTTATGGGAGTATGAACTCGTGCAAGACATTAGGTGTAGGTTGGCATTAAGAAACTGTCTTTTTGCAGTGAATCAACAAATATATTTTGTAACTTCATAAATTTGACAGATTAACAAATCAAGGACTTTTTGGAAGTATCTTTATGATTTATTTACTTCTCTACCCAATTTGGAAGAAACTTTTTTTTTACGATTTTTGTTTTGTAATACTAAATAGGTAACAAAAAATATACAGGTTACTTTGAGCCTAAATTAAACCGCAAACTCAGTTGAACCACCCAAAAACCCTGCAACTGCAACCTACGTCTTATTTGGTTTAACTAGCAGTTGCACCTGCCCAAACAACAATCTAGACAAGACCAGATTCTTCAGATTAGTGGAGGCACCGCAACTTCAAACCCACGAACCTAAGCTACTCCAGTTTGGTGAATAACCTGTGAAAAAACTCTACTTTGTGTACTACTTTAGTTTGATAAGACGAATCCCACATATGATAGCAAGTAGCAACTCAGAAAGATACATCATGTATACATGGTTTCAAGGTGTTGACAACCACATATCATAATTCTAACACTTGAAACATCAAGTTACCAGTCAATGTCTGCATGGATCACGAGCATTCAAGTACTTTCATTTCATAGTAGAACACTACTATATTAAATTTGATAATCATTAGTCGTCCATCATATTCAGCAGTGACAACTAAGACAGAATGAACCTATGATGGCAAACGGCTATGTACAACCCAAAACGCTTACAAATTCCAATCCTCAACCTTCACGAATGCATTTCAACATGATTAATACACCATGATGTCCTTAAGACAATGTTCAACTCCCTCATACTTATTTTATCACTCAGAACTCCAAGCTTACCTAGAAAGCAAACCATGTGCAACTGAATTAGATCCATCATCTTATAAGCTATATGGTATGAAGTATTTGACTCATCGGTACATATGGTTTAGCATCATGCAAATAAAATTAGGTTGTACTTGTTTGAGGAGATGAAAAATTAGGAGGGAAGTGAAAATAAAATAAGATGAAAAGGTTTTGATTTTCAGTTCACTTAATGTTGCTTGGAAAAGCGTGGAAAATAATTTTCAACTCACTTTCATACCATAAGAGTGGCCAAAATTTGTAGGATGGTGTGTAAATGAGTTAAATGAGTTGCACTCTACGTTCACCGATCCCACATTTCTGTTGTACCAACTAGTGTAAAGTAATTTTTTATTTTAAATTATCCACCTCCTCAAACAAGCACACCATTGGGCATCAAAAAAGAAAAAAGAGTAGTTACTTACGGAACATAGGAATTACATGAACTGTTCGACTTGATATTTTTCCAAAAAGATCAAAACAATTGTCATGTGTTCAACATTGAGACAGATTAAATGTAAGAGGATTATTATAGACTTATTCATTATCAATCCCCTTCACATGATGAATCAATCAACAAGTGCCCTTCGGAAGGAAACAAAACTATATTCCCAAGTTCACTTACTTTACTAACATTTGAATTTTCCTAATGACTTCTTGCATGCACAATGAAGCCTCAAACTTGTATTGTTCCAGACCACCTCTTTCTTTGCTTACTGTTATGACTTTGCACAACCAAACTTAGCGTTGGAATGAGATAGAATAGGAACCAGTGTTTGGATCTTTGACTGATTTAAAGTTGTCTACGCTCATCCCAAAGCGGCCCAAGACAGAATTGCCCATATCTTTCAGTTTCGCTGCATCAAAAAACAGTTTTTAAGTGTATGCAAATGAAGATAGTGAAGCATATACTCAGAATCACTAGAAAATAAATATAAATGCATATAGAAACATTATTATATACTATTCACAATTTAAGATAAGACTTTGGTTTTATAGAACAGATAATAGGCAATGGTCAACAAAATAAAGAACAGATAATAGGCCAATGGTTCATCACCCCAGGTGCATCTATAAAGAACCCTATCCAGAAGGTTTATGCCATAAAACAACACACCTTTAGCCTTGCTCTAAAAATAAGTATATATAATCAGACCATCCTAAAGTTTCTCCAAGATTCCCAATCAACAAAAGCCGGTTCAACGTCCATTACAAAGAACACAAACAGCATACCATTATGAGCACTCTAGGAAGGCAATCTATGACTACAAGATGAAATGTAGGCATTCAGCAAGCTGAGTTGCAGAATTCATCTATACAATTGCATTATGTTTCAAAATGAATTAGAGTACATCTTTCAGTCACCTAGATATTCCCAGTGCTTGAAAATATCTTAACAAGGCATCCACAGATTACTTTGCTAAAAGAATTTCTAACAGAATAGGTCTCATTTGACTAAAAAAGATTTGGACTTCGCCTATGGGAAGCACTCGAGAACAAGTTAATCTTAATAATGGACACATAACCAAGTGTATTCAGAAATGGACAGTCTTCACATTCCATCTCCACTACTTAGTACATTCACTGATATAAATAAGCCAGGAAACATGCAGCAACTGAGACGAGACTTTTCCCCCGTTTACCTAGAGATCTTAGACATCATGCCATGTTAGTTTTGGGGCAGGGAGAGATAATGAAAAGGACAGATTGAAGGAAGTTATTGTTGAAATTGTAGGAGTTTAGGTGGGGAATGAGTAAAAGAGAGAGGAAATACTAATGAATAATATGAGATTGGATTGATTTGATGTGTAGTAAAATACAACGCACTAACCCCTATTTATATTAATAATTAGGTCAAGTACTAGTGTAATACTACTAGTACAAGCCCAAACCCACTAAGATAACCTTAATTAAATAATAAGGAAACAAATCAGGAAACATAATGAAATTAAGAAACAACTCATAAGATTGCTTCCTCAATTAGAGGACTAATTGATTTTACAATATATTATAAAGATCTTTAATTGATTTTAGAATATATTATAAAGATCTTCTAAAGATATGCTAAAATACCCTGAAGATATTCTGAGATATTCTAACACTCCCCTTTAGCTTGTTACAAGTAACAAACTTAGCCAAGAACACAGCAACCCATACAAGAAATACGACAAAATAGACCCAAGCCAAACAACAGCAAGTCATCAAACAGGATGAGTCATGGGATGCACAGTCAAACAGCCCCTTGGAGAGGTGAAATCAAGGCACAACGGGTGAATTAGACAAGAGAAAGGCCACGACTGTCTCTATTGAAGTCTCTGCTAGAAAAGGTGGCACAAGGAATTAGAACACCACTGGAATGTGAGCATCATTGGTTACTACAGTGCGTGCGAATGGAGGCGGCAGCAAGAACTCGCTGGAATTGAGACGTGGTGGAGGAAAAAGCTACAGGCATCGGGTCACAGGAGAGGCAGACACCGTTGAGCAGGTGGGCAATAGGTGTTGAAAGAGTGCACACACATAAAATGCTGGATCTGGATGAAAAGGGGCTGGATGGCTGAAGAGGGATCACCAACGCACGAAACAGATCTAAAGACTAGAAGAAACGCCGTCGCGAGAAGCTTGTTGGATGCGGCGCGCTAAAAGAAACTAATCATAAAAATAATGTGGACTCCATAAACTATAGTTAAAAAGACAACTCAGGGATGCTAGAGACATTGGGGAGACAATATATGAGATGAGTTAGCTGGTTGAAATGTTGCATGACCAAGGAGAAAGAGACATCGCTAGAAAGACGTATAGCAAAAATTTCTTGGAAAGCAATCATGATGTACAGCAAAGCCCCAACTTCTCCAAGTTCATCAAGAACAGCATTTGGAAGCTTCAAATAGTAGGAAAATTCAGGAGACCCAAAAAATATGGAAATTGAAAATAAGGCTAGTGTGAATCACAACCATTAGAGAATTCATCTCCGGTATGACTCATCAGTGAGATAGGAGAAATTACCACCGATAAATTCGTTGGTGTGAAGAAAAATCACCATTGGTATGATCGTCGGTGGGTAGAAAAGTCACCGTCGATATGATTCCTCGACGGGAAGTGAAGCCAGAATTGATGCATAGCCAATGAGAATTAAGAGAGATACAAGACAGAGACAGAGACATAGTCGGAAAGGAGTTCCAGATTTTAGGGAACTCGGCAGCGGAATAATGATGGAATTAGGTCACGGATGATGGTATTGCTCTAATACCATGTTGAAATTATATGGTTTAGGTATGGAAGGAGTAAAAGAGAGACGAAATACTAATGAATAATATGAGATTAGATTGATTTGATGTGTTGTAAAATACAAAACACTAACCCCTATTTATATTAATAATTAGGTCAAGTACTAATGTAGTACTTACTACTAATACAAGCCCAAATCTACTAAGATAATAAGATTCTTAACCTTAATTAAATAATAAGGAAACAAATCAGGAAACATAATGAAATTAAGAAACAACTCATAAGATTGCTTCCTCAATTAGAGGACTAATTGATTTTACAAAATATTATAAATATTTTCTAAAGATATGCTAAGATATTCTAAAAATATATTAAAATACCTTGAAGATATTTTGAGATATTCTAACAGTTATATTGGAGAACAAATTACAAAAATCATACATTAAGAACAAAAGGTAATGCGATGAATACATACCCACACACAACCCTACACAAAATAACAAATAAAAAATTAAAAAAAAAGATTAAAAAAAAGCCCAAGCGAAAGACAAAAAAGACTTACCAATCATTTCTTCCTTCATCTTTTCCCGCTTTTCTGCAGCAAGGGGCTCCAGTCGGCGAATGGCTTTCCTAGCTTGATCATTTGAGGGATCAATTTCTAAGATCTTTTTCATATCTGTCAATTATTTTAAAAAATAATATGGTTAAATGAAAAGAAATGGGTATGAATGAACAAGAAAATTTGTAAGAATCTGAATACTATCAGTGTACACTGTACCAAAAAAAAAAAAAAACACTTCTACTGTTATACATCAAGAGCCAAAGAAGAATATGATTAAGGACAACATTATACAATCTAAGACAATAACGAATTTGAACTCACCAGCAATGGCCTCTTCAAAATGTTCAAGCTTTTCATGAGCCTCTCCTCTCCTTACCAAAGCTTTAACATACACAGGATTCAGTTCTAATGCTTTTGTGCATTCTTTAATTGTGTTTTCATATTTTCCCTGAGGTATATTTGGCATATGTTAAATTGAAATTGTCATATGAAATATTTAAAAGAAAATAAACTCAAATCAGTTACAAACAGAATCACAGGGACACAAAGATGATGTTAGATTCAACAGCAGCTTTATCTGAAATAAAAATTATTAAAATGTCAACATATAGGATTAAAAAGTTGAAGCAAAGGTGAAAAAAAAAAAGGAATTCAAATGAGATAGCAGTTGAAATGCATTTCTCACCCTTCTAATTGATGCATAAGGAATCTAGCTTCCATTCTTACTGTCTTTCACTTAATCAGACCTCTTGCTTGTTTGCTCAGACTCATTACATTAGGGAATTAATAACTATGTACACACCCAAGCCAACTTATAGTAAATTAGTAACTATCGTCAAATTAGAAGTCTATACGCAATTTGGTCAATGTTCATCAATACATACAATTATTTTTAAAACGCGTTAAATTGCTGGTTGGATCATAATGCTCACATCTTCAAGTGATCTCTTTAGCCTTAAATTTGTTATGGGAGAGGATTAAGTTTACAGCTTCCCTTTTCTGTCCTGCTCATGGCTGTTTCAAGGGAGTTCCAATTTCTGGTATGCAGAGAGAGAGCTTTGCTACATTCTTGACTTTTTGATAGTCCTTCTTGTATCTTGGCTTTTATGTTTTGAAGGATATCTTATCCTCCCTGCAGTTGTACTTTCCCTCTCTTCTCTCTAATAAAACTCAGTATATAAAAGTTAATAATTTAAATTGACCAAATAATACTTAATTTCTACTCTTCCATATTAGTATTAAACAGAAAATCTAGATGAGTTAAGAACAAAACCCACTTTGAACTTCAACCTATGGTTCTGAACTCTGAAGTGAATTCAAACAAAGAAAGGTTAAGAACCAAGATAGACCACTAGGCATAAGCTATCTAGCAAAAAATTGAGATTAGTTCGTCTGATTAGCATGTGTGGAAGAGCATAATACAGGAATGTGCAGACAATTGCTATTCTCATTAATAGGATAAAAGAAGACCATACCAGTTTCAGAAAGCACACAGCACGGTTGGCATGGCATATTGAACATATTTCCACAGATGAAGGCGTGTCTGGTGCAACTTGTAAAGCAAGTTCATATTGTGATAGTGCCTCATCATACTGCCCATCTACAAAAAGTTTATTCCCTTCTACTTTTGCTTCATTTGCTTGAGCCAATGCTTTCTGTTACAGAAAGCAATAGCATTCAATTACTCTCTTTTCATCAGAAAGAAACACTTTTTTGTAGAAATCAAACCAATATTCATCAGTCATCACCAAGAGAACACTGGAAAACACAATATATGTTGCACAAACAAACTCCATATACTTTTGAAAAAAAAGGTACTTAATCATCTACATATAATTTCAACAGTAGCTACATTCACAAAGTCTGGTACCATTAATAAATCCCAGCATTGATTTTAAATAAATTATACTCAAGCTATTTTGATAAATTAACTTTAAATTAATACAAAAAAGACCCAGCTATTCCAACAATGCCAGTTAAATGTTTTAGCAGCCTCAGAATCAGAACTCATATAACCCATCATCTCTTTCCTTCATAGTAATGACTTAAAACAAGCAATTTGTCCAATAACAGGGATAGTGAATGTCCAATAACTTCCATTTTAACATCATGGAGGCTTCCCCGGTACCTTTCTTTTTTATAAAGGTACCGGTACCCCTTTACAATTAGTGGTGAATGCTACAATATAGAGATTAGATTCTTTCGGTACCCTTTGTTTTTTGTTTTGATAAGACTACCGGTATCCATCGCAATTAGTGACTAATATTTATCTCCTCACTGCTGAAATATAAATATTAAAATATATATACAACATTTATGTTTCAATTAAGTGAAACACGTGCCCAAATATTAGTTCCTAATTGTGAAGAGGTGCTCACAAAAAGAAAGGGAACCAAAGAAACCTCCTTACAATATTTATATTTAACTAAGTGGATCACACGAGTCATGACTAAATATTAGCCACTAAATACTATGTACCGGTACCTTAATAAAAACAAAAGGGACCGTAGGAATCTCCTTCCAGATTAGTACAAACAGGTTTGTATCAAAAAGCCACCTAAAATCAACATCCTAGGTAATTTTACAAAACCAAATGCATTATGTCCTCAAACACCATTTTGCATTTGTTTTTTCCCACTATTGAGAAAAAGATTAGCATTTATGCGTTGTTATTGTATTAGCTTTTTTCCCCCCTTAAAAAAAGCTTTTCTTTTTTTTTTTTTATGATCCAAGCATTATTAACAAAAAAAAAGGAAGCAATCAGAAAGATCCAAAAACGTAAATGAACAAAACCCTCAACCGCGAAACCGAACCTGTCCCAATTCCTCGTTGTTTGAGGCATCCTCGGAAGAAGCGCTTCTCTGAGGAATACCCTGCTGCTGGTCTTGTCGACGATGCTGTTCTTCACGGCCTCCATCGCCATCGCCGTCGCTTCCGATGTCGCCGTCGCTGGCGGTTTCGAAGCCATCGGCATCGGCGTTGGTGGTGGCGGTGGATGATTCCGCGGTTACCGTTTCGGAGGGATTCACGTTTCGCTCTACACTCTCTTCGTGCTCTATCACCACCATTTTCTCGAAGGTTCGATGTTACGGTCTTGTTTGGATGGGCAGAAACTAGAAAAAGCGATTCTCAGTTGCAGAAGAAAGAAACTTGTGTGTTCCTATGCGGTTGATCTTTGTTTTTGAGCTTCCAGAATGCTCTGTACCTCTCGGACCAGCAAAACCAGAACGGTACCGTTTTCCGGACTTTTCTTTCTCTCTCTCTCTCTCTGTCTCTCTTGGAAGGATTATGACATCTTTTAAAAGATTTAATTTTAATTTATCATAAGAGTAAAAAAAATTTTACATTATCGTTAATTATATATTACTGATATATAAGTAAAAGTGATAGATTTTTGAAATAGTTATTATAATAATCAAACTCTTTAAATAAGTTGGCAATACATGATTTGATAAAAATATAAAAAAATTTATATTAATAATAAATTAAAATTAAACTCATATATTGATATACTACTAATGATTTAATAACGATAATTCTATCTGAACGGAGATAATACTAATAATTTTTTTTATTTATAGTTTGAATTTTACTGAAAATATTATTTAGTTAAAGGTAAAATTGATAGGGCATTTTAATGAGAATTAATCTATCACATAAAGAATATATAAATATTTCATAATTTTGCCAAAAAAAATTATTACTAATAATTTGACACACATTTAATATGTTTTTATTTAAATATTAAGTACATGATTTTTTACAATAAAATTGTGTTTAAAATTAATAAAAAATGAAATTTATTTTTTTAAATTAATTTGATTTAAAAATCAAATTTTATGTTTAGAACTTGTTATAAAAAATTAAATTTAAATTAATTTAGAAATTAATTCTTATATTAAAAACTCATTAAAAAGAAATTGATTTGATTTGATTTTATTATTTTACTTTTTTAACCTCATATCATTATGAATGATATTGTTAGAATTAGTGAGGTAAAATAAAAAAGTTAGTAAGGATAAAATAATTAATCTAAATTATTAAATTTAAAATCAAATCAAATACACTCAAATTTAATTAAATTTGAATGAATTTTTAAATATATATAAATTAAATCAAAATTTTTTTTAATAAATTCTTATTTTTTAACATTTCAAACACAAGATTTAATTTATAAATCAAATAAAATCTTATTTTTTAACATTCAAAACACTATTTTTTAGGTTAGCTTTTGGTCAACCTAAATAAAATCTCTCCACAAATGATCTTACAATTGCCTCAAAATAGAGTGTTATAACCTAAGCTTCTTGTTATTATGGAATTATAGAAGGCACAAACTTACTGTTACGAAATCGTTTTAAGGACATTCAACTTAAAATATTTTATGAGTTTAATTTTAATTTGTTTTCATTGAATGTGAATATCTTAATTAACTATAAATAAAGTCTCACATTATTACAGTAAATTAGTTTTGTTTTTTACTTCTAGTTAAAAGCTTTTAACTGTTTTTAAATAAGTGACACTGTGAATAGATAAAAACTAAATTAATATTGTCCCAATATAGCTTATGTGGTAGAGAACTTGGGACACTTAAAAAAATTAGGAAAGGGTTCATCATTCTCAATACTTTTTCATCTTATTTTTTTTCTCTTCTCCTCATCTCACTAGGGGCCCACCCAATGCCTTATTATTGAGGCCCTTGATTGAGTTCTAAAAGGTGAAACTTAGGAGTATTCATAATCGAATCAAACCGATTAAAATTGAAAAAATTAAACAAAAAAATCAAAAATTGAACAAAATTGATTAATTTTCATTTTGTTTGATTTTATTTTTATGAAAATCGATTGGTTTCTTTTAGTTTTCGGTTTTCATTTATGAAATCGAATCAAACCAAACTAAATCAAATTCAAATAATTATTTATATATTTTTTATAATTTACATACTTATAAATGATCATATTTAAATTTTTTTGTTATTTCTACAAATATTTTGAGGCCAATTTATTGTTTATAATCATGTAATAATATTTTATTAAGATTTTATATCAACTTTTTTAATTAGTCCATAAAAATAATAAAGTAAAGTTGTGTATAAATTTTTTTAAAAAAAAAGTGTTTATTTAAAAATCAATTGGATCGAACCGGACCAAACTAATTACAATTAGTTTGGTTTAGTTTGGTTCTCCAATTTAAAAAAAAAATTGATTAATTCTCAATATAAAAAACTAATTAGTTTAATTCATATAACTTTTCTTTTTAAAATCAAACCAATCTATGAAGATCCTTAATAGAACCTAAGTAAATATTTTTTCATCTTATTTCTTTTCTCTGCCCCCGGCCTCAGTAGGGGCCCTCCCAATGCCTTATTGGAGAGCCCTTGACCGGGTTCTACAAAGTGAAATCTAAGTAATTATAAAAAAAATAAAAACTAAATTCATATTTCTTTTTTATGAAATGCAGTTTTTCATTAGTTAAAACCCAAAAGGTACCAATGTTAATTAGTTCATCTAACTAACCAAGGTTACAAAAGTTTGGGTTATAAGAAAATAGTTTAGTAGGCATAAACATTTTATGACCAATTAAGATCTTTAATAGTGAAAGTAAGAATTTTGGGTAATTATACTGCAGTCTTTTTCTTTTTCTTTTTTTGGTTCAAGGAGAAGCCAGATTGAAATACAAGCACAAGTCAGCAGAAATTAGGGGTTCTATTATGTATGCAAAATTGTTATAAAATCTACTATTATATTTTTGTTTTCTTCCTGGAAATACAGATACGTTGAAACAAACAAAAACTTTTTTTAGTAAATGGATAACAAATCTCGTGGGCCAGTAATTTATGTGGATTACATAAAGCCCAAAGAGCAAAGACCTATAAACTTGATCTGCTTGGCAAGATCGTGGGCCATATTCCTTCCGGTCAGTATTTTGCACCAAAAGTGGAGAAACACACAGGGAGACGGCTTGTGCCTTGGCGATGAGGCATACAGAACATTTTGCATATATAATCACAAAATAATGCTACAAGCCAGAAAATTTAGATACAATTCAGTCAGAATTTTATTATAATTTAAAGGTAATTATTAAATAAGTTAAAGTGATGGAAATTAAGTAATCCATCTAAGAATCAATAATTATATTAATTCATTCTGTTAAAAATTCTAACAATTTTTTTTTACTATCTATTATTTTCCATCACCATATGTATTGTACGATACACTAACCATAAGTATATTACTTTTGTCTACTTATTGCTTTGCGTTCGTATTTTTATTCTAGCGAATAAATGGTTGATATTACTTTCTTCTTTATTGCATATAAGGACTTATTCGGAACTTGAACATCCCTCTTCAACTATAGACTACCTCAAGACAGAACAAACCACGATATGAGGGAGGGCTGAGTTGGATTCACAATGTGTGTGAGAGAGAGATGACTCTTATTGATTCTATTGTCTTCCAAAGGGTAAATGGAAAATTCTCAATTATGCAATGTAAGCAAGAGAAGAGAGAGATGAGAGAGAGAGAGAGAGAGCTCCTGTATATGCAACAATGAGAAGAAAACTAAATAATCATAAACGTTTAATTAACCCTAACTTTTAATTAATCCTAACATCTTAATTAACATAAATGATGATCCGTTAATTAACCCTAATTCTCAAACCCTAATTAATCCTAACTTTTAATTAACCATAAACTCTTAAATGATTAATTAACCCTAAACACTAAATCTAAATTGACCATAAACCTTTAATTAATTATAACTCTTAAGTAACCCCTAACTTAAAACTTAAACCCTTAACCTCTTAACTAAACATTAAACACCTTAATTAATCATAAATCCTAAACCATTCTAACAAAATCCTAATTCATATATTAAATTCATAAACTTAAAAAAAAAATCATATTAGGAAGTCGGATTTGATGAAACAAACTTCTCAACATGTTGAGAAGTCGATTTTGGTGAAACAGACTTCTCAACATGATTAAAATTTATTTTTAATCTTTCATGTTGGGAAGTCAATTTCATCAAAATCGACTTCTCAACATGATTAAATTTTATTTTTAATCTTTAATATTGAGAAGTCGATTTCATCAACATAATTAAAAATTTTAATTTTTTATGTTAGGAAGTTGATTTTGATAAAACTGACTTTTTAACTAAAAAAACGTATTTCTGTAATTAATTACTTAAATGGGGTGAAATCATAAATACTTTTTTTGTTTTGTTATTTTCATACAAAAAAGCCACATATGAACCCTCTAAATTTTTTTTTTCCTTTTAACAATTACTTAAATGAAAAACAAATCATATATAGGACTAACACGGGGAGTTGCAGGTTTGAATTAGTTTAAGCTTATAATTATATTATATACTCAACATGAAGCCATTTCTCTTTAGCTTTTCAGCAAATTTGATAATTAGAACATTATCATATACATCCTCAGCTCTGAAAAGTCGTGTTTAGGATTATTATAAACTGAATTAGCCATCTTAATCATGGATTAAGGCCCCAGATTCTTGTGCTCATGCAATTTATTTTTCTCAAGGATCAAACTTCACTAACACTATAGTAATCATATTAAAAAGAGAAAAAAATTAAGAATTTGATTTTCATCCACTACCAGTAAATTATGTGTGGTGCCACTAATAAAAACTTTTACCAAAGAGAAACTTATTTACTTAGTACTTTAATTATTTGTTGATTCATTAAACTCAAAGATAATACGTGCAATGTGCTGCAAAATTGGGTTCGTATCTGTATGAATGAAAGGAAAATTACGTAAAACATGCACTTCCAATTGAAGGAGGTTCTGATAATTAAGTAAGGAAACTAATGTTAGGTTGACATAATTTGATGGATAACTCTGTCAAACATTGTAGGATTTTTTAACTAAATTGGTCAAATTAGCACAAACTTCAGTGCCGTAATTCTCAAACCCAAATCATGAAATCAAGGCTATACTGCCAAAGCATGTAGTCAATTCCTGCGCTTCAAGACTGAAGGTTATAGGTTATAAAATGTCCGTTTCCGCGTGATGTCTATTCATTATTAATATATGACTAATTTCGTCAAAACACTAATCTTCAAAAGTCTGCACTTTCACCCATTTGTTGTTCTTTGAAAGGGACGCAGAGTGGAACACTATGGTTGAGAAGATGAGAAGATGAAAGGGAGAATGGCTTTTTAATTTTTTTTATGAAAAAGAATATTAATTTGGTTTGTTTTGAAAATTAATTAAGTATTTAACTATATTAATCAATAATTTACATACAGTTAACTAATAATTTATCTTCATTTTGATCCTTGATACGTGATTAACAGTATGTAAATTATTGATTAATGTAGTTAAATACTTAGTTAATTTTCGAAGCCAAACCAAAGAATAAATATTTCTTACAAGCTGCACTATTAAATCCTTTTCTCAAAATGAAACCCAATGTGAACCATAACTTTCTCAAGCTGACAATGACAAAATCACTTTCTCAGCTTTAATTTTTCACACTTGATTTTGTTCCCCTCGCTCTTAAGTGATGACCTATAACTATGATGTCAATCTTCACTTTCACATACTCTCTCTCTCTCTATATATATATATAGTATTAAAAATATAAAATTATTTATGTACCTTCATCTAATAGCTTAAGCTTTTTGAGGAGTTGGTTCTTGACATAATATCAAAGTCTCTATGATCAAATAGTCAGAAGTTCAATCCTTGTTACTCACCTTCTTCTAAATAAAATTGAATTTCAGCACAAGGTTAAGTGGGTCCTGTGCATTGTCCACACTTTGAATCCAAAGAGCTATTGCATGAAGAGACGTGTTAGAAATATAAAATCATTCATGTGCCTTCACCTAATAACTTAAGTTTATGGGAGAGTTGGTTCTTGATATATATCTTATTTCATTGGGTATTTATATATATATATATATATATATATATTGTGTGTGTGTGTGTGTGGGATGAAGCAAAAACTTGAGGGTCACATAAGTTTAATCAACCTAGGCTCTCAACAAGTGTAGGCTTCTTAACTCTTAGCAATGCTTTGACAAATATGAATCCACAAACTTAATCAATACTTGATAATGTTCCTTCATCTCTCTTGAGACTTCAATAATGGCCAACTTTGTCATATGATTTACACCATTTACCAAAAATGTTCCACTCATCCACAACTACTACCATATAGGATCACATTAAGCAACCTTCAATTCCACATTGCATCAATTAATTGCATATTAAACACGTAATATTTGTGTCATTGCGTGTGTGAAGGCATGCTTTCAACGTATGTTAGAATAAAACAAAGTAAAAATAGTGATTAAGATTTATACCTGAAGTTCACAAAGACAAGCGTCAATCATGGAAAGGCATAAGCAGAGGTTAAGTATGACTGTATGAGAATCGAAGTGTTCCTTATTTGCTTGATTAGCGGTGAGTAGCCCCATGTGATTTTTCTTTGTAATCAGGTGGAAGTCTCACCTAAACTAACTCATAAAATCCTCCTAATCAATTTTCTATCATTTCTATGTGGAATGAGTTTTATGGTTTGTTAATTTCTTGGAAATGTAAACGTATACGGCCAAATAGTAACAAATTCTGGATTAGATGCTGACCTATACAAAAAAGTAAAGAGGTTTTTATCATCTTATGGTATCTTCGTACGTTTGATTAGGAATATTTTATTGCAGTTGTAGTGATCTTGTTTTATTGATTTTTTTTTATAAATTAATTAACATAATTTGTGTTGACAAAATTAGTCTAACATGTAAACTGAATTTAAAACTGACACTAAAAATTTAAGTAAAGTTAATTATATCTAAATACTTATACATTCTATTTATATATCATACATGATCAGTTTCTCTCTCTCTCTCTCTCTCTCTCTCTATATATATATATATATATTAACAAATCTAAATTTAAATTCAGTCCACATGACATGACAATTTTTTATTAATTAAGTCATTATTTCTTTTAACTCAATAAATTATATATAGTACTGTTAATTAAGTAAGAATACTACTAATTAAATGTATCATAGAATTGTTAAAACGTAATTACAAATAATCATTTTCTTTTTGTCGGAGATAAATATATACAATTAACATGATTGGAGATTTAGAAAGTGATTTTTGTTTTGGTAAGATAGGAGACTCTTGTTGGAATTTAGGTGAAGAATAGAGAAATATGGTATGGGGGTCGAATTTCTCACCCTAAACGCCACAATCTCCTAGTGACTAGAGGAAGTGTCATTAAATTACTAAGTCATTGGAGTAGAAGAGAGATATTATATGTTCTTGCTCTATTAAAATTATAACATAATGATTTTAATAATATTAGTTGTTAAAATGAAGCGAGGTAGCTCTTAATTAGCTAGCCTTGCCTTAAGGAGGACGATTACTCTAAGCCTCCTTGTTGTGTGTTCCAATATTGATTTAGGATACGTATGGACAAGTTTTTTTAAAAAATACTTCTATAATTAATAGAGCTCTTTTTTTGTAGAGCTTTCATAAAAAATAGAAATTATTTTGTATTTAGATATAATTATCAAAAAGTACTTTTTAACATCAAAAGAGTTTTCTCTTCTTCTCTCTCATCTATTAGTGAGGCTTTTTTAAGAAGTTATAAATTATGACTTTTGAAAATAGCTCAAAACACGCTTTTTTTGTGCTTTTGCTTTTTCAAAAAAGCTTAACCAAACAGCCTAAATTTTTATACAAGTACTTTTTTAATAATAGAAAAGTTTTTTTTTTTTTACAAAAAAAGCTTAAACAAGCAAACTCTTACTCCAGAATGGTCAAGTCAAAATTAAATAACCTTAACTGTTTCAATTAAAATGATTAAGAATAATTTAAGTCCATTTTTGTGTTAATTTAAGCCTAATTTTATTTGTGAAATGTCAAGCTCCACATGCAATACAGGACTACTTCCTATTGTATTATGGCAATGTGCTTCCTGTGTCTCATTTCATATTATCAGAAAAGTGAATTTGCGTGAATGAACTTGTTATTCATCAATGGAGTCTCTGTACAGTATATATATAGGAATTAGGAGTGAAGTAGCATGTAACTATCTCTATACAAGTCAATAATTAAGTTACAACCAGAAAACTAGCTCTAACTAATTTTTGTTACTTCTAACTACTTTATACATGATATCATTTTGATAACTTGAGAGAACGAGAATTGGATGGATCGGTTATTGGCCGATTGGTTATTAGCCATGGTCCAATCAATTATCAGTCGACCAGTCAGTTGAGCAATTGGTGGTTTGCTCGATAATCAGTATGATTAGTTAGCATGGTCAATAAGTTGATCGATAACCAGTATGATCGGTCAGCATGGTCAATCAATTGATCGGTAATCAATATGGTCAATCAGTTAGTTGGTATGCTTGGTCAGATGATGGCATGCTCGTTATGTTTAGTTCAGCCATGGTCAGATGATGGCATAAGCTTGGTTCAGCCATGGTCGAATCGGATGATGGCATGCTCGGTAATACATATAGTGACTAAGTGTTGATTAATTGAGTATTGCATTTCTTTACAACTCTGGGATTGGAGAATATCATGCTAGAATTTGGAATAAATTTGAAGTATCTTATTCATTATCTAGTAACGGTTCACGGTCTCATTATTGAACCATGTTCTATTATAGTATGGGATATGGGAATCGACTAACCGAAGAACGCCTGTGAGAACAAATACATTGCATGGCCTATATATGATAAGATTGTTGAAAATAAGAAATGAACTAAAATTTTGTGTCAAGTTGAAGCCAGGGTCTCATTGAGATTCTCAGATATATAACAAGAACTTATAAAAGAATTCAAAATTCAAAACTTAAAAAAAAAAAAAAAACGTTAAAGTTCAAGTTGGATATGAATGGAGACCTACATTGGCTTCCCCCCTCCCCCCTGGTACAATGCTTTTTTTCTTCAATCGTTAATCATGCCTAAATTTGAAAATTTGCCTTTGAATGAATATTTTATTTATCTACATGCACTACCAGATTTTGTATAATCAAATGAGAGATATGATGTAACGTCAATTCTTATTATAGCAAATATAATAAAGTTTTAGTGCTAAATATTTAGCAGTAGAAACTAAATGAAGAAAAAAAAAGGTAAGCATACTTACCGAGGCTATTCAATAAATATCCTTTCTCTATTCTCTCAATTTTATTATCCAATTTAATATAATTGAATGGTTTTTGTGGAGATGCTCCCTGTGGTTACTCGTATAGACTTACAGTAACTACTTTAATTTCTGTGTCCATGCATGCTTGTAGTTGTAGATTTTTCACCTCGCTTACCTGCGAGTCAAAAACAATGAAACTGATCAGGACAAGCATATGAATCTAGCAAGTTGAGAGTTACACTTTAAATTCTAACCATGTTGTTTGTGCTTAGCTTACTTCATAATTCACCCACAAGTAATTGGTCGGAGTGATAAAGTGAGTTACTCCAGGAGAAAGACAAATATTCAAATTTTAGAAGATGTCATTATAAAAAAGGTTAGTAACTGTAATATATAATTAATTATTCGAAGAAGATTATTTTCACATCCAAAAAATGTAAGAATACTTCTAGTATTAAAAAAAAAAAAGAAGCTTATTTCATCATTCTAAACTGTGACTAATACCAAAGTAATTTTAGTCTTCTTTTTTGGGGGGAAACTCTGATGAAAGGAGATGCATGGCCTACAGTAGGGGTGTTCGCGGATTGTTTTGAATCGGTTTTGAGGGGTAAAGTCATCCAAACCAAACCAATCGATTTTCTCATATAAACAACCAATCAACTTTGTTTAGATTTAGAAACCGAACCAAACCAAACCGATATTGGTTTTGATCGGTTTTTCAGTTTTTGACCATTTTAAAAAATAATAATCTTATTCTTTTGTTTTTTTATGGCCTAAAAGATAATTCAGCCTATTTATACAATAAATAACATATTTACCCATTTAAAACAAACAACAACAACTCATTTAAACAAAAATTAACAATCTTATAGTGTAATGATTAAATACAATCATGATCAAACTTCTAATATAATAGTCAAGTACAATCATACAATAAAAATCTAAAATTTCAAACTAATTTTCAGTTACATAAACCAGAACTTCCAGCCATAATTACCAAAGAAAACAACCATTAAGTGAGCATATACCTTAAATGATAAATGTCATTAATATGAATAATTTTAACAAAAAATAATAAAGTAAAGCTTTCAAGATATTCAACAACACATACCAAATTATTTAAAATATGTATATATATGATATTCTAATCGGTTTGGTTTGAATCAATTCAATTTTAAAAATTGGAATCGAAAACCAAACCGATCGGTTTCTCAAAAAAAGAACCAAACTAAACCAAAAACATTCAATTTTAATCGATTTTCGATTTTTTCGGTTTGATTTTTTGGTTTTGTTCGGTTTGGTTTGAATTTGAAAACCCCTAGCCTACAGTACCCTTTGCTTTCATGATATGAACTGATATGAAAAATTGAAAGGAACAAAGCCATAAACGTGTAAAGATGAAAATTTGGGCCAAGGCAAGGTGGAGAAAAAACAATAACTATAGAACTTGTCCATGGTATCATTGTTTCTAAGGAAGACTTAGAAATATTTGAGAGGCACAAGCTTGTTGCTAGCTATTTTCAAGCTCAGGGCTGAAGCTTTTGCTAAGTTGTTATGATGTAACGTTGTGAGAGTGCTTTATGACTCTTAACATGATGCTTTTCTTGTACGTATTAAAAGTCAGCTTAAATGAGATGGTTCCTTGTTAATTATCTAACACAAAAGCAGAACAAATCGCCATTCTTAGTAGATGGCAATTGACATATTCAATTTTTTCTGGAATAAGTTAACTGGCCACTACTCTTTTATTCTTCATTTCTTTCCCTTTTCTTTATTTTTTTCTTCAAAAGAGTTCAATGTTATTTTTAGAGAAACATTGAGGGTTTTATTTATTTTTTAATTATAGAAATAGTGAAACTTTTGCCTTTTGCTAAACAATAGTGAAAATTATTCATTTGTGAATTAAATTATGGTTAAATATATTATCTACAAAGTAAGAATGATGATGTTGTATTCAAAGTATGGTTAGTTGAATTCGAGGAAGCAGTTAATTATTAATTTCCAACACAATTTTTCGATATTTAGAATTTACCAAAAGAATATAGTGTCTTTTGTCCATGTGTTTACTGATACTCATAAATCTAGCTAGCTGATCACTCCTTTATGGAAGTGAGCTTGGAGTGACTGTGTTGAGCATGCTCCTTTTAGCAGCTTCTGTTGCAAGAAAGTTTTGAATTTGATCATCGATCTAAAAGAATCTCTTTGTGTGTCTCTGATTATATTTCATATCACCAAACTCTTTTAGCACGTTGATTCTCATACAGTTGATTAGCTAGAAGTACATAAAAGAAAAATAAGAAATTGAGAAGAGGTGATATTCTTGTACATTTCATACTAATAACAATTTTTGTATAATTTGAAGTTTTTCTACCATTCCATTAATTTTAGATCAGTTAACAAAACGTTAAGATTATGAATTTTAAGGTATTTAAATTAACTGAAAATCACTTATGCAAACCATTTTGTTATAAAAGGCTTTCATAGTTTTGAATATGGATATTTAATTACTAAATTATACGTTCTTGTTTCTTGAGGCTCATTTACTTATTTATTTATCATTATTTTCAACCTTTTACTTATAATTGTGTTTACTTGATCAAGTTGTAATTGGAACTTTCAAATTATTTCTTTCAGCATAACTATTAATTAAACGGCTGGGAAAAGTTATGCACTATTTAATTTGCACATTACAGAAATTGTCCTTATACTGTAAGGTAAAAATATAGTTTTTGCTACTCAATTTTAGCTGAGTTTTCAATTGGGAGTCCATATAATTTCAGTTATTTCAAGTGGGTCTTTTGGATTAAATCTCGTTATTTTTTATTTTTTTTGGGTACAGAAAGGGGCTAAAGCCCCACAATTTCTTGTTTTATTTAAATAAAATAAATAGTTTAATTTTAATTCACTGTCAGTGTAAAAAAAATTTACACTGTCATCCAATCATGTATTACCAAATAAGTAAAAGAACTTGATTATCATAACAACTACCTAAAAAGTCTAACTCTTTTAATGATGTGTCAACACATGATTAGATGATAGTGTAAAAAAAATTTACACTGACAATAAATTAAAATTAAATCCTAAAATAAATATGTTTCTTAGCAAATTGTAGCAAATTTTCTGAACAATTAATAGCACTAGTATATTACATTGTTTCCGAAATATCTAACCCCCTCAATTTCATTTTAATTAAGACATTTTTAAAATTTTTATTCAGATTAAAGTATAATATTTTTTATTATTAAGTGATTTGGACTATCCTCCGGTCTCTATAATCCAGGACATATAACACTGTTTATTATAAAAATATTGAATGGAAAGCTAACAAAATTTAATAACTCTCGATCCACCAAAAAACATGATGATAGAAATGAAAGTAAGATATAAATCTTGAGGGGGAAAGAATTAAGCGTTTACCAATTAATTACAAATGAGTTTTTTTTTTTTTTTTTGGGTTCTAGATTTTAGACAGCTACCGGAAAGAACGGTGATCAACACATTCCAAACTTTATAAATACGAAATACCCGTACTAACATGTAGGACACCTGTCAGTCGAGAGATTCTTCTCTTTCTTTTATTTTTGAAAAAAAAAAAAAAAGAACATGACATGTTGTTTTAAAAAATGACAATTCGTACAACTACCTAAATTTTCTCGACGCCACTTTCTTTGCTCGAAACCCACGTGGCAACTTGGCTCACAAGCAGCCAAGTATTTACTCTCAGCATTTTTTTTAATCGTTAAATTTTATTATATAATATTTTAAATTTATCTTAATAGCATGTATACTTATGAGGTATTTTGTGTTATATTTTTAACGGAGTTAGTACTCTCAAGAGTACAACCCAATAACATCATCGCCCGCTATATTCAGCCACATTACGAAAAACCTCATTCTCAATATAAAGAAATTTAGAGTTGGATCATCTAAAATGAATAGTATATTTTAATGAGTAAAATGTATAATTATAATTGTTGATAAAAAAATAAAAAATTTAAGATTTTATAAAATATACAAGTACTTGCATAATAAATTATGAATATGTGATAATTTACTTTCTTAATTTTTTCATTAATTATTATAAATTCTATATTATATTCTTTAAAATACACTTATCACTTAATCTAAAATAAATTATGACAACTAGTTATAGAACTAGGCCCAAAATCTCTCTGAGGGAAAAGATGAGACTGTATAGAGATTTTCATTATAAATTTATGCACATTAATAAAATACATAAATTAAATATGATTCATACAAATTTCAAAATTAGGAATTCGTTTGATTGTAAACTTGAAAAGGTATTTATTTATATTAACTGAGAATATAAGAAAAAAGTAAATATATATTTTATTCTTTAAAGATATAAGTGTCATTAGTTTTGTCTTTTAATAATATTTGACATCAAATTAGTTCTTTCAAATGATCAATTTGATGTAAAAAATAATATTGAAAAATTAATTTGATATAAAAAAATAACATTAAAAAATTAATTTGGTGTCAAAAATTAATATTATATAATTATTTTAATATATTCATCATTAGAGAATTTAACTAATGATACTTATATATTTAGAGGATCAAAACAAATATTTATCTTATAAAAAATAAATAGTCGTGGAAATTCTTTATTGCATGCTTTGACTTTTTTTTTTATAGAGGGAATAGACGTTTTTACAATTCAAAGTCAAGATATGTCATGCTTCAATTTTTATTATTATAATATATAATATTGATTGTTCTATTATTAATGACAAGTTAAATTTTAATTAATCAGTTTTTTTAATTTTTATAATAAATATGAATAAATAATTAAGACTATCAATAACTCTAACCTTAAAAATAAAGCAAGGTAAAGCTACTATGAGTGAGTTAATAATAAAATATTTAAGTAATTTGAATAAATCATAAAATAAAACCCCCGTGGTTACAACAAAAAGTAATTGAACAAGGCTGTTGTCGGGCTCATAAATTCACAATTGCCTATTCTTATTTTTCACTAATTACTTTTTAATTAAAATTTTCAAATGACTCTTAATTAATTAAATAATAATATAATAAATTAATATTTGATTTGAAAAAAAATTAAAATATAATTAAAATAATTAATGAAAAGTAAATAAATAACTAAAAGTAATAATACTTTCATCTCAAAAAGCAAATTTAAAATAAAAATACTTACGTAGACTTGGTTTTAAGCATAGTTATAAAAACTGGACCGGCAGTTGACTCGGTCAGGGTACTGGGTCAGTGGGTCACTGGTCAAACCGCATAAAATTAAATAAATATTTATATATATATAAATATATATATCTAAATACATATTATATATGATGATATTTATCATTATAAATAATTAAAATATATTTATTTTGAGAAAAAATATGACCTATAAGAAAAAAAAGAGTTTAACTCTTAATTCATAAAAAAAAACCTTAATATTTTAATTAAAATGCTCATAACTTAGAAAATAAGTTTTTTTTAAAAAAAATTAAGACTACCATGATGTAGATTTCGAAAAATTATATGAAATAGACATATAATTAGTCTAAATCGGATAAACGAGTCAAAAGTTATGATTTTTCAAAGTTAAATTTTTTTTTTTATTTAGTGACCCGGCTGGTTTCGATTCAACCAATCAGGTCACCGGTTTTATCCAAAATCGGCCGGGTCAGACCGGGTCATACCAATTCTGAAACATACCCGATCCAACTAGCCACCCGAACCAATTACTTGGCCAGTTCACCGGTCCACAGACTGATCTGATCCGATTTTTATAATACTGGTTTTAAGTATAAGAAGATAAATTGTTAGATACATATATTATAACAACATTCTTTTAACACATATTATATCAGTTTTATCAGTTTTTGGAGTTATCATTACTTTCAATTTTTACCATCATATTTAATTTTAAATTTTTTTAATATATTAATTATATAATAATCAGTTAATAAAAAATTAAATAATAATTATAATTGGAGATACTAATAATACAAAAAATCTATATAATTTAATTTTAATATATATTTTTATACTATCATTTAATGATGTATTGATATATTATTGAAAAGGTTTAATTATGAGAATAAATATTAAAATCATTTTTAATTATATGTTAATACATACTTTAATGATAATGTTCAAAATTAAACTGAAACTAATATAGCATGCATTTAATAATGTAATATTAGAAAATTATGACATGGTGTATTTTTTTTGAATACTTACCCAAGTGTGTTTGGATATCTCTACACTTAAAGACTGTGAAATTAATTTTGTCTAAAATATTGAAGTTGTCTTTCTTTCTCACAAGTGCTTTATTGCGAACTCGTATCCCTGACAATGTATCTAATCTAATGTAATGTGAGGATGCGAGAGAATGAGGAAGGAGAAGTGAGATATTGGCCTAGCCAATGTGTTAAAAAATGAGAGGATTTTGGAAAAATACTTATATACTTTAAGACTAATACTCTTAAAAAATTTTCAACCTTCAAATTTAATTAAAAATTTATTATATAATATTTTAAATTTAATTCAATAACATGTATTATTATACTCAGTAAAAAAAACATGTATTATTATACAATGTAATATATTATATTATATTTTGAGTGAATTAATGTAATATTTAGAATACGTAAATAATTTTTAAAGGACTTGACACGTGATGACCGACACACATGCCACGTTGGAGAGAGAAAGAGAAGGGAAGAGAGAGAGTGAGCGAAGCAGTTAATGGCAGTTAGAGGGATGGTAAGTTGGTTAAACACGGTTATTGATTTGGGTGATGAACTTAACCATGGTTAAGGTCTAAACGTTCCCTCTTCTCTTCTCTCTCTTCTCTTTCGTGCTATATAAACCCCACTACCTCCCATTTCGCTTTGGCTCCATTTCTCTTCCCTTCTTCTTCTTCTTCTTCTTGTTCAGTCACACACACACAACACAGTGTCTGTTAGAAACAGAGAGAGAGAGAGAGAGAGAGAGCAGAAGAAGAAGCAACAATGGCGGTGCAGTCTCTGAGATGCTTCACTTTCTGCCTTCTCGTTACGGCGCTGTTGCTTTTAACTGGCGCCAACGCAATCAACGACAATGAGGAACAGAAACAATCGAGGTATTCATTTTGCAGAGAATATCAAGCTTCAAGCTTCTTCAGTCCGTGCTTCTTGAGCTAATTGGTTCAATTAATTATCTGAATTTTCTCTCTCTCTCTCTCTCTCTAATTTTTAATGGTTAGAATGTGAATGTGTTTGTTGAATTGGTCTCTCTGAATTTCGTTGTTGCGTCGAATTTATAACAGGAATAATGTAGAAGAGAAGTTGCAGAGCTTGAAGAATTCGTCAATGGTGGAAAGGTTAGTGTTACCATTTTCGAGCTTTTCAGCTTTCGCGGTTTAAGATCTTCAACGATGGTCTTGTACTTTTAATCACCACCGTCCACGTGGAAGTCAGTGTATGACAACCGTTGGATTAAATATATTGGAGCTGGTTGGTGGGGAGGGGGGGGGATAGTATCTCAGAAAAGGAGCAATCTGGGGCCCTTAAGATCGGATCTGAAAAAAAATCTGAACCATTAATTCTGTTATGTTGTGAGGTTATTTTTATCATTTCCGTACCTAAACGATGTCGTTTTGCATTGGGGGTTTCATCATGTATCCATGTATTCTGCTGTTTCTGATTCAAGCAGTTGATCTTTATTTGTCTGTAATTTTTCAGGTCAGGTGATTCTCATGCAGTTGATAATCCAGAGGAGATAGCTTCTATGGTTGATATGTAATAATCTCTCTCTCTCTCTAAACGATATATTATTGGTTTCTAGATTCTAGTTATATTATTGGCTTCTATCTTATATGTCATGTGCCTGGTAGATTAGTTTATTTTTTTTTGTCTTGGGCTTAGAGAAGAGGACTCACATGACCATTACACTACTATCAGTAGATTCAGCACAGCATACCCACTTGGTTTTTAGTAGTAATTGAGGTGCGGCAGAAAAGAAGGAAAATGCCCTTGATAACTTCTCATGAATCCACCTTTGGGTATATATTAGATGCTCTTTTCATTCTGTTTTTGGTCATTTTGCCTTATGAAAACCCAGTCAAAGTGGTCAATCCAAGTGTTAACTGATAGCTACTGTACTGTTCCTTTTTTTTGGCCCCCACCCTTTTCCTTTGATAAGAAGCTACTTGGTTGGTTGGATCAACAACTTTCGATTGTTGGGCTTACCCCAAAATTTATGCCTCTTAAGAGTATTATAAGAAATCACCTATAAAACCCTCATCGTTAGAACTAGGGAAATTTAGAGCAAAAATCTACATTTGAACAAATAACACCTTGGAAAAACAGCACTACCTCAAAAATTTGAAACTAGAATTGTTTGGGAAGGACCCATTTAATGAAAATTTATATTTTGTTCGTAAAACAGTAGTATTTGATTCCCTATTTAATGAACCTTTATGGTTCTTTGATGCCTTTCACACTCGGACATAATTAGTAGGACTGCTATTCCTTTTCACCCACGTTACTATAAATCTTCAAAATTCTCTCTTTTGTTTTCCTAATAGGAAATATAATTCTTGCTTTAATTAATCCTTCACGTTCTGAAGTTCCCTTTCATGGTTCTAAGGAATCAACCATGTTCTTTGCAGATGAGATCTCTTAAAAACTTGAAGCATTTATATTCTATTTGCCAGCTTAACCACATGCTAATGTCCCGAGATCCGGCCATGTTGCTCATAATAAATTTCTTGCCTTCTTTTCTTTTCCTTATCCGAACTTCATTTCCAAGTGCAAATATCTTTTTATGCCGAAATCCAAGTTTCATGACTTCAATTAAGTCGTTGTTTCTTTTGTATATCAATAATTTAACTTTCTCTTTACATTTGTATTTTCAGTAGTCCCCTTAATTGCTTCCCTAATCCCATTCGTTGGTCGACAGTAGGTGAATGTAACTTTCTCCTAGATCTGCTGACAATTAATAGAATGAAAAAAACCATAATTTGTATGTATTCTTTTATATATATATATATATATATATATATATATATATATTTCACCATTTCTAAATTTATTATGGGCATTACCACTTATAATCTATCTGAGGGTAATTATGACTGGGGACACAAATTGCTAAGTTATAAACAAAATAATTTATTTCTTTGTTTGTATCTCATATATAATCTATCTGGATGCTAGTTACACAATTTTGTCTTTGACATCTCACACATACTTATATATATATATATATATATATAATTAGATTTGGTTTTGAATTTATATATAATAACATCAACATATCTTTTACAAATTTAATGACTTTGAATCAGTTATGAATTAGACTTTTTTCTCAAATTTCTCTTGGCTTTTACCTTTTGGTTGGTAACTCACTTCTAGAACAGAAACTTGTATACCAAATTGCCCAAATTACAGGGAATTCAATGCTCGATGCAAATCAGTGAATCACTCTCCAATAAACATGGATAAAATAATCGCATCATCCATTCCACATGATTATTTGGTCCTACCTACATTTACATATCAGTAAAGAAAACTGTGTGTTAATGATTGCCTTTGCCCTCCTGATCTCTACCAATAGAACCAAATACAATGTTCAACCCAGCCTGTTAGGAATTTATGCAGTTCCCACATCTTCCAACAAGGTGGGGTAAGCCACATGAATGGGCTACCTCTCTCCAGCCTGTCTACAAGCACAAACTCCAAACTGCACATCAGATCTGGTTTCACCATAACACTTTCTAGACATGTTTGTATTTTGGCTGATCTGGCAGCTGCTGTCTGACACATCTATGTTATTCAAACGAGACTTCCATGAACTTATTAAATGATCAGGACACTGGAACTTAATAATAAGGCTTTCACCACCGACACCCCAAGTACTAGGCAGATCCTATTAGCTCTTCCCCACCTTGGCATTTATTTATTATAGAGAAATTGAGGTAAGATGCCAACCCCGATTTTCCGTATGGACCGTATCATTCTATCCGTATACATATAATTATAGACCCACATGACCCACTAGTCTCAGCTATGGTGGGACATCAATAATAAAAGCATACTTAAACAGTTAATATTAAATTATTACTTATTAATTGGATTTAATTTTTAACACTTGTAAAAGAAAAATACTATCATTCACTTATTTATTAATAGATCATTAAAATAATTTAACATTTCAAATAGTTATTAATTGTTATTCAAAAATTCTTAAATACAACTTACAAGATATGTTACCGAGTTATCACTGTCTCAAACTTTTATAACTGCTTTTAAATTTTAATGTTAACCATAGTAGTGTATGGTTAGTTGAAGACAATAATAACCATATATGGTTAGTGTATGCTTTTAATTTTTTTTAATGTTTGCCATAGTTAATGATGCATTATAAGAGTATTGTTTTACATCAAATATATCTAAAACTTATCAAAGTCATGATATAATAGATATTGAATAATCACATTAGTTGTGTATCAAAATTAAATTTTTATTAATTTTTCTTTTGTTGCTTTGGCTTTTCTTCAAACCCCTGCTAGAATAAATACAAAATATTAATTAATTAAATAATTAATTGATGATGATGATGATGATGCAAGTTGCAACAGAAGATTGTGGTACAGTGCTAGTGCTAATGTCACTTTGGTGAATTTGAACAGGAGCATACGGAATTATACGGAGAGAAGGAATCTGAATTTTTTCTCATGTGGTACTGGGAATCCAATTGATGACTGCTGGCGCTGTGACCGGCGTTGGCACCGCCGCCGAAAGCGCTTGGCTGATTGCGCCATTGGTTTTGGACGCAACGCCATTGGTGGCCGTGATGGAAGGTACTACGTTGTTAGTGACCCAAGTGACAACGACGCTGTCAACCCCAAACCAGGCACCCTCCGCCACGCCGTCATTCAAGACAGACCCTTATGGATTGTGTTCAAGAGGGACATGGTGATCACTCTGAAGCAAGAGCTCATCATGAATAGCTTCAAGACCATTGATGCTCGTGGTGTCAACGTTCACATTGCTCATGGGGCTTGCATTACCATCCAGTTCATCACCAATGTCATCATCCATGGCCTCAATATCCATGATTGCAAGCAAACTGGCAATGCTATGGTTCGTAGCTCTCCATCACATTATGGATGGAGGACCCTGGCTGATGGAGATGGAATTTCCATTTTTGGTGCAAGCCACATTTGGATTGACCACAACTCACTGGCTAATTGCGCAGATGGCCTTATTGATGCTATTATGGGTTCTACTGCCATTACCATTTCCAACAACTACTTCACCCACCACAATGAGGTAAACCATGATCCTCAATGTCTTAGATAATTGAGGTAGTTAAGATAGATTTGCAGGGCTAAGGTATTAAGTTTATTGACTTCAAAGTATACAGGTTATGCTACTGGGTCACAGTGACTCTTATGTCCGAGACAAGCAGATGCAAGTAACCATTGCCTACAACCATTTTGGGGAGGGTCTAATCCAAAGGATGCCAAGGTAACTAACATCTTTTATGCCAGCCATTATTGTTAATATTCTCTTTCTTTTTTTGTGTCAGATATTAATATTCTTCTTGGGCACTTCAATTGATCTGATGAGCTGGGCTTTAGGCCTTCTTATTTGATGTTTTGTGTTGGGCTCCGGGAGGCCCAAATTTAAATTGACAACTTGGGATATGAGAGATCCATTAATGGAAAAAAAAAAGGCCTCTCCCCAGCCCATGTCATGTGTCTCAGGAGTCACCTCAGTTCTGCTAATTGATATTATGGCTTCATAGATTCTCTAACTTGTATTATTAACAATTGAGATTGATTATTGATAATGCAGGTGCAGACATGGTTATTTCCACGTGGTAAACAATGACTATACCCACTGGGAAATGTATGCAATTGGTGGCAGTGCTGATCCCACAATTAACAGCCAAGGCAACCGATACCTTGCCCCTCTGAACCGTTTTGCTAAGGAGGTAACATTTTTTATGTGTCTAATGTAAGTAGTGGCAATCTGTTGATGATGGTGATGTACTTTATGTTTAAAAATGGGAAAATTGATGTGGGCAGGTGACAAAGAGGGTGGATACAGGGGAAGGCATATGGAAACATTGGAATTGGAGGTCTGAGGGAGACCTTCTGCTGAATGGAGCCTTTTTTACTGCATCAGGAGCAGGAGCTGCAGCAAGCTATGCCAGAGCCTCAAGTTTGGGGGCCAAATCCTCTTCTTTGGTTGGTACCCTTACCTCTGGTTCTGGTGTTCTTAACTGCCGCAGGGGTGTCATGTGTTAATACCGAACACTATGAGCAACCAAAGGAAAAACCAAAAAAAAAGGGAAAAAAGAAGAAAGAAAAGCATAAAGGAAAGGAAGAAAGAAAAGTTTTCATTCTTTCTCCCCTTATTATTGCAATTACATAGATGTATTAAGTGAGTTTGCAGCAATTGTGGTCTCTACTCGTTTGTTTTGTCACCAGTTAGATATTGGGAAAAACTGTACATTTTTTTTTACATATTTCAACAGTTTTCAAATTGATAACAATGATTGCTTAGAAGCCATTTCCCCACTTTCGGAATTTCTTCACATGTGCAGTAGTTTTCCCCTTAATTTTCCAAGGAAAACAAAATCTATTCTCCTCTCTTCCCTCTAGCGGATTTTCGTCTTCCCACATGTCCCCTAGAGTTTGACCGTGTCTACTAGTACCCCTCCAGTCTGTTTGTAACTTTCTATGCCCTTCATTTTGGAAAACACTTATTTGTCCCAAATGAGATGGGCAAAAAGGGAGAAAAAAAGGAATGTATTATTACAATAGTTGTTTTTGCATTTGTTTAAATCAGAAGTTTATCCTCTTATACTCATGCCTTATAGTTATGCTTTGTTTTTTTAAATGCCTTTTGTGTTTCTCTTTTTATATAAAAAAATATTTATTTTATTTCAATAATTGGCATAAATTGAACTTCTTTGAATACAGTGTAGTGTCTCTCAAGCACTAAATTAGTATTAAGTAAAAAGAATGTGTTATTATTCATTAAAATTAGAAGGTTGTTATTATTATTTTTTTCTTTCTAAATTCCAAGTGACTTTTGTTTTCCTATTTTTAGAAAACAAATTTTTTCTTTCCAAGAATTGGCATAAATTGCATTTTGCTTTGCATGTGGCATGGGAGATAAGATACCAAAAGAACATGAGTCGCCTTAATTGGTTGCATTCTTCGCCTGCGCTACTACAAAATTATAGCACTATTCAACCTGCGTGGTGTGAAGGTCGGCTATGTCATTGCCTCCTCATTAAGGGGGTTTTTTTCTTTTTAATGAAAAACATGGCCAACAGAAAATTGAAAGAAGATAAAAATAAAATTTAGTGAATTAGAAAATATGAATAAAATTTATTTATAAGAGTAACTTATATTATATAACTCTAAAGATATAATTAATTATGTAACTAATAACAACTAACTAACTAACTAAATTAATAACTAACCACATGTGTGGTAATAGTTTCTCCGTAAGTTAGAGGATGAATACTTTGCATTTTTAGTTTAGGATGAACACTACAATCTATTTCAAACAAAGAAAATAAAATATAAGTAATATCATAATCACATTGGTCAACAAGAAAAATATGAAAAAGAAAAGGAATGAATGAGAACTAGTAACGGCTGAATTGAATAGCTCCTAAAAGTCTTCGACATTTCTTTAAGCCCCATCAATCTTCTTGCGACATTTTCACAGCACTTGTCCTAAACAAATTTGAACTTTTTTAGGCTACCAAACAATAATACAATAGAGAAAATTTTAACTATCTCAAAAAAGGCAGAAACAAACTGAATCAAAGTCTAATCACTATGAAAAAGACATAAGCTAAAATCAAATCCGGGTTAAGGTTGAACAGAGATTAAAAAAAAATTGAACCAAAGCATTATTCAAAAACACCGAAAATTGCATCATCACTCCCAGCAAAACAAAAATAGGCAGCACGTGGCAAATGAAGACCATCCATCAAATGTTGTGCCTCTGCAACATCCAGACCAACCTTTCATCTGTACAAATCTGGAATAAGAGCTTTAAATCCAAGACCAAGTTGAGAAATCTTCACAGCATGGTACTTAATTTTGATTACCACACTTTTACTAAAAAAATATTACCATTTGAAGAATCATCATCCTCTGTTTACTTCGTGGCTAGAGCATAATAGCATGATTAGGAAGTCTATACAATGATTAATAGTGAACATGAATTTAATTAGTCATGTACCTACAAAAAAATAAAGAACTTCAAGGAGTTAAGCACATTCAGAAAAGAAAAACAAAAACAAAAAATCCAGAATTCAGAATTTTTTATTTTTTATTTTGCAAGAGATTGATATATATATATATATATACACACACACACACATAAGTTTACAGTCACAGTCACAATATATAGTGTGTTTACATTAAATTTTACAAATTTAATTTTAGTTAGAAGTGAGTGTAAGTGAAGTTATTTATATTTGGAACCATTTTTTTAAAAATTGATTTTGTTAAAATAAATGTTATTAAAAATCACTTTTGCATGTGTAATTACTAAAAAAAAGTATGCGTTATTTTGAGATAAATTATTAATAAATCGATGTTAAAAAGATTAATTAGAAATAAATTGATGACAAAATAAATTCTTTTAAAAGTTAAGTTTGTTTAAAGTATTGTAAAATAAAATTACTTTGAGTATAACTATAATAATATTTTTAAAAACTATTAGGTTATATTTATTTAAATATTATTAAAATAATAATATAATATCAAATTATAATGTATTTCTATCAAAACACAAAAAAAAATTCTTTCATCGCAAAATTAACAAAATATTACTTTTACATTTGGGATATTTCAAACATGATTCTTCTCTAAGTTGTCAAACATGTTAATATGATGGTCAAGGCAAATTTTATTTCCAAATATGATTCTGGAGTGGCCAAACCTCATTTGGTAATGAGTAAATGACATATGCATCAATTAGTCATGCTTCCATGTTTAGGAGAAATTTGGTCAGCAAACTATCGTTCATTTTCAAACTTCGGATCCACAGATACTGTGAATCACCTAATATCGAAAAACCATTTAACAATATGCCAAATACGTACCAATCTTCATTCTTTTTTTTTTTTCCAACATATATTAGAATATCACATTTCATTAATTAAATATTATATTATGATAGGTGCATGTGTTTACTTTAGAGCTTCCTCTCATTCATATGCTTAATGCTCTTAGACTGGCCGGGTAAGTGGGCATTGAAGATGTGATTAGTAAAAATGAAAACTAAGAAGAACGAACATATCGATAGTCATAAATCAGAAATAAAATTACATGTCCAAAGGATGAGAGAATAAAGGGGAATAAATGAAAACCAATTGGCTTTGATATTTACATTCCTTTCTTGGCAAAACTTTTATTTAAATTTTATGATAAAAATTAGATAAAATTACAATGTTTAAAGCCCTAACATTAGTCAATGTTGATTGGTTCCACGGGTTTAAATTTATGTTTGGGAGGATGACATGTAAGGGAATGGAATGGAATGACACTAAATTTTACAAAATGAGTATTTGAGACTTATTAAAGAGGATGGAAGGGAGTGGCAATAGATAGACTAAAGACCTCTCATTGCCATTAAAAACCTCAATTTTGTTATCGCTCTAAATTTGGGTGTTTAGGAGGGAGTGACATGATTTGGTGAAAAAAGTAAAAAGTAAAATGTATGTCTTTCCATTTCACCTACTTAAATTATAACTTTCAAACAAGAGCGTAGGGAGTCCCTTCCATTCCTTTATTAAACAACCAAATAATAGAGTAACATCCATCTTTCCATTCCATTACGAGTCACCTCCTTCCATTCTCTTTAAAACTCTCAAACATACCCTAAGGGTCAGAACTAAAATGATGCACTTTCCAAGTGTATGGTTTGGAACCCTCCTCAATTATTTGTCCCATTTGGTGGTCATCCTCCGAGTAATCCCTTCAAGATCTTAAACATATCACTAATACCAATATCTTTATTATCATTTTATTTTCCCAAAAAAAATTCAAAACTACACAACGTTGTCCAACAAACAATAACATGAAATTCTAAAATAAAGTATAGTGTAATCACTGAAAAATAATAATTTTTTTATAAATTCAAATCCAAATATTCTTATAATATCATGTATATTTCTTTTTAAACATGAACAA
Source organism: Styphnolobium japonicum (assembly GCA_023212625.1). Lineage (NCBI taxonomy): Eukaryota > Viridiplantae > Streptophyta > Magnoliopsida > Fabales > Fabaceae > Styphnolobium > Styphnolobium japonicum. The sequence continues at coordinate 20,792,907 of JALBWW010000014.1, forward strand.
AACATAACATATGTTGTACATATATATATTACAATTACTTACATACCTACAAACATAAAATTACTAATATTCTTATATATTTATTTAGTGGGTGCCCGTGGGAATGAGATCTTGATCTCAGTCCCTGTCCTTGTTTATTAATCGAAGACAAATTTATCTCATTCCCTGCCTCATAGAGAAAGTTGTGTCTCCATATTTGCCCTTTCACCCATACTACTAGAAAAACAACTTTTAGAGACGAAAAAATTCTGTATCAAAATTATAAAATTATGTCACTAATTTAAATAGAGAAGGAATCAGTGACAAAACTTAAGTCATCGCTAAAAAGGCCATTGCTAAATATATAGAGACAGAAATTTGGGTCCGTCGCTAAATAGGGACGGAATATTCTGATGCTAATTAAATAAAATTCTGTCACTAAATGAAGCAAAGATCTGTATTTATCTTTTTTTTTTTAAATTAAATTAATATTTTTAGCGGCGGAATAATTTCGTATATTCCGTCGCTAATGTTATAAATTTTTTTTCAAAAAAATGGGCATTTAGCCTCGAAACCACGGTTTTAAAAAATCGTTGCTACATGCATTTTAAAAAAAATAATGAAAATGCCTTTTTAAAAAAATAATATTAGCCACGTGTTTACATATATCTTCAGCAATTATATACAGGATAATGTTTATATCACCTAACTAACATATCTATATTATTATTATTATTATTATTATTATTATTATTATTAGGAATAAAGAAGCTGCATAGGCAATCAAATCAAATATAAAATATCTAATTTTGCTACCTAAACTTACTTGTCTGTTCCCAAATTGGATAAGCCTTGAGCCATCATAATCAAACCATAAAGTACTATGATTGTCCACATGAAACTTCACTCTAGATTAATTTAATAAACAATAAGTAATGTTTATTTAAATTGATGCACTCACTTAGCAAGAAAGTTCCATCATATATTAGAAAACAAAAAAATAATTCATACAAATCCAGAGCCACTCAATTTCTCACGTAAAAAATCAAACCATTTTATTTTTCTCCATTTGTACATCATGAACCTATCTCTAACAGTTTCTATTCACAAAACCAAGATGATGACTGAAAGGAGAACATACCATAAGTTCACTAACTAGCTCAAGATAAAGCAAGGACACCAACTGCTCACCAATGGAGGGCTCCAACTCCTGACAATTTCTACTTATCTACAATTACATAAACAAACAAAATAATTTAGTACTCATACTCCAATCTGACTTTAACCTAACTACCACAAACATCATACAAGTCAATTTGTGAATTAGACGTGACAATTTGGTAAATAAACATAATGAAGGACCAATACAATGTTAGCCCAAGGTTTTTTATTAGCATTTATTTTATGATGATTACAAACATTACTTTATCATTAACAAAGATTGCTTACACTTGATCCTAGTTAAAAGACTATTCTGCAGATTTATCAAAGCATTAAAGCTGAAATTCTCAAAGATAAGCAAGCTGATGAGCTGACTCATGAATGCAAGATAAGCTGACTCATACTGTAAACCCAAAAATACTCTGTTCAACTCTGTTTTCTGTCTCTAACTGCAAGATGATTCTAGAAAGTTTCTCAAGCTACCAAATCGTTAGAATATTCTTTGGAATGGATGGAATGATACTAAATAAAAGGGAATGACAGACACAAAAGAGAAAAAGGACACCATGCACCCACTAGCTGCCAAAAGAGGTTATGAACAACTGGTACAATACAAAAACTGCAACGTCCTTGTGCTGCAACGTTCAAATTTGAAGCTGCCTATAAATACCCACCATTTTTCCAAAGATACAACAAGAAGAGGACAAGGGAAAAATAGAAGAATTAGTTGTGCTTCACTCTGAGAATCATTTGTAAATCTGTGGAGCTTATCATTATATATCCAACTCTTTGTGAAAGAGTTTTAACTCTGTTTTCTTGTAAAGCCCATTGAGGGTGTGTTGTTTCATAGCTTGGAGAGGATAGGATGGATCAAAACTACTTGTATCTAGCTTGGAGAGGCTAGGGTGGATCAAAACTACTTGTATCTAGCTTGAAGAGGCTATGGTGGATCAAAGAACACTTGGTTGATAGTGAAAAATCTCAGTTTTGCTAAGGGCTGGATGTAGGTTCCACATTGGGCCGAACCAGTATAAATTTCGCTGTGCAAGCTCTTTCTTAACCCTCTCTTTACTGCATTTGTGTGTGAATGTTTATTTGTTGATGTTCAAACTTGTATGTGCATGCTTTGTTTAAGTTTAAAATTCTGACTTAGATAAGCTAGCTCACTGTCATTGATAAGCCAACTTATCTCTATTGTGTTTTGAGTTTTTTGTGTGTTGCATAAGATTTCATTTTTGATAACACTTGATTCAACCCCCTTCTCAAGTGATTTCTTACTATCATACAATATATATATATACTGCAGATATATGATGAGTACATGTAAATTGTACATTTGAAAATATATCCCATTTTCTCTATACAGTACACGCAACATCTACCACATAAATAAAACATTAAATGGAATATCTTCAATTCCTTGAGAAGCAATAAAATTCAGGACCCTTCAAATATGGTTTGGTCTTGATCTTGTCATCTACATATCAATATCACTTTTCGCGTAATTTGCCACCATAAACACCTAACCTATAGATTAATGCCTAAACTTAGTTTCTACAATCACCATGCATCCACTGTGTTGCTAGAAATCAACATTATGTCATACATTAGGAAGTTGGTTTATTTCGTTGACTGATAGCTGTGGCCAGTTATATATCAACTCTCACTTGTTGAAATGCCAAGCAGTTAATAATGATATCCTAGCAATAGTAAAAAGTTACAAAAGACTGCACCTATTTATATCAAATAACTTGTGCTTAGGGGAACATCAACCACTAGCGAGCAATTGAAAAACCCATGTGGCTGCATCATGAATTGCAGGACCAAATAAATTACAACACTGCGTACAGAAAATTATTAGCAGTTCTGTTTCCAAACAAACAACTTTGTTCCATAGATTCTATTGAATACTCCTTCCAAAGACTAGTGCCTATTTTTTCTAATATAGCATGGTTTATCAAATATATTCTAAACTTAAATTTTACATGTTGCATGAACAAATAATCTCCTATGTTTTGAGCGCAAAGTGACCCAAAGGTTGTGCTTCAAGAAAGTTGCTCTTCTCAGAAACTTGGCCTCTGAACCAGCTCAAGGTAAGCAATTTGAACCAGGTACTAACTTGTAACCTGTTAGCTACTTAGTTCGGTTTACAGTCCTAAGCAATTTATAAATAAATGCCATTTCACACAAAGCCATGCAACTCCACACCAAACGATAAATTCTCAATGCTGGATTCCCAAATAAAGTGTGTCAAAACCGAGTAAACCATGTTAAAGTCTGTCATATTGGCAAAATCGCAAATTCCTATAATTCCTAAATCGTCTTAAACCGGCCATCTAGATCATTGACCCTATTGACTAGCAGGGAATCAAACCAATTCTTCCTTTATTCACAAAACAACATACAGGGCATATACACTCAATCATAGCTAACATGTATATTACCATCAAACAGCCAAATTCAGAATTGAACACGTGAAATCCATTTTCATTTAGCAATAGGATTTTGTAGTTCTGGACTTATATCAAATTTGATTACAGACTATTGAAGTTTTCAAAAAATTTGCACCCAAACATAGACCTAGCAAAAACAGTAAGTGGGTCCTACAAGGCAACTGAAACATGCTAAGTCAAGCAACCTATAAACTAAAAGGATGAAAAGAAAAAAAAAACTAACAGGGAACCTAAGTAGCAACTGAAACTCAACAAGGCTAAAGTAAACTATAAACTAAATTTTAAAAAAAGAAACGACATGCAGGGCTATTAAAATGACTAAAGATATCTATCTGTCCAAGTTTACAAAATACCAAAATCCCAAAAACCAAAGATTAGGCAAACTATAACCATGGCTTCAAATTCAAATTCTCAAAACAGTCCCACCATCAGGACAAGTAAACACCTTAAAATGGAATTGCAGCACCCAAATCCAAACCAAATTACAATCACAAAAAAGTAAGATTGTAAGACAAACAAGAGGTCCATTTCATGAAAATATGGAAAGTTAACCCGTTAACAAGAATCTAGTCAATATTAAATAATCATAACCATCAAAGACCCTCATTCGTTGTTAGACACCAAAACATAAACTGATAAATTATTTCCATCCATATAAGCATTTCAGTTCACACACTCATAAACATGTCATTTTCCTAAGCAAATAATGGACATAGAAAACAAAGCTTTCAACCCAAATGGCCTTCAACCAGAGATGCACACAAACAAAGACCCAACTCAGCTAAAATCTGAACATGTACAATTCATCTCATTCTTTGACCACTAGTTCGAACGTTATTTCATGAAGAAACCCAACCAGCCTAAGAACTTTACCAATGGCTGCAATGTAATGGACTCACTCACATTCACCGCAAACACTTCCAGAAAATGAAGCACAGAACATGACCTTCAAGCTCCTCTTCCTCTCGCTTCTCTTCTCTTCCCTTCCCCAACATCGCCGCACCCAACCCATCACCTTATTCACCCCGTTTTGGTTACCACGAATGAGGTGGAAAATGGGAGATTAGAGTTTGAAAAGAGAGATTGGGTTAGGGTTTTGGAGGATTTTGTGTTGGAGGATTGTGTTAGACCAAAACGCGCGATGTTCATTTTTAGGTCTCCACCAATTTAGCAACGGAACTGTTCTGTGGTTAACTTAAATTTTCTTTAAAAATATGTAATTGCCTATTTAGAGACGGACATATTCCGTCGCCACAATTTTTTTTGATTTTAATGTTTTTTGTAAATTCTTTTTATAAATGATTTTTAACTTTTAGTGACGGAATATGAGATGGAATATATTAGAGACAAACAAATTTCATCTATGATTCCGTCACTAAAGATGATAAAAAAATTTGGTCGCTAACTTTTATTTTCAGTCACAATTTTTGTCCTTGTTGGAGACAAAAAAATACTATCTCTAAATTCCGTCTCTAAATAGCGTTTTTCTAGTAGTGCCACTTAAATGGTTGTTATCTTTATTAGCAACAATATATTATGATAATCCTTATCTTACATATAAGCAAAATAAGTGAAAACATGAACTTTGTTGAAAAGAAGTTGAGGTAGATAACTCAACAAAGAAAACAAAATGAGAAAACAATAGGACAATCTTTTTTAATATAGGAAAATGTTTCTTACACACTATTTTTTTTACACCACTTTTACACTTGGTTAACGATGAGTAAATTATTGGTTAATGAAGTATATCGTTTGGTTAATGGGTTTGGTAACCAATCACTTACAAGTTGGTAATCTATTAACAAAACGATATACTTCATTAACCAATAATTTGTTCATCATTAACCAAGTCCATGAGTAATCGATTACTAAAACCCATTAACCAAATGATATATTATATTAGCTAAAAATTTACTCATTGTTAACTAAGTGTAAAAATAATGTAAAAAAAAATTATGTGCACATATCATTACTCTTTAACATAATAGACATACATTCAAATATTTGTAAGAGTAAAACAAACACATATAATTATACTCCTCTTAATTTATAACATTTCTCAAATTATATACTTTTATTTTTATATTAAAAATGCAACTTGGTTTTGTAAAAAACAAATTCATAAAATTAAGTTTAAAAAACTTTATTGTAATATAAAGCTCAATAGCAACTAATTATAAGTGAGATTTTTTCTTTCTTTTTGAGTCACTTAACAATGTTAAGTGTGTCAAAGTTAAGAAATGGGCTGGAGTGTGATTTATAGTCAAATTTAAAGTTTTTTCTCATTTTGACAAACCTCAATATAATGGAGTATAATTTGCTAGATAAAAGAAAAATGCCAATGCAATGCTCTTTGTAGCTATTGGTTCAACTTCAAGTTTCAAGTTTCAACTCTTCAACAGTTATGGGAATTGGCTTCCTGCTGGAATCAGACTCAAACTCTGATAGGATATGTGTGAGGTGGCTCTGTCCCGTCTTTGTCTAGTTTAATTTTGGGGGTTAAGCCTTTCTCTTTTTTCTTTTCTAGAAGTTATCTGATGTCTGAGAATGAGCATAGAAAAAAGGTTAACAAAATCCACTTGTTGCATTCTTCTGGAGCTTGGTTTCTGTCTTACTCACTCAATCTTTAAACTAATTATAACTGGTTCAATTGGTAAAAAAATTTAACAGTTTAACATTCAATAATTTTTTTGTTAAACACACTCTCTGCTCACAGAGTAAGGTTGCATAATTGTACAACAATAAAAGTCTTGTGCACTAATCCGTTCTTACAGAAGAGTTAAAAGAAAAGAAGGTACGGTAATAGAAATTAAAGATTTAATGATAAACTTTATTGAAAATTGGAAGATGATTTTCAGGTCATTTTTGGGCATTAGCTTTAGGTGGCAAGCTAGCTAGGGTAGAAGTTTTAATCCCTAATATATTCCATATAAACCAAAAGAAAAGATAATGATTTCCCATCAATAGCTGCAAGTATTTCATTACCAAAACAAGAGCAGATAATATATTATTATTACATATGATATGAATATATTATATGCTGGTCGGAGCCCCCCACTACAATCTACATGGGAACGTTAACAGAATGGAGAAAAAGCAATAGGCAGTGATAGGGGCCTAGACGGTAGAGAAAAGGACTCATTTTTTATTGTTGCAAAAAATCTTCTAAAGCTCTTCTGTCAATATCACTGATATCCACAGAATCAATCAGCTCTGTTAGCCTTTCACTGAGGCCTTCCACCTCTTTCTGCAGCTTTCTGATGTGAGAGCAGGTTTCCATCAAGATCTTGGACACTGATTCCTGCACCTAGACACACAAGCTTCTGGTCAGCTAGAAATGGATCTCTATAATGAAGTAGGATTTGAGAATAACGTTAAATTAATCTTGAGAATTAGTGCATGTTCAAATTAACTTATTTTACACTTAAAAAAAACTCTTCAGTTAAAAAATTTCTCATATCTTGATTATAAGTTTTTTTTTAGAAATAAAATAAGCTAATCCAAACACGCACTTACTATTCACACCACCATCACCTTTGGCTGTCTGGCTAGAGTAAATGCGGTTATGGTATTGACTATTGAAAATAATGTAATTATGCAGACCATGCAGAAAGATAATGTTTTCAAATGTTCATGTCTTAGCAGGGTCATACCCTTGAGTTGCTTCTTTGGTTCAGTTGTGGCAGCAGTACTTGTAACCTTGACGCAAGATCATTAATCTCATTCTCTGTGAACTTTGAAGTTCTTGAGCTTCTCTGGCCAGACATGACTGGAAGTTCTACTTCTGCTTGCTTACTTTCTTGTGCTCACACTTTGGCTTATGCTTGCAGTTTGTTGCGGAAAGTTTCCCCCAGGGAAGCTGCCTAAATAGAGGATGAGGATGAGGGGCGAGAGACTGTTTCCCAACAAGTTTCTTGAAGGCACTGATTAGTTGGAATAAGACAACTCATGACAAACATTTGTAATGTGAATTGTTTGAATCAGGGCCCCTTCATCACACATTTCTGCAGTACATGGCCCACAATTACTGTGGTTTTTAGAGTCACTGCCTAACAAAAACCTTATAATATAACGCCACGAGCTTAACTTATTTCTGATGCATGTATCCTGAAAGACAGCATTAATATTTTTTTTTGGTGTGGATTAAACATTAAACACTTGAGCTATAGATGTAAGGAGAGCACCAAAATGTACCTTCTTGTTTGTTTTGGGAGAAAATTAAGGTTTGGGGTGCGTATACCTACCCTATTTGATTGCTTGCTAAATATTCCTTCACAGAACTCGTCAGTTGGTTCACTCCTCACTCTCCCTAATGCATAATTTTCTCTTTAGATATGGAGCATTTGTTGGTTGGGACATCAAAATCTGATCCAATATGGGGGGTAAGAATTTTGAGAATAAAGGGTATTGACATTGAAGAATGATTAAAGAATAAATGGCCCACGTTTGCTGTGTTAATTAATATCGGAACAACAAAGAACATTTTCCATCTTTAGCTTAGAATACTTGACTAATTTTGGCCTTATTCAAATATTAAAGCTGCTAACTAGCTAGTTCTCATGCAATCTTAATCATAGCATTGGTGGGAAGAGAAAAAAAAAGCTAATAGAACTGTCAGCAGATACCTAGACAGAGAACAAACAGGAAAAATCATTACCTACTGAAAATAAGTGTTACTACGGTGATCACCTTCGGTTTTTGTATTGGTGGTTCTTCTCATTTTGTGAAGACATGTTCCAATCACTTAGGTAAGAATCCTAAAATATTTGATCCAACTTCACATTGTTCACATGCACCAGTTTAGCAAATCCTTTGCTTATTGTTGCATTTTAATGTTGTTGTTCCTATGGAGATACCCTACCCGTTATGTGAGCCCAATTTCAATGATCAAACGAGAAACTCTAATACTGCTACAGTGCTACATAATCTAGTTTTTACTACCAAAAGGTTTCTTTTTCTTCCTGTCTCCTTTTTTTATTTTATTTTTTCTTACCTTTTTTTTTTCATGTTTAGACATTAGAGGTTAAAGCTTGATGTGACGAACCATGCACAACAAGATGAATGACTAAACTACACAGACATGCGTATGAAGGCGACAACCTGGAAGAGGTGCTGCTGGTTGAGTCAGGGTGACTCTGGTGAGGAAAATGGCAAAGACAAAACCAATAATAGGAGTTTTGGCATCATTTACCGAACCTCTAATTTCTCTAATTTGGCCCCCCTAACTTTGCGGTAGCAACTATTAAACTATTGTTAGATTTGTTAGACAAAGCTATTGGGGCACCAACTTGGCGTTTGAAGATTGGACAAACAGCAGGGATATGTCATGCTACTATACAGCCTCTGATATTGCTGACACCCTTTTAACCAAAATTAAAGGGTACATCCATGTCTTTCTACTTTGAGACACCCCAAAATGGTCTTCAGTCTTCAAGCTTTATCACCCTCTTCCGGTAATTCAGTGCTTAATTGACGTCAAAATAGACAAAAAAAAAAAGGTAGTGGCAAAGATTTGATTGAAAATATATTACACTAGGTTCAAGTGTTACTAAGCTTAGTCATCACTATCATGCAAATAACGTGTTGGGTAGTCTTACGTATACGTGCAAAGTTGTTTGTAATGAATCCGTAAGTTCTAGCGGCCAAACACTAGCTGGACATTGATATTTCATGCACAAAAGTCAATCAAAGAAGTTTCTGCTTCCAGTGAATCACATGCAGCCACTGATGCTTGAGTCGTGAATCAAATGGGGTTTACTAGCTAGCGATTAAAGCGGAGAGGGGGTGAAATGAAAGAGATGAAGGCATAAAGCTACGGGTAACTGTGTTGGTCAAGGACAAATTTTCAAATCCTCATTTTCTTTACTGTTTGCTAGTGTAGGAGGACCTTGGCTTGCATCTACTCTTCACGTTACTGTTGGAGGATTTGTATAATCGCACCACCACCAACAAAGGAACAATGCACACCACATTCTAGAGCTAGTGGTCATGACTCATGAACCTTCTATACTATTGAACTCTACAGGGACTAGGCTGTAGGCACCAGGCACCGTACACGTTTGTAAATTGTAGCATTCTCATATAACTACCAATTGCCATAGATCTCTCTGGTCCAAATTTCTCATCCTAATAGGGTGTAGGGTAAAGTAGATCTCACGTGGACCTTTTAGCTTATGTCAGGTACGATGCTAATTAATTGTGGTTCTACGCTCTTTTATGGTGGCCCTTTAATCAATCCGTTATGGCTGTTTCGTTATGTCCACTTGCCTTCCATGAATGAAATTTGGGAAACGACATATTGTCTCCACTCTATATCGGTAAACAGTAAGAGATTGTGATGTAGCAAGAAATAGGAATCGTGAATGCAAATGTCAGAGAGAATAGTAGTAGTGTCCACAAAACACGAGGGCTAAGCACAAAGCTGAGCTGTTTCTTTTTCCTTTCTTTTTTGTCCATGAGGAGATGAGCTAACCATTATTTAATTGACAATGGCCAACTTTCAACTCAAAGTTTGGCTACTTGGCGACCATTGAATAATCATCCAACTCTATATCCATATGTAAAGAAACAGTAGTTGAATAAAAATAGGAGACATTCTTAAGAAATACATGGGCAGATGGACGTAAGACAATGATCTCATACCATATCATTCAATGTGTGCCATGTTAACCACAACATTTAAACTTTTAGTACTAACCGTGGTTAGTTGAAAACAATGATGATCAACATAGCGTGATACACATTAAGTGATGTGGTGTAAAAGTATTATCTTTGAGTAAGTGTATCTATAAATCTCACTAAAATTAGGTAGTGAGTACAAGGATGACAATTTAAACTCACCCCATAAGTACCAAATCCACCCTAATCCACATGAGGCGGGTTTTAAACCTGCGAGAACTCACCCTTCAGCAGGGGCGGAGCTGAGGGGGTATAGACTATGTTGCAGGATGAATTTGGGTTTAAGGTCTACTCACTCCTACCTGCACCTCCTATTCTTCCATAAAGAACGTGTTTCATACTTGATATAGCTTGAGATTTTTTATGCAGTGAGTAATTTTTTTAATAATTTATATTATATTGTGTATTAGATAATATATGCAGGTAAGATGCGAGTAAGGTTCAAGTTCTATTATTTATTTACAAATAGGGTGCGGGTTAAAGGTTCCATTAAGAGGTACGGGGCAAGTTCAAGGTGGGCAAATACCCGTCTTACCCACTCCATTGACAAGCCTACGTGAGCGTCAGAACTCTCCAAAATTAAATAGCTATTGGGTCGTTTCATGACGGAAGAGTCAGTTGGGAGAAGGCAATAACAGATAAGGACGCTTTTAGCTTCACAGTCATTTCCAAAACAATCGTTTACTGATCTTATATTCTTATTCTTGTATCAAATGGTTCTCTAAGTAAGTTAATGCAGAATAGGGACAGCCCGATGGCATTGGTACCAACCCATAAATGAACTCACTGTGTATCCCTTGTGGATGGAAAAAAGTACGATTTCATTGTTTTCTGCTCTCTATTTTTACATGAGAAAGAACTGAACTAAACATGGCCAAAACCACAGTGGGTGGTCATAGGAAGGGTGTCCTAGTTATTTGTCATTTCCTTAGGGAAAAAAGAAACATTCCAAAAGTTTCACAAAAACAGAAAAAGAAAAAGAAACATTCCAAAAGTTCCCAATAAGTAACAGAATCGATCTCAAACTTTCACGCACATTGTAACCACAACATTAACAGAGGACAATGGCAATCATGGAGCCTTTTGCCAGGGAGGTTTGAAAGAATATGGAACGAGGGATACAAAAATCAGTTATTTATCCAGTAGGCCAACTCTTAAGCTGTGTTACAGTCTTTTTCATTTCAAAAGCCAGAATAACAAATGATAAATTATACGAATAGGAAGAATAGTTTTCCTCATTGTACATTTACAGTCGTCTAATTAGCATCCAGACTTGGTGCATATTTCAATCTTGCCCCAGAATTGAGGTAAATAATCTTTAACGCAATGACTAAGAATATTCCAAATGAAAATAAATTTTATTGCAATTTTCCAAAATTAAATTAGTTCAGCTGGTTCACAGTCATGTACACCGTGAAACTGTCCCTCTAAATCTTCAAGTTTCCTTAGGCCATTTCTGCTGTGTTTGCACAAAAGCTTCAATTCGTGAACACTCTACTCTTCACTATCTTTTCTACCTCAGTTACACTCAAATGCCTGATCCCATTCTCCTTCAACCATCTCTTCCCCCCTGCCATACATTCTTGCACTCTGTTTTCATCCATCTTCAACAACTTAAGACCTTCACTTGCTTTTGGGAAAAAACCTTCTGGTCTCAAACACCATGCCCCAAATACCCCAAATAAAACATCTAAGTCACTACCAAACCTTTCAACACCACCATTATGAAATTTTACATTGCTTATAAGAATCCCATTAAAAATTAATCGATCAATCCCTGCTGCCAAACTTCTCCAAACTCCAACAAAATCCCTACTATTCAAACCTACTTCTACCACTGACATTTTACCTTGCATATAATCCAGGGCTTCTATTAGAGTCTTTGACACAGTCCATCCTTCTTCACCCTTCTGCCATTGCCTCTTGTTCTTCACATAATCTCTAGAACGAGCATCAAATCCTCTCAAAATAACTAGAGATATCTTCTCAACCCACTCTATTCTAAACTCCTCCAACTTTTTTATCTCCTCATCAAAGATACCCCTTCTGGAACTCACTGGCAAGCCTTCACTATCTCTATTTGCATTACTTGACAATTCCACTTTATCATCCTGGTCCATCCCCATCTCAAGGAAAAAGACATCCTCAGACCATTCCTTTAAAACAGATTCAAAGTAATGAGCAGCATTGATGGAAATTGCAACTTTAATTACAGCATCATCATCAGTTAAGGCAGTCAATCCTTCAGCCTCTTGGCAGCGAATAAGTATGGAATCAAAAAAATTTCTTATAATAGGCACACCTGCTAATCTGAGAAATCTTGACCTCAAAGTAACACTAGGCAATGATCGACAACGATCAATAACAGATGCTAGATGACGAAGAAAGGCACTGGAAACCAGAGGAGACTTGTGATCATCAGTACACGATGAAAGAACTACCCCTTCAACTTTCTTTCTCCAATTTTTCTCATCATCGATATCAGGTTTCAACTTATCTAGGGCATCACCGAGCTCTATTTCTGCCCATAGATCAAGCCAGTCTGGTCGATCACAAAATACTAACAGAGAAGAAATTTTCTGCAGGATATCATCATCATCAAAGGATAGCAAAATCCCAGAATGCTCCACCAAAGACTTAATCCTTTTGTCGAAAGCTATCATCAAGTCAATAAGATGCAGCCATGATATTCTAGCAGATGATCGAATACCTGTAACACTCTCCTCGTCTAGTTGATTAATGTAATTGGGGAAAATTTCTTTTGCCAAGTATGTGGATAAGGAGGTTACCATTGCTGAGATCCACTCTTCTCTGCAACTATAGCCAATTAGCTTTGCTTCATCAACCAATGGCTGCAACATTTCATCCATTGTGTCAACATAATCCCTTGTGATCTTATATACGAGAGTAAAAATAAATTCCGGTTTGTCAACCCATTTTGAGAAATGTCGTTGGGCTGCCAATGACAAGGGACTCACAAGCTCTTCAATTACCCAAAGTGGTTGTCGTAGAGCGACTTCCCGATCATGGCCCTCGAGTTGCCTAGCTTTCCTTTGCCCTTGCAACTCCTGTAGGTTGCATAAAGCAAGAAAGTTTTCAGAGTACTTGTGTTTGAGATCTGCTTGCACACTCAGTAGAGGATTCAAGATTTGGTTTGCATTCCTTGCATCTGAATATGAGGAGCTCAAAGCAGAAAGAGGTGGGGGCCATCCAAGTGAAGCAAGAAGTGCCCGATGATCGGCAATTGCCTGAGGTCTTAAAACGGCTAGAGCTCGATCTACTCTATGATCAACTGCTGATACAAGATGCTTCCACTGAGGGTGTCTCTTCGTAATCCAAGTTAATATTTCTTCTGTCATTTTAAGCGTTTTAATAGCAAGCAGACGCATTTCCTGCAACATTTGAGAATATATTAAGGAATATAGTGATGCTATAGTTCCCAACATCATCTGGTTCGAATTATGAAAAGGTGCTCACTTCTGAATTCTGATTAGAAGAATGCTTCCTCAGGTTTCTGTTCATGGTATATGATACAGCATCTTCAATATCACCAACCAAAGTATCAAGTTTTAGTGCTGTCTCTGGAAGACACACACAAAGGACTATTAAGAAACTAGCAACATTGACAAACAAAGGGTAACAGTAATAAAAACATCATCTTGCATTTTTCCCACAACATTGACAAAAGGGTAACCATCATGAATTAAAAAAGCACAACATTTATCGAAGATCACAACAAACCCATATCAAAACAATCACCGAAACACAAAAATTTCAATAAAAACATCATCTTGCATTTTTCCCTAAGAAATCAAACCAAACGCAGCAACCATCATGAAAAAAAAAAGCACAACATTTATCGAAAATCACAACAAACCCATATCAAAAAAATCACCCAAACACAAAAATTTCAATAAAAACATCATTATGCAATTTTTCCAACAACGTTCTTCGATTTGCACAATAAAAAATAAAAAAACCTGAAAAACCCACCTGCATAAACACGAACGGTCTCCAACCTAGCCACTTCCTTTGCCAAAGCCGCAAGTTCCTCTCTGAAAACCTTCCCTCCCATGCCACTTCCCTCTCCTCTTCCTCCATCTTCACTCAACACACAAAAATTTCACAAAATTCAAACCCCACAATACCCAAAAAAAAAAAACGTAATTGAATTCTTGAAAAACGAATCAAACAAACCTGGCACAACGCTAGAAGAACAAGTTGAGGAAATTGCGTTCAACCTGGCATTGGCATCGCCGAAGAGGACGTGGATTTCGCCGGAGAACGAAGCGTAAGCTGCGAGACTCGCTCCGAGTCTCCGATTCAACTCGGCCAACTCTCGATCCAACTCGGAGCACTGAGTTCGGAGCTCGGCAGCGAAACTCGGAGCTTCGGAGAGGGCGCGTTTGGTGTGGAATTTGTGGTTGAGGAAGGAGAGCAAGGAGGGTGAGAGGTGAGAAGGTGGTGGCAGGGTTTCGAGCAACTCCATGAATTCGTGCGTGTCTCTCGAAGCTTCTTCGCCGCCGTGTGCGGTTGTTCTCCGGCGTTGGATTTTCCGATGATTCGAACCTTCGACGTCGTGGTGGTGGTGGATACTTTGGATGGATCCCCAAGGAACGAGGTCCGAATTTGATATTTTTTTTTAAAAAAAAATTTATATTTATATTTATATTTATATATTTTTTATTTTTTTAGTTTAATTCTTCAATTTGTTATTTATATATTTGAGGTTTTTTTATTTAAGAAGATTTTTAACTTTATTCTATTAAAATATTATTTTTTAAACTTTTTTATTAAAATACTTCTAAATAAATACTTATTTCAGTTTTTAAAATATATACTCATCATCACCTTAGTTATTAATTTATATGTGATATTAAATTAATTATTTAGTAATAATTAATATTAATTTTGTAATTTTTTTTATAAGAATTAATTTAACGTTATTTTAAAAAGTTAATTTAATAAAAAAATATTATATTAAATAATTAATTTAATGTTTTTTTTTATATATTTCAAAGATCAATTTAATATATTTTTATATTATAAACTAATGTGATATTATATTCTAAACTGAACATTTACTCAATATTTTTTTATGAATTGTATAATCTAAGTGGCTATATTGCAAGTGATACAAATTATTTGTTTCATCCCGTTGACCCAATCATTTGTGAATTGAGGCAGTTTAAGTGATAAAAATTAAAAATAAATAAATTCATTTATTTTTATTTTAGTTTTCATTTAATTTATCATGTCAAATGCTTAGGAATACGGTAATTTGAGTTGGCTAATATAATCCAACCTAAAAAAACAAAGGAAAATGATCAAATAGAATAGTGTAGTTTAGTAAAGATAATCATCGTTTGATTTATTTTAAAAATTAAATAAGTATTAAACTATATTAATTAATAATTTATATACAATTAATTAAATATTAAGTATCAAAATAAGATAATTTATTAATTAATCATATATAAATTATTAATTAATATAATTAAATATTTAATTAATTTTTAAAACGAATAAACTAATCGTTATATTTACCAAACGTACTATTCGGTCATTTTTTCAGAAAACAATGTCAAATAATCAACCCCTATCTACAAAATTTTAGGTACATTAAGTATATTGGATTTAATGGCTGAGATTTCATTCTATAATTAAAACGATAATATTAGATTTAATTTTTGCATAACATATACGAGTAATCATGAGAAGTGTCCTGAATTGCTCCCTTTAAAAGAATTAAATATGATTGGTTTTAGAATTATCTTTGCCAATACTGCATCATATTTAATTAGCTTTTTTGTGTTCATAAAATCTTAAAATCAAAATGTTACTAAGAAAGCTTTTATCTGAAAAACTGTTTTGAATAAAAATTAAGATAAACCAAACACTCACTAAGACAACAGTTTTTACAAACCTTTCAGAGTAAAGCTAGCTAGTTGAACAATTTCACAATGCACGAATTTGCAGAATTGAGTAAGTGAACGATTATATATGACTTTTAAAAAATTGGGATTACCTAAATTCAAAGTCATTAAAAAAAATTACTTCATGCTCTAGATCATCATCTACTACCCTCACATTCAAATGAGAAAAAAGATACACAACTCATGTAAAACCCATAGTTTGATGAAACATTTTGAAATTCAATGCTCAAATGGGGTACCACTTCCACTTCTTGTTTCTGTAGGGCTGTATAAGGCAGACCTGTTCCTTGGTCTATTCTCCTCCAACTGCCTTACAACTTCATCCATGCTGGGTCTAACTGATGCCACTGGTGCACAGCAGCCCATTGCCAGCTTCAGTGCTTGGACCAACCCATCTTCCATGGGACTTCTTATCCCTTTCAAGAGTTCCACATCAAACACTTCCATTGTTGTCTCCTCCAAAACTGATACTTTCACCATTGAAGGCAAATCCACAAACTCACCACTTCTTCCATTTTTTCCAGGTTTCTCCCCAATCAAAATTTCCAACAGTAATATACCAAAAGCATAAACATCAGTCCTGGAATTACATTTCTTCATTTTTTGAAGCTCTGGAGCCTTGTAGCCATCAGTCTTAGCAAGTGCCACCATTTCATCAGCTACGGAAGGAACCATTAGCTTATCAAGGCCGAAATCAGTGAGTCTGGCAACAAAAAAGTCATCTACAAGCACGTTCTTGGATCTTACATTTGCATGAGTGATTGGAACATCTAGTCCTGTATGAAGATAGGCTAGCCCTCTTGCTATACCCAATGCAATCTTGTGTCGCCTAGCCCAGTTCAGCACTGGTTTTTCTGCTTTAGTTTCTGTAGAAAATTAAAATTACAACATAATGGTCAATTCCAAAACAAAGTGTTCAGATCACAAAAGCCAAACAGCTATTTAAGTTCACTTGTTCAACATTTCATTTTCTTTTATACTTTTTCTTGATCTCCAAGAAAATAAAACACATTACATCAGGATAATTTCTGAAGATGAAAAACTGCTAGTCACTTCCAGTTGTGACATAATAGTGACCCTACTGATAGGTCTCATTCATAAACATTCATGATCACAGATAACAAGGAGGCATCAACTATTTTATCCTAGCAATTAGTATTTGAGGACTTCGAAAAAGATTTTTGTCATTGTGTTAGACTTGATATACCCTCCCTTCCATGCCAGGGTATTTTGCAAGTTCTTGCTATTAAACAGTTGTTGTTTTTGGATCATCAGCCTTCTATGAAGGGAAGATCAAGAATGACACCCAGATCATATGAATAGATGAAGATCAAAGGTTGGCTACAGCATCAATAGAGATCGTGGCCCAAAATAGTAGAACATATAATTGGTCTTAACTGTCAGAAAGTCCAATGCAAAGTCATTATCGTATTGTTGATTGGAGATAATAACTGGCCAGGATTCACTTACATAATTCTTGGATGAATGGAAAGGTAAAGAACAAGGTCACTTATTCAGAATTGACAAACATGCAGTACAATTTAATTAATTTGGCCAACCCATGTCTCAGAATAATAAAGGCTAGTCATTTTTGGGAATGCAAATGTAATTGGAACTTATGTGTTAAAGCTATATTTAGAAAGTTTTGTTAATTCTCTTTTTGTTTTTAAAGGTTAAGGATGGGCACAAATCAAGGCCAAGTGGTGGCATTTATCGGATAACAGGACAAAGTAACTCCTACAGTAACCTAAGCCATGAAATAATTTACAGTATTTCACAAGATCACCATGGACAACGGGTTCTGGCCAAAATGGCAATGATATTCCTCCTAAGAACAAGAGCTCTTCGGTTCAACTCCTAATAGAGTATATAGTCAATCCCCATGTACTCCATCAACTTTTAGGGATTCCATTCTTTAGTATAGAAATTTTCGTTGTATCAAAAAATAATAACAGCTATAATCATAAATAAGTTTGTTATATATATATATATATATATATATGGAAACTACGACATGTCGATTATGCTATTAATTATTAATAATGAAAACACCAGCATTGTCTCAACTATTAGACCTGAATGGGGCCCTGCAATGTAATAAGAGTAATAGACATAACCATTCAACTGCTCAAAGAAAATAGGGCTGACATCCATTGGGGCATGCATGCAGCCCATATATAGGCACAATCCCAGAATTTGTAATTCTTCATCATACAAATGAGTTCTTGCTCAGTCAGGTTTTCTTTTACGATAAAGTGTGGATTGTGGAACACCAACCAATTTTAAGGGGACAAGAACTCAAGAGTCAGTGATACGAGAGTCAATAGTTCTTATAACTACTTCACTTATGCAAATCTTGCTTTAAACTAATATGCAAATCTTGGTGCTTGGAGAAACCTTGTAGACAATTCTATCACGAACTATCAGTTAATAGTTTTTCTCAGCGAATCAGGTACAATCTTATGTCTCTGGCAGATATTCTCCGCATAAAAGTTCAAACATTTTTATGATGGGTCATAAACATGTATTGAAAGTTAGTATGGCTTTCATCACAGGATAATTTCTTTTCTCTTTGGGATACTTGAAGGGTTAAAGGTGTTTTCAGTTTGAAGAAATCTTAATCAAGTAACAGTTAGACACTAACACGCTACAAGAATTTGATTATGATGACAGTTTTAAATGGTCTAAATGAAAGTGCAGTGTCTGTGCAAATTGAAATGCCATGTATGGTATGCATGTATAAGATTGAAATATAAAAGCAATATAAGGAAATGCATATGGGAGGTATGTGTTGAACAAACCATGCAAAAGATCATGAAGGGTTCTGAGACGCAGATAGTCGAAAATAAGGAGCTTCACCCCTCTCTTCCCCTGATAGAAAGCTCTCAAAGGAATCAAATTCTCATGGCGAATTTTTCCCAATTGCTTTATAACTGGCAAGCATGAAGTCGTATCCTTGCAGCTACCTTCTCTCAATAACCTCAGAGCAATGGTGCCTCCATCAGCAAGCTTTGCCTTATAAGCAGTCCCATAACATGTCTTCTCCATAACTTGCCCAGTTGCATTCAGCACATCATCTAATGTCAAATTTTCACCTCCAGGGAATAACATAAGCTTCCCCTCACCGGCTCCACCAACAGCATTACCACCATTTTCTTCATCATCTTCTTCTTCATTCAATTCATCTTCACTCTCTCCCCTATCCTTCCTCTTCTTGTTTTGCATATAGCCAATCAGCAAAGAAGCTAAAACCACAGCTCCTGTCATCAGACTGATAACTATACCAGCAACTGCACCAGAACTCAGTGTAGAGGTCGTAGTACAACTTGTCAAAGGTGGTCCACACAAGCCAGGGTTATTCCCTTCAAAAACATCCACACCAAACTTGGGTTCTCTAAAGATAGGCAAAATCCCGCTAAAATTATTGTGAGAAAGATTCAATTTTTCAAGCCGTAGCCCAGCCAAGCTTTGAGGAATTGTACCCATAAACATATTATTCCCCAAGTCAAGCTGTTTTAGCCCACCAAACCCGGTAATGAATTCAGGGAAATTCCCAGAAAACTTGTTGCCACCCAAATCAAGAAATTGCAAATTCTTGCAAGAAGAGTTTGGCAATGCAGGTTCAGCAACAGACCCAGAGAGTGAATTACCATGGAGTCTAAGGGAAACGAGCCTATCACACAAATTCCAGATGGATGGGGGCAGAGCCCCACTCAGCAAATTGTCACCCAAATCAATGTCAGAGAGAGAGGAGCTGTAGCCAAGCTCAAGAGGGATGGTTCCTTTCAAGGAATTGATGTCAAGATAGAGACTTTGAAGCATAGGGAACTCTCCAAGCTCTCTGGGGAGTGAACCAGAGAGATTGGCAGATGGCAGCTGAAGAGAAAGCAGGTGCACAGAGGGGTCTTTGTACAGTGAAAGATTGGTCCATTGTGGTGAGGACAAGTCACTGCATGACAGAGGAGAGCCATTGGAGAACACCCACTTGAGGCCCCTCCACTGACAAAGTGGTATAGAGGAGTTCCATGAAGACAAAACAAGGTTGTCAGTGTTACCTTGCAGTGAACCTCTGATTTTCCCCAAGAGAAGCTCAACATCAGAAGAAGTAGATGAGGACAAAGACTCAGTAAAGGCACTGGTTTTGCTGAAGCAAAAGAAGAAGAAGGAGATGGAAATATAGAGAGAGAAAAGCTTCATGACCGCCATGAACTAGCAGAGTAGAGAGAGGGAAAGGTGGTGGTGTGTTGTGAACTTGTGAGGAGTTCAAGGAAAGAGGCTCTATTTTCTGGGAAAGCTGACACAGTGTTGACTATGAGTAAGCTCAGTGTAGGAATTCAACGAGCACGATTCGATGTCACAGTCATGCAAATATCACCTTATTGCAACAAATCAAGCACCGTTTTGAAGCACCGTTTTGATTTGGTCAAAAGTTTGTTTTTTTAAAAATGTATACAAATTATAATTTGAGATTTTCTAAAAATTAATCCCAACATATTATTAGTGATACTAATTCCACCGTTAAGAAACTATTAGATATATATTTAAATTTGATCTAGCCTCACTATAATTTTCTTTTTTTAACTAGGTGGTCAAAGTATTAAGTTATTACCACTTTTTGGAAGAGTCCAAAAGTTTAAAATTTAGGATATGTTATTGATGAAAAGATTTTATCATAATATTTTTTATTTTGAATGAGATTATTTTTAGATGTGAAAATATTTTT
Source organism: Styphnolobium japonicum (assembly GCA_023212625.1). Lineage (NCBI taxonomy): Eukaryota > Viridiplantae > Streptophyta > Magnoliopsida > Fabales > Fabaceae > Styphnolobium > Styphnolobium japonicum. The sequence goes on from JALBWW010000014.1 coordinate 20,813,837, forward strand.
GATTTAACATAAAAAAATTAAAATGTTTAGCATTATCATATATTAATACATTATTAAAAAAGTTAAATTTTTTATATAATGATTGTGATAGTTAAATTTTTTTAATAATTTAATAATACATAATTAAATAATAATATAAAAAAATTTATATTAACAATGATTCAAAATAAAATCTATTATTAAATTTTCATGTTAATTATGTTAGTCATCATTGTCTTTATTGATAATAATAAATATTAGTATTAAAATTTTAAATTTAGTAACTATAGTGAAAGACAATGACAATCACATACTAAGATGATATGCGTTAAATAACACAATGTAAGAGAATGTGAGATTCTTTTATACACTTCTTGTTAGGTAAAGCTGTTATAGTATGCATCGAATTAGTGTAAGAACATCTTACATTGATTATAAGAACATCCTCTAGCACTTTCTTTTTTTATAAGATCATGAAATATTTTTATACTTTTTGACTGTAAAATTAATATTTATTTAGATTAAATTATGTCTATATGAAATTTAGTTTGTTAATTGAGTTACACTTTATAATTAAAATCTCATAATATTGAATGTACTTTAAAATATCTTATAACCGAATGTATTAAATAAAATAATTTTATATTTTTTAATGAATCATTTTAATATTTTTATTATTTTTTTTAAAAATTAAATATTTTAAAATTTTTAAGATATTAAATTATATATATTTTATCTAATATTTTCCTTTATAAATAATTAAAAAATTTTAAATTTTTATTAAAAAGATATAACATTGCTTTATTAAATATCTTGTTAGAAAATTATGTTACACCCAGTATAGGAAAGAATCTCCTCCACCAATAATGTTTTGTACAATTTGAATATTCAATAATTTTTCTCTTTTGCTTTTCGAAGTCCTCTATTATTATTTATTTGTTTCTGCACGCTAACCTTTGCAAAATGGCCTACCAGTATTACTTGCAGTTTGCAGTCTTTGAGTTTGAGGAAGTACGGTTTTCTATGCAGGACGCCATCTCTTCCTGTCATTTCAGGATAAAGATTGTGGACCAGCAATAACCTCTAGTCCTGTGAGGCCTATGTGTTTATCACCATACACGTGTCAAACATGTTCTTTGATGGACCTTATCCATCACTGGATGATTTGATGAGTTAGGTGTGTATTGAACATGATGCAGATGATGTGCAACCTGTGGTTGTGGGTCAGAATAGAAAAGAAAAGAAGAGATAATGATTAGGGGTGTACATAACCGAACTAAACCAATCAAAATCGAAAAAATCGAACCGAAAAATCGAAAACCGAACAAAACCGATTAATTTTGATTTTGTTTGGTTTTGTTTTATGAAAACGGATTGGTTTGGTTCGGTTTTCGATTTTCATTTATGAAACCGAACCAAACCAAACCAAACCGAATTCATATAATTATTTATATATTTTGTATAATTTACATGCTTATAAATAATTATATTTAAATTTTTGGTTATTTCTATAAATATTTTAGGCCTATTTATTGTTTATAATTATGTAATGATGTTTTTATTAGGATTTTATACCAACTTTTTTTTAATTGGTCCATAAAAAGAACAAAGTGATGATGTGTATGAATTTTTTTAAGAAAAAAATATTTAGTGAAAAATCGATTGAACCGAACTGAACCAAACTGATTATAATTGGTTCGGTTTGGTTCGGTTCTCCAATTTTAAAAAAACCGATTGATTCTTAATATAGAAAAATTGATTGGTTTAGTTCAGATAATTTTTCTCCTTAAAATCGAACCAGTTCAAACCGCGAACACCTGATACAAAATAAAGAGAACAGAAGAAACGAAAAGGAAAGAAAAGAAAAAGGAGAATCTATGTCTGATCGCAAAATATGCTCAGAAGCGAAAGAGTGCAATGACCTATGAGTGTGTGACAGTGGTAGTGATGAAATGGAAAGAACAAAAAGGAGCGCTTTGGAGGGTGGTGTTCACCTGAGGTGAGATCCACCCATTCATTCAGTAGGGCTCCCTCTATAAAACATTGGCTTTTGTGCATGTCATATTTGTGTAGAATCATGCTATTATAAAGTTTAATTTTTATTCGTTATAAGTGTAAAAAAATTTTATATTATCATCTAATTATATATTATCAAATTAATAAAAGAAATGACTATTACAATAAATACTTAAAAATTTAACTATTTTAATAATTTAATAATAAATAATTAAATAATAATATAAAAAAACTTTACACTGACAATAGATAAAAATTAAATCCTTATTAAAAATTTTACAAATTTAATTTCTATTAATTGACTTTGTAAATTGATTTTATTGAATGTAAATTGTGGTGCAATGGCGATAAAGATATAGATTTTTGTCTTCATAATTTAAGTTTAAATTTAGAGTCAGTATTTAAAAAAATTTATTTATTTATTTAAATACATCAAACAAATGTGAGAGATGCGTTCATAAAATTATTTTAAAAAAATCAACTTTAATTGGTGCAAAAATCAACTTAAAAATACTCTTATCATACACACAAAGAAAAACCTGTGGTACAGTGAGCACTTTGTATCAGTCGTCGAACAATTTATTCATCTCATATGTTTTGTTTTAAAACAATTCTGTAAACGCGACTTTATACCAGAGAATGTTGAGATATTGTTCAGTGATAAAACGTGATTTTGCAATTTAAATTCCCAAACATCATTATATGTATAACTTTCAGAGCAATTTGGCAACTCAAACATCATGCTCTAAACAGTGAACCAAACATAAACACAATCTTTGGGGATTACTAGCAGTCATCAATAGATGAACAATTCATTTAACATTATTTACAATAATTAAGTCCAACGTAATGGTGTGAATGTGTGCAAAAGAATAATCTAATTTGGATTGGAGCCCTTTTTTATAATTAAAAGAAGAAGAAGAAGATTGGAGTATAATTTTAGGCAAACAACATTCAAACCAGACAAACAAAGAATTTTGTATAGAGAAAAACTTAGTGGGTATAAGCTTATGTTTTTTTTTTTTCCCTTTTTTCTAGCTATTACGAAAGGCCTCACCTAATGATAAAGCCCCACCACTACCTTTGGTGTTTATAAAATTAAAATATCAAAACATTACAATCTGATGTACTTCTTCCATAATTTGGTAATTGATCCATTGTTTCTACCTTTTTTCTTTTACTTAAAATATTGAATTTACTTCGTTGATTCGGTTTTAGAATCATAGTGCGATTGTTCCCATGGAGAAATAGAAATTAAGAATTAAAACCTTTCCTGATAAGTGATTTCTTGTGAGTATACATAAATTTGATACTAATTGTAAAATTAATTAAACATAACATATTTTACCTTATATTACCTTTATAGTCATACGCAACGAAATCTTTTTTATTATTAGTTTCCACTTATAGTTATGATAAATTAAGAATTTAAGAGAAGAAAGATTTAAACAAAATATTCTTTTATTCAAGAGGTATAGTTATTATCACATCCATTATTTTTTTACGAAGGACTTGTACGGGTTGTTCAAATTTATTATCTTTGGCTGAGTTTTTTATTTAATGGATAAATATCGACTGCAATTTGAATTAAGCTAAGCTTATAATCAAAATATTTTAAGAAACACGTTTGCCTAAAATAATTTTTTAGTGCGATATAAATTAATTCAAAAATACTTATAATCTTAAAGAATGTAATAAAACGACTCATATTCAAAATTTAATAATTATATGAATCAATTTTGTTTTGTTTATTTGTGATAATATTTAGATTAACTTCTTAAGTCTATATACATAATTTAATACTTACATGTAGAGATGAAAATAAGTTAAGTTAGGCTAGATTTTTCTTTAAATACGTTTAACTTATTTTGTAAAATTTTAGCCTTACCTCAATCTTTTGTAAAAACATAAAAGTTTGACCTGGTTTAGCTTAACATGGGAGCCTATTTATAGGCCTACATTACATAAAGACATTCAAAGAGGTTAATAGGTTCATACTTTATAAGTTTTAAATAACCTAACCCTTAACAAAATTATTGTATTGTGTATAAAATAAATAAATCATATTAATATATAATTAACAAATTATAAAAATATTATAAAATTTTAATTATATGTATAGATAATAAATAAATAGGTCATCCTATTAGACCAAATAGGCCCTCACTAACTAAATAGACATTTTTAAAAGCCCAAGCCTGATTCATTTAAAAAATAGGCTAAGCCAAAGTAGGTAAGAAGTAGATTAGGTCGTAGGCCACTGTTAAATCACCTGACTTATTTTCACCTCTACTTACATGTTAGTCGTGTAAATAGAGTAAAAAATATCATTTTAACTTATTTTGACATGTTAACTAATGTTTTTATAACATAAAAAACCTCTATAATTTTACTCATCGTATTTTTTATTTTAAAATTTAATTAAGAATTTTTTAACTCAATCTTAAATTTGTTTTGATAACTTTGTTCTTGAAGTTTTAAACATATATATAATTAATAGTTAATAGTTTCACTAATTACTTCTCACTCAAGATAATTTTTTCATTTAATAGTTAATAGTTAATACTTAATAATATTATTAAATACATAATTTCAAGACGATTATATATATATATATAGAAAAGAAATTGATTTATATTGGTATAAGATTTTATCACTCTTACACTACTTAATAATTGTTTATTAAATAACTTTCTTACAAAATTCACCGTTAGATAAAAAGTTTTTATTATGTAAATCATACTTATAAAATTTCATATTAATCCGAAATTGTTTTGTGATTAATTGATATACATCAAAATTAACGTAATATAAACTATTAAAATATATAAAAATATGAACTATTTGATTATATTTTTTATTGATATTTAATTTTTTTTAAATTTGACACAAATGGTCAATATGATGAATAATTATAATTTAACGGTTAAATCGATAAAAAAAATGGATTTAATTTCTATCCACTGTCAGTGTAAAGTTTCTTTACATTGTCATCCAATCATGTGTTGCCAAATCATTAAAATAGTTAGACCTTTTAGGTAATTGTTGTGATAGTCAACTCTTTTACTGATTTGGTAACACATAATTGAATGACAGTGTAAAAAAACTTTATATTGATAGTAGATAGAAATTAAACTCTAAAAAAATATACTCAATAAAAAATTATTAAGTAGTGGAAGTGAACCAAATCTTATACCAGTATAAGTTGATCTATTCTCGTGTGTGTGTATATATATATATAGTTTAATTTTGATCCACTGTCAGTATAAAATTTTTTTACACTGTGACTCAATCATATATTGTCAATTCATTAAAAGAGTTTGACTATTATAACAACTATCTCAAAAGTTTAACACTTTTAATGATATGTTAATACATGATTAAATGACAATATAAAATTTTTTTAGATTGAAACTAGATTAAAATTAAATCCAAACATATAACATCACTCTGTAATCATAACTGCTTGTGCATGAATGTTACGTTGGTTTCAAAGGTCAATATCAATGCCCTTAGCGGTAGAATTAGTCACAGTTTTGAGTCAATATAGGAGCAATACTCATTGAGAAATTTTGCAACTCATGATGTTCTTTCTTTTTTCATCATTCATTTTAATCTACTTTTTGGAAAGCCTTAGTTTTTCTATGAATAATAGGACCTTTTATAAGCACCTATGGGCTCCTATGGTCCTAAAGCATAGGCAAGTGGACATAAAAAACATTGAGTGGTTTATATTTCATGCAATAATAATCAGCAATGAAATAAACACTTATTTTAATTGATATTGACTTAACATGATTGCTACTAATTCACTATTCAATCTCACGCTCGTCTAAGCAATCAGTCACTTCCATTAATCCTCAAATTTTGCTTCTTCTTTGTTGTTTCTAATTATTATTAGGTATTGCCCATCCTACTCGTGTTTAATTAATTTAATGTGCTAATTAATCTCGGAGTTCTAATTTTTTAAGAATTTCTTAGGATAGCAAATTCCTCATTTTTCAAGTTAAAACAAAGACCAGTTCCAGATTTTGATGTGAAACAAAGTGTTGAACTCAGGTGTTCTTTGACCGTAATTTTTTATTCACTTTGTAGTACCAACCTAGAAAGATCGTTTCTACTTATATTTTTCTGAACCCCAATGATAATGTTTTCATCTTTATAAGCATGTTAAAGAACAGTGAAGTCTCTGAAAGGATTTTCATATATATCCAACTGATATTGGGAATCAACCAAAATCCACACTTGGAGAAGCGAAAAGACAGCAATAACGTTGTTCAGCATGGTGGAAACATACTTTTTTTTTTTTAATGGTTCAGAACATGTGAAGAAACATACTGATGTTGATGATTCGCTTATTTCTTTCTCTCTTTTGCTTTTCTCATATTAATCTTTATTTTTCTAGTTCAGTGTTACAGCTCAATCTTTATCATCTAAATAAATTGAGTCATCCTAATCTTTACTTTTAGTTTTGAGTAGAGGATTTGAAGAGTTAACCATTGGTTAACTGTTACCCGCTTTTCCTATGTCAAACTGGTAGCTAAATCATTCTTGAACTTTTAATAATTTAAATTTTTAGAGAATAGTAGTTAACATGATATCAAATTTTTCATAACCAAATAGTCAATTCTTACTACCTTCCTTTTTTTTAAGAATTGCCAAATTAAATTTCAGCATAAAATAAAGTATATACATTCTTCATGCCTGAAATATGAAATACTTTTGCTTGAAAACACATGTTATAGATATAAACTCATTCATACAAAACAAAATAAATTTTTAATTATTAATTGTGCACAATTTAATGATAATTTAATGTGTTTACATCATGAGTTTGATAAGAGCAAATTGAATAAGATTTTTTATAAGAATATTATGAGATATTTTAATATAAATGCAACTATATATACAATTATGCACAATTTATGACTTAATAACATTATTGCATACTCACTATAAATTTTTTTTTTGTGCTTCTATGAATTTGATTACAACATTGTATTTATTTGCAAAAATATATAATTATACTACACCCTTTTTTATTGGTTATATTCTTTTCTTAGATTTAGCATTTTTCATTGTAGATCTCGTGTTTTTGTTCCACACTATGAGTGTTATTTTGTCTTTCAAGACCTTCATTCTCAATAAAAGTGATGGATCTACTATTTTGCATAATTAACCACTTCCTTATTATTGCAGGACATATAATGTAGTCTCTTTTTTTATAAAGATATTTGGTTGTCAATTATCACTGGCTTGAACTAATACACAATCAAAAGAGATAAGTGTAATATTCAAAATTACAATGATTATTTCTTTAGGTTTTACAATTTTTAAGAGAAGTCAATTTTTATTATTATTTTGTTTGAAACAGAGTAGATATTTCATTTCCAAAATTAAAGTGAATGAAATAAATATTAAACCAAAAGGAATATCTGTATTGCTGGAATGTTTTGTTGCAATGAAATGTAGACTCTTGACTATGAGAAAACTCAGCAGTCATGATTGTTAGTCCAGTCATGCAATACCACATTGTTGCAAATCATCCACCTTTAATGGTACTAATTTCTCCATTTATAGAAGGTCTTAAATAGCTTACTTGTTTATTAGTTTGCAGTCATTAAATGATTTTCTGTTTATGGAAACTTCATATTCCAGCCATGTTTGTGCTATAATAAATTTGTTTGACGCTTATGATGCTTGTAATGGTGGAGTTGAAAATGACTAATGATAGTTGTTTAACCATTGTTTGAAAAGGATAATGCAAAAGTTAAATTACATGATAATAGTGTGAAGATAATTCATGATGTGAGGCATGTACCTATATTTGAGAATAATTTAATTCATTTGGGTATATTACATTCTTTATGTTTTGGATATTTTACTAGAGATGGAGTTGTGAAGATTACTAAAGGTTTTATGGTGATAAGCAAAAGGTGTTCGTAAAGCATACATTAACGTGCAAAAGGTCTGGCTGTGTACGTATATGTGCCAAACAAAAAATGTTCGAAGTTGTTGGTACTCTTATCATAAGTTATCAAGTATTTATTAATTGTTAATTTTATAATAAATATTTAAAATTTTAATAAATATAATTAGTAACTAATAAATATTTAACAACTCACTCTAAATATCAATACCTAAAAAGAGAAAAAAAGATAAATATTTAAATAAACCCCAAAAATGTTGCATTTGCTCGAGTTTTGATGAAGACAAATCCTAGTAACACTTGTAGTTGAGTTCATAGCTTGACCCAATCCAAGGTGGAGGTTTGCTGGATATCCTACTTTTGGACTGGGATTTTATTTCCAGCTCAAATATAGTTGGAAAAGAAGAAAGGGGAATAAGGTGAATGGTGGTTTAATTGACCACGGCAAAGATTGATGGAAGCCTATGGTATATTGTAAAGGGAAAAATAGAGTGAAATTGTGTCAAAACTTTGTGGAAAAATTGACAGGTATATATTTCAAGGTGTTGAGTGTGAAGATATACTTGAGAGGCTTGAATGTAGTTGAGATTAAGATTTTGTTAGAGATATTTGAAATTAGCGATTGTATGATTGTATATTTATTTCCCTCAAGGTTTAGGGTTAGCGATTGTATGATTGTATATTTATTTCCCTCAAGGTTTAGGGAGAGCATGCTATCCTTATAATACTAACAAATCACTTTCAGATGATGATTGCTAGTAGCAATAATTAAACTTAAATCTTACGAACGATGTGCTTCGTCCCTTGCCAACTTAACCAACCCCTGTTAGCAATTGTAACTATTGATTTTTAATAATAAATTATTTTGTAAAAGCAAAGATAAACCAAATTAGCTAAATCACGTCATATTTTGTGAATATAATTTTCAATTTGAGTATTTTTCGTAAACGATAAAAAATGCTGTCTTTTTTTTTTTGGTAGAATCATGTAAAATCACACCAATAATTTTACATAATTTTTTAACCTTACATAAAAAAATATAGTTCGGGATAAGAATATCAACAAACTCATATTATATATATTTGGAAAACAAAACATTCCTTTTGCTTAATCTAAATCCACATTATGATATGCTGATGGCATGAACAGCTCCTTTGAGAAACCTTCAAATGCCTCGTACAAGTACACCCTAACAGAAACAATCCATGTTTCATTCATATGTCTACTCTTGTTTAGAGTCTTCGTATGTTAGCCATAAAAAAATAAAAAATAAAAAATTCACCAAGATTAAACTAATGTTATGGAATACAGGGTCTTCAACTAAAATTCCCTTAGAACAAGCCCCAGAAGATAAGCCCAAACAAAAAATCTAAACTACTAAAGAAAAGGGATAAAGTTATCTTCAATAAGGCCTTACAGCAGTCCTCGGTATGGCCTTCACTTGGTTTTGACCTTCCTTCACACCCATCATCAATGGAAAGTTTCAACTCTGAGTGTATCCTTTTTCTTTAGGTTTAACCATAAATTATTTGCAGCTGTGTGATCTCTTTAACAGAAAGAAATTCAAGTAAAACATTGAGAGAAATATATTTACTTGGATAATGATATCATCTAACATCTAAGCAATTGAAGATATCATTTGCATAAATGATGACCATTCCACTCTATCAAAGTTGATAGAATATTAGGATTATTTATGTATTAGGAGTCTTCTTGTGTTAGTAGTCTTATTAAGCTAGGCTTGTACTAGTACACTAGTCCTTGACCTAGATTATTAGTATAAATAGATGTTAACCGTTTGTATATTAACACATAATATCGATTTCATATTAATTATTCAAAGTCTTCTTTCCTCCTTTTCCATCTTTTCCCCATAATTTCAACAAGTCTTTCTTTTCCCTTCTCAATTATCACTCACAGCTTAACATTTAAGAATTGTATAATGCAGAAGTGGAGCGGTTCAGAATGACTTACTGTGGATGCCGCTACTTGTATTTTTCCATTATCTTTTTAGCTTCTTCCACAGGGTCATCCATGGAAGTGGAGGTGGTTCCTCCATTCTCGCTACGCCCTTGATCTTTATTGAATGCTAGGAATGCGAAGTATGCAAGTCCCATAGTGGCCTGTCATCAAGCAATTTACTAGTCACTAACCATAACAGATAGCACGGAAAGCTTAGAACCATCTTCATCACTGGAATTCATTCAGCTTTTGAGAAACAATTTCAACCCAATCAGGGGAGAAATCAAGGTAAAGGAAAAAGAAAAAAATCTCGTCTTTTTTCCTTATAACACCTTGCATAAGTTGTGACTGTGAAGTAAGAACTCATCATTTTCAGTAAAAAAAAAAATCAAGATAGTAATAAAATGAACATGGGTACCAGGTGAAATATATGATTATATCACAATCATTGCTTTATAAGATCTTATGAAGAGCTCAGAATATGGCTATATATGTATGGTACGCCCATCAAAGAATATATCAACATTCTATAGTCTAAAAACTTACTTTTTGACAATTTCCTAGAATTACAAAGTAAATTCCTCAAAATTCCCAATAACCTTCCGTCATCATCTCCCTCATCCCATGACTTTCAAGTTTATCAAAACCTCATATTCTTATATGCAGAAACAAAAACAAAAACTAAAGACAATTGAATAAGAAAGTTAAGCACCATGGACATTCCATGGCAATCCCATACATTAAAATAAGTAAATCCTTACGTAGTGATTTAGTGACTCTAATTCAAAGAACTAAATTAGCTTATTTGATGGAAAATCTGTACAATTTCAAGCTGAAAAACAGATCGCCAGTTGTACGTCACTTATCTCATACTTTTAAGTTATAACTTCGAAGATTGATTCAGAAAAATGCTTTAAATTTGGCAAAGCTATGTTCTAATAATTGGAGGATATCTTTCTTGGAACACAAACCAAGAGTAAAAGATGCAATTCAACCTTAAAGTTTCAAAAGAGAAAGAGAGAAGGGTGGCAACCAGCATAAGAGAACAGTGAGCAATGGGAATCATTATAAAAAGCAGAACAATTATTTTAGGCATTTATGTCAGAAGTATGGATACAAATCCTACATGGCAAGACACTATTGGTTGAACCATTCATGCTGCATAAGTCTCTGTATGTAATTTTAACAGGAAAATCTAACTGCATAAAACTGCACAAGTGATTTCATATGCGTTCAACTGGCTCCAATTCAAACTTCTTTCCAGTAAAATTAGATACAGCTACCTGTGGCATTTTGTGCAGCTTGACCAATGGGAATTTTCCACAGAAAAATTGAACCAATACCCATCTACCCATCTTTATGGATGGGTATGAATGTATGATATCCTTGCCCTAAATAATTAGGGTAAATTTCTTAATGTCATACTATCATTACTAGGCTTGCTATGCAGCTGCCAGCATAAATCAGCCTTAAAGGGATACAAACTCGATTTTGGCATATTTGAATCATGGAATCGACATTGTGACTTAGATTTGTAAATTTCTCTTAATATTGAAGCAGCAGTAGTAAACAAAAAGTACCTTCACCATAATGCATGAGCATGACAATTGATTTCATATGAAGAATTTGTAATAGAAAACTTAAATAATAATCTTGAAATTTTAATTTGAAGAAGAAAAAAATGGATGACTTACCAAGACAAAGAAAGCTGTAGAGAGGAAAGACTTGAGTACAAAGAGAGAAACACTCAAAGCCACAAAAGTTACTGAAATCCTTGCTATTGGTCTTGGTACAGAATTCTAGCACCAGGGAAGAGAAGGGAAAAAAAGAGAGAAACATAAAAGGCACGGATGAAAATATTCTAATATTTGTAACAAATTTGAAAATAATAGCTAGAATAGATCAAATGGTTGACATTTAAAGTTTGCATGGGCAATTCTGACTTACAGGAACCAGATTAGTGCCCGCCTCAATTCCATCCCTACCCACTTTCCATGCAGTCTGCAGAACTATCAAACATAATCACAATGATAGTTGAAACGAAAGAGCAATAATTAGGTTTCCTGGACAAGCATAAAAGCTGGCAAAAGGAACTATGCAAAATAAAATAGCCAGGGTTTTGATACAGAACAGACCACCAAAAATTAAATGTTCACAAATCTTAGGGCAGACAATTCACACAAATCACAAGATACTTTCAATACGAAACAACTCTTAATCATATAGTGTTTTCCTTTCAATAAAGGATGGTTCATCAGGTGTGGATAAACTTAAGACCAATTCCCATTCATATGTTGACCCTTCATGATATTACAAATGCCATGCAGATAATTACAGAATACAAAATGATTAACCATGAACATTGACAAACAACAATTACCAGATTGACAATCAAATACATTCACCATGCCATAGGACCAACATTTAAAATTTTTCCTGTATTCATGACTTATTGATATCTACTAAACAAATATATCACTCTTTTCAAGTGTGTGTGTGTGTTTGGAGAAAGGGGGGGGGGGGGAATCACATTCTCTCATGCAAAATCAAAGGACCATATCATCAAGGTAGCCATATCTACATAGGAAAACTATTGTGAGAACTTTAGGAATAAATTTAGATTTGAAAAAATTTGACTTGCCGTACATGAGGCATAGCATATGCATCCATCAAGGAAACACTAATACCAGTATAAATAAGGTGACTAGCCTTTTTGTATCCTAAAATCAACTTCTTCCTGAGACTTGATAGTTTGATGCCATCTAGCCCCAGTAATCCCCAGCATACTTAGTCATTGTTATGCATATGCGAGAAATCAGAAAATAGTGCATAACATCCTAAATGTAAAGACCTTAATTAATACAAGACACCACATAATAAAATGAAGGTACTACCTACTAGAATGGTTTTTGATGACCTATAAGCTTCCTCATGCAGACCAGGAATTGCATAAATTTTAGGGTTGGATGGAAAGGGAAATTATGGAAATAGGTTGGGTAGGTATGTGGGATAAAAGGGTTTGCGTGGGAGGAGTCCACCTCCTTGGATAGGAATCTGCTATAATTCAGAATCTAATCCTAAGTTGAAAAGAAACACCAGAAGATATATTCTGAATATACTTCACTGAATTCTATTGAAATTACATAGGAAATCACTATTTATAGATCCAATATGATTCTAGAACTGGCTGGACCCTTTAAGTGGTTTAATTAATGACTTTTGACTGACTTTTAGATTACCTTTAATTACATAGACCCCTAATTACGAGATTGGACTTTTCTAGACTTAATTAACTTATCAAATACCTAGAACAACGACTCTTGAGTAACTAAAATATCTAATACTCTTAGATAATAATTATTTTCCTGCATCACTTCCTCATGAAAAACTAGTGATTAAGGAAAAAGGTCTAGTTTATTGTTGAAATAACTGCAAAAGGAGAAAATAAACTGAAGACTATGTTGATGTAATGCAGTTTGAGGCAGTCACCTGAGAAAATCCAAATGGGTGCCACTCACTTTAATTTAACCCACAAATTAGCAAAGGAGATGAAGCATATGCCTTAACGAGTTCAATTTCAGCATGACAATCAACTATGCCTACTACTTTACTTCTTAATGCATCTTACTTCAATAGTCATAGTTTCTTCACTTTTATCCAATAATCCAACAGTCACCAACTCTCTCCAATCCATGAAACATTCTACTACCATCAAAACTAGAACTTTCCATGGAAACAAACATGCAACGTATTATTACATAACAACCCCTCAACTAACCTACCGTCCCTCCAACTTATTGAAACAAAAAAAAAAAACAAAAAAAATGAAATCTCATCAACCCAACTAAGAAAAGTAAAGGTAAAAGAATACAAAAAAATGAAGCAAAATGAATAGCCAAAATAATTTCTTTTTAAAAAAAAAAAAAAACTTGAAGCTAACCTTTAAAGAAATTCGATTGTGCTGCAAGAATTACAAAAGAGGAGCGAGGTTTCTGGGTTCTGGAAATCTTAAAGCGAGTATTTGAGAGAAAAGATTGCTTCTTTAACTTCAAAAAGGAATGGGGTGAAAGAAACTGATAATGGGTAGGAGGCAAGTTTCGACTTTGGCAGCAATTTGGAGAGCAAGAGGCAAGGGAAAAACAAAAGTTGTGAACAAAAACTGAAGCAGACATTTTTCTCACAATATTTAACAGTGAAAAAGGCTAAGATTACTTCCAATCAAAGAGGGGAACAAAGGTTTATGGTTGGTTTCAGGTACACATTGTGGGAGAAGAGAACTGCAGTGTGAATGGGACATGGAAGTGAGCTTTTGCAACAACTACAAACCAAAACTGCCTTCGTTCTCAGCCTCACAAAGCAGAGCACCCTGGCCCATAAGTTGATATTCAAGACCTCTAGTAGCCCAAGTAATGTCCAAAAAACACATATATCTGCCCAAATAATTAAATATTTATATAATTTATTCAAAATTTATTTTGTTATTTTTTTATTTAAATAAAATAAGAATTAAGTGCGAAATGATATAAAAAGTAATAATAATATATTACAACACAACTATTGTACAATCTAATCTATCCTAGGGCGGAAATAGATTAAGACGGTGTATAACTTAACTTATTTTTAGTTTATTTTAGTTTAATTTATTTATTAAATAAATTAAGTTTAAATTTGAAATTTTTTATTTAATTAAATAAGTTAAGGTGTAAATTTTTAAAAATATTTATTTAACCTAACAAATTTATTTATTTATTTATTATATATAATTAAAATTTTATAATAATTATCTAATTTATTAGTTAAATGTTAATATTATTTATTTATTTTATATATAATATAATAATTTCGTTAAACGTTAAATAATTAAAACTTAAAATTTAAGTCTATCAACCTTTTTAAATGCTTATATACAACATAGGCCTTTTAATAAATTTTTAAGTTAAACTAAATTTTTATATTTTCACACAAAGAATAAGCTAAATAAAAAAAATTATAATAAATAATAAAAATTAAACTAAAACTAATATTTTACAAAATAGACGAGATTTATTTAATGTAAAACCTAACTCAAGCTTGAAAAGTTGAAAGTCAGGTCGGCATCATGTGTTAATTCGCAGAGTGGAATGGAAAGTAATTGCTTCTCAAACCACGGTAGAAAATATAAATGATAATTGAAAAGGACAGTAATAAATGTCCAAACATCAGAGGCATTTTCTCTTGGTGCCAGACCAGGATGAAGCTTGGCAAGTACAGACAAAATGGGTGACTGACAGAGCTTCTCTGGTCTATGTACCATTTGCTTCCAGTAGAAAGCCTTCAAGTGAAATCTTCTTTTGGTTAGGTATAAGCATAAGGTTGCCATTGCATATAATAATTAGAATTGCTTTAAGAGAAAAGGGAAGTTGATTCTCATCTTGTAGACTGTGTTCACAGGCATTGCCTTCTGCTTCTTAATAATTTTGGCCATAGCTTCCTGTTTCAGAATCCCATAATTGAAGAATAAGGGGGGAGAGTGGGGGGAATACATATCCAAATCTACCTTAAATATGTCACCAAGAAAAGGGGATTCCCTTACAAATACCACTGTTGATAATCAACAGGATCATAAGTAAGAAATAAAAATTAATTAGAAAGTAAAATTACCCTCACTTTTTTTTAGTGAAATGCTATCATTCAATTTTATTCTTATGGCTGTAATTATTGAGAGAGATAAAAAAGGTAGGCCAATATACGAGATGTTGTTTTTGCAACTAAAGCTAATGACTATCAAGTCAGAAGCCACTCAAGCAAACAATCTTACCCTTGTGTACATTACCCTTGTGTTTAGGTATAATTATGGGAAAATGAGACTTTAGTGCAATTCACCAAAAAAAAGTGTTTTATTTTATTTCATGTATTAAATTAATTAATAATTTATTTACAATTAATTAATAATTTATTTTTATTTTTATATTTAATATGTAGTTAATTATAAATAAATTATTAATTAAATTGATTTGATACTTGATTAATTCAAACAGAAATAAAACACATTTTTAGTAAGTAACACTAAAGTGTCATTTTCTCTATAATTATTGAGAAAAGCAAAATAATTTAGAAGGTTCAACTTTGCGCATACTTTCGGGGGTAAAAAGAAAGTGATGCAGAGAGAGGGTGAAAAACTGTAAAACATGAAGGATCGAAAACTGTCATTATCCAGCCTTATGATTTTTTTTTAACTTTTATTTTCGTGTACTTTTAATAGTACAGTCTGTGATATGATTTGAACATATTTGTAGACTAACCTGTGAATATCTTATTCCAGCGGGGGACCAAAATCCAGAAGCATGGAGTAACTATCTGATACAAGTTGCATAATGAGCAAAAGGCATTCAGGGAGACGAAGCTTTGCTGTAGGTAATCATAAGATTGAATCTTTAAGATGACAAAGGAAACTTAGTCATTAGTCTGCAACTTACAAAATATTATTTGATATTTCTTATGTTAAATTAAACTATAAAATATGCTTTCATGGACAATATTTTATGGTGACCCAGATGCTTACAAAGCAATTCTGATGATCTTCAAAACACTAGGGAATCTGCTTTAAATGAAACTTTGAAAACAAGGAGCAAAATGTCAGAAAGTAATGCAACTGCCCTTTCAAATTAAAGAAGCAGCTCGGTTCTCAACACAAATATATAAGTGGCACAGCCCATATTAGTGACTAAGTTGAGGAAAACAATGCAACAACACATGGTGTATGAGATAGTTTAGTTTTATTATCAAATAAGCATGCATAATTCAATGCGGCAGAAAAATATATGGCAAAAGAACAGAACCCCGAGGCAAAGGAGGTGGTGCTGGTCTCACTCCAAAATCTTATAAAAATCTATTGTCACCTTTTCTTGCTTGACTACAAAGCAAGTATAATAGTAAGCCTAGCTACAATGGTGACACTACCAGCAAGTTCAAGAAAATAGTGAGAGAAAGAGAGACCCAATGCAAAACCAGGAGTTGCTATGCCTACGGCTGAGGTTTTGAGGCAATTGCCAATGCCAATGCCGAGGCAGGCCTTGAGCAACCACAACCACCACCAAATGCCGAGGCAAGCTTTCATCACAAACCATCACCATCACCACCAGGTCCACCACCACCACTACCACCACCAAACCCTTCACTATATTCTCCATGTCCTCCTCTTTACCCTTCTTGCTCATCTTTCTTCTGCTGCAAATAATGAAGCTCGTGTTCTGCTTTCATGGGTGCATAGCTCCTCCAAAGTTCCTTCAGCTTTTTCTAACTGGAACCCTTTGGACTCTAGTCCTTGCAAATGGTCTTACATCAAATGCTCTTCAGAAAACCTTGTCACTGAGATAAACATCCAAGCAGTTGAGTTGGACCTTCCCTTTCCTTCCAACATTTCTTCCCTTCCCTTCCTTCAAAAGCTTGTCATTTCTGGGGCAAACCTCACTGGGGTTATCTCATCTGACATTGGGAATTGCCCTGAGCTTACAGTCATTGACCTTAGCTCAAATAGTCTTGTGGGTATCATTACTTCAAGTATTGGGAAGCTCCAAAATCTCCAAGATTTGAGCTTGAACTCTAACCAGCTCACTGGGCCAATCCCAACTGAGCTTGGTGATTGTGTTAATCTTAAGATCCTAGACATATTTGATAACAGCATTAGTGGGGATCTTCCAGTTGAGCTGGGAAAGCTTTCAAATCTGGAGGTCATACGAGCAGGAGGAAACAAGGATATTGCGGGGAAGATTCCAGAAGGCCTTGGTGATTGCAGGAATTTGACAGTATTGGGTCTTGCTGACACTAAAATTTCTGGTTCAATACCTGCTTCATTGGGTAAGCTAAGCATGCTTCAGACCATGTCTATTTATAGTACTATGCTCTCTGGCGAGATTCCTCCTGAAATAGGCAACTGTTCAGAGCTTGTGAACTTGTTTTTGTATGAGAATGATCTCTCTGGTTCACTACCCAAAGAGCTAGGTAAGCTTCAGAAGCTGGAAAAGATGTTGTTGTGGCAGAACAATTTTGCTGGGAGAATACCTGATGAAATTGGCTACTGTAGAAGCTTGAAGATTCTTGATGTATCCTTAAATTCTTTTTCTGGTAGCATACCACAAAGTTTGGGGAAACTCTCAAATCTTGAAGAGCTTATGCTTAGTAACAACAACATCTCTGGTTCAATACCACCTGCTCTTTCCAATCTTACATCCCTCATACAGTTGCAGTTAGATACTAATCAGCTATCAGGTTCAATTCCACCTGAGCTTGGAAGGTTGACAAAGCTAATAGTCTTTTTTGCTTGGCAGAACAAACTTGAAGGAGGTATTCCATCAGCATTGGGGGGTTGTAGAAGTCTTGAAGCTTTGGATTTGTCATACAATGCACTCACTGATAGCTTACCCCCGGGCCTGTTTAAGCTTCAAAATCTAACAAAGCTTCTACTAATCTCTAATGATATTTCTGGCCCCATCCCCCCGGAGATTGGTAACTGCAGTTCTCTCATTCGACTCCGGCTTGTAAACAACAGAGTCAGTGGAGAGATACCAAGAGAAATTGGCTTCCTCAATAACCTCAGTTTCCTTGATCTTTCTGAAAATCATCTTACTGGGTCAGTACCACATGAGATTGGAAATTGTAAAGAACTGCAAATGCTGAATCTTAGCAATAACTCCCTTTCTGGAGCTTTGCCTAGTTATTTATCTTCCCTCACAAGGCTTGAGGTATTGGATATTTCTCTGAATAACTTTTCTGGTGAGGTTCCAATGAGTATTGGCCAACTCACTTCACTTCTTAGAGTCATCCTTAGCAAAAATTCGTTCTCTGGATCAATACCCTCCTCACTTGGGCAATGTTCAGGTCTTCAACTGCTAGACCTTAGCAGTAACATGTTCTCAGGGAGCATCCCAGCAGAACTGTTTCAAATAGAAGCACTTGACATTGCTCTAAACTTGAGTCACAATGCATTATCTGGAGTAATCCCACCACAGATTTATGCTTTGAACAAGCTGTCTGTTCTAGACCTTTCACACAATAAGCTTGAAGGTGACTTGATGGCATTTTCAGGGCTTGAAAATCTTGTTTCTCTGAATATTTCCTACAACAAATTCACTGGTTATCTACCAGACAGCAAGTTATTCCACCAACTATCAGCAACGGATTTGGCTGGAAATCAAGGTTTGTGTCCTAATGGTCATGATTCATGTTTCGTTAGCAATGCTGCAATGACAAAAATGCTAAATGGTACTAATTCTAAGAGGTCAGAGATAATCAAACTGGCCATTGGATTGCTCAGTGCCTTGACTGTTGCAATGCTAATCTTTGGAGTTGTTACAGTCTTTCGAGCAAGGAAAATGGTTCGAGATGACAATGATTCTGAGATGGGAGGTGATTCATGGCCTTGGCAGTTCACTCCATTTCAAAAGCTAAATTTTTCTGTAGAGCAAGTTCTAAAATGTTTGGTGGAATCCAATGTAATTGGAAAGGGATGTTCAGGAATTGTTTATCGGGCAGAAATGGAAAATGGGGATGTCATTGCTGTGAAAAAGCTATGGCCAACAACAATGGCTGCCAGATATGATTATCAAAATGACAAGTTAGCAGTTAATGGTGGAGTTCGTGATTCCTTTTCAGCTGAGGTAAAAACCCTTGGTTCAATTCGCCACAAGAATATTGTCAGGTTCTTGGGTTGCTGTTGGAATAGAAACACGAGATTGCTTATGTATGATTATATGCCAAATGGAAGTCTAGGAAGTCTACTTCATGAACGAAGTGGCAACTGCTTGGAATGGGACATCAGGTTTCGGATAATACTGGGAGCAGCTCAAGGTTTGTCTTATTTACACCATGACTGTGCTCCTCCCATTGTTCACAGGGACATTAAGGCCAACAACATCCTCATAGGCCCTGAATTTGAACCATACATAGCTGATTTTGGCCTTGCCAAACTTGTTGATGATGGAGACTTTGCACGATCTTCCAGTACACTAGCTGGTTCCTATGGTTACATAGCTCCTGGTTAGTACTACTTGTCCAAAACATCAAATCTTAATATTTAGTTTTATATTTCATGTCATATCAATAGGGAGAGTCTGTCCCCATAATCAACAGGAACAAAAACATATAGATATATAATTGAATAAATGCTCCACATGCTTTTTGTATTTTATATAGCTTTTTGTGAATGTATTTTCACCCACAGTAACATACTAATCTATTCATTACTACCTTTTTTGCATGTTGGTATTTGTAGAGTATGGGTATATGATGAAGATAACAGAGAAAAGTGATGTGTACAGCTATGGTATTGTTGTATTAGAAGTACTAACAGGAAAGCAACCAATTGATCCAACAATACCAGATGGACTTCATATTGTTGACTGGGTACGACAGAAAAGAGGGGGAGTTGAAGTGCTAGATGCAAGCTTGCATGCTCGGCCAGAATCTGAAATTGAGGAAATATTGCAGACCTTAGGTGTGGCTTTGCTCTGTGTAAACTCAAGCCCAGATGACAGGCCAACCATGAAAGATGTAGCAGCAATGATGAAAGAAATTAGGCAGGAGAGAGAAGAATATATGAAAGTTGACATGCTTCATGATGGATCTTCTGCAAATGATCAACAAGAAAGTAATCATTCCAGTGAAGAGCCAATGGCAAAGATGAAACATTCATACCCAATAAGCAGCAGCAACACAAATCTGCATCTACATTACTCTCCCCATCTTCCTCCAAAACTAAAGTAACTTTCAAATAATCAGTAACAGTAATGTGGCTAGCCAACTAAGATTTCCTTAGCAAGAATGGTTTCTATCCTATTATCACTACTTCAGCTGCACAACTCTGGTTTCTTTGTGTATGAGGATAAAGTCTTAATAATTGTGAGCATGTTAAAGTGAACTTTGTTCATCACATTAACACTTTTCTTATTTTTCTGTATCTAAAAGGACATATAAACCATTCTAATCTGCTTGACACTTAGATAATGAGGTTTTTTCTGAAGGGTTTTAAAGTATTTAACCCAAACTTAATTTGTAGTTAAGACTTAAGAAAACTTTGGAGTGAAAGCTTGGAGAGAAGATGTAGGTAGGTTGAGGATATTCAGCTGAACCTATATAAATCTCTTCGTTTGATCTATCTTCACCCTTCTCTTTACTCAAAGTCATGTATTTGTTTTATTTTAAATTCGCTGTTATTTATCTCTCTATCAGGTTATTCTTACATATTTGCATCATTCATCAAGCATGTTTTGGAATTACCTTTGATTGTCTTCCTCAACTTATCTATAGAAACCATCTTGCAAGGCTTTTCATCCAAGTCTTCGAAAAATAATCCAAGTTTTAGAAACTCCCAATTCACCCTCTCTTAGATGTTGTATATGCCATTTCTATCATTCTTAAGATGGCTAGCTATACATAATCTAGCTATTACATGTAGAAAATTGGAAAAATTAGTCTGGAGGGCTAAACTATCCAGATAAATTTGTGCTTAAGGACCTTCAAATTTTCATTATTGTTGAGGACCAGGTATCTTTTTCATTTTGCTGAATTGAAGGCAGTCAAAGAGTTCCTACAATATATATTCTAATACTGGGTCTTGAGAAGTCCATCAAACTGTTGGGACCACGGCAAGTGTACCGAGTCGTTGCAAGTAATAAAATCGGTGAATAACTGGATATCATCATCAGGGATCGATATCTAAATACCAATTCGCAAAAGAAATAACTATTTAGACTTAGATTTGAAAGGAAGAGAATTCAAAATCATAAAACAAGTAATAAAAGCTAGTTAATCTTTTTGGTTTTTCTTTTAGAAATTTTAACAAACACTTAAAAGGGAAAGAAAAAAAGATAGAAACACTAGGGGTTCGATTCATCTAATTATGACTTCGGGTTCTTTATAGACAAAGTATCCTTTAAATTACCGAAAACTTAATTATCCGAATTCCAATTCACTTGTTGAAGGTTAAATTCCCTCAAGTGGTTCTAACCTAAATTCCTTTGGTGAAACAACCCAATCAAACCCCACCAACTAGCCTAATTCCTTAGGTCAATTCAATAAAACATGATGATTAAGCTCAATGGAATTTCTAAACACAACCACATTAACTAAGTTACCTATTCCTAGATTAACCCAATCAATGATATCAATTGCAAATGGCAAATCTACAACTCACTATTCTTAGCATATAAGTGAACCCACAAAACACATGAATGATGGTCAAACATTCAATAGCATTAACAATAACAATTAATATATCAACAAGATAAATTATTCATAGAATAAATAGGAAATCAATAAAACATTATCAAGTCATGGATTACATCAAAGCCCTAGTAAAAGGAGTTTTGCTAAACATGCTAAACCTCAAAAACAAAGAAAACAAAGAAGATGGAGAAAGGGATAGGAAGAAATCCGTGAAATGAAAATGGTTGGTGAAGAATCCCTTCTCCTCCTCCTCAAGCTTCAAGAGATAAAGAATTAGGGCTCCCTAGATGTATTTTTCGGCCTTAATTAGGTATGACCAAAGACACTTAAAGAATAAGAAACATGATGTTAAATAGGTGTTGCGCCACATAAGCCATCACCTAGCGGCCAATCCCACTTCCTGGCAACCTGCTGACGGAATCCCCTCTTTTGTTTCATCACATTCTTTCTGGTTTTGAGTCTCATTCTTGCTTCTTTAATACCTACAACCAAAATATCACACTTAGATTTACAACCAAAATCCAAGGGAGTCATCAAATTAATCATCTTATGCCATCATGATCAAAATCAGAATTAAATGAAGTAAAACAATGTTAAAATCTTGATGTAAATGGCTAAATCCAATTAAAAAAGTATAGGAAAACTAGATAATCTAAGAGATTATCACATACATACTAAGAAAAAACTTGTAAAAATTGAGGGTTTGGACCTGTTGGGATTGAAATTTATTCTCAAAGACTCCTTAACCATTGTGTGGTTACTAAAGTTTAAGATTGATTATTTATACATTGGTTAATAGAATCTTGAGAATGAATTTTATTTCAAACATCTTTTTTTCCACCCTTAAATTTCTCAAAAAATTGTTTTTTGTTGTTGCTCTCACCTTGTTCCCCTCCTTGTTGACTGAAAAGAGAATTTCCTTTTTTGTCATTAGATATCTTTGTTTTATCAACAACTTGAAGCGAAATGAAATTCACAATGGCGTTAGTGAGATTCTTTGCTGATTCACAATGTAGTTCCCAATAGTACCTTGAAGGCTTGAAGCGAGTTTTGGTGTTTAGAGATAACTGCCTTTACTAGAGTTTGTTTAAAAATCTGCACTATATATATATAGACGCAACTGCAATCTAACTATTATCTAATGCCTATTAGCCTACTTCTTTTTGCCTTCCCGCTTGCATCTCTATTGTACCAAAATAAATAGAGATTTTTAGAGAAACTTGAGCTAAGACTATTTTTTTACATCATATTACTTAACATGCATGTGTAACATCAGTTGCGTAAATAAATTATGAAAATCGATAATTGCACACAATTTTTTACATTATTTTTATACTTAGTTAATAATAAGTAAATTTTTTGTTAATACAATATATCATTTGGTTAATAAATTTTAATAATTGATTACTTACAGACTTAATTAACGATAAATAAATTTTTAATTACTTTATTTGGTTAATAAATAACTAGGTTATAAGGGATTAATTACTAAAACTCATTAACTAAATGATATATTATACTAATTAAGAATTTACTCATCTTTAATTAAATCTAAAAATAATCTAAAAATTTAATGTACAAATATTATTGTTAATAAATTATATAGTGATAACAGTTAAAGAAAACAATAATTTAACATGTAATGTAAAAAAATAGTCTTATATAATGTATATCTAAGATTTTCTTCAAAATAAGATAATTAAATAAAAACTTTCTTAAGGCCCTTGTCACCTTGTGGGTCGGCACTTAGTCGAATCATGGCTTTTTGCCATTGTAGACCGTGTGCACTGAAGTTTATGGTAAATGTGGCTTTGGAAAATGGGTTGCATGAGTGATGATTATTATTATTCCAAAAAATTATTTGCAGCAAAAATGATGTGGAATTAACTATGTAGCATTGTAATGTTCGGCTACTTCTTTTTACTTTTTTTTTTAAGAAAAAAATATTACGAGATGTTTTTATATTTTTTTGAATGTGAGATTAATATTCAGTTAGATATCAACTATTTTTTAGCCACAATGTGCTTAGAACATGTTTAGTTTATTTTTTGTTTTTATTTTCAGTTAAATATATTTTTATTATAATTAAAAAATATTATTTTGTTTTTAATTTATTTTTATTTTCAAACTTTTGTAAAATAAAAATTATAAAAAAATTAAAAATAACAACATATTATTTTTACAATTTTCTTCATAAAATTTTAAAAACAAAATATAAAATAAAATTAATGTAACATTTTTATAATTATAATAAAAATATATCTAACTAAAAATAAATCAAATATACTCTTAATTTACCAATTAAGTCATACTTTACGGTATGGTAGGCTATTTTACACATTTGAAGATTTAAAGCCACATTTTTAGGGATTTATATATTGGATTTAATTTTAATCTACTGTCAGTGTAAAAATTTTTAATACTGTCGTCCAATTATGTACTGATATATCATTAAAAGTATTAGACTTTTGAAGTAATTGTTATAGAGTTTAATTTTGATCCACCTCAGTGTAAAATTTATTTACACTGTCATCCAATCATGTGTTACCAAATTATTAAAAGAGTCTAACTATTTTAATAATGTATCAGCACATGATTGAATGACAGTGTAAAGAAACTTTACACTGAAAGTGGATAAAAATTAAATCCATTGTTATAACAGTCAAACTCTTTTAATGAGTTAGCAATACACGATTAGATGACAGTGTAAAGTTTCTTTACATTGACAATAGATCAAAATTAAACTCTTATATATTGGGTAAATTTTAAGGATTTAATTTCTATCCACTATCAGTGTAAAGTTTTTTACACTGTTATTCAATCATATATTGACACATCATTAAAATAGTTAGACTTTCTAGGTAGTGGTTGTGATAGTCAAACACTATTAATGATTTAGCAACATGATTAGATAACAGTGTAAAAAAACTTTACACTGACAATAGATACTAATTAAATTCAAATTTTAAATCCAAACTACTTAAATTTCTTAAGAAGTTGATAGAGAGAAACGACACAACTGTTATGCGTATCGCAATATTATAGTACACGTGTTTCGAGAGCCCTTTAATACCTGTTTGAACTTGGTTGTTTTGGATGTGCCTCTGCACCGAATACTTTACGGTAAAAGAAAGACAGAGAGGATGAAAATGAAATGGATTTTTCATATCAATTTTATGGAAGATAGTGATTCTTACAACAAAACTACATATTATGATAAAGTAAAGGATTACAATTGCTGGAAAATTAAAAGATGTAACTCAAATAAGAGATCCAAAATTGGCTTATATTGCAACCCATTCTTGAGTAGTTACCACATCAACTTAAACTGATCCAATGACTCTAACCTTCTGACTTAACAATTAGTTAAGCTAATCTTAGGATAAAAGTACTTTAGTATTGAGTTGATGTCAATTTGAGATCTTTTGCTAAGTGACTTTCATCTTCTATTTATTTATAGAGGGACTTCTTGGAATTGTGTCTGAGTAATTTGGTAAAATTGCTTGGGTGGAGTAACTGCATCCGATATTTTGAGCATGTCTTCGAATGTCCCATGATTTTGTTGGTTGAACTCCCACTCTTTCAACTTATTGGAAAAATAGGCAAAAAATATCTTCTGTAAGCCTTGGAGGCTTGAGTGAGAACATGGGTGAGAGACGAGCAGCGGCGAAACTAAAAATTTCATATTAGGAGAGTTAAATGTTAATTTTATTTTTTTGAGGAGTTAAACATAAAATTAATATTAAATTGTTTTGAAAATTTTAAATAATTTAAAAGGTTTTTTGAGCCTTGTGGGGCCATGTCCTACCAACCCCTTGGCTCTGTCCTTGGAGACCAACAATTTTACAAGCTTCCTTTGAGATTGAATCGGCATTAAAAGTGACGCTATCTCCTTTAAATGCTGCAAAGTTGATGGAAATGTGCAATTATATGGACTTCCATCTCAATGAGTGGAAATCAAATCTATTGTTCTATTTTTTGTCATTTTTTAATTAAATACTGATAATTTAAGAGAAAATTTAATAATTAAACAAATTTATTGTCAATTAAGAGAGATTTAAAAAAGAATATTAAGTTATCATCATTTAATTAAAAGAATAAAAAATGAGATAGAAAAAGAGACAATCAATTTAAATCCTAATAAGAGTGTTGCTATCCATAGTTATTAACTCAGACTGGAAGTCGATTTGGTTAGGGTACTGAGTCAATGGATTACTGATTCAACTAGTGGGTCACTAGTCAAACCGCATAAAATAAAATAAATATTTAAATACATATATATATATAATACATAATATATATGATGATATTTATCATTGTAAACAACTAAAGTATCTTTATTTTGAGAGAAATTATGACCTTAAAAAAAAAAGAGTTTAACCCTTAATTCTTTAAAAAACCCTTAAGATTTTCATTAAAATTCTCATAACTCAGAAAATAGGTTTTCTTTTTGAAAATTAGGATTGACATGGCGTAGATTTCAAAATATTATATAAAATATACATATAATTAGTCCAAATCAGACAAACAAATCAAAAGTTATGGCTTCTCAAAGTTTAAGATTTTTTATTATTTCATGACCCAATTGATTTATCGATTTTAATACATATCTGATTTAACTGATCACTTGGACCGACTACTTAACCAGTTGATCGATTCGGTCTGAGTTTAATAAGAATGATGCTATCTCCTTTAAAAACTGCAAGCAAATAAAGCAAGTAAAGAGAACGGAAGCATTGAGTAATCCTTCGTCTCAACATCTTGAATCAAGAGAATGAAAATGTGGTGGAGACCCTTAGTATTACTAACAGAATAAAAATCACAGAGCACACACAAAATAAATAAATAATAATAATGTGGTTTGACAATTTACTTAATTACGTCCACCAAATCAAATTATTTATTGATTAAATAAAAAAGACAACCACTTTTAACTTCACTCTAACATACCCAAAACCAAATTACATCCAATTATCACTCCAACAATTTTATCACAAACTCACACTAATTTTCTCAAGTGCAACATTGTCTTCCCTCTACGCGTCTGAGCACACAATTCCTCTTCCAATGTTTCTCACAATTTGTGGTATTTCTCACGCATCATTTATTTTAAGCAAGAGAAAGTCAAATCCATGTATTACTCAGTTTTCGTCACTATATGAAAAACCAACAGTACCTTGTGCATCCCAAATGCTTTATTACGTGTTTCATAACTGCCATGAAGTCACACATGGCTCCTTCTTCTTAAACTCAAAAAAAAGTCAAACAATACTATTTCTACACGTCACATACATAAGTTTTCTCTCTTTCTTCATTTATTTTTTCTAGTGCAAAAATTAAAAATTAAACATATAATTATATTTCATCTTAGTCTCCTGTGTCGTCTTAAACATATTCAAAACTCAACCATTTAACTCACCTTGTTTAAACCTCCTACTCCATCATCTAGGTTTCAAATGCATAACCTTGTTTGAACCTCTTACTCCATCATCTGGGTTTCAAATGCATAACTAGTAGTTTCATATGCATAATCTTTCACCACACCACTTTTACCCATTTCTTATTCAGGTGCTAAGGTGCTTACACCTCTAATCTATATAATAAAAAAAAAGAAAAAAATGTATGGATATTCCATATTAAACTTAACCTCGTTTTGAAGTAGCAACCTTTAACTTTTAATTCGGGTGAGAGGTCTTTAAAGTTTCTAAAACTTACAAATAGACCCTTATGTCTACTAATTAAGTTAAAATCATTAATCATGTGATTTGTATATGTTAATTAATACTATAGTTTTAAGAAAATTTAAAATTTTGTCTCCTTTTTATTTATTTTCTATTTAAAAAAATATTGAATAATTTTAAAAGCAATTTAATTAAAATGAGAAATTTTAATTCTTTTATAAAATAATATAGACAAATTAAAAATTATCATGTGTATTAATCAATACGTGGAAGCCATATGATGAATAATATTTATTTAATTTATGTATGAGATGATGTATTTGCATATTTCAGAAAGTTGAAGGATCTTTCATCCAGACTTAAAAGTTTATAGTGACAATTTCTATATATATATATATATATATAGGAAGAGATCAACTTATACTGGTGTAAGACTTGATCACTCTTATACTACTCAATAATTTTTTATTAAATAAATTTCTTACAAAATCTACCGTTAGACTGAAAGTTTCTATCATGTAGATCATTTGTGTCAAATTTTGAAAAAATTGAATAAGAATATAATCAAATACTTCATATTTTCATATATTTCAATAGTTTATATTACGTTAATTTTGATGTATATCAATGAGTTACAAAACAATTTCGGATTAATGTAAAATTTTATAAGTATGATCTACATGATAGAAACTTTCAATCTAAGAATGAATTTTGTAAGAAAGTTATCTAATAAAAAGTTCTTGAGTGGTATAAGAGTGATCAAGTCTTACACCGGTGTAAGTTGATCCCTCCCATATATATATATATATATATTGAGTTTCCTTTGCACCTTCTTGCGGAAACGATAATCCCAATTAATGTATTAATGTCATTAACGTTATGATAGACCCTATTTATTTTTGGAGTCTATAAAAATTAAAATTGAAATTAATTAACGACACTTCAATTGAAGAAGGTATGAAGCAAAAGATTTTATTTTATTTTTTGGTTTGAGGTTCG
The DNA here is from genome assembly GCA_023212625.1 of Styphnolobium japonicum. Classification (NCBI taxonomy): domain Eukaryota; kingdom Viridiplantae; phylum Streptophyta; class Magnoliopsida; order Fabales; family Fabaceae; genus Styphnolobium; species Styphnolobium japonicum. The sequence continues at coordinate 20,842,604 of JALBWW010000014.1, forward strand.
AACTCGAACAAGAGGAAGGAAGATCACCCACTCATAACCAAGCGGGTGAGAAAAGCCTGATAGCAGTATTAAGCAAAAGTTTAACAAAACATTTTTTTTAACTAAAAATAGTTAATTACACATGCAATGCCGCTTCACGGTTTTCCAACATGAGAATTTTTCTTGAATTGTTTTATCCACCATGATGCCAAATCTCCCCTCACGAACCTTTAAAGCCCAAGTATTTAGAAGAAAAACAGGTCACATTCATATGAAAATACTCTAATCATGAAATTATAATGGGAATCTTAGATTTCCTCTAGAGTACAAACCTTGTGCAAATATCATTTTCCCTCCCCTATGTAGATACAATTTCGATTGATGATTTTATGAAATTGCTAGATGCATACATACACAAACATTAAAAGAATGCTTATATCCTTCGGACATTAATTCTTGTATTGAAAAGTGGTTTTCCCTCTCCTCTTCCCATATAAAATTAATCATATCTTACCTTGAAATTTTTTCGAGACTTCATTACAACAAAAGTGATAAATCCAATCAAATAAAATGTTTCATTAGTACCAACAAAATAAGATAAAATGCTGGTAACTAGTATATTGTCCAAATACAGTTGGGAGCCGTCCATAATGAGTTTTACCTTCTTCTTTTTTACAACATAACCAAGAATTTAAAGAAAAATGTGTGTACGTGTATGTTTGTGTGTGTGTTTTGTATGTCTAGACTAGCAGTTCAAATGAAACAAAGTTTTTACAAAATTACTTGATCCCAATTAATATCGAAACACACCCATATATACCATTTAGATGGGAGCCATATTGAACAAGAGCTGCAATAATACAACTCCTATACAATTTCATTCAAATATACGGATGATTAACAACTCACAATATTATTTTCTATGAAATTATAATGTAAAATCCAAGTTATAAATGGGCATCACATGCATCCCTAATAAAGTTACATATACACCCATATTAAACACATACAGCATTTTCACATAATTATTGCAGTTAAATACAAAGAGATATATAACCCAAAACTACACATGCTCAAATTCCATAACACCCTGTGGGCACTCGGCAGCAGTTTTGATATGCACATAGGGGACTGAGAACACCAGAAGGGCCAGAGAATCTAGGGTTGCAAATCCACAACCAACCCCACAAGATCTCAACCATCCATTTGGCTGTCCAACCTCATGCATGAAGGAGAGAGAATTGAAGTGCTTGGTTTTCAGAGTCTCTTTTATTCTACTATATATACAAAATTGTATTATTTTACTGCTTTTTCATTTTTCTGCTGAGGTGAAGATGGCGTGCATTTATTAGCAGCAGTACCAGCTGTAGTTGCTGCATTATTCCCATGCTGGTTTTTCTGCGATTTTCCTGCCTTCTTGGTCTCTGGTTTCGCCCCTTGTTGCCTCACTTTCACTCCTCTTATCATCTGTTTGGCAAATTGTTTCCCCACCAATTAATTCTCAAATGTTTCAATGAAAATAAATTCACATAATAATGCAGACCTCAGAAGATGAAAAAACTAACAAAAACTACGAAATAAGAGAAGGCTCTTACAAATTTGTCACACTTCACATCTGAATATATCACTATGAAATCTCCCTCTTGGAGTTCATTGGCTCTCACAAAGTCCCCTGCAAAATGAAATGAATATATGAAAAATCCAGAACAGAAAAGATGAAAAAGAAAAACAAAGCACACTGGAAGTAAGCCGAAGCCAAACCCACCAGTGTTCTCAAGCAAATACATCCTGCTTTTGTTGTTTGGCCAGTATCTGATGCTCCAAGAATAAATAATCCAAAACAGAAAATTTTAGTCTCAAATGTATCAGAAAGATAAAAGCAAACAAAAAGGAAAAGGAAAAGAAATAAGAAATTGAATCTGGGGTTTTTTAATTTGTCAATTTAATTTCGAATACCTATAGCGCATATTCCAAACACGAGAAGTTCCAATGTCTTCCATTGTTATGGAAATTCCATCTCTTGCCTCCAGTTCTGGCAAATAGGTTTCTGCCTCTTTCTGACCAAAATTTGCATATCAAAATAATGAATCAAATTAACTGATAATTTGGAGGTTTTTTTTTTTTCCATTTATAGAAAATTATATACTGATCTAGCAAGTAATTAATAAAAGAAAATAGCAGATAAAGGATTACTTTTGGCAAAACAATTCTCCCCAAACTTCCCACATCGCTTTGCTTCAACACCTTCTGTAGAAGGAACCTCAAGTTCTTCTCAGGCTTCCAACCCTATCAACCAAACACATCCCCACAAGCCACCCATTATTCATAAATCAAAAACTAAGAGTCTTAAAAAATAAAATGTACATAAATTGAAAGAAAACAAAAACAAAATCAACATGTGAGCAACTGCAGCATTTACTTTCTGATATAACATCATAGATCATACATTAACCAAAAAACATTCGCTAATAACTGATCAAATTAAGGTCCACCCACCTGTCGCCTATCTGATGAGACCCGACCCTGATGATAATTCTGAGTTTGCATGGCCGTCCGATCCACCATCTGTTGACTTGCCGGCGGCTCAGCCGGAACCACCGGTGCCATTGAAGCAGCCCCACCAGCCATAGTCTGCCAATACACCCAATTGGCTGGATTTGCATGAGCTGCAGCTACAACAGTGGTGTAATTATCACTTCCCAATCTTGCATGTGGGTCAGCAGATTGATTCTGGTGGTGATTGTGATGCCTGTGTTGGGGTAAATACCGTCTCTGCCTTGCCATCCTCTTCTTCCTCGCTTCTTTGGTCGCTGAGGGGCCTAATCTCATCAACCTATCACCAGGGCCTTGAAAAAACTGATACGGGTAGTGATTCCCATAGACACCGAAAGCCGCCGCCGGTGGCCCCGGTGGGTGAAGATTATTGTCCCCAAATGACTGATTATAGTGAGAAGCAACAGTGAACTGAGAAGGAGGCCATGAATGAGCTGATTCCAGCATGTTGTATTCAGTAGCAGGAGGGTAAGGGTTATGGACACCGTTGATATTATTCGAAGCACTGTTTGTGTAAGGGTCACCCACATACCCAAGCATGGGTTGCGGAAATGGCGGAGGAGCCGCCATGAGAGCAGCCTGATTTGTCCCATAAGGTGGTGGAGACATCCAGGGTGACTGGTTGAAACAAGTGTTTGATTCAGGTCCAAATGAACTTGGGTTCAGATTGGAACTAGTGTTTGTGTTTTGGTTTTGACTAGGATCCTGAAATTGGGTGAGGAGATTTAAAGGTGTATTATTCTCCTTGCGCCTTTTATTCTGAAGATGGCTAGTTTGAACCCACTCAAGAATAAGCTTCAACAATTGCTTCATGGCTTCTTTTCCTCCACCCAAACGCCTTGCAGCACATTCTATGGTAGCCTTCTTAATCTTCACATTCCTCAAGTCGTTAGCAGAGACGCTATCCTTGTTAAACTTGAGCCACTCCAAGAACACTGTGCTCATTTCATCATCTGCACCTCCCTCTACTTGGATCTCTTCCTCATCATTGTTGGTAGTGGCACACACAACAAGCTGATCTTCCTCTGTCCCTTGCTGCGGTGGGGATTGCTGATGTACCACCATTGCATGTTCCTCTTGCTGTGGTACCTCTTTTGTGAATTCTTCCAACGGGCTTTCTTCATTCTGAAAAATAGATGCTGGGTCAAAGAAATCGTTGGCCTCTAAAAGCTCCAGGTACCCAAAAGTGTCCATCACATCCATGCAATCTCCGACGCCATCGAGAACAGGTTCAAGGGCTTGCGAAATCTCCATAGATGTAGTGGAAGACAAGGCTGCCGGTGGCGCATCTACTGGATCATGCTGCTGCATGTAACGGTGGCAGTTGTTTTTCTCCACATCTTCCTCAACATCTGACTTCAGAACCGCCCATGAAGAGGCGGAAGACGACGAAGCCGAGGAGGAGGAGGAGGTGGAGCATGTTATGGTCTTCACTGGTGCTGGAGTTGAGGATGTAGATGAAGATGATGACATGCATGGGAAATCTGGGAGAGGAGGGAAGTCAGCGTAGAACATGGACGCATCATTCACACCTAGAAGATCATCTTGGTCACTTTGAAGCCACATCTCTCTCTCAGCAACTGCCAAAGTGTCTGTGTCCTCTATGGTACCAAAACCAATAGGGTCTGTCTCAGTTACCAACCCTGCATGCAGATCTCCCCCTTCCAATTCCACTTCACACTTCATCTCATCCAGAGAGATATATAAATGATCTTTCAAAGAAGAAAAAACTACCCAAAAGGTTGAAACTTGAAAACCCTTTTGAGGTCTCTTGGTTTCAGATATATGGTATGGCCCGTATGGGTTTTAGACAGAGAAAGAGGAGAGAGAAACTAGATAAAGAGGTATGGAGGGAGGCAAAGAAAGATAGGTTTCTTATTTCTGTGTACGGATAAGTGCAAGAGGGAAAGATCTCCTTCTGTATCTAGTTAAGGAAGCAAAGGAGATAAGGGCCCGCTTTTGCTATCAAATCCTATGAAGAGAAGCAACATAAAGCATCTGGTTCTATCAGCCCACAGTCCACACACAACACCATCCACAAGAGGGATCAACAACTTGGATAACATAAACAATATAGTAAACCTTCTCTTATGAGAATTTATTAGTTTTTTATTAACAATTGTGTCATTATCAGACACTAACTAAACAATTCTATACAATAATCATACAACACAGAAGTTGGGAACACAGAACTCAATTTACATGGAAGGAATAGTATTATAAATTAAAAGTACTTAATTCTTTCTTTGGTGATAAGAAAATACTAAATTTTACAGAGAAGGGATATATTTGAATGTTACAGGGCAGCCAAGAGAGCGAAGCAAGGATTCTTCCCAAACCCAGGAAGCCAATCAAGTCCTTAACATCAACATGACAATTTCTGAGATACCCACATGCTTAAATATCGACCGAAACATAGCCTAGGACCCCCATGTGTGTGTTCTGGTTTGTTCTGGGAAGTTTCATTGTCCAAACCTCTTATTTTATTTTCTCTTTCTTAGATTGAGTTCAAATGATTTTTGGGAGGTTTCCCACTACAAAAACAACCATGATGTAAGAGAGAGAAAGAGAGAGAGAGAGAAGTTGGTGAATTTTAAAGTGAGAGAAAGGCAGTTTTGGATGGAGAGAGATGGAAGACGGAAAGAATCAATAAAACAAAACCTCGTGCCGCTAGTTTTTCAGCCTCACCTCCGGATTTTGTGCCTCCAGCCATACGTTCCCACCTGAATGGTACAACCAAACGGTGCCACAGTCTTTATGAGAAAGGAAGTAAGTCTTACTGCACAATACAGTTCAAATATGAAATATCTACCTTTGGAATACCATATACTGATGCTGATCATCAGAGTATAAACTAGTAGGCAAAGTGGTTTTGTACACTCGCACAAATTGGGTAAATTAACAACAACTGATAGAGGGGTGACATGGGTCAGGCTAAGTTTGGAAATTTTTTTCATTCATCCTAAACTAATCTAACTCTCTCATATATAGGTTGGGTTGAATTCAACTCATGGGTTGAACTTGAGCAAAAAAACTTTAACATATTAAAATAAAAATTAAAATCTATTCTGAATAATATAACACAAGTTTCTAAATGAAATAATATTAAACATAAATTTCAAAATACATATAACTCTAAATTACAATTACGATCAATACAATGGTAACATTAACCATATTGACACAATTGTCAAAATAAAGAAAAATTAAAATCAACAATAAAATAATAAGTTAAAAAGAACTAGAATCTTAACCAGTTAAATAGATAACATCTAAAAGGATCAATTATTACAATCCATAAATTCATCTCTAGCGGCAGACATATCTAACACATAAAATGAATCATGAAGCATTAACAAGCATTAATGATTAAATTATTAGTAATTGACTAAACAAATTAAGCAAATTCTATATAGTACACTATCTATTTCAATCTTTTTAATTTTATTTATTTGAGCATGTAAATCAATGTACTTAATTATCAAGAGTTCTTAATTAGTTATGAACACAAATCAATGTCTCAACAGTGGTAGGTTGCAAAGAATTATGAAAATGATTCAAAACTCGCCTTCTAATACTAAATGTAGTGTAATTTTAATTTAAAAATTCTCAAGAAATTAATTATTTAAAAAAATTATAAACTTATATAAGATTTTCAAAACCCTAATACAAAGTAATTACATATCATAAAATATTATTAAAAAAAATTCAGTGAATTGGGTTAAGTTTTGCAGGTTGGAAGAGTCTCAACCCGCTACACACATATATATATATATATATAATTTAATTTCAATCCATTGTTAGTATAAAGTTTTTTTTACACTGTCATTCAATTATGTGTTGACACGTCATTAAAAGAGTTAGATTTTCTAGGTAGTTATTGTGATAGTTAAACTCTTTTAATAATTTAGCAACACATGATTAGATGACAGTGTAAAAAAACTTTATACAGACGATGGATCAAAATTAAACTTATATATATATTTTTATAATATCTTCACATGCTATTAGTACATTGTGAGACTAATCCCTCCAAATAAAATAAAAAGTATCACGATACTCACATATCGTTTACCTTATATTTTAGTTTATTTATTCTTTTTTTACACCACATTTTAGACCTCGTTTATAAAAAAAATTAATTAGCACATAAATTAAATCCTCATCATTTGTCAATAAAATTCTTATTATCTTCTACATAAAACAAAAATCTTCTAATATCGGTTCACATCTTTATGGGGAAAAAGTATTTTAATTAATTGCCAGAAATCGCAGAAATTATTAAATTTGTTACCTTTCAGACGTATTTATCTTCTACCCATTCAATTATCCAATTAACGGGATATGGCTCATTAAGTGCGTCTATGAATTTAAGCACTATGTGTCAAAACAAATTAAACTAAACCAAATCAAATATATGGCGAGTATAGAAGAGCCAAAGAAATGTACTCTGTGCAATGTACATGACCAAAACAAAACTAAAAAAACAGAAAAAAAGAAGAGAAAGAGAATTGTACACTGTACAGGACAAACTGGAGAAGTCTAGTCTGTGACGACTCTGCTTTGTTTGCTGTTTGTAGTTTCTACACTTTCTACAATCCAATATGCAATATACCGGGCTTGCATTTCATTGTATCCTACCAAAACATTCTATATGGAGAGAAAATGTACTCGAAAATACTTTGTAGAGTTTGGAGAGAATTAAATATAAGCAGTATTTCTCTAATAAATTGAGAGCCTGTTTTCACGATTAATAATTGCATCCATCGATTCACATGATAGTAATTTTTATCATTATAATAAAGTTCACCTTGTACCGATAAAATATAACTTAATTGATATCTCCTTAAATCTTTTCCACTTAATATATATATATATATATATATATATATATATATATAATTTTAAAAAGTTCACCTTGTACTTCACTTGTTTTTGATTGCCACGAACACAACCAACGTTTTAAAAAAAAGAAAATTGTGACTTATTTCAGAAATACATTGTTATTCGAGCAAATGTCTATTGGCGTTGAAAACAATCCAAAACAAATAGATTATAAATAAATTCATAAATAAGTATAAATAGACTACGTTACTCAACTCGGGAGACGAGTGTTCGTATATACCTTGAGCGAGACCAACTCTGGTGAACCCCACCTCAATGAGTGTCCCGTTTCCAACACTCATTTTTTGGGCTTAATAGGATAATTAATAAAAAAAATAGTAATAATTATTTTTAATATATGAATTTAATTTCTAATTTACTGTGAATGTAAAGTTTTTATAACATTTATTTTTTGTATAGTTTCTTTATACTGTCATCTAATTATGTATTGCCAAATCATTAAAATAGTTAGACTTTCTAGGTAGTTGTTATAATAATCAACTTTTTTACTAATTTTGTAACACATGATTAGATGACAATGTAATTTTACACTCACAGGGAAGAAATTAAACTCTTAATATATATATATATATATATATATATATTTGTTGTCTCAATGTGGAATTGGTGGGCTGAAGCGGCGGGCTTTATCGTTTTCGGCCTGACGTAAATCCACACACTCAGTTTCGAATCTGCCAATAACTGCGCACTTGTTTTTCATTGGATGGTCACATGGTGGGGTCGGAACAAATCTCACAGACATGTGAGGATCTGCCACGTCATGGTGGAAATCCTCGAGGGTGGGATTTGATTGGCCCTTTGTTTCCGTACATTAGCTGTCACGGGTGCGTTTAGGTTTGACGGTGATTTTTTGTGGTGGACAGGCTCACACGTGGGGCCATCATTGATCACTTTGTAGTGTGTATACTTTGTACTTTGTAGCCAACTTATTCTTTTTTCATAACTGCCAATTCAACTTTATTTATTTACATAAATTTTTAAAAATTTATATTTTTAATATTAAATTTATCTTAAAATTTATGAATAAAGTTACACAATTAAAAAAATTTAACAGAATTCAGTGATAATTTTATTAATATTTAAGAGTAATTATTGGATAAATTAAAATAGTAGAAATTACTTATTCATTCCAAAATTAATAATAATGTCAACTTAGTTTATCAAAAATTTTAACCAAAAAGAAATTTAGACTATATAATATTTTTGAATTTATATAAGTTCACACTACAGTTTTGTTTTATTTATTATTAATTAAATACACGTTGTTTAGAATATTAATTAGATAATTACTTTTCTTAATTAAGGTTCTAGCTTTTCTTGAGAGACTTTTAGTGGGTTGGGTTGAAAAGTCTCCCAATTTGTGTTTAGTCCTTTATATTTTTTTTAGGATTTTGGGCCCAATGGTCCAAGGAGATTTGTACAATATACTTGTCTTCCAGTATCCGAACGCGTTCAGTGTCGAGATGTAAATTGCAATTTCTAATTGTCTGATAATTTGATTCCAAATTTTATTGTTGTAGTCACTGAAATAAATTTAGGAGACATGGGAGATGGGAATCGATTTTTTTATTCACTATATTTGTTATTAATTTTATTTTTTCCTCATTTACATCAACATTCTCATCTTCTTTTAATTTTATATTTGATATTGAGAACTTCAAATTACGGATCCTTAGACAATTATGCTTGATCAAGTCCAGAATTTTGGGTTTTATTTAATTTTACTTTTCTGATAGTGTTTGGTGACATTTGAACGAATATAGCTGCAATATTCACAAGACAAATTTTAAAAACCTAACTTTAAAATTTTAATAAAGGTAAAATTTAAATTTATAATAATACACCTTATTGAATATCACATACTTACCTTTCATCATTAAGTTAATTCTTTGTATTTCACATTTTATATTTTGAAACAAATGATAATGTCAATGACTATTTGATTTCAAATTGCATGCATTGATAATCCAATTCGAGACTAGAGAAATTCTTAGATAGATACGATATATTATAAACACTCTATTTAACATTAAACATGTGTAAAGTTGTGTGGGTTACCAATCTCTAAAGAATAATCTTACACGTGTCTATTGTTAAATAGAGTATTTATGATAGGTAATGCCTACCTAAGAATTACTTTTAAGACTATTACATAAACTCTTACTAACTCCAACTACCAAAGCTAAGTTCAGGCGCATGTTTTATTTTATTTTCATAACACTGAAAGAGTACAATAAAACTCAATTCTTCTTACAGCAGCACGCCAAATCAGACCTACTAAATCCCATACAGACGCCCCCATTCTTAAAGCCATGGTTAATGCAGTTTTGGTTGCAAACTGCACCAGTTGAGCATGGCCCTTGGCAGACTAATCCCGGATCCTCCAAACCAGTTGCTGGTCCTGCAATGAGAACAAAGTTTGCATCATAATTCTCTGATGTTAGTAAATAACATAAGAAGGTTATATTATAAAAAGAAAGACAAAAATAAAATCAATGTACTCTACACAAATATTAATAAATGTTACCATAATGAAATTTGTGTCTTTCTCTCTCTAACATAACCGTCTCATGTTACTCACTAATTAACAAGAGAGGATCCAAAACTAAAATGTTTGACAATTTTATGCGCATGGTTTCTTGCTTTCCTTTTGCGAAATTTCAGCACATAATTGATATGGATTTATTAATTAACTACCCAATATATGACTACAACAAAACTATTATTGATCTTGACATCAAACAGACATCTATATATATATATATATATATATATATATATATATATAAAAACAAATCACATTGAAAAATCATTAAAAAAATGTTACTGAGTCTGACTCACCTAACACCCAAGTTTTTCTTGAACAAATAGATTTGCGTTAGTTAATTGTCTATCGGTAATACCACTAAGAGATGAAACTAACGTCTTTGGTTTTTTTATATGAAAATCGTGGATTTTTGTTTACACTATTTTAAAAATTATGTAACAAAATGTGTGTGTGTGTTTTTTAAGTTGGAAAGTCGATTTTTCTGAAATCGACTTTTTAATATATATTTTTTTAATTTTAATATTGAAAAGTCAATTTTAGTGAATCCAACTTCTCAATATAAAAAAAAAATTAATCTTGTTAAAAAGTTAATTTTACCAAAATTTACTTCTCAACATTGAAATTAAAAAAAAAACATTTTAAATTTGATACATAATTTTTAAAGTGAAGTTAAAAAAAATAATCATCCATTATCATATAAAAAAGCCAACTTCTCTTTCTTACCGAAACCAGAACCAAAGCAATGCATAAAATTCCCAAGAGATAAGGTTGACAGATGCGAAAAGCCATTTTGTGAGGATTTCGCCTTCTTATCTCTTTCTTTCTTGTAAGAAGGGAAGGCTAACATGATGTTCATTATATATAGTCTATTTGATAAGAAGTTTGGGAGATAAAATTAAGAGGAATAAAAAAATGGAAATGTATTAATGTGTGAAATATGTTTAAATTCATTGACAATTTTCATTAATTTATAGCATTTTTTCCTTCCTATTTTGTTTCCTAAACAAACCAAAAGCATTCACCATTAAATCAATATATATATATATATATATATATATATATATATTACCTAAAGTGAAAAAGATTACTTTTATGCCATATTTGGTTGAGTAGATTTGACTGGAAAAGACTTTTTGTTATCTATTTAGATAAGTCTTTCTCAAAATATATATATATTGACAATTGTTTCCTTTTATAAATTTATTTTAAATTGTTATAAACTTTTCTTGTTCAATTGTTTCATTAATATACTTGAACTTTTATGGGTTCTGGTCTTTTTATGGAAATTAATGTTTTATTACTTTTCAAAGAAAGAAAAATTCCCATCGTGGATGTAGCATATTGTGGACCATAATTTTGTGTGCACCAAACCGTATCGACTAACTTCATATATGTTGTGAAGTAACACTTTGGACTTGCTAGCTACATCTCATTTGTAAAGATGCTGCAGAATCTACCTAGCTTAAAAGTGTTGCCCGCACTTCATTAAAGGGTTAATTAATACTGTGAAATCATTTGTAATATGTTTCAAGTTTAATTTGTTTTGGTAGTAGTTTAATTGGCCAACGATGATAATTTAAAGGACAAATTTTAATCTATCTCTGCATCTGTACATATAGTAAAATCAAATTAACTTAAATTCAATAAATGTTTATTAATAATTTAAGCAGTTCAAATTCTCTTTTATGATTTAAAAATATAGGTGCTACTAACACTCTTTTAAGTAGTATTAAATACTCTTTAATAAATACTTCTAATTACTTAGGCTTTGATTGGATTAAGAGAGAAATAGAGTGAAAAAAATAGAGTAGAAAGAAATAGGATAAAGATAAGTATAGTAGAAAATGAGTAGATTTTTAAGTTGTTTGGATTAAGAGAATTAGGAAAGAAATATGAAATAAAGAAATTTTAATTTTGTTGTAAATACATATTTGCCCCTATTTATTTATTTATAAAACAATAAAAAAAATGGTATATTAGTCAAATTTTCACCTCTACCCATTTCTTCTCTATTTCTTCTCACTTTAGGATAGAAATGAAAAAGTTGTGGGATCAACCTTTTTTTTTTCTTTCTTCTCTATTTCTCCTCTAACCAAACAAGAGAGTTTCCCTATTTCTCTTCTATTTCTCTCTTCTCTAATTCTCTCTTCTCCATTTCTTTCAAAACAAACAAAGGCTTAAGGTTTTTGTTAAGTGCACTAGTTAAAGAATTAATGCCGAAAGTATTAAATTAAACAGTATTAAAAGTATTAAAATTCTAAAGAATGACCTTGAAAATCGTCAAAATAAGTTAAACTTGTTGAATCAGCCTGTTTATCTATCAAAATGAGTCGAGATTCAATATTATCAACTCGTTTAGATCAATTTATTTTTGGTCTGGCCAATTTAACTCTTTTTTTTGTAATTTTTTAAAAATACAAAGGCACAAAGCCTGCCAAGAAAATATAATTTTAGCTACTTTGAAGCTATGTTTCAATATAATATTTATATGTATGCATTTGTTTACTACTATGTGTATTGTTATTTTGTTATGTTGATGTTTTACTATTGCTAATATGTTATTAAGCCGTTGACACTATTATTGAGTGTAGAAAAATACATGAATTTGTCAATTTATTACTTTGAAAGTTATATAATCTTGAAGATTATTGTTGTTGATTATATTTTGATTTATTAAAAGATATTTTTAAGTCTCTATATACTTGTAATTTACCTAAAAATTATTGGATAAGTTTATTTAAAGAATTAAAGTTTTAAATATATTTTTTTGCAAAAACAAGTAACCTGTTTATGCTTGCCAACTAACCTTATACAAGTTAAGTTGACATTTTATCATCTTATTTAAATTAATTCATTTTTAGACCAACCCATTTAACAACCCTAACCTTGAGAGTTGGATGACAATGGCCCCCTCCAGCTCCCTTCCATCAACCCTAGGCACAACCTCCTATTTATAAGATGGGAAAACTCCCTTAGTTTCAGCTGTGAGGGGGCCAGGGTGAACCAGAAATGTCGGAAAAATCTTTTTCAATAGACTTATTAAAGAATCACACTAGTGGACTTGACACCATATCTAAACCAAAAACCCTAAGACATTAAATTCATAAATTTTTCTAATTATATATTTCTCACGTTACCTATTTCTTCTTTACACTTGAATTCTAGCCTGGTCCTTTTTTACTTATTGGACTTATGACCAATGGACCTAAGAGATATGTACAATACACTTGTCCCTACACGATATTCAATAAGTTGCGTACCTGATGAGCATGTTGTCTGTGGAGATAATATAAACTGCGATTTCTGTTTGTCTAATAATTTGATTCCAAATTTATTGTTGTGGTCACTGTCATCAAGTTAGGAGATTGCTGGATGAGAGAATCGAACTTTCTTCTGAATATATTTGTTATTAATTTTATTTTTTCCATATCCACTCATGTCAACATGCTAATCTCCTTTAAATTTTATATTTGATATTGATCATGACAACCTCAAATTAAGAATCCTTAGACAATTCCAATTGATGGGTCAAGCGTATAAGCGATTCACTTATAACTAAAATTTGACTTCATATATAATTAACTTTGTTTTTTTTTTCTTTTATAAATATTTCTGATAGTGTGTTTGGTGACATTTGAATGAATTTAGCTGCAATATTCGGAAGGCAATTTTTGAAACCTAACTTTAAAATGATTAGTAAAAGAGAATGTGAATGTCTATTTGATTTCAAATTGCATGTATTGACAATCCAGTTCAAGGCTATTACATAAGACTCTTACTAACTCCAAGTACCAAAGCTAAGTTCAGGTGTATGTTTTATTTTATTTTTCATACAAAGAAGGGGTACAATATAACTCATTTCCTACAGCAGCAATACAAATCAGACGGAATAAATCCAATACAGACGCCCCCTTTCGTAAAGCCATTGTTAAGGCAGTTTTGGTTGCACTTTGCACCATTTATGCATGGCCCTTCGCAGCTTAGCCCCGGAGTCTCCCAACCAGTTGCAGGTCCTGCAATCAGCACATAGTTAAAAATCTTATGCACATGGTTCCGTGCTTTCCTTTTGCGAAATTTCAGCACATCATTGATATGGATTTATAAATTAACTACCCAAGATATGACTTTACAATAAATCTATTATTCATTGATCTTGAATTAAAAGACATCTACCTTAAAGAATTTTATAAAAATTCACATTGAAAAGTCATTAAAAACAACATAATTGTTACTGAGTCTTACTCCCCTATCACCCAAGTTTTTCTTGAACCAATAGACTTAGAAGTAAGAACACAAAGAACAGAGAAAATATCATTTTCCACTTTGCGTTAGTTAATTGTGTATTGGAAATACAAACTTAAGAGATGAAACTAACTTCTTTTTCTTACCTGAAGCCAGAACCAAAGCAATGCATAAAATCCCCAAGAGATAAGGTTGAGAGATGCGATAAGCCATTTTGTGAGGATTTCACCTTCTAATCTCTTTCTATCTTGTAAGATGGATGGTTAACGTCATGTTCATTATATATTATCTATTTGTAAGAAGAATTGAAAAGTAGAAATGTATTAATGTGTTAAATGTGTTTAAATTCATGGACAATTTTCATTTCTAGCATTTAAAGTACAAAATCTAATCTATTAATGTGCATTTTCCATGCTTAGTCTAAAACCAGACCTGCTAAAGATATAAAGCTATTATACTAAAAAAAAATGTGACTGAAATTTAATAAATATCATTAATGATAATCACGTATCTCAAATTCTCTTTTATGATTTTAAGGTTTAAATAAAGTTTTGGTCCCTATAGTTTATATTTATTTTGATTTTAGTCCCTATACTTTTTTATTTGTAAATCAGTTCTCATACTTACAATCATTTGTAAAATGGTCTATACTGTTAAACTTGTTATAATATCGTCAATTTATAGGGACCACATTAAAAACAGAAGAAAACTATAAGGACTAAATTAAAAACTTATAGGGACCAAATTAAAAAAAATAAAAAACTATAGGGACCACAAACTGATGACGTTATAACCAGAACTAACGGTAGGGACCATTTTGCAAACGATTGTAAGTACGATAACTGATTTACAAAGAAAAAAAGCATAAGGACAAAAATTAAAATGAGTGTAAACTATAGGACCAAAGCTTTATTTAAACCTGATTTTAAAAACGGTTTTGTTAAAGAGAGCTTGAGTCTCTCAAAGCACACATGGGCGACTCAAGAGAGTTGGTGACCTAAAGTCAAACTTATATATAAGGCCTTTAATTTATTTAATAAAATTAATATAAATGAAATTGTATTGCTTCTCAACAAAAAATAAAATAATTTACTTTCTAACTCAAATAGAAAACAAAATGTAAGGTGAGTTTAAGTTTTATTAAAAAAAGAGTGAAGAAAGCCAAAGCCAATGACAAATAAGGTAGAAAAAAATTGTCACAATACTTAAGCAGCTTGTATAGGAGAGCAAAAATCTCTGCAATCTCAACTCCTTTAAGTGTTCTGATTTGGAAAATAAGAAAAAAATTAATATTTAGCTAAAGATCAGTTTTTGTTGATGGCAACTATATATAAAATAAGATTAAAATGTTTTTAAAAAATTACTCAATTTTATGAGGAAAAAATTGAACATTATTGTGTTGGAAAGATGAGAAATAACTTGAACATGGTGTTGGATCAACTGGTATGGAAGTTGTTCCAGCTTAATCAAGGTCTTGGGTTCGAACTTTGAGTATGCAGCTTCACCTGTTGGGAGAGCCCCCGCCCCATGTGGGTCTCTACTTGACTCAAATCCGAATTAGTCGATCTTATTTGTGAATTAGATTACCGAATGGTTTTCACTAAAAAAAATATAGATAGTTGGCGAACTACTTAAGGAGAGGTTTAAAATAAATAAAATAAGGAGAGAAAATATGAATTTTGATAAAATAATTATGTTATAGTTGACTAATTAATATAAATGAGAGAGAATAAGATTTATTAAGCATTATATTTATAATATAAATTAAGGCTCTTAATTTATTATAAATAAATATAATTATTATATAAATTATATATATAATATTATTAAATTATGAGACCTAAAATTTTAAGGATTTAATTTCTATCCACTGTCAGTGTAAAATATTTTTACATTATCATCTAATCATATGTTGACACATCATTAAAATAGTTAGACTTTCTAGGTAGTTGTTGTGACAGCCAACTCTTTTAGTGATTTAGTAAGACATAATTGAATAACAATATAAAGAAACTTTACACAAATAATAGACAGAAATTAAACTCAAATTTTAAAAGTCTAAGGACTTGAGTTGTTTGGGGTTGAGCCAAAAGCACATTTTACTTTTTTTATTTTAATTGTTTACAAGACACACATCTCCATAAAAGTTTATCATCTAAAGGTTAAAAAGGCTCCAGCGTGCAGGAGCATTGCCCTTTTAAAAATAAGTATAGTGCACCCTAGCACAACTTAAATAATAAATGTTATTAATGAAAATTTAAGTAGCTCAAATTTTCTTTCATGATTTTAAGATAGGTAGATTGAATACTAATCGATGAAACTATTACTCCTCCTATTTCTTTTAGGTTGGGTTTAGAATGAACTAAAAATAGAATTGGTTTGATTTAAAAATTAAATTTTATATTTAAAATTTATTATAAAAAAATTAATTTGAATTAATTTTTAAATTAATTTTTATATTTGGAACTCATTAAAAAAAATTGATTTGATTTAATTTAATTATTTAATTTTTTTAATTTTATATTACTATGAATGATATTGTTAGGTTAATAAAGTAAAATAAAAAAAGTTAGTTAAGTATAAAATAATCAATTTAAAAAACTAATTTTAAAATTAAATTAAAATTAAATAGATTTTTGAATACACACAACTTCAATAAAAAATATTTCAAAATTAAATTAATTATTATTTTTTAATGTTTCAAACACAAGATTTAACTTACAAATTAAATTAAATAATATTTTTTAATATATCAAACACACTCTTAAGGAATTACTATCATGAGTGAGTGTATAAATGCTCAAGACTTCAAACACAGAAATCTACTTTATTTTATTTTATTTTTTCTTTAAATATTAATTTTTAACATATATGAAATCATAGTTCAAGCGTTTACCTGTATGATTGAGCTGACCTTAGCATAACCCTTTCTTTTATCTGTTATTTAAGGTAATCACACAAAGATTAAGAAAGTTATTAGTAGCTTCAATTTTACGAAAGAATAACTCATTCCTTATATTCTAAATTTTACAAGTGATATGATCCTTATTCCTTATTAATTGAACAATCTCGTGGGCTACTTCCCAATCGTTCCAAAGACTAAATGAGAAGACAACCGAATTAAGTTCACGTGATAGGAACTTTCGCTAATATAATTGTAAGATTTGGGTTTGAATTAGGGGTATTTGGTTGATAACTAATTTGGCATTTGTTAGTAAGAAACCTATAATTATATTAGTAGGAAATTTATAATTATACTGTAAATTTTTATTAAAATTGATAGTTTACTTTAATTTTAAATTTAAAATGAGATTAGTCTTCTCTCACTTTAAAATTTGTAATTACCCAAAAAATTTAAAAAAAAAATTGAGATTACAAAAAAACAAAAGAAGAAAAAAAAGGAAAGTAGAGTGACAAAAGGGTCCAGCTATGACTTCTTTGTCATGTTTAGATCATTTTACCAAGTTTTTCTTCACTCTCATCTTCATATCGCTCACCCAACCAATTATTGCTTCAAAGAATTCAGAACATAACTCCATCACCCTCACTCCCTTTCATTCTCCCAACAACCATTTTCAACCACTTTTTCTTCCAAAAAAGAAAAATTTGAAACAAACCCAAAAAATAAAAAAATAAAAAAAAGCTTTAAAACAAAACCACAACGAGATAATAATAACTAACTATCACTTTCTCTCTCTCTCTCTCTCTCCCTCTCTCTCCGCCGCCATGGAAAACTCACCCACCGCTCTAATCCCAGCCTCGCCACCGCTTCCCCTCCCTCCTCCGCCGCCATCCGCCGCCCAAATCACCGTCCTCCCCGAACCTCCGCCGCCACCCTTTCCCGGCGATCCGAGCTCCGCCGTCGACCTCTCCCCTCTCGAATTCCTCCTCGCCGTCATAGCCGTCGTCACCATCCCCGCCTTAATCTGCACCTTCATCTTCGCCTTCAAGTGGCCGTCGAGTCGCAGCCGGCAATCCTCCTCCGCCGCGTCGGAGCACTCCTCCGACGGCGCCGACGTGAAGCGCCGGAAGGAGGAGCAGGTGAAGGAAATGGGCGGCGAGTGTCCTGTATGTTTGTCGGCGTTCGGCGACGGCGAGGAGGTGCGGCAGCTGAGGGCGTGCAAGCATTGGTTCCACGCTTCATGCATTGATGAGTGGCTCAGCAGCCACTCCAATTGCCCCGTTTGCCGCGCCGCCATCGCCGTCGAGCGTTCCAATTCATTGTCTCCCAACAGAGATCGTCACCACCACGATGCCTCTGCTTTGGTTTGAACTTTGAACTCTTTTCTTTTTTTTTTCTTTTTTTTTTAATTGTTCATTTTTTATATATTTTTGGGGTATTTTTTTGTTGCTTTTAAAATGTTTAGTTTTTTTTTCTTTTTTCTTTTTTTTCTTTTTGTGGGAGGTGGGGGTTGACTTGAAATTGGTGTAGTGGAGAGATAGAGAAGGGATTTTCCTGAGAAAATGGGAAGTTGAGAGGAAGGATAGTTGGGGATTGGGATAGGTTAGTTACTTACATGAGGCATTTTGTGATTGTGAACATATTGTAATTGTAATTGTAATGTAATACCACTGTGTATGGCTATAGCTGAAAATGGAATGAGGTTAAGTGGAAATGGTTAATCCCATTTGGGATTCAAGCTGAATTGTGTGATATTGTTTATAGGATCTTCTGGGTGTTATAACCTGAGTTCTATTGCACATAGAAACCAACAAAACAAGGGAACATTTTTGAATGAGAATTGCTTTTTTTTTTTTTAATAACAGTTGCAGTGTAATTAAAAATGGACCGGACCGGCTGGTAAATCGGCCAAGTGACCGGTCCGGGTGACTAGTTGGATCGGGTATGTCTCAGAATCGGTCCGACCCGGCCGGTTTTGAATAAAAACTGGTGACCCGGTTGGTTGAACCGGAACCGGCCAGGTCATTAAATTAAAAAAAAAACTTTTAAACTTTGAAAATTCATAACTTTTGACTCGTTTGTCCGATTTAGACTAATTATATGTCCATTTTATATAAATTTTCGAGATCTACACCATGGTAGTCATATTTTTTTCAAAATAAATATATTTTAATTATTTATAATGATAAATATCACCATATGTAGTGTGTATTTATATATATATATATATGTATTTAAATATTTATTTAATTTTATGCGGTTCGACCAGTGACCCAGTATCCTGACCGAGTCGACTACCGGTCCGATTTTTATAACTATGAACAGTTGAGTTAAAAAAAAAAGTTTAAGTAAGTTCAGTTAGAATCTAATATACGTATGATTACTGTAATTTAGATTTTTTTTATATCATGTGTATAAATGTAGAATTGATATATATCTCTATATAGCCAAAAGAGCTCAAATGGAAATGAAAATATACACTGATGGTGCAATTTGTTTTGTATTATTATTGCCAGTAAATTGTTGTGAGGTTAAAGGAACTGCGTTTGCGAATCAGTGTTTGTAATTGAGGTGAATAATAACAGCTTTCTTTCGAGGCAGTCTAGTAAGAGTAATATTTACATACTCTGAAATAATATTATCAATAATTCAAATCTTTATTTAAATTTTATTATATAAATGTTATAAATTTAACACAGATTTATTTATTTTTATCATGTGTTATGTTTTCTTTAAATTAGTATATATTCTGTACAAATTATAGGTCATGGCTTAACAGACACTTTTGACAAGTTACCAAATACTTCAAGTTGAATAAATTGAAAATGAAAAGATTGATTAGGGAAGTAACAAGTGTATGCAAATGCCAAGAAAGAAACTGCATATTATGGCAATCTAGGGTTTTCAGTAAGGACCAAGAAGCTTGAGATTGTTTAATCTTAAATTTGTATAGAAATGGTATTAATTTATTTGACAAGCGGGAGACAACACTCCACACAAGTCCCACTGGTTCATGTGCACCAAGAGACAACCCACGCCTCCAGCTTGTGGTCCGTGGCAGCCTGCCGTTAGTTCTTAGATCCAACGCACACCCCACACCTCATTAAATTCTATGATGCAACTCTAGTTTTGAAAAGAGTAACGTTATTCTTATATTTTTTTTTTTTGACATCTCCTTTTCACGTTATTGTATTATCATATATTGTTGAAATTGTTATTAATTATTTTATAAAAGTTATCATCTAAGCAATGACATTAAAAAATTTACTGGCATATATAATAACTTTTATAGAATAATTAATAAAGCTTTGAATAATATTTGATAATGCAGTGGTATAAAGAATATGTATAAAAATAAGTGTAGAAATAACATTACTATTATGAAACTAGGGCAGAACCTATTTACACTATTTTATAAATTTTAGTTACTTTTATAATATAATAGTAAATCACGTGTTAAAAATAACTTTTTTTTTTACTCTTTTACTTATTTTTTAATTTTTATTTTATATTCTAAGAATGAGAAAAAAAAATTAAATTAAATCAAATAGACAATTAGAACTAGAAGTGATGCAAAATATGAATAATGAGGCCAAGTAAGCTTCTAATTTGATAGTGGAGAAGTGTAACAATCTTATACAACAATTCAAAAGCTTTTCTCTGCTACACGTCATAATTTTCAAATATTAAAGGTATTGACCTAATTTGTATATTCTAGAGTACAATATTTGAATATCACAAGTAGTATTCGAACAAGATTCGCCCAAAATTGATAGAGAAGTGATATTCGAATATTTTATTAAAATATTTGAAAACCAACATCACATATTCAAATGTTGTTTCATCATTTCTCAATATGATGGCGATCTCTCTGCTCTCTCATGAACATTTAAACAGATCAATAATTCTATGTTTGGTTGCGTAATTATTCTTGCTAGAGGGGTCGTATCATGGGCTTCCAAGAAACAGACGTGTATAAATCATTCTACAATGGAATCTTAGTTTGTTGCTCTAGCAGCAACAGGAAAATAGGCATAATGGATAAGGAATTTATTGTTAGATATAGTGTTGTGGGCACAACCAATGCTAGCCATATTTGTGAATTGTGATAGTGAAGCTACAATGTTTAGAGCATTGAACAAAATATACATTGAAAAATCTAGACATATTAGCTTAAGACATGAATATGTCAGACAATTGATTTGTGATGATGTAATCACAGTTCAATATGTGAAAACTTGACAAATCCTTTCACTAAAGGACTTACAAAGGAATTTGTGAGGAAAACATCAATGGGAGCAGGTTTGAAATTCTTAAACTACACCAGTAATGCAAACCCAACCTTTTTTCTAGAGTACAATCTAGTTAAAGGGTTCAATGGGTTCAAACAAATTACTGATGAGTGGCTGTGAGGCACTAGAATAAAAGTTTCCATTACAGGTCTAGTGTATAATTTTAGAAGACATTGGAGGGTGAGTACTAAACTCTTAATGAAGCTTGAGAAATCTATGTATATAAGATTTAAGGGAGCTTCACCTATATAGACACAATAAATGGGGCCACTTCGAACAAAGAATCAAAGGATTGATATTTTAAGTGTTCACAAAAACTAGGATGGAGCACATGGTCATATAAGTTCATAAAGCTTTCGGTGAGCTTTTTTGAAGTATTTAAATTAATGTGTGTGGTATTTCTGATTTCAACTCTGGAATTATGGTTCAAAGTACATTGAGTCTACCATTAATTTGTTCTAACTTTGAAATACTTATACTAAGGAAGGTCCAAATTGAAATAGATACCTATCCTCATGTATGAATTTATAAGTTAGAAGTTACTTAGTTTTGGAAACTAGGTGGCGGATTGATGAAAAAGAATAGTTTGCAAAAATAGTACGTGGGTGTGCTAAGAAAAATGTTCTCCAAAATCCCACATTGGACAAACACAAGGATTCCATCCCCACATGTCAAATGTTTTGGAGGAAAACTGAATATTGATTGTATTCAAGTTTTAAGTGATTTGAAATGTTTATCAAATAATTTGTTTAATATAAAATAATTTATTTAATATTCATATTTCAAAAGCACTCAATTAATTTTTTTATGAGTAAATACTCAATTTGTTCCTCTAAATATATACAAGACATCAAGTTAGTCTTTTAAAGATTTTGGACATTAACTTGTTACTTCGATATTTAAACCATAGTTATAAAAACCGGACCGGTAGTCGACTCGGTCAGGGTACTGGGTCACTGGTTCAACTAGTGGGTCACTGATCGAACCGCATAAAATTAAATAAATATTTAAATATATATATATATATATAAATACACACTACATATGATGATATTTATCATTATAAATAACTAAAATATTTTATTTTGAAAAAAATATAACTATCATGGTGTAGATCTTGAAAAGTTATATGAAATGGACATATAATTAGTCTAAATCAGACAAACGAGTCAAAAGTTATGATTTTTCAAAGTTTAAAAGTTTTTTTTTAATTTAGTGACCCGGCCGGTTCCGGTTCAACCAACCGGGTCACCGGTTTTCATTCAAAACCGGTCGGGTCGGACCGGTTCTGAGACATACCCAATCCAACTAGTCACCCGAACCGATCACTTGGCCGGTTTACATGTCCACCGGGCAGTCCGGTCTGATTTTTATAACATGGATTTAAACTGAACATTAATTTAGTCTTTCCGTGACGATCCATGTTGATGTTGTTACTATCCTTCTAACATGGCATGTTATCTTCCTTATTAGACCATTTTTTATATAAGTGGCTATCCTACATGGGAAATGGTGCTGAGATGGGTAAGTGACTGGGAAAAGAGTAGTGGAGAGTGATTCTTCTCCCTAAATCCCTTAATTAAGAACTTTAAAGTCCCAAACCACCCTAAGTCCCATAGTGATCTTGTGGAAGGGAAAGTAGAGAGAATGTAGTGCTCGATCTGATCCGATCCCAGCCCCCTAATCATTCTTCTTTACCAATATCAACTTTGGTACCCATTAACCTTTGTTGATAAGAAAACCTTTTTTTTAAGTCACTCTTAGATTCCTATTCTATATACCCAGATAATAGGATTAGGAAATTTTCTTTTTTGGATCAAATTATCAACACCCATTAAACTCTGTTTTCAGGCTTTTCAATGCTCAACTCTAGCTTATTCATTTTCTTTCTTGTCTCTTCCTTTTGGCCTCTGGTGTAACCATTGGAATCATCATCAATTTCTATAAGTTGAACCTATAGTACACAATTCACTTAGTTCTTACTCTCTGCCCTCACAAAAAACACCACTATTGCCACCACCAATTACAAGACCAGACATATCCAATCCCAGTCATGTAGGATTGAAAGAGTTCCTTAAGTGCCCATGTTATGCATGATATGGATGATGTGGAATTACTATGGAGGTCTTCAATGACTTTTAAGATCCATGAATACCTATTTGATCCAGATTCCAAGGTGGGCTTCATGTTCTTGGTAAGAGGTCCTGTGTCTTTGGCTCCTTTGTGGGAGAAGTTCTTCAAAGGGCTTGAAGGGTACTACTCAATTTACATGCATTCCAATTCATCTTACAATGGATCAGACTTGGAGAGTCCAGTGTTTCATAATCGGAGAATTCCCAGTAATGTTAGTTGATTTCTTCGTCAATTACTTTACATTTGCAATTACCTTAATTTGAATTATGAAAATGATTATTTCGTGGAAAACGTAAATGAAGCTATGCAAATGTCCTTGTTCCAATGTAGATGTGAGGATGTCTCATAGGTGCTTTGAGATGTTGAACAAGTCTTGAAAACCAGTTTGGAAGCTGCAGCAGAGCCACGCCGTCGCATGTCTTAGTGCACGTCGCGGCATGGGATTCACGCCCCGGCATGAAATAGTCCACACCCCGGCATGGAATAGTCCACACCGCGGCGCTGAAGCTTCCTGTCAGGGTCCCGAAGGTTGGGCGCCGCGGCGCTAAGAATCCATGCCGCAGCGCGGACATCTGATATATAAATTATGTTTTCTAGTTCAATAAAACAGTAGGTTAAAACAACAAAAGGAGGCAGAGGACGAGATAGACTTGTGAGAGGCTGTAAAATAGGGTTATCTTGAGAGAGTGAGATTGCTAAGGTAGGAAGAGTTCAAGAGAGTGGAGAGATTGAAAGCTTGATAGGAGGGTTGTTCCTATTGAAAAGCTTAATTCAAATCACTTGTAATCTTGTTCTAATCTTAGTGGATGATCTCTAATGCTGGATGTAGGCTATATTGGCTGAACCAGAGTAAATCTTGTGTGTTATTTCTCTTTACTCCTCTTTAATCTTCCTTAATTTTGTTACTTTGCATTTCTTGGATTGGTTTCTGCATAACCTTTCTATTTCCGCATATGTGTGCTTGCTATGATTGCTTGGTATTGGCTAAGTGGAATAATCACAACAGTAGATATCTATACAAGTTGCTTAATAGAAAGAACAAATAGAGTTAATCCATTCAAAAGGGGAAGGGGGAGAAGAAAACAGAACACAGAGCATAACAAAACAGAATGAGACATATAATTGCTTCATATTGCTTGCCAAAGGGTAATAGCAACGAGACCCTGTATTAGCTAAGCTCCTGGCTAAGGATTAGAGTTGTTTAAGCAAAAGGTTCAACTAGAGTGATATTTTATATTGAAGTAAATCAGCCAATTATTTTCTGAAATTCATGTAGTCAAGGTTCAAAAAGATAAAATAAGGGATCCTCATTCTTCGTGAACTTCTTACAGTACCATTGAAAGTTATCTCATATTCAAATTTTTTGTCTTATTTCTTTGTTTCCTTTTCTATCTCAGCTGAAAAAAAATGGCAATTAAGAAAATAGTTATTGCCAATTAAGAGAGGAATATGTTTTATTATTAAGTTGTCAGCATTTAATTAGAATGATAAAAAAAAACAAAAAAAGGATAAAAAATTAATGATAATTAGTAATTATAAATACAGTAATAATTTAAATTTATTTGACTTTTTTTTTATCACTTTTTGTGTAAATTAACCACAATTACAATTTCACATTTTTTAAAGGTATTGAGATTGAGATAGTGATGAAGGAGAAAATAAAGGTTTAGGAATAATTTAAAGAAAAAATGCTAAATTCCGCTTCACTAGTTGGAATTAAGAAAGAAATAGATAATTTCTATTCTATTATCAAGGATTCAAATATTCATATTTGTCATTTTCTCTCTTCATACAAGGTATTTATAGGATAGTAACATTACAACTCACGATAAACATAAATGGGAAATTAAATTTAAAATGTTAAAAGTTAGAAGCTATAACTTTCAAGGCATCACTTGGAAGTTGGGATGTTCATTGGTTCGGGTTGATCGGATCAACCCGACAAACCAACCAAAACCAATTTAAAAAAATTTGGTTCAAGTTGGATCATTGGTTCTAATTGGGTCCAATTCGATCAAAACTGACAATAATTGGTTCGGTTATCGGATTTTGTATTTTATAACCCGATGACCCGGTAAAATGACCTGAAGAGTAATAAAATTTTAGACATTATCTTCTTGTTATTTGGTTTTTCATTCATTTGAAAAGCTAAGATATAATGATATATCTTTAATTTCCATTTTCAAGCCCTAATCATTCAGTTATTTTTATTTTTTTTAGTTGCATATTAGGATAGTAACGTTTCAATGAATAATTTACTTATCTATATTATAAAACTTTACAACTTAAAACATTCTCTATGAAGTAATAATATATATATATATATATATATATAACCTTCTTTGTGAAGCAAGATACATTTAATGTCATACATTTATATTACAAATGAAACTTATAATGATTTTGAGACATTAAAATGTTTCTTCTCAAACTTGGTTTTACCTTTATCTTAATACTTATATTGTACTGGAAGGCTTGTATGTTTAAAATTCATATGTAATTGTCTAATTGAATTTGAAATATTTAACAATAGTAGGTTTGCTATTTTGTTATGAGAAAAAAAAATGATTGGACAACCTGATGACTTAAACCAAACCAACCAAATCTTAATTGGGTTGGTTTGGTTCGAATTGCTCAATTGTTTTTACAAATCAAACTAAACCAACCCGATCAAAGTTGATCGGTTTGGACATTTTTTATCCAAAATTGAAATCAATCCAACCCATGAATACCCCTACTTTAAAGCTCCACTGCTTAGAATCTGAACATGAGTTATTACTTGTTGGTAAGGTAAACAAGTCTAATTTTCAATACCACTAACCATGCATGAATTGAGTTATTATGAAAAGAGTTATGCTTGACTTTGAAGCACTACATCAGAGAGCTTTTATGAAAATATATAAAACTAGTCAATTTTGTAAAACATTAATTTTATTGTCAATGTATAAAAACAATAATTAAACTAATTAGTTTTTGTTTGAATGAAAACTTTAATCATTTTCCCCATTGGTCTCTTTTTATTATATTTTAAATTTAAAAATATATTAAATAATATTTGATATTAAGTTTGTCACGACCGGGAAAAATCGCGACGGGAAGCGAGCGCAAAAATAGTTGTTTTAAAAAAACAACATAACAATGGAGTCGCCACCAATCTTTTATTGGGTAGGGAAAATGACTGGCAAAACCCTTTAAAAATGGATTTAAAATAAAACAAAAGAAAAAGGTCTGCGAAAAACCAGGTTGGATTCGGGAGTCGATTATGCACAGGGAAGGGTGGAAACTTAATCCCACTGCACCCCTGATACATCCGTTATAAAACGGTCACCTTGAGCTAGTTGTGCGAATTTTAATACCCTAAATGATGTCTATTTTATCCCCAATTAAAGCAAGATAAAAAAGAAAGAAAGAATAATCAAAATATTTACAAATCGAAACAAAAGTTTATAAATCAAAAATTAAATTAGATTATAATAATTAATTAAAATAAAGTATTTACAAATTTGGCTAAAGATTATAAATAAATAATTAAAATAAAATATTTACAAATTTGGCTTGACTTGCGAGCCTACGTATCCCCTACAGTGCGATGGGAATTCAAAGCCACGTAGTTCTCTTAAAAATAATTATGTGTTGATTTATTTTAATTACAAAAATATTACTTTGAATTAGTTGATTATAAGAAATGACTTAATTTTTTTTTAAAAAAAGAAAATGATTTGATTAGAAAAAAAAGAATTTTATTAACGCAACCTAAACGAGATGGAAGGCGGTATTAAACCCACTGATCCACCCTAAGTAAACATCTAGTGGGTATTTGACCCTTGAAGATGACTAACGTAAATTATGGCGTTGGACCACCTAAAAAAAATAACTTTATTAATTGGTCTTACGTGGGGGTGAAAGGTGATACTAAGTTCACTGATTCACCCCAAAAGAATTGCCTAGGAGGTACTTGACCCACAAGACAAATAACGCGATTTGCGGCATTGGACCACTTACAAAAACTAAAATAATATAAGATAAAATAAAGTCAAAAAAAATAAAATACAATAAATTAAATTAATTTGTCTTATGTAAGGTGAAAGGCGATACTAAGCTCGCTGATTCACCCCAAATTATTTGCCTAGTGGGTACTTGACCCCTGAAGGCGACTAACGTGATTGGTTATGGCACTGAACCATTTATTCGAATATTACTCTATCCATTTCCCTTTTTTTACATAACATAGGTCCAAATAAATAATACTGAATTCTAAATTAAGATAAAGATGTTCAAAGTAGTAATATCAAACCAATAAGCAAAGCTAATAAAAATAAACAAAAATTGATCATCAACGTACTTGAAAAAAAAGGAGATAAGAACAATAAAGTCAATAAAACCTGCTGTCTAATACTTCCAAGACTAAAAACAAGAGTTATTTTCATTCTTTTACTTCCACTCTTCAACTTAACTTCTATTCAAATCATTTCTTTTTTTTTCGTCTTATTATATACATTATTATTTATTTATTTTCTCTCCTCTTTTCTTTTTCTTTTTCCTTTCTTTTTCTTCCTTTTTCTTTACTTCCTTCTTTACTTTTCCCACGTAAACTAATCAACATCCTTTTCCCTTTTTATTTTTTTTTATGTTTTTTTTTATTCCTTTTCCAAAGTGTTTCTCATTCACCTTCAAGTTTCCTTACCTCTTTTCTTTTCTTCTTTACTGTTATTCTGCCCCCTACTTGAATTCAAACAAGAACTTGCTATTGGCCAGTAAATGAAATTCCCTTGCCAAATTTTCCTTCCTAATTATCAATATTCAACAAATGGGTACGAAAATTTGAAAAGGTGACAAACTCAATCTGGATATGACTTTGCTATCTAAAAAGTCACTGTGTGGTATCCAAAGAGTGTTTAAACCAAGCCATATTAGGCTGAATCAAGTCCAGTGGGTAGTGTGCCTTATGTAAGAATAACAACTAGGAAATCTAATCATAAAAATAAATAAAATAAAAATAAAAATAAAATAAAATAAGATAAAAAAAAGGAATCACCAAGACCAAGACCAAGACCAAAACAGCAAAGCATCATACCTCAAGAGGGATCAAAATCAACCAAATGATCATCATCTAGAGAGATCTTTTTTAGTTTTAAATTTTTATCAGTTTGATTCTTATTTAACGAGGTTATGTGCGGTGAGTGCAATCCGAAAATAAAAGACAAGAGGCTGGACCAATCGTAAACCTTTTTAGTTATCACACCGACCGAGGCCTAAGAGTCTAGCCAACCAAATTCCAATACCAAGTCTACAAACACCAACACGATCCACGAGGTACCGGAACCAACTCTCACCAAGTAATGTAAAATCAAACAGTACTCAAGTCAACATACATTCATAAAGTAAATCAATAACCCAAACATAAAGTAAACCTATACCCAATCATGAAGTAAATCAAATAAGTAACTAAAACGGTTCATTCACAGTAGCATGCTCAGTCATTTCATTGCAACCAACACGGGACCCGGGTGTTTACTCCAACTCAGAGAAATACATTCTTAACATGAAATAGTAAAAGAAATACCAAGATGTTCGGTATCCTAAGCAGTGGATGCTCTGTGCGGTTCTTCACTGTAGATCCGAGTGCTCCGTGATGGCCGGTGACTTCTTCTTACCCTCTTCCTCTCGGACTCTCTCTTTCACAAAATAAATGCAGAAATTTTTCTCTTTTTTTTTGGAACAAACAAAGAGACCCCATTTATACTCTCTCCAGTACCCACCGAAAAACTCCAATAAAAATACAACCAAAAGAAACAAATAACCAGCTGGAATAAGATAAATAAAATAAATAAATAAAAGAAAGAAAAAAAAAAGAACTGCTTGCAGAGGTGCAGGGCGATGGTGGCTTCTGTAGTGGTTGGTGCACGCTGCTGGTGTATGTTGAGCGTGACTGGTGTGCGTGGGCTTGTGGTGCTGCTGTCCGGGCAGAGGAGGGGAATGGGTTTGTGGCACGGGTTGCAGGTGCTTGGGGAAGGGTGATGGGCGATGGTCTCGGGCTTCTCGGGTTCACGATGTGGGGGACATGGCAGGGTGGCGTGGCTGCGGGGCTTGAGAAATGCGCGGCACCGAGGCATGGGCGAAGGGGCTGTGGCAGAGGCATGGGGAAGAGAAATGCGCGGCACCGAGGCATGGGCAAGAGGATGGAGCGCAGCCATGGGGAAGGGTGAAGAGAAATGCGCGGCACCGAGGCATGGGCCAGAGACATGCGCGGCACCGAGGCATGGGCGAAGGGGCTGTGGCAGAGGCATGGGGAAGAGAAATGCGCGGCACCGAGGCATGGGCAAGAGATGGAGCGCAACCATGGGGAAGGGTGAAGAGATAGTGCAGCAGCGGAGGCTTCAGGTGCGTGGCGCAGAGGCATAGGCAAGAGGCTGGGTGCGTGGCCGTAGTTGGGCGGCAGAGGTACTGGGCTTGGGTTCGTGGCTGGTGCGAGGCTGGGGAAGGAAGAGAGGAAGGAAAGAAGGGAAGAGGAAGGGAGATGGGGGGTGGCGGCTAGGGCCACTGATGGGGAAGAAAGGGAATTGGGTTTTGGGGGGGGTAAATCGGGTTGTGGCCGGGTGAGGGAATGGGCCGGGTTAGGTGCATGGACCGAATCTGTTGGGTAGGTAATTTGGGCCGGGTGGTGTTTGCTATTGGGAAGAGAAAATGGGCTTAGAGAAAAAGAAGGGTTTGGGCTTTAATTTTTTTCTTTTCATTTTTTTTTTAATTTTGTAGTTAAATAAATGAATAAAATAAAAATTTGATTTTTCTCCTTTTTCATTTTTTTTAATTTTTGTTGTTTGTAATTAATTATCAAAAGGAAAATTAGAAAAGCCAAGATTTTGCAAATCAAAAACCCCGTTTTTCATTCTCTTTCAAACTTTCTTACTCATTTTTTCATTTTCATTTGTCTCATTTTTTTGATTTTGGTAATTAACTAAATTAATTGATTTTATTAAATTTTAGAGGGTCCGGACAAATTTGGGTGTTCACAGTTGCCCCTCTTTACTTGTTTCTTACTAAAGAAAATGAATAATCTTAGTTTTTTCGTATTATCGTTGTAAGAAACGAGTAAAGATATGAACTCCTAATTTGTCCGGGAATGCAGGAAGGGACCAACAAGAAGGTTAAAACACTGAAATCTCTAGCACAAAATTGATCTCGATTTTCAGCAACATTTTTTGATTGACTCTTGATTCCTTTTTTTTTATTTTTGTTTTATTTGATTTTTTTTCTAAAGGAAATTTTCTTTTTAAACTGTACAGAAATGATACACAGGATTAATCAAACACAAAAGATTAAAACACAATGAGCAGACACACTGATGGTGGGGACCTAAATGCATTACTAACGCAATATATAAAGACGAATGACGGGGATTTAAACTGACAGAAGTTAAATGCAGTGGGCAGATGCACTTGAAAACAAAATGACTGGAGTTTAAAAATGCAAAGATGAATGCAGCGGGGCCTGAAACACCCAAAAATGAACAACATAAATTTACAAGCGATGGGCCCTTTTACCCGAAAAGTAAATTACGTTAGGTTAAACCTGTAGACGGGATATGTACGAGGCTGTGAACCTGAAAAGGTAAATGGCAACGGTCGAACCTGCAAACTGGATATGTGCGAGGCTACGGGCCTGAAAATTAAATGACAACGGTCGAGCCCGCAAACTGGATATGTGCGGGGCCGCAGACCTGAAAATTAAATGACAATTGGTCGAGCCTGCAAACTGGATATGTGCAAGGCTATGGACCGGGAAAAGTAAATGACAGTGGTCGAACCCGCAAACTGGATATGTGCAAGGCTATGGACCTGAAAATTAAATGACAATTGGTCAAGCCTGCAAACTGGATATGTACAAGGCTATGGACCTGAAAAAGTAAATGACAATTGGTCGAGCCTGCAAACTGGATATGTGCGAGACCCTGGACCTGAAAATTAAATGACAATGGTCGAGCCCGCAAACTGGATATGTGCAAGACTACAGACCTGGAAATGGTCAAGCCTACAAACTGGATATGTGCAAGGCTATGGACCTGAAAATTAAATGACAATTGGTCGAGCCCGCAAACTGGATATGTGCGAGGCTATGGACCGGGAAAAGTAAATGACAATGGTCGAGCCCGCAAACTGGATATGTGCAAGGCTACGAACCTGAAAAGTAAATTGACAATGATCGAGCCTGCAAACTGGATATGTGCGAGGCTACAGACCTGGAAAAGTAAATGACAATGGTCGAGCCCGCAAACTGGATATGTGCAAGGCTATGGACCTGAAAATTAAATGACAACGGTCGAGCCCGCAAACTGGATATGTACAAGGCTATAGACCTGAAAAATTAAATGACAGTAATTTAAATAACTGAAGAATAAATGACATTGGTCCAGCCTATAAACTGGATATGTACAAGGCTATGGACCGGGAAAAGTAAATGACAGTGGTCGAACCTGCAAACTGGATATGTACAAGACTATAGACCTGAAAATTAAATGACAATTATTTAAATAACTGAAGAATAAATGACATTGGTCAAGCCTATAAACTGGATATGTACAAGGCTATGGACCGGGAAAAGTAAATGACAGTGGTCGAACCTGCAAACTGGATATGTACAAGACTATAGACCTGAAAAATTAAATGACAGTAATTTAAATAACTGAAGAATAAATGACATTGGTCAAGCCTATAAACTGGATATGTACAAGGCTATGGACCGGGAAAAGTAAATGACAGTGGTCGAACCTGCAAACTGGATATGTACAAGGCTATGGACCTGAAAAAGTAAATGACAATGGTCGAGCCCGCAAACTAGATATGTGCAAGACTACAGACCTGGAAATTAAATGACAGCGGTCGAGCCCGCAAACTGGATATGTGCGAGACTACAGACCTGGAAAAGTAAATGACAATAATTGAAAATGCAAGGTGAAATGTCATGGACTGATGCACCTAAGTAGTAAAGTGACGTTGATTTTTTTTATTTTTTTTTCAAAAGGGTAAAGTACCAACATTGCGAGATTTCTTTCTTCTTTCTTCTCTTTTTTTTGAACGTCCTTGTAACCAAGCGGTACCCGTGAAAGGAGGACCAATCAAACCGTTGTTCTCTGATCAGAAATGCCAAGCCATTTGGATCATTCTTCCTATGCCTTGCTGTTGCATATAAAAGCTGGTTATTTTGTGGGACCCTGACCTCGGGTAGCAGGAGTCAGCTTGCTCGTGCCCTAGTTTTGGTCCTTTGCCTGAGCTTGATGAGTTTGCTTTAGTTTGAACCAGCTATTTGTGAAATTGTCATCAGCATCAACTATTTCATATTATTGAACTTGAATTTACTTTAATTGAATTTGCAGTTAATGCATGGGCATGAATTTGAGAATGCAACAGAATGAAATTTGTTGAATGAACAAACTTCTTTATTGATTTAGAAATTTCAGCTGTACAATAAGATTTGGAAGCTAATAAAAGCATGAAAACGAAATAGAAAGTACTACAGACAAAAGGAATGATCCAAAAATGACATTTTGCCCCAGTGTTGATTCCTTGTTATTTCCTATGACCGATCCCCGTACGACAACTTGACGAAAATACCCTCTTCTCTGAATATATATCCTTCCATGAATCTCCGACAATTTGCCCCAGTGTACTTATTTGAACCAAAATTGCCCCAGTTTAAGCATATCTTCTGAGGGAGTTTAAGTTTGACTCGCATTGAGTTCTCTGGCTGCTGTTGCCTTCTTTTTTTTCTGTTCAACTTGCACATTTCAACCACCCTTGCCTTGCCGTCGATTCTTTGGCCTTTTTCTCTCTTCTTTTTTTCTCTTTTTTTTTCTTTTTCTCTTTTTTTGTTTCCCTAATTTTTGCTTAGGCCGCCCTTTCAGGTTTTCAACCTAACGGGCATTTTTAATTCCCTAATTTTTGCTTAGGTCGCCCTTTCGGGTTTTCAACCTAACGGGCGTTTTCTTCTTTTTTTTTTTTTTTAGGCATAAAATCTCTTGACAGCATCCGTATTCACTGGCCTTGGCAATTCTTGCCCATCCATGTCTTGCAGGACTAAAGCTCCACCCGAAAATGCATGTTTGACAATATAAGGTCCTTCGTAACTAGGTACCCATTTTCCCCGAGCATCTTCTTGGTTGGGAAGTATTTTCCTCAAAACCAGATCCCCGGTGCAGAAATCCCTGGGACGAACTTTTTTGTTAAAGGCCCTTGCCATCCTGCTTTGATATAGTTGACCATGACAAATGGCTGCAAGTCGCTTCTCTTCAATCAGGTTTAATTGCTCATATCTGGTCCTGACCCATTCAGATTCTTCTAACTCAGCTTCCATTAGTATCCTCAAAGATGGGATCTCTACTTCAATAGGGGATACTGCTTCCATTCCATATACCAAGGAAAATGGTGTTGCCCCAGTACTAGACCGAATGTTGGTGCGATAAGCATGCAAGGCATAGGGTAGCATCTCGTGCCAGTCCTTATAACTGACAACCATCTTTGCTACAATCTTCTTGATGTTTTTATTCGCCGCTTCTACTGCCCCGTTCATTTGGGGTCTGTATGGAGCTGAATTATGATGCTGGATTTTAAAGTCTTCACATAGCTTATGTACCTCTTTGCTATTGAGATTGGGTGCATTATCAGTGATTATCTTCTCTGGGAGCCCATACCGACAGATGATGTCTCTTTTAAGGAACTTGACGAACACTTTCTGAGTTATCTTGGCGTAGGAAGCTGCTTCCACCCATTTGGTGAAATAATCGATAGCTACTAAAATGAAGCGATGTCCATTGGAAGCCTTAGGATTGATGGGCCCAATAACATCCAGTCCCCACATCGAGAACGGCCAAGGAGATACCAAGTTATGTAAAGGGAACGGAGGAGCATTGATCCGATCTGCATATATTTGACACTTGTGACACTTTCGGACATAATTTATGCAATCTGTTTCCATGGTAGACCAGTAATATCCACTTCTCAAAGTTTGGCGCGCCATCATATGACCATTTGCATGAGTCCCACAAATCCCTCCGTGAATCTCGGTCATTATAACACTAGCTTCTTTAGCGTCCACACATCTTAGGAGAGTTCCATCATAACCCCTTTTATACAAAACCTCTCCACTTAAAAAGAATGCCATTGAGAGCCGGCGAATGGTCTTCTTGATTGCTTCATTTGCCTCGACAGGGTATTCTCGATGCTGGATGTACTGTTTGATATCATGAAACCAAGGTCTTCCATCTGGTTCCTTTTCAACATTAGAGCAATACGCCGGCTCCTCTTGTACTTCTACTTGGA
Source organism: Styphnolobium japonicum (assembly GCA_023212625.1). Lineage (NCBI taxonomy): Eukaryota > Viridiplantae > Streptophyta > Magnoliopsida > Fabales > Fabaceae > Styphnolobium > Styphnolobium japonicum. The sequence goes on from JALBWW010000014.1 coordinate 20,877,470, forward strand.
TAGGTTGAACGTTAATGCTGACATCCAACTTAATCATGGCAGCCAAAGTGGCTAAGGCATCCGCGAACTGATTTTTATCTCGAGTTAAGTGTGCAAAGCTGATCTCTTCGAATCTCGCAACTAACTGAGTTAAGTACTTTTGATACGGTATCAACTTTGGGTCTTTGGTCTGCCATTCGCCATTCACTTGATAAATAATGAGAGCTGAATCCCCAAACACTTTTAATTGCTTCACACCCAAGTCAATGGCTACCCGGAGCCCGCTCGCACATGCCTCGTATTCAGCGATGTTATTAGTGCAGTCGAAATCCAGCTTGATGGCAATCGGGTGCTGTCTTCCATTCGGCGACACAACTACCGCTCCTATACCACTTCCATACATATTGACCGCTCCGTCAAAGTACATCTTCCAAACTTCCCCCTCTACCTCCTCTTCGTTAACGGCTAGTGCCTCTTCATCCGGGAACTCGGTTATCATTTGCTGTCCATCCTCGAGAGGGTTTTCAGCCAAATGATCCGCGATCGCACTTCCTTTGATGGATTTTCTAGTCATATACTCGATATCGAATTCTGACAATATCACTTGCCATTTTGAGACTCTCAGAGAAATGTGAGGGCTCTCAAATATGTATTTCAAGGGATCGATTCGAGAAATTAGACAAGTGGTATAACACAGCATATACTGTCTCAATCTCTTCGAGGTCCACACCAGGGCACAACAAGTCTTTTCTATTGCCATGTAACGGGCCTCGCACTCATTGAATTTCTTACTTAAATAGTAAATTGCCTGTTCTTTCTTTCCAGCTTCATCATGTTGCCCCAGCATCGCTCCCATCGAAGTATTCAATACGGTTAGATACAGTATGAGATGACGACCTGGTGTAGGCGGCACTAAAACTGGAGGATTCAAGAGGTAGTCTTTTATCTTATCAAACGCTTTTTGACATTCTTCATCCCAACCTCCAGACTTATGCTTCCGGAGTAACTTGAATATGGGCTCACAAGTGCTAGTCAAATTGGCGATAAATCTTGCAATATAGTTCAACCTCCCAAGGAAACTTCTTACTTCTCGCTCCGTTCTAGGCGCAGGCATTTCTCTTATCGCTTTCACCTTATCAGGATCCACCCTTATTCCATCCCTACTGACAATGAAACCAAGCAATTTCCCGGTTGATGCTCCAAAGATGCATTTGTTCGGATTCAACTTCAATTTATACTGCTTGAGTCTCTCAAACAGCTTTTGCAGGACTGCCACATGACTCTCTCCTTCTTTGGATTTGGCCACCATGTCATCTACATACACCTCGATCTCTTTATGCATCATATCATGGAGTAGAGTAACCATGGCGCGTTGGTACGTAGCCCCAGCGTTTTTTAAACCGAATGGCATAACCGTATAACAGAAGGTTCCCCACGGGGTGATGAAAGTTGTCTTTTCTCTATCTTCAATGTTCATGGGGATCTGGTTATATCCGGAATACCCATCCATGAATGAGAACCTGTGATTCCTTGCTGTGCTATCAACCAAAACATCGATGTGAGGGAGTGGGAAATCATCCTTCGGGCTAGCCTTGTTCAAATCCCTATAATCTACGCACATTCGCACTTTTCCATCTTTCTTAGGGACTGGTACAACATTAGCTACCCAATCTGGATGCCTTGATACTTCCAAGAATCCTGCTTCTAACTGCTTAGTCACCTCTTCTTTGATTTTCAACGACATTTCTGGGTGCATTCTTCTCAATTTCTGCTTTTTTGCCTTAGCGTCTGGGTACAATGGGATCTTGTGGGATGCTATTCTCGGGTCTAAACCAGGCATATCTTTGTAAGACCAGGCGAAGACGTCTAAATACTCTTCGAAGAGTGCAATCATTTCTTCACGTTCCGGATTATCTACCATTTTTAACTCCTTTCTGTCTTCCTCAGTTCCCATGTTAATCACTTCTACAATTTCATCACTCAAACTACCCTTCTTTTCAGATAATTCTAACAGCTTTGCAAATTCATCCACAATCCCCTCATCTTCCTCAGGTTCGAGGTCACCCTCGTCGAACGCCGCATGGGGATCGATCAACGAATTTTCCAAGGTTTCTTCACTAGGCAAAGTCCCTGTGGTGTTTATATCCCTGGAAGACAATTTATGCAGATTGGAAAGAGATATATATAAAAAGGAAGTAAAGTGATCGAAACGATGGGGAATGGAGGACAATAGAAAAGATAAGAGGGAGGCTAGGATAAGTAAAGTGAGGAAAGAAAAAAAAAGGAAATGCATCAAGAAATGACTGAATATTCATGCAGATTCATTAAATTCAAATTTCAAAATAAATTAAATTCAAGTTCAGGGTTCAAATGATCTAGACATTGATCAAATGAACAACTTAATACAAACAGATGATTACTTCATAGCAATTACATCCATAACTGGTTCAGACTTCCAGTTACTGAGAACTTCATCATTCCGAGCAATGCGGACAACACCACCATTCTTTAACTCTTCTTCCAAGGCGTTGATGATGAGGTGATACTGGGGGCTTGCCGTCTCTTCTGGCACTAATATCTCAGTCGGGGCAGGAAATGTCTCCCGGAGATGTGGAATCAGCATTCTCTTGTCTTTCCTTCCCTTCTTCTTGCCAATAATCAGGCTTTCCATTTTCTCCTCCACTGTGGCTTCATATCCTAACCCAAACTGGTCTTGCTTTTCAGGTACCGAGACAGGGGACTGGATCCCTTGCAACTGAACTCCGAGACCTTTGCCCTCTTGATACCCACTTTTGAACATGATGCGAGCCCCTATGCGATCAATGGTTTGTACAGATGACTCTACCCGGCCTTGTTCTTGTTCTACCATTTCAAAGCTGTGCAGCGTGGTATCTTCACTTTCCTCTACATTTTCCACGTAGGGTACCGGCACCGGCTTTGAAAGGATAACTTCCTCCTCCCCGCGGACGGTAATCACCGACCCCTCCTCAATGTATTTCAGGCATTGGTGGACTGTGGAGGGTACTACTCCGGCTTGGTGGATCCAGGGTCTTCCCAGCAACATTGAATAGGTGGGCTTTATGTCCATCACCTGGAATAAAACCTGGAAGCGGCTCGGACCAATTTCCAAAGACAGAGTTATTTCTCCCAGAATCCCTCTTCTAGTCCCGTCGAATGCACGAACTGTCATTTCTCGGGGTTGCAGATCATCCACGTTCATATCCATTTCTTCTAGCAAAGTGAATGGGACCACATTCAGCGCGGATCCTCCATCGATCAACACACCAGCAACGATATACCCTTGACATTTCAGGGTGATGTATAGAGCTTTTGGGCCCTTCCTGGTACATGGCACTATTTCTTCCTCTGAAAAGGAGATCACATTGACGCGTCTGATCGGGTCTACCATGTTGACCACCCCTTCTGGAGTAACGTCAGGCTTCACATAGGCTTCATTTAGGACCTTTTGAATTGCCTTACGATGTGGCTCCGACGATAGGATGAGTGACAAGAGCGATATCCTGGCTGGCGTCCTTTTCAGCTGCTCTATCACATCAAATTCGCTTTGCTTCATGATCTTAAGGAATTCTGTTTCTTCTTCTTCCTTATCTTTGTTGCTGGGTTCTTCACCTTCTCCAACAACTCCCCCTTTGTTCTTAGCCGTTTTATCGGTGCCTTCTGGGCCATAACACCTGCCGCTCCTTGTGATGCCCCCAACTCTGACAATATTCGACACCGTATCTGCTGTCAACTTCTGAGGGGTACCTTGGATCACCGCTGTTTCCTGGCCTATACCCCTTGTCTCAACTGTAGTTTCGTATCTCCAGGGGACTGCATGGGTGTCATTATGGGCAAACGGGGCCGGCTTGTTTAAGGTCAAAACCACGTTTCCTGGTGTTGGAGCACTATCCCGAGATGGCACTCTAAGGACAAACCGTTCTACCACATCTATCTCCTCAAGGGGATCAGACTTCTTTGTTGCTACAACTACCCCCATGGTAAGTAGACCCTGCACTCGGGCCTTGAAATCCCGGCAATCTTCGATGTCATGTCCTTTCTCTCCGCAGTGGTATACACAACTCCGTTCTGGGTCATGCTGCTCACCCATTTCAATAGACATGGCTGGGGCTGTTACCTGATATCCTGCTTTTTCCAAACCTCTGAAAATTTCCATCATTGATGTATGAACGTACATGACCTCTCTGACCCGAGTATCGTCTAGAGCAATGGCGCTTATCTGATTCCTCCTACCATGGTTTGGTAGGGGATTGGTCGCTATGCTCGGTCCCGCTTCTTCTTGAATATCCAGGCGGCCACAGGCAAGGAGCTTTCTTACCATGGTTTTGAAGGCTTCACAATCTTCAATGGAATGCCCTGGCACTCCCATGTGATACTTACAGGTAAGATTCGGATTGTACCATGCTGGAAAAGGTGGTGCGAGGGGCCGAACTGGTGCTTCTACAATCAGGCGAGCATCAGATAACCTTTGGAAAAGGTCAGCATTAGAAATTGACAACCTAGGGAATGGTGGCAAGTCTTGGGGAGGGCGAAATCGGCCTTGGTTTGTTGGGTTCTGTGTACTACGAAATGGCGTTTGCTGTTGGCCAACATATGTGGGACGGCTCGGGACATATGGGCGAGGAGGTGGGATGTTATTGATTTGGTGACTGGGAAATTGGGTAACTTGGAGGGGGGTAGGGTTACTGTATGGTGGCGGGGATTGCCGGGGTATGGGATATGAGGCCTGAGGGTATTGTAGTTGCGGTGCTTGATAGGCTGGGTAAGCTGGTGGGTTTCTGTGTTGGAAATAGGGCGACTTCTGGTAACTTATCTGGCTTACCTCCCCTTCCTTCTTCTTGAAAGGTGGTACTTTCTTAGTAGGATCTGTATAGCTAGAGGGTAGTTTGCCAGCTCTTGCTAACATCTCAATTCTTTCCCCGGCAGTTATCAGGTCAGCGAAATCTTTATACGCGGCGCCGGCCATTGCCCCAATAAAGGGTGCCCCCAAGGTTCCCAAGAAATAGGAACACATCTCTGTCATTGTTAGTGGGGGCTGTACTTGTGCAGCTAAAGTTCTCCACCTCTGGGCATATTGCTTAAATGCCTCTCCACTCCTTTTCTCCATTGCTCCCAATTGTTCTCTGGTTGGAGCCGTATCTAGATTGAACCGGTACTGGGCGAGGAACGAGTCTGCCAAATCTTTCCAGCAAGTGATCCTAGAACGATCCAACTGGATGTACCATTCTAGGGCCGGGCCTGTTAAACTTTCATGGAAGAAACTGATAAGGAAATTCTCCTCCCGCGACCAGATGGCCATTTTAGTGCAATAAGTTTTCAGGTGGAGTAAGGGGTTGGTGCTCCCGTCGTACTTACAGAAATCAGGGGTCTTGAAGTCTCTCGGGATGATCACGTCAGCTGCGGGACATAGTTCACTGATTTCTACTGGCCCGTACAGGCTAGGGCCTTGGAGCGCCCTGACTTGCTCCTGCAGTTTTCTGATAAGCTCGTCCCTAACTCTTTCCCTTTCAGTGCTGACTTCTGGGTTGGTCGGAATCCTCAATGGTTGCCCCTGAGTAGTCATAACGACTTGTTCCCAAGCCGGATTGGAGTATGCGAAACCTCCGGCCTGCCCACTCTCTACGGCCTGGTATCCTTCCCCGATATGTACTGTCGTGTGCGGAGGCGCTACTTGGAAAGCTGGGCCTTGGTGGCCATAGGTTTCTCCTTCGTTGTTGGCATATACCCCTTGAGGGAAACCAGGACCGGCATTGAGTTGTAGTGGAGCTGTCGTTGTAATGGACACTGGGGGTATTTGTGCATTCACTTCAGAGATTAGGGGTCCCCCATTTGTCCCACTGCGAGATTCGCGCATCTCTCGCAACATTTCTTCGATCCGACTTTGAGTCTCAGCCATCTCAGCCAGCCTTCCCCTGACCTCATCTACCTCATTGGTGATATTTCTCCCAGGCAACTCATTCTCTGCTTCCATTCTGAGGCGTCTGGCTCTGGCTCTTGTGTAGTGAGTGCGGGTTTGATTGGTACCTTCTTCCCTTGGTCGCGCAATGGTTACGGCGTTTCCTGTAAATTTTGTTAATCACAGAATCAATAACAGTTGAAAATGTACGAGAAGGGTCTGGTGATCCAATTTGGCCATCGTGGTAAGGTTAACTTGACAATTTAGCGTATCCCGCACTCAGCACTAGGAACATGTATCCCTTAGGCTGAAATGTGGTTGACAACGTATCTAAGGGAATAATAGTTCCTCTATAGATCGTGTCTCTGCCGATTGTTTCACTAGCAGCACAGTCATGTAAATGATCATTTCCTTCATTTCCACACAATGGACATGTCATCCTAAGGTGGGAATGCAGTTGACGGAGTACCCAAGGGAGCATGCACTCCTCTGTAGGCACCGTCTCCAATATACTTGATACTTGCAGGAAAAATAGATAGCGAAAGATGACGACGACACAAAATTCCATTAATTGCAGTTGAGAAGTACAAAATGCTCATTTTTTCGAGTCTTTGATGGGAATTACAAGTAGTTTACATTAAGAGTTTATTTTTCTTCTTTCTCAAACTCTTGACAAGTCCTCCGCAAAATTCCATAAATTCACTCAATTCAGATGGAAGACGGAGTCTAGGGTCCGCTTGAACTCGAGAATTTGCCTTCTCAAAGTGATCGACAAATCTCGGGACATGGAAGCTCAGCTCGCCCGTGATATCCTCATATCGATCTTTCCACTTCTCTTTCTCCCATTCATTATTTGCAGCTTGTTCCTTCCATACATCCTCCTTGTTGCGTGATTCGCTAAGACGATCATGGAGTTGGTGCACTGTCGACCATCTTTGCATGTTATCGTCTTCAGATCTCGCCAGACTGGCTTGTAATTCCCATATCCTCTCTTCCAATGTTTTCTTCATATGCTCAAAGCCTGCGGCGTTTGTTTCAAGCATTGTCTTCTCTTTATGGATTTTGACTAGCAGCTCATCCTGTGTGCGGATCTTCATTTCCAACTCTTGTACCCTTGCTAGCATCGCGTCTCCTTCTTTCTCCTTGTCCTTCCTCATTCGTTTGCCCCGTGTGAAGGGTTCAGCCAAATCCGCATTCTCATCCTTTAAGTGTTCAATCTCCTTGCTCAGTTTCTGGCACTTCCTTTGGAGTGTGAGAATTTCGCATTCATCGTGTTGTCTCTTTTGATCTAAGCCGTTCATTTGTGCTTTTAGCCTCTCAATTTGAGCCACCATTTGATGTTCAGTTTGCACTTTGCCTGCGCTCTCATTCCTCCTCGGGATATTGGGTGCACCATGGCTGATTTTCCTAGCTTCCCTCCAAGCTTGATATCCGTCCGTATGGACTACCATTTGCCTTCCCAATTCTTTTTTGCCCTGAACATGGATATTCCTCCAAGCTGCCTTGACCTCCAAGGTTTGCCTCTTGGAGTTCTCATCATCTTGGTACAGAAAACTTATACCTCCCAGTGAACATTCTGACGGTATGTCTTGAGCATAGCCAAGCTGTCTGAATACCAAAGCTGGCGTATACGCTATGCAACCCCTTGGCCCCATCAAAGGAATGCTGCGGAAACCACCACAACTAGTGATCACCTCTTCTTCATTGTACCACGGGCACACCCACTTAAAGGAACTGGCATTTACCTTGCTGAATTCTTCCCCCCACTCGTAAACTTCCTTCTTCTTTATAGGTAATAAGTGGAAGCTTCGCAAAGGATTGGAGAGACGATCCAAACGCGTACCAGCATACATGTGCGTCATGACCCAAACATACAGTAGGTGTGCGCAACATTTAAGCTTTCCTCCTTTCCTCTGATGACAGACCTCGAACGAGAGGAATGTATCGGCTAAAATGGCTGGGACTGGATTTTCTTTTCTTGTCTCGTACCAGAAGAACACATCCATGGCGGCTTGATCTACAACATCCGATAGAAACGGGAAAAGGATAAGTCCATAGATGGTCAAAGCCAGGACTCGGCTGAAAGTGTCCCACTTCTCATGTTGAGCAGAGGCGGTCAAAAGGGATTCTAAATAGCTTTTCTTTAACCCTTGTGTCGACCCCCTTTTTTCCATGCCTAGCTCCTGAACTGAAACCCCCAATAACCCGGCAATCTTCTCATTCGCGACATATTGCCCTCGGTACGAGTAAACAATTGAACTCCCTTGCACTGGCAGCCCCAGTATTCTAGCATATTCCTCTATTGTCGGAGTGATGTCCATGTTGGGTAGATCAAAACACCTTAATGACGAGTTCCAAAATTGGCCAAAAGCACTTAGAGCTGGGGCCTCGACAGGAATGAGCAGGATATCGAGAATCTTTCCATATCTCTTCGAGAATTTGATGCGCGCTTCCGCTGGCAAGAGCTGGCTGATCTCTTTAATTCGCCCCAAATCATTCAATACCACGACAATCTTTATATTCTTCTTGTTATTGACTGCGCCGCTAGTGCTCTTCTCAGTGCGGAGTCTTTCCATAGTCACTATTATTTTTCAAGTTAACCTTTTCACGATCGCCCAAAGAAAATCACCAGTAGGAGAACTGAAACAAAGAATAGTGAAAATGTGATAAAAAAAACGAAATGCCTTCTAAATGTATCCCCCCGTTTTGTAAAAAAAAACTTCCACCCCTTTTTTCAAATGCAAGATAAACTCCTAAAAAACCAAATGCTAACTTTTCTCTTTCTCTTTTTTGTCTCTTTTTCCGGAACACTAAAAACATGCCTAGACTCCATGAAAAGTTTCCCTTTTTTCACTAGACATGTAATGAAAAATCTCTTCCTTTTTTGCTTTTATGTTTTTTTTTTTATGCAAAGATTCATGCTATGAATGACCACCTCCTTTTTTCATTTTTATTTTTTTTAGAACGAAAACAAAATGCCTTAAGCGGAAAAATGCGATGTAATTGAAAATGCTGCACAACTGAAAAAGATTTTTCATGAATGTTGCTTGGATTTATAGATTGTTGGTCCACTAATAAAACCCTCATTTTATTTTCGATCAAGACTCATTGGTGTATGAAAAATTTCTGACGTGATTTTTCACATTAATGGACTGAACAATTTTACCAAACTCGAAAATTTATTTTTTTATGCATGGAAAGTACAGACATATACTACAGAAAAGAACTTATGCTCCCTTTGTGTCCTACATGGTAGAGCCTATGGCTGGAGGTTCCTAGAGACAGATCTCTAACTCGGGTGGTGGCTAGGCTTATTCTAGCAGTGCAAGGTCTTTGGGATGGTTTTAGATCTTAAACGGAAAAGGTCCCCAGACTGCCCCATCCAAAGGATAAGGATTTAGCTTCTTGAAGTTAGCCATGAAGTAGGGATGAACCCTCTCATCATAGTCACTTCCAGAAACCAAGTACAATCTGGGTGAAGAGTCGACAGTTGTCAAGAAGGCACGGGGCCAACTAATGACTAAGTCAACCTTTCGACTAGCCCTAGGGGTCGCACGGGCTCGGGTATAGAGCGCGAAAAGTGTGAGAGGTAGGTGAAGAGTGAAGTGTGTGATGGGAGCATACAAACCTGTACAAACTTAAGAAACTACCCCCCCATCCTGCAGACACCACAGAACACAACAGATATTCAACAGAATTAACGATCGTCTATCCTAAGGTATAACAAGTAAAAGGACAAACATAATATTCACAGTTAGCATATATACAAGTGATAAATAAAATCTTGGATACAGAGCGAGATATTGATGAAGAAAAAAAAATGTAGTAAAGCAAAGCTAATAATGAATATTTACAAGCGAGAGGTACAACGATTAAGATCATGACATATAATAAACAAATAAAAACAAATAAATTGGGGGAAAAACAGACTTTTATGGGTTATAAGATTCGCACAACTAGCTAGAATAGGCTTGACTCTCCAACCATCCTCCCCAGTGGAGTCGCCATCTGTCACGACCGGGAAAAATCGCGACGGGAAGCGAGCGCAAAAATAGTTGTTTTAAAAAAACAACATAACAATGGAGTCGCCACCAATCTTTTATTGGGTAGGGAAAATGACTGGCAAAACCCTTTAAAAATGGATTTAAAATAAAACAAAAGAAAAAGGTCTGCGAAAAACCAGGTTGGATTCGGGAGTCGATTATGCACAGGGAAGGGTGGAAACTTAATCCCACTGCACCCCTGATACATCCGTTATAAAACGGTCACCTTGAGCTAGTTGTGCGAATTTTAATACCCTAAATGATGTCTATTTTATCCCCAATTAAAGCAAGATAAAAAAGAAAGAAAGAATAATCAAAATATTTACAAATCGAAACAAAAGTTTATAAATCAAAAATTAAATTAGATTATAATAATTAATTAAAATAAAGTATTTACAAATTTGGCTAAAGATTATAAATAAATAATTAAAATAAAATATTTACAAATTTGGCTTGACTTGCGAGCCTACGTATCCCCTGGTGCAATGGGGAATTCAAAGCCACGTAGTTCTCTTAAAAATAATTATGTGTTGATTTATTTTAATTACAAAAAATATTACTTTGAATTAGTTGATTATAAGAAATGACTTAATTTTTTTTTAAAAAAAGAAAATGATTTGATTAGAAAAAAAAGAATTTTATTAACGCAACCTAAACGAGATGGAAGGCGGTATTAAACCCACTGATCCACCCTAAGTAAACATCTAGTGGGTATTTGACCCTTGAAGATGACTAACGTAAATTATGGCGTTGGACCACCTAAAAAAAATAACTTTATTAATTGGTCTTACGTGGGGGTGAAAGGTGATACTAAGTTCACTGATTCACCCCAAAAGAATTGCCTAGGAGGTACTTGACCCCTGAAGACAAATAACGTGATTTGCGGCATTGGACCACTTACAAAAACTAAAATAAGATACGATAAAATAAAGTCAAAACAAATCAAATACATTAAATTAAATTAATTTGTCTTATGTAAGGTGAAAGGCGATACTAAGCTCGCTGATTCACCCCAAATTATTTGCCTAGTGGGTACTTGACCCCTGAAGGCGACTAACGTGATTGGTTATGGCACTGAACCATTTATTCGAATATTACTCTATCCATTTCCCTTTTTTTACATAACATAGGTCCAAATAAATAATACTGAATTCTAAATTAAGATAAAGATGTTCAAAGTAGTAATATCAAACCAATAAGCAAAGCTAATAAAAATAAACAAAAATTGATCATCAACGTACTTGAAAAAAAAGGAGATAAGAACAATAAAGTCAATAAAACCTGCTGTCTAATACTTCCAAGACTAAAAACAAGAGTTATTTTCATTCTTTTACTTCCACTCTTCAATTTAACTTCTATTCAAATCATTTCTTTTTCTTTTGTCTTATTATATACATTATTATTTATTATTATTATTATTATTTATTTTTTCTCTCCTCTTTTCTTTTTCTTTTTTCCTTTTTTCTTCTTCATTTTTCTTTACTTCCTTCCTTACTTTTCCCACGTAAACTAATCAACATCCTTTTCCCTTTTTCTTTTTTTTTTATTAGTTTTTTTTATTCCTTTTCCAAAGTGTTTCTCATTCATCTTCAAGTTTCCTTACCTCTTTTCTTTTCTTCTTTACTGTTATTCTGCCCCCTACTTGAATTCAAACAAGAACTTGCTATTGGCCAGTAAATGAAATTCCCTTGCCAAATTTTCCTTCCTAATTATCAATATTCAACAAATGGGTACGAAAATTTGAAAAGGTGACAAACTCAATCTGGATATGACTTTGCTATCTAAAAAGTCACTGTGTGGTATCCAAAGAGTGTTTAAACCAAGCCATATTAGGCTGAATCAAGTCCAGTGGGTAGTGTGCCTTATGTAAGAATAACAACTAGGAAATCTAATCATAAAAATAAATAAAATAAAAATAAAAATAAAATAAAATAAGATAAAAAAAAGGAATCACCAAGACCAAGACCAAGACCAAAACAGCAAAGCATCATACCTCAAGAGGGATCAAAATCAACCAGCGCAGTCATCATCTAGAGAGATCTTTTTTTAGTTTTAAATTTTTTATCAGTTTCAGATTCTTATTTAACAGGTTATGTGCGGTGAGTGCAATCCGAAAATAAAAGACAAGAAAGCTGGACCAATCGAAACCTTTTTAGTTCTTGTCACCGATCGAGGCCTAAGAGTCTAGCCAACCAAATTCCAATACCAAGTCTACAAACACCAACACGATCCACGAGGTACCGGAACCAACTCTCACCAAGTAATGGAAAATCAAACAGTACTCAAGTCAACATACATTCATAAAGTAAATCAATAACCCAAACATAAAGTAAACCTATACCCAATCATGAAGTAAATCAAATAAGTAACTAAAACGGTTCATTCACAGTAGCATGCTCAGTCATTTCATTGCAACCAACACGGGACCCGGGTGTTTACTCCAACTCAGAGAAATACATTCTTAACATGAAATAGTAAAAGAAATACCAAGATGTTCGGTATCCTAAGCAGTGGATGCTCTGTGCGGTTCTTCACTGTAGATCCGAGTGCTCCGTGATGGCCGGTGACTTCTTCTTACCCTCTTCCTCTCGGACTCTCTCTTTCACAAAATAAATGCAGAAATTTTTCTCTTTTTTTTTGGAACAAACAAAGAGACCCCATTTATACTCTCTCCAGTACCCACCGAAAAACTCCAATAAAAATACAACCAAAAGAAACAAATAACCAGCTGGAATAAGATAAATAAAATAAATAAATAAAAGAAAGAAAAAAAGAACTGCTTGCAGAGGTGCAGGGCGATGGTGGCTTCTGTAGTGGTTGGTGCCTTCTTTGGTGTATGTTGAGCGTGACTGGTGTGCGTGGGCTTGTGGTGCTGCTGTCCGGGCAGAGGAGGGGAATGGGTTTGTGGCACGGGTTGCAGGTGCTTGGGGAAGGGTGATGGGCGATGGTCTCGGGCTTCTCGGGTTCACGATGTGGGGGACATGGCAGGGTGGCGTGGCTGCGGGGCTTGAGAAATGCGCGGCACCGAGGCATGGGCGAAGGGGCTGTGGCAGAGGCATGGGGAAGAGAAATGCGCGGCACCGAGGCATGGGCAAGAGGATGGAGCGCAGCCATGGGGAAGGGTGAAGAGAAATGCGCGGCACCGAGGCATGGGCCAGAGACATGCGCGGCACCGAGGCATGGGCGAAGGGGCTGTGGCAGAGGCATGGGGAAGAGAAATGCGCGGCACCGAGGCATGGGCAAGAGATGGAGCGCAACCATGGGGAAGGGTGAAGAGATAGTGCAGCATCGGAGGCTTCAGGTGCGTGGCGCAGAGGCATAGGCAAGAGGCTGGGTGCGTGGCCGTAGTTGGGCGGCAGAGGTACTGGGCTTGGGTTCGTGGCTGGTGCGAGGCTGGGGAAGGAAGAGAGGAAGGAAAGAAGGGAAGAGGAAGGGAGATGGGGGGTGGCGGCTAGGGCCACTGATGGGGAAGAAAGGGAATTGGGTTTTGGGGGGGGTAAATCGGGTTGTGGCCGGGTGAGGGAATGGGCCGGGTTAGGTGCATGGACCGAATCTGTTGGGTAGGTAATTTGGGCCGGGTGGTGTTTGCTATTGGGAAGAGAAAATGGGCTTAGAGAAAAAGAAGGGTTTGGGCTTTAATTTTTTTCTTTTCATTTTTTTTTTAATTTTGTAGTTAAATAAATGAATAAAATAAAAATTTGATTTTTCTCCTTTTTCATTTTTTTTAATTTTTGTTGTTTGTAATTAATTATCAAAAGGAAAATTAGAAAAGCCAAGATTTTGCAAATCAAAAACCCCGTTTTTCATTCTCTTTCAAACTTTCTTACTCATTTTTTCATTTTCATTTGTCTCATTTTTTTGATTTTGGTAATTAACTAAATTAATTGATTTTATTAAATTTTAGAGGGTCCGGACAAATTTGGGTGTTCACAAAGTTAATAATAACCAAATTCTAAAAAAACTAAAAAATATTTAAAAATAATTTAAATTTATATAAATTTTCATAACCAATTTTGACCAAAGCAGTTCTGAACTTTTGTTTTTTGTTTTTTTTTTTAATTTACACAACACCTTCCCGAACTCTTTGATTTGATTCTAATAACAATAAATCAAGCACTCTATACATTCAAAATTGAATGGCAAAACGAAGAGAAAATAAAGGAATTGTTTAACTTTAAGGACTTGTTTGATTTTACCGACGAATAATTTTTCAGTGTATAATATTATTAATATATTTAAAAGTAATAGTATGTTGCTTTTCATTTTAAGGATCAAAACGCATTCAACTTCCACAAAATTAATTTTGAACAGCGATGCCACTGAACTGAAATTTGAGGCTGAAAAGTTATTCTCCATCTCATCATTTTTTTTATTCATAAAGGTTATGTTGCAAACCCTTTTCTAGCATAAATATCAAAACATGGTTAAACCCAAGTATCAAGTTGCAGATTTTGACCACTTGACAATGATATCTTGTTCGGCTTCAGAGTTAATCCCAATAAGATCTTCGTTTGTGACTTCCCAAAGACACTCTAATCCACATCTGTCTATATCCCTTGTTTCTTTATAAATGTCATATACTATTGATCCATCTCTCCATGTTATACCACAAGAAAATAATGTTCTGCCAATAAAGTCACGATGAAATTCCCACTGATATTCTTTATTGCTCTCCACCACATGAACTCCAAGATCATCGTCTTTGGATTTGCAATGAATTGTAAAATTCAACCCTTCGTCGAGACGGTTTAGTACTCGAACAATGGTTTTTGGCGTTAGACTCAGAAACTTCTCTCTCTGACTCGCTTGAGATTTATCAAACACATCGGAAGAAGCTTCCCAAAATGCAATGAATAATAACGGAAGTAAGAAAGCTTGCTTCATTTCAGGAACCGTGTCGTACACTCTACTTGATGAATTGGAGAGAAGCGTCGAAATCTGGATATTGGCTTTGCGAGTGAAAGAACTTAACCAATGAGAAGTTTTATATGTTTAATTTGTTAATGGTAATGAGATTATATCACAATAAATAGCATGAATATGCAGGGCCCATATTTATTATTACATTAATTGAAATTTTAAGGACAAAAACAGAATGAATTAACGGTGCTGCTAATACCCTCAACAAGTTATTCTAATTATTAAATGTTATTTTTTAAAAAAATTTCAAAATATTAAACACTTTATTTTTGTATGTAATACTTATTATTTTAATTACTTAACTAGTACAGGACACTCGTTAGTAAATGACCTGTATTAAATAAGACAATTACTATGATACTAGTGGTTTTTTAAATATCAGTACATTGATAATTAATTACTGGATATAAATTAAAACCACAACCAATAAATATTGGAAAACACATCAAGCATCTAAGAAAAAAAATTGAAGTATCGTAGCAATAGCCATTAAATTATTTTCTTTTTTTTTTACCAAAATCAATTTATCGTTATTAATTTTATCTATTAAAAATAATTTTAATATTATAACAAGAATATTTTTCATTAACAATTTTTTTAATTATTAATACATTATTGCTATTATTTATTAAAGTTCATAAATTTTATGATACATGAAATTGGTATAAATTTAATTATTTATAAATTTAAGAAATGTTATTTTTTAAAATTGAAAGTTATATGTTTAAAATTATTAAATGTAATCAAATATATAAGGATTTCTCATATGTTTAGGCATACACGAATTAATTGCCAAAATAATAATTTTTTATATATTAAAAGTTACACTTTTTGAAATTTCATTTATTTGTTATATAATAAGTATAAACTTTATAACTTTACAACTGAAACTTTGTCTTGATGTTATCCATGGGAAAAGTAGCATTAAACTTGTTATAAAAGCAGCCAATATTAGCACCACCATTAATTCCCAATTTCACATAACGAAACGTAGAAAACTGAACTCAGTAATTGGCATTTTAAAGAAAATCTTCGCCCTATTAGCTAAGACATATTTCAATAACATCTATGTGATAATATTGTACACTGCACACAACTATGCAATCTTTTTCCATTTTAAAAGACGAGTAAACTAACATTTTGCTATTTGAAAATATATCTCACTCATAATTTAATTTTTGAGTTAAATTAATGTCCAATTCAATCCTTAATTTTTTTTAAACTCCTTTTTAGTTAATCCGTATGCTATCTCTAGTGGGAGTTCATTTGGTGCTCATCCATAACGAATATCAGTGGCAATTCCATCGTAACTATTTTGGGACAACATTATTTTTGTGGCATAACATGGAGAGACAGATCGACAGTATGACAGTTATAAAACAAGTAGGGATTTTCACACATTGGGAAGTCACAAACAAAGCTCTTCTTAAATTTATGCATGATCCTTCTAAACAAGATATCACTGTAAAGTGATCGAAACCTACAAATTGATATTCAGATTTAATTTTATTACGATGTGCATGTTTTGACATATTATGCTATAAAAGGTTGTGAAACATCACCTTTATGAATAAATAAGTATATATGGACCCTACAAATTTAGTTATTTAAGATATAATTTCATTCATCTAACTCATTAACCGTATAAAAACTCCATCATACTTGGATTTATAAGGAAGTTGAGACTTAAACCAATTGCCTAACAATTTCTTTTTTGTGTGTACTTAGGTTGGGGTTTAAACTCTTAACTAGGAAAGGAGAAACACCCACTTATTATCAAGTGGATGACCACTAGAGGAGAGGCCTCATGGGTGCCACAGTGCAGGGGTAAGGTTGGGTGCAAGCGTTTTGTGTCACACCTTTGCAAGGCTTTGAGGTACTGCTGCCCATACGGGAACGAATGGGTCATTGGCTTTCTGGGACAGATGTGGTAATGGGTTAATGGGTAAATTGAGTCATGGTATTTGGGTTACATGGGTAAGATTGTATTGCGTGTTAATTGGGTCAAGAGCTGGGTTTGGGGTGAAATGGGTGAGGGTTACGGGTTATGGACTTGGGTTACGGATTTGGGCAGGATTCAGGTGGGTTATGGGTTGAGGTAATGAATTGGGTCAGGCTTAATGAGTCATGGTTCTTGGGTTATGACATTTGGGCCAGATTAATTGATTTGGGATAAGAATGGAATTGGGTCTTGGATAAGGGAAGTGGAGTATGAATTATTTTACTATTTTTTCAAGTTTTTTTTTTCTAATATGACTATGTCAAAATGAGGTGTTCACACAATAGAAATTATTTTACTAAATTCTTTAATTCTCTCGTAAAGTTGAATTCTTGTTCTTCTATCTGCTTAACTTTTTTATTGCGCTTATTTTTGTTAAAGTATGAGCTTGCCAAATGTGATTTATAACTGAAGTTTTAGTTTGTCATTGCATTTGGTAGGCCACTGTTATATGTTAGGAAACATGGTAAAGCCCATAAAAGAAAGAAAATAGATAAATTGAAATAGAAAATGTATTGATGTAATGAGGAAGATGATGAATTACAAGAAATACAATGAGGCTTATATAGCCAATGAAAACAATTAATCTCCTAACTAATGTAACTAATCCTTTATATATCTAATAATCCCTCGCAAACTGGCAGTGCTAAAATTTCAAACTTGGGATGAACAATACATTTGAACTTAAACAAAATTACAAAATATAAGTAATGCCGTAATTACATCTGCTAAGCAAGAAATCAAAGAAACGAAATGTTGGTGACAGCCGAGGTTCATAGCTCTTCATTTGCGTCTTCATGGGTCTCGTCTCTAACAAATTGAAATGTGCTTGAATAAACATTAGCAAAAGTATTGAATCTGAGAGGAGTCGACTTACCAGAATTTACATCGGTCATAAGTCGCTCAAAGTTGGGGTTCTATAGACTTCCAAATATCATCAACTTTTAAAGAATCCCAATATTGGGAACTACAATCATAAAATGCCAAACAATGGAAAAATTTACTAAAATTTCTTGAACTCTCAAAAGAAGAAGAAAAATAACAACGAAACTAGAGTCCAGACTTTCTGTTGAATTTTTTTGTTTTTTGTTTTTTTTTGTTACATATCAACATTCTTACGCAATGCTAAAAGTTTATAGTCATCTTTCACGTGGCAGGGAATGGTGATGGGGCCTTTCTGATCGAACCTGTATTCCTCTTCAGCTTCCTTCAACAACTGCATGAACAGTTGGTGGTTCTGAGCTTCTACGGCTTACTGGAGCACAACCACGTCGCAGTCCACTACGAAGCTCCCGCATTCTCTAAACCCATGCAATCGATTCGCAGCACCAAGAACCTTGATCATCATATTATCATCATATATGCAAAGGCTTTGAGAACCGATTCATGGTTGAAATCGCAAGAAAGGGGAAAAAATTTATGGTTTTGATATGAGGATTTTTAAGGTTAGGGTTTGATGGGTGAGGAAAGTCGATGATGATAAACATATAGAAAAGTAAAGAGAGAGAAAAGGAAAATCTAAAATTTCTGAAGGTGGGGTCTCTGCAATACAGCCATTTCTTTCTTTTAAGAAATTTTCTTCATGGTTTTCTTCGAAAGATGTAGAAATTTTCTTCATGAATACACCAAGATCAGGCCTTGATGACAGAGAAAGAGAGTCTCCATCATCATTTTCTGCTGTGGTTGTAGAAATACCAGCCGCCATAAACGAAAAATTCAAGAACAAGGAGGTAATGAGAGAAATCGAAAGAAAAATTTCAGTAATCTTGGCTCGACAAGAAACACAGAAAAAGAGGTTTAAGATTGTAAGAAAGAAGAAGAAAATGAAAAAGAAATACCCAGACAAAGATTAATGGATACATGCTCTGATACCATGTTAGGAAACATGATAGAGTCCATAAAAGAGAGAAAATAGATAAACTGAAATAGAAAATGTATTGATGTAATGAGGAAGATGATGAATTACAAGAAATACAAATAGGCTTATATAGCCAATGAAAATAACTAATTTCCTAACTAATGTAACTAATCCTTTATATATCTAATATTATATAACATTAAAATTTCATGACCAACAACAAATGCCTTTTGTATTTAACGAACATACAAATATCAATGGCAAATTGTTTTCTCCCTCATTCAAGATATGGGCAATTTTTTTTTACACATAAGTTTTTATGCAAATCATTTTATTCATTAGTTTTTCTTCCATAAGTGAAATTCATATATCTATGCAATTTTATGTCACACCAAGTTTGCTTAAGATTAAGGACAAAAACATAATTTTATAATTATATACATAAAATATAGGTTAAATTACTATGTTGGTCCTTGTAAATTTTGGAAAATTTTGATTAGTCTCTACACTTTAAAAGTTTCTAATTAGGTCCTTACACTATTAAAAATTTGTAATTGGGTCCCTATGTTATTAGAAATGTTAAATCTCCGTTAAGACAAATGAAATAGCACAATTGGATTGTATATGTGTCAAAATTTAGTTCCACCTCAACAAACCATTACCTAATATGTGAAAGCTTCTTTCACTTTCTCAAATATTCTCTTTTGGACGTTGTACCCAAACTTCTTGTTGCTATGTTGCCCTCCACAATTCATCAATGGTTATGAGATGAATTGGACCTTGGAGAAGAAAACATAGCCACGTTTTTGGGCAGCCTTGTTGACAAGGACAATGAGGAGGTGCCGGGTCTCTTTATCAGCTTGCTAGAAGTGCTGTTGGGAAGAGGTCAAAAGAGATGGTTTGATAGGTGGACGTGATGGCGAAAGTAGTTAGGGAGAGAGAGAAAGTGACATAGGAGGTGGAAGAGTAATTATAAGATGATAGAGAGTGATAAATTGGTCTTTTTGGCAATATTTCTCCTAGTTTTGCTAGCCTTACATCTTTGACAAAGTTGCACAAAGTTGCTTCTTGCTAACAATGATATCACTGGTACTATACCAATTGAACTTACTAGTATGCCTCTTATGCAAGAGTTAAATATTTTGAATAATCATTTATATGGTCAGGTACCATCATTCCGTGAAAGTGTGGTTCTTAAAGTTGGTGGGAATCCTGATATTGGAAAAGATAAAGCTCTTGCTCCTCCTTACTCGGATTCTGGCGGTAAAGGTAAGAAACATAATATTGGAGCCATTGTTGGCATTGTGGTGGTTATGGGCAAAAGTTGAAGGGGTTTATTTTCATTTCGGCATAATATAAGTAGCATTGTCCTTACCTCACTTTATTGACAAAGTTGAAGACAACATCTATTCAAATCATGGCTCAATTTATGCAAATTGAAATAAATGACTAAGTCAAATTTAGTTAACTTGAAACTTGAAAGAATTCTAGTTGGTTTTTTGTCTCACACTTCCTAATTAATAACCAGGACCAAGATATCTATTGAATGTATGTAATAAATTATTCCTAAAACATAACTCTTTTAGAATAGAAGAAGATACATCACAAAAGTGATAAATAACACCATACATACATATACATCACAGAACCTCGCTACCCTCAAGCTCAGAATCATAGCAATAAAACAAAAAACTCACAAATTGCCTGCTCTGCACAGCGTGTGATGAACAAAATAATGATGTAAGAATCAAAATTGAGAAAAAATTAGAAATGAAACTAGCATCTCACATTGTTATTGCACAATGCTAATATGAATCATCTCTGTTATACGCATCCAAAAATTGATTCTAAGTTGCATGATAATATTTCAACATTAGAGCTAAGATAAAGATTATTTTACACAACTGCCACAATATCAAGAATCTTGATTCTTAGATGATATAATCAAAATATTATCAATATGAATTGAGAGCTTCATAAATTGTATTAAATCTTATCTCTCATTGAAGCAAAACATGTGCAATAGTGGTACATCCTCATCATTCTAAAGATGAAAATGCTTTGAAGATAAGCGTTGTAGGTGCTGGTGTTGGTGGTGGAGGAACTGGTGCATTTAGTCCAACAAGTAATGTTCATAATGTGAAAGCTGGTAATCTGGAATTCAAGTTTTGAGAGAAGTTACCAACAACTTTAGTGAAGAAAGGAGTTGAGTGAGTTCAAGCCTAAATTGCAATATTCACTACTAGAGGTGTTGAATATATTAATTGTTTAGAGGAAGACGAATTTGAAGATGACACAGAGTGAGAAAGAGATGTTGGTGTTGATGGTGGTGGGTTTGAGGAAGAGTAAGGCAGAAAGAGTAGTAGGAAGGGTCTTAGCCACGTAAGTCATTTATGCCATATAATTAACATTCATTTGACAGAGTTTGACCACATCAACAAATTTTACAAAGATTTAACATTTCCCATAACACAGAGACCCAATTACAAAATTTTAATATTGTAGGGACTCAATTAAAAAATTTTAAAGTGTAGGGAACAAATTGAAATTTTCTAAATTTTACAACGACCAACAGAGTAATTTAACCTAAAATATAAGATGGTTCCATCTCTTGTCACAATTTGAAGGAAAGAAAAGTGGGAGAATAGAGGGGTATATAGGGGGATGAAGTGTCCCCAATTCTATTCCTTTTCATTTCATTTAGGTCCCGTTTGACGGATAGAATTGAGCTTAGAATTGAGCCTTGGAATTGGAATTGGACTTCCCAATTCCAATTATCTTGTTTGGTGTATATATTAGAATTAGAATTTTAAATTTGAGTTCAATTTCATGGAATTGAAAAATAACTAGTTTATACTACTCTCAATTCTTAGTTTAAACCTTAAAAATTCCAATTCTAAGCACTAAGATTTTGTTATTTTTTGAATATTAAAAGGCAAAAGTTAAAAACTATCCAACAACCATTGCCGCTCGTAATACGGACATAATCTGGCATTGTTGCCGTCGGTGTGCTCTGACAACGTTTCCGCCGGCGTGCTCCGGTTACATTGTCCACCACGCCTCCGACGTGCTAGCCGCGCTTCCTCCGATCACTAGCGTCGGCGTTTTGCAATCACCTTCGCCATCTTTAATATTGTCATTTAGTTTGACATCCATTGTGAATGTTGTAATACAACAACGCAAACTCTATTGAATTTTTTTAATAATTTTAAATTATTATTTATTAATTTAAATTTATTTATTATATCTTTATAAATTCTTGATAAATTACTCAAATAATAAAATTTCAGTTTAGTTCAGAATTACAATTCTAAAGTCTCAATTCTTTAATTGTCTCAAACATAAAAATTAATATTCTTGTCAATTTTAATTTTTAAAGAAATAAAATTAAAATTAAAATTCTAAACTATAATTCCAATTCTATCATTCAAACGGACCATTATAAACATCTAAATAATGAGATCATTTATCCTCTCATTCCATTTATTTTGTTTTTATTTTTTATCATCAATCCACACATAGTATGAAAGATACTTATGCTATTTAGTCCCTTAAGAATTAATTTTATCAATTTGATCCTCAAAGTTTATCAAATTCTCAATAATTTAGTCCCTTTATCTATTTACCTGTTGATAATATTGAATATTAAAAATTGGTATTCAAATATTTTAATAGAAACTGTAAATATTTGACTTTGACGAATCCATATTCAAATATTGACATGATTTATGTATTCTTGATTACAATATTCATATATTGTACACTGAGCTGATATTTAATTATTGAGAAGTAATATTTGAATATTTAATAAAATATTTGAATACCACATATTCAAATATTGTCCCATCATTCCTACCGTCCCATTAAAGCCAATACTCTCCCCTATGTAGCAACATATGCTACCTAACCACCTAAACCTTGGTTTATTTTTGTTTCTTATGGTATCTGTTCCACGTGATTACAATGATTAATTTCTTGAGGTACTGAGATTCATTTAAATAGTTAACCTCTTTCATCAGATATTTTTTCATATACACGAGTCAAGAATCAAACATTTAACCATATGCTTAAACTTAAACCACATATTTAAAGAACCTAAATATCTATCACTTGTATTAGATCATGATAAACTTCGTCTATTTATAACCCCAAAGTATAACTTCGAATAGAGAAAGAGATCGTGAAATATCTACCATCACCGACTAGCCATTATGTACAATAGCTAAATTATCAATCAAATGGCCTGTCAGGATTAAGCTGTTTATAGAGTCCAAAGATGAACCCGATCTTTGACATCCCTTCGATGGTTCTGGTGTCCTTGGAGAAATACTTAAATTGCTCGTGCATGTAGCAACCCCGCAATGCTTGCAGGTAGGCATTATTAGATTCATCCAAACTTTGGGGGCTTGTCGTGATGGTGCTCGTGTTTCGCAATAAAATTCCAAACCTCAACGAATTTCTGCTCCAAATTGAACCCTTCTTTTTATTATTATTATTATTATTATTAATATTATTATTATTATTATTATTATTATTATTTTATTGATCAATTAAGCATTTTATTGAAAAAAGATATCTTTAAATCATGAAATATGACTCAATTGATAGAATGAGTTTCATATAAATAGCTTTTTCCGCTTAAGTTTATCAATTTACGTGCCATAGTTTAATTTGGACCTATCAAAATTTTGTTAAAGCAAGATGTTGGTCTTAAGCTAACAATGACTTTCTAACTTTTTTACTTAAATGTATTAATCTAAAACAACACAGTTTGATCTGAATCCAATTCACTTGAGCCTTGTCAATGCAGATACAAATTCAATACTAAAAAATCACCTGAACGAAATGAGGAAGGAGGTATTTATACCAAGGGATTAGTGAATCTTATAATATAATGGGGACAACTATGAGCATCCTTAGTCATGCATTATAGGGATAGGTTAGGTAGCTCATCACAGTGTTTGGACAATAGTAATTAACTTTATTATAATTTAGTTAGTCAAAATCACCCATACCTTTATTAAAAATAAAATTTATTTCTTTGACAAGAAAACTTCACCACACTTGAAAAAACTTGTTATAGCAGCTTCCAATTTAAAAATTAGAGAAAGTGGTGGTAGTTCCCTCTCACCCTCTACATTCTGTTTTCTCACACCTAAAAGGCTAAAACCACAACACAACCAACCAACCAATTTTTCAGACAAATCTCCATTCATTCATTTCCAACACATACATATGATAGAATCACATCAAACCTCAAACACTCCAAAACCTTAACTTTCCCAAAACTCCAAACAACACACACAGAAACACACATACAGTTACTGATGAAACGAAATCACAGTTCCCACCACCCAGAACGGAAATGGCTCATACCCACCATCGCAATCTCCCTTCTCTCCATCACCCTCCTTCTCACAGTTTTCCTCAGCCACAGCAAACCCTCTTCTGCTTCTTCTTTCCATCAACCCAATTTCACCCGTTTCGATCCTGATTCTGGCGCTGCAAATGGCGACATGGGTCTTCCCAAATTGCCCAGATTTGCATATTTTCTGACGGGCACCAAAGGGGACATGCCACGGCTCAAGAGGGTTCTTCAAGCAGTGTATCACCCCAGGAACTATTATCTGCTGCATCTTGATCTCGAAGCTTCGGATGCTGAAAGGCTTGAGCTTGCCAAGTATGTGAAATCAGAGGGTGTTCTTAGGGAGTTTGGGAATGTGATGGTGGTGGGTAAGGCTGATTTGGTTACCTATAAGGGTCCATCGATGATTGCTTGTACCCTTCATGGGATTGCTTTGTTGCTCAAGCGGGCAAAGGACTGGGATTGGTTTATTAATCTTAGTGCGTCTGATTATCCTCTCATGTCACAAGATGGTGAGTCAAATCTGCAGATTTTTTGTGATTTTTGCTGATTTTCTGCTGTTAGAAATGACATAGATGATGAATAACGAATTGGGTATGTGTGGATTTTTGACAAACGATTGTTGTTCATGAGCATCATATGCTATTGTTTGATTAGCTTGCAAAGTTGAACTCTGTGCTTAGTGATTAAACCCAAAAACAGAAATCTTCTTTTGCATATTGTAAAATTCTGTTTTTAGCTCAATTGACACTGGCACTCTTTAAGACTTGGGTGTGATAATGATGTTGGAGGTTCAATCTTTTATCAGGCCACCTGTCCCCCTCCCCTATGCAGGTGCTTGCTCATCCAATGTAACAAAAAAGAAATCCTTTTTCTATAAGGATTATGCACAATGTCATGCGATTGTGAACCTTCTTATAGTCATGGCTGAGTTGGAAGATAAATTCTGGAAGTGATTCTTGTATCTCATGTTTTATATGTTAAGTTGTATTAACATTTTCAGTGAGGTTCAGGTATTGGGATTAAATCCACATGGGTCAAATTGAACAATAGCAGCTTGGTTTATGTAAGCTACCTTGTCTTAGGAATATTTGTATAGTTTTCTAACTAAATTAATAACCTTTGGAGCTAGAACTAGCTAAAATAGCAGGCAATTCCCTTTTGCCTGAAGCATGAAATTTCTACGAAGATCAACAGAATGCTACGGTCAACTTATATACTCTTTTTTGAAACTGTTTGTTTTCAAAGCCAAACAGGGCAGAAATGAATAAACAGAAAAGATGAACCTTAAAAGAAGTGAGCCGTCAATTCAATGCATATTGTAAATATTATTGGGACAATGCCTCAAATTGATTTCTATTTGTTAATATGCCTCTAATAGGTAGGGTAAAACCTTTTCCTTTCTTTGGGGGTGGGTTACTTGTTAATCCTATATAACTATATAAGAAATTTATAGTTAATTGTTTTCTGTATATGGATACCGAAGAAAAGAAATATTTAATGTTCTCATTTGATCCTTTTCACCTCATCCTTAAAGATTCTGATTTAACTTGAATCTTGTGGTTGTATGTCAAATATATCAATTTTATACTTTCTTGAATTTTGAGGCTCTTGATAAATAAATTCATGTCTGTGTTATTTCACAAATGTAAATTTTGTTTGTTTTGCTGACTTTTTCATATAACTTCTTGCTTCAGATCTCTTGCATATCTTTTCATTTATGCCCAGGGATGTAAACTTCATAGAGCACACAAGTAATATTGGTTGGAAAGAGTGAGCACATTATTTAGTCTTTGATGTTGATTCAGTTTGTTACTAAACTTAGTGATGTAAAATTCTGTATATGTTTATAATTTTTATAATTGTAATTGTGATAGCAGGTATCAAAGAGCTAAGCCTATCATCGTAGATCCAGGCTTATATCATTCAAAGAAATCTGGCGTTTATTGGGCTAAAGAGAAAAGATCCGTCCCATCTTCGTTCAAGTTATTCACAGGTATTGGTTTTGTGCAAGTTTCAATTCTGTCATACTTGTTTTCTCGTGCACTATCATAAAGATCAGTATCATGATTTGGGTCTACTTGAATAACAGAATAGAGAGTAGCAAATGTAGTTCTGTATATTGAATGCATTACAAATGAGTTCTCAGACTTTGAATTTATAGCTTAGATTACAAACATCATCATTCCTAAGATAACGTATATAATAAGAATAATGTAAACTATACACTGTGGGTTCCTAAAGCACTTGAGTTCACAGGCTGTGTGCACTTGAGTTCACAGCACTTGAGTTCTCAGCACTTGAGTCCTATACAGCCTGTTGTGCACTACTATACAGGCTGTTGTGCACTATAATGTATGCAATGAATCTCAACACTCCCCCTCAAGCTGGTGCATACATGTCATATGCATCAAGCTTGTCACATATATATTTTATCCTTGGGCCCCGGAGTGATTTAGTGAGCATGTCTGCCAGCTGATTATTGGAGCTCACGAATGACGTTGTGATTTCTCCAGATATAATCTTATCGCGGATAAAATGGCAATCGATCTCGATATGCTTGGTCCGCTCGTGGAAAACTGGATTGGAAGCAATGTGCAAGGCAGCCTGATTATCACATATAAGGCTCATGGACCCAATCATGCAGAAATTTAACTCAGAGAGAAGTTGCTTTAACCAAATGAGTTCGCATGTAGCAAGGGCCATAGCCCTATATTCTGCTTCTGCACTTGATCTAGCTACGACACTTTGCTTCTTACTTTTCCACGAAATGAGGTTGCCTCCAATAAGAACACAATAACCTGAAGTTGATCGTCTATCACTTGGGCGGCACCAATCTGCATCTGTGTACGCCACAATGTCAGAGTGGTCTTTGTTCTGATAAATTAGCCTTCTCCCAGGAGAACTTTTAATGTATCTCAAGATCCGAACTACTGCATCCCAATGACTCTCACGAGGAGAATTGAGGAATTGACTCACAACACTGACAGCAAAGGATATGTCAGATCTGGTCATAGTGAGATAATTCAACTTTCCAACTAATCTGCAATATCTTCCTGGATCTGAGTAAGGTTCCCCCTTATCTGGCATAAGTTTAACATTGGGATCCATAGGTGTGTCAATCATTTTACAGTCTAGCATACCAGTCTCTTCTAATATATCAAGGGCATACTTCCTCTGAGATATAACAACTCCTGAACTAGACTGAGCAACTTCAATTCCAAGGAAATACCGCAATCGTCCCAAGTCTTTAGTGTGAAATTGTTGAGATAGGTGCTGCTTGAGACTCTTAATGCCATCAAGATCATCTCCTGTAATAACAATGTCATCTACATATACAACAAGATATATGTACTGACTAGAGGAGGAGCATTTATAAAAGACAGAGTGATCTGCTTCACATGTACCAACTTGAATAACAGAATAGAGAGTAGCAAATGTAGTTCTGTATATTGAATGCATTACAAATGAGTTCTCAGACTTTGAATTTATAGCTTAGATTACAAACATCATCATTCCTAAGATAACGTATATAATAAGAATAATGTAAACTATACACTGTGGGTTCCTAAAGCATTTGAGTTCACAGGCTGTGTGCACTTGAGTTCACAGCACTTGAGTCCTATACAGCCTGTTGTGCACTACTATACAGGCTGTTGTGCACTATAATGTATGCAATGAATCTCAACAGGTCTGATATAGGAATTGGGCCTAACTCCACCTCAAAACCATAGTAGTCAATCCCGGATAGCGGGGCGTAGCGGCCGACCCCAAAAACGCTATAGCGGGATAGCGGATAGCGGGATGGCCGTTACACCGAAAAAAAATGAAAAAACATATGCAATTATACTATACATCTATAAATGCTTCAAAACATAAAATTAGTCAAAATTAAACACATATTCATCATTAATAATCAAAAGTCATAATTCTAGACTCTAGACACACAATCACCATGAACATAAGGCATAATTAACAAGTCAATAACCACAAAAGTCATCAAGGAGCATAAGATTTAAAAGAAGAAAATGAAAACACAGCTCCAAATACTAATTAAGTTATGCCTCTAAGGCTTAAAGTAACTAAACATTCAAATTCAAAATATAAGTACAAGTTTTTCTTCAATCAGAATCATCATATTCAAGATCTTCTAAGTTCTCTTCCTCCTCATTGTCACTTTCACCACTACTAGACTTGTAGATCTCTTCCTCCTCTTCCGTTTCTACATCATTAGCTTCATCTTCCTCTTCATCATGTATAGACTCCTTTCCCCTAGAGCTAGAAGGCCTTGAAGTAACTTTCTTCTTCAATCTTGTTTGCTGTCTAGTATGTTTTGTAAGCTCATCAGCCCCAATTATATCAGCTATGGCCCCCAAGTTAAAGAATCATCATAAAAAACCAACTCATCTTCAGCTCCTTCTCCATCTCTACCCATTTCTCCTACTAACCATTCATTACTATCGTCAATGTTATTTAGGATAATGGGATCAATCACATCTCGGCTATCAAAACGTTCTTTTAAGAGCTTGGTTATATTTAACAAAAACCAAGTCTTGCAACTTTTGATGCTCAAGCTTGCTTCTCTTCTTAGAATGAATCTATTACATAATTTATAAACAAAAATGTTAGTTTCACAATCACTAAATGAAACTATGTAAAGGAAAATCATTAGACGTCTACTTACATGCTCAAAAATACTCCAATTATGCTCACATCCCGATGAACTACAAGTCAAGCTCAACACTTTAATGGCAAATGTTTGCAAACTTGGAGAGGATGACCCATACATCCTCCACCACTCAGCTGTAATATAATTATAAATTATTTAATTAGCATTAAGTGTCATGTAAGTTGTAACTAAATTTATCAAAAAGTGTGTTTTTTCTTACCAGGAGTCATTGTGGTCCTTTGTCTTACTGCTACCTTCATTCCAAATATATCTCCAGCTCTCTTATATAGTGCTAACTCAGTTGAAATCTTATCTACCTCTTATTCAATTGCACTTAGTCTCTCAATGGTCTTATAAAGTCCAGCTATCACTTCTTCATCAAATTCAATTCTTGGATTGCTATAGAAGAACTCGGGGTTCAGAAAGTGGCCAGCTGCATGCAAATGGATGATGAAGTTGTGATTCCCACCTTCTATCAATGATATCAAAAATATCCTTATACTTATACTTATCAACATTTTCATTAAAGGATCTTTGAATAGCTTCCTTAGCCCTATCCATTGCTTCATATATGTAACCCATTGCAGGCTTTTTTTCATTGTCAACAAGCCTAAAAACGTGCACAAGAGGCCCCATAGCTTTAAGAGAATAAACGACTTCGTTCCAAAAAGTAGGCATCAATACAATGTCAGTTGCCCTCTTCCCCTTAGCTTCTTTTGCTATCTTAGAGGTCAACCACTCATCTGAAGTAAACATCTTTCTAAGGTTGTTTTTTTGTTTGTGCAACCTTTGCAATGTAAGGAATGTGGTCGCAAAACTTGTGACTCCATGCCTAACCAATTCCATCTTGTTTGTGTACTTCCTCATTGTATTTAAGGCCAATGAATGGTTGTAGATGAAGCCTACAAGAGCAATGCCTCTTTGTATTGTCCTTTTAACCCGAGGTAGCTTTCCAATGTCTTCCAACATCAAGTCCACACAATGTGCAGCACATGGAGTTCAAAAAAGATTCTTCCTCTTCGCTTGTAGTACTAATTTACCTACTAAGACATAATTGCTTCCATTATCTGGACACCATTTGAACAACGTTCTTTTCTCCAATATCCTCCACAAAGGCATCTAATAACTCAAATATCTTCTCCTGCCTTCATATATGCAGAGGCATCAATACTCTTCACAAACATAGTCCCGTATGGAGAATTCACCATGAAATTGATCAAGGTCCTATTCTTCTTATCCGGTCCATGCATCCGACATAATCGAACATCCAAAATTTACCTGCTTCTTCCTCTCTTGACCCTTCAACATTTCTTTTGTTAGCTCCAATTCCTTTTTAAAGAGTGGAACTCTCATTTCATGATAGCTTGGAACCTTTAGGTGTGGACCATAGTTTCCAATAGCTTCAATCATCAACTTGAAGCTTTTAGTCCGCACAACATTAAAAGGAATGGAATTCCTATAAAAACAACGAGCTATGTACTGAACGGTTCTAGCTCTTGCCTCTTTATCACAAGCATCATTTATGCTTGTTTGCCTCTTGGCCTTTCCTAATTTAATAGTTGCTTCTGGATTTCTAAGAAGAAGCACATCCATAGGGCCTTTAACATTTTTAGCTCTCTTGGCAGTAGATGTCGTATCACTTGATGTTGCTAGTTTCTTTCCACTTCAAATGTTTAGAATTTCTTGCACCTCTTCTTCCTCATCGTCATTTTCATTCAACTCAGTCATGTATGAATCTTTTTCAACCTTTTTCTTCTCAAAAGCTTCCTTGATCAACTTATTAATTTCAGGTGGAATTCTCTTACAAGAATTTACATCTCCTCTCACTCCCATTTGGTGTCTTTTAGCTCTAGTAATCCCACCGGTTGTAACTTTGCCACAAAAATCACAGGTCACACTCTTCCTATTATTAATCTCTCTCAAGCTATTCCACTGCCATGCCATATCAATATTTTCTCCGGTTGGTTTTACCAATCCACAACAGGAGGATGATGCTGAGACACTTTGAATTGATTGAGGATGAGAAGATGATGCCATGTCTGTGAAAGGTAATCAAGGATTCAAAATACAGGATTGAAAAAGGAGAAACAGAGAGCTGAGAAGGGAAGAAAGAAAAAAAGGCAAGAGAAACAAAGGCACCCAACATCTCCGTTAAAACAGAGAAGAAGTGCAAAGCTGCCAAAACAGAGGAAGTTGCCGGAAAGGGGTGGGCCTCGCCGGAAATGGGTGCTGCTCGCCGGAAATGGCGAAGGGAGGCAGGGACTGGGCTTCGTCTTCACTGAGGGAGGCTGCTGTTTCTCTGTTTGTGTGAGGGCTGTGTTTCAGTACCCTAAATACTTCACACAGAACACACAAAACGACTAGGAGGGCTGCGTTTCACAGTAGCGGCCGCGAAATGGCCTAAAAATCATCCGCGACAGCCGCGACGCCAAACCGCTCCGCTACGGGAGCAGCGTCGCGGGTTTGAGCCGCAACACCACGCTCCAGCGCTATCGCGCGCGAATGATAACTATGCTCAAGACCATGGTCATAAGAGGAGAGCTGCCCAACCCTATATAAACCCCACATCTAGGCTCATGACACCCAATGTGGGACTCCAAGTTGGGTTCATGACTCCCTTCTTGCAAATGAATACCGGTAACAAGGTCTTTGGTGTTAATAATAGGTTCTGCACATGCTGTTGTGATTTCCAATTAATAGTAGCTCTACTAGACAATAATGGATGTGGGATTAACAATCTTAATTAGATGCACTGCATTATATGGCTAGTATTAGTTTTATCAGGAAAATTGTTGAAATATTTGTATTGCGCACACAAATCAGGTTGATCAAGAGCCTTGCTATCAAGTTAAGACTTTCAAAAATCTCAAAACAATTTTTTGTTTCTTGGATATTTATCAAAAAAATATACTGGTATCTTTCTCAGACGATGCCTAAATCTTTTTAGTGGTTTTGTAATTTTCTTTGGAAGATTGCAACGGGCAACCTCCATAGCTATTTCTTGAAAACTGCACCCCATGTCTAGTTCTTGTTCTGAAATTGTTTATTGCGCAGAGCGTTTGCAAAGGAAACATGTTATACACCATATTTAATGTGGAATAAGAATTGGCATTTGGTGGTCAACATGGGCTCACCAATAGTAAACACAAAGGAAGAAACCATATTTGGCTTTTTGCTTGGATATTCCTTACATGTAGAATTTTCAAATGCTTCTTAAATCTTTTAGCTAAAAGTATTTCTGGTTTTCAGGCTCTGCATGGGTTGTCCTGACAAAATCGTTTCTTGAGTTCTGTGTTTGGGGTTGGGATAATCTTCCTCGCACTCTCCTTATGTATTACACAAATTTTCTTTCATCCCCTGAGGGCTACTTTCATACAGTCATTTGCAATCACAAGGACTACCAGAACACTACTATAAATCATGATTTACACTATATAAGGTGGGACAACCCTCCAAAGCAGCATCCATTGTTGTTGAAATTGGAGCATTTTGATGACATGGTCCAAAGTGGTGCACCTTTTGCTCGAAAGTTTACCAAGGATGATCCAGTTCTCAACAAAATTGATAAGGAACTCTTAAGAAGATCAGATGGCCACTTCACACCTGGGGGTTGGTGTGTCGGCAATCCTCTTTTGGGAAAAGATCCTTGTGCTGTTAATGGAAATCCATTTGCAGTTAAACCAACTTTAAGTTCGAAGAGGCTAGAGAAACTAGTAGTGAAACTATTAGATTCTGAAAATTTTAGGTCAAAACAGTGTAAATAGTTTTTCTGATCTTGCAATGTGGAATTTTTATACACTCTAGTCTTTTTGTTGCTTTTTGCATCTGTACAAATTTAACATGATTAACATCTATTATGAAAAGCTTTGGATATTTGTTTAAAGATGTGTTAAGTAGATTTTAGCATGCTACACTTGGATTTGAATTTATAATATCTTGATCCAACCGCTTTGTTTTCATTAGATCTTGTCTGCAGAAGACCTGTACACCGTTATTGAAGAGGCATAAAGTTTATGTTTATTTGTAATTTAGGAAAAGAAAAGAAAAGAAAATTATATTTTTTGGGTATATAATAAACAGCAGAAGAAGTATTTTAATGGGCTAGACTGCAGAACATCTTAGGAAACGTTTTTCTACGTACTAACTCTGAGAGCAGGGACCTTATGAGAGATGTAATGGGCTTACAATAGCAAAATATAAACCATTGGGGGCAAGGAATGCTGTTGAAATAACTGTTAAGTGAAATCATCCCTTAGAATCCAAAACAATCAAGAAATTCAAAGAGACAAACTCCTCATATTATGGCTAGGCTAAAGACTAGGATCAATGGTCAACAATATAAAACGTGTTGTACATCATTTTCCATATTTCGTGTAACTTTTTCCCTTAAAATCAGCCATGTAATAACTGGCACTTTGTATTCCATCCTAATGGTAAGCTCTGTAGCAAACGATAAGGCTTTGGAAAAGGGGTAAACACAAACAATCGATCCAAAGTTTCTGTTTGGCATGACTTTGTTACAGTGTCTTCTTAAAATCGTTGTTATGTTTGTTTCCAAAAGATCGTCCAATTGAAGTTTGTGTCCAACTGAAGTTGATCCAACCTTTCTGCTGTCAGAGTCACTTATAGTCTGCCTTGACAGAATAAGTGGCCTAGCCAAATTAACTTATCTTCCAATCCATACCATGCATAAAAGAACATATTATTGTCATCACATCCCCTTGAAACCATAATATGAGTCCCACTACCCACTCTCCATCTCAACTTCAAGTTATGATCAAATGAAAAAATCAGCTGCAGCCTGCAAGGAAATAACGTGTGATGACTTGTGTTTTCCTTTCCACAACCAAGAAGCTACTTGGGTAGTTTCAAGTTATAAGAACCTGCAGAACTTTCATATTTAGCAGTAATACATTGAGCAAATAGGGAGTGTGATTTATCCAAGAAACGCCAAGTTTGTTTGGCCAATAAGACAATTTTATTTTGGTTTTAGGAAGACATATTAGACTTAAGAGGGAATGAGAAATGAAGATGTGGGATATCGAACCCTCACCACATAATTACAACTATTGGTAGAGATTAAAAAAGATACCGGATAAGCTATTTTCAGCTGGTGCCAATAAGGCAGTTTTACGGGGGCAGCTCAATAAAGTTGGAAGCCTAAAGTATTTTTGGTACAGCTCTTTATAATATTTTTGGTACAGTCTTAGAGGTCTAAAGTAAAATAGAGGCCTAAAGTAAAATATTAATATTTCTAATTGAAATTTATGGGGGAAAAATATCAGAATTTTATTCACCAACTTTTTGAGATGTAAAATTCTTAATTCAACTTTTATAATCAAGTTCTTTTAACATTTATTTTCAGTTGATAATATAGCCAATTTATTTAAAATTTCTTAAGACACTATTGATCTTCAATAATATTTTACTAATTTTAGTTTTGAAAAAATTCTTTTTGTTTAACATTATTCTAAAAGCAATATATAATATGATTGAGTATGATGATTAGAATGTTATTTTCCATTTGTATAATTTCTTTTAAAAATTCTACCTCTAAAATAAATATAAACCATCAATATTCAGAATAAATTTTATATTTTAAGAAACATTCAAAAGTGGATATTATAAATTTAAGGATTTAATTTTAATCCACTGTCAGTGTAAAGTTTTTTTACAGTGTCATCTAATCATATACTAACACATCATTAAAAGTATTAGACTTTTGAGATAATTGTTATAAAAGTCAAACTCTTTTAATGAGTTGGCAATATGTGATTGGGGAAAAGTGTAAAGAAACTTTACACTGACAATGAATCAAAATTAAACTCTAAATTTAAAGAAAAAGATAATTGGTTTTATATATAAAAAAAGATTATTAGCTTTTGGTGCTCAATAATACATAAGTTTAATTTTGATTTATTATTAATATAAAATTAAATTAAATTCATAATACGTATTTCCATTAGTTTATTGAAAATAAGAGAAATAATTGAGAATTAATATTATTGTGAGAATTGGGATGTAAGAAAAGAAATATTTATTAGGCACTTAATTAGAAAAGCAAGATAATATGTCATTTTATTAATTATTTTAACTTTTGCACATTTTTAATGAGAAATGAAATAAATAATTGGCAGTTGAGAATTAATAGAGATATAGGAGGTGAGAAATTTGACTCTTAATTTGAGAAGTGAGAGAAAATATAAATATTTTATTAAATATGTTAATTTTTATATATTTTTAATATTATTATAAAGTTATAAGGACTAGAAAAATTAAGGCCTACAGCATAAACTTTAGTGGGTTTATCAACATAAAGTCAGTTCCGCATTTTTAATAGGGAAAAGAAAAAAAAAAACTCATGATTATCGTGTACTACGTTTTTCTTTTGTATTTGTTGATTTTGTTCTAAAGACGTACAATTCAATTTTGGGGCAACGATTGCTAATAAATAGCAATCATCTCTGATGTAGATCGAAATCTTCTGTTCCCTTATTTTGGGGAAATCCTTAGGTATTTTTAGAGTTAATTGTTTAAGTTTTACTTAAATTTTATTATATAATATTTTATATTTAATTTAATGACATGTATTGTTATATTGTATTATGTGTTACATTTTTAATGAATTAGTATACTACTTTCAAAATATTTAAAAATCTCTTCTTTTCACGTCTTATTTCTTATCTATCCAATTAAATATTGATAACTTACCAGAAAAAATTGATAACTAAAAAAAAATTATTACTAATTAAATTTTTTTTTTAAGCTATTAGTATTTAATTAAAAGAGCAAAAAAAGTGACAAAGAAAAAAGTACCGAAAATTTAAATCCATCTTAACTACAGGCGTATGCTACAAATGATCAGCTACTAGCCTATGGCCCATGCTATATATGATCATAATATATTTTGTAGGTTAAAATATTTTTTAAAACAAAAAATATAAACTGCGATTAAATATTTATTGATGTTCAATTTTTCTAAAATACAGTGTCGACGTGATACTTATTTCCATATTTATATATGTCAGTTTAACCATCTTCATACTCTCTTCAAAATTTCAAATCAAGTAAGAAACTAAGAATTGAGGAAATCCATTGAGTATGACTCAATGAAGAATCTAAAATTTTTGGGTAGTGGAGACAAAAACTAATTCATAAACTCTTCGCAAAATACACAGATTATTAAATATAAAAGGAGTTTATCAAGCATAACAAGTGTGCTTCTTACCTTAATGGCAAAAGTTGATATAAACTAGAAACTTATGACACACTAATTTCATGTTCAAACCAAAATGAATTATCACAAAAAATCGCTTGAGATGATTTCAGCTAAGACAAAAGAATCGTGATTTGTTAAAGCTTGGAATTTTTCCTATAAACACTAGGTGTGTGGGCAAGTTTTTTGAATTATGGGATAATAATGGTAAATTACATATGTAGTATTAAAAATAAAAAAAAATTCAAGTGAGTGGGGGCATGTGCCCTCACACCCACTAAGGTGGATCCGTCCTATGACTTGCACAATTGTTAGTCATAGTCCAAAACCTTAAAACCTATTTGCTTTTAGTGGTTACAGTGGGCAAACGTCTGTCCAGAAGAATGAGGAATTTTTAGCTTTCTTTTAAAGTGTCTCTAGTAGTGTGTAAACATGCGTGAGTGGTAGAAAAAATTTAAACAAAACATGTTATTAATAAGTATTTATTAGCAATTCTTTTAATAATTCTCATGTATTGCTGTCAACTTGTTATACTTCTACTTTCGGTCTAATTTACTCCAAACCGATTCACTAAATCCTTAAATCAAAATTTCGGTTTGCAAGTATCACTGTTCTTTTTGATCTGTTTATCATTAATCGTGAGCATGATTAGCCAGCATCTACAATAAGTCTTCCTTTTTGTTTTCCTTGGATTTGAGCAGGGCCAGCAAGCTACAAAACACCACAGCAATAATTCTTCAAAAGTACCCAACCCTTTTGACTAAAGGTTTGGTCTTACTTATGTCTTAAGCCTTTCTAATAGCAGCACTGAGTCAGCCACTGAACTCCTTCGATTGCTTAATCTAGTACATAATCAATTACGGATTAAATTTTGTAACACTATCGTTATTCAATCATATATTCTTATATCATTAAAAGAATTTGACTTTTTACTCTAAACCTTTCATCTATTCATCTTTTTCTCTTTTCTCATCCATCGGAGGGAGTGGTTTGGGCCATTTTTTTGACCTAGAATCACCCCTCTACATTGTTTTTTTTTTCTCATTTTATTTAAATAAGTGGTTTTCCACATCGATCTGGGTTTTCTTTCGTGTTTTTTTATATTTTCGTCGTCTAAGTGCGGCGATGTTTTCTTCGTCGTCTTGTTGCGGCGTCGTTTGGTTTCCCGTCTTGGTGCGGTGGTTTCCCGTCTTGTTGCAGTGTTCGTTTGGTTCAAATTGGTAGATCTGCTTCGATCCATTACAAATTCAATCAAGAGTTGGGTATCAATGTTACAGATCCAGAGGCATAGGTATTCCGGTCACTATGATTTTGTCACATTTGTAGGCATTTTGCCGTGTTATGCTATTAACCTGGGTGCTATGAGTTTGTTTACAGATTCATCCTTTTCTGTTTTTAGCGATGTTAAATTTGTGTTGTTCTCGATATATTTTACCAATTTGAATGAATAAATATCTTTTTTAGTCAAAAAAAAAGAAAGAATTTGACTTTTTAAATAATTATTATCATAATCAAATTTTATTGTAATGATATGATAACATATGTTAGATGATTATATAAAACTTTAGACTGTGAGTCAAAATTAAACACATCAATCATATTGATTTCTTTGAAGGTGGAATATACTCTATATTACAGTTGGCATAATTACAGTCCGTGAAAATTCCAACGAAAAATGTCCAACTTAAATTCAAACAGGAATGAATATGATTTACATGAGCTTTCGGTTTGGTTTGTAGTGTTGGTTCATATAGCAATACTCAATGATTTTCCTTTGTAACAAAAAACAGGGAACTGCTATTTTCACTTCTTTTTATTTATTCACACTCAATTTTGATTTATTTTTACTCGAATTACCTAAATTATTGTCAAATCAGAAAATTTTCTATATATCTAATATCTGGAGTAAAGTGATTTCTTTTTTCCCCTTGAAAGACACATCCATAAAGAATTGTTTGAATTCGATGAGTAAATAATCTCTATTCATTTAAAACTCTGGTTCAAGCCTAAACTTTGCCTATAGGTTCGGACCATGACTTGATCCTTAATGATAGGTCAAATTTAAATTGGGCTTGGGCAAGTGTGTAGAACCCAACATCTAAAGCCCATTGGCTTTCTGACCCAAACTTGATCTACCCACCTTTGAATAATTATAATACAGAATAATTTAGACATATGTAACTTGAGATCTGATTTCCTAAATAACTGAGGAAACGAGAGATTAGGTGTAAGAATCTTACTCCCACATATAATGGATGCAGATCTCAATTCGAGGCTTGGAGATTCTCATGGTTTACAGGGTTCTAAATTTCTAATGTACTAATAAATATAACATTTTCCTTTGATACATTAAAACGAGCTATTGTTACTAATTGAACCTAACATTTATACTCAAATATTCACCACATATCCCAAAACGTGATATAACATTTTACTTCAGCAAAATTCATTCCTGTTGGAAACTAAAGGGAAGTAGCTTTCATTACTACACTTTTGATTTTTCGGTTATTTAATATCCATTTCTTTAATCCGTGAAACCCTAATTTCTTCTTTAATCTCTTAGTTGAATTTCCGTTTCGGAAAAAAAAAAATTAGCTGGGTATTCATTTGCATCTATCATTGTTTTTTTTCTAGTATGTATACATATACACGAAGAAAATGGTAAAATTTCAGACTTTAGATGTGTCTCGCGAGATCTCATTTCTTA
Organism: Styphnolobium japonicum; assembly: GCA_023212625.1. Classification (NCBI taxonomy): domain Eukaryota; kingdom Viridiplantae; phylum Streptophyta; class Magnoliopsida; order Fabales; family Fabaceae; genus Styphnolobium; species Styphnolobium japonicum. The sequence goes on from JALBWW010000014.1 coordinate 20,916,140, forward strand.
GGAAACTGAGGGAATGAGAAATTTCATGGTTTAAAAATCTCTATGTTTCTATTTTCCTAATTTCTTACTCACATATATGATATGAGGTCATGCAAATCTCATGAATGTGGCTTCAAGCACTCTTTACAGTCTTACAGACATTAAGACCTAAGCAAAAATCATTTATTTTTGGAACACGATCTAATACATTTTCAGTACATTCTATATATAACACAATTGATTTCCCAAATCTTCTGACAACTATATGCTCTTTTCTTTTCTTTGTTTGAATCTCCTTTTTTGGGTGAACAACATTTAGGCAATCATTCACGTACCATATATCCATTAGAGACACATAGAAAAGAGTTACTGGGGTCCCTCGCCTCCCCCTAAGTATATAACCAAGCAACAGCTGCCATATGAGTTTGACTAGGGTGCTCGTGGTGGCGCGTGAGAGCTGTAAGGATAAATATTCCCATGCAAATTAAAAACAAAGAAGAGTGGGGAAGGGACAGACCGGACCAGGAAAAGGTTCATTCGGTCGGACGATAAAGTAAAAATAGACACCTTTTTTTCTCTATTCAAGATAAAAAAAATAATAATATATGAACCACATTCTTTACCTTAATTTATCATTCAGTCACCAAATAATGTTATATTTTATAATAGAATCATTATTAAAGTTTGTGATGGCCATTCTACACCAAATTGCAAGCATGTATAGGCTGGTCAGCATACACTCTCCCTTTCTCTCTCTATTAAAACAGGACATATTGGACATAATACTTAGCTTTTTTCATGCAGAAGGGAGGAGAGGCACTTATAATATATATTTTTCTAAGCACAGTACTTACAGAGCATCAAAAAGAAGCTTATGGGTTAAGGAACATCGCCTTCTCAAAACCCTAAAAAGTAATAAAACAAAAAGAGTGCTATAGGGGAGAGAGAGAGAGAATGAACAAGAAACTAAAATTATATATAAATACTTAAAAGCACCTCCTTTATTTTTGCTTCTCATTTCCACCTCATAACCCTTCCCCCTCTTCTTTCTTTCTTGCTTTCTCTTTCTCTTTCTCTCCTCTATGTGCAGCTCACCCACACACACACACTAGCTTGTTGATGTGATTCTCTCCACTATTATCTTCCAAAAAACCCATCAACCTTTACAAAAGAGAAAGCTCCAAGAGGAACCATGGTTTATACTTCCATCCCATTCCCAGCTTATATTGATTCAGCCAACTGGCAGCAACAGGTAATAAGGGTTTCTTCAATTTGGTTCTTCTTATGGTTTCTTTGTCCAAAAGGCAAAATTCAAAAGAAAAATATTCTTGCTACTTTTGTTTATACCCTTCTCTTGAATATACTAGATATTTGATTTCTTTGCTTCTCCATCTTTTTCTCATTTTTTTCCCCTTCCTCCTTTATGTTATTGCAGCAACCAAATCATCATACCGGCAACAGTGGTGCCAGCTCCCATCTTCTTCCACCACCACCACCACCACCACCACTTCCTCCACCGACCACGCAACCACATGGAGCCGGTGGAACGGGCTCGATCAGGCCAGGTTCGTTGGCTGATAGAGCCCGGATGGCCAACATACCTATGCAAGAAGCTGCACAAAAATGCCCAAGATGTGAATCCACCAACACAAAATTTTGCTATTTTAACAACTACAGCCTCTCTCAGCCCCGCCACTTTTGCAAGACCTGTAGAAGGTACTGGACCAGAGGCGGCGCCATGAGGAATGTCCCCGTCGGCGGTGGCTGCCGGAGGAACAAGAGAAGCAAAGGAAGCAGCTCAAAGTCTTCGCCGGCGAGCTCCGATCGCCAAACTGGGAGTGCTTGTTCAACGAACTCAGTCTCTTCCAACAGTGGTTCTGCTGCTGACATAGTAGGCCTTGGGCCTCAGGTGCCGCCGCCACTGAGATTCATGGCTCCATTACATCAACTTGGGGATCACTTTGTAGGTGGTGATCAGATGGGCTTAAACTATGGTCTGAGTTATAGCGCTATTTCGGGTCCAATGGGAGGAGTTGGAGACTTGAATTTCCATTTAGGAAGTGCTTTAGGTGGAGGAAGTGGTGGCAACACTGGTGCTGGTGGTGGGTCTATCTTAACTGCAGCTGGTTTGGAGCAATGGAGAGTGCCACAAACATACCAATTTCCCTTCTTCGGTGGTTTGGAAGCTTCACATGGGTTGTACCCATTTGAAAGTACAACTGAGGCACAGGGATATGGCGGCGGTGCCGGCTCGAGCCACATCAGGTCGAAGGTATCTACTTCGGGAGTGATATCTCAGATGGCTTCAGTGAAAATGGAAGACAATCAGGAACTTAATTTGTCTAGACAGTTCTTGGGAATGAATAATCCAGCAAGTGAGCAATATTGGAGTACTGGTACTACAGCAGCTAATTGGACTGATCTTTCTGGTTTTAGCTCTTCTTCCACTAGTAGAAATCCACTATAGAATTTTCAGCTCTTTTGTGAAGCTTCTGGTTTTTGGTTATAGTGTTGCTTTAATTTTATTAATCATTACCTCCAAGAGAAGTTTCACCCAACTCCATAATTTGCCCAACATGAAGAGCTTTGGATGGATGAGTACTTTGTTTTCTTTAAGATCAAATGAAAACCCTAGGGATGTTAGCTTTTTTTTTCTTTTAATCGTTATGTGTTCTTCTTTCTTCTTCTTCTTTTTTATTTCTTTCTTTCCTTCTAATAGGTTTAGGTTGCTTTGTATGAGAATGTTTACTATAGTGAAATTATGAGTTCAGAAGAATGAATATTGCAGTAGCTGAGTAATGATGTCTGCTCATTGGTTACCACACATCTCAAATGGAAAACTCTTTTATCTATGGTAAAGATTGTTTTGGATTTAGTTTGGCGGAAGGTTTCACACAATGATTTGGAGGATAATGTGCTGCACTGACAATCACAATCTCTCTAGATCATAGATTCTGAATAATTGATTTCAGTGCGCTTTTTTTTATCAAGTTTTGGTGGGTGATCATAATAAAATTCATGAATCATTTGCTATAAAGACTTTAGTTTGCATAGTCAAATTGAGCTCTAATTTACTGTTCTGTTAGAGATTCTGGAATTTCCGCGTGAAGAGAGTAAAGCAAGTGTGGTGGTTAAAGAAAGCTTAATAAAAATATAGATTATCTTTTTTATTGTATACATTCTTTTATGTGTGTATATATATATATATGTCGTGGAAAAGTTTGATTTTCTTTCGTTAAAAATTAGATCTTCTGTTATTTTTTCCTTTTAGAAAGTTAATCTAACGACTATGGGACCTTTTCCATGATGTTAATACAATTATGCCGTTTAATTTTCGGCACTAAAAAGATTTATCTTGCAACTTAGTGGTTATTTTATCCATAAATTTTAATTATTGTAAAACCACATTTTTTTTCTTTTGGCTCTGAAAACCAACTTACTCATTATACAAGATTGTAGCAAGTCTTAGATGGAAGCCTTTATTTTATATATTTTTACCAACCATGGACAATGTTTACTTTCTCATTATTAGAAGTTACCATGAATACTATCAATATATAATCTTAGTATCCACACAAAAATCTTAGAATGTGAATCAATGAAAATAAAGATGGCTTCTTAAAGCAACACAATGTAAAGCAAATGCATTATTGAACCGTCATACACATAACCAAAGTATATCTTTAGTAAATTTGGAGTAAGGACGAAGGATTCAAATATATAGTAATTTTCTAATTGAATAGTAAACCTATATATGCTCTTCGTTCAACAACCAAAAAAAAAAAAAAAAAACAGTTTCAATTAGGTGTTGCTTGGTTTAATGATTACTTCAGAGTAAATTAACCTTATGCGATTATTTGACCAATCAGTGACAGAACTATTCAGAGACCCCAGTTTGGGACAAACTCTAACGACCTCCTCAAAACTCAAAAGGTTGTACTTGTCATATTCTCCGAAATGTGATTCAAACATATGGAATATATTTTCTATTCTATTCATGAACAGAGTAAATATTCTAGGGCAGTTCCAAAAACCCAGATGTTGTTTTTCTCAAAAATGATTGTGATGTTTCATCTTGCGCTGCCAAACCTAGCTAGAGATAGCTTCACTGAGAAATTGTAGTACTTCAAGAAATCTCAGTTGTTATATTATTCATGAATGATTAAATATATATTCCCCATGGAGATTCAAATCTCAGCTTCCATTTTTTATATATAAAATTGTGAATACTATAACTTAACATATGATCCACCTTGAGTTTAGTGACTTCCAACTCTCCATAGAGAATATGTTAGTCGTTATCATTAAAAAATGATCAAGTTTTTGCATGAGTGAGCATGTCTGTCCTTTTATATAGAGTAATTGATTTCACCACTGACACACATTGGTTAGGAGAGAGAGAATGATTTTGTAATAATATGTGAATGTATGAAGACTTTGGAGACTTTCACTAATTTTGTGGTTTTGATGGCAGAGGGGCAGGGAAAGAGCATCAAAAGACGACAAAATGGCCACCCCAATCCATAAACATGGCAACCTAAAGATCATGGTAATATTCGAGATTAACATCATCATCATGTTCATGATGGACATGGATGGTCTTTTGTTAGGTATGTTAAAATTGTCGAACTTGACTGCTAAACCCAATAAAAAGTACTCCTAGTTACACCGATCTTACGTTCCACTTAAATTTATTCCCTTTGACCAAACAAATAAAGTAATTTATATAATTAATACAAATATGTCTAGTTAATTACATATAAATACGAAATATATGTAAGCAATATTACTAGTGAATTGTCAATGTAGAAATTTCTTAGTATATGCACAATTCATTAAGTATATTAAATATATATAATTGTTTTTGACAGAGAATATATATAATTGTTGTTATAGTTTAAGATTGAGTAATGTTAGTTATAAACCTTTTTATTACTATTAAATTTGTCTCTAAATTAATATGTGTAGTGTTTATATCAATATTTTTTATACATGGAATAAAATTTAATGGCTCTGAACTGGATGTAAATCATATGCACCATCTCTAAAGATGTGTGGTTAGATCCTCTCCTAAAATTTGGCATCACCATGGCATGTTTATTAACTAATTGTTTATTGGTAGAAAAAATTAAATTTAGGGATCTAAACCTCTATTTATTATGTGTAATAATTAATTTGAATATGGTGATTGAAAAAGAGACTAATTTGTTTCAGTTTATCTATATTTTTAAAAATTAAGGAGGTATTAATTAATTTTTTTCTAACTTTATCCTTGTCGTTTAGTATATCATCAGTAAATGAAATGAGAGAGCATTAATAAAGTGATAATATTTTAAATATTTAAATAAAGGATAATTTAGTCAAATGTAATAATATTTCCTTGTAATTGAAGATATTTAATAATTTCTTTAATCCTTCTGCAATTACCTTAAACAAAATATAAAAAAGAAGAGTAATGGTATATCATCTTAACACATTCTCTTAATTACTTAAAATAAAAAATAGTAAATAAAAAAATAGAAGCATTTAATATCATAAAAATCTAAAATGTATTAATATTTGCGTTATTAAAAGAATTATAAGCTGATTGATTAAGAAGATATAAAATTACTTTATGAAAAGACTACTTCATTTTTCATTAACGAAACTTTTGAATTAAATACAATCTGAAAATGCTTTTGAATTAAATACAATCTGAAAATGCAAGAACTCTACGTGCATTATTCCCGATGTATGGTCCCAAAAATAAAGAGCAGTTAAGTGTTCATTCTAACGTTGTCAAAGAATGTCTGTCACAGGCAGCAGCAGAGTCAAAGCACAGAGATTTTAGCAATCTCAAAATTAAATCTGATACAATATATGTTACTACCCACCCACAAAGTCACAAACTCAGAGACAAAAACTGCTCTGTTAATAATAGAATGTCTGAAGAAGACTCTGATCTGACCAATTCGCAGATTGTCACGCGCTTCCTGCAAGTGGTGCTTGAGGAAGTGATAAAAGAAGACAAGGGGCTGCTTTGTCAGTAAGTTGGACCATAGAGAGAGGACCTCGGTCGCAGTGATTGGATCCTGCATGCACGCGCTTCCATGCAGCGTGGATCTTTGTAGCTTTCAACATTCTAAAATGAGGATGCATGCTTTTGATTCGCATGGTGTGGTGTGTTACTGTGTTGTGTTGTGTTGTGTGAGACTGTTCCTCTTTTTTTCTTTTGTTTTCAATGTTTCTTCACTGTTCCTCTGGTCCAACAGGAAGGATCTCATATCTCAATACCTGTGTGCATATGCACTTCATTCTTCTGTAGATCTTACTGCTTCCCTTTTTCTTTGTTTTCAAATCGATAAAATTAGATGAGGATTGTGGTAACTTGAATGCATTGTAGCTAGGTGGGTGAGAATTTGAGTAGATGATCATAATCGTAACTATATTACATATATCTAGTTTAATAATCAATGGAATTACTATTCATTTGGCATGACAAACACTATAAACATTTCTTCTTTTTTCCCTGTAGATATAGATGGGATGTTGCCATGTTGGGTAAGCAATTAATATTAGTTTTAGCTATTTGTAAGGATTAAAAATTAAATTAGAGATTTTTTCTTGGTGAAAATCAAACTTTAAAACTGATTATGATATGTGTGGGTGCTTGTGTTAAACACTAGAGAATTAGTATTTATAGATATATAATCAATTGAGAAAAGTTACTTGCTCACACACACACACACACACACATTAATTTCAGTATATATTATCATGGGAGCAACCAAGTGCTCTTGGCTTAGTGGTGGAATATTAGGACACTTGGGGGGTCGCCATGTTGGTAGCAAGATTGATTCCACATATTATCATGGGAGCAACCAAGTGCTCTTGGCTTAGTGGTGGAATATTAGGACACTTGGGGGGTCGCCATGTTGGTAGCAAGATTGATTCCACCCGAGTGTAAAATCATGTTTTGGTCAGTTCAAGCCTCTACGGACGAGCACAGATTAATCTTTTATTAAAAGCGTTGGAACACTGCTTGGGTAGCCAGCGATGGTCCCCGAAACAAAAAAATATTATCTTGGGAGCATATCATGTGAGATGAGTAACTTAATATGAGAGTAAGATTAACAAATAGTAATCATCAAATCATTCATGTATGATTAATATTAAAACATAAAGTCATGTGACTTTTTAAAATGGTAATATGACATTTAACTAACTTCTAATCTTGATCATTTATGTGAGATTGAATGATTAAAATTAACTCATCTTATCTCCCATAATAAGATAGTATTCTCACTTAATATGCGTAAAAACACAAGTTACTTATCATATATCTAGTCTTCATATTCTATGGATCAGGATCCTCTCATGTTAGGGGGTAACATGACACTCTTGTTTAGAAAATCCTAGCCTTTCATTATCATTTAAAACTCATTTATAGTTCAAATTATGACACATCAGCTATCTCACAAAACTCGCCGTTTCAATATTTAATTCTAAAACTCTCTATTTTGCTCCTTGTTTTTCTCCCTTTTTTCGTTTTGCTCCTTATGAAAAATATCTTTTTTTCCCCTATCTATTGTTGAAGTCATCAGAGGCCGTCGCTCATCGTTGCCGGGAAAGGAAACCAGAAAAGGCCATCCTATTCGTTGTTGAAACCATAAAGGTTTGTGGTATATATTCATAGAGTCAAATTTCACTATTTGTCAAAAGATGACTTTGATTGGAAAAATGGCCATTTGTCAAATTTCACGGCCATATTATTAGCAAATACGATGACTTGGAAAAATGAAATGGAATTAGCTTTTTATATGGAGTTATCTTCTGCACTTTGTTCCATTTTTTTAAACGGACATAGTGCGAAAATATATTTAATAAAAAAAAAACATGGGTTGAGTGAGTCTGAACTAAAAATCTTATGGACAACTATATTCAACAATGTTGAGTAATTTTCCTTAAAGCTAAAGATTTGCGGCAAATCACTGCAACAAGTTGAACTGCTGAAGATTTTCCCTAGTTGGAAACAGAATTCTTGGACGAAGCGCAAAAAATGAGGCGGGAAATTTTTTTTATCGCATAAGAAGCTGAAACAACAGGAAGAAGAGAAAGAAGTAAGGAGCAAACTAGAGAGTTTTAGAGATAGTTATTGAAACGATGAGCTTTTGTAAGAGAGTTGATGTGTCATAATCTGAACCATATATGGGGTTTAAATGATAATGAGGATTTTCTAAACATGAGAGTGTCATGTTATCCCCTAACATAAGAGGATCATAATCCCACGTTCTAGATATATTTGAGATCTGTTAAGGGTCCGTTTGTATTAACTTTTTTAAGAGCAGAAGTGTTTTTTTGAAGTAATAAAAGTACTTTTTTTAGAAGTTAAAGAGTTCAAAGTTTTTAAAAAAAGCATTTCATGTGTAACAGAAAAGCACATGAAATGCTTTTTTTAAAAGTTTGAACTCTTTAGTTTCTAAAAAAAACACTTTTATTATTTCAAAAAAGCACTTCTACTCCAAAAAAAAACTAATACAAACAACCCTAAAAGGTATAAGAATTATAAATATTTGATGTCTAATTAGGCAAGTTAAATAAATAAAGTAATGTTGTAATCACAAATGAAGCAGAAAAAGAAAAAAGAAAAACGTAGCATACAAATTTAGTATGGTTTGGTAATGGCATAGCTTACGTCAATGGACGAAGAGAGAAGTATACATTTATTATATTTTTTTATTCTACTGTAATACTAAAAGAAATATTGAATAATATTTATTTCTTTATTCAATAAGTATATAATTATTTTCTGTCTAACTCAATTATGTTTTAAAAAAACTTAAATATATAATGGAAAATAAATTGCATTAGTACCCATTCTTTTAATACTACAATAAAGCTAAAAAGTTTCTGCATTAATAACATAACAGCAAACATCAAATTGATTATGTAGTGGTTGTAACTTTGAATCTCACTAAAAATACCTTATAATTAAGATTAAGTCGTCAAAGATTAGTTTCACAATTAAAAAATACGAGAAGAACTCGTAACTCGTGTTTTTACCTAAAATAAAAGTAATGGATTGGTCCATGAAAGAACTTTCATTTCCCCCCATTACAATACGTATATCCCAAGCCATATTTTTACTCAACCTTAGACATCTAGTTAATATACTCAATATTTTAACCATACTGTATTTTATTCCACTTGTTCGTCATGAGATTTGAACTTGAGATGTAAAATTCTTAGGTACAGACATGGCATATAAAACACATGGCATATATGCTGTATGATTTGACAATTAGGCACCACATATGTACCATACATATTTAGGCTTTTTTTTTTTGGTTACAATTTAGCTAGGCTGTTAATTGCACATACAATACATATATCCAAAAAGAAGGTCTTTTAAGACCTCCTGGTTAAATACTCGAAACCAAATCATAGAGCTGTGTCAATTGGCACATATCTTCAATTTTCTTCCTTTTGAACTTTCCGAAAGTTGTCAGATCTGGCCATTGAACAGGTCATAAAAAATTGAAGCCACACTCCACTACATATTAATATTTAAAGACATTGTAATTAAATAAATTTGCTAAATATCTAATTAATTGATACTTATATCTGATACCAAACATATATGTTTATATGAATCATATATAATTTTCAAGATTTATATTAACTATATACAGCGAACCCAAATTTTAGACGTCTTTTACTCAAACTTTTGAAAACCGAAAAAATAAATAAATTATTCTCTCTCTCTCTCTCTCTCTCTCTCTCTCTCTATATATATATATATATATATATATATATATATCAAACGATCGATAACTAATAAGTGTAAAATACTCCAAGAAGTAAAATTATATATGGATACTTTTGATTACAACTAGTTATATAATAAACACAGTATAAACACGAATATATACATTCAACAACTGTTTTATATAACAAAGCCTTTCTTGTTTGCACTTTTGTTTTTTTAGTTGAGTTCTTCATATGCTGCTTTTCTATATATAGAAACATCTTGCACAGAATACACATACATGGTGGTGGCCTGGTGGGTTTATGAATTTAAATATTTATTTGATTTATCCTGGAGCATCAAATCAGCTTACACTTTACTTTTTCATTTTTTATTACAACACAGATAAACATTAATTGTTAATGACTAAAACAAAGATGTCGGAGCAACTATTATATATCAACTTGGATTTCGTATATGCAGAAGAATATTTGCATTGGATATAGTATTGGAATATTTGGAATATATTAATCATAAAAAACAATAGGAACGAAATATTAAATGGAGGCTGCAGGATGCAGCTCAATCTCTCAGAAACTTCCTTGAACCACCCATATAGTAAATAACAACAAAAGATATTATTAGTACAATAAGTATATATCTATATAAAAGAAAAAACAATGCACTTTTTGTGAATTAAATTTGAAAATGGGATTGGCCATGTTGAAAGAAAGGAATCTTTGTTAGGGTGTTTGGATTCGCTTTTGCTAGGACCAAGGAGGTCTTACCAAGAAGGAATAAAGCACATTCAAAACCAGGAAAGAGAAAAAATCTCACTCTCACTCACCCACGGTTGGTCGGTCCCTGAGTCAGTAGCTTATATAGTAAGTATATTTGTTTGTTGTAACGGTGATATAAGGAATGATATTGTTCAGTTCAGTTCTTCACTTTTGACTCTGGAATTTTCATTGAGCAATCAATTGGATTAGAACTTGGACGAGGTGATCCCGAAATTGTCGATTTTGTGTCATTCTCTTTCAATATTCTTATATACCGAAATTCTCTGGACCAACAACCAAGAAATAAATAAATAAAAACTTGTACCAAATGAAACAGCATTAGAAGGAATTCCAAGGGCTCGGAATTCCAAGCCAAAAATCTATCATTGCTCTCTCCTTTCTCTCTCTAGATCTCTCTCCCTTTCTCTCTCATCTCTATCCTTGTGTGTCTGCGTGGGCAATATTTCACTCAAGTTGTTGATACCCACATGCACAAGTTTGGGTATCTAGATATGAGGCCTCTTTCTCTTTCATTTTCTCTATATATGTATAGCAGCTTTCACTTTTATAACGTCATTGTGATAAATATAATTCCTCTCTCTCTCTACTTGTGTGTGTGAGTGTATGTGGGTGATCAGAGGTGATCTTCATGAACAGATGGAGAAAGAAGGAGAGAGACTGAGATTCCAAGCTGTTCTGAGTCCTCACGTTCTCCCACATGTTCTCAATCATGCACATGAACCTGGAATTTAATTAGATTCCCTAGCCCTTATTATTAGTTAAATGATTCATTCATTTCCTAAGCGAAAGAAAATAATTGGGAAGATGACCCCACTGCCACTGGACTGCACCCATATCCGATGGGAACTAACATATGCCACCACCTCCTTATAGTTGCTTTCCTTAATTGATCAGGCATGAGGTCCCCTATACAACTCCTTGTTACTTTCCTAGAGTAACCCCAACACACAAAGAAACATGTAAAAAGAAATTAGAAGATAGGATAAGAGAAAAGAAATCCACAAGGTCATCTTATATATCATTTATAAGAGAGAAATGTTACTTTGGATATCTATCTTAGCACAACCCTCTTATAATTGTAGATATAGTTCCATCTGATTAATTTCACAGAATTTTTTTGACTTAGATCTTATTACTAACACTCTAACGAAACCACATTAGTAATTATGTGTATTTCGTAGTAAAATATATGTATGAGTAACATGATTTTTTATATCTATATTCAATTTCGTTGTGTTTAATTGCACTATTTACAAATTCCGTTGTGTTGAATGGGCCTTAATTAGCTAGTGTGTTGATAGAGCAACAGATACATAAATCAAAAAGAGGGAGAAATTATTGACCAAAGAGATTCTTCGTCACATTTCTCCTTTTTATGTAAGCATATGGCATCCTATGAATCATCTAACCCATTATTTCTGTAGTCCTTCTTCCAAACTGAAAAATACTCACTGCAGGTTACACATGCATAAACTTTCTCCAATTAATCAATGAATGGTTGATTCTTCAAACATGAATTATTTAGTTAATTTTAATATTATATACATACTGTTATTTTAACGACAAATAAAACACACATGCACGTGTGTGAATGTAGAGAAATTAAGTAAGAGTGTCACTTGTTTAATATTAATTTAGAATAAATTCATTTATTCCCAGCATAAGCCTATGATTAAGATCGAATTTTTGAATTAAATCTCAAAATGTTATGTGGAATTAACTGATTTAGACTTCAAACTAAATCAATAAAAAATTTAATTTATTAACTGAGAAACTTTAAAAATAATATTATATTTATCTAACATTGATCGCCACTTTAAGGGTCAAATGGTTCGTGGTTGTAATTCGTCACAACCAGATTGAGAAGAACACAAAAAGAAGAAGAAACAAAGAGGAAAAGAGGTTAATTTTTTTTATAAACAAAAAAGAGCTGGAAAAAAAAAAGCATTACATTTTGGCTAAATCAACCCTCTAGTCAAATCAGATTATAATGGTAAAGGTGAGATAAAGAGACATTGGATACATCTAATCAAATCAATTTGTTCCGTAATGGATTTAAATTAATGTGTTGACTGATCGACTTTAAACCAAGAAGATGCATAGCAAAATGGGGTTCATAAGAGATAGAATTTTGCATGCATATGTGTAACTCTTCCTTTTGCAAAGTGCGCTGTCATGTTCCTCATGCAAAACAAATATATTGCTCTCAATTATTTTCGTCCTCTTAAATAGAATAAGCCAGTAAACATTATTTTTGTTGTGATGCTGTCAGGCTTTCAATTATGACCTAAGACTTGTAATGGGAAATAGTTGAGTGTGATTGATATGGATATGGGGGCTTTAAATTTTGTGTAATTTTATATGCATTTGCATAGGATTATGGAAATGGATGCTTGCGTGAGCAAGCACTGAATCTGAATATCATTTTCATTTCAAGGAATATTTATCCATTCCGTACAATAAGAATTGGACTGCAATAATGAAGTATCAATCACTCCGGAGTGAAAACTATTTAATTCTAAAAATATATACATACTACACGAATACGATAATACGATAATTTTTTTTTAATATATATATATATATGATACAATTAAGATATAATAACATATCAAGTTAATATAATATATAATTTAAGGGGAGATAGTAGTTAAAAAAATATACTCTCTGCCTTGATATTATTCGAGTTCAAATTTTGTGTCAATATTTAAGAGAATTAATTTCTCAAAATATATTAGACTAATAATACAAAAATGCATAAGGATACCCTTATTATATAAAAATAGAAATATAATATTAACAAAAATATAAATTATAAATATATATTTAATTAATATAATATATAATTTAAGGGGAGGTAGTAGTTAAAAAATATATACTCTCTACCTTGATATCATTCAGGTTCAAATTTTGTGCCAATATCTAAGAGAATTAATTTCTCAAAATATACTAGACTAATAATACAAAAATGCATAAGGATACCCTTATTATATAAAAATAGCAATATAGTATTAACAAAAATATAATTATAAATATATATTTAAGATAGAAACACAAATTCTAAAAACAATGAAAGACGGTTGTTTTTCTAATTTTTATGATATTCAACTCGTATTGGTGTAAAAATTTAAAAGAATAGTGTTACACAATAGGAAAAATTAGTCAAATTTTTGACAAAATTAAGTTAGATTCAAGGATGGTGGTTGAATAAAATAAAGTGGTATGGACCACTTATACATCCAAGTGTCAATAAACATGCTTACTCATTCTATAAAAAATTGTAATAACAAAATTCTGGCCGTTTAACATTTTTTCAATTAAAAAAATAAAGATAAAATTTTGTAGGATGCAAACTTTCAATATGTGATGATGGTATCAAAAGATTATTGGACACAGATATATGTATCACACAAATATGAAAATCATTTTAAAATGAGTAAATTACACTTTAGTACCTTGATTTGTCAAAATGAGAGTAAACCTCAAACTTGCCTATAAATTACACTCAACTTCATTACCTTGATTTTATGATTTCTTCTTTGCAAAATCAGGTTGTCATATATAAGAGCAAATATTCATTTTGATCATTTAAATATACTTTTAATACACTTTGATTCTCCAATGTATTTTTTGAGTTTTTAAACTAAGGGCATTTTTATACATTTATATATAGTGTGTATTTGTAGGGACGTGGATCTTTATCCCATCCTCTATCCCGTTTATTAAATAAATACTAGTTTCTCTCTATCCGTACCCCCATAGGAAAAGATTTATTTTCATATCAGATAATTCTTGCATATACTCATTTAAATAGATATTTTTGTTATCTCTCTATTAGCAATAACATATTATGATAATCCCTACATTGCATAAACAAAATAATTGAAAATATAGTCTTTACTTACACTTGAGCAATATGACTCAACAAAAGAAAACAAAATGAGAAATCGAAAGTACAATTTTCTTTCTTTATATAATAGACGTGCACGGTATATCAACTATTTGATAGAGAATAAATACACATGAATTATACTATGTATTTTTCATAACATTTATCAAATTATGTCCCTTTTATTTATATATTAAAAAGTTAACTTAATTTTATAAAAAAATAAATTATAATATTAATATTAATTATTTTGTAATATAGAATTCCCTAATAACTAATCATATGTGTTTTTTTAAGTATTTAACGGTGTTAAATCAATAGTTAGTCAAATTATTAAATACTTAAAAAAAACACATATTATTAGTTATTAAGAAATTTTATATTACAAAAAAATTAATATTAATATTATAATTTATTTTTTTAATATATATATATATAATTTTTGTTTAATTTTATATCTTAATGTCATTTTTATAAACATCAAATAGTGAAGTGTAATATTTGTATTTCTTTGCATAAGACAAACCAAATACTAAGCATGGAAATGCTTTACCAAATGCCGATATGGTATAGGTTTGCGGAGAATGCACCTTGCTTAGTGGACCCTTTGGTATATGTGTTAGATTGATTCTAATTGATTCTGGTGCATGTACATAGAGTAACAATAAACTATTAAATTATAGTTGTCAAAATCACCCGTTTAAATTGACCCGTCTAAAAGAGTAGGTTTTGTTCATTTATTTTCTCCAAGTTTGGATTAGATAAACGGTTAGTGTTATCTTTTTTTAACAAAAAAATATTTCTTCTTTTTGATTAAAAAAAATGGATCCAAACTTTTTTATAAAATAAAATTTATTAATTGAACCAACTGATATATTTAAACAATTTAATTTAATAAAATTGTAGTAAAAAGGGACACACAGCACTGATGTGGATCGTGTGGAACACGTGTTTTTAAAAATATATTGGTAAGTTAAGATGGGTTGAAACCCTTTGACCAAAAAATGAAGTGATCGTTTAATTTGACTGTTAAATTATTTTTTGCTTCTGCTTATCCATTGCCTTTTAGATAATAAGCTCTGCACTGTGTTGTTTACAAATAGAATTGTCAAAGATAATCCTCCTTGGATTAATCTGCATCTGCAAATGATATTTTCTTTTATAAAATTGGCTACTAATTGTAGTTGTTGCTTTCCTCAGGATTACTACTACTCCCACTTATTTAATACAGGAGTGATGGTGCCTATCAGATCAAATGTCCAAGTTTGGAATTGCCATAGGAGGATATCATGCAAAGCTGATCTACTAAAGACGCATGTACAGAATCTCCATTGAGTTAGCACTTCTTACATTAGAAAGTGGATTCAACGCACCAGTCATGTTAGAAACCATAATTACTTGATAGGATGTACATAACTATTTGTTTTTCTTTCTTTTAATGCATTTAACAATTTGTCATGGGGGAATATGTTGTCGTAATCAATGGATAACATCTGAGAGAAGTAAAAGGCAAAATTGCAGTTTTGTTGTTTCTTCGGACCTTGTATTGGACACATTCATGAAACAGAAGCAGGCCCACCTTCGACCACTGAGAATGTTGGAGGTTTTAATCAAATTGAAAAATATAATTAGTTTTTTAAAAAAAATTTGATAGATTCTAAATTTATAAATGTTAAACTAATTAACTAACTATTAATTTTTATTAGTATTTTTTTAATGGGATTTGAACCCATGTACTGAAAGTAAAGTTCGTCTACATGGACCATAATTTATCAACTGCCCCACATCTTTTGATTTTTATTTATTTTTCAGAATTCAGCAAAAATATCAAACAAGCATTTTTATTTTTTATTTTTGGTTGGAACCAAACAGCTGCTTTACTAGTACAGCTAAATGTACTGGTTATATCACAGAATTCGCCCAATAAATATAAACGGACAAGGCAGCGCACTTTACAACTTTTGTATGAAAAACAAAAAAGATAATAGACAAAAAAAAATGTAGAAAAAGAAATTTATCAATAAAACTAGACATGATGAACACAAAATACAATTACTAGCTTTTATTCTTCTCACTTTTTCGTCCACTTTTTATTTCCCAATTAAACGTAAATAAATCAATATTAATAGTTAGGCCACTAATTAGTCATAGAAAACCAGTCAGCCAAAAAAAAATGTTACAGGAAATTCAAGATTTCCTTTTTTTTTTTTGTTGAGAAAATGGTATAGAGGTACTATCAGCTTCCAAATATGAGAAATTTTTACGTGCTTCCAATTTCTTTTACTTTAGAATACTAGAATTAAGCCAACTGTCTTGACATCACCTTGGATATTTGGAATAATTCTTGAGCTCTGAAATATGAAATAAGAGACTTTTTATGTTCGAAGAGAACCTAAGAATACCTCTTAAACAAATAACAATGTTACTTGATACCCATTGGAAGAAAAGGAGAAGAGTCCTAACAAAAGTTCTTGCTATGGCAACTTGGGATTTTTCTTAGGAGGCCAGCCATGCATTTCTGGAGAAGTAGGATTTACTCATAACCTAAACACCACGCCAAAGTTAAGAGTGATAGAATGCTGATGATTAAGAATTGATGGGGACAGAAGACGTAGTCAATTATTATACATCCCATGCATGTGAACTTCAAATGAAACTTCACTTGGACAGCATGGCTTTGTTGGTGCGTATCATGCATGTATTTCAGCAAATCTATCGCTCTATTGAGGTCTTACTGATTCCCCAGTCGCTATAGTGGCAGAGTATCTCTTTCCACATGATTATGATTACCACCATTGTAACACTATTTAACCTCTATAATGTGACAGCACTTATTAGTTGTTTTTTTTTTCCTTCTTTCCCTTCATTTTCATGATTTAGTTATGCAGGATCCTTCATGATCCCAAACATTGCACTTAGGAAAGTTATAAGTCGACGTTACACAATAGCTGCTTTTTGTATTTCGACGTTGTAGATTTTCTCGCATACATGCTTGTAAGAATAATGTCATCAGCCAAAACAAAAAAGACGACAATGAAATTCAGGTATCCTATCCTGGAAAGATGAATCACGTAACCATGCCATCACAAACAATGATTTCAATCTTCAATCTTTTTTGAATGCGACATCAAGACTTGTCTGTTTCCTGAGCTGACCTGCATCAAAAGTTTTCCACTCCCAGAAAAGAAAGGGAAAATAAATAATATTGAAATCATTTGGTCCTAAATTTGTGAATGAGACTTACCACCGAAAGACAGGAATCTTGTTCACCATTTAGACAGGGAAACGTGAGGCTAAATAACTGCTAAAAAAGACATTTCAGTCCAAAAAAAGGAATGCCAGTAAGAGTTGAGTTGAGAAGTATACAAATTGTTTTCTCTCTGATAGAAAGAAATATCTGCACTTTAACTATAATCCGCCGCCTTTACAACACTACCTACCAGCTTTCTGGCATGAGTGAATCAATTCAACTAAATAATTGATTGAGTTAAAAGGAAAATTCCTTTTACCACAAAAATAAAATGTAATATTAACGATCCTATACTATTAAGCTATTGAAAATCATATCCTCAATCACTATTTGCGCCAGCTGCTGCAATTTACAGTGGCAACTGGCAACAGCAGCACCTGAATCTAGCTGACAGTTTTCCTAATATGTTCACAATGGTCTCCAAAATTGCCTATCAGCTCAAGAAGCTGAGCAGCTTTCCGCTTGCCCCTTTCTGAACCATTTTCTGCCAGGTCCAAGAGAGGATTGATCACCCCAAGTGAACTGACAATTGAAAGATGTAGCGGATCTCCACCACAGAGGTGCACCAGCACTGCAGTTGCATTCTCTTTGTTCCTAGGAGATCCATTACTGATTAATTCCACCAAAGTGGGCACAACATTCATAGATCCAATTGCTGCTTTTCCATCAGGGTGGCTAACTAGTACAGTCGTGATTGCCAATGCCTCATCCCTCATCTCCCCACTAGGTTCTGTTAGCATTTCTATCAACTTGGGCACAATACCAGCCCTTATTGCTCGTCCTTTGTTCCCTTGATATAAACACAGATTGAATAGTGCTGTTGCAGCATCCACCTTCCCTCTTTGACTACCTTCGCATAAAAGAGTCACTAGAGCTTGGATTGCTCCAGATGCACCAATTGCCACTTTGTTCTCATCCACCACAGAGAGGCTGAAAAAGGTGGCTGCTGCATTTTCCCGGGCTTCCATACTACCATTTTTGAGCACATGAAGGATTCCCGGAACAGCCTCAGAAGCCATGATGCACTCTTTATTATCCTCATAGATAGACAGGTTCAGAAGAGCAGTAACTGCATGCTCTTGGGTGCCAGCATCAGGTACATAGAGGAGATCAACAAGGACGGGTATAGCACCAGCTTCAGCAATCAACATTCGATTTTGACCATTGTGCTTGGCAAGAAGACGGAGCTCCCCTGCAGCCAGATGAGGATAAAGGTAGTCTCTCTCAACAAAATATCATTAGGAAATCCAACGATGAGGATTTTAGAGATCCCAACAAAAGCATTGTTCTCAAATTATGAATAAAGATGTCAAAAAGAAGCAAAATCCCTTGAAAAACAAAACTAAGTTCCCTTGTTAAATTAAACATTAAACATATAAATTATATCTGTGAACATAGCTCACATAGTTTATACCGGCAGGAGTAGCCCAATTCCGTCTCTGCATTAAAGCTTCTAATCAGTTTATACTAGCAGGAGTTACCGGCACACCAGTCGTAGGTGTGCACTATACTTGGAACTATGGAGGAAAGCTTAGAAATTTGGACAATAGTACCTTCTAGCATCACATCGAGGTTATAAATAAAAGCAGATAATAAATTCTTTTTTGACAAAAATAAACAGAAAAAACATTGCACCTTTGTAAAAGTGCTGAAAACTAGGAAAAAGTATCGAGAAGCTAGGAAAGTAACTAAGAATGCGGTTAGCCAAGCAAAAGCCAAAGCTTTTGATAGGTCATATCAATCTTTAGCTACCAAAAATTGGGAAAGACATATATACAAACTTGCCAAGGGAAGAGAAAGGAAATCAAGAGATTTAGATCAAGTGAAATAATTTGTTAACTGAGGAAGTTATCAAGGAAAGATAGAGGAGTAATTTCTACAGTCTATTCAATGACTTAGGGTGTTCAACCACTGGAGAGGATAATCAAAATTAAAATTTTTACCACAAAATACGGGAATTTGAGGTAAATGAAGCACTAAAGAAGATGGACAACGGTAAAGTAATTAGAACGGATAATATACCTATTGAAAGATGGAAGTGTTTACGGGAAAATGTATAACATGACTTACGAAGTTGTTGAAACTTGAATGACATAATAAGGTCTAAGAAAATACTGAAGAGTACAGGAGGAGCACTTTGATGCCCATTTACAAGAATAAAGGAGACATACAAAACTGTGCAAACTACAGATTAGGAGAAACTGTTAAAACATATCTTGCACTAAATGATTTTGTTGAAAATTTGGTTTTTGATTATAACCCAAATTAATTCTTTATCCTTCATTTACTTTTTTCCATTTTTGTAGACTTTTTTGGAATACAAGGATAATTTTTACTACTATACTCTACGGAAACAGCAATTTTACAGTACTAAAGTTGTTTATTATTTAGAGCATGATTGCACATGGGCAATGATAAGCCTTAAGATCAAATCATCTTAATATTTTGGTTTAGATTTGTGTAAGGGGTGGTTGTAATATCCCAAAGACCTTACTCGATCATAATTACTTTATGGTTATTAGGATTAGTATGCCGTACCTTATTTAATATTATACTTATTTTACTAACTTTCGTATTTTCATGTTTCCCTTATAGCTTTAGTAGTAATAGAGAGTCTCAATCCTTAAAAGGATTATGATTTATTCCTAATTCATGTAAAATAAGTTATATAAGGTCTATTTAAACTGCTGTAATACTTTCTTTCCCAAAGAAAGATCAGATTTATTAATTATGGCAGAATAATGCTATCTAATTGATTGTGTGATACAATCAAACCCTACGAGCAATGCCTAAGGATCTAGCTTTGATGCCAAGGTTCATTTTCTTCTTCTCATCTTCTACCCAATTTTCATTAATTTTACCAACTTCTGAGACCAAATTTGTTTGGCAGGCATCACCAACAAATTATCCCCTAAAAAATTTAGTTGATTCTTCCTTCAATTTGCCCTAAAACCCATCAATCCCCAAATCCTAATTTCATAGGTGTTGTTCACAGCACCCAATCCGCCAGCAATCTTACCCCTTAAACCACATTCTATTACTTGCAACCCCCTCCTGCTTTAACTACCCACAATAACCCTTCAACATGCCTATTTTCTACTATTAATCAACCCAAGAAAACCCTAATCCTAATCTATTAAATCCAAATCATTCCGCTGTCCTACATCAGATGAAAAAGGGATTCCCATCCAAAAAATAGTTCCAGAGATCTCAAGAAAAAAAAGAAAAAAAAAGATCATACAACCTTAGCCTGTATTAAAATTTGCTTGGGATCAATAACACTGGCACACTGTCATGCTCAAGCTTGGGCCAGTACTTTCACCTTCACTCTGTGTGTGAGTGAGAGAGAGAGAGAGGAAGTGAAAAAATGGGTTTGTTACAATGCTCACCTGCAGCGCACCGCTGATCCTCGATGTCACTGGAAGTAAGTTTGCTCATTAGGGTATCAAGATCTCTAAATTGAGAAGAGCCATCTGATGTTGCCATACAGAGCCGTAAATTTCCTAACCTTTTAGGAAGTTCCACTCCATTTGCCTCGCACCAATTTGATATCAGGCTATATAAAACATGGTTAGGTATGACGATGGAGCTGGAAAGAATCTGCTGAGTCTTAGGACACGTTCCATGCCCTGCTTCAAGCCATTTCTTTATGCAAGCTCGTTCATATGTCTGCAGAAAGAGTAAGATAACCAGATTTACAAAAGGTTCTTAAAATGGAGAAATTCTTTATTTATTTTTTTGTTGAAACCACGAGGTGTCCCTACACTCTTTGGGTGTGAGGTTAATCCCTACTCGGGTTTCAACTTAGCCCTAGCCATAAGGTGTTCTAGTGGGTTTCAAACCCCTATAATGTAAGTAAAGTCCGCCTATATGGAGCTCATTCTGCCAACTGAGCCACACCTCGTGGTTAAAATGGACAAATTCTAACCAATACTCATCCCCCCCACCCCGAAAAAAGAAAAAGAAAAGAAAAAAAAAACACCCTGCTCAGCCATTGGATCACCTGTACCATATATTGATTTGACACACCATCAGTGATCCAATGACCTGCAGGAGGAGGAGGAAGGATTATGTGGGTTTAAAGTGAGTAGCATTACTGTTTTCAATATTATATCACAGTTAAATGCAACAACTCCATGAAGTTTAATTATATGATTTAATTTTATAATACTAGTTAACTATATAATACTGTAAGAAGGACAAAAAGTTTGTCATTTACTATTAATTCTTTTAATATCCTGTGTTCTACACTTGTAAAGAGCATTGAATTTATAGTGCTGACACTAGAAAGGGGGCAGTGGGGAAGAAATCAGAGACCAGTTTTCAGTAAGACTCCTAGATACTTTGTAAACAGTAATGTGACTGTTCTAATGCACAGAAACAATGGACTCCATTTTTATACTTCATCCCCTCTTCCAAAGAAGGACTAAATGTTAAACAAGTAAAATAAATCTCATGCTGCAATCCATTCCTGAAGTGTCTTTTCATGTACCTCAAAAGCATTCTTGTGACATTGTTCCCCAATCCCAACCGTTTTTATTATCATTGTTATGCCATACATTCACTGATAGCAGTACGTTTATATACCTTAAAACAGAAAATTAAATCCAATTTAATATTCTACCCAAATATCAAAATGTTATTTAAAAAATGAACAAATTTTTCAAATTTTAACAGGCTACCTCACAGTGAACATTAGATTGCTCTTACTTTCAAAGGGGAAGGAGAAAAAAAAGCTGAATTTTTTCTTAAGGATTTCCAGCAATAACTTACAAGTTCCTTAGTATTTAAAACAAAGAGAATCTTTTGGTCTCCTCAGTATATTTATCTATTATATAAGAAACCCAACATTCAAGAGACACATGGTTCTTTTCATTTAATTGTATCAAAATATTATATTGAAAAAAGAAATTAGATTTAGAAAGTGTCAAAGTACTTATCACTTAAAGGAATGATTCAAGCTTTGATCACAGACATGTCTACCTACATGCTAATATTTATATGCCATATTAAGACAATGTGTAGCATCTAACTGTTGCATGCTATCAGAATCACACAATGATATCAAATTTTTAGTAAATAATATAGCAATAAATAAAGCTAACCAACTAAAAATTTGAGTATTTAACAACAGCCCCTTTTCAACAACAATTACAAAATACAAGATTAATAGCACATTAACCCTCAAAGATACATGAATAATTTTTTTCTTTTTCTTTTTCTTTTCGGTTCATTTTATTGAAAGCTCTCGAAGTACATTAATCCTTGATAAAATGTACTTCAATTTTCACATCAATTTTTTCCTAGAGCTACGTTCTCCACTGCCCTGCTTGCAGTTGTGTTATATTTTACAGAGCATCATTCTTGGTTACTGATTGCTGTTTAAAAATCTTATATTGTAAACACATAGGGATCATGTTATTGCTTAACAAGATAAAAGAAACAGAACCAAAAAGTGCTCCTAAGCTACCATTTAGGGAAATCTCCGAGTAGCAATTATAAACCACATGACAAACAAACACTAGTGAAGGTGCCAGTAAAGGATCACCTTCGTTTGTTATTATTACATATCAAGAAACTAAATATATTAGTAAGTCATAAGAGCTTCTAAGTTCTAAGCTTTTACCATACTTAAAAGAAAATAAAAAATAAAACAAATTATAGAAAAGGAAAATCAGCAATTATTTTCAAGTACACACCTGCCCTGTGCAAATGATAACAGGATCTTTCATCAGCTCCAGAGATATTGGGCAGCGAAACTCATCCGGTATAACCAGTGATTGAGAACATAGTTTCCTGTATTGGTCATCAGCGTGATGAGGAGAATCCTCACTTGATGACACAATAATGTTTGCAGATTCTGTCAGCATGAAATCTTCAATTTTTTTCAGCACTACTGACATCTCCTGTGTGCTTTTCTCAAAATGACCACCCCTGTCTGCAACCATCTTATGCAGAGCAAGTGACTCTTTTCTTATGTCTTCCACATTCATAAATTGTAGTTTTTCACAGACTGCATGTAGAACAGCTGTTTCAGTATTTGCATCAAAGCTCTGGTTGTAAATGGATAACAGGTGCTCATAAAGCTGAAGATCAGGTGGATCAACATGCTCCTTGGCTCTTCTAAACTGAGAAATCACAAGTGCAACCTGATGATGACAACAGAAGCAGAACTATAAGACCTTCAAATGGGAGTAGGGAAGAGAGATAGCAACTAGAAACAGAGAAATGAGAAATTAATGAATTTACTAAAAGTGAAGACACAAACCACCAAGGTAAACCACAGTTACTTACATTCTTAGCAACTCTTCATAGCATAAGAAAAACAAAATTACAAAACTTATTTCTCAAGATTTAGAATTTATTCAATCTCCTTCACAAAATTATGAACACACAACTAGGGATTAACATTCTTGTTCATAAAGAATGGGTACAGGCTAACTCATGGTCTCCTAACATAATGCAGATATCTCGTATGTTTCAATGTAGAAGTATGTTCAGCAAATATTCACCTGCTCTTTGACTTCTTCAGAAATATCAAGTTTATCACAGGAGATCTTGCTTATAGCTTGTTCAAAATGAACAGAAAGATCATTGAACTTGTAGTTAATTTGCTCTCTCTCCAGTATCTGCAATTGCAAGGGATAGAACTGATCATGAAATTTATAATAAACAGCAAAAGAAAAACATACGAGAAATGGTATTTCAGGGATGCACATAGTACAATATTATCAGCAGTTTTACCAAATTGATTTCCAAAAAAATATATACAGAGATTAGAGGCTGGCAACAAAAAAGATTGTTTTGATGTGGAGGCAGCACCAGGAGATATGCTATTTGTATCATAAAATATGGCTTATGTGTTCTAGCTGATATAGCAACCACCCGTTCTACTCTAGATCTTCAAAACATTGAGCCATACTATATGCTAAAGAGAGTAAACAGGTGGTAATCAATCTAGAAGGGGAGAGAAACAACCCCTTAGATGTTTCTATGCAAAAGTTGGACTGGCATCTTTCATTTGAGGCACAGTTTTGAATAAAATGCAAATTGCATTGTAAGCAAAATCTACGAACAAAATGAATAAGGAGAATAGCCATCGCATAAATGAATATAAATATCTGGAAAGTAATTATGCAAAGTAGAGCATAGGGCCTATCTATTATCAAACCAATATTAAGAATCATCACCAACATGTCTCTAAACTTAATCTAAAACAGTCCACTGCAAAGTATGGCATCTAAGAAAAACTTGATTGCAAGAACGAGACACCCCTAACATGAATCAAAGACTAAGCCCCATCTGAATGAGCTTATTTTCAGCTAATTTTGGTTTTTCTACTACAATAAGCACTTAAGAAACATTTTACGATTATTTAAATAAGCTTATTAAAACAGCCTTTGAAACACGTATAAACTGTATTCAGCTTATTTTCATAAGATAATAAATTGAATCTTACGTAAATAAGCCTTTACAACAGCTGATAACAACTTGACCAATAATTATCAAAGTTATAAAAACTCATATTTCCTGCAAAAGTGCTTCTCAAAGTAGAGGTTATTTAACAGTCTCTAAAAAAAAAAAAACCACTTATTAAAACAGCTTTTGAAACTCATATAAATTAATTTGGGCTCATTTTCATAAGTTATAAATTGAATCTTACATAAATATGCCGTTATGACAGCTGATAACAGCTTGGCCACTAATTACCAAAATTACAAACACTCATATTTCCTGCATAAGTACTTCTCAAAGTACATATTCAAATGCTATTCAACTTATTTTAATCCACACTTATGACGATTGAGGTTATTTCACAAGCTCTGCTAAACAAACACTTATTAAAGCAGAGCTTTTAAAACTCATAAATTAATTCAGGCTCACTTTCATAAGTTACAAATTGAATCTTACATAAATAAGCCTTTATGACAGCTGATAACAGCTTGACCAATAATTATCAAAATTTCAAACGCTGATATTTCCTGCATAAGCGCTTCTCTAAATATCTATTCAAACGTCATATTCAGCTTACCCTAAACCTCACCGTGAAATTTATAATAATAAAAAAAAAAACACATATCGAAGTTGTTTATCCAAAAGGGTCAACACAGAAGCCGAGAAAAAGAACATTCCCAATAACACACGAAAAAAGTTTGAATTTTTACACAAAAAAAAAAAAAAAAACAGTGAAAAACAAAACAAACGTTCACCATGTAAAGCTGGCTTCCGTGGGTACCGAAGTGGAGCAATTCCAAGGCCTTCTGGAGGGCGCTTTCGAAGGAAAGCAAGGCTTCTTCAGGAATGGGGTCTCCAACGTCGTCCAATTCATGGAAGAGTGGCGTGAGGAACCTGATCCTTCTGCTGAGATCGCAGCATTGCTTCTTGATTGGGCACTTGTAGGAGAAGGATGGAATCTGGGAGATTTCGTTGGCGATGCGTATCAGGTTATCGAGCAACGAACCCACCTTCGCTTCCGCCATGGAAGAACAGCAATTGGGTCCCACAAAATCAAAATCCAAACACAGTTTTTGGGATTTTAATTGGTGAATGAGAGGACTAAGGACTCAAAAGGACTAAAGGAACTAGGAGTGCTCATCTCATGTTAAAAACCACCCCAACATTATCTGTTTCCTTTCTCTCATAAATTTTTATGTATATTGAGGTGTACCATTATTATGTAATTGTATTCTGACCTCTTTTTAATAAATAATTTAAATAAGCTGTCCAAAAATAAATAATTTAAATAAATTAATTTATTATCACAAATATTATTTAAAATAAATTAAGTAGTGTCGAGATAGATATTTAAAGAAATGCTCATGTGAAAATAGAATTTTTATGATTTATTAAAATTAATTTAGTTAAAAATTATTATTAAAACAATTATTGCCTAAGTTAATTTTAGCTTTTGCAACAATTTATTTTTACAAACGTCAATTTTCAAACTTATGAAAATAAGTTCAAAATTTATACGAGTTTAAAAAGTTATTTTAATAAATTTATTTAGACAATATTAAAATATTTTATAAGTATTTATTGTAATATATAAACTTAAATAAGTTGAAAATAAACTCTTTCAAATAGGGTTTGTATCATTAGACACATGATATGTAAGTTATATAGAATAAATATTTATTTTAGTCTTTTAAAAATATAAACAGCATCACAATTGATCCTTCATTTATAAATATGACAAATTAGTCATCTAAAAATTTATACGACATCAAATTAATTTTTAAATGTCATATTTTTTCATTAAAAGTGTCATATTTTTTCATCAAAAGATACTTATGATGATATCAAACTATTTATTAAATGATGCAATTAATGATATTAATTATTAGTAAATGACTAATTTGATGACACTAATAAATAAATTACTAATGTGACATTATATATACCTTTAAAAAATCAAAATAATGTTTACTCTTATGTATAAGTGGATTATCTTACATATAATTTTCTCTTTCCTTTCTTTTTCTTCAATTTTGCTTCTCATAAATTTTTATGTATATAGAGTTTAATATAATCCTCTTATATTATATTACTAGTTATTCTACTCATACTTTACACAAATTATTTTAAATTTCATATCTATAATTATAAATTAGTTTGTTTTGCTTTTAGAAAAGTTTATAATCAAATTATTTCAAAAAAAAATTTGGCTGAATTTTTTTAAATAAAAAATAAATTAATTCAAACGTACTTCTTATAAAATATAATAAAGAAACTCATTTTTAAAATTTAATAATTATATGACTCAATTTTGTTCTATTTTGTTTGTGTTAATATTTTGGCACACCTCTAATTTAAGTTTATATATATATATATTAATACTTACATGAAAGTTATGTAAATAAAATAAAAAAATAAAAAAAAATGTTATTTTAATTTATATTAACATGTTAAGTGATTTTTTTATGACATAAAAAATTAAATAATTTTTATTTTATTTTTTATTAATAATGAATTTGGATTATTGTTAACAAAAATATGTAATTTATCCATAAAATTAATAATTAATAATTAATAATATAATGAATTGCTTCTAAAGGCAATATTTTATTTAATAGCTAAGGTCGTTAAAATTGGCTAAATTTGTTGGGGTAGCTCATTCACTCATATAAATTATATGAGTTGGGTTTCAAAATTAGTGACCCATAAAAATGTAGGTATTTTTGAATCGATCCATTTAACCCCCGAGTTAAATAGGTCAACTTGCCAGCTCCCCTTATATTTTTATTTCACTTTTTAAGTTTTAATTTTTTATATAAAAATATTCAACTTAAAAATTTAAAAGTTAATTAAACATTATTTTCTCAAATAAAAATGTAAAATGCACATACTTTACATGCTAGCAGTAGTATATCCTACACATAAACACATTTGTCCAACTTCATAAGTTTATGTTATTTATTTATTTGAATTCTCCTTGAACCCTTTGGATGAGATGAAAGTATTCAATATTATATCTATGTAATATAATATTTCATTTGAGATTATTAAGTTTAAATTTTTTTAAAAATTTAGATGTAAAAAAAATTAATTTCGCAACTCGACCTGTTTAACCCGCCGCCCGTAACAGACGGCTTAAACTGGCCAGCCTAGCCCATTTAACAGCATTACTATTAGTATCGTTTTTTGTTGAAAGGAAGGCAATTTTACTTGATATACTAGTGTTGTTTTTTGTTGACCAGAGTTATTTTCGCATTTTTTAAATGTGAGACTAATATCTTTCAAGAAAGAGAAATGTTATGGTAATATCTTTCAAGGAAGAGAAATGTTATGGTAAAACCCTTCAACAGTAGCGATTCCCAAGATTCGAACATTTAACCTCCTTGTGAGGGTCGAAACCTTTTACCACTTCAACCAACTACTTGTTGGTGATAAACTAGTAATTTTATTGTGTTTTGCACAAGTTATATTTTAGTTTTTAGTTTTTTTTACAAAATGGTGTTTTTATTTATAATTATTATTTTAAATATGTTAACTTAATGAATTTTTTTAATAAAAATTATTATAAATAGATGAAGAAAATGTTTAAAATTAATTATTAATGTTAGAAAAAATATCTTTTTTTCATTTTCTTTTATCAGATTTGTACAGATTATTTATATTTAATATTTAATATTTTTATTTAAAATTATTTTATGTAGAATTATTATTTTGAATATGATAAGTTTACGAATTATTTTTTTAAAAATTCTTAAAAATAAATAAAAGAAATGTAATAAATTAATTTTTTATGTTATAGAGAATTTTTTTTTCTTTATTTCTTTATTTCATTATTTCATTATTTTAATTTTAATTATATGCTTTTGACAACACTTAAGTGTGTGTTATGTCAATTATTTTTAATGTTAATTATTATTAATATATAGATAGTGAAAGATAACGACAGTCCAATATTTCATTAGATAATTTGTCTTACACAGTTACACCCGATATAACTAAGAATCTCGTTAATAAAATACTGTCAAGTAAATAAAATAACACCTCTCTTAGTTGACATTATGTTTTTTAATTGTTTCTTAATTGGCAGTATTTTATTCTTAGTTGGCAACTCTACCAAAAAAAGTTGGCAACTAATTTTTTTTAGTTAACAATAAATATTATTAGAAGGAAATGGAAATGATTGATGAAAGTGAAAGCAGATAGAGAATTTGAATTTGAATGGGTTTGCTTTCGTTTTTGTTTTTCCTCATCTGTCAAAAGAAATTTGCTTACTTTATTTTTCATACAAAATAATCTTTGGTTATAGAGAGGATTAAGATTTGGTAACGAATTGAATAGGAAAAAGATAACTTATACTGTGATAATTTTTTTTATAAAAATAAAATAAAATAGAGTTTCATTAGTTACATTGTGATTTTTTAATGCAAAATAGCACTTATTTATTTGTTTGCTGAAAATTTGAAATGTCAAGATATATTATTATAGGATAATTATTGTTTAGTGTAAAATACTAAATCCCAAATTATATTTTAGGTTAGTATATTAAATGCGTCAATTATTTATTCACAATCATTTTTAATTACTAATTATCTTACTTTATTTTAAAATATTCTCAATTAAATGATTTCCTTTTAATTTCTTTTTCTAAGTCAAACGTAACAATTTATTGCGCGCCTATTAGTACAATCGATCAGCAAATCTCAAATAATCTCTAGGGCTTTTTTTAAAATAGTTTGTTTTGGTTTTGGGAAGGCATGGCCCTAATATCCTGCAATGTAGATTGATGATCTTGAAAAAGATTGGGAAAATAACGAAGTAGGTGGCTTGGTAAAAATAATGATCGTTTAGTTTATTTTAAAAATTAATTAAGTATTTAATTTTATTAACTAATAATTTATATATAATTAATTACATATTAAGTATTAAAATGAAAATAAATAATTAGTTAATCGTATATAAATTTTTGGTTAATATAATTAAATACTTAGTTAATTTTTAAAATGAACCAAATAGTCATTATCTTTACCAAACTGTACTATTCAATCATTTTTTCAAAAAAAAAATCTGATTCAGAGCCAAATACTAACTCTTCTGCATCAACTTAAACATGTAATCCTTTTTCTACTTTAACTCAGTCGTATCGTAAGTGCATCTCTTAAAAGCTAAAAAATCTGTTAAATGTGCAGAAGATTATCTAAATCTAGAATATATCTATGTCCCATGATATTCATTGAAAAATCCCTGCAGCTTCTACACCAGATTCATCTACAACTTTTTTTTTTTCAATAGCAGTACACACGAAAGTTTAAACTTAAGACTTGTTGTAAATTATTTATATCCGTTATCACTAATCTACTTCTAATGACTTAGAACTCATATGCCATTTGGCTTATAAAAAATGTCCTTACTAACCCAATATCTACATTAAAACCACTATCCACACATCCCCACCAAAAAATTCTCATAACATAATATATCACATAATTATATTTTACCTCTCTAAAATTGTTGTTCAAATTAATTTTAGTACAAATGAGATTTTACAATTTATCATTTTCAAGTTCTAAACCTGTTTATTGTACTTCTTGTGAATCTTTAGAAACATTGTACATGCTCATTTTTGCCTAAAACACTTTAATCTCACCAAAATGCATTGACATTTAGAAAAAGAGTGTTGCTACTCAGCCGAAAATAATTGACCGATTATGATATGCCAGAATGAAGTGGCAAGTGAGGTGAAAGGTTACTCAAATTTTAATTGAATCATTATTACTTTTTTAACCAAATTAAGTGATGACATTTTCATTAACAAAACCTCCTCCTTGTTTTAATAGTTTTCCCAAACCTATCAATGACGGAAGCCGGAAAGGAAGTTGAGACACTCTTGCGTTGGTACCATTGGTGAGCACTGTGAAAAATCATGCATGTAATCGAAGGATGGATTGTATTGCTAGTTTGATTTCTATTGATCTTGCCAAGGAATTTTTTTTCCAAGTCCATCCAGAGAGATATTCTTTCGAATGGTTGACAAAGCATCATTTTTTTGTAACTTATTAACTTGTCACCAAAACAGTCATTTTTAGATCTTTCAAACTCTCTTGTTTTACCCAAAAATTGTTCATGCTCAAAACAAATTCGATTTCCCTTCGCATGCACTCATAGTGCCATTGCTATGGATATTGAGTAAGGCTTATTCCTTCTTGCTCCAAACGCTAGAGCTATAAGGTTAAGTATATCTTAAAACTAATGGTTGCGAATATTTTTGAGTGGAGGCCATGAAGATCAATATTGAAATTGAGCTTTTAGGTAGAGGATATGGAACAAAGGCAGAGATTTAAGGAAGGATATGAAAATATGGAACAAAGGTAGAGATTTAAGGAAGGATATGAAACAAAGGTTTAGATTTGAGGAAGAAATGAAATGCCTGAGAAATGGGATGACGTGTAAATCCCACTCAGATGCCAAATCATTCGGGCATCAAAGAGTCGGGCAAAAGTTTTGGTTGAATAGTATTTTGCTTAATGGTTCAATAGTATTTTGCTTAATTTTTTTTTGGATAAAACATACTGTTAGAAGTGATTGTTTAATTTAATCTTAGTAAAATTGCCTTTGAGTAGTAATTATTAATATCATTAAATATATAGGTTATAATAGTAACATATCTATATTTATATATTATTATTATTATAACTACTACTACTACTATTATTATTACTACATATAGTAAAATTAGCTTAAGCAATTAATAATATCAATAAATTCAAAGAGTGGTAAGAAAAAAATTATTCAAGTAGTAGCATATAGTAGAATTTAAATTAATTTCTATATAATTGAGAATTTTTATTAAAATAATATTTCATAAACTTAAAATATTTAAATATAAAAAATCATTTTAATAAAAAATAAAAATACTAAATACAAAATAAGTTGTGCAATGTACGGATAAAATAACTAGTCTTAAGTATATTACAGAAAAAAGAGTAATAGAAGATGATATGAGTTCTATATGTAAATATATATATATATATATTCTACTGATGAATTTTTTGTAAAGAAAATGATAATAAATTTTGCATGTGACCTATTCACGACCAGATTTGATGAAACTATATTAGCAATTGAAATGCCTCTAAATCTTCAAAAGAATGTAAAGAGTAATGTATTAGGAAGCATGAAACTTGCCATGAATAAATTAGAAAAGTAATAGTACTAAGGGAAGAAGCATCCCTTCCCTTGTACCAGAAAAAACAAAAAACAGAAGCATCCCTTCCCTTGTACTAGAAAAAACAAAAAACAGAAGTATCCCTCTATGCAGGTTTAAAGACAACCGTGAGTATGGATGTCAATTTCTATCCATGTATGAAGATTCTCACAGGAATTGCCTTATTTGGAGCCCAGCAAGCGGAGAAATTTTTCCTGTGATGACGGGGACAGGAGACAAAATCCTAGGGTCGTCAAAATGAGCTAAATTTATCAGGCCAACTCATTTATCCGTTAAAATTATGTGAGTTGGGTTTCAAAATTATTGACTCGTTTAAATTAATACATTTTAACCTGGCCCCCATTTAGGCCAGAATTAAATGGGCTAAACCCGTTTATTTACGGACTAGCCCGTTTGGCTCTTTTTTTTTATTTTTGGATTTTTTTTATAAAAAAAATCAACATCTACTACATGATGCTCCCATTCTTGGCTCAACAACGAGCACCAACGTCCAGTCAAAAGTTTAGGTAGCCTTGATCTTTGAAGCCTTTAGCCTTTAGGCATCACCAAATACCAATCAATTAGGTTGAAAAAATCACCCTCCCTCATCAGTCAACACTGACATTCACCCATCACCAAGGAAAAATTACCCTCCCTTAGCTTTGTAGGCTACACTTGACATCACATTATAAAAGAAATATTTAATTAACAAAATGATGACACCACTTACAACCACGTTGTGACGGTATTGTAAACAGAATGGGGAAACTTTGGCTTGCTTTTTGTATTGGCATAATATGCACATAACTTTATCTTTGTTGGTTGATGTTTGTTTAGATTTGATCATTTAGATTATGTATTGATGAATTTAATGTGTAATTAAGTTTATTTTGGATAATGATTGACTTTACTTTTGAGTAATTTATGAATTTGATGTTACTTTATAAATTAAAAATTAAAAAAAAATAAAAATAAATGGGCAGCTTGTTTAGGCCTGTGGGTTGGCCTTAAATGGGTTGGGTTAGTTTTTTACCAACCTGTTATTCTTGATTCATTTTTTGCTCAACCCGTTTAAGTCTAACTCGTCACGGGCTGGGCTTAAACAGACCGGGCTGACCTGTTTGACAGCCCTACAAAATCCCCTTGCAAGTGATTCGGGGACGGGGATCATATCTCCCGCCCCGAGTAGATTACATATATACCCCTTATATGTTCACTATATATCATAAATACTACTAACATTTTGGTATTTTCATTTTTTTATTTAAAAAACTAAAATTTATTATGGTTACAAATACTAATAACATTTTAAAATTTAATAATTTAATTTTATATAATTTTTTTAAAATTTTATTGGATTTTATTTTATAACTTTGTAATTTTTTATGAATTTTCAAAGTCTCCTTAGGGATTTGCAGAGATGGAAACGAGAGAAGAACGGGGATCAAGAATAGGAATAAGAGAAAATATGGGGGACGAGACAAGGAGCACGGGAGTACTCTCGCCCCCGCTCTACCCCGTTGACATCCCTATCAGTGAGGGTATCCTTTGCAGCTTTCCAATTTATTTTGAATTTACTAGAAACAACTTTTTCAATTAAAGAATGCATCGAGGTAGAGTTTAATAATATTAAATTAAATTAAAATAGTATTTTAATTAAATATTAGTTAGATTTTTGTGTGAACAAAATTATATAATTTTTTAAAACTATTATCTATTATAATATATAAAGTTAAAACACTTTAATGAAGAGGCTTTACGACATTTTATTTTTCATATTCTCAATTTATAAATAAGGATTTTTTCTAAATTTATGAAGAATCGAATTTTAATATTTATGTTAATTATATTTAATTTATGTACTTTATTTTTGTGCATAAATTTATAACAAAAATTTATATACTTACACTAATCTTCTCCTTTAAGAAGTTTAAGATGTTTCTCCAACATGTAACTTTATAATTAGGTGCATGTTTGGATTAGATTTTATAAACTTAATTTTAGATAAATTTTATTTTGTAAACTTGATTTTAATAAAAAATGAGTTTATATTAACATGATTTATATTTAAAAATTTTTATATGAGAAGTAATTTTAATAGAATGAATATTATTTAAATATAATGTTAGTTAAAATAAATTTTACATATATAATTACTAAAAAGGATATCATATTAATTTTAATAAATGATATGAATGTTGTTATAACATTTTTTTTTCTCTACTCTTGGTGTTGTTATTAAATTAAAATGAAAAAAATTTGCAATAAAATATGCAAAAATGGAAAGACTACGAAAAGGGACAAATACAAGTATGAGAATTAGATGTGAGAGCACTATCTAAAGATGTAGCCGCATGAACCAATGATAATGAAAGGCCACATCGACTTGAAAGAGAGAGCAAAAATCATATGCTATTTGAAGCATTCAATTTTTACTCTCAAATTTTCCCAAGGCACCGTAAAAGCAACCCATTTTAACTCTGGTTAGAGAACAAAATCACGTCAAACATGACACAAAGTGTATTTTATCAAACATCTTTAAATAAGCATTAAAATCCGTTTGAATAGGAACTGGCTTAACATGCACTAATAATTCTTTAGTTCGTCTTTTAGTTGTATGGTAAAACTAAATGGAAAAGAAATGTCAGCATGTTGCATTTCTTGTTCCCCTATTAGGTAGGCAAACCGTGGCATGGTGTTTGGGTGTGCATGCAGCCCATAGCCGCTATTTTTTGACCAAATAGCGTAAAGTTGAACGAGGTTGATTGCATGTTTAAGGGACAAAGTCTTATTAAAGAGGAGTGATAGCTGTCTAACATGATATTAAAGCCAGAAGACAAAGTTTATGATAAGCAATTCCTTTTCTATAAAAAGATGTGCAAGCATCTCGATTGAAAAAAAGGATAGGTAATTTAACAGAAACTCACAAAATTTTATATTTTAATCTTAATTAAAGTAGACTGAGATTGAATTTAATTTCACGAAAGTTACAATTTTAAACAATGTTTAATTTTTTTAAAAAATAAAAAATATTAATTAAATTACAAGTTTGTAAGCTAACAAGTCATTTTTTTATCAAGTAAATATTTATTTTAATTCTCATAACATATATGTGTTATTAAGTTAGTTTTTTTATTTATAAATATATTAAATTAGTCCATTAATTTTAATTTATGTCATTAAATTAATTTTAAAAATGATATTAAATTAATTTTAAAAAAATACAAAATTAATAACATTAATTGTTATTATAGAACTAATTTGATGTAACTGATAAATGATAAATTAACGTGATTAGATGTATATTTTTAAAATTTAATTTTAATTTATTATTAGTATAAAAAAATTTTATATTATTTTTTAATTATACATTAATAAATTATTAAAAAATTTAATTATCACAATAACTAAATAAAAAATCAAATTTTTTGAATGAAGTATCAACATATCATTAGATGACAAGATAAATTTTTTTATACTCATAATAAATTAAATTAAAACTCCTATTTTTATAAGACGAAAATGAACATCGAATCATTCGTCATCTTGTTCTTATTAAAAAAATTCGAACTTTCTCCTGTTTTAGTTATATTTTATTTTACTTATTTTATAATTTCACATTTATTTAACAAATAAAAATATCTACTTATCTATTTACCTCGTACCCTTAAAAAATATCTACTTACCTAAGACTGTTTTTCTATTGATTATATTTAAGTGTCAAATCAAGCATCATATTTTACTTGACGTTTGATTTGATACATTGTTTTTCTTTTCTTTTAAGAAGTTACTATTAGAAATATCACTCTTCACTAAAAAAAATTATAAATATTATGTTGATATTTTAAAAATTAATGCTAGTTTTTAATTAAATAACCCTTCTTGACATAATAATTATATTTTTATAATAATTATTATTAAATTCATTTTCAAAAATAATATTAAAACATAAATACAATTTAAAACTGAAATAGTATTTATGAAATAACACTAAATAATTATATTTCTTATATTATTTTACCTTTCCACTCAAGAAAAGATACCAAGTTCGGTCTTTTTTTTCTTTCTATTATCAGAAAAATGACCCCACATGCATGGAATTCATTTTTTGGCCATATCACAAAATGAGTTAAAATTTCTTGTTGCAACCCATATAAAATTGAAGATCCAATCACAAAATCACATCCGAAAGATTACATTAGTAAATTCAAACTCATGAATCCCACTAAACTCTAAACTGGCAACTTATGTGTCCTATTTTTTTTGGGGGGTAATACTATGTATCCAATTTAGCAACCATGGCGATGCCAAATCGTTACTATTTAAGGTAGAATTTATTTTTAATATAAATTATTTTATACCTATTTTCATAAATAAAAAAATTTAAAAATTTATAAAAAGTATTTTGTAATAACTGAAAATAAATTCACTGATGTTTACGTATGTTTTCCTTAATAAATTTTGTAAGATTTTAATTGCTCATATTTTATGTATGAATGTTTTTAAAAAAATTATTCAAACATTATTCAACTTATTTTAAATTATGATTATGATAATAAAATTTATTTAACAAATTTTACTTGAGTAAATAATTATTTATGAAAGAAAGTAATGTTAATTTTTTTTTTCTTTTTCCTGCAAAACAAGTTGAGAGTCGCAATATAAATTATAAATTAATTGCTAGTTTCTTACACATAATACTATTAATTAATTCGCCAACCAAATAATCTATCAACAAATTATTAAATAACACTGAAAAAATAACACTGAAAAAGACTTTGTAAGAATAAAATCGTTGTGTTGATGGGACTGCCTTACATAATGGACCTTACATTCATGATAATTACATTATTTAAGTTCAAATCTAAGAGTTTTCTATTAATAAAAAATTTATAATTTTATTATAAATTTTTATTAAAATTAGTAGTTTATCTATTACATTTTTAAAATTGTCTTAAAGCTATTGTTAAAGAATTAAAATATAAAAATAAAATATTTAATATATTAAAATTTTAGAAATTATTTAATATATTTTAAATAAAAATTATTTTATTAATAATTTCCTTTGAAAGTCTGACCGCTGCCCGAAATATTCATATGCAGACATGGTCAGGCTGCCCGAAATCTCGGCGGGCAGGTCCAAACTCCAAGACCAGTCAGATTATCTATGTATCACCTTGGAGGCTTCAACTTCAACCAAACACACTTCCACGTGGCCACCACCGTGGACGGTGGCGTGCTGAGTGCTGCTGATCAAGGTGGGAGAGAAAATGGGTCAGAGTTTAAGTTGCAGGCAACACCATGAGAATGCTTTGTTCACTAGTGCAGTTGCAAATGGAGAATTGGAGGTAGTTGAGGCCATGGTGGAGGAAGACCCCACTGTTTTGGAAGAGACCACTGGTCATGCCAAGCTCTCACCACTTCATGTAGCTGCTGCCAATGGTCGGATCGAGGTTGTTTGTTTCTGTTCCTTACCTTACCATACCACCCCCTTGTCTTGTCTCATGGATTTGAATGGTGTTCTGTGTTTTTGGTGGTCTTTCTTTTTCTGGGTTTTGATCAAGGTGAGATTTTTTTTTTGTTGATCTTGAGCAGGTTCTTTCCATATTATTGGACTGGTCTTTCGATGTTGACATGTTGAATCGCCATAAACAGGTGCCTCTCTCTTGTCTATGTTATCTGCAATTGAACTCAAAATAATAGTCCTTGCTCTTCTGAATTTTGCACTATGTAGTATGTAGTCTATACACCTGTTTTGTTTTGTTCTGTTTCTTATTTGTTTTGTGCTGATTTCTTATGGCTTTTTGTTTTTGTCTAGACCCCGTTGATGTTGGCTGTGATGCATGGAAAGACTGGTTGCGTTGAAAAACTTATCCATGCTGGAGCTAATGTATGTTATGCTTTATTTTATTTTGTTATTTATTTATTTATTTTTTTCAAATTGAATCTTTTGGATTGGTGGTAATTGTGTTGATCATAGGTTTCCTAGATGAGGTGATGTTAATGGTATGGGATTTTAATGTTTCAGATATTGATGTTTGATTCTTTACGTCGAAGAACTTGCTTGCACTATGCTGCTTTTTATGGCCATATAGATTGCCTTAAGGCTATTCTTTCTGCTGCCCATTCCACGCCTGTTGCAGATTCTTGGTTAGACTCTCTCTCTCTCTCTCTCTCTCTTTGTGTGTGTCTCTCTCACACGCACATCAATATGGATGCAAGCACAGACAAGCATGAATATAATGGCTAATGGTTCAATGGCTTTGTCAGGGGATTTGCAAGATTTGTGAACATAAGAGATGGAAATGGTGCCACCCCACTGCATCTAGCAGCCCGTCAAAGACGGTCTGAATGCCTTCATACCCTTTTAGACAATGGCGCTCTTGTTTGTGCTTCAACTGGTGGATATGGGTAATTGTGTTAGAAATAATAGTCAGTCTTAGATGAATATTGGTGGTTTTTCATTCAGATTGATGAAAGTACCATCTGCAGTTACCCTGGGAGTGCGCCACTTCATATGGCTGCCCATAGTGGTTCTTTGGACTGTATCCGGGTGTTGCTTGCTTGGGGAGCAGATAGGCTTCAATTAGATTCCTCTGGGTAAGTAAATCTCAAGTTCAACTACTTCAGAAGCCATGGTAGTAACTAGTAATGTAAATTACAGTTTCAAGATCCATTACATAACTGTAAATTACCATTAAAAATAAAGGAAAGATTAAAATGTTCAGTGATTAATTATCAGTATATAGATGCCAAATTGCCAGTAAGTGTATGTAATTTTTGAATCATTTATTAATTTCTCTTTATGCATAACAAGAAGGAATAAAGTAACTGACAAGCTTCATTTTTTGATTTAAGTGAACTTGCTAGTTGTTTGACACTGTTTGCAATTTGCTTTATTGGTTAAGAAATTATTTTTATTTCTTCAATTTAGGATTTCACACTTAAAAACTGAACTTCATTAGCTGAACAAATGGACACATCAATGCAAAACTTCATTTTATCCTTTACAGACTGTTTTGACTATAAATTGGTGCTTAATATCTATTTTTGTGCGCACAAGGCTCTTACGATAATAATTAGGAAAATAGCACTTTATTGACAGGTCTGGTTCAATATTTTACTTAGTTATAGTAATGATAGCCCTTGTATCGGAAGCATTTGTGTTTCACTATTTGCGTAATAGTGTGAAATTTGCATCTCAGAATTATATATGTTTGTGCAGAAAATAACACTTGGAGGTAGTAAAGATTTTTTCTTCTTCCTATTTTGGTTAATATACTGAATAGAGACTGACTTTCTTCTTTGGCCCTTTTCTGTCCTTAGCATAATTCTTTAAGTTTTCCTGGGTTTCTTAATCACCATAAGCAAGTCTGTTTATGATCTGGTTTAAAATCTTGTTATTGATGATTCTTTGTAGGAAAATACCATTCACAGTTGCCATGGAGCACAAGCATAGGGCATGTGCTGGCCTGCTGGATCCTTCATTAGCAGCACCGCTTGTTTGGCCATCCCCATTAAAGTTCATTAGTGAGCTCAATCAGGAAGCGAAGGCCTTACTAGAAAAGGCCTTGCTAGAAGCAAACAGGGAGAGGGAAAAGACCCTACTAAAGGAGGCTGTCATGCCTCCATCTCCATTGCATTCCGAGAGTGAAGATGATGATATTGCCTCTGAGGTACAACATCTTTCTTTCTGAATTCTTTAGATCTGTTAGTTTTATTTCAATGTACTTGGTTTGGGTAAAGATCATGCTTTGGTAGAGGTCCAAAGAATGTTCTTTGGGACGCATAAAAATTAGGCAATACTACTTCATCTGCAATGTAGTCTTTGGAAGGTTTTTCGCTTGGTCTACTAGATTTTTATTTATATATACTTGATTCAGAGGCTTTCAGAATGAAATAGCCTTCTTACTATATAATATGTTGAGTCAATGCATGAGTGTGGTCTGGTGTTTTCCTGGAATACATGGAATGAACTTTTTCTGTCTGGAAAAGTTAATAAATTATTTATTTTCTGATTATTTCTCCTCATATAGGCCAGCAATATGGAGTTATGCTGTATATGTTTTGACCAAGTGTGCACGATTGAGGTCAGACCCTGTGGTCATCAAATGTGTGCTCATTGCACCCTTGCACTATGCTGTCACAAGAAGCCTGATCCTGCAACTGCTTGTCCCTCCGGACCAGTTTGTCCATTTTGCCGTGGTGTCATTCTTCAATTACTTGTTGCCAAGATCAACACCAGCAGTGATACAGAAATGGAATCTAGCCCAACGAAGCCAAGGAGATCAAGAAAATCAAATTTCAGTGAAGGGAGCAGCAGCTTCAAGGGCTTGTTAGCCATGGGCTCATCAGGAAGGATTGCTGGCCGCAATTCAGGGAAGATTGCTGCTAAAAAGCAATAAGGGGTTTGTTGAACCTTGATAGTTGGTGGTTATTTTGCTTCCAAGCCAGCAAGAAACTGTCAAACTGATATGAATGGTGGTTTTACATTTTCTGTTGAATAGCTGCCTATATTGGTATGTTATTTGAATTCATTTTTTCACCTTGTCTGAAGGATTGCTAAGATCATGAGACATTAAGTGAGTTCTTAAATGGTCTCTGTTTGAGATTTTGTAATCTGATTCTCAGTTGGTTGGACTTGGAGCATCAGGACATTTGTGTAATTTTACCAAATATCAAGTTTAGTATTCATGAGATGAAGGTAATTTACCTTGCTGCTTGACTATGGTAAACGTATATGGATATATGCACACACACACACAGGTTGTATTCATTCATCACCTTTGTGAGAAGGAAAGGTTTTTCCTTCATTAAAATGTTGATGTTCATTTCTTCAAAGCGGACTCCTTGGTTTCACATCATTCGAGCACTGAACATCTGATGGAAAGGTGCAAATCTTGCTTGGTTTTAAGTCATGACTCATCTCAACCCTTTTCACATTTTGTCAGGATTCATACTCAACCTGGAAGCTATCAATTTGTGCAACTGAAGTCATTGGTGTTTCAAAGACTTTGAGCGGCTAATATCTTTGTATTTTTATTCTAGCATCAGTCAAGCTCCATCTGTAGTACTTTCTCTTCCCCAGCAAATTTGATAATATATATATATATATATATATATATATATATATATATATATTATGTGAGGTACTTTTTCTTGACCAGAGAAATTTAATACTCCTGGAAATGAAAAGGAAAAAGGATCTGACGGTACTCATCATCATTGTTCACCACCAAGAATTATAATAACATGCAGACAAATCACTTGCATGTAATAACTTTCTCAGGGGAATTGTAGGTAAGTATAGAAAAAAAATTAAAGCTTCAAATATCATCTTGGGCATCTATTTATCTATGTAAATTGGAAAAATAATTGAATTCTAGCTTTCATTTGGAAGCTTTATTTTGTATCACTATCGTAAAGAACTGCATTTATCAGTGGCAGCTGAAAAGCATATTTGGGATAGAATGGAGTATAAAATAGAACATCCTAATGCCTTGAAATTTAATCACCAAACAGGGGATAAAAATTGAAGATTCTCCTGAAACAACTAAAGAACTCCATGACCTCTGAATGAAAGATACTTAAATAAGTAACAGGAGGTCATCACTCATTGATTTATCCGCACAAACGAGAGAAAACTATTGCTGCTCCATATCCATCGCTATGTTCCAATGCTATGTTTGGCTCTTCTCCACCATCTTCACCCAATGAAGCAGATGACTGAAGACCAACTTGGCTCCCAACAAATATAGAGTTGGAGTCTTGATTAGGGGAGAAACCATTAGGTCCATAAGTGGTAGGAAATCGATTCCTTCTGTAAGTACTTGCAGCTCTTCTCTCTGCTTGAAGGTAGTCACCAAGAGGGTGAGCATCATTCACACCCACTGCATCAGTAGTTAGCTTTGAACAAAGTGAGAACAACCAAGGCCTCAGTTTGTGATTCTTTTTGTTGTCCTTGGAGGGTTCCACCATTCTTCCCCTGGTTGATCTCCGTGAGAGTTGTAGGAAGCTAGAAATACCAATGAGGCTGCCAAGTGTAATGCTCTTGTCATGGAAGAATGATCCAGTGGACTACACCAAGCCATATGAAGTAAGTTAGGCAAAATGGCTCATGAATACTGCTATAAACAAGCAGAATAAGAATATATTCCAAATTTCAATTGAAATTGGCATTATTGTAGAAAATAATTTCAGTATAGAATAGTTACTTAAGAAGCATCTATGGAAAATGCTACTCATATAATCTTCTGTATTTGATTTGTTTTAGAATATGATTGCCCCTTTCTCATACTGTTGAAGGGCTGTTTTCTACACATTAAGAGTGTATTTCCAAATCCTTTTAATAGAAGACTTAACTTTCAACGAAGCATTATTTGAATTGATCAAGATGACAAAGTGTACCAACAAAATGGCAAATTAAAGCGAAATCAATGTCATATTCTGTCAAAGCATGATGTGCTAGACCATGCTCTGGACCCCATAGGAGCCAAGCAATTATTGACACACCAAAGAAGCGAAGGATCCAAAAGAGAGAGACAGGAAAAGAATCGACGCTTTATGGGTGTGTTCATTACATGTAGTTTCCTTTTCCTATTCAGTTCTCGTTTGGACTCATTCAGTAGTTAAAAAACTTCATCTTCATGAGAAATGAATACAAAGTACATGATCAAAAGCCATGGTTCAAACCAGTAAGAAAGAGTAAAGTAGCTCAAATTTAAGACGGGCTGAACAGGAAAAAGATCAATAGCCAAAAAGGGAACATTAGTGTGTTGATGAGAAGTGCAACAGAGTCAGAGTCACACTTGAGTAGCCATTGCAGGTATGTGAAGCAGTCATTATTTTGTACCAAAAAAGCTATATCATTATATATATATATATATATATATATATACACACACACACAATATTTGAGAAGCTCTCTTTCTGTGGCCATGATCACTTCAATAAATAATACTCAACAATTAAAATGGTGTCATCATTGTCATAAAAATACAAAATGGAAAAAACATAAAAACAAGGAGCAAGAAAGGTAATAGCAGCTTGGGAGAAAAATAGGAAGCATTGGTATCAATGAAACAAAGTGGTCATCACAATCTTACATTGACTTAAAAAAAAATATGTTTTTGACTTTTTTGTTCAAAGAAAATTACGAACCTCAGTATCAAGATCTGAGGACAAATCAGTTGAAGGGGTGGGAGAACCAGTGAGCATAGTGCTGAAGGAGATTGATCCAGAGAAATCACCATTTCTCACCAGCCCAATTCTCGAATTCAAGAATCTCAACCCCAAAGGCCACCCTTCTTCCTGCATCAACCCCAATACCCACCAAAGTGGAAAGAAAGAAAAGCTGATAAATATGCTGCCACAAACAAAACCCTCAAAATGATTCAAAGCAACCCACTTTGTTAAAGAGCTTCAGATAGCATCAATCTGTGTATGCACATGGTGTATGTGTCAGTGTGGGGGTGATTGAATGGAAGAGAGAGAGAGAGAGAGAGAGAGAGAAGAGAAGGGAAGATGGAACCTGTTGAGCCATTACTTGTTTGCTGAATGATATGGTGCAGTAGAAGTGAATGACACAAATGAAATACTATGAAGAGTCCAGAGAAGTCACTTCAGACAAAGAACTGTCATTTCCGGATTGTACCCTCTGACTGAAGGAACACCAAAAGGATTGAGTTTAACAAGTGCACAAGCAACAAAACAAAGGTATCAACATTCAACAGTAGTGGTATAAATTTGACATTTGAACATAGTAGAATATATATGGACGTAAGAGCTTTTTGGTTCCAAACCAAAGCAGTTTAACTACATTCACATTAGCTCTTCTGAAAGTCACAAATCAGAGAGAGACAGAGAAGGGGTGACGTGAGAGTGACTTCTTACCAGTGAGCCTCTCTGGTTTGGGAGACACAGCACACAGCACACAGCACACAGCACACAGCACAGTAGATGATAGAAGCAGAAGCAAGTTAGAAAATTTTTGGTATTTTACAGAGTAGAGAGGGTCAGAAGATGGCAACTTGAATAAAGAGGGCAATAGCAAATGAGAATAATTATAAGAAAAAATCACTGCTAAAATGACTTGTATAGCCTCTCCATGAGAATGGTTACACCAAAAGTAGTCTCTGTAAAATCTTTTGGTATTTTATTATCTAAAATGCACTAGCACTTTGGAGAATTTTAATGTAATTTTTTTTTATAGTTTTATAAATATACAATTAACTTTATCTAAAGTTTAAGTGAAATTACTTAAACTCGGCTAAAATTATGCTTATGTTTATGAGTTGTCCATATGAGAGTTGTGTAAATAATAATGTTTAATCAATGCTTATAATGGCATGAAAATACGTACAAGTGTTAGAAAGATAAGACAGCCTTTCTTTAAGGCTCAATGTGGGGAGAATGGGAGGAGAGGAGTTACCTAAGGAATGGTGTAAATATAACAGTTGAATAAATAATATATTAATATAATATAACAATTATAATTTTATTGG
This sequence comes from Styphnolobium japonicum, assembly GCA_023212625.1. Lineage (NCBI taxonomy): Eukaryota > Viridiplantae > Streptophyta > Magnoliopsida > Fabales > Fabaceae > Styphnolobium > Styphnolobium japonicum. The sequence continues at coordinate 20,960,944 of JALBWW010000014.1, forward strand.
TGCTCACTATGAAAAAAAAAAGTTATAAGAATAACTAGTATTTGGGAGAATTTAGCCTTTTCTTTGGGGGCTCACTATGGGAGAATAAGAGCAGAAGGGATTGATCCAACTACAAGTCAACAACTATGACTTTAAAGAATGGATTTTATGTTCCAACCGTCCCTCCATGTAAGGAAAACCATTATTTTCCAACTTCCATCAGTTATTTATTCGAAGAATAGTGGCAATTATTATCACTTTAAAGAAAGAAAGTAAAGATATTTCACGTAGGGGCCTGAATTCCTTATCATGAGACATTTAAGAAAGGGAACACTTCACACACTTTACAATAATGTTACCGTCACTTTGCCATAAGTTACTGATAAAGTACATGTGACTTATAATCTCAGAACTCAAAAATTGACAGACGATGCTTCTGGACATTAAATTCTAAAATTTTCCTTACTTTCTTTCTCTCCCCCATTTTCTTTCTTTAATTTAATGGTTTTATACATTTTAAGAGCATTTTAAATACATACTATAATGAAGTAATAAATCACTATTTAAAATGAGTATTCAATTCGAATATCAAAATTGAATAAAAATTAAATAAATATTCTAAACAGTTACTAAATTTCTTATTATAATTATAAGAATAAAAAGTTCTAAAAATATGAATCTCTAAGGGTTTTTTTTTTTTGAAGTGGAAGGGGATAGAGAGGGGAGAGAGGGACCGTGTCTGCTACCCTCACAAAGGACATTGATTTTACTAATGGAAAAACAACAAAGATGCTGCTTTCAAGGTCTGAAATTGAAAAATAAAAATAAAAAATGCTTCTGTTATGGGTGCATATGGTCTGGAGTGGTTCAAATTGTGTTTCAAGGGAACCTTAGGTCCCTTACCCTTTTGGCCCACAAGCGCTGATATGTTCCTCCTCGTAATTGAGTCCAGCAATAGCATCAGCAAAGCTCAAATGCTTAAGCCTAATCATAACCAACTTTGGCAAAGTCCCCACTCCGCCTTAAAACCAGAAGCACAAAAGTAAACTAATGTATGAGACCATTGTGGCAGTACACTGTAGACGAGTATCTATCATTGTCCCCAAACAAATGCCCATTCTAACTTCTAAGCATGAACATCGATCATTCCGAAGCCATAAAATCTAACAATAAATTTTTAGAAAGAAAAAATCTTAGAATACACATATATTATATTATAATATATATATAAAAAAATGAAACACGGAACGAAGAGTCTTGGCAGGGCGGAGCAGCGAAACTCTCAATTAGAAAAGAAAAATTAAATGTGATGAGATATTTCGGGACTTAAATGATATAATGCATGTGAATGAAAATAAATGAAAGAGAGAGTCAGTATCCATTGATTTCTTTCATTATAAATGGAATGGAGTGATGGAATACTTAAAAAATGGTTTGTGTTTCAAAATTTAGGGTGAGAAGTTAGTTTCAAGTAAGAAAAGTATTAACATTTTGCATCGACTATTGAAAAACAATTACTTATTTAATCTAATGCTAATGTTAATGTTATATGTTAAATTAATTAAATTAGTCTTTTAATTTATTTGCAAAAAAGATATGATTTTATTTTTAAATGTTTCATTTTATTGGACATATTATCACAAATGATAATGAATAAGACAATGAATGAGTGACTAAATAAAATGGAGGATTTTTAAAGACTAAACTACTATTTTAGTCTCTGAAAAATACGAATAACATCAATTTGATTTTTGAAAAATAATTGATATCATTTTAGTTCTTGAAAGATCATAAGTGTCATCACGTTAGTCATCTATCGTGTAAATTCTGTCCATTGGGTGTCAACGTAACAAGTTAAGTGTTTTTTGTTGCATGTTTTTTTCACGCTAGAAGAAGAACTAGATGACTTCTTAGATACCTTATTTTTGGGCTTAAATAATCTCTTCCCTTGATCACACCCCACACATTTTCTTCATCAAAATCTTCATTCCCTATTGATCGCTCACCAAAACTGTTGCTTTTCTTAAAAAAAATTACCCAATCTACCATTGTTGTTTGCTCTACAACCCGCGTTGCCTGCAAACATACATGGAGGGATGCTTGTGAAAAAGTAGAGCAAGGGAAGAGGATTGAGTTATGAGGAATGATGTCACAATTATCTATTTTAATATATATAAACATAGATGACTATAAACTTTTTCACCTAGAGATATCATAGTTGCTAATGAGATAAAATCCTTGTTTTTCCTCCTTGGGAATTAAAAAGCAAAAAAGGGTTTTAAAATTTTTGAAACGAGTTCGGTGAACTGGGTTTTCCTCTGTGGAACTTCAAAGTTTGGCAATAAGAGTTAAGACATTGGTTTTGGTTGATGTAGTTTGGTGGTGACAACAACTTTCTTCATCTCAAGTTTTCACATTTACATAGCTTAAGGTCTAAACATTGATTTGTGACCTCAAAAAGTTTCGGTGTTACACTAGAATATGGAGTCTAAAGTCTCCAACTTTGGTTTGTGCAACATGCAAATGTGACATGAGAGCTTCAAGTTCAAGCAGAGAGCTCTATTATTGCTGACAACATGTCAGCACTGTCACCATCTCCGGCATCTTCCACCGTTGCGCCACCACCATAGTTATTGCCATCCACCACCGCAGACCATTTCCCCAGCACATAACAGTTCAACTTTGCCATCGTCGTCAGCATCTTCAAGCCCACAACCTCTGGCCATCCCAACAGCTCAACCTCCTTCCCTGCCATTGTCTCCTCTACTAGTCACATTGTCACCTCCGCTGTCACAACCGCCTAGGGTTGTTGTGGGGAGGGATTTGGGGTTTTGAATTTTTGATTACTTTTGGATTCGGCAATTGGAGTCATCCAGCATAGAGAAAACGTATCATAAGAACACTTAATGTACCAAGTTGGCACTCAATAGATGAAATTTCTATAGAAGATGATAGAAGAACTAACATAATGACACTTATTATTTTTCAAGGATTAAAATGATGTCAACTATCTTTTAAGGATCAAATTGACGTTACTCATATCTTTCGAAAATTAGAATAGTAGTTTACTCATTTTTTAAATAATTTTCATGAAAAGAAATTTTTAGAACAAATAATTAAATGAAATTCTAATTAACCATCATCACAAGTTAGGACTATATGAATTTGTTCACATTTATTTATTTCATAAAAATAATTTATTTATCTAATTATGAGAATTTTTCGTATAGTTTTATTGATCAATATCCTAATTCTCTTTCAATTTTTCTGTTATCAACCTGATTTAAAGGTTTTGATTGTTGTGTGAATGAAAAGATATTTGAGATAAATTAAAGCAAATGTGAATAAAATGATGAGACAAACATATAAAGAATAGACAATTTAGCATATGGAATAAGATTTTTATTGAAAATCGTCTAAAGCTACATTAATTCTCATGGCAAAACTAAAGAGGTATTTCTTGTGAGCAACATTTGTCATATTGAATTTTGATGATAACCAAACAAAGGATTCCGCACCAAGAAGTCAAGAACAAGTTCACAAGGAGTACTCAAGACTTATAGGCTTTTACTTATCATTGTAAGAGTTATAAATTGTTTAAATCACCTAGCAAGCATTTTGTTTCATTCTTTCAAAACTATTCCTAAAATAAGGTTTGATAAAAAGATAGTAATCTTTAAAAATGCTTTGGAAAGAAAGATTTTTTAACATTCAAAAATGAGTTTTTAAGTCACTTGTAGTCGACTACAAGATTGATGTAGTCGACTACACAGCTGGAAAATGTTAAATTTACAACGTTTTTCCAAAAGTCAGAACAAACGTGTAGTCGACTACACAAGTATTGTAGTCGACTACCAATAGGCAAAGTCTTGAAATGCCTGTCTTTTTGAAATGTCCCGAGGATGCTTGTAGTCGACTACAATTATGAGGTAGTCGACTACAATGCTGATAAAAATACTTTTGCTAAATACATGTTAACCCGAGGACATTTGTAGTAGACTACCAAAGCTATTGTAGTCGACTACATCGTTTTAAAATTGTTCCTTTTTAAAAATGCATAAACCAGAGGAGACATGTAATCGACTACATAAGCTCTGTAGTCGACTACATATTAGTTTTGATTATATATCTAAGTTGCCTTGCTTTTAAAAGAGAATCCGAGAGCTATTGTAGTCGACTACCTTGTAAGTGTAGTCGACTACATGCATTCATGTTAATAATAAACTCTCGTGTTTTTAAAAGTCAGAAAGGCTTGGTAGTCGACTACAACAGTCGTGTAGTCGACTACACACGCTCCAGAAACTTTTCCAACGGCTAGTTTGAATATTGTTTCGATACCTACCTACTACCCAACGGATCAAAAACTTGTAAGAGCTATTTATAGCTCATCTAAATTAAGTTTCACATAGACAAAAGATCAGAAATTCATTTTGAAAGAGCTTTTTCTAATCTTCAGTTCATCATACTCTGTTTTCTATTTGAAAGAGCTTGCTTAGTGATTTGATCATATACTCATCTGTTCTTCAAGTTGTATATCTGCTCTTGTGAGAGTTACAATCTACCAAAAACCATTAGATTATCTTGTGTAAGTTGAAGGAGAGAAAATCCTTGTTGTATTGAGGGAGGCTCTTGCACATAGAGGGTGGAGGATCCCATACTAAGTGAAGAGTGCTCTTTATTGTAAGGGTTTTTATCAAGCACCCAAGTTAGAAGCTTGAAGTATAGTTGAAATCTCGGGTGGACGATCTCGAGGACTGGACGTAGATCACAAGAAGTGATTGAACCAGTATAAATCTTGTTTGCATTCTCTCAACCCTTATCTTTTACTTATAAGTTATATTCTATCAACTTATCTAACTTGATGTTTTTAATATTGTGAATTCTTGTCTTATACTTTCTGTATCAAAAAGCTCATTAATTTTAGTCATTATCCTTTGCAAGTCCATTCAGCTTAAATAATTAGCATCATTAAAATAAACATTGCGAAAGTTTTTGAAAACTCAATTCACCCCCCCTCCTGAGTTATTGAAGCCACTTGGTAACAAGTGGTATCAGAGCTTGACTCTTGTGTAAAGAGCTTAACAGCTTCAAGAGATGGCTTCTTTTCAATTTGCTTTACCCGAAGGAGCTTCTATAAATAGACCTCCAGCTTTCAATGGTACTGGTTATACTTATTGGAAAGAAAGAATAAGAATTTTCATGGAATCTATTGATATTGATATTTGGGATGCCGTTGAAAATGGTGCTTTTGTTCCAAAGAAGGTGGTTGATAACCATGAGGTTCTTAAACCAAGAGCTGAATGGACTGATGATGATAAAAAGAAAGTTCAACATAATGCTAAGGCCAAAAACATCATTACTAGTGCCTTAGGTTATGATGAATATTTTCGCATCTCCAACTGCAAAACTGCAAAAGAAATGTGGGATGCACTTCAAGTAACCCATGAAGGAACCAGTGAGGTAAAGAGGTCTAGAATTAGCACTCTCATACATGAGTATGAACTCTTTAGAATGAATCAAGGTGAAAGCATACAAGATATGCAAAAGAGATTCACTCATATAGTTAATCATTTATCTTCATTGGGAAAAACATTTCCAGATGAAGATTTAATTAACAAAGTTTTGAGATGTTGAAACAGGGAATGGCAACCCAAAGTGACAGCAATTTTAGAATCAAGAAACTTAGCAACAATGACTCTTCCAACACTTTTTGGAAAACTCCAAGAACATGAAATGGAGTTAATAAGACTGAGTGAACATGAAGGAGTTGACAAGAAGAAGAAAGGAATAGCTCTAAAGGCAACCTCATCTCACTATGATAATGAAGATGATGATGAAGGCTCTATAGAGGATCTTGAAATAAATGAAGAAAACCTTAGTCTTCTTGTGAGAAAATTTGGAAAATTTCTCAAAAAGGAAAACAATGGAAGAAGGCCACCCTTTCCTCCAAAGAAAAACTTCAAAGGAGAAGGTTCAACACCTACTCCACCTACTTGCTTTGAATGTGGCAAACCAGGTCACATGAAGATGGACTGTCCGCTATATCAAAAGAAGATGGAAAGATTTGATAGAAAACCAAAGCAAGAAAAGAAAGGAAGAAGAGCATACATTGCATGGGAGGACAATGACTTGAGCTTATCGGATGACTCCGACAATGAGGAAGCCAATCTTTGTCTCATGGCAAATGATGATTTAGAGGTAACATCTCAATCCCTTGATATACAATCTTCTTATGATGAATTACAAGAAGCATTTGAAGAATTGCATGAAGAATCTATGAGATTAGCAAAGTTAGTGTCAACCTCAAAAAAATCTATCATGTCTTTAGAAAATCAAATTGCTTGTTTAAATAAGGAGATTGAGGAACTAAAATTAGAAAATGAAACCCTTGGATTGATTGATGCTAATTCTTCCTGCTCTACTTGTATATCTCATAAAAATGTTCCCTCATCATCCTCTTCATGTTACTCCTGCTTAAATTCTGAAAAAGAAATTGAGGACTTGAAAAACACTCTTGCAAAGTTTACTTTTGGAAGAGACAATCTCAACACATTGCTTGGAAAACAAAGATGTGTATTTGATAAAGCAGGTTTGGGATACAATCCCAAGACTCAACAAAAATCCTATAAAAGTTTCTTTGTTTCCACAACAATGTCAAGTAGCCCATTTATAACTTGTTTTTATTGTGGCAAGAAAGGACATAGTGCATCTACATGTAGAGTCAGAAAGAATTTACATGTTGGACAAAAGAAGATATGGGTTCCTAAGGGCACCTTGCCCAAAACTGACATCAAAGGACCCAAGAAAATTTGGGTACCTAAAACCAAAACTTAAATTTGCTTGTAGGTGTGCTTGAAGGCCAAGAGTTCAAAATGGTATCTTGATAGTGGTTGCTCCAAGCACATGACAGGAGATGAGTCAAAGTTTTCCTTCTTTATACCCAAAGAGCATGGACATGTCACCTTTGGAGATAACAATAAAGGAAAAATTCTTGGCACTGGAAAAGTTGGTAAAACTCCCTCAACATCTATTGAAAATGTGTTGTTAGTTGATGGACTTAAACATAACTTACTTAGCATTAGTCAATTGTGTGACAAGAATAATAGAGTTATTTTTGATTCAAATTGTTGCATAGTTGAGGATAAAAATGATAAACAAGTCAAGTTTGTTGGTCATAGAGTGGATAACATTTATATGATTAGTCTAGATGAAATATCCTCAAATGATGCAAAATGCCTAGTGAGTAAGGAAAATGATTCATGGTTATGGCATAGAAGAGTTGCACACATTCACATGGATCATTTAAATAAACTAATTTCCAAAGACTTAGTAATTGGACTCCCAAAGCTTCATTTTACAAAAGACAAACTTTGTGATGCTTGTCAAAAAGGAAAACAAGTAAATGTCTCTTTCAAAAGCAAAAATATTGTTTCAACCTCTAGACCTTTACAACTTTTACACATGGACCTTTTTGGACCATCAAGAACAATGAGCTTTGGTGGGAATTACTATGCACTTGTGATTGTGGATGATTATTCTAGATTTACGTGGACATTATTTCTTGCCCATAAGAATGAAGCTTATAAAGCTTTTAGAAGACTTGCAAAGTTAATCCAAAATGAGAAAAACTCTAGTATTGTATCCATAAGAAGTGATCATGGTGGGGAATTTGAAAATCAAGATTTTGAAAACTTTTGTAATGAAAGTGGAATTGAACACAATTTTTCAGCCCCTAGAACTCCACAACAAAATGGAGTTGTAGAAAGAAAAAATCGAAGCTTAGAAGAAATGGTTAGAACCATGCTCAATGAGACTAATCTTCCTAAATATTTTTGGGCCGATGCGGTAAGCACCGCTTGTTATGTAATAAATAGGGCACTAATAAGGCCCATTTTGAAGAAAACTCCTTATGAACTTTACAAAGGAAGAAAACCAAATATTTCTCACCTTCATGTCTTTGGATGCAAATGCTTTGTTTTAAATAATGGAAAGGATAACTTAGGCAAGTTTGATGCAAAATCTGATGAAGGAATATTTCTTGGCTATTCATTAACTAGCAAAGCATTTAGAGTCTATAATAAAAGAACAATGACAATTGAGGAATCAATACATATTGCTTTTGATGAAACAAACTCCCTAGAGCCAAAAGAAGATGTCGTTGATGATATTGTGGAAAATTTGACTGATATTCACTTAAATGACAAAGTGGAGAACCTTAAGAAAGAAGAACAAGGAGAGATTGCTTCCCCACAACAAGGTCAATCTCAAATCAATGACTTACCAAGAGAATGGAGAACGCATAGGAACCATCCACTTGACTTGGTAATTGGTGATGTCTCTCAAAAGGTAATTACTCGAAACTCCATTAAAAATGTATGCAATCATTTAGCTTTTGTTTCTCAAGTTGAACCAAAAAACATAGATGAGGCCATAAATGATGAAAATTGGATCTTGGCAATGCAAGAAGAATTAAATCAATTTGAGAGGAACCAAGTTTGGGAACTTGTTCCAAGACCCAATGATCATCCCATTATTGGCACCAAATGGGTTTTTAGGAACAAACTTGATGAAACCGGAATAATTACAAGAAATAAAGCTAGGCTAGTAGCTAAAGGTTATAATCAAGAAGAAGGAATAGATTATGAAGAAACCTATGCTCCGGTTGCTAGATTAGAAGCTATTCGAATGTTACTTGCATATGCCCGCATCATGAACTTTAAACTTTATCAAATGGACGTAAAAAGTGCCTTCCTAAATGGTTTTATTCAAGAAGAAGTGTATGTTGACCAACCTCCTGGTTTTGAAAATTATAAACTGCCCAATCATGTTTTTAAACTTAAAAGGCATTGTATGGCTTAAAACAAGCTCCTAGAGCTTGGTATGAAAGATCGAGCAAGTTTCTTTTAGAAAAAGGTTTTACTAGAGGAAAAGTTGACACAACACTTTTCATTAAAAATAGAAATCATGACATTCTCCTTGTACAAATCTATGTAGATGATATCATTTTTGGTGCTACTAATGAATCTCTATGTAAGGAATTTGCCAACATCATGCAAAGTGAATTTGAAATGTCTATGATGGGAGAGCTCACCTTCTTTCTTGGATTGCAAATCAAGCAAACAAGTGAAGGAATCTTCATTAACCAATCCAAATACTGCAAGGAATTGCTCAAAAGATTTGAAATGGAAAATTCAAAGATTTTTGACACTCCCATGAGCACCTCTTTACTTAGGTTGGACAAAGATGAAGGTGGTAAGCCCATAGAAATTACAAAATATAGAGGTATGATTGGCTCACTACTATATCTTATCGCTAGTAGACCGGATATCATGTTTAGTGTGTGCATGTGTGCTAGATTTCAAGCAAATCCTAAGGAATCACACTTAAGTGTGTTAAAAGAATTATGAGGTATCTAGTTGGCACTCAACAAATGGGTTTGTGGTACCCCAAGGGTGCCTCAAGTAGTCTAGTTGGTTATTCCGATTCTGATCTTCTTTGGATGCAAAATGGATAGGAAAAGTACTAGTGGAACTTGTCACTTTCTAGGATGCTCTCTTGTCTCTTGGCATAGCAAGAAGCAAAATAGTGTGGCATTGTCTCTTCTTTGGTGAATATGTTGCGGCTGGAAGTTGTTGTGCTCAAATCCTTTGGATGAAGCAACAACTTCTAGACTATGGACTTAAGCTTGATCACATCCCTATAAGATGTGATAACACTAGTGCAATTAACTTGACTAAAAATCCCATAATGCACTCTAGAACCAAGCACATTGAAATTAGGCACCATTTTATAAGAGATCATGTACAAAATGGAGATTGTGTAGTTGAATTTGTAGAAACAACAAAACAACTTGCTGATATCTTTACCAAACCACTTGCAAAAGAAAATTTCTTTTTTATAAGAAGAGAACTTGGAATGATTGATCACAGTTGCATTTAAAGACCTTGTTTCTATTTCATTGTTATACAATTTTTTTTCAATTACTGACTTAGGCATCGGAGGTTTCCCTAAATTTGTTTTGCAGGTAATCCTAATATAGCCTAAGTCCCCCAATTTTAGATTGATGAAGTTTTGGACAAATTGATTAAGCTAAAAAGTGTTTTCAGAAGCAAGGTAGTCGACTACACAGATATTGTAGTCGACTACACACAGGTAATGAAGCTTCTCTCGTGCAATTTTATTTTTTCCAGAAAGCATTGGTAGTCGACTACACAGGTATTGTAGTCGACTACAATTACAGTTTTTTTTTAAAACTGAAAATAAATTCTCAGAAGCTCATTGTAGTCGACTACCCTAACACTTGTAGTCGACTACACAGTGCAACAAGTTGCAACAGAAGCAACTTGTAGTCGACTACAAGTTGGGCGTAGTCGACTACAATTGCGGGTTTTAAATACCCCAAGGCAGCCGTTCATCTCATTTCTCCTTCTTCTCTCCTGCGACCCACTCCTCTCTCTCTCTCTCAAATCTCTTCCCAAACCCTAGCCGCCCAATCCCTTCACCAAACCCTCCTCTCACTTCATCGTTTCATCATCATCATGGCAAGCTCCTCCTCTGCTCCCAAACGAAAGAAAACCACCCATAGCCATGTCTCAATTCCTCCAACCCTCAACCTGCGACGGTATTTCACCAAGGAAGAGCAGATGATCAAGTTCACCAATGACTTTCAATCTCGTCCTATAGTGGCACCCCGCTATCTAGATGAGATCTTTCTACGGATCGAAGGTTTCGCTCTTCCGCATTTGCTCAAAGATTTGCAACTCGATGCCTTCACTAGGATTCTCTGTCCGATTTACCCACAATTGGTGAAGGTATTCTTTTGCAACTTCAAGTATCATAATAAACGCATTTCCTCTGAAGTCAAGAAAATTAAGATAGATCTAGGCTTTTCTGAACTCGCTGAACTCACCAGCATTCCCCTTATCCCTGGGCGAAGTGAAGAAAGTTTAGAAGATTTTGAGAAAACTGCAGCAACTTGGAGTGTGCTTAGAGAATGTGGACCATTTCCAACCTCTAGGTTTAAAGTAGGATATTTATCTGTTGAGAATCGGCTACTTCATTATATTTTATGCCGAGTTTTGCTTCCGAGAAATGGGAACTATGCCACCGTTTCTGAAGAAGATTTGCTATACATGTGGGCACTAAACAAAAGAGTGAAACTCAACTGGGCTTATCGCATCATGAAGCATATGGAACGTGTCTCTGAGAAACCTGGACCTGCACTTCCATACGCCATGCTGATAACCAAAATTCTAGAAAAGTTTAATGTGCCCTTGGAAGGTGAAAACTCAATTACGGTCACCGATGCTAACCGGATCCGTGAACAAAACCTTAGGAAAATGGGCTTGAAGAAGGTTGACATGCATTGGGTACGAGATGTCAAGATGAGGAGTTTGATGATCACCCACTCACCACCACATGGAGGAAGATCACCACCATCTAATGCTTATCCTTCAGGACCAATGCCGACTACTCTCACGGCATAGCCGAGATTATGACTGGCTCCACGATCGACCTCCTTTGTGAAAGAAGACTTATTTGGGAGGGTAGTTGCTATGGAGACTCATCTTCACTCCATGGATGCGCGGCTTGAACGTCTTGAAACCTCAGTTGGAGACTTGACTTCCCAAATGACCGATGTCACTTTCCAGCTAAACCAACTGACCATTCCAGCAGATGATCCTACTCAACATGAATTGGCTGGCTCAGATGACGAGGATGAGGATGAAGACGAGGACGATGATGGGGCTTAGACTTTTCCTAGGATTTCTCTTTATTTTATCTTATTATGTTTTGAACAAATCCAAAGTTTATGCCATTTAGTTATTTGATGTTGAACAAGTTAAATGTTTGATCTTTACTTGACTTAATGCTGGATTGTTATTTATCTTCTCTCAAAGTTTATCATGACTATTTTGTTACCCTTATTTGATAATGCCAAAAGGGGGAGAAATATGTTAAATGAAATGGAATGAATATGCATGTTAAATGAAATGGAATGAATATGCTTATATGACTAAATAACATGCTAATATGTATTTCATAATGAAGGTACAATGAAATAAATAAATAAAAAATTGAAATGCTCCTATTGTAAAACTAAGGGGGAAGTCAATACAATATGAAATCGCTCCTGCTGCGACTTTTCCTAAACTCTGATTATCAAAGGGGGAGATTTTGTTTATTTATTCTATTACTGACATTTCTCACTCCACAGTTATATTGTTTGTCATCATCAAAAAGGGGGAGAATGTGAGCAACATTTGTCATATTGAATTTTGATGATAACCAAACAAAGGATTCCACACCAAGAAGTCAAGAACAAGTTCACAAGGAGTACTCAAGACTTATAGGCTTTTACTTATCATTGTAAGAGTTATAAATTGTTTAAATCACCTAGCAAGCATTTTGTTTCATTCTTTCAAAACTATTCCTAAAATAAGGTTTGATAAAAAGATAGTAATCTTTAAAAATGCTTTGGAAAGAAAGATTTTTTAACATTCAAAAATGAGTTTTTAAGTCACTTGTAGTCGACTACAAGATTGATGTAGTCGACTACACAGCTGGAAAATGTTAAATTTACAACGTTTTTCCAAAAGTCAGAACAAACGTGTAGTCGACTACACAAGTATTGTAGTCGACTACCAATAGGCAAAATCTTGAAATGCCTGTCTTTTTGAAATGTCCCGAGGATGCTTGTAGTCGACTACAATTATGAGGTAGTCGACTACAATGCTGATAAAAATACTTTTGCTAAATACATGTTAACCCGAGGACATTTGTAGTAGACTACCAAAGCTATTGTAGTCGACTACATCGTTTTAAAATTGTTCCTTTTTAAAAATGCATAAACCAGAGGAGACATGTAATCGACTACATAAGCTCTGTAGTCGACTACATATTAGTTTTGATTATATATCTAAGTTGCCTTGCTTTTAAAAGAGAATCCGAGAGCTATTGTAGTCGACTACCTTGTAAGTGTAGTTGACTACATGCATTCTGTTAATAATAAACTCTCGTGTTTTTAAAAGTCAGAAAGGCTTGGTAGTCGACTACAACAGTCGTGTAGTCGACTACACACGCTCCAGAAACTTTTCCAACGGCTAGTTTGAATATTGTTTCGATACCTACCTACTACCCAACGGATCAAAAACTTGTAAGAGCTATTTATAGCTCATCTAAATTAAGTTTCACATAGACAAAAGATCAGAAATTCATTTTGAAAGAGCTTTTTCTAATCTTCAGTTCATCATACTCTGTTTTCTATTTGAAAGAGCTTGCTTAGTGATTTGATCATATACTCATCTGTTCTTCAAGTTGTATATCTGCTCTTGTGAGAGTTACAATCTACCAAAAACCATTAGATTATCTTGTGTAAGTTGAAGGAGAGAAAATCCTTGTTGTATTGAGGGAGGCTCTTGCACATAGAGGGTGGAGGATCCCATACTAAGTGAAGAGTGCTCTTTATTGTAAGGGTTTTTATCAAGCACCCAAGTTAGAAGCTTGAAGTATAGTTGAAATCTCGGGTGGACGATCTCGAGGACTGGACGTAGATCACAAGAAGTGATTGAACCAGTATAAATCTTGTTTGCATTCTCTCAACCCTTATCTTTTACTTATAAGTTATATTCTATCAACTTATCTAACTTGATGTTTTTAATATTGTGAATTCTTGTCTTATACTTTCTGTATCAAAAAGCTCATTAATTTTAGTCATTATCCTTTGCAAGTCCATTCAGCTTAAATAATTAGCATCATTAAAATAAACATTGCGAAAGTTTTTGAAAACTCAATTCACCCCCCTCTTGAGTTATTGAAGCCACTTGGTAACATTTCTCACATTTGAGAAGTTAAAATGTCATCGTTATCACAACTAATAAAATACTTCCTCAGATTAATACCTAAAATATCAAGCTCACAAGTGCCTCTAGATTATACAATCACCTCCTAGGATACAATGTTTATTACTTTATTATATCAAGAACCACGGTTCACCATCAAATGAAAATTTGAAAGATAAATCTAGAGTTGATTAATCAAAAGAAGCATCCATATAGACGGATAAAAAAAAAGACTATGTTGCTGAACCATCCCAAAGACCACCCCAAGACAACATAGCACCAGACCAAAGTAAGGATAACAATGAAATACATAATAAAAAACTGAAACTATTCATAACAACTTATATGGTGATTTCATAACATTATCAAACTGAACATAAATAGAGCAAAAAATAGCCTACCAACATTAGGCCCGTTAGGATAGAGCTGGCGCACCCCTTGTTCTTTCAAGCTTGGTAGAATGTCACTAGTGTATATATAAATAATAAAACAAACATAATATTAAGAAATGTATAATAGGATATTATCATGCCAAAAAGATCCATGCATAAAACTACAAGAAATATCCACGCATAAAAACACAAATAGACAAATAAAGAGTTTGTGAAAACTGCACTCTTAACATAACGATAGCCACTATATATGCATTTCAAACCTAAGGAAAGATTGCATTTAAATCCTTAGAAATAAATAAATAAAATGAAGACTTTAAAAACAAGTTAGCATGTCATCCAATCACAACCTAAAAAGTCAGTATAGCAACTTACTAGGTAGTCATATTTATTAAAACATCTTTCGAACCTATATAAGTTGTTTTATACTTATTTTTATAAGCTTCGTGAAAGTTGAAAACAGTTCAAGCGGCAATATCTATTTTTATAATAATTTTTGACTAAACTAACCTTCATAAATTACCAAAATTTCATTCTTCCATAATCACTTCTCTCAAAATGCTTATTTAAACCTTATTCAACTTATTTTAGACCGATAGGGGATTGTTCCAGTACTCATATTTTTTTTCAGGGTATTGATACCCAGAGTGAGTTATCTAGCATTCATTAGGTGTTATTTATATTTAATAGACTTTCTAACATTTATTGTGAAACTAACAATCAATAAATAATTGACAACTCACCTTAGGTACCAAACCTATCAGGATATCATAGCAATTCCTACACTAATAACATAACTTATTTAACAATCCCACTTACATAAGCCGACTATCCAAATGGGACCATTATACAACTTTCAAGAGATCAAAATCACAGAGAGAGGGTAAACCAAACCCCTTACAGTGTAATTGGATCCAAAACAAACGTAAGTCCCTTGTATAGGAGGAGGAGGCTCCGAAGCAAAGTTAGGGTTTTGCAAGTAATCTTTGTAGAGTCTGTAATAAGGTGGCAGTGGCTGGTATGTATATATATATATTGTAATCAAAACCCTTAAGGAACACCTACACCTACAGATCATACGTGCATCTCAACTTCAAAATCTGTATGAACAAATAAAGAAGAACCAAATTGCATCAGAGCCATAACTTACCCCCTAAACAAAATGGCAGCTTGATCCTTCAAATACAAGAATGCCCAATTCAGCGTTCACGGTGATAAGGTAGAATCATCTACAATTTAAACCCTAGAAGAAAACGCAGATTTTTACCTGAGGGCTGGGAAGTGAGAAAAGCAATTTCACTGATTTAGAAAAAATCCAATGAATTATTAAGGAGTAAGAATGTGAAAAATGAGTTAAAAGTTTTATTATTATTATTATAAATCAAGCAATAAAAGTATGATTTTATTGCTTTTTTAAATGAAATTCAAATTAATAATAATTTGTACTTATTCTCCAAAAAACCTCAAATTGGAGAAATGGAAAAGCTAGAGCAGGGGATCTGTGATGTTGGTGTAAACAAAAAGAATATAAATAAATTTTATTTTGAATAATGTTATTTATTACGAATGAACAATGATGAATTATAAGAGTGAAATTAGATTAGTTACAAAGATGGGATCCATATTTTTTTAAAACTTAAGATATATCACAACAAAATCTCTTTAGTGTATACATTCGTGAAATTTAATTTGTGATATATAGCATTATTCATTATTTAAATATGTCGTAGTAGTGATTGATATGGCAGTATGACTGTGATGGTGGCGACAAGTGGTAATACAGATAGAAAGGAGCAACTATAAAAATGGTGGCAAATTTAGGTGTTTTAATTTTATAGATTTATTTGAGTTTAGAGAAACTTCTCACGTAAAATAGTAATTGAAATTATTTATGAAGGAAGGAAATAAGTCCATCCAATTTTATATAGAATGGTCATTTCTTCATTAGATAGAACAAACATTCTTTACAGAATGACTATTCCCTTTGCAAAGTTGTTATTAGACATTAGAATAACACATTTTCATTTTTTTTTTCCTTCTCCCATCGCTTAAGAAACACGAACACGAGAGATCGACATGCCGACATAATAAAATTTTGTCCTATCAAAATTTTAATATGGTATAAATTGAACATGACTCTTTTCGAAATATTTGTACTTCATAACTCATCGCATTTCTTCCAACGTAATATGCATATTATAGTTACACTATACTAAACTCTCTTATATAAACTCTATTATAGCTAAATATTTGTCTAAATATCTAAAATTCTCACGGGTTTGAAAAGGCATCACATGTCCACATGCAATAGAGTGAATAGATATCTTTGCTTAATAATGTACATATGATATATCTTGGATTATCTCATACCCATTTACTAAAAATAGGCATCTTGCTCAATTAACATCTTGGATGCCTAAAATTACAAGCTTGTGCACCAAATACATGCTAAATGACAATTATAATAGGATTTACAACCATTCAACCTGAATGCCTAAAAACAGGATGCATTTTTTTACAATTTCTATTCAGTTTATTTTGTCCTCAAACAAATTTTATGGCATTTTAAATCGTTATTCGTTACAGCAGTTATCTATAACATATCAATGAACTAGACTTGTTGCACCAGGTCGGTATTCTCCAATTCCTAGTAAGTCCTGTAAAAGTAGCAACCGGCTAAAAATTAGTAGTGTAAGTTGGCATACAAGTTTTGGTTGTGTGTATCATGTTGTGATGTCGTACATTTATTTTATGGCAACCATTCCTAGGGAACTATCAGAGAAAGCAAGTTATAAAATAAAAAAAGAAATAAAAACAGGCAGCACAAGAATAGATATTGCAATAAAATAAGAAATGTAATTATGTTGCCAATTGTAAAGAACCAATTTAACATAATTTTTTTAAGTTGTTTGGTATAATCCCAAGAATGATTTTTATCTCTAATATTAATATTAATAAATATTGTCATTGGAATTAACCTTTTAGTTTAACTAATGTATATATTAATTATTAAATCCTGAAAGGGAAGAAGACAAAATGAAGTTGCATTGAAGAGCACAACTAAATGCTTTGGAGATGATCTAGTGTTAGCATATGTTGGCTGACTGCACGATTATATGTGACTATATGAAGCACAAGTAGATGAAAGCTGCCAATAAGATCTTACCATGTCATTCAACGCGAGGGGAAAAGCAGCTAAAGGCAATAGAAAGTCACAGCAAATGATTGAAAAAATAATTCGAAAAAATACAACACGATGACAGATGACCTACTTGACATGCTTTATTTTTGGCTCTAGTCTCTGCTGTGCTTGGAATATCATGATTTGGTTTCTGAAATCTTTTTTCGCGACGATCACAAGAGCCCCATCCATCTGAGAACCTGCCACCCCTGATGAAATGAAAAGATCGATAACAAAGGGCAGTAATTGTGGTAAAAATAGAGAACATTTGGAAGGGAAATGAATTGAAACTACCAAACAAGAAACATACTGCATGTACGCACGAATCACAAACTCAGCACGCTGAACATTGCGATTCTCATCAAACTCAATATTCTTGTCTCTGATTTCATAAGAAATATTGAAGTAACAAGATATCTTTCTCCAACCTATAGAAAACACATGCACCATGTTACATCTAATGTATCATTTTCATAGAAAAGAGAGACAAACTTTGTTTACCTGACTTTTTAATGAAATGGTTCCCCGAAATCAAAGTATAATCGGTTTTCTCCAAAATCTGTCCGTTGAAGGCACAACAAAGGATTGATTAGTGAATCCTAAGTGAAAAGAAAATAATGGCACCACAGATAATTGCATAAATTCCTGTGGGAGATATTTTTGGAACATGCACAAACAAAGCTTAAAGTGTATTACAACTATTAAATACTAAAATCCAAACTTGGAGCATGTGCTCATATGCCTCTGGTCACAAGTACTATTAAAGAAAAAAAAAACTATACCAAAGATTAAAGGCCTTGAATTTATCCAGACAAGCAGGTCAATGAGATATGGTTGGCAAACATGCTTTAAAGGCCTTGATTTATATAGACATATGGGCTAATGTGAGCTATTGTTGTTGAATGTCGAGAAAATATGGTTTCAAGAAGGACAGATATTCCAAATGGAAAGTAGCTAGTTCTTCGATGATTTTTTCAAGAACATGACATGAGGCACAGAACCAGTGAAAACGGAAAGGGGGAATAAAAGAAATCATCATCACATAGCCGCCCAATTAATGGTAGACAAAAGACAGGAAGTGTTGGTACTAGGCCAGCATTGACAAGGCTCACGAAAGGTTGGAGTTAAATCGAATGTAATGTTCAAACTTCGAACTAATGCACTTAAATAGAGAAAAGTTACGCCCCCAACTATCAGCTTTAAATTTTAGCATAATGGTAAGCGCTCAATCCTACAAAAACAGAGGATAAATCTTATTTTAGATCCATGTGTAAACTGAACTTCATATAAGCGGACTTTACATGTAGTGCAGAGGTTTGAATCAAACTAGAAGCATCTTGAGGCCATGAAAAAGCTGCTGAAGCAGAGATTAGTCTCACAACCAAAAAGTGTGGACACCTTATGGTCTTACAAAAAAAAAAAAATCTTATTTTGGATCATCTAATATTAAAGAAGCCTAAAAAAAAAGGCTTGAAAAGATGGACACATTGAAATTATAATTTCTTACCCACATTATGTAACACAACTCTAGAAACATTGATTTTCCACTGTCTACTTCAAAAGACCTTATAATGTTTCTTTATGCCAATTTTACATGTTTCTCATTACCTCTTCCAATTTATATCTTTTAAATCAAACAGTAATCAAATCTTGCTTTCATCAGTAAACAGAAAAAGGTCCAAAATGGTTCCAGGCACCAAAACAGCACGTCCAAGCAAAAAACTTGAGCCTAAAATCTGAAAACAGAAACACATGAATTTGAAAAAAATTACCGCCATAGCAGCATTCTGGTACTCCTTAAACAACGAAACCGAAGGGAACCTTCCAGACAAGCTATGCCTCATGCTCTCCTTCTCCTCGTTCCTCCCGAAACGCCGCGGCGGCGGCGAAACCTCCGTGTAACCGCTCACCTCGTACGCTCCGAACTTCCCGATCTCCGGCGAAAGGTGCGCCTCCGGCGACGAAAAGTCCGGCGATGGCGGCGTTCTCTGCACATTTCTGACCAAAGCGAGAGGGCTACTTTCGCTGGCCTCCGAAGGGAAATTCCTCGCCACCTTCCTCGGCGGCCGGTAAGACCAAGGCTCGTGCACCACTTCGCCGCCGTCGCCGGAGATCCTCTGGAACTTCGCCGGCGGCAAGGGTTTTGAGATCGGAGATGGAGGTTGGCGATTGTGGTGTTTGATTGTGAGGGATTTGTTGCACTTCGATGAGGAATGCGATGCCGTGGCGGAATCGATCACGGCCCACAAAGCGGCGTCGTCGAGGTCCTTGTCGTCGACGACGACGACGGGGTAGGGTATCGGCGAGGCCATTTTGGGAGAATTAGGGTTTTGAATTGGGAAATTTTGGAGGAGAAATTTTAGGGTTTCAGTGCTCGGAATCGTGAGGAGGAAGATGAGGTTCCATTGAAATTGTCGTTCTGAACTCTGAAGGGAGCCCGCGGCAATTGCAATTTGAATTGAAGGGGTGAAACTACGTCGTAACGAGTTCACTCGAAAATTGGAATATTGTTCTTTTTTGCTTTCTTTCTTTTAATTTTTTTTACGAGGAAACACTCATTTTTTATTTTTTAAAGATTTAAGTGTCATTAATTTAATCTTTTTATAATAAATATATTAAAATAAGAATTTAATTTTAATTTACTGGGAAAATTTTACACTGTCATCTAATTATGTGCTGACACATCATTACAAGGGTTAGACTTTCTACATGGTTGTTGTGATAGTCAAACTCTTTTAATGATTTGGCAACACATAATTGGATGACAGTGTAAAAAAACTTTACACTGACGGTGGATCAAAATTAAACTCTTAAAATAATCTTTCAATGTTAATTTATGACATTAAATTGATTTTTTTAGAGAACTAATTTGATGTTAAAAATTAATATTAAAAGATAAATTTGATTATAAAATTGACATTGAAAGTCTTATTTTATGTATTTATTGTTGGATGACCAAAATCATGACCAATGATTAAAATAAATATTTACTCTTTTTTTATCCCAATATTTTTTTAATATTATTCTTCTAAATTTATTTTTTAGAATAATGGGCTTTTAGCAATATCAACATGTTTGTTCATCATAGCTTATGCATGCTTGGTTTTGATTATTTTACACTTAAAAAAGATTGCCAAATTTATCTTTTGAACATTTTGATTATAAGTTTTTCTTAAATCAAAATAAGCTAATTCAAACACACACAATGTAAAATTTATTTCTATTATTAAATTATATCTTGTTATATTATTAAATGAGTTTGATTATGATAAAAACTTTTCAAAATGTTAAACTTCATAAATAACGTAACAATATATAATTAAATAATAATGTAAAAGAGTTCTCATTAATACTAAATCAGAATTAAATTCATTCAAATAATATCACATATATCATGTATATCGACATTCTTTGGATGTTTACTAAATTATTTTATTTTTAAAAAATAATAAAATTAAATATTGATAGCATTATAGTTTAAATTACTCTACTCTTATGCCATGTTTAGATTAGGAGGAATTGTACCAAAAAAAGATTAGGAAGAATGAAGCTAAGGTATAGAAAGAAAAAGGATGACCCAAAAAAACAAAGGAAAATAATTTTCCACTTATATTCCATCATCTATCAAGCACAGAGGAGTGAAAATTAAAACCCATCTCACTCCATTTTCACATTCGAAAGATCTTAAGAAGAGACATGATTGGATGTGCTAGAACCAGCTGAATTCCAGTTTTTATCTTCAAAAAATAGTTGAGCCATATTTAACTAGAAAGATCTTTCGAATGACATTGTCAAGTTTTGCCAAGCAGAGGGATATAGATATCAAAATTGCCATACTATATACCAGTCTATTGAGAAAAACAGAGATTTACATTATCATTCTTTTTAATCTTTCAAGGCACTAAAGCAAGACTTCCATTTATCTTTGAATGTCCTAAAAAAAGCTGTTAGTGTTGGTTTTCCCATGACAAGAGATGTTATGTAGGGCCTCCAAAAAGATTGGCCTGCCGGCGAGGCAACCCAAAATTCTGATAACACCTTATTTCACCTCCAAACCCAGCTGTCACAATTACCAAGCCCCACGCTGAAGGTTGAATTGTTGGGGTACCATGGCTACTGTCAAATGATGAATAAGAGGAAGACCAAGATGCAGATGATGGAGTAGCAGCAGCAGCAGATATAGAAGGTGAATCACCATGCCTAATTGAGGCAGAAGCTGAAGTAAATGAATCACCAAATCCAGAATCTGTACGTGAAATTGCTTCAAGGTCTTCCTCTGTGGGATTTGAGGTACTTTCTGTGGCTTGGTTGTTACTTTTCTTGGGAAGAGGTGGCAACATTCTCTTACTATTTGCAAATGAATCGCCAATTCCAGATTCAGTGTGTGAAATTGCTGCGAGGTCTTCCTCTGGGGAGGTTGAGGCACTTTCTGTGACATGGTTATTACTTTTCTTTGGAAGAGGTGGCAGCATTCTCTTACTATTTGCACCTGAGGTGGTGTCATCTCCACAAGTAGAAAGTGCCTGAGATGTTGTAGAACGTTTTGAGTGCCTTTTGGAATGATGCACTGGCACTAGTGGCGGATCACCCTTAATTGTACAAGGCCATGGTATTGCTACTGAAACGTCTTTACATTGGAAGTGCTCGTGAGATTGGGTAACAAGCACATTTCTACTTTTTCCAAAGCCTGCACTGCGAGGCTCTTCATGCTTCCATACATATACTTGAGAATCTTCACTTGCACTTATGATATATCTTCCATCTGGACTAAATGAAGCTGCAATTTGGCTATTTGCATTTCGAAAACCTGTTTTTACCATTATATTCCACTATTATATTGGCTAACTAGGAAAGTGCAAAAACCCAGCCATTTTTTAAATAGGAGAAAAATAGTTTTAGATAATATGATGTTATCACCTTTGAACTTATGAATAACTTCTGAACCATCCACAATTCTTATCCTGGAATCAGCTGAAGTAACAAGCACTTCTGATGGATTGCTTGGGGAAAACTATAAAAGATACAAAGCCAGTCAGTTTGCTTTTCTGACATTAAAACTTTTGATGGCAAGAGAACATAAGCTATCTTATTGCACTTGAAGATCAGAATTTACCTGGAAACCAGTAACCTTTCTTAGTAGAGATTTCTTCTTGTGTCGAATCTCAATTGTGCTTGTTTGTGTTAATTTGCATTCTGGAAGACCATATAGAAATGAGAAATGACAACTTAATGTAAAGAATATGAAATTATGAGTGAGATAATATATAAAATTATAAATAGATTCCAAAATGGTGCATGATGATATATAAATATGAAGAATAGACTAGTGGAGCGATTAATACCTTCTGTGCTGTAAGTACGACAATTTCCTTTATGTGTACCAACAAGAGCAGCCTACAATAATGAAAAATGACACCTGGGGTCAAAACCAATGCATAACTATTGAATTTTGTTTTGTTAATCTACGTTACAGCAACCAATGTATGACTACAAATAAGAAATGGGTAGGGGAAAAAAACCATACGTGACCATCAGGGGTGTAAGAAACTGCAGTAACCATTTCATGGATATCAATCCAATCCACGACTTGACGTGTAGGGATGTTCCATATTCTGACCTTAGCATCAAGGGAGCCACTAATGAAATAATCATCGTCTATAGGATTGAACTGTATACAGGTTACTGCCATGTCCAATCCCACAACAAAGAGGAAGTAAAAAAGGCAATTAAGTAAAATTCATATGCAACATATCTCCCAAGAAAGATTAAAAAAGAGAGGAAAAAAATCATATATATATATATATGACATTAAAATGATGGACCAAAGTCAGAACATATCACCATAGTCATTATGTGCAAAGAATTTCAAGCATGTCTTAGTTTCCAAGTCCCACAACCTCACTGTTTTATCCATTGAAGATGAGAGAAGTAGCTGCAAGGGAAAATCCATAAAAAAAATTAAATTAAACCTCTTATTGTGTTTGCATATAAAATCTAAAATATTTGAAATTTTCTATACGAACACGAGAATTTAAAAAAGGAACCAAATCAAGTGGAGTGATAGAGAAGCTTACCTGAGATTTAGACCAGGACAAGTCCAAAACTTCATCCAAATGACCTTGGAAAGAGCAATATGGTTTCTCAGAGAGGGAGAACACAGTTTCAGGGACATGAACATATTCCGGAACCGTGCTCCCTCTTTTGCTTCCAAATTTCCCCTTCTTCTTCTTCTCACATGACAATGATGGATGAATAGGAGTAAGATTTCCTTCCTCTGGCCTCAACGACATAACTTCATATTCTTGCACTTCCCACACATGAATTATCTTATCCTCTCCAGCACTTGCAAGATAATGTCCATCACAACTAAACTTAATGGTCCAAATGCAGCCCTCATGAGCTTGAAATTCTTGACACAAATGCAAAGCAGAAAGCTCTTTATGTGACTTTCCACTTTGCCGAACTCGCATCCATTCATTCTTGGCGGGTTTCGTCTCCAATTGCTGCTGAACCTGCACTGGCACCTCTCTTTCTCTTTCACCAATGAACCCACTTGCCACACCCTTTATGTTCTTCAACAATGCAGCTCCCCTTCTCTTGCTCATCCTCAAGCTCCTAGAGATGTAAGAATTCGATGAGAATTTCCTCCCATACCCATCATTCCTCGTAACATTTGCGCGCCTCATCAATTCTTTCACAACAGATGAATGCCCAACTGTCTTCTCAAACTCCTCCATGGTTAACTGCTTCCCAGTCTGCAAATCACTTAGCCTATTCCACATCCCATCTTCACCATATTCATTCACTATAAATTCCTTCCCGGTATCCAAATTTTTGATCAAAAAGAACGCCCTAACATCCGATGACAGCTTCCTACCACGCCGGTCCGATTCCCCTGCCTCACCGGCAGCATCCTTCTCAAGCACCCTGCTTCCATTCGTATAGGGGATCATTCGAGCACGAGGCACAGCTATCTCCGTGGCGGTCCTCGTGAGTCTCTGCTTTGAAACCTTTCCTATCAACTCCTCTTTCCTTAATCTTGACATGGAAAACGATTCGATGTCTCCCTCGGAACGCGAACGAACCAAAACAAACGAAACAGGGGAACGCTCTGTTTTTGGTTCCAACAAAACAGAGGAAACAGGGGAAGAACGCTCTGTTTTTGTTGGTTCCACTGCATTGTGAACATTAAAAGATGAAGAAGGATGATGAGGGTCACCACCATTTTCGAACTTCTTCGAAATGGCGCGACCAATGGCATCGCTTGTGGCCTTTAGTAGCTCTTTGTTTTGGTCCAAACCCATGCCATGAAGCAACCGTTTTCGCCGTTCTGTGATGGATCCGGGTGCAGCCATCCAAATGTCATAGTTCGGGCCCGAAGATGCTGCCATGGTGACTGCCCCGGTTTGTGAAAATGTTGTGTACTTGTGAGAGTGGATGGAGGAGATGGCGGAGGCGAAGGACATGCGGCTGTCTTCGAAATCCTCGTCTTCTTCGTCGGAGGAAGAAGCCAAGTCCAGAGGCACGGCGGTGGAGAGGCGGTTGTAGGTCTCGAAGAAGCGCTCGTCGTCTTCATCGTCGTCGCCGCCGAGGCCGTCCCAGTTCATGGTGAGCGTTTTCCGGCGTTCCATGGTAGCCATCGGCGGCAGGAGGTGGGGCTGGATAATGGGGTGGTGAACAAGAAAATGGAAAGTGATGGAAAAGAAGGTGCTTTGATTATTACTATAATAATAATAATTATTATTAATTTATTGATTAATTAGTAATAATATTAATAATAATAATAATAATTGTTATTATTCTTATGTTTTTGTTTGTGTTTCAAGGTTTGGGGTAGAGAAAGTGGAAGAGAGGAAATCAGGGGAAGAAGGAGAGGTTTGTTACCGTTATGGATTTTGGAGGCAAAGAAATAGTCAACGTATTGCTATTTACATTTCTGCAGAGATAGGTTCTTCGTAGTACACATGCTTTGCTAAGAAGATTTTTTTGTTTTGTGTGATTTAATTGCATATTTTGCTTTCCCTGTGAACATGCTTTCATCACTTGTTGCCACGTTTGTGGATTTTACTACTTGGAAAATGGTTGGCCAACTTGACCATTTAGTTTCTGTTAATTCATAATTGTTATTCTTTCTTTCTTAGACTATCCTTTTCTAAATTTGTCTTTCCCCTCAATAGGCTTGAAACTTTTTTGACCAGCATTGTGTTTATGCTTTTTTTTTTTTGCTTAATTGAAAACAAAATGGCGATCAACATTTCGGTTTGAGTGAATTAAAAAAAAAGAATCTCAATCATTTTTATTATCATTTTTGCAATAAAAGTATTACAATTTGAACTTAAAAATTATACTTATTTGATATAAGTAATAAGTTTTAGAGGGAGTTATAACGGTATTACGATGAATTTAGTATCTAAATTGTTAATTATTTATTAACTATTAATTATATAATAAATATTTAAAAATTTATTAAATATAAATAATAACTAATAAATACTTTATAACTTATTTTAAAAATATTAATATATTAAAAAAAATACCAAAATAATCATACTTTTAGAAGTTTTCAATTTAGATCAGTTTTATTTTCAAATTTATAATTACGCTTAATAGAGAGAGAGAGAGAGAGTACAAAATGAGCTGGTTGGAGGGTTCTTTTCATTGGTTCTCTCTTTCTTTTCGTATGTTGAATATCATTTCCCTAGTTTTATACTTCTTTTTTTTATGCTTTCCTTTGTCGGTGAGGTTATTTACTCAAAAATATAATATGCAAAAACTCTTGTGAAAATCATAGTTCTGAATCAGAAAAAGAAAAAAATGGCGAAGGAGGAGGAGATTGGGATCCCAATTCACGACACGCTTGAGCCTGTCTATGGGGGAGGATCTGAGCTGGAAGAAGCACAGTGTCGTTTGGACAATCTGCGGTGCAAGTTTGTGGAAATCTTCGGGGAGCATCCTCAGCTGTTTTCTCGGTCACCTGGGAGACTCAACTTGATCGGTGAGCACATCGACTACGAGGGGTATTCCGTGTTGCCCATGGCAATCCGACAAGACACAATTGTCGCCATTCGGAAAAACCAAGGCCAAAACATTCTTAGGATCGCCAATGCAAATGATCAAAAATATACCATGTGTACTTACCCTGCTGATCCCAACCAGGTACACACATTCTTTTCATGCTTTCTTTTTTATTTTATTTATTTTTTATTTTTTATTTTTTGTGTGCACGTGCAACTTTATGTATTAAACATGAAAATTGGTTACGAGTTGTTACGATACCGTATTGAGTTGTGAAGTATTTATTGATAGTTGATTTCAAGTTTAAAAGCTTATTAAATATAATTAATAACTAATGGATAACTCACTTGGGTATCATTACCTAAAAAAAATATATGGATACTAGATTAATCCTAAATTGGCTAAACTTTTAAGGGGTTTAAGATTTTTTCATTAAATTTAGCACCCCATTTTTACCAAAGTTTCGGGGTTTATGTATTACAAAACAAACTTTGTGCATCAAACATGAAAATGGGCCAAACTTCAGTGATTTAATATGTATTTTATCCTTTTTATTTTTTTGGTAATGTATAATAGTTGCTTTGTTTTTCTTGCAGGCACTGGACTTGAAGAATCACAAATGGGGCCATTATTTTATTTGTGGGTGGGTTAGAATATTCAATTTTTCCTCTCTTGTTTTGATTGTTTTAAGGTATATATAATACAAATTGTATTTCGTTTGAACTATTAGTGCTGTAGTTACAAAAATTTAATGTGCTTACTTACAGTGTACTTTTTAAAAATTTTAGAAGTGCTTACAAGTCATTTTAATGATGTATTTACATTTTGTGGACTGCAAAGCAAAATCATATGTTGTAGCTATGAATGTAGAATGATAGATGTTGGCCATCTTCTTTTGTAAATGTTTTATTTTTCTTCTGTTTATCATGATTAAGGGAAAATTGTTTTATTGTTTAATTTGGTATAAATTGATGATAAGGCTTCTGTAGGTACAAAGGATTTTATGACTATGTAAAATTGAAAGGAGTGGATGTTGGTCAACCGGTTGGACTTGATGTTCTTGTTGATGGGACAGTTCTGACAGGTGTGTTAATTTGTTTAATTTTGAGATTTGAATGGTGCTGCTGAAGACATCCAAATTGACTGAATTTAGTTCATGAGTAGTCTTCTTTGATACTATGTCAGAGATGATAGAGCCGTGTCTTTTGTTTGTTACAAGAGTTAAATCCAATGAACAATATTTTCTTTTTATAAAGGATCAGGATTATCGAGCTCTACAGCGTTTGTTTGTTCTTCAACAATTGCTATTATGGCTGCATTTGGTGTGAACTTCCCAAAGGTATGCCATCTATGCTGGAATATAGTTTCTAGTTTGTACCTTGAGGGGGCTTCGGTTTTAGAGTCACCTTTAAATCATTTGAATGGAGGCGACATGGACAATCTAGCCAAATTGTGGCATTGTGAAATGTTTTTGATTTATCTCCTAAGATTATAAATTTTTTCACAGTAATTATTTGGATATTTCATATGACAGTACCAATGGATTTTCACATGTCGTTCAGGTAACAAAAATGATCCTTGAAGTGTATGTAAGCCAATAGCATATCTTAATTCTATATCAGGATCACTACTGATAGGATAGTATTACTGGAATTTCACATGTTATTCATTAAATGATATAGTCTCTATTTTGAACTAATTGTGACAGTTGAAATTCATAACCTTGATTTCTTCATGATTCTATTTTTGTGTTTTTTTAAATGTACTTACTTTATAGTAGAAGAGGCTAAATATGCACTGTTTTATGTAATAATTTAATTTTACCTTTTGTCTATAGTCTTCCTATTATCTGAGATACATTATAATTACCTTTTGCATGAACTGACAAATTACCACATGGCTTAGATTGAAAACATGCATTTCTTTTGGAAAACATTTTATTTTATTTTTTAAAATTATTTACATTTCATGTTTCTAACATTCATATGTTGTTGACAGAAAGAAATTGCACAAGTTACATGTGAATGTGAAAGACACATAGGAACACAATCTGGAGGGATGGATCAGGTTGTACACATCTTTTATTGCAGAAGTGTACTATTGTAATTTTAATGCAAATGTGTCCCAATGAACTGTCCAAGCTTGGATTTTTCTTCAAATTACCTTCCCATGATAGCCTTGATACCTGCTTCATAACAGCTTCTTGAAAATTGGCACAGATTGACTAGTTTTGTTTTTAACTATCACATAAAGTATAGCACCTCAGGTGAGCCTATTTGTATTTCTGGTTTACTAATCTATTATTCAGAATAAAACTATGTTAAGCATCTTGTCCTGGGTTCAATCCTTGGGGCGGTGTGTATGGAAAAAATGTAATTGGGAGGGGTCCCCACTTCGGACGCTTGACAATGTCTCAAGGGATTAGTCTCCTGCCTTCCCCCGCACGCGTGCGCGGGTGGGGGGATACCCCAGGAAACCAAAAAAGAATAAAACTATGTTAAGGAGATTCTACTTGGGCTTTGCTTTCTGTTTATTATCATATGAAGTGTGAATTTTGAAATGCAAACTCTATACAATATCAAATACTTTTTAGAATCAATCTTTTGATAGTAACAGGTTGAGTTGAATTTTGTGTTGCTAAATTTTTCATTTCCCTAACTTTTAAGGCTGGTTACTGGTAAGTCCTTGTATATGAGGCCTGAATTTAAAAACTAGTGTAGGCTCCAAATCACAGTTGAAGCCTGTTACATTACTCTGCTTCTATCCAGCTTTTATGATAGCTCTTTTGTAAATAAATTTGAATTGATACACAGTTCATGTCTATTGCATAGTTTAGATAAGCCTCCACAGCCAATTGGTCTTTCTCTTAGAACACCTGACCATGTACCAGGACTTGTATAATTTTCTTGTTTGTATTTGATAGGCAATCTCTGTCATGGCCAAAACTGGGTTTGCAGAGCTGATTGATTTTAACCCTATTCGTGCAACAGATGTGCAACTTCCTGCTGGTGGGACTTTCGTAATAGCTCATTCTTTGGCAGAGTCTCAAAAGGCTGTCACTGCTGCTACAAATTATAATAATAGGGTTGTTGAATGTCATTTGGCGTCTGTAAGTACTTTTCAACATGAGATTGTATATGTTTCATTCTGATTTCTTATTTAAAGCCCCTAAGCATAATGTGAACTATGTTGATGCAAGGGATGGAGGTTGATGGTGGGATGCAATCAGCCTTGCTGACCAACTTGATGTACCCCTCCCCCTCCCTAGTCTGTCACTCTAGGCATTGGACAAAATAATAATAATAATAATAATAATAATAATAATAATAATAATAATAATCATGATCATGATCATCATCATCATCATAATCATAATCATAATCATAATCATCATAATCATATTAGTTTGTTCAGATATTTATTAAAGAAACATTAACTGATTATACAGAAAACTCTTGCCATTTAAGTTTGGCAAGTGGTAGACATGATTTTGAATTTATGATACTTTTTTTCTTTATACTATCCAATATTACATTTTTCATTATGTTTCGAATAGTATCAATATAGACTAATAATATTCTATTTTCGTAACTGCATTTTCATTCTTTTTCCCTATCAACTACTATAGCACCATCAATTTTCATGACGTGTAAGAGTACACATTTATCTTGGAAGGGAATGCAGAGGTAGACTGGAAAAATCTAATTAGATTTTAGTCTTTTCATGGCTCAAAATCTAAAGCTTTGCATTAGCTATATATTTTATTAAATAGGAAGAAAAAAGGTGAAAACCTGTTCATTTGAGATGCCTTTGCTCCTTTGATGTTGGAGGCAAAAGTGCAATCACCATGTGTGTGTGTGTTTATGTACACACTTGTCCTCTTTTGTTTGGTAGACCTGCAACTTGCTAGCCCTCTTTTATTGTCATTTATATGTGTTACTGTAATTTTTTCCAGATTGTTCTGGGTATAAAGCTAGGAATGAAACCACAAGAGGCAATATCAAAAGTTAAAACACTTTCTGATGTTGAAGGGTTATGCTTATCATTTGCAAGTAGTCATAAATCTTCTGATCCTGTCCTTGCTGTGAAGGTAATTTTACCTTGTATTGTTCCATTAGTGTTTTATTTTTTTAAATTTCTAATTCTTGTCATTATGAATACCACATATGAGTGCTATTTTAGTTTATATGAATTTATATAATTTTTAGTGACTGCTTTATTTACATTTGTGATATTGTAATCCTTTTAAATAAAAAGACTCCTTTTGCTACAGGAGTTTTTGAAGGAAGAACCATATACCACTGAAGAAATTGAGAAATTTACCGAGGAAAAGCTCACCTCAATTTTTAGCAGTAATCCGGTTTATTTGGATGTCATAAAAGTTGCTGAGCACTACAAGTTATGTCAGGTACTTTTTATACATCCCAGTAGCTAAGTTACTTTAATCTCACTGGTATAATAAGATCCGAATATACTTCCTTTTTTGAAGTGTTTTCTTCATCAACTTTTAGTTTTAAATGGTATTGGTTTTATAATGCTGATGAGGTCGTGTTTAATTCTCTGGATTGTATTACCATCTAGAAGGCATTCATGTATGACTTACTCCAGTTGGAAAATATCTAATATTTTTCTGTCTTTTCTATCACATGGTGCCAAATATCATTTCTCATTGGTTGTAAAGCTACTATCATGTAACTTTTATGTGTTATTTAACTTTGATACATTATTTTTAGAGAGCTGCCCATGTGTATTCAGAAGCCAAGAGGGTACATGCTTTCAAGGATATTGTATCATCAAAACTAAGGTGAGTCTTTGGATTGATCATAGCTATACTATTTTATGTATGCTCTTTCACTTTTATGTAATTCTCATGAGCAAGACATTTCTGGACATGACTTTTGTTTTTTTTTTTTTTTGTTGCCATCTATAAAGATATGACTTCAAAACATCTAATCCAAAAGATAAATCCAATCATTGGAGCATATATTTTAACCCAAGAAAAATTAGAAGTACTAAAAGCTCTCTGATTGAATAAGTCTATTTTATTAGGTGCATGATGCTATTTCTGTTTTTTTGACATGCAGACATTAGCTGATGGAAAAATGTTGCTATGCTGTACTGCTGCTTAAAATTTAATGATCTGATATGCTAGGCTTATGAGCGTTTAAATTAAATGTGACATTAAGGACATATTTAGGCCAACCTGTTGACGTGTTACTAGTTACACATCCTGCTAATATACATCCCTGGCTTGCATTATTATGGATATGTGGATTTGAAGTATCTGGTCTTGGGTATAAATTGGATGAGGATCACTTTGAATTTCTTCCAATGTGTATTCTAGTGCATGATTGAGCTAAAAGTTTGATATTCTGTCTCTTTAATTTCATCAAAATATCTCGAGGATTCTTCTTATGTTGAGTTGTATATTTTGGGATCCTTTTGTTGGTTAGCAATATTTCCAATTTTCTTGGATCTTAACTATTCATTATTTTTTCAGCGAGGAGGAGATGCTAAAGAAGCTTGGCGACCTTATGAATGAGAGTCATTATAGCTGTAGTGTTTTATATGAATGCAGGTACTAACATCCATTACTGGGTTTCAGAATGCGGTCTGTTATTTCACTTATTTGAAAAGAGCATGTTTTTTTGTCTTGGACTGTGTCTGGTGGGCTGTCTAGTTAAGCCATGATTTGTGTTATCAACCTTCAAATTACTGGATAAATAATGCTGCTTGTACAGTATCATCTTCTTTTTCTTTCTTTCTTTTTATTATTGTTGTTATTGTTATTATTATTATTACAACATAAAATTGATATTTTCTTGTTTCTTGTTCATGGAATCAGCTGTTCAGAGTTGGAGGAACTCATCAAAATTTGTTGTGAAAATGGTGCTCTTGGGGCAAGGCTTACTGGAGCTGGATGGGGTGGTTGTGCTGTAGCTTTGGTGAAAGAGAGCATTGTCCCGCAATTTATCCTTGATTTGAAGGTTTGCTGTTATATACTACTACTTAACAATTATAGTTAATCATTGTAATAAGCAAATAGTTAATGACAGATTCTAAATATATTTCAGGAACGTTTCTACCAGTCTAGGATTGACAAGGGCGACATCAGCAAGAACGATCTTGACCTTTATGTATTTGCTTCTAAGCCATCAAGTGGTGCTGCCATTTTCAAGCTTTAGTATTATATCAATATCTTGGTCCTTTTTTACTTTTGGAGGCTGAAAACATGTTAGGGTTTGCCAAAATATCTAAATAAAGTATCATGTGCAATCTCTGATGGTATATAATTCAGTGGTACCCCAATGTTGTCATATCAAGTTACTTCTGATTTGCAAATCAACAATTAACTAAAATGAACAAATTTATTTGCCGAATAGCAGTGAAGTCAGCTTATGTTATTAGATAGAACAGTACTATATCGCATCTTCATCTAGTTATGATTTCTTTTCTGCTCTATTATCACCCTGGCTCCATGCCAGTGTCAAAGGGGGAATTAGAAAGGGTGATGAATTTTGGTCAGAAAGGTCTCGATGAAGTTAGACTATGACTTGTTTTGTTGGGGTCATGAGGGATAGGAAACTGGGATTAGAGGAGGGGAAGAGGGTAAGGGACTATGCTCCTTATTAATTTTGTTTAGCCTGGGACTTATCTCACTTTCTCTCTTCCCATGCTTCATCCAAGTTACGTAGCCCCTGGCTAAATTTCCTTTTGTAAATAGCTCTGTAGCTTGGGCAGTTGATGGCATAAATGAGCACTATAGGACCAACGGGTTTTGCATAATACTACTGGAGTCTCTGTTGCAAGTTTATGGGTCACGGTTGGAATCAAGGTGACCTTGCTTTGCACAACTGAGGGTGTTAATAATAGAACTCTGAAGGCTCACTTCTCACTTGAAGAGAACTGGATTGTAGATGGGCATCAAAGAGGAAAGGTGGATGAGAAGAGGGTAGTGGTGAACTGTAAACTATGAATGGTGGTGGAAGAAAAGGAAGGTAGTACCAAATGTGTCTTGTGCTTGTTACATATCATAAAAGATCTTACATAAATCTCAGCCATTTACTTACTTCAATGGTTGATATTTGATGTTGTACCGGTGTACCTTATTTTAGAGGGTGCACTATTGAAGGAATTTGAATGAGTGGGGAAACCCATGTTCAACCAAAGAAGCTTTAAGTGGCAAAAAAGAGGTATCCCAAACGAAATAGGCTAGCAAGTCATGGTAGGATCCTACAAGTGGCAACAAGAGATATCCCAAATAACATAAGCTAGCAAGTCATAGTAGGATCATATATTCAACATTATTCTTGACGACTCTCATCATTCATCCAAAGGTTTATTTTTTTTTTTTTTAACAGAATTTTGCCTTCATACAAGATCTTGTTGTAGAAGAAAATCATATTTTAGGATAAGTTATTCAATTGTATGCATTCATACAAGTTAAATTTTAGAGTTTGGGACATAAAGGTAGAAGCCCAAGGTCACAGTGAACCGATAAAACTAAGGGTAAAATACACATTACTCTCTTGTAGTATATGATATTTTCAACTTACTTCTTTAAACTATTTTTGTTGTCACCAAACCTCCCCAAAGTATGGTTTTAAATGAAAATTAACATTTTTAGTTAAATCAAATGGTGATGACATTTAAAACCATACTCCAGGAGGATTTAGTGACAAAAAAATAGTTTAAGGAAATAAATTGAGAATGTCATATATTACAGGAGAGTAATGTGTATTTTATCTAATCATATAATACCAGGTCATGTGCTGTGCACATGTCATCACCATTTGATTTAACTGAAAATGTTAGTTTTTATTTAAAATCATACTCTATGAGGGTTTAGTGATAAAAAAATAGATTAAGGAAGTAAATTGAGGATGTACCTAAAACTAAACCTAACTAAATTGATCAGTATTATGTTTGATTTGTTAGGGGTATCCGAATGCACAAGGTAACTAATTGGTTAGGTTTGATTCTTCAAGTAGTTTAATCGATTTGGTTGGTCCAAGGCCAGAGAAATCGAACGAAACCCAACTACTAGTGACCTCTAATCAAAATTGATCATATGCATAATGGTTATTCAATATATGTTGCTTGTTATTGATATCATTTTGGGGAATCATCTTGACTTTGATAGACAAAGAAAGATAGAAAAAAAAAATGATATGCAGAAGCAGGGCTTAAAAGTTAAAATTAAGGTCCCTAATTTTATGCTGCATCACTTATTTTTTGGAGTTGTACAAGGTTTTTTTTTTTTTTTTGGTTACATATCATTATAAGAATAGTAGAAATTTTTTATTTTTAAATTTTTTATGTCAACTTTATATCCCTTTTAAAGATGTATGGAGTGTATTGTAGAATTTATTTATTCATTTTTTAAAACGAACATAAAATTATATACACTAATATTTGCACATTTTTTTCTGTCATTTTTTTGGCATAAAAATTGGTCCCTGCACAGGATTCACATACGTGGTGGATCCCTTATGTAAGGATTGAACCAATCCCTCTGTAGGGGTTGAGTATAAATCTCCAAAATAGTTGTGCAAAACTGCAAATATATCATTTCCCTAAAACTATTTCCATGAAAAGTAATAGAAACATCTATAGCGAGAAAAGAAAATTAAATAGAAGCATCTAAATTCGGAAGAAAAACCAAATTGACCCATAATTAAGTCCGTAGGTATGTTTAGTTTATTGTTTGTTTTATTATATTAATAATCGCAGCGTGAAAATTTTATAGAATGAGATATATCTGTGCATAAATATAGTAAGCACACTCACGATGTATGTGGAATCTATAACACTGCCACACAAATTTTTTTAGGAAGAGGAAGGGGGATTAGTTTGGTGATATATATATATAAAATAGGGGGTATATTTATTGAGAGTAATGATTTATTGTGAGAGGTGAGAGGAGTCAATTTTGTTCATTAAATCTTACATAGATGATTAAGATTAAAAGTTACTTAAATGTCAAATGATCACTTAAAAAAGTTACATGACTTTATGTTTTATTCTTGACCATTGGATCATCCATGTATAGTCAAGATTAGATGTTACTTAAAGGTCATATGACCACTTAAAAAAGTTACATAACTTTATATTTTGATCTTGACCATACATGGATGATTCAATGGTCAAGATTTGCTCAAATCACTCATCTCATTAGATATGCCCATATATATAGGGAACATATCTAGTGAGAGGAGTGGTTTATTGTGAAAGTGAGAGGAGCAAATCTTGACCATTGGATCATCCTTGTATGGTCAAGATTAGATACTACTTAAAGGTCACATGACCACTTAAAAAAGTCACATAACTTTATGTTTTAATCTTGACCATACATATTACTTCACATATTTAACTGAAAAACTAGAGTCAAATAATAATTTTTTATTTTTATTTTTTATGATTGGGAAGCCATTATTAGGACCAATCTCTATTTGAATTTTCATTCAATCTAATCTATATAATGAGAATTAATTTTGCATCTTCAATTATATAATGTTTTTGCATCTTCAATTACCTCGTAGATTAACAAAAACAATCATATAGAAACATCGCATCTAATATAAGGATTATTTCCAATCGCCACAAAACTCGTATAGTAGAGGTTTTAAAATGGGTCAACCCAAAGAAAAATATGGGTTTGATTAAAAAAATCTCATCCCAAACTAATTATGGGTCTGTTCAGCTCCACCCAAAAATAAGTTGACTCGACAATGTGATATTTCATTCTTGTGTTATATATTTAATTTTTTTTTATTTATGTCTTTGTTTGACTAGCTTGTTTTGTATAAAAAAGAATTAAATTTAGTGAATACATCTCAATCTTTTTTTTTTCATTTGTATATGATGTTCACTTGTTCTAGTTCTTTGAATTGATTAATTTATGATTTAATATATGTTTTATGAATATATCCTAAATCGTTTATGCCGAAAATAATATAAAAAATCTTCATTACTTATGTTGATGATACTTAATATAATTTATTATACTTGTATTGAATTTACGTACATAATTTTTGTGAACTTGGATTGATGTAAAAGTATTATTTATCAATAGTTTATTATTATATATACAAAAAGTGAAGAAAGACAAAAAAAAAAAGTGAAGTACGTGGCCCATAGCCTAGCTCGCATAGGACTAGGCTAGGCTGAGCTAGTTATTTGCTAGCCCACACACGTTGTGAGCTAGCCCAGCCTATCTTAAAATTAGCTTGGCCGGACCCAAATTAACACTACTGGCACCTTGTACTTTGAAGTTCTTCCTATGAGGGTAATATAGTATTTATCATGAAACCAGTCTACTATAGTATAAGGTACAAATTTAATGTTATTTACATTGTTGAATAATCTTTATAAATATCGAGTTTCATTAATCTAACCATTAAATTGAAAGCTTCAATAAGATATATCAAATTTAAAAATTTAAAAGTACTTATTTTATTATTTTATTTTAACGTATAATATATTTTTTAAAATATATAAATAATATATACATATAAATATGAACATCCAATTGATTTAAAATTTTGTAAGTATGATGATCACAACAATATAGATGGATTGATAAAATACATAAAATTATTTAATTTTACAGGACTTATTGTTACAGTAAGTGAATTCCAATAAATAATTGAAACTTTTGGTTAATTAAGTGTTTCTTAAAATTAAAAAAAGAACAGCAGAAAAAATCGTATTATTCTATACAAACAAAGCCACTACATGCCACAGCGGAAGAATATAATCATTCCTGCCATAACAACTGCTTCTGCTTGTTCGGTTGAACCTCTATCTTTTTAATGGAATCCGAAGACAGCTTCTCCAATCGTAAACCGGAAGGAAGAATCTCTCAGATGAACACCGAAAGAAAATGAAACCCAAATTTAACACTTTAGATGAATCTTGATTTTGTTTTTTGTTTTTTGTGTTAAAATAAATCTAGCAGAAT
Organism: Styphnolobium japonicum; assembly: GCA_023212625.1. Classification (NCBI taxonomy): domain Eukaryota; kingdom Viridiplantae; phylum Streptophyta; class Magnoliopsida; order Fabales; family Fabaceae; genus Styphnolobium; species Styphnolobium japonicum. The sequence continues at coordinate 20,998,315 of JALBWW010000014.1, forward strand.
AAATTCTCTTCCTTTAGAACATGGCTGATAGCACCAGCATCTTCATTGGTACAAAAGAAGCTGGTCGGATCAGTAAAGTTAGAAATTCTGTACTATTGCCACGGTCACTTTCACCCTTCTCTCTGTCCATACTTCACGTTGATCTTTTGAAATCCTTTAACTTTACACCATAACAAGTTCTTATAGAATAGCAATTAAGGTCTCAACAAGAGAAAACAAAAACGTTCAAAGCAACTTAACCACAAAAATAAAATACTAACTAATATTTGCCATTAATTGCAACCATTATTATGACCTATACACACACAAACTATGGAACATGTAGTTTTTGCATAAAAATTACATCAATTCGGTTCCTCTCTTCGAACTTTCTTGGTGCTTTGGTGAGAATCAGAAAGTAGAATCTGTTGGGTTGGGAACAATAATTCACCCTCTTTTGACAGATCAAGTGGGTGTGATCTGCAGTTGCAGTGAATGTAGAATGCTTTTCTTTTCAGAGATGGCTTGGATTTTATGGGTGCAGGTGGGCATTGCGTGGCCACTGGGATCCTGTGGTCCAAAGAAGTTGGAGTTCTGAACCCATCTTCTTCGTCTTCCACCTTTAGTTGCTCTCCTGATGATGCGGTACTTGCCTCTGAATCAGATTGCTTGAACACTATCCTACTCTGATGGCTTTCTTCTTTCTCTTGGTCATTAGTCTCTTCTTTTTTGTCTTGTGAATGAGACTCGGAACTGCTTGAAAGGCTCTCAGTGCTGATCTCACTTTGAAACTTCAACGTAGGTCTCTTCACAATCTCGAAATTGCTTAAATCTTCTTTATCATCTTTGATTAGAAAGAGCTCTTGACTTGACATGCTTGAGAAGAAGATATGCTCCATTTCTGAGTACATGAAGCTAACGCTGCTGAAGATGAAGAAACAATGAAAAAGAGCAAAAGAATGAATAGATACAAAAGAGAGGAGTTAGGGAGGTTGGTTATAGAGATCCCGCAAATGGGTGGAATATAATCGTCAAATCAAAATCCGTTCCTCTTTATTTAGTGATTTCTCTTAGCTTCTTTGGCTGCACTTTTGGGCCGGGGGATGTGTTTCTCTAACAATCTGTGTTTGTGTCTCACAAAAAGAGCGAGCGAGCGAGCGAGAGAGAGAGAGAGAGAGTTGTATGTGTATGGTGTAAAAAGAGAGGACATTGAGAGAGTTTTATAAGATGCATTGGATCCTACGCCAAACACAGGATATTGAAAAGCCTCCACCTTCCCACCAATTGGTGTTTATTCCTGTCATAAATATTACAACTTTTGAAGGGAATTAACGAGCTTTTAGCTAACAATGCGATTTTAAGAGAGTTAGTTTATTCACATGATATCAGAGTTTTTATGATTAGGTGATTAAGAATTTGATCATTGACGTCTTTTTTTTTAAATAAAATTGAATTTTAACATTAGTATAGTTGAATTTTAATATAAGGTATATTGGGCCTATGAAATGTACACACTTCAAACTTAAAAAGCTCTTGTGTGAGGGGACATGTTATAAATATAAATCATTTATGAATTTCCATTTAATAACTTTAGCTCTTACGAGAATTAGTCCTTAATAATTAACTTGACCATCCATTAATACTAGGTTATTCTCTTTGAAGTAATTATTTTTTATATAGAAAAGTTAGGGAAATTCAAAGTTACCTCAGTTCTAAGATTAGAGTATACCACAAGCATTAACTAAGGCTTACAATGGGTACTTACATCGAATCAAAGACTTTTGAGTTAACGCAGTTTGATCCTACCAATTTGGACCAACCTCATTGGCTTCTTGTATTTTTAGAATAAACACTTATTTTAATCATTAAAAGATATATATACATGATATTACATTAGTCATCTATTTATTGACGACATTATATAAGTCTTTCACTAATAGTTAATGACATTAGTTTTGTCATTTAATAATTAATTTGATGCCACTTTAAAGATTAATTTGGTAAAAAAATGTGACATTAAAAAACTATTTTAATGTTGGGTAACCCATTGGCTGCTCGCATAATTTTTTTTTAATTTTTAATTTGTTTGTATAAAAAAAACTTTCAATTTAAAAACTTAAAAGTTAATTAAACAATATTTTCTCAAGCAAAATACAAAATACAAGTACCATATAGGCTAGTAATGACAATTGGCAACCCCACACAAACACATTTGTGAAACTCTATTAGTTTATATTATTTATTTATTTGAATTTTTCCTTAAATCTTTAGATAGATGAAAGTACTCAATACTATGTCTATAAAATATAATATTTGATTTGAGATTATTAAATTTAAATTTATATCAAAATTTACAAATAAAAAAAAATTTCGCGGGATCCTTCTAAGCCTGTGAGTTAATGCGAGACGAGTCGAGCTGACTAATTTGTAACTCGTTTAAATGCGGATAATTTTAACCTGTCTCATTAAACCAAGAACCCGTCGCAAGCGAGTCTAAATGGGCGGCTCGACCCATTTAACAACCTTACTTGATGCATCTATGCGAGTGATTTGCTTCTTTGGGACCATTTGCTCACACCTGTTAATATTACAGCATCCCCTTTATCTCATATCTCTTGCTATTTGATACATCTATCATGACTACGATGTTTTGTTTCTCTTGCAAGCAATAGATAAGAACTATATGTACCAAAAGTATGACTTTACTAGAAGTCTACATCAAATATATTCATTTACCTGCTTTTTCAAAGGTGTTGTATTTTGCCTCAAAAAAAAAAAAAAAACTATATCATTCTAGAAGCCCAGTTCTATTTCCTAGGGATACTTAGATTCTCATTACTTTTCCATGTTTTTCTATTTTTGATTTTTTATTACATTTTTAATTTATTCATAATAGTCAAAGGAGTTATTAATCTGTTATTCTTTAGCCGAATAAGAGAAAAAGTATGCAAGGCACAGAAGCCGAATAAGATGGTTTAATGGGCATTGATTATTATTAAACAATCATTAAAGGTTCCAAGGATAGATCACATCGTATGTCACAAAAATTCAACATCTATCTATGACATTAACTAACCAAATTAATAGGCTTTTGCTTAAGTCAATGAACTCCTCCCTAAGGAGCCCCTTCCTTTTCTTCTTTCTTTCCTTTCTTGTGCTAAAAAATTACACACCCACCTAGGTATGTGTTTTGGGTAGAATACCCTAGTTAAAGTCAGAGCAAAAGATATAGCTTGAAATTTAAAAACCTTGTGTGGAAAATTTATTAGCCAAATCAAGAACTTGGCTTATATATGTATGATCTTCCACCTGAAGGAAATTATACAACTTGTATTGTTTAATTTGGAAGCTGGTCTGAAACGTAATTTTCTATGTGTGCTTGTATTGGATCCTCTGCTTTATGATGTCGCTTTCTACTTTGCCTTGGAGTAACGGGTGAAGAAGTAAAAGTCATAGTGTCCCATTCTGCCACTTAATTCAGGGATTGGTGACTTAGGATTCCTTCACTGAAAATGGAAGCAAATTCAGATTTGGTGAGCTTCCAAAGCTGGGGTAGCTGTCCCCTAATATTATCAACTACCATGATGTCTATTTTCAGCAGGGATATGTGTATTGTAGTCGATTCTTTGGCGACAAGATAAATTGAAAATAATGAGTTTGATTTGCTTTGTTGAGTAAAAACCAACGCAGCTGCAGAAAGCAAAGTGCATGGTTTTCATCATCAACTACAGCTTAACTTTTTGTTTCATATAAAAAAAATAGCATTTAACTAATATTTTATATTAATTCTAATTTCTAAGCCACAATTTTACAGATGCGGGGAAGAAACTCCGAGTTAGATAGGTGCTATTACACAATATTTAAGCTCATAATTGTCCAAAATTATATAAATGTCTCTATCTGAATTTGGCCAAAACAAATTCAAATGAAACTAGCTATACTTTATATGTAATTGTGACTAGTAGTGAAATTAAGTGTTTATATGTAAGTATCATTATTTTAACAAAACAAATTAAGGAACGCGAATCATTAAACAAATTTTGTTGAAGTTTTGGGATATGGTGACTATTTAATAATATTAGAGTTATAATTGTTGGTAATGATACAACAAAACATTAAAAAAAGAGCATCGGCATGGTTTTAAGCAAATAATTATGGTGTAGGAACAGAAAGATTTTCACTCTCATGAACCATCATTGCAATTCATGCTTGTGGCTTATGATTTTGCCTCCATTAATATCACCTATCATGTTCTGGGTCTCACCATCACTCACTTCTTCTATCTATATTTTGATTGTAAAATAGATATGAATTTGGCCACCCTTTACTGTTATCACCAATGTTGTGAAAGCCGGACCGGACAGTGAGCCGGAAAAACTTTCGGTTCAGGATCAACCGGTTCCACCGTCTGGTCGAACCGGATGATGTCATAATTACATTTTAAATAAACAAATAAAAAAATATACATATGCATGACTCATAACACATATTATCAATAATAAAATACATAATAAGGTTTTGAGGTTTTAATTATTAAGCCTTATGTCACTCTCAGTTGAGTAGTTAAGTGATTGAGAAATTAAAAAAAATTAAAAAAATAAAAAAAATTTAAAAAAAAAAATAAAGAGGACCGGTTCAACCCGGTTTTGTCCGGTTTTGACCGGTTTTGTCCGGTTTTGACCGGTTTTGTCCGGTTTTGACCGGTTCAATCCAGTCCAACCCGGTCCAACCATGAATCCGGTTCTGACATTGAACCAAAACCGGATGAGGACCCGGTTCACGGTCCGACCGGTCCGGACATCACTGGTTATCACAATTTTAGTTGACAAACAAAATTCTTGGGAAAAAAACAAGAATGCTCGTTGCTCGAACAGATACAGTGATGGGTCTTATTATTGGGCTTCACTCAACGGTGAGTCTCACCACTGTGTCTTTCCACACTGTTGATGCATTCTAGCACAACTCACAGTTCTATAATTTTTTATTTACAAAGTTTATTGGAAGAAAAATCAATAAAAAAAAACTCATTTTCGTATTGAATTTATAAATTTTCAATTGAAATTTATTTAATCTGTTTACATAAAACAACCAATTATTTACATATAGCAGTACCAACCACAAATAGTCAATTTCAGTAAAACTAACTATAGGAATCACATAATACTATATGACAGGACAAGTAGCTTTATAGCTGAATGACTAATGTTACTTATTTCGGTAACGAATTATGTTTGTTTCACATTTATGCTGCGTAGGTTTTAACACTATTGTTTCTATACATAATTGGTATTTACGTAGGGTTTATTTATCTGTACATTATTGTTGATATTTTTTTATTTGAAATTGAAAAAAATTGTAGTTGAACAAAAAAAAATAGAGACTTGAAAGAAATTAAAAAAAATGAAAAGAGAGAAAATATGATATATGTTCGATACTGTTATGATTGGACTGGGTTAGGCTTATGATATGACTTTTAGAATGATAATTACTAAGACCTAATCAACAGATGAGGATCAAGAATAAGACTCTTACATTGAAAATTTTGCCTGATCGATAGGCATGTTCAAAAGGAAGACCCCTTTATGAACTTTAAGAACTTGGGTATAAATAGGAGATAAACTCTACAAATATGGTCATGTACCCTAAACACTAGCCTATATTTTACTGTCATTGAATTGAGTGTCGCAGTATCTTTTACAAATGCCTCTATGTGGGATAACACTCTAACAGCTTTGGAAAGTGAATATTAGCATAGGAGCCCACATCCAAGTATCTAGACGTGAACAAAATAAAATAAAAAATTAAAGTTGTTTGGAGTGGAGGAATATTTTTGACTTGATTGCCAAGCTTTGTTAATAGTATAAATAGAAAGGATTGAAACTCTGACTGATTACCAAGTTCAAGATATTTGCATGATTTGATGTTCTTGCGATGCAGAAGAGGAATGGACCTCTAATTGGAAAGTACGTATACAAATCTCCTTGGTTGTGATCGTAATTGCAGAAGAGGAGAAAAATCTCCTATGTTGAAACAAAGTGGCACTGACACTTGATTTGTGGTATCTAATTAATGTGGAGTTGCTTGGGTTGAGTTGAGGTAATTCTATTTAATGATTTTACCAAAGTCCAGCTGAGAATTGTGGAGATTAATTTATTATTTGAAATTGAAAAAAAAAATTGAAGTTGAAGTTACAACCTGACAAGTAAAAAACTAAAAATAGAAGAAAAATGAACAGAAAGAGAAAAGAGGAAATAAAATAAAATAAAAACATAGATAAACTTACTTGCAGTAGAGGAAAAGTTATGTGATTTGATTATCAAATTTTGTTAATATTACAACTAGAAACAAATCTTCACTTATTATATGTGCTGCACTCTTGGCAGGGAGAAAGTTGGCGTACGTGTCACCGAAAAGAGAAGAATATTTGCTTAAAGAGTGATTTATTCTGCGGGCAACGTTTGCTATTTGATAGAATGTACGAAACTATATGTAATGAGTGCATTGTACCTCGTGTATGTTGTATCGCAAATAGGTTGATTTATTTGCCAATAATCCTAATGTGTATGCTATCGATCTTCACTCATTGATTGAGATAAAACAAATAGGAAAAAAAGCATAAGATAGTATTAAAAATGAGAAGGCTAAATACTTAAATCCTGAAAGACAAAGTCGCTAATATTGAGAGGGCGCTATCCTAATTCGAGCTTGAAAGATGTTGAGATACCTTTAATAAAAATAATAATAAATAAATCATGGATTCAAGATTTCTCTACTTATTGTGCATGCCTTTTCTGGAGCATGTCTTATTGGAGTTTATAGGATTCGGATTTCATTTCTTCAACACGGTGGTCAGTCATGTTGTCCACTATCTTGTGTCGCTTGCTATTGACATGTCATGGTCAGAACAGGAACAGCTCATATTTATAACAATGCAAATTATGTTATTTTCTTTCTTTTTCTCTTTTACATGTTTCATCTCTTTTTCTTTAAGGTTAGCCTACTTTGTTATGACTCGTTATGATTCCTTTTCTGAGGAGATTTTGGTCACATCTTGATACTCCAAAAGATAAAACTATTATTATGGTTGATCATGATTTAGGATCAGTTTTGGTCAACTTCAATAATGGGGCATGGTTTAGAGCAAGAACACAATGTACTTACACTGGTTTGAGGACCTTAATGATTAGCTGACTTTTTTTCCCTTAAATTAATACAATGAGTCAATTTGCATTCTTTACTTAATCTAATAAATTAGTTGTAATAATTTCCTTTTTCTTTTAATATAGGCGTCGTTATAATGTCTCCCAATAACAATTCACTATTTAATTCTTTTTTTTTTTTGAAAAAAAAAGATAGTAAGGATATATTATTTTAAGACTTCCAGACATGGTATTAATGACATACTTAGGATGCTAGAGACTCACCTAATAAAGGATGTCATATTGAGGAGCCAAGTTCAAAATATTTTAATCTTCTAAAACTGTTTAAATACAAAATTAAGAATTTTAAAAAAATAATTTGGAGGGCTCAAGCTATAAGAGGCTCCGCACCTTAGTTCTACATTCTGTATGTTAAGATTCTCCCCCTTCCTTCGAACCAAGCACTTTAGAAAATCATCTCCATTCGTTCACATTTAAGTTGGGACTATGTTGGGTCGAAGCAAAGCACACCAGAGCTCAACATGACAACATCATACGCTTATTCTGGCCTTCTTATTTGGACCTGTACCATCTTTGTTAAAAGTGGGCTTGGAGTTTAGCTCCATTTGTATTGTGATTTTACTTCTGAAGTTATTTGACCTATCCAAATGTTTAAAGTATTTGTAAGTAAGTATTTTTGGGTAACTTTAGTTTCGTAATATATTTAAATAATAATAATTTTTTATGAGTTGACTTAAAAAAATATATTTAACTATTGACTCTCTTAAATTGTCCACCTAAGAAGCTGTTACGGGTCTGTCAATTTTAAGCCCATTAAAATTTTTGAATTTACCCATTATACCTAAATACTTTCAATTAGGTTTCGTTTATGCAATCCAATTGAACATCATACTCCTTATTCAATTGATGCAACTTGTTTGGGTAGTTTGTTTAAAATATATTTTTTGAATTAAATGTTTTAAAAGAATTAACTTTAAATTTCTTTTTTAAAAGAATGAGTAGTTTTGTGTTTGTAAATATTCATCTAAACATAATTTTATACGAATGCGTTGTTTAAATAGTATTTAGTAAAATTATTTTTATATGTGAGGTTACTAAAACAAAAAAGAATACAATTTGTTTGTGTAAACATATTATTTTAATGATGACAAGTTAATAAATTAGACCCAAAATGCATTTTCCCCGAAATGTTTTCTTTCCCAGAATTTTGAGCGCTATAATGCTTCTTAACAATCTTTTTTAATCAAACATCACTTTAACCCCAAAATACATTTTGAGAGTCATAATGAATTATGACATTCCAAAATGCAATGTTCAATGCAAATCAAACATGCATGCTATTAGCCTTCACATAAATTTATTATTCATCATGACAAAAAAGAAGAAAAAAAACATTTTAGTCCTTATAGACAGATAAAAGTCCTCTTTTCTTGCAGGGTCAAAATTATTATTAAAAAAAAAAACCTCTAGTGGCTGATGTAACTATTGGTTTTTGATTGGGCTTGCCTACAACCAACAGCCAAACCCCTCTTCGTCTGATATTATAAGTTGAATCATAACTTCATACTTTTCAGAATAAATAAAATTTATATGACAGGTAAAGAAAGTGTTATCACTGTATAATATAAATTAATAGTGATATTTTAAAAAATGATCATTTTCTTTTATAACAGTCTAATTTATAATGTTATTAATTTGTAATATACATCGACCAACACTACTATATAATTATCCCATAATTTCAAATACACTATTCAATAATATACATACAAAAGAGAAAGAACCATTACTGATTTTTCTTTTCTTAATTGAAAAAAGATTAAAATAAAAAAGGTTGTATGAAGTTTTACTTGACTCATGGAGAGTTCACATAAACCTTTCTTTTCTTCTTGAGACCAAAAGGAGTAATCTCACTATCACATACATCTGAACCATGCCACACATGTCTAGGCAGATATCGCCGGAAATAGAAGTAATCGGAGCTGAAATGGGAGCCGTCGAGTACCCGAACCTGCACGAAACCCGGCCTCCAGTCATCGTCGCCGATTAACTTGAGGTACAAGTAACAAATAGGGGACTCAACGCATGGTGCCGTGACCTCAAATTGGTCCACCGTGCATGCTTGAAATGGTTTCCTTGGCACATCGTCAAGAACCTCAGGCTCCATTGGGTCAACTTTCCTTAGGTGCTTGGAGTTTAGGTGCCTAACCAATATGTCATTTGAGTTTGTGTCTCCAAACCTTAGGCTCACATGGTTTGAGGTTTCGGCTCCCCATGTGCATGTGGTCTCTACGGTGATGACATAAGTGCAGTTTTTCTGCTATGTACAAAGACAAGTTTAATAGAAAAATTCTTTGGTGATGGGCACTCAAATTAATACCTATGTGACATCAACAGTGGAATCCCACATTGGTAAAGTAATCAGAATACTATACTGTTATTGTACCAGAAAGAAGAATAGGCCTTTATCAACTATCATGAATGTATTCTTTTTTCAAAATAAAAAAGAAAAATCGGTAAAAATTTTCTAATTAATATCCAAAAATTCTTACTTATAGAGGATGAAAGAACGTTTGATGAAAATATTTGAATCAAAGACACTCTAAGAAAGGAATGGTGTCTGCGTTGGACACGTCAGATATGACTCGACTCTCTACACTTCAAAATACATGTAAATACATCAAATTTTATTGTCCTACTACTATATCTGTATCTGTGTCATATTCTCGTATCAGGGTCAATGGCAGTGCTTCTTAAACGAAAAAGGAATATAATTATGATCATTATAAGTTTTGTGTTGCTTCAATTTTATCGGATTGTTTCAACCTATGAGCATAACTTAGTAACAAAAGTAAGGTCAGTGATTTTGTTAGTTACCTTCTGTTCTGATACTAGACTCTCACCTCCGACGACAAGAGCAAGCAAAAGCACACAACAACAGAGAAATGACCCTCCATTGTTCTTCAGCAGCCCCATTGTACTACGTTTTTCAAGCACAAAGATCTCAACGGCTCATAGCACTTACTTATCTTAACAAGGAATATATAGATAGACATTCTGATTGTTCATTCTTAACTTGACCCACTCATAAAGTGCATATTCCGAAAACTTCAAACGTTGGATCTCTATTTTTGTGTTTTATTATTAGATTGAAAGAGGTTCCTTTAATTTTACTTATGCTTCCTCGCTTTACCAGTGCTAATTTTTTTCTTTATTAACGGAAAGTATCTCTGACTAATCCTAGTCCGTTGTCGTATTGAAGGTTAAAGCTAGATATTCCCTCACTTTTTAGTCACTTGATGATGGGGGCAACCAAGTCATGTTCCATCCATCTTCCTATACTTACTGTTCAACTTTGATCTTGTATTATAAATTTATAATTATGTGATTACTAACTTGATTCGAAAGTTTAAATTCATCAAGACACATCTTAGTATATTTGCCATGTTCCTGTTTCTTTTTTCTATCCAATGTTGGAAGCAGGGGCGGCTTGTCTTGTAAGGCCCCCAAATTTTTTGAAACTCCATTAGAGTTTACACAATTTTTTTTTCTTTAGCATGCCCCTAAATAATGAAAATTTTCTTGTCTAGCTCCCCCACTGTTTGAAAGTAACTTGTTTTCTATCCAATGCGAGATTTAATCATGCACTCAGTCACGTACGAATATTTTTAACAATAATAATAATACAAAAATCTCTACTTTATATAGTGTGGACTGGAGATGAACATCTCAACCAAGTAATTCAACATAATAATGGCGGAGAATAACGGTGCCTTACATTAGAAATCAATTATACTTTCCTTTAATACTTAGTAAAAGCAATTAATATTATAATCCAATGAATAGAACAGTCGTATATCTTCTACTACTTTTAGTGCAGAGATATAAAAAATGATGAAATCTGTAACATTTGATGAACAAGAAACCCTTAATTTCTTGTATAACAACCCTATGCTTCAGAGAGAGAGAGAGAGATTGCATGATAAGGACAGCAGTTAATGCAACTTAAATGTTCAATTTGACTATTATATTGTAGCACTTATATATATATATATATATATATATATATATATATATATATATATATATAGGGTGAGGATTCACCTACTTTAAGAGTAAGTCATGTTATACTTACTCCATTGAATAACTTTTTATAAACTTTAAATTTCATCAATCTAACCAGAGGATTGAAAGTTCTCATTAAGTAGATCAAGCTTATAAAATTTTATAGAATTTTAAAATTAATTAACTTTATTTTAACATACAATGTACTTTTTAAAATATAAGTAAATGTCAATTATAAGATTATATACTTATACATGTCCAATTTATCTTAAATTTGATATGCATGATCTTCATGATAATGTTACATGATTTAACAGTTAGATTGAAAAAATAATAATTCTATGAAAAGTTATTCAACGATATAAGTTTACAAGACTTACTCATAAAATAAATGGATCCCCACCCATATATATATATATATATATATATATATATATATATAAATTTAGTTCCTTTACTATGGTGTTTAGCATGTTTTCTTGAAAGACATTGCGTCCATTGAGGTTTCTTTACTATTCATGCATGTTATCTGTCACGTTGTTCGTGATAAAATAAACAAATATGGCAAACAACTCATCTACAGTGACTACTTGATAGAACCCCCTTCTTCATTGCTTTGGCTCCAAGAACATCGGTTGAGAGAGTTACATCTGACCAAAGACTTCTCAAGGCTTCACTCCCAGTAATGAACCTTCATTGGCGGTGGTTTACTGGTTTTGGGGTTTCAAACCAATTTACATTGGTGGTAAAAAGAGTCCAATGAAGTTGATTTAGAGATGAGAGATTTATATCCTTTGATCAGTTCAAGAAAGCAACTGATAGAAAACAGCAGTGAAGAATTGTATGATGAATTGAAAAATCTGTAACCTTTTCTTTGATATCCTATGAGTTTTACATACTCACTTTTGCTATTACACTAAATTGACAAATAATATCCTTTTTACTTGAACACCCTTGACTCTTTTTCAGATGTCATTTTGCATGCACCAAAAAAGTGTGTCAAATCCACCGTAAATGAATTTTGGAAGAACAGTATTAAAAGGAGCAAATATTGCAAAGGTTTGACTTATACAGGAAGGAGGTCAAACGGTCAAGGGAAATTGATTGTCTTGGACACCACTCTAGAGTTGTTCTAACTACTGATCTCATTTAAGAATTAAAAAAAAAGCACTTGAAGCTCTCGTAGAGTTTAGCTTCTCTTTGAAACAGATAATATTGCAACAACCACATGGTATCATTCCTCTATATATTGCCTACCAATGAGCTCTGTTGCATTCACAGTTCAAACTCAAACAAGCAGTTTAAATATCACACTTCCTCTTTTGCACTCTCTCAGAACCCTCAGCTTCTCTAGGAACAGAGAAATATGGGAGTTCCTTCTCTTCCATCAGTTGCATTGCCAGCAATGCTTCTCTTCTCTTTGATCATCATCCCTCAGCTTGCAATAGGGGGCATTACGAGGCACTACCATCTTGAAGTACATCTCAAAAGGACTTAATACCTTTATCTTAAAGCTAGCTTATTTTTAAAAAATAAATCATTTGCTTTTCATGTTCCTATTTACTTAACTTTTCCCTCTCTGTTTGCCCTGTATCTAATGGCTTGGCTTTCTGATGTAGATAAAGTACCAAAACGTAACACGACTATGCCACACTAAGAGCATGGTCACAGTGAATGGTCAGTTTCCTGGGCCACGCATTGTAGCTAGGGAGGGTGATCGTCTTCTTATCAAAGTTGTTAACCATGTGCAGAACAACATCTCCATCCATTGGTAAAAATCATTTATGTAATTTTTTTATTTTTTTTGGTTAAAGAAGAAATTGAACAGAATTTGTAAATTGAACTTTCATGTGTCAAAAACTTGGTTATCTTTCAAATAGGCATGGCATTCGACAGCTTCAATCAGGGTGGGCTGATGGACCAGCATACGTGACACAGTGCCCCATTCAAACAGGCCAAAGTTATGTGTACAATTACACCATTGTGGGCCAGAGAGGCACTCTCTTTTGGCATGCCCACATTTCGTGGTTAAGATCAACTGTCTATGGTCCTCTCATCATTCTTCCCAAGCATGGAATTGCATATCCTTTCACCAAACCTTACAAGGAAGTTCCCATCATCTTTGGTAATGAGAGAGTGATGAACATCATACAGTGGTGTCCCTATTTGGTAACCTGCATGTACTATGTACTAACCTCTGATATATCATAAAACATTTCAGGAGAATGGTGGAATGCAGACCCTGAGGCAGTCATAACCCAAGCCCTGCAAACAGGTGGAGGACCAAATGTCTCTGATGCCTACACTATTAATGGACTTCCAGGGCCATTGTATAACTGCTCTGCTAAAGGTATCAAGTGCTAAAAAAATGTTACATAAGAATACCCCATCTTTTGTGGTTACTAGTGGTTAAATTCCTAAGGTTATGGAGAATAATAATTTAACTCATCCTTCTGAATTCAAATTAGATTTGCTATGATTCTATATATGAAGATTTGTCTTTTGCAGATACATTCAAGCTAAAGGTCAAGCCTGGGAAGACATACCTTCTCCGTTTGATCAATGCTGCACTCAATGACGAACTCTTCTTCAGCATTGCAAATCACACCCTCACAGTCGTTGCAGTAGATGCAATTTATGTAAAACCATTTGAGACTGACACTATTCTCATTGCCCCTGGACAAACCACTAATGTTCTTCTTAAAACCAAATCCCAGTACCCCAATGCCACATTCTTCATGACTGCTAGACCATATGTGACTGGCCAGGGCACTTTTGACAACTCAACTGTTGCTGGTATCCTGGAATATGAAGTTCCATCACACTCTCTTCATTCAGAAACTTCCATGAACAAGCTTCCACTCTTCAAGCCCATCCTCCCAGCCCTTAATGACACTTCTTTTGCTACAAATTTCACCAACAAGCTCCGTAGCCTAGCAAGCTCTCAGTTTCCAGCTAATGTTCCCCAGAAAGTTGATAGGCACTTTTTCTTCACAGTAGGCCTTGGTACAAGTCCCTGCCAGCAAAACCAAACTTGTCAGGGACCTAATGGAACAAAGTTTGCAGCATCAGTGAATAATATATCTTTCACACTCCCAACAACTGCTCTTCTTCAAGCCCACTTCTTTGGTCAATCCAATGGAATTTACTCTCCTAACTTTCCTAGTAGCCCCTTGATACCATTCAACTATACAGGCACCCCACCAAACAACACCATGGTGAGCAATGGGACAAAGTTGGTGGTTCTTCCTTTCAACACAAGTGTAGAACTTGTCATGCAGGACACCAGCATTCTCGGTGTAGAAAGTCACCCTCTCCATTTGCATGGTTTTAACTTCTTTGTTGTTGGCCAAGGATTTGGTAACTTTGATCCAAATAAAGACCCTGTAAACTTCAATCTTGTTGACCCAATTGAAAGAAACACAGTGGGAGTCCCTTCTGGTGGATGGGTGGCCATTCGCTTCCTAGCAGATAACCCAGGTAAGTAAAAGCATCTCTTGTTATCAGTTTCTAATGTTATACCTATTTGAAGTAGCTACTTTGTCCACCATCGTTATGATAAATTTACATTTTTGTTCAACATTAAGCAAGTAAAAAACAAAGTAGATTTCCTAACAAAAACATGTTTATTAGAGTAATACTGTTTTAGACACCATCACACCAGCAAAGATAAATTCAAATTAAAAGATTAAAACACAAATGACATTGGAAGGCTCAAAATTTTCATTGTTTTGCTGATTTGATGCTTTGGATTTTACTGTAAATTATGTGTGCAGGGGTATGGTTCATGCATTGCCATCTTGAAATCCACACGAGCTGGGGTCTGAAGATGGCCTGGGTTGTCTTGGATGGAAAGCTTCCAAATCAGAAACTGCTTCCACCACCAGCTGATCTTCCCAAGTGTTAGATATTCACTAGAAATTGCGGTCATAAATTTTTTTTATAGCCCTTTTTGGCATTCTTCATGGGCTAATAACTGATTGTCACTAGTTCCTTTTTTTCATTCGGGAGATGAGGTGAAAGGGTGGAAATGTGGAATATGTTAATATGCGTCTACAACAATAACAAATTTGTCTTGAAAGTTGTAACATTCTTTCATTTCAATGATGATTCTATGGTTTTATCCGACATATTTGACCAATCTTTTCTTCCGATCTGAATATTATACCATGCAAAGTTACAATAATCGAATTGATATCGTAGGCAACTCTTGTTCATAATAATATATATTTTTTCAATTGAAGGAAAAATATTTATGAAATAAATAATAGGTAATGTTATATGAGTTTAATTTTGATATAAAGAAACTTTACATTGTCATTTAATAATGTATAACACATCATTAAAAGAGTTAAACTTTTTAAATAGTTATTACGATAGTCAAACTCCTTTAATAATTTGTCGGCACATAAATAGTGAATCAAAATTAAATTCATATTATATAAACAATACTTTACATATTAATAATTCTTCATCATAATTCTTTTTTGATAAATATGGACGACTGTCGGGGTCGATTAATTGTATGTATTTCCTCCATTCTTACTAATTTCTATTTTAATTAATTACATTGTTTCCATTTTTTAGATGAAATTTTAAGTAAAAAAAATTAAGAGTATTTTAAAATGAATTAATATTTATTGAGAAAAGCTAAATAGTCTGACTCTTTTCACCTGGTTTATCACGATATATAAGTAAAATAGTGTGAGTTCCACTTGAATGAGCCCCACCTATAAATGCTATATTTGCACTATCCGAAATGAGTTCCATTTATAAACTTCTAGGCTGTGTAGGAGTACTCATATTTATTATATTAATTTTAAAAAATATTTTTTTAACTAAAAACAAGTGAGTATTATTTATAAAAAAAATAAGATTAATATGGGTGTTACAAAGTAAAAAAAAAAAATACTCTAGTTTTCTTAATTAAAATTTTAATATTGTGAATAGAAAATTATACTTTTAATTTGAATGAACTTGATATATAAAATATAGCAAAATGTGAGCAACAACGTAGGCATAGCATTAAAAAATATTTTATATATAAAGAATATGCTTTTAGCTTACCAACTTGTCTTGGTCCGAGTGAAAAGGGCTCGGTCACCTTAAACATATTGTCTCATGTTCGATTTTTGGGATGGTATGTATAGAGAAAATGTAGTTAGGAGGGGTCCTCGCATCACGCTTATAATCGTACCCCGTGAGATTAATCTCTTATCTTTCGAGCAAGGAGATACACTAGTTAATACCAAAAAAATATGCTTCTAGATTTTGTTGACAACAAATATGCCCGTATTTAAAGGATGAGAAACAATATAATTAAATAAAAAGCACGTGGTCCTGTGAGCTTAATTCAATTGGTAAGGGACATTTGATGTTAATGCTATGTGTGGGGTTTGATTACTAGCTTCGCACACTCCTTTCTCTTTCCTTTCTCCCCTCTCTTGGGACCCTCTTCAGGGATTGTCCATAAGTCTCACCATAGTTGTGGGGCCTCCACTAGCCCAACGGAGTCAAGTACAAAAATAAAAAAAATAAAAAAAAACATGGCTCAAGAGTTGTCGCTTAAGTAGCATCAAATTCCTTTGCAGACAGTTTTGTACAAAATAAATAAATAAAATAAATGAGAAAATAAAAAATAATTAGCCTCAACTTCATAAATGTTATATCATATTTACATATCAAAACTTGCTACTGTATTGTAAATTTGTCCAAATTACTTACAAGCATTAGAAATGCTATAAGAAAATGTATGTAACTAACATTGCCAATTTTTTCTCTTTTTAATGTGAGAGTAACATTTCAACCGATCAAGACGTTAATCAATGGAAATTAATGTGTATTTTACAAGCGTGTAGCTAGTTTTATTTGACAAACACTACTCATTGACGTTAAATATCTTTTGCAATTGAGTGAATGATATACCTTTTAAGGCATATTGAATAATGTAAACACTATATTTTCAAAACGTGAGTAGAGGAGGCATATCTATTCATAGTACTATTTTATTATAAGAGATGAGATAAACAAATCTTGATAATTAGATCATTTATATATGATTAAGATTAAAGTTACTAAAGGTCACATGACCACTTAAAAAAGTCACATGACTTTATATTCTAATCTAGACCATACACGAATGATCTAATGGTTAAGATTTACTCATCTCATTAAATATGCCCCCATAGGTAGATATCATCTCGCTTTCTTAATTGTTCTCTTATATTAATAATTTAAAAACCCTTTATTCTAACCTGCTTATGCAAATCGATCATAAGATCACAACTACTCTTAAGAAGCTAAAATAATTCATAAAATTATTAATAAGTAGCTTCTTTTCATATTGTTGTTATATTTCAACAAGGCAAAAAATTTTAAACATTTAAATATTAGACTATTTTATTATAGTTAAGAACGTAGAATAAGATGATTAAGTACTAAAGACATTTTACAAACATGTCAAAAGGTCTTGCAAGATATGTACGCAGTTTTAATGGGTTGGGATAATTTAGGAACTTCATAATTTAATAATTATTTGTCACAAATTTATTTCACTTTACATTTGTGTTTATATATGGTATTTGCTATTATTGTTATTGTTTTCTAAACAAGTCTTGTAAATTTGTAATTATTAAATATACACTTGTACCCAAAAAGGAAAAACAAGTCCTGTAATTATTTTTCTTTTGCTGAAAAGATCTTGTAATTAGTTCATATAATATAAATAATCTATTTATGTTGGGTCATTTGACTTAGCTTAAATGATGAGGCTACAGTAGAATTCGAGTAAGGTTATAGGTTTAATCATTTTAAATAAAAATATTCCAATTGAACAACATAACTAAAAAAAAATTAAACCATAATTATGAGTGGAACAAAATGGTCCACCTTCGCAGACTTTTAATTAAGAACATATTTTTGTTTGATAAAAGACTAAAAGTTCTTTCATTTGCCTTTTTGTCCAGCGATTCTCTTTTATCTTTGCTTGTTAATTAGCAAGATGTATTATAAATATTTTTATTGGTGAATGATATAGTCTGCTTCAGTCGTATCCATTTTTTTGGGATTTAATTTGATAGTAATATTGCCTACTTATTTATATTATTTAAAAATTATCCACTAAAATAATCACTTTCATTTAGGTAACAGAAATCTCAATAAAGCAGTTGCTTTTATATTCTTTGTTTAGTTATTCTGTTATGAAAAGTAGTTATTTAAAGGACAATATAAAAAAAATAAAAAAAAGTGAGCATCGTATCAAACACACAAAAATAAAGATTGTATATTTAACATTTATCAACAATTTTTTTATATAAAAAAATTAATGCATTCATTTTGCTGGTGTTATATGATAATTATATCTTCTCCTAGTTGCTAGTTTGGGTTTGGTTTGCGTCCTTTTTCTTGTCTTGTTGGTACAGTGACATATTTCTGATTCAAATTTAAGAACAACAAAATAGTTTATTCCCAAATAATATATATACTCTTATATAGATATAAGACTTGTTATGAATAATATATCAAAACTGAATTTCAGAGCCCAGGAATCAAATAAATAGTTAATTTAAAATGAAACATGCCTTTTATTGTCTTTTTTTAAAAAAAATTATGTAAAAATTTAGTATTTTTAAAATTGATCAGATTATTTTTTTATATTTCCATGCACACATGGCCTCTTAGCCTATGTTATATTTCTATGATCCTGTCTAGTTGAAGAAAGTTTCCTCAATTGAGTTTCCGTACTATTATATAATATATATGCATATTATCTGCGGATTTCTTCATGATAATATAAAAATCTGGCACCAATATCTGGCCCTGAACTCTGAAGTGACTGCTTGATAGAAGCTCTCTAACTTTGGCAACAAGAACATTGGTTGAGAGAGTTACATCTGACCAATGAACTTCTCAATCTTCAGTTCCTTCTCTATTCAACACTAATGTTCCTTTTCAGATGTCATCTTGCATGCACAAAAGTGTGTCAAACAAACTATGAATGTGATTTGCAGCTAAAATACTCAAAAGAATAAAATTTTGTTTTAAAGGGTTTGACTTGCACAAGAAGGAGGTCAAAGGAAATTGAATGTCTTTGACACCACTCTAAAGTTGTTCTAACAACTGTTCTCGTTAAAATACAGCAATGTAGATTGCAGCTTCTCTTTGAATCAGATAATATTGCATCACCTAATCAAACAACCACATCCTTTCATTCCTCTATATATAGACTACCATTTTGCTCCATTCCATCCACACTTCAAAGTTCTAACTCAAGTAACAGTGTCAAGATCAACCTTCACACACTCACGAGAGACAAATATGGGTGTTTCACTTCTTTCACCACTTAAATTCCCAGTATTCTTTTTGTCATTGATTAATTTTTGTCTATCTGAACTTGCACTGGCTGGTACTACCAGACACTACCATTTTGATGTACTTCACTAAAAGACTCAGTACCCCTTTCAATTTTACATTTCCTTGGTGTTTTTCTTTTACTCCTCTGTTTGCTTTTTATGTAATGGATTGAGGTTACTGATGCAGATAAGTTACCAAAATGTGACACGACTGTGCCACACAAAGAGCATGGTGACAGTGAATGGTCATTTTCCAGGACCTCGAATTGTAGCTAGGGAGGGAGACCGTCTTCTTATCAAAGTGGTTAACCATGTGCAGAACAACATCTCCATTCACTGGTAAATAACATTCTATTTGGAAAAAATAAATTAATAGAATAATAGGAGTGAATTTGCTAAGCTTTGAGCATAAGAGTAATTCGTGTCAAAAACTTGGCAATCTTTCAAATAGGCATGGCATTCGACAGCTTCAAAATGGGTGGGCTGATGGACCAGCATATGTGACTCAATGCCCCATCCAAACAGGCCAAAGTTATGTCTACAATTACACCATTAATGGCCAGAGAGGCACACTCTGGTGGCATGCCCACATATCTTGGTTGAGGTCAACTGTCTATGGTCCTCTCATCATTCTTCCCAAGAACAGTTCTCAATATCCTTTTGCAAAACCCTACAAGGAAGTTCCCATCATATTTGGTAATGAAAATACTAAAGGGCTGAACCTTGGTCTACCCATTTCATAATCTACATAAACTAATCATGCTTTGGCATAAAATTTTTTTAGGAGAATGGTGGAATACAGATCCTGAGGCAGTCGTAACACAAGCCCTGCAAACCGGTGGAGGACCAAATGTCTCTGATGCCTACACAATTAATGGACTTCCAGGGCCATTGTATAACTGCTCTGCTAAAGGTATCAAGTTCTAATCAATATACATGTTTAGGAATAGTCTCCAGTTCCTAGAAGATTGGAAAAAATAATTCACAATTGAAACTAGGAAGCTTATATACATACACAAGTTCCACTTATCATAACAGGAAAAATGGCACTCACAAAGTGTTGCCTTGAAGAAATCATTCACTATTTTAGGCACCAATTTCTACATTAGCATAGTACTATTAAAAATGATAGATTCCTTATGAAATCATTCACAGCTATATGCCTTGATTCTATATAAGAAATCATTCTTCACAGATACATTCAAGCTGAAGGTGAAGCCTGGGAAAATTTACCTTCTACGTTTGATCAATTCGGCACTCAACGATGAGCTATTCTTCAGCATTGCAAATCACACCCTCACAGTCGTTGAAGCAGATGCAGTTTATGTGAAACCTTTTGTGACTAACACCATCCTTATTGCCCCTGGACAAACCACTAATGTTCTTCTCAAGACCAAATCTCACTACCCCAACGCCACATTCATGATGACTGCTAGACCATATGTGACTGGACTGGGAACTTTTGACAACTCGACTGTTGCTGGCATACTAAAATATGAAGTCCCATCAAATACTCATCATTCAGCTGCTTCCTTGAAAAAACTCCCAAGCTTCAAACCTATTCTCCCTGCACTTAATGACACTTCTTTTGCAACAAATTTTACCAACAAACTTCGTAGCCTAGCAAGTGCACAGTTTCCAGCTAATGTTCCCCAGAAAGTTGATAGGCACTTTTTCTTCACAGTAGGCCTTGGTACAAGTCCCTGCCAGCAAAACCAAACTTGTCAGGGACCTAATGGAACAAAGTTTGCAGCATCAGTGAATAATATATCTTTCACACTCCCAACAACTGCTCTTCTTCAAGCCCACTTCTTTGGCCAATCCAATGGAATTTACTCCCCTAACTTTCCTAGTAGGCCCTTGATTTCATTCAATTATACAGGCACCCCAACAAACAACACCATGGTGAGCAATGGGACAAAGTTGGTGGTTCTTCCCTTCAACACAAGTGTGGAGCTTGTCATGCAGGACACTAGCATTCTTGGTGCAGAAAGTCATCCTCTCCATTTGCATGGCTTTAACTTCTTTGTTGTTGGCCAAGGTTTTGGTAACTTTGATCCAAATAAGGACCCCGCAAACTTCAATCTTGTTGACCCTATTGAAAGGAACACAGTGGGCGTCCCATCTGGTGGATGGGTTGCTATTCGATTCCTAGCAGATAATCCAGGTTAGTGAGATTGATGCTTGATTTTTCTTTGCAACTTTAGTAAATAGTTTTGAGTTTAAATGTGATCCACTTGGTGTAAAAACTTTAAATTATCTTCTAATGATATGTTGACATATCATTGAAAGAGTTAGACTTTTTAAGTAGTTGTTGTGATAGTCAAACTTTTTTTGTAATTTGGCAATACATGATTGAATGACAATGTAAAGAAATCTTTTACATTGAAAGTGGATCAAAAATTACTTTCAAATTTCACATTTTAGTTCTAAAAATGTTTTGGTTCATTTGGACAAATTAAAAAACAACTAGCATTGAACTATGTTTCATTATGTCTGCAGGGGTATGGTTCATGCATTGTCACCTGGAAATCCACACGACCTGGGGTCTGAAGATGGCCTGGGTTGTCTTGGATGGAAAGCTACCAAATCAGAAGCTGCTTCCACCACCAGCTGATCTTCCCATGTGTTAACTTCAAGCTGAAATTGCTTCAATTTATTTTAACTTTCTGGCCCTTACTTTTTGTAATTCAACATTGGGCAATTGCTTTTCACTAGCTGCTTTGATTTTTTTTGTGAGATTTTTTTTTCGGCCATGATTCTTTTTATGGGAGTTGAGGGTGGACTTTTTTATTCTTTCTTTCTTTTCTTTTTTTTTTTCTTCGGATGAGAAATGTATTTATGTAAGATGCGTTGATAACAGCTATGAAGTTATAATTCTTTCACTTGAATGAAAATCCTTATTAAAATTTATCTCGTACATTGAATCAGGTTCTGCCAATTAGTTTATGTAATTTCATTTACAAAATTGTTCCCAAGTATATGGTGGTTACAAATTCATTCAGATTACTATTGGGAGGAATCAGATGCTTTTATTAGAGGTCACTTTATCAATGACAGTATTCTAGTAATTGATATATTATTTGAAGAATAAAAGGTGGGATCTTTTATGTTACCTGGCTTTGAAACTAGACATGAGAGCAACAATTAATCCATTTTGCAATATAGCACTTCCATAGAACTAAGGATATCAACTTACCATGAAATGCGTGGACATGTACCATTGGGTTTGGATTGTTTTTCTTCTCCTCAGATGTTAGTAAGCATGATAACATGGTGAGAATCTATTGTCAACATACAATTATGGAATATTAACTTCACAATGACTTAAACCAATTTATTAACTGAAAATGAAATCTGCATATGGTTTAGTAGTTATATGCATCGCCCTCTATCCAAGTGACAGGCAATAAGGTGTTCAATGTGTCCCTCTTCCTTTCAATTATCTTATGTTCGACCTCAGTACAAAATAATGCCACAACCAGCATAATTATCACAACCACACACCAAGAAAAAGGCTTAGTGTTAGATAACACAGACCTCCTAGATTTTGAACTAAATACACAGGCAACCACAGCTTGGTTCTCATCAGTTATCCTCAAATTTATTTGGAACTCTGCTGCCTCTCTTTTCTTGGTGGTAGTAATTTCATTTTTGGCCGTGCTGGCTCTAGGATTTTTTACGGCTCTAGGATTTTGTGTGTGTGTGTGTGTGTATGTGCAATCTTACACTGGAATGGAAGCAGGGCTGAGCTTTTCTTTCATTTCGTACACAAATAACTTCTTGCTCACAAGTGTATCTCGATGTGCCTTTTTCAGAACACTTGCTTCTTAATCACTAATTCTGTCACTTAATGAGAGGCGTTGAACTATTTATGTTGCTATTTGTTTTAGAACTTTGCTTGCTGTTTTATTGCTGGACCCTTAGCTACTGACATTCTTAGAATACGTCATTAGGAAATACTCTTGCTTACGTTGGGTGTAAGCATTTTTCTTATGTGACACTCATTAATTGTACGAGTCAAATAAATAAAAGCCACATAATCAGAAGAGTGACAATTTTGGTTCAATTCTTACCAGTAGTCCCTTATCAGTAGATTATCTACAAGTACGATTTTAAACTTTTTGCTGAGGCTTATGGAATATTTAATTTTGAAATGAAACAACTTCGTCTGCCCCTAAACTTTTAAAGACCAAAAAGAAAAAGCTTAGTCATTAATGTGAACTCTTCGTGTTAAGGCAGTTCTCACTTCTCCACATATTCATTTTCAAATTAGAGCGCAGCTTTGTATGACAAACAACTTGTTTATTGCAGGCATATCCCCAAGGCACATGTTTACACTATGGTTTTAGTATCAACAATAGCTGAAGATTGCAATCAATAGAAAGACTGCCTTTTATACGCATTTACACTTGTAAGGCCATAAAGAAGTATGGCAAAAAAAATTTTAGAAGGAAATAAATCAAGAAGCAAATTCCTCAGATAGATATGATAGTTCAGAAAGGGATGCCACAATGTAAGCAATCCTACAAATGCAAATTCCTTATCGACTTTAAAAAAGATTAAACAACTATCAAGTGAATTTCTAAAACACCTAATATTAATGATCTCCCTCGTGTTTCATTTTCATTCTCTTCTCAGTCAGATCCCCCGATCTATCTTCCACTCTCCCTTCCACATGTTAATTCTTCCTCTTCTTCTTTTGCACCATATTTACCTCATCAGCATATAATTTATTCTCACTCCCTGCCTCATATTTCTTTTTCTTCTTAATTTGTAGGCCCTGAGGATCAACTAACCCTCCATTTTCACCCTCCACACTGTTGCATAGCTTCTTTTCTATCTCTTTCTGGTGTCTTGATCCCATTGCATTCTCACCTTCTGGATTCTCACCCTCACCCTTATTACTGGCAAAATTACAAGTACCTTCCTTGTCTTTCTTCTTCTTTTTCTTCTCCCTTTTTTGTTTCTTTCCGTCCTCCATTCCAGTGTTGCCCTCACCTTCATCACCCAATTCTCGACCTGACTCAATTTCATTTTGAGCCCTGGTTGGTAGTTTTCCCTCACCTTCCCTCTCTCCAAATTCAACACTGATATCTCCATGATCCCTGGACTCAACTTCCTGCTGCTTCCTTTTATTCTTCTTATGCTTCTCAATCCCACCCACATTTCCTGCTTGATACCGAATAGAACCATTGGGTTCTTGACTGAAGTTAACAACAGTCTGAGTTGATTTTTCATCATCCTGATCAGTATTCTCTGTTTTGTGCCTTTTGTGCTTCTGATGAGAGCGTGACGATTTAAGCTCTTTGTGGAGCTGGTTCAGCTCATTGAACGAAGTAGAGGCCCGGTGGAGGTATGCACTGATGACCTGTGAAGCACCATTCTCAGCAGACACAAATTTTGAGAGAATTTTTGCAGCTTTTGAAAGAGAGATTTGTTTTGTTGAAATAGATTTTCCAGAGATAGTCTTCATCTTTCTCCCCTTTGGCCTTCACACATATACGTAGAGGAAAGAGAATTAAACAACTTCCTTATTTTTTTCTTTAAATCTAGGGTACCCAACATAATTTATACTAAGAGTGTGTCTCTGAAAGCTGAAAAAAATAGATTATGCTGATAATCGATTATACAAATAATCGATTACTGTGATAATCAATTATAATCAGAATCTGTTGTTGTTTGGGTATGTTTGCTGAAAAACGATTTTAAGATAATTTATTTCGTTTGGATGGTATAAAAAATAATCACTTTTTCATAGTAAATTACGAAAAAGGGTATGAAGTTATTTGTTTATATTAATATTTCATGTTTTTTTAACATTAGAACTTGTTTATTTTTTGTTATGTGTTATCATCAATTTTTTTTCTATTATAAGAAATTGAATAAAATTTGTAACATTTTTTATGACTGTGAAAAACATGTGAAAATATATTATTTTTTAAAATAGTTAAATAAAAACGATATATATTTTATTTGAATAATATAGGGAATTTTAAGATAAAAATATATATTTTTCAGAGCAATATCACAACATGCACTAATTTTTAAAGAATTTGAGTGGTAAATTCTAAACCAAAAAAATGATAGTGATAGGCAACATAAATTTCAATAATAATGATATAATAATAGACAACATAAATATTAATAATAAAAGATAAAGTAAAAAAAAAAAAAGCTGGAAGTGAAAAAATAATCTACTAGAGATGTTAGTAAAACAACTTTTTTGAAAAAATAAAAGCTTTTCTAAAAATTTAAGTCATTTCCCAAACACTTCAAATTATTTACAAAACAGTTTTTTAGGCAAAAAAAAGCTGAAAGATAGAAAATCTATCTTTCCCAAACACACACTAACTTGTAGACACAATCAAGAACCATAAAATGAGTAAAAAAATTATTTTGATACTTAACATGTTATCACACAATCAATGAAAATAACAGTTTCCAGCTCATACCGAAGATACAGATAGATAGGAAATAACAATGTGACTAAGCAGAACAATGTATATGGAACTTCAAATGCTTTCTCCCATACATTACGTTATATAACTTCTGGATCCTTTTAGCATCAAGACAGATCGATACTAGGAATTGAAACAGGGCACCACTAAGAGTTGAAATTCCCATACATGTTATACAAGCATTCCCAGTCATACAAGCATTTGGAGTTTACCTCCCCCATTTCCACCCACAGATGGACCCATTAACAGAGCACTCCCTTATTAACCGAGTAACACATAGAAGTCAATTAGTACCCAAAATAACCATCAAATGCATCTGTCAATCTCACTGTTTTTGTTGGATAAAAGTCGTCTGTTTCTCACACTTGGTTACCCAATTACCTAAAAGATTCACTCAACATTTTAAACATTGTCTATTGCACAGAACACACTAGAAACAAAATAAAAATATTTCAATGCAAAAGCTGGAAATTTAATATATTGATCAAATCAAGCACTATAAAAAATAATCAAACAATTACAAAATTTTATCACAAGATAAATAGTCTAAAGGATTTTGAAAGAACTACTAGTGAGAATTGATTTGATACACTTTCAGATATAAAAATTGCCAGGAATACTGCTAATATAATTTCAGAATCACTAAATAAAAGCATAAATTCCCTTAGACAAGAAAAGCATAATGTCATCGGCAACATGATATATCACAAAGCCAATCGCTTATCATGCTGCAGTCTATAACATGTGAAATAAATATCATTGAATAATATAATAAACTGACCTACCATCCCTATCCTAAGACCTACGAATCAACGCTCATTTCACAAAGCTGCTTTGATAGAAGAGCATAAGAATTTCTCAATAGTTATAGGTAAAATAGATAATATTCCAGAAGAAAAAACATGACAGCATGATGTACTCAAAGTCCCAAAGTATAGGAAACTATTTTCTGTCCATGATATTATCACACTCCAAAGATTTGATATTCTGCAAAATACAAAATATGATGTACTAAAATCTCACCAGTCACTAAGCATGTGGTCATTTATACAAATAAGCAACTAAATGTATCAAATAAAGGCCGAGACCAAGAGCATATAAACTTAACTTACTAAATGCCCATCATCATCACAATTCAGAGCATTGCATCAATAATAATAACAAACAACCATAAATCATATTGATCATGCCCTTCGTGATCCTTTTCAAGTCCCAATGGTTTAGATAACAGTCAGGGCATATCATCATCAATTAAAAGCTTAAAAATAAATAAATATCAGATACCCATTTATTAAAATCCACTGAAATACTAGTTTCAGTGATCAGGGTCACTCAGGAGACGCTACTCTTAGATTGAATAGTTACATATCAAGTATAAAATTAACCGTGAAAATTCTCAATCAGCGGGAAGCAATTCATCGAACACATAGAGTGCAATGCAGAATAAGCAAACCATTAACATGAACTGCCAAACCAAGATATCACAGACACAGAAAGCAAAATGGGTATCACTCAAAATGTGAACTTGATGCCAAAAACAAAAGAAGAAGCAGTTTAAAAAAAAAAAGTTATGCACTGAGCAAAAAGTACGAAAAGGAAAGCTCACGAATCAGATGCAAATGCAAAGTGAGTTTTGTGTGAAACCGCGAACCCTTTCGTGCGACGGTGCTGCGTTCGGCTTCTCCCTAGCCCCGCACCGAAGGGAAACTCAGAGAGTTGAGCAGAGAGGGCCAGGCCCTGAAGAGTCTTTCAAGGGTATCAATACGATGTCGTTTGCACACTTTTCATTTTTTGTTTTTTATTTTGTTTAAATGTAAAAAAAAAACACCTAAACTTTGGTTAACGTGGGATTTACCTCCAAAATTTTAAGCAGGTAAAAAAAAAATTTCTTAAAATTTACTTGAAGCAAAAAAAAAAAAGAAATCTCTAAAACTTTACTAAAAGAGGAAAAAATAATTAATTTAATTTCAATCCACTGTCAGTGTGAAGTTTTTTTTATACTGTCATCTAATTATGTATTGACACATCATTAAAATAGTTAGACTTTTTAAGTAGTTATTGTGATAGTCAAACTCTTTTAATGATTTAACAATACATGATTAAATAACAGTATAAAAAAAAACTTTACACTGAATGTGGATCAAAATTAAACTCAAAAACAATTCTTAGTTCATTAAACATTCATTCTATTAGTAGTGAAAAATGTCACATTCACTCTGTCTGATCACTATAAACTTTTGAGCAATAATGAAGCCACTAAATTGTATAGCTTTTGTGGTGAAAATTTAATGCTTTTTGTTCGGCCATGTATTAGTTTTGATTCAAATGAAATCTAACATTAGATTTCTAATTTATAATCAATTTTTATTGTTAATATTGGTTTTTAATCCAACATAAAGCATTATAATGATTTTAAAGTAATTATGTGAAATATACGTGATATATACATGATCATGTGAAATATACATGATATTTTGCATTAATGAAGTTGATGAATGATGAATGGACGAGTTTTTTTTTTGCACATTTAATAAATTTCAAGTGATTTTTCTACCATTTTTAAAATTTAAAGAATAAATCGCAGATCAACCAAAATTTAATAGAGGTTTTTTACATTTTACCCATTTTTTAATCTTAATAATTCTACCTATTCCCACATTGACTAGAGGGACTGATAGCCAAGTTCTAGGCTCGTCAGCCATAAAAATTTTGTATTTTTAGTATAATGTCGTTTCAACACTATTTTTTTAATCTTATCTATATTTTTTATTTTTTAAAAAAAATTTACAAATTAATATTAAAATTTTCTGATACATAATTTAAAAAATGATTATATTTTGAGAAATTGTTTGGTGATAAATATTAAGGCAAAAAAAAAATCGTTGGAAAGATTGGTGTCAAACGTTCTATCAGTTATGTTAATTAATCTCATATAATTTTCTAAAACAAAATTTAATCTATCTACCAATCAAAACCTATTGATTTAGAAAAAGGATGAAATCAACAAGTTGATGAAGAGAGGGGCCACTGTAACTCTAGACTTTATATCATGTCATTATGTTGGTGTCTTGTTTAATTCTCTATGCTTCATAACCAAAATTAAAACACACGAGAAAACCGACAATTCATAACATAAAACGTAGGATGATAAACTTTCTAAAGATAGGATCAAATGGAGCCTCTAAAACTTGCATCCTTAATTAGCGACATGGTCAAGACATCTTGTTTTCACTAACACCCCTTCTTCGCTTCAAACTGTGTTCTTCCACTGCTATTGATTTGTATACATGACCTTCGTTCGTGCCATTTTCTACATGACCTACTTTGAAACATGACCCTCGCTATTTAGCCTTTGAAGAGGTAGAAATTCCACCCGAGAAAAGCATGCCGAAGGGAATCTTAAGGTCGGGTTGGGTATCAACTATCAGGAACAGATTTTGTGAATATTTTGTTCCACGTTGGAGTTAGAAGTTAGTTAGAACCTACAGGGACCTCTGTCCACGATAGTTCCTTTGCCTTTTTGGTCCATTTTTTCCCGTTTGTAAGACAATAACATCAACCTCATGGATACCCCAGAGCTTTTAAAGTTCTTTATTAGGAGTTTAGGTGTGAGTGAAAGAAGTCTAATTTCGAGAAGGAATCAAATAAGTGAGGATCATATAAGAAAAAATACTCAATAGTCTAATACTTTAAGGTTATGTATCAATATGTGGTGTCAAGTCTATTATTATGAGTCTTTATTTAGTTACTTCCTTCATTGATTAAAAAAAGAGCTATGAACCACCAAAGTTCAAGTAGTATGTTAAGGCGACATAACCCTAATTAAAAACAAGTCCAATCCAGCCTATCTTGTAGAGTACTGACTTATAAACCTAATACTTTAATATTTGTATTCAATATGTAGTATCAAATCTACTATTGTGATTCCTCATTTAGCCTATGAAAAAACAACTAAGCCCTTGGATGAATATCTCCATGGCATTTGGGCTCCTCTCCTCCTACCCCAACATGTTCTTGATTTACTCCAATCATAGTGGCTATAGGAGTCTTTGGGCTTCGAATTTGGTTCAGCTCCTAAACTTGCTCCGATAAGATTGGGGAGTTAAGATTACAACTATATGAGAGAGTTGAACAAAAGTATTATATTTTGCCAAATATTTCACCTACTGTACTATATAGCCCAGTTTGCAGAATTTGCCTTATTTATCTCGGTTATCTAAAGTTTTGCTCATAATTGATATGTTAGTTATGGTTGCCATGATCAGTTACTTGATCACCGTTTTAATTGATTTTTGCACGAGTTAGTGCATGTATGGATGGATCTATCTTAGCAAGTGGTTGTTACATGGGCATATTAGCTTCAGACAGATTTATGTGAGCTAAACCTCTGATGATCACTTCAGGCAACTTTGTAGTCGAAGATGCAATTTGGAGAAGAGATGGATGTGCTACATCCTTGATCCTCCACTCTATGTGCTCGCATTTGAGCTACATCCCAAATTGTTTTCTGCATCTTGTCCTTGAATTTCTCAATTCAATTTCCTCTTGCAACTTCAATCTTTATTTCCTAGATTACCGCAAAAATAGCAAAACTTACCTAGCTTATCAAATTTAGCCATTAATATTTCTACTTGAGTGGTTTATGTATATTCTAGGCTATCTTGGCCTTTAGGATCAAACAAGACTTGCCACCGAGCTATAGACCCCTACTACCTTTTGATTGGGCCTAGATTTGGACCTAGCTTCACAAATTTTTGGGTTAAACAGTGACTGGGGAAGTCCCCAAAACTGTTCCCATGCATCTACATTTTCATACCATTCAGTCCTATCTTACCAGGTAGCAGACTACTTCCTTAGCAACTAAAAGTTCCCCTTGAAAGTCCATGGATTCTGTTCAAGGATCTGTAATGTTTCGTACTCAGAATAAAAAAAATAGTGAAAAATCCAACATCAAAATGGTGACCTAAAACTTTTTACACAATTTCATTTTTTTTTAT
This sequence comes from Styphnolobium japonicum, assembly GCA_023212625.1. Taxonomy (NCBI): domain Eukaryota; kingdom Viridiplantae; phylum Streptophyta; class Magnoliopsida; order Fabales; family Fabaceae; genus Styphnolobium; species Styphnolobium japonicum. The sequence goes on from JALBWW010000014.1 coordinate 21,029,328, forward strand.
TTTTTTTGTTAAAACAGATTTGTACGTGAAAAAAAAAATCTCTCTATTTAGCTTGGAGAGACTAATATGGAAGAAAACTACTCTTGTAATATAGCTTTGAGTGGTTAGAGTGAAAGAAAAAACACTCAGTTTTGTAAAAATTAAAATCACAGTTGATTATTGAGGAATGGACTTGGGCATTTTTTTGAGCGGAATCAGTATAAACGTTAGTGTCCCTTGTTTACAAAATTTCTTCTTTACTCTTTTGTTTTAGATATGCATTCATTTTTCACTTAGTCTTTATGAGAAAACTTTTACCAAATTTCAAACTAAACTTAGTGACCTAGCAATTCGAAATCACGGCTCTCTACAGCAAGAATGTAATGAAAAGAAAAAGAACTCAAGTATGGAGAAGAAGGCTCAAAGAGGAGAGAAACTCCAATACCTACTATTCATTCTAAATTTATGAGCTTTGAATGTAACAGAATAGCATCAAGTGTGACTACTTCTTCCAAACTTTTTTGTCGTTGTCTCTTAGCTCCGTTTGGATAAATACCTTATATAAATATTTTATTTAATAAGTTCTACTGTCATTAATACTGTTTAAAATAAGCTAAATAATATTTGAATAAACACTTTGAGAAGTACTTTTCATAAACTCTTTGAAATATATATCAAACATTTGAAGCATATATTATAAATTGTGTCAATCTCTTAAGGTTAATTTTATAAAAAAATTATTATAAAAATGACTAGTATTTAAGGTATTTTTAACTTTCATAAAAACTTATTTTCATAAACTTAAATTTTTAGTTTATAAAAATAAGCTAAAAAGAAATACAAGAGTTTAATAAGCTTATCAAACAAAATAAAAATACTTCATAAACACTTATTGTAATAAATAAACACAAATAAAGTGAATATAAGCCTATCTAAACAGCACCTTAGACAATACTTTGGGATTGAAGAGAATGAATTTGCAGTATCCTCAACAACACTTTTGGTTTGAAGAGAATGAATTTGCAATATCCTGAAAAATAATTTTTGGTTTCAAGAGAATGAATTTGCAATATTTTGTTTACTGTGTTGGTTATCAGTCTTAATTTTTTTTGTTGAGAATATTATTTTATCGTTACTGATTGTAAGATTTATGTTGGCCTTTTAGTAGGGTCAAGCTACTTCTTTCATAACTATTTTATTTTATAAAATAGTTTCTATTTGAGGATGTGTGCATAGATAAATGTATCCCATGGTCAATACGGGAAAAACTTTGAAGTTTGAACTAAGCAAAAGCAAAAGAGCCAACTGGAAAACCAAAGATAAAACTAATAAACAAAATGATTAAAAAATTAAATAAGTAAAAGGAGGCACCAAAATATAGTTTATTGAGATGTACCAAAAGAGTTTACATTCTCTTTTCTTCTTCTTTTACTATTTATCTTATCGTTTTTATGAGTAAATATTCATATTAGTTATTTAAAGATAAATATAATCATATGAATTCTTTATTTATAAATATATTAAATTAGTCCTCTAAAAAATATACGACATTAAATTAATCTTTAAATATTACATTTTTTAATTAAATTAATCATCAAAATGATATTTAAGAGACAAAATGATTTAATGTTGTGAATAAATGAAAGACTAATGTGATATTACATACATGTTTAGAGGATCAAAATGTATATTTACTTTTCTTTTATTGTCTTTGGGCCTTTTCTTCTTTCTCCCTAAAGTTTCTTTCATTCTTTTTATTTGCTTTTTCTCTTTATTTTTAGATGATATATTTTCTTTCTCTTTTGAACTAAATAATCGACGTATATAAGAAGAAAAAGAATATGTAACAAAGTGTAGCTTTATGACTTCTTGCCTATGGCATATTCGGCGAAAGGACATTGCAATATGAAAAAATTATAGCAATTAAGTCAAGTAATCAAGTCTTCTATAACATATTGACCGAAGGCCAAAAGTGATTTTAATCATTTTCACGTTACATTTTGATAGAAATTAAGTCAAGTAATCAAGTCTTCTTATAACATATTGACTGAAGGCCAAAAGTGATTTTAATCATGGAACACATAAAAATTTCTTTGATAATAAAGTTATAGTTTCGCAGCATTTTCGCGTTACATTTCGTGTAGAGGAAGGTTTTGGTCTTGGTCTTGGTCTTCGTCTTGGTCTTCGTCTTCGTCTTTATCTTTCGCAGCATTTTCGCGTTACATTTCGTGTAGAGGAAGGTCTTGGTCTTCGTCTTCGTCTTCGTCTTCGTCTTCGTCTTTATCTTTCAATGAAATAAAAAATAAATAAAATAACATTTAAACATGAGAGTTGCTATGATACGTACCCTTATAAATATAGTACTCAAGATGAGTTATTAAGTATTTATTATTATTAGTTTCACAATAAATATTTAAAAATTTATTAAATATAAACAATAATTAATGTATATTTGACAACTCACTCTGAATATTAATAATTTATGGAAAAAAATCAAAATAATCTCCTTTAAACATATAAAATAAAATAAACTTCCACGCTGAATATTAATAATTTAAGGAAAAAAATCAAAATAATCTCCTTTAAACATATAAAACAAAATAAACTTCCACGCCTAACTTATATATTGTTCTCTAACTACGAAGTTTTCTGTGCAAGTGGCGTAAAAATAAGAGATTTGAAATAATAATGAAAATGATTATATACATAGCTTATAAATGTTTTTTTTTCCCAAAGAACAAGTTAAGGGGAATGGGAAATTACTCCATTTAAAGGTGAAGCATGTCATAGATCTCAACTATTTTTTTTTGTCCTTAATTACTAAGTATCTTTACCTTTTAAATGTGAGACTAATCTCATTTGCAGCACTGACATTATCCTTCCCTATAAGTATTTTCTCACAAACTCAAATCACTTACATTGTAAAAACCTATCAACCACTAAGTTCCTATCAACCACTAAATTTAAACTTTCTTGCCACTTGAGTCATCTTTTGTGATATCTCAACCAAAGTTTAAAATTTAAAATAAAGTTTATAGGTTGCGAGTAAAGTATTTTGAATTTTATCCATTCAATCTACATTCATTGTCAACTTAAATGCTCTCTAACAAGGAAGTTTGCCGTAAAATTTGAATTTAAATTTAATAGAATTTTAAACAAAACGAATGTAAGAATTTACTGTATATATAACTATTAAATTTTATAATTTCAAGCAGAAGATTATTAAAAGGTCTGTTGGTTTAAGATGGTTGAGTAACCCAAACGAGCAAATTATTCTAATTTCTGATATGTAATTCTAAGTGTTGATGTGGCTTTGCAACTGAAACATTATTATGTTACTTTAATATCAATTAAATATAATAAACCAAAATTTTAAGGATAATTTACTTAGATAGAGCAAAATAGTTACTCTATGTGAAGAAAAATAAAATAAATGTGGTATTAATTAAAAGAATATTTAAATACACATATTAAACATGTAGGCGCCCGTGCAAAGTGCAGGTTAAACGGCTAACCATGAATAATTTCTTGTTTCAAGAGAATGAATTTGCAATATCATGAACAACAATTTTTGGTTTCAAGAGAATTAATTTGCCGTATTTTGTTTACTATTGGTTAGTAATATTATAATTTTTGTTGAGAATTTTATAGTTCATTACTGAAAACCAAAATTTTAAACCCAAAGACAATACTAATAAACAAAATTATTAAAAAATTAAATAAGTAAAAGGAGGCACCAAAATATAGTTTATTGAGTCTAACCAAAAGAGCTTACATCCTTCTTTTTTCTTTTTTAGCATTTTTATCTTTCTGTGAAAGAGTATAGTTAGCTAGGTATATTTCACAAAATGTTTCGATTTTTATCAATTAAACCAACCTCATTGACAACTTATATGCCCTCTAGTAAGGAAGTTTACCATATAATTTTTTAATTTAATATTATTGTAAACAAAATGTATGTAAGAATTTACTATAAATATAATTAGAGTTTTAATAATTTCAACGACAAGATTAATGTTACTTATGTCCCTTCAACCAGAAGAAATGTTATTTATGTGTCTCAATAACAAGCCGTAAATCTTATATATCAACCAAAGAAATTTGCACCGACTTAAATTTATTTTGGGGCCAACAACTGCAAATAAAATAGTACAAATTTGCATTTAAGTATTTAATACCATCATCATCATATAAGAAATCTGGTATGCCATTGTTTTAGAGAAAATGAGCGGAAGTGATTCACAGAATTGGCTCAATTTATAAGATGAAGAAGAATAAGTGGATTTAAAAAGAGAATATACCAAAAAAAATGTATCTTTATATATTTTTTGTTTAACTACGATATATGATTTAAATAATAAATTAAGTTTTATATAAACTAATTTTACATGTAGTGTAAAAATTTAAATATTATTAAAAACACTTCGTGGCCAAATTAATACGAGAGCATGTATTACATTTGTTCCGACTCCCAAGGTTTGAGGGTACTTCGTTGACTTTATATATATATATATATATTTATAATATATTCTGTTTTTTTTTTCCTCAAATTTATAAATTGCCGTTAAACTCAAGTTAGAAAAAAAAAGGCACAACGTAAGGCAGGTGTCCAAGCATTATTAACTTGGTTCAGAAAAGCATCATGCAGAGTCAAAAAGTATCCACCGCGTTAGACTTTGAGGTCTTAGTTTTGAATACCAATCACTTGGTGAAATAGAATATTGTTCTTTTGCGATGTAAATAATTCTTTGTTGAATAGTTTTGTTTTTTGTATTTTTTGTTTTTGGCGTCAGTAAGCAAGCACTATATATAAATGGAAGAGAAGACGAATGAATAAACATTATATGGTGAATTTACGAACAGAGATGACTTCAGCACTGCTTTTGGTTAAAATTTTGTTATGGTTTTTTATGGTTCTGATTCATGTGCAGGGATCAAAAGGATGTTTGGAGAAAGAAAGGTTAGGTCTGATGGAGATCATCGACTTCTTCGGCGTTGCACATGAAATGGAGGCTAACTGTTGTGGATGGCGTCATGTCCGTTGCGATCACACCACTGGACGTGTCACAGATCTCATCCTTCAAGAAAGTCTTATCGATAAAGAATCGAGTTCTACGCCTATGAATATTTCATTACTTCATCCTTTTGAACAATTAGAGCGTCTTGATTTGTCAGACAACCATTTTAATGGTTCGGTTGAGATTGAAGGTACCTGAAAGCTCTTTTTTTTTTTTAACCTTCTGGTGTTTAATTATTAAGAGCAAGATTTTAACTACTCAAAAAATTTGCAAAATATTCAATTGAGTATATTACAAAAATAGTAATGGGCTCTGATGGAAGTTGTTTGGAACAAACATTGACAGGACTTTGTGGTTTGAAGAATCTGCAGGAGTTGGACATCAGCAACAATTTTATTGTTAATCTTCCCGAGTGCATGGGCAACTTGACAAGCCTGAGAGTACTTGATTTGTCATCAACTTATATGACTGGGAATGTGCCTTCTTTCATCTCGAGTCTCAAGTCACTTGAATACATCTCCCTCTTTGATACTGAAATTGATGGCTTCTTCTCGTTCAGTTTATTGGCTAACCATTCAAAACTGGAGGTTTTTCGTCTGTCTTCGATTGCTGATAACTTGCATGTGGAAACTGAAAGTCATCCATGGCTCCCTACTTTTCAGCTGAAGGTTCTCCAACTTGAAAACTGTAGACTGAATATTAAACAAAGCAGTGTTATTCCCAGTTTTCTTCAGTATCAGCACGAGCTAAGAATAATTGATCTTTCTCGTAACAAGCTGCAGGGAGACTTCCCATCTTGGATCTTAAATAACAATGCAAAATTAGAGACCTTGCGTTTAACGGATAACTCATTCACAGGAAGTTTACAACTGCCTACCTCCATACATGGTTTGCTTCACCTACGAATTTCTAGCAACAAGTTTGGTGGTCAACTCCCTGAAAGTATAGGTGAGATCTTCCCAAATATCTCCTATATTGATCTCGCTAAAAATAATTTTGTGGGTAGCTTTCCTTCTTCGATGGTAGAATTGCGAAGGCTACAGATATTGGAATTGTCCGAAAACAAATTGTCAGGAGAGCTTGCAAGAGATTTCTTCTCCAACTGGACCTCATTAGAGTTATTGAATCTATCTCACAACAGTTTCAGTGGACAGGTAACTCTGAAGTTTGCCAATTCTCAGAAATTAAAATACTTGTATTTGAATAACAACAAGTTTAGTGGAGAAATTGACTATGAAGGTTTGAACATGTCTTCTTTAACAGCCATAGACATATCAAGCAACATGATATCTGGGAGGATCCCCAGATCATGGATAGGCCACTTTGCATCACTCGACTCACTTTCAATGTCAAAAAACCTTTTAGAAGGTGAGGTTCCCTTTGAGATATGCAATCAAGAGTACCTTAATTATTTAGACCTTTCAGAAAATAATTTATCCGGGTCCTTGCCTAATTGCTTTTCTCGTATGAAGTACCTGAGGTACTTACATCTGCAAAAGAACGCTCTCAACGGTTATTTACCAAATGGACTCTTTGGATCATTATATCTAGTAGACTTAAGGGACAACCATTTTTCTGGAGATATTCCATTTATGGGCTTCCTGATCTGGAATCGGACTATTTCGAACATACTTCTATTGGGAGGGAATCAACTGAGTGGTAGCATTCCTGGCCACTTGTGCTATTTAACACATCTCAGGATTTTGGATCTCTCACGTAACAGGCTCACTGGAACAATACCTTCATGCCTTGATGACATCCTATTTAAATATGATTCTTGTTCAAGTTCTTCTTATTATTTCGAATGTATCCAACATTCACTGTTGTTTACGTACTCGGTTATTACTTACTTTGGGTATTACAATAGTCAATGCAACTCCACTTTGACATTGTCCTACAATTCTCCTGATGATTACATTTACACGATACCTCATCCACAGCTAGCAGAGTTCAGAACAAAGAATAATTTATACTCTTACACTGGCAGTATCCTAGGACTGATGTCTGGATTGGATTTGTCAAGTAATGAATTAAGCGGCAGCATTCCACCAGAAATAGGGAACATAGAAGGCATTTTTGCCTTGAACCTTTCACATAATCGCTTATCAGGATCTATACCACGGAGCCTTTCCAATCTTGTAAGCGTAGAGAGCTTGGACCTTTCCTACAATAACTTGAGTGGTGAAATACCTTCTAATTTGACTGCCTTAGGCTTTTTGGAAATATTTAATGTCTCCTACAATAACTTGTCAGGTCCAACTCCTACCACAGGACAATTTGCCAACTTTAACGAGGACAACTACAGAGGCAATCCAGGTCTTTTTGGGCCATTCCTCAATGGGAGTTCCAACAGAACCTTGTCACCACCGCTTCCACCTTCAGAAATCCCAAGCAATGAAGGAGGAGAAAATCAGACGGCTATTGAGTTGGTTTCTTTCTATTGGGGTTTTGTCAGCTCTTATGTCACAGTGGTCTTGGGGTTAACTATAATTCTCTGGTTCAGTCCCCGCTGGTGCAGAGTTTGGTTTCGGTTTGTGGATTTGTGCATATATTATTGTTTCCCATGCTTTTTTAGGAATGGTTTCCGCTAAGCATCCAGCTCTAAGTAGAAAAATTTGAAGCTTGAACTAAGCTCTTGTATTTGTGCTTTTCTATTAATTTCACTGTATACTTGTTGCATCGCATCCGTAAAATGCGATCAACTGCGATGTATGTTGTGTGTATTTGTATCCAATAAGCTTGAATCAATGAAAGTAGTTTTATAACCTCTTCGAATATTAAAGTTGATGTGAGCTTAAGGTGTTAAGAGATTTAAGATTTTTGTTTTGTTTTTTTCACTTTTTTTTTGTCTTAAGATGTTCATTGAGATTTACACCTTTATATATTAAAGATTTAATTTTTATTCACTATCAGTGTAAAGTTTCTTTATACTGTCATTTAATTATGTGTTGTCAAATCATTAAAATAGTTAAAATTTTTAGGTAATTATTGTGATAGTCAACTCTTTTACTGATTTAGTAATACATGATTGGATGACATTGTAAAAAATTTTTACATTAACAGTTGATAGAAATTAAACTCATATATTAATCAGAAAATAAACTAATAAATCTAATTGCTCCGTTGGTTAAACATTAAATTAAGGATTAAATATGGGAGAGTTGAAGAGAAGATTAAAAATGATGATTATATGCTTCACTACAAAAAAAAAAAGGAAGCATTTACGTACAGTCAATTTTGTCGATTAGCCACAGTTTCTTGACTGCGGGTAAATGACTTACAGCGGTCAAAGGTCCTTAGCCGCATTTCCAATTGCGAATAAACGCCTTTTTTAAAAAAAAAATTGAATGAATATTCTATTTAATATACAATTTACGTATGCATCACACTTAATTCACAGCATAAAAAGTAAAATTATCTTGACCAAACAGTCACATCCAATTATTTTAAATTAATGGTCAAAGTAGATAATAATAATAATAACATGAATTATAAATACAATCACATAACTTATTTTCATAAAGATAAAAGTTTCCTTCTTTTAAAAGAATAATTTCAATTATCCTAATTTATTACTTCTTTACAAAATTAGAAGGTAAAATAAAAATAAAAAAGAGGCCCATGAATTGAAAGACTTCCTTAGCACCCAAATCGTCAACACAAATTGCATAGGGAACCACGTTCACAGTACATGAGCACCCTTGGTTGCATAGGATTTCATTTCCAGCACAAATCGAAAAGTCACAGGTTCACACAAGCCGAAACAAAATTAAGATCCCACTTTGATGACTTTTTCATTTTTCCATTTTATTCTTCACCCCTTAAATCTCAAAGTCTTAAACTTCTCTCTCTCTCTCTCTCTCTGTCAGTGCCAACAGTCACTCCACCATGACCGTCGCAAGTGCAGTCACAGTCTACTCCAGCAGACACTCCAAATCTCTCTCTCTCTCTCCCTTGACGCCAGAGGACGAAATCTCAACACCATGCGACGGACGCTCCCTGCTGGCAGTTTCCCTGGATGGTGTAATGGTAGGTAACTATGAAAACGAGAATTTAATGGATTAATGCAGAAACTCAATCGACAATATAAGAAAATCAGCTCAGACAGTCTTATCGACAATATCAGACTTTAGTGTTGTTTTGTTTTGTGTTTCTGGCTTTCCGCTTAATCAAAAAAAATGAACCGATAGATGATGTAACAAGAAATAAGAGTCAATCCTTAATGATGAGGGAATGAAGTCAGAGACAGAAGTGAGAAACAAATCAGTAGAGGGAGAAAAGAAAGAAGAGGCGCAGAAGGAAGAGGAAAAATGCTCAGAGAGAGAGAGAGAAACATGATCCACGTTAATTGCCTGTCTTTTCCTCCTTCTGTTCACACCTTTAATCCCCTCCATCAGTAGCCTCCATTATGTTGCTTCTCCTCATCCCTTTTCCTTGTTTTCAACCCCAGTTGCCACTTGGTAATCTGTTGCAACTGAATTTTCATGTCAGCATCTCTCGGCTGTCTTTTCCTCCTTCTGTTCACACTCCCCTAGGTCAGAGTGTGAGTAAGCATGCAGGTCTTGCCTATTCATAAGTCATAACAGACGGCGGAGGCAGAAACTTAAGGTAGCTTGGATGGATGTCGTGGGATGATTAGTAATAGAATAAAATGGTAAAAAAATTTTAATTTATTATTTGGAAGTCTTTTAAGTAATAAAGTAGAGTGGTTAAGGAGAGGAACCTAAATTATTTTATAACACTTAAACCTCTAATTTTTCATACTTTCTAATTTAGAGAATTGAGGTCGAACATTTATCTCTTTTTTATATTTACTTAGTCATTTATAATTTTAATTTTTTTATTTTTAAATAATATTATGGGTAACAAAAATTAAAAGGATAATATTATAAGTAAAATATATAATTCACTCCACTCCATTAATGATAATTGTGACTTCTAAATAATAAAGTGAGATTTTCCTTCATTAAAACTTCTGAATGATAGAGTGATATACTTTTACCTTTTCACTCCATTCCATTCTAAACTGCTTCATCATAAACCACTCCACTTTATTTCTTTCAAAACTCCCAAGTGGCGGAGGCAGCTATTGAGGAGAAAGGTGAGAAGGAAAACTGAGTTTTTAAGAGGAAACTTGATCTGAAAGGTTTTTGAAAACTGGATCCGCTTCGAGCGAGTCACTAGTTATTTTCAATTTTACCCAATTCATCCAATTTATGAACAGCTCCATAGTTGATCCGATTTTGAAGGCTAAACAAACCATAGAAAAAGGCGGAACTAATTAACAGAAATGCTCAATTTATAAGATAAAGAGCTCATTTGAATAAACTTCTTAAAAAATAACTTTTTTTTTATAAACTTGTTTTTAGTAGAGTTTTTTTTTAAGAAAGTTATATTATATTTGGATATAATATTTATCAAATACTTTTAAGTAATAGAAATACTTGTAAATTTGATTGAATAAAAAAGAACAAAAAAATTTTTTAATAGCAAAATTACTAAAATTGTAGAGTATTCAGAATGAAGAAGGCATGATTTGTAAGGGCGGAAAAATGAAGGATATAAGATGTAAATTTTAATAAAGACATAAAGTATATTTGTTAATAAATTATATTAAAAATCACTTCTCCTTCTCTTTTTTTCAGAAGTTGGAGATCACTAGCTTTTAAAACAGTGGTAATTTGGTTTTTTTTTTAACTTCTACTTTTTTAAAAATTTTATTTAAACATATTTAAAACCTTATAAAAATACTTTTTATAAAAAATGCCTATCCAAACACTCAAAAAAGATTCAGCGGATTTAAAAAGAGAATATACAAAAGAAAAAATGTATCCTTAAATATATCTTGTTTAAGCATGAGGTGTAAATCAGATAACAAACTACATTTTACGTGAATAGATTTTACTTGCAATATAGGTGTTTGAATCTCGCTAAAAAACACTTTATGATGAAGTCCAAGTTGGCACCCAAGCAAGTATTATACTAGTTTCACATCCAAGCAAATATATATATATATATATATATATATATATATATATATATTCTTTCCTTAAATTTATAAATTGCAGTTAAACTCAATTTAGAAAAAAATAAAATAGAAGAGGCATAACTTAAGGTAAGTGTCCAAGCAGTATGAACTGGGGTCAAAAAAGCATCATGAAGTGTCAAAAAGTATCCTCTGGGTTAGACTTTGAGGTCCTAGCTTTTAATATCAATAACTTGGTGAAATTGAATATGAACATTGTTCTTTTGCAATGTAATTAATTCTTTGTTGAAGGTTGTTTTTTTGCACAGTAAGCACCATATATAAATGGAAGAGAAGACAAATGAAGAAACATTATATGGTGAATTTACGAACGGAGATGACTTCGGCACCGATTTTGATTAAAAAAAAAATTATGCTTTTTGATGGTTTTGATTCATGTGCAGGGATCAAAAGGATGTTTGGAGAAAGAAAGGTTCGCTCTGCTGGAGTTCAAGCACCACTTTCCCGGTTTGGATCTTGGAGGATGGGTTGATAATAGGAAGGCTAACTGTTGTGGCTGGGATGGTGTCCATTGCGATGACACCACTGGACATGTCACAGATCTCATCCTTGATTATCAATTGAGTGCAATGGTTATGAATTTTTCGTTACTGCATCCTTTTGAGCAATTACAGAGTCTTGATTTGTCAGATAACTATTTTAATGGTTCAGTTGAGATTGAAGGTACCTTGTTTAAGAGAGCTTTTTATCCAAATTTTTTTTCCTTCTGGAGTCTGGTGTTAAGACTTTAGAGCAAGCTTTTTCTACTTCAAAAATTTGCAAAATATTCAATTGGGCATATTACAGAAAAATAGTAATGGCCTCTGATGGAAGTGTTTTTGAACAAATATTGACAGGACTTTGTGGATTGAAGAATCTGCAGGAGTTGGACATCAGCAACAATTTTGTATATCGTATTCCCGAGTGCATGGGCAACTTGACAAACCTGAGAGTACTTGATTTGTCATCAACTTCTATAACTGGGAATGTGCCTTCTTTCATCACAAGTCTCAAGTCACTTGAATACATCTCTCTCTTTGATAATGAAATTGATGGCTTCTTCTCGTTCAGTTTATTGGCTAACCATTCAAAACTTGAGGTTTTTCGGCTGTCTTCGATTGCTGATAACTTGCATGTGGAAACTGAAGGTCATCCATGGCTCCCTACTTTTCAGCTAAATGCTCTTCAACTTGGAAACTGTAATCTCAATGTTAAACAAAGCAGTGTTATTCCCAGTTTTCTTCAGTATCAGAACGAGCTAAGACTAATTGATCTTTCTGGCAACAAGCTGCAAGGAGACTTCCCATCTTGGATCTTAAATAACAATTCAAAATTAGAGACCTTGCTTTTAAATGATAACTCATTCACAGGAAGTTTACAACTGCCTACCTCCATACATGGCTTGCTTAAGCTACGAATTTCTAGCAACAAGTTTGGTGGTCAACTCCCGGAAAGTATAGGTAAGATCTTGCCAAATCTCTCCCACGTAGATCTCGCTAAAAATAATTTTCTGGGTAGCTTTCCTTCTTCGATGGTTGATATGCAAAGGGTACAGATATTGGACATGTCCGTTAACAAACTGTCAGGAGAGCTTACAAGAGATTTCTTATCCAACTGGATCTCATTAGAATTATTGAACCTATCTCACAACAGTTTCAGTGGACAGGTACCTCTAAACTTTGCCAATTCTGCAACATTACAATTCCTGTATTTGAATAACAACCAGTTTAGTGGAGAAATTGACGATGAAGTTATGAACAAGTCTTGTTTAGTAGCCCTGGACATATCAAGCAACATGATATCTGGGAGGATCCATGGATGGATAGGCCACTCTGCATCACTCAGCATACTTTCAATGTCAAAAAACCTTTTAGAAGGTGAGGTTCCCATTGAGATATGCAATCTACAGTACCTTAATTATTTAGACCTTTCAGAAAATAATTTATCCGGGTCCTTGCCTAATTGCTTTTCTCGTATGAATAACCTGAGGTTCTTACATCTGCAAAAGAATGCTCTCGAAGGTTATTTACCAAATGGACTCTCTGGATCATTATATTCAGTAGACTTAAGGGACAACCATTTTTCTGGAGATATTCCATTTATGGGCTTCATTACCGGGAATATTCCTTATTTGAGCGTACTTCTATTGGGAGGGAATCAACTGAATGGTAGCATTCCTGATCACTTGTGCTATTTAAAAAATCTCAGGATTTTGGATCTCTCACGTAACAGGCTCTCTGGAGCAATACCTTCATGCCTTGATGATATCCTATTGAAACATTATTCTTATGAAAATCAGGGAGGAAATACAGACGAGTTGGAAACGACTATGATTATGTCCAGCTGGGTGGATAACACTTTTACATACAACTCCACGTTGATATTGAGCTACAATTCTCGCGATGGCTTTGATGACATACATCAACCAGTGCCAGCGGAGTTCAGAACAAAGAATAATTTATACTCTTACACGGGCAATATCCTAGAACTGATGTCCGGTGTGGATTTGTCAAGTAATGAATTAAGTGGCAGCATCCCACCTGAAATAGGGTACATAGAAAACATTATTGCCTTGAACCTTTCACATAATCGCTTATCAGGAAGTATACCACAGAGCTTTTCCAATCTTGTAAACGTAGAGAGCTTGGACCTTTCATACAATAACTTGAGTGGTGCAATACCTTCCAATTTGACTGCGTTAACCTCTTTGGCCATCTTTAATGTCTCCTACAATAACTTGTCAGGTCCAACTCCTACCACAAGACAATTTGCCAACTTTGATGAGGACAACTACAGAGGCAATCCAGGCCTTTTTGGTCCATTTCTCAATAGGAGTTCTAACAGAACCTTGTCACCACCTCCCCTACCTTCAGAAATCCCAAGCAATGGAGGAGAAAATCACACAGCCACTGAGTTGGTTTCTTTCTATTGGGGATTTATCAGCTCTTATGTCACAGTGGTCTTGGGGTTAGCAATGATTCTCTGGTTCAGTCCCCGCTGGTGCAGAGTTTGGTTTCGGTTTGTGGATTTGTGCATATATTACTGTTTCCCATGCTGTTTTAGGAATGGTTTCCCCTAAGCATCCAGCTTCAAGCAGAACGCTTTAGAATTTGAACTAAACGATTGTGTCTGTGATTTTCTCTCTCTTTATAATCTATTAGTTGCATTGCAACTGTAGAATGTAGTCCACTGCGAAGTATGTTGTGTGTATTTGTATCCAATAAGCTTGAATCAATGAAAGCAGTTTTATAACCTCTTCGAATATTAAAGTTGGGGTGATCGAGCTTAAGGTGTTAAGAGATTTAAGAAACTAAACTAATTAAAATGAATTGCTTCGTTGGTTAAACATTAAAAGATTTAAAGGATTAAATTTACGTTTTGCTGGACCAATTAAAGATGCTTTACCTTTTCTTTTTAAAATAAACTTACCTTTTCCTAGAAAGAGCAAGGCTTTTACACATCACATATAATGAACTAATAGGGAAAAAATTTCTTTTTGTTTCTCTTTCTTTTTATCTTTGGCATTAAATATGACAAGGTGGTGAATGATCATTTGATCAAAAGAGTCACTAATTGTAGAAATAATATTCTTCGGTGATAGATAAAAGAAAACTAGGAGCCCAACTCTCAAGACCATAAAACTGAAACAAAAATTTATGCATAGCGCTGATTACTGCTTACATTATACTCACTTCACTTCTTGTTTCTTATTGGATAAATTGTAACTTATACTCTTTAACCTTAATTCATGCGCAGATTAAGCGTTAGACCTCACGTAACACAAATTTTATTGGAAAAATCTAAAAATGATGTCATAGTACTTACGTAAGTTATTCACTTAAATTTAACTTTTCTCTTAATGATAATAGTATTGGAAGTTAAAACAAGTTTTTCTTCCTAACATTGTCCAATAAAATTTTAAGATAATAAAGAACAATGTAATTTCTGAAATAAAAGGAAAAATAAATGTAAAGTAACTTAAGCTTTCTCATAAGTTTTTTAAAAAAATGCGTGATTGCTCGTTGCTCCCTTAAAAAAATCGATTATATTAAGCACCAAAACATACGTTTCAGAACCAAAAAGAGTTCGCCCTTTTCTTAAATTACAGTTATCTCTTGTAGAAAATAACATAGCTTGTTTTTCATTATTGTTTTCTTCTCTCTTTTTTAGCCCAGTTTTCTTCTTTTACTCCTCTTTTTAAAAAAAAAATTGGACAAAACTACAACTTGTTAATACTCATTTGTTACTGACTTTAAATAAAAATATATATAATGAAATTATCAATTTTAAGAGCTCAAATCATAGCATATAACTAATTTATGAAGAATTATAATCCTGACAATGGCTAATTCCAAAAGGATAAATTAAAGAGAAAATGATCATTTAGTTCGGCTGGGGCAAAATAATTCTTCTTTGATTCCTTTTGAAAATTAAATAATAATTTACATATGGTTAATTACGTATCAAGTATTAAAATGAAGATAAATTATTAATTAACTATAAGTAAATTATTAATTAATATAATTAAATACTTAATTAATTTTCGAAACGAATTAAAAAAAAATTATTATTCCCAAGCTGAACCAAATGGTCATTTCCTCTATATTTGGGCCTAGAATTGAAGCCTAACTGAAGCCAGTAGAAGTAGTTGGTATAACTTTTTCTTAATCTCTATATGCCCTATTCGCCATGATTACATTCGATATATGAAACTTTGTTTTAACTGACTTGTCTAACTTGTATTATGTATAACCAAAATTAATGCGAGTATAATCCTAAGGTTAGGGATACATTTTAAAAAACAAAGTACAGAATAATAATGATGAAAAAATCAATAATTTAAACTTTTATAAAATATATGCACATGTACAATAAATCATACATATGCAATAATATACTCTCTTGATTTTCTTATTATTATTTTGTACTTTACTCTTTAAAGTTTATCTCTCACTTTAAAGAATTCAAATCCATTCTGTAAGTTATAGTTGAAGGGACCCAATAGTTTCCCAAGTATAATAGCACAGTGAACTATATATGTATCACATACTTTAACCTTATACCCAGATGCATATAATTTCAACCACTTGGTATTGATCCCAGCATAAAACAAGACAAAGCCCAACAAAGCCAAGGTTTAACCGAGCAAAGTATGAGCAAAAGGCTTATTATGAGATTGATTAAGTGAAATTGACTGCTCTTCCTTTGCTATTAGATGATGAGGGTAACCGAATTTTGTTGTTTTCAGTGCTTTGATGACCCACCTACTTTTCTTCTTGACGTTCTTCAAGTTGATTTGGCTTAATAAAATTGTTTTTCATATCAAGAAAGAAAACAAACTTCCTACTTACTAATTGAATTATTCTGCATTTGATACACTTAAAAAAAATAAAATTCAGGATCCATATTGAGCTCTGTAATTTGTTTTTTTAAACCTTTTAAAAGGGGTTAGACTTTCAAAAAAGTATATGCCATGGATGAGGAGGAATGTTGTCAATGGTTCCAAACAATGTGCCTTGTCTAAACTCCCTGGATTAGTGTCACTTCATCTTAGGGACAACTAATTTTCTGGAGAAATTCTTGTCTGGTTTTCTGACCCGTTCCATGTTGAGGATGCTTCTATTGGGAGGGAATCAAACATATGGTTCCGTTCCTGTCAAATTATGTGATTTACTATGCATCAAAATCAATGGATGTCTCGCACAATAGGCTCACTGGAAAAATTCCTTCATGCTTTGATGAAATATCATTTGTGCATAATGCATGTGCTCATCCCTGGCAATAAGCCAATAACGTTCTTAAATACTACAGAACACCGCTTTGAGATTAAATGAAAATTCTAATGCGGACCTTTATATGATAGATCACAACTACAATTGCAGTTCAGAACATGAAGAGCTTGAACTTTAGTATATATAACTGGCTTCAACTTTTCACATAATCGCTTATTAGGAACTATATCTAAAGCTTTTCCTATCTAGAAAAAATAGAGAGCTTGGACATTTGTTACAATAACTTGAGTGGTCCCGCTACTGAAGTGAGGCCTAGCCGCCTAGGGGCCTCCAGTAAAAAGCCCAAGGGAAGGGGAAAGGGGAAGGGGAGGGAGTGCACTGGGGCCTCCGCTACCCATTTGAGCTTTAAGTAGATACTACGCACCAAGGTTCTGTATCCGTGATTTTCTATTGTCGTTTATGTGGTAGTTGCATCTGCAGAACATGGTCAACTGCTATGCTATATTGTACCAAGAAGGCTAGAATCAATAAAAGTATTTTTTTTAATTTCTGAATTTAACCAGTTGAACTTAATGGGAATTTTTATATGAATATAGCTATTTTTATTTTTACTTTTTAGATTACCCCACTTCATTTTTATGTATTGAAATACTTTTTATTTTTTAAAATCGTTTCAGAAATCGTCATTGACAATAGCAGTTTTGCAACATTTTTTTTCTTTTTTTTTTTTCCAATCATGAAGAAATTTAGAAAATTTTAAAATAAGGCAAGTCAGAAACCACTTTACACCACAACAGTTTTCATTTATGATTTTGAAATTTAAAAGCATAAAACTAAGAAAAAATATGTTAGCAAACCGTCATGAGCTAAGGCGGTTTCTAAATAAGAATAAAGAAAAGTGTATTTCGATATATAAAAATAAAGATGAATTATTTTGATAAATAAATCATTACTTAACAAATCCAACCCGGCCATCAGTCTCATGCATGATATTGACCTTGTAAGAGTACAAATTAGTCTTTTTTCTGAACTCCGCTTGTAGTTGTGCAACTATCATAAATTTTTAAGTAATGAATTAAGGATGAAATACAAGAGCATGCGTTTTGAACTGGAGACAGATTAAATTTTGAAAACAGAAATGTTGTTGTCAGATACAGGGAGAAGTGTAAAGAAAATTGTAACCTTTTAGCATTTGTGAGTACAGTTGAAAAGGATCAGTATTCGGTACTCTAGTACCTAAAACACACTTGCATGTGACATAGTTTCCTATTTAAGTCCAAGTGGGTTGCACAACAAGTTCTTGAAAGGTTCCAAAACAGCACAGAAGTAACAAACGAAGGATATTATTAGTGCCATTAAAGATAATTTCTCTGATGGTATCACTAGTTGGAGGGCATTCTAGTCAAAGCAAATTGCTAAGGAGGTGATAAGGGGAATGCTGCTACGCAGTTCACATTATTGTGGAGCTATTGTGCTGAGCTAAGGAGGGCAAGCCAAGGTAACACTTGGGAGAATCATCTGAATAAGCATCACCTGACTCCTGACATTGCAACCTAAGTTTGAGAAATTATATACATGCTTTCATGGCTGCAATAAGGGATTTCTGACTGATTGTAGACCCTTCATAAGCAGATGTCACTTCGAAGACCAAATATGATGGACAACTTCTTATAGCTATTAGAAGGTATCCAAATTACCAATATTTTATATTATGTTATGTTGTTGGCACTAGTTTCTGACTCCACAATTGGAAGACATTGGTGATATACTTACAGACAAATCACAAATGTGTGTTTTTTTCATATCAGCTAAACTTACAAGTTTTCTTTTAAGAACTTTTACTAATAATTGCTAACAATTGATTTCTAATCATTGTTATCAAATGATTCCAGGGACTTGCATCAACCATTGATGAAATTCTGTTTGAGACATCTCTATAAAAACTTCAATAATAGGTTGGGAGAAGGAACCCTTATAAGTGACTATATGATGAGGACGGCCAAGATCACGTACGACAAAGATTGGTAAGCAACTCACTACAAAAATGTAAGCATTTAGTGACAGTCAAAATGGGCGTTTAGCCGCAGTTTTTGACTGCTGCTAAATGACTTACCAGCTGTTGCCCTGGGTGCCGTTACTTAAGGTGTCGGTAAACACCTAACAGCCACAGCATTTGTGGTCATTTAACCACATTTTAAAATAAATAAAATAAAATAAAAACTGAATTACTGAAATTATACAAAAACTGAAGTGCAGCAGATTCATAACAGAACCAATTTGGAAGAGCTAAGGAAATGTTCAGAAATTTTTTTGAAAAAAAAAATCAGAAATTATATCCAAGTAGTATGGAAGGCTATTTAACATCCACCATGTTGTGATATATCCATCCATAATAAAAGGAATCACTTGTACCTGGTCAAAGCGATTTTCCATAATTATAAGGAAGTCATACTAAGTTCAAATATTAAAAAGTTAGCCACCTCTTTTTTCCAGAGTGATGTACTAGGTAGATCTAATACCATACATAAAAAAGAAAAATTCCTTGACATAATTTGAACTTTGAACATCACCCAAGAATTTTAGGTTACTTTACTGTGCAGGCTGAATATATAATCAGTATTACACACAAAATCCATTAAGCTCTAGTTTACAACTTTGTAAGATTAACATACTGTAACAGGTAAAAGACCTTAGAATTTGCACGCATCTGTTTGAATGTATTTGGTACTGCATGGAAAGTACACAAAATTTTATTATGAATGCAACCTAACCTGAGAACATCCTTCTTGATATCTTCCAACTGCACAAAGATAAATGACGGCTAGTGACTGTCAGCCCTCACCATGTTGGCTGCAACAACCAAAACAATAGATCTGATATTATAAAATATTAAATACATGAAATATATTCTTGTATACCAACAAGAATTTGTATTTTGATGCCTAATCACATGCATGTCCCAGTTAAACTCACCTTCACTGCAAGTTCATGAAGAGACCTCGAAATGGCAGAAGAGAAGGCAATTGTGCGAAGAGCATTGTCATAGAAGTAAGAGCTCTCTCGAGGAGTAGAAAGCAATAAACTAACTGCAACTTCAGGTTTCCAACTAATACAAGCCTGATAGCAACGAATTCAAAAGGAATTGCCAAGTAAGTATATAGTCCAGAAGGACTAGGACTTAAGAATTAGAGGAGTAATAATCCCACTCAAAGTAGTAAAGGAACAGAAACTTCAGTGTGGTTTCTATCACAACAACACTTTAATTAGACTACTATTATTGTTATTATAAGAAACTCATTATAATACATTTTCAACATGTCTCTGGACTCTAGACATTTTTGTTGAAACACCAATTGATGTAAATACCTTCATTGGAGAATATTTTGAAAAAGGTGCGTGACCATAAGCCAATTCCAGTGCTGTAATTCCGAAAGACCAAATATCAGCCCTGTCCAACATTTATGCAATAGAGAACCTCAGCAAGAAGAATAAACTTAGCCCATTATTCAATGAAGAATGAGTCGTATGACTTGTTCACTTGGAATTATAACCAGTTCCTGGCTGCAGTACCTCTGGAGCCATCCTGGAAATGAAAGGCAAATATTATGTATTGTATAGAAAAAGAGCTTGAATTTTGAGAGCATATATATGCTAACATACCAGCAAGGAGTGCCCACAAAAGTATTTCTTGAACGCTGTCTATCAGCAGTATCAAACATGCAGGCTGAAACACCAAAGTCGACAAGCTTTACGATGCTGTTGGCATCAAGTAAAATTTGGTATCAAATGGAAAAGTATGATACTTGGACAAAAACAAGAAACTAAGGACAAAAACATCTAAAAACAGAAAGGAATCCAACACTCACACTGCGGCATGCAGAAGTGTCAAAACTAGGAGGCAGATTCTCACTTGGAACAGGCTCCATCTGCAAATTTTTCAAAACTACAAAGAATAAACAAAGGGGAAAATGGAAATTGAGAATTTTTTAATGAAAGAAAAAGAATGAACTATTTCCCGTAGGACTCTAGGAAACCAAATTATTATCATAATAAAAGAAAATAGTAAACTGATTAATTGCATAAAACAATTTTAGTTCATATCATAAGGGTAAAAAATAATTCTTTAATAGTTCATCCATTTAAGTGAGACAATTCTTTGTATGTTTCATGTGTGCATGGGACAAACATTCATGACATTTTTTCAATAACCTCTAAATGATTAAAGAAATTTCAGCAATCATTAGGAGTATATCTAAGAGTAGACTTCCAACTGAGTTAACAAGACATGGCGAACCAAGAAGTGTAGACTGTTAAAAAATTGAATAAGCGTATCAGATAAATAAAATTTAACGATGGTTGGAGCAATGTTCATCAAGCTATAAACAAAAATCTTCAATGAATTTTTTTTACAACCACGAGTGGTGGGGTATCATCTTGATTGACATCCACCCTTTCTATTCCACAAACCAATAAGCACAATCAGAATGGTTGCTGCTAGATGTTTAATGAACTAAACTACGAGGCTAAATAAAAATTCAAAAATTTCCTTTCAAAGAAAGATAATCTATCGCTTTAGTACGCTCCTTAGTAGTATATATTATATAAAGCATAAAGAACATTTTAAATTGGTTTTCCTCTTTAAAGAGAAGAAAATGGCTACTGCATTAACTTCATTCTATTCTATCAATCCCTTACAAATTATGACAATACGTAAGCAAGGTCAGACATCCATTCATGAATGATCCTAAACTTGATTGCCTATTTCATGATATTAGATATCCCCAGTAAGTTATGGAATGTTACTGCAGAATTTGGCCTAAACTTTCAGATCAATGCACATTTATTATGGCATATGCCTAAGCTTCTTTAACAATAATAACGTGCCAACTACTTGTAAATATTAGAAGATTCCATAAAACTGATCCTGAAAGCAACTTCACAGTTAATTCCATAAAACTGATCGTGTCAAAATGAAGTTGCAAAGAAAAATGACACCTCACAGTTAATTTCACTGAAAATGTCTCATCTAGAACTAAAAATACTACAAATGCAACCATGATAAATTAATTACCTGAAGAATGTCAGCAAAACACATCCTCCTTGCACCATGACCAGCTTCTGACATTCTTAGCAAACCATCCATATGCCTGTCAAGCAACTGAGCTGAACTCTGCCTAGAGAGATTTTGTCCACTGGATTTCTTAAGTCAAGGCCTGTATCAAGAAATAGAAAATGCTAGTGGTTGGTTTCCAATTTCATATTCCTAATAACAATAGCCAATATTTCAGAAAACATCTTTTTATTTTTATTTTTTAAATGACATGAATCCAGAACTTTGAATACCAGAACAGAACTAACAGAGAACATGAGGACATAGCCCCTAATTGTAACAAGTAGAGTGAGCATACTGCATAAATTTCATTTAGACTAGAGCAATGAATGGAAATTCAACAAACTTAAAAATTATTATGGAGTTGTAAAATTAAAATCTTCTAGCGCCCAAAAACAAAACTTCAACTTGAACTTATTTCCTTAGCTACCAAACAGCAAGAAACAAACTTAAGAACAGGAAAGGTCATTCATTCATATTCATAATCAGGAAATGCGACACCCATTCTGGAAAAACGAAAAAACAAAAATCTCAACAAACTGCATAACTGAAACTCCATCGATTGTAGAAAACACAAATTAGCCCTAAAAGTACCAAATCGACATTAGCGGAAGGATTACCAGGAAAGCCCAGTGATCATTGGCGTTGTTGATCACAAACGATTTCTTCAAAGCTTCCATGATCGCAAAATCCTTCGAAAACGCTGGGAATCTTGTTCCGAATATAGCAAACCTAGAGAAAATCGTTGCAATGCATTTCCTCCTACTATCCAAAATCTTTAGGGCAAACATAAATTTCATCCTTTTCAAATTGAAATCTGCCAAAATTGGCTAAAAATTTGGCTTGCCTTGTTGAACAAGAAACCAAAGTCGCAAAGAAAAGAGGAACTTTCTCTTCGGCACAAAACGCGCGAGCGAGCGAAGCAAAACTGCAATGGCGCGGGAGAAGAAGGAGAGGGTTTTTTTTTAAACACTTTAAAAAAGTATTCAACGTTACTTAATAATTTATGTAAAGTTAATTATGAAAAATCAAAATCAAAATAAATTATTAATTAATTATATATAAATTATTAATTAATATAATTAAATATCATTCTTCTCTCTTTCAAAGTGGAAAGAAGGGAGAATGGCGCGAGAATTTAAGTAAATACTAAGTAGCACTGCGTAGTTGCGGTGAAGTAAATGCGGATAATAACCATAATCACCTCTTTTTTTGTAGTGACTAATGAAAGCATATATATCATATAGAATTGATTTATAAGGAAATCAATTCAGCTGCATATAATAACTTGTTGCATTACCTAAAAATGGATGTCGTAAGCAAAAAAAGCATGCATTTAGACACTATCCTAATGTAGACATATAGGACTTGAAGTTCGTCGTCCACCCTAACATTTTAACATTCCTCAACATAAATTGACACAAATCAAGTGAATCTTTTCATACAAATTAATATAATTGAGCACTTGATCTTTTTATCATTCTAGGATACTCTTTTTTTTTTTTTTTGGGTTGAATAGGATACTTTTAATTCAGAGATAAGAAATGATATTGCTTCAACCTTATCATCAAAAAATTTTAGATATGAACAAGATGCAACTTAGGCACTAATAACAAGAACCTGTGCAAAACCATTAGATGGTTGACAAGTGACGATTTTCAATTCAATGTCACACTTGATGAAAAAATAATAATGACTTTCCTCAAAGAGTCAAATCCAAACTTGCATTTTTCGCGGCTTAAATGTGATATTAATTGAGGATTATTTTGATATTTTTTTTAGAGTATCAATATTTATAATAAATTGTTAAATATTTATTAGTTATTATTTATATTTAATAAATTTTTAAATATTTATTTATTATAAAATTAACAGTTAATAAATGATTAACAACTCACACTAAATACTAAATTTATTAGGATATCATAACAATTCTCTTATTACTTTAACATACAAACTCAATTATTTATGTTCAAGATCAAATAATCAATATAAGTTTCGTTAATTATTAAAAAAAATTAGATGACGTTAGTTATTGATTGAATAGTATGATTATCTTGTTAAAATTTATATAAACATTCGAAATAAATTATTTTTCAATTTAAAATAAATAATTAACATAATTTTTTTAAATAAATTATTTTAAGTCCTAAATTATTATTATCCCTTGATTTTGAGGTTTATAAATCTTTTTCACCTCAACTAATTTATATAAAAACATATCATCTATATCAAAACTAGAGATTGACCAACCTTTCAAATATAAATATTAGGCCTGCAATTAATGTCTTAATCCACGGTATATAATATTAGATTATATCAGATCATGTGGATCATGAAGTAAAGGTTACACCGGGCTTTACGTTATCCTATATTCAAGCATATTGCATGCTATATTATGTAACACTACTTTAGGCTCAGTTTTTGCATAAAAATATATATATCTTTTATTTAAAAAAACTGTATAATCAACTCTTATGGATATTTAGGAGAATATAATTAAACTATGAGATATTATAGTTTTATGTATAGACAGGAAACCAGTCGAAAAAATAGTGACATTTATACACACTTTTTTTTTCACGAACTCCTGATGGACTTTCAAGTGATTGCATCTAGGTTTAATTAACTGACTTAATCTAAATTTACTAAATTTTAGTGAGGCACTCAGACTATAAATTTGAGTAAATACTATTATTCCAGTTGAAATTGAAGCACACATAAGAGTAAAGTCTATGTGTGTCCGTAATCTCTGGTTCATATTCAAAAAATGAAATAAACTACATGTTATTTATAATATATATTGAGAAAATACAAACTATTCTTTTACTTTAATTTTGCTTGCAAGGAAACAAAAGAAAACGATGTTTAGTTATTTTTTCCAGTAACGAACATGAGCAGGTTGGACTTGAGTTAATGGCTAAATTAATGAACACATGGATCCCGATCGAACTACATTTCTTTTCACACATTGCAACAACCGTAAGATAGTATAATATATTAATATGCTAAGGAAAGAACAAAGCATTATATGAAGTTGGTGTATTTTCATGAACAAGGAAAAACGTGATTACAGCTAAACATCCACTGACCTATTTATAGAACAAGAATTAACAACTTCACCACTTGTATTTAATTAACACAAGTTATCAATAGTGTTCACACGTTTTTATTTTCAAGCCTCACCAATTCCTTTCAGCGGCTGCATTTAAATCTGCCTCCCACCCCAGGTTGATGTCAGTGTAAGAGAGCTGTTGATTTCGCCAGTCACCAGTTGCATCTGCAGGGACTCCACCGCCATCTCCGCCCCTTCTCATACGGCAGCATGGATTCTCTTACCACCCAAGAAATTGAGGAAGGAGGCAAGTTAGCAGGTTTGTGTAGTATTTTATTTGGATTTGCTTGATTTTCATTAGAGCATTAATTCTAAGTGTTATTAGTTTTATCAAACAATTATCAGGAAATTAACTTAATAGTATTAATTTATTATCATAATTGCATTTTTAGTTCTTATAAAAAAAAATTTTAACACATTTTACCATAATCCATTTGATTTTAGTAATAGCCCTTAATTGTTGAAAATCTCCGCGAATTGTTAGATAAAAACTAATATTTGGCTTTATGTGACATTTTGGATAAATTAATATAGTTGATCTTGGAATATGATAATTTGATATCAATTTCGGGTTTTTGCTTTGATAACAGCGATCAGAGGATTTGTAGTAAATCAAGCATATTTTATAAATGTTATGACATGATTCGTATTTCTTTCAGTTATAATTTACGTTGATTGTGAATGTTATGGGCTATTAATTATAAAATTAAATTGATTGGGGAAAATATCTAAACAGTTTTATTAAAGCAAACAACGCAATATTGAGATATACATAGATAAAAGTGGGTAATTAACTAGAAATTTTTCTAGGTTAAATTAATTTGATTATTGCTCCTTATCCTCTTAATTATTGTTCTAGTGTAAAATCTGAAAAATAGTATGCCTTTTTCCATACATGAGACTTATCATGGATATCCACAGTACTGCAACATGAGATGATGATGAATATAAAAAATTTTAGGTAAAAAAGATTGGTTATATTGTCTAATCACCATGTCAATTCTTCGAGTCACTTTTTATATTGTGCAACATTGCAAATTTCAATATAGATAGACTTAGAGACATATAGACAAACTATCATTGCTTTAGCTTAACTGTTATATAGTATATATAATTATATACCTTAAAAGAAAAGGCATACTTTTTCATGTCCTTAGACTATTTTGAACAGCATTAACACTGCACAAATCTAACAATGAAGATTATGAGGTGTGTTTTCTTTTCTTCTTCTTCTTTTTTCACTAAGAGTTGCAGAATTAGAATTGTTTTCATTTTAATCAAATGTGTCTTCTTCGACAGGCTATGAATGAAAGTCAAACATGAAAAAATACATGACATAAATGCTCTTTTAGAAGCAGCAGAGCCAACACCCTAGGATCAATACTACTTTAATACATTTTACTAAAACATGTATAATAAATTATATCATCATAAAACAACAAAATATTAATATCTACTATAGCATCTTAATATATAATAAACAAAGGTTATATAATTATAGCCACTTCAATTGGCAAAATTACTTCCTATTATTATCTTTGATGCAAAAAAAATTATGGAATATTTTACTCAATACAATTAAATTGATCCATCATTCTTAATGTAAGTAACTAAACATATTGGTTACCCGAAGTAACTAAAAAAATTATGTCCTTTTATTGGTTTTATATTTACTGTTTGGTATATGAAATTCTCTACTCCTTTTAAATTATATATTTCTTTGAAAAAAAATAAGCAAATTAGCGTGTTAGAGATATAAAATTAATTTTAAATCTTCACCTAATAACTTAAATTTTTTGCAGAGTTAGTTCTTAATATAATATCAGAACATTTATAACTTAATAATCAGGAATTCGAAATTTGCCGCTCCTATTCTTTTAAATTAAAAGTTGAATTTACCCACAAAGTAGGGTAAATTTGTGTATTATTCACACTTCAAACCCAAAAAACTCTTAGGTGAGTGAGCATGTTAGAAATATAAAATCAATCTTAAACTTTTAACTAATAATTTAAGTTTTTGTGATAGTCAATCCTTAATATAAAATAAAAGTATAGAGTTTAAGATTTAAAGTATACGATAATGTTATATATATAATATCATATATGAAATAAGAGTATATGATATATAAATATATATATATAATGTTATTTATTTTACTTTGTCTTAAAAATTTTAAAAATAAAATAAAGTGATATTTTAAATCATGCTCGTAGCTAACTTTTAGTAGATGCTTGCAATCTCGAGAAATATTGGAATCCATGACCTTATTAACTCTAATCATTAGAGTCATCGCCTTCAAATGTCAATGTCGTCTTTGAGCACTGTACTACTTTTTTCAACAACCACCGTTTTCGTTTCTTATTTTGTTTATTTTTCATTCTACCAACCATACATCGCTTTCCTCGGGAAACAAAGTTTCTTTCCCGCATAACTGTTTTGACTTCTAAATTTTATACAATGTTTACGATGACTTTATTAACAGATATCAACATAAACATGTTACTAATAAACTTTAAAAGTGGGCAAGAAAAATAAATTAATTTATGCTGCACCTCAAAATAACAAATTGATAGTATACTTATCATTTATATATTTAATTCTTAAATATATATATATAATTTTATTTTAATTCACTATCAATGTAAAAAAATTTATACTGTCATCTAATTATGTACTAACACATCATTAAAAAAGTTAAATTTTTGAAGTAATTATTGTGATAGTTAAACTATTTTAATGATTTAATAATATATAATTAGATAACAATGTAAAAAAATTTTTACACTAACAGTACATTAAAATTATTTCACTTGTTATTTTCATAAAATATAACCATTCACATAAAATGTAATCTAAAATAAAACAAAATAGAATAAGATGCAACAGAAAAAAACTGTTTAAACATCAACAACAACGAATGAAAATTCACAATCAATACCTAAAGATAAAAAATTAAAAAAACAGAATGGAATTTCGGAGAACGAAAGAAGACGTGAGATCAACAAACTCAAGCATGAGGATAGCAACAATTTTTTATTTGACAGTGAATGTAGTGCCAGCTTCATACAAATAAAATGCATGACTTGTAGAAGAAGTGGCCAAACGGTGGATGTAACAGGAATATCTCGAGAATTGATCTTTCATTGTTGTTTTGTGTCTGTGATGATGGAAGGTTTTTGTAATATTTGGTATGTTGTCGTTTTGGATGATAAAATAGCTAAAATACAACTATTTTATAAAAGTAGGATTTATTAATTTGAACAACATTTCAATTTTTTATAAACTTTTTGTGAGGTTAGATTTCAGAAAACCAGCACAGAATGGTTGTTAGATTCCACTAATTAATGGAGATAGTGGATTCGATAAAAGGTTTTAGACTTTTAGGTTTAAGAAAAGTATATTCAGATGTGAATAAACAAAATTGGTTGTTACATTTGTTTCTTGGAAATCAATGATTGCCAGAATGCAATAATTCAACTCTACTGTTTCAATCAAAGTTAGAAAATGGCAGAGGGAAGAAAGAAAATTTCAACTACAGTGGGAATTTGTCCTTTTCTTTTTGGCTTGAGCGGGCTGGTGGCATAAATTTATCTTCCATTGTTGATGCAAATTTCATATAAAAAAGGATACGATGTACCCTTTTTAACTATCACTTTTCAATCTTCCGTTGATGAATCTTATTTTATGAGTTATTGCATTATTATATTTACTAAGAACCCAATAAAAACTTTTAGTAAGATTTCTAGATATTAGCTCATTTTTTAATTGTTCAATTAAAAATGCTATCAAATATGCATAATTCAAGTTTATGAAAAGTTACTCTTTTTTTTTTGGCATATAGTAAATCAATCTTATTTATTTTATTTACCGAAGCACTTACACTGTATTTTGTTAACTTAACAGCGAATTAGATTAGCGAAATTTTTCTTTAGGTTTTTTATTTTGCATATAGTAAAAGTCTGAATAGTGATATTCAATGATTGAAGAAAAGGTTCCCACTTTTTTTTTATAGATCAGATCTATATATGATATAATAAGAAAATTGACTTCCAAGTCAACAATTATTGTACCAATTAACCACTACACTCATAAATCATGATCATGTAAACCATATGATAATTTGTAGTTTACTATATTACTGAAAAAATAAGTTCTTATTTATATTTTGATAAATATGTAATTACATCCTAAAATTAAATTTACTTTTAAATATTATAATACAACTAGAAATTTTTTTTAATCGAGCAAAAAAAAAAAAGAAGTAAACATGATAAAACAAAACAACAATTATTCTAATTATTAAACACATAAGACTAACGAAAACGAATTATTAATTTTTTATATTTTTTGTTACCTTTTAATAGTAGACCTGTGGAAGGGTTTTTTTTTTAAATCAATTTATTCTAATATTCTTTCCAAATTTCATATATGATTGACCTTTACATGTGAAAATAAGTAAGAAATAAATAGTGGTTACAAAATTAGTTATAAATCTTTAAAAAAAGAGAGATGAGAGAGTTGAGAGCAATTTAAATATTCATATTATATTATATTAATTATTTATTTATGGCATTTCGTTTTATAACAATATAATTAAACTTTTAAGTTAGGTGACTGAAAATATCAGTAGCTTATGTGGCTCTATATTTAAGATTGGGAAAATGACCTACATGATCAGCTTGGGAAAGATAATTCTTATTTGATTCATTTTAAAAATTAACTAAATATTTAATTAATTTAACTAATAATTTTTATATAATTAACCAATAATTTATCTTCATTTTGATACTTGATACGTGGTTAATCGTATATAAATTATTGGTTAAATTAAGTAAATGCTTGATTAATTTTCAAAATAAACCAAATGAAAATTATCTTTCCCAAACTAACTATTTGAGTCATTTTCCCTTTACGATTTAGATTTAATTTCTATCCACCGTCAGTATAAAGTTTCTTTATACTGTCATCTAATCATATGTTGACACATCATCAAAAGAGTTAGACTTTCTAGGTAGTTGTTGTGATAATCAAACTAATGATTTGACAACACATGATTAGATAACAGTGTAAAGAAACTTTACACTGACGGTGGATAAAAATTAAACTCTTAAGATTTCTCTGCCGGGTCTGAAGTTAATTATTATTTTGTTTAATCAAAGACATCATCATTGTGTACCCAAAAAAAAAAAAAGACATCATCATTGCACAATTTTTTGGTCTAATGCGCATCTGCGCTGGACCAAATTAACATGTTGTGTGCATGCTAATTCTCCAATTTTGAGAATATCTTATGGTATTTTTTGAGAATGTATGGCCATGCTAATTCTCTAATTTGAGAATATCTTAGAGAATTGCTATAGACGAAATGACATCATTTTATTGTTATTAGCTGCTACTAACCAAATTGGTAAGAAAAGCAAAAACTTCAGGAAATTACCACCTCAAACATCCTTCTTTGCAATTGGTTGCCTATAAAGCTTCATTAGATAAAGCTTCCATGGAAAATAATAAAATAACACAGGAAAGATTGTTGATACCCACCACATGAAACGCGATTCAGAAATGTCCTAGAATGTTGATAAAATATCACAGGAAAATATTATTGATAACCACCACATAAACATAGGTGTTCAAGCTGCTTTCCTATTAATAGAAAAGCAACAAAACATTAATATACTGATCTCTCTGAAATCCCATGTTGACCATTTCAGCTTTCCCCATAATCCCCTCTCTCTAATAATTCCAAAAACATCTCCTTGAACTATTTCTCCTGTGTTTTTCCCACACCCAGATTCTGCAACTTCAATTCACCTAGTTAACAATTTGGTAATCTTCATTGATGTCATCAGAAAAAGTAGGCCCGGATGAATCATCAACATGGATTCTTGAGAGCATTGAGATTGATCCCATGGTGGATGTGCCTAAAAATGATGGACCCTCTGAAAGCATGGTGTTAAAATCTCCCAATGAGGCTGCTTTGAACAAGAGTGATAGCAATGTCAGGAGCAGGAATGGCTTTCAGGGGAATGGCAGCAAGATGGTGAGGTTGCAATCAGGAGCAGCCAGAGGGCTTAAGGGTTTACGGTTTCTTGATAGAACGGTCACAGGGAAGGAAGCTGATGCATGGAAGTCCATTGAAAAGCGCTTTGCTCAACATCAAGTTGATGGGAAGCTCTCAAAAGACAAATTTGGAACCTGCATTGGTACATTTTTTTTTTCTGATGTTTTTATTGGGTGTCTTCCATTTTACTTTTGGCTTCTAATCTATTTAGTTGTTCTAATTAGTGACAAGTTTATATGATGCATCCAAAATTCTGTTGCACAGGTATGGGGGCAGAATCAAAGGATTTTGCAGGGGAACTGTATGAGGCCTTGGCGAGGCGCAGGAAAATTTATGCTGAAAATGGGATAACTCTGGATGAACTGAGAGTATTCTGGGAGGACATGACTGACAAAGACCTTGAATCCAGACTTCAAGTGTTCTTTGACATGTAAAGAGCTCTGTCTCTCTCTCACTCTATCTATCTACATCCTTTTGCATGTTACATTCTTACTGAATGGACTGGCATAATGAATGAACTTGGTTATCTTCAGGTGTGACAAGAATGGGGATGGTAGGCTATCAGAAGAAGAGGTTAAGGAGGTGAGGACTGAGACCATGTAAATTCTTATTTTACCTCTTCCACTTCTCAATCTTCCATTATATAAAACAGAATTCTAAATGTCATTGTGTAAAAGGTTATAGTGTTGAGCGCCTCCGCAAATAAGCTAGGAAATCTCAAACAGCATGCTGCTGGATATGCATCTTTGATCATGGAAGAGCTTGACCCTGATCATTGTGGATTTATAGAGGTTAGAAGTCTAAAATTTTTTACTAACATCAATCTTTGATTGGGCTTTATACAAACATCCATCTTTTGTATTCTCCTTACTTCTCTGTTTAAACAGATGTGGCAGCTAGAAACTCTGCTAAGGGAAATGGTGAGTGCCGAAGATGGCACCAGAAAACTTGGTACTAGAACTCAGACTTTGACTCGAGCTATGATACCGAGAAAGTATAGAACTCCTATTAGCAAATTTCTCTCTACAACCACAGAATTTGTAGTTGATAAATGGAAAAGAATATGGGTTATCACACTTTGGTTGGCCATAAACTTGGGACTTTTCATTTGGAAGTTTCGCCAATACAGGGAGAGAGCAGCGTTTGAAATCATGGGTTACTGTCTCTGCCTTGCAAAGGGTGCTGCTGAGACTCTCAAGTTCAACATGGCTCTCGTTGTCCTTACCATGTGCAGAAGAACTCTTACAAAGCTAAGGGGATCATTTCTTAGTCGAATCATCCCTTTTGATGATAATATAAACTTTCACAAGTTGATTGCACTAGCTGTAGTTTTAGGGACTTTTATTCATGTAGTAATGCATCTAACTTGTGATTTTCCAAGAATACAATCGTGCTCAAAACCAAAGTTCATGATGATACTTGGGTCAGGTTTTGACTATGAGCAGCCTAACTACCTGAGCATGGTTGGAAGTGTTCTTGGAATAACTGGAATTTTTATGGTCTTGCTTATGGCCTTTACCTTCACTCTGGCAACACATAATTTCAGAAAAAATGTTGTCAAGTTACCTTCCCAGTTGCACAATTTGGCTGGTTTCAATGCCTTCTGGTATGCACATCATTTGCTTATTGTGGTTTACATACTCCTGGTCATACATGGCTACTTTCTATTTCTCACCAAGGACTGGCGCAAGAAGACGGTATGTGTAGCTCTAACACTCAAATTATTCCAACTAAAAACAAACTACACCTTTTACCAAATGGATCTGTAATATCCAGAATCTGATTTCAATTTTCCATTAAGTTTGCTCTAAATGCCTGATACTACAGCTTTCCATTTGTAAACTGATTTGCATTGCAGTTAATTTATTGCTCATAACATGTCTCATTGAACTCTCCCCACCCCTCATTTGTGGATTTTATACCTAGTATTCGACCATAATACTTCATGTCTCGTTCTATATTATGGCATTTTGATGGGCCACAATCTGAAAGTGTCTGTAAATCAATTAACACCATTTTTTCTATGCAGACTTGGATGTACCTCGCAGTTCCAGTAATACTCTATGCTTTTGAGAGAACTCATCCATTTTTTAAGGGTAAAGATCACCGTGTAAGCGTCATTAAGGTCTGTGTCAACAACTTCTACTCCCTGGTTTTGCATGCATAAGCAGGAAAATGATTCACTACTTGGAAATTTCAGGCAATAATATATACAGGAAATGTTCTAGCACTATACATGACCAAACCCTCGGGATTCAAGTATAAAAGTGGAATGTATCTTTTTGTCAAGTGTCCAGATATATCTAGTTTTGAATGGTAATAACCCTGATACTTGGCTGATAGTGATCAGAAAACCAATTTTGCTGCAACATCACTTTACCTTGGACACTCAAATTTACTCTTGTGACAGGCATCCTTTCTCCATCACCTCTGCACCCGGAGATGACTACTTGAGTGTCCATATACGAACCTCGGGAGATTGGACTACAGAGCTTAGAAACAGATTTGCTCAGGTGATGTTTACAGTTATTTATTTATGTGTGACCTGTGAACCAAAAGCTACATATTCAATTAGTTAAAGGGCAATAGAAATATAATAATTGTTAAACATCTGATTGTACTAAGCACAAGAAATGCAGGCTTGTGAGCCTCAGAGTGCACAAGCAAGAAGGGGAAGCCTTTTGAGGATGGAAACTAGAGCAAATTCAAGCTATGACCATTCACAAGCAAGGTGAATAGAAACTCTTGGTTCTTCTTAACTTTCCAAATGATATATATTGATCTTATTTGCTCTTTCTTTCATTAGATATCCAAAGATCCTCATCAAAGGACCCTATGGAGCCCCAGCACAAAACTATAAGAAGTATGATGTCCTCATGCTAATAGGTCTAGGAATTGGGGCCACGCCAATGATCAGTATTCTCAAAGATCTCTTGAACCACATCAAGCCAGAAAGCTCTCAAGATGTAAGTCAAAAGATTAACAAAATTTTATATAATTTTTGGCAGTATATTTATACTTTATATATAAATACCCATCCATGGGGTTAACTTAGCCGAGAACACTTGAACAAAATATGCAGGACTCCTTACATAGCAATAACTCAGGTGAAGATAATAAAGGTCCTGAAAGAGCATATTTTTATTGGGTAACAAGAGAGCAGGCTTCATTTGAATGGTTCAAAGGTGTCATGGATGATATTGCAGAATATGACCACCATGTGAGATTGAGGACCTAACTCATCAGTTTTTCCTGGTTTTGTTACCTCCATGTACATAATATTTCATTGTGTAGTAAATTTTTGGCATCTTTAAATGATGCAGGATATTATAGAAATGCACAACTACTTGACTAGTGTCTATGAGGAAGGCGATGCACGGTCTGCGCTTATTGCCATGATTCAGAAACTGCAACATGCTAAAAATGGAGTTGATGTAGTTTCAGAAAGCCGGGTATTGATTTAGTACTAATTTATAGTAAACCTTTTTCAACATTCAACCATAACATGTCTATTGCATTGGCCTTACATTTTTCTGATGTTACTATGTGCCAGATAAGAACTCATTTTGCAAGACCCAACTGGAAAAAGGTCTTCGCTCAATTAGCAAGCACACATGAAAATTCTCGGATAGGTATACCAAATTCTGATGCTTTGTGAAATTCTAAATGATATTGAGAAGAGAAAATCAAAAAAATTAATGGAAGAAATATGAAAAATTGTCTGCTGTTTTCTTGATGTTGTTGGTTCAGGTGTATTCTACTGTGGAAGTCCTACTCTTACCAAAACACTGAGAAACCTTTGTCAAGAGTTCAGCCTAAACTCATCTACCCGCTTTCAATTTCACAAGGAGAACTTCTAAAGCAGCAAAGCACACAGCATCAATCATGAAATATCTTTTGTCGCCCTGCTTCAGCAAGTAAAAGAACATATATGTGTATAGAATATAGATACAAAGTGAGGGAATCTTTTTTTTATATATATAACCATAGTGTGGAAGTTTGGATTAGAATTTTTATGTCTCTTGTGTGTAGTTAGATTTTCTCAGAAGTTATGTTGGTTTTGCCCAGATCTTTTTAGTGTTACTCATCTTTTTCTTGTCCTACCTTTGTCTTCATCCTCTCTTTCTCTCCCAGAAAATTTTCATATGCTCAAACTTACTGGAATTTCATCAATCCACCAGCGAACTTATGATAAATAAAATATGAAAGCTGTGAATGGAAATCAGATGAGAGAGAGAGAGATAGAAGCAGATTTAAGATTATATGGTTCAGTCAAAATGGGCCTACACTCGAGCCAAAAATTTAAAGATCTTTCACCCTTTCTTATTCTATAATATAAAAATTAAAGTAAGAATCAATATTAATAAATAGGATTTTCACAATGTGAATGAGAGTACTAATTTTCAGTAAACAGTTATTTACAGCTTCAATTCCATGTCCGATACCACAATTTTTATATAGGAAAAAATACTTGAACACTAATTTTTTTATACTATTTTTACATTTGGTTAATGTTGAGTAAATTCTTAGGTAATACAGTATATTATTTGGTTAATGGGTATTGGTAATCGATTACTTATGGACTTGGTTAACGATGAGCAAATTTTTAATTAATGCAGTATATCGTTTGGTTAATAGATTTGGTTAGCTTGTAAGTGATTAGTTATCAAAACTCATTAACCAAATGTATTAACTAATAATTTACTTATCGTTAATCAACTGTAAAAATAGTGTAAATCTTATGATGTGTAAATATCATTGTTATTTTATATATATCACAAATGAAAGGAATATTGTTTGTGAATCTTCAACAACTTTTAATATTTATATGATAACAAAATGCATTGACCCATCATGTTATTAGGAATCCAAGAGTCCTATATTGTTAAGGAATAGACAAAGTGAAAAATATATAAGTAGAAGTAGAGATGTCAATTTGGGCTGGGTTGGATCGGCCCACAATAGGTGCGGGCTAGCAAATAGCTAGCCCAGCCCAGCCCATGCGGGTTGTGAGCTGGGCTGGCCCAACCCATGGGCTGAATTTTTTGTCTTTTTTTACTTTTTTGTATCTATAATAATAAGTTATTGATAAATTAAACTTCTACATCAATCAAAGCTCATAAAAATATGTACGCAAATTAGATACAAGTATAACAGATTATATTAAGTGTCATCAACATAAACAATGAAGATTTATTATATTGTTTCCGACATAAATGATTTAGGATATACCTATGAAGCATTGCATGAACCATAAATTAATCAATTCAAGGAACTAACACAAATTAACATATTTCAAGTAGAGAAAAAAAAAGGCTTAGATATACTCACCAAATTTGATTCTTTTTTTTTTAAATCCAAATAAAACTAGTCATATGAATAAAAAATAACAAAATTAAATATATAACAAAAAAATAACATTTCACATAGTCGGGTCACCGGGCCGACCCCGCTCATTGTGGGCCAGCCTATTTTGGGCTGGGCTGGGCTGGCCCATAGTTAGTTCAGGCTGAGATTTTCTCAACCCAGTCCATGCTTTTTATCAGGCTATTCAAGTCGGCCCATGGACTCGGCCCATTTTAACACCTCTAAGTGGAAGGACCATGGAGAAATTCTTAGGTAGAGACTGCCTAACGTATGCACTTTATTCAATAGTTGACATGTGTAAAGACAATTTTTAGATATAAGTGCATTTATATTATGGCCCACATAACTTTACACATGTTTAATGGTGAATGAAGTTTTTTGGTAGGCAGTGCCACCTTATGAATTTCTCAAGGACCA
Source organism: Styphnolobium japonicum (assembly GCA_023212625.1). Taxonomy (NCBI): domain Eukaryota; kingdom Viridiplantae; phylum Streptophyta; class Magnoliopsida; order Fabales; family Fabaceae; genus Styphnolobium; species Styphnolobium japonicum. The sequence goes on from JALBWW010000014.1 coordinate 21,066,153, forward strand.
TGAACTTCATGCCTTAAGGTTTTTATGTGGTATCAAGCCCACTATTATGGTTTCTTCTTCTCCTGTCCTAACAAGTAGTATCATAGTTCAAATCAAATAAGACGAGTATTGGAAAGACGGTGGTTACACAAAAGTTCAGGTTGATGTGGAGCATTGGGGTACGCACATTCAAGTGAAGAGCGGTAACACGTTGGTGGAAACGTGGCTGAATGTGCTCTTGGTTAGACTATGAAATACCCGAATAAAAACTTCTGTTCAAAGATAGGAGTGGAAATAGGTCGAGCGACCTAACAGAAGGCCTATGGCCTAACCTATTTTCATTCTACATTGGCCTAGTCTATTTATTAAATAATCCACTTTAGGCTTTTACAAAAAGCCTATTTGACCTAACAGACCGACCTATTTATTTATTATAAAGTAAACACTTATTTTGATCCTCTAAATATGTAATTGTCATCAGTTAGGTCCTTCAATGATAAATACATTAAAATGGTCATTCAATGTCAATTATTGACATCAACAATGTTAATTTTTACATCAAATTGGTCATCCAAAAAAAACCAATTTGATGTAAAAAAAATTATTAGAGGATCAAATTGATGATACTTATATTTTTAGATGACCAAAATGAGTATTTATTTTTTATTATAATATCATATAATTAAAAATTATAATACTTATATAATTTATTAGTTATATATTAATATATTTTTTTTAGTTTATATAAATAATAATTTTGTTAAAGACTATGTGTATTTAAAACTTATAAAGTTTAAGCTTATTTACTTATTTGAAGGCCTTTATGCAATATAGGCCTATAGATAGGCTTTCGGGTCAGGCAAGACTTTTATGTTTTCACAAAAAGGCTTAGCCAGACCTAAAAAAGCCTATAATAGATAATAAGTCAAGCTAAAGTCAAAATTTTACAAAACAGTTAGGCCTATTTAAGATAAAACCTAGCCTCTTTCCACCTCTACCCAAAGGAGAGTGAACCCGTGTAACGACTTACATTTAAAGGAGAGATTGTTGAGAATTCAAGTGTGAGTGAAATGTAAGTTAATTTCTCGGTAAGTGTATTCAAGAAATCTCCTCAACTTTTCGGCTTCACCTGACCCCAAGACATGTATCATATATTGTAACCTAAAATGCACTCTCAATACCACCGTATGCCTTCTCTTATAGCCTCATGACATATTCAATGAGTGTTTGGATTTGGAAATGTAAAGACTTAAGTGTTGGCTTAACCACGGCAACATGAATTATTAGACTTAACATCCCACGAATCTCATAATAGGTGCAGTATCTCGATGTGATAAGCAATAAAAAAATAAAGTTACACATTCACTATCAACTTAAGTTTTTGGTGTAGTGGTTGGCGTTTCATCTTATAAGTGGTATCGTATTAGAAAAGGAGATTGTTGACTTAACCAGACTAGTGTCACTTTTAAAATTTTTGAGCTTAACACATTTCAATCAGTAATGTTTATAATGAATGCAGCTCCTTAATACTTAATGTAACTTTAAGAAACTCTAAGAAAATAAAGTTGTACTCTCGTTGTAAAGTTAGGATTTTGTTATATATAGTGGCTAGTGCTTGATACTCCCATAAAGTGTTTAGGGGGAAAAGTAAAAATTTACAATACATATAGACATAATGCATGTCATAAAACAATGTAAATTTTCATTTTCCCCTTCCTATCATTTGCACTCCTACCACTCTACCTTTTTATTCACAAATGCTGGAGCCTGGAGGTATAACTTTCTTCCTCTTCTCACAACTGACTTTGGAATTTTGATGCGAGTTTTCAACTACAACCTTTTTTTTTATTCATACATGCGTGTGCATCCCAAAAGTTCCCATGCATTATGTATTCTTAGTCTTGCTTATTTGTCATGCCACATTAACGCCGATCACCAGCATCAACTTACTCAACAATTGACTGTTGAAATTTGAGATCATGTGCACTGTTGGCTGTAAGTGTGCGTGTGATCTATGCTCTAAAACAGTGATTACCTTTTCATGCACTCAAAAAGTTCCAAGTTTAACAAGAAAACTGATCTACCATGTCCATAAAGTCCTTTTATTTGCATCATGTTCGATGAGAGAAACTCGAGATTGATGAACAAAGGACAACCAGTACACATTAAATGGACTTAAAAGATATAACAGAATGGGACCATATAGTATCAATACAAGTTACCGGTTTGACAATTTCCATATAAATTAAGCATATTAGCCAGAGCATTAATCAGATAACTAATGAAAGTGAAGAAAATAACTCGCAGTGGCAGAAAACATTTAGAAATAAGTGACAGGTTCATTATATGGTGTTCTTGGATAAAATAATCTTGGTACCATTCTGGATATACCAAGTAACCCCAGGATTTGTACCAGAAAGTATTGAATTTTTATCATGCTTTCACATGGTGCAGCCAAAGGTCCTACGTACAAGACTAGGTACTCTTGGTAGTTGCTACATTTCAGCATGGTTGCCTAAGAAGCACCGCATATAGAGATTAATTTCCTTAAGTAATAGGGTATTAACATCAAATGTCACATAGAATTTTGGGTTTTAGTTGGGAAACATGGAATGATAGAGCTACTTGGGTGATGTGGTGCAGTCCTCTTTGATTTTGGTATTTGAGATTGGAAAGAGATCAAGAGTCTTAAGAGGTTGAGTGCAACATGAGGATGCTTGATTAACATCCACAAGTGTCCAACCATAGTTGCAGAATGTCATCTCTTTTTGTTCCACCAAACTTTGCGGGTTATGCACACTCCATTTGCAATTCATTTCCTGAACAGATGTGTCTGCAGTTCCTCCCTGAACATATGAAATGAAGAAAGTAAAAAAGAAGCAAACCTCAAAATTTCCCTGACTACATAGCTCAGACTGAAAGCGTGCCTTTTAGAATTAATCTAAGACTTCTTCCCTTATCCCATCCTTGTGCCATTCCCAAGTCGCATTGTGTGCCTTTGTGTGCCTTTACATCACTTATTTTAAACCATAATTTCTAGACCACAACCCAGGGTGCTAAATAAACAAATCCCATGCATCCAAGAGTTAAAATATAGAGAAGAATAGGCAAAAATAAAAGACAAGACAGAGAAAAAGAAACATTAGTCAGGGTTTTTACATGCAGGGTGGAAAAGGAAGATTACCTGAAAAAGCAAGCTAGCTGAGTTACAAAAGGAAATTTCTTGGGTAGAAGAACCAGGAGGATAATCGAAGTTACCAACAAAATGGTTACTGATATCCTGATTCAGTTGGCAATGATGGACTTGGAGTTGTTGCTGTAGCTGCAGTTGCTTGTTGAGTTTCCTCCTGAGCTTTTGTCTATCCCTAGCCTTGTGGTTCTGAAACCAATAGAACACATTCTTTCCTTCTATCCTTCCATAGAAAGAAAGGTGGGTTGTTATTTGCTGAATTTGAGAAGCACTAGGAGTTCTAATCCCACTCCTGTACAGTTCCTCCAAGATCATGAGCTGCTCGGTTGTTGGGCTCCATCTTGATGAACCTGCTGGACACATTTCTCTCTTTAGATTGTGGTTTAAGTTCTTGAGACAATAAGGAGATGAAAGGGATGTATAAATAGAAGGACAGAGAGAAAGATACAGTGAAGTAGAGAGGAAGAGACAAAAAGGATAGAGATTGAGCAGGCAGAAAAGTGAATGGTGAATTAGATTGGTAAAAAGTACTAGTCTCATGCTGATGTTCCTTTTAGAGGAGCATTCAAGTGAGGTTTCAGTCCAAGCACAGGCAGACAGACAGAGAGAGAGAATCTGAAATGATATGAGTGAATGAGGAAAACTGATTGTGGTTGCATGAGCCATCATGACGTTATTATTAACTTTTCTCAACAGAATGAATCAGATACTCGACAAGTAAGTCTAATTCAGAATCACATACCCCTGTTAACTTGGTCAAATAGCCCTTGCTCTCCCCTGATAAGCACCTCTATTTGTTGCTTAGGGCAGATCATATTTTTTTTCCCTGAGTGTTGCTGTAAGAACTATGGAAAAACACTTCATACAAATAAACTGTCTTTAAAAAATAAAGACTCTTCTACTCCTTTAAATTTTCAATATCTCACATCCAATCACCTATATTTCAAATTATCAAATAACTTGTCTCCACAAATGCTATAATTGTGTGAAATTTTATATTTATTGAAGTCTTTATGAGTAAACTATTTTTTGCTATTGGTTAGCACTTGGCTCATCTGATTGGAGCACAAGAACAATACTATTTATATAATACCTAAATTAATATAATAATAAAATATAGAAAGACAAACGGCAAGATAGTTAAATTTATTAAAACAAATAAATAAACTTAAAACGAGTTCATGTCTTTCTGTCATTTAGATGATCAAAATCTCTCTGAATTAATTTCGAAAAAGAAAACTTTAAACTTCAGCAATTGAACTCTATTAGAGACGTGCACTCAATTAAAGCCAATTATAAATATGGGCATTTTATAAGTCACATTATTGGAAGCGTAATTCTGAATTTTCATATGAAGACAGTCTTATGGACAATGGTACCAAAGGTGAGACATGGCAAAATGGCAAGTCATTAACAGTCACAGGTGGGGTCTCTGGTCCTATGCATGCTTCGTCCTGAGAGCTGACAAATTGAAAACGCAAGCCTCGAACAGTTAGAGTCCATAAATGCACATGTAGCAGAGTGTCCAATGCCTTGTCTGCTTTTGGTCTGAGTAGGGGACTTGTCATCTCTGTCAACATTCCTCATGATCTCAGCCGTTCATTTTGTAACTTACTCACGTCATCAAATCCTTGATTGTATTTCTCTTTCACTATCTTGACGAGTGAAGTCAACCACAAATCTACTACCATAATTTTTGGGGTCATTTTCTTGGAATCTTGAGTATGATATTTCATGTTCTTGTTACGTATGCCGTTACTTACTACAGGGCTCTTGTACTGTGATGTAATGAAATGCCAATGTTTTTTAGGTTAAATTTTAATTTTTACTATTAGAGCTTGACTGAAGTTATACAGTATTATAGCTTTAAAAGGTCATAATAGGCCAATGTGGGCCATTAAATCTTGGATGAACATTGAAATGATTTAATAAAAGTTTGTACTTGTCTATACGTATCTCACTTGTGGTATTTTTAGGTTTTCTTAATGAGATTGGAAAATATTTTATTCCATGGTTTTATATGCAATTGTTATATAGTTTTTCTTAGTTTAATGTGTCCTTGGCTTAAATGTGTGATTTTAGTTCTTTCTTTTATGGAATGGTGTTGATAGTGATTAAATATGATTTGTAACCAGTAATCACTTGTATTTGCTTGATTTATATGCTTGAAGTGTTTAGTTCCTACATTTAGGCCTAATTCTTTTTAGTCTCGTTCAATTCATTTCTTTTGAAAAAATTTAAGTTAATGATTCAATTATGTGCTAAATTATGTTTTGACCTTTTACATCTTATTTCAATGTAAATCTTTAACTATCAAAGGCCTATGAAATGATGCTCAATACGTGTGAGAATGTTTGAAGAGTGTTAGGACACATTTTGGTAGCATTTGGATGTGCAAAGTTTTAATTGAGCTTTCTCAAGGATCAAAATGGAACCAAATGAGCAGGCACACCGCATTCATGTCCAAACAATGTGGAGCTACTATGCAAACGAGCAAGCACTTGGCAATTTGAATAGGACCACGTCAACTTGATGGAAGAAACTGGGATTTGATGTTAAAACCTTTCCGGTGGATTTTTTTTTGGTATAAATGACCCTTCGAACGGTCATATATATAGGCTATATATGAAGCTTGATTAAGGAACAAAACAAAAAAAAATGAGCTCAAGTTTCTCCATTTTTTTTTTTTTTTTTTCCATTTCAAAACGGTTTGGCCGAGCCACCAAATTTTTTGATTTGACCGATTAGGCTAATTTGGGTCGTACAACCATGCTGAGAGCCATCAATCATACCTCTCAAATCACAATTCTTCTCGTGTCTAATCCAAAATTACAATCATCATTGATGACTTCATATCCTTCACTCTCAAATTCAAGCCTTGTTCAGCTATAATTGGATGCATAGGAGGAATGAAACAATGAAGAATGAACCAAACCCATTATTTTAAACAAAAAAAAAATGATGGAAATTTAAACCATTACATACCTCCCGAAGACCCAAGCCAATGTTTACTGCGTGAAACCTTTAAACTATGATTTAATTGGTTCAATCAAATTGATAATTTAATCGAATAATATAATAATTATAATAATTATAATTATATATATACATATATATATATATAATAACATGAATTATTAAAAATAATTATATATAATGATATTTATTATTATATACAATAAAAATAATTTTATTTTGAGAATAATAAAAATTTTAAGGAAGAAATTAGAGTTTAATCTTTATTTTAAAAAAAATTATTGTTTCTTTAAAACTATTTGTAATTCTTAAAATAATGGTCTATTTTTTGAAAAATCAGTTGGACAAATCACATTTGATTATTATACGTTGTGTAGATCTCGAACAGTTACATGACATAGATATAAAATGCCTTCAAATTAGACAAACGAGTCAAAAGTTATGACTTCTAAAACATATAAATGAAAAAATCTAAAAAATTAGTTTAAAAAATCTAAAAAAAGTAATTAAAAAATTCAAAAAAATTGTAAAAAAATTGAGGAACCAATTAGTTTTCAAGAATTGGCTTCAGTTCGAATGATTTGCTAATTTTACTTAGTTTTAGCAGTTCAATGCCCTAACTGATTCTTTAGGTAATCAAATCATAAATACATCTAATGCAATTTGATTTTTAAAATAGTGACCCAAACCTAATATTTTGTATCAAATTGGTATATGACTGCGTAGTTCAAACAATTTAAGAAGAAACAAAAATGTAGGTGCATTTGATAGGAAAATAATCACATAATTTGAGAATAATACTCTTAAAAGTTTATATATGATTTAAATTTTATTATATAATATTTTAAATATAATCTGATGACATATATTCTTATTTTGTGTCATGTATTATGTGTTATATATTTTTATTTTGTGTCATGTGTTAATCAATGCCATGTTTTTCTAACTTTTAAAGCTAAAAGGATGAGATCCACCTTTTTGTTTTTTTAATTTTAATTTTAATTTTTAATTATTTTTAACTATTCGGACCCATGTTATAAAAATCACACTGAATCAGCCGTTAGATTAATAATTGGTTCGGGTGACTAGTTACATCAGATATGTCTTAGACCGATCTAACTCGGCTGGTTTTGGATAAAAATCGGTAACCCAGTTGGTTGAACCAGAACTAGCCGGTCATGAAATTAAAAAAAAAATTTAAACTTTGAAATATCATAACTTTTGACTTGTTTGTTTGATTTAAACTAATTATATGTTCACTTCATATAACTTTTCGAGATCTATGCCATAGTAATCTTAATTTTTTTTTATAAAAAATCTTATTTTATGAGTTATGAGCATTTTAAGGAAAAAAATTAAGGTTTTTTTTTATGAATTAAGGGTTAAACTCTTTTTTCCTTAAAAGGTCATATTTTTTTCTCAAAATAAAGATATTTTAGTTATTTATAATGATAAATATCATCATATGTAATGTGTGTATATATATATATATATATATATAATTTTATGCTGGTCGATCAATGACTCACCAATTGAACTAATAATCTATTGACTCAATACTTTGACCGGGTCAACTATCGATCTGAGTATAATAACTATGATTTTCGAAATAAAAATCCATTGTAAAGATTTATAGTAGAATATTATTGAGAGTCCGACATTGGATAATGATATAGCCCGAATAGTATTTATAAGAGAGGGCAACCCTTACTCTTTGAGCTAGCTTTTAAGGTTGAGTTAGGTCCAAACTTAAATTCTAAGAAATATCTTAACTAAAAGGGATCAGTCTAAAAGTAAAAAAAAAAATGTGTATTCTCTCTATTCACTACAAGTTTGAATCTTAAGCACTTTTATGAGAATTAATTAATTTATCCAAGTGTATAATCAATTTGGAGGTACAACTTTAATATCACTCATTTTGTTTCAGTTGATGCCAAAAGTAACTCTAAGGTTACAAAAAGAAAAAAGAATATCTCACTTTCTTCCATTTGCTTATTTTCAATCATTGTTTTAAAAATTTGGCCTAATTGACAGGTTGGATTAGTTCAACCGTAAATAAATCTATTAATTTTAAGTCAGTCTACTCAAGACTTTAAAATAAGCCAACACTGTGACACTAGGCCATTAGGACTTTTGGTAGTTAAAATTAGATTATATCTTATGTTTACTAGTGCTCCATCATCTTAATATTTTATTATTTCTTATTAAAATTAACTTTAATATGTTTACATTGTTAATAAAATATAGTTATAATTATAATTTATATACTATTATATAAAATACAGTTTATGAAGTTTATGAAATTTGAACAAGTGCCACGTGTTACTCATATATGTGTTTTTTCCTTCAAATTCTTACTCATTTAATTCTTGCTCTTTTAATATTAAAATTTTAAATTATTTTATACTGATTTTTCAGTCATACTAACTAATTAATTTGATTTTGTTTAGGTAATAATGTATTTTATCTCTTTGATAATTAATAAATACAATTTTGAATCTTATTTTTATCTTAAATTTTAATAATAAATAATTGATCATTAATATGACTCTTCTATTATCCTATCATTTGAAAAATTATTTTCTGATACAAAATTTTTAGGCAATCTTAGTATCCATCTCAACAGAAGAATGACTATAAATCATAATTGCATAATTTTTTAAGAAGCAAAATTAATGGGTCTAAATGATATGCAACTAAAGTAAGTAATTTCTTAATTTTTAAATGAATTATTCACAGATTTTTTTAAAACATGATATAAATAATACCTTTTAAAAGTTAGACACATTTCTTTTGTATAGTTATATCATTTACATTTTTTATTTATTTAACATATTAATTTAAGAGTTGAAAATGTATTAGGTACAAATTGAATGGTTCTATTTGACCCTCATGTATTAAAATATTGCAGAATCATTGTGTGTAGTCCAATATTGTAAAGTTACTTAATATTATTGGAGACTAGCAATTAAATACCTCACGTGAAGACTATTTTAATAGTTATTACTTCATTTAAAAAATATATATTGAGAGATACTATATATGTTAATTCTTTTATGCTAAGGTTAATTTTTATAAGTTTTATGAATTTTTATAATATAATTAATTTAAGAAGTAATTAAACTATTTTTTACATAAATCATATAAAGAAATTTATGTAAAAAATATTACAATAAACAACGTATTATTATTTAAAAATTTATACATATCTAATTTAATAAATGTATATCGCACTATAAATAAAACTAGTTGAATACAAAAATCACTTAAAATATATAGGTTAAAGTTTAAAGTTAACCCATTAAATTATAAAACCAATATTTTTTACCGGTTCAATAATCTGTCTGATTTTCATAACCTTGTTTTCAACATCTCTTTCCACCCCATTCCAAATCAATTTGGGAAGAAGCACTCTTCCACTCTCTCCATCCCTTCAAAATTGCCAAACACAGCCCTTTTGGGTCTCTCTCTTCGTAGATCACGAAGGTAGCGTGTGGTTCCACATCTTCGGCTTTTCTCTCTCTTTATCTCTGTATATGTCAATGTCCTCTGCAAATGTATGTGTAGTGGCTAAATACCCATTTACTCTTTTTGGTTTGGATTTGTTTTTACATTCTAGAACAACTCTTGTGTGATATTGGGCTACGTGTATAACCTAGTACTGCATAATGGGTATGTTTTATTTGAGCCAGAAAAACCAAACAAGTGGGGTTAAAAGGGTGTTTGTGTTCAGAGGGAAAATGGGTACTCGAGTTTTTGGAAAGCCATTGTGGTTGGAACTGTTAATGTTTGAACTTGAAGTGTAAATTGTCAAGTGGCAATTTTTATGTTTTTTGATAAGGGAATAGACAATAGAGCCTAATAGGGTATGCGATTATCTATTTGTTAGTGTGATAGATTGAGATGATGAGGAAACTGTGGGGGATGGATGGGGGGAAGAGAGATGTGTTAGGAATTGGAAGGAAAATAGAAAGAGAAAACAAAAAGGGAAAAACTTGGGAATGTGTGTATAATAAGATTGGGATTTTGGTGAAGAAAGGAAGATTTTTTTCAACATGAAAGGATATAACAATGTGTTAGAAATTTTCTGCTGTATTAGTCAGCAAAAATTTAAAAAACTTAATTAACTTAAACATGGAGTGAGAAATTAGTAATCTAATCCCCCCCTCTTTTTTTTATCTTTTTCCTTTGGTTCTTGAGTTGGGAATTCACATTTGAGGAAATAACATCAAATTATGGATTAATTAAGATGATATCTGATGAAAAGTGAAACATAATTATCAAAAAGTATGGTGATGCTATAAAACTTGAAGTTTTTACGAACTCTTGCGTTCAAAAATCAAAACGTCACTGAAAGTTCTTGAGAAAAATAATAATTGTTTGTTTTTGGAGGACATGGAAAGGATTAAGGATCTTATATCTGATATGGCATGTGGGTCTGCATAAGGTGATTGGACTTCCATTTTTTGTGTTTGTGTTTAGTTTCTATATAGTTGCAACTTGCAACCATCTCAATAGCAGACCATGTCTTACAAGACTGGCAACTGTGAAGTTTCAGCTGATTATGAAGATATATAAAGCTATTAGTATTTTGAATATTTAAATGAAAGTTTAGTCCTATTTTATGGTCTATGTGGACATTTCTTTATTCTAATACTCAAATTTGGTGCTATATTATCTGCATGTAACTCAACCCGCTTAAACCCTTCAATTTTTTTTTCCCTGAATATTATTTTCTCACCTAAATTTTCTTATTGTCACTGTAACTGAGTTAGCATCTTATCACAACTTCCACTGAAGGTTGTCATTCAAGTGTCAATTAAATGGAATAAAACCATACTATCTAGAAACTGACACTTTGGGCTGATTTCAACTGCCTATTTGTTAGCAAGGGGCATACCGAATTTTCTTTCAACTTTGAAATGTGTATTTTTATTTTTTACCTGATAAAGCCCTATATAATGAGTCTATTGTCATGTGATAGTTGGATATATAAATGACTTTGCAGTATTCCCTGTTTAGGTAATGCAATTTCATATTCACAAGAAAAGATATCTGCATCAGTTCATATAGCTTCTTCAGTTTGGTTATTCCTGGAAAGAGCAACAGTTCAAGCTGAGTCTTAGCAGTTGCACTTGACATCGATATACGTTTTTTGACACCTAGGATTTCAGTTGTCATCCTGGTCCTGCTATTACTGAAGATAGAGGGGGAAATGGGAAAAGTAGCTCTTGCAGCAATTGTGAGCTCATGGGTTGTTCCTATCACCATAATTGTTAATCGCATAGTTCCTGAGCCATATATGGTAAGAAAAAGTTTTTTAAACTTGGGGGATGGACAGTTGTTGATACATTAAACAATAATGAAGAAATTTGCCCCTCTTTCAATATGACTGATACCCATGATGTGCAGGATGAGATATTTCATATACCACAGGCTCAGCAGTACTGCAAGGGAAATTTTGGAAGTTGGGACCCGATGATTACCACTCCTCCTGGCCTGTATGTTCTGTTATCTCTTTGCTCTCCCCCTTCCCCCACCTTTTGGAAAAATTTGATCCCATTTGCTGATATTCACTGCTTGTGTAATGAAATGATAAGTGAATGGAAAAGAACATATTATAGGATGAACTATGTAACTAGTACTACTGACTTCGTCCCTGCACAGAAAATCCGACATCTTTCATAAATAGCTTGCTACATACCAATTTGTGGTGCATGCAAAAATTCCAGTACAATGGTTGTACTATATTATTAGTTTTGTTTTGGTGTTCTGAATATATTTCATGTGCACTTGAACAGAAGCAGTTGTAGGAATATGTGATCGGGAATTTGGATATTTTCCAGACAAGATGGGATTGTCTGTTGTTTGCACGGCTTAGCTATAAATTATTTGGTCCGCTTCTGTGCTTGATCTGGAATTGCAGTTGGTGAAAAATATATAGAGAAGGGTTGTTTGGGGTGTTGTTCTTAAGCTGATGTATGATTAAGCACTCTTGAAGCATCAGCCATGTATTCAAGTGACTGAAAATTTCTAATACGGCAATTTACAACTGGATGCCTGTTTTGTTAATCTAAGTGTAGTATGATTAAGAAATGAGAATCATACAAAGGGAAGCGAACATACGGTTATGCAATGATTTTGCTATTTAAATGAATGAGTAAATACACATATTGGGAAAGAACCTGGGCTACTTTTATTTCAAATTAAAAAAATTATATGTTCACTAGACTCTTTGCAACTATCTGGTTCTGCAAGAAGATAATATTTTATGTGCTGCTCAAATCTCAGGATCAGGAGATTGAGGGAACTTAAACAATTCTACCTAGATGAATATTATCAACAACTCAATATAAATTATCAAAAGTATAATGTAGTATCAAATGCCAAGGTTGATCTTTGCAATATAAAAACTTTTGCAGGTACTATCTTTCACTTGCCCATGTTGCTTCTTTGTTTCCAGGCTTTTACTGTGTACAAGCTGCTCCATCATTTTCTGATATGTGCTCTGTTGCAATTCTTCGATCAATTAATGGTGTCTTAGCAGTCATTTGCAGCATAATTCTATATGACATAATTACTCACTTGAAGCCAACACTTGATGATAGAAAGGTGATGCTTCATGCAGTGGTCCTATCCTTGTACCCCCTCCACTGGTTCTTCAGTTTTCTCTACTATACAGATGTTGCATCTGTTACTGCAGTGCTGGCTATGTATCTAGCAAGTTTGAAGAAGAATTACTGGTTTAGTGCATTGGTAAGGTATATTAAGACTTTTATGTTGTAAACTATTATAAGGAAAATTAGATTGATATGTGATATTTGTTTTGGTGTATGTATTATTCTTATCCAAGTTCCTCTATTTTAATATCTTGTGGCAATTCTTGAACAGTTGACCTATGTTTTTTAAACATAGTGATTATAGATACATATGCCTACTGTTTATAACTTCTTTTTATTGTTATTGAATATAGTTACTGCAAAGACCTTAGTTGTTTCTCAATATGATCCTTTGTACTAATAACTAGGAAAAAGTGTATTCTTATCATTGTTTGAAGACCCAATAAGTTCAAAATATTACTTAATCAGTTCCTCATCGTAGATCTGAGTTCAGAAAACTCAATTTTACAGACTTAGTTGGTAATATGTGAATTCAAAGACCTATCATTATTTTCATAGTTTTGCTTGGTTCAAATGGATGTGTTATCTTTTTTCTCTTGCATGCTTGCTTCTAGATCATAAACTTCTTAGTTTCTTTACTTGGTTTCTTGACTTCGGTTTGTAGAACTCTTGATTCTTGTAAATTCTGACAGAATCTAGCAGATGAGTGTTAGGATCCAATTGCAAGATATGAGCTTTGAGTCCCACATCGGAAGTGTGGGATTCTGAAGTGGGGTTTGTATGGCCTTGGAGTCTCCCACCTTAATAGCTAGCTTTTGGGGTGTGGTTCTTCTCCCAAGGTTCGCATCAATGAGGAACCTCAAAGTAGGAATTGTTCATTCCTGGACCATTAGCATTGAGATTGTAAAGATATTAAAATCATTTTATATGTTGACGTCTATATAGAGGGATTGGAGAACTCTTTTGAGCTAATGTTCTTTTTTCTTTCCCCTTTGTTTATGTATGTTGATGACTAGGTTTACAGATACTTTCTATGGATGGATAATTTTACTTTTAGCACCATATTCATGATTATATTTGTAATTCTATTTTATAGAGTGGTGGTAACACATCCAATTTTATTTTATATAGATTGGAGCCTTTGCAGTCGTTATTCGACAAACAAATATTATATGGGTGCTTTTTGTGGGATGCACTGGCATCATAGATATTTCTCTGACACATGGAAAGGATAATGCAAGAACAGCTGAGTCAGATGTATCTATGAGTAAGCATAGTTTGGCATATGCTTCTGGCACGAGTACAGCGGGTTTAAATCTGAGAAAGCGAAAGTTTGTTAGACCTGTGGATACTGTTGAACACTCTATGCCTAGTACACATGCATCTTCTCCTTCCTTTTCTTCAGGTTCACTTTTACATGTTACAGAAAACCAGATGGTCTATTTTGTTTTCATAAGGAAATAACTTTATAACTTTGTAGATAGCAAAAAGTTAATCCCATCCCACTCCCACCTTTTTGTGCAATACTTAGAATACATTATTTATATTATTTTGCAGGTTTGGTTGATGAAATTTGGGCAGTCCTTTTAACGTTATGGCATATGAAGTGGCAGCTTTTAATTTCATTTAGCCCCTTTCTCATGGTGTTGGTAGCCTTTCTTTTATTTGTCTGTTGGAATGGAAGTGTTGTTCTGGGTAACATTCGTTTTCTTATTATCCCTTGTGATCTTTTGTGCCACTAAGATCCTCTTTCTTACCTAATCCTACTGACAGTGCAGGTGCAAAAGAAGCACATGCAGTTACCCCACATTTTGCTCAGATACTTTATTTTAGTTTGGTTTCTGTATTGGCTCTGGCTCCTATGCATTTCACTGTCACCCAGGCTGTGGACCTGTTCCAGTTGTTTTGGAAAAGTAGGCCCCTTCGTTTCTTTCAGATGTTCTTGGGCCTTATTGTTGGCTTTCTCTCAGTGCACTTTTTCAGGTTAGGTCAGAACATTAATTAGAATAGCTAGCAGAATCTGTGATTTGATTGTCAACAATTAAATGCATGTTCTGGTGAATTTATAGACTGATTTTGCTCAGATACTTTAAAATTGAAGCTCATCTTTCCAAGTACATTTTATTGGTATCTTCCATTATTTATTGTCACTTAATACAGTGTGTCTAGCAATTTGATCTATTTAGGTTCATATCAAGTGATAACTTTTTCTCTATACATCATATGAGGCTTAGCACCTGCTGTAATTTTCTTCACTTATTCTTTGTGAATGTCGCAACACTTACTCATGAAGCTCAACTCATTCTAAATCTCTAATACAATAAAATTAACTCAGCTCTTTTATTACTTATGATGCATTCTAGGACTTGTTTACTCTCAAATTTTTTGCTCACCGTGTGTCTATTGATTTTTGCAGTGTAACTCATCCATACCTTCTGGCTGATAATCGGCATTACCCTTTTTATCTCTGGAGGAAAGTCATCATGGCTCACTGGTCAATTAAATATCTTCTGGTCCCAATTTATATGTGTTCATGGCTTTCCATTATCCACATGTTGGGTTAGTACATGACCATAGCAATCATTCTTGTTTGATTTAATTACTTGTGGGATTATAACTATTATCTTTTGTCAAACAGGGAAGTTTCGAAATAGAATATGGATATTGGCATACGTCCTGGCTACAGCTGCTGTTCTTGTACCAGCTCCACTGATAGAGTTCAGATACTACACCATACCATTCTATGTCATGGTGCTTCACTGTAATAATAAGGATGGTCGAAGTTGGCTTCTCACAGGGATGCTATATATCGGTGTTAATATCTTTACAATGATGATGTTTCTGTTTCGGCCATTTCATTGGGGTCATGAGCCTGGAATTCAAAGGTTTATATGGTGATGTAATTCATCAGGAAAGCACGAAGCTTGTAGCTGAAAGGGGGAGGGATATTTTGATATGATTGGTGGATTTGAAAGTTTGATGAATCAAATAACACTTGTGCAAAGATCTACCAACAAATTCTATTCATGCAAGAAAACACCACCTATCTACAACCTACATCAAAGACCAGCCCACTTGTTAGGCATATTTTAATCGGAAAAAAGGTTGAATTTTAATTATTGATTAATGTCTATATTTCAATCATGTATTACAACATAGTGTTAAATATTTTTACAATGTTAGTGAATCAAAATCAAATATAAAATGATAAATAATTTAAAACTATTTAATATTTTACTCACATTTATTTCGGGGGTGCCACTATTAGGTAATAGTAATTATAGCTAATAACATCTCAAATCTGTAGTCACTAGCTATCTATGTATTACTAATCATTGTATGATTAAATCTATAACACCAAATCATCTTCATCACATAGGATAGACCAAAACAAAAATTACATATATAAGACAAGACAGAGTAGTGTTTTATTATTATTATTTTTTAAACTCTTTATTAAAACAAGTACAATTTGATCTACTTTGCATGTTACCTCTTTTGAAGTTTATTGACTCTCTTCATACACTAGTTTGAAAAGACAAAGTAAATTCAAAAACACGAAATAATCACTAAGAAAGCATTAACTATATATAGGATATAATGGAGTCATTTTGTAATTAATTAAAAGAGAAATGTTGAATATCACAAAACGAATTTTGTAAACTAAATACTAATAAGTGCAGTGAGTTTAGATGATTTTTTTTCTTATTTATTAAAATAAAATTGTTGCTATATTTTGATTGAAAAGCAAAAGGTGGAACTTGTGTAAAGGTTGATAAACGTTGTAGATTTACATGCTTAGTTTTAGGTTTAAGTTGCATAGGTCCATTACATTTTATGCTTTAATTAGATTTTAAATATGATTTTTAATTTGATCTTCTAATTTTGAACTTGATCATACTTCTCACTTGTAATTTTGAATTATTTCTTGTAGGTCAAAGCCCAAAGAAAAGCCTAAAAGTAATGAAAAAGTCATCTTCGCGTACATATTGACCTTAATGTAATATCTTGAGCATAACTTTTGTTATAAACCTCGGATTTAGATGATTCTTATAGTGTTGGAAAGCTAAGAAAAAGTTCTACAACTTTACTGAGATATTGAAGTCTAATTCGAGCGTTTGAATGGTGAAAAATAGCGAGCAACACGAAGAACATAATTTGACGCGAGAAGGAATGAACTTGCACAAGCCAAAGGGATTCGTTTGTAATAAGCATTGTTCAAATTAAAAATTTTCATGACAATATTAAAATTTGTTCAATCAACTTAAAAGTGTTGATTAACTTGTTGAACAATCATAACCAATAAATTTAGAGAAGACTACTCACGACTAAATCTGACAAGAATAAACAGAGCTAGACTAGACTAACTTATATTAGATTGAATCATACTAGACCGAATCATATCAGATCAGGTCAGACTAAACCGAACCAAACTAGACCAAACTAGATTAGACTAGATCAAACTAAATTGAATCAAATCAAACCAGACTAAACTAGACTAGTTTGGTTCAAACCAAATTAAACCTGACCAAATCATAGTAAACTAGAGTTGATTAGACCATACTAGGCAAAATAATAAAATAATAAAAATAAAACAATAAGATAATAATAACAATTATAATAATTGAAAACATTTTATGATTAGACAAAGTTGATGCGAGAGATTAGTCTCGTACCCTCGTAGCCTTACCAAAATAATAACAGTAGCCATTAGAGATTGATTCAATTAATAAAGGAGTTAACCATCATGTTCGTCTGTGAAAGATTTCACAGATGTCATATTAGTCCTCCAATAATTTTTTACATCAAATTGATCATTTTTTAGGACTAATTTAATGTCAAAAAATAATTTTAAAGGACAAATTTGATGTGAAAAAATTAACATTCGAAGACTAATTTGATGTAAAAAATTATTGAATAATTAAACTGATGTCACCTGTATCTTTGAAAGACCAATTTAATAGTTTATTCATTAATAAAGATAAGAGTAATTTATTTGTAAGATATAAGATGTTTGATTTTCCTATTAGTAACGATCAACTAGAAGAATTGAAAAAATTTATTAAATTTTAATTAATTTTAATTCATTTAAAATGATCTAATACTACTCATACTTGTAATAATTAGGAAACTAGTTCAGATCAAACGGATCAAACCGTTCGATCTGATACGATCCAGTTCGAACGACGCTGTTGCTACACAACACACTTGGGTTCTACACTGAATCCCATCACAACTCGGCACTTAAGAATTGTTTCAACACATGCACACATCAATCACACCTGATCTTTGCCTCGAACTTGGAATCAATGCATCCTTGTCTTTCCACTCTGCTATTCTGCAGAAAATGTGCCAAGAAGGACTATGCAATCGCAGCATTCACCTTCACCATCATCCTCTTCCTTCTCTCTCTCCTCTCCGACACCCAACAACGCAGCACCCTACAACCTTCCAGAATCAGCCCCCGATTCGATAATCAGCATCATTCTGATACCCATCTCGTGCCCTTGACCCTGCTGCGGAACGCCAAGGAAAGAGGCGCATGTATGTTGAAAAACAAACCGGTTTTCACTTTGGTCCCGCATTGACCCATCACTGAAAATGCGTGAAAGTTTGTGACTTTGTGATGAATTTCGAGTTTCCTTTTGCAGTTTGTTTGGACGGAAGCTCCCCCGGGTACCATTTTCAAATGGGGTTCGGATCCGGCTCTGATAATTGGCTACTTCATGTTGAGGTTTTTTTTTTTTTTTCTGTGAAATTGGGTTTGTTTGGAAAATGGAGATGTGGGTTTTGCTTGATTTCGATTGTTTGTGGTGAGTGCAGGGAGGAGGGTGGTGCAATTCGATATCTTCATGTTCTCTGCGTAAAATGACTGCTTTAGGGTCATCGAAGTATATGGAAACACAGGTTCCTTTTTCAGGAATATTAAGCTCTGACCCCTCGCAAAATCCTGGTAAATTATCTAATATACTTATACTATTATTATAGTGAAACTTCAGTACTTTAATGACAGGATACCTTCTTACTAAAGAGATTACTCCAGTGTCAATCTTTTTTTCCTGGGTATGGTACCTAGTTGAGTTGTCAAGCATTTGGTTTCTCAATAAATGTATGAAAGTCTATTAAA
Source organism: Styphnolobium japonicum (assembly GCA_023212625.1). NCBI lineage: Eukaryota > Viridiplantae > Streptophyta > Magnoliopsida > Fabales > Fabaceae > Styphnolobium > Styphnolobium japonicum. The sequence goes on from JALBWW010000014.1 coordinate 21,085,045, forward strand.
TATAATTAGCAACTAATGAATGTTTGAAAACTCACTTTGTCTACCATAGCAACTCCCCCCATTACTAATGAACAATCTTGGTCTTTTTTTGTCCTTCAGTTTTGTGGGAATCCCCCCATTACTAATGAACAATCTTGGTCTTTTTTTTTCCTTCAGTTTTGTGGGAATCCCCCCATTACTAATGAACAATCTTGGTCTTTTTTTTTCCTTCAGTTTTGTGGGAATTTGCAATTGAAATCTAGGTTCCGAGAGTTTAATTTTGATGTACTATCAGTGTAAAACTCTTTTACACTATCTTACAATCATGTGTTGTCAACTTGCCCTGTCTTTAAAGTAGTTTGACCTCTCAAGTAATTGTTTCACCTCTCATAGTTAATGATGATAGTGTGAAAAAGTTTTACATTGACATAGGATCAAAACTAAATCTTATGTTCCAAACCGTGGCATGATTTACCTGTATTCTTGTTTTAAGGCTTGTGGATTATGTCATTAGACAAAATGCATAATAATTTCCACTGTAGGATATACTGTATATGGATTGGTCTGGTGAGATTTTCCCTCAAATCTGACTGAATATGACCTGAGCTCACTCCTAGATATACATATCCTGCAGTGACATGGTTTCTGTTGCTTGAAAGTGTATATATATTCAGTAAGTGATGTTACTTAGCTTGATGTATCAAACTTATTCAGATTTCTTTAACTGGAACAAGGTGAAGATACGCTATTGTGATGGTGCATCTTTTGCTGGTCACCCAGAAAGTGAGATTAAGGTTGGTTTTACCTTTGCAACTTTGACTTGGATATTTTATTGACTATTTTGTACTGGTTGTTGATAGCTATTTGTCATGTGTATCAAGATAAGAAATTCTTCTTTTTCACATTTGGGTTTATTTTGATGTGAGTATTTTTCTATTATATACTGTAGAAAGGAAGTGGGTTGTTCTTCAGAGGCCAGATCATATGGGAAGCTATTATGGATGAACTCTTATCAATTGGCATGTCTAAAGCGAAACAGGTTATACTTTCACAACAATCCAACATATATATTTTCTTTTTTAAGTTTTCTGATATTTTTACTGAGTACAAAAATTAAAAATTAAAACGCTTATTAAAACAGATAAAATAATATCCATCAGCCCTCTATTTAAATTTTATCACTTGCATAGTGAACTTTAACAGAATGGGCCAGTTGGTGTATATTCCATTTGTTCTGCACTTATTATCCTTACGTGGTGTATTGTGAAGCAGTGAAAGTCATATTATGTCATTAATCTTTCTGTGAGTTTATAATCAAAGAACTTTTCTTTAATTATTGGCTTGACATAAGAAAGTGGTTGCCCTTTGTGATAATTGAACTTGAGCAATAAGTTAAAATATTTCCATATTTTTATTCTCTTCTTAAATCAATTATTTGACTAGTCAATAATCCTAGCACGCAGTGGCACAGATGGTAATGTGAAAGCTTAGTTTATGTATTTGAAGTTTGAATGAGTGCAATTTCAAGTGAAAGAAATTACTGCATTTTATAGGTTCTCGTCTTCTATTTGACATGATGTAAATTCTAAATGGTCAGGTGTAATTTACTCCAGAGAATATGCTTTGACATAATTAACTGTTTATGAACTTTGATGCGTTAAGCTTGACCTAAAACTTGTTAACATGTGATGATAGATAGGCTACTTTTGCAGGCTCTGCTTTCAGGATGTTCTGCTGGAGGGTTGGCAACGCTTATACATTGTGATGACTTCCGAAATTTTTTTCCAAAGAAGGCAACTGTCAAGTGTCTTGCTGATGCAGGCTTCTTCCTAGATGAGTAAGCTTCTCTCCACATATCATTGCCTTCTCCTACCATAATATTTTCTAGTAAAATTTAAACTGAGAGTTGCCAAAAGTACTTTTATCTTATTACATGATGGGTAACCCTAGGATGATATTTCTTTAGGAAAAAACTTTGTAAGTAGAAGTTTTGACTTTGATTAATTGCTATTGGGTTTTGAAAATCCATGCATCTGGTGCATTGACTACTGATTGTACCTATATGTTGCATGTTCACCATCTTTCATGCTATATGTTAACAAGTAAAATAAAAAAGCGTAATCTTTATACCGTAAATTTCAGGAAGGATATTATCGGAAATAGCACAATGAGATCTTTCTATCATGATGTTGTCCAGCTTCAGGTAATGCTGTGCTTGCTTATATCTATAAATTGTCTATTGAGTTAGCCAATTATATTTATCTGTTAAGTATAAATCAAAAAACAGAAAAATATGGTTTCTCCACAAAATTATGTATTTCTCACATATCTTGTTGTCAGGGTGTTGCAAAAAGTTTGCACAAAGATTGCATTGCTAGAATGGAACCATCTAAGGCAGGTTTTTAGTTTCTCAAACCCCCTTGCCACACCCTTCTTTGGTATAATTTACAACTGTAAAATTTGGTTCATATGTTTCAGCTAAATACAACCAACTCTTGATTTGTAATGCAGTGTCTCTTTCCATTACAAATTGTTAAAAACATAAAGACTCCACTGTTCCTTGTCCACCCAGCTTATGACTTCTGGCAGGTAAGCTCCCTCAGTAGGCATGTGTCATTGTTGTTAAATGTTTTTGATTTTCCTATCACAGCCATCTGATGTAAATTAGATTATATTTAGATACACAATATTTTGGCACCTGAAGGATCAGATCCCCATGGTCACTGGAAAAGGTGCAGATTGAACATTCGCAATTGTAATGGTCACCTGACTGATATACTTCATGGTAAGTAGATACCATAGCTACCATATAGTTTCTGGAGATCTTGTTAAAGCCTTGATAATTTTGACATCAACCTTAAACAGAAAAAGCTTTCTTTTTAAGATTTTTGAATTACCTTTTGTAATAAGCCTTCAATGGGATTAGATTCAGAATACCACAGATGTTGGATTAAACCTGCAGCATAAGATAATAATTATGACCTGACCTGAGACTTGAATGTAGTAGCCAATCTCATCTAGCAAGCTACTACTCTATCTATAGCCATACTGAGGCTTGAATGACTTACGTAATTATCATGTTCAGGTTTCCGTAGTTCTTTGCTGAAGGCTGTGAATGAATTCCAGCAACGAAAGGAGATTGGAATGTTTATAAATTCCTGCTTTATTCATTGCCAGACTTGGATGGGAGAGACATGGCATTCACCCAATTCTCCTAAAATAAACGATAAGGTAACTATAGTTTTGGCTCCTGAATTATGCTGCAGTGATTATATAATTATTCAAGTCAATTAAATGCCCAAGTTTCTTGAAGTCTGTATCTCCTTCCTTCATTGTGCTTCATGATAGTCATCTGAAAATAATAAAATTCTATCTCTACTATTAACAATTCCATTTTCTTCCCTTGAAACTGCAGTCCCAAGATTGTTTATATGCTTAGTCTTAGTCATAATGTGATTGGTTTGAATGATAGAGGTGTTTTACGAATGAATGTTTATTGCAGTAAATTTTGATGTTTCCTATTCTTTACAAATTGATATAATTGATTTTGAAATATATATGTTGACACTTTAAGATTCATAAAGTTGAGAAAATATAATCTTGGTACATTAGAAAGGATGTGTAATTGAGATATGAAGCAATTCAGGGTGGTTATGTTTCCATTTGTAGTCTATAACTTCCACTAGTGCTATTACCCATTTTTGAATCCTTACCGTTAGCGCTTGTTGTGACTAGACTGGAACTTACAGAAGAAGAAGAAAATACATAGCTTCAGCAAACTAAAGTCCATGTCTAGTTTTCATACCTAACTTTTTTTGGCTGCCTTCAATGTTGTTGCCCCTGGAGCAGACAATTGCTGAATCTGTTGCTGATTGGTTCTTTGACCGTGAAGTGGTAAAGCGAATTGACTGTCCTTATCCATGCAATCCCACTTGCCATAATATGGATTTTGCCAGAATATAATAAAGCTAAAGGCCTCAGTTTTCATTGCCAGTTTTATCTTGGGTCTGCATTTCATGAAGTTTATGAAGGAATGTCTTCCCATTTATGTCCTTAGCATGATTTTTGTCTCTGATGATTATTGAGTTAGAGAATATGCTGGGATAGTTCATCTTATTCACATGAATGAAACGGTCCTACCTTCAGTCTAAAGCCATGCAGCATGAAGTTTTCCCCTTGACCAGATGACCCCTCTCTGTCCTTGTAAAACTCAATTGTATAATTTGTTATCAATATCTTCTGATGTATGTAATTTTTTATTGGACTTCCCTTGTGCAGCAATCTAGATTTTTGTGAATTAAAATAGTGATGCTTTATTATTATTATTATTATTCCGGAATCCCTAAATTTCAATTACTTTTTTCAAAGGGATGGCTCTGCAGAACCCAAATATTGAGAAGAGGAAAAGATGCAATTGCCACTAATTAACTCTGATGGACCAGTAAGGTTTGAGGATTAGAGCCAATTGTGAATTGTTGCATAACCTTAGCAAAAACTCTTCATATTATTCAGTTAAATAACTTAATATAACATTTACACCACTTTATAATATAACATGCCTTTATGGCTTTTAATTTATTTTATCCACTTAATGCATCAGGCAAGACAGTAAAGTTTGCTACCAAACCTTCCTAACTAGCCAACGCAAATGTGAATTTTGAGTCAAATGTGCATGCTACCATAACTCATGTTGTGTGGTGCACATCTTTCGACCACGAAATCTAGCACGAGCATGATCTTGAATAGGCACGAAACATCTTCCATGCTTTTCATCAATCGCTCCAACACAATACCTTAAAGTAAGGCCAAAATCTGGAGGAGTTTATGCTATTGTTGGTTGTTTGACATATACGGAGTGGAGGTTCAACATAACTTTTTTATACTCTTATGAAAATGCTATTTCTCATCAAAACAAGAAAGAGATAATTCTATTCCTAACATTATGTCCAGCGTGTGAAAAAATATAACCACTAGCTTTTCTACAATAACATTTGAATTTCCAGGCAAAGTTGTTTAAAGCGTACTCAACAGTGAACCAATAAGACTTGGTTCATATTCAACCAATTTAACTAATCAATGCTATGTCTGATTGACATTTCATTTGATGCAAACCCGTTTGTAAAAAAGAAAAAAATTTAACTTCGTGTGAATACTCCTCAAATTATGTGCAAAGCTTGATTTGCATTTGAGAAAATCTCAAATAAACATGCAATAAATCAATTTTTTTCTCAAATAAATAAGCAGTAAATTAACTGGTCAAATTAAATAATGTTATAAAAATAATTTATAAGCAAAAACATAAAATCTCTAAAAACATTCATAAAATGTTAAAAAAGCATTAAACTTTTTCTAAAAGAAAAATTTAACAAACAACCGTTTCAATTGTTTCAACCATCTAGTTCAATAGATCTTGTACCATTAAATTTTGTACAGGATTAATAACACCATACATAGATAACATAACAATAGCTCTTTCAAGGGAGGGAGGGAGGGAAGGTTCATTTTGTGGTGTCTAAACGACGTCGCAACGAGAACAACAATTTGAGCTCAATCAAAATCAATGTAATCTGAGCCTATGAATTTACTTAATTATTTAGAATAATTATTTTTTATATCTATAAAATTATTTAAAAATAATAATATATTTAAATTTTATTAAGAAAAACTGTTGATTATTATTCAATATTAAAAAAAATTATAAAAATTTAAATTTAAATATTTATCAAAAGTTGATTATTTAATTTAAGAAAAAAATATTTATTTATTCTCAATCAATTAATATTTTTAAATATTTCACATTTTTTTATAATTTAATATATAAAAATAAATATTTTTATACAATTCAAATAAAATTCTTTATTTTACAATTACTTATTAATTAACATATTTAAATATAAATTAATTTTTTTACAATTAAATTTTTTTTTAAATTAATTATACAACTAATCAATTATCATCCTAAAAATTTAATTGAGAAACATAATTTGCAGACAGAATCAGTCATCGTGAATCAACCCCTCTGTTCTGTCCTCTTCTCCACCATGTCCGGTTACAGACACATCCTTCACCGCTGCCATTCTGATCCCACTCCACTTCTCCGCCCAATCTCCACGGCCACCGCCATCGCCACCGTCACCGCCACCTCGAATCTCGACCCTTCCACCCTTGTCAAAAAATCCTACACCGTTACACCCCCAATCAAACCATGGCCCCAACGCCTCCACCCCAAGCTCCTCATATCCATGATCACCCGCCAACAAAGCCACCACCTCTCCCTCCAAATCTTCGACTACGCCACCAAATACCACCCCGGTTTCTCCCACGACCACGACACCTACCACGCCATCCTCCGCAGACTCTCACGTGCGCGTGAATTCGAAAAAGTCGAGGCTTTGCTGTCGCAGTTGCAAGTTTCTGGAATCACGTGCTTTGAAGAGTTGTTCGTCACCGTTATTCGCAGTTATGGGCTTGTGGGTAAGCCTGAATTTGCCTTCAGAACGTTTCTTAGGGTTGAATCTTTTGGGGTTCGACGCTCGGTGAAGTCGCTGAACACTTTGCTCAACGCTTTGGTTCAGAACAAACGGTATGATTTGGTTCATTTGGTGTTTAAGAATTGTAGGACTAAGTTTGGTGTTGTGCCCAATGTGGTTACTTGTAATGTTTTGTTGAAAGCACTTTGTAAGAGGAATGATGTTGAGGGTGCGGTTAAGGTTTTGGATGAGATGCCTTCCATGGGTGTGGTGCCAAATGTGGTGAGTTATACTACGATTTTAGGTGGGTTTGTTTGGAGGGGTGATATGAGTGGTGCTAAGAGGGTTTTTGGTGAGATTTTGGATAGGGGTTGGTTACCTGATGTTACTAGTTACACTGTTTTGATGGGTGGGTTTTGTAGGCTAGGGAGGTTGGTTGATGCTATTAAGGTGATGGATGATATGGAAGAGAATGGGGTTGAGCCTAATTATGTCACTTATGGTGTTATGATTGAGGCTTATTGCAAAGGGAAGAAGTCTGGGGAAGCTGTTAACTTGCTTGATGATATGCTTCGCAAGAAATATATCCCGAGTTCGGCATTGTGTTGTAAGGTTGTTGATCTGTTGTGTCAAGAAGGAGATGTTGAGAAAGGTTGTCAGCTGTGGAGGAAGCTTTTGCTGAAGAATTGTACTCCTGACAATGCCATATTAAGTACGCTTATACATTGGCTTTGCAAGAAGGGGAAGGTATTGGAAGCGAGGAAAATGTTTGATGAATTTGAGAGTGGCTCGATTCCTAGTCTATTGACATATAACACGTTGATTGCTGGAATGTGTGAGAGAGGGGAACTTTGTGAGGCGGCAAGGTTGTGGGATGACATGGTGGAAAAGGGTTGTTCTCCTAATGCTTTTACCTATAACATGTTGCTTAAAGGATTTTGTAAAGTTGGCAATGCAAAGGAGGGTATCAGAATTCTGGAGGAGATGTTGGAAAATGGATGTTTGCCCAACAAATTGACTTACTCAATATTGATTGACGGGCTTTCTCTTTCAGGAGGAATGCAAGAAGAAATCGACAAGGTAGTTGCATTGGCCATGTCCACTGGAGTTGATGGTGACTTGTGGGATCTTTTCTTAAAAAGTGTTGTAGGTAATTTAGATGGCAATGCTGCTGAACTTGATAGGATATTATTAGAGAATGTCTCGTAAGGTGCAGTATAAAATATGTGGAAAAAAATGCAGCCTAACTAGGTAGACTCTTTGAGGCATACTGCTGTATCTAATCTTTGCAAGGTCTTACAAAAGGGGATAAATGTAACGATCCAGAATTTCAAAAGAGGGAGAAGATTTTTTAGGGGTAATTTGGGGATTTCACCCATTAAATCATTAAAAAATAAAGAGAAGTAAGATGAGATTTTTTTTTTTTTTGACAGGGCCCTCCCTCCCCCTGTGTCTCTTTCTTCGTCTCCCTTTTCTTCTTCTACTTGTCTTTATTTTCTTCTTCCTTCGTTCTCTCTACCACCAATCCACCACCCATCTCCAATTCTAAGGAGTTTAGAGAGGATTTTAGCACACAGCCATTAACCTCCCTGTTTAGCCACCTTTTGTGAGAATTACATGGGTTTGGATAGCAGTTTTAGAAGGCTTTGTGGTACCCACACCTTCAACCTCTCACTCTTGGAGGTAATATTTTGGCACAAAACTACGTTTTATTGCATTATGTAGCCTAAACTCGAAATCTGAAAACTAAGTGGTGGAATTATACATTAGAATTAAGAGATTTTTGTGCTGTAATGGGGGAGAAAAAATTGCACATTAGGTGTTTGAGAAAACACTTGAATCATTGTTTCCGTATAAATTGAGCAGTGTTCGGTAAACTGAGAATAACTTTGGATTGGTAGGTCAATTGAGGTGATTCCAGTTGCATTAGAAACTAGACTCATAAGGCTTTAATTATATATGATTTGTAATTTTGTGACCTCTTAATCAGTACAATTTTTACCTCATACAAAGGTCATTATCCTAAGCCAACTTGTGTAGCCATGTTTCTTGTTTTCTACATTCTTTAAGAACTTGGGGAGCATTTGGAAGCTGGTTCAAGTTTGTTTGGGAACTCCCTAGGGTGAGTGGATGGTGGATATGATGGCACCCATCATTTTCCTCCACCTTCTTTTTCTATTCAATTCTTATCTTTACACTAGTTGTTGAAAATGGATTTATGCATTGTGATATTCCAATTTTTTTTAAAGAATTATTGCTACCCATTTTGAATGTCTAATTATGGAGAATCTAGTCTTATTATTATTTTAACTTCAAAGATCTTTTGAATATATAATTTATGTTTATACAAAAGGGTGAATGATCTTACAATTGATTAAGAAAGTCAGTTTATGTTCTAATGTGTTTGGCGGATAAAATGATGGTATTTTGAGCTGAATTTTAGATATATTGTGCTTTGAGCAATTATAATTACTTATGTTAAATTTTGCAATTTTTGAATACCTGTAATTATGTAATGGAAATTTACTTTGGAAGTCGTTTGATGTTGTCTTGTTTTAGAAGACATGATTTATGCTTTTGATAATTTGTTTTGGAATATATCTACATCTAGAATTATACAAAAATGTTTTCTTTGGAAGGATACTATGACAGTATATTGCAGCTAACGCCTTGGTGCACCTTGGTTTGAACCCCAACTAGCAGGGGTGTTGCTAACCTGACGTGTTTGACCCACAAAGTTGATCTGTTTGACTTGGCAGGTGGATTTGACCTCTGTGCCCTATTAAGTGGGATTTTGATGAGCCTTCAAACTATGCCTTAGTTTGTGAGATTTCAGTTTAATTTTGGATTAGAAACCTCCCATTTGGTATTTGATATTCGATTATAATTAATTCGTTCTCACATGAAAATCTCTTAATTCTAGCATATAATCCCACTACCTAGTTTTCAGATTTCGAATTTAGGCTACATAATGTAATAAATCATAGTTTTGGACCAAGAAATTACTTCCAAGAGTCAAAAATAAAAGGTTGAAGGTGTGGGTATCGGAAACTCCTCTCAAACTGCTATCCAAACTCATGTAATTCTCACACAAGATGGCTGAGAGGTTAATGGCTCTGTGCGAAAATCCTCTTTAAACTCCTAAGAATTGGTGTTGTGTGGCTGGAGTTTTGAGTGATGGGTGAAGAGAATGAAGGAAGAAGAAAAGAAAGAGAAGTAGAAGAGGGAGATGGAGAAAGAGACGCACGGGAAGGAGAGGTCTGTCCAAGAAAAAATCTCATCCTCCTTTTATTTTCTTTTTTTATGATTTAATGGGTGAAATACCCAAATTATCCCTAAAAAAATCTTCTCCCTATTTTAAAATTCTGGATCATTACAATAAAACACTGGAACAGTTTATCCATTGTGGAGGTATTCTCATAGCTTGTATACTCTCTGGTGAGTGAACTTGGAAGTGTTAACCGATTGACAGGGAACCATTTCTTTGCTGGATTTTTTTACCATAATTGGTCCAATTACAGTAGCAGACCATTATAGCCGCACATCACAGTTTGCTCATTGCCAAATTTAATCATCTTGTCCTGCAACCTATGGAAGGTTGATTATGCAAATATGGTGACATGAGTAAGTAGCCACTGTCATTTAGTCAGCTACTACTGTCTCTATTGCTAAATCATGGCATGAGTATCTTCAATCTCTAATTCAATTGTTTGCATTGCAGGTTCTTCTTGTTGTCTGCCTAAGGCTTGGTATGAATTCCTAGAACAAAGGGAATGGATGAATATCTTATATCTTGCTTTACTTATTGCTACGCTTGGATGGCAAAGACAGGAAATTTACCAATTCTTTATGAATAATTGAATGGATGAATACCTAATATATTGCTTTACTTATTCTCACAACCCTTTATACATCATGGACTCATTTGGACCATTTAGAAAAAGTTACAATTAGACCTAAATTTGATCGGATGGCTTGCATGGGAATTTTTGAAAGATTTGTGAGGGGTGAATTGTTGCAAATATCATTTTCAGTCAATAAATACTTGTCATTAGCCATATTGGGATGTACCTAGTTGAACACAGCTTTTGGGTATGATTAATGGAAGGAATGGGGAATTAGAGGAATTTGTTCTGACATAATAAACATTATACGAATTCTTCTTAAAAAAGCTATCGAAATGTAATGCTATATACACAAACCTTTTCCTTAGTTTATGCACAATCTTCAATAAAAAAATTTCATTAGAAGACCTTAGCCAAGTTTTTATATTATGTTTGTGTATTGAAGTTTATACAAGTAGTCTTGTGTGTATTAGGAGTATATATGAGCTGGATTGGTTGGGGTTGAAGCTCAATTCGAATCTAGAGCAACAATTATTTTACATCTTCAATCACTTAGAACAACCCAGACTGTTAAACAAAAACATACAAACTGATAATTCCAAACTATGAAAAATATGGATAGGTTGTGTTGGTTTATTGAGTAGGCCATTCATTGACTCTACTCTTTTCTTTTTGCAGTTACCATTTATAACATTATATTTATTATGTTGCATGAATTTTTTATTTTTATTTTTAGTAAATATGTTGCATGAAATTTAATCCTACTAAATGAGTGCATATTTTAAAAAAATTACATTTTTTCTTTAAAATATCAAATAGTAGAAAGTGAAACTAAGGAAGACAGAGTTGTTCGTGAGATGAGATTGATTAATAAGATAAATGATTTAAACATTGATAGGTATTAAAGGATGAGTTTAAATTTGATTTAGTTTGTATATAAATTTTTTTACATTATTATCATCACATATTATTAAAAGAGTTCAACTTTTTAAGTAATTATTATGAAAGTCAAATTATTTTAATAATTTAGTAATATATAATTAAATGATAGTATAAAGAACTTTTGCACTCAGTATCAAAATTGAGTCCTTAAAAGATTTCACAATTCAAATTTTAAATGCATTTTCAAATTTACACCATGCATTCTAATAACAAGTATCTTTCGTAAATAATAGGATTTGGATAAATTAGTTTGAGTTAAAAAATTTATTAACTCCAACTCATCCCAAATCAAAGTTTTCTTAAAAATTTCAAAACTGAAACAAAAATAAAAACCAAATCAATCTATTAATTTATATTGAATTAATCAATTTTGGGGTTTTTTTATAAATTAATTTCAAAGTTTTGAACAGCCCTAATGTGTATAATGTTCAAGCCACCTTGCTCTAGTCGTCAAGCATGGCTGCGTTGCAGGCTAATTGTTCCCTATCAACCCCGTAATTTGTACATTTTAATGGCAAAAATAAGAAAAGGAAAGAAAAACGTCTTGCTCTAATCGAATCTCATGCTCCATTAATTCAATTTTTGTATAGTTATGCAGTTACTTTCAAAAACTTCTTTAAAAACATAATTAAACTCGTCTCAATCTCGAAACATCTCCACCTAGCTCTTTTTTAGTGTATTCGCTCGTTTCTTTAGAAATTTCACGAAACTTTGAGAAGATACTTGTGTAAGTCAAGGTGTTGCAGTTAAGATCTAAGGTGTGGAACACTTCGACTCATAGTTATAAAATAGTTATAAAAATCAGATTGGTAGTCGACTCAGTCAGGGTATTAGGTTAGTGAGTCATTGGTTCAACTAATGGGTCACTGGCTAAACCGCATAAAATTAAATAAATACTTAAATACATATATATATATAAATACACTACATATGATGATATTTATCATTATAAATAACTAAAATATATTTATTTTGAGAAAAAATATAACCTATAAGAAAAAAAAGATTTTAACTCTTAATTCATAAAAAAAAACCTTAAATTTTTTTATTAAAATGCTCATAACTTAGAAAATAAGTTTTTTTTTAAAAAAAATTAGAACTATCATGGCGTAGATCTCGAAAAGTTATATGAAATTGATTTATAATTAGTCTAAATCAGACCAACAAATCAAAAGTTATGATTTTTCAAAGTTTAATTTTTTTTTTAAATTTAGTGACCCGGCCGATTCCGATTCAACCAATCAGGTCACTGGTTTTCATCCAAAACAGGTCAAGTCTGATCAGGTCATACCGGTTCTGAAACATACTTGATCCAACTAGCCACTCAAACTGGTTACTAACTAGCCCACCGACCAGTCCGGTCCGATTTTATAACATGACTTTGACTACCTCTAAAATGGTTCACATTATTTCAATTTGTATGTTTTTTTTAGGTGTATTTCGTATTGTTTATTAAAAATATGACAAGAAATCCAATATTCTATCATTTTTCAAGCCTCCAGATTGACCAATACCATATATAATACACAAAATAAAGGGAGAGAACGAGAGAAAATTCGTAGTTAGACATGGTGAATTATATAATTGGGTAAAAAAGGTAATTATGGGAGTTGTTATGATACCTTGATGAGTTTGGAACTTAAAGTAAGTTGTTAATTATTTATCGACTGTTGATTTTATAATAAATGTTTAAAAGTCTATTGAATATAAAGAATAACTGATGAATGTTTGACAATTTATCCTGAATACTAATATCTTGAAAAAAAATATAAGTACTTAAATAATCTCTAATTATTATACATTATTTTATTAATTTAAAGAATCGTATTAATAAATTTAAAAATATAAAAAAATTTCTAAACTTGACTCAGAAAATTCTTTCTATCTTACCCTATATAATTTGTGTACTGAACTAATAAAAATTGATAGTTTGATTGATATTTTTAAATTCTGTCTCAAGTCTCACTAGATAAATTTTGTCGATCCAAACTGCATATTACTATTTGTACAGTACCAAAAATGTTCCATTCTATTCTACCCCCGAGAGAGAGAGAGAGAGAAAAGAACAAGCTACCACACTAGTTCCACCACGAGAAGCTTCAATGATGTCATAACACAACAAAAAGCAAAAGGCAAACATTTTGTAGACTAGTTAATTATTCACTAGATCTTAGATAGACCCAAACCACTGTTAAGCATCATAGTTAGTTTGGATTTATCTGTATGCGTGCGTGCATGTAACTTATCCAGCATTTTCCAATTACCGCAGAGCTACTACATCCAAAGAGGTGCTGTCATTGTACGTCATGTAGTTGAAGTTTCTATCTTCTAGATTGCTTCTTGAATTGTCATGCATGATTTGTATACATTTTGCTGACACCATTTGGCGATTAAACAATTAGAAAATGACAGAATGGCTTACTTTTTTCCCGAGTTAAAAATTAGCTTTCAAAATCAATTTGGAATAATTTTTTATTTTCTGAATCATAATTTCAAGCAATATGAGTTTGAAATAAAAATGACAAGTTCTTTTTTTCTTGTGGTATTAAAATATTAATATGACAAGTTCTTTGACTATCAACATTTTATATCCAAGACTACTTCGTGCTCCTTTATAGGTTGACTATGCCTTTTGAACTGTTAGTACTTTAGAATCAAACTAATTTCCTGGTTCTCTCTTGAAGTTTCCTATAGTTTGAATTTACACAATGAGGACGTTTTGTCAACTGAGGCCTTTTTTCGTAATCATTAGAGGAAGGATAAAAAGGCTTTGACTTCATAATCAAGTTATGACACAAGTTTTTAAGAGAAAGAGAATATTTATCTTGCAACGTAGATTTACCATTGAAAATTTAAGAGAACAAAAGATTGAGAGGATCACCAGAACAGAACTGGTCCTTTTTTAAATAACATCTGTCTAGAAGAGAATTTGAACTGGTAACTCTTGTGTGCCCTTAGCAGCCTAATTTTGATATTACAGAAAGAATGGTAAAATGGGGAAACAAAGAAAAACAAAAGGCAAAGCAAGGACAAAAAGGAATCTCCCCAAACTTTCAGTTAGTGTCAGTGTAATTAGTTGCTGTATCATATATGTATATATTTACACCGATGAACGCCATATTTTTCCCTCCAATGAGATGATGACAATAGAAATGTCATCATGGTAAAGACGCCGTTCCCCTTGTGGGATATCAAGCAACTCATGGAAGTCCATACCTGCAACAATGAAAGTCAAGCCCACTAAGATTGTTTTAACTTACTATGAATCCCTTTCTTCTTGAAATATATAGTTGAAGATAAGGGCTTTTACCAGCCCTTTTCGCTGCTCTACATAGTGCTTCTTCAATGAGAAGTTGTGCAGGATCTCTATCTGGAAACATAGTGATGAATGACTCTACTTTGGCAACTGCTTCTTCATTGGTGAAGTATTGGTAAAGTCCATCAGAAGACAATATCAGGAATGTGTCACTTGGGCTGAGTCTGTGGTGGTGGAGTGAAGGGGAACAAGTGATGTATGGGGAGTCCCCTACGTAGTTAACTTTGAAAGTCTCTAGCACTGCATTATTTTGTTTAGGCTGCAAAATGGACCAAGAGGTTCATGCCATGGTTAGCAAATAATTAAGGAACATAGTGCATTGAAGGTATCCAACAATTAACCAAGACTAAACTACTTCTCAGTATTGCCTAAATTTCAAATACGGTGATCTGATCCTTTGTAGCGGTTGGGAATTAGGATGCTAAAAAAATAAAGACCATTAAAGTGCAAAATGTACCATAATTGAGTCTTAACAAAAATGACATGTCTTCTGATTACTTCTGCGAAATGTTACTCAACAATCTAATACAATATAACAGTAGAAAAATAGGAGCCTAAAAGTAGCATGCAAAAGTAGTAATGTAAGCAATTAAGTATAGACTATCAAATTACCTGCTTGAGGAACCCAGCCCCGAAAGCCCTTGTGACATTTAAGTGACCTTTCACTCGACCTTTAGTTACAGCAGAAAGGTCATCTGGGTGCTCCCTCCTGATTCTGTGAACCTCCTAAGATTCAGAAAGATCTCACAACTAAGTCATATGAATGAACTCGGAACTTAAAAAGTCCAATCTTTATTGTTGAGAAAACAAGTTGCACAAGCTACCTCTTTCACGTGAGTGCTATGCTCCATGGTGAGCTGAAGGGGATTGGCAGTCTGAGAAGCTAAGACAGCACGACTATCTCCCACATTCATCAAGTAAACATCTTCTCCCTTCATCAACATTACCAAAACACAAGAACCTATCATAGCTATCACAGGATTATTACTTATCATCTCATCAGCAGTCTTCAGAAATGCATCCTCCGTCTTCCTCAACGCCTCTGAAAGAGCTCCAAGTACATCTGAGTGGCTAAAAGCTACTGCACTTTTTGCTTCTGCAAGACTCAAGTTTACCTGCATCCTCCTTTCAAGGTCTAATTTTTCACCATCCCCCTCACTTTCCCACCCCATTTCCCTCCCTTCCCACTTCATTCTCACCTCTTCCTTACTATTTCTGCTATCCATTCCCTCTACTCTCTTTGACACACAATCTAAATTTAACTTTTCATTTCCGATTGGATAGTTTTCTTTATTAAAACTTGAAGAACAACCATCAATCATTCCATTTCCCATAACTGAGAGTAACACTTTTTCCTCCAACTCCGAACAGTCTGTGTCCATCTCCATCAACGAGTTAGACTTGGCCACAACAGAGGTAGCCATGGATTCAGACTTGTGATTGCATAGTAGCCCCTTGAGCTCATCATGCACAGCATAAAAGAGATTGTTAAGAAGATAATCAGTGGCATCAGGGCCATTAAACCCATCATAAATTCCCACAAAAACCCATCCATGGTCCTCAGAAATCACAACATGAACACGATCCTCACCAGCTCTCCCTTGAGCCCAGTGAAGATTCTGACACCCCATTAACGAATCACAACCACCACCACCATCATGCAGATAGTTATCATCCTCAACATCATGTAAGCTCAAATCACCACTCAAATTAGTACCACAACTCACTCTGGCATTAGCATTCTCGTTGTTCTTGGATCCTCTCTTCAAAACCACCCCTTTAATCTGCTTAAAAACGAACCTGTGCCCAAGAGATACTGTGTTGAAAAACGATCCACGCAGAATCTTCTTCAAGCTGCGTTTACTGGGTTTGTTCTCAAAAGGGCTTGACACCAAGCCACCCACGATAGTAGGACCCTCAGAGAAGCCACGAGGGGCATGTTGCAGTTGCAGAGGCATCATCGAAGTGAAGGAACCAGAGCTCTCAAACGAAACCGAAGAGTCCAAAACTGAGCTGTGTTGAAGAGAATCTGCAATGGAAGTGCAAGGTGGTGTAGACGAGTTTGCACTCACGGTGGCGCCTGAAAGTGATCGGAAAGTCATCTGGGTGGCATCATCATCGGAAAAGGAAGATGAAAAGCTATGTGGGTATGGTCGGATATAGCAGAAGGAGTTTCCCAGAGCTTGGTCTTGTTGGTTGGAGATGAAAGCAATGCTGTCAAACCTGCCGGAGATATCTCCGGCGCCGGCGGAGCAGAGGCAGACTTTTCCGATGGAGTTACCCATTGGAGAGGGCAAAGCAATGCAGGGTTCAAGTTTTAAGCTTTAGGTGTGCCACTGCTGCATGTGGTGGAATTTGCATTGTTTTGCAGAGGAGAATGTGGTGTGGGAAGAAAACAGAGGAGATGGAACAAGAACAAGAACAGAACAGGGTTGTTGAACAGGAAAGAAGAGTGGAATTGACTTTGTTGTACTTTTTAAAAATAAAATGTTGTTTTCTTCTAGTTCCTAACAGTTTATTTCTTTTCTCTCTTTTTGGGCCAGTTGACTATCAGTTTCTTTTTCTTTTGTTTTTGCTTTAAAGTTTAAGTAAAGAAAATATTTATTCTCGGTGAGCATAAATCACTAATATCAACGAAAATTTATGAGATTAATTTTGAATTCAAACTCAAATTATAAGAACTAAAGTTTGATAAGCGAACATTTCGCAGCTCACTGTCAATTTGAGTAAAAGGGTAGGGGGGGGCAGTTTTTTTTGTTTTGAATTTAAAAGGGGAAGAGTTTATAAGGGGGAAGTTGGTGTACTTTTAAATTTGAAATAGTAGTAGCAATTAATTTTGGTACTTTTGACTTTTGCAAGAGTTGAGCATAGAAAATAATTTGGGAGTGGGAGGCATTAAAGAAGGTTGCTTATGCTATCTTTTTTCTCTTTGACTGAATAAATCTAAGTTAAAGTTAAGAAATAGGAAGATAAGGCTGGAAATAATATAGATTTATGATTAAATGTTGTATACTATGACTATCACTTTGATTTTATTTTATTTTATTTTACTTTACTTTATTTTACCTGTAAGCAAGCGTGAAAATATAGCTTTCCAATGTACTGTCATTCTAATATATAATGATCTATTTCATTTTCCTGATATTAGAATTGTAAATAATTTGGCACTGACTTGGATACTTTATTGCCATGATTATTGGCTTACAGATGGTGATTGGACAGCAGATTCAAAATCAAAGTCAGGACTCCCTGATACTCTTGATATGGTTGAGCGACAAGAGGCTAACTTGGATTCCGTTGAAGTTAAAGTGGCTGAGACCAGAGAGAATGATATAAAAAAAATGAGGAGAATCTTAGCAAGGAATTGAACTATGAGATTCCTCATTTTCATGTGGACACCAAAGACAAAGCTGAGTTTAATTAGGTAGGATATGTATTTGAGATATATGGATTGATTGGTAATGAGTGCCTTTCAGCATGGCATTCTGATGACCAGCCGATTGATCCATTATGAAGAAATGGAAGGTGATCCTGATTTCTGTAGTTATGAAGGTGTTCACTGTAATCACTATTTCTTGTTGATTTAATTAATGAGTCATTATTGGAGATTTATGGGAAGTCATAGCTACTTTCCTATATGATTGTCATCTCTTTCACACATTCGTCCAATGCCAGTAGGCTCTCATGTTCTCCACGAAGTGTGGACTCGTATGAAATAGAACCTGTGCTTGAGATCCATGGCTGATCAAATAAGAGATGATCATGGAAGTGGAGATCTAGCAAAACCTGATGGATGTGTGAACCTTCAGTTATATGCTGAGTGTGTGGGGGCAGGAGCTGGAAGACTTGATTTTTCATGATCTCCTGGAGGAAATATGTGGGACTTAGCTTGCTTCTGAGGAACTTGCTGAAATAATGTGAAGTTTTGAACTTAACTATATTTTCATTTTTAACCTTAATTGTTCTATTATTTAATGCCATTTTATGTTGTAAACTTATTGACAAGGAAAGGAAAACAGAGTCACAGGAGGTGCAGAAATTGTATAATGATTGAAAATGCTTCATTATATTCACTCTTACAGAATATAAAGAAACTTGTATATTAGTATTACTATATATATGCTATAAAAATTGATAAGAGCAATGAGTAGCTTATCTTCAATTTTATAGATAACAGGTCTGAAAATCTGAAAATAGAAGATATAGAAAAATTAATGTTCTTAGATTGGTAATAGTCAACTTGAAAAATCTGTTTTTTCCCTTCATGTTTACCATGCTAATGATTCTCATTTCTCACACAGTCAGACTTGTAGGCTGAAGAGAAGTGGGTAAAGGAAAAAACAAAAAAGGGAAACAAAATGCTGCTTCCCATTTCATGTTAAGTAATTTAATATAATTTTAACTTGACGACATGCATAGGTGCCCGTCTAGCTCAGTTGGTAGAGCGCAAGGCTCTTAACCTTGTGGTCGTGGGTTCGAGCCCCACGGTGGGCGATTTTAATTTTCTTTTATGCAGTTCTTCTATTTGCTTTGCTTTAGCTGGATACTAACTTGAGCCATAAAGAAAACATCGACACAAACAAGAAGAATATCAATTTAGAATTGGGATTTGTAATATGAGATTAAAGGAAGGATAAAAGTGAGGGGACAACACAACAGATTCAATGTGCATCTAAAGATTACACCTAAAACTGTAATCTTTACACCAGTTTTTTAGAGCTATACATTGGAACCAGCTGGTAACACACAATAGCAGGGAAAGTGCCTAATCACACCAAGAGCTCTCAACCATACTTACTACTTCCCTGTTAAGCCCATTCAAATGCCTTTATATTGTTGCAACCAAAACAAATAAGCTATAACTTTCATGAGTTAAGAAATAGTAAACCAGCTATACAACTGAAAAACCTAAACTGCATATATTAAACCCAGGTCTTTAGGAAAATCCTTTAAGGAAAAAATTAGGAAGCATGGGATATCTTTAACTTACATGCTGTTTGTCATAGAGAAAAAATAATGATAGGGAAATGATATGTTCTCATTTTGAGTAGTTAGTGCAGCTCTTATTCACAAATTGGCATCACATGACAGCTGGGCAATCTATGTTAAATAAGAAAGTTCTTTAACTTCCAATTAAAATTTGTAACTATTTTTTAAACATGTGAAATTATATGAATCATTGATATTATAAAAAACATTATACAATCACTCCATTAAAATTAAATCTATAAAACAAAATTAGTTGAAAGGTTACCTATTTATTTAGTGTAAAGCATAAATTAATATATAAAAAAAACACATTGCTAGAATTGCAAATAATTCTTAACTATATATTTATCATAAAAATAAGATGATTATGAGATAATTTGCATTTTATACGTGTTCCACCAAACACGATAATTCATTTGCAGTACAATGAAGAAAAAGTTTCCTTTTTCTCGTATTTTTTTTTTCATATCAAAAGTTTTTTTTATAATCAAAACCGAATTATCTTCTCTTTTAAAATGAAGTCATTTCATTTTTATCTAAAAGAGCGTCAAACACAAAGCCAAATGGTTCATTGTATATAAATTAAACTATTTGATGGGTTAATGAGTTTGTAACTTAATTAAGTCTTTAAAATTTGAATGTGATGTTGATATCGAAGGTTCTATTTTTCATTAGAAAATTTTTCCCTTCCCTTATTTATATACTTACAACTCTAATGTAACCAAAAAAAAATGTCATTTGAGATGTTGTTGCATGTTTCAATTTTTTTTAAGTTTAGATAACTGATATCACAAATCTAAAAAAAATGAAATTGAGGGTTGAAATGCTCGAGTGCTTGGGCACTGAGTGTTTCACAGTCAAACCCAAAACAAATTATTTGATGGATGATTGTTAATAAAATCCGAGCAGATATTATAATATTTACAAACTATTAAATATAAATTTAATAGGCTCAGCATGAAAAAAAAATAAAAATGGATCAGTTTAAGGAGAGAATTAATTACTGGACAAATTCCAAAATCCTTTTACTGCAATACACAAGGAAAACAAACAAACCATCAATCCAAATCATAATTTATTGAATTTAATCCAACATTAATTTGATTCCAAACAATTTTGATAATTTAAAAAATAAAATGAGTCTTACATACATATGCAGTTGAAGCAAACAAAGTTTACAAAGGACTAAATTAGTAAAATTGTGAACTTTTACGTAGTAGATTTAAAGCAATAAATCCATCGAGAATTGAATTAATACTAACCCTATTTCTAGAGGAACAAAAAAACTGATGTCTAAATTTTCCAACCTTAATTTCTTTAAGGACACCAAATTAACCTTAAAATAAAAAAGTTTCTTAGCAATTCGTTTTGTTTGGGCCCTATCTCCAATGTGGTTTTTGATCAAACGTTGTACATAGAAGAAACCCATGAATTGGCCCAAATTCTAAACCACACCACACTGCACACTGCACTGCGCCTCCTCTCGTTCTTCTTCTTCCCTTGAACTTCTCTGCAAAATGCAGATTTGATTCTCAAACACTGAAACTTCACCATCTTCTTCCTCCAAGCTCCCCCAACCCAATCCAAAAAACCCCATCTCCATCACCGTCACCATCACCATCACCATGCTTTGGAGCTCCTAGCTGTGTTTCATGCATGGGTCCCTCACCACCATGCCATGCTGCAAGATGAGATTTTTGACTTCCATCATCATACCCAGAGAGACCCTTTTGCTTTTTCGCCTCAGAAAATCCATTTCCTCCATTGCTTCTCTTCCCCATCTTGGTTCTGTAGACCCTGAAGCATCTGATCTCCCCTCCCAGCTCTTCACAATCTTGTCACACCCCAATTGGCAAAAGCACCCTTCCCTCAAGAATTTGATCCCTTCTATAACCCCTTTTCATGTTTCCACCCTCTTCAATCTCAATCTCAATCCACAAACTGCACTGGGTTTCTTCAATTGGATTGCAAAGAAACCCGGGTACAAGCACAATGCTCATTCTTATGCATCTTTACTCAACATTTTAGTACGTAATAATTTGCTCAGTGTTGCAGAGAATGTTAGGATTTCGATGATTAAATCATCAGACTCGGTTGAAGTTGTGAGGTTTGTGCTGGACTTCTTGCGGGGAATGAATTTAAATGGTGATGGAATGTTCAAATTTAAGCTCACTCTTAAGTGTTATAATTTGCTTCTTATGTCATTGTCAAGGTTTGCATTGGTTAATGAAATGAAGATTTTGTACCAAGAGATGTTAGATGATATGGTTTTGCCAAATATATATACCTTCAATACAATGGTAAATGGGTATTGTAAGTTGGGGAATTTGGCTGAGGCAGATCTATATGTAAGAAAGATAGAGCAAGCTGGTCTATCACCAGATACATTCACGTATACTTCATTGATATTGGGTCATTGTAGGAATAACGATGTAGATGTTGCTTACAATGTATTTAAGCTTATGCTGCATAAGGGCTGTCGAAGGAATGAGGTTTCTTATACCAATCTCATACATGGGCTTTGTGAAGTAGGGAGGATTGATGAGGCTCTGAAGTTGTTCTCACAAATGGGAGAGGATAATTGTTCTCCAACAGTTCGAACATATACAGTTCTTATATGTGCTTTGTGTGGCTTGGGTAGGAAACTGGAAGCGCAAAATCTTTTTGAAGAAATGAGTGAAAGAGGTTGTGAGCCTAATGCTCATACTTACACTGTGTTAATTGATTGCTCTTGTAAGGAAAGTAACCTTGATGATGCCAGGAAAGTACTAGATCAAATGTTGAAGAAGGGTTTGGTTCCCAGTGTGGTCACATACAATGCCTTAATTGATGGGTACTGTAAAGTGGGAAGGACCTCTGATGCATTGGAAGTTTTGGGTCTGATGGAATCAAAAAATTGTAGTCCGAATGCTCGCACATACAATGAATTGATATGTGGATTTTGTAAAGTAAAAAACGTGCACCGGGCAATGTTATTGCTTAATAAAATGTTTGAGCACAACCTATCACCAACCCTCATTACATATAACTCGCTAATCCATGGTCAGTGTAGAGCAGGTCATTTGGATAGTGCTTATAGGTTGCTTAATTTGATAAAGGAAAATGGTCTTGTTCCTGATCAGTGGACTTACAGTATTTTTATAGACACTCTCTGCAAAAGAGGAAGAGTGGAAGATGCTCATGAACTCTTCAAGTCCTTCAAGGAAAAAGAACTTAATGCAAATGAAGTGATATATACTGCTTTGATTGATGGGTATTGCAAAGTTGGGAAGGTTAATGATGCCCATTCTTTGTTCAAAAGAATGCTTGCTGAGGAATGTCGGCCAAACTCAATCACTTACAATGTCTTGATAGACAACTTGTGTGCAGATAAAAAAGTGCAGGAGGCTTTACTGCTTGTGGATGAAATGATAAAGATGAATTTGAAGCCCACAGTTGAAACATATACAATTCTCATTGTGGAAATGTTGAAAGAGGGTGACTTCAATCATGCTGATAGGACTCTTAACCAAATGGTATCCTCAGGATGTCAGCCTGATGTATTTACGTATACTACATTTGTGCATGCCTACTGCAGTCAAGGAAGGTTAGAAGAAGCAGAGGATGCAATGGCTAAGATGAAGGAAGAAGGAATCCTTCCTGATTCATTGACTTACACATTTTTAATTGATGGATACGGACGCATGCAATTGATTGATTGCTCCTTTAGTGTTCTCAAGAGAATGTTTGATGCTGGTTGTGAGCCTTCTCATTATACATATGCGTTTCTCTTAAAGCATCTAGCAAAGGAAATGCAAATGATAAAAGATGGTTACGCAGTTGAAGATTCATTTGCTCCAGGTGTTGTTCCAAACGATTTAGCTAATGTATGGAAGATAATTGATTTTGATATCACATCTATACTGTTTAAGAAGATGGTTGAACATGGTTGTGAACCTAATGTTAATACCTACGGAAAGCTTATTACAGGACTATGCAGCGTGGGTAGCTTGTATGTAGCGCTGAGGTTGTTGAATCACTTGCAAGAAGGTGGAATGTCTCCCAATGAACTTATTTATAATGATCTTCTTGGTTGTTGCTGCAAGTTGAAAGTGTATGTGGAAGCAGTGAGATTGTTAGATGCCATGGTTGAGAATGGCCATTTGGCACATTTGGAATCCTACAAGCTGCTTATTTGTGGGCTATGTGATGAAGGAAGAAAAGACAAAGCTGAATCAATATTTCATACTTTGCTTCGTTGTCAGTATAATTATGATGAAGTGGCTTGGAAAGTTCTTATTGATGGCTTACTTAAGAGGGGCTATATTGATGAATGCTCAATGTTTCTAACCCTTATGGAGAAGAAGGGTTGTCAATTTCATCCTCAGACATATGCAATGCTGATTGAGGGACTTGATGGGACATCATAAGATGATGGCTAATGGTATTGTTTTCTGCTGGTCTTCATATACAATGAAGAAATTTTCCAAAATATTTGTTTATGAGCTGTCTAAGTACAGAACAAATATCAAATTCTTTTTATCCTTAGAATGAGAATATGATCAACACTGAAAATTCATGTTTGTCATGAATGGAGCAGCTGCTTCTTGAAATGCACAAACTTAAGTTGTTTTGACAGCTAGTTGCATCTGTGGCACTACGAAAAGCAGTTTGAAGATCAGGATGCAAGTTAGTTTTCACATTCTCAATTTTTTTCACACTTCCTTAATCATTTTTATGTTCTCCCCATTAAAATCCACTAAAAAGTAATATAAAGCTCAATATGCAATGCCTCTTTTCTTTTTTCCTTTTTTTTTCTTTTGAAGTCTGTAGTCTCTGAACCACTGTTAGCTTATGTCTTTATCGATCTTTAAAATCTTTATAAAATAAAACATTGTCCTATGTGTCTTTTTGTTTACTGGTTGATTTATCCACAAGACTAATAGTTAATACAATTGCTGATTTGGTCAGGAAAATGAAAGAAACACTGGACTATATTCATATTATTGAAAACAATAATTTTAAAAAGTTTATTTATCATTTTGGAAAAATTAATTTGCTATATTTGTTTGTCAATATGGTCTTTTACTGAGAGTTGTACTTGGTGCTTATAAATACCAAACCTTAGTGAAAGTGTGTGTGCGCAAGAGCATATTTTTGTATATAAAATAAAATACCAAAATCAGGCATTCATGTGTCTGATGTGACTAGAATTTGGATGTGACTGATAGCTACAGGAAATCAATGTAGTTTAGCAGAGAATTGGTTGTTATGACTGCCAACCGAGATGCTCAAAACAGCATCATGGTTGCTGATTATTCTTCTTCCATGAATTGATATTTAGTGTCCTGGCTCACCAAAACTTGGAATGTTTTTAGGACCATGCATGTTATTTCTGTAGATTTTGAAATACTTAACATTGTTAAGATGCAAGTTAAGCTATAAACTCAAAAATCAAAATAAAATATAGAAAAAAAATTGTTACTAGACAATTTGAACTCCTTGCTCAAATATAATGGTCAAGGTTTCAACTTAGTTCCAACTACTTTTTCCTCTATTGTGTCATGTGTGTATGTTTACCTCTTTTTATCTCATAAGTATACATTACAATTGTCATTGATTTGATTTGAGCATTAAATATATAGGACTGTTTTCTGCCTAAGCTTACAATCATAGTTTAGCATTCTTCCCACTAATTGACATTTATGCTGATCCTTATCACTATGATTTCAGGAGCAATAAGGCGTAAAGTGGGGTCAAGGTTCAGTAACACTGTAACAGCATATGGGGTTTTTTCTAAAGTATAAGCTGCTGGAGCAGATGTGAGTCTACCTTGGTCTCAAATCTCAATAGACTTTTTCCTTACTGAGCAGTTGTATATATTAAATATTTTTATTTCCATTTCATTCTTGAACTTAAATTTGATTTCCAAAATACATTAGCTTGTGGAAATTACTTGCTGCTGAATTTTATGCAAGTAATTTCCATAACCTTGTGCTAGAATCTTTCTAAGATGAAACAGGGAGCTAAGTCAGGGGATCCGTCTGGCAAGGGTATGTTACAGTCCAAGAGAAAGCAGCTAAGCACTGCTGTACTATTTGATTGGATTGGGGAACCATAGGTTTCCAAATGGAAAGTGAATGGAAGGTTTGGGTTTTCAGAGTTTGAAAAGAGAATGCAAGGGACAGATGAGAGAAAAGTGGACCTGGATGGGTTGGAAACTGCATACTTGTTTATGGATTGGGTTGGCCCTGGCATGGCTTTTTGGAATAATAATTTGTTATAGGCTAGAGCCTTTGATAGTCTATAAGTATAGTGACCCACGCTGAGGAATTTATATAAATTAACGCTCTAGTGCATTTGCACTGTGATCTTGTGATCTAGAGTAACTTAGTTATAAATCTTGGTATTTTGGGTGATGTTATTGAGAAGGTGTTAACTTATACCTTTGGAATTTCATTTGCTATTGAGCCAAATAGCAATTAGAAGCTAATAATACCACATAGTGATGGAACCATCCTGTCCTGTAGTTCTTTCTGAGTGCTTGGCCGGATGCTTTGTTGTTTATATGACGTTAAACTACTTACAAGATGGAATTTTCGTTTATACCACAATTTTTTAAGTTGTGGTTAGCTCTGTTTATGCAGATATTGACCCTGTATTTCTAGTTTCCTTTCTGAATTGAGTTTGGTCTGAAGGAATGTTGCATTTTACAATCTGCAATAATTTATTTCTTCCAATGCTGTGAACCTTTGTGTTTCCAGTATGGTATAGATTGTCCTGTAAGAATGCATCATTGAATGTTTGGATCAAATGCATTTGTGGTAAACTTTGCTTGCTTTATTATTAGCTAGATCACAAATTTGCAGTGAGCGTGAGTGCCAAGGTGGGTGCATATGTTACATACTGTAACAATATTAAAAAAAAATTATCAACTAAATGATACATTTATTTATGCACATTTTAATTGTTGTTAGTTATAAATTTTATTAGTTATTGTTTAATTCTACAATGTTAATATTTTAAATAAAATGGAATAATGAAAAATTAACTAGCAAATATTAGAGCAGTACTTATATGAATCTGATTCTCTGGAGATGATTCGTCTGATTCTTTCTGCTAGTATGAATTACCATCTTTATGGCGCCATCCTCTGTGATATAGGGCGTCTGCTCGACTGGGACTAGTAGGTTTTTATGCTGCAAATTTTTGTGGTGATACTTTTTGTAGTTTGGAGCTAACCAGGATAAATAGTGGATTTTGTGGCAGCATCCTCCTTATCCTTTTAACAAATACTATGTATCCGTGGGAACATATGTACAAATATCATTATTCAGTAAGGATAGCCCTTGGAGGTAGTATTTGACTATCTGCCAGGGGAAATAATATGTAGAGATACAAGTGATACCTTGCTTTTGTTAAATTAAAGTTCTATACATATGTGAAGCTCTCAAAAGACATGAAAATTGATAGTCTATGTGCGTTTTGACTAATAGGGATGTTAAGGATATTGACCATATCTGTTTGGGAAAGAAGAGTGTGTCAGTGCTGAGAGAGAGGTCTCCTTTGCTTATTCATATTTTTGAATGTCATTGCTTTCGTTATATGGATAATATCTTTCTCAGTTGAAATATGTACTTTTCTATGTTGCATATTCAATTTATCTGTATGTTCCTCTTCTTTCAAAGTTATAGTTAATGATGCAATTAATTTTGTACTCCTGCAGCAGTAGCTGAAGCTGCCAAGCTCTGGCAACAAGGTTTGGACAATGCTAATGAGAGATGCACATAGTTGTACGGTAAACGAGGATGGTGGTGGCACCAGACTGATCCACAAGACGCTCACTATCCACAAGTTGGGTTAACTCCACCAGTACAGGTGATGATAGTGGGAACTGAAGGTGAAGGAAATAAAGCAAGACGCCATTTGTGAAACACATATCATAGCCTCCAAAAGGATTCTTTAAATTTTGAAGGTAGTTTATGTGACAAATACTCAACCACCAGAAGAGAACCTAATACATTTGCATATTAGTCACAGGTTTTGCTTAATTTTTTTAATGTTTTATAAGGGAATCTTGGAAAACAGAAGATTTCCTCATTCAAGTGTTCAAGTAGAGTCATGCACAACTGCAGAGATAAGATGGTATCAAGGTGATGTAATAGAATTGATTTTGGAAATTCCATCTGTTAATTTTAGATGTCATAATCATAGTATGTTCTAGTTAGTTTTCAATCCTGTGTTCCATGCCAAAAGTATGAACATTGAGTTGGATCATCATTTTATTCAAGAAAAGGTGGAAAGTGAAACAACCTGACTTGTCCAAATGGTTTTCTACTTAGGAACCATTACGGCGAGTATGACAGCAAGACGCTCTTCAGAAGAGACTGAGCAACGATTGGCAGTCTTCCACTGCCAAACCAACATAGTCATCAGCCTTCTTCCTACCATCAATTGCCTACGAATTTTACTAGTCTAATTGCTCTGCTCTATTTGTTAAATCATTTGATATTATTATAATGCTTATGCATATTAAATTTAAGATAAATGATATTCTTATATTTTAAAGAGTATTAACTAATTTTTAAATCCTATAAAATTTTAGACATAATTTACTTTAAGAAAAAAAATTAATTCAACATGAAATTCAGTACTTATAAAAAGTTATTTAATGTAATAAATGTATCAAGTTTCACATTTGGAATAGGTAGATCTCCACACAAATATATGAAAAATAATTTCTTTATTTAGCCAATTACTAGTAAGAATTTCAGAAGACACTGTACAAGTAATTTCTCTGATGAAGTGTTGTGTATTATTTAATATACTTGGCTTTTCTCTTGCTTTGATGTAGTGATCACATGTTTCATTCTTATTTTTTAAAAAAAGTAAAAAATATAGTAAAAATAAATTATTCTGATATTAAGATTATTAGTGGCGCCCCTGGAGTCTCAGACATGCAAATAGAAACTCACTCAGATGATTACCTCTAAGGATTTCTTCCTTAATAGAGACTACTCAGCTAATCTTTTGGCATCAAGGGATCTCTGAGAATAGATGACCACCAAGAGACTATAAGTCGAATGAGGGACTTGAACTCCACACATGGGTGATGCTAGCCAACCCTCGTTGGCATGTATGATCTTATTCTAATTGATGTTTTGTTACACTTCAAACATGGTACCTTTCCGAACTACAAAATAGAATCCTTTTTTTTCATTTATTCAATGTTAATATGCCGTAATTTAGACTATTATTTAATTATATATCAATGTAATCACTGCCTTTTGTATTTATCAAACAACTCATGCCACCAATTGCGAGCTCAAATCTGGAACAGACTTGTACTGATGACCATGATGTGGGGAATGGAGAGACCACGATCCATTCAAGGTGTTTTAACATTACAATATAATAGCGCACCCAATGGAATTATAACAAATGAATGAAGTTATAAATTAGAATTTTAAATCAAAACAACATAATTTCTTTTCCTTTTCTTTTAATTATTGTCATGATGTTGATACAAAAACCTGACAGTGACTTTCTCCGAAAGTATTTCATACTCCTATTAGATGGAACAGGAATAAACCCAACAACAAAAAAACAATAATTTAGAGAAGCTTTTTGTTTTCCTGTTTACTTGAATGTTGTACATCCACTTCTTCAACAATTGGTTCTCTTTGTAAAGATATGCTGCAAATGGAGGTTTAGCAGCGTGAACTACACATAAAACTATGTCATCATCAACCTAATATTCATAGCCAAACCCCTTCAAGATTATATATTTTCTTCGATTTGACATTGATGTGAGATGATCTTTGTAAAATCCAGTTTACGTGTCCCACAAACAAAAGTGATTATGATAATGCAATATTTTTTTCTGCGACAATTTATCACCACAAAATTTGTGCCATAATGTTTTTGTTTAATAAGCCACATTCATCTGGTCTAAACATAGTTAGGCCTTTGGGAATCAAGGCT
This sequence comes from Styphnolobium japonicum, assembly GCA_023212625.1. NCBI lineage: Eukaryota > Viridiplantae > Streptophyta > Magnoliopsida > Fabales > Fabaceae > Styphnolobium > Styphnolobium japonicum. The sequence goes on from JALBWW010000014.1 coordinate 21,114,549, forward strand.
CATGAAGCTAACTGAGGCCAATGATGGAAAAAGGACTTTTGGGGTTTGTCCATTGGCATTGGAAGAATTTCATTCCTTTGCGGTTCCACAAAGAAACACAAAAGATTGGAGGGGGCTCTGAGATGAAGCATAACGAGCAGCCACTCAGTCAATCAGTACACACAGAAATTTATTCAAACGCCAATATAGTCATGCAATGTTTAACTCTCTAAAATTGGAACATTCATCTGTTTGCCTCTACGTGCCACCCTTAAAATTTTGATGGCAACCACTTATTTTGTTTTATATGATCGTTACAATGTTTTTGTTTACATCTTAGGATCAATAGGTATCACCTCAAAGGCTTATAACGCCTTGCAAGAGGCAGCTGTTCCACTCAAAACTTTACAGAAGAAACATTTGTCAAAGCAATGATTTTGCATATAACTTTCTCTTAGATATCTTCCCCCCTCCTATTTCCCCTCCACTAGAATGTATATGTACTGATGGTTTACTCAAGAAACATTTGTTTAAAGCTTCATTCGAAATCACTGTCACTGATAATTAAATATCAATATGAGGAATCCTATCCTTTTCCTTTTAAACTGGAATTTTTCATGTCCAAAGCTATAAGAACCGAAGGCCCCAATAAAAGAGACACCAGTAATAACAGAAAGGCCAAAATAGATGAAAGGGAGAAGGAAAGAGGGGGTGGGGGAAGAATGGCCACAATTTTTCACTTAACTTCCTCAAATTAATGATTGCCACCATTACTGATTTTGTAAGCTATCAGGCTGCAGGAACTTATCAGACTTGCAGTGGTTGTCATAATGTGGAAAATGGAGAAGCCAAGTTCCACACAAGGTGGCAGTCACATAAGGACCCAGATTATTTTTTGGGCTCATATTCCATATACAAAGTTTCGTGCTTGTGCCTTGTTACATTTTTCACAAGTTATGTCCAAAGATAAATAAGCATAAGACCTAAAGGTACCTTCACTTCACACAGTCATCAAAACATTGTTAAAACCACATCATCGATTGCAGTTGAAGAGAAAAATAAAACAGGATACCAAAGGCAGTCATTGAAGCAATAACCAAATCTACCATTTTCATAGCAACAGCCAACAGTTACCTCACATAGAAAGTGGCATTACTATCAGTCCAATGACCTCCTAAATGATAAGCAAAACACAGTACGATAGCATCTTCAAGCTGTAAATGAAATTCAATCTAAAACAACTATATCAGTGAACTTATATTGATTGGTGTGACCACTCTAGTAGTAGTAAATAAACCACATGATTGTACACAATTTGCATTCTAAATTCTCAGTCTGACATAATCAGAGAAGCGCCCAAAGGGCTATAAATCCTAAACCATTTTCTTGCGCCACTACTGTTTGACAGTGAAACCATTCTTTCAACCGAGACATAATTTATATGTGATGAAAAACGGGATATGATTTATTTTTTCAGTGAAAAGCAAATTTAAGAAAAATTAAAGACTATCTGTAAGAGCATTACAAATCTCTGATGGCTGAAATGAACATGATCAAATTGAACAAAATATTTCATGCCATGCCAATTAACACAGAACTTGTCCACAGCACAGAGGACTACCTAATCTACCAGTTCCACAACTAATCACAAGTGAAATAGCTATCCTGTCCATGAAGGATTTTCTGTTGAGATCATCCTTAATTTCACAACAGGAAACTTCATGTCAGATGCTCTACCAAGTGCAGTCCAACTAGGAAAACAAACAATTGTTTCCTGTCTTCTCAGAAATCATCTACCCAAGAAAGAATGCTATAAATTGCTCATCATAATGAATACTACTACCTATTGGAAAATTGAGTATCACACAATCCACACAATTCCTCCATTTCTTCAAGCATAAACCCCAAGTGTCCTTATTAGCAAAGAACATTTGAAGGGCAACTATGATAACAAGAACTGAAATTCAGTAAAAAAAACAGCATAGCACAAAAAAATTACAACTTTTTAAGAGCTGGGTTTTGAAGGAAGCTCATGTAATGAGTCAAAACAAGCAAAAAAATAAAAACCCATAGTTTAAAATAGATAGAAGAAAAGAAGATTTAACATGGGCAGTGATTAAAAGTGTAAACAAAAAAAAACCATTTAGGCCATTTCAGTTGGAGAAGTTGATCTGGAGATTGAGAAGGGAGGTAATCGCAGCACAGCTTCTTCTGTCTCAATAGGGTCGGACCTCAGTATCTGAACCCAACCCATCCCCACCCAAAAGAAAAAGCACAAAGCTTTAACTTGAATAATCCATGTTATGCCATGCAATGCAATCTATAGTAGTATACAGGGCAAAATTTAAAAATTCAACAGTGACATGAAGAGAAAGAGAGTGTGTGTGTACAGGGTCTTGAAGCACAGGCTTAGTGTCATCCTTTGCTGGGATGAAAGGAGGCTTGTGGTTGTTGTTGGGCTTCACTGAGATTCGATAATTGATGTTTGGTTTGGTTGAGGTTGAAGTTGAACACTCTGAACTACTCTTCATCGTTTCTGTCTTGTGTTCTTGTGTTCTTGTTTTCCACTGTTCCTCTCCTTGTCTCACTTGTCAGCAACACAGAGCAAAACGAAGGGCATTTAAGTCATTGTGTGATGCCACTTCCCTACCACTAGCAGAGAACCATACGATGTCGTTCCCATTTTGTTCTAACTAGAGCACTCAAAATATGTCAAAAGCTCATAAGTAAGTTGGTGACCCATTAGGCCTTAACTCACTGGTTTGTTTATAGGCTGAATCAGGTTAGAGTTGGGCCACCTTACGTTTACTGAACAAAGCAGTACAACACAAAATGGTGCCCTTACTCATCCTTTAGATAAACATTACATAAAATTTACAAAAAAAACAAACAAACAAACAAATAAACTAGAACACAAAAATTATTTGATTTAATATTTAAAAAAATTACTATTTCATCCATTCAATCATGTTTTATCAAATTATTAAAAAAATTTAATTATTATAAAAATTACTTGAAATATTAAATTCTTTTAATAATGTGTTAATATATTATTATATGATATTAGTTGAACTTTAAGAATCTGTTAAAAGTTATTTTGTAAATAGCTAGGATAAAAAATCAAGACTTTTTACTTATAGAAAATAGATATTTGACATGTGTCACCTTAAACTAACAATCTCCTAGACTTAAAAAAACATTTATGCTTTGTTTGGATAGAAGAGAGAAAATAAAAAAAAAGAAAATAAAGAAAAGAAAAAATAGATAGAAAAGTATAATTTTTTTATATATGTTTGGATGAAGAAAAAATAAAAAGAAAATGAGAATAAATAAAAAATTGAAAATGTAATTATATAAAATGACATATATGCCCTTATATATATGTAATAAAATGTAAATATATCTTATTTTTCTTTTTATATATCTCTAAACACATTTTTTATAAATAAATTTTACAATAAATAAGAATTTAAAATTTTTAGAATATTGAGGTTTAATTATAAAATCAACTTAAAAATTGTGATTAGTTATTTATAATTTTATAATATTTTAAATATTAAATTTTAATTAAAAAAATATTTTAAATGAAATAAAAGCTTATCCCTACCCCATCCCTTTCTTCATCTTCATCTCACGGCCCTTCCCTTTCCCACTCCAACATCAGCTTATCACCACCTCATCCAACTCCCCCAACCGCTCCCCCTCACCTTCCCCATTCCCATCCCCTCACCCCCACCCTTCCTAACTCCCCTAACACTTCCTTTCTCAATCGAACAGTTCTGTTGGTACTAGCCATAATTTTTGTTATGGTGTTGTTGTTGGTGTTGAGTGATCTTAATGGCTTGGTCACCATTATTTTTTTTTTTAACACGTCACAACTTTTTACTCTTACAAAATAGTATAAGTTTACTTTCTTTGCATTAGAGCTAAAGACATTTTCAGGAACTGAAATTAAAACTAATTCTAATTCAAAGTAATTAAATTTATAAGATGTTTTAAAGATAACAAAAAGATATTAAATTTAAAAGAAGAAAATGGGTTTTGAATAAACTTATATTTTTTTCGTTTAAATAAGATATGTTCAAAAATACATTCTTTGATTAAAACTCTGCGTAAAGCATTTTGGATCAAAGACAAGTTTTGATGAAAACAAAATCTCTTTTAAACAATGTGCGTCTAATACAACTTACTTATATATTACTATATTGGATTGTCTACTGCGTTTTTGTTTCTGTTGTTTACTCTTAAACACTGTCGTCTAAAGCATTTCAAAGACAAGCAAAATAAAGTGCAATAACTGCTAATGGGATCTTTGGCAAATGTGACTTTCGAGAAATCAACTTTGTACATTGGAGCTAACACTCCTAACAACTACAAAATTCAGCAAATGAGGAATTTTCTGCTTGTTCAAAAGAGTCATAACTAAGATATCATATTCCTTGATATTGTTGATAACCAAAGCCACTTTTCAGAATAAGATCAACACGTTATTAGCATTGTGCATTTAATACTACTCATAACAATAATAAATATTTCCGTTGGACGAAGTAGCTTATGAAAACTATTTCAAGTGCTCACTGCTTATAAATAGAACAAGAAAAATATTCACAAAGCTTTACTCTGTTGTTCTATTTACTCTTGTATAGAGTTCTTCTATTTGAGCTTATTTATTTTTTATTATCACTTACTATGAGTTAAACTCAAATGTTTTTATAACACTTTTATCAATTTGTTTATAAGCTTAAAGAGACTGTGTATAAAAGAATACTTGGTGATTAGAACATAAAGAGGTTTTAAAATACGTGTTGTAGCCTGAAGAGATGTTGAGAAGAATACTTGTAAACTTTGAAAGTTTAGTGGAAAATCCTTCAAATAGAAAGGACTGTAACTCTCGAGTTGTGAGAGTAAACCAGTATAAATATCTAGTATAAATTTTTCTTCCCTCACCTTATGTTATATTTATTGTTTATTAACATCTAGAGATTGCTATTGTCACTTTTAACTAATCTTTTCTGAAAAGATAAAAAATTTAATTTACGTCCAATTTTTTCAGAAAAACTCTTTTTACATTCAATAAATTATAAAGAATTTACGTTGCGTCCATTCTTATTTATATTTTAGCTAAGCTTTCTTTTTAAGAATTGTTTTAAGAAAAGAAATTTCAAAAAAGTTAAGAAACACAATTCAACCTTTGGGTATCAAAATGTGAACTAATTTAGCAAATCAATAAACTAAAACCAGGAATTGTATCATTCTTCAATTATTATTATGCCATTAAATTTTCTCAACGGTGAACTCTTTCTTTGTAGAAAAGAAATGGAGAGTTATTGATTTATTTATTTGTTTTGGTGATAAAAATGAAAATTTTGCGAAAATAGATAAAGGTACCGAGCCAATTGGTAGGACCATACCCATTATTACCCTAAGAAACATCATGTAAGAAGATAATCGAAGATTTTTTGGTCCACAATCGAAAGGGATTCCGTGCCCACAGAGAACGATCATGCTTGACTGAGGGCCCACCACTATACCAGTGCAATCTGCAGCCTTTATGGCCTCTAATGTTTGACAAGCCCATGCTCCTAGGAAACACATATTTTAAAATGTTTGGCGTATCCGTATCTAATACATATTTGTATTCGATATCGTACTAGATGTTTCTCATATATCATGTTAGCTTACATTCTATATATATTTTTTAATTTTTGCACTAATACGAGTAAAATATTTGGGTTAGAATTTTAAAAAATGAGAAGTGTACTTGGACTAATAAAGTATATACTAAAAAATTATTGATTATAATTTTATAAAATATAAGTAAGTTGAGATAAGATCATAGATATATGATCCTTTTTTTTTTATTTCTTACACTTTATTTTTTTAAATCCTCACTTTAAAGAATTCATGTTAAAAAAATTTAAAAAGTGTTTAGGTTGTTTCTCAACGCACACTGTAATTAATGTATACAGTGAAACTGTAACAAAGGCTTCTTATTAAATTGTAGAGAAAAAAAAGTCCCCCACTCAAGAACCCCAGAACATGAATGAAGCAATGTGGAATAATAAATTGTCTAGAGAACTTTCAATGCAATTATGATGTGAATATGTGCTAGTTTCATTAGATCCACCCGTTTTGTATTCCAAAGTGTTTCATAGAATCCATCTGATAATCTTTTTGGGTATGTTTGGAATGTTAGAAAATAAGATTTGATTTAATTTATAAATTAAATATTGTGTTTGAAATGTTAAAAAATAAGAATTGATTTAATTTTAAAATATTTTTTATGTAAGTTGTGTGTAATTAAAAATTTATTCAAATTTAGTTGAATTTAATTTAATTTTAATTTTAATTATTTTAATTTATTATTTTATCCTTATTATTAATTTTTTTATTTTACTTCATTAACTTAAAAATATTATTCACAATAATATAAGATTAAAAAAATAAATAAACTAAATTAAATCATTTCTTTTTTTAATAAATTTTAAATATAAGAGTTGACTTTTTAATTTATTTTTTTATCATAAATCTTAAGTATAAAATATATTTTAAAGTCAAATCAAATTAAATAATTTTATTTTTAATTGATTTTAAATATCACCTTTAAGAAACCTTAGCTATCCTGTGTCAAAAAATGATTGGAGAATAAAGATACAGCAGGGTTACGTGGTATAAATTTTGTGGTTTCTTAGTTTAATTTTTATTCATTATTAGTGTAAAATTATTTTATATTATCATCTAATTATTTGTTAACACATAATTAAAAGAGTTAGACTATTTAAATAATTATTTTAATAATTAAACTCTTTTAATAATTTAATAATACATAATTAAATAACAATATAAATTTTTTTTATACTTATAATAAATAAAAATAAAACTTTCTCTTTTTGCTTTTGCTAACTATGGTATGCTTGGAACGTACATAGAAAAGGTATGGAAAGCATTAATTTTGAAATTGAGCGCCTGATATGTTGAAATCGAGTTTATAGTTGTCATCATTAATAGAGTAATATAAATTTAGATTTCCAAAACACCTAGAATCTAATGTACTGTTTGAATGTATATAAATAAAAAAGAAAAGAAAGAAAAGGAAAGAAAATAAGGGTCTCAACTCTTGTTTAAATGATTTTTAATGAAGAAAATAAGATAAGTGTCTTCCTCTTTTTCTTTCAAAGTTAAAAAATTCTTTCTCCTCAAATTTGAGGATAAAAAAAGAAAAAATATATATTATTAATTAATATGTATTAAATTATATATACTATACATTTATGTTATAAAGTTAGTAACATAAGGATTATATTAAAAATTTAATTTTAAAATTTATTTATTCTCTCAACTTTAATTGTAACTTTTAAATAAGAGAAAATGTATTCCTTTTATTTATTTTTTACTTAAACATTCAAACAAAGAAAAAAAAATCTCACTTCATCATTTCCCTTCCCTTCCCTCCCTTTCCTTTTGTTGTGAATGTTGAGTATTTCAAAAGAATAAAGTCCCACATTGCTTGAAACTAAGACTTTGTGGCCCAATTTTTTTGGAAATAATTTTAATTAATATTTGAATTTTGAACCTTACCAGAAAATCAGGATTTGGGGGAAGATTTTTTAATTACATAAATGTAGCAGTTTTTGACAATCATTAGATTTAATTACTCCCTAATTTCAGCCCACGGTTTTGGTAAGTTTTAATTTGATTTTATTATATTTATGATATTTATGTATTAGGTTAATGGCATTTATGTATTAGGTTTTTTTTCATGCTGATATATTATTCTCTTCTGCTGCCGCCTCCTGGTGTGTCGAAAAATCTCATCCTCTCTTCTTCTTCTCCTCTTCTCTCTACGGGTTACAGGGTTTTTGGCCTTGCTGTTGTTTGAGACCTCGGTTTAGTAGGAAGAGTCCTGTGTATCCCTGGGGAATTTCGCACTCGTTGCCGAAATATTCCTTAAGGACAGTGCATAGCACGCCTCAGACTATCACGTGATTTACTTTGTTCATTGTTTCAGGTACTTTTAATTCAACAATCTTAAGGAATATGACTCAACCTGAAACAAACGCAACCCCAGTCAATGGACCTGACGCTGCCAAAGTTATGTTACCTGAGCCTAAAAGAAAGAAAATAGGTTCTAAGACATTTAATTGCATGTTTATTGGGTATGCTAAACATAGTGCTGCAAATAGATTCTTGGTTTTGAAAAGTGAAGTGCTTGATTGCAATACTATTATTGAGACAAAAAATGCTGAATTTTTTGAACATAATTTCCCTTTAAAATCTGAAAATATTTCTGAAACTTCAACACAAAATTCTTTAATTGATTCATTTCTAACTGCAATACTTGGGTTTTAGTAGATTTACCTCCTGGTGCGAAAGCAATAGGTTGCAAATGGATTTTCAAAAGAAAATATAACCCTGATGGATCAATTGAAAAATATAAGGCTAGATTGGTGGCAAAAGGCTTTTCTCAAAAACAAAATATAGATTACTTTGATACTTTTGCTCCTGTAACTAGAATTTCTTCTATTCGAATGTTGTTTGCTTTAGCATCTATATATAAATTATTTATTCACCAAATGGATGTTAAAACGGCTTTTTTGAATGGTGACTTAGAAGAAGAAATTTATATGTTTCAACCTGAAGGTTGTGTAGTTAGAGGGCAAGAAAATAAAGTATGTAAACTCCTCAAATCTTTGTATGGTCTAAAACAAGCACCTAAACAATGGCATGAAAAATTTGACCAAACTTTGATCAATGATGGTTTCTCTTCTGTTGAAGTTGATAAATGTGTGTATACAAAGTTGGTAAATGGTGAATGTGTGATTATTTGCTTGTATGTGGATGATATGCTTATATTTGGTACTAGCCTAGACGTAGTGCATGAAACAAAACGTTTTCTTGCATCAAAATTTGACATGAAGGACATGGGTGAAGCTAGTGTAATATTGGGTGTTAAAGTCATAAGGAAGTGTGATAGTATAATACTGTCACAAGAACATTATGTTGAGAAAATGTTAAAGAAATTTGGACATTTTGATGTCAAACCTGTAAGTACCCCTTATGACGCCAACACTCAATTAAAGAAAAATAAAGGTGATCCGGTTGCCCAGTCTGAGTATGCACAAATAATTGGTAGTCTGCTCCACCTAATGAATTTCACCCGACCTGACATAGCATATGCTGTGTGCAGATTGAGTAGATATACACATAGTCAAATAATGATCACCGGGCGCCTTTGGCTAGGATCAATGAAATATTTGAGAGGTACCATGAATTATGGTATTTGGTATAGTGGATTACCCACTGTATTTGAAGGATACAAAGTGGATGCTAACTGGATTTGATTCGTATGAGATTAAATCCACTAGCGGATATGTGTTTACTATTGAGGTGGTCTTTGTCACATTTGGAAATCAAGTAAACAAACAATCATTGCAAAATCCACCATGGAGTCGTAGTTCATAGCTCGGAGCAAGCCTCGTAATGAGGTCAATGGTTGAAAAATTTCTTAGAGAATATTCCTTTGGGAATAAAACCAAATCCTTATGTATCTGTTCATTGTGATAATAAAGCGGCAATAGCCATTGCAAGTAATAAAACATTTAATGGTAAGAACAGACACATTAGGTTGAGATATGAGGTAATAAAGCAAACGAGAGATGGAATTGTGTCTATTGATTATGTGAAGTCGAACTAAACTTCGTACGATCCTCCTCGACTAAACCTTTGGGAAGAAATTTAATAAGTGCCACATTGAGGGGAATGGGACTTAAGCCAATTTGATATTAACAATGATAGTAACCCAACCTTATGAGTAGAGATCCCATGAAAAGGTTCATATGGGTAATAACAAGTCATTTGTTAATTATGCTAACACTACATTCGTCCCTTCCTATGGTGTGAGAAATATGAGAAGTGTTAGACTGCATTTAATGTGAGGATAAACTTAATGTTTTTAATGTATTTCATAGCCCTTATGGGTGGTGTATAAAGTCACAGTATACACTTGATGAAATCACCTATATGAGTGTGGAGTGGAGGCCGCTCCTGGTGAGACGATGGCATAGTTTCTAGAGCACTCATGAACACCAGTGCACGCGCATGGCCGAAAAGCAAAAGCGTTAACGGTAAAGAAGAGTAAAATGAGAGTGTGAATGTGATCAAATGAGATTCTAACTTATGTAAAAGGTGTTTTGGTTCATAGAAGTTTAACTTCACCAATAACATTATAAGTTAAAGTCTTATTTATCTAGATCTGGTTCATAGTCCAAAAGACACCAGATTCGATGCATTTACACACAATGTGAACCTGTGACTTGAGTTTTATTTATTTTAATAATGTTTAAATTCTTTTGAAATATGTGGGGGATTGTTGTGAATGTTGAGTATTTCAAAAGAATAAAGTCCCACATTGCTTGAAACTAAGACTTTGTGGCCCAGTTTTTTTGGAAATAATTTTAATTAATATTTGAATTTTGAACCTTACCAGAAAATCAGGATTTGGGGGAAGATTTTTTAATTACATAAATGTAGCAGTTTTTGACAATCATTAGATTTAATTACTCCCTAATTTCAGCCCACGGTTTTGGTAAGTTTTAATTTGATTTTATTATATTTATGATATTTATGTATTAGGTTAATGGCATTTATGTATTAGGTTTTTTTTTTTCATGCTGATATATTATTCTCTCTCACGCGCTCTCCCTGTGTCGAAAAATCTCATCCTCTCTTCTTCTTCTCCTCTTCTCTCTACGGGTTACAGGGTTTTTGGCCTCACGCTTGTTTGAGACTCGGTTTAGCTAAGGAAGAGTCTTGTATCACTGGGGGAATTTCGTCATTTGCGAAATATTCCATAGAACTGATAAACATCCCTGCTCGGGTATCACGTGATTTACTTTGTTCATTGTTTGAGGTACTTTTAATTCAACACCTTTTTCACCATCTTCCTTCTCCCAGATATAGTATAAGGAATGCACAAATCTTATCAAGCTTATTCCAGCAAAATCCATGAAAATATAATTGCTTTTGGACAATGTTTCTTAAGTATAAATTTTAAGTCTTAGTAAATGATTTTTTTGAATTTTCAAGATATTAAATATTTAATTTTTTATTTAATATTTTCTATTTTTAATACTATGTAAACAGTGATAAAAGAATGGTGCTAAAAGAGCTTGGGCGCATAAGCACTTGATCGAGCCTCTATGACCACAAATTAAAAAAAATTATTAATTTAAAATACACACATCACTATAAATTCATCTCCATCTAAAGGTTGAAAAACACTAGCAGTAGCGCAAAACCCATGATCAAAATAGGTTAAGCTAAGCCAATATTTTATTTTAAATAAGTTTAATATGTTTTGTAAAATTTTAGTTTTAATACGACTTATTATTTATCACAGACTTTTTTTTAGCATGACTTAGTTTATTACTTATCATAAACATTTTATGGGTCTGACTTGACATTTTTATAGTTTATTACCTATCATAAACATTTTATGGGTCTGACTTGACATTTTTATGACAATATAAAAGTTTAACATGCTTTGAAAGCCTATTTAAAAGCATACATTGCATAAAAACTTTTAAATAGGTCAATAAACTTAAACTTTATGAATTTTTAATATATTTAAATTTTAAAAAAATTATTATATTGTGTATAAAACAAATAAATTATATAAGTATCATAAATTTTTAATTATATGAATATATAATAAATAAATAGACTAGTATGTTAGGTTAAATGGGTATTTTAAAAGGCATATGCTTTTGCTTATTTAATTAAATAAACGTTTATAATAACCTAAGTATGACTTGTTTAATAAATAGATTAAGCCAAAATTAGTCAAAAATAGACTAGGTCATAGGTTATTGTTAGACCACCTAACCTAATTTTGCCTTTATATATAAGTTATGAGTCATTGTAATTTTGTTAAATTGTTTATGATAATAATTATTTAAAAAATAATTTTTTAATGATATAATAATGTACAACTGAATAATAATATAATAAAATTTTATAATTGTGAACAATTGCTTATCTTCATCATCTACATATATTTTTCTTAATTTTTTAAACATAAGCAAAAAGAAACTATCAAAGAAAAAGAATGTTTGAAGTGTTCTACTATGCACCAGAAGGCGATGGATGTATAATTACTCTGTCAAATTTACTTATTATAACCATTTTTTAACATATTACCCATTTATTATCTTGCTATTTGTTTCTTAAAGGCGTGTATCTTCTTTGTTTTAATTTAATCTATTAAAATTTCTCATATTTTCATTTTTTTTATGAAAAATAATTAATTAATTAATTAATTATTAAATAAGTTTTTTTATTTTCATGACAGGGATAGTAGTCCTGTCATTGTATAATATTTTTTTATTTAAATACATGACAATAAATTAAAATGTAAAAAAAATATAAATGCATAATGGGTTAAATTTTTAAATTTAATTAATAAATGATGAAGTTAGCAATATTCTCATCCTAAATTAAATTTTTATTTAATAATTTTTTTAATTTAAAATTAATACATTATGGGATTGGTAGTCCCGTGACACTATTCTTTATTTTTTTTATTTTCAGTTAATTCTTTTGTTTCTATTTGTTTAATCCATAATTGGGTTGTCACTGTAGTCATCATATTTAATTCATAATTAGGTAATAATTTTTTATTTTCATTTACTTAAAATACATGATGATAAATTAAAATGTAAAAAATTAAATCTAAATGCATGGCAGGTTAAATTTTTAATTTTAACTAATACATAATGAGGTTGGCAGTATCATCATTCTAAATTATTATTATTATTTTTTTGTAAATTAAGTTTTTAATTAATAATTATTTTTTAATTTAAAATTAATTTACCACGAAATTAGTAGTCATGTGACACTATTCTTTATTTTTTTTAATTTGTATTTGTTTAATTTTATTTTATTTCACATCTTATATAAAACTCATACCATTTCATGCTATTTAATCTTTTTTATTTCAACTGTATTTTATTTTATTTCCTCGCAAATTAATTTTTCCTCTATTCTTAATCTGGGTTTAGGAAAGTAATTTTTTTTAAAATTTCATTCTTTCATCATAAATACATGTTTTTCATTAAAAATGATTTTTTGAATTTTTTTTTGCTTTTACAGGTTTCGTGCAAAATTATTGTGAAATGTCAAAGCTAATTTGCAAAGGACTTGAATATAATTTTATATATTTGTAAAGGTTTTAGTGTGTAATTATTATTAAACTTGTACAACCAGTTCAGTTGAAATATGAACCATTAAATTCATTTGAGCCACTTTATTATTAATAAGAGTTTAATTTATGACTTATGTGTATGAAAAAATCATGTTGTGAAAGGTCAATTTCTTAAATGAATATCAGTACTTCAATAAATTAGCCCCCACAGTCATGCACGAGGATACCAAAAAAAATCCGAAAGTTCAATGAAACATCTGTACTCTCATTCTCTAATGGAACACTATTCAGCTAATTTATCTACTAAAAGAAAAATATTGGGAGAATTATTCTCATATTTAGCTTGAAAAAACTAATTTCTTATTAATTAATATAATTAAATATTTGATTAATTTTTTAAAATAAACTAATAAAAATTTATTTTTTTCAAACTAAATATAAAGGTCATTTTCCTAAAAAAGAGTTCTTTGTGGCTTCAAACTTTGCAAGAAAGTCGAAAAGCTAATATGCTTCCCTCCAAAACATCTCAACCGAGCTGAAGAAAGCAAAGCGATGTCGTTATTGACTATGCGACTATGACAAAGACTTTATTTTTTAGAAAATGAACCTCAAATTCGGTTTGATTAAAAAGTTAAGATAAATTGGTTCGTTTTAAAAATTAATTAAGTATTTAACTAATTTAATTAATAATTTATATAATGTTAATTACATATTAAGTATTAAAATAAAAATAAATTATTAGTTAATCGTATATAAATTATTAGTTAAATTAGTTAAATAATTGATTAATTTTTTAAATAAACTAATTTATTTAACTTTTCAACAAGCTGAATGTGAGAGTAATTTTTCTTTTATTTTTTTGTTTAATTAGTCAACCCAAGATGATGTGGATGCAACCAAAGTTGGTCACTAATAAATTTAACACATTTGTTAAGGAAGAAATTGGAATTAAAATATGAAGTATTAAATATAACAGTAGAATATTTAAAATTTTAAATAGTATATAATAATTTTTATTAAGTAGTTAAAAAAAGATAAATTATAATTTATATTCTTGTAATTTGACTCAAAATTTTTTTTAGTAGTTTAAAATATAACACTTTGTCTTTTTATGATTTGTTATGTTTTCACATAATTATCTTTTTTTTAATTAAAAACATGAGTTAGAGTTGTAAAAAAAACTATATAAATGATTTTAAAACTTTTACAATAAACACAAACATTCAATTGCCACCATATACTGATAAAATAAAATAAAATTGGCAAGTGGAAAAAAATCAATTTTTACATAAAAAATAGAATAAACAAATTATTAATAATTTCTTCATGTTATAGAATAATAATACTTTATTTTTTGTTATAAAATAAAGAGTCAATACTTAAATTAGTCATTCAAATATACACGAGATATTAGTTTGGTAGTCTAATTATTTTTAATTTTAAAATAGTCCTTCAAAGATACATTAGACATCAATTTAGTCTTATAATATTATTTTTTAACATCAAATTGATACTCAAAAGTCATTTTTGACATTAAATTAGTCTAAAAAAATTGACTTAAATTGACTAATTTGATGTCAAAAATAATTTAAGGATCAAACTGATGTTCAATGTATATTTAAATGACTAAATTAAATATTTACTCTTAAATAAATAAATAATATATACAATCACACTTAAAATTTTGCTAATAATAAATTTTCAAGTTGTGCAACATGTTTTCTGTTAAGTATTAACCGAGTAAATAACATGGAGGTAAATTGTTATTTTTAAATAACATAAAAATAAAATAATTTCGAATCAAATCATAAAAAAAACTATAATTTATCTTTACAAAAATTAATTAAGAAATATTAAATACCTTTTAAACAATACACACTAGTCAACACCATCCTAACTTTAACAATAAAAGATAGATTATCTTCCCACATTTACGAGGCTAACGCTTTAATTACACTTGAAATTTTTAAAAATTTATACAACTGTAGATTATAGAAAAGACAAATATTTACGATAAATATTAAATTTGTCTCTTTAGAATGTACGAATCAGGCCGATAAACTTTTTTATTGTCTCGATAATAATGATATAACAATTTGTCTCTATCCAACGGCGTGCTTTCTTAATTAAAATAATAATAATAATAATAGAGTTTAATTTTAATTAATTTTAATATAAAAAAATTATATTATCATCTAATCATATATTATTAAATTATTAAAAAAATTTAACTATTATAATAATTACTTTAAAAGTCTAATACTTTTAATAATATGTTAATACATAATTAAATGATAATGTAAAATTATAAAAAAATTACACTCAAAATAAATTAAAACTAAATCCATAACAATAATATAAGATATAAAATTTCAAATATCAACTATCTAAAAAGTTTAAAATGTTAAAAGAACGCTACAACTTGAGTATAGAAAGGGAAGTGGGTAATGTACCCAACAAAAAAGGGAAGTGGCTCGTGGAATAGAGATTAAATTTTTTAAAGTTCAGTCATTAATTTTTTTTATTGCATAACAAAAGTTTTACAATTTTTTTAATCATTTGAATTAGTTTTTTCAAAAAAATAATATGTTCTTAATATTTTAAACATATCTCATAAAAAACATATGAATTTTAATTTGAAGTTCATTTTAAACGAAAGTAAATTTAAAAAGCTTTCCACAATAGGTTATAAGCTTTAAACGGATAAAAAAATAAATTTATTAACTTTTTCAAGAATTTATATATATTTAAATAAAAACAACATGAAATAAAAGTTCATAAAATTATCTATATAATAAATTTAAAAGTAATATGGAATATATTTAATTATAATTTATTGAAAATAGAAATTTAAAATATATGAATTATTATTATAAAATAAATCTAAATATATGGTAACTTGATGATATATATATATATATATATATATATATATATATATATATATATTGTAAATTAGGGTATTTTCTCGTTTAAAAATGAGAGACTAATTTCATAAGATATGATCAAGCATATGAAGTAAAGATGTTCCTAATTACATTTTTTCTATACACATTGCTTCAAAAATTAAACTCGGAACAAAATACTTAATATTCAACAAAAAAGATATTGAATAACAAATGTGATTTAAAAAGTACAAAATTTACATTACCTTCTTACGGTACATGCCTTTTTCAATTTACTCCTTTAAATTTTTTTTTTGTCATTAATGGCTCATGTTAAAAATGTTACTTTAAGAATTCAATCAAACAGAAGTTAAAGCCTGTTTGAAGATAATCACTTAAAAACTCTATTTATTATTGAAAAATAAGGAATCTTAGTGGTCATGTTATAACGTTAGCTAAGTGAGTGAGTATATCAGAACTATTGACAATGATTAGGTTGAAATTATTTGAAAACATAGATCAACTTTTGAGATGTACGGATTGATGTTTGGTGTATGGTGAAGGTTCAATGAATGATTGAGGTGTATGCACAAGTGATACTTTACTTTTAAACTAAGAAAATAAGCATTAAAATATAGATGATATTCAAAAAAAGTTTCTCTACTTATTTTAAAAGATAAAGTAATTTTTTAACACAAACAAACTAAATAAGGATTAAGTGACAAAAAAAAATACTTTAAGAGAATAAATTGAGAAAAACTTATACTATAAAGAGATAATGTATATTTTACCCTTACAAAAATGACATTAAAAATTTTTTAATGTAAAAATTTAACATTGTTAAATTATTTTAATATATTTATTATTTAAATAACGTAATTGATAATACTTATGTTTTTAAAGATTTAAAAATTGACTCATATCTTCTTATTTAATTTAAACATCAAATCACTGTTGCTAATGGATAAACACTATGAAAGGAAAAGAGGATTAAAAAAAGGAAAATTGTGAGTCCCAAACGGCGGATACCTTACCTCAGTACTTAGGATACTTTTAGTGTACAAATTTTATACAATTTTCACAGCCGTCCACACTTCAAATATCAGCCTTTGATTATCCATGATCTTCATCCAACGGTGGAGAACATCAAGACAAACATACAATGCAAAACACGCCAGAAAGACGAGCGATGAAAACGACGTCGACGTGGAAGAAGATCCGCATGGATAAGAAAAGCCGTCTGATTCCGACACGTGTACGGTGGAGATTTCACATACTTTCTCCTCATCGATGCTATAAATACGGGTCATAGCTTCACCTTCAAACTCGTCCTGCTTTAACAATCAACGTTTGTTTATTTGCTTGTTTGTTTGTTGTGTTGATTCTCTTCTTTGCATCTGAAAATGTCTTGCTGTGGAGGTAACTGTGGTTGCGGAACCGGTTGCAAGTGCGGCAGCGGCTGCGGAGGGTGAGATTTTGATTGGCTTTTGTGTCTGTGTTTGGTTTCTTGGAAAATGGGGATTTTCCGGGAAAGTGGGAATTTTCCGGGAAAGTTTTTTCTCCTGGGGTGTTTTGATTGGCTTTTTTGGGTACCCTTTTGGTTGAATTGTATGAAAAATTGATGCTTTGTTTTTCTTCTTACATGGGTTTCTATGGGTGAGATTCTGGTCACTTGAAGCTCTGTTTTGCTTTTATAGTAATGCCTTGTTTTTTTCAGGGATATTTTTTTCTGGGTATTTTAATTGGCCTTTTTGGTGTCTTTTTCGTTGAATTGTATGAAAAATTTGTGCTTTGTTTTTATTTACGTACATGGGTTGCGGGGTGAGATTCTGATAGCTTTGAAGCTTTGTTTTGCTTTCACAGAAAAGTCTTCTTTTTTTTCCCGGGACTTTGTTTTTCTGGGAATTTTGATTGGCTTTTTGGGAACCTTTTTTGTTAAATTATGTCACTGTGATGTATATTTTCCGGGAAAATTTTTCTAGGCTTATGGTTTCACAAACCTTGTTAGTTGTCTTAATTCCACTGAGATGCTGATTTTCCATGTGGTGCAGCTGCAAGATGTACCCAGACTTGGGCTATGCCGAGAAGACAACCACCGAAACTCTGGTTTTGGGCGTGGCACCTGTGAAGGCCCAGTTCGAGGGTGCTGAAATGGGTGTTGGAGCTGAGAACGGTGGCTGCAAGTGCGGATCAAACTGCACATGCGATCCCTGCAACTGTAAGTGAGGTGGTGATTGAAGCTTCAAGCAGAGATGGTCCTTACCCCTTTAACAGCAGGAATAATAATAACAATGTTATTATATGTAGTTTAAATAAGTATATCCATGTGTTTTTGTTTTGTGTACTACTCTGGTGTTTGGCTTAAACACCCTTTTGGAGTATTAGTACTATTAGAATAAAGTGGCCATGTCTTGTCCTGAGCAAATTCAAATGTTCTGGATTTGTTGCGGGTTTATCAAGATATGGCTGCTTTGTTTTTTATGTTTGGTTGCTTTTGTATAAAATTCAGCTAATCTGAATTATCAGTCTCTGCTTATTAATGGAATAGTATTATATTATGGGAAGAAAGTAGTTGTTTGATTTTTTTTTTCTCCTGCTATTTCCCTTCAATTACAAGATGTTTAGCACGAACTAATGGCGATCAGTTAAAAGTTGAAAAAAAATTATTGAAATTTTTTTATTAAAGAGTGGTATATTAAAATATTAGGAATAATTCTTGCCAACATTGGCTGCCATTGGCTGGCGGCAGTAACTGTAGTCGTCACTGGCTACCCTTAATCACAACCCTGACAAAGGGCAGTAAGAATTCCGGTAATTAGTGACAGTGTAGGGTGCATCTGATTGTGGATGGTGGCAGCTATCAATAATGTCGTAGCAGTGGTTGTGGTTGATAATAATGCGGCGATTGAAAGGTAAAATTTTTGAACATGTTACATAGCAAAATATTTCCATATTATGAGAATTTAGCAAATTTATCTATCTTTTAAGAATAAAGTGAGAGAATGGTAAAATTGTTCTTATTATTTTTACATTTTCATGTTTTTTAAAATTTTATACTAAACATAAAAATATCTTTTACCGAATTTAAAAATTTAACATTTCATGTAAAGATTTTCAATAATGAGCAAACATTTTGGGAACGAAACACTCGTTAATGGTTTACAAGTTACTATTGGCATAGTGGCAATAATGCTGCATTTAAAGGAATCTTAGTTTGTGTACTTGTTTTTATTTGATGATGTAAGTATTTAAGGGCAGTGAATTATTGAGACCTGGAATTCTTTTTCATAACGTCACTACAATGGACCCCATACTTCTACTTTTATTGGGTAGGTTGATCATCATTTTCCTTCACAGCTTTTGGTTGTTCTCATTTTTTAAGTTGGAGAGAAAGGAGGCTACACTTATTTTGAAGTTGGGAGATTAGATCTTTTAAGCCTTCAAACAATGAATGGATTTTTTTAATTCATGTCTCCATTTATTGGAGATAGACTTGGATACTGTATAGTAGTTTTTCCCGTCCACAAGAAAGAAAAAAAAAAGACAATTTGATTTTACATCGTTATCATGGATTTGGCAAAATCTTTTGTCTAAGTTTTAGATAATTTTTTAATAATCTTTTTGTGGCGTTAAAAAAAAAGTATTTTTGGAAAATGTTTCTATTAAGAATACTATTTTATTTAGAAAAGCTAATACTCTTTAGATTATGAAAAATACATACTAACCACAAAAAAAGAGAAAATAAGAACTCATTGAAAGGCGCACCAATTGACCTTCCATTTGAGAAGCAAGCAAGCGATGGCATGAATTCATGTCAGGGAATGAATATAATCAATAATTAATAAATATTTAATAATTTATTAAAATATAAATAAAATAAATGAGTAAGGAAATAATGTAATTGTTGAAAAATTCAAATTCAACTCTTCATCCCCTCCACTGGAAGAACGCGTCAGCACCATGCGTTATGGTCGGCGTGAAAGTTAGAGGAGGAGGATAATAGGATACAATTATTGTTCTAGTTAGAAGATGAAAAGCATTTTTTTTTACATGCAAGCACCACTCTTATCTTAATTAACTGTATTAATAGAGTTACAAGTTCGGTTGTTAAAAATAATTTGTTTTAGATAAATTAATCTGAGTTTTGGATGTGAGTGTAACAGTCTACAGTGAGATATTTTTTTTCTTATTTTGGATTTCATATTCTATATGGCAAAGGCACTAATCGGATAATATTGGATTTAGATTTTAATAAAAAATTTATATGGACCCCATTTTTCATCCCTAATATTTTTTTGAACCCATGAGCATGATTCAAGTATGACCTGCTCTGCCTTACCTGCCCAACAAAAGAATTAGGATATGACACTTTTCATAGTGGAAGTTAGGTTAATTTATTTTCAGTTGAATAAAGTCATAAACAATGATGACCAAAGGGAAGAGACTAGTGGGGGAGAGAATCTGCATTTAACACCATCAATCAAGTCATTGACATTATGTTAAAAGAATCACACTTTTTTTCTAAAAAAAAAATGCTGGGTAAACATTTTGTGCTTCATCTTCTTACAACTTACAATAACACAAAGCAAACTAAAGGATATTGCTAGCTGCAGCAATGGTACAATGCTAATTAAATTGAAAAGAACATATCCTTCCTACACTTGATCTTAGTCTAAAGGCCAAGGTACAAATGAAGTTAATTAAATGGACTTCAACTGAGTATTGAATCTTCTGTTTTATCATCGAATAGTTTTTTTGCAGCTTTAGTGAACAGGTTATGGGCCTGCCAAAAAGTGGTAAAAGTTAGGATTTTGTTCAAATTTTTTAGAAGCAAAACTTTCAGCTAATATAACATGTTTAATTGTTTATGCAATATACCTGCTTAGAAGAGAGGCCAAGCTTCTCCAAATCACTTAACTGCAAAACGCCAAAACCAAAGCATCACTAAAAGCATCAAGCTGACTTCTTAATTAGGTATCTGGCTTATAAATGTTATTTATACTCACCGATTTTAGTGGGCTTTCTTCTCTAAGGTCTATTATGTATTCTGCCATTTTCTCTCCTATTCCCTAAAGGAATTGAATCCCAAAAATTAGAAAATGAAGAAATTAAAGAATTATGAAAAAATGGAAAAACTTCAGATAAATAAATAGCTATTTATGTTGGACATTTATGCGACAATCCTGTATGTACCTTTAACTCTAGTAGTTCCTCTCTGCATATCAGAATTAAACCCAGGGTTAAGACCTTCATAGAAGAATCACTAGGTAAGCTCTAAAAAGCAGGTAAGATACAAAGGAAAGCGTTTGCTTTACCTGCTTGCATTATTTAAGAAATCAATGTATTCTTGAACTAGACAGTTCTGCATATTAAAAAATTGATGAAGTGAGAATGGTGGTTCAAAAAGTATTAGAGAACCTGTGGAGTCTCAAACATTAACTGTACCTTCAGTGTAGAACTTTGTGTACTAAATTTGTCAAGTGGAGTGCCATTCTTTTGTATCCCTTTGTTAGTGGAGCAGGTTGCAATAAAAGGTGTTTGGGTGAACGACAATGCCTCAAGGGGCTTTTGATTAACATTGATGTTGATGGGGGAGAGGGCTTTTCTTAAAGGACTTTGTACTGCATCTTTACTCTCATTTGTAATTGGCGAGTACACCCCCTTGCCCAATGGCTCAACTGTATACAAAAACATGTTGCTTCAAAGCTTCAGAAAGCATAAGTTACATAAGATTATACAAGTATCAATCTATAACATACCAAATATCTAAATTTTCCCTCTTAAATTGTTGAGTAATGCAACTAAGTTCAGGAATCTCACAAAGTACTGACATACCGGGTAGATATTTATATGATTCCCATGCAGCCTTATTGGCGTCATACTCGGTCTCTTCTTTATTATTGTCCTTAGCACCACAATTTGCGCTCTGCAGAGCATTTCATATTATTAAATTCAAGAAAAATGCAAATATTTTCTTCAGTACGCATGAAAGAACTAATATTTATGAAGACGAGAACAATTCCTTGTTGGACTTTCAGTGTCCCACCCCCCCACATATATATTTTTTTATTGCTTCTTTTCACAATGCTGGTCTTTTTCAGTACTAGTGACATAGTATTTGTGTTAGTGACCCTTTTAGTACATGTAATGCACTTGTGTAGCACTCACTTACCTCCATGCAAGAATCAAAAGGACCTTCACCATCTAGTAAATTTCCAAAAGCCACAGCAAAGGCCCTGTTTACACAGTAAGGCATTTATCAATAAGTAACAGAAAGTCAATGAGAAAATCATTTTCCATAATTGTATCAGCAAGAATAAGACCACTAGTCACCTTTCTTTTGTATGTTGAGCATCTTGGTTATTGGCAGTTCTTCCCTTCACTGAACTATTAAAGGTAACGGATCTCTTAGCAGAGGTAATGATGGAACTGGGAGTTTTTCCCAAAAGTGGAGAATTAAATGCTCCAAGTCTTTGTGAGCTCTTTGCTTTGCCTTTTGATTCTAGCCAAGCTCTCAATTTGGCTTCCATGTCAACTTTAACTTTTGGGGTCTCTAGTTTATGAGCTGAAGATACAAAATTAGAGATATGCCTTGATCGAGCAGCCAAACTAACAGTATGAACAGATTCCTGGTATTCTCCTGGATTCTGAAATCAAAACAAAACAGGGCTACAATAAAATTTTGAACCTAATCATAGTTAATAAGTGAAGTAAACTAATAAAACAATCTCTTGGTCACTCCTATGGTTGAACAAGGAAGCTTCAACTTATAAATCTCCCATTCAAGCTCTTTATTGTTATGTATCTCAAAATCTAATGGATAACAGAAAATGAGAAGAAGAAAAAAAAAGGAAAAGAACTATAAAATCTCTAGCTTTACCAGACAAGCAACCATCAGTGCACGACTAGTTCCTCCTAAAGAGTCCTGCAATATACGGGTCAATTTGCTTTCTCGGTAGGGTACTCGGGGTTTGTTGTTGTTCAATGCATATATCACATTTGACAGTGCAAACAAGGACTGGTTTATCTTGGCACTCTCTTGAAGACGAATCCCTTCATTGCAGGTCCTTCTGTTGTCTTCATTACCTGGATCAATCATAAACACATAAGTATATATCCATAAATGATTTCATCCCTGACCTCGATTTAGTATGGAAAATGGAATAATGGAAGTAACCTGCCAAGTCTATGAGATTCAACTTTCCACATACAGCCGCTCCAGTGCCATCAGCACAAGGAGCGGAGACAGATATCACAAGCACTCCATGACTCCTACTGGAGACATCATTGAGGCCTGTGTGTGCTACTTTACGTCTCTGAATACCACAGGAGAAAACCTCCTGAAATTCAGACATTGTGTTTATAGGAACCTGAGATAGTCCCCGGAGGTGAATTTGCCCATCTTTGTCATCCCAAACTGAAATCTCCTTTGCTTTGACCTCCAAGAGGTCGTAACATCTGTCCATGTAGACCTCATAGTATGAAATCTGTGCTGTGCTGCCAGTACTTTGGCAAATAGACAGGATCATGGACATTGTCAATGTCATCAAGCCAGGTTGTTCCTCAGTTCCCTGCAATACCAAGCATGGGTTGACTTCAAGTACACAACAACATAACAAAGTAGAAAGGAAAATTAATTACAAGTTTGTGAAAATTTACAACTAGGTGCTAACAATTTCAAGAATCTAAGAGTGGATACACTTTGAGAATCCTCATCACCCCCATACTTGCTACTAGTATTGAGAAAAATATAACCAGGGCCTATACTATTGTTAAACATCATGGTACTAATCCTCATCCTCTTAACTCAAAATTCACATTTGCACAAAACAAATTCATATATATAGGTAAAAAAATGAAGAAGTTAATCAACTGAAAGAAAGCAAAACACAGGTTTTTTCCCTTAAGGTCACACCTGCATGGTGTATGTCTTCCCACTGCCAGTAGCCCCATAAGCAAACACCGTGGCATTGCAGCCATTGAAGATTTCAGGTATCATAGGGCTTACTTCTCTGTAGAATATCTGACCCACATTGTTATCTTCTTGACCAAAGAAAGAATCCAACTGGTAGCACTCGTTTCGGCTAAGATCAACAAAAACAAAAGAACCCATATCATCAAAACTAAAAAGAGTTACAATTTCTTTCACAGATAAGGAAAAGCTAGAAAAAAATTTCAGACCTGGTTTGTGGATCTTTGAGAAAAACGGCTACTTCTTCTGGTGACTCAAAATCTTGGTCCAGGAGGGAGATACACGAAACTGGGTCACCATTTCTGGTTGAAATTTCGTGAGCAAGAAAGGGTCTGACCCTGACAATGACCCTAACCTTGGAAACTGAAATGGGGTTGGAGGATTTCTTAGGGGTGCAAGATTTGACAGTTTTTGGAGTGTTCAATGAGCAGCCAAGAGTCGCCATTAAAGCAAGAAAAAGGTTCAAACTTTCAGACAAATTGATGAGAATTGTCAAAGATTAATGGGTATTGATGAAGAAGAAGAACCCTTGAAAGTGGAATCAAAATTTGAGATCAGAGAGAGAGAGCGGGAGGGAGAGGTTTTTCAAAGCACCTGACCGTTGGTTTGCATTGGAAATTTGGGAGGATTAACGTTTGAATTTGCCTATGGTCCCCTGTTTGTGGGGTCCACATGTTCTCTCTCTCTCTTTGAGGGAAAGGGCTCAAAGGGGAACATTGTGAAATGTTGGGGACTGTTTTGAAAAGGTAGTGGTTGGGAAATAACTCAAATCTAAAAGGGTTTATCAGCAAAGGACGTTTGGGCTTGGTTAAGGTAAGAAAATGTTTTCAGTTATATTAGGGTTTAAGCAAAGGCTCTTTCTTTCTACACTGTTTCAGAAACCTTAAAAAGCTAAAACCTTCGTAACTGTTTTCTTTTTCTGTTTTTTTTTTCTTGCCTTTAACAGAAAATGGACAAGAACATGTTCGCTGACTTGGGTAATCTTCCTGAAGAGGATAAGCAAAGAATGTCCAACATGATAGACCAGCTCCAAATCCGGGACAGGTTTTTTTTTTTTTCTGTGTCTATTTTCTAAGTTTTGGTTGCTCTGGTTGTGTTTTCTTGCAATTTGCATTGGGATGTTGATATATTGTCTTCATGTTGATGAGAAATTGAAGAAGGATTGGGGATCTAAAGTTGGAAGTTTTATCTTAAACATTTTAATTTTCTTTATCTAGGAGGATTGGTGTGCATGAAACTAATCACTTTTTGCCTGTTAGTGGCAATTGAAGAGCCTAGGTTTACAAGTTTCTAACCCCTACAATATATGAATGAGGATTCAGACTGTGGGCAATCCTTGAAAGTGTTTGACAAATTAATATTGTAAAATCTGACGTGTTTTTAACTTTTAATGGGAGCTGAATCGAACAGATTGATGCTCAGATCCTGAAAAGTTTTTTTTTTCTTTTTTTTTTGATAAATGAAGAAATTCATTAAGGTGAAGAGAAGAAAATTACAAGGAATTTAGAGGATAAGGAATCCTTGTTAACGAAAAAGGAAAAAAAAAAACCATCAAAGGAGCAAAGCTACCCAATCCATCAGCATAGATATTAGGGAAACCCCTTTATATAGATCATTTGTTTTACACCAAATAGAAGCCAAACAACTAATCTTTTCCCAAATCATGAAAGTTTGAAGATGCATATATTGCTGAGGAGAAGAATTGATGTCAAATATCTGAATTCTGGAACACTGAATATGTAATTCTGTGTATTTTCTTTCTTGTAAGTGACCATTGGACTTATTCATTTTCCTTTTCTCTCTCTGCCATATGCTTATTGATTCATGTCAAATGGATCAATTCTCTCTAAGAGTGCAGAATTCATACGATCATAAAAAACAAAAGTTTATTGATCTTGGGGGTAGTGATAAGTCTAAGTCGAGGAATTACATACATGTTTTCTATTGCAGTCAATGTCAATGGATACTAAAGGGTGAGCTAGTCGCGAAAATAGTCTCTCCGCTCATGGGGATAACAGATAAGGCTGTGTAGATCTGACCTTCCCCAGACCTCACAATGATGAGAGTCTCGTGTATTGGGCCATCCTTTATAATGTGAATGGATACTGTAGAACTGCTCTTGTATTAAGAACATAGAACTGAAATACCCTACTTAAATTCAAGATTTTGACAAATTGGCATAATACTTATGTAATTTACTTGAGTTTAACATATCTTATACATATATAAAATCTCTCTGCTCCAACTAAATTGCAGTCTAAGGATGTATAATTCATTAGTGGAGAGATGTTTCATGGATTGTGTCGATACATTCAATCGGAAATCCCTGACCAAGCAAGAGGACACATGTGTCCACAGATGTGCTGAAAAATTCTCGAGACTTTCAACGGGTGTTGGCTTGAGATTTGCAGAGCTTAACCAAGGTGCATCTACAACAGATTAAGGTGTTTCTGAATAGCCTCTGGGCATGGATTTTTCGTGTCACCCAGAATTCATTTTTGTTATAGTCTTGTTCTTTTTTATGGTTATTACCCTGAAATTGTTCACGACAAGTGAAATTCCTTTAGTTAGGAAAAAAGGAAGTGGAATTGCTAGAGCAGTGTTCTCTTTATTCCTATGAATTTTTTTCTTTTTCATTTCACATGCAATTTACTATCATACATAAATTATATCAAGGTTTCGATATTTCTTTGTCCAAATAGCTGAATCAGAGAGAAAAGTGTCATGTAACAGAACAGGGTCCTGAATTTGTGCATCTCTTAAAGCTGTGCAAGGAAGTAATCTTTTTTATCTTGTAGATTAGAACTTTCCTACTATTATTTTGACAGGGAAAAGGGTGAACTCAGTGTTATAATAAAGATTGTTGGCCCATGGCAGTAAGTGTTTTATGACCACTGTAACTCTGTTCCTCTTTACATTGGAGCTGCTATTGCAAATCTCTTTCATTTTCTGAAATGAACTTCATTGCAGAAACAGAAAGTAAGCACAAGGCCGATTACAAGAAACACTTAATTCTCAGCAGAGAGGTGTTATTGTGACTCTTGAGAGTCTTAACAATTGCCAATAGCTAATATAGAGTGTCAATATGGGCGGCTACTATGAATGATAATTACTATGTAATAGAAAAGAAAAACGCAAAAGAAACTGGATAATTAGAGGCTAGATTTAATACATCACATATGTGGAATCTAATTATGAAAGAACATGATCAGAAGTCTTAGATATTGATAGAGAGCATTTTTATTGTAGCATTAGATACCTTAGATTATCAATTAGGTGATACCTTTGATTATCGATTAGGTGTATGTGTTTGTTATATTTGGAGATGTGTTTGTTATGTTTGCAAGGCCTTAAATCTAAGTTTTGATATATTCATGAGAATATTGAATTCTTAGATATGTAATGTTTGGGAATGATGTGATAGTAGAGAGACATCTAAGATACTTTCATACCGTATAGCTAATTAAAAGATGTAGAACTGTTGAACATGAGCTCTGGAGAGGACATGGGCATTGGAAAGCCCCTTTGGCTTGGTTAGTGCAAGGACATTTTCATCCCTCTTTTCAAAGTGAGAAAGGGGAGGTTGTTAAGTTTTGGCGAAAAAATATCTAAGTGAAAAATCACACTGGACGGATAGCTACCATCGAAGCACTTGTTGATTACTAGTGATGGCATATCCTATATCAATCCTTTAACAAATTGAAGGGAAGGCCAATATTGGACGTGTGTTTAAATATTTTAGCCTTTTCTTTCTTACTAAACCTAAGACAACTATTAAAACCATAAGTGGATTCTAATTTGATTGATGATGTAAAACTTCGTAGGACTTTTTCACATGGAATTTTATTCGTTACTATCAGCACTGTATATATGGAATCTAACGATTGCGTGTTTTCCCTTTTAATTTTATGAATTTAATTTTGACCAATTGTTAGTGTTATTATTATTTTTTTATATTATCACTCAATCTATTGTCATATAATTTAAAATTGGAGTTGTAGAGGTATTTTAACCTTCTAAGAGATTTTATCAACTGTTTTAACTTACATGTTGATTTTGCTAAATTATGAATTTATATAGTTTTTATTAGCCACATTTTATTAAAAAAAAAATTGTTATGAAAAACATAGTACAATAGCAGCATATAATAAATGACTAAAAATTGATTTAGGTTTATTGACACCAACAATGTATTTGGAATGTAAAAAAAATGAGTTTTTGATTGATTTGTAAATCTAATCTTGTGTTTGTAATGTTAAAATATAAGAAATAATTTGATTTTTAAAATCTCATGGATTTGAATTGTTTCAATTTAGAAATCTTGTCAAATATGGTCAAATTTGGGAAGATTTGATTTGATTTTAATTTTTTTTATTATTTTATTCTTACTAACTTTTAAATTTGTTACAATATCATTCATAATTAATAAAGGTAAAAAGTAAAATAATAAAATTAAATTAAATCAATTTTTTTAATGAGTTACAAATATAAGAATTGATTTTTAAAATTAATTCAAATCTAATTTTTTATTATGAGTTTCAAACATATAATTTGATATTTAAATTAATTTAATTTAATTCAGATCAGATTAAATCAATTTTATTTTGAATTGATTTCAAATACAACTTAAAGAATTGAGCAAAAAAAAAAGTCAAGCTCGTAACTAGAATGATGTGAAGTGATGAAATGGGATGAAAAGTTACTCATTTTCACATGTTAACTAATACAAAAGAATGAGATTTAATTTTATCCACATTCATACTATACATTATCTAATTTTCTACACCCAAACATGAAGATAGTGTAATTTTACAATGTTTACCCTTATAATACAAAAAAGTTAGCTTAACAACTCTCCAAAATTAAACTATTCAAGAATATAATTATCAACTAGGATAGCATTGTATGCATCTTACCAGAAACAGTATAACCAAATTGATGAAGTGGCAAAACATGGTCCGTTGATCATATCATCAATGTTCAGATCAGATGGAGGGAAGGGCCTACAATAGATCAGCTCATAACACCAAATCAACCCATTATTAACCGTTGATCTGACATTCCAACCCCAATATATTAATAATTAATTAATTAATTAATGCCTCAACCCTTCAAATTAGTTAGAATCTGACCTCACGCCATTTAAACTCCGAGCATCTCACCCCTTCATCCAACGGCTCAGAAACGCCAAGGAACCAATCTGTCTCCAAAACTTGTTCGACATTTATCGCAGTTGGAGACCTTGAGTGCCGTTTGAGGTTCAAACTTTTGTTCCCTATCATTTAGGCTAGCGTTACCCACCGTTAGCCGATCCGTTCACAAACCACGCGAGCTGCCTGTAACGGTAATTAACGGCGACGTCGGTGCTTGTATATTCGTTATGGGCACCATAGTACTGTTACTCTTTTTTTTTTCAAATAATAAATATGATTCATTTAAATATTTACACAATATCATATTAAAGTTTATTTATCAGCAACCTTAAACTTCATTAATTTAAGTATACTTTTTTCGATAAATTTAATTTATTTATAACTAATTGATGAATGTGATATTACATTATATTTTTTAAAAATTAAAATGAACACTAATTTATTTATTTTTTCATATTAATATCTTTATTAGTTATTAAATATTTATTAGTTATTAATTATAATTTATAAACTTTAAATATTTATTGTAAAAAAATACTTATAAGTATTTAAGGTATTATTTCTATTCCTTATATGTAAATAAATAAATATATAAATATAAATTTGCATTTTTAATTTAATTTAATTTCCATTGTTTCAACGGGCGAGGATTTTTCGAAACCATAGCTATAGAGAGAGAGAGAGAGAGAGAGAGAGAAGCAATCGTGGTATCTTCTATGAGCTTCACTTCGATTCCCGCCACTTCTCTGCAAGCAGAGGTACTTCACTATCGGCGAAATTCACGATTTTGTTCTTGATTCTTGTTGTTTTCTATGTTTTTGAGTTTTTACTCTGCAAAATTCAGCTTTTTATTTTTTTATTTTTTGTGTTTGATCGAGTCTT
This sequence comes from Styphnolobium japonicum, assembly GCA_023212625.1. Classification (NCBI taxonomy): domain Eukaryota; kingdom Viridiplantae; phylum Streptophyta; class Magnoliopsida; order Fabales; family Fabaceae; genus Styphnolobium; species Styphnolobium japonicum. The sequence continues at coordinate 21,144,621 of JALBWW010000014.1, forward strand.
TGCGATTTTCTTTGCCACAAAGACTTTTACTTGGCTCATGCCCATTTGGGTAAACGGGGTTTTGTTTTGATGAAAACCAGGGAGTTCTATTCTCTTGTGATGAGGTACTTGGCGTTTTTTATTTTTTATTTTTGGTGAAGGTTTTGATCTGATAATGGATTATAAGATCTGGGTTTTGATTATCTTTGTGTTTCACTGCGAAAGTTTTGAAATTTCTCAATTTGAGTTGGGTTTTAAGAGTTTATAATGATTGTTATGTGCTTTTTGCGTGATGGGTTGTGGAGTTTTTGCTTAGTGCTTTTAAGATATGCACCGGTTTGTTGATTATGATTTTGGGTTTTGGAGATGATTTTAGAAGGACATGACTGAGGTGAAATCAGAGGAGTGTTGTCTGGAGAATAAGCAATCTACTGCTGCTTCTTGCTCCTCTGTATCTGAAGGCAGTGGCAGTGCTATTTACAAGTCTCCAGGGATATGTAGCCCAGCATCGACATCACCTTCACATCGGTAACATCCGTTAAGTTCTTTACTTCTTCATTGCAGTATTAGTCTTGATTTTGTACTTTGAGGGCAGTGTGCTGAGCTGCCTGATTTATGCCTATCTATTATTGGAAAAATACTTAGGTACTTTGATACTCTCATCAGTTTTTCAACCGTCAGATTTGATTTAAATTTTATTATATAATATTTTAAATTTAATCCAACAGCATGTATGGTTATGTGATGCCACGCGTTGTGTTTTTATTGGAGTGGTGTAGTACTCTCAGAGTATATAAGAATTTCTCCTATTACTGGCTTAATTTCACATTATGCAATAGCAAGCGATTCCCTTTATACTGTGGAAAACTTTTATCCATTTTGAATCTTCCCTGTGATCTTCATACATTGATTTTCATCATATGAATATTTTGACTGTACAGGAGGACAACTGGCCCTATAAGGCGCGCAAAGGGTGGTTGGACAGCTCAGGAGGTTAGTCTTTACTCTTTGGAGATAGTTGTTCTTTTGTTACTTTTATTTTTTTGGTTAGATATGTTCTTGCTTGTTAGCAAGCTGATTAAATAGTGAATTCAGCTCAGTTGATTTAATGTCTGTTAATATACATGTATATCTGCAAAAATGTCAACATATTTATGAGTTTATACCATTGTAAGTTGAGTCCGAGATATTTTATGCTTGTCCTTTTCTGTTATATCTGCATGTATTTAATTTAATAATTGCTCTTAATGTTTTCATCAACTTGCTGCAGGATGAGACGTTAAGGAATGCTGTTGCAGCTTTTAAGGGAAAGAGTTGGAAGAAAATAGGTATTTATATTCACTCTGTAGTGCCTCTGACATCACTTGTTATCGCTACATTGCTTTTGCTATGGAAATATCGAGTTCAAAAATTCAGTGATGACCTTTATATGTGATTTACAAACTTATGGCAGCAATGCATACTTGCTTATAATCAGAAATAACTCTGTTCAGATAACATGAATATTTGAACTTACCTGAGATATTTGAACTGAAGGGGTAAGATTGTTGATATCTAAACAAATGTTGGTTTGCAAAGTTTCTCGTCAGTGTTTTCAATGTGTAAAGCAGACACATCCATAATCTGTTTTCAAAGAGAAAATTCAGCTGAAGTTTTATCTTTAAGGAACATGAAAACAGTATGTAATTCAACTTTTACGGTATTATATGCATATATTTAATTATTATTGATGTTTTCTTGGTACTACAGTGGAGCCAGAGAATACTGCAGCTGAAAATGAAAAATATATAATTCAAAAGACGTAAGATTAGGTAGGGAAGGAGGAAGAGAGAGAAAATAAACTTTGAATAATAGAATAATAAAGTGATATGGTGTGTTGAAAAATAGAAAGCACCAACTCCTATTTATACTAATAATTAGGTCAAGTACTAGTGTAGTACTATTAATACAAGCCCAAGTCCACTAATACAATGAGACTCCTAAGTCTTAACCCTAATTAAACAATGAAATAAATCAGGAAACATAATGAAATTAGGAAATAACTCCTAAGATTGCTTCCTCAGTTAGAGGACTAATTGATTCCACAATATCTTGTAAGATATTCTAAAGATACTATAAAATACAATGAAGATATTATGAGATATTCTAACATATATAATTTGAAAGACATAGGCTTGAAGATAGCTTTTAGTTAATTTGTCACTTCTTTGGAAGGCAGAAAAGTGAGAATGAAACCACTAAAATTAAAAAAATTTAAACCTCTATTTGCGCCTTTCATTATAAAGTTTGGCTTCAATTTGTTTTATAAAGGAAAATTGTTATGTGTGTGAACCATAGGAATTTGTTCATGTGGGTCAGTACCTAGTGCTTAATGAAAGTATTATGCTCATTTTCATGACACCAATTTAAAATGTGGAATGCAGCTGAGTTTTTTACTGATAGATCAGAAGTTCAATGTCTGCACAGATGGCAAAAAGTTCTTAATCCAGAACTTGTTAAAGGACCTTGGACTCAGGAGGTTGAATCCTAGTCCTTTACTATTTTTATTATTTTTCCTACAATTTTATTTAAGCATTAACTTCTCTTTCTTGGCATACAGGAGGATGATAAAATTGTTGAACTAGTGTCAAAATATGGGCCTACAAAATGGTCTTTGATAGCCAAGTCTTTGCCTGGTCGAATAGGGAAACAGTGTCGAGAGCGGTAGGTTAACTGAAGTTCATATGATAGTTATTTCTTTTTGTATCTTTTTTAATCCTTTTTATTGATAAATGCTATAGTTCACTATATCATTAAATATAAATTTTAGATCTGTTTCTTGCATATCGCCTTCAAGTTTTGAAGATCTTCGTTCCATCTTCATGTTCCTAAGTTTAAAATAATTATTTGATTACTACAACTAGCTTTGCATATGGGCTACTCAAATTATACTGGTTTTGCCTTTTCAAATATTTACAGGTGGCACAATCATCTTAATCCTGACATAAAGAAGGATGCCTGGACTTTGGAGGAGGAATTGGCCCTGATGAATGCTCATCGTATACATGGGAACAAATGGGCTGAAATAGCTAAGGTCCTTCCTGGAAGGTATGCTTTCTTATTTATTCTGTAGTTGTTATAAAGGAAATTAAGGTCAAAGCAGGAATCATGGAATGGAATCTTTATGTTATTATGCTAATTGTGAGGTATGATTTTGGGGTAGCGTCATCAACATATTTTTAGTGTCAAAGAAGACAAAGAAAGAAGAAAAAAGAAAATCTACAGCAAAGAAGGGAATTGCTGTAGTAAGCAGTAGCCACTTTATCTGGTGATAAACAAAATTGATTTTTTTACTTTAAAAATCTTGAAATTTAGTGTTAACTTGTTTCTTCCACTTGCCAGTTTGCCCTTTGCAAGTTTGCACTGAGATGTATTTTTTGATGTTCTTCCTTGTTTTTACGGTTTCCAAACACAACTGTTCTAATATTTTGTCCACCTTATTTATTGTAGAGTTAGTCCCTAACATTGCTTGACCAATCTGCTCAATGTTATTCAAAAAATATTTAGTGGAAGTGCTACGCTTTTCATTCTTTTAGTACCAATTATAGTTCAAATAAGTCCATTTTGTAGAGTTAATCCCTGGAAGAAAAAACAAAAATACTCGAGTCATCATAAAAGTTTTGTAAAAGGAATGGCACAATAAGTTGATTAGACAACCTCTGTGAACAAGTTGTAAGATACATTTTGTGTTGTGAAATACTTTCAGTTTTTTCCTGGCATGTCATTTGAATTATATTTGTGACAAATGCTAATATATGTCTAAATTTTCTTCTGCAGGACTGATAATGCAATAAAGAACCACTGGAATAGTTCTTTAAAGAAAAAGTTGGATTTTTATTTGGCTACAGGAAGACTTCCACCAATTCCTAAGAACAGTCCACAAGTTGCTGTCAAAGATACAATTAGACGTTCTGCAGCTAAAACAATACTTGTTTGTTCAAATAAAGGATTAGATGCAGCTGCTGAAACATCGTCTGAAACTACAGCCATTAGTAAGCTAGATGACAGTGGCAAGAATCATTTAGAGTCCTCGGGAACAGTTAGAGAAGTTGGGGATTATTCAAGTGTTCCTGCAAATGAATCTGCTGATTCTGACTGTGTAGAATGCAAGCCTGGATCATCCAATGTAGATCTCAGCTGTAGCAACCCAGAACCTGTGTCAAGAGCTAATTTTGGACTTAGCTGTGGGCCAAACTTTGAGCATTCTGGACTCAATGGCAACCCAACAATTGATCATTGTATAAATAATGGTGAAATGAGCAGTAGCAGGTTAATCAGAACATCTTTTTTGCAAGAAAGTCCAACCTGTGGTTCTTTGTGTTATGAGCCACCACAGTTAAATGGTTCAGTTCCTTTAGATTCTCTTTATTTAAATATTGTTTGCCGGCAGAATGAGTACTGCTCTAATCCAATGATATCGCCTACTGGTTTCTTCACTCCACCTTGTGTGAAGGGTAGTGAATTATGCACAGAGACACCTGAATCAATATTGAAAAAGGCTGCTAATACTTTCCCAAATACTCCTTCCATATTGAGGAAGAGAAGGAGCGGAGTCCAAACATGTGTCACTCCTTCTAAAGTTTCGAAAGTAGAAAATGATTCTCATACTTCTAAAGAACAAGAGAGAACCAAGGATAATTCTAGTTCTGAAGTTGGGAGGTTCACTGAGAGTCCAGCAAGCTATGGCAATGGGAGTGGCATTCCCAATAATAAGGCGTTCAACGCATCTCCTCCATACCGTTTAAGATCCAAGCGAACAGCGGTTGTCAAGTCTGTGGAGAAACAACTTGATTTTGCGTTTGACAAAGAGAAGAATGACGATAGTATCAACACAATGGAAAAATCTGCAAAGAGGAGCACTATAATGACTGAAGATTGTCTGCATGAAACAAAATTGGTAGTGACATAGTGCGTAAATTGTAAGTCCCTTCTAATTATTGCTCTTTAAATGTATTGTATCATTTTCTGCTTAAACCTTAACACGTAAGATGAATTACTGTCTACTTGGTGATGAAGCCAGTTGTTCTTATAGGAATGAAGTTGATCCAGAATAAGAAACTCAATTCACTATAAATTGATGATATCAGTTGTTTTACAATAATGCCAGAGTATTGTCTTTGAGTTAGAGGAAAGGATATTTATATTATCTGGCAGAATGTTATAGTTGTGAATTATTAGTTGTGATTATTGGTCACTGTGGAAGGATTAAAAAATAGCATAGTTGTCTTTCTTATCCAATCTGTAACACTTCTTTTTCTACTAAATGAAAGGGCAACTTTTATGAGCTCAAACTAAATGGTTATTTAATATGATTATCTAAGACTCATTCTGGTTTACTTTAAAGTTATTATTTTTATATCAAATTATCAATGGTGATTGTGGTAATAGACAGTGCAATATCTTTGTATCACTTCTTCTGACGTAGGGAGATGAATCCTATTTCAATTTTCCATCTTTTCTATGAAACACTAAAATTGTTCATTGAAAAACATCTTTTTCTTTCGAAGTTACTATTCAATCTGCTTTGGCCATCTTGAATTACATCTGCAATAAAATGTTCTTGGACATTTTAAATTAGATTAACATTGACGTACTTCTATTTTCTTTATTTTTGTTTTTATATGTAAGTGTTATATTTTAGTTGTTTGCTTGTGAATTTATAGACAATAGAACCTGTAGATAGAGAAACTTGAGTAAGTTCCATATTATAGTCCAGTGTATGGATATGCAGTATGTTTTTCTATCATGGAAACCATGGTCTTGCCTATTTTATCAGTTAATTATTATGTGAACTTGCAACTATTTGCTTGAGCACTAATCCATTTTATTTCTTGCCTGTGCCCATATATCTTTAAACTTCTAAGTTACAAGAAACTAAAACCAAGCTAGAATTTGAACTTGTAGTTCCTTAAGATTTGGTGCTTTCAGCATGAATTAATCAAGAAATGCTTACTTAAGCAATCCTATTATGATCCCACGAGAGTTTTCCAGAGAGTGGAGAGTGGGAGCTTCTTCATCCAACATGCGTGTGAGCAAGAAAGATCTTCAAAATCACTGCATATTTGTTTTATGCCTTAGCATAATTGGTAGTATGCCTTCTCCCTTCTTCACCGTGCCCTCACTAAAATGTCAATACCAGGGTTTTCCCTACCAATTATGCTAAGTATGCTATCTCCCCTGTTCGATGTGCCTCCACTAAAATGTCGTTGCCAGGGTTTTCCCTAGCAGTCTGTTGGATAGTTGCTCTTTTATACCCTTTGTCAGCATTTCCTAATAGCTAGGGAAACTGTTCACCACAATGTGTTTGTCCCCATCCAAAAGAAAAAAGTAGATAAATCTTTTTTAGCAGAGTTGACAAGAGATGTACTTTTTTGTCCTGCACATGATACCATTCCCAAATATCAACAGATAACATAATTTGCAGCAGAGTATTATTTGACCAACAAATCTGAAAGAATATGAGAGAAAGAAAGCGAGCAATGTATAAAAAGGGTCATATGTTTGTAATTGAGTTTGTGATTGTTTACCTGTATTTCTTTTGGCAGGAGATAATGTATTCTCCTTGCAGTTCTTGTTGCCTGTTCAGTTATCACTTATCAGTCTAACTTGACTTATATTTATGAATTCTGATAACTGTTGTTCTGAATTGATGTAGGGATTATGGCAGTACTTGCTCTTGAAGCTGGCTTATTGTTTCTCTAGAGTGTTTGACCACGTTTACCATTTTTGCGAAGATAATTCAGAGTGCATGAGTCACAATGACCTGGCACTTATCCACTTGATAATTGGCTTTCATTTCCATCACACATGAAGAGAATTGAGCAACAGCAGGGGTCTAGGATGTGTAGAATAAAATTGATAAATTCCATTAACTTGTGGATATATATAGCTAGCTGTATTTACCAGATTTGTATAGTTACGTCTTAGGAAAAATAAATCTTCAAAAATTTCATCAATGTCCGAAGATTCGTTCAGTCATTATCCTAAATAATTTACAGCCTGACCTACAAAATAAGAATGTAATCTTTGCATTATGGCACCTGCCAGTTTAGTGTACTAATGAGACATTGAAGAAGCTGTTTGACAATCATAAAAACGAAGGTGCTGCAACTTCAGAATGGAAATAGAGCATGTTCATCTTGACATTATCATAAAAACAAAGATAATTAATGCATCATGTCAACTGAGCTAAAAGGCATTATCAAGAACTTGCTTTGCTTCTTGAAAGCAATGAACAACTAATAGTGATCTTTGCACTCAATTTGGCTCACTTGGTTAATGCTAGGCATGATTTAGGTTCAAATTCAGAATACGCCTATTGATAGATGATTTGTAATGTTACTATAAATCCTCAATGAAGTTGTGGTCTTGAATTGGAATAGTATTATATAAATAACACTCCATATACAAGAATTGATCTCACTCTAGGACCCAAAGAGACTTGGTGTCACTCTATGACCTAATGACAATTTTTATTTAAGGAAATGAGAGAATGACCAAGTGTGACAATTTCTATTTAAGAAAATGATGGTTGCAATATTATGAAACATATGAGTATAATCTGAATCATTAAAAAAGAACAAAATGTAACAAAATATTATGTAACATATGAGTATAATCTGAATCATTAAAAAAGAACAAAATGTAGTGAAATTCAGTTTGTTATTTAATGGTATTCAAAGAAGTATATAAAAATTATACGCCTAAGTATCATTATATGAAACTTAAACCAAAAATGAAAACGCACCCTGCACTAGCACATATGATGTTTGTTTGCAAGTAGTGTATACTGTATAACTAGATTTAATACTTTTACCTGATGCTAACAAAGACAAAATTAAGGGTAGTATTATATAAACAACACTTCATATACAAGAATCACACCTATTTTAACATTATTATATTTTTCTATATTTAGTGTTATATTAGAATATTATTTTACATAAATTTGTACAATTTAATGAGTCTATATATTTATTGTCTCTGTTCTTTTAATAATGTTCATATATTATTATTCGAAAAAATATAAACAAACAAATTTACATTATCTCAATTTCATATCAATGCATTTTGAATAATGTGTCGTCTTGCTACTTAATGTTATACAACATAAATTTTCACGAAAGATATTCGATCAAGTCTGAATCCCTTCCCCTCTATTTTGTAAGAGAAAATAATGAGTCAAAATAAATCTATTTTTGTAATGGGTCAAATCACAAAAGGATGAAATAATAATAAGTTAAATCACAAGTGATTATTGGTTTTTCTTTTTAATAAAATATGAGATTTCAAGCCAAACGTTAAGAAAGAATCTAATTTTTTTGGTGTTGATTTTCATCTAATAATCAGAGGCGTGTAGTTAATTTTGCACCTGTTATTCCTCCATTTTCCTTTCTATTAATTTTGTGTTTTTAGCATCCAAGTATATTTCAACTTGCTAAACATTCTAATTTATAAAGTTGTTACTAACAACCACATGGAGTAGAAATAGAATATGCTATCTTCTATGTTCAAGAACGTTGAAGTATGTTGTTTCACAGAGGTGGAGCCATAATTTTTATTTTGATGGGTCAAGAATTTATTTTATTTTATTTTAGAGTGATAAATATAAAATTATATATCCGATTTTTAAAAAAAAGTTATTTTGAAGGTTACTATTTTCTCTTTTCCGCTCATGAAATGGAGTAGAATATTTGTTATAAATCACGAAAGAAAAGTTAGGCCATGAAAAAATTTCCTTTCCAGTAATAATAAATGAATGATACATAATAAATTATTTTATACCTATATTGAATAAAATGAGGGATTTATTATGAAGGTTAGAAGAGTTAAATCATTAAATATTCATTAATTGTTAATTTTAATAATTGCACAATAATTTTTAAAACATTATATTTAAAAATGTTATAGACAAAATAATATTATAAAATGTAAGAGTTCACAATTTTTTTTATTATATTTACTATTAATTAAAACACATAACTAAATATTAATCACACCCTTATAAAAACAAAAGCTATTGAAAGAATCTCCTTACAACTATCATCGGATACATATCAGTCTATCATTTGCTTGTTTCTCTCTCTTATTTAACAAATTTCAACAAGAGTAGTGCTATAAAAAAAAATTAAAATTTTGACAAAAATTAAGCTAGATTTAAATAATTATTAATATTAAAGACCATTCATTCAAGAGTCAATACAAGAATAAGGAATTGGTAACTGGTACGAGAAAACAAACAAGAAAGTTGCCCCTGCAATCTTTTGCCGGGGTATGTTGTTTGTATATTAATTTATATATACAACTATATTTAGACATACAAGAGAGATGAATCGAGTGCCTTAAATCTTGATCCTTTTAAACACAAAACTTAATCTTTACACACAACAAAAAGGTAAAATACATATTACATTCTTAAAAAATTCCCCATTTTCACGTTTGGTACAAAAAATTTATTTTACAACACAACCCTTGAACTTGGATAAAAACAATTGTCAAATGGAGTGCTAAATTTAAAGAACTGTCACATGAGGTTGGTAATATACTAAAAATAAATCTTTATGTACTAGACATGAAAATTGGCTAAATCTCAAGCGGGTTATCTATAACAGTTTATAATTTTTTAATTAAATTTAACACCACATTTAACATTTTCACAATTTGCCAGAGTTCAAGGGGACTATGTGTTATAAATCAAATTTTGTGCACCAACGTGAAAGCAGACCAAACTCCAAGGCTGTAATCTGTATTTTACCCATAGAAAAATTTGAACGGACATGCCTAAAGAAATACAATCCACAATCATAAAACACAAACTATGTCACAGCAACCCTTTCTCTTCTCTCCATCCTTTAATTTTACTTTTAGCAAACACACCCGTGCTCTACAGGAGTGACACTGAGACTGAGAAAACAGAAATAAAATTTGACAAAGCATTTGAACACAATATCAGTGTAGATACATCCCTACTTTTCAGTGATTCATTTTCAAACTGTCTTTTTACTCTTACCAAGTTCACCAAAATACTGGAGCTTTTAACATGCAACTCTGTCCAAGTCTATTTTGAACCACACTTCATTTGCAGCAGTGTGGTTCTCTCTTGATTCAAATGTGCGATTTCCCAAACTAACAAGAAAGCTCAAATTGAAAATCCCTTCCCCTTGCAACATTCACCCAGTAACACTAAGAAAGGTAATTAAAAGGGCATTCCAACAATGGCCTCATACTTATCATTTAGTCTTACATTCCAATATGAAAATAAAAGCCATCATGCTTGAGAATGAAAAGAGCTCAAATTTTACTATTAGTCTATAAGCATCGTTCCATGAATACACTAAAGCAAACAAACATATTGACAGTAAAAATCAGTTATATATATGCCTTTATATACAATATGACCATAAATTGGCAATTCTCCTGTTTCCCCAACCCAGGGAGAGGGGATGGGCCAAACAAACGCCCAACTTACAAAGATGGAGAGGTGAGAGATAAGGAACCAACATGATTGTGTTCTCAGACATCCTAAACCACTAATGAGTAGGGATAAGCACATAATTCCACAAATTGTAGCTTAAAGCAATCGTTCCTCTCACTAGTATGATGATATATGTACACCTGTGCACTTACTTTATGGTAAGCATGGAGCAGAAGAAAGCTTGCTGCTATGTTAGCATCGGGAAAAACTGTACAGCCATGGCCAGCAGGTGGATTCTCCCACAGAAGCCAAGTTTTAAAATCTTTATGCAGCAACGGTATCAATCTGCTAATGCGTGAAAAGAAACAAACCACTGTAACTATAAATTTATAGAATTCTCAAACTATTTTACTTCAGTACTCAATAAAAGGAAGAAATTTAAGAAAAAAATGAAAAAGAGAAACAATCAAATCTACAATTGATGATATGTTACAATTAGTCAACGTGGACAGCACATTCTACAGGTGATTGTTACAAAGAATTACATGCAGGGTTTTAGGATATCAAATCAACGAGGGAAAAATAAAAGAAAGGATTCATGTATCAAAGAAAAAACCTACAGTGCCCGAATACAGGATCCCGAATTGCCCGAATAGAAATAAAAAATAAGTGTATATGTGGACCCCATGATGGTGGATCCCTTCCTAAAACCAACTTTTACATTATTCGGACACTATTCGGGCTACAGAGCTTCGGGCTCTGTAGCAACGCTCATGTTCAAATATAGGAAAGCTTGAAAATTTGATTCACAGCCAAAAAAATAAGATTGAAATTTAGAAAACAAAACTGGCCGGAGATTGATAAACTAATTGTCGGACCTAATGTTTCGGGGACGCTAAAAAGACCAGGTTTAGAGTGCACGTGTTCCACTCCAACCAAATACACAAAAGAATTGGGTAAATTGCATGGTAGCTGACTCACTGTTTGCGTAACACATTATAAGGGAGTAGTACCGAGCCAATGAATCTGAAGCTAGTCATCCTATTCAGTGCTGCCGTCCAAAGACTCCAAACAAAAGATTTGACCTTAGAGGGAGTTTCGGACTTCCAAATGGATTTTTTAAGGAGAATCCTTTGACTATTTGGGGAGTGAGTTAGAAACTGCAAATGGGATTTAAAAGAAAACACACCAGAAGAGTCGAGATTCCAAACTTTTCTATCAGAGTTGGCAGAGAAGTGAGTGTATTCAAGTAGAAGTAGAAGGGACTGTAAATTGGTAACTTCGTTATCACTCAAGGTTTTACTAAAGTAGAAATACCAGTTAAGGTGGGGAGGGGGGACCCGGCATAGAAAGGAAATTTTAAATGGAGGAATTATGGTTAGAGACAAGGAAAAGCCTCTAAGAAGGAGAGTTTCCTACCCAAGTATATTCACAAAGTGATACGAATGCCATCTACCAAGCTAAAAGAAACCAGAGATCTAAAAGAATTATAACCTAGAGAGATGAATTTCCAGGAACAAGCATGAGTTGTATAAATTGCTGGGTTGGCGTCCCATCCATTATGATATAAACCATACTGACTTTGAATTACTTGCTGCCATAAACAATAAATCTCTAATGGAAAGCCCCACCGCCATTTAGCCACCAAGGCAATATTTTTAGACACCAAATTTCCAAGACCCAATCCCCTTTCATTTTTAGGTTTGCAACAGATCTCCCAGCACATAAGGTGTTCTCTTTTATGTTTTCCCGACCCGGACCAAAGAAAATTGGTCATTATTTTCTCTATTATTTGAGCCACAGCTACCGGGAATTGAAAAGTGAAAGGAAAAATAGGGTACACTGACAAACATAAGAGTAATCTGACCACCCAAGACGTAGAAAGCACCCTTCCAATTGTAACAAAGCAAAGATATTGAAATTGATAAAAACAAAAATTCAATTACCGCATGCACACATGAATGAGCTGTACACTTTTAGCATAAGACACAGCATGGACAAAGATCTTTTGATTAGTCAGAGGTGATAACATGATATATTAGCGTTTCTAGAACCAATTCCCACCCTCCAGAGATCTGTCCAGTCAAAAATTCTGCATTCACAAGGTCACCAACATACAATGCTTCAGCAGACAAGAAAGGAGGAGTGAAACTGCAAAAGAAAGCAAAGATAGAAGATATGCTAATTCAAATGTCAGACCTTACCATTATAACTCATGTAAAATTTGAACTAAACCAGGAAGAAGGAACCGATAGTAGTCTGGCCAAGAACCTTGGAACTTCGGTCCAGACCATGAGAAGCAACCTAAGCAGATTTTAAAAAAAAAACATTGTTCAAAAATATTAATTGATATGAGAAAATTGAAAGGCAGATGAGGAGGAAAGGTAGAATATTTCATTACCATATAGGTCAAAGCAGCATAACGTTCCTCATTCAGGTAAAGAGGCTTGCCTCGATTCATTTCAAAATCCTGAAATAAAGAACATTGACAAATAAAACATATTTAAAGAAATGGAGATATGATAAATTTGAACTTCTAACTTCAGTTACATCTCAAGCACAGACATCCTGACAACTTAAACAGAATTCCAAAACAAGCAATCATGAATGATAAGAAATTATTTACTTTGTTGAAATTGTAGGGATTTGATGGAAAAGGAGAGGAGAGACAGAGTCTGAATAATTGATATCATTGTCATATGGGATGAGATGTGTTTAGTCACTAACTATTGAAGATTGAATCTGTTTGTGAATGCTTGAGTGTTCTTCACTCAGCTGAAGAATATATAGATAGATAATTTACATAAGATAATTATTTACATTATCTCTAACACACTCATTATCTAACACACTCATTACACATACACTACACCTAACGTACTCATCACACACACACTACACCTAACACACTTATTACAAACAGCACAGCACACACTTCATTAATAATATTCTATTTTCAACACTCCCCCTCAAGATGGAGCATATAAATCAAATGCTCCAAGCTTGGAACAGATATTCTGAATTCTTGGTCCTCTTAGTGATTTTGTGAAGATGTCTGCCAGTTGATCATTAGAACTAACTGATTCGGTGATGACTTCTTTAGAAAGGACTTTCTCCCTGACAAAGTGACAATCAATTTCAATGTGTTTAGTTCTCTCATGGAATACTGGATTAGAAGCTATATGCAAGGCTGCCTGGTTATCACAACATAGTTTCATTTGTTGAGTATTCCCAAACTTCAGTTCTTGAAGAATTTGTTTAATCCAAATAAGCTCACATGTGGCTACAGCCATAGCTCTGTATTCAGCTTCTGCACTAGATCTTGCAACAACATTTTGTTTCTTACTTTTCCATGAGACAAGATTTCCTCCAATAGACACACAGTATCCTCAAGTGGAACGCCATCAATGGAGTGAACACACGCCCAATCTGCATCACAAAATCCAACTATTTGAGTGCTCCCTTTGTCTTCATAGAGTAGTCCTTGTCCCGGGGTCCTTTTAATGTATCTCAGAATTCGGATTACTGCATCCCAATGATCATTATGAGGAGATTGCATGAATTGACTTACCACTCAATCAAAAAGGAAATATCTCGGCCTTGTAATAGTGAGGTAGATGAGTTTTCCAACCAATCTCCCAGATATCTTCAGATTAGAATAAGTCTCCCCCGGTTGGGTAGTAATTTCAAATTTGGATCCATGGGACTATCACCGGTTTACGATGCCTAACATACTAGTTTCTTTAAGTATGTCTAACGCATACTTTCTTTGTGAGATGATAATCCCATTCTCCGATTGGGCAACTTCAATGCCAAGAAAATATTTCAGCTTTCCCCAGAATCCTTGGTCCAAAATGACTAAATAAATGTTCCTTTAAGCGAGAAATTTTCTTTGGGTCATTTCAGTAATGACTATATCATCCACATATACTACCAAGTAAACACACATCTACGGAGAGGTATGGCAATAAAAAACTGAATGGTCCTGCTTCACTACGTTTCATTCCAAGCTCAACAACAGAGCTGAATTTTCCAAACCAAGCTCGTGGGGATTGTTTGAGTCCATAAAGAGATCGTTGCAATTTGCAAAACCAAGCCGGACTCCCCCGAGCAACAAATCCGGTGGTTGCTCCATATAGATCTCCTCTTCTAATTCTCCGTGTAGGAATGCATTTTTAATATCCAAGCGATATAATGGCCAATGGTTGATGGTCGCTATGGCAAGAAAGAGGCAGGAAGCAATTTTGGCCACAGGGAAAAAGTATCGCCATAGTCAAGTCCATAAACTGCGGGTATAACCTTTTGCAACCAATACGGCTTTGAGGCGATCAACTCCATTGGCCCCTACTTTAAGATATACCCACAAGCGGTAGCGGGTTTCTTTCTGAAGGAAGAGGAACTAACGCCTGTGTACCATTATGCTCCAAAGCACATTTCATCAATCATGGCTTGTCGCCATCCTGGATGATCAAGTGCTTCACAAAGATTTTTAGGAATAGAGACAGTAAGATAAAGAGGACACAAAGGAGTAAAAAGAAGGAGAAAGACGATAACTTAAGAAGTTATAAATAGGACGAGGATTCCGTGTGGACCGAATACCTTTCCTAAGAGCAATGGGCAGGCAAGATTTTCTTCGTAGGTCCAGTAAGCGTTGTCTGGAGTAGGACATGATTCACCGGGTCTTATAGTGCCTTCCAATTGATGTGGGAATTTGTGGGCGTCGTTGGTATGTGATGAGTGGTCTTTGTGGTCGCCAGGTGGAAGATTTTCGAGAAATATCTCGTAGAATCTATGATTGACCCCGATTCTTGCAAAGGAGGTGATGGACCAAGATAGGGAATAGGAAAAACTTCTTGTAGAGTTTTTGACTCAAGCGTGGAAGGTGAAAATATAACTTTTCTTCAAAGAATGTTACATCTAAGCAGAGATGTAGTAACGATTGTGAGCAGAGAGTAACATCGATAACCTTTAAAGTACGGAATATCCAAGAAAGACACATTTGATGGCTCTAGCAGAAAGTTTATCAAGACCTGGAGACATATCATGAACAAAACAAGTGCATCCAAAAATACGTGGATCAATATGAAACAATGGTTCTTTGGGAAATAAAATAGAATGTGGTATTTTATTTTCAATGGAGGAAGAGGGCATCCCAGGTTTATTAAAAAACAAAGTCAAAATTGCATCTCCCCAATGACGTGCGGTACATTAGCATGAAGTAATAATGTATGGCAGTCTCAACAAGATGTCTATTTTTCCTTTCGGCTATACCATTCTGTTGAGGAGTATGAGGACACGAAGACTGATGCAGAATACCTTGTGATGACAAAAAAGAAGAAATTGCTGAAGAAAAGTATTCTTTTGCATTATCACTTCTAAGCACTTTAATTGTTTGTCCAAATTGAGTTTTAATTTCATTGACAAAAGAAGTGATGATGGACACAATTTCTGATCGATCTTTCATTAGGAAAACCCAAGTACATCGAGAAAATTCATCAATGAAGGTGATAAAATATCTATAACCTAAAGAAGACACACGACTAGGACCCCATATCTGAATGAATAACTTAAAAAAGAGAATCAACATGACTAGCAGCATGCTTAAAAGAAGAACGAACATGTTTTCCTAGTTGACATGACTCACAGTTGAAGGATTTTATTTTTGCAAGACCGGGGACCATTATTTTGAGTTTGGACAGATGTGGATGTCCCAAACGTTCATGAAGGAGTTTTGGTGGACGAAGAACACTACAAATCCAAGAAGAATCGAGGCTTGAGATAGTACGTATCATTAGATTCATGTCCTACGCCAATCGAATTCAGGCGAACCACGTTCTCGTATAACAAATGAGTTAGCATCAAATGTTACGGAGTAATTATGAGAAGCAGGTAAGGCTTTGGCTTAGAGAAATTAAATTGAAAGGACAATTGGGGATAAACAAAAGCAGAGGATAAAGACAAAGAAGAAGTGGGTGATACATGACCAATTCCTTTGTCTTTGTAACTTGGAGCCATCGGCCTAGAGTAATGAAATGAGGAATATTTGGAGAGGAGATGGATGAAAATAAAGAACTATTACCAAGAATGATGTGATCAGGCAATCACAGAATCAATTATCCATGGATTTTGATCATTACCGATTGGGAAATGCAAGCAGCGAGTTATGAGCACCTATAGATGAGGAGATCCGAGGTTCCTTGCGCCTTTTAGCCAGAGATACTCTTGATATTCCTCGGCCGGAAAACTTCATCTCGGATGTTTGAGACTTGGAAATATTCACAAATTTTCCGAAATCAGTGAATAGAATAGCAAGTGTCTTGTGTGTGGCCCATTCTTTTGCAATAAGAACATTGAGGACGGCCTCCTCGCCCACCTACGCCTCCTCGGTTGCCACGACCTCCTCGTCCTCCTCGACTAGAGATCATGGCGTAAGTTTCAATAGTGTTAATCGAATTGTCGCCCACGTAGATGAGGGGACCAAGTAGTCGAGTGATTAAATGCTCTAATGAAGGAACTTCTTGACCGATTAAGACTTGATCGCTGAACATGATCAAAATCTGGATGCATTCCTCGTAGAATCACACCATATATAGATTATCAAGTTTCTTCTTTACGTCCTCGAGCTTATCGGCTTCCAAAGATAATTTTAACTCCTCCACCATGATTGGGCTTTGAGACATATGCAACCATGTTATGATCAACTTGTTTGAGAGTGGCTAATTTTTGTGCAGCATCATACATTTGTTGAATGTCATTTGCAAAGACATTTTGAGCCTTTTTCCAGAAGGTGTGACAAGTTTTGAAAGCTCTGAAGTTTGTCAAGATGGTTGGTTCAACAGATTGCCACAAGAGAGCACACAATTGATAATCAAGCTTCTTCCATTGGTCGCGTTTGTCTTCTGAAATATCATCGGAGGCTTTTTCGAGATGTTCATGGAATCCTTGACCAAGAAACCAAAGTTCTACAGAGGCAGACCATGCTAAATAATTTTTAGCACTTAATTTCTCTGAAATAATTTTTAGCACTTATTTTCAACACTAACCTAATACACCTATTTATACTAATAATCTAGGTCAAGCACTAGCATAATACAACTAGTATAAGCCCAGCCCAATAAAATCACCAACATAATATGACTACTATAACAATAACAATCCTAATATTCTGACATACTTAAATTTTCTTCCGAATGGCCAACAAATTAAATCAATACACACCCCCACATTCCTGCTCTTTCCTTTTTCAAGATGACTTCATGCCCTCTGGCACGGTCCAATTTAAATACCTTGACATTAAGGAATAGAATCAATAGACTATATCCACTGAAGCAATTGGCAATTTCCAGCATCATTGCCAAATGAAAGAGGACATCGTCATTTTGAAAATCCTTCACTTGAAGATCTAACTCTAAAGAACCACAATCCTTGACCTCAAGGCACATTGCATTTTACTCACAGAACACATTGCGGAAACAGCATCATAGAATTCTTTAGTTTTATCACCATTACACAATGTTGCACTCTAATAACTTAAGAACAAAATTTCATCATGCTGTTCCTCATCAACATCCTTATTTGCTCCTTCTACCAACTTAACTATTGGATAAACAAGAATGTACAATAAATATTGGAGAATAGTGAAACAAAAATGACAACTTTATCCCTTAGAAAAAATGGAGAGACACAAATTCACTGCGCCACTAGTTTCATCCAAATGGCCCACTATGTTATTAGATAAAAGCTTACTGAAAAAAATTCCAACAGAAGTTCTTCTGCCCCACAAGCTGGAACTCCCTAAATACATAATTTTCATTCAGAGCTTCTTAATGACAGAAATAACAAAAAAGGGGAACAATCTTATCCATGTTAAATAAAATTCTCAAAGGGAAACTTACCTCCTCACCAAATGCATCCAAGTAAGGAGAAGGCCAGGGGGCCTGACGTGCAGATCTCTGAAGTAGGATTGTTGTTCTCTGTCAGTACAAACACAACTCATTATTCCCTTAGTATCCACGCAAATAAGTAGCTAACTAGTAAATAAAGAACAAGGAAGAGGAGGCAGGACAAGATAACTCAAAAAGGAGATACAGAGGGCAAGAAGGAAAAAACCAAAAAAGAGCATGACAACTTATGCATCCAGTGATCCAAGACACAAGTTCACGAAAGAACACAACATACCCTAATCAACAGAAATACTCCAGTACCAGCTCCACAGGCTACTGCATGGGTTTGGCATCCACTTTCCCTAAAAAGTAATCAAGGAGACACTGTCAAATTCTCGTCAATAAACAAATGCATGAGAAGTATAAATGAACCGGGTCAATTGAAATATTCTACTCCAAAATAAGGCCTGAAAAATAAAAATATAACCACTAAGCAATTTGTGAACAAAATTACAAATGCTGTGCACCAGTTAACCCTCCTAATTTGACTGTTATGTAATAAATATATAAATCAACAGAGTGCATCTTTATAACCCACATAAACCAGCCATTAGCAGAGACTAGATATAATTATTAAAGGAGAAAGATCAAATCCTCTATCTTGTCCTCTTCCTTGGAACCAACAGAAAAAGAATAATCACAACAAAGCCAAAGTAGAAGTGCCATGCAATTTCTCTGAACATCATTGCATCATCTACACCTATCAATTTTTAATTCCACAATCAGCATAACACTCCTGACATGAAAGCCCATTTTCACCAGAAAGAAAAGCTTCACGGATAATTAGAATTTACACCTATAATGGTCAAGTGTCATTCTTTGCCTTAATTAATGCTATCATTGTTTCCTAAATCTCTCTCTACCTTAAATCTTCTATGACATTTCTTAATTCTAGTTTAGAGGATGAGATTGAACTTCGAAAAAAAATAAAAAATCAACACTTCAAGAGTGAGATGCTCAAGGGAAAAAGGGAACAGATCTGCAAAAGATGGAAACTAAATTTTTGAGTATATAAACTTGTGTTAGGAGCTCAAATTAAAGATATTGCAGCTACCAATTAGTTCGAAGACAGTAAAATGCAGTTGAATCTGAAGACAAGGAAATAATTAAAATAAAGCATGTGTTGAAATTATAGGGTTTAGGTAGGAAAGGAGTAAAAGAGAAAAGAAATAATAATGAATAATACGAGATTGGAATGATTTGATGTGTTGTAACAAATCACTAACCCCTATGTATACTAATAATTAGGTCAAGTACTAGTGTAGTACAACTAGTACAAGCCCAAGCCCACTAAGACAATAAGACTCCTAAACCTAATTTAAATAAGGAAATAAATCAGGAAACATAATGAAATTAGGAAACAATTCTAAGATTGCTTCCTCAATTAGAGGACTAATTGATTCCACAATATATTATAAAGATATTCTAAGGATAAGCTAAATTACTCTGAAGATATTCCGAGATATTCTAACAACATGTAATCATCGAAGTACAGTTTAAGAATCTTAGACAACTTTAAATGTTCAAATGCATTTCTAAGCATAAACTGTAAATCCAAAGATGAAAGTGGTGGAAAACGAACCTGCAGCATGATTTCCAGCTTGGGGAGCACAATCTACCACACAAAAGGCACAATGCAGGCTCATCAAGAAGAGATTTGCATTCAGAGCAGCGCTGTTTGATACACCTGCTTAATTATAGATGTATGAATCAAAATAATAATAAGATACCTTACATAATACATGTAAAATATAATAATGAAAAATACCTCTGCAAAAGATCCTGATAAACATTTGGCAATCTCATCAACTCAAATGGAACTGCAGGTGTTACATGCATATTACGTTGAATACCATGCGATTCAAATTCCTTGCAAAAATGACGACACCAAATAGAGACTGAAGATCTAGAAAGTTCATCCTTGAGAACCACATCAAGAGGGGGAATTTTAAACATATTCTCAAGCTCTTGAATTTTAGTGACCTCAAACATGTCAATATTGGCCCTGTCCATTGTGTCATTTGGGGCATTCCATGATCTATCCAACATATTGTCCTCATCACAGAATGGTGCTGGAATAGAAGAATAGAGTATTTTCCACAGCAATGCACATCTTCGCAAATAAGGGAAACTAAACCTCCGAATTGAATCTTTAATATCAACATTTGGGTCAAAATAGTTTGACACAAAGTACTGCTGAGCACATACAGACTCACACATAACTTTATATATGTCTGTAATCAGGCAATCAGAAAGACCCAACTCACTTAGTTTATGCTGAGATTTCCCATAACATAAAATTATTGCCTGCATCCAGATGAAAATGGATTAGAAAATAGACACTAACAGAGAGCACATAATTTAATTAAGTTGAAAGCAATGTGACCAACCTGGGCTACAGCTACTATATAGAAAACATGCACAAGGGATAACAAAGATTCTTCACATGACAAAAATGGGTGTGGTAGACAAAAGAGAACCCACATCAATGTTGAAAAAGGGTCATGGGCAAGTACAGGATCTGAAGCCCGACTCCAAAAACGTATGTCGGTATTTGACAGGTCCATTTCAATATGCTTTAAGATAGATAACATATCACCTGTGAATATATAGCAGTTACAAAACAGTGTAATCAGTAGCAGAAACAAACACTTACTATACAATTAAAATTAAAAATTGAGAGCATAAACTCAAGCAAATTTCTGGCATACAGACAATGCAAAAAAAAAGAAAGGATCGTCATTGTTATCAGCATTAAGTCTGTTTGGACTAGCTGTGAAAAAAAGATTATGTTAAAAATCAATTATATGTATAATCGATTTTCAAAAAAATCGATTGAGAATTTTACCAAAAACAAAAAAAAATCAATTATGAGAAAATTAATTTATGTTTGGATGTGTTAGTTCATAATCGATTTTAAGATAAAGAATATTGTTTGGATTGTATAAAAAAAATGACTTCTACGTATTAAATTACTAAAAGAAATATGGAATGATTGGAAATTTTATTTAGTTGAGGGAAAAAGAGTATTTATTTATCAAAGCTTTTGAAATAATCTATAATCACATAATTAAAAGCTCCAAATACAAGCTTTTCTAAAAAAAACTGTTTTTAATTATAGAAAAATTATCTCAACTTATAATTAATTTTACACACTCTAAACAAACAAAATAGATTTTAGATAAAACAACTTTTTATTGAAAAAAAGCTGTTTTAGGAAAGAATTAATCTTTCCCAAACATGCTCTTAAGTAATTAAATTATAAGTTCAGATGCACAATAAGCTCCCATTTGAGTTGCTCCAATAACTTAGTATCAAATATCAATCTAGGTTTACTAAAAGGAAGAAACAGGATATGTAAATTCAGATTGCAAGTAATTAGGCTGAGAGCCTTTTATTTTGACACAATAGTAGAAAACAACTTTAAGCCTAACAAATTTCCAACCAGGAAAAAATTGTGATATGAAACCAAAAGCATAAAAAAGAAAATTTTTCTGTCAAATGTAAACAGGTCTTCTCCAGCAATCTGCTTGACCACAGCAAATCATCAAGTAAGAATCTACAACTTCCAAATCAAACAGCTAATATTCACATTTAAAAGATAATAGAGGGAAATTAAAACATGCCAAATAAGCTAGCAAAATCATTTTATGTGTTCGAAGCAAAAGAAAAAGAAATATACCTCTCCCAGACATGTCATTAATTGCATAATTCAGGGAAACCCCAGAGCAAATCGACTCCGCAAAGAGTTGAACACCTCTAAATCTTTGAAGCACGTGAAGAGAATTCTTACTCCGTGTCTTTTGAACAAGTTTCAGCAACAAGGATAATATAAAGCCACTTGAAGATTTGAGTTCTTCATACATGTCACTAAGAGCAAAGTTTGGAGTCAGAGAAGTCCTTCCACAACGTGCAGCAATCTCCATTGACATCAATGAGTACTTAAGAGTATCCCACATCAGCAATGAGTGGTTTAGTCTGGCAAATCTTGATAACTTATCTTGTTTGCTTGGGAAATACATTTTAGAAATCACCCGGGAGAAATGTTCAAGATTTGGTCTACTTCTATCAACCTGCCGCAAAGGAATGGCTTTTAGGAATTTATCTTTCCCAACAGCATTGGCAGCCGATTGCAACAGCTTCAAGGCTTGCTGAAGGCGAAGTGAATAAGTCACTTTACTCGATGCAGCCAAGGGGGCTGCAGCATGTATTGAACCAATACTCAAGCCGGTAGACTGCTTAAAAGGCTTCTGTAATTCTCCAGGTAAAGTAGGCAAGACACAATTTACAAGTCGGCGGCACACTGGGCAGAGAAACTCTCCCTTAAAAAAAAAAAAAAGAATAAGAATTCAGAAAGGAAAAGAAAAAAAAGAGTATTGATACATTATAAAAGATAGTTTTCATCAACCCTTACAAAAAAAATAAAAAAAGATCTAGAAAAAAGGACTTATACCTGATCTGGGTCAACAATATGTCCTCCTTCGAAAACAATTCTTCTGACAGACCTGTACAAGCAGTATAAGGTATCTTAGGCCATTTTATATACTCAGTCATAATAATAATAATAATAATAATAATCCCTCCATTGTGAAAAAACTTGACATAACCTATTCATTATGTTTTAACCATTTCTACACTATATACACACACTATATTGATATGTGATCAAGTTCATCAGATTTGATTTGATTGAAGAACTTAATTCATTAAGTGTATGAATAGATTACCGAGCTTAAAAACTCCATTTTTATGATTCTTTGTTCAATCTTTTCTCTGATAATTCATTAGAAAGTGCAAAGAATGTGGTCCTGAGTTTGCTTTAGGCTGACCCGCACCCATTTCCTTTCTATTTACAAAGGGAATATAAACCAGTGTTGTTAGAACCGAACCATACCGGAAGGTCTGATCGGTCTGACCATGAACCAGACACTTAAACAATTATGGTTCAGTCCTATAATCAATTTCACGGTTAGACCACTTTGGACCGGTCAAAACAAGTCAAAATCTGGTTAAACAGCTCGGTTCATCCGGATGAACCAATTGATCATTAATTTTTTTTTATATAATAAAAATCAACATTTCATAAATGCTTTTTATATATTTTATATTGTTGCATGTGAATTATTCATATGACGTCATCTGGTCTGACCAACTAGTTTAAACAGTTGAAGCTAAATCGGAAGTCTCGCGAGTTCACTGTCTGGTCTAATTTTAACAACATTGATATAAACAGCCCTGACTATATTCAGGCATTCAGTGAACAACGACAAATAACATTCAGGATTTTTGTTTAATTAATTCCTAATATTGTATGCGTAAAACATAATTAATAAACTTCAAGCCATGCACGCTCTTACAAAGACACTAACATGCAAATATGAAGGATTTTTTTTAAAAAAAGTGAACAAATTCTAGAAATAAATAATAAGTATGAGTATACTGGAAATAGTGAAAAATGAAAAACCAAGTAATAGATGTAGTTGTCCCAAATTGTTGTAACCAGGAGCACAAACAGAGATCGAAAGAAGAGAAAAAGACATGGAATTTACCGTGGTTCAACCTACAGAAAAATATAGGCCTACATCCACAGGCAAAGCAGAGAAAATTCACTATGATCAATGGAGATTACAAGGAGTAGCTGCTCAACACTCAAAACCTACATCCACGGGTGAAAGTTTCCTGTTTGATGACAGATAAAACGGCTATGATCCAATCTACAATCCTTCTAACATCAACAACATTACTCTTCTAAGTCTTATCCACAATAACAAAGTTTCCTGTTTGATGACAGATAAAACGGCTATGATCCAATCTACAATCCTTCTAACATCAACAACATTACTCTTCTAAGTCTTATCCACAATAACACCCATCCCATTTCTTCCAAGTCTTAAAACGAACTAACATGTATTAAAAAAAATGATTTATCTTTAATATTATTTTTTAAAACATTATATCAATCAAATGAAAATTACATTTTTTATAAAGATATTTAATAAATAAATAAAGAATAATTGAAGGTAAGCTGGGAAAAGAAAAAAAAATTCTCCATTCTAGCCTGTCAAGAATGGCCTTTCCCACTTCTTCAAGGGAGGAGTGATAATTCCTACTTCTGTGGAATCAAGGCTTGCAATGGAATTTCCATTCTATGAATTTTCTCTACAAACAAAAGAATGCTCATTCCCCTGAAATAGAGGCAGGAATGAAGAAATTAAATATTACTGCAAATGAATTTAAACAACACCAGCTTTTTTTTTTTGCTGAACCAACACCACCTATTTGGAGTTAAATTTGCTCAAGAATGCAACAAGTAGAAACAAGGATTTGCATAAGGGATGGCTGATCTCAAGAGGCCAGGACACAACAGAAGAGTTAAGACTAAGAAAGAAAGAAAATTTCCAAATGTTATATATTCAGGCATAAAGGAGACTAGGAGAGGCATTCAAAGAAAAAAAAATTTAAAAATGGCAAGTGATGCAAATAACTCTAAATGAAGCATACCTTTCTTTTAATGAAAACAAATATCGATCAAGACACCCTTGATGTACCGCATGCCCACAGGAAGAAAGATGAACTCCATCGCAATCTGTAGGGCCAAATCCATCATATGCCGGATGCTGCGATGTTGATTCTACAGAAGCATTCTCACTAGAAGCATTTTCAGATGCAGAAGAGTTTTCTGACATATCTCTCACAAGATCAGCCGTATATTTTCCAAGCAAGACAGATCCAGCATCTATTATAATATTTGGATTCCCTCCAGAAGTTGGAACTTTCTCATCCTCATTCATCAAATTTGGAGAAGACACAAGATCATGCATTTCGCCACGAATGGAGAAGTACATACCCTGTTCTAATGTCTCAAAAGTATATGGCGTCTTTTCTTGTTCATCATAAGATATGTCTGGCAGCTGAAAATTTCCCAACGCTGGAAACTGATTCTTGACATATCGCAGAAACCCATTAACTTCCCCAGGTTGCCCACTAGAAGCTAATCCACTGGCAGCATTCCGAACCAATTGAGTTAAGTGGGAAGATGAAGTTGATCCCGAACTACCTAATTTCCAGTTCATAGCCAATGTTTCTGTCAGCTTGGTGTTGGTGATAGACATGTGTTCTGTATCTGACCGGGGATGTTGTGCCCATGACGGGGGACCCCTGTCAACGGAACTCACAAGCCTAGATTTCTTGTACATAGATAAAATGCATGAATTAGGCCAGGGCTAAAATAAGTGAAAGTGAATTAAATTAACAAAAGTGCAGTGCAACAAACTGGGACCAAAACTTGATCTAGCTCACACCAGGTATACTACTGCCATCTACCTGAAGAAGAATCAAAAATGAAACGGAATGTTTTGAATTGTGGTCATGGCAAAGAGAGCAAACAACTTGTTTAGATTCTTCAGCATCATGTTCGGCGTCTAAGTCACCTTCATGACCAACTTGAGAACCATCATCAACAGTGGAATCAATGCTGGCCAAAAATTTTGTCTGTTGGGCTCTCATCTTTTCCTACATTAGAAACCAAGAAAACCAAGACGCTGATTCAAAAGGTGAAGGCAATTAAATTGGTGCAACAGAGCAGGTCAAGGCTGGCTAGATAAAATAAAAGTAAATAGGCATGGTTAGCACAATTGGGAATATTTGCAACCAAATGCCTTCCCTTACCCTGTAAACTACCAACCTGAGATATGAAAAGCATGTCTTTCAAAATATTCTAGAATTTAAATATTCTAATTATCAACAACATGAATCAAATTTGGCTGGCTTGATAAAAAAAAAGTAAATAAAGCATGGTTTGCTCAATTGGGAATATTTGCAACCAAATGCCCTCCCTTATCCAGTAATCTACCAACCTGAAAGATATGAAAAGCATGTCTTTCAAAATATTCTAGAATTTAAATATTCTAATTATTAACACCATGTCTCAAATTTGTCTTGCAGTAAAAACACATGAAGGGAATGCAAACAGAATATAACATTTCTTTAATATCATTGACTGTAAAAGAATAATATAACAACATCCTACCATTATTGCAGCCTGCCTCTCTCGAGCTTTTGCCTTGCGTTTCTCACTATCAGAAGCTGACAATGAGACACTTGAGTCCCTAGTCGGAATGCATTCAGAAATATGATTCACCACTTCAGGGGCAAGTTTTTGCAACTTAGTCATGCATCTGTCATCAATCTCAGCAAATTTCTTCAGTAAGCTTTCAATTAAAGATGATAGACTGCAACCTCCTGCTTCTACAAAGTTGTCTACATTTTCCTTCCTGTGCATTTCCATCAATAAAACAAGAAGTGATAACAAGCTTTGTTCACCAACACCATAAAAAGAACTCTTATCAATTGTTTCTCCAGAGAAGGCTATTATGGGAATTTGCGCCACATCATGACATGTATTATCACTAGATTCTTTCTGCTGAAAACAGATATCTAGTGATAGTGATAGCAAATGTAGTGCAGGTAGAAGAACACCATCAGGAGCACGAGATTCGGCTGATTTAAAAGTAAAAACAGCATAAAATAGCACTGCACGTATAATCTGTAGGACAACTTTGCAAGTGGCTATTCTGGCTATCCCCTTCAGAGGAGGATGAATTTTGGTCCACTGGGGCAGCTGAGTGGTTAGTGCAGAGACACTGCAGAAGCGTAAGTATCTTTCTTCAGCAACTTGTAAATCCTTTGAATTCCAACGTGGATGATACAAATCCAATTCTTTCCAAAATGACCATTGCAAAGAATACATACCCTAATATAACAGATGAAAATCTAGGTAAATACAGGCTAACAGAAGAAAGTGATAAATTTCTTCAAGAGTCAAACAAAACCTGATTAAAGCCAGATGGATTAGAATAATCGGCAACCGTATCCAAAATGTCTTGAAGCTGTTCAAACTTGGAGAGATCACGAGGAAGAGACTTCACCAATTGACTATGAGTGGCATCTCCAATGGATAACTTGTAAACTAGTTCTCTTTTCAAACTTTCAGCAGTAGTTAGCCCACAAAAGCGCCTTTCTTTTACTATCTGAATAATAAGAGTAAGCATTTCCTGGACTAAAACAGGTTCATACCTGTAAATAAGGAAGCATTCATTATTAAACAATTTATCTTTACAAGATCAGACAGATTGACAAGAACATGGGAGGAGTTATACATGAGCACAACATAACAAGTAAAACATGATTATCATTAATCTGAGATTTTAACCCAAAGCTTCCATGATCATAAGATCCTGATCAGACCTCCAACAAAAGGAAACAAGCAAAACGTTCAATATTTTAGAAATATAAAATCATTCATGAACCTCCACCTAACAGCTTAAGCTTTTTGGAGAGTTGGTTCTTGACATGGTACTAAAGCCTCAATAACCAAGTGATCAAGAGCCCTCATTCTTCATAATTAAAATTAAATTTCCATACAAGGTAAAGTGGGTCTGTGCATTCCATGGTCACGCTTCAAGCTCAAAGGGCTCTTGCGTGAGGGGGCATGTTAGAAATATAAAATATTCATGGGCACCTAATAGCTTAAGCTTTTAGGAGAGTTGGATATTGTCTTGACAATATTAAACAACCAGATAAGTATGATTTGGCAAGGGCTTGAATTGGTTGTGATTGTGAACGGAGCCACTTGTTTATGTCACTCAATTAATGCAGATTAACAATTTTAACTTTTTAAAAGACTAATTCTCAAGGAGAATTATAAGATCAAGATAAAAATACAGTAAGAACTGGAGGGCCCAAAAGTTCCTACAAGTAACCATTTGCAAGGTATCAGGTGCACAAATTATAAAAGTAATGAGCTACATCAGTATACAATTCAGTTAGGTTAGCATGCTGAAATGAAGAGTGCATGGATTTAACCATTAGATGCTTTAGTAACACAAGTACTTTTTAACTTGCTCAAACTATAAAATTAGCTGCTTCGAAATAAGATTTCCTTTTAATTTTTTTAAGCTTTGTTCCTAAATTATTCCAGGCAAAGTCAACTTAAATCATTAATTTTATTCAAACGACAGTTCTCAGCAATAACAGCTAAAAATGCTGCTGTATGGGTGGAAATTTGTTACGCTTCATTTCTCTCTTCATGAATATTTTATCAAAAAGAAAAAATTCTTAGGGTTGCAGCCTGCAGGAGTAGCTAAAAAAGTGAGAAAAGCTCGTCAATCTCTCTGTATATCCAACAAAGAAAACCCTCTAAAAACAAATAAGCTAAGAAAACAACTTTATCTTATAGAAGCGGTAACAGCAAGAAATTATCCTTGAAAATTCTGGCATTTCTCTCCAACCATAGACACCAAATCACTGCATACTAATGGTCCTTTCGTTCTTCACTTCTCCCAAAAAATCTAAAATGGCATAAGACAAATTGCTCCAAACTCAATAAACAAATCCAGTTTTACCCAAAAACGCTAAAAAGTCTGCATCATAAATTTATTTGTCTGGCATCTTTATCTTATAATCATCCTAGAAAAATTTTAAACAATACAACAATGAGTGCGACCATAGGAAATGTAGGCAAAGGTTCTGGGACTTTAATTTCAATCAGCTTACAGAGGAGGACGTTTACAAAATGATGCTATATTAGATGAGTTTAACAAGAAAAATGTTGTAAAGAAAGGCATCTCATACAGCAACAAGATTAAAACTCATGATATTATTTGTACATGCAGAGAGATTTACAAAAAGAACTATAAAAACAAAGGAGTGACCAAGTGAGGCAGCTAAATCATCACAACATAAAACGGTTCAATCAAGAAAACAATCTTATCTTTCAAGTTTCAAGAACTTATATGCCATTAACTTCCTATAATACTCCATGTCTAAGCATTTCAAAATAACAGAGATGCATGAAAAGGATGCCATGTTGCAGGAGATGAGGACATACTCGCTAGACCGTTCAATATTCAGGGATAAGTAGTTTGACAGCCCAAAGCGCTCTAGAATTCTACTGACAAATAGACCTTCTGGAGCTAGTGCAGCACAACACTGAAGAAGAAATAGATCAAGCTCCAGACCTTGTTCAGACCTGAAGAAGTGAAGAACCGAAATAACATAATGTAATGGACGAACTTCAATCCTTAGATCCTTAGATACAGTATATAGTAATACAGAACTGACTTACCAACGTACTGACCTATACCATTCACAAGATAGTAAAGCAGCATCTCCATTTTTACGCCACATTCCAGCATGAACTTCAGCACAAAATACCCTAATCCGCAATGGATGCTCCATTATAAAGGCAGAGAAACCATATGGATGACTGCCCCCTAAAGCATGTCCAAAGAAGTCAGTGTAGATTGTTGACGATGAATTAGCAGAACAAGCATCAGTCATATCTGGCACTTCAGGTTGACTAAAATATCTTCTCAGTGCCTTTTGTAACAGCATGGAAAGCAATCTATGCAACGGAGTGTGTACAGATATATCTTGTGAACTAACATCATAAACTATCTGTGGCCAATCAGACAATGATAGAAAACGTAGACCCTCTAATTCCACGGGAAAATCTTCTTCCATTGCACTATCATCAAAACCAGAACGAATGCAGGTATTTTCTGAATCAATTTCACCATTTGTTTTCAATTTACCATCCTTCACTGCATTTTTACCAATTTCCAGGTCATCGACGCAGTAGTCAGAGCATTGCCTACCACGATCTTCACTTGATCTTGCAGGCCTACCAAAAGAATATTTACCCCTTCTGATATTAGATATTGTTCTTGTAAATGCTGAAAAATTGCCATCATTGACACTGCCACTGTTTGGAGATAACATGTTAGGAAGGACCCTAGGGGTATTCTCAACTCCCAACCAATTCTCAATAGCCCTTAAACACTCATGTATCAACCAAGTGACAGAATGTGGAAGAAGCAGATGTTTAGAGGCATCAGATTTTATCTCAAGAACCTTTGGTGAAGCAAAGGCACTATTCCTACTGGTCACACTGCATGCAGAGCTTTCCTGGGATAGCCGCCCTACCTTTGCATGTCTTAGATTATCTCCATCATCTGATTTATTCTTATTTGAGCTCCAAACAATTTCATCATCCATCTCTTCCTTGCTAGCATCAGAAAACGCCCCATCCACCAATAGAGAATGAATATTTGCAATAGAGTGGCCTAAAACGAAAGGCAAATGGACATTATCATTTTCTTCTTCTATATGTTGTCCTGTTTCCCTCTTCTGAGGGTTCATCCCTTGCACAAAGGACAGAAGTCTCATCCAAGTTCTTGAGATATCTTGTTGGTCATTGGTTACATATTTGGGCACCACCACATGGCTCATAACAAACCGAATATCTTCAACAACACGTATGGTCGTCTCATACAAATTTACCCACCTGGAAACCTGCAAAAGGGTTCTATATTTCTTTAACAAAACATAATGAAAGAAGATTAAAAAACATGATTATAAAAAGTGTAGCTAAATTTCATGAATATAAAATTCTTAACCCACTTCGCAACAAGAACCACATAAAATTATTTAAAAGGATGAGAGCCAGACAGACACTCATTATTCTTGTACATTTCAACATTATATCTACCAAAGTAGTATTCCCTTAAAAGAGATGTATTGGTAGGAAAAATAAAATTTATGAAATGAAAAAAGATACTAACTAATTACCTGTAAATGTCCGTCTTCAGCACAAGAAATGAAAATGTTTTCTAAACATCCCAACAGCATGGTGAGTAGGTTGATTTCCTTCACAAGACGTGGGGTAAGAGTGGGCACTGTAAGTATCTGCACAGAGAACGTGGATAGTAGCGGATACCTCTTCAGAGGATGGTCGCTGCACTCTTTTATGGCCTCATTTATAACACTTGGATAGTAAGTGAGAAAAACTTTAGCAAACTCATACTTAAAAATAGGTTCTCCCAACAATTTCAGCAGAAGCTCATGGAGTTTCTTTACAACAACATCAGTTAAAAACCTCTCAGCTCTCACCAGGATTCCCAATAAACCAGTAGAAGAGAACAATGACCTCGCAACAAAACTGAGCAAACTTTCACTATGCTTGCAAAATTCTAAAAGCACACCAACCACAGCAAAAGTTAGCTCATTTGCAGCCTTCTTTATTTCACCAGCAGAATCACTCACAGATGTTAGCTTGTCTTTCCAACAATTGAAAAGAGAACCAAGCACAGGCGCAACGGAGTTTGAGAATTCCTCCGGAAGGGGTTGTATCTGCTCAGCACCCTTATGCTTCGAGCAGAACCCCTCGCGTTTCCATGCTGTCACATCCCCACAATCACAACAACCACCACCCGTGTATATAACAAAGTAATCATGGCCCTTATGATTCCCATTCTCAAAACAAGGAACACAGATTGCACAAGTCGGATCGTGTTCGCACGTCCTGCACCTGTAAGCTATATCATTATGTCCCCAAACAGCCCCACAGACACCCCTCTGGCCAACAGACATTTTGGAAAGTCTCCTCAGAGCAGCACCCGGGTCACCCTCAAACATCAACCACTGCAACCACACCATACTCTCATGGAAACTCTTCTTCATGATCACCCCCAACGATGCTTTCTTCGAACTCAACTTCGAATCTTGCAGCGCTTCTGCCACTTCCACATCAGTAGGCAATATAACAGACACCAGCTCAGGTATCAACATCCTCTTATCCTTAACAAAAGCAACCAAACCATGCTGGTCAAGCTGCTCCTCAGGAACTCCAAACTGGGCAAGCCTCTGAAGCATGCCAAAAACACACATCAACACACAAACCCAACATAAACATATTCAAAGAAAACAATTCAAGAAGATGCATTTACGAACAAAAATTCATTCAATTTCAACCCCAAAGACATAAAAAATTCAAGAATCTGCATTTATGAACAAAAATTCATTCAATTTCAACCCCAAAAGGGGAAAACAATTGAAACAAACAAATGAATCAATAAAGATCATATCTTTGTGAAACGCAAAGTGAATTAACAGTAATCAAGAAATGGGTATTACCCGAATGACTCGATCTCGGGGCTTGAGGGTTTGGGAATCGGAGGGTGAATCGATTTCCATGTTATCGGCCATGAGGGAGCGCAAGAAACGCGAGAGGGAACAACACAAAGAGCGAGGACCAAACCCAGTGCCTTCACTCCCCAGGTTTGTTTCTCAGAAAGGGGATTTTCAATTTCTTGATTTTGAGACAAAACCCAGCTATTGTTGCAAACCCTAATTGGATTTCCGAAAATCCCCAAATTTTGCTGTGAAATACAATTCCATGGTGAACCACGAAGAAGAAGATGATGATGATGATGATGCTATACTACACACACTACTTCTGGTGCCTTCTTCTTCATATATATTGCGGTTTCATTCACCGAGCTTCTAACAAACGACAATATTGATAATAAATTTTTATTTTGTGAATAAATAGAAATGGGAGATATTAAAGTATTTTATTATTTTTTTGGAATAAAGAAAAGTCAGACTTTTTTTTTTGGTACAAAAAGTAGGAATAAGCAGAGCTGGCTGACTCAATGGGTTAAAGAGATCAACATGAGATTTATGGTTTAGTGTTTTGAGATTGGTCGTCATTTAGATATTTAAATAATTTTGATTTAATTTTATAATTAAATTTATTATTAAATTACTTTTGACTTATTATCTACTTAAATTAATTGATTCTTAATTATTTTTAAAATAAAAATAAAAATAAAAATTTAATATCATTTACATTCATAAATATTTTTATATATTGTTATATGTGAATTTTTTTAATGTTATTTGATTTGATTAGTTTAAATAATTATACTTAAATTAAAAATTTCATTAATTCATTGTCTAAGTTAATTTTAATAACATTATTTTAGTTAAAATTTATTTTTCAATTGATCGATTTCTCTTATTCATTTGAGATTTTTTTTTTATATCACGAGTTGTGAAATTATTTTTCCCTCGAGTTTAAGTTTTACACTAATCACAAAATATATTTAATAAGATTTAAACTCTACATTATAGATAAAAATTGTTCATATTAAGCTTAATTTGTCAATTAAGTAGCATTTTGTAATTTATGAGATTTTAGACATTTTATTAACGTTTGGATGATTAAAATCCCTTCTATCAGTGCTCAGCTAAAATTTTACAAACGTAATTGGTGATAAGTGATATGCCAAAAATCTGAAAATAATAAACAAAGTACACATACGAATAAAAAAATTTAATTGAGTCCTTTCAACTAGTTTCAAGAACAAGCTCATCGTAACAAAAATAATATCATTTAACTAATTGATCCAACCCTAGTTAGAACTTAGAAGTCACACTTTTTATTGGGTATCTGAGAAAATTCGCATTAATTGCGTCTAAATATAATGTTATTTATTTAAAAATGGAGAAGTTGCTTTCATCTTTATCTCACTCTAGGTATAGTTGTCACTTAGCTGAGAGGTTCACCCAATCACTCTTTTGTCTTTTTACTACATTATTATTTTATAGTCGGTAAGACTGTCTTCGGTCCCGAGGATGGACAAACCGGCCCGAATTAGTTGGGCCCATTTCAAGTGGCCCACAATAAGCGCATCCATAATTTTGAAATTTGATGCTAAATGATTTTCAACTCACGTTTAACTTGTATTTTTTTGTTTATTTAAATAATATAAAATATTAAATAATTACATAACTACTAACTTCTAAATGTTCCAGAATTTAATCAAAATTTTCGTTCCAAATAATATCGTAGTTCAGTTCAACACTCATTATCAAATTTTAAATAATCAAAATAAAAAAATTAGTTGTTTACAATGAAATATACTTTATATATATATATTTTTTTTCTTTTATATTTGGTTAATGATATGAAAATACTAACTTAGATTTCTACATCATATAGGATAAAATACAAGTCTAGTATTACTCATTTTGTTTTGTTTACAAGAGATATGTTGAAAATTTAATAAATAAAAAAAGGAAAAGAGGGGTTAAAATAAAATGTGCACATTAAAATTCATAAGGAACCAAATATGACATGGAGTGCTTCCCAAATAAGATTGGTGTCGATAGAAATGAGATTGATGTTCTTTTTTTTAATACATTGAAGGTGGAAGAACTTGGGTAGAGGAAGAGAAAAGGCAATGGCATTAATATTACACTTAAATCTTAAAAACTTCGATGAGTGCCAATTAAGCTGTAATTGAAACAAGAATCTATTGACAATTTTGACTTCTTGAAAGCATGCTCAATTAAAAGATACTAGAATATGTCTCCGTGAATTTCAGAAATATTTTTTATTTTTTCATTTTTTATATTTGATATATATTTTTCTTGCATGTATTTTTACTTTTTTACACGTTTAAAATATATAATTTTGTTAATATTTCAAACACTTGTTCTTTAAAGTAATAGCTAGACAAATTACGATAATGTATACACTAAATAAAATAACTTTTAATATAATATAACTTTTTGAAATCCGTAAAAAACTTTTGCCAATTTTTAAATAAGTCTTTCTCACGAAAGGAAAACTTTCTTATAGATTTTGTTTTAATGTATTCCTTTGCATAATTGGTCAAAAATAAAATAATTTTTTAGAAACATTTAAGTTTTATCCACAAAAGTGTAAAATGCTTAATTTTAATAATTTGTTGTGAACGAGAAGGATTGGTAGCATTCAAATAATTTAAGAGTCAAATCCAGACTCTTTTTTTTCATTTATGTTAAGTTCTTTGCAATTTCAATTAAAAAAAAATTATGCCACTATGACAGGTTCTTATAAATATATCTTTGGGCACTTGGATGCTAAGAAAATTCAAGTAAGAATGTGCTAGATTCAAATTCTACAGCCCAAGACAAGTCATGCAAAAGAAATTGTGAACTGTTTGGATCATTTAGGGAAATGTTTCATCTATTAATTGTCCTTAATTAAAGATTCTACCATTCTAGCGGTAGTCCACAACATTGAATATCTTGACCAAAATGATTTTAGTCTCAATCAATTAATATAAAGTAAACATTTATTTTATTTTTTAAAAATTATAAGTGTTTTTAGTTAGGTCATTCAATAATAAATACATTAAAATAGTCCTTTAATATTAAATTCTGACATTAAATTAATTTTTTAATATTATTTTTTGACATCAAATTAATCATTAAATGATATATTTTATATCAAATCGGTCATTTAAAAAGACCAATTTAATATAAAAAATTATTATAAGACTAAATTGATATCACTTATATTTTTAGAAGTCCAAAATATATGTTTACTCGTCAATATGTATATATATGTATAGAGAGAGAGAGAGAGATTCTTTCGGTACACTTTATTTTTATAAGGTGTTGATATACTTAGTAATTAGTAATTAATATTTAATCACATATTCCTCTTAAATGAAATATAAATACAAAAATATTTTTTATTTATATTTTAAGTAAATAGCATACATAAACAAATATTAACTACTAATTATTAAGATAACTTGAAAAGAAGAACCGGAAAAACCATATATATATAAAGTAGTAGTGATAGAGTATGACAAAATAATTTTTTAATAAAAAATTAAATGTAAAATATAAAATAGCCTATATAGTAAAATTGTCTTTAAAAACAATTACTAATATTATTAAATGCATATAGTGTATTATTATTATTATATAGTAAAATTGTCTTGACTTTTGAAAAGTAATTAATAATATTAGGGGTTCGAACTTGCGAAAAAGTATTTGTAACTCTAAATGAGATTAGTTTCATGGGAGTTGCTATGGTATTCTGATGGATTTAGTATCCAATGTGAGTTGTCAATTATTTATTGACTGTTAGTTTCACAATAAATGTTAAAAAGTCTATTAAATATAAATAACAATTAATGAATACTAGACAACTCACCCTGAGTACTGGTACCCTGAAAAAAAATATAGGTACCGAAATAATCTCTTAGTTTCATATCCAAATGGTGTGGGGATACTAGGGCAACAACCAAAAAAATGATATCATTAAATACATAGGATGTAAGTGTTGGTAAAAAATATATATTCAAATAATAGTGATAGTATATAACAAAATAAATCATTTTTAATAGAAAATATTAAATAGAAATTAGCTCGTATAGTAAAATTGCTTTGAGAAGTAATTATTAATATCATTAAATGCATATAGTGTAGTAATAGAATATCTATATCTATATATTATTATTATTATTATTATTATTATATATAGTTTTTTTTAGAAGCATTTACTAATTAATATCATTAAATGCATAGAGTGTAGTAATAGCATATTATTATTATTATTATTTCTAATATTATCTTAAGAAGCAAATAATAATATCAGTGAATGAATACATAGGGTGTAAGTATATATTGGTAAGGAAAAAAATATTCAAATAGTAGTGATACTGTGATAGCATATAATAAATTAAAATTATCTACAAGTGGTTAGTCAGAGTGATAAGTAATTTATGACTTTTAAAGGAAGCCAAATATTCGAATTCTAATAGATGTCATTATGAGAAGGGCTAGTAATTATAATCGTTCAATTCTTAGAAGAGAATTAATCTCACGCCTAAAATATGTAGGAATACTTATCTGATAAACACTAAAAAAAATTAAAATTAATTTTCAACATTCTCTTCATTTATATTTAATAATTTTTATTAAAATAATATTTCGTACATTTAACATATCTAAAATAATAATTAAACATAAAAATTATAAATATAAAATATAAAGTAACTCGTTCAACCTACGAGATAAGATATATCTATATATATATATATATAATTTGTCTTAACTCGTGAGAAGTAATTGATAATATCATTATCTGCATTGTAATATTAATAGCAAATAGTAAAAAAAAATTTAATAGAAAATTGTAAAATTTATAATTATAATTAGTACATAGAATTTGGTCACAAAAGCTAAAAATTTATCATGGGATTTCGTAAAATAATGACTTCACCTACCAACAATCCCATACATATACAAATCCTCAACCAAATAGGAAGGTGCACATACATGGTAGCTTGTTTTTCTTTTTATGTAAGAGAAAAACACAGAATTGGAAAATCAATAAGACTTATATTTTCATATCCAGGACGGCACCTTTTGGAGGCTTGTGTACATGAACATTCAAGAAGCCATTCTCTTCACTATGTATAAAAATCTTTTCCCTCCTCCATCACATACTTAGGCATTACAACTCTCTCTTGAGTGAAGTCTTATATTCTTTCTCATACAAGTATGTCAAATCCATTGGAAAACAAATCACAGAACTCTAGTAGTGAGGAAGTTGAACTCACTGGGCCAAAGGAGATGGTGGTTGATTATCAAAGCCCGGCTCTACACAGTGAACTAGCAAGGATTATCAAAAGAATGGTCTCTGTAAGTAACGCATTAGGCATTCCAATCCTTTCTTCAGTGCTAGCACTCTTAACAACACAAAATTATTATTAAAATCTATTAGTTCTATCAGTAGTTCCAACATTTCATATTTCTTTTCATCTGTGGTAGCAATCAATAGCCTCAGCAAAATTACCAACGCAAGACCAAATGTCTGACACTTCTAACCAAAAAGCATTGGTGGCGGTTCCTATATCAATCAGTAGATCAAGAGAACTTGATGCAAATGTTGCTACCCCAGGCACGGTAAGTTCATAGTTTGCTGTGAATTCAAACTCTACTATTCAAATTCTTCGTATAGTCTAACTAATTTGACGCAATCTTAACATTATATACGATGGCGGTTTTTTTATAGGCTGCACGTAAGAGATCACGAATGACAAGGAGCACTGTGGTCGAGGAACGATCTGTTACCTTTGAACTTCCTAAAGATTGTATTGTTGACCAAATAGACATGGACAGGGTACGTAGCTTCAAGCTTGGAAAATTTATTTGAGTTTTCTTTACTGTAGTCCTATAGTGAATTGGAATATATGTCTAAGAAGTACTTATACTTTAAAATATTTGTCGTATTAGTGTCGAATACGTACTTGTATCAGATACTCTTTAAACACAATCGGATACTACTAACTTTCATCCTATAATTTTTATTTTTTATTTTTTGTATCAATACAAGTAAAATATCATAAGATTTTGATAAATACTAATATTCTATTATGTTTGTTATGACTAATGTTAAAAAAAACTTTTTTCTCTATTTTTTGATGAATTATGATATGTATATATATCAGTCTAAAATTCATATAATTTTACTTGTTCAACAATTGTTGCAGCTACCCTATGTGGAGGGAAAGAATATCCCTGTTGCTGTGCCTGTGCGTAGGCTTTCATTCAGTGAGAGGCTAGAGGGATGGAGTATTGAACGCAGGCAACGTCCAAATAAGACATATGATGTGGTAAACATGATTACTTATGAAGATAGGCTTCTAAATAACTATGGTTTAATTAGCTAATTCATGAAAAAGTAATGAAAGAGAACTCATTATTTGATTTGGGTAATATATATAAGATGCACTTGCAGCAGAGCTAGCTATATACCTATTATTATTATCATAGACCATCTTATATTTTATGGGGCACACAATATGACAAATGCAAACATAAAGATTTTATTCTTTTATTTCTTTTTCCTTCACAAAAACTTATGTAGTTTCAATTTGCTGTGACAATTTATTAGAACTGGAAATTAATTATAATAACTATGCTGCAGAGGAAATTTGTTCTTATTAAAATCAAAACATTAAATACGATCATATCTAATTAAGCTATCATCCAACGCTTAAACATTCAATATATATATATATATATATATATATATATATATATTTCAAACAAAATTTTTAAATTTTTTGTTTTTATCTTTTAAACTAACACGTTGGTGACTGATTTTACGAAAAAGCTTTCCTGATATTTAGCATTTCTCATTACCTAATATTCTGTAAAAATAACTAAGTGTACTATTTAATTATGCCAAAGCTTAAGGATATAATAAGTTAATGCTGGTATTGTACCCAAAAAAATATGTTAATGCTAGTATAATTAACCTTTGATATGTAACATTCCGTGCAGTTTTATCTTCACCCAAAATCAAGCCGAATGTTTCGATCTATCACTGAAGTCGTCAAGTTTCTCCTCTATGAGATTTACCCTAATTACACTAGAAAAGAAAACAGGTTGATGCTCGTAGAAAATTTGGTGAGTGATTTATTTACAGCACACATATATATGGTTGGCATCTTGTGAGAAATACACTAGTAGTTTTATATAGCCTAATTAATGATACTGAATTTATTCCATGACTAACTTTATCTTTACTATCTTGTATAGGATAAGGATATGACATCAGAGGCACCAAAACTTAAAAGAATATGCATGTCAACTTCTAGTGGTGATCATAGGAGAGAACAAGAAAAAGCAAGAAAGATAGTGGAGAAATTCTTAGAGGATGCTTACAATAATCTGATGAATTCTGGCAGCAAAAGGCTTGCTGAGAATACTATGAATGGTCTGAATAGAATATGATGGGTTTTTATCAGGATGCCAATTCAAAGGGGCCACAATACTACAAAAATGTATTTGGAAAATTGCAAGAAAGAAACTTCTGATAAAAATATTTATCATTTCATGAAAGAATAAAGTGATGATGTTGTGTAAAAAAATTGACTTTTTATTCCTTCACAATAATTTTTTTGGACCAAAAACAAGAACTGTATTTTGTTACTTGTCTTTGAACTCTAGTTTAAATGTTTACTGTAGTTTGTGTAGCTAATTCAACTTTTCATTCGTTAAGTACAAATCATCTCCATGTAAGAAAAGGGGGAAATAAATTTCACACCCAATTCAGAAATGAACAGGAAAACTGAAATGAAATAGAAGATCCACATCCAAGCCAAGGAATCAATCACAGAACAGAACATAAGGAGGGGGGGGGGGGATTTGCAGTTGCACTTTACCATATATAGCGTCTAAATTTAAGGCTTAACTTGTCAAGAGGACTAGAGGAGAGGTCATTTATAATTTTGAATATTAGAAAAATAACTTCCACCTAGAAAACGGATCTGAATGAAATCAAATCAGAACATACAAATTTTGAGTAAACAGTGATCCGAAATTAGTTTCTAAGAAACTATTTTCTACCATCATATTACTTTCCATAAAAAAAAAAGTTTTCTTTTAGACCTCACTTCTCCGGCCACAATTTTCTCACTTTCAATAAGCAATATTAAATATAAATTTATAAAGCTTCTACCTTGAGTATACAAAGGTATCAGTATCACAGTCCCATGTATACAAATATGTAAGAGTGTTACTGGTAGAGCATAACTCAACCGATATCTCCTCATATTATTAGGGGGGCTGTGGTTATCTAAAGGGGGTTCAATCCCCCATATAATCATTTTTCAACTCAATTGATATCTTCTCATATTCTTAGGAGGTTGTGGTTATCTAATGAGAGTTCGATCCCCATATAATCATTTCTCATTCTCTCTTAAATTTAATAGGACTTCCTTATAACCAAAAAAATATGCAAGAATATTTTGGAGATTACAAAATTTAAGAATTGCTTTGATTTACAAATGAAATATTTTGTTTGAAAAGATATAAAATATGAATTTGTTCGATTTTAAAATTCTTGTAATTTTAATTGTGTATTTAAAATCAACTCAAATATGATTCGACTTGAATATGTTTAATTTGATTTTAATTTTAATTATTTAAATTGATACTTTTATCTTTATTAATTTAACCATTTTACCTATTATAAGTAAGAGTAATAAAGTAAAATTATTAAAATAAATAAATTCAATTCATATTTAATATATTCCAAACATGAAAATTGATTCATAAATTAATTTAAATCATATTTTTTTCATAATAAATTTCAAGGAATTGATTTCTAAATTAAATTGAATCAATTCTATTTTTTATTGACATAAAACATTGATAATAAATTTATCTTATTTAACGACTATTGTAAGTAATTTATTAATATATCATTTTTAATGAAATGTTATAGTAAACTTGTGCTGTGGTCTCACTTTTTAAATAAATAATAATAATTATAAAAGAATGTAGCAGATATTAAGAGTTAATTTGGTGTCCTTTAAAAGTAGGAATGATTTTTATATGAAAAATTCATTTCTACATTTTTAACTCCAATTTTAAGGGAACATATCGAACTTACTCTGAAGAGTACAAATATAAATATAAAGAAGAGACCTCTTTCAAATTAACGTTTGCAAGCAGCCAATAGGAGCCCTTGCACTCAGCTGCTGGCCATTTTGAACAAGAGATGAGATAAAACAACCTAAATGAAAGTACCACCACAAGTTGATGTGATATACAGTACGAGAAATAAAAAGTATTATTATATGAATAATATTTTACGCATAACATTTCACACGTATTTCTGTATTATTTTTTAATGTGTGCAGTGTTACATTAAAATGTTTATGTATAAATCTTCAAGTAATTCAATGGCTCTACATATTTATTCTTTTTTTTTTAATCTTATTCAAATATTGCTCATATAGCATTGGTGGCAATTCCTCTCTCAGTCAATAGACGAGAAGGCATGTTGTAGATGTTTCTTTTCTGCAAAGTTCTATATCAATGTTATTATAGAACATGGAATGCTAAGTTTTCTGGTGTAAACAAAGTGTCATCAGTCATGGAAAATATTTGCTTGTAGAAAAGCAAAGGAGCAGTGCATAGATGGAAGTCTATGAAAGAACAAAGTTGTCCAATCTCAGGCCCAAGATGTTCCAGTAGCTACAGAAATGAAAACTAACTAGCAAGTAGTTCAAATAAAAATAGCAGACAAGGAAGATAATCATATAGGGACTAAACAAAATCTTGCAGAACTCCAAGAAAAGCTTGAAAAAGTACAGACAGAATTTATAAGAGGAATCCAGTTCTTCAGACTTTCTGGTCATCTCAATGAATTGGACTGCAAACGAGGGCCTATTTGATGCTTAATTTGATGAGTGTGTACTAATAAACTACATCCCAATTTGAAGGGATCTGTGAGCAGTTTGAGGGGCCAACTTTCTTGTACGAGCATTTCAAGTGTGGCTACCGATCAGAGCCTCCAACACAATCGCTTGAACAACATCAAGAATTACAACTAATATGTTTAAAGCTTCAAAAATGGAAACAGCTTTTGGATTCTTTGCAGGTAAAAGGCAGAGGTAGCAATCGTTTTCTGTAAGTTATGATTTTTTAAGATATGATAAAATGGTTTATACAACATTTATCCTCTCGTTTGAATTCAAAATCTCAACATTGTGTAACAAAGTGATGGGAGAGAATATGTTATCTTTGTATTCTTGTATCACTTGAAGATTACATAATGCTATTCAGCTATGCCCCTTTAAGAAAAGAATTAGAGGAAAAGCATCTTCAGGCAAATTGAAATATAACCAAGTTTATATTCATAAAGATGGATGTGATAACTATGCACGTACATCAACCGCTAATGCAAATTCCCCAAGTTGTATGAATAGATAGAATCATAGAATATTAGTAGACATCTGTAATAAAACTTCTGAAAGTAGAGACAAATCAAAACAACTATTGAGCATAAACTGCATATTATTCAAGCCATAAGAGCAAACCAGATCCGATTGGTCAACACTGTCTTTATCTTGCATTTGCCTCATTAAGCCCGGCTCTGCAAGCTATTTGCTCTAGAAAC
Organism: Styphnolobium japonicum; assembly: GCA_023212625.1. Lineage (NCBI taxonomy): Eukaryota > Viridiplantae > Streptophyta > Magnoliopsida > Fabales > Fabaceae > Styphnolobium > Styphnolobium japonicum. Next base: position 21,187,603 of record JALBWW010000014.1, read on the forward strand.
CTAGTAAGCTGCAAGTGCTTTGCAGCCCATTGCTCAGCCAACTTCTGCTCCTTGGTTTCTGCATCTCTCCTCAATCCTGCAAACTGTTCCCTATATTCAGCTTCAATTCTATCCAAAGCAGCTTTCTGCTCTTCCCTGAGAGCTTTAATCTTTGCTTCAATTTCTTCCATCTTCTCTCTCCTTCGACTTGCCTTCTCTGACTCCAACTGCAACTCCACCCTTCTTAACCTCCAAGCTGCCTCCTTCTTATGTGCTGCCCATGCACGATGCCCTTCTTCCAACTCTTTACAGCACTCCACCAACTCAGATATGAGCAAGTTATCACCAAAAGCTGGAGCAGATCCATGAGGTGTTACATTCCCCAAAACACGAGGACGATTCTCTGGTCCTCTCTCAGAATGCAACCATGAAAATGGAGGTGCTGCCACTGTCGAGGGAGAAAGACTTAGTGTCACAGAAGGGGAAGGTGGCCTGACAGCTGCAGTGCAATTAGAATTGGAAAGCCAAGAAGGAAGCAAAGCTGGTGCAGGGGCTGGTGCATCAGTATGCAGAAAAGCACTGTTAGAAGCAGCCATAACAAATGATGGTGAAGGGCGCTCTTTCACTAGTTTCTCTGCAAAACTCTCTAATATATGCTCGTACTTGCTATCGTTAATTGGGTCCACAGTTCTATTAATCACCCTTGTTTCTCTTTGCTGCTTCTCTTTGAATACTTCCCACCACTTCCCTAACCTCTTAGCAGTGCGACCAGGGACTTCTGCAGCAATTTTCTTCCATTTGTTCCCGTGTTTCGCTTGAAGGTGGATGACAAGACGCTGCTCTTCTTCAGTAAGAGATCCTTTCTTAATGCCAGGCTTGAGGTAGTTCTTCCACCTTTCTAAGCATGACTTGGCATCCCTGTTAAGAGGTGTGTTCATGCGCTGAGACACAAGATTCCATTCCCTAGGACCATACTGTTTGACATAAGCACCTAATAAAGCATCCTCTTCAGCTCTCCACCGTTGCCTATCCTTCATTTCCAAGTGCAAATCCCACATTCAGTTTCTTGAAACTTGAACTCTTCATCATGTCTCTACATATCCATGGCAATTTAAGACATCAATTCACTTGAATTACAGTGAGAAACAAAGAAATATCAAGAGGGAAAAAGGTGAATTTTCTAAAATTTCCAATCATGTGTCAACAAATGAGCAAAAGTAATCAGGCAATTCATCTGAAATACCAATGCCTTCATACCATACTCAAGATAGGCAAACAACTCAGGAAATTACAGAAAAGGCAAGACCGTCCTCCATGAATATATAGCTAAAGGCGACAACAAAAACCTAGTGTTAACACAAATATCTGCAATAAGAATTGAACTTATGAAAGCACTAGGTTTGAGATTAGCACATACTCAATTGCAATCAGGCAGAAATAAAAATGATTAGTCAAGAAGAAAATCAACACACTGTATATATCAAAATACAATGACATAATCTACCCAAAGAAACAGATACAGAGACGTAGCATTACTTTCTCTCCCTTAAAGGTAATCTACTGTTGTTGCATTGCAGCAAAGTAAACCCACAGAGACGTGTTAAAAAATAGAGTACATATGACAGTGCCAAATATATGTCAGAAATATTTTGTTTGTACATGCTATAAAGACTGAAACTTAATATGCAGTGAAGTATCTAACAGAAACAAACCATGCATGCAAAATATTTAGGAAGAGACAACATGAAAAAAACACAAATGCTCGAGGATCAATAAATTCAACTTCAAAGCAATACAATTTTCTCAGCCTAAGTACCAACAATGTAGCCATAATATCTAGTCTTTCTGTCAGTGTTAAATTATTTTACTACTAGATTCATGTCAAGATTTTCAGAACAAAATCATTATATAAATTCAATATGTCATATTGCAATCACATAGTCAAAATTTCTGGCCTTACCTCGTTAAAGAGGCACCAGCATTGGAACACAATAGCAATATACAACATACATTGCAAGACTAATTCTTAAATAGCAGTTTTAGATTAGCATCCGCACACATAAGGATTAGTTATATCAGTTCAAAAACAACAAAAACAGGATTCAGAGAGTGTGCAGAGCAAAAAAGCAGAGTGTACTACCACAGCAATTGCACCAAACAGGAGACATAGGTATAATGGTTGAACTTGGTTGTAATTAAAACAGAGAGCACCAAAAAATGAGTGTCCAAAGTCATTGAACAGCTCCAAAGTCAGCAATTATAGGAAACAATTTGAAGTAACAACAAAGCAAAAGCTATACAGAAACAAATATAACATTGAAGCATAATAAATTAATAACACACTGAAATACAAGCTGAAGAGAGCTTTGTTGCATTTTTTTCACTAGTAAATTGACATTATCTAAATCCCAGAAATTGCAGATAAAATGCAAAGAACATAACAAAAAAAAAAATTTACTTCACCAACAACCCATTTGATAAAAAAAAAATTAAGCACCAAACAAACATCACTCCAAAACCCACTGCCAAAACCTCAAAAACGCACACACACACACAAAAAGCATATTTTTAATGCTAAGTAGCACCCCAAATGGTTCCTACATGGCAAAGAATCATGGTTCTTCAACCCCAGATGGTCAAAAACGTAAAAGATGAAGTAGAAAGGCTTACCCTTGCTGTCTAACTACTTATCAGGCCACTTCCTCTTGTGGGATGCATCTCCTGGTCCATGAAACACAGCACAAGTGGGTTCTTAAACAAAGAGAAAGTGGAAACCGAGGAGAGAGAAGGTGTTAGAGTAAAGACAGTGAAGTGAAATGGACCAGAGAGAGGAAAGTTTGATAAGACAAGACATGGGAAGTGCCCCACAACATGACCACAGTGTGACAGAGTGAAGAGAGAGAGAGAGAGAGAAAATGCAGGGGATGGGTACGTCGGTTTCAGCGCTTAATATGCGAGAAAGAAGTGCACGCGAATGATAAGAGATACAAAAGATGATAATTTCATGTGCCTAAAAGATAGATGATAATTTCATGTGCCTAGAAGATAGATGATGATTTCACACTGGTAAATACCCATGCTGTGCCCATGATAACTATAAGATAAGTTTTTTTGAGGCAACATTTATAAATTTTAAGAATGGAAAATATTTGGATACCAGATATTATTATGGTATAAGGTGGTTATAATAAGAGTTTGAATCAGAAGTATTTTATAGTCAAAATAAAAATGATAGTAATTAATCTTACACTTAAAAAGGTATATAATCACACTTCATATTCTTAAAAAAAATGTTTAAGCTTTGATATATTGACAAAAACTATGTATCTCAACTAGTAATGGTTTCCGTTTTCGAAACGGCTTACCTGAAATTCAAATTCAGAATTAAATGACATAAAATAATGTAGTGTCACTTAAACTAAATTTTTTGAATAAATGAGTTTAATTTTGATTCACTGTCAGTATAAAATTTTTATATTGTCACTCAATTATATATTGTCAACTTATTAAAAAAGTTTGACTATTATAACATCTATCTCAAAAATTTAACACTTTTAATTATGTGTCAGTACATAATTGAATGACAGTATAAAGTTTTTTTACACTAATAATAGATTAAAATTAAATCTTGAATAAATATGCATATAAATATTTTATTTGATTGCAGTCAATAATTTTAATATATCATTTTTTAAAATATGCATTCTTAATTATATAATTAATAATTAATATTCATATTAACTATATTACAAAGTTTACATTAAAATAAAATGTTATATACTCATTTAATAAGAACACGTATTGATAATTTTAAAAATATCGCTAATAATTTTAGCAATTTATAACTTAAATAATCAAAATAATATTTTAAAATAATAACAAATATTTTTAAGCACGAGACCTATATATATATATATGTGGTATTTTAATGTAAATTGTTAATTATTTATTAATTATTAATTTTATAATAAATATTTAAAAATTAATTAAATATAAATAATAACTAATAAATATTTAATAATTTACTATAATACTAATATTTTCAAAAAAAAACAAAACTAAAATAATCCTCGTATAAACATGTAAATGTAATTCTCCATTTTTTTTTCAAATGGAAAGAGGTGAGTAAAACTGCAAATAAATAGATAACATGACAGGAAAAGAGGCTGCGCACAGTGGCATTTGCTTACGTCTTGTGGGGAATTTGCTAGCGTAAGCGTCGTTGCACTTATTTCCTCCTCCTTTTTCACATAAGTGCTTAAATAAGATGTTTATCCAAACACAGCTTTAGTTCATGTTCATAATGGCATAAAGCTTTAACCTTTTTCATCTTTATTTTTCAAAATCTATTTAATTAAATCCTTAAAAATTTCAATTTTCAATTGGGTTAAGTTTTTTTTACTGAATGTAGTTGATAAGTATGTGAGTATGTATTTACCAAAAAAAAAGTATGTGAGCATGTTTTATATGAAGATAACTGTTAACAAGATGCTAGTTTAGCACAATGTGGGTACTCCATTTTGTTTCTTTGTTAGTTTGCTAAACACAACCTTACTATTCTGTATTCTGCATTGGAATCAAGTAGAGTTTATATCAACTTAATATAAGTTTGATTAATTCACCTTCACTTTTTACCAAAAGGAAGCCATTAGTTGACATCAAGGTTAAGAGATTCACAATTATCAATTACAGTCAAATTTTTTTATTGGAATTTTGCATTCACATCCTATTCTTATTTAAATAGGTAAAAAAATAAAAATAAAAGAAGACTAAAAATAAAATAAAGATTGAATTTTCAACTCACTTTCATGCCATAAGAATAGTCAACATTTGTGAAATGAAATTTAAATTAATTAGATAACATTTTCATATTTTTTAATGTATGTATAAAGTGACTTTTGATCCAAAAATTTTACATTCGCATTATTTTACCTAATCAAACAAAGCATAGCATAAATGGGGTGGCAACTTATATAACTTCATTCCAATGAGCTACACCAATACATCCCCGTAGGCAAATTGGAACACAACTGAGTTCATATTCGTAAAGATGGCTGCAACACTAAGCACGTACATCATCAACCCCTAATACAAATTCCTCAAGTCGCATAAATAGGTAAGCACAATAACAGACATCATAACATTTTTTGAGAATAGGCACAAGATCAAAACTACTATGACCATAAACTGCATATAATTCAAGCCATAAGAGCAAACTACATCCCAATTCTGAATGATGTCTTCATCTTCCATTTGGCTCAGCAAGCCTGGATCTGCATCCTACCTGCTCTAGAAACTTAGTAAGGCACAAGTGCTTTGCAGCCCATTGCTCAGCCAACTTCTGCTCCTTGGTTTCTGCATCTCTTCTCAATCCTGCTAACTGTTCCTTGTATTCTGTTTCAATTCTATCCAAAGCAACTTTCTGTTCTTCCCTGAGAGCTTTAATCTTTGCTTCAATTTCTTCCATCTTCTCCTTCCTTTGACATGCCTTCTCTGACTCCAACTGCAATTCCACTCTCCTTAACCGCCAAGCTGCCTCCATCTTATGTGCTGCCAAAGCATGATGTACTTCTTCCAACTCTTTACAGCACTCCACCAATTCACACATGAGCATGTTATCACCAAAAGCTAGAACAGGCCCATGAGGTGTTACATTCCCCAAAACAAGAGGAGCATTATCTGGTCCTCTTACAGGTTGCAACCACCGAGGAGGTGCTGCCATTGTTGAGGGAGAGAGACTTAGTGTCACAGAAGGTGAAGGCGGTCTGACAGCTTGATTGCTATTAGAATTTGAAAGCCATGAAGGAAGCAAAGCTGATGCAGGGGCTGCTGGTTCATCAGTATGTAGAAAGGACACGTTGGAAGCAGCCATAAGATATGATGGTAAAGGGTGCTCTTTCACTAGTTTCTCTGCAAAATTCTCTAGTATATGATTGTACTTGCTGTCCTCAATTGGGTCAACTGTTTTATTAATCTCCTGGTTTTCTCTCAGTTGCTTCTATTTGAATACTTCCCAGTTGGCATCCTGTTAAGAGGTGTGTTCATGCGCTGAGACACAAGATTCCATTCCCTAGGACCATACTGTCTTACATAAGCACCTAATAAAGTGTCTTCTTCAGCTTTCCAACTTTGCCTCTCCTTCATGTCCAAACCCCATAGCCCATTTCTTGAAACTTGAACTCCTCATAATTTATCTAGAAAATTAATGACAATTCAAGACATCAGGCAATTCCTATGAAATACCAATGCCTTCACAGTTCACATCATACTCTAGATGAAGGAAGATCAATGTACATCTAAACTTGACAAACCTATTCTGAAGGCAGGGATTTGCAATAAGAATTGAACATATAACAGTACTAGATTTACCTCAAACTCATTTAGGAATGAAGTCAGGCAGAAATAGAAATGACACTTAGTCAAGCAAAATATAAACAACCTGCATCTATTGAAAAACACACACAATCTACCAAAAGAAACAGATAGAGAGACAGCGCATCATTTTCTCTCCCTTAAAGATAGTCTACTGTTATTGCATTGCAGCAACATAAACCCACCGAGAGAACAAAAGTTGAGCAACAAACAGACATCGCCCCAAAAAACCCACCCTCCTAAAACCTTTTAACACAAGGAAAAACCCAAATGGTTCCTAAACAGCAAAGAACATTCGTTTATTCACAGCAAAAAAAAAAAGTTGGAAAAAACCCAGATAGTTAAAAAAGATGAAGTGGAAATGCTTACACTTGCTCTGTAGAAAATTCATGACAATTTAAGACATCAATTCACAAGAATTGCAGTGTGAGAAACAAAGAAATATCAAGAGGGAAACGTGGATTTTCTAAAATTTCCAATCATATGTCAACAAATGAGAAAAAGTAATCAGGCGATTCCTCTGAAATACCAATGCCTTCATAGTCATTCCATACTCAAGATAGGCAAACAACTCAGGAAATTACAGAAAGGTAAACGAAACAACAAAAACCAAAGTGTTAATGCAGGGATCAGCAATAAGATTTAAACTTATAACAGCATATGAAAGTGCCAAAATTTGTTTGCACATACTATAAGTAAACCCACCAAATATATGTCTTAATTTCTATTCTTTGTTGTCAGTGTTAAAATATTCTACCAGTAGATCAATGTCCAGATTTTCAGAATAAAATCATTATATAAATTAAATATGTTATATTGCAATCACATAGTAAAAAATAGACTATTGTAATAATCATATTCATATATATTTTTTTTTCAGTGTCAAATTTCATTTACTAGTTTCAATTAGACAACGAAAAATTTTAAAGTCAAAATCTCTGGTCTTACTTTGTTAAAGAGGCACCAGCAATAGAACACAATAGTTCTGAATACCCAGATCCCAGAAGTTCCTTTGAATTACATGAATATCGGGATATCACAGGTATTTGCAAACTATGACGATCTCAATTGAAACAGGAACTTCTGAATTAGTTTCATATGTTCTTCTAGCATTATGATTTCATATGTTCTTCTAGCATTATGATTAAGAACCATGAATGAAAATCACCCCACCAATGCTTCAAAGATCCCAAAGAAATTCCAAGAGTGGATTGATAGGCATAAACAAGCTACGTTTCATGACTAATGATCAGTTATATCAGTTCAGAAAAGAGCAAAATCGAGAATCAGAGTGTGTGCAGAGCAAAAAGCACAGCATTAGACCACAGCAATGGCATATGGACACATAGGTATAATGGTTGAACTTGATTGTAATTAAAACATAAGAGTTCCAGAAAATGGATGTCCAAAATCATGAAGCAGCTTCAAACTCGGATTTTTCATTCTAGTAAACAATTTGAAGTAACAGCAAAGCAAAAATAACTAAAATTGAAACATATAACGTGCAATCCAATGCAACATGGAAACATACTAACACGCATAGGAGACACTTTGCTGCACTTTTTTGCACTAGCAAATTGACATGATCACATGATCTAAATCCCTGGAATAACATATAAAATGCAAAGATTACATATACACACAAACAAAACTTTGACCTCAACAACAACCCATGTAATGAAAAATTAAACAGCAAACACACATTGAATAAAAACCCACCTCCTAAAACTTTTAAGCCATTGACACAAGGGAAAACTGACCAAGTAGCACACCAAAATGGTTCCACGAAACTGCTAAGAATCTTGGTTCTTCACAGCAAGGAAAAGTTGGAACAAACCCAGATGGCTAGAAACGAAAAAGATGAAGTACAAATGCTTACACTTGCTAGTTGCTAAATTATGTAACCATGTCCTAGAGAGAGAAAAACCCATAGTGGCCAGCTCTAGAATAAAGAGTAAAGACAGAGCACTGAAATGAAGCAGAGAGAAAGAGAAAGTTGGAATTGGACAAGACAGGAGAGAGAGACCCTACAGAGTGACAGTGAGTGAGAGAGAGAGAGAGAGAGAGAGAGAAAATGCGAAAGGAGCATTAATGTTTTATGTAGCAGACTAGTACGTTGGTTTCAGCGCTCAAAATGCCATGCTTAGATACTCTTCATTCTCCAATCTAAGCAGAAATTCTTAGTATTACAATTTTATTATTACTTTAAATTTATTATTATTTTAAATAATAAATTGTATGAATTGATACTCACGAATAATTTATATGAAAAAGTTTTTTTAATGGTATAGATTAACTTTTCAATTGTGGATTTTATTTTTGTAATTGTTTTATTACACTCTTATACCTTGCAGTTTAATTTTAATTTCTTATTTGTGTAAAAGTAAAATTATACTAACATCTAATTATTATTTAATTATATGTTAGTATGTCATTAAAAAAAATTAATTTTTTAAATAATTATTATTATATTCAAGATATTTGAATGATATGCTTAACCATGCTTAAATGGTAATGTAGAAAAAATTATACTAAAATCGAAATATATTGTCAATGAGCTTATAGTTTAAGAAGCATTAGCCCTTTATGGTAAGATATTATCAAGTCAGTAAATTTAAATTCAAATCCAATTATTTAAGCTAAGATTCTTCTTAACCACTAAATTATTGTTTTGAATTTTCTTATTAGTTTAATATATAGAAGTTATGTAAACTAAAACTCTGAAGTGTAAATGTACCATGTTAATTATATGGAATATTAAAAAATTCTCTTAAAGAATCTCTCCCATATATCTACCCATAAATTATTGAGTACTATAGCAGTACCATGTCATCTGGTACATTAGCCATTTAAATTTGGACATATATATTCGTCATGAAGCCACGTCATCCTAACGAATAAAATATTTCTCTCAATCCCTCGTGTAGGATTTTTTTTATTCTAATAGTACATTTTAACAAATTATTTATGATAATATAATAATTTTTAAATCACTTGCTAATAAAAAGTTCTATAATTCATTTTAAAACATATTAAACAAGTTTACGGAAGAGTTATTACACTAATCAATTATTTATAATAATTATATTTCAAATTCAACGTTTTAAAATGAAGCTAGTCACCATACTTGTTACGTACTACATAACCTCTTTTGAACAAACACAAACAACATTTAAGAACTTTATGTGATTTGAAAAATGTATAACTACATTCAATCATTCATATATCTACAGCACAAAAAGAAAAGATCATACATCTACAAACCGATCCACTAATATCAATTCAGAAATACAATCTCCAATCCTAACATATCTCACAATCCAAACTCAAATTAGTCAAAACCTCACACAAAATTAACATAAATTAAATGCATACTATATATATACTTCATCCTTTCCCAATTATAAAACTATCATAAAACAAATAAGTAAATTGGTAACTTAGTTTTTAAAATTATCTTTCACTCACAATTTGTTTCTAAATTTATTATTATGTGTACAAGTTAGTCACTAAATTTACAAATCTGTATTATATAAGTTAGTTCTTCTTAAAAATTAAAGTGAGATATAGAATTTTTTTTTAATGTGATATGAGATTTGTAAATTTAAGAATTAACTTGTATATAGAAATAAATTTAAGAACTAAATTGATGGATAATTACTCTAAAATAAATCTTTAAATTTTCCTCAATGATGTTACATTATCATAAATTTATTAATTCTTCTCCAGTTGTTAACGCACACAAAAATTCAAATATACTAACATGTTATGGGCTACTTTCCTATGTTAGTTCTTCTCCACCTACTCAATCCTAAGTTTTTTACAATTCTCAACAAAAACAGCACAAGCTTGTATACGCAACACTAATACGAGATTGTAGATTGTCTTTAAAATCATTTGAGAAAGAATTTAGTTAAAATTAACGTAAAAATTGGACTGTAAAATACTCTTGCCGTTTATAACTAAAAGAAGGGAAATATAAAGGGGGGGGGGGGGAACACCTACACAAAACCCAAACACGATAAAAGGAGTCTGAGCCAATAAAAATGAATCATCATCATCGTCTTTCACCGTACACACACTGTCACATCACATTAAAATATTTATAAAATTCTTGAAAATTGTTATATAATATTTAAAATAAATTGTAAAATATTTATTAATTTTATAATAAATAATTAAAAATTTATTAAATATAATTAATAATTAATAAATACTTAACAAATTATCTTAAGTTTTAATATTAAAAAATAAAATAAAAAATGCCAAATTAATATCTTTTCATACCTTACTTATTTCTCCGTTTATGTTGTGAAGCGTTGCAATAATGACTTGAGGACACCATTGTTCAAGCCATAACTTGAAGCACAAGTGTAAGAGTTGTCTAAAATCTACATACACAGATAATCATCTAAAGAATTTAGGTTGAGCTTAAAAATAAAAGCCTATCCTACTAAATGGTTATGAAGAAAACAGAATAGCGACACCAATATTAATTTTTGACATATACAAATATGGGAAGATAACTCTTTCAAACCTCTTCATGAAACTTTTATACCAACTTATAAAATAAAAGTTCTCAAAACTATTCCAAAAGCAATCTTAACTTTTGTCTAAAATCTACATACACAGATAATCATCTAAAGAATTTAGGTTGAGCTTAAAAATAAAAGCCTATCCTACTAAATGGTTATGAAGAAAACAGAATAGCGACACCAATATTAATTTTTGACATATACAAATATGGGAAGATAACTCTTTCAAACCTCTTCATGAAACTTTTATACCAACTTATAAAATAAAAGTTCTCAAAACTATTCCAAAAGCAATCTTAACTTTCTTCACAGTAAAGTCTCGTACAAACTTTATCTTGTTTGAGTTAATAAAAATTAAAAAAGAGGGATAAACAAAAAACAAAAAAATCATAGCAATAGAAAAAAAGTTGTGAATCAAAGTCACCTCATCAAAAGCCTGGCCCATGACCCAAGTTGTAAGTCCATTAAGCCCAACTTTCAATCAGTTCCTGGCTCACTCTTAACCCAACACATAATCCCCAACCTCACACAAAAAGTCAAGGGACATTAAGCCTATATTTAGATTAAGAGAAAGAAAGTAAAATGGAAAGAAAATTTTAAAAATTTAAATTTTTTTCTTATTTGAATGAAGAGAAAATGAAGTGAAAAGTAAGAAAGAAAACTTTAGAAACAAAAAATTCAAAATTTTCTCTTCATTTCAAATTTTAAAATTTTCTCTTTTCTCTTATTTTCTTTCCTCTCAACCAAACAAAGGGTAAAAGTTCACTGCCATATTCAGCTAACAAAAGTACCTGTGGATGGAAAAATATTAGGAGACAAGGGTCTTGTGTCACTGAGCATCCTTATTTATTGCTTCTGCCTCATCCTTTTACTAATGGAAACTAAGGCCCTCGCCACTACATTTCAGATGCATGTCAGTATAATTAGCCTATATCATTACGGTATTCTATTCATTCAAACAAAAGCATTGTTATCACTAAGAACCATGAACTAGAAAGAAGCAGAATTCTCTGTCCAACCAATCAAATGTTTACTATGAACCATACATCTCCAAAAAGAATTGAAACCAGCTAAGAAAAAGAATGCAGAACTGCAAATACCTCTCAACATTCTCTAAACACTTTGTAGGTAAGAGGCGGTGCAATATATATTGCAATTATAAGTATGCCTACACAGAGGCACAACAAAATGAAGAGAGAATAAAAAAACCAAAAGTAAAAATTAAGCAACACATTAGCACAAAAATAGACGGACTGCTGAGGAATTACAATAACAGAATATCAATTAAATAGTTGCAATGACAGTTTGTTACACATATGCACTATTTTGCAAGGGTATTCACATGACAGACCATCTAATGAGTTTAAATAAAGATGGGTGAGTAATGATGAAATAGTGACGCTGAAAACTTCTTCCTTTGCCCATCTCACAGCCTAAAACAAGATAGCAAATTCTTAAGTATTTTGATCTGCATTAACACAGATGAGTGAATTTCAAGCAGTGTGGTGTATATTGCAGGGTGTGCGATCTTGAAGTGGCACCTCAAGTAATTATTTTCAGACGCTGAACAAGAAACATGAGAAAGATGAAGAAGATATGAAGCCAATTACAGTTCCTGCTATCCGTGGAACCGGATTTGTGGGTTTCTGACAAAGCTGACCTCTACCCTTTGGGGTGAATGGGACCTGTTATTAGCTACATTTGAGACATGCCATTCTTGATATTTTGTATTATCAATGATGCTTTTAAAGATTAGTTTTGAGTTAAACCTCTTCTAAGTGAGAGTTGATATGGTACCCTGATAAGTTTGGTATCTAGATGAGTTGTCAATTATTTATTAATTGTTTGTTTCACAATAAATGTTAGAAAGTTTATTAAATATATATAACAACTAATCAATATTAGACAATTCACTTTGAATACCGATACCCTGAGAAAAAAGATGAGTACCAAAATAATCTCTCTTCTAAGTTAATTCATTAAAATGTAATTCTAAACTGAATTTTATTAGCATCTATCCCATAAGTTCAATAGGTTTTGCTGCCAGCTTATTTTCTTTAAATTTTACTGCAAGTAAACTGTGGCTACATATATAAACTAATCATGCATATCAAATTTCACCTTAGTTGAAGAGAAAGAAGTATAACCAAGTTTGTGGCATACATCTTGATACAACAGATTCATTCTAGTTGTTATCAATACCATAAATCCACACTTTAATCACACAACTGACCCACCCCAATTGTATAAATGCAATTCTTGATTATTGGCTGACTAAGGCTTAGACAAGAGAAAAACAGAGCAGAGAAACATCAACCAAAGATAAAATTTGTCTACCTATGAACCTTAAATCTAGCACACATATTATCACACATTTACAGAGTAATAACAGTAAAACTACACACAATAGCAATATTCTCAAATTATTAGAAGGCAGAGTAAGAGAGCCTTCTTCTAAGCATTTTTCTTCTTCTCTAATCTCTCACTAACAAAAAGGGAGTGCTAATTCAGGATGGTAATAGCTTCTAACCTTACGTCAACAGAAACAGAACAAAAAGATTATTATAAAATCATATAAACAGAAGTACTTCTACTTTCAAGCATCAGCAAAACCGGAAATAAAGTTAACATTAACAAGCCCCTCGGGCTTTTTCTACAGATGGGTTACTGGAAATAAAATTAACATTTATCAAATCCAAAAACAAACCAAAACCAAAATCATTCTCTTACTAATTTTGTCATACACCATCCATTCATTTTTCAGATCAAGATAATATCAACCTGCCATTGCAACACCAGAGCTCCACAGATACCCAACAGAATGCATAGATTTCTCTTCTTGGTTGTGACGAAGTATATAGGTTTCATAGACCTTCCCTAGTGCTTCCCAAGGACCCCAACCTCTCCCTGGGCTTATTTCTCTTCAGAAACGTCTTCTGTTTTTCCCAATCTCTCTTCGATGGTGGTAAGCTCTTCAAACATTGGCAAAGCGCGCGGTGGAGATTTAGTGGCGCTAAATGGTGACGAATGGAGATGCGGTGGTGAACGGTGGTGCCAAAGAACGGAAAAGAAATGCCCTAATCTATTCACAAAATTATGGCAAAAGTGGCTAAAACCCTGAATATAGTGGTGGTTTAGATGCAACAGCCGCCAAACGAAATAAAACCGCCATTATCAACTTAATATAGCGACGGTTTCCATTAACCGCCGTTAAATATATATAAACCGTCGTTAAATTTTTTTAACCACAGCAGTTTAGGGAACCGTCGCATAAACCGCCAATATTATTTTAACGCTAAACCGCCACAAAATAACCGCTGCCGGTTCCCTTCTTTCTTGTAGTGTTTTCCCATTTTCCCTTTTCTTTCTTCTTGCTTCAAGTTATTAGGATCAATGCTTGATTACATGATGCTGAAACGGTGAGAGTTTCCTTCAAAGAAACTATCTTGTGTCCTACACTTGTATTTAAGAAAATTAACAATTTTCTTAATGCATTTAAGAGAATTTACAATTTTCTTAAGTGCTTACCTAAAATTTGAACCTTAATAATTAAGGCAATAAGCACACTTCTTTAATTAACCACTACCAGCCCCTTATTTACTCGAAGAATGCTTTCATTAAAAGTATAAATGAGTCTAACATATTTGTTTGAATATTGTATGTAATTGTAATGTATGAGTGTTACAGTCTTTTTTTAACAGAATAATTGTATAAAAAACAATTTTTATTAATTATTTATCAACTCCATCATTTTTTATTTTTTTTTTTCACAAATTATATTGAATGTGAGTATTACTTTTGAAACTATAAAGATCTGAATTAAAAGGAAGCAAATTAAAGCATAGGATTCAAACTTCATTTTTGTTTGTTAATTAATGAGTTGGTGATAGCTCACAATCACATGATAATTGACTACTTTATGTCACGTATGTAATCTATATTTCATTTAAAAAGAAAAGTTTCCTATCCCGATCGTCACATTATTTTGACTCTTTAAATTTCACTTTTTTTCGGGTCTTAGATCCAATTATTCATTTGACCTGGTTGACTTGAATATAATTTTAAGCGTGAAATTTACTGTACCGCGAAACTTCGTAACTCTCATAAATATATAGGTCTTCGGATTTGTTTTCTGTTCTGAAAAGATAGCAGATGTTGATATTTGATGGAATCACTTATAAATTAAATAGTATAAATAATACATAAAAAATTAGTTTCTTCCAATTTCCTTAAACTAAACATGAGTTTTGCATCATTTGTATAAATGCATGCATGTGATTTGCGTATACGACACGGCCGGCTGTAGTCAACTACAAGAGTCTCAGAACTACAGATTAGTTTGCTAAGATTCTAAGTAATCTTTGTCTAAAAAGGAAGTTTTATTGGAAGAAGTTTTAATTATGAAAACAGGAATACTCATGCACATGATTTGAACATTGCACCAAACATTCAGCCACATGACATGATCTTTCCAACTAGTAACTGGAAAGGTCATAATAAAATTTGAATGATCTTTGGATGGGCTTAAAATTATAAGATCAATTCTGTCATTGATTATTTAAAGATTTGATTTTTATGTGATTTTTTTTTTTGAAAAAATTACTTTCTCATCCAAGTTTTTGTTTTTAAATAATTAACAAACTCTTAAATATATATTATGGAATCCAATACTAAATAAATAAATATGTAACAACTCATAAAAAATACTAATATTCAGAAAAAAAGTGTTTAATATACTAAATAATAATAATTATTTGACAACACATATTATTAGAAGTGTTTCACAAGAATTAGAAGAAAAATGTGAAGGGACAATAATAAAAAAATTATTTGAAGGGGTCAAATTAATTTTTTTAAAAAGTACATGTAAAAGTTATATTTTAAAAAAAAGTTAGGAGCATTGAGATCAATTACACGCTGCCCTTGCTTGCAACTCATATTATTAAAAAATATTTAATTTATTAAGAAATTATTATTATAATAAGACCCTTTTAGTAATATAAAAATATATAATTATATGGTAATTTAACTTTTTTTTTTTACGTGGATCAAAATTAAATTCTTTTAAATACACATTAATTATAAGCTACTTCATTTTTTTTTAATCTCATGTGAGTAATTAGCTAATAAATATAATTATATTCCCTGCATTAATGCTTGTTTCGTTGTTTGTTGGGTGCTAAATGACAAAAAGAAAAGAAGCCAGGAAAGTGAAGTCAACCATGAACCATGTACTTACTTTCTCTGGTTTGCTAAAAAAAGTTCTAAAAAGCTAACAACATTAAAGCCTCCGTTAACAAAGTGACCAAAGTTCCTCTTTTTACCCCTCATTTTTTATTTCATGATTCTTCTCATCAAAAACCAAATCATCAAAAAGTTGAAAAGGTTCTGAAATCTCACTGTGCAATCACTAGGATCTGCCTAAGCCAAAGTGGGTTGTTTTTCTTCTGTTTGGGTAGTGTTTCATTCTGGGTTGTTGCTCTTTTACCCCCATTTTTTGCAGATTTGCATTTTACATTTTCAAGTTTGAGAGTTTGTTTGCTTGCATCTGAAAGCCCTAACCTGAAATCTTTAATTCTTAGGGTGATTTTGTTGATGGGTGCTTGCTGGAGCAATCGAATTAAGGCTGTGAGTCCTTCCAATACTGGTCAGCTTCTTCTTGACTTGCATCTTCATTTTGTTTCCTGCAAATACTTGACTGAGCAAATTTTTCTCCAGATTTTGGTTTTGTGGGGTTGGAAATGAATATGGGATTGATTGTCACTTAAAGTTGTTAACTTTATAGAGAGTTGGGCAGTCATGTGCTTTTATCCTAGTCTATTGAACATGCTTGAGATCCTTGCAAGTTAAGGCTGCTATGCCTTTTCTTATATGGTGATCTGTGCTTCATAAAAAAAAAGGAGTTTGCTTTGGGAGACCCATTGGATTCCCAAACTCTAGATTTGAGCCTTACTGTAAATGGTAGCCTTTTTAGTTTACCCCATTGAAAATCCCCACTCAGAAGTAGGGTTTTCGATAAGATAATTCCTCTGGGGAAAAACTGTAATCTGAGTTGGAGAGAAATTCTTGTTAAACAACATAAAGATATTAGGATAATTTGGGGGTTTTTGTTGGAGTCCATGTAAATTTGGTAATGAGTGATGACTTTGTTTATTTTGTTTGTTTTAAGGCCAATGATGGTGAATTGGTGAGTGAGTCTTTGTAAACTTGTCTTTTTTGGTATTTATGTAGGGTTCACTTCTAGAAGTGTCAGCAGGAATGGCTATGACATCAGCTCAAATAGCAGGAACTCATCAGCCTCCATACCCATCACGCCTCGGAGTGAGGGTGAGATCTTACAATCTTCCAATTTGAACAGCTTCAGCTACAGTGATCTAAAAACAGCCACAAGAAATTTCCGCCCAGATAGTGTCTTAGGGGAGGGTGGGTTTGGTTCAGTTTTTAAGGGCTGGATTGATGAGAATTCACTTGCTGCTACCAAGCCTGGAACAGGCATGATTATTGCTGTGAAGAGGCTTAACCAAGATGGGTTCCAGGGTCACAAGGAATGGTTGGTTAGTATCAATTCTTTTCTGAATACTGATTCAGTTTCCCTGTCTGATGCATATTTTGGCTTTAATTCATTGTATATTAACAAAATTCTAGGCAACTGCAAGCTTTTCTGGATACTCATTCACTTTCCCTGTCTGATCCTGTTTGAGGGATTTTCTGTGGAACTGTATGTTTGATCTCCTTTAATCTTATTGGCATTATTGGCCAAATCCTGTAACTTTAATAGCACTCTTTGAAGGACTTGATTATGATACTGAAGTTCAATCAATGTCCAAGACTGATTGCATAATCGTTAATTTTCTTCTTATTTTGAATTGTTTGACTCACAGGCAGAAATCAACTATCTTGGGCAACTGCAGCATCCTAATCTTGTCAAGTTGATAGGATACTGCTTTGAGGATGAGCATCGGCTTCTGGTTTATGAATTTATGCCTAAGGGCAGCGTGGAGAATCATCTGTTCCGGAGTCAGTACCTTCTATTTTAGCTGAATATATAAGTATTTGTTCCTTTTTGTTCCCCTTCAAAGAAGCAAAATTTAAATTTAACCCCCCAAGTTCTTATACTAATGTTGCCTGAAATCATCATTAATGCAGGAGGTTCTTATTTTCAGCCACTCTCTTGGAATTTGCGATTCAAAATAGCACTTGGGGCTGCAAAGGGTCTTGCTTTTCTCCATAGTACAGAAGCTAAAGTCATATACCGTGACTTTAAGACTTCGAATATCCTGCTTGATACCGTATGTTCTTAATTGCAAACTTGAGCATGTCCTGTTATGGTTGAATATGATGGATTTAGTAGTTGATCATTTAGCTGCTTCGTTGCCTGCTGCTTTGCAGAAGTATAATGCCAAACTTTCTGATTTTGGGTTGGCCAGAGATGGGCCAACTGGTGATAAAAGCCATGTCTCTACTAGGGTCATGGGAACCCAGGGATATGCGGCACCGGAGTATTTAGCAACAGGTATTATATCTGGTGTTTGTCAAATTGTATTTCTGACTTATTTTTTGGGTTTCCTGCACCACACTTCCATCTCATAAACTATGCTGGTTTGGTGGTACACTATATTATCACATAATTTTTTATGGTCACTTTCTTTGTCTATTACTTGAATTTTCTGGAGTAGTGTTTACACGTTCTTCCATCAGAAGGGTTTTAAGCATCCTTTCATGTACGATAGTGCCCTGAAGTTGCATCTAAATTCTTCAAGGTTTTGTAGAATACCAATTACCAAGGTTCCCCAGAATCTCTTTTCTTGGTATACCTTTGCACAATCCCTTTATTTTCATAAAATATTCTGTTTCAATTTTCATTTATCGAGTTTGTTGCCATCTCTTGTGATTTGTGAATTTACTAGATTTGAGCTTCTTCTAGTCTTTTACATTAATATGCAAACAAGGAAGTGATGCATATTATATTTTTATTACTGAATAATTTTATTTTGCTAGGTCATCTCACTGCCAAGAGTGATGTATATAGTTTTGGAGTTGTTCTTCTGGAAATGTTATCGGGAAGACGAGCTATGGACAAGAACCAGCCATCTGGAGAACATAACCTAGTTGAATGGGCAAAACCTTATCTATCTAATAAACGTAGAGTTTTTCGTGTAATGGATCCCCGTCTTGAAGGTCAATATTCCCATAGTCAAGCTCAAGCAGCAGCCACCCTTGCTTTTCAATGTCTTGCTGTAGAGCCTAAGTGCAGGCCAAATATGGATGAGGTGGTAAGAGCATTGGAGCAGCTTCAGGAATCAAAGGACATGCAAAAAAGGGCTGGCCAAAAAGAGCATTGTGTACGTGGCTCTGGCCTCGGCCATCCCAATGGCCACCCTGCATCTGGCAAAGGTAGTGCAGATGCTCCAAGAAAGGCTGTTGCTTATCCCAGGCCTTCTGCTTCTCCCCTTTATGCTTAAGTGAGTGAATTTTGTGATGCCCCTAGTATTAAGCAGAACGCAAGTAGTTCAGAGGTTTAGGTGTGGCATAAACCATACTTTTGTAAGCAATGTATAGTTTCTGTTATTTCTATGTTGTATTTTGGCCTACATTAGAAATTCTTTTCTTGTTGTGGTCCTGATTGTTAGACATATGAGTCTAAATATGGATCTTTATGGTGTTCATTACTTTTGAACCCTGTATAAAACTGCAACATTACGTATGTGGATGATGTTCTACTTCTTCATCTTTCTTCTAATATATCAGGCCTCCGTGACTTGTACACAAGATCTTCCATCTCAACCACCCAACCCTGTTGACTCTGCTTTTTCATTAATTTTTTTCTAAATCATGGTAGCATTGTCAAAATGGGTTACTTCTTCATAATGTAGCAGTTCAAGCATTTTTTTTCTTCTATAATTTTGAAATTTTTAAAATTTCTCTGCAGTTGGCTCTTGGCATTTGTCACAACTAATATGTATCTGTAACTTTATTTTTTCTTTTAAAAGTAAAACTAATGAGGTTTTTTTTGGCTTGTAACTGTAAATGGAAGGCTAGCGTTGGATTATTATTCTATGGAAAAATTACCAATAAGGAAGTCCTGATAAAATATTTATCACGCATGAACTTTTTCAGTCAACTTTTTTTTATACAAAATAATCACATTTTGTTCCTTATTCATATTTTTATCAAGATTTCGTTGTTTTTTTTCTAAATAATTCTCCCATATTCTTTTTTTAAAATAATGAGTAATCCTCTCTTTTTAACCCCACTTATTATGAAATAATTAAGATCATGCTCTTACTATATTGGCCAATGCTATATTTTCCAAATCTCTTGTATTACACCATGAGGTTTTACCAAGCAGACTAAGATTTGACCAATTTAAGTTGCTAAAACTTTCTAAATTGTATAGAAATCTTAGTTAGAATTTGATTTATTATCAATATAATTTTTTATTTACATTATCAATGAATAAGAAAATATCATAACATCATAGAAACTATTTTTTTCAGTAAAACTTTTAATTAGTTTTATTAAGTGATAATATATAACAACAATATTATAAAATTATTCACAATTAAATTCTATCACTATTCCATTCTATTTGGAAGGGTGGAAAAACAGGGTGAGCTTGTGGCTGATGCTAAATGGGCAGCCTAAGCCACAAGGAAAAACCAAAAAACAGGTAACGAAAAGACCAAAGAGAAAGAAAAGGCCACAGCACAAGTCCACAAGGACAAGCATGGCTTAAAATCTACGGAAAAGGTGATACCAAGATTTGGACCATAAGAGTTGATTCTACATAACTGATATAAAAGATTATTTTATTTCTAAAAGACTCCCTCTTATCAACTGTACTGATGATTCCGATTAAATAAATAAAATAAAGTAGTTAATTTTTATTTTACATTTTGTTAATTAATATAATCTCCGAGCTTGTTAACTAAATTACAGAAGGGAAGAAATTTTATTAGGAGAATCCCCAAAAGTTTATAAAAATTTCCTACCTCACACATGCACCAGATTTAATTGCTAACTACATGATCAACTTCCCTCTTACTTCTTTCGTTGTTCAGTATGATAAAATTAACACAGAATTTATTTTTCAAATATTTTTTATTTAGAGCCTCTAAGTTCCAAGTTTTGAAATATTGAAAATTTTCTGTAACCAAAACTGGTCCAATGCATTAGATGGTGAACCTTATATCTGAGAAAAGAGTAGTGATTCTATTTATATATACACTGGTCTCTCTTTGGTATATAAGGGAATCAAAGTGAACACTTTTTTCTTAACTTCTACCTTAACCTCTGTCCAATCCTGTTTGTGCTTCAGTGGCTGAGCTAACCTCTCTTCTCACCTTGATCAAGACTTTTTCCCAATAGATTGTATATCTGCGTGTAGACTCATGTTCAAGTTGCCATGTTGGAGGACCCAATAGTCATCAATTTTCGTCTCTTGAAGAATGCAAAGAGATGCCTCCTTTCTGTAGTGCTTCTCTTTCAAGTGTGTCTGAAAAGACCATATTTCTTCATTTATGGCCTCAAAATCTTTCTCAACATATTTGATATTGGTTTCAAGAGCCCGCTTTTCCTTCCTCATCTCCATTAACTCATTACCTATAGCCTTGTAGAAGTAAATCAAATTTTACTATAATGGCATTCATTGGGAAAGGAGTGCAACAAATGTGATCCAAAATCAATAGCCAAAGTGTATATATTCTACTTACCTTAACTGTGTTTCTCATACTATCTTTTGTGATCTTGGAGTTCCAAACTTTTCCACTCATAGTAGTACTGCTAGTAGCCTTTCTCTTTGCTGCTTCAGATTTGTTGATTTCTTCAAAGAGATTATTAAAATTCTTCTGGTTGTGGTTCTTATGGTGGTAAGCATCCATTGGGGATGTTGAAACAGCTCTATGCTGTCTCAACTTTTTCTTTCTTAAGATTTTCTTTTCCTCTACTAAATTTTTGCTCCTATGTAGCATCCAGAAGTTCAAGTTCTAAAGTCATCAATTGGGCCATGACAAATCAGAAAAGAAAAAAGAAAAGAAATAGAGTCAAAATTTAAGAGAACTCCTTGAAAGGATTTGATCAAGAGTATATATTTTGTTTTCTGTTCTTACATGGTTATCAACCTCTTCTTCTTTTCTGCTTAACTTGAGAGTTCTCCCCGTATATGCATTATTTGGAAAAGAGGATTTGTCTAGCTCCAAAACAAGTTTTTCAGCATGTCCTTTTTAATATCAACTCTTCCATTGAGTTTGAAACTGTAATAGTTCTTCAGATCTTCCAACCTTGAAAGCACCCGTTCCCGATCAAACTGTAGACAGACATTTTCCACAGAATGAGGTTCTTGATAGTACAATCAGTAAAATCCTTCTCAACAACTCAATTTTTGCCAAACCATGGTATAGATTTGAGAAAAGATTGATCACTAAATTATGAACATAAACTATCCAAGTTTTTCCCGTTTGATTGCTAGTGATACCTCGGGTTCAAAAACACAGAAGAATATCATCATTCATCAAGGCTATCAGTATTTTTACATACCACTTTTTCTTTGATCTTTTCAGATATCTGAAAGTGTTCTTGATCCATCTCAAACAGCCTTACTGCCTCTTTGATTCTGCTCATGGAATCTGCTTCTTTGGGCCAAATTTTGACAAAATAAAATGGCAGGATTTTCTTGGATACATGTCCTGCATCAACAACATCCTTTGATGAAAGGTCAAGATCTGCTCTCAAATTGTTTTGTTCACATCTGTCATTGTCAGCTTCGCCTTCAGGAAGTGATAGTGTTTTCTGCAACAAACTGGCTTCTGTTTTATCCATATAGCTGATTGTGCTGTGCTGAGCCTCACTTTAATCCAAAATTTGCATTGTAGGTTAATTTCAAA
The DNA here is from genome assembly GCA_023212625.1 of Styphnolobium japonicum. Lineage (NCBI taxonomy): Eukaryota > Viridiplantae > Streptophyta > Magnoliopsida > Fabales > Fabaceae > Styphnolobium > Styphnolobium japonicum. The sequence goes on from JALBWW010000014.1 coordinate 21,210,371, forward strand.
GTTGATTCTAACACGGTCACACTGGAACTTGACTAAGATAAAATTATTTATTTTGCATTCAATAGGTTCAAGGGCATTCACTGAAAATTTAGACAAGAAGAAACTAACCTCAATCTTTAGAGTTGTCTCTTCAGGCTCTTCCAAGAAATGAGAAATTTGATTACAGCTTGAATTGTCTGATTATAGTGTGAAGAAAAAAAACAATGTTGTTAGCTGTATACAGGCCATGCACCAGATTTAAGTTGTCATAGTCAACCCTCTTGCACCCCACGGCCAAGGAAGTCAACTTTACCTATAATATTGTTTGATTGCACTAGCAGCAGGCCACAAGGTGCAAGTTTCTGACCTCAAAATCATTGTTGTCTAAACTAGTTCGGATGGTTCAATCGTGAACTAGCAACCTAACCAGTTATGGTTTAACTCAATAACAAATTTTATGGTTAGATTAGTTTAAACCAATAAAAACTAATTAAATCGGCTGGTCAATAATTTTTTTTTTAAAAATAATATTTTTCACATTTTATAAATGTTTTCATAAATTTTACAAAATTACATGTAGATTATTTTTGTGACGTCATTTAATTTAATTAACTAATTTAACCGATTAAAACTGATTAAATCTGAATTGAAAGCATCACTCCATAACATACCTCCAAAGCATAGGAACCTTTTATCATAAAGTCATTTTTTTTTTTAGTACACGAAGTAGTCATTCATACATATCTGATACATACATACCTAAAAGAATTTACTCTGGGCTTCCATTGGGCCCATAGCAATGCAACAAAAAAGCCCATTCCTTCTCACCAGTCAAGCCCACTCCATGGATCATCTTCCCCAAATCTCAAAACCCTACAAAACCCCCCATCTTCTTCCCCCAAAACCCTTCGCCTCCACAGCAAAACCCTAAAACACCCCAATCCTTCCCAAATCATCATCGCAGCCATGACCGACCTCGAACCTTCTCTCTCAGAGAAGAAGAAGAAGAACAAAACCAAACACCAAAACAAAGAACAACAACAACAACAAGACCCAGAGTTCATGATCAAACCCCAAAGCTTCACCCCATCGATCGACACCTCCCAGTGGCCAATCCTCCTCAAAAACTACGATCGCCTCAACGTACGAACCGGACACTACACCCCAATCCCCTCCGGTTACTCCCCTCTCAAGCGCCCCATCGCCGAATACCTCAAATACGGTGTTCTCAACCTCGACAAACCCGCCAACCCTTCCTCCCACGAGGTCGTCGCCTGGATCAAACGGATCCTCCGGGTCGAAAAAACGGGTCACAGCGGAACCCTAGACCCCAAAGTCACCGGAAACCTAATCGTCTGCATCGACCGCGCCACGCGCCTCGTCAAATCGCAGCAGGGCGCCGGAAAAGAGTACGTCTGCATTGCCCGGCTTCACTCCGCCGTCGCCGACGTCGCCAAGGTTGCTCGCGCCCTCGAAACCCTAACCGGCGCCGTGTTCCAGCGCCCGCCGCTGATCTCCGCCGTGAAGCGGCAGCTCCGGATTCGGACCGTCTACGAAAGTAAGCTCCTTGAGTTTGATGTCAATAGAAATTTAGTTGTTTTTTGGATTTCTTGTGAAGCTGGTACTTATGTGAGGACAATGTGTGTTCATTTGGGTTTGATTCTTGGCGTTGGAGCTCATATGCAAGAGCTTAGGAGGGTTCGTTCGGGGATTATGGGTGAGAAGGATAACATGGTTAGTATGCATGATGTTATGGATGCTCAATGGGTTTATGATAATTATAGGGATGAGAGTTATTTGAGGAGGGTTGTTATGCCTTTGGAAGTTGTTTTGACTAGTTATAAGAGGTTGGTTGTTAAGGATTCGGCTGTTAACGCGATTTGTTATGGTGCCAAGTTGATGATTCCTGGGTTGTTGAGGTTTGAGAATGATGTTGAGGTTGGGGAGGAAGTTGTGCTTATGACTACTAAGGGCGAGGCGATTGCGCTGGGGATCGCGGAGATGACTACTGCTGTTATGGCTACTTGTGATCATGGTGTGGTTGCGAAGATTAAGAGGGTGGTGATGGATAGGGATACTTATCCGAGGAAATGGGGTTTGGGACCGAGGGCGTCCTTGAAGAAGAAACTGATTGCTGGTGGGAAGCTGGATAAGCATGGGAAGCCGAATGAGAATACTCCTCAAGAGTGGCTGAGGAATATGGTTTTGCCGACTGGTGGGGATAGTTTAATTGCTGGTATTGCTGCTGCTGAAGAACCAGATTCGGTGAAGAAGGAAAAGAGTAAGGGTGAGGATGATGATGGGCAGGGGCGTAAAAGGAAATCTGTTGATAGCAGTGGTAGCCCTGCTCCTGTTTCTACGAAGAAGGTCAAAGTTGAAGAAGTTGAAAAGGTTGTAAGAGAAGAGACGGTGAAGGTTAAGAAGGTGAAAGATGAGGTTGTGGATATTGAAGTTGAGAAGAAGGAGAAGAAGAAAAAGAAGAAGAAGGATAAAGAGAATGATGTAGTGGCATCTTCGGATGAGGAGAAAACTGAAAAAGAGAAGAAAAAGAAGCACAAGGAAAAGGTGGAAGCCACTTCACCAGAGAAGGACAAGTCTGACAAGAAGAAAAAGAAGAAGGACAAACATGCTGAAGATAATGCTATTGCTAATGAGTTATCAACGAAGATCCTTAATGGAAAGGATGATAGTGATGTGGATCGAAGTGAGAAGAAGAAGAAGCATAAAAAGAAGAAAAGTAAAGATGCAGATGAAGAATAGACGAAAGTGTACTTAGAAGTTTGGTTGATTAAATGCTTTCTGTATCGCCTCTCTTTCAGATTTTCACTATTTGTAGTGAGTATGCTGTTTCTCTTCAACATTTTGATGTTTTAATGTTTTTCTTTTCTTTTTCGTTTTTTGCCTTTTTTTTCCCAACAGTTATGCTTCTGAAAATCTGTGGTATGCTTAATATGTGTATCCTTGGGTTGCCTATAGCTTGTTACTTTGGATGAGAATCCACAGACTTGGTTATATTGGCTAGTTAGTGTATCTGTAGGACCTTTGAATTGAAATAGTTCTAATAATAGCAGTTTTTTTTATTGTCATCCCTTTCTTTTGTTTAACAGAAAACCTCTTGGTATCTATTGAATATTTTCATTCATTTTAGGGTTTAGGGTTTATTAAATATTTTCATCATTTGTTACGGATTATTTAATGAAAAAATTATTTTTTTAAAGTAAGAAATCATTTTTAATGATGTTGATTGTGTTTATGTAAGTTTATTAAAAAAATTATTTGTTTTAAAAAAATTATTTTTGTGGTTAAAATGAAAAGTTATTCTCATTAGTTTTTGAAAAAAATTTCTCTCAATCGAAGAGAGAGAAACTACTCATTTAAAAAAATAATTTTTATGATTGTAAACAAACACAAAATAACTTTTGCTTTTTTTAAATATTTCTAAAATAATATCTCTAAATTATTAAAAATCAAAATTAATTTTTTTTAATTTATAACAACCGGACCCTTACAAACAGTTGTGAAGAAGGGGGGAGTCCAAACTGATGATTTTGTTCTGATTGCCATTTATTCAATTCTCTTACCATATTTTGAATTGGCACTCACATTTAATTTTGTTTATTTATTAATAAATGTAAATGATGTCACTCATGGCTGTAAATTTGCAGCTTGCTAGTATAAAATTTATTTAATCTGAATTGAATCATAAATTGGTTCTATTGCTCTACTTTATAGAGAAAACAGGATTTAACTAAAGCAGGATGCCCTTGCTTAGTATAAGTAATCTAATTGAATATTTCATCAGGTCCTTGTGTCCCGTTTCGATCACTTTTTTTTTTAGTTTGCAGATGCCAAGCCTTTTCAAATTAATAGGAAGCAATACCAGTGTTTATACATTTGTTAACTTACAGCCTTATTATGTTATAACTGGTAGCATAGTTTATTTTGGCCCTGTGGGTCGGTCCCATTTGACTAGAAAAAATTCTTTGGGACAGACCAACATTTTCTAGGACTCATTTTGTAATGACTTGTGTTGGGTTGGCCTGACAAAAGAAAAGAATCTATAGCCTAAATGGGCTAGTTCATTCGATAGCGCTATATTTGTTTCGAATAAAAAAAAAAGTCATTGCTAATGTTTTTTTTTAAGACATAAGGGACCTGTTTCTTCCAATTACACAATACGTCAATTTTTTTTTTTGCCGAATATGTTCTCTTTAATTAAATCAATAATTTTAATTCATTTTTTCCTATTATTCCCGGTAATTTTTTTTATAGATATTAATCAAAGAAGAAAGAAAATTATATTTTTGTTTTCTTAAAAAAATTTAAAACAAATTATATTACTTATATGCAACTGCACTGTAAAATTTTTATAATTTAATGCTTTAATAAATATGCTCTTGGCCTATTTGCTAATGTGCATAAGGATAGTAATAGGGCAGAACGAGTGTGATCTCAAAATTTGAAAATCTCTACTAAAACCCAACTCTTATCTGCGAAAATCATCGCGCTTGTGGAAATGGCTTGGTGATCTCATCTAAACACTTTAAAAATGGCTGTTATACACATATTAATATTGAATGTTTTTCGTACACCATGAATACTTCTAGTTTGTATTCTCTAATTTTTTTACTTTTTTGTTTTCGAATTGTTGTCAGAAGTGGAACTAGAGCAATTAATTTATTTACTATTTTATTTTACTGTATATCTAATCAAAACTGTAGAGAAGTTTTCTGTCTATGGGATGCTTCTTAGATGCCAGCTCTCATGCTTGAAAATATCAAAACTAAAAGTTAAAGCATTTGAAAACAGACTTGCATTAAGAACTTCACCTCAAGATTTTGACCAAACCAATGAATACACCAACATAGGTCAAACACAAAGCTTTTGCATATATTCATGTTCCATCGTCTTTGTTCCAAGAAAACCTCCGAACCTTCTGTGAGAGATTCGTACATTACCACTACAGATGCTACTTCCCCAGTAGAAACCTGAAAGGTAATAGCAATTGGATTCAAAGCTTCTGATCCCAACAGATATTTTCCCAACCAATCAACTTGTTCACAGCCTCAACAAGTATAAATGCTTCCCCATTTTCCTTAGAAACCAACCCGAGTTTTCCCCTGCCATGGGTTTGTACGTTATCTTATCATCAGAACCAAGCTAAGTACCATCCTATCATTTGTCACAGGAGACAAATTCCTTGTGTACAACTTAAGCCATTTGGAAAAAAAAAAAAGAAACATGATAATTCAATGGCTAAGCTTCATTGGGCTGTGAGGCTGCATTGACCAATCGAACATATATGTGAGGCTCAAGGTTTTGTATGTTTCTTAGTTGAAGTTGAATGTTCGGTTTCATATATTCCACTGATAATAATAATATTTTAACTGCAAAGTTTCTAAGTGTCATTGGACAATCATGCTCTACTAACCATTTTATTAAGCCTAGTCAAATCCATTGTATGTCAATATGCATATGGAATCAAGATGTAGCTCCAAACAAAGCTAAAAGGCCCCACAAATTGATTAGGCAATAGCAATCCAACAGTCAAGTAGGAGCAAGTTTTTTGATAAGCATTGAACGGAATATGCAACTTGTAGACATGACAGGCACACACCAAAGTTCAATGCATTGATTTTGTCGACTAAATCTTTTTCTTCAATTTGGTCGGTTTTCTTTTTCCTCATTAGTTATTATATTATCTCTTTCATCACCTTTTATTTAAACTTCTAGTATAAAATAATAACTAATGAGAGTAGTAAAATAAAGAACAGAGGGAGTTGAGGTGGTATTTTTTATTAACTAATTTTTTTTTATAAATATGTAATTGTATTTATAGCTTCAAGTTTTAGTTTTCTTAATATAAATAAGCTTTAATTTAAAAAAATAACAAAAATATAAGATGAAAATGTATCAAAGAATGTTTAATTAATATCAGAGATAAACAAAACAGGAACAATTATAATACCAATATTAAATGATATTAGGTATGTGAAAATAAGAATGTTAAGTTATATATCTTTAAATCGTATAACAGAAATTACTTAACTCATCAATTCTAAACACTTAAAAATCACAAATTTTCAATATATGTTTATATGTGTAAGGAATTAAATAAAGAGTAAACACTCATTTTAATCAGTAAAAGATACAAGTATCATTAGTTTGATATTTTAATATCATTTTTTATATCAAATTGTTCCTTTTAAAAGACTTATTTAATGTTAAAAATAACATAAAAAGACTTATTTGATGTCAAAAATAATATTAAAAGACCAATTGATGTCAAAAAATGACTTTGAAGGATAATTATATGTAAAAAAAATTACTTTGATATATTTATTATTAAATTTTTTACTAATAACATTTATATTTTTAAATAATTAAAAGAAGTGTTTACTTTTAAATAAAATAATATCTCATGGATCGCTTAGACTAAATTAATAAGGATTTGATTTCTCTCTGGTAACAAGTCCATCTTGTAGGAGAGAGAAAGAGATAACAAAAATTTGCATTTTAATTATTAAAATATGTTTCTCTCTTTCTGTCACTTATCAAAATAATGTTGTTATAGGAGGGATCCAAATCCGATTAATAATAATATGCAATTCTAGTTTTACAAATGCTGTTTTACAGACTAAAATTTGAAAATGTTAAACTAAAATTCAGTTCTCAATAATTTGGTAAATAACTATATACTAATATATCATGAGTATTCAAAATATTATCTGAAAATAAAGGTGGATAATTATTTTCTATCCTTTTCTTTTCCCTTTATTTATTTATTTATCCTTCATAATACGAATTGCATAATAAAGTCAACCTTTACCCTTCCTTTAGTCATGTCATCTGTGGTTAAGATTTTGTTTTTGGTATGATACTCTTCGTTTACATTCTTACCAAACTCCAATATCACATACGGTCATGAGTCATGAATTAGCACCGAGGCTATATTTTTCTCAAATTTTAATTTTTATTTTGGGGGCATGGTATTGGTAGGGGCAGTGTAGGGACTTTTGCCGACTTGTTTTAAATTTAAGAAAATTTGTGCCTTAAGGAAATAGACAATGCATGGCTATGCCTTTTGGTAACTTCATTTGAGAGAACTAAACTGTATAGAATAATAAATACTTAGGGTAAGTTTGGTATACCCTTAATTAAAAAAATTAGGGATGAGTTTTAGCTGATTATTAAACTAAAAAGACCGAAGGGGCACCGTGAAAGAAGAAGAAGAAGAAGAAGAAGAAGAAATGAGAAGGAAATAAGAAGAGGAAACAAACGACAAAAAAAAAAAAACCCTTAAAAAGTATTCATTTGATGGACTAGAATTCGATATATTAATATGTTAATTAGCATATATACAATATGTAGTAGAAAAAATAAATAGCATCTTTTGCCTATATTATATGTTTATTTTATTTGGACCACTAACAAAATCTTTTTGAAGAAAGGAAAAAGGTGCCGTAGTAAGTCTTGAATAACCATCAAAAGAAGCTCAGACGAGCTTTTGTCATTTGAACGACTCAATACTCTTTCTTAAAGGTTTGTCAGCAAGTCTTATTTGAAAATAATCCAACCATATTCTAACTTTTAATCTACCAAAGAAAAGTGATAAGAAGTTAATTAATGATTCAACTTTAAAGATTATTTAACCACCATTTTATCATCTCATTAACTTGTTCAATAAAGAAAAGTGATTTCAAGACTTGATGATCATATACTCACCAAAATGTGTGGATGAATTTTCAGTATAAGAAAATGCCTCCCTTCACATATGATGTAGCAAAAATTTCTTGTAATGAAAAATTATATTATCCTTTAACAAATTTTATTAAAATTATATTAACCTTTCTTCTAATTTTAAAAATTACATTGAATATAAAACCGTATAGCTAGTTTCTACAAACATAAACAGAATCTCATAAATTATCTAAAGCTCAAACCACATTAATGAAGTTTGAACTGAAACGAGGACCACACAACGCAAAAGAAGTTAAGATTCATGAGTCACAACACCCAAATATTCCTCTAACTTTAACTCCCAAATATCATTCACTGGATTCTTTTCTTTTCCATTTGCATTTATATGTTCACACTTCTTGGTGACCATCGAGAAGGTTAAAAAGATGAATGAATCAATCTGTAGAAAGACAATCAATACACTAGCAGCTCTTTTTTGCTGCATAAGCCTTTTGGCAACAACTTTATAGCTAATATGCTTTGAGATGGGTCTAGGGATTATTATACTAATTCTTTTTAGGGAACAAGTGCATTTGATTTTTTCTTCTTCAAGCATGCATCATCTCTCCCACCATGTGTGTGCAATTCTCATCACCCCATTCGCAACCACTAGCTAGCCTAGCTATATGCACAATTTGCTCCCTTTATTCCCTTGAGCAGGTGTTATATCTTTGTTGGTTTAATTAAGTAGAGTTAGCATATTGAATTAAACTGATAACGAGGTTGAGTCAACTATTACGGATTAAAATATTTTACTTAAAAGGTTTAAGTTTGATTTTCAATATCAGCAAAACTCTTTAATAAATAATATGTAAGTGCTATTGTAAGCCATTATTTAAAACTTGTGACATATCCTAAACTTTATCTCACCATAATAAAATTAAAAGCATATTGAATTCAAGTATGGCATGGGATAAAAATCAATACCAATTTGTCCGCGTTAACCATTTGGCAGTTGAAGCTGACCCAGAATAACATTGGTAAAATAATATATCTAACGAAATGCACCATCACTATTCTCATTCCCATGAAAATGAAATAAAAGAATCATTAGTTTCCTTAACTTCTTTTCACTAGCTTTTTAACTAACAACCCTTGGCAATCCTATAGATCATGTTTGTGGAAATAGAAAATGACAACACATAGTTTTCTCTCATAATTCAAACGATTTTTTTTTTTTATATTGCTTCTTTTGTAATGAATCCACACCAACTTCTTTTAAGTCACCAAATTTTATTGAATAAATTACACTACTGTTTTTCGTTTATCTAAATCACACTTATTCCTATTGTGGTGCGTATAAAAAAGGTTATGTAAAGGTATAAGTTAGCAAAAAAAATATAAAGTGAAGGCACTATTTTATGATGAAATTAAGGTAAGATGAAATAATCTTGACTATTAAATCATACATAGATGATCAAAATTAGAAGTTACTTAAATATTACAAAATTACTTAAAAAAATTATATGACTTTATAATCTATAAAATTTGTTCCTCTCACTCTTACAATAAACTATTTCTCTCACTTGATATGTATCCTAATAAAATATTTTTTAAAAGTTTAGAAAGAAAAAAATTGCAGCTTATTTTTCGCACAATTAAATTTATTTTTAAATAATTTAAAATCACATTAATATTTTTCTGCATAAATCTCTACATTATTTAATAATTTTGTATATATGTGTCTTTTTTATTGACCAAAGCTTTTTTTTTATCTCTTTACTATTTCTAAATATTTAATTGATAAAAATTAAATAGATAATACTAAAACAAATTTTTATAAGAAAAAAATACAATTAATATCTAGACTTTGTTAAATTTTCTGTAAACATATAAAATAATATTAATATTACAATTTAAAAGTACTTTTTTCCCCTAACTAGTGCATTCGTAGATGAAACTCGCTGATGTCATTGTGAGAAGTTGAAAAACAACCCAAATTTAAAAAAGCAAAAAGTTAGTGACTTTTTTTTTTCTGCATAAAACAGTTTGCGTGACTTTTTTTGTCAGCAAAGAGAAAAAAGGTCATGCTAACTTTTTTTCGTAAGAAAAAGAAAAAAGTAACCATCACTAGTGAAACTAATCTTTCTCTATACCAATAGGAACTGCGGCTACCTCTCAGGTCTCACCCTTGTTGCCCTGTTTTCATTTTTAATTTTCGTCCTACGTGCCCAGAAAAAAGAAGATAGATATTAATTAAAGAAAGAGCAGTAGTTTTGTCTATGAAATCGATTGCTGAATTAAAATTATTATTCCACACTTTTTTATATATAAAAAGTTCATTCTCATAAAATAAAATCTCAATTTTAATATATTAATTTTGTACTAATGTTTAAAATAATTAATTAATTTTTCTAAATATATAAGAAGAGTATAAGATTATTAAAAAAAATGACTTAATTTTAATTGACATAAAAATTGGTCACCGTATTTTTTTTTAAAAAAAAATCTTAAGAGAGTTAAGGCCTTGGGAGACCAATCAAATATTGTAATCACTGCTACATAAAAATTCAACATAATGACACTCAACTAAATCTACTTCTCTTTGGAACCAAAAAAAGAAAACCCTTATCCAATAGCTGTAGCTCAAATAGTATTAGATCCCTTTAGAGTTTAGACTGCTTGTACTTGTAATAGAATTCTACACAAACCGCCATTGCACTTCACCTTATCCTCTTCTTATTAGATTTTCAAACCTCTTTTATAATAATATAAAAATAAAAAACCTTGGAACTAAATCAACTCTTTGCGACATTCATAACTCAACCATTTAAAAGGAGCAATTATAACAACTGAAATATATTATTATATATGATATTACATTTATGTTTATAATAAAACCAGAGCTGCGGGCTACATGTACCTCTTGCAGCCTCCTCAACCCCCTCACTTTGAGTAAAAACTAATTAAAAAGGGTTGCTAATGCCTAATGCTGGGTAATTAATATACCAGCAACAGCCATTACACTTTAGAAACACTTTCACATTAGAACATCATACACACACCCCCCCCCCCCAACTCACATTTATATTATATTATATAATAAATAAACTCACTTTCACTTTTCCTAAAACTACCCTTCTCTTAACTTTTTGTTACCCTTCCCACTTCAAACTTTCCCGGGAAAATAGAGGAAAATTAGGAGGGAAACTGAACCAAACAAGGCAAAAAATAAAGCCATTGAAAAGTATTTGATTTTTTTTCCCCCCATTTTCAGACACGGAAATTCTTTCCCATGAAGGTTTGACCGAACTGCCAATTGGGTGGTGCCACGTTCCAGGCGGTGGAGGTGCGTCTGTCACTGCCCGTGACTCTGAAGGAGAGGGCCTGGCCAATCAAAACGGCGTCGGATTGCCAATTTTGCCCCCAGTTGCGGCTCATGCTCATCCACCCAGTGTTTGTTCCTTTCACACTCACGCGCACGATATCCCCTGCACCCGCGACGTTGCTGACCAAAACCAAGTTGAAGTAACGGAAGCCGTTGATTGTGAATCTGATTCCTCCCTTCTTTCTGCATGGCACCCTGCAACCAAATAAAAAGTCTTTTTAAAATTTATATTCAATTTTTGAATTTTTTATTATAGTCTTTTGATTTAATAAGTTTATCTAAATTATTTTATTGAATGAGAACATGTCATGTTAAAAATTTTGTCCATTTAAAATTAGCACATTAGTAGTCATTTGACACATAATTATTTCACAAAATAATTTGAACGAAAAATTAATATATGATACTACCGAAATTGAATGTAATTGATAAATTAGGAAAAAACTACAATTAAAATCAAATAAAAAGTTAATTAAGGAAATTAAAAAAAAATAAGTAACATCAATCACTGTGACGGTTAAAATTCCCAAGGTTTGACTAGTACTTTTTGGTATTTTTTAATGTTACAAAGCCCCAAAATTTTGTACCTTTTTTTCTAAGAATGTGACGCAAAGAGGGCATGTAACTGATGTTTTTTCTGACTTTAAGGCCTGATTTTCCGGGAATTTTTTTTTATTTTTCTTAGTATCATTTTACTACTATACCCTCTAAGGACAGATGAATTTACAGATGACAGATCGAGCATTTGAGTGGCTATAATGCCATCGGACAACTGCTATTTTTGACAACGATTGAGGTTATTTTGGCCATTTGGTGGCAACCACCCAAAGTCCCAAACAAAAGCATACCAAGCCAAAAACACCGAAAGCGCCCAAAAGCCAAAAAAGAAAAGAAAAAGAACAAATAAAGAAAGAGAAAAGCTTCTTATTGATTTTTTGATAACATCTCACAAATTAACTGTTCAAAATTTCAAATCAAAATCCCCTCAGAAAATTAATAATGATAATTATTACAAAAAATTTCCCACCGTTACATGTTTGAAGGCATTATTATTCATTACTCAATGCATGGCTAAGCAATGAGGCTGTTCGGTGAGGTGTGTAGCAATTTTGACAAAGGAAAAAATGGGTCTTTCTGTTGGTTTCTGTTTGGGTAATCGACAAAAAGAAAACCTGAATGGGTATGAAACTGCTGAGGAGATTGTAATAGAGTCTTATGTTTGTTTCGCAAGAAAATCAGCAGGGAAAAAATAAGAATAAAAATAAAAATAAAAAATTCAAATTTTTGACTTAGATCAATAGTTTAATACCCACTTGAAAAGAAAAAAAACTATGCAGACTCAAAATTTTCTTTTGGTTTCTTACTAGCTTCTCCCTTATTTTCTCGGCATCCAAACATGTGAAAAGGTGACAAATTGAAAGGAACCCAGAAAGGGTAAAGCCAAGGCAAGAAAAGGGGTTGGTGGACTCACCGGCGGTAAGCGACGGGGACGATTCCGGCACGGTACTGAGCGATCTTGAGGAACATTGGCATGGCAAGGTCAAAGTGTGGGCGAGGTGGGTTGCACCAGCCACCATTGTCGCTTGGTTGAGCAAAGTTTGGTGGGCAAAAGTTGGTGGCAGTGACTATGATGGAAGGGCTTCCAGGGTTGCACCAATGGGGATCTTGGTCACACTTGAGCTCAAAGCATGAACCACAGCTAAGGCCATTGTTGAACAGTGCTGTGCTCAGAGCTGCAGTGTTCACCCCATAGCCTTGGCTGTACAAGTTTCCATACCCACATGCACCACCTGAAAGTAAAAAAAGAGGCATATCAAATATGTTCATTGCATAATCATTTCAAAAAGTTTTTGGCATGAAATTGAAATTTCGCTGCATGTTGCATTTGAATTTTCTCTAGATTTAACAGACAAATGGGAAAGAGGGGAAAATGGAAACTTTATGTTATAAAGGGGTTTTTTACTTCATGGGTAGGATACAAGAGAACACTAGTGTGCATTTGGAATAGAGAAATGGGTTTGGAAAAATGAGTCACAGAAAAAAAAAAAAAAAGAGATTTTGATATGGTAAGAGAAACATATATCATAAAGTTTTTTGACTTAGAATGCTACAAAAACGATTTAAGAAAGTAGAATTTGATGGAAATTTTGAAAATGCAAAATGGTGAGCTTAGAGAGACTGTGTGAGCACAGAGAAAGCAAGAAGCTGAAGATGATTTGGGTTAAGTGGGGTAGCAGAAAACAGAGCGGAACAGAGCAGAGCAGAGGAAAACAGGGGTGAGTAGAAGAGGAAGGTGAAGAGTGAGAGGAAATGTGGGGTTATACCCATTGTTCCAGAGGCATCGCTGCCACCGTAGAAAGTGGCATGAGCACTCTGCCAGGGGCCTCCGCTGTAAACTCCAGGGATTCGAGCACTGGTTGCAACGAAAAGGGAGACCAATGATGTAATGCATAGCAGAACCATTCCAGCCATTGCAGGAGAGAGAGAGAGAGAGAGAGAGAGGAGTAGGTTGGTTATGTTGGTTTGAGGCGAATGGAAAGTGAGGAGAACGTAAGGGGTACTTATGGAGGAAGACCAAAGAGTGGAGGGAATCAGGTGAGGGGACTGCAGCTGCAGTAGTGTCTGAACTAATAACCCTCTAATTAATGTAGCTTGCTTGCTTCTCTCTCTTCACTCTCTTTCTCTCTCTATGTGATCTTGTTTTATGGCCATGGAGGAGCTTTTCTTTCTTTTTTAATAATTAAATCATAGTTCAAATGGATCAATTTTTTTTTTCTTTTCTTACAAGAAATGTTTGGGTCACCTGTTATTAAATAACAGATATTACTTTAGTATTTATTTATTTTTTTAAATATTGATATTTAAGTAATTTGTTAAATATTTATTAATTATTATTTATTTTTAGTTAATTTTTAACTATTTATTATAAAATTAATAACTAATAAATAATTTATAACTTATTTAAATACCATATCATTAGAATACCATAACAAATGGAACATGATACATATACATGTGCATCACACATGGTCCTTCCTCATGTTATTTTGTTTGGTCAGAGTGAGCAAGGCAAGTTGAAGTTTGATTCTGGGAGAAGAAATGGCAAAAAAGCACATGACGCATCTTGGAATCACATAGATAAAATTGACATGAATTAGGGAGGCCCAGCTCTTGATTTCATACTAAAGCCATGATTCATGTTATCTACAATACAAGCAAAGTCTAGTCATATTTAGCTTATCCTATGAGATAGTTCTTTTCTTTTTAACATCCAATTTATAGCCTCTCAATTGAGCATTTAAAAACTAGAAATACTTACACTTTGGATCAAAACAAAATAAAGATAATGACATTTATACTGGGCATCATAAAATTTGTACAAATAACAATAAAAATCGTGGAGTCATTATTATGCTAAGTTCTTCAAGTATTTTTTTTTTTTAATCTATACAACAATATTTTTTTCTTATAAAAATATAAATAAAACAGATAGTTGTTGTAGGGAACATCTGCTTTCTCTCAACTTGTTTGACTTGGAATAAATATCAAGTAATCGTTTGGAGCAAGTTCCACTCGTAGATTAATGTTAACCATTGAGATGCCCTTTTCTTGTTTGTGGATTGGAATATGTCTTTTATGTTTAAAACTAATCTCCAAGATATTTTCTTGAAAATTCCCAAAGACAGTCGACAAATTAATTCCATCAACAACGGGAAGCACCTAGTTTTTACGATTTCTAAGAAGTGACTTTAATCTAATGGCTTTGATTTGATCAAATCTTGATCTACCCATCTTTGTTATGTGTTCCTCTCAAGTAAAAAAATAATAGAGAAAAGAGATAAGAGAATAGGGAATCCAAAGGCCCCATGGAATGAATGAATATTGTTTTTTTTTTCTCGACTTTTTAGTTAAAAAGGAAAAAACAAAGAACTATTAATTTACTTAAGTGAGTTGATTACATATTTATCTTATTTCAATAAGGTGTCGCAATTAAAAATTTTTAATAAATTAATTTTAATTTATTGTTTGTATAAAAAAATTATTGTCATTTATTTCTATGTTAATAAATTATTAAATTTTTTTTACTATTATAATAATTATTTAAAAAATTCATTTATTTAATAATATATTAACAAATTATTAAATAACAATATAAAAATAAATAAATAAAGTTTTTAAACCCTTGAAGTTGAATGAAAAGTGAAGACGAAGGGGGTGTAAATTTGGGATCATTGTCCGTATTGTAAATATGTAAGGTGTGTGAGGGTAATATGGTAATGGGACATTAACCTTATGTGGGATCCACCTCTCTCTTTTGTTACTTGCTCGACTCTGCTTTACGCCCTCCCACTCCCAACGGTTTGCGCTTTTTCATTTTCCTTTTCACTTTGTTCGCAAAACGGTTTTAACTGTTTTAAGGAGCCAAGTAAAATGGATTAAATTTTGTATTATCTAAATAATATTTAAAAAAATTGTACAAAATCAAAGAACAATTTTAGGTATTTAAATACACATTCAAAAATTAAAAAAAAATCTTGTATTAGGTCAAAATATCTGAAAATTCATGTATAGGATTTCTTTATATTGAAACAAATTTTTAAATAAAAAACTATTTTTTAAAAAATACAAACATTTAAATAAAATGGATAAAAATTTACATCACTGCTATTTAAATATGCATAAAAGTTTAAAGTAAAATTAGTTATTTTATCCGTGCTTTGCACGGGTTATTTTATAATTTATAATTTTATTTTTTATTTATAATTATTATTTTAAATATATTCAATTTATAAAATGATTTTTATAAAAATTCTTATAAATAGATGAAATTTTTTTTAAAATTAATTTTTTATGTTTGAAATAATTCATTTTATTTTATTTTATCCGTACTTTGCACATTTTTTTTATTTTTTATTTTTTATTTTTAAAAAAAATAATATTTTTATATATAATTATAATTTCGTATATGTTAAATTTATAAAGTATTTTTTAATAAAAATTCTTAAAAGTAAAAAAGTAAATACAGGAAACATTATAAATTAATTTTTTATATTAGAAATGTTGTCTATTTTTTTATTTCACTATTTAATTCTTTAAATTTTAATTATATACTTTGATAACATTTTACTTCTTAATATAATTGTCTTTTTAAATTTTATTATTTCATTTATGTTAATGTTACCATGTATTTAATGATATAATTATATTTAATGATACTATTAATTGTTTCAAAAGACAATTTTACTTTTTTTTAAAGTAATGTTTATATATATAATTATGATTTCATATATGCTAAATTTACAAAGTATTTTTTAATAAAAATTCTTAAAATTAAATACAAGAAACATTATAAATTAATTTTTTAAATTGGAAATGTTGTCTTTTTTTCATTTCACTATTTAATTCTTTAAATTTTAATTATATACTTTGATAACATTTTACTTCATAATATAATTGTCTTTTTAAAATTTATTATTTTATTTATGTTAATGTTACCATGTATTTAATGATATAATTATATTTAATAATACTATTAATTGCTTCAAAAGACAATTTTACTTATATATATATAGATTTGTGCTCAATTCATCACCTATTTAAAGGATCATTATTATATATGTATTTAGAACGTATATACCTTGAATACTGAACTAATTGACATCTCTAAGTTTAAAATGTTTTGATGTTTGCATAAATTGCACTCACTTTTTCTATTATTTTAAAAAAATTATAAATATTTTCATTGTTTTGGATTATTAAATTAAATATAAGTCTAACAAAAAAATCTATATTTATTTAGTGTAACTGATAAACTTCAATTTTTCTTACATCAGACTAAAATTAAAATTTAAAACTCTATTTCATCAAATAAATATTGAACTGGTACAACAAAATGTCCATACTAAGTCATTAACACCATCTCTTTGGCCATATATCTCCACATATATGTTTTATTATAACAATTTATATTTTTTCCGTATAACTATATTTAGTTATGTATATATTAAGATTATATATCACATTGATCTTAGAAACTATTATACAATGATACATGTAGTATAATTTTTATCAACATTATTTATATATATCTCCACATATATATTTTAATATAAAAGTTATATTTCAATCACTATATATGTGTGTGTATATATATATGCCTGGGATTATATGAATTTTTTTTATAAACTTATATATAATTTAATGAATGTAAATACATTTAAAGTTAAATTAAAAAGAAAATTGTCATTTTTATTTTATAAATTAGCAAAACTATATCACATTGATATAAAAAATATTTTATAAAAGGACAAGAAAGTATGTACGCTGGTTACAATCTAATGTGGAAAAAATGATTTTGTGGCAATTTCGAAGGGTCAGGAACCCTAGTAGATGCCAAAAGGCCGATAAAAATGACATCAAAAATATTAAATCAGTGAGAAAAAAAAAGAGAATTAAAAAGAAAAAGAAATAAGAACACAGGCACCGCACGTAAGTGGAGGCGTAGCATTGGTGGTCACATAAAAAATCCTAAACCCATGTGCGGTGTCACTTCACAACTTCTATGCTGATTACGTGTCAAAGGCCCAAACATTGCCTTATAATTCAGTCTCCCAAATCCTAATTTTTCATTGAAAGAGCTCGAGTCACGCCAAATCTTTTCTATAACATTTGATCTCGGGATTAAATTTTTTCAGGCCACTTTTTCTTAACTAGCATAACAAGCCAATGGGTATAATTTGCTTATCTAGTTAGACCTTTGACTCACTTGGTTAAAAAAATTAAAAAAAAAAACTTTAGCATAACAATCCTTTCTTCACACTAGTCTTACGCTTTACATTGATGATCTCATTTTCAGTTTGTTTATATTGCAATAAATTTATGAATTTTTTATCCTCTTTAACTGAATTTATTAAAATAATTTTTGAAAACTTATAGAAATTGTTTTACACTTATTTTTATAAAGTTAGAAATTAAAACTTATGAAAATAAAAATTTATGAAAATTAAAAATAACTTAGGCAATAATTATTTTTATAATAATTTTTTACTAAATCATCCTTAATAAATTATTAACATTTTATTCTTATATAAATATTTTTAAAAATGTCTATTCAAAGTTTCAAACATTATTAAACTTATTTTAAATGAAACTTAATTATGACATCAAATTTTATTTAATAAAATTTACACAAATTAAAGTTTATTTAAAAAATTTATACAAACAAGACCTTAAACCTCTTATCTACCCAAGAAAAATATAACAAGATAATGCCTGAGAACTTTAGTTGAAGTCCATTTAGGAACTGCTTGATCTCCAAATCGAAACTTATTCAGGCCTCTTCTCCTTATTAGGTCTACGACCTCATTTGTAACCAAAAAAAATAACAATAACAGGGATAATGTGTTAATGACACATGTCAAGCTCTGCACATATGTTGCTTTCAGTCTCAACAAGCTTGCGGTAATATTGTTTTGGTTTATACATCTGCTGATTGAAATGAATGGCTCATTGATGAGCCTCACACTCACACTCACTCACTCACACTTGACATAACATAAAACGGTGTTATTAAGTTTTAAATCCAAATGCATGAATGGGTGCACAGTGACACGTAAGCCATGGAATAAAAGCGACTCTGTCACCGACCAACCAGATCTTGCAGGTCTTCCACGTCAGCACGTGGTTCAACCACACATCAACAACCAATGCATACCAAGACATGTGAACTTGCCACCAAGATCGCAACCCCATGTTGTGTTAGCCATGTGATTCTTTTTTTCTTTGCCACAATTTTCTCTATTTTTTAATATTATTATTTCTATTTCCATCCAATTTTATTTAATTTCCTCCATCTCTCTCACTCACGCCTTCCCATGACCATTTTTATTTTATTTGATTAATCTTATCTATACAATTATCACATTCACAATTGCACACGCAATTTTATTTTATTTTATTTTAACGAAATTAAAAATATTCATATTATATTATACGAAATGAATAATTTTAGGACTCTTTTTTAAATAACAGTGATATCTACAAATACAACATAAACTAACACAAAATAGAATAATTGTAAGATTTCGAATTTTGTGTGCTTTCCTAAACAATAGTAACCCAGTCTAGCCAAGGGGAGAGCTTCTCTTTGTAGATCGTTCTTAGTGAGGCTGCTTTTCATTCAGTGCAGCTGAGGAACACCCCCATGTGTTTGGGTTGATCAGCTTCATCCTTAGGCAACTGGTTTTCTCCTCTATTAGATTTTAATTTGTAGTTTTTTTTTAGCACTATCTAATTTGTTTCTCCTTATGGGTACGACAATTAGATTCTGAAGATCTAAGTAGGGAGAGTCCTAGCACAGTAGCACTGAATCAAACCACCATATGTTAAGTGTCCCAAATTCTAAGACTATAAGGGCACTGGTATAAAAAACCTCATAAACTATGTATTATAATAACATCAAAATCTATATGAAGAGAGCCTCAATGGCAATTTGAATAAATAAATAACTAATATTTTTTTTGGTAACATAACTCTAGTAATCTTATATAGGGAAAAAATATTTAGCCTTTAGCTCATTGATGTAGAAAATAAATAAATGTCTCTCCATATAAAATACTTTAAGGAAGCAAAATTTTCAGAGTTTCTATTGGTTTTGTCTTCTTTTGGAGGCGGTGGTGACCAAAACATACATTAATTTTGCACAATCAAATGAAAATTGGAAACTTCTAGCCAATATTACATGTGAACGCTAAGAACTAGGTCCAAAACAAACCAAGCTTCACCAAATCAACTAAGATAACCTTTTTAATCCAAAAAAAGTGAATAAATAAAAAGGACCACACTAATTAGGGTTAAAACAAAACTATACCATTTTTGCATCCTAATTAATACTAGATGGTCATTTTAGGGTTTGACGTCTGAATGTGTACTAGCTGCCAAACACTGCTCTTTTGGATCCAAAACCACATGGGTATTATGATTATATTTTGAAGAAAAGAAAATGTTCATACAATAAGAAAAACCTTCTTTTGGATCTTAGGACTATGATTACGGAATTAAATGCACTCCACTAAGATAGACCTAATCATGAGCTCTTCTATACTTTAAGAGACGGTGAATGTGAGAAACCCTATTTATATGTTATTAGTTCAGCTGCTCATGTGTAGCATATTTGACTTCATGTCAGTTTTGCTTAATAAACAAGTCTACGAAGTCCTACCATATGTAAAAAAAAAAAAAGCAAGTAATTAAGCCAAATGGTATGATGTCTAATAAAAATATTATACAGTAGAAAACACTACAGTTCATATCTAAGGAGTTTATTATATATATATATATTTTTTTTTTTTTATTTGTTTGAAATTGTGTGGGAATAATTTTTTTTTATTCATTAGACCTTACGCAATTAAAGAATAATCTATTCTCCTTTCATAAATCTCACTTCACCCATTTAATTTCTAATAAGAATTAAACATAAAACTTTTAAGATAGAGTACTTGGCATTTAATTACTAAGGTGTGCCCTTAAAACTATATTAGAATAATTTTATTATAGATAGATAGATAGATAGATAGATAGATAGATAGAGAATAATATTTGACTTTCACTAATTAAAATGACAACTTATATTTTACAATTAATGTGATAGATTACATATGGAATATATTTTGGTGGAGATAATGATTTCTTTTTATTTATTATAGGCTACTATCTTTTCTCATAAATTTCGCCTCACTTATTTTTAATGAAATTCAAACTTGAGAGTTTTGAAATAACATACTCAATATTCGACTTCAAATGTCCGTCTAGAAATGGCAAAATAACATGTCCGTCTAGGATGGCAGCTTGTATTTTATAATGAAAAAAAAATATTTTCAATAGATAACTAGTATTTATAACACAAGTTTTAATTGTGTGAAAATTATTTACGGGCTCTTCCATATGATAAATGGTACTATATTAATTAGAATAAATTCAAAACAACAACCACTAATTCAAATATTAGGGTCTGAATCTACGTCCTGTATGCTCTCAAGTCTTTAAGATCGGTATGTGCAACTAGGCTGCAAAGACATTAAATACACCATAACAGATTATATATAATATTTATATGTGAAATAAATTTAAGTTAGGTTTGGATGAATATGATACCTCTTTTTCTTCAAGAGAAATAAAGGGACATGGAATTATTAATGAGTAGTTTGTTCTAATTAAAATACCCCAAACACATGGTGTTTTCCTTTTCATTACATGTATGAGTTGGCCATTCAATCAAAAGCACATATGTTACACTTTTTCTAAGGTTGTCAACTAGTGTTTATTTAAAATAGAAAAAAAAAAAACAACATATTTCACTGAGCAAAATGTAAACAGTACGCATTTGATTTTTCGTATTAAAGAAAGAAAGTGCATTTAATTGTTCTCTAAGCAAAGGACTGTACCTCACAGTCCAACTGTTCCGTACCACTTCGTATGGTGAAAAGAAATAGATATTTTAAGGATAAAATTTAAATAAAATATATAAATATTTGTGATGTTATTTTTTTTATTAAAATATAATATATGTATTATTTATTACACATTAAAATCAAAAGGAGAGATGATGCAGTAGTAAAATATAAAAAATAATATACATGATAACAATACTACAAATACATATAAAACCTTATTTAAGTTTTGTTCATATTTTGATTTAGCTGTCACTAAAGAGTAATAGACTTGTTGGTGAAAATATATTTGTAATCTTTAATATTTATGTAAAATTTAATGATCAATATTAATTTTTTCATTTCTTATAATAAAATAGTATTCTCACTTTATATATATATATATATATATATATATATATATATATATATATATATATAAACAATTGCATGCATAGAATATACTAACATGCATTTGGCTTCCACTGCTGACTTTCAGTTTCAAAGGCAATTTTGTTTTTAAATCGATCAACTGGTTCTGTTTGACTTTGTGATTTGTATTATATTTGTGACCACACTTAACTTGTAGTTCAGTCAATGAATTATGTTTGCATTCCCACTAAGCAATCATGCAGAAGCTTCATTTCTTCAGCTTTACTAGTATTTATATTTATCTTAGTTTCTAAAGAACCATATACTATTTAGTACATGATTGACAAATTAATTATGATCGTTTATCGCATAATTATGAGTATAAAATTCCATTTAAATGCACCTAACTAATTATTATATATATATCATCGACGTTCAGAGGTTTAGATCACGATAATTTATTTTAAATAATGCAGTTTGGATTGTCGGAGGAAGAATAGTATTGGAAGAACACTATCGCCGTATTTGATGAATGTGCTGTTTCAAATTAAGATACGTGCCTACATGTTCTAAATGGATGATTTCTAGATAAGCTTCCCAAAGGTTTTGTCTCACATCCACGCTTTAATTGAAGGCCACCTCGCACGTCTTTACTCACCTTATCAGGTTCATGATGTTGTCTGCAAATTTATAATCAAATCAAGTTTAAAAAATATTTGAGAAAAGCATGCATTCCTAGCTCTATTCACTAGAAGGAATATAGTGGTATTCTTGGCATTTGTTGCAAGTTGTAATAAAGTTGACGAACCACACCACAGCTTGATTTTTGGGTATTTACATCAGCCAATAGGAGGTAACACTTCAAAAAAAAAAAGAACATTCTCACTTGACCTTATAAACATAAATATTTTTACCTTTTAGTAAAATATATTTACAGATAAAAAAGATTATTATAACTCACCTTATCCACTTGAGTTATATAATCTAGATAGAGTAAAATACTTATATCATAATAAATGAATTAATTGTAAGTTCTAAAATGGAAACAGTAAACAATAGCCACTAACACCATACACTATAAGCAGAAAGCCTATTGTGAAGAATTTTTCATCCTTCAACACTGGACATGATTGCTAGATATATATTTCCATCCCTAATGATTGCTACATATAAAGCTAGCTCATGCCCTTGATAAGAGAATTAGGTGATCAGTAGAATTTGTGTAGAAATTACAAGTACAATTTCTAATACAAAATTTGGTGCTAATTTGCAATCACTGTAACATTAGTAAGTTAGCAAAAGTAGACATTGAAGTAAGGACGTTCCACCCTTTATTATCTTTATATACTAGAAGAAAAAGTACACACTTACATGTGCATAAAAAATAGAGAAAAAATAAAATTTTAAAAATAGAAAAATGATAAATAGAAAAAGTACTTTGGGACAAAATAAGAAAATGCCATGGAAAGTAGAAAAAGAAAATGCGTTAAATGATGAAGAAATATATATATATATATATATATATATATGAAAAAATAAACCAAAAAATATAGAGAATATTGTAAGATCTATCATTTGTAGCTGGTCTATTTTAATAAAAAAATAGTGAAATAATATATCTGTATTTAATTTTAAAATTGATTTAACTAATAATATAAAAGGTTAATGATATTTTCGGATTTTTTTTACCAAAATATAAAAGAAAATTTGTTTGAGAGTTTTATTTATTATATGTATAATAAACATATAAGTATATCTAAAGTATATATATATATATATATATATATATATATATATATTGTTATAAGAAGTGCTTATGCTATCTCAAATAAGTATTTATAAATTGAAAGAAAAAAGAAAAATCAACCAAATCGTGCATGATCTGTAGACAAGAAAGATGAGAACATAGAAGCATGTGGGAAGCCCTCATGAAAGGGGGACAATAGCCACCATTTGAGACTTGATGAAATTTGGTTTTATTTTTAATTTCCCCTAAGGAATGAATTCATTGAGGACCAGTCAATTGGGATTTGGACGTTGCATGTGCTATCTCTCTTCTCCGCATCCAAATTAAAGAGATTGACGCAAAGCCTCTGTTGGCCCCATTCGTCACCTTCATTTGTTGGTCCAATGCTATACAATTCTATTTATATTTGAGAACTTCTTCAAGATATTGTGGGGCTCAACAATACGACAGGGAAGAAAAAAATGTATGAAAAGTAATAAGCAAATCTTGAATCGATTTTTTTTTTTTTTTTGGTTTATC
Organism: Styphnolobium japonicum; assembly: GCA_023212625.1. NCBI lineage: Eukaryota > Viridiplantae > Streptophyta > Magnoliopsida > Fabales > Fabaceae > Styphnolobium > Styphnolobium japonicum. Next base: position 21,234,483 of record JALBWW010000014.1, read on the forward strand.
TTAACTACATTTACATATTTTAACTTTTATTTATATTACTTACATTTATATATTTTAACTTGTCCAGTATCATATATATAGGCTATTTCTTTCACCATAAACACATTACATGAGCAGAAAAGCCAAGTTATTCTAAAACTCACTATATGACAGATGTAAGTATGATGAGGTACAATTCATTTTCAATTTTGGTGTACAAAAACTTTAGGGAAAGGGAGATATTATAAGCGTCAACGAGAGTTTATATTTATATTTACACATTACCTACCAAAAAAGATTACAGGTAGCGAGAATTGAATATAAACCTTTCAAATAAAGTGATTTGACCTTATCAACTGTAATCTCTTTGTAGTAAGCGATCTATCGATGACAATAACCTCTCATTGAAGTTGTAACATATCCTAACTTTAGAATGAAATAATCTCTACTCTCTTATTTTTTTTTTTTAAAAAGAGTTACATTTTTAATGAGCTGATAACTCATGTAGTACTAAATATTTACTGTAATTAATATATATTGTATGATCACAAGGCTTTCTTACACCTTTTAAATATGAAATTAATTCTCGTTCGAACATCATCATAACCTTAACTATAAGATTATTGAAATCAATATTGATTTTGATCTCTATAAAAATATATGAGTTTAGTTTTGATTCACTGTTAGTGTAATTTTTTTTGACACTATCATTTAATAATGTGTTGATACATCATCAAGAGAGTTAGATTTTTTAATAAGTTGTTGTGATAGTTAAACTCTTTTAATAATACGTTAACAAATTGTTAGATGACAAGGACAAATTTTCTTTATACCAATCAAAATTAAATTCCATAAATATTTTTTTTAGAAAGACAAGCTTTAATTTTTATATTTATATTATATGGATAATTTTATGATAAGATAATTAACCCCCAAATGAATTTCAATAACAATTGAAGACATTCAATCTTGAACCGTCATAGAGTAGAAAAACTGTCGAATAGCCTTTCTTTTTCAATAACAGTTTTTTGTTGAATAGCCTGAATGTTCTCAAGATATAGTGAAAGCGTGTCATTTCAAGCAAATTAAATTTTAATTTAACATTAAAAAATTAAATACGACCAATTAGATTTTATTAATACATTTGTTTATATCTAAAAAACTGATCTTATTTATTTTATTATGAAACTTCAATTCAAATGGCTTGTGGGACATGCAAGTATGATTTTTCTTCAAAATCAGACACCGAAATGCCATAAAATCGTCTCCAAATGAAGAGTTAATATCGTACCCAAAAAAATGAAGAGTTAATATCATGTCCACCCATTTAAGGCACTGCGCCGGAAGTATTCCATTTCACAATCAACCATCATTTTCACCTTCGGCTGTGATCCATCAACATATGTGTGATGTAATTAGCATGTTAGACCTTTTTATTACTAATTACTAATAAAAAGGACTTTAATTAATTTTAGTTTTTATATTTTAATTATTTTATGTTATGTTATTTTAATTAGTTTTAAAACTAAATATAAATATGTCATTTTATTATTTATTATTTCTTTTAATATAAAAGAAATAGCCTATTCATTTCTTTATCTTACTCATATTTATTCTCCATTTACATATTCACTCTCCATTTTTCTTATTATTCTCTCATTTCTTCTCTAAAATTTTCTCTTTATCACTTTTTAAAAAAAAATATTTTGTCCCTTTTTTATGCACACATCCGTGTGTATGATTTTCTTGTAAAAAAGTAATAATAAAGAGATAAGCTTTCAAGAAACTAGTACTCTGCATTTATCATTCCCTCAGCTCTTCTGTAAAAAAAAAAGAAACCGATTTTAACGCCATTTTTTTTACAAAAATTGAAGGAAAGAAATTCCAACTATATATTAAATTTTATTTGAATGACCATAATTAACAGATCAAGTTATATAACATATATAGTCTTATGATTGTTAAGTAAATTTTTAAATACGATTTTACATAATATTTCCCTTCATAATGGTATGCATGATTATTATATATGACTTCAACATGCAACATGCAGATTTATGAATATAATAGTGCTATAACTAGCAACAACTTTTAATTTTAATCATTCCTAATTCAATAGTAAACACTTCACCAATCGCCCACATCTTTATAGTAAACACTTTTCTCACTTAAAAAGTTCATGATCCTTATTGAGTCTTGGATGCTGCTAACTGCTAAGGCACACCCTTAGCAGATAGGTTGCGAAGCCAGTGAAAACCTATATTGGAGAGTTTGGACTCTTGAAGATCAACAAGCACAATGACCAGCCTAACGGTCTTTCACATCACAGTGACCAAAAGAAAAAGGTCCACAAGATTAATTTATCACTCAAAAGCAGAGAGCAATGGAGACAAACTAGTACTGTTTGTGTGGTGGCCACACAACCGGGTGTGTCATGCTAGTATACTAAATGCACTTGGCTTAACTGCAAGCAGGCATGCACACAAGCACACCACATGCATTGTGCATGATGAATCTCAGTATTTGTCGAGACCAACCATCTATTTGCACCTTTCGATGCTTGTTTTGGTGATGCAAATCTCGTGAAAACTGTGGAATTGTTAAATACAAGTTCTCAATTATCCAAATCCTTCCATCAGGTAACATGCGTTGAGTAGAAGCTAGTTTGAAACTATTCTTAGCCTATGGATTGTTAAACATATCATTCTACATATATCCTCATGGATAGACATGAAGCCCCATTTTCTGCTTTTACTGTTCTTGCATTTATGATCACTAGCCCAGCCCCCACCCCAAATAAACCAAAGATTAATGACCATTGATAATTTTGCAAAGCGTGCTATTGTTACTGCCATCTACCAAGGCTAACAGAAGGTGCTATTTGCACATAAGAGCACCTAAACTTCACACAAACCTTTGAGAAAGAGTCATTGGTTTTCTTTTGTGTATATAACGAATGAAAATTAGGGGGCTGTAAATAGTCTCTGCATCTGACTTTTTCCAAAGATATAGATGCCAATGTTACAAAAGGGTTGAGAAAAGATCAAGCAACAGGTAGCTTTCTTTTCTTTTCAAATGTGTTGGATGTGAGCCAACATCCTACCTTGGCAAGGTCTAATAAGTTTGGAGTTAGATAGAATTGTAGTGCTTGCTGATGAACTTAAGTAGAAATGTTGCTACCTAGCTAACAATTATAACTTTTGGCCTAGTGATAAACGCTTGATTCAACAAGTGGTATCTGATCAAGGTCATGGGTTGGAGTTCCTAAGGTGACACGGGGAGATTGTTGGCTTTATTTGGTGGCTTTTTCCTTAAGATTCTTGAGCTTAACATCCTAGCTCATAGTACCTAGAATGAGTTTAGCTATTTAATACTTGATGCGGTTTTGAAAAATTATAAAGAAATAAAGTTGCACCATTGCCATCAGGTATAACTTTTAGCCTATGGTAAGCGCTTGATCAAATTAGTGGTAATAGATCCAAGGTCATAAGTTTGATTCTTAGCAAGACATAGACTGCTGGTAGATGTTGGGAGAGGGATTATTAATTGTAGGCTAACATCTTGCCTTAGTAAGGCCCATGTGGGGTCAAAATCAAATCAATCTGTATGTTCAATTCTAGGAAAGACACATGCTATTGGAGGCAAGTTTTGGGAAGGGAATTATTGGTTGCAAGTTAGCATCTTGCCTTGGCAAGACCCAAGTAGGATCGAAGCCAAATTGAATTATGGCGTTTACTGATGCACTTAAGTAAAAAAAGTTATACCCTAACTAACGACTATGTCTTTTGGTCTAGTAGTTAATGATCGATCAAATAAAATGGGTAAAGATATGCTAGATTAACCTCTAGGTATTTTGGATTTTCCAATCAGATACATAACGTTGCAGACTCAAATGCAAGTAAGACAAAAGCATCAAGAATTCCCCAAATTCCGAAAAGTATGTTGAAGAGTCATTAGGTGTGTGAGTTCATTTATGTTCACAATAGTTCATAAAGTCATCGTATCTCTCTAGAACATGACCCAATTAAATAGTTATGAATATGATCTTGCGTCAAAGTCATGTCTACACGCATGGTGTTGTGAAAGGACACCACCCTTAGATAAGTCATACAGTAGATGCATTCCTATTAATATTATGCAGCATTTAATCGTATTAGGCCAATATCTCCCACTTGGACCCACTGACTATTGCATGTGTACCTGTTGGTCATCGATATGTCAAATAAAGCATTTTGGATTCATGAAACTCATTGCTTTACCATCATATACAGGAATTTCAACATCCTTACCATATTCACTATATGTCTAGATGGTTAAACGTATTGCAATAACATGCACTCTAAATTTATCTTAAATCAACGCCTTGATTGTAGGACCGGCCACAGTCTCTTTGGATGAAATAATTGACCTTAATTTTACCACTCTCAACTATATCATGTATATAGTGATAATTAATGCACATCATTGTGTATTCCCCTTTTTAACTATTTGCTTGATATTTAACTTATGCGATATTAATTGGTGGACTTGTTAGTACAAAAACACATTGACAAGTCCATCTAATCTACCAATATAACCTTTGTATAAAGCTCTTTAATCAAACTGCTATATTTAAGTTTTGCTGCATGCAAGATATTTTACCCTCCATAGTATATTAGTATGTTTAGCAACAATAACTTTTGTTTCTTAGTTGTCTAAGAAATAAGGTTATGCCTTAACTTATAACCTTAAACTTTTAGGAGAATTGGTTGTTGATATGATATCAAAGCATCAATGACGAAATAGAGAATGGTAGAACAATCTTTTTTTTGGTATTACAGTTAGGTAGTTTTTGTACAGTTTAAGTGCATCTCCAGTAATACACTTTTCCAATCTGGTTAAAGACAGGTACTTCATGTCAAAACTAGATATCCACAAGACATTTGATGCTAAAATCAGAGAGCAAGAAACTTTACACTAGCTTCTCCTGCCTTTTTCTGTGATCTTTTCCTTGTCCCTTCCTCAATGTCATTAGCTTCCTAATATATTTGCTTCTCGCTTGGTCTTTCACCCTCACTCTTCTTCTATTGCCTTCCATGGCTCCTTGTTCGTTAAATTTGGAGTGGTACAGAATTGAAAGCTGGTAACAAGTTTAGCACATTGTGGATAGCTCAGTTCTTCAGTTAAGTTTTTCAGCTTTTTTGCTGGCGCTTTCGTGTTCCACCTACTTTGGAGTGTCTTCAAAAGCCTTAAAAACCTACGCACCTATGGTACTCACCAGAAGACAGTTGTTTGGATTAGTTCTTTGAAACCGAGTCATTTGTTATTGATCTGCCTAACTGCCTGCAACTTCTATTGTCAGGTCACTGACTGCATCATCAATTGGTTGGATGGAATTACCTTCAGCCACCTAGGAACTTTCAGTTCTCTGGAAGCAGTTTTCCTAGTTGTAGTCCTCTCCTTGCACCTTCTTCTTTATTAATTATAGCATGAGTTTTAGAAATTAGTAGTGTTAAAACTTTTAAACCTCTGATGGTTCAGCCATTTACAGATTAATTTATCCTTATGGGAATTTATAAATCAACTTGAAGTCTTTCTGTCTGATGACAAATAAACTGGTGCTTTTTGAGCGGTTTGATCCAACTCCTACTACCAAGTGCCAATAGAGGTTGCAGACAATAGAGGAATTCATGCATTTTTCAATTTAAATTATTATATATATATATATATATATATATATATATATATAATATCATATACAAAATTATAATATATGTACATGTTTTTTTAAAGGGTAAATTTCAGCTTACTCCCGTGACTCAAAATCATTTTAGCTCTGTAGTTTTTATTATTATTTTTAACAAAAAACACGTGTTAGGATTTAAAAATATGTTACTAGTAAAATCTTAAGTGTGAATATACATATCATTTATTTGTTTTATAACAAAATTGAACCATTATTATTTTGTAACATGAAGAATTTATGATAATTTGTTTATCTTCTTTTTTATGTAGGATTTGATTCTTTTCCTTTATTTTTTAATAATAGAATGTTTTATATTCTTTGTAAAAGTTTTTTTAAAAACTATTTATGTAATTGTTTTTACAACCCTAATACATATTTTTCATTAAAAAATGGATGAAAAAATCACGGGTAAAAAAATTACGATCAAAGCATGTCTTATATTAGCAAATTGCATCGAAGGTAAAGAGGTTTTTGGAACATATTCGAGCACAAAACAGATTATTCGAACCATTTGAAATTAGGATAACTTCATAAAGGAATTGAAACCCAATCAAAGTGAATCTATATCAAAGCAATTTGAACCCAATTTTTTAATAATACAATTCCTCAGTAAATGTAACTTTATTCCTGACCATACAATAGGTAGCAAAAATGCAAATTAATCAATATTATACACACACAAGGACATTACTAATTAAGGCAAAAGATATCCTTTTTTTAAAATCCTGAATAAGGCGAAAGGAATCAACTAAATTGCATTGTAGTGTTTCATGAGAGCCAGAAACACTAATATGGACAAATGATTCGAACATCTCATTTCAACCATCATCCCTTTTTGTCAAAACTCAACTACAAAGCTGAACGCACAATTTCTGGATCTGGAAACTGGTTGGATATTGCATATAATATATACTGGATTTACCATTGCTTGAGCAAGTCACTTTCAGCTGGTTGCCAATCTTCAGACTCTGCAATATGGTATTTCAGCAACATTAATATCCAGACCAAAAAAAGAAACACACGCACACACAATCACAACAACAATAATATCACGCATTGAGAACAAAACAGGCAAATGGTTAACATTAAGTACAGAGCATCTTTGATCATCAAAATGTATCGTGTAATGAAAACATTGGTGTAACACCTATATGTTTTGAATTTGATTTTGGTATACGGATCAATAAAATTATTTAATGAGTCTATTATACAACAAGAAAGTGGTTAAAGATTGCCTTATAAATGTTAAATGAGAGAGTGGAAAAATTGTCATGGTAGGTATCTATTAATATTGTTCAACCAAGAGAGCATATAAAGTAAGAAAGAGTTTGAAGACGTGTTACCGATGCTTAAAATAGGGAGTGAAAAAAATGTAATTTCATGGGATCTGATAATGTTACCGATGCTTCAAGATGCAGCCTTTGGATTGCAGCTCCATCTTGAAGTTGGAACACAAGACAGATAATGGCACCAGGAGCAGTGATCATTTGCATCAACACCACGGAGAAGTGCAACCAGGCCACCAGTAAACCTGTCAAGTAAACAATTTAACATAAACAGAACTAAAAGTCAAAATGACAGAATGAGAGTGAAAAGAAAAGCAAGGATACAAATAAGATGATGGACCAGGCAAAAGTTGCAACTCAATCATACACAAAACTGAAATTCATACATACATTAGTAAAGGGTATATCTATTTTCTGTATCAACCTTTGGTTGCTTTGTTTTTGTGAAAAAAATGTTCAAAGATATCCTAGCTATCTCAATTCCTGGTAAGTAGTCCTCATCCAGCTTAACTAGGTTTAGGAGATCTTCTCAGTTGTAATAAACAATTAGAGGCTAGATTTACTTTTACATTGTTGTGAGAGGCACCAAAATAATAACTACACATAAGGAGATAATTACTCCAACAACACCTTAGGCTTTCTTTCCAGGTCTAGCTACTTGATTACAGACACTTAATAATAGTCCGAGAAATCACTCAAAGCTATCAAAATTTTCATAAATACTTGATTTGAGAATTCCTCATATATTTGAAAATTATTTGAACAACTACGCAAACAAATTGCTCTTATAATCAACTAAATTAAAAGAGCATTCCTAGAGTTTGTAATGTGCCTCAACACATCCTATTCATATGCTATAGTCTGCTTGTAACTACTAGAACTAGGCCAAAGCTTCTTTATTAAGACATGGATGTTTGCTCTCATTATATTTGGTAACATTTTAGAAGCTTCCCTCTTCCACATCACTTCTGCTGCTTACAGCAGCAACATCGGGCATTCTTACCTAGCAGAAACGTGAAAAAGAAAAAGAAAAAACTATTACGCTTATAATGGGGGACTATGATATGGCATTCAGGTCAGTAAAACACCTCCCTTGACCTTTCAGGTAGCATTGACTCACAACATAATTTTCATGTGCGAAATTGGCAAAGAGATCAAGATTTACAAGATAAAGAAAGAATAAACTATCAATTTATGCTCCTTGCTAGGATCTATTAAGAAGAAATCTTATATGGTTTTGTTTCCAGAAACTGATGATCTAGCATTTGTAGCTAATACATATAAATTTCCACATAACTCATTTCGTTTGTGCCACTTGGAATCACGAGTTTGAGTTGAGTTCACTCCAACCTGCTGAGACTTAAATAGAAATAACAATTATGCATTTAAAACTGTACATCACTATACTATCATTTTCTTGAAGTATCTTTCTTTTCATACCGCTCTTCTCATCGCTTTTATCAACTTCAGCTCTCTTAAGCATGTGAATATTTATCTTATTAATAGTCTCAAAACCAACTATTTAAACAGTAACTGTAAAACTGTGATTAAGTAATTAGGATCATGAAACTGTTTTTGTAATATCCAATAAATGTAACAGAAGATTTTGATAGGTTTGATATGTTTTTAGATTCCAGCCTAAGGCAAATAACTTGGCTTCTCATGCTGTCTTTTTCTTTTAGTACACAAGAAACTGAATCTAAAACCAATAACCAAAACTTTGCCATTTTTTCATAATTAAAATTTAGAAGTTAAGGGAAAGGGGAGGCTACCCATTTCAAGGCCATGATGACATGCCACAAGCCTCAATGAGGGCATATAATGGTACTTACAAATAACTTCTCAAGGGGGATTGTTGACAACGGGAATCGAACCAAAGCCTTAAGAGAAAAAAGCTTCAATCCTTACCAGCTAAATCAACTACCGTTAGCCCCAAAACTTTGCCTACCCCAACTACTTGAGGTAAGCCCAGGTCTCATGCTATATGTCAACACTGTTAATAATGCTCAAGTCTCCCCTTTCATATACGTTTGCTAGAGCATGTTGATATTAGAAAAAGTGACACTTCAGATGCTTACCCAACAATTAGCAGGATCAGGGAAAGAATCCATAAGATGCACTGATATTTCTTGAATTTAGATTTAACTGATGCTGGAGAATATCCAGGGAGAGCATATCGTTGCTTAACCCATCCAAACTGGGGACGGATCAAAAACACAAATCCAAGAAGAAATCCTGAAAGAAACCCTCCAATATGAGCAAAATTGTCCACATGTGGGAGAATCCCCACTGCTAGATTGATAACAATGACAAACACAAGGGTGAAGAGCGCTCCTAGCTGCACATGACAATAAAATCTTAAGTATTTTGCTTTTAAGAGCATAACTTCTTCCTTTTGAGATATTCACATTTCAAATATGAGATAATTAATAAGCACCTTATTATCATATATAGACCAGTTAGTAATGAGTTCTGAAAGCATGCCTCCCAGCAAGCCAAAAAGAGCACCAGAAGCACCAACAGAGATGACTGACTTGATGAAAAGCGAAGAAAGCAAACTCCCTCCAAATCCAGAAATGACAAATAGCAGTCCAATAAGCACTGTAATACAACTATACAAGAATTAGGAAATAATTTAGAGTTAAACCATGTAAATAATAACGCAATCAGAAAAATCATACCTCCTAGGAGAGAAACTAAAAAGTAAGTATCTTTGATGTCATTTTGATCTATTTATCAGATAATAAACAGTACATCCCATATTATATTCCTCAAATCAGATTTTGAATGTTAATGTTTAAAATCTTTGTGTTTAAGTCTAGAGGCTACCATGTCTCATCCTTTCAACAACTATCAATTACAAGAAGTAGGTCAATCCCAGATATCTCTGTAAGTTGCCCTTCAGCTGTGTTTGTTGACAATTGATCATAATGAAGAAATAATCTTCTTACTGTCTAGTTAGCTTTATCATTCTACTCTTCTACTCAAATCCACTTTAAGAGAACAAAGTAACATAAAAGATAACACTTGGCAGAAAAAAATTGTATGCCTGCCACTGATAGATGTTATTCTGTCATAATTATCTGAAAGGTTCTCCAGATCTCAACTCTTAGAGGACCTGATAATTGCAAGGTACATAGAAAAAGATAACATAGTCATGGTTTTGAATATGTCACACATACCAAACCCAAATTCTTGCTCAAGCCGAATCCCAATGACTAGAATACCCAACATATTTGCCAATAGATGGAAGACCCCACCATGTAACCACATGCAAGTGATGAGGCGCCAACCCTGGTGTCTGTGAACCATTCTGTTTACATCCAGAGCTCCCATCTTCTGTAGCCTGAACATTAAACAGGCACCAGTTGTTTAATCACATCACAAATAATTGGAAATTACCATTTTGATCAATATTTTTTATCAGGTCATGAAAAAATATTCATGACAGCAATATCCATAAATTTCAGTGCCAGATAAAAAAAAATGACAGGAACTAGGACAAAAACTCACGTCAATGCTGAAGGCCCCAGAAGACGGTTCTCTTTGAAAGGCTGAAAGGAAAAACGACCCAGGAACCGGGCAATGCAGGAGGCCGGGCTATTGGGACAATTGTTGACATACATGGTGATGATGAACACAATGACATTGGCAATGACAAAGAATGGAATCAACCAAGGAACCCATTTCTTGAAATGCTTCATCTCCATGTATTCAACTGTGGCTGCAGCTGTTGAAGGCACAGGTGGGTATACCACATTACTGCTCTTCCTAGAGTTGACCCTGAGGTGAACCTCTGATGGGGGTGGCTCTCCTGCCATAGACAATGAACTCTGGGGAGCAATATGGACTATGGAGAAACAAAAACCAAATTCTAGAACTATTTTTCAGGCCATAGGATTCAGGTTTTGGTTAGCACACCCACAATTTGCTTCGGCATAGGGACACTATTTGTTTATATATTTCTTCCAAACTCATGTTTTCAATTACTACTCATTATTTAGTAGCAGATTTGGAGGGTTCTGCTTGGAAGCTCCTTTGTTGAAGTAGACCAGAACGTTTCCAACATATATACCAATGTTTCATGCTTTGGTTGGAAAAACAAAACAAAGAAATGATTCATGTTTTTTTCCCATTTGACATTTGGATGCTTTGGAGTTTAGAAATAGAATCTCTGTGACTGGATTACATGACATATATAAAGATACACAGCAAGGGGTCAAAGTTGCTGCTGGCTGTTTCCTTGATTCCATCCATAACATACAAAATTTGGGTCTGCTTGACGTAAGTATAATGGTTGGACAATAAAACATAGATTGGTTGAAAATTATCTCACATTTAATGAAAGAGTATTGAAATAAGGAATAAAATGTTTTTTGTAATAATAGGTAATATTCTTTTCTATTTTTAACTTTTGTCTTTTCTAGTAAAAATAATTAAGATTTCATCTCAAATTCTTGAATTATTTGTAAAAAAAAAATCATTAACTGAATTAACTTGCGCATTTTCTTTTAATATTTTTTGAATTTTTTTCGTCTGATTTTTTTTTCTTTTCTAAAATTCACACCCTTTTACTAATTTGAGCCAATTATAGTTTTTTCCAACAATATTAGCAAGTGCAGTTTTTCTTCCTGACTTTTGCTTCCTCTTCTTGTTGGGAATAATAACATGCCAATTTTGTGAAAATGGAAGACGCATATTAATTAAAAAAAGAAAAGAAAAGAATTTAATTTAATCCATTGTAATGTCAAATTTTTTCAACTATTATTTAATTAGGTGTTGCTATATTATTAAAAAAATTGACTTCTTAAATAATAATTATTATGATAAACTGTTTTAATAATATCACATTACATAATTAAGTAATAACATTAATGGATCAAAATTAAATAGCGAAGAATAGATACATACAATGTGAAACGGCCAAATTCCACTCTCATGAGTCATGATGACACATGAAACAAATTTATAGCAGCAGCAATTTCAATCCACTACCATATTTTTATTATTATGTCTAAGTCAACTGATTTTCATTATCATTTTAGATCTATATTAAGCGACATATGTTACGATTTAATGTGGTTTTGTGAGGATTGTGTCACTGCCATTCCTAATATTTTTGTATTTGGGAAATATCCAAAGTAAAAGAACAAAAGAAGTCCTATAACATTTGAGATTAAGGTCGCATTTAGATAGACTTATGTATAATTTATTTGGGTTCATCTACTACAATAAGTGTTTATGAAGTGTTTCTATTTCATTTGGAATAGCTTATTAAAATAACTTATGAAACCCATATAAGCTGTTCTCGACTTATTTTCATAAGTCAGAAATTTAAACTTATGAAAATAAACCTTTGAGAAAGCTAAAAATAACTTATGTGCTAATTACTTTTATAATAATTTTTTACAAAATTAACCTTATGGAATTAACAGAGTTCATAAATATCCCTCAAATGCACGATATTTATTTCAAAAAGTTTATGAAAAATGCTTTTCAAAGTGTTTATCTAAACACTATTTAGGTTATTTTAGACCGCATTTATAACAATAGAGTTTATTAAATAAGCTATACTCGAATAAATACTTATATAAGTTATTTATCCAAATAGAACCTAAATGCATTAGGTAGGAATAATCTTCAATGAAGAAAATAGATATTACTAATTACTTTATTTATCAATTTTTATATGGTTTATCCATCAATTTATAACAAGCTACCCCTAAGCTTAATTGCATCGGTTCTTTTATCGTCATGTAACTTAAATGGATTTGGTTTCATTCTTTTGATGTTGTATGTTAGAAAGAGTTATGGAGATTACTTACCCACTTTTTTTCTTCACAATAATTATTTTAAAATTTATTAAATATAATTATAATTAATAAATTTTTGATAATTCATTCTAAATACTAAATCAGTAGGATAGCAACTCCCAAGAATTATAGATGTTGTAATGTTTGCAACCTTTTATATTTTGATACTGTGGTGTTGTAATGGTTGCAACCTTTTATATGTTGATACTGTACGATAAGGTGGCCCAAGTGCTATTATCTTAAATTGGTTAAATAAATATTAAAGGAACTAGTTTCTGATTGGTTAGTTTTGAAAGGTGATTTCCTAATGGTAGCTGACTACTTGGTAGGAGTGGTTACTTTTTAGAGTTATCCCTAAAAAACTGGTCCTATCTCTGCCTATTAAGTTTTCATCTTTCCATCACTTACGTCAAGTAAAGAAGAAAAGGAGGAGGCCAATGGATAGAAACACAGTTTTCTTCCGACGCCAAGGAAAAGGACATTCAGAAGCTTTTCTTCAGGTTTTCAAACTGGATAATGGATCAAGGTATGTAGTTCTATCCAAACAGTTTACAGTATTATGTTTTGTGTGAAAATTATGAGATCCTAAGACCCTACATTGTTCTTGGTTTATGTCTATAATCGGCAAGACCAATAGAAAATTAAAACTCATAGATACTTGACAATAATGTATGATTTACTATTATATATGATGTGTTAATTGCTTTTATATAACAGTACTAAGAGACAACTTGATCTAATCTTATTGGTTTAATCTCACTAGGCAACACCTGGTCTCATATTACTATAATGTGGAACATTTGTGTGGTTTTATTTCATCTTGGTAAGCATCGATCTCTTTAAGATGCTTCACCACGTCATGGGTGGATGTCACATTACCGTGTCATATTGCTGTAATTAACTTGAGGTGTTCTGGTCTTGTATTGGAAGTTAGTGGGCATCTTTTGAGGCCTGGCATATGGATTTAGATCTCTACTAGCAGGGATGACAATTTCTGCCATCTCTTATGGGTACTAATACTCAACTAATATAAATTATAAATAAATATTTTTAATGTGATATTAGAGACAATCTTTTTATTAATAGAAAATGGATAATAGATGATTTATTTTATGCATATTTGTATAATCTTAAATAATTTTGTTTTTAGAACACAATCGTTCTTTAAAGTAACAATACAAAATTAAATTACTCAAATTAAGCTAGTGTATTTGCTTCCGTGAATTTCACGAGTATTGCTTATTTTTTATTTTTTATAATTAGTCTATTTCTTCATTATATGTGTTTTTATTTTTTAAAAATAATTTAGATAATATAATTTAACCTTTTTTTTAAAGAGATAATATAATTTAACCTGATATCTTCGTAAAGATAAATAAAATTTTTATTAAGTGAGTGTTTAAGAAATCCATATCCTTTTGGGGCAACAACGCATAAGTCTAATATATTGTTGTGATAATCCTATTCTTTTAGTTTTTGCATCATAGATAGTTTATTTTTTATTTTTATGAACATATGCAATACGAAAAACATTATTATATGGCCTGTTGACCTATAACATAAAAATAGAAAAATTAATTATGTAAAAAATGTAATTAAAAAAAGAATACTGAATCATTATTTGCAACGTAGAAGGAAAAATCTAAAGAAAAGTTTAAAAATTATTTGAAATTAAAAAAATACAAATGTGGTCACGTAAGAAATTTTCAAATAATAAAATGTTAAATTCGTTACGCGAATAATTTCATTTTTTTTGTGAAGTATTATGTATCATCATATTTTAAAATTTAATAAATCAAATAACCAGTATTATATTATATGGTTTATTTATATTTTTAATACATTTTATATTAAAATAAACATAAATCAAGAAGAGAAAATAATATCAACAAATAGCAATGGTATCGTGTACATACGGAAAAGAGAAAGAGAAATTTTTACGCATTGCAAAAACGTTAGAATCAACACAATCAATCAAGATAAATAAATAATAAGCCACATGGTTCATTGATGGATGAAGAAACATATTGCCCAAAATATTGCAACTGTGAGGCGCGAGAAACTCAATTTGAGTGGACTGAATTTGAACCAGAAATTGTCATTTGCCATTAGAGGCAATTCCTTTATTAATAGAAACTAGATTATTTTTAGAATTGAGTTGAGTTTTCATCCTTCTTTTAGTCCATATTTGGGTATGCTTAATTATTTAGAAAAATAGCCTTTTATCATAAAATTTCCTTTTACTTTTTAGCGATATGTTTATATTATTAAATTAAAAGTTGTTGATTAATCTTTTACATTAAAAATAAATTTTTCTTAAAATTTAGAATTTGAGCATTTTGCTTATAATTGTGATTATTTCACATTTATGAGAGATAAATATTAATTTGTCCTCAACTAAATAATTTTTTTAATTATTTCAAATCTCTTTCAATAATTTAATATACAAAAGAGATTCTTTCATATAATTCAAACAAAAATTTTTATCTAAAAATCGATTATGAACTAATATATTTAAATATAAATTAATTTTCTCATAATTAATGTTTTTGAAAATCAATTATATACATAATCAATTTTTAGCATAATTTTTTTTCATAACTAATCCAAAAGGATTTTTTAACTTGGCCCTATTAATTAGCCCAAAGGCCAAAATATAATAATTTTTAAAAGTTATATTTTATATATATATATATATATATATTGTAGTGTCATTATAAAACTTTGATGAACTAATAATTAAGTTGTTTGAAAAATACATATTAAGAGGTTTCAATTTGAACAATCTATATTTCAATAATTTTATTAACTTATCTATTTAATTCCTTTATTTTTAAGGCTATACGAAGGACACCATATTTTTAAGTCAGTTTTATTTTTAATTCTAAATTAATAATTAATAAAAAAAACACATGTTAGCACTTAATTTGGTCAAGGTCAACAAAAAAATTTAAAAGAATTTATCTTTGCTAAATGTGTTAATAAAATAATAAAAAATAAAAAAAATTATTTTATTTTAGAATTGAATAATAATAATAATAATAATAATAATAATAATAATAAGAAAGTGATTCAAAAATAAATTTAATGAAGTTAAAAATCGAAAATATCACTCTTCAATTACACAAGCTCTAAGCCCAATTTTTAAAAGTCCATTTAAACTCATTTTATAATCCTATTCTACAACCTTAGCTGATATTTATAAATAAAAAAGTAAAGCAGCCCTCATCATTTCGATTGCAAACACATAGAGCAATGAAATATAGAAAGAAAAGAAGCGAAAATTTTATGTGATATTCCCAGAAAACCTCCATTGACCCATAAAGCCATCACCCACTCCCTCTGGCCAGAACTCGATCTCATGCATAGCCATTTCCCTGCTGTGAACCCGTGAAGCACCCAGACCAATAACGTTTGAGATGCTAAGGTATAGAGTTTTCTTTCCTTATACTTTGTGTATATATATTCATAATTTATTTTATTTTATTTTTTCTGACTTTTATATCTGTTTTGTCTTATTTAATTTTACTTTTTTTGGTAAACTAATTTTGTTTTACTTTACTTACTCGTATATATTATTTTTGAGGGGCTTCTGCGCATTATCCATGGACCATTGTATTGTGCATTGCATTTTGTTTCAATCCTTTTTATTGAGATTAATTTGCATCAAAAGGTGAGCATTTATGCTATGGTCAACATGCGTCAGTCAAAGGAATACATAAGTGACAAAAAGAGAGGAAAAGAAAATGAATATGTTTTGATCAATTCAAATTCAAGTCCTATTTGAAATTCTGGTGTTTTGTTGATTACAAGGTTTGACCTGCACTCCTTTCAATAAGCTTTCATTTGGAGTTTTCTTAAGAATAATAGTGCTCATTTTTGTCATATGAATTGTGTATTTGAATTAATTGTGAAAAAATTATGTTAAAAATTAATTATGTATATAATTAATTTTTATTAAAAAATTAATTATAAAAAAATTAATTTATGTTTAGATATGTTAATTCATAATCGATTTTAAAATAAAATTTTTTATTTGAATTATATAAAGAAATTACTTTTATATTTTAAGTTTCTTCTTTGACTATTATATGTTTTTTGTTTTGCCTCCATTTTCATGGCTGTTATTCTTTTTACAAGTAATCTCTGCATTTTAAAGAAAGTTATATAATCAGATTCTGCTAGGAACATAAACATGATGTACATGTTTAAATTTTTCCATACAATATCCTTCTTCTTATTATCCATCTTATTGTTTTATTTGCTATCATCCATGTGTTGGTTTTTTGGAAATTTGCAGTGTCTGAGACATAGAAATTGCAATTAAGGTCATTTTCTGAGTAATATGTGTATCTGTTCAGTTCTTAATCAGGATGTACGTTGTCAATGTTTGTGTCCACTATTGTTTTTGTTTTCTAAATTTGATGGTTATTTTTATTAATCTTCTTATTGTTATTTTTTCTCATTGGTATGTGCTCTGCATTGTATGTATTTTCCTATTTCCTATTATTTGACAGAGAATTGAAATTTGCATCTAGAATCTAACACTAATAATTATTAGAAACCATTCAACTACCTCTTATATCATTCAGTTTATTAATGTGTTTTGATATAAGGTATTTATCCAGAGTTATGTCTATCCATTCATTCATGTTATATTTAGCAAAATAGTGGACACAGTTGAGCATAATTGCTTCTCTAATGTCAGTTAACTCCTTATATGTATGAGACTCTTAATGTTTGGTTTGGCTAATCTTTCTATGTTAGCTATATGTTTCACCTTTAATTAGAAAAATTATAATTCTATACTTTTTAATCATGATACCTGTGTAGCTATATGTGTTTATAGTTATATTGTGTTACCTATGTAGTAAAATCTGTTGACATATATTGTATTCTGTTTGTAGGATGCCTCCAAAACTAGCATATATTCAGGATATAGTTCCTGGGAGGATTGACTGGAAGTTGAAAGTGAGAGTTATACGGTTATGGTCGGTGCCTGATTATTTAAATCAAGAGCTCACCAATAGCATTGAAATGGTTGTAGAAGATGAGAATGTAATACCTTTATTATATGCTAGATTGAATTAGTCCTTTAGTGTTGAATTTAAATTACTATATAGGTTGTCAATTTAATTATATTTTATATGTTTAATTAGGGAGGGAGAATTCATGCAACTATCAAGCGTAATTTGGTGTCACGCTTTAAGGAAGTAGTGAACGAAGGACTAGCTCATGTTATACAGAATTTATTAGTCGCGCAAGCCGATCCGAAGTTCAGAACTACGAAGCATAAGTACAAACTTAATTTCATGGGTAGTACGATTGTTAATGATACTGTTGCTGATAAGATCCCTATTATTACTTTTCGATTTGTCTCTTTTCCTGAGATTATCAATGGAGGAGATGAAAGTTTATTGCTAGGTAAATATATAATTTCATTTATCCCCTTATTATGTCCTTGCTGATGTTTTAATTGCCATTTTTGTGTTGGATCATAAATTTTTTGGATAAATTTAGTAGCTAACCATCAAAGTTCCTTATTATTTTGCTTATTTCTCAGATGTTATCGGTCATGTTGTTGAGAAGGATAATTTGAAGGAGACTGAAAAGAATGGTAAAAAGAATAGGCTAATAGAGTTTGTCCTTGAAGATTTAGAGTAAGTCGATAGTAATGCAATCTAATTAGTATTTATAACAATAGAATTCATTGCTTCTGTAATTATTTTTATAATGTATATCGTTTAATTTTGGTATTGGCTGGCTGCAGAAAGAATAAACTTAATTGTACTTTATGGGGAGAATTTGCTGATGACCTGAGTGCATTTCTGGAAAAAGATACAAAAAGCATACCTGTTGTGGTTATTTTACAATTATGCAAGATTAAGCCTTATAATGGTATCATTTGGTGGATTTCATAATTGATTTAATTTATTTTTTACATATTGATGATGATAATGAATATTATTGTTGTTGTCTAATATAAATATAATATCTACATTTGTCTACTTCCATTATTAGGAAAAATGACCATTTCAAATGCTTATCATGGTACTAAGCTGCTCATTAATCCAAATCTGAAAGAAGATGTTGTGTTTAGAGAGAAGTAAGTATTTTAAATAATATAATCCAAGTTTTTGCCTTATTTTCAGTTTGTAATTTAATAGAAATAATATATGTTGTTATTTAATATGGATGTTGTACAGACTACTGAATGGGGAAGATACTTATAGCCAGTTGATTAGTCAGATGTCTGGTCATGTTTCTATGTCCATTACTGATGACTTGCTTCAAACAGATAGGATGACTATAGCTGATTTATTTGAATCTACCGAGGTATTGTAATTCATATAATTAGGACCTTATATTTCTTAAATGTCGTGATAATTAGTTTCCATTTACTATGTTTTATGTTAATTATAAAAGTTAAGTTAATAATTGTAGGAAGTTGTCGGTTCTGTCCTGGCCAAGATTCTGGAAATTGAATCAGAAGATGATTGGTGGTATGAGGCATGTAGCAAATGTCTCAGGAAAGCTGAACCGGTTGGGAGGAAGTACTATTGTGAAAAGTGTGAAAAATTGGTGACTGCTGTACCGAGGTAACTGATTTAAACAATTTTTTAGTAGGTAAATTTATATTTATAAATCATTAATATATAAAATTAATTCAAGTATTGATTGATTGTTATTATAGGTTCAGAATTCAGGTTAAGGTTATTGACAATAGTGGTTCAGCTTCCTTTGTCATGTTTGACCGTTTGGTTTCGCAATTATTAGGGAAGTCGGCTTCTCAAATTATTGAATCATCAAAGAAGGTAATATGTGTGTTGGTCACAGATATACATATTTGTTATAATTAACAGATCATCTGGATATGTTTATATACGTTTATTTATTCCGATTTGGCTATATTGTGATCCAGGTATTGAATCATTTCTATTTAAAAATATTTGAATCTGATTTACATTTGGCAGATTGGTATGTGTTTGTAAGTATGTAGTGTTAGTTTATTTACAAGATGATATTTACTCTGTTAAGGTCAAACTGAATTTATTAAACATATGCAATAATGTGTGCAAAATAGGAAATGCAAATTATGATTCTATAACTTAATTGTCTAATTTGTTTGTTCTTAATTCTGTTATGTAGGAGATTCGTAAGAATAACTATCCTTCTGAATTTGATGCAATTGTGGATAAGATTATTTATTCAAAGTAGAAGTTAGTTCAATGAATATAAAAAATAGCTGGCCAGTTTATACTGTCAAAAGAATCACAGGTGATGAGGAGATAATCCAGCAATTTCAATCACGCTATTCTAATATTGGAAATATATAGGTGCTCTTACTAGGTTTATTTTTTGTAGTTATTTGAATTTCACGTAGTTTTTCATTTTTTAATATGTTACATAATCATATAGTAAGTCGTAATTTATTCCTAATAGGGATATGATGAAGAAGAGGATGTTGATACTACCAGAAATGTTTCGGTTCAAGTTGCTGACAACATGAAGGTATTAATTAATATATGTTTTACTGCTGGCATTTAGTTCATCATCTTATTCATGTATGACAGTTATCTTATTTCAGCAAGATATTGAAAGTGTGTTGTTTCAATATTGTAGGATTTTGGTTCTGATGTGCAAGAGGTAACTCCATCGAGTAAGTCTCCTAAGAAGAGAGCTGCAGATGAATTAGTTGTTTGTTCGTAATCAGATGATGGTGCAATGAAAATGTCCAGCAACAAGATGTTAAAGAATATAAAAGTTGAGTAGGAATGATTGACTAAGTCATTATTAATAGTGGGACAACGGAATTTAGTTTTTTAGTCTTTGTCAGCTGAAGTCCATTATTATGGTTTGGGATATGGTTTCATGATGTTCTTTTTTGTGGGAATGCTGTTTTTTGGATGTGATGGATGTACATCCATTTAAATCTTATGAACTATATGTTCCAGCAGTTTAGACTTTGGTTATAAGTGGACATGGTCACACATGATATTTTATTTGGTAGTAAAGTTGGTGTCTTTTGGTTATTGACTGGTGTTTATAAACCCTTTATTGACCAAAGTTTTCTTTTGAAATTCGTATGAATTGATTGTTATAATTATGGATGCACTGGATTGTTAGCATTTAGAAGTCATTGATTGACAGGGGCAGTAACAGTTATCTTACACAATTGTCAAAATCGTGTGAGAGCTAAAAAAAATTAAATTACTTAAAAAAATTGGTAATATTTATATGTTGAACTAAATGTTAATAATTGAATTGTAAGATGCATTGTTATAATCGTCCTTTACAATGGAACCTTCAAACTATTTTACATTACAATATCATTTCTAATTCTTAAAAGCCACTATATTCGGTTGGGCCATATATTGGTAACTCTAATGTTTGTTTGGACTACAATGTTAGGGTGGTTCAATTAGATTAAACCAATAAAAATATGAAGTCAATACTAAGCCATTTATATATAACCAGTTACTGTGAAATTCGTATATGAATAAAATATTAGGTGAAGTTCTGATATAAAAGAGACATTCATCAATTATCAGGCCATTTAAAATTTTAGACAGTAAGAAAGAAATTATTTTAAATATAATTTTCACGAAAATCATCAATGGTAGCATTACAAATTACAAAACAAATAAATTTAATAAAGTAATCATTCATTATTTATTTATTTCATAGCAATAATTGCTTCTGTTTTAATTCTTGATATCTTCATTACTCATTCCAATGCTGCCATTTATTAACAGCTGTATCAGTAGAGACTCTACAATTTCTCAAGCTCTACAACTTCTCTAGCTGCATATGAAAATAGTATTATTATTACTATTATATTTATTTATAGTATTATTATTCTATTATAATATATTGTATGTATGTTTATGTATATTATTTTATATTATTAAATAAATTATGAAATTAAATAAAATTATTCTCATATTGTTAAATCATTAATTGAATTAAGTATATAATATATAAAATATATATTATAAATGTCATATGTATATATTTATAATATAATATTTTATTTTATTTTATAATATATAATATTAAATTGTTGTGACTGTACATATAACCAACCTTTCCTCTCTTTTAAAAATTAATTAATTAGCTATTATGTTTGCCTTTTACTGATAACGTTGAATAACACTTTTGTTTTGCTGTGCATATCTTCGAAGAACTATACCAATCTCAGTCTAGAGGAATGAAATATTTGTTTTTGCAGATTGTTCAGCTCTCTAAAGGTATGAAGCCTCTACTTTTACTCCTTTTTCTTAACATTTTCATTTTCCTCTCATCTTGGCTGCATTTTTCTTTTTTTGTTGTTAAGCTTTTATTGTCTACATTGAACTATACTTCTTCTCATCTCTGCATTTTAGATAAAATGTTTAGATTTCAAGCTATAGTAAAGCCAATATTGGCTTTAAAGATAGTTGAGGTATATTAAGGTTTGAAGCATCATGCTTGAGTAAATACTGTTGCATTCTACATGTTGCTTTCTTTCTATTAACTCTTTTACCAAATTGTTATTGACCTGTAACAAAATGATTAGCTTATATTCTTATATAATAATATATAATAATATATAATAATATATATATGTATATTTATTTATTTGCTTATACACACACATAGACATGCACACTCACTCACTTACCCAGGTTTTTAGAGTTTTTAATGGTTCTGAATTTTTAAAAATTTTACTCCAGGATCTTACTATTAGTTGTTGGTGCAGCGGGAATTTAAAGGAAAGTAAATTATGATAAATCGGGGGAAACGTAGAAGAAGAGATCATTCAAACCCAATTTTGAGTTCTGAAAATAACAAAAGATTGTCAAGTAGTAATGGACCTTCATTCGAGGGTGTCATTGGAGGCAATGTTGAAAGGACTCCATTGTCTAATATCACGAATGGTATATTCTTAGTCTTATCTACGTTGTTTAAAGTCCTGCCATATATGTAGTCTTCTAAAAAATATTTTTAAATTTGTATAAAAACATTAGTTCATGCTTTGTGTATATAATTGTTTTATAGCTTTATTTAGTCTTCTAAAAATAACTCATTATGTAGTTGATTTCCAAACTCCAAAAAGTTTTGTAATCAATAGTAGCTGCCAAGTTAGAAGTATTACAACCTCGACAAAATCAGTCATTAGTCATCAAAGGACTCCGTTTGGATCTGGGAAATTTGTCATAAACAATGGAAAAGTAGTTCCTGTACCTTATGACAATGACAATGTGGTTACTATGACGGCTTTTAACATCAAAGAGGACAAGTCACCGTTATCAGGTATTGTCATATATTTTATGTTTTTGTATTGTTGTTTGGACTATCTGTTTACTTAAAAAATTCGTAGTATTTTAAAATGTTTACTATAAGTAATACATTATGATATGAGCTTCTTTGATTTTTATTCTTAATTTGACAGTCACCTTTTTATTTAATAAACAAATGTTTATAAGCTCTTTGATTGACCTCTCCCCTGTTACAGTAATGGAAATAAATAATTATAAGCTCTATGACATAAGTATATAAAAGGATATCTGAAATCAGTAGTTATATTTAACTTTGTGAAGTGTTTATATTCAAAACTATAGTAATTACAACATGCTTTAAATTTTGTATATTCGATGGTTGTATACATCGTTTGAATATTCTTATTGGAAAGCATTGTATTGAATTACATAATTTAAACTGCCATTTGGTTCCAACTAAAACTATATAAACTATCACAAATCTAATTGGTTATAATTTCATTGTTTAAATACTTATTTACTAGAATACATTTTTTTAAAATTAATTAGCAAGAAAAGATTCCACATTTCGAGTTGACAATAACAATGTAGAAGATCCAACTAATGAAGATGTGGATCCTTTTATTGTGACTAATACAGGTAATTTGTTTTTGTGTTTCAGCAGACATATTTTTGCCTTCTATATATATTTCTTAATTTCTTAATTACAACTTTAGTTGAAATTAGAAGTATGAGACATTTATATATTTACAGAATATTGGGACATTGGTGAAAATCATTTCGAGTGTGAGTATTGTGGGGCTTTGATGTGGTATGCAGAAAGAGTGCAAAAACGATGGAATCCATCTAATCCAAAGTTTTCATTGTGTTGTCTACAAGGAAAGATAGAGCTTCCATTACTTACTACCCCTCCCTCAATTTTAAGAGATCTCTTCTTTAATCAGGATGCTAAAAGTAGATTCTTTCTAGATAATGTTCGATATTTCAACATGATGTTTTCTTTTACTTCTATGGGAGGCCGAATAGATAGATCAGTAAATGAGGGAAATGCACCCCCAGTATTTGTTATGTGTGGCGAAAATTATCACAGAATAGGAAGTTTAGTTCCAATTACAGGTTCAGCCCAAAATTTGCACAGTTGTACATATTTGACACTCAAAACGAAGTCTCCAATAGGCTGCATGCTGTCAAGTAATTTGGATTCACAATATGGTTCTCTATCTTTGTTTTATTTATCTTGATGTCATAATAATTTAGATATTTTCATATTAATTACAACATGGATAACAAGTCTGATCTATTTCATTCTGTCATCATTGTTGATATCAAAAATATGCTTGATGAATGCAATCCATATGCAAAGACATACAAAATGATTAGAGATAGATTTGAAGGAAATGAATTTCCAGCCGTGAAGTTGAGACTTATAGGAAAAAGGGGTCATGATGGAAGGAGATACAATCTTCCTACTGCGTCCGAAGTCGCTGGACTGATAGTTGGTGATTTTGATTACGTTGGTGCTGAGAGAGACATTATTATAGAGACACAGTCGCGTTCTCTCCAACGTGTGTCTTTATTTTATACTGCTTATCTTCCTTTACAATATCCTTTGTTGTTTCCACGTGGAGAATATGGATATAGTGATGATGTTCCATTGAAAGAAGGTAGTAGAGCATCATCTAGCAAGAGGCAGAAAGTATCTATGAGAGAATTTTTTGCATTTAGAATTCAAGACAGGAATAAGGAGCATTCTACCTTAATGTATTCTAGACGTTTGTTCTAGCAATTTTTAGTGGATGGATACAGCATGATTGAGTCATCCCGTTTAATTTATGTTCGAACTCATCAGAAAGAGTTTAGAGTTGAAATGTATAAAAAGTCTGTCAGAAGCAATTTTGAGAGGTGAAAATGACCCTTCTAGAACAGGAAGAAGAGTCATATTGCCATCTACATTTACTGGAGGTGCACGTTACATGATTCAGAATTATCAGGATGCCATGGCTATTTGTAGATGGGCTGGATATCCTGATCTATTCGTCACTTTTACTTGCAACCAGAAATGGCCAGAAATATGCAGGGTTTTAGAAAGGAAAGGTCTGAAATCTGAAGATAGACCAGACTTAGTTTGTCGGGTATTCAAAATCAAACTCGATCATTTAATGAAAGACATAAGAAAAGGAAAGGTTTTCGGAAAGGTCTTAGCAGGTTATTGTTTATTATTATATTATTCTAGCAGTTATTATTTCTTATTTATTTTATAACTCTTACTTATATTAAATCATAATATCTTCTTATTGTTCATTACTAATTTGTTATTTATTTTTGCATGCAGTTGTATATACTATCGAATTTCAAAAACGAGGATTGCCTCATGCTCATATTCTTATTTTTTTGCACGCTGATTTTAAATATCCAAATTCACAAGACATTGATAAAATCATTTCTGCTGAAATTCCTGATGAAGTTGAAGATCCTGTTCTTTATCATACTGTTCAGTCTCTTATGATACATGGTCCGTGTGGAATTTTGAACAAAAAATCTCCGTGCATGGTTGATGGAAAGTGTTCAAGGTATTTTCCAAAAAGATTTGTTGATCGAACTTCTATTGATGAGGATGGATATCCTGTGTACAGGAGGAGAGATAACGGAAGAGTCATTAAGAGATCAGGCATTACTATTGATAATAGGTTTGTTGTCCCTTATAATAGATATATGCTCATAAAATATAATGCACATATAAATGTTGAGTGGTGCAACCAATTGAGGTCCATCAAGTATCTATTCAAATATGTGAACAAAGGTCATGACCGTGTCACTGCAAGCTTTTATCAAAATTCAGGTGATGATACTATGTCTTAGTGCGTAGATGAAGTTAAGATGTACTATGATTGTAGATATTTATCTTCATGTGAGGCAGTCTGGAGGATATTTGCTTTTGACATTCATTACCGAGATCCACCTGTTGAGCGTTTGCCATTCCATTTACCTGATGAGCAAGTTGTAATTTTTAATGAAGATGATTCAATTGAATCAGTCCTTGACAAGCCAAAGACATGTAATTCTAAGTTCTTGGCATGAATGGAAGCCAATAAGAAATTTGCTGAAGCTAAGAGTCTAACTTATGCCCAATTTCCTACAAAATTTGTATGGAAACAACCTTCATTTGAGTGGGCTCCTAGAAAGCAAGGATTTGCCGTCGGTAGAATGCATTTTATACCACCAGGTAGTGGAGAATTATATTACTTAAGGATCTTACTAAATGCATCGAAAGGACCTGAAAGTTATACTGCTATACGAACAGTTAATGGTGTTATTTATCCGACATTTAAAGATGCATGCTATGCGATGGGTTTGTTAGATGATGACAAGGAATATATTGATGGAATTGTAGAGGCAAGTTTTTGGGGTAGTGCTGTTTACCTGAGATATATGTTTGCCACTTTGTTGTTATCCAATCAGCTTTCCAGGCCTGAAATTGTATGGAACAGCACATGGCATTACTTAAGTGATGATATTCTGCATCGACAAAGGACATTGCTTCGATATGATGGTATTATTTTTCAAAACTTGGTTCCAATAATTTATTACAATACTAAACTCCAGTAAATTATATGTCTTATTTTTTCGTAAATGTTGAAATGTTTTTTTTTTTATATTGAAACAGATTTGCATTTAAGTGAGGAGGAGTTGAAAAATTATGCTCTTCTAGAGATAGAGCTTTTGTTGCGTAGTAACAACAAGAGTATAAAAGATTTCCCGACGATGCCTTGCCCGGATATGTCATTGCTCTCAGTTTCTCAAAATAGGCTGATTCATGATGAACTAAATTATGATAGGGTCTTCCTGGCTGCAGAACATGTTGAATCTTTGTCAAAGATGACTGATGAGCAGAGGAGAATCTATGACAAGATCATGGAGAGTGTTGCAGCCAACGTAGGAGGATTATTTTTTGTTTATGGTTATGGAGGTACGGGTAAAACGTTTTTATGGAGAACACTATCAGCAGCTATCAGATCTAGAGGGGAAATTGTTATTGCGGTTGCTTCAAGTGGGATTGCAGCCTTACTAATTCCCGGGGGAAGGACTGCTCATTCTAGATTCGCAATTCCCTTGAATCTTAATGAAGATTCTACTTGCAACATTAAACAAGGGAGCCCTCTAGCTGAGTTGATAATCAAATCAAAGCTCATCATATGGGACGAAGCTCCAATGACTCACAAGCATTGTTTTGAAGCTGTTGACAGAAGCTTAAGGGATATTCTCAGGTTCTCTAATAGTAACAGCTTGAATCAACCTTTCGGAGGAAAGATCGTTGTTTTTGGAGGAGATTTTACACAAATTCTGCCTGTAATCCCCAAAGTTACGAGGTAAGATATTGTGTTTGCAACCATCAATTCTTCATATTTATGGCAATTTTGTGAAGTGCTTACTTTAACAAGAAATATGAGATTAGAAACAAGAAATTCCAAATCTGATGTAGATGAAAGGAAGAAATTTGCAGAATGGGTGTTAAGCATTGGGGATGGTATAATTGGAGATTCTAATGATGGAGAAGTTGACATTGAAATTCCAAAAGATTTCCTCATTGAAGATTCTGTTGATCCACTTGCATCAATTGTGAACACCATTTATCCACAATTCTTGGATGGTTTGAATGATCCCAATTACCTACAACATAGGGCTATACTAGCTCCTACTAATGAAATTGTACAGCAGGTTAACGATTATATGTTGTCAATGGTTCCAGGTGAATTAAAAACCTATTTGAGTTTTGATAGTCCTTGCTCAATGAATGGGAATATTGATAGGCCTAATGACATTCATACTCCTGAATTTTTGAATACTATATCGTCTTCAGGTCTACCAAATCATGAGTTAAAACTTAAGATTGGTGTTCTTGTTATGCTATTGAGAAATACTGACCAATCATCAGGTTTATGTAACGGTACTAGGCTTTTGATTACGCAGTTAGGGAGACATGTGTTAGAGGCAAAGATTATAACGGGAACAAATGTTGGGCACAAGGTCTTTATTCCAAGACTTACTTTAACACCATCTGATAGTAGAATCCCTTTTCAATTTCAACGTAGACAATTTCCTTTAACTGTATCTTTTGCTATGACAATTAATAAAAGTCAGGGCCAATCCCTTCAACATGTTGGCATTTACCTCCGAAAACCAGTTTTTTCTCATGGCCAATTATATGTAGCAATCTCCAGAGTTACTAGCCGCAACGGGTTGAAGATATTGATTTGTGACAATGATGGCCAGTCTTCAAATTCTACAATGAATGTAGTTTATAAGGAAGTTTTCCAGAATTTAATCTAAGTAAGTTTTATATTTCTGTTTGAAGTTAAAGCATATTTTATTGATTATTTATACTTTATATTATGAAGTATGACTGTCACTGAGTCAGTCATTGCTATTTAAGTTATTGTGATTGTGTAGTATTGTAAATGTTAAGCAATTGCAAAAGATTTAAATGTAACAGATTAGTTGTTTTATGCAGGATTGCCGTAGGCGATGTTCATTATTACTGAAACCAAGATTGCTATGTAATTTGTATATACATAGGCATTGTAAGTCTTTTGGAAATGGCTATGAACTTGACCATTTTTTACAAGCATATGAGACTCAGGGTTGGCTGCTATTTGAATTCAGTGATAGTATTGCAAATAGTTAGAAGTATGGATTCTTTATGGAAGCTAAAAACAATGTCACAAAATTTTCAGAATTAGGATGAATTCCATTTGGCTGTAAACTTATATATCCAGAACATGTTGTCATTCCTTTATTAAGGTAATATTAACTAAATGTTATATTTGTTATTGTATTTATACATTCTCAGTTCACGGTTATAATTGGTTTTAAAATCTGCTTCATTATTTTAGTATTGGTGTACTGTATAAATTTTTTGTCATGGTTAACGAATTGTTTTTTATCATCAAGTTGTTTTCCTTATTATACTTCAACGTTAACAGTGTCGTTTACCATTGGAAACAATAAAACATAAAATGGTTATTACAATGTTTCTTACTTTTCATTTTTTATTCAATGAAGTTGTTAAAAATGTTGTTCTTATTTTGTCTTTCATAATCTTTGTGCACTGCTGACAATATGTTGGACTATAATAATAAAATATTATACTTAGTTTTCTTATTTAGAGTTGCTAAGTAGATAAGTTATTATTATTTTTATCTTACATTCACAAGTTACACTTACCGTGCAACGCACGGGTGCACTTCTAGTATATTCATTATTTTATTTTATTTTATTTTTTCTGACTTTTATATCTGTTTTGTCTTATTTAATTTAATTTTACTTTTTTTGGTAAAATAATTTTGTTTTACTTTACTTACTCGTATATATTATTTTTGAGGGGCTTCTGCGCATTATCCGTTGTACTGTGCATTGCATTTTGTTTCAATCCTTTTTATTGAGATTAGTTGGCATCAAAAGGTGAGCATTTATGCTATGGTCAACATGCGTCAGTCAAAGGAATACATAAGTGAAAAAAAAAAAAAAGAGAGAGGAAAAGAAAATGAATATGTTTTGATCAATTCAAGTCCTATTTGAAATTCTGGTGTTTTGTTGATAACAAGGTTTGACCTGCACTCCCTGCAATAAGCTTTCATTTGGAGTTTTCTTAAGAATAATAGTGCTATTTTTGTCATATGAATTATGTATTTAGATTAATTATGAAAAAATTATATTAAAAATTAATTATGTATATAATTAATTTTTATTAAAAAATTAATTATAAAAAAATTAATTTATGTTTAGATATGTTAATTCATAATCGATTTTAAAATAAAATTTTTTATTTGAATTATATAAAGAAATTACTTTTATATTTTAAATTTCTAAAAAATATATTAAATGATTGTAAAAGTTATTTGGTTGAGGATAAATATGTATTTCTCTCTCAAAACTTTTAAAATAATCTGAAATTAAATAATTAAAAACTTAAAATAAAAATTTTTTTAAAAAAATTATTTTTAGTTATGAAAAAAATAATTTTAACTTAGAAATAATTTTATACACTTTAAACAAATAAGATAAATTTTAAATAAAACAAATTTTAATTAAAAAAATAATTATTCTAAAAAATTAAACAAAAACAAAGATGCCCTAACTGCGTGGTGCTGTTTGATTATTGGGTGATTGGGCTTGCTCGAAATAGTGCACTTTTTGCTCTGGTTGAAGCTACCCTTTTTGGCATGAATGTGTTCTTTAGCTAATGATTTCTTTTAAGCTACTCCATCACTAGGTCAGTGAGAATTTGTGGTATTGGCTCATGTTCTTGAATAAATAAATAAATAGATAAAATAAATAATATGAAAATGTGTTGATAATGAGTTTGAGGGAGTGTGGCGTGAAGTTGGCATGGTGGATTAGAGGATGTGTAGTCCTTTACATGGTTGAATGTCATTATTTTATCCAGGTAACATTGGTGATATTAGTTTTCAAATGTCTCATATCTCAGTCTTATAGCCCAATGGCTTGAAAGTCAAATATTACAGCAAACAAAACACACCCATGCATTTGCGCATTATAGGCTATTGCAAGAAGGAAAAAACATTTACACCAAGAAGTGTTCAATATAATCACAAATATGACCCATACCTCATATGGCTAGCTAAAAAAACTTCACAATGCAGTAGAAGACGCATTTATTTGATACTCAAAGAACCCATTCTTGGGGATTTTCGGACACATATGATCATGGCAAAGCAATTTAATCTAAGGGATTTATGCTTTCAAACTTATAGTGATATTCCTAGGCAAACAACAAAGCAACCATGCGTAATCCTTCATTTAAAGGCATTGAAACAGCACATCAACATACTCAAACAAGAAAAACAGAGATCTATAACTTCATGCTATCATAACCCAAAAGAAAAGCAGTCATCATTCCATAAAAGCTCAACACATTCACAGAAGCGCACATAAGCAAATAAAATCATAAGAAACCAGCCACCAGTAAACATTAGGCCAGCAAGTCATCATATTTCACAGAGGATTCAGTTAGATTCCATACTAGCAAAACATTAAACAGTAGACCAACAGCAGAGGGCGTCATTTGTGGTGAAACAAGATTGATCAGTGGGTTGCTAGAGAACAAATTTTCATGACAAAATTACTCTAGTTATCAAGAAAAGTTCTAAACAAGATTTAAACAACAAAGCAATCATTCACTACCAGCACCATTCATTATGTAGAAACTGCAGCTTGTAACCAGAGCAAAAGTTTAGGGGAATGGAGAATGAAACCTAGTAAGGAATGAAGATCTCTCATTTTCCTTTCGCTATTCACTTTCCCTCTTTAGTTTTTCTGGTCCTTTTTCTTTAAATGCTTCTGTGCTTTGTATTTCACTCTTTTCACACTTCCTCCTCTTTTGTTGTTCCCTTCCTTTTTGTTGGGAATCGGGGATCTAACATATCTCCACATTAGTATGATATTGTCCACTTTGGGCTTAAATCCTCATGGATTTGCTTTTAGACATCACCCAAAAGGCCTCATACTAATGGAGACATTTTCTATGCTTATAAACCCATGATCCTCCCCTTATTTAGGCAATGTGGGACTTGTTTGCACCTCAACACTTTTGTTTGCTTTTTTATTTATAGGTGAGAGTTAGAGTTTTAAAATACAATCATAAAATGAGTTTGTTTGGATTTTTTTAAAATTGGGCCATAGAGTTGGGTAATTGAGGAGTAATATTTGGAGCTTTTATACAATGTTTTAAGAATCGGACCAGAGATTGAACCGGCGAGACCTCCGGATCATGGTTCGATGGTCGAACCGGTGATCAAATCGGATGGCGTAATAATTATAAATATAATTATATAAATAATTATTTATACACATATTCAATTAAAATAGTTTTATTTTGAGAGTAACAGAAATTTAAGAAAAAAAATTAAGGTTTAATCTTTATTTTAAAAAATAACTATTATTATTTCTTTTAAAAATATTCATTACTATGAAAATAATTATTAATTTTTTTAAAAAATTAATTGGTCCAACTTCATTAGTTCATTTTTCATTGCATAAATCTTAAAAAACTACGTGAAATTGATATAAAATATATTCAAATTAAACGAACAAGTAAAAAGTTATGACTTTTAGAAGATAGATGTGAAAAAAATCCTAAAAAACTAATTTAAAAATCTGAAAAAGTAATAAAAAAATCAAAAAAAAAAAAGATTGAACTGGCTGGTTTTTAAGAACCTGGTCCGGTTCATCCGGGTCGCTGGTTCTTCCCGGTTCAATGACCATAATGGTTTTTTGAACGAACCGAACCAGCCAGGCACGCAGGTCACGGTCCGACCGATTGGACTGGCCGATCCAGTCCGGTTTTTCAAATATTGTTTTTAGGTTTACTTAATTTAATTTTGTGTCGCTTCTCTTATTATTTCTTATTTTCTTTAATTTTAAAATAAAAGTAAATATTTTTGTTTTTTTATTCATTTTGTTTTACATAATTATTAAAGATAATTTTAAAATTTTTTTATTAGTCCAAACAAAATTAGGTGTTGACATTATGTTTGAAATTTTTTTCATTATTTATATTTATATTTATATTTTTCTAAGTTTCTTTTGATACTTTTAATTTTGTAATCTAAAAATGAAAAAGACCGACTCAGCCCACTCTATTTTATAAAATTTTTAAATTTGATCAATTTTAGTGTAAATTTTTTTTACATTATTATTTAATAATATATTAATACATTATTAAAAGAATTAAATTATTTAAATTATTGTTGTGATTGTAAAATTTTTTCAATAATTTAATAATATATAATTAAATAATAATATAAATAAATTTATATTAATAATATATCAAAATTAAATCATTTTATAAAAAGGTTAGAGTTAAACTATAAGACGCTAAAGATTGACCTCCCTTGACCCATTTGTGGTTGGCCTTAATTGTATATATATGATATAATTGATATTGATAGTTATATTTATATTATGTCATATAAAAATATAAAAGAAACTTTTTTACTAGCTTTCTATTTTTCCCTGGATGCTGGATGGTAGAAGGATTAAAAATGAATAGAGTTTGACTTACGTAAGATACTGTAATATTATTCAAACTTCTTTTACATGTTGATTTTGAATTCTTCTGTCTACAAAAGAATAAAAATAGGCTTTATAAAAATCTTCCAGAAATGAAACATATCTATGTCTTCTAGAAGGATTTTTTGGAATTTCTATTTTCTGAAAACCAGTAGAGGTTGACTTATATGACCCACACGAAAATAGAAAAGGTTTTTCTCGTTACTTCTTTTGCGTCCTAGTAGGCGTGTGTACACAACCACAGATTCTACAAAAGAGTTTCGCAATTTGAATAAACTGAATTGCTATGTGAGTTTGAAAACGGATTATCTTTTACACACACAAAATGTCTAACTTTGTTTTTGTTAAACTAATCTGTAATTTTTTATATATTTTTAAAATTTTTAAATAAATTTATATATTTTAAAATTTTATAATTGAATCTCTATAATTTTTAAAAAAAATTATTTGAGTTCCTAAACCTAACATACTATTAAAACACCCCTTGCAATTGAATTCTTATAAGATTTTAAAAGTAGGTCAGATTTAATGATTCAATTATAAAATTATAAAATTTTTAATTTTTAATTATAAATTTTTAAAATATAAAAATTCTAAAATATTATAGTAACTTAGAGATTAATTTAACTAATTTTTTTTACACCAAATATGAACAAGAATCCAAGTTTATATATATATATATCTTGTTCATGTATATCCTCAGCATCACGGACGTCAAGCACTATCAAGTTGTCTAAGGACCATACTAACCCGCGGACCATCTTCGATCAAGTATCCTATTAGAGTATGAATGGTATAATAATTTTTAGTATGCAGATAACATTATTCGTATAGCCATCCATAATGTCACTTGTCGTTATCATTGTTTAAATCATAACTATAAACAATGACATATGTGATTGCATCTAATTTTAAGAGATTTTTTTTTAAAAAAAAGATACTGTATGTATAAAGAATGATTTTATGATGTTTGGCAAAGTAATCAAAATATTGCTTTTATATGGTGGTAAGTATTTTTTTTTTTTTTAATTATAGAAGACAAGGAAGTATTTAGAGTTTTTGGTAGAAACAATAAGTAGTTGAAAATTGATTTTTATAAAACATTCTTAAAAGGATATAATTTTTTTTAATAACAAAGCCAAATATATAAGTAAGGTGAC
Source organism: Styphnolobium japonicum (assembly GCA_023212625.1). NCBI lineage: Eukaryota > Viridiplantae > Streptophyta > Magnoliopsida > Fabales > Fabaceae > Styphnolobium > Styphnolobium japonicum. Next base: position 21,268,797 of record JALBWW010000014.1, read on the forward strand.
TTATGAGAAAGAGATCTCTCTAAATCGATTATTCATTATTGCTAAGGGGTTGTTTGTTTAAGATTGCTTCTATGGGTCCTTATGACCTGTCTTGGTCTGAAAATTCGAATTTAATCTGAAGTGTTTTTGTTGGATTTTGGTAATTTTTTTAAGCTTAATATATTTTTCAGGCAGAGTTTGGGCTACTTTTTGAGTTATTCTAACTCGGTCTAATATTAAATAAATTATAATTTTTTAATTTTTTCGTTTATATATTATTGTGACATTTTTTTAAATGTTATACTTTGATCAAGTATTGTGACTTTTCATAATTTTAGTTATTATGTCTTTCACTTATTATGTAATTATTAATTAAATTAGATTTTAACATGAGCAAAAAGTAATAAATATAAATAAATTTATATAAATAAAGAGAATATAATCAAAATATTACAAAAAATAAATATTTTGTGTATTTTAATTAAGTTGACTCCGTCCTACCATTGGCCTAATCCATACTTCAATATGTTTAGATTTAGATTAAAAAACTTGATTCGATCAAAACTTTAAATTAGGATTGAATCATGTTCAACCCAACTGTTAAACACTTCGTTTAACATAAAGCCTAAATGCCCTTTTACTGGGAGTAATATTTTATTTTATTTTGCAAACTCACATTTACGTTAGAAGGGAGCCTAAACAAGCCGATTATACAACTTGTTAACAACAGCAATCTAACTATTTAAACTAACACTTATTAATTATTATTCTTATTTTCCACTTAATATATCATCATTTTCTATACTTGATCAACATACATAAAAACATCTGTTGCTAATTAAAAAACGAGTTAATGTTTATTTTTGTTTTTTTTTAAAATATACGCTTTATCATATTAATTATTCATTTGTTGTTGACATTAAATTAAGGATTTAACTTTAATATATTATCAATGTAAAATTTTTTTACATTGTCATCTAATCATGTGCTGACACATCATTAAAAGAGTTAGAATTTTTAAGTAGTTGTTATGATAATCAAACTCTTTTAATAATTTGGTAACACATGATTAGATGACAATATAAAGAAACTTTACACTGACAATAAATTAAAATTAAACTTTTAAATTAATGATTCAACAATAAATTAATAATTAATCTCATTAATTTGTCTATTTTAAAATTAATTTAGTAATATAAATTAGGAGATTACTATACATATAATGACATTGTGTTGCCGGCAAGGCAAGTGGTGCTCCTCGTCATTCCAATACCATAACAGCAACAGTTGTTCCTCGTAAAGCCGCCAATTTGGAGTCTCACAACACAACTCAGCCACTCACCCCAAGCTCTTCACCAAGCGCGTGATTCACAAACGCTACCTTTGATTTGTCATAGCCTCAACGTGTTGACGTGTTGCTCATACGTTGTTTCCATGAAGATTGAAGAAGAAGAAACATCCTTCCCACTTTCCATCTCCTTGGACTTTTCAAACTCATGAACCGCCAACCACAATCGCTGCTTTTCTTCGCTGTTCTTCACTATATATAATAATAATATTAACAATTCCATCATTATTTTCTATATAATAATAATAATTGCATATTTTAGTAACCCATTTCCATTTCCTCTCTTAGATCGAGTTTGCTACCAAAAAAATACCAAAAAGCTTCTCTTTTTTCAATTGGGTATCCATAGTTTGTTGATTTTCATTGAGGGATCATTGCCATGGCTCCAAAGGATCCCAAGCAAGCTGCTGCTGCTGCTGCTGCTGCTGCTGCTTCTGGTTCTGGTGGTGGTGGGGGTGGCTTTTTTGCTTCGATTGCTTCGAGTTTGTCCAATTTTGGCAGTTCCATGACCAAATCTGTTAATGGGTATAAATCTTTTGGGCTCTGAAATTTGAAAGTTGTTAAATTTCTCTGTTTTTCGGTTGCTTTTTTTGTAAATTTATTTCAGGGGGTGATTCAAGATCAATGATTTACCCTCTCTGCCAATTTTTAAATACTGCTAGTCGCATACCTTTTTCCCCTTGATGCAAGCGTGACTTGCTTTGGATGAACATCGTTCTGAATTGGTTTTGTTTGTTTGTTGGATAAATTATGATATATCATCTTTACTGTTTATATGTTAGTTTATGGTTGTCTTACACTTTCTAGATGTATAATTCTTAACTGTATTGTGATTATGTCCAGTCCAACTATTGTGATTTCTTTTCAGTTTCACCATCACTGGGAATGTGGCTTGTAATCATTTGATTTATTTCTTGAAGGCTCGAAGCTTGTGTTAGGCTGATTTAGTTCCATGAGCTGATAAGATTTATTTTGTTGACCACCAATATTATGTTGTTGTTACTCAGTTTAGTGGACTATGAGGGGCTGGAGGTTATCAATCCAGAGGGAGGAACTGAAGATGCTGAAGAGGAGGCCAAAAAGGGACGATGGAAAGAAGAGGTGTACTACTTACCATCATCTTTGTATTGTATGGTACAGTGAAAATAAAGAAAAGGTCACAAGGGTTTCACTCATGACTGTCCAAACAAAATATGAGGACCAATAAGGAATGAAAGAGTCAACTGTGACAAAGCTATTCTAGATTCTATCGTGACTGTCCAAACAAAATATGAGGACTGATATGGAACTTGCATACTGAAACTTGTAATGTTTTCGACTTTTATACTTTAGTCAACCTATCAGGTCTGGTTGGCGTGTTGGGGCTAGCTTCTTTCTAAGTCATGTCATGGTGTGCATATAATATGCAATGTAAAACCAATGCTCTTCTTGGTTTCCTGGATAAAAGTTTACATTTATCTCATGGTGGACGTTGGGGATTCTTTTTCATATTTATAATTTTCTTTTTTTTCCTCAAGTTTTCCCTCTAATTTTCCTTTGTACTTAACAGGACCGGGATAGTTACTGGAAAATGATGCAAAAGTATGTAGGCTCTGATATCACATCAATGGTGACACTTCCCGTTTTCATTTTTGAGCCAATGACAATGCTACAGAAAATGGCTGAGGTCTGTGTTATATCACATGCGTAACTTTGGTAAATTTGCTTTTGCTATTACATTCATACAAACTATTTAGCAAGTGTTCTTTCTGTAGAATCTCATTGATTGTAATATAATTTCACAGCTTATGGAGTACTCATACCTGTTAGATATGGCAGATGAGACTGAGGATCCATACATGAGACTAGTATATGCTTGTAAGCATTACTTTCATACTCTCTCTCTCTCTCTCTCCCCTTCTAGTTCTTTGTGCATGCATTGCATGGCGATGGCATGTGACCTTACAGATGTTTTTTGCAGCATCATTCTTCATATCTGTCTACTATGCCTACCAACGAACGTGGAAGCCATTCAATCCAATTCTTGGTGAGACTTATGAAATGGTTAACCATGGTGGCATAACATTTATATCAGAGCAGGTGCGTTTAAGTTTCTGTTTACTTTTCTGCCAGTTCTTTAAACAAAAAGCTAAATCAACTAAGTCTTTCTGGCTTCTCTCTCTGTCATTTTTTTGGCTTGGTCTCTCTTGTTATCCATATTATAATGGAAATATTTTTTCTGCAGTTATTGTCTAATGCTTCCATATTAAGTATGATTCTGACTTGTGGTTACATGTAAAAACAAATTGTGACAGGTCAGCCATCACCCGCCAACGAGCGCTGGGCATACTGAAAATGAACATTTCACTTATGATGTGACTTCAAAATTGAAAACCAAATTGCTCGGCAACTCAGTTGATGTATATCCTGTTGGAAGGTAATACTTATTCTGTGTTTTTCTGTGGCTCTTCATTTTTCCAGTAAGTTGAAAATTTACTGAGATTTGTGGAACTCAATGTTGTAAAATTCCCACTCAGTCCTCTTTCCTGTGCTATCTCAACTCTCAAGTCTGGGGTTCGTTTTATGGTTTCACTTATTTACTTAAAAGAAGATAAAACTCAGAAAATATGTAACGTATCTTGTCTTTAAGAGCCGTATTATAGCTTTTCTGGCACTAGAGGTCCTAGGATCTTGAATACATATGAGAGGTTGTTATACTTCACTGCACTTCGACAGTAGTATTCTCTCCCCCCCCCCTTTTCAATTTTTTCCTTAATTTCTGGTATTGTGCATGAACTTAAGTGGCTTTGTAGGAAATTGTACATTTTTTTGGAGCTTTGTTATCTGGAGCCCCAGTCAATTGTAACCAGTGATTTAAATCTGATGCAGTCAGAAGCCATTTGAATTCTTTTTTAGGACTTGGGATATTATGACCTTTTCCCCCCTTGTTCTTGATTTTGAACTTTGTATCTTTTGATTAAGAATGTTCAATATGTTTCTTCTACAATTTAATTTGTAGTCTATTTTGTAATGCTGGATGTCTACTGTAATTCAGTTCATTAGTAAGCATTTTTCTTTTTAAGTTTTGTGCATATGTAACGTGCTGTAACTTACATGGATGCAGGACGCGTGTTACTCTCAAAAGAGATGGTGTGGTCCTTGATTTGGTGCCTCCTCCTACAAAAGTTAACAACTTGATTTTTGGACGAACTTGGATTGATTCACTAGGGGAGATGGTCCTGACAAATCTGACTACAGGGGACAAAGTGGTGCTATATTTTCAACCATGTGGCTGGTTTGGGTATGACTGCTTTCTTTTGAAGTACTGTTGATTTCTCCTGCGATCAAATGTTCACTTGTAACCTACATATCAGCTATAATTTTTTTTAAAGGATTCAGGATTATATTTTCTGAACCATGTTAATTTTATCCCTTGAAGTTGACCAGTGGCTCCACATGAGTCAATGTTCATAGAAAAGGATTTGATTTTCTATTACGCATTCCTTCTCTGTAATGTGTTTAATTTCTTTTAGGAAATCTCCCATTTATGTGTTTTCATTCTCTTTATTGTATATGTTGACTGCTGAAAAGCATGATCTGATCATAGCTTCCTCAAGCATTCACTAAGAAGCAGAGTTTTGTATATTTCTTTCAAACTATCAGGAACCAACTCTCCTAAAAGCTTAAGTTGTTAGATGGATGCCTAGGAATGATTTTATATTTTAAACATGCTCCTTCATGCAAGAGTCCTTTGGGCTTGAAGCATGGACGATACACAAAATCGCTTTACCTTGTGCTGAATTATAATTTAATGAAGATTGGGAGAGTGGCAAGGATCAAACTCCTGACCATGTGAAGTACCAACTCTCCTAAAAGCTAGGACTATATTTATATCTTACACAAGCATTATGCATGTTTGTTTGTCAATTACCACTTCTTGCTCATTATGTGGACTTCTAATTCTATAACGTCTTCAGTGCTGCTGTTATATGTTTTATCCAACTTAAAAGGCATTTGCATTTGCAGAGCTGGTCGGTATGAAGTGGATGGATATGTGTATAATGCTGCTGATGAGCCCAAGATACTGATGACTGGAAAATGGAATGAGGCTATGAGTTATCAAGTTTGTGACTTAGAGGGAGAACCACTTCCAGGCACTGAGCTTAAAGAGGTTTGTTATTCAACTTTTTTGGCGTTATGCCCAATTTTTGCTGATTACAAAGATGCTAAGCTATCACTTAGTAGCATGCCCCTTTTATTGTATAGATCACATCATTACAATTCTTCCTGTGCAAATTGTAGTAGAAATTAGTGACTTATCTGAAATTTTGAGTGTGTGGAAAGCATATCACGCCTAATTTGGTGCATCTGGTCTTATTCATCAGTTCTGTATGTGTGTGACCTATCATAAACTGAATTATAAGAGTAGTTTTATGCTCTGAGATGTTTAACAAAATCTTTGAATTTAGGTTTTATTCGATGCAATAATTAATATCAAGTGATTTGGATAATAGCCTTTGATATATGCAGGAAGATACAATTTTAAGGAGTACTGATGATTAATTTATATGTGAAGGCAGTAATGAATGGAGGAGAAACTAATGATCTTAATAAGGAATGGAGGATTTATGTAAGGAGTATACATAGGAATGTACTTTTAGGCTTTTATTAGTGCTTGAATTATGGATATTTTATTTCTGCATCTATTTTAGTTGCATGGTTATTTTTCTGGGCTCTCTGTAAAATGCCCTTGCTACTTGACAGTATTAAGTCAAAGTGTCTACCTCCTTTATTCCCTTCTTCCTCTCTCTCCCCTTTCCCTGTGGTCCTACATCAGTCTAATTCTAATGAATTGATATTCAAGTCTTCAATATGCTCAAGATTTCAATTTGAATTTATTGGACATTTTATACCTCAGTCATGCTATTGAGGTAGTTCTTCAATTTTCACTATTCATGCTTTCCGAATCCAATCTTACAGAACTTTTACAGTGATGTTTATGATAAAATGTTTTAGACTTCCTGTTTTACCTGGTGGAAAGAGAACATTATTATTTAACATAAATACAGGCCGTCAAATATAAATATATCTGGAAGATGAATCAAATGTAGTTTTGTTTTCTCCTTGTTCAAGTATTCACAGATGGAGGATTTGAAACTGTCTACAGTTACATAATTTCCTTCTCCGTGAAATGCATAAACTGTTGTATTATTGTACCGTTTTACTCTTTTTATGATGACTATTAAGTGCCTGGTATTTATATGCAAAATTAATTTATTGTAGATTATACCATGTTTGTAAACTTCATGTGAAGTGAGGAATTGCTGTTTTGCCTTGAATGTTCTTATTTTCTGAGAGGATATGAGAAGACTTTACTCTTTTGTTTTTAACTATTGCTTTCGTAATTGAATTAGATTTGGCTTATATGATAGGTTTGGTTCACATAGTTGGATTGCGTCCAATAATTCTGACTGAAGGCAACTCTATCTTCATACAATTGAATGCTTGTTTATGGAAATCAGAAAATGAGCTATACAAAGTCTTTAGGAAGCTTTTAGACTCAGTTTTTCTGTGCATAATTTAATACCTATCATCACTCCTGAGTCTTCAACTCCTCATCCTTCATTGCACATAAAATTGTATGATTTTCAGGAGAGATGATAATTTTTAGTGTCACTGTTTGCATGATTTCATCTTTGTTGGGTTGTCGCCACTTTTTTGTTGTTCTTGCAACTTGAGTTATTTTTTGTATACTAAGTTGTTCCATTCTGCAGGCCTGGAGAGTTGCTGATGTTCCCCAAAAGGACAAATTCCAGTACACGTATTTTGCTCACAAGATTAACAGCTTCGACACTGCTCCCAAGAAGTTGTTGGCATCTGATTCTCGTCTACGTCCTGATAGAATGGCCCTTGAGAAGGGTGACCTATCCACTTCTGGCTATGAGAAGAGCAGGTAACTCTATTTACCCTCCCCACAAACAAAATATGAACAATAGGGGTTAAAATTTTGATTGTTGTTTATAAGCATTACTTGGAGATCTTAATTCTTTACAATATATGTGCCTAAACTTTTTCAGTTTGGAGGAGAGGCAGAGAGCTGAGAAGAGAAACCGAGAGGACAAGGGCCATAAGTTCACCCCCAGATGGTTTGATTTAACAGAAGAAGTAACTCCTACACCTTGGGGTGACTTGGAAGTTTACCAATACAATGGAAAATATACTGCACATCGTGCTGCTATCGATAGTTCTGATTGCATTGAGGAGCCTGACAGCAGACCAGAGTTCAACCCTTGGCAATATGATAATTTGGATGCTGAATAAGCATCCTTGTGAAATTCTTTCTTTTTTTTTTTTTTCCCCTATCATTTTGTTATTATGTTTGTAATGTATCTTGATATGAATGCTTGAAATTTGGTTTTTTGGTTGTGTTTTGTTATTGTAGCATTTGATTAATTAATATTAACCATGTTATGAAGTTAGATTATCATTCTACTTTGCATGGATAAATGTTAGTAGAGAACTAGAGCTATTTTCATTGCTCCTTTGACCTTTCTTTCTCACTTCAACATGTAGTTATGTAATAGCAGTCGCCGGATTGTTACTTCAACTTCTTCTGTTAAGCTCGAACAAAATTTTCCTATGATGTAATTCACTGCAAGTAGTATAACTGATTATATTTAGAAACGTTTAATTAATAAAGCTCATATATTTCGTTTTTATTTAATAATTCGTTAATTTATATATATGCTTTTATTATATAAGTACAAGAATGATTGAAAGATTTTCTCAAGTACTAATTTTCATTGACTAGTAATGGTTTGTAAATACTTAATTTAAACAATAACTTGATGATAAAGGGGATGTTGCCATTAGAACATACAATTTTTTTTCTAAAATTCCATTGATCTCGGAGTTACAATATAATACTTTGAGACAGGTGCAAATATGCTTTGTACATTATGTAACAAAACAAATGTAACTCTAGAGAGAGAAAATGATGGTAGAAAAAAATCTTATTTTTATGTATGCATGTATTATAATTGGTACAACTGTAATAGTAATAGTAATAATAATGTTATTGTTATTGTTATTATTATTATTATTATTATAATAATAAAGATAACAATAATAATAATAATTAAGATTTTAAATTACGATTATAATTACGGTTTATGTGGTCGATGCGAACCTATGCGATTTGCAATTATAAAGTGTTGGAGTTGTCTCAACTAATATGTCGTGACTGCATTAGGTGATGCAAACCATTATTTAAAAACTTGATAATAACTAATGCTCATATATCAACAATAACTTTGGTGAAAAAAATGTAAATCTTTTGAAAAAGAAAAACCCCTCATAAATTTTGTTTATGCAGCATTGCAAACCTTGATAAATAATCAAAATGGTAAAAAATGATTAGAATGTCCTACAATGGTATTTTAAAATTTGTAAAATAGTAAAGTGCACAACTCCTAATTAAGTGTTTTTCTTTATTTTTGTAAAAATATCATATTTATACTACTGTATAATTGAAACTCGCTTGAACATTTAACATTAAATATTGTATTTGATTCTCTAAAATTTAATGATATTACTTATACAACTATCTAATTCTCAACTATCGACACTTATCCACGTAATTTCTCTTGAGTATTATGAATTTATTTAAGTGTTCTTCTTTTTGTGTGTATGTAACTCAAATGAAACTAAGTGTATAATAATTGTATACAGTTATGACTTCAAAATTGTATAACGAATATTTGTAAAAGGAAAATTCTACCCTATATAAAAAAAATAGTGGGGGTAGCAAATACATAAACAATACTTATATAAAAATTTACATATATTTCTGCCTCATTAAATTTGTCTATGAATCTGTACAAATTAAATTAAATTGTTCTATACAAATTCAAATATAATATAATGATTCTGCACATTTATCTTTAATTATTTTTTCTTTAAGTGTTCTTAATTAGCACTATCCTCTTTAAAGAGTACAAAAATAATGAGATTGACACGCGTGTCAGCTTATGTGTGCAAAATCTAAGCCGTTTATAAAAAGTTGAAGTGGTGCAATTGTTATATATGCAATAACTTCACAGAAGAGTGTGCAAAAAATTTGTATGTGTAGGTAATATATATTATTTAAAAAGTAATGTTATATATATGACTCTTTTTTAATACAATGATAAGAGAATGAAAAGAGGTAGACTAAATTAAACCAGTAATAAGAGTCGCTAGAGATTGAAATCGGTATACTAAATTAAATCAATAATAAGAGTCGCTAAAGAGTGAAATTAGGATCAAGTTCATCCTAAGAGAAACTACAATGCCATTGATTGCATATACAAATTTTTACAAGTATACTTACATATCTTGTCTTGATAAGACCAAACGTATTTTCATATTCTTTGTATGTGAGATTAATTTTTATTTGGACATCAACTTAATCTTAATTACAAAATATTTTTTAATAAAATTTAAATATTTACTCTGCAGATAAAGTTTTGTCAACTGACCTCGTAGTTGTATATTTATATACCTTCAAGTACTATTAGATATTTTTTAAAATCACATACATTTTTATGTACAAATATATGTATAATAATATAATAACATAATAATATAAGGACTGTATAGTGTATACTCAGGTTATTTTCTTATCTGTTTTCTTCAAAAATTGTCCACGTTGTTTTTCCTGTTAAAAAATAACAGATAAAAATAAAAGTACATTTTAACAAACAGAAAAGTATGTTACATACAAAGGGAGAGGTTGACAGAAAAGAGAGAGGAATGGACCAAAGTGTATTTAGGCAAAGAAAGTGGAGCATCAATGTTTTTGGTGGTGGCGAGCCACAGTTGTAGGAAGGTATTTGGCAGAGGAGAAGGCGTCAACTCAAGATTAAAACTTGAAACAGAAACACTCTCTTCTGAGTTTTGAGTGACAAATTAACAGTTACATAGCATTAGGCTGAGACTGGTCACTCTCCGTGTCTCACTATCATAATCTTCTTCCCTTCACTCACTTTCCTCTTCTCATGTCGCACCACACAATACTTTATCACAGTTTCTCACCTTAATTTGTCTTAAGTCCTTTTCTTTTTATTACCAAAATAATTTTTCAGAGAAAAAACATTTTTGAATTGTTTTAATGTTTATTTAATATAAAAATGTTTTCCTAATTTTAGTGTAAGAAGAATTTTTTCTTAATTAATGAATCTAACTCTTTGAAGACAGAGAATAATGACTTACCCTTTTTAAAATAGGAAAGGTTTCCTATATTATTTTTCATCAAATAACAGTTTGACCTTAATAATTAAATTATTACTTTCTTCTGACACCAAAATTACTATATTGAGAACCAAAAGAAAAGAAAGAAAAACTCATCTTCTTTTTGTTTTCAATTTCGTTTTCTACTTTTTTATTTGTTTTTTCTCTTAGGTCAATGAAAGATTATTCAAAACATTAACTTGTATAGCAAAAGATGTTTGGAATTCATTGCAACTGTATAAATTAAAACATAAATAGCAACAAATTTCCGGAAATAGTTTAGTTGCTAATGAAATCTCACAACTATTTTGCTTGTTATCTAAGCGTCGCTTTTATAAAGAGCGATAATTTGTGTCATTATAATTTGAAAATTCAGCTCACCTTTTAGCTTGTGTTCATTTTTCGATTAAAGAAAAAGTTAAACATACATTATTGAATTTGATGAAGCATTTGGTAAGTGATTATTCTAATTTTTAAATAGAGTTGACTTCTATTAATTTTAACCTTTAAAGATATATGTAATATTATATTAGCTCTTTATTTATTAACGACATCAAATTTGTCATTGAATTCATGAAAGACTAATTTGATGTAACATTAAAAGAATAATTTGATGATAAAAATGTAACATTGAAGAATCAATTTGATGTCGCATATATATATTTGAAAAACTAATTTGATATATTTATAAATGAAGGATCAAAATAAATGTTTATTCTTTCTAAATACTTTAAAATTTATAATTTATTTGAGTATGGGATATATGAAAAATTTAATTCCTTAAGTTTGTTATGATTTATTAAACAAGACAATATGTATCCCACAATTTCCTTTTATTTTCTTTACAAAAAATACTTTTGAATGGCTTAAAATTTTCGTGTAAATTTTTAGATTTTTGTTAATTCAATAAGTGTTTGGTTGCCTAACATTCACACAAAATCTAAACACTACCATTAGATGGAAATTAAATCCCTTATTCGAGATGATGCATGGATTAAGTACCCCTCTTAATCCTGCATTTGCTAAATGGTTATTAATTTAAAAAGAAATAGTCTCATTGTTTACCATTGAAGAAAAAAAAGCAAGTAATTAATCTCATATATATTGCTTTGTCAATGAGTTTGAAAATTTTAGGGACTTGTTGGCAAATTTGGACAAGAAGTGAGTTGAAGTTTTGAAACTCACCATCATTTGTGTGTTCTTATGTGAATGAATGAGATAAGATGAACCCAAATGAGTGGAGAGTCTTCCACGTGGGAAACAAAGAACTGGCATGGAGAGAGGAGTGAGTGGATCACCCCAAACGAAGGAACTGGTCCAAGTGGTTTTGCTCAGACAACCTGCTATAGCCGGTATACTCACATGATGCTACCGGTTAGTCCCTTCCTAGGATATGAGTGGTCAAACGTTTACAACAGTTGGGGTTGTGAGGGGTTTAAGAACACAGGTTGGGTGGTTTTCAGGGGGTTTTTGTTGATCAGACATAGCCCAAGTTTTTAGGTGAGAATTATTTGTTACCTTCATGAACAATTCTTTAGACACAAAAAGTTTTCATCTTTTTGGTGCAACAAATAATTCAACACTGATACAAAGGTTTCTAATTTATGGGGTATTGTACTATTGTTTATCACTCCTTCAATTGAGCCAGTTTCATCATTTGTGGTGTTATTCTTCCTCCAATAGTATGGGAATTTGCATTGCATCTCTCCCCTCTCCAATTCTTTTCTGGGTTCATTCAGGTTCCTTTCCCAGTGCCTGATTTATTTCATTTTCTGTAAATTCAATGTTCCTACTTTTACTGTTTTTTTTTTTGTTAAAAAAAAATGATATCTCTCTCTCTCTCTCTCTCATACATAGTGGTAATAAATTTATTACCTTGTCAGGAGTTGTCTCCTTAAAAGGATCACCAGGGGTCTGAAGATCCATCTGGCCAACATCTTAAGTAAAATGGTGATATATACTATATTTTTCCCTGGTGTTGTCAAGTGTTATTTGCTTATTGTTGTTGTTATCTTTAATTTTGTTCAATATAATTGTGTATGGATAATTATAATCGGCTTTATGTTGCTATTCTGGCTTTTGGGTGTTTCTTTCTCGAAAAATAACTAATAAGGCTTATTTATTTATTTATTTTCCCCATTCTTCTTGTTCTTTTTCTGCTTCTTTGATTTTTATTTTATTTTATTATTGAAGGGTATGTTATCTGCTTGACTATCAAACCTGCTGAAAGTGTCTTCAATATGGGGTGAAGTGGTGTTCTTCTAATGTCCATTTACAAGTAAGCGTTTCAGTCTGCTTCATAGTACCTTTTTTTAATTTATATTTTGTGATTACTTTATGATGGGCGGAACCTTATCTCAACTGGGAGCTTCAAGATTGCTGCAACTGCTATTGTCATTATCATACACTCCATTCCCAAAGAATTATTATCATGAATGTGATGCATGCTATTATTCATTCAATTTTCATGTAAATATTGGTATTTTCTCTTCTACTTAATTTTCCTTTAAATGGTTGATTGTCTGCTTTTATTTTAATTTCATTTATCCTCGTTACTTTGGAAAGTATTTTCTGGATTTTACATATTGCAGCGAATTTCTTGTGTGTAAACTTTCTTAATTAATGAATACTAATTAGGCACAGTAAAAAGCTTGTTGTTTCGCTTGCCCTTTGCCAAAATGCAATGCTGAGCCTTTGCATTGGAACTGGTTTTTGACTAAATGAATTAAACCCCTTAAAGCATTTTGCATATGCAGCTTGATGCAATGCTGCCTCTTGAGACTCATCAATCTAATGTAAAGACTATTGACTAATATTTGATTGTGTTGACAGGTTCTGATCTTGGGTGTCTGCAAAACTCAAGGAAGCTGGTTATATTTTATCTAATGACTTTTTCTTATAGGAATGATTGTCTGAGATATGGTGTTACAGAAGAGGTTGAACTATGGTTTTAATGGCTATCAGGTGCCTGTCATTCCTAGAGCTTCGAGATCGGCTAGGGTAATCAAATGATTTTTTTCCAACATTACTTGTTGACTTGTATTTTGTGTAAAGTTTCAACATCCTGATAAATTCCAATAAATGGTTTAGGGGAGGGGTACAGTCAGGAAGAAGCGTGAAAGCAGTCAGATACAGGCTTTTGAAATTTTGGCTAGTGTAGCTGGCAACTTTCTGCAGGAGAATGAGAGTTCCAGTCCTGATAATGCTGCTTCTGCTAAAGATCCTTGCGATTTTGTTGGTATTAACATAAAAGACAAACAAGAGGATGAAGCAGGGTCATTTAAGGGAGACCTCTTTGAGCATGGAACTTGCAGTGAAATTGCCTCTGCCTGTGTCCCGGGTTTGCTGGGGAAATATGACAACCAAAGGTACATGTTGAATGGCTATTTGTTTGCTAATGAAAATTTTTAGTTCGATGATCAGCTTGATGGCATTGGAAACTTGTCAGCACTCAGCAATATTATGTTCTATGAAACTTTGACCAGAGTCGTGGGTGATTATCTTGAAGGCCAAGGACAAAATGTCCTTGAGAAGGAAGATGGACAGATAAAAGGGAGAAGCATTAATGAGAAAATCTTCCACATTAAAGGCAGCTTTGCTGGATTAATAGAACCAGACCACAGAGCATCTAAAGCAGGCAGTTCAGAAAATTATGTGGAAAAGCCTTCATTAGACGGCCGCATGCATCTTGATTCTTTACCCAATGGCTCCACTGTTAGGAAATTAGTTAATAGAGATGATGACGAAAACTTTGTTAGGTGCACTCAACTGAGCTCCATGAATAAGATATCTGGCCCACCACCAGAAATGCTAAAATTGAAGGATACAAGTCCTTTTACAAGTGGTATGTAGCTTTACATGCAGTTGATTTTTAATTTAGATTATTAAGTCTCACAGCCAGTCTGTTTAGTTCCTAATTGTGAAACAAGCAAGCTGTGATGCATGTATTCATGATTGTCAATCAACTTCAAAAATTTGCACATTCTGTATGACTATTGCCAGTTCCCTGAATTGTTGTGTTGTTATAGATGAGAACAATAGTAGGGACAATTCTGTGCTTGAAAGTTCACAAAGGATGTATCCATTTAAGAAGAGGAAGTTCTTCAATCAGACCTCATCATCTGCATCTGATAGAGGGTCTCACTGTCAAGGCATATTTGATTCTTCTGACACCAGAGTTAATGGTGCAAACCATGGTGCAGGTGCAACAATGCATGGCTTCCTGCTTTGTTTTTTCTTTGCAATCTATGTTCCCTTTTAGGCTTTAGGGATATATTCAGTTCTGGCTGAATGATTCAAACTATCACATGCAGCAATTGAAGAATCATCCTCTATAGCTGGTCAACAAGTACATCCTGGGTCCAGGGATTGTAACGGTAGGAAAGTTAGTGAAATGATTGACAATATTTTATCCTAAGTTAGTCTGACATCTTATTTAAGGTTCTGACATGGGTTTCATCTGTACTTTGCAGTGAAGCTTAGCATAAAATCCTTTAAAGTCCCAGAGCTTTTTATTGATATCCCTGAAACTGCAACTATTGGTTCACTGAAGGTATGTGATTAAACTTTAGTCTGAGATAGACACAGTAATAATATGATTTAGCCACTATTTTACGAGTAATGTAGTCAAATCCATCATGCTTGACTGAAGCAATGGAGGCTCACTATAAAAGAAATAAAGCAGCAGGATTATGGACTATTTTATGTCATAATCTGAGCCCTAAACCTAACGCCAAACCACCTTAATATGTCATCTTGCCTCCTGACCAAAGGCCAATAGATTTCAAATGTAAAAAAGGTAGGATACTTAGTAGGATATATGCTTGTTGCATGGTGTTGAGAATCTTATTACTTACTTGGACAGATGACAGCTATAAAGTTTCGCCAATTATCAAATGAGCAATCCATTGTACCTTTCCCCATGATCACTAATATCTGTTTTCTTTTTTCCTTTTATTTTGTAGAGGACAGTAATGGAGGCTGTGACAGCTATACTTGGAGATGAACTACATGTGGGCATCCTTCTTCAGGGAAAGAAGGTCCGAGATGACAGCAAAACTCTAATCCAGACTGGGATTTCTCAAGATGACAAACGTCATAGGTTGGGGTTTATGTTGGAGCCAAGATATACTCAAATTTCTCCACCTTCATGCAATGAAAACCCATGTTTTCTAACCACTGGTTCACGACAAAAATTATCCAGGTAACCATTCAACCAAGTGTTAACTGATCTGGCAATCCTTTCAGCAGTTATTAATTTGATCATCTTCAATAAACAGGCAATCAACATCTTTAATGTTACGACAAGGAACTTATAATGTATCCCAAGAGCGTTCCCTGATCAAAATTGAAAGCTGTGCTGAAGGCGATCTTAATGTGGTCTCCTCTCTAGAAGATACTTCAGCTAACAATAACATGTCAAAGTGTCGCACTCTTGTAGCAGTTCCAGCCATTAACATGGAGGCATTAGCTGTGGTTCCATTCCGTCGCAAATCTGGGAATCCTGACTTTGCACAGCGCCGAATCAGGAGGCCTTTCTCTGTTGTAGAAGTAGAAGCATTGGTTCAGGCAGTTGAAAAACTTGGAACTGGAAGGTTTGTTTAATGAGTATTTTTTTTTCTCCTGTTTTGGCTAATGAGTAGTGCTAAAATCTGTAGAGTATTAAGCATTGCCTGTGGTTTGCAGGTGGCGCGATGTCAAACAACATGCTTTTGACAATGCAAAGCATCGAACTTATGTGGATTTGAAGGTGAGCGATTCATGTAATGCACCGTGCTAAAATATCATAATTTGCATGACAGTCTAATCAATGATGCTTTCCTTCTCACTGCTTTCATAAAAACTAGGTTGTTTTCTGCCAAATGGTGGAAGAGATAGCTTATAACATTGGATAGTAGGTACTTCATTGATGAATTATCTTCTCTAGTACCTTTCAAGTTTGCTAATTATTTCTTGCAGATTTTTATTATGCTTCTGCTTGTTCTGAAACTTTTAAAGTGCTAGGATTGTCCCTCCACACACGCGCACACACACACACACACAGAAAGGAGGAGACAGTTAGCTGATTACAGTTGAGAAGTATGCAATATTTGCATTCTGGTAACTCTTCTGTGACTATGGGCATGCTGCAGGATAAGTGGAAGACATTGGTGCACACAGCAAGAATCTCCCCTCAGCAAAGGAGAGGAGAACCTGTTCCTCAGGAGCTTCTGGACAGGGTCTTAGCTGCTCATGCCTACTGGTCTCAACAACAATGTAAGCTTCAACTTAAACCACTGTGAGCCTTTCCAATACTGAAGAAAGCAGAAGAACAACTACATTGCTGCAAAAGTAGAGTTTTCCGTGTGTTTGTAGCATAGTTATGCGAAAAGTTAATAGTATGTACATCTACATAATATGCTTTCATTTTGGCTTAGTTTGGTGATTTGTACATGATTGTTTGACCGAAAGGGAATATGGTATCACTCTTCCCATCCCTTGTGGTCAACTGTTGGTATGCTATCAAAAGCAGACTAGAATAATGAAATATGTATAGAAGTTAACCTCTTCTGAATTTGTTACTAGTAACTTGTTTATCTTTGAAGTAAAACTACAATGATATTAGACATAAAGGATGACCTATGAACAGATACAAATCAATATATTCCCCTGCAAATAGATGTGATAGTTTCTCAAGCAGAGTTGCTACAATGATAGAGATGTTTTCTATTCTTTTCCTTTGGCCACATACGATGATAGAGTTCATTGCCAGTAACATTCAGCTGCTAACTTGTAGAGGCTACAAATTGATATTAACAACTGACAGCTTACAAAGTGGTGTAACCGGACCTTTTCTTTTTTGCCTTAGTTTGCAAGTAATAACGGGACAAACTGTGGACAAAGAAAGAACAAAATGATTGTGTGTAAAAAAAATGGTGATTTTGTGAAAAAAAACGTGGCTAATCATATTTCATGGTAAATATTTTATCAAGACTTCCTTTTTGATAAATTTTCCTGTAATCTGTATAAAACCAACCAATTCAAATCACCTAATTTTCCAATCCCATCATATTTATCTGCTCCCTGCATCCTCTGGAAATCAGGCACTACGAGCTTGTCATATTTCTATTGCTTTTCATAAAACTTTTTAGCACATAAAACGTAAGGTACCTATGCATTTGATTTTATATTCCTTTTTACGTCTTCATTTGATTCTCTGTTCACACATTCTTGTAAATCAAATTACAAATCACCAGATGGCCCTGCAAAACATTGAGCATGGTGGCTGTAAATGGGCAATTTCTAGGACTTCAAATGAGACTCCACCCTAATCTATAATCAAAATTACACTTCACTCTATTGATTTCTTTTGATTAACGGAATTTGTTAAAATATGATAGAATATTCTGCTTAACCCTAACAACCATCAATGATTTGCTTTTGATAATTTTACAACTTGTGTTTAGCCTAATGATAAAATCTAAATCGTTGATCACCAATTATTGCTTATCACAAGTGACAACAATTATTGCTTTATTCTTTATATAATGCACCGTCTAGTATCTAGTGACATTACTAAGTGCAAAGTGTTAAGTAATGAATACCATTTTGTAAGGGTGGACAGTGGGTTGGATTGGGTTCATCAACTCATGAACCCACACATTTTTATCTTGTGAGGTGGGTTAGGTTTAAAATAGTCAAACTTACGAGGTATGAGTCGAGTAACGGGTTGAAACTCTTCCAACCTGCACAAACCTAACTAAACCCACTCAAGTTTATTTATTTATTTTGGGATATGTTATCACTTTTTAATGGAGATTCCAAAATCTTATATAAGTTTATAACTTTTTTAGATAATTAATTTTTTTGAGAATTTTTAAATTAAAATTATACTTCATTTAGTACTGGAGGGCGAGTTCTAAACCTTTTTTGTAGTTCTTTATAACCTATTACTATTGAGACATTGATTTATGCTCAGAATTGATTAAGAACTCCTAATAAACACATTGATATCAAGCTCAAATAGATAAAATGGAAAAAATTGAAACATGTAGTGTACTATATAGAAATTAAAAACTCTTAATAAACACATTAATCTATGGGTTCAATTGTCTTACATGTGTCGTTGTTGTTTGCTTGTGTTTATTGTAATTGTAATCATAGAGTTATATGTACTTTGAAACTTATGTTTTATGTTATGTCATTTAGAAATTTATGTTATGTTATTCAAAATGAATTTTGATTTCTATTTTAGCAGGTTAACTCCTTTTTTCTAAGTTCAAGTTCAACTCACAAGTTGAACCTAATCCAACCCACTATTTTCATGAGTGGGCTGGATAAAAAATCACTTCAAACCCAACCCATGTCCACCTTTTGAAACTCACCACAAAATGGCCCAAAAGCTTTGATTTGACTCGAAGTCATTGGTTACTTTAATATAGTTCACAATGTTTCGCACGTAATCATTCTCACTTCTAATATTGGCCAAGGATTACAACTCCTAGGACGCCACATACGAAGACCATAGTGTAGACGTTGTTTATGTGCCACTAGTCATGAGCAACAATTGGTGATAAATGATTTAAATTTTATTATTGGGTTTAGCACAAGTTACAAAGTTATCACAAGCAAATCATGATTAGTTGTTGGTTTATGTAGAATATTCCATCTCATTTTAATAAATTTTGTTAGTCAAAAGTGATCAATGAGGTGGAGTGTAATTTTAGCTGTAAATTGAGATAAAATGTCATTTCATGAAGCCTTGAGGAAGGCTAGTATAATTTACTCTTTAAGTTAATTGTATATATTTTGTTTTAATGTAAGTCAAAATATTTACTCTATGTATTAGGTAAAACTCAAATGTATTCATCATATAATTCTAAAAAAATATTACCAATTCAATAAAGTAATTACGTATTTCAACTTTTCTACCACAAAATTAACATTCTTACCTTACGTTTAGTACATAGAATGGTAATTCTATTCCATGTTTTATTTTATGGAATGACACTTCCATGTTTGTTAGTATGAGCATGGAATGAGATCCATAGAGCTAGGAGTCACCATTCCCTCCTAGAAAAGTGTGATAGAAAAGTGTGATGGGTGATTTCATACTCCAAGTAATGAGATTTTTTTTTTTTCTTAACATATTCTCATTTATTTTATAAAATAACAATCATTTTCCTTTATTAAATCTAACCAATAATTTTGTTTTCATCTTACCCTTACCTATCCCTCATGTCTTGCAATTAATGTTAAATACTTGTGTTAAATTTAAAATAAAATCATAGTTATGAAAATATGTAGAAAATTATAAAAATATATATAATAATACAGTTATAAAAAAATATCACAAAAAATATTATAAAAATGTAAGGACTATCTTTTGTAAAAAAAAAATTGAACACATTTCAATTTTTTCTCATAAATAAAACATTTGGTATTTTTTTAACGATAACTTATTTTCTTATCAAATTATAAAAAAAATTAAATTTGAATATTATATTTAAGAAAAGTTAACCTTATTTATTTTTCTCATAAAAAGAATTTATGTAATTTAGAACAACTTGGATTTCATTCTCCACTAATTCTATGTACCAAACAATAAAATGGCATGGAAAGTCATTTTATGGCAAAATCTACCAAATTGTAGATTAGGAATGTAGGAATGATCATTTAATTTCATTCCATTCTTATTAGATAGAATCACCATTTTGTGCACCCAACATCTTATGTTCAGTTTGCAGAATAGATATATTAGACAAGTCCTAAATCTTAAATTTAAGTTTAAAAAGGGAATATGTAAATAGTTTACTCTTTGATATATAAATAGATTAGATTATGTCTCAATCATTGTCTTTAGAATGCATATAGTCATCTAATATCTAAAAATCAAACATAAAGTATTTTGTTAAATATTTGAAATTAGGTGCCTAGGCATCAACCGCTTACTTTTTTTTATTGTAAAGTTATTGTATTTTAAAATGCACTAATATTTTTTTTTCTTCATAAATATGCCCTTAAACCAAGTGGACATTCCTTAGCACATGACATCCAACCATGGCTTTTAATTGTGTGGTCGACTCCACACCCACCAAATCCCCAAAAGTTAATAAATAACCAAAACTTATGAAATCAGATTAATTAATTAATAAATTAAAAGGCATTTCCCCTTGTTCAACGCATCTATAATTTTTAAATTAGAATAAACTCAACCTATAAAGCCATAGTTAGTGGGTACAAAAATAAATAATTAATAAGTAACATATTATTTTATAACATCGAATAAATAAATAGATTATGCCAATAAGCTTTGGATTGTGATGAAGTTGCGGATTTCATCATTTAATCCACTTATCATGATCTTTTATTTAAGAGCTTGTGTTTCCTATTTACAAAATGTAAAATATTTATCGACTGCTTGATTATAAATGGAGATCTTTTCATACCTATTTTTTTTTCAGGTGCAAAATGCTTCTTTGTAAATTATTTAATTATACTTAAAATTTTAAATAAATGTAATATAAATTTGTTAAGATCACAATGTGTCATTATGCTAAAAAATGTATAAAATTTCTTAATCACAAGATATTTTTAGTTTTTAAACATAAATCATATATGATTAATTCACATTCAGATGTTGATTTAACTCTGATTACATGACATTTTTAGTGTGATTTAAAACTCTTACATAACATTAACATAGTGTGACAGAAGTAGTAAATATTTGCTCAAGAATATCTTAAGGAAAAAAAAAACACTTACATAACTAAAAAATATTTAATACTTTATCTAAAATATTTATATAAAAAAATTTAATTTTAATTAATTGTTAGTGTAAATTTTTTTTTAATTGATATATAATTATATATTATTAAATCATTAAAAAAATTAATTATCACAACAATTATGTAAAAAATTTAATTCTTTTAATAATATATAAACACATAATTAAATAAGAATATAAAATTAAAAATTAAAATTAAATTAAAAAAAATCTGCCTGACAGACAACAACATCGGACTTCGCCCACTTTGCATAATAGGCTTTCAACCTTTTTGAGTTCACCGACACGCAGCTCATAATGCTTCTCACTTTTGTTGATTTGGAACCGGCTATAGCCGGTGCTCAAGTCCAGTTACCAAAATCAACACCTTTTTTTTTGTGGCCATAATCAACGGCTCTGATTCCTCCTCAATTTTGATATGGGTCCCACCAAACTCTCTCTCTCCTTTTTCACTTCTACACTAGACAAGACAACTCACCTACATAAGCTCTCTCTCTCTCTCTCCTCTCTCTTCTCTCTTCTCTCTCATCTCATGTACTCCTCTGTTTCGCGCTCTCTCTCTCTATAGGAACTTCTTGGGGTGGGTCTCTGGGAGGTAAGCTTCTTCTCTCTTCTGGGTCAATGGTTTGTTCAAGTTTTCTGCATTCTGGGGTTCATTTTCATGTGTGTAACTATTTGTATTTGGGTTTCATTTTTTGTTTTTTGTTTTTGTTTTTTCTCTTATGCTAATTGATTTTTCTTCATTTATTGAGCTTCATGTTGAAACTTAGCTTCTTGATGTCATCTTAGGTGGAAAACTAGCTACTTTTTTGACATGTTTCTTTTGTCTTGTTTGTTGGTTTTGGTGAAATCTAAGCATTTTTCTCCCTTGTTTTATTGTTCTCTTTGTATGGATATCTTTGGAGTTTCATTTTTTATTGCACCCCATCATGATTATTGATTCACTTTCAGAGAACTTGGTGTGTATTTTGATGGTTCTGTTGGTTTTGAAGGACTTCTATTTCTGAAAGAGAAACCAGTGGTTTAGAGAGAAGAAGTAAAGGGCTGTTGTTGAAGATTGTTTAGGACTAAAGTTTGAATTTTTATATAAAAATCTTGCAAAATTGATGATAATGGATCCACGTCTTTGTGGGTTGTCTGGTTCCACAAATGAAATTCGGTTGGGGAATCAATCTTTGCCAATTATGCAGAATCAGAGATTTGCTGCTGGACCCGGATTAGAAAATGCTTTCTTTGATCAAAGTAGGGGGTTTGGTTACCTTCAGTCCAATCTAATACAGGCTAATAATACACCTTCGTCCTCTACTGTGACCCATGAGGAACCTTCTCCGGAGGACTGTGAGTTTTCTGATGCAGTTTTGGGTTACATCAGTCAAATACTTATGGAAGAAGACATGGAAGATAAGGCATGCATGCTTCAAGATTCTTTGGATCTTCAAGTTGCTGAGAAATCATTCTACGAGGTGATAGGCGAAAAGTACCCACCTTTGCCATTACAAAATTCAAGTCTTATTAATCCAAATGATAGGGGTGTAGATAATAACTTCTCTGAAAATTACGGTAGTTGTCTTGGTAACGATGGTGATCTCAGTAGCATTTTCACCAACAATTCCTTGCTTCGAAACTCGAGGGAATTTCCTCACCAAAATTTTCAAGGTAATAGCATTTCACAGTCATCTTATAGCTCTTCAAATAGTGTAATAAGTAGTGTGGAAGGGCCTGTAGAATCTCCAAACAGTATTCTTCAGGTCCCTGATCTGAACAGTAGTGAGAGTCAATCCATTTCGCAATTTCAAAAGGGTGTCGAGGAGGCTAGCAAGTTTCTTCCAAGTGGAAATGGGCTCTTTGCTAATTTGGATGTGACTAATTTTTCAACACTGGAGACTAAAGTGGGGACTGATGTATTGTCAGTGAAGGTGGAGAAGGATGAGGGAGAGCATTTTCTTGCTGGATCCAAGGGAAGGAAGCATCCTCACAGGGAAGAGGGAGATGTCGAAGAAAATAGAAGCAGCAAGCAAGCAGCAGTTTACTCAGAACCTACATTACGGTCAAATATGATTGATATATTCCTGCTACACAGTGCAGGGGAAGGTAAGAATCATTTTATGGCTCGTCGTGAGGCTTTGCAGATTAAGAAGAACAAGATAGTGCTGCCAAATGGTCAATCAAAAGCTTCGAAAAGTGGGAAGGGACGCGGTAAGAAACAAAATGGGAAAAAGGAAGTGGTTGATTTGAGAACACTTCTGGTTCTTTGTGCACAAGCTGTTGCAGCAGATGACTATAGAAGTGCACATGAACTGCTAAAGCAGATCAGGCAGCATTCAAACCCTTTTGGGGATGGAAATCAGAGACTGGCTCATATCTTTGCAGATGGCCTTGAGGCACGCTTGGCTGGTACTGGAAGCCAAATTTATAAAGGATTTGTTAATAAAAGAACATCAGCTGCTGATATTCTGAAAGCTTATCATCTATACCTTGCTGCTTGCCCTTTTAGGAAGATGTCCAATTTTACCTCAAATATCACAATAAGGACATCTTCAGAGAATTCAATGAGGCTCCATGTTATAGATTTTGGTATCCTTTATGGTTTCCAGTGGGCCACTTTTATACAGCGACTTTCATGGAGATCTGGAGGACCACCAAAACTTCGGATTACAGGAATAGACTTCCCACAACCTGGTTTCAGGCCAGCGGAGAGAATTATAGAAACCGGAAACCGCTTGGCAGCTTATGCTGAAACTTTCAATGTGCCATTTGAGTATAATGCCATTGCTAAAAAATGGGAAACAATTCAACTTGAGGAACTCAAGATTGATAGGGATGAGTTCCTTGTTGTTACCTGTTTATATCGGGGTAAGAACTTGCTGGATGAATCTGTGGTAGTGGACAGTCCAAGGAATAGTTTCCTCAGTTTGATAAGGAAGATCAACCCGAATATATTCATTCATGGCATTATGAATGGAGCTTTTAATGCCCCTTTTTTTGTTACCCGATTCAGGGAGGCACTGTTTCACTATTCTTCACTATTTGATATGCTTGAAACTATTGTGCCTCGTGAGGAATGGGAGAGGATGCTAATTGAGAAAGAGATATTTGGGAGGGAAGCATTGAATGTTATAGCTTGTGAAGGCTGTGAGAGAGTAGAGAGGCCAGAGACATATAAGCAGTGGCAAGCCCGTATTCTACGGGCTGGGTTTGTACAACAACCTTTTGATCGTGGGCTAGTGGAGAGGGCAAAGGAGAAAGTAAGGTCTAGCTACCACAAGGATTTTTTAATTGATGAAGATAGCCGGTGGTTGTTGCAAGGTTGGAAGGGGCGAATCATTTATGCCCTTTCTTGTTGGAGACCTGCTTGACAAACTAAGATGCTACAAGTGCATCTCACTAGGGCCTTGTGAATTAGATTGACTGCTGACAACCGCAGGTACTGCAGTTACCCTATTTCTCAGTTCTATCAACAATGCTGGTTTTTGACATTGTTATTCAATGTATTTTGAACTAACTTATGTGCTAATCTGATAATTGAACAGGGCACGCAGCATATGTATGGTTAGTGATCTAAAGTAAAGGTTCAAGCTGTGAGGTTAGTTGGGTAAAACATGGCTACTGAATAGCCTGTGAGATCATATAGAAGTTTGTAGTTTGATAGCTAATTTGAGGGTTGTCAGATGAACATGATCAAATTTAATGTTGCAGATTAATTTAGCATGTAATAAGACCGATCCTTGATTACTGTTACTGATTTTGAGGTTTCTACCTCGGTCCTTCTGATAGTTTACTTAACGGAAGATGTTATCTTGTGTACTTCACCTTGTAATACAGAACCTAATGAGCCTTTAGTTCTCTGGCCCTCATAAGGATTAAGGAATATTTAATATGGAGAAATACTTTTTTGCACACCACTTGGTCCACGCCTGATGTCATGCTGATATTTGAGCCATACAAAAAGAAAAAGTTGGTCCAGTGTAACTTAGTTGCTGCCATGTGTGCAGTTGTGAAAGTGGTGTGCAAGTAGCAGACCTCTTTAATTTGTGTTTCTTGGCATTCCTTTTGATGCAGATTTTTGAATCATGTCTGCTAAGTTATAGTAGCTTGCAGACCGTTGGTGTACAATTTGCTATAGGAGACTCGTCTCAACATTTGTCCTGTAATGTGTGGGAGCCTTCTTTATTTAGAGTTTCGAACCCCAATATTTATACAGATCTTCTTTATTGAAATATGCAATTTGCAACAGTGAAAAGAGTAGTAGACCAGTTTCAAAGAAAATTAATAAAGAACTTTAAAATTCTTGGTGGGGTGTCACTTATATTTGCACACAAACTGTTATTTTCAAGTAAACTATCTTTTTCTCAGCTAGATTCTCTTTGCACATGTAAATGAATTATTGCTGGGAAGGAGAACTCATTTTCTTAATATATAATATGATTGGTGGAATATGTTATGGTCTGCAAATAGCCAAATACTACTTTTATTGAGTTGGCCAATATTCCTCTCGACTTTTCCTGAGTGTGTAGCTGTTGAAATTTGATCAAGAGTAATGTTATTTGTACAAGTTTTATTCACAAATTGTTAAGTATTTAATTTTGATTCATTGTTATTTGTAAAATTATTTTACAATTTCTTTCAATCTTCTTCACAAAGTGTCTTTTTAGGTTAATTGTTATTAAAATTAAACTCTTTGAATGGTGTGTCAATTAATTTCTTTTATACAATTGATCAAAATTAAATTCAGTTTATGTATGTATATCAGAGTTTGGCGACTTAAACTAGTGTGACTACATAATCGGTTTATACACAGTTTGTGAGAAAAGATTGACATTACTTTCATTAATGCTTGTTGCATTTGTACTCTATTAAATTCGTTTGCTAAATATACATAAACAACATTTTCAATCAGTTTTTTTTTTTTCCTTGTTAACTTTTCTTAGGGTATGCTTAGGATGAAGGAGTTTGGAATAGAAGGGGGAGGGGTAATTTTTCTTTTCTAAATTAAGAAAATTATGAAATATTTATAAAAATGAATAATGAGTGATTAGAAGGTTAAGTGATAATTTTTTATTTTATTTTTCTTATTTTAAAAAATTCTCAAATAAAGAGAATGTTTACTTAAAATAAAAAATTATCCTTTCCATTTTTTTTTTCTCTAAATCCCTTCATCCAAACATATCTTAATCCTAATGGCATGGAAGATTATAGTGGTGGTCCTCGTGTCTATAATGTGATTGATTTTTTAAGATTCCCACGACGAATTGAACTTATTCATCGGGCAACAGAAACCATAGACCTGGCTAGTGGCTTGTATAAGATATTATATATAGAATAATGCTGTCGGAGTATAATGATTTTTTAGCTTGATAGGAAAAAAAAATTGAGTAGAGTTGGACTCTATACATTCAAATACAATAATCATGCATGCAGTTATGATTGTATAAATGTGTTAATAACGTGATTATTTTTATGCACTAAAACATATATTCAAATACTATGAATGGAACAAGAAAAATAAGGATAATAAAGAGACCGCAGATTGACTTCCATGTGAATTGCAGAAAGCACGATGATGCACTCATCATGGGAAAACAAGAATGAGACTACTGATAGTGACAGTGTCTCGTACAGTCAATAACACGCGCTTGGAAATAGAAAACAACAAAAGTATTTAGTGGGAAAGGTCAGTTTTTTTCTAGGTCCATTCTGATGACAAAAAAGTTTGATGACTTTCCTAGCAAACTAGCTCGATGCCATACAATAATAATGCATTGAAAATAACATTCCACTGAGAAGAATTTGTGGAACTTTTGATTCCTTCTATGATGGCAAAGTTGCACATTAAAAGCACTGGTTCCTTTCAATGTGGCTAATTTTCTTGTACATCGTCTCTGGTTTGTAGTTCATACTAAGGTGGGGATCAGAAATGCCTACAAACGGATTAGTCTGGCAAGCATTGACCTAGGAATAATGAATGACATGCAAAATGAAGACAACTTGACTCAATCTGTAAGTTGTCAATTTCTTTTTGGTCCATCAGTTGCTATAGGGATTAGCTTATTTTCCTTCTATAGTTCTGTCTTTCTTGTTTCTAATAAATACTCAGCTATTGAGGGTCCCAATCACATTTAATTAAGAGATAATAAGTTTAGTTTAGTGGAAAGATTGAATAATTTGATTCGTTTTAAAAATTAACTAATTATTCAATTAATTTAACTAATAATTTACATATAGTTAATCATGTATTAAGTATCAAAATAAAGATAAATTATATATAAATTATTAATTAAATCAGTTGAAAGATTGATTAATTTTTAAAACGAACTAAATTATTTAACTTTTTACGAAGTTGAACTTTTAAGCTATTCTTCCTTTAATTAACTTACACTGTAGTAGAAATTTTTTGGTTGATGATAGAGTCTTGCTACAGTAGACCGAAGTCACCCGAACAACCAAGATATTTAGGGAAAAAAATTAAGTTTCAATTAACATTGAGGTGGAACCCACTCCTCGTTCCATCCCATTACATATATTACAGTCAATTTGGAGATAGTTTTATTTGCACTTTTTAGTATTTTTCATAATGATAATATAGAAGTATTAACATATAATTTTTTTGCAAATTTCATAAACTCTACCACTAAGTCTACCTATTCCTAGTGACTTGATGCTAGGGAGACGGTACATTTGGTTCAGATTTTGTTTTTTAGTTATCGAAAAGGAATTTAATTTTTTTTTTCCTTTCTTAAAAACATAATAAAATCATGTTATGAGAGAGAAGGAAAATTTATATATATATATATATATATATATTTTTTTTTTCATAACATGACACTTCAATATTCTTAAGGAAAATGAAAGAAATTCAAATCCAGGGAAAACTATTTTGTTAAACCCAACTTGAAAACAATTTTTAAAACAAAATGAATGAAAAATGTGTTTGGTAGCTTTATTTCAAGAACAAGTTTTAAAACCAATAAAAGTTAGCTTCATCAGATTCACCTACTTCTTTCATCATTGACATAATAGTGCTTTGGGGTGACATGGGTCTTCCTTGCGTTGTGTTGAAGAAGATGACTAGAATTTAGAAGGGTTTTCTCTTAAGTGGCCTCAAACGTGTTCTCTCATAGAATGTGAAGTTGCGAAAATGGCAATTAAGATTCTAAGCGATGCCATTCTTAGTTGGATCGAGAACCATAATACTTCTACAGCTTAAATTGATGGTCGCAAGGGCCTAGTGTTAATGATGCATTTGCTCCTGACAAGGATATCAATGTGCTATTATAATTCTCTCAAGATAATAGCAATTATCAGAAGTGCTTTTTCTTAGGAAAATGATCAGTGCTGCAAACCAGTAAACATCATAGGCCTCACAACACAGACATTTTTCATTTTTGTCCCCAAGAAAATTCCTGCAAACATGTTTTTCATTATATCATGCAATTGAAAATATAGTCAGGAATAAACTAGGAGGCAATAACAAACACTTACACTTCATTACCATGAAGAGAAGGAACTGATGCACTGATTAGTACACATGAATTTTTCTCAAGGGTTGAGGTACTGGTGAAGTCTATAATTTGCTTTAGACAATCTTTTACTAAATTGCCAAGACAAAAAGTAATTTGCTTTAGATATCACTAATAGCTTTATGGTTCAATCCCAAACGTAGATAAGGATTTTGACCATGACAACTACATTCAAAATCAAAAACGAGTAGTGATCTGGGAGAAGAAAGCCTTGAAGTCCTTTGTTGGTGAACCTGCTCCCTCAGGTTTTGATGCCAAGTCAAACGCCTTAAATTGAGCCTCCTCAGAATTAAGTGCCTGTTAAACCAGTTGAACAAGAATAAAAAATGGGGGAATTTGGGTGGAAGCTATTTTTTTTGTTCCCATACACAGTTTACAAGATTAAGAAGATACCTGAATGCAGACTTCTGCAACATCAGCTCTAGGTATGGTTCTGGTTTCAGTCTGTAGAAGCTCGTCATCCTTCCCTACAATGAGTTCCCGAAGACCTCCATCTTTATCTTGCAAGCCACCAGCCCTGAGAAGGTGAGAAAA
Source organism: Styphnolobium japonicum (assembly GCA_023212625.1). Taxonomy (NCBI): domain Eukaryota; kingdom Viridiplantae; phylum Streptophyta; class Magnoliopsida; order Fabales; family Fabaceae; genus Styphnolobium; species Styphnolobium japonicum. The sequence goes on from JALBWW010000014.1 coordinate 21,298,189, forward strand.
GATGGGAAAGAAAGAAAAAAAATTCTCAACATATTCATAAGAATGCCCCTCCCAGACTATTACTATGCATTAGCAATATATTGAAAACAAGGGCCCTCAAAAATTAAAAAGAAAGTGTATTGTATGTATAAAAACCAGAAGTGCTTACATCTCTATTGCTAAGCATTAGATAAAGTAACATATAATCTGGAAAAAAATACTCCTATCATTTTTTATTCAGTAAAAATGTTTTTATTTTTCCATATACAAGGCACACATTAAACCTAAGCATCAATATAAACTCAAGAAAACAATATGATAATGTTCATTATACAATTAAATCTATCAACATTTCTTTTATTAATTTTTTCAGAAAATAGCCAAGAATTGTAAAATTTTCCACATAAAACAACTAGGTATCAAGATAAGATTGTAGAGTTGATTAAAAGAGTTTTCTGGTGCAGCTAAGGTTAAGTGTATTAAAAATATCAAAATTTTATTTTTAAAAAAATTTCAAGGAAATGGTCAAGCAGTCTAAAATCTGATACATCATTCCATTAAAAGAACAAAAAGGAAAACAAAACAGAAAAACCTAGGACAGCTATATGTCTCAGTATGGACAGGAATTGGTGTACCTTATGATCGTATATGGAATACCAGAATCAGCCAGATATTGTTCAGCCTTTCTTTTCCAAACCTACAATCAATATGAAAACAATATTCTTTCTATCAAGGGGGAAAGAATGGAAGGATACAGGGGAACAAAAAAGATGCTATTTGTTTTTAAACCAAACTTGCATTCTGCTCTAAAATGAAATGCAAGCTCTATTCACATAAAAGCAAGGCCAGAATGCTATGAAAGGAGGTATTTCAAAAGTAATGGAGAAAATATGACTAACCAATATATTCCCATTACCCAAGCTGTTCAAAGGATGGTTAAGGTTTGTTCCACCCATAGACCCTACCAACACAATCTGCTTAACTCCTGCAGCCTTAGCTGTTCATATACATAAAAGTAATTTCAATATCACAAGCATGAATGAGGCTGTATATGATTTATGATTAATGGAAAGAAGGCATGGATTCTACCAGCATCTATTTGATTTTTCTGCCCAATCCAGTCAACCTAATATGTAAAAATACAATATAATATGAGTAAAAAGGAGATAAATATCAATAAGTATTTAAGCATAACATACGGAAAATGTAATAGCACCTGTTCAGGATAAGCACCATCATCAAAATAGAACTCAGGCCTTTCACCTTTGGTTGGATCAAACCCAGGTTTTATCTGCGGCACTGCACTTGTGAGAATTATGAGAGCATCTATACCTTGAATTGCAGGAATAATACTTCCTGTATCTCTTATATCCCCAACAAAAACATTGTCTGCACCATCAATTTTCTGTTTGCTTTCTTCTGTCCTAACCAGACCTCTAGCAACATATAGGTTTGTCCTCTCTTTTAATTTTTTATAGACAATTTGTCCTGAAAAAGTAGCAACAATGAAACCACAATAAGAATTCTCAACTAGTGATTGAAAGGACAACACATCTCTCCTATTTTAGTTACTGTCAATGAAGGCATGCAAAAATTGTAGTTATGAATTGAATTTACTTCAACTTTCAGATTAAAGAAAGAAGCCAACACATATAAAATTTATTGATAAGAAATGACTAGATGACATTTTGCATAATCATAGGTCAAGGCAAGTGTGTTTCTTGTCTAAGTAACTTATATCATATGATAACAGGCACAAATATATGGCCCCGTTCAAACAATCTGCTAAAATAGATTAGTTTGAAGCCTTGAAAATACAAATATCTTCATGTTGAGACCTGTCTCTTCTATTTTTGCTAGTGAAGACAGATTAAAAGACTGTGATCAGGAATATAAGTTAAAATTCAGCTTTCAGATTAGCTAGTGCATATAAAATCGATTGGTAGTTTGTTAAGAAAGTTCTGTATGATGACATAACTGAAACAAACATATGGCTTCATTCAATCATTCTGCAGAAAAATTGAGTAACAATGATGTATTTGAAGCCTTGAAACTACACATCTGGAGGATGAGACTAGTGAGGAGAAAGGTTGCAATCTTATATGAAATATGCCATAAAGAATCATATATATAATTGAAGAATTGTTTCTTTATTAATAAGCCAATGTCAACTAACAACCTTCACTACTTGAAACTAAGATAACTATAAAGATTTTATAAGATGAAATGCTACATCCACACATTTGATACTATGTCCTTAAGCAGATCCAAATGGTACATAAAAAATAGATCCAAATATTTGCAATCCTCTTCCATATTGTAAATAAAGCTTCTGCAAACTGAGGTTCTTAGCATATAATTGCCGAAGGCCGAGTACTGTACACCATGTGCAAATTTACTAATTACTTACTAGTGCAATTACTGCACAAATATTTTTCACATGTATCCAAATTATTAATGCGGAATCAGTAAAACCATATCATGCTGCATCCGAACCCTTTACTCAACATTGACAATGTTGTTCTGTTCGGACAGCTAAGTTTGGTTATGAAAGCCACATTGTAAACAAATTCCTATTAAAGAAAGAACCCTTAAAAAAAGTCATGTTAGAAACATAAACCCTGGGTCAGAGCTAATATAAATCCAATAGACTCACCAGCCTCAGGAATATCTAATTCACCTAAAGCAACAAAACCCAAATTCACAACCATTAAATTTACAAATTCCAACTACCTCTCAATTACTGAACTTAAATTCCATAGTTTTCAGCAGAAAAAGCAAAGCCTTTTGAAATGCCCTTTTCTGGTTCAAATTCTCTCACTTTTTTTTTTTCTGAGCCAGGAAACAAGAATATGAAGAAAACCCATTAAAGTATGCAGTAAAAAGACAAAACCTGTGCGACCACCAGCTCCAGTAACAAGCACAGTGCTTTGGGACGAGTCTGCCATGGCTGCTGCTACAACAACACTGATTCCAACCCTCTTCAGACCCTTCTGGTTCCTCCTTGTTGCAAATGACGGAGAAGACAATGAAGAAGGTGATTGAGAAGAGAAAAGCCTTAATGAGGAAGAAGAAACTGGTAGAGGTGACTGTGCCACCCAACGGTATTTATGGCATTGGTTGGGAGAAAGTGTGGTAGCGGTGACAAAAGGGACACGTGTAGCCATACCCATCAGAGTAGTTCACACAGTTCCATTCTGCTGTCGGTGAGGGGAGAATCTGCAAAGTTCTTAGCTCAATGAAAGAATGAAACTTTTTCAGCTATCTATAGCATATTGTTCATCACAACGGAGCCAGATACTGTTCTGGTTCTGGTGCCTCTATTGTTGTAGTAGCACTAGCACCTTCTTCTTTTCTTTTTTTTCTATCTTTTTTGTTATTTGATGTTTTTAATGTTTGTTTGCTTTCAGATTTTCTTATCACTTTACCTTATCTACTGTACCTTATCTTTGATGGTGATGTGTGACACACTGACACTAGTAATTTGATTTGGTTTTTTTTTTTTTTGGATTATTTCAAAAAAATTTTTATGAAAAAATAAGAAATTCAGAAATAAGAAATTCTTGGCTGCAGCATATAGGATAGCTTTGACTCTGCCACGTTGGCTGCTAGGTTGATGTGAATTGTTCACATGGCATGATCACAACCATCCCATACCCAAGACTTTTCTCTTGAAATCATTCGTCTATGTCTGAATTTGATTAATTATTTAAAATAATTATGTTATATATATATATATATAGTTATTAAAAAAATAACATGTTTAAATTTTGTAAGAAAAAGTTGTTAATTTTTTTTACATTAAAAAATTATTAATCATGTTTAATTTTAGATTATTTTAAAAGTTCTTAAAAAAAATATCTCATTATCTTTAATCAAATAAAGTTTTTAATATTTTGTATTTTTTTATAATTTAATACATAAAAGTAATTTTTTATACAATCAAAATAAAATTTATCTCTTAATCAAAAACAATAAAATTTATCTTAAAATTCTTTATGAATTAGCATATTTAAATATAAATTAATTTTTTTATAATTAATTTTTTAAAAATTAATTATATACATAATTAATTTTTAATATTACCTTTTTTTATAACTAATATGTTACTTATTGATTGCATTTAATTTTGAAACAAAAAGATTTTAGTTAGGAAAACAATTGCATAAGCTTAGTGGGTGTTTTGAATTTGATTAGAAAATAACTTATAATCAAAATGCTACCTTGAAAAAGAGTACTTTTGACTTAAAATTTAAAAATTTAAAAAGTAAAATTAAACACGTGCTTATAAAACAAACTAACATAAGATTGCTTTGAAAAACTTGCAAAAGCAAAGACTCGAGGGGTGACGACAAAGGAGATTCTCAATATCAAACCAGAGTGGTTGTAGTCTTGGTGGTGGGTTGCAGCTGTGCCTATGGATAGTTACTGTCACGACCCAAAATTAAATTTGAGGCTCACGACCAACACATAGGAATAATTAACTTATTTTGTAAGTTTTATAGAACTAATAAACATAATAAAATAATATGTTAAATTGGCCAAGATTTTTAGCAAAGTAATCTTTAAAATTTGGACATCCCAAAAATAAATCTTCATTACACCAAACTCAAATCAAATGTTAAATGGTATACATTAAAACATCAAATCTTCCCCCTAGACTGTTTCTAAAGTTTGCAGAACATAGAGTCAAAGACTTATACACTGATCATCTATACTTGCTCATCAGCCATTGATTAATCTGAAAAATATGATAATGATGAGGGGTGAGTCACACAAACTCAGTGAGGTCATAGCAACATAATGAGCAAAAGGGAATTAAAAATACGCAAGAGTATTTTGTTGAAAACGTATGTGCTTCAAAATATATGCATAATTATCAAATGTTATAAATACTATTAGTTCAAATAATCAAGAAATAAAGTATATGAAATACATCAAGTATGAAGTACTAAATTAATTATAAGCATGTATCAAGTATCAAATCAACTGTAACATATATCAATAGTCAAATGTCAAATATCATATGAGAGGTTTCTAATCCAGAATTAAGCACAAATCTCACCGACGAACACATAGTTCGAAGGTTTGACAAACGCCCACCAACAAGGCACAGGAGTCAAATCCACCTGTCAAGTCAAACAGATCCGATCGTGTGGGCCAACACGTCGGGCTAGCAACACCTCTGCTAGCTGAGGTTTGGACCAAGGTGCACCAAGGCTAACGTCTACTGCCGTTAGCTACAGTATTCTGTCAAAGTTTCCTTTCAAAAAAAACATATTTGTATAATTCAAATATATACACATATTCATATTCCAAATATTCAGACACTTTGGAATTCAAAAACATATATCATATTCTTCAAAACAAATCAGCATCAAGCTGTTTTCAAAATAAATTTCATTTACATAATTACAGGTTCCCAAATTTTATGAAATTTGACAAGGGTAATCATAAATATTCCAAGAATAACATATCCAAAATTCAGCTCAAAATACTATCATTTTCTTATTCAAATATAATCTAACTTTCATAATCAAATATAAGATCATAGCCACTTTTGTCTAACCATAGATTATACGTTCAAAAGATCTTTGAAGTTCAAATCATATCAAGACTTGATTTCCCAAGATTTAACATCCAAAATGGGTAGCAATAGTTCTTTCAAAGAGAGCTTTGGAATATTAAAACGCATGCTTAAAGACAAGAATAGAGTAGGAAAGGAAGGTGGAGGAAAAATGATGGTTGCCATCATATCCACCATCCACTCACTCTAGGGGGTTCCCAAACAAGCTTGAACTAGCTTCCAAATAATCTACAAGTTGTTGGATAGAGTCCTTGAAGAATCTAGGAAACAATAAACATGACAACACAAGTTGACTTAGGATAATGACATTTATTTAAGGTAAAAACTGTACCGATTCAGAACTCTTAAAATTACAAATAATATATAGAATTAAAGCCATCTAATTCTAGTTTCCAATGCAACTAGAATCACCTAAATCTGATCTTCCAATCAAAAGTTATACTCATTTTACTAATCATTATTCAATTTATACGAAAATACTAATTTCCCATCTCATTCATACATTTTCTCAAACACCTCATGTGCATATCTCTTTCCCTAATACAACACCAAATCCCCTATTTTAACATCACTTTCCTTGATGTTAATTCATCCATAAAATGATCTTAACTCAACTAATACATCAAACATACCAATTGAACCATAAATTTGTAATATTCATTCCAATATCTTGAAAATTTGTTACGTGAACAATAACATAAATAGTAAACACCTAGCTTTCTTCCATGGCAACCACAAATTCAAATCTTAATCTAGAGTTTAGGAAGTTTACCTCTTGCATAATGGGTTTCTTGAAAGCTTCCAACCATCAACCAACTCCAAATACCTCTAAAACACCCTAATTGATGCCAAAATGGAATGTGTAGTTCATAAGTTCTCCAAGAACACTTGGAGACTGAAAATTGCAGAAGGAAAAAGGAGAAGAAAGAGTTAACAATCATGAATAAAGATGGTTTCATGTGAGAAGGGAGAAGCAATTGAAGAGAAAATGAAAAGAAACTAAGAGAAATAAAAAAAAAAGAATGAAGAAGGAAACTAAAACTTAAGCTACGGTGAAGAAGGAGGAAGGAAATGAAGAAGTGCAGAAAATGGGGAGACATTTCATGGGTTGCCAAGTTTATAAAACAAAATTTATAGTTTTGCCCCAAACTTTTAGGTATTTATAAAAATTGCCCAACACTTAACACTATTTGCACTTTTTGGCAATTTTCCTCCAAAATTTAAAATAAAATTGATCTTGTATCCAAATAATGTTTCCAACATTATAATCTCATTATTGAATAAATAAACTATTTTAGAAAAATAGAAATCATGATTTCAACTTAAAAATCAATTTATGGTTTGATAAATGTCCAAAACTAGTAATATTATAAATTATAATTAATCAAATTTATTTCAACATTCTTGTTGGTCATCATATACTTTTAAGGAAGATAATTTTATACATAAATATGTATGTTTGAATAAAAATCTAGCTTTCAACAATTAAGAAAAATCGGGATATTACAGTTACGTTACTTAGATTGTTAAAACTAGGACATGTATTATATATATATTTTTTGTACAGGACATGTATTATATGTGACTGAATTACATGGATGACATTATCTAGGATATAGCTCGCAATCCATAAAGAACTAGTTATGGATTTGCCTCAAGTTTACTAGTTCCTAAGCATAGCAAAACGTATATATCTTGATTCTATCTTTCTATAAGATCCTCCCCAGAGATCTAACTGATTTCTGTGGCCTTTTACTCTATATGAGTCATAAATGATAAATCTCCATTCTCCCCAGTGTTCCAAGCCTGAACCACGTCCTTTATACCTAACTTTTACTGGAAGCTGTTTTGTCTCAGCTTCACTGTTCATGAAAAGGAGTTGCTGACAATTGTTGATATTCTAGTAAGGTTATTAGTTCAATATTTAAAAAGATGCTGCATTCATTTCCTTTGGTGCCTATCAGATTATTATTCGAGGAAGATATATGCTCTTTTTATATTTTACTTTACTTTATTTATTTCATGTTTTAGTTTAGTTCATGCATTTCCATTGCATTAAACTTGAATTTTTTTGGATGTCAAATTGTAAACCACTCTACAAAGTTACAACCTTCCAATTCGTAATTTATTTCAAGATAATGCGACACTTTCTTTAGTGACAGCTTTGTTTTTCTTTGTTTTTCAAACATGAACCTTGGCATCCTATATTTCATATCAGGCAGTGGCAACATGGTCTAAAGCTTGATTCCCCCCCCCCCTTCTCTTAAATTTTGAGTTTTGAAACCCTAATATATACGTATACTTTAAATTGATTTAGATTTAAAAATAAAAAAAATATCATATTTAACTTATCGATCATCAATTTATTGGTGGATATTAAATTTTCTTTGTACAATATAAGAAACAAATTATAACACACCTGAAAAAGGATTAGACAAAGTCAAAATCTATAATAAATTATATTGAAAAAAATAAAAATGTATCCTTACTAATATCTGAATTGTAATTATTTTTTTTCCAATTAGCAAAAGGAAAATATTATAGAAAAAAAAATGTTTGCAGAAGTCTGTCGGTGATCCTCCATCAATTCCTTTAGCCGAATAGTATCTGGATTTTTATAATGAATATAAATATAAATTTGTAACATATATATTCTGTCTACTAAATGAAAAAGAATACTACAAATTTGTAGGAAAATTATCATTGCAACTATAACTACATACAACTAATACAGTTCTTTGTAAGGTAACAAGAAAAAATTAGTAATATTTTATCTCAAAAAATAGTAATAATTTGTTATATTGTTGAATATGTAATTAAGACTTAACTTGTCCAAAATCCATGTTTAAAACATAGTTTCTTCGGAACTGCTTAATCACGAAATTAAATATCTTATATACATAAAAGAATAAAAAACTTATCATGTCTATTTTAATCTGGGTCCACTTTAACCACATAGTTAATAACATTATTTATTTTAACGTTGAGATTAGTTAGATTCTTGTAGCCTATCGTTGTTGCATAACTAATTATAATGCTTGATGGAGATTTGATTTAAGACAATAATATTACTTTATTTAAACAAGTTGCGTATCAACCAAATCTCTTTTGAAATGAAATATGTTAAGCATTTAAAACACGTCAACCTACTTAACTTAGTAGTTCGTTTTATATAAATAGCGTGGCAAGAATGTCCAATTGACCATTTCATCTTGCAATTATGATTGCTATGAATAATTGATAAAAGTAATAATTTTGAGACAATTCATGTGTAATGATTTGTCGTTAATTAATTCTTGAAACGTCAAAAGCTTATGATGTTCAAATCGAAAGGAGTTGAGGGATAAATTTTATATGAAGGGAAAGTTTTTATAAAGCTTTAAGTTGTACAACATGACAAAAGTAAATGCTATTTGCAACTCCTCTTTCACACTTCACTTTCACCTTCAATCATATATAACACTTATAATTAAATATATTATATCTCTCATTTTTTAAAATTAATAATATAATTAAATATATTATATCTATCATTTATATGATATCGTCTTTATTATAATATATAGTTTCCATCAGTTCAATTTCTATTACATCTCCTTTCTCTTTCCTTTATATAAGTGCAAAATTTATTACAATATAATCAATAATGTAAACATGTTATGACAAAGTTCTTGACTTGAATTCAATTGATTTTTATGATTGTTTTGAGAAGATTAGTTGTTTCATATTATGATTAACTCAATTAAAGAATCAAATATCCTATTACTTTTTCTTGTCCTCTTTCTTATCTTTTCAATTAAAGGTTGATAATTTAATAAAAATAACTAATAACTAAGTAAAAATAAGTTGTTTGCCAATTAAGATAAAGAGAGAAACTTTTTTACAGAATTATCAATATTTAATTAAAAAGACAGGATGTAAGACATGAAAAAAAAAACAAAAAATTTAAATCCCTTAATTAAGATCACAATTAACTTAATGTTTATTAGATTTGACATTCACTTTATATTTTGATATATTGAATAGTTATTATTATTTTTTTACCATAGTCAATGTTTTAACTCACAGTTTAATTGTGTTAGTTTATTTTGCTTAACCACTGCATCAATAATAATAATTTAATGAAATCTTCATCTCTTCTCTGAAAAACGAAATCCCCCAATTGATTATTTCTCCTCTTTGGCAGTAATGGAAAAATTGCTTCCTTATATAATTAAGGCGTAAAAGGAGAATTTATTGTTTATATTAATTTATTATAATCTGATCAAAGCATCTACATCAACTACAGTTACTACATCTTAAGTTGGGGAATCCCCAATGGGCTTCTCTTCTTTTCTTTTTTTTCTTTCTGGTTTTTAGACTTTTTTCCAGCAATGATTAAGGGGCTTCCTTGTACGTAGTCTTAAGCAGTCACAGATGTCTCCACAGCAAGCTTGCCAGGGTAAGCAACTTCTGATTTTATGTCAGCTTCCCATAATTCAGGCACTGCCTCCCTAAGGTTGTGGATGCTTTCTAAAGCATAATCTGCACCTTTAACTCTCTGAGATGTACCCACCTGGATGTGTTAATCAATAATTAGAGGCTCATAATAGTTAGGCACACAATAATAGTTGCTAGAAGGGCCAATCAGTTCCTACTACAGAACAAAATTACCAATGACTTACCAGCACAGTGTGAAGACCCACACGTTTTCCAGCTTGAATGTTGCGGACACTGTCCTCAAAGAACAACTGAAAGTGACAGATATAAACAAAGAAAATCTATGAAAACCTGAAAAAAATAAAATAAATAAAAGGCAACAAAGTTAGATCATAAATCCAAAAGGGTGGTTTTCTTACAGTTCTTTGTGGGTTAAGGTTGGCTATCTTGAGAGCCAATTCAATGGCATTTTCTGATGGTTTGCAGATAATTGGAGTCTTTGGCAACACAGTACTGGGATTGGGTTGACCAAAATGCCCTATGATGTCAAAGATTTGGAAGCTACTAGCACCATTGCTTGTGGTTGGATTGGTGCTGCTTGAACCCACAAACTCGATGTCATCTTCATCATCAGAAACAGTGCTCTTGTGGATGGGATTAAGGGTCTCAAAGCATATAATTCCTTCAAAGCAGTCTTCTAATCCAAGCCTACTAAGTGACTTAACCGCATGGACTTTGTCTGCATTTGTGAAGATCTATTGGGAAAAGACAAGAGAAGCAATAGGTCTCATCAGATTATGCTCAAATTTTCTGGCCTGAATATACTGCTTCCATTTGGTTATAAACAACTTACAAGTTTCCTATAAGGCAGGCTCAGCAAGAGGTTCCTCAGAACTGGGTCTGGTTTTAAGTTCTCGTAAGGTAATCTCCCATGAACAAAACTGTAACAGCAAAAATTCAAAAATCAATGTCACCATTTCAAAATACACATAAGGATAATTAAAAATAACTCGTAAGGAATTTACAAGTGATGGGGGTAAAAAGTAAAAAAAAAAAAAAAGGCCCTGTACCTGTGATATTCATCATAGTCAAAGTCATATCCAATTGCCTGAATTAACAATCATAGGTTATATCAGTGTGTTCTGAATTCAACAATGAAAACCCATTTTGAGAAAGGAAATGGAAAGGAAAATAAGGGAATCGTACCCTAAGACCAGCCATAGTTGTTCCATAGTTCTTGTAAAGGAGGTTGGTCAAGTCATCAATTTTGCTTTGCTCTATGCCAATCTTCTCGACCATATAGTCTAGATCAATGGTACCACTCATGTCAATACCAAAAACCATGGAGCAATAAATACATTAATGAGAAAACAATTGGCAAAGACACTCACCTTTAATATTTTGGAGGCATGCTTTTGCAATACCAGAGCTTAGGGGATACAAAGTATCATCTAAATCTGTAGGAAAATATCACAGTTATGACCATACCCAGATGAAGTTTCAAATTTGCAAGTAATGAATGATCTGACTAAAAGGCTCACCAAAGAGAAGGCAATCATATTTTGGTCTCTGGGCTTGTCTGAAGCGGTCCTCGTACTCCATTTCAGTCAGAAAACCTTAAAACAGACAAAGAAAAGAACTAAACACTAAGTTCCAATGACAACTTGAACCTACCAAAATTTATAAGGGAATTCAGTTTGATTCTCAATCTACAGATCTTCATAGCTTTTGCAATAGGAAAAAAAATTGCTCTTATTGACTCAGATTAGCACCAAAAGAGGCAAAAGCATCTATAAAGGCAGACAATCAAGGTGCCAATCCAATCCATTTGTAATAAGATTTTGTTAAGTTTCTTAGTGGACAATCCACAACCAGTGGAATAGATTAAATTAAAAACAATGATGGAAGAACAGTGCCCCTTTGGGGGCACAGAACATAAAGAAACCTGACAAAGTTCAAAAGTTTCCTTCAATTATTAAAATTAGCAAGCCACAAGAAATGCACTCCCAAGAAAGGAGATCCTCGAGGGAAGGCTTGACAGCCACAGACCCATTATTATAATCCCTTGAACAGAGTTCATGAGACAGAGCATAAAATCACTCATTTAACAAACTTTATGGACTGAAGTGAAATAGATTATATATACAAACAAAAATATGACACTTCATAACAATGTAGATTTTCAAGCCTCAGAATAAAAAAGAAACAAAGGTGCAAAAATGTCTAGTATCACCAAATAAACAGTGGTGCATTCTCAACAAGAGAGGCATGGTTCCCAGTTCCAAATATTTGTTCACTGCTAATGACTGAAGAATGAAACAGAAAAAACCAAAAAATGCTAAGAGCACAAAAGAACCAATGAAGTCATTGGCTTACCAGAAACAGAAGAATCGATGGGTGAGGAAGAGGGTATGAAGAAGTAAAGCTTAGAGAGCAATACAATGGTATTGAAGGAAGGATGCAAGGTGGAGAGGGAGGAGTAACCAGAGAGGCAGAGGGGTGTTTATATAGACAAATGGTTGCTTCTGTAGCAGGGGTCTTTGATTATAAAATTACATTAATTTATTCAATTAGTTTAATTTTTCAAATACAATAATCAATGAAATTCACTCAATGATTATTTTGATTTTCACTTCTCTAAGAAAGTGACATTAAATTTAATTTGGTCATTTTTTTTTCTCTTTTGGACTGAATCCAAGAATCAAAATCTGATTTCACACCTTCCATCATGAAATGCGTATTCATGAACCTAAAATTAATTGCAAAATTTGCATCCATAATGCAATTATAAATGAGAACATGTACTTATAACTCTTCCATCTGGTAACTTCATCCAATGTGAAAATCTCAAGGTTACTTTCGCATACAAGCATTCAAGTACCATAAATGGAATTTAATAGATCAATCTCATCTAAAGATTCTATCATGAAATGTTGGGTATATCAGAAAAATTTTATTAAAAGTTTTGGTACTTTTTTTTTAATATATATTGTGATAAAAGATCTTTAGACCGTGTCAATAGTCTTTTATTTCAACCAGTCCAACTTTTGTTTTTCTACATTATATCTGATAGCATTAGCTTTTGTTGCTTATTTTACTCATATCTATTAAACATTACACACACACACACACCTATTTAAATTAATATAAAATTGGATAATAAGTGAGTTAGGTTGGCAAAATGACACTTTAAATTATACCTTCATAAACAAAACTAGACCCAAATAACATGCAAGTGTCTTATAAGTTGCTTAAAGTTTTTCATTAATAATTATCAAAATGAATTTATACTATTTTTAAAAGTCACTTGAGAAAAACTCCACGAGTATTCTGAAAGATGAAGGAGGAGAAGGAAAGTGTTTGTAGTATTCTTTTTGTTTATTAACTTCTCATAACTGCAATAAAACGCCATCTTTTTAATGCTTTTACCTTTGTTTAGCAGATATGAAGCAAGTACACGCAATAAAGGAAGGAAAAGAAGATGCTTATTATGATGCATCATCTCATTTTTTGTCCACAAATTTTCTAGCTTTAGCATCACCATAACACGTGGTCAATATCCAACTTCTTGAATTTTCCAGTATTGAGGCACTGCCTCCTCATATGGAAGTAACTTCTTTGCCAAAAACAATTGGAAGCCACCTGTTAGACAAGGAGGAAGAACAATACTAAAATCATCTTATAATTATAATCACATAATCATGAAAAGGGCATTTGCCCTTTTGCGTATAGGACTCTTTTTTCACCTAAAAACATGCTGTGGAGGGAAAAAGGAGTGCTGATAATTGGGCACCCCAAGTTGTATACAGCTCAATTTTAACATCAACAGAATCCGTACTAAATTGGAGTGGTGAATTTGAATGAACCTTGTTAAAAGAGTGCTAAGTTTCAAAATTTCAATGACTTTTCCTTAAAATGGATTCGGTTTTCAGCAAAGATATTTTGGGGCATTTTGGTCAAAAGGGAAAGATTGTACTGGTTTCATGATCATTCATCTGGACTTTTCTGGATGCTTGGTGCACGTAAGTGGACTTCTGAGTTTTAACAAACAGCTTACAGCTAATAGGAGCTCCACTTTTAATGTCCTTTATATTAAAGGACAAAAGTTACGGTTTGTGCAATTCTGATTATAATGAAGATCCTTTTGTATTTTTCTCATGCACAAGATGTACTAGAAGAAACTGATAAATTAACCACATTTATTTTTTTGTTTTTATCTGGTACACCTTTTGTGCCCATATGAAGATTTAAATATATGGTCGGTAAAATATTTTAAGCCCTATAAGCATATACATGATCACGATTCATATGGCTTTATATGTTTTTTAACTCTTCTTTTATCCTTCTGGGAAACACACCACTTGTTTATTTTTTATTTGATCTATAACATCACAGATGTGTTGAATTCCTTTAATTATTAATTACTCAATAAGATGCCCTAGACATTTAAAATCTGCTTTTCTTTCTTTGATAGATCTTAGGCATATGTTTAGATATTTATAGACCAACACTATCTTAATTAACTCTAGCTGATGGAGCAATTCATGTAATTTATGTATATAAATCACCAGTTATCTGTTTATTTATTTCTTACTGAACAGAAGAGAGGCATGGTGGCCTGCCAAGTGCCAACCTATAAATGTCTTCCTAACCCATCAACTAAGAGATAAGAGAACCTCTTATTGGGATGTATAGAAAGAAACCGAAAGAAACTCTCATTTGAGTTGCATTATGAGAGTATTGCTCATTTCATCTCATCTAGTTGATATCAATAATATCTTGGTACATTATTGTATACAAGTCACAAACTTTAGTCATCTCATATGTCAATAAGTGAAATGCTCCCCTCCCCCCACCCCTCCGTGGGATCCAGCCATTTATTGCAAACATAAATGCAAATGAATGAGAATGAAAGAAAAAATGCATAGCCTAAGAGAAGTTTAGGGCGGTAGAAAATGAATGCAGTGCAAGGTATGCATTGCATGTGAAAGAAAAAGAAAAAGAAAAAGTGAAGCTGCAAATATGATTTGCATTCACACACACACAGATGAGCTTCTATAAATAAGAGGAAGGTTTTTGCTCATTCGGCACAAGGCAGAGAGAAAAACAAAGCCTTTGGACTTTGGAGTGAGAAAAAAATAGTGTTAGTAAATCCCAAGTGATTTTTCCTTCTGGAAGGTTTTTCACATTAAAATTTTGTTTCTTTTTATTGTATGTTTTGCACATAGTCAATATCATTGCTTTGCGTGAGTTTGAGAATCTAGCTTTATTAGATCTTCTTTAACGTTCAATTGTCACTTTCAAAGTTTTAATTTACAATGAGAATCGTTAATTGAGTTGAGCCTCATACCCTCTTCTCTTCTTTTTCTAAGGACCTAGCAAAAGGAAAAAGAAAAAATCCCATTTCTATGGAGAGGGAGTTCAATCATATATCGGATTCAAGACAGCTGTTTCCCAGTTTGGCTTCTAACTTTTTGAATGTCGGATTCGAGCCTCTTAAATTTCTTAATTATGAAATTTGGCTTTTGCTACCATGGGTTGGATTTTTTTCTTTAAAAAAATAACTATGCAAAGCAGAAAATTTAGATATTTAGATACAAAATTATAGAATTTGAAGATTGTGTATTGTTTTACACAAATTTGCAAAAAAGAGTAACATTATTTTAGCTTAAAATTTATAATTTTTTTACTATAATAACTGTACAACAGATTCAATATTCTTATATAGAAACCCATAAATCCAGATTGTATTTTTATATTTATCTCTTAAAAAATTTAAAAGATTTAAATCATCCCATTTCTTTCATTTTCATTGTCTTTGTTGTTTCGTGTGGGGGCTAATGGAGTGGGAGCAACACAAATTATGAATTGTCATCTCTTCTGTCTTGTTAGTGATATTTCAAAAAACTGCCAAACTCCAAAGATTAAAGGTTAAATATATATATTATGTATATAATCTGAACAGCCATGATTTATGCAGCAAGCCCCACAATGCAGTGCACACACGTAGACCTACAAAAGCCAGAATAATAATAATTGTAGTATTTATCCAATATAAACCCATTAAGAAATTTGATCAAAGATGTCAGTATCCTTGATTACATAATTATCCAGAGAATTTTAGATTAAACCTTCTATGATTGAGGGGTTGTGAAGTACAGATATGAATGTAGCAGTTTTCAATAAAATTTATAGAGATCTTGTGCATTTGAAGTAACTCTGCCCTACTACCTTGTCCTTAGCAGAAGCTATACCCAGTTGCCAAAGCAAAATTGGTCATATTGCTTCCATCAATAGAATATATTATCCAACAAATCTCCGTAAATTCTTTTCCTAAGCTGGGGGTGGTTGAATGCTTGGACCATTTAATTGACAGGTATGTGCATGTGTTGTTTATTATATATATATATAACACAAAGACTGTGCTGTCAATAATTACGTGAAAATGACCGTCCTAATGCAGAAAATGGCACGTCTATTTCCCTTATTTAATTCATTGAGAGCAAATAATTAGAACTCAAAATTATATGCTAGGGAAAACTACAACTCGGGTATATGAAAAGAGCTGGAAAGGGGAAAATTGGGGGGGGGGGGTGGTAGACTCTTGTTCATTTAGTGATTCTTTGTGTCACTGAATCCTTAAAATATAGACCATAGAGAGAGGATGGTTAAGTTTATGTCAAAACCTTGGCATTTAGTGGTTTGCAGTGGGCTAATCTTCCTGGCTGTGTCCCTTTGAAAGTTCCATTTCAATCTTTCTTTCCCTCAATAATTCCAACCACCTAGGCTGCCTGTGACTGTGACCTTTAATTTTAATTATTATTAACAAAGATTATTAATTAAGGTAAAGTCTGTGTATAACATATTAATTCGTTGCATTGGCGTAGCAGTCCAAGTTGACTGTTTATGGATCGTCGAATTAAATATAAATTAAACCTCTCAAAGGAGAAGATGGATGGTGCATAGAGATTCTCACTACATAAATCATTAGAAAAATTTAACATTAATGCATAAGAATAAAGTAAATGAATCAAATATAATTGGCGAAAGTGTGGAAGTCGTTTGGTGGTAAACTCGAAAAAATACTCATTCATGAGCTGAGAATAAGCTTTCTCATTGCTGTCATGAAGCCTCCTCAATTCTATTGTAGAGTCGACTCATTAAGTGCTTAAGCTTGCTCTCATATATTATAATAGATTTGAGGACACATTTTTGTTTGATATAACTAATTTCATTTGAAATTATCTTTTGTTAGAATCAAATAATCTAATGATACACAAACAACCAATTGAAATATTGCATAGGTGCAAAAGAGTTGATATATTGCCTTCAGATCATTAGATTCTATATTTGTTTTCACTTAAAGATTTTTCTTGTCATCAGAACATTACACTATAAAATTGGTTATTAATTATAGTTATGCTTATTATTGGAGCTATTCAGCCTCCATTAGGTGATTCTTCTGAGTGAAAAAGAAAAGAGAAGAAGAAATGGATTTGGCTTCACTAGGTGAAGAAGGTTGACTTTGAAAGGTACAGCAATGAAGACTGTATAACGTGTGATGAGGAAAGCAATTAAATATAGTCACAGAAAAATGCCATAACACAACAATATTTTACTTTTACTTTGGCTTTGAGCATCAGGGAAGTTCTTAGATTTCAAACTTTATACATCATGCAATGGATTATGTGGGTTTGGTTTTTACTTTCTTGTGCAGAGTTCAGACTGATTAGGAAACTCCATTTTGCAGAATTGATTAATGCATAGTTAGGGGAAAGATTTAAAAATTTTAATGGGAAATTTGAAGTCTTCAATGTGATAACTGAAACGTGGCTAGATTCAGTAGGTGATGTGCAGATATTGGCAGTGCAAATACTAATAATAGAGAACACACGACAAAAAGTAAAACGGAGCACTGATCATAGCACTTGTATGCATTTATCTTTTGCACTGTAGAAGTAGTTTTAAATACTAACAATATAAATAGAAATCACTTGACGTAGAGAGCACTTTGAACCGTGCTCATTGCTTGCCAAGCCAACCTAAAAGTGACACTTTAATATAAACAAATGAAAACAGTGGTGTGATTATCTTTCTAGCCTGTTCTGAAAACTACTTTTCATGTCTAATTTGATTGTAGATGAGACGCCTCGTGCAGTTCAATTATCTAAAATTACACCAATGACTTTCAACACATTGAATCATAACGAAATTTTATTTCTCTATTATTGTTTTTTTATGGCCAGTGAGTGCCGGCTCCTCAGCAAAACCCTTCACATTAAATATTTAAAATTTTATCAAATATAATTAACAATTAATAAATATTTGATAACTAATTAAGATTTCACTAGTAAAAAATATATAAATACTAAAATAATCTCCTATGTAGCTAGTAACTCTCAAATTCTCAATCATCAATTGTTGAAATGAGGAAAGCATGGTCGTTGCTTCCAATAAACAGTTATCATATTATCACACTTATTGTTCACTTATAATCTCCAATAAAAGCAAGTTATGCTCTTATGATTGATTGATTTGATTCCAGTACTCCATACAACACAAGATGATAAAGCCAAAAGTTTACTTGCTTATGTCAATTATGGCACCGGTTGATCCTCAACCAACTACCAACCACTTAAATAAAATGTAAGCCCTCCATGAGGACCATATGGCCCTAATCAAGTTCTGAGCCATTTTATGAATTCATCACCTCCAGATAAAATTTGAGGTTGAGAGACTACCCCAGCTCCGTAGTTATCTATGTGCTTTGCTCAAGATTACAACTTCAATCTTCATTACTGGTCCAGAGGTATCTGTCACACACCATTCATTTAATTTAACCCTCACATCAAACCAAGTGATGCAAAGTGATTGTGAAAGCTGTATTGTTGTATTCACCACCAGTTTGGGATATTTACAGTGCACATATCACCGTCTAAGTTATGAAACATGTGAACCCAAGGGTACCATAGTCCTTGAGGGCAACGTTCAACTATAAATATCCAATAACCAAAACTCAGAATTTAAAATTAGAAAATGAAGACAGGGATGGGTGATGATGACGACAATGATATTAAGATGTATGATAATAACAATATTTTTATAATTATAATAAAAAACTTAAGGCCAAAAGATTTACAATAATAAATCTCTAATAAAGATGAATCAATAATTTCATTCTATAAAACCTTGAAAAGTAGGATCCATTAGATATTCCTATATTATATTCCAAGCATATTCACCCCACCTAATCGCCATCAAGACTTGTTATTTGACCTTCTGTTAACAAATAGACATCATTTATAAAAAAAAAAAGTGTAAATTTACATAATTTTAATCTTTATATAAAGATACAAAGACATACTATGTATTTGCGTTATATGCAGAGATCAATCTCCTATATAAAAAAGTGATGTAAAAAATAGTATGAGATAAGATAATGTTCAAAAATCATTTATCTTAACAATTATGCAGGAACAGACTGCACCAATGGAGGAGAAGAAATAATGATAGTACTTTCTATGTAATGAGAAATTAAGAAGTCAAAATGTAAGACAGAAAAAAGAGCCAAGGAGTTATCCATGAACATATCCTTAGTAAAACTTGGACCAGAAACTTGCTATAAACATGCATTTGGCAAGACATTCACTTGAGCTATATGCTTTTCCTGATGCCCACAGCCAAAATTGGAAAATGAACAGATAAAAGAACATTCACAGAACAAAATTCTAGGTATTTTGTGATCAGTCACCCTTGGCCTCTCCCAAAGAATAAAAAAAAGAACAAAGAATTAGATTGAAAAAAATCCACCTTTAAAAATTTAGTAAGAATATAAAACTCTAAATAACCTGTCACCAGCTATTCATGATGGTGGGGGAAGGAACACATTGAATCAAAGGAGATTGATGGAAGCTTGTTGGCATTGAAGAGGGATGGTTTGTAGGGGAGTAGATTAAGGGGATGTGTGGTGATGGTGAACATTGGTGAAGAGCATAGGTTTATTGTGTTCACTACTGTCTTCTATTAAATCTAAGACCTTCAATTAAACAATTATTTAATAATTATATATAATCTCTTTGAGCTTTTGAATCTGTGCAATGACTCAAGTTGTATGAGTGCACCATAAATTAGTTTAGTTGTGACTTGCAATAATTAGTTCATTTAGAACTCCTTTTTCTTTTTTTCTTCACGGGGTGTTAAAAGAAGGGTATTTAGTCAATGACTTCAATTAGGGTTGGCAATGGTAATGGTAGATTACCTAAAATTTAGGTTTACAAACCCAAATCTCCTGCCCAAAATTGGTGATGTCTGGCTGCCTTTGTATTCTTCTATGTGTGTGGCATAATGAGTTAGTTGCCAAGTAAGTTCAAGGGCAAAACTCAAAATAGTTTTATAAATTATTTTTTGAAAAAATTCTCTAATCTAATTAGATAAAAATAATTAAGATGTAAAAATTAAATTAAAACTTAAATCAAATAATAAATCTAATTAACCAAATGCAAATTGACTAAGGTTAAGAATCCACCAAGATTAATTTTAACTTTAACTATGTCAAATACATTATTCCTTGATAATTTATCTCGTGAACATCTAACGACAAAACATGTATTCTAAAAAAATCTATCAATTAAGCTCTAATAAAAATTATGAACTGTATGTTTCATTCTTCTAATTAAATGTAATTTATCAAATCATCAATTTAGAAATCACATTGTCAACACTCTGATTGTAAAAAAAATTTAAAGCATAAGAAAAAATGATTGAACTCATCTCAAAATTTATTTAAACTAATTGATAGGAACATAAAACAATAAACATTAAAGATCTAAAAACTAGGTTGTAATAATTTAACTTAGACAATGCTAAAATAATTAGGGTTTCTTCATCCCCTTAGTATATAAAATCTAATTAGACATATACATTGACTTTTAGAGACAAGATCAGTACTATCTGCTTCTGTGTTACTTCTTGGTCTTCTCTTGTAGCCTCTAGCTCCTTGTGCTTTTCTCTATCTATGTCTCATATTTATACAAATTTCACTTATAATATGTAATCTTTGGGTAACAAGAAAATTAAATTTCGTTCCCTCTTTAAGTCTTCATAATTAATGTAAATTAAGAAAAAAGTTTCTAAAAAATAGAAAGTGATTTAAAATAGGAAACTTTCACTGCCAGATTGTTGATATTTTATGATATTTTTCCATAATCTTGTAATTATTACAATTTAGTAATTAGTATATCTTAACAAATAATCTATGATTTAAAATAAGAAACTGTAACCACTAGATTATTAATATCTTTATAAAATTTGGTCAAAATTTTGTAATTATCACTATTATTTAATAATTAGTCTATCTTTACAAATAATCAATAATATTATAAATCAAGAAAATTTAACTTATGTCATAATTAACAAAGCCTATCTTTTTATATGGAAAATATATAATATTAAATTATTATCACGTACCATTGTGCACTTGCGGATTATTTAAAAGCTTTAAAAAGTCATGATGAAGTGTTTTCCTTTTTTTATATAATTTCCTTTCTCGATTTATTAGCTGTCCTTTTAGCATTAGTAAAACAACAAATGTGTTTTACTTGGTTGAGTTAGTAATATTACTTTAAAAAAAATATATTATCCTTTAGAAAAAAAAATGGTGATCAATAATTAATATAATTATAAAAAGGTCAAATATAAAATGAGACTTCATACTTTGTATAACAAATAAAAATAGTCTTTGAATTTTATTAGAATTCTTGAACTGCAGAGTTATACAAATTTTCTAACTTCTAAATCAAAATTTCATTTATACAAAAATGTAAATCAAATTAAATAAAGAACAACTTATAAATACATGAATATGAGGAGTGTAACTATAAATAGTCAAACTATATTTGAAACCTATTATATCAGTTTTTTTTTTGGTCATGTTAAATCAAGTCACACTGTCTATATGGCAATTTTTATTAATTAGAACAAAATGAATATTACCCTGATCATGAAACGTAAGATTTTGGAATTTGGATCCTTCGGTAAATTTTATGAAAAATTGAACATTTATAAACTGCTGTTTGTCCTAAGAATAGCTTTTCGAAGCAAATTATAAGATGCTTCATATCTTAGTCCTTCCAAACAATTATTCAATAGCCCTGAACACCATCTCTATCTTCTAGATAGCAGCTCTTCTAGCATAAAAATTTCTAGAAAGCAGATAACAACATTAAGATTGGCTGAACCAAAACCCCTAATAAGGTTGATGACGAGCTATTGACCTCAGAGAACCATCCCCCGATCTGTTTGTTTTCCAAATGTGGATCCAAGGAGGCAAAACATGCCTAAAACATTTGTAACACTAGTGAGATAAAGTTAGCCCCTCATAGACATGAAACATATGAACCCGAGGGCAATATAGAGAGCTTTTAGGCAGAGTTTATCCACCCTCGTTCAAATTTTAGGAAACTATACAACTCAAAAATATAAAATTAAGAATGTTACTAGTAACAATGGCAATGTCAACCATGATAAGAATTAAGAAATGACAAAAATCACAAATTTTAATCACTATGAAACTCGTAAAGCACAGCACATTAGGAATTCTTGTATTATCCATGACTTGCTCTTCTGACACTTGTAAGCAATTATAAGCAAGGTCTTCTGTACTGGCCACAAAGTAGTACCTGGTATCAATAGTGGGAAAGAAGATTTTCTCCATCCCAATACTAATTTCTGGCAGTTGAAAGGGAAAAGATAGTACCACAAAAAAAAAAAAAGAAGGAAAACAAATTGGAGCACAATTCAAGGCTGCTCATGATCACTTCTCATTTGATTTTTCCCTAACATTTGGATATATCACTTTTTCATCAACATCCTTTGGTAAATCTCTAAAAGGAGCAAAAGGGCTGTTGGCATGGAAAATCAATTCCAGATCCATTAAAAATAACTAAATGATAAGACTTATATTTACTAGCACATGACATGCTCAATGCTTTCTAATTTCTATAACTTAATACAGATAAGAGACAGAATGTGTAGAAGTTAATTATCCACAAAGGAGAAAATAAGGAGAAAAGTAGAGAGTCTATGTACAAGAGAATACCCGTATTCAATAATTAGGCAGGTGCAACATTATATTCCAAAGGTGATAATGACCCACCCTCCTCCACATTTCATCTCACTGTGGTCTCTTTAGTCCCTTCATCTTCTTGAAATCCTTGCTTAAATATATCATAATATGAGGGTTCATGCGACTTAAATGGGCGCTCCCCTAACACTTTAACCAAGTCATTCTGTTGCAGGACCTCCTTCTCAAGCAATAGCTCTGCAATCTGTGCTACTTGCTCTCTGTGCTTCTCTATCAGTTGAACTGTATGTTGATAGGCCTTGTTCACCCATTCTCTGACTTCACTGTCTATAATTGCACCAGTCAGGCTGCTGAAGGGCTTGGTCATCTGAAATTCATCATCCCTCTGAGGAAAAGAAAGGAGACCAACCTTGTCACTGAAACCATATACTGTAACTTGGGCATAGTGATCCTGGTCACTTTCTCCAAGTCATTCCGGGCTCCAGTTGAAATCTTCCTCAATAAAACCTCCATTTAGGAAGAATAATTAATTGAAGATAAGAAATTAGTATTACCAATGGTTCAAGCCACTCATAGTACAGATGCAACAATACCTAGTAAAATTTTAGATACCTATTTATGTTTTTTATGAACAGTATTAAAGGGAAGAAAGGCAAAAAGAGGAAATAGAAATGATCAAGGCAGCAAAAAATGTTCAACGACCATTCATGGTAATTGCTTCATGAACTAACAACCTCAATACAATTTACAAAGCCTACTTCAACCAATTCTTTTATTGCATGAATGCGAAGAGGTAAATACTAAATAGTGAGGCAGCAAATCCTGGAGACCCAAGTTAATACCGTGCTTAGAACATTACACATAAAAGCCAAGGTGAGTTCAAGACATCAAAAAATAAAAATAAATGCATATCAGATTGGCCACTCATAAAGAAAGATGAGGAAAATAATCCTACCTGCTCAGCAGCTCGGCCACCAAGAGCCATGCATGTGATGTCAAAGAACTGCTCTTTGGTCAGCAGAAGATTTTCATTAGGGACATACTGAGCAAAGCCCAGGGCTGCAGCACCTCTAGGAACAATAGTTAGTTTCAGTAAGGGTTCTGCATGTTCCAAGAACCAACCAGAAACAGCATGACGTGACTCATGGTATGCAACAATTCTCCTTTCCAGCTTGTTTATTACCTGTTTAGAAAGAGTGATAGGTCAGAAAGAACTGTGTTTGATTGATATGTTGTATAGACCAGTACAATTCTAATCGAACTTTTTAAACTGTATTTAGATATTATCATAATCTAAATCTAAACAAGTGTTATCATTTCATTTTACTTCTACGCAGCTATGCAGAAACAATTTAATGAAATTTCCAGCAACCATCCAAGTTTCTGTTTATCAAATTTTCTTGGTGGGACCCTGGGAACTGGTGAGATACCAAGATTTCTTGCTTCTTTTCTCCTCCTCCCTCCATCTTTCCATCCAAATGTAAATTGCAATCTATACATAGAATTAAATTCTATAAAATAAAATAAAAAATTTACCCCAACACTATCATCCTCACCTAATAGCAACTTTAAATAAAATAAAAATATATCAAAAATGATTTGTCCCAATGGAACTATTTATGACCCAGTTCAGTGATCCTGATCCGGTGGCTTCCCTTGCTTGATTTTCCCAGTGTAACACGATCAATCTGACACTGTTTAGAGCCCATTTGGCTGTAATTGCCAGACAACCAATAGGAACTTCTGAAGTCAGGCTGTCTTCAATAGTTTGATCTTAAAAATTGAATACAAGAGAAACTTTACTCTCAAGTTCCATATTTATCCAACTTTTCTTCCTAAGATTGTTAGAGAAAAACAGAGTATCATATTCCCACATTATTTTCTATTCCATTGGTGTTTGAATAGAATACTATTTTGGATTAGAAACCAAAAAAGCCCTTATTTTTCAGATATTTTTAATGCTTTGAATTGTCACCTTCAGTCCACTCTAATCTAAAAATCTTTCACGATTTATTCTTGATTTCAAATCATAAGTTTTGGAATATAGTAACACGGTTCTCCCTCCCAAAAGAACAGAACAGTTGGATACAAAAGAAGCCTTTCCACATACTATGTCTGAAAGATGTAGAGGCCTCTCTCTACCAATAACTATTTTGAAGGACAAAATTAAAGAACAAATAACTGCAAGTTATACATAATGCTAATATTTTATCTTTATTTTCCTCCCAAGAGGCTTATCAACTCCTGAAAGCAAAACCAAGCCCATGCATTGAGGAAAAACATGAAAGAATTCACTACAATATTTAATTAAATAGAGCATGGCATCTGAACAACAACATACTTCTTCTTTTCTAAACCACCTATAACCCTGTCTGTGGCTGCTTCAAAATGTTCAGCTGTGACTTCTGCACTCTCATTCCTTGCAGCAATTAGAGCAGCCTCATTGCAGACATTTGCAATATCTGCCCCAGAAAGCCCAGTGTGAGGGCAGCAAGCCTTTGAGAGTAATATGATGGATCACGATTGAGTTTTAGTCTTGTTAGATAGATCTGAAAGATCTGGTTTCGGCCTTTAACATCAGGTCTATCTACAGTTACTTGGAGATCAAATCGACCAGGCCTCAAGAGTGCCTTGTCTAAGATATCAGGTCTATTTGTGCCAGCGAGAACAACAACTCCTGATGTTGTTCCAAATCCATCCATTTCAACAAGCAGCTGATTTAGAGTAGTTTCATGCTCATGATGGCCACCTGAGAAGCCACCACTTCCCCTACTCCTACCAATTGCATCTATCTCATCAATAAATATTATACTGGGTGCACATTGTCTTGCCTCGTGAAATATATTTCTTACTCTTGATGCTCCAACACAAACAATCATTTCCATGAAATCTGACCCAGATATAGACAGAAATGGCACACCTGATTCACCAGCAGTTGCCTTTGCGAGAAGAAGTGTCTTCCCTGTGCCTGGGGGACCTACAAGAAGAGCACCTTTTGGAATTTTTGCTCCTAACTCCTCATATTTCTTAGGATTCCTAAGGAAGTGCACAAACTCCATGATTTCTTGCTTTGCCTCATCACAGCCAGCTACATCTTTAAAGTACACCTGGGTCAAAAAATGCATCATTTGGCTAAGAAACACATCAATTACATGATAAAGGTTCACGATTATAGAAGACTAGTAAGACAAAGAAAGAGACAGATGGTAAGGCAAAGAACACTGCATTAGAATATTTCTTCTAACCTTATTCTTGGCATTCTTATCCACCTTTGTAATCTTTGCTTTTCCTATACTAAATAAACCACTGCCTCCTTTTCCACCAGAACCACCAACACCAAGCCCACCCCGTTTACGTTTTACGAAAAACGGGAATGCTAAGAGGAAGAAAAATAGTGAAGCCAACACTTGTACCTCAAAGGTACTCATTTCTGATGCATAAATAGGAACATAATCGTGTGGGTCAATTAGTAATGTTTCCTGGGCCTTCTCCATCTTCTCTTCAAAAGATTCAACACTCCCAATGTTGATATAGTACTTACAAAGGCTGTTATTTTCTCTTGCAAGAGCACCATCTGCGGGACCCTGGACAATGTGTTCTGTATCTTCATTTTTACTGTGTGGTGTGCTCCTGATATACACCATTGCAGCTGATTTGTTCACAACAACAATATGATCCAGCAGACTAGGCTCAAGTAGCATGTTTTTGAACACTTGAAAACTAATCTGAGGAAATACTTATCAGGTTACAAAAGGATGGAGGGTAAAATGCTAAACTGTATAGTCAAACTGTATAGTCAAGGCAAATAACACGCATCATAAAATATAACAAATTCTCTCTACTTATAAAAAAAGGTAAAATTGAATTCTATAAGAAGCTATTTGAGTAGTGTAAGTGTGTTAAGTCTTACTCCAATGTCAATTGCTCCCTCCTCAGATGTGTGTGTGTGTGTGTATAAAAATTAGTGTGCAACATAAATCTGAAAAGAAAGAGAGGGTTGCTCTTGCTCAAGTTACTAATATTCATGTCTTGTTTAGCAACATCTTAATAAGAAGAGTTTGAAATATATATATATATATATATATATATATATATATATATATATAGATAGATAGATAGATAGATAGATAGATAGATAGATAGATATATACATATATACAGCAACAAATTCTTGTCAGCAATTGACAAATCCTGATAGCTTTAAGCGGAAGTAATTGAAATGCCGTAGATAAAGAAAATTGGTAGAAAATGTCATCAATGTTTATAATATAATTTGTCAAGCATGCATTATTCATATAAAAATAAATAAAATCAAAATCAAGAGAAGACAACAACTTATAAACTTGTAGAATACATAGAGCAGTGAACCAATTGCAAAAAGAATAATGGAAACATTCTGACCTCTTTCGGATAGATAAGAGCTAATAACCTAGCTGAGGCAAGGATAAAAAGGACGATAATGCAATATTTAAGTTTTTAAAAAAAATTCGCGGTTTCGTTGGTCACTTGCACCTGAGTCCCCAGTAGAAGCAGGAAATTTTGAACATGAAAGGATAAAAAATAATATTAGCACCGAAATAAGGAAGATATGGAAGGTGCAGCAAACAAAATGAACATGATAGACCATCATTTATCTGTACCTAATTTTAGATTTTTTTCAGCCAAATCTCAAAATCAACAAGTCATATGATATAACCAATCCATTAATCTATCAACACAGCCTAACTAGCTGGTATCCAACAAAAATACCATACTCCATACATCTTTAATTCTTAAGAACATTGTGCTTAAGTACACTGCATAGTGCATACCTATAGTTTCAGGTTTTTGTTCTTTTGCTTTTGGAATTTCTTTCTTATCCTTGGGGTAGTAATTCTCATATTCTACAATAAACACCATTATAACAATAACCAAAGGTTGACCACTGATCAGCAAGCTTTCACAAAGAACCACATACAAAAATGAAAAATTGAAAAATGCCCACTATTTACTTCTCTTTTTAGGTGCCACATTGGAGAAAAATCTCATAACCCGAGGGTTTCCTAACACAGAATTCAATTTCCCAGCTCGAATATTAGTCAGGTAACCTCTGAAATGCCTTAAACAGGCACCAATGGGTGAAATGCATGCATTTCCGAGTGATGGAGAAGGTAAAAGCGATTCCCCAGATGGTGAAACTCTCCCTGAAGTTACCCAAAATCACATTCTACGAAAGAACACAAGAACAAGTGAAAGTGAGAGAGAGAAGGGAGAAAA
Source organism: Styphnolobium japonicum (assembly GCA_023212625.1). NCBI lineage: Eukaryota > Viridiplantae > Streptophyta > Magnoliopsida > Fabales > Fabaceae > Styphnolobium > Styphnolobium japonicum. The sequence continues at coordinate 21,326,511 of JALBWW010000014.1, forward strand.
ACAAATCATAGGCAATGGTGAAAGAAAGAAAAAGTAAAAAGAGAAAAACAGAACATGAGTGAAGATTTCACCTTTTGGAACTTTGATTGGGGTGATCGTGAAAGAGAGCACCAGATTCTTGAGAAAATCATCTTCCTCCAAGAAAGAGCTTCAGGAGTTTCTCTGTGCAATGAGAATAACTGAGATATTTTTTTTTTCCAGGGAAAAAAGCTTCAAACTTTGAAAGAGAAAAGCTAAAAACGAAAATGAAAACGGAAATGGGTAATGGGGTTTCATGATGGAAACGAGAGAGAGAGAGAGAGTAGTGAGAGAGTGAAGGAACAAAGAGGGAAAAGATTCGTATGTGGGAACGAAAGAAACATTGTCTGTTACTGTTACTAAGAAAGAGTTGTTTTGTTACAACGGAAACCAACCTCGGCCTATTTGAGATTACGCATTTACCCCCACTGGTAGGTGATGCATGCATGATGCATGGGTTTTGATTTTGAATGAGATTTGAGATATGAATATGATCAAATAAATATGACATCAATGATGCAAGCCCAAAATTAATCAAGTGAAGCCTATCTTCTGTAAATGCTTAACAAAATAACTACTCTTAATCATTAATTTTAATAAACAAAAAATTTGTAATAAAATATTTGAATTTAGATTCTCTATTTTTCTAGGAACGTGATAATATCGTAGTTAAAAAAAAGAACAAAAAATACTAAATAACTCCCGAGTATGACTCTTTATTTTCTATGTAGCTAGAGAATTGCACCAAAATTTGTTTGCGTATTTTTTCTCTCTCTAAATATGATATTATCATATTTTAAAGAAAATTATGAGGATTAAAATTTCACAATAATGATAGTGAAACTGTAATTTAGTTATTCAAAGGTACTACACACAAGAGCTATTATTAACATAATTTTATCATAAAATAATCGCTGTCTATGACAATAATTGTATTTTGTAAATGACTATTGTATTCTAAAATAGAGTTATTGATGACTAATTTGGGGAGGAAAGTACGAATCTACTACAAGCACCCACTTCGTCTCTTCTTTTTAATTTTATTATTTGAATAATATACACAATTAATAATAAAATAATCACTTTTAAAAATTGATTTTTAATGAAATAATCCACTTTTATAACACTATAATCATATTTAAATTTAATTTTTATTAAAAATCATTTTTATAAATGATGTCGATATATTTTATTCATATAATTTTATGTTGAAATAACTATGGTTATTTTATTATAAAATTTGACAGTAAAATAGGAGAACTTTTCTTTCCTTCAATCATATGACATAAAAATTATGCACTATTACATGATATTATTAAATTCACATTAATAAAAACAAATATAACAACCCCCTTGAGTTTATTGGGTTTCTAAATCTTTACGTATACATATTTATAACCTAAATGCTAGAATTTAAGCCAATGGTATAACAGGAGGTGGAATAATTAGAAGACCACAGAGAAGGAGGTGATGTTGGAGGAGAACGGTATGAGGAACAAGAAATTTTTGAGTGACCACTATTGTTTGTGGGGTTCCTAACCATTAATGGCACCATGTCTTCAAGCAACCCTTGTGAGCCCAAGTTTTCTTGGGCCATGGCTTGTGGAGAGTCTAGTAAAGTGGAAGATATCAGGCCCAAAGTAGCATTGGCTTGGGCTTCCTGGGCTTCTTGTGTATGCTGGCCCTCATGAACATGTTGGGCCTTATGGTCTTGGGCTTGGGCTTCAGAAGAGGTAGGCTTGGACTTCTTGATTGGGGGATGGGAATGAGAATGCTGTGGTTCGCTCATGAGAAAATATGGGAATGCAAAGTGCAGGTGGAGCCCTTCATAGGTGATGATAAGAGTGTCTGGATCCTCATTGGATCTCTCAACCTGCTTCTTGGCACTGCACCTTGGGTTGGTGCACCTATAGTAGCTCCTGTTTGTTCCATGACACAAAAAATTAGTATTAAACAAGTAAAATTTTGTACTAGGTAATTAACTTATGCAGATTAATTTTCTTGTAGTTGTAGAAGCATATTGTTATTAGATACTAATTTAGATGGTTGACTAATTGGCCAAAACCAAAGTGGCTTTTACACAAATTTGACAAGGGATTGAAGTTGGTTTATCAGGAAAATGAAAGAAAAACCCTTTAATGTTACTTGCTAGAGGTGGGAACAAAAATGGCATGGGATTAGACGAATATAACTGCTTTTATGCTTGCTTTTGTCTATGAAAGTAGCCTTAATCTTAAACTTGCATTTGTTGGATAATAGGTGGATTAATGAGGATTAGGTATCTTAAAAATTAAAGTGAAGTAACTCAAGATGGCTAGGTTTTAATGAAAAGTTGAATGGTTTAGGTACCTAGACCCAGGTAATTAAAATTGCGATGCGACTGTCAACCCAATTTGCCACATCTATCACATGAATACAAGGAAACTTATTGACGTGTAAATATTCCTCATCCTTTTACCTTTCTTGTATCATCTCTATCCCACATCACAGAGCTATCAGATATACTATTGTTGGATATTATGACAAAGAGCCCCACTCAACTGATTGTGAAAATCCCACTAGTTAGTAATTAGTAATTACTAAGCATAGCAGTATTTAGTAAACCTACGTTGCTAGCTATGAGCCTATGAATTTATGTGGGGTGTTCCTATTGAATCGCATGTTCTAGGTGTTGGTTGTAACCATTTGTAATGGTGGGACACATTATCAAATGGTATAATCTGTTTGAAGAGAATGAAAGATTGTTAAGTAATAGGCCAGTTGATGCATGTCATGGCAGGGAAGCCATGGTTACTCTCATTTATATAGGGAAGGAAAAAGTGGTCAAGTTTTATTAGTATGCTCATGAAAAGAGCTTTGTCTGAGAAGGAATCAATTAAGAGTAAGACCCCATGTCCCTTTTTCCTTTCAGCAAAGGATTTTAGAGGATTGTGTTCTACTGCCAAAGTACTATAAATGCAGAAGAGAACTGGAACGTGGAAATCTCTGCACCTTTTGACAAACAAATATGTAAAACGGCGAAATCCAAAAGTGAATGCTCATTGTGTGCGTGTGTCAGTTAAATGGATCAGTTACATAGAAGAAAGAATTTACCTAGGATTTGGGCTATTCTTGATAGATTTCTGCCCATACTTCCTCCACTTATATCCATCATCACCCATCCCATTGCCAAAGCACTTGATTTTCAGGGTATACTTATTTTCAATCTTACTCAAACCCCTCTCCAATATGGAAACTCTGAGATGAAACAGAAACATGCATCAAATGGGAGCCCAATTCAGGAAACTCAAGCTGTGCAAAATTTACAACTTAACCATAGAGAGGAAGTGGGGAAGTTGAAGTTTCAATACCTGGCTGATGAGAGCTCTTGAAAATTCTCTCTTTGGTTGGTTACTGATAAAGCATTTTCAATATCTGTAATGGTAGGCCCTGAGTAAATGTTGGAGAGGAACCTATTAATGGTTTGGTCACTTGAAGCTCTTGTGTTGGGTTCAGTTACCTCCTCTGGCAGCATAAGAAGAGGAGACCCATCATCTAAAAGCTCTCTCACAAGGTCATCATCTGACCCATCTGACCATGCAGCCATTACTTCCTCCATCATTGTCTTTGAGATGGCTGACTCAACCATTTATTAGGCCCAGAACAACAAGATCCTTTTAGCAGTTGGAAAAAGGAAGCTGCTGAAGAAGATAATAGGCTAATGAGAAAGGAAAGAGTGGAGCAGATGAAGAGACGGTTGTGACGTATACATGTTTCCCCCCCTTGACTTTAAAGTAAGGGAAGCCGTGCCTTTGTTTTGTATGTAGTCTACTTTGACTTCCTTAGAGATTTCTATTCAAAACAATATAGTAACGTCGTTGGTTAACTGCAAAATGTGTCACCACTCACCACCTCATAATTTGATGGGGGCTTTCTACTATGCATCTGTAACATGGTAATTTACTAAATAGAATCTAAGCATTGAATTGCATCAGATAGCTTTATTTTTGGTTGTAAGCAAGTGGAACAAGTGTAAATTTTTCATTGTTTTTGTAATGTCTCTTTTTCACTTTTTTTTTACAGGATCTTGGTCCATTTGATATATGGCTCTGCTTTTAGATTTGTTTTTGAAATTGAAAGGTTGGAGTCCATACAAACATGATATGCTGCTGAGCCATTAAGGACGAGGCTTTGACATTTCTAGTAGTACTGATCTGTGTAGGCTGTGTTTTCATTTAAATGTTAATTTTGTCTTGTTATATGATGGGATAGATGCATCACAGTGGACAAAAGCTACTTGACCTATGACCCCATTTCAACCAAAGCAAGAGTCAACCTTAAAGAATTATTAATCATATAACTTCAAAATATTTTTAAGATGTTGTTTGACTCTTGTGACTCATTTTCAATCACTTCTTTTCAGCAGAAACATTTATAAGGGTAGGTTAGCTTGCATTATTTGCTGCTATGGATGAAATGGTAGGTTACTTACTAAAGTATGATTCTCCCTATGAAAAAGTAAAATTAGCAAACCATTGGAGGATAGCTCAATAGTTAAATTGAAAATCATAGATTTGAATTCTTTTTTGCTTCATTGGAAACATAACATATAAAGTAGAGAAAATGCCTCTTGTAGTTAGCAAGACATTTTATACATAGGTAGATGTATGGTAAAAGCAAATCTTGAGTAGATTTTTCAGTGCATCCTAGCTGTTAATGTAATTCAATCAAGTTGAATAATTAGAAGAATCTAACCAGCAAAACCTTATGTAAATACGAATGAATTGGGGGATGATTGATTAAAACTTCTAGCAATTCCTCAACAATTTTGAAATATGCTAAACTCTAGAAGCAGAGAATTGTGGCCACTAATTGTTATTTTTTCTTTCATAGGTAAATCCTCAGCAAAACCAACCACAGACCTAAAGAATATATATCCTAGGAAGGCCTATTGCACATGCCCCGAAATGCATAGCTTAAATTTTTACCTGCATTCTTTCATTATCATCAAGAAGCATTTGACCCTAATTGTAAAGAAATTAGTAAGTAAAGTAGGGACTCAAATAGGAAAAAAGGGATCGACAATTATTAAAAAAAAAAAAGAAAATAAAAACCCAATAATTCTAAGGCACAATGCTGCTGATTCCCATACCCAGAAATGGACAACCAAGATCTACACCTCTTAATTAGTGTTATCTATTCTGCAAATAAATTAACCATAATATGGTTATTCCCGCAACAATTTTATCTAGAGGCACACAAGACGATGTCCCCCTTGTTCTTCAATCAGCTGTTGATTGCTTCAGAGTTAGGGAATTTTTTGTTCTTATATGGCTTTGACTTGTTGAATCCAAACAAAACCATAACAGGGCACAATCAACAAAATTAAAACAATTTTCTTTTGAAAAAAGAAGAAATAACTAATAAGCAAGCTCAATTAATAAACTAAGTTTCACATAAATAAAACTCGAATTCCAATAAAATTATCTTATAACCAAAATAAAATCAACGTTAAAATAAAAATTAATATCACACTAAAAAGATATATCATCATCCACATTCCCTATTGTTACATAAAAAAAGGCTAACAAGCCTAGGGGACCCTAGGACAGAATTGGACAAGGGCGTTGACTGTCAGAGAGTGGGTTTAGGTTAGCTGCACGGCGTCGTTTAGCGATGAAGGGTGTGTGTGTGGGACCCACTTAATGAGAGACCAACCATGGCTGCTTGCTTGTGCTGATCTGATGCTTCCTTTTCTCTCATCAAAAGTCAACCTCTGATTTGTGGAATTGTGGGACCCAGATTGTGGCGAGTGTGGAGTTTGACGCGCGAGGAGGAGGGTCCCACACGTGGAGAGAATCACGTGCGGAGCGTGGGAAGTGTGGAGCCCTCTGCACTTGATCCGAGTGAGCCATGAAGTGGTTAGTGGAAGTGACGGTGCAACAGCAATGGAAGCCCAATGTGTGACCCAAATTTTTTGACCCACAGACAAAATAAAAAAAAAGTACAAATTAGTTCTTACTATTTTTAATTTATACATTTTTTTTTAACATCACCGTCCGTTTCTATATTTTATAGGATGAGACTATTGCATATTCGAGTATCGACTTAGTCTGAAATTAAAATATTTCTAATGAGATTCAAATTTTTATATTACAAGTCTATTTACATGAAAATTTAGTTTATGAATTGATTCACATCTCGAAATTATTTTAATTTATATTTTAATATCTCAATTTATCAAGTATTTAAAATGTTGTTCTTATCATAATTTATTTTGAAAATTATATTGTTAAATAGTAATGTGTCATGTTAATTCTTTTGTTAAAATTGACGTGTCAAATAACTATTACTGTGATAGTCAATAATTGTTAATGTGATATATTAAAAAATTTATATGTAACACGTCACTATTTAAAAGAAAAATTTAGACGAAAAATCATTACAATGACAACATTAAATGTAATTGATAAATTCAGGCTAAAATGAACAAATTAAAAAGTCAAAGACTGAAACAAATGGAGAGTACATATGTAGGATTTAAAACTTAACTCAGCAAATAAAATAATGGTAAAAAAAATTATTGCAAGTTTTTCCCTTAAAATGCATTCCAATTTCTCGGGTCTTAATAGAAAAAAAATATATTTTTAAAAAAATTACTCCAAAATTGGTAGAAGAGTTCTCATTGGGCATTTTTCGAAAATTATTATCATGAGGAAGATAGTTATAAAATTAGTAATGTATCGAAAAACCACTTCCTCCATTCTTTCAACTAAGCTGTCAAAAAATAGGTTGAATTTGCTTAATCATCCTCTAACCATATAAATTTTGTAAATTGAATTTTCATACTAGTGACCGGTATAAACATAGATATTTTAAGCCTAACTCATCTATTTTTTATATATGATTTCCTTATTTGTCATTTTACATTTAGATCCTTCTTGTATGGCCCATTTTTTTGTATTTTTTTTAATTTTATAAATCATTTTTGTTTTTATCATACAAATATATATGTATCTTGTTGAACTATTTTCATTGTTAGATTTGAAAAATAGTGTAGAGAAAGTGAATGATTTTGTGTGCTGGAAAATAGTTACTGTTAATAGTATAAAAGCAATATGATAAAATAAATTTTACACCAACATGTGAATGCAATGATTGATTTTGATGATTGAGGTTAAATGTTTTTCAATATACAAGTGAAAAAAAAAAAGGTGAATTTAAAAAACTGTCATTAAACAGGCTACCCTATTTAGGCTTACGAAATTATGTTAGGTGACTTGGGTTGTTATTTTGACAATCTATTTAAATATAAGTATTCTTTGCTTAACTCATTTAACCCATTGTCCTTTGAAGGCGAGATTAAACAAACTGTTTGAGAACTTGACCGTTAACTATCCAACAACTTATATGGTATTTGTTATGAAAAGTGATATTCAAAAGTTATTATAAAAAACTATTATCATATCATAATTTGATTTGGGTTTGATTATAGAAAAAATTGGATTTTGATTAGAATTTGATTTGATTTTAATCACCTCACTCTTGTGTTATAAATTTCCCTCTAAAAGCCTTATGTTAGACACACTTTTGAGTTCGATGAATTACCTTATTTTCGCTCTTTATTTTTTCTATATCTTTTAAGTTATTTATGCTTATTTTTATACCAATAATCTCATAAGATTATGAACTTTTTAATTATATATATGCTATATTGTTTAACCTATGTGATTTTTTAATAATATATGCTAAACTATCTCAAAAGATTTATGCTTATATTATTATTTTGATTTTCATTAATTATTAAGTTTTATTATGATTAAAGAATAATTCTACACTAATATTCTTGATGATACCATTTCATGTACTGATCATATAATATATGACTTGATATGATTCTTTTATGATGGGAACTATATCATCTAAATAAAATATATGAAATTGAGACATAAACAAATAAATCTAGTTTTTTTTTTAAATTTTTTTGAATATGATTGCTAATTTCAATATAAATCTAGTTTTTAAAATATCATAATAGTTGAGATTATGTCAACTAATAAAGTGAAAGTTATTATACTTTTTAACTCAATAGTAAATTTAGAAGGAAGAAATGTCTAGAAACCACGGTAAGGAACTAAGGTAACAATTTATGACATAATCTGGCCCATTATTCTTTATATATGTTTGACTTTTTTATGTTATTTTGTGAAATTAATTCTCATATTTTTTCTAATTTATTTTTGAGTAAATATTTATTTTAATTTTTTGAAGATATAAGTGATATTAATTTAGTCTTATAATAATTGTGTGACATTAAATTAGTCATTTTAGAAGACCATTTTATGTCATTGAATGACCAATTTGATGTTACTAATTATTAGAGGACTAACTTAATGTCATTTGTATCTTTAGAGAATAAAAATAAATGTTTACTCCTTATTTTATTTATGATAGATGGCGAATAGAATTAAATTATTATTCTATTTATGATAACAGCATTATATGGTAGCAACAATATCCTACTTAATTGAGAAATAATGTAGCAATATTTCTCTAATCAAAAACAATGAGCATAATAAAAAAAACTATCAAATAATATCCCACATAAATGAAAAATTACAATATTTGGCATAATTTGAAAAAAAATGTAATAATATCTCATAATAACTTATTAAAAATAAGATAAAATCCCAAAATTATATAAATGAAAAAAATAATCATCACTAAAAATAAAATTATATAAAAATAATTCCTAATCATTAGCCATTATTGTTTAATTGAATTATGACAGACCAAACAATTATATTCTTTCTCACCATTTTTCTTTCATGGCATGGTGCTTGACATCACTAAAGTTGATTCTTCAACTAAAGACAAGTGATTTGAAAAATATGTTCATACAAGTTTTAATGTTAACAAGTAAATAACATTTAAAACACCAAACACAAGTACTCAATTTGTCTATATAAGCTCACTTTTTTCTTAGTAGAGGTATCAATGTGATTACTAACTTCAATAACTCTTGTATTGTTGGAACTATTTTGTCTTATCTTGAATAGGACTATTTTATCCAACAATTCATCTAACTAATAGTTTGAATTTTTATGCATATTCTCCAATAGAGGTAGCCTAAAATAATAATAAAAATCATGTGAGTCCATCCAACCAAAAAAAAAAAACACATAATAATACAAGCCAATCACGTAACACAAACCTTTCAATTGTCATTATTCTGTTGTAAGTGACAACTGTGCACGATGCATTATTCAGTGCATTGCTCTACAACTCACCCTCGCTATACAACCTTCATACTGAGATTATGTGATTGAGAGATTTCTCTCTTGCACCACTTCTCCTTGCTAGAAAAATAACAATGTTGACTCTAATGCTTTGGACAATTTATAACCTAAACATATGAGCATCCCAATCCTAATTGAATCTTAAAGTGATTATCCAATCAATTAGGATCAACCTTAATTAGTTTTTTCCCAAATTAAATTTTCTAAAAAAAATCTTGATTTTATTATATTATATTTACTTAATTAATTCATATTATCCTTAATTAATTCAGATTGTGCATGATTATACTTTTTTCTTATTTTTTTGCTTAATTTCTTATGCTGACATGTGGCACTTTATTCATTTAGGCTACAACAGAGTTATTCTTGATGTTATTAGATTATATTTTCTTGATTAATTCAAAAAATTCATGGTTATACTTTGTTTTTCTTTTTTTTTTTGTTAGATTTCATATGTTGTTGCACTTTATTCATTTAGGCTCAAAAAACATTAATTACTTGATTATTTTAAATTATATTTACTTGATTAATTCAAATTATCATTGATTATAATATTTTCTTATTTTATTTTTAAAACTTTTTCATTTTTGTGCAAACACGTGGCACATTTTGTATTTAAGTTCTTACTCTTTATATAGATTGATAGATAGATAAATAGATGGGGCTTGTAAAAGTACAATATCAATGGAAGTTCTCGCTGAGACTTATACTTTGGAATTGACAACCTCCATTCCTTCGCTGGAAAATAAAAAAACTCAAGTTGACTTTATCAATCGTTTGGATCTTTTCTATTTTAATAATAATAATAATAATAATAATAATAATAATAATAATAATAATAAGAGTGAAGGAGTAAAGATACAATTTTTTCATTAATAAGAATTCATTATAGCTAGGGTGTATCAATTTTGTACATATGTAATTTGTACTCCCTCTATTCCTTTTTTAACTACTTGTCATTTAAGGTAATTATATAAGGATTAAAAAAGTTATTAAATAGCCTCAATTATGAGAAACTATAATTGTACTTAACTAAATTACTCTTCATTAAAATATTCAAAATATTATTACTCCATTAATATTCTCTCTTATTTCATTTTGTAGAGATGAAAAGATATCAAACGATAAGGGCATAGTTAATAATAATAATAATAATAATAATAATAATAATAATAATAATAATAATAATAATATCTCCTTAATTTTCTAAAACGACAGATAAATTGGAATAAAAACCTTTTCTAGAGTGATAGATAAAAAGAAAGGGAGGGATTTATTTTTTTCTCATAACATAAGACTAATATAATACATGAGAACATATCCTGCAACATAAACTTATTAATAGCACTGTAATTTGTGCAAAACAATTAACCAAAATACCTAGCAAGTATTTATTCATCTTGCATATAAATACTTTGTATATTTTTCTTTGATAAAATGATAATATAAAGAAAACAAAAGAAGACAAATTACGCACTATAAACTTATTAATAGCACCGTAATTTGTGACAGACAATTAACCACAAACAATTAAGTAATTCATTGGCAATCTATACTGCATCCTCAAGAAGGGGCGGTCCACAAGTCTCTGTCACTCGAAATTGCTCCAAGAGACCAAAATGAGCTTGAAGGAGCCAGACTTGAGAGAGAAACTCACCCCCTCTTCTGAGCTGTTGAGCATGGTTATCCCCTCTACAGTTAGCAGCAACATAACCTAGAATCTCTATCCACAACTCAGCCAAGAACATCCACATTTCTTTTCTATCGCGCGCCATGAGGTCCTCAGCTAGTCTACAAGCACCAAACAACAGAGATTGATCACTTCCAACCTCTGCTGGATTCTCAAATTGAAGCAACCTTTGATAAGCTTCGCCTACATTTGCTTCTTCAAGCATATTTTGCGTTCGCAAAAACTGTATTGCTTCAACACGTGTCATGAAGAGTCACCAACCCTGACCCCACTGGCAGCATGTAGCGGCACTCGAGCAAGAGATAGAACATATAATCTGATAGATTCTTGCTCTCCTTTGAATATCTTGCATATTCTTCATCTTCATCTTCATCTTCATCATCCCTGTTGACATCAGGATCAGAGTAATAACAGATATCTGTAGCAATGTGCCAAAGAATAATGCTCCGCTGAAATTCAAGTTTACTTGCCCACTCTAATAACCTATCGTATTCCAAAATATGAGTCCTGAAATTAGGCTTGTTTGAGGACGTGCATCTCACTGACTTGTCTCGAAGGTTGTTGAATATCATTTCTATCAATTCAGGAGATTCTTCACAGTGATTTGCATTGAGGAAGTCGTAAGATATATCCAAATTGCCAAAACTGACGGGGCTCTTATTTTTCTTGCATAAGGCCAAGAAGTGGTACTGAACAAACAATGAAGTTTGCTTCGTTTCTCTTCTGAAACCTCGTGGTCTAATCCGTATCAACATCATTCCAAGAGAAGGAGCTCTTGCGCCTAGTCTGTGACTTGTGAATGAAGAAAGAGCTAGATACAAGACAGATTAGGCTTCTGATAATATAGCTACAATCGACAATAAGTAAGTGAATATGATATCCACTGGTAAGATATCAGGGACTTTTGCGATGTATAATCTGCAGTAAACATATAGAATCGTAGAGCCAGTGAGGGTGACGAACGGTGAGATGAAACCCCAAAAGGTATATCTGACTAGTCCCTTGGTGTAGAAGACATCGTAGGCCAAACCAAGCTCAATCTTCACTACACGAAAAGCTTCCTCAAAGCCAATCTCTTGAAAGTGTAGTCTGTCTCGCTCAATATGTCTAGTGCTCAGGACTACATCTGTGAAGAAGCTTATGAAGAGAAACTTGAAACTTCTAAGCATAGTTTTTGGATCCGAATATTCGTTTCCACCCAGGTTTTCATCAAAATCAGTTTGGATATTGGAAGAACGTCGATGTTTGATACTGGCAGAATAGAGAGACCAAATCTTCTCCCAATACTTGATAAACCCTACTATAAGCATGAGGATGCTTAGACGCAAAAAGGGACTATGGCTGTCCCAAGATAAAACAATTATATAGGCAGTCACAGACGTTTGAGCAACCAATCCAACCAAGTGCCTTGGCCACAACTCATTGTCTTCTAGTGCATATGCTGTTATATTGTCTGGACCACCAAGGTGCATCAGGAAAAGGGTAGCCCATAAAGCCATCAGTTGAGGATTAGCGTCTTCTTGTTGCTTGCATATGCAAGAATACTTTCCTACCTTGTTGGAGATGACACCCAGCGCAAAGCCTGCCACCCAGTCTGAGATTAAGTAGGCACACCACACAAGTGGTTTCATGAAGAATGAGTCCCTAAACCTGTAAAATTTGAATTTTCTTCGGCTGCCATACGTTGTAAGTATGAATTGCGCAAGAATGCTGATGATGACCAACCCTCGTAGCTCCCATTGATGCCACCAGTTCTGCAATGATTCTGAATACCCTTTGATTTGATCTTCTGTACTTTGCATCCCAGTACCGCATATGACTGAGAGATATTAAACCTGTTAACCGAATAGTAGAACACATGCCGCCCAGAAAAATTATCTAGAATTTTGGTAGAATTTAGCTAGAATTTGAGGGTCATTATTATATAAAATAACAATAATGAGATGTGATTCACTTTGCAAATTAAACTGTATGTGGATAGACTTATATGCAGTGTAGAAGTTTGAATCTATTAGCTAAAATGATAGAGATCACTTATCCATTCATATTAAGTATGCCGACTTATTTTGTCAAAAATTCTAATAAAAAATTCTGATTATATAGCATTTTCTCTAATTATTTAATTAGACAATATCAAAGGCAGAAAATAATTTTTACCTTCTAACGTTTGAAAATTAAATACATGAATATGGCAGGGTGTCTAACAAGAGAGGAAATAAAATGGTTGAATGAGCATGTCATAAACGTAAAAACAAGTCTTGTAAGGAACATGGCAAAATATACACGACCTAGTACTAGTACATATGTGTATGGCAAGGAAATGTTTTTGGCTGCTAAACGATATGAAAGTATGCCGGTTGCTCACAAAACTTACTTGGAAATAGCATCATTCTGATTCAGCTTCACACCTTGTCCGAAATACTGTATCTTTGAGCTCCTTGACTCTGGAGAGAAAGAGCGGCTTGATTTTGAATTGGCTATAAGCAGTTTGAAGAAACCTAGCTTGTTGCTGAGAAAAGGAATTTAAAGAAAGATATATATATGCCTCGTGCAAACGAAATACAAAGACCAGTTTGTCTATAATCATTAATCAAAGAACAACGAAATATAATACTATATATGCACCAGAAGGGATTATTCTTTGCCTATAATTTGCACAGAAAGTCGTTATGGCTACAAAAGTTCTTTAAAATGGTATAATATTATGCAACAGAAGGGATACAGTTCCCTGTTTACTATCATAACATAAAAAAGTAGAAGGACATGGGAAACAGAAAAACATGTACCAGCTAGTTTATCTCCTTAATTTGATCCACAGGTATCCAACCAATACTGAAAAATGACAAAGTAGGAAATGATCATTCCCATAAGAACGATACTAATAACAATAACGAAATGTAAATCTAAGATATTCAGCAATCAAAAAATAAAAATGTAACTTCCGAGAAATGGAAAAAGCAATTTATTCTGCTTATAATTAACTTGTCCCAGGGGTAGACAAAAAACTAAGGTTAAATAGACGTAAAATTTTGATTTAAGCACTTCACCATCATTATTGCGTTCTACTTCAAAGATCCTAGAAGTTTTAGTGCAGCGAACAAATTGGATCTCAATATAGACGAAACAATATCAGCAAAGACCTTCACTGATCTCAATATATACGAAACAATATCAGCAAAGACCTTCACTGGCCTATACGTAGACAAATTATAAACAAAACCACCAACATGAAAAAATGCCTTGCAGATGAAGGTCAAGGTGGGTGTCACGACCCAAAATTTGAGGGCCAGGTACATAAGAAGAATCAGCTAATCTAATAAGTTACAAGACCAAAGAACAAATCAAGGCATCACATTTAATTTACAGAAAATTCAACAGAGTAACCATTGAAAGTTGGACAATTCAATTTTAATAAACCATAACCTGCTTAATCAGAACTATACCCAAATAGAGTTTCTATATAACAAAATATCCAAAGGGTGTTCAACATAAATTTATATACGCTAGACATCTTATAACTTGACTAAATTACAACGGAAACTAGATCCTGCCTTTGAATAATAGAACACATCTAAAGTCAAATACATGTCTAATTATACTACAAACCAAATGACTGACAACAAAGTAAAGATGCCCACACAAACAAAGTGTTGGGCTCACCAATACTAACAACCTCTGCTAACTATTTAAGGAGCCTGAACCTGACCCAACACCAGTATCTGAAAACATATAATTAAAGGAGTGAGTCACAAGACCCAGTGAGAGATAACATAATCCATAACGGAGTTGAAATAAGCGTAAGCACGAGTTTTTCATTGTAAACATATGTGCTTAAAAATATATGCATAATTATCAAATGTTATAAATATCATTAGTTCAAATAATCAAGAAATAAAATTTATGAAATACATCATGTATGAAGTACCAAATTAATTATAACCATGTATCAAATATCCAATGGGATGTTTCTAATCCAGAATTAAACAAACATATCACTAAATAACGCATTGTTCGAAGGCTCATCAAATACCCACATATTGGGACACATGGGTCAAATCCACTTATCAAGTCAAATTAATCTGACCGTGTGGGCCGAACACGTTAGGCTAACAACACCGCTTCCAGCTAGGGTTTAAACCAAGGTGCACCAAGACTAACGTCTACTGCCGTTAGCTACAGTATTCTGTCAAAGTTTCTTCCCAAGAAATATTTTTTATATAATTCTAATTATACAAATATTTCAAAACTCATTATCAAAAGCATAAATTATGTCTTCCAAAACAAGACATCATCAAACAACTTCCAAAGTAAATTTCCTTTACATAGATACATGTATTTAAAAATTATGAAAATTAATAGGCATCAACACCAAGATGTTATCTAACACATATCCAAAAATAAGCTCAAAATTTCACCATTTTATCGGTCAAACATATTAGAATGTAAATTGACTTTTATTATCAACATTTCAAGAATATCATATTATCACGCTAAAGGAATGATTTTTTAAAAGTGCTTGTCCTAAGCTTTCTTAGGCTCTAACAATAGAGGAAGTTAAATATTTTCATGAAATTCTTCAATAAGAAATTTATGAAATTACGAAAACATGCTACAAATTATATCATCAACTCACTCTATGGGTCAAACCACTCAAATCCAAAGATTACAGTGTCACAAAATCAACGGAATGATCTTCCAACGAACCTACGATCACAAAATCATAACCAAGTAATAATCAACATTTAAAACTAAAAATTTACCTATTTGTGGGAGAAAAAATTATTAAAGAATATCCTAGGTTCTAATACAACTTCTCAAATCTTAATACCTATTTGAAAATCTACTAAAACCTACAAAATAAATGGAGCTTTGAGCCTTAGAATTACCTATAGAAGCCAAGAAAATGAAGAAGAAGAAAATGAAGAAGAGAAGAGAAGGAGATGGCGTGAAGAAGGAGAAGAGAAAAAGAATGAGAAAGAAAGAGAGAGACGTAGAGAAAATTTTCTTGTAGAAAACTTGGAAAAAATATCTTGGGAAAGCAAGTCTTGGTAAACTTGGAAGACTTTGAGAAGACTTGGACAAGACTTAAAATAGTCTTAAAGATGAAGTATTGGAAAAAAAAAATCTTCCCTCATTTGTGTGTGTTTGCATCGTTAAAGTGGGGTGACTATGTCAATTTCGTGTTGACTTTTAATTCTATGTAGCAATATGTTTCATTTGTTGACTATTCTAAATGCCGTCTCCTCCTTTATATGATGTAAGGCAGGAAGAATGATCATTTCATGAAGAAATCTAATGAAGCACAGATCAAAGTGATGTCGGATAAGTACTTTGTAGTCAAGTCTAAGCCGATGTTTGAGTGAGAATGAATTTGACACCTAAAAGAGAAATTCTTAAGTACACTAAAAGTATTACTCTCAACAGTTTTTTAACTGTCAAGTTTGATTTCAATTTTATTATATAATATTTTTAATTCAATCTAACGACATGTATTTTTATAGGGTGTCCTGTGTTTTTAGTTAAGTAGTTTAATACTTTCAGAGTATCTAAGAATTTTTTTTCACCTAAAAGGTATTGAGATACTTGTGGTCTTAAAAAAAAGTGATATAAAAAATAAATAATATTTTTTTTACGAAGATAGAAGATACATGGCTCACATGCCTCCATATTATCTGAGCTAAAAGAAATAATCTCCAGTAGGGTAGAATTTGTGATAAGATCATGTGGCAGGATCAATCTTCTGCACATCTGCCCATACATAATGGGAGACTTTGCCATAGACTTCAAAGTCATCTGTGAGATTTATAGTCTATTGATAATGCATGTACACACATTAATAAAATAAATACATGAATATATGGAAAAGAACCTCAGTTGTGCTTTTTTGAATACCTGTGTCCTTTTCTCTTCTAGGTTGAGGTTACTACATCTGTGTCGACCTTCATTTGGACCATGAGATCAAGAAAAAAAGAGAGGCAAAAAAGCAGTTTCATAATCCATATTCCTATATGTCTAAAATCAAACAACTTGTAGCAATTATCTATGATATGAGATTGTAAACATCTTTTGAATTCTCTAATCAAACAGAACCAGTGAATCACCAATGTCCACATGTTAATAGAATAAATATATCTGCAGAGAATGCCTCATATATCAAGATAATTCTGGTTTCAAACAAAAAATATTATTTTTATTGATATAAAATAATAAAAATCGATAGAAGATAGAGAAAGAGTAATAAATAAATGAAGTAATTAGGTCAATAAATACATTGCTAATCGCCAATCGATTCAAAGTATAAGGGTCATGATATTCATACTGCAAAAAGAAAAATAGTAACCCAGCCTTATTACCAGGATGAGTTAGCCAACCAAATGGTAATATGTCCAAATCAGGCTACGAATTCCATATTAAACCTTTTGTTCCTATCATATTAGCAATAGGAAAATCCATGATTCAAAATTAAATGACCTAAAGTTAAATAATATGGTAATGAAATAGCAGACCACAGACGGAGAAGCAACATAATTGCAAGGTACTTTGAAGACTAATACAAAAATCGAACTAAAATACAACAATTTAATGATCACCTTGTTACATCAAAATGTGCTTGGACATCCCCTAATGTATCCCATTCGTCTCCTATTATACAATACCTGTTGGCAAATCTGCTGACATACTTAGCCATGGTTGATGTCACACTGGTTCCAGGAGACTGAAAATATAGAATGGGGGGATGAAGCTCCTTGAGAACCTGGAATGACATGTCATATGGTAAGTTTGCCAATACATCTGCCAAAATATTAAAAATCTCAGTGTTCAAATGAGAATGAAAGGGAATGAAGGGGTATAAGGGAACTGCAGAATACCACTGATACATAGCTTATTTTATTTTAATCCAAGTCATCTCCAAATACACAGTCATGTATCACTGCAAGGAAAGCAGAAAATCTATCAAAATTATTGCCGAAATATAGGCAGAACTGATCGTATGCTCATATATGGTAATGCAAGTCTACAGTTTAGAGTCTATTGAGTACTTCATATATGTATTTTTTTGCATAACCCGTAAATTAACGTTGTGCCAATCTCTTTACCCCCTAATGGTGATGAATGTTAACCAAAATCTCCATTTTCCCTTCTTTCAAGGAATTTTTAAACTAATGATGTAAATCGGTGTTTTCAACCACCTACACAGCATGCCTATGTTCACCAGAGATTAGAACAAATATTAGAACCCATTTAAGGCAAGTATTAAGAACGAAATTATCATCTCTCCTTTTGCCCAACACGTGATACGCAGAAGACAGAAGGAGATAGACCCAATACAAACGGGTATCATTCTTAAAAAATAACCCATTCAAAAACATATCAAGAACAAAATTACAAACCCACACAATCTATTATAACAAAGATTAGAACGATCCCATATCAGAATTCTTATTCTTATTGACAACAAAAAAGAGATTACAACAAACCTTGAAGACGAATGTGGTTCCTGTGCTCTTATAAATACCTGGAGTCTAAAAAGAACTACCATGAATTTGATTCAGATTTTCAAACACAAGAAAATAGTTGAAAAACATGAGGATGTGAGAAAATTCTATAAACAACAAAAGAAGAACGAATATATATAAACACATAGACGAATTTCAAATGAGTTACTAACTATGAATATTAAATATTATATAAAATCAGAAGCAAGCGCCCTAACATTTTTGAAAAAATTAAGCAAACATAAATGGGTAAAACTACCATACTATTAAAGTCGCGAACAAATGTATCATGCCATGAAAATGAAAGATAAATTTATATAAGCATCCAGATTAATCAATTGCACATAATCAACACCTGCAAAATCAAGTATGGCCAATTTCCTCAACACCTACACAAAATAATGGAAGTTGAGTCTCAAATTGGGTATAGGGGTTCTAATTGTAGTACTCCATGATCACCACGAGAAATACTATGATATAAAAGCAGGATCCAGGGCAGAGCATAAAATACTGAATTTACATTGGAATTAAACTTCAAAAATTGAAAAGAAAAGTTAAAGAAAAATGATAGATCAAAAGAAAAAGCTGCAATCTTGAATGTTCTTGTCTGTTAGGAACCAGAGTAATAAAATAGTGTCTCACAACTAAAATAAGAGATGAGAAAAGAGGAATTGAACACACAATATTTAACGTGGAAAACCTTAAACGAATAAGGAGAAAAACCACAGGACAAGACTAGAAGAATTTCACTATAGGAGGAAAATTACAACACCTCTCTTTAATACTAAGAGAGAATAACCTCACAAATATAACTCACAAATACTCACAAAAAATACAAGAAAATATATAAGAGAGGAAGAGAAGATTTTGGAATGTTTCAAATGCTTCCCCTTAAGCCTCTTTATATAGGCTACAAGAGAAGCAATGAAATGTATGCCCACCGATGTGGGACTTACTATTCTCCCACTTGAAGATTTGATTAAACCAATTATATCTTCACATCACTCTTTCCGTCTTGCCATTCAATGTTGCTTACGTTTCTGATAGACCATATGAGGGTTGACACCAAATAAACTTATCAGCATTGATCGGCTTTGTTATCACATCTGTTAGGTTGTCTTTGGTGTGAATCTTCTGCATATCCACACTTCCTTCTTCTACTACTTCTCGAACGAAGTGATACTAGATACCTATGTGCTTGCAATGTGCAAGGCACTCTGACTGTCACAATACACAGTAGTTCTCTCCTGCTTGTACTCGAGTTCCTCCATTATCCTTTGTATCCATATAGCTTCCTTGCAAGCTTGAGTAACTGCCATATACTCAGCTTCTGTAGTAGATAAAGTTATGATGTGGTAAATTAGAACGCAAGTATACGTTATCGCAAATCAAGTAATATAATAGTAAGAAAGTGTCGAACCCACAGGGATTAATTCTAAATTTAACTATCTATTAATAGTTTACAAAACTCAATCTTATTTAAACAACTTAATAAGATGAAGTGTTATGAAAGATTAAAAATTAAAGTATACAAGAAGAAGAATTTAATGATCAAATTAACCAAGAATAGGATTGCAATTATTCCTCACACTTTACTTGATTCACTTACTTCTATCTAAGATCAATTAATTATCTGAATTGTTAACTAGAAATCCTTAACTTATCTATAAGCCTCTTTCAATGGTCAAATAGAAATATCCTTAATTAATGATAAACTATATGTCTATGTCTATCAAATAATTAAGAATTCATTAAGTTCCGATTTCATTAATGGTTACATATGTCATATAGGTATATGTCTATCCTATATGAACTCAAGGCTTTCGCACAAAGATCATATGTTATCTTACTTAGATCTAAAACCAAAATCCCTTTGTCAAGTTGCTTAAGGTTTATCAATTCAATTTAATTAATGGCCAATTAATTAAAAGCATTAAGAACAAGTAAGATAAACAATTCAAGATAATCAACCTACTCTTGGATATGATAAACGAATCAAATTACGTGTGAGTTCAAATTGCAATCCTAGTATAGAAATTTAGCTACTCATTATATTAAAGGAAACAAAAGAATAAGTGAAAAGCATGATAGAAATGAAAGTGGTTGTTTGGTATTGACAAGAATACAACGGGCTAGAGTTTCGGGATTTACTTTAAACAAATTGGAAGATCTAACCTTGAAATCAAAGTATAAATCTCACAATTTATGAAAGCTTCACCCCTAACTCTAGGAAGAACCTTAACTAGATATCAAGATGAAGAAACTTGAATAAGATGAAGATTATATTATACAAACTACAAGAGCTTTGGGATTTACTTTAAACAAATTGGAAGATCTAACCTTGAAATCAAAGTATAAATCTCACAATTTATCAAAGTTTCACCCCTAACTCAAACTACAATGAGAGAATTCAGAAATGGGATGCCCTTAAGTGTGGCAAATGCCTTCCTTTTATAGGCAAATGCTAGAACTATTCAATTACAATTTTGTCAAATCTCTTTGCACATGGGTTGAAATTTTAGCTCCGAAGATTATCAAATTCGTCATTGCTCCCGTCATAATTTAGAAATCTTCTCTTCAAGAAAGTTGTAGCACATGCAGTCATGAAGAATATGTCAAAAATTCAGCCAGATCTAACGGTTGGATCTTGCGATCTGACCATTTTTTCGAAACTACTTAGATTATATCAAAAATGACAGCCACCAACTTGTTGCCTAATTTTGACCCACTTCCAGTGCTAATATGGAAATCTTCATTTCTAGGAAAGTCATAGAGAATTATGTCATGCATGACATATCAAAATTTTAGCTACATCCAACGGTTAGATCTTGAGAAATCACCAAATAACCGAGTATAGGTTTGAGCAAAAATTTTCTGATTTGTCCTGAATTTGATGTAACCCAAAATTTACTGAGTTTAGTTCTTCATTTCTCTTCTGTTTGAGCTATACTGATATCAACATCCAAGTTCATGATATTTTGGTTCAACAACTGCTTTGAATAGTCCTTCGGGTGTTCTGCTCAATTTGTAACAACATAACCAATATATGAGTGATCAATCAATTTGAGACACTTATGTTAGCTTTGTATTAGGCATTATTAGATGTTTATTGTGCCCAATATTAGTACTTTAGATGAGTTTAATGTTGTTGGGCTTCATTGGGCTTTAATGCAAATATTGAATAATTTTCGGATTTTGATGCATTTTGACCTTTCTTCCTTGGTTAGGTCATAACTTGGGACTCGGTGATCCAATTGAGGTGATCTTGGTGACTTTGGAAAGCTAAGACAATGCTCTACAAGTTTCATGAAGAACTCAAGAGCTGGATCGGAATGCTAAGGGTCCAAAATTTCCCTACAATGCAGAGTGGGTTTGCTGTCACGGAACCATCTGGGCAGTATGTACATATTGGACTATATAGTGGGTTATAGGCCTCCTCTTGGGCTGAAACTTGGTCACTTGAAAGATAAGACCCATATCTCCAACTTCAATGAAGACCATTTTGTCAATAGATGTCGTTTTAGGCATGCTTCAGAAGCTACAAGTTGGTCTGAAGTTGGAAACACGTTCTTCCAACCTAACTCGAGGTAGGTGAAGTGTTTTTGGCATTTCTGGAGTTGTAAAAGTCCAAATGACATGATTCAAATTGAAGATTTTCAAGGAGACAACTGGCTACAACTTTGATGAAGACATCCAAGCCAAAATGCACCGTCTAGGTGATGAATTTGAAGCCAGAAGTCGGATAAGAGTTGTTGACTAAAAGCCACCAACCATACACCAACCCACCTACCATGCACCAACCCACCAACCATGCATCAAGCTTCCATTTTTGACAAATTTCAGATTCTTATAGCTTGTATTCAGATTATGTACATGTACAAATTGGCTTCTAGGATTAGTATAAATAGACCCAACCTCTTTGTATTAGAGGCATTCAATTTAGAAGTAAGTTTCAAGAAAGTTTAAGTATTTGTGAGAGTTTTCTTTCTCTTCTTCTTCATTCTCTTTGCAATTTCGTTTTTGTTCTTTAAATTTTGAGTTCTTCCTTCCCATCCATGGAAGGCTAGGCTCTCATAATCAATCCAAGGGATTAGCCATCTTGTTGTTTAATTTGGAGATCTTGGTTTACTTGTTCATATTGCTTAATTGTTATTCAAGTTTCTCTTCTTCCTCTTTTGATTTTTATCTAGATTAAATTGCTTAATTTGATTTAGATGTTGATGTGGTAATAGCCTTATTATCATGTATTCAAAGAGGATCACAAAGATTAAACAATATATTAAAGCTTTTTGATAGATTGTTTAACTTGGTTAAATTCTAGATCTTAAGTTAATCTATGTTGGATGGTGCTTACTTTATCTAACCTTGGTTAATCAAATCCTAGATGCTTATCTAGTAGAGAATTCTTGGATCATGTTAAGGCTTCTTGATGTGATCTAAGGCCAAGAACTTGGTTAGCAATTAAGTGAATTCCTTGTGATCAATGATGAGTTAAACTCAAGATCGGTAAATTTCCTTGGATTGGTTGTTTCTTTAGATTTGTTTACAACTTTGAATCTCCTACTTTTATTAATCTTGTTAATCAACAACAAAACCCCCTTTTTTAATTATCTTGATCTAATTAAATCTTTGTTTTTGGATCCTTGAGAGACGATTCGGTTCATTCTCTATACTACAAATTAGTTTGTGAACCGGTTATTTTATTTGATAGGTCTCGACAACCTCTTGTCAAATTTGGCGCCGTTGCCGGGGATCCAAGGCAACTATTTGATCATTTCAAGATCCCATCTAACTCTAACAAATGTGTTTGTTTTGTTTTTGAAGCTTTTTCAAGTGGGATTCGGCTGAATTTGGATAAAGGGCGTTGTGTCAAGAATTTTGGTTCGGGCATCTCAGATTGATCTGAATTTTGGTACACAAATGGAAAATATTATTCTGAGAAAGGCTCACTATATATAGTGAGGTCACCCTTATTTTTGCCAAATTCCATCGTTTAGACCACTTTTTCAATTTTTTAAGATTTTTTATTATTTTGTTGGATAGCATTTTTGTGTAGATTTTATCCTGTGGTGGTTCCATAATTTTTAAAATTCATTTGATACTATTTTTATTTTTGTTTAATTTTTTGGAGTATTTGTTTTTGGAATTTTTAGTGTTTTAGTTGTTATTGCTTTTCTAATACCTTCTTATGAACTGCATGCTGTATGACTAGATCTGATCCTGGTACCTTGCATTCATTTGATCCTTGAAATTGATAGAACATTTCATACACTTCATAGAATTCATAGGACTGGTAGTAGCATTCATAGAGCTAATAGAATTACTTCTGGAATTGGGCTTGAACTTGACATTGCACCTAATCTTGTTGACTCTTTTAATCCTGTTGAGTCTCGTTAGTACTTCGTATGCGATCTCTTAGTCTGTTGATTTTACTATGGCTGACTATAACAATAGGACCCTTAAGGAATTGGTTTGCACTGATGTGAATTATCAACCTTTGTGCATTCAATATCCTCGAACTTAATGTTGATTTTGAGTTGAAATCGATTGATACACTTGTCGCCCAAGTTTCATGGTCTTGCGGTGAAGATCCACATAAGCATTTGAAGGAGTTTCATGTTGTCTGCTCCACCATGAAACCTCATGGAATAGTGAAGATCACATCAAGCTAAGGGCCTTTCCTTTCTCTTTGGGCCGGTCTTTGCTAAGGATTGTTTGTATTACTTACAACCTGATGCCATCACTTCTTGGAATGACATGAAAAGATTATTTCTGGAAAAGTTCTTTCCTGCATCAAGAACTGCTGCAATAAGGAAAGATATTTGTGGCATAAGGCAAATCAGTGGTGAAACTCTCCATGAGTATTGGGAGAGATTCAAGAAATTATGCTCAAGCTGCCCACACCATCAAATTAGTGATCAATCTGATCCAATACTTCTATGAAGGATTGATGCCAATGGAAAGGAGTATGATTGATGCCGCAAGTGGTGGAGCATTGGTAGATAAAACTCCACGCTTTAAACTTAATTGCAAACATGGCAGAAATTCTCGCAATTTGGTACTCGAATGGGTGTCGCAACTGAATAGTCAATGAAGTTAATACCTCTTCACATGCTGATCAACAAAGGGTGGAACATAGATTGGATGAGCTCACTTCTTTGGTTAGACAAATGGCAATAGGACAACACGAACCACGTGTGCAAACCCCTGCAAGAGTTTGTAGCATATGTTCTAGTTCCTCTCATCCTACAGATTCATGCCCCACATTGCAAGATGATTCTGAGTTTCAAGACCAATCGTAGGCACTGGTATATTTCTGGGAAGCCACAATTCCATCGGCAACAACGAAATATGATCCATTCTCCAACACTTACAACCCTGGTGGAGGGACCATCCCAACTGAGATATGGGAATGCATCAAATCAAGAGCACAAAACCAGATAGACCACCATTCCAAAGAAGAAGCAAGGACAAATCAGTTTCAAACCACATCTTTGGACCAAGTAGACCACCATTCCAAAGAAGAAGGTCCCTGTAGCCACAAAATCGAGCCCTCATTGGAGGATTTGGTGAAACAATTGGCCACCAATAACATCCAGTTTCAACAGAGAACTGAAACCACCATTCAGAACTTGGAGACTCAAATTGGTCAACTTGCCACATCAATTCATGAATTAAAGTCACAATGTTAGTGCTATAGCTTTACGCAGTGGTAAGCAAATCAATGGACCAGTGCAGCAGATACTTCCAGATTCTACCCTTGGCCCAGAGAAACAAGATTCTACAACTTCCAAGTTCTCAGAACTAATTGAATCTTTGCTGAGATTCAAAGCAGCAAATGATCCTACAATGTACCAAGCAGAAAATTGGATCAAATCAGCGATTGACGAGAAAATTCAAGATGCAGAAAAGTGAGCATCCAAAAAGTCGAGTTCCAACATTCCTCTTCCTTTTCCCAACCGAATGATACAAATGAGGCATATGGTTGAAACAGACTTGGATAAGGAAATTATGGAGACTTTTCAAGGTTGAGGTGAATATACCTCTCTTGGAGGCAATCAAACAAATCCCCAAGTATGCCAAGTTCTTGAAAGAGATGTGCACCCATAAGAGGAAGCTAAAGGGCATCGAAAAGTGAGTATGGGAGAAATGTCTCTCGCTGATTCACTCCAACCCTGCCTCCCAAATGCAAGGACCAGGTACTTTTACCATCCCTTGCACCATAGGGCAATAGCTCACTCATGCCTTGCTAGACTTGGGAGCCTCCATCAATGTAATGCCAAAGTCGCTTTACACTTCCTTGCATATGGGAGAGCTAAAGCCTACCTAAGGCATTGTCATTCATTAGCAAACCGAGCACGCACAACTGGCAGGAGTGTTGGAGGACGTTACGGTTCGGGTACATAATTTAATATTCCCACTGATTTTTATGTGTTGAATATGGAAGATGAATCGCCTCTTCCCACCCCCATTGATCTTAGGTAGGCCATTTTTGAAAACTCTAAAACTAAGATTGATGTGTAGTACCCTTTCCATGGAATTTGGTGATGATATCATTCGAGTTTAACATTTTTGATGCCATGAAATACCCTTGTAGAGGATCATTCTGTTTTTCATTTTGATGTCATTGATTTACTAGTTGATGATATGCATGCGATATGTTGGCGAGTTTCCCGAAATTGTAGGGTACAATCGATAGCATAGCTTGTGATACTTGTTCTGCTTGCTTCAGACTTTCTGGTTGTAAACCCAATGCAATGTGTACAGCCTGTGCTGAGATTTCTACATACTTGTCATGTGCTGTTGTTAATTCTGCTGACATTGATGATTCTGTTATTAATGGCAATGATTCTGTTATTAATGATGTTGTCATTCATCCTGCTGCTAAGTGTGATTCTTTTGATTCCATAGGATATGACGATGTTGTTTTGCAAGATTGTGCACGACTTGCGGTACAAGTACAAAAGTGCAACTACCGAATTTAGCGATTTAGTTTAGGTTCCAAAACTAGTACCATCGATCCGAAAGAACCACCCTCCATTGAACTTAAGCTCGCCCCGAGCATTTGAAGTATGCATTCTTGGAAGAGGATGAAGCTCCTGTGATAATGGCCAAACACCTCTCCAACACGAGCAAGAAACCGATTATTGGAAGTCTTGAAGCAACACAAAAGGGCAATTGGTTGGACACTTGCAGACATTCACAGTATTAACCCCTCCACATGCATGCACGAGGATATTACTTGAGGAGGAAACTAAACCAGTGTGAGACAACCCCAGAGGAGACCGAATCCTCTCATTCTAGATGTGGTGAAAAAGAAGTGACCAAGCTACCGCAGTCGGGCATCATCTATCCCCATCTCTGGCTTGACAAGTGGGTGAGCCCGTGCAAGTAGTTCCAAAGAAATCCAGGATCTATTGTGGCCAACCGTAGGAAGAATGAGCTCATTCCAACCCGAGTGCAGAATAGCTGGAGAGTACTGCATTGACTACGAGCGTCTCAACCAAGCCACTCGGAAAGATCATTACCCCCTTCCGTTCATTGATCGGGATCTTTAGAACGGTTGGGTAGTAAGTCCCATTCTTGCCTTTTAGATGGCTACACTGGATACTTCCAAATCCACATTGCAGGAGGATCGGAGAAGACCACATTTACTTGTCCCTTCGCACCTTTGCTTACAGACGGATGCCCTTCGGCCTCTGCAATGCCCACTGGTACCTTCCCGGTGCATGGTGAGCATATTTTTCTGATTTCTTAGAGGAGTGCATGGAGGTATTTATGGATGACTTTACTGTCTATGGTTCTTCTTTTTGATTCATGTTTAGCCAGCCTATCTAGAGTACCGCAAAGATGCATTGAGACTAACCTTGTGCTAAATTTTGAGAAATGCCATTTTATGGTAGAACAGGTATAGTTTTAGGCCATGTAGTATCGATGGGGCATTGAGGTAGATCCCGCCAAGATTGATGTAATTACTTGTCTATCTTACCCCACATGCGTGCGGAAGTGCGTTCTTTTCTTGGTCATGCGGGTTTCTACAGCGCTTCATTGCCGACCAAAGAAGATTGCTCTTCCACTTTCCCGCCATCTTTGCAAAGATGTGGAGTTCAATTTTGATGATAGTGCAAGCGACTTTCAACCACTTGGAAGGTGCCTTGACTAGTACCCCATCATCCACCACTGACTGGACATTGCCATTTGAGTTAATGTGTGATGCTTCTAACTATGCAAGAGGAAGCGATCTTGTACGCAGAGTGGGAAAGCTTCTCATGTGATATACTATGCTTCCGAACTCTAGATGCTGCTTTCCAGGCCAACTATACCACAAACAGAAAAAGAACTTTTAGCCATTGTTTTTGCTTTGGATAAGTTTAGATCATATTTGCTTGGTTCTAAGGTTGTTGTGTTTATCGATCATGCACTCGAAGTTCCTTTGAAGAAGCCGAGGCAAAGCCACGACTAATAAGATGGATGCTCTTGCTCCAAGAGTTTCACATAGAGATCCGTGACAAGAGTGGAGCAGAGAACCTAGTGGCGAGATCATTTGAGCCGCATTGAAAGGGCTTGAGATCCCTTCCCCTGCGGGACTCCTTCCTGATGATAGCAAATGCCTTATGCAATTACAAGGTAAGAACACCTTCCCTTGGTTTCTTTGATATGGTGAATTTCTTGGTTGCTACAGTTTTTCCCTCATTTCACTCGTGCACAAATTTATAAACTTAAGAGTGAATCAAAATATTATGTGTGGGATGATCCATATCTCGTGGCGTTTTGTAGTGACCAAATAATTAGGCGATGTGTGCCTAATCAAGGGTTTCATTACTGTTCTTAGCTTTTGTCATGCATTTGCATGTGTGGTGGACATTTTGGGCCTCAACGCATACGGCTAGGAAAGTTTTAGACTCCGGTTTATATTGGCCTACCTTGTTTCATGATGCATATTTGTTCGTAAGTCTTGTGAACAAAGTGTCGAGAACAGGAACATTTCTCGCGAGAATGAGATGCCCCAGCAACCTCTCACTGTATTGTGAAATCTTTGACGTATGGGGTATTGATTTCATGGGACCTTTTCCCGTTTCCTTTGGTTATATTTACATTTTGCTAATGTTGATTATGTATCAAAATGGGTGGAGGCTAAAGCCACTCGGTTGATGATTCCAAAGTTGTTGTGGATTTTGTTAGATCACGATTTTTCTGCAGTTTGGAATCCCGAGAGCTATCATCATGATCAAGGCACCCATTTCTCAGAAGGAGCATGGAGGGATTGATGAGAAAATATGGCGTGTTGCATAAAGTTTCTACACCTTACCATCCCAGGACTAATGGTCAAGCCAGGGTCTCGATAGAGAGATCACGCATACTTGAAAAAACAGTCCAACCTAATCGGAAGGATTGGAGCATGAGGCTTGAGGATGCTCTTTGGGCTTACCCAGGACCGCTTACAAAACTCCAATCGGGATGTCTCCATATCGGATAGTCTATGGTAAGGCATGCCACTTACCAAGAGAAATTGAGCACAAAGCATATTGCATGTGAAGCAATGCAACATGAATTTGGCCTGAGTGGCATAGAGCGGAAGTTGCGATTCTGAGGAATTGGAAGAGATCCAGCCTAGATGCCTATGAGAGCTCAGGCTCTACAAAGAAAAACCAAAGCCTTCCATGAT
Source organism: Styphnolobium japonicum (assembly GCA_023212625.1). Classification (NCBI taxonomy): domain Eukaryota; kingdom Viridiplantae; phylum Streptophyta; class Magnoliopsida; order Fabales; family Fabaceae; genus Styphnolobium; species Styphnolobium japonicum. The sequence continues at coordinate 21,355,659 of JALBWW010000014.1, forward strand.
AAGTTTATTCTTCGGAAGGAGTTTTCAGTTGGGCAAAAAAGTTCTCTTGTTTAATTCTCGCCTTAAGTTGATGCACGGTAAATTAAAGGTCTAGGTGGATGGTCCGTTTGTTGTCACTAACATTCTTCCTCATGGTGCAGTGGAAATTAAGAGTGAAGCCACCAACAAAGTGTTCAAAGTGAATGGTCATCGCCTCAAAAATTTTTATGAAGGAGCTCAAGAGAACCTCGTGGAGGAAGTTCAAACTCACAGGATGCCCTCTACCATGATTGATCACTCTGTGTTGAAAAAAAGACAAAAGAAAAAAAAAAAAAGAAGAAAAAGAAAAGAAAGCCACGATTAATGTCAATTGCCAGAGATTGAATCATTATTGGGGAGGACCCATCGCTCGTGCAAAATCTTCAATCACGCTCGGCTAAGGACATTAAAGTAGCGCTTCTTGGGAGGCAACCCAAGTTTTCTAACTCTTTCATTTTTCAAACTTTGACTTTTTTGCATTCACAGAATCAAGACAGAAAATCGGTGCCAAGCAAGAAAATCTATCGGAGTTTGATTTTCTGTCTTAATTTTGTTTGTTTTTCTTTGACATGATTTTTCACCTGGTTAAATGGCGGATAATCTGCACTCGTGAAAATCTTTTCGGTCCTTTCCAGCTACCCACAAACAACTGAAATGTATATAATTTTACTCAAAAAAAAAAAAATTTATCTCTTTCTTCTTTCTTTCGAAATGGATAATCGCCTTGTCAACCTCCGCAAGCAATTCCCTTCTCTCCCTCAAAATGCTTTAACTAACATTTATTGTGCAAGGTTTGAGAGGTTAAGGATGCTTATGCACAAAGGCATCCCCGCGGATATACTGTGGTTAATCAAGCAAAGGTCCGACTCAGGTGAATTTTCCGACGCTCTTGTTTCATATATGCCAGGGCTAGGCAAAAGTTCATATGCAAAGAAGAGAAGAGCAAAAAGGTTACGGGTCTGCAGTAAATGTGCAAGATGGACCTGTAACACAAAATACAAATCAATTGGAATGACGTCTATAAACCGAGATGATAAAATTAACTTCATAAAGGATGGCATGAGTAAGGAGTCTTTAGATAACATTCTATTGACTCTTGAGACGCATCCTAGTGGAGATGTGCGCAGAGTACTTCTCGATTTATGGCCAATATTCCAAGATGAACATGAGCGTTATAGTCTCGGGAATGCGACTCAAAAAGACTGCTTGCCAATTTTTAAGAAAATTGGATGGGAAGCCGACCATCGGCCCATAGAGAGCTTCAAGGCGTTCATCGACGAAACCAGAGGAAAATGTGAGCCACAATCACACCTCACAGCAAGTATTTTTTTTTATTGTTTATTAAAAAAAAAATTTCAAAAAAAAAAAAAATTCGAAAAAAAAAAAAAAATTAGCCGTATTTTTTGAAATATGTGTTGCATATTTTCAAACTTCTTCTGACACATATAGATTAGCCTTTTATCTTTGTCATATAGCTATTATCATTTCTTTGTTTATTTTTAAAACTTATCTCGACACGCAAATCTACCCCTCCTTTATAGGTGTAATTATTACCTTTGAGTTTTGATGCCTTTAAATAATGCACTTTGCTCTCTTCGGATCATTGATAAGGTGAGAGTACAAAAAAAAACAAAGAGAAAAAATGGAAGTCACTTGAGTTCGTCGGATCAAGAGTGTTTGTGTCTTTTGTGGATCTAATCACGGAAAGATAAAGAGTTTGTAAATATTGCACACCATCTTGGTCGAAAGTACACGAGAGAAATCCGTTTAGTTTATGGAGGAGGTAGTCTTGGGTTAATGGGTTGTGTAGCAACTCGCACATTTAGGAGGTGGCAAAGTCCTTGGTGTCATTCCCAGTCCTTTATCGACCAAAGCAAGCCCATTGGAAAAACATTAGGGGATGAAGTAATAGTATTTTGCATGCACCAACGCATGAACATTATGATCGCTAATGCTGATGCCTTTATTGCCCTACCTGGTGGTTTTGAAACTTTGGAAGAACTCTTTCAAATTACATCCTGTCACAGCGAGAACTTTCACCAAAAACCCATAGGTATATTAAATGTTAATGGTTTTTATGACAGTTTGTTTTGTTTTCTTGATCATCTTTGTAGAAAAAGGTTCATCTCACAAGCTTACACGTCAAAGTCTTGTAACCGCTACAACTCCGAACAATTGCTCGATCAACTCAATGCATTTGTACCACAACGTGATCCAGCAATGGCTCCACGGAATTGGGAACAAGGCAAGCGAAGAAAAAGCAAAAACTTGATTTGACTTTGTCTTTGTGAATTTTTGTTTTCTCTTATGGTTTTAGTTTTTTGTAATTTTTCTTATTTCAAGTCCCCGATTTGCAGTTTTCTGGTAAGACCTTCTACACTCTTCCTATCTTTTATTTTGACATTGGGGACAATGTCTTTAATTAGTTGGGGGGAGGGATAGTTGACATTACCATGTACATAGTTTAGTTAAAAAAAAAAAAAAACTAATCTTTATTGTTACTAACTTTTTAGATGTATGATGGCGAGTAAGGAATAGTTTTGCTCTTGAGACGCATCTTAACTTTCATTTCATAATAGGTCTTAAATCATCTTTGTTCTTGTATATATATTAAAAAAAAAAAAAACACACACACACACACACACAATTTTGATCTTTTCAATTGATTTTGATACAAGCATGTCAACTGAGCTTAATTGATGATAAAAGTATGCAAAACAGTTTACAGTTGAATCATTTTCATGATATACATGTGTATATGATTATGGATATTAGGAAGAAGGCATGATTGAATTGAGTGAATGTTCCATACCTTTGTGAGTTTTGGGCTTTTCCAAGTTTGATACTTACACTTGGTTATTTTCTTTCATGAGTGATGTCAATTATGAATTTATTTTCTAGAACTTGCATTGAATCGATTTGAGATTACATTGGTCTGTATGTTGCATGAAAATGACAGAGGCATTTTTTCTTGACTTAGCTGCTTTGGCCAAATAAACCTACCTTGCATTTATCTAAATATTAACTCCCTCTAAACCTATTTGTCTCTTCTTTGTTCTTAGCTCATTACAAGCTTTGAGTGAAAAACCATGTTTTACCTTACCTTAGGGAATGGAGAGCATTGATTTTCTTATTGGAGGAGTTCTTTTGCTTGCAATGATTTAAGTGTGGGGAATTGGTGTCTTGATACTGAAATGCTTGGTACAAAAAAACAAAAAAACAAAAAAACAAAAAAAAACACAAAAAAAGAACCAAAAAAAAAAAGAATAGAAAAAGGAAGGAATGTGTGAAGAGAATGAGCATTTTATGGTTTTGGGTAAAATTTATTCCTTATACTTGAATTACTCCTCAATGCTCTTTTATTCTCTTTGGTTTTAACTCTTATTATCTATATTGTTCCCTTCCTTCACCTTATAAGTTCCATTACAACCTTTTGAAAGACCTCTTGATTTTTGCAATTTATTTGATCTAAGTAGTGGAGAATTGATGTATATGCAAGCCTATGGTAAAATACTTTCATAATTTGACTGAGTTGAGCGTGAAACTTAACCTAAACACCTTGTGTGATTTGAGTGACACTTGTGAAGAATTTTACTCAATCTGAACATGCCTATTTCTGATTAAAGCATGATTATGCTATACTTTATTCTCAATTGATTTGATTCAACTATTCTTTGTTAAGCATACTTTACTTATTAATTATGGTTTATATTTAATACAATGCTTGTATTTAAAAATTAGTTGAATTGATTAAATAAATATTACATGTTTGTGGGTATCATCCTGGTAAACCCTCACGAGACTACAACTCGTCCACTAGGGACACCTAGGGGTTTAAAGGCTTGTGGCACAGGCTAAGTGCCATCGTGTTTTCCTACGAAAATGGATTAGATTAGGTACAATCAGTTTTTATGTTTTTAGTTTAATAATATTATGTTTCTTGTTTTTCTTTAGTTTTGTTCTTATGTGTTTTGCCCAGGAGTACAAAAGCTTAAGTGTGGGGGAATTTGATCAATCAATTTGAGACACTTATGTTAGCTTTGTATTAGGCATTATTAGATGTTTATTGTGCCCAATATTAGTACTTTAGATGAGTTTAATGTTGTTGGGCTTCATTGGGCTTTAATGCAAATATTGAATAATTTTCGGATTTTGATGCATTTTGACCTTTCTTCCTTGGTTAGGTCATAACTTGGGACTCGGTGATCCAATTGAGGTGATCTTGGTGACTTTGGAAAGCTAAGACAATGCTCTACAAGTTTCATGAAGAACTCAAGAGCTGGATCGGAATGCTAAGGGTCCAAAATTTCCCCTGCAATGCAGAGTGGGTTTTGCTGTCACGGAACCATCCGGGGCAGTATGTACATATTGGACTATATAGTGGGTTATAGGCCTCCTCTTGGGCTGAAACTTGGTCACTTGAAAGATAAGACTCATATCTCCAACTTCAATGAAGACCATTTTGTCAATAGATGTCGTTTTAGGCATGCTTCAGAAGCTACAAGTTGGTCTGAAGTTGGAAACACGTTCTTCCAACCTAACTTGAGGTAGGTGAAGTGTTTTTGGCATTTCTGGAGTTGTAAAAGTCCAAATGACATGATTCAAATTGGAGATTTTCAAGGAGACAACTGGCTACAACTTTGATGAAGACATCCAAGCCAAAATGCACCGTCTAGGTGATGAATTTGAAGCCAGAAGTCGGATAAGAGTTGTTGCTGACTAAAAGCCACCAACCATACACCAACCCACCTACCATGCACCAACCCACCAACCATGCATCAAGCTTCCATTTTTGACAAATTTCAGATTCTTATAGCTTGTATTCAGATTATGTACATGTACAAATTGGCTTCTAGGATTAGTATAAATAGACCCAACCTCTTTGTATTAGAGGCATTCAATTTAGAAGTAAGTTTCAAGAAAGTTTAAGTATTTGTGAGAGTTTTCTTTCTCTTCTTCTTCATTCTCTTTGCAATTTCGTTTTTGTTCTTTAAATTTTGAGTTCTTCCTTCCCATCCATGGAAGGCTAGGCTCTCATAATCAATCCAAGGGATTAGCCATCTTGTTGTTTAATTTGGAGATCTTGGTTTACTTGTTCATATTGCTTAATTGTTATTCAAGTTTCTCTTCTTCCTCTTTTGATTTTTATCTAGATTAAATTGCTTAATTTGATTTAGATGTTGATGTGGTAATAGCTTTATTATCATGTATTCAAAGAGGATCACAAAGATTAAACAATATATTAAAGCTTTTTGATAGATTGTTTAACTTGGTTAAATTCTAGATCTTAAGTTAATCTATGTTGGATGGTGCTTACTTTATCTAACCTTGGTTAATCAAATCCTAGATGCTTATCTAGTAGAGAATTCTTGGATCATGTTAAGGCTTCTTGATGTGATCTAAGGCCAAGAACTTGGTTAGCAATTAAGTGAATTCCTTGTGATCAATGATGAGTTAAACTCAAGATCGGTAAATTTCCTTGGATTGGTTGTTTCTTTAGATTTGTTTACAACTTTGAATCTCCTACTTTTATTAATCTTGTTAATCAACAACAAAACCCCCCTTTTTTAATTATCTTGATCTAATTAAATCTTTGTTTTTGGATCCTTGAGAGACGATTCGGTTCATTCTCTATACTACAAATTAGTTTGTGAACCGGTTATTTTATTTGATAGGTCTCGACAACCTCTTGTCAATGAGGAATTATGCAATTTTCACTTCATATATGCAATAATTTCATAAAAATAGACCAATGAGAGGTGCTAAATCATGCATATAAAATATGTTTATCAAGTTACAATAATTTGTAACTTAGATAACCAGCTTACCGCTCCTCTTGCAACTGTGAACATATAACCAGTAGTGGATTTCCTTTTATCAAGATCACTTGCAAAATCTGAATCAACATAACATCTGACAACAAATTCTAATCCTCCAAAACATAATGCAACATCTGAGGTTCCTTTAATGTATCGTAGGATCCTCTTAACAACATTCCAATGCTTTCTACCAGGATCTGCCATAAACCGACTGATCGCTCTCATTGCTTGTGCAATGTCTGGTCTTGTATATATCATAGCATACATAAAGCTTTCAACTGCTGATGCATACGGTACTCGAGACATTTCCATCATCTCCGCTTCATTGCTAGGACTCATACCTGAGGATAATTTACAATTGACAAGAAGTGGGGTAGATATTAGCTTATAGTCTTGCATGTTGAAGCGTCGTAAGACCTTCCTTAGATAATTCTTTTAAGAAAGCCAAATTTCCCTGTCTTTTCTGTCTCAATGAATTTGCATTCCTAAAATCTTGTTTGCGGGTCCCAAGTCCTTCATATCGAACTCTTTAGCCAACTATGCTTTCAATTCTTAGATTTGATCTTTGTTGGGGCCTACCACCGACATGTCATCCACATACAATAGTAAAATGATGAAATCATTATCATCAAGCCTCTTGTAGTACGTACAATGGTCTGAACTCAGTCTATTATATTCGAGACTAATTATGAAGGAATCAAATCTCTTGTACCAACATATGGGCGCCTGCTTTAAACTGTACAGAGATTTGGTCAACCTGCAAACCAAGTTTTCTTTTCCTTGTTCTTTAAAACCTTCAAGTTGGAGCATATAAATTTCTTCTTCAAGCTCTCCATGAAGGAAAGTCGTATTTACATCTAGCTGCTCAAGATGTAAATCAAATGCAGCACATATTGCTAACACTACTTTGATAGTAGTAAGTCTGACAACTGGAGAAAATATCTCGTTAAAATAAATACCTTCTTTCTGAGCATATCCTTTGACCACCAATCTAGCACGGTACCGTTCTACTTGATCATATTGCTAACACTACTTTGATAGTAGTAAGTCTGACAACTGGAGAAAATATCTCGTTAAAATAAATACCTTCTTTCTGAGCATATCCTTTGACCACCAATCTAGCACGGTACCGTTCTACTTGATCATTGCTATCTCGCTTGATCTTCTAGACCCATTTGTTACCAATGGCTTTTTTGTCATGTGGTAATTTTACCAGTTCCCATGTCTTGTTTTTGTGAAGAGCTTTAATTTCTTCTTGCATTGTTGTCATCCACAGAGAAGCATTTGGGCTGCTAGTAGCTTCATGAAAAGTTGATGGCTCTCCATCATTTGTTAAAAGACAATATGCAACATTGCTCTCTGTAACATGCTCTGTATGCCAATTTGGCAGCCTTCTCTTACGAGTTGACCGTCGAACTTTGACAGCCATGGACTCAACTGGTTTTGGTACCTCATGCTCTGGTTCTGCTTTAGAAGAATCATCTTCTTGAGAATTTCTCTCCATCTGCATTGTAGCAGTCTCTTTTGAAGTGCTGTCATTTGTCTGCTCACTTTGTAGTTCATTTTTTGCAAAAACTACATCCCTACTAATAAAAACCTTGCAGGTAGTGGGATTCCACAAGCGATACCCCTTAATACTGTCAGCATAACCCAAGAATATACATTTCCTGGATTTTGGATCTAACTTTGTTCATTCTTGGGAGTTGTACATCACGTACACAGGACATTCGAACACATGTAGAGAAGAATAATCAGCTGGCTTTCCTTTCCACATCTCTATAGGTGTCTTCAAACCAATCGTCGTTGATGGTGATTGATTTATCACATAACAGGTAATTTTGACTGCTTCTGTCCAAAAAGATTTGGCCACTCTCGTTGTTCTCAGCATGTCTCTTGTTCTATCTAGGAGAGTTCTATTTATCCGCTCTGCTACACCATTCTGTTGAGGCGTATGTGCAATCATGAATTGTCTTGTAATACCCTCTTGTTTGCAGAATGCTAAAAAATTGCCATCTACATATTCTCCTCCATTATCTGTCCTCCAGCACTTGATTATTTTCCCAGTTTCAAGCTCTACTTGTGCTTTGAACTCCTTGAATACTGGAGTAATCATCAATGAATGACACCAAATCCTTTGCTTCTCCTAAGGATATTTCCAGTGATTCCCATACATTAGAATGAATTAAGTCTAGTATATGTTTACTCTGTGCAACAGATCTGTTAAACTTCAATCTATGCTGCTTACTTGTAACATAATGCTCACAGAAAGGTAGATTAACTGATTTCAGCTCAGGAAGCAGCTTTCTGTTGGAGAGAATCTTCAAACCTCGTTCCGACATATGGCCTAGTTTGAGATGCCACATAGTCGTTGATTCTTCTCCTTTGCTGGTTGATGCGACACATGCATCAGCTTCCTGCAGTTTTTCTCCTTTAAGCATGAATAGATTTGATGTGATCTTTTCTGCCTTCATAACCACAAGTGCTCCTCTAACAATTTTCAAGATCCTATTTTTTATATGGGTCTTACATCCAAGGCTATCTATTTGTCCCAAAGACAATAGATTCTTCCAGAGGCCCATCACATGTCGAACCTCCTGAATAGTGTGAACAGTACCATCAAACATTTTTATTTTGATAGTACCAATAACAGCGATCTCCAAAGCATGATCATCCCCCATGTGTACAGAACCTCCAGAAACTAGTTCATATGTGTGGAACATTCTCTTCTTGAAGTCATGTGCCATGTTGCTCTTGAGTCTAGTAACCAGACATCAGAGAACTGCTTTCTGCCTGCAACTGTAGTTGTTGCCTCACTATATAGAACTTCACCATTATCAGGGGTGCTTGCCACATTTCCTTGAGCTTTTGATGGCTCAGGGTATCCACTCTTCTTCCTATGCCAACAATCCTTCCTCAAGTACCTTCTCATGCCACAATTGTAACATTTGAGATTTCTCTTCATTCGTGATTTTGATCTACCGTGGTTGTTACTCCCACTAGATCCACGTTCCGTTGACCTCCCTCTCATCACTGTCAAATCTTCTGCTTGCTGCAAACTTACCTGTTTGTCTTCCTTGTTCTTGCGCCTAGTTTCTTCTTCCAAAAAAGTGGCTGCAGTTTCATCAAAAACTAGATTGTCTTTGTTATTCGTCAGATTGATGATGAGTTGATCAAACGAGTCTCGTAGACTTTGAAATAGAATCTCAACACGTTCATCTGTTTCTACTTTGTAACCCGTTGATGTGAGTTGCGAAAATAGAGTATTCAAGGTATTGATATGGTTGGTCATTGATATGGATTCCGTCATTTGAAAAGTATAAAGTCTCATTTTTAAGAAGATCTTATTATGAAGTGACTTGGCCTTATATAGATTGTTGATAGTATCTCAAATCTCCTTTGCAGTCTTCTCTTCTGCAACATTTGACAAAACTGAATCTGCAATTGTTAGGTGCAAGTTGGCAACAGCATTGTCATCATTCTCTTTCTACTGTTCATCAGTCATATCTATGAGTCTACCTTCAATTGCTTCTAGACAATTATCCTTCCTCAAAACTGCCATTATCTTCAATTTTCACAGGGAGAAATTACTCCCACTGAACTTCTTTATCTCAAATTTTGCTGCCATGGTTGTACACGAACTGAATTGAGTTACAATATTTCACCGTGAATAGTACCGTATACATGAACAATATTGTATGTATTTTGTACACTAGAACAAATCCAATATACGTTAACAATCAATGCAAAAATATACAACCACACGTATGACTAGTAACCGTATCTGTGAATAGTCATACAACTGAATAGTACCATATATTGGAACAGTGACCGTAGTTCGTAAATATTGCACCAAGTAAGTTCCCAGGAAAGAGAGGTGGGTCATTAATAGACACACTTAAATACCAAGTCTTTCCTAGCCAGAACTTTCCTAAATACTTTCACACTACCACACTTTATTTTCAGCAACAAGAATAATTCTTTTCTGATGTGAAAAATCAGACAATACTGCAACCACAGACATACTAAGAACTAACACTTTCCTAGCTTATTGTAGCGGAATAAGGACCATGAACCAATGACTCTGATACCACTGTTAGATACTAGAGTGACAAAATAGTGTCTCACAACTAAAATAAGATATGAGAAAAAAGGAACTGAACAAACAATATTTAACGTGGAAAACCCTCAACGAATAAGGGGAAAAACCACAAGGCAAGACTAGAAGAATTTCACTATAAGAGAAAAATTACAACTCCTCTCTCTAAATACTAAGAGAGAACAACTCACAAATACTCACAAAGAATACAAGAAAATATATAAGAGCGGAAGAGAAGATTTTTGGATGTTTTAAATGCTTCCCCTTAAGCCTCTTTATATAGGCTACAAGAGAAGCAATGAAATGTATGCCCACCGATGTGGGACTTACATTGTCTTCTCGCAACACAAAAGCAAAAGCTCCCAAAGAGTGTTCCTGCTATTGAGGCCCAAAATAATTCACTAAAAACACAGCAAAGGGTTGTGAATAAAGCATTCTTTAAGAACTTTCTAATGGTGAACAAACTAAAATTTAAAACTTCAAAGACAAATAGTTGGGGAAAAAAAAGCAGTTGTCCCCAGCATTCTTTTTCTTTTGTTACCTATTTATTTGCCAGAGTTCGAATTTGAAGTGTAGCTAGCTAAAAACCAGTTGAAACAGCTCCCTTCTAAGCGTTTGTGCCTTTAACTTCTTGAAGACTTTCCGTGCCAAAAAAGAAAGCTTTTGAGGAAAATTATTGGCCTTATGATATTGCTGCTACTGTAATAATCCAATTAAAGAATGAAGACCCAGTTGCAAATAGAAATAAACATTTAAACAATATAAGCATTTACCATAATATCAAAAGCATTTGCCATTTGAAAGAGAAATACAATATAAATAAATATAAAGCAAAATCACTGCCATGAAAGAACACAACTAGCATACAAAATTTAAATATGAATAAGCTGGCTTTAGAGAAGGGAACGAATGAAAACTACTATTGCACAAACTTGAATGAATGGCACACAAAAACGATGAGATAAAAAGCCAAGTCCTCGAAGCAATTTTCATACTTATATCCAAAAAAAGAATGAGATAAAGCGAAAAATATTGGGAGCGAACATAATAACGAAGCACGCGTCAAAAAGAAAAATACTGGGAACAACAGACTAAATTAAAGTTGAGAATCTAGGCAACCATTAATCCATAGAATATTGCAGCTGGAAATGAAAATAAGAGAACAATTGAAAACTGCGTGGGAAAACAATAAAATGATCCAACAAAACAAAAGATCTCTGAAACATGATTGGTAACGTTCGGTTGGCGATATAAATATTACAGGAATAAATGACCACATTGGAAAAACACGTTACAATAAATATAGTATTAGAAGTTGTAATTAGTCTAAAAGAAACAAATTGAAGGTTAAATGAAGAGTTTTGAAGTAATAAAGCTAATTGTGTATGTACACATGTCGTCTCCTCTTTTATATGATGTAAGGCAAGAAGAATGATAATTTCATGAAGAAATGTAATGAAGCAGAGATAAAAGTGATGTTGAATAAGCACTTTATGGTTAGGTCTAAGCCAACGTCCGAGTGAGGATTCGTTTGACGCCTAAAGGAGAAATTCTTAAGTACTCTAAAAGTATTACTCTCAGTAATTTTTTAACCGTCAAGTTTGATTTAAATTTTATTATATAATATTTTAAATTCAATCTAACGACATGTATTTTTATATTGTGTCACGTGTTATGTTTTTAGTTAAGTGGTGAAATACATTCAAAGTATCTAAGAATTTTTTTTGCCCGAAGGATGTTTAGATACTCATGGTCTTAAAAAAAAGTGATATCGAAAATAAATAATATTTTTTTGACGAATAATGTATTTTCTTAGTTTTAGAGTTGTTAATTTTTAGTAAACAAAATAGTTGTCTTAATTTTCCTTGTTTTCTATTTAGTCTAACATTGTTGTAGAGATGATCTTTTTCATTGATGGAAAGAACCGAAGATATGTAATTTTGATATGGGTCATAGAATGTCCTTATACATCTCCTACTTTAACCACATATCATAGACTCACCTCTAAAAATAAGCTAGCCTTTGGTTTTTATTTAAAAAAGGTATGAGTTATCTCAGTAAATAATTTGATGTTACAAAAATGGATTGTAAATTATTTGATGATAAAAAATATTAAAATTTTAAGTTTAATGAAGCATTGTAAAATATAATGACTTTTAGAGTATAATAATAATAATAATAATTTTAAAAAATATTAGATTTATTTATTTAAATATTATTAATATAATTATATAATAATAACATGTGAGAATATTCATGTCAATATTACACACAATTGACTTTTTTAATAATAAAAGTAATAAAATGTTACTTTTTAATTAAAGTATTATAACCACATTTGTACTCTAACGTGATTTTATCGTAAATAGTGACACCATCTTCAAAGACACATTTTTACTGCAACATGATTCTTGTGTTCTACCATTGAAACAAACACACCCTAATTAGACTTAAATTAGGGTAATTGAGTTATTTTAAAAATAATTAAACAAATTAAAAATTTTCTTCTTTATCGATGTTACTCCGATTCTCTCTCTTCATTTCTTACCATCCTCCATTAAGAAGTCTCTTTACATTCTCTTAAATGTACTAGAATTAACTTAGAGAGTACACCGTCAAAATTATTCAAAAAAAGGACTTTTAGTCTTACTTAACACTAAAATTTATTAAAAAATTTCTTTACGTAAGAGAAAAAAAGATTTATTTCTTGCAAATTGTTCTTGATTCTTGTACATCAAAATGGGCTAGCCCATCTCACTTAGCCCTAACCCATGTGGGTCAGGGCCAGAAAGCCCATAGGTCCAAAAAGCCCACTATTTAAATGGGCTGGCCTAAGCCCATCCCACGTAGGCTAGGGCCAGCCCATGGGTCTACCCATTATATTAAAATTTTTTTTCATTTTATGCAATGTGAACATAGGCTAGCCTACCAAATTATAAAAAAACTATTCTAGGGCGAGCTCACTAAATTAAAAAAGAAGTTAAATTTGCAATTGATTAAGTCAATTAAACCAACCATATATTCTTTAGGTGCATGTAAGTTCTTATGGGGTTTCATATAATTACTAGATGGTTATGACTGTAAACTGTCTCTGCATGAGAATTGCATACTTTATCAGGGAATAGGGAATATTTGGTCTTGCTGGCAATTGTTGGGCTCATAAAGAGCTTCAATTTAGGCGTAGCAGCTTGAGATTCTTTAGAATGTCAATGAAATAGAAATAAAGGGGTATTGCGTAGCTATTTTCACTTGTTTTTCTTGAGAAGTTGAATGATTGGCAGGTCTTTTACAGGTAAAAGAAGATTGAAAGATTTATTGCTTCAAAAAGACAATCGCATTTGTGCTGATTGTAAGGGAAAAATTTGCAGCATATTTACTAGACAAATAGACATTGAATTCACTGGATGATAGGAAACAAATCACCAAAAGACCTATTATTCTCTAATGACTAATTGAATCCGCCCTTAATCAAGAAAAGCAAAAGTGACTAATTTGATGCTTAATGGAGATAGACAACCAACTATTTCAGAGTATCAATTGAAACGGAAAAATTATAAAATATGTTATAGATACAGATTAAATTAGTGATTCAGAGAGATGACGCAAGTCCCTCATCAAGCATATATGAGTCAGGTCTAAGGAAACATAAGCTATCTTTGATCACAGAAAATTGTTACCCTGTGCTGTTTAGGAAAAGCAATCACCACAATAAAAAAGTTTGCTCTACTCATCTTACAAGTTGACATCAAATACAATTTCTCTCAAAATTACAAAGCAGATTGTGTCCATATGCCATTCAGAGAATTTCAGCAGCAGGTAAAAAAGAAAAAATGGTACCACTTCAACCCCATTTTCTTTAAGACGCTTTGAGTTCCTCAAGGACTTAATTTCCGCAAGAGCCTCCCCCAACTCTTTATCTTTCTATGCAAATGAGACAATAAACAAATCAATACTAGGATGATATTTTCCAAAATCCAAAATTCAGTTTAAAAAAATTAATTTAAATGAAAATAATCAAACCATTCTATGCCAAATTCAGCGTGATGTGAATAATAATTATTTACAAAGATTCAAATTTTACTAAATAAAAATAAAATACATTGCCACGAATACAGTTGGTCAATTTCAATACACAATCAATGCTTTCTTGAAATAGACCATAGCTATTTTGTCAAAAAAATAAAATCCTAAAAAGTGAACAATTTTTCCCAACAAAAAAAAGTAAATGATTTTGTGAACTGCAAGTTGAAATTTTGCAGAATTTGCATTGAATTTTTGCGGAATCGAAAAGAAGAAGAAGAGGGAACCTCAAAGTTCATTCTCGAAGCAGCAGGGCTCAACGCGAATTGGATCAGAGCAGTGCAAGAGAGGAGGAAGTCTTGCTCTTACACCAGTGGAATTTGTGGGTTTGTGAGATTTGTAAATTCTCTTAGTAAGATTGAGTTAGGGTTAGGGATTGAACAATTTTGGAAATTTGATGATTTGGGATGAGTCATCAAAAGAATGCTAAAATATAAATGTATGATATATATTAAGTGTGGGCTGACCCATGGTTGCCCCATTCCTAACCCACTTAAGCAATGGGCTGTGTGAATTGGGGGCTAAAAAGCCCTATAATTAAGTGGGTTGTCAAATAAGTGGGTTACATGTAAGGCTTGGTGGGCCGTCCCATATTGACAGTTCCGTAAAGTTGACTTCCTTGGCTTGGGGTGCAAGAGGGTTGACTATGACAACTTAAATCTGTTGCATGGCCTGTATAAGCTAACAACATTGTTTTTCTTTCTTTTTTTTTACTTCACACTATAATCGGACAATTCAAGCTGTAATCAATTTTCTCATTTCTTGGAAGAGCCTCAAGAGACAACTCTAAAGATTTGAGGTTAGTTTCTTCTTGTCTAAATTTTCATTGAATGCCTTTGAACCTAATGAATACAAAATAAATAATTTTTTCTTAGTCAAGTTCCAGTGTGGCCGTGTTCTAATCAACTTTGACATTAACCTACTATGCAAATTTTGGATTAAAGTGAGGCTTGGCACAGCCCAGTCAGCTATATGGATAGAACAGAAACCAGTTTGTTGCAGAAAACACCATCACTTCCTGGAGGCAAAGCTGACAATGAAAGATATGAACAAAATAATTTGATAGCAGATCGTGACCTTTCATCGAAGGATGTCGTTGATGCAGGACAAGTATCCAAGAAAATCCTGCCATTTTCTTTTGTCAAAATTTGGCCCAAAGAAGCAGATTCCATGAGCAGAATCAAAGAGGCAGTAAGGCTGTTTGATATGGATCAAGAACACTTTCAAATATCTGAAAAGATCAAAGAAAAAGTGGTATGTAAAAATACTGATAGCCTTGATGAATGATGATATTCTTCTGTGTTTTTGAACCCGAGGTATCACTATCAATCAAACGGGAAAAACTTGGATAGTTTGTGTTCATAATTTAGTGATCAATCTTTTCTCAAATCTATACCTTGGTTTAGAAGAAATTGAGTTGTTGAGAAGGATTTTACTGATTGTACTGTCAAGAACCTCATTCTGTGGAAAATGTATGTCTACAGTTTGATCGGGAATGGGTGCTTTCAAGGTTGGAAGATCTGAAGAACTATTACAGTTTCAAACTCAATGGAAGAGTTGATATTAAAAAGGACATGCTGAAAAACTTGTGTTTGGAGCTAGACAATTTCTCTTTTCCACATAATGCATATAGGGGGAGAACTCTCACGTTAAGCAGAAAAGTAGAAGAGGTTGATAACCATGTAAGAACAGAAAACAAAATATATACTCTTGATCAAATCCTTTCAAAGAGTTATCTTAAATTTTGACTCTATTTCTTTTCTTTTCTTTTCCTTCTTTTTTTTTTTCTGATTTGTCATGGCCCAATTGTCATAGAACTTGAACTTCTGGATGCTACATAGGAGCAAAAATTTAGCAGAGGAAAAGAAAATCTTCAGAAAGAAAAAGTTGAGACAGCATAGAGCTGTTTCAACATCCCAATGGATGCTTACCACCATAAGATCCACAACCAGAAGAATTTTAATAATCTCTTTGAAGAAATCAACAAATCTGAAGCAGCAAAGAGAAAGGCTACTAGCAGTGCTACTATGAGTGGAAAAGTTTGGAACTCCAAGATTACAAAAGATAGTATGAGAAACACAGTTAAGGTAAGTAGAATATATACACTTTGGCTATTGATTTTGGATCACATTTGTTGCACTTCTTTCCCAATGAATGGCATTATAGTAAAATTTGACTTACTTCTACAAGGCTATGAGTAATGAGTTAACGGAGATGAGGAAGGAAAATCGGGCTCTTGAAACCAAAATCAAATATGTTGAGAAAGATTTTGAGGCCATAAATGAAGAAATATGGTCTTTTCAGACACACTTGAAACAGAAGCACTACAGAAAGGGGGCATCTCTTTGCATTCTTAAAGAGATGAAAATTGATGACTATTGGGTCCTCCAATAAGGCAACTTGGAACATTAGTCTACACGCAGACATACAATCAATTGGGAAAAGTCTTGATCAAGGTGAGAAGAGAGGTTAGCTCAGCCACCGAAGCACAAACAGGATGGGACAGAGGTTAAGGTAGAATTTAAGAAAAAAGTGTTCACTTCGATTGCCTTATAAACCAAAGAGAGACCAGAGTATATATAGAATCACTACTCTTTGCTCAGATATAAGGTTCCACCATCTAATGCATTGGACCAGTTTTGGTTACAGAATTTTTTCAACATTTCAAAACTTGGAACTTAAATTTGAAAAATAAATTGTGTTAATTTTATCATACTGAACAGAACATGTAGTTAGCAATTAAATCTGGTGCATGTGCGAGGTAGAAATCTTTTATAAACCTTTGGGGATTCTCCTAATAAAATTTCTTCCCTTCTCTAATTTAGTATGCTCGGACATTATATTAATTAACAAAAAGTAAAGTAACAATTAACTTTATTTTATTTTTTATTTAATGGGAATCATCAGTACAATTGATAAGAAGGAGTATTTTAGAAATAAAATAATCTTTTATATCATTTATGTAACTTATGTTGATAGTCTTTTGTATTAAGAACAAACTCTTATGGTCCAAAACTTGGTATCCCCTTTTCCGTAGATTTTAATCCAAGCCTGTCCTTGTGGATTCTTTGGTTTTTCCTTGTGGCTTAGGCTGCCCATTTAGCATCAGCGACAAGCCCACACTGTTTTTCTACCCTTCCAAATAGAATGGAATAGTTATAGAATTTAATTGTGAATAAGTTTATATTATTGTTGTTATATATTATCACTTAATAAAACTAATTAAAAGTTTACTTAAAAAATAGTTACTATGATGGTATGATATTTTCTTATTCATTGATAACATAAAAAAAATTATATTGATAATAAATCAAATTCTAACTAAGATTTCTATACAATTTAGAAAGTTTTAGCAACTTAAATTGGTCAAATCTTAGTCTGATTGGTAAAACCTCATGGTGTAATACAAGATATTTGGAAAATATAGCATTGGCGAGTATAGTAAGAGCATGATCTTATTTCATAACAAGTGAGGTTAAAAAGAGAGGTTATCTCATTATTGCAAAAGAATAATAATAATAAGTGAGAATTATTATTTTTTTTAAAATGACATCTTGATAAAAAAAATATGAATAAGGAACAAAATGTGATTATTTTCTATGAAAATGACTCAGAAAAAGTTCATGCATGATCAATGTTTTAATAATCGAACCGGAGATTGAACCAGCGAGACTTTCGGGTGATGGTTCAATTGGTTCAACCAGACGAATTGATGGTTGAACTGGATACTAATAAAAAAATTAAAAATAATAATAAATATCATCATATAACTCATTTCCATAAAGATAGAAAAAAATCACTAAATTGATTTTTAGGAGGAAAGATCAATGCCCCAAGAAACTCCTAGGGGGCTCTCCTTATAACAATATATTGGCATTATGATGAGGCTTGACATAATCTCTAAATATCTTGACAAAGTATTGGCATATAAAAGCAATATCTAAAGCCTAATGCATGAAATCAAAGAATAGCCGAATAAGATTAATTTTACTCTAGAAAAAACCAATTACATCATAATGTATAAATCGGTTAAGTTGACCCAATGGAACCATAGTCAGGCCTTGACATTTGCATATAAACAAAACAAAAGAAATAACAAGCAATCAAGCCTTCAACAGAAAAAAGATGGAAAGAAAGCAAAATTGAAACTAAGTAGGCTGAAGCACTAATATGATCTTGGCTCAAAATGAAGCGCGGTGGGGCAACGACACGGAGCTTCCCTGATGACCTTGGTGCAGTGTGGATGGTGGCGCAATGGCACGGAGCTTCCCTGACAATCCCTGGGGCAGCGTGGATGGCAGAAGATGATCGACGTGGAGCGATTTGCGATCTGCAAGTGATGGAAGACGAACGGAAATCTGCAAGCTATCTGCGAGCATACGGCGATCGTGAGCAACTTTTCGTTGTGGAGGCCGAGTGAGAATGAAGTGGCAGCTGAGTGAGAAAGAATGAAGGTGACTAGTTGAGGCTGAGAACTGAGAACCGAGAAGAAAAGATAAAGAAAAACAAAACAAAAAAGGAATTTTTGAAGGAAAAAAAAAAGAACTAGCAGGTTATTCAAAATCGGGTCTGGTTCATCTAGGTCACTGGTTCATTCTGATTCGGACGGTTTTTGGGTAGTTTAACATTTGAAATGGTTTTTGGGAGCATACTAGACCTGCCAAGCATGTAGGTCACGGTCCAACTAGTTGGACCGACGGGTCCGGTCTGATTTTATAAACCTTGTGCATGATAAATATTTTATCAGGACTTCCTTATTGGTAATTTCCCCATAGAAGAATAATCATCACTAGCCTTCCATTTAAAGTTACAAGGCAAAAAAAAAACTTCTTTAATTTTACTTTTAAAAGAAAAAATAAAGTTACATATACATATTAGTTGTGACAAATGCTAAGAGCCAACTGCAGAGAAATTTTAAAATTTTCAAAATTATAGGAAAAAAATGCTTGAACTATTACACTATGAAGAAGTAACCTATTTTGGAAATGCTATCATGATTTTGAAAAAAATAATGAAAAAGCAGAGTCAACAGGGTTGGGTGGTTGAGATGGAAGATCTTGAGTACATGTCACGAAGGCTTGATATATTAGAAGAAAGATGAAGAAGTAGAACATCATCCACATACGTAATGTTGCAGTTTTATACAGGGTTCAAAAGTAATTGTACTGGGCACGGTAATTTCAATGGTTCATCCCATCAAGCAGCAAAACTTACTCTACAAGCAACAGTCAAATCAGCACACTACTCCAAGCCCGTAAATAACCAAGAGCCCCATTTCTTCAACTTTACTAGCATTATATATACAAGGAAAAACTCCCTCAAAGGTATAGATCTCTTCCCCCTCTCTACAAGATACATTTCTTACAGAGACTAACTTAAGCATCGGAGTGCCTTTTGCAGGCACCTCACCCTTTAATCTTGTTCGTGGCCAGAAGCGACCAGCTTCCACCTTTGGACCATCTGTGGGAAAAGATAAAACTCTCCCACCCCATATGATCTTTGATTAGCTCAATGGCCACTCGACGCCCCATGCCATGAATTCTCGTCGAAATTCGTGACTGGCATCAGTGCCATCTTACCTCCCCACTGTAATGACAACTCGGAAAATGCCATAAAACCCAACACAAAGCTTGAGTGATGTGGTGCTCAAAACTTCTTCATGCCAAGACCGGGTGCTAGGCCACCATGACGTAAAGGCACTCTGATTTGTCTCAAACCATCACCAAAGAGCTTAAACGATGCCATTGCTGTCGGGTTGCAGAGTTCACGGTACCTTTGTTGTCGGGTGGTAGAGTTCATGATGCCATGTCGCCATGATTACAGCGACTCTAACTCGGTCAAACTGAAGTGATTCGTGTGTCAATTGCCTCTCAAGTACTCGGTTACATCTTATCCTGGAAAGGAACCCCAACTTGACACCCATTACCTCTACTTCTGTAGTTCAAACTAGGTCATATCACAATGGTCCTAAATTCAACTCAGAACGACTTGTTGGTACAACATAATTCACTGACGCCAACTCATCCCACTTTCGGCAATAAGGTTCCCATTATGGGTGGCTCCACCGAGTACTTCATACCCCTTGGCTCCAATTGCCATTCTAAAGCACACAAGAAATCAAGAACCTGGAAACTTGTCATCCTAGCAACTGGCGGCCATTGACTCATTACACACCAGGTCACCTTGGAAATTTTTAACTTCTGATCCCGAGGAAGCCAATCTTTTTGTGAGTCAATCTCCTTAGATTCTCGTTCAATCTCGAATCTGATTCCGAGCCTAAGATCGATCATCACTTAAGCAAGAACAAAAGCCAACACTAGGGTGTGATCCCAATCTCGGTGTAAATCCGATCCCAAGAAGTAAAGCCTTGGTCAGATTCCGTTCCCGAGCAAAAAGCCCTGGTCAATTCCAATCATAAGTAAAAAGTCTTGATCAGATTTTGATCCTAAGCATGCATTTCCGAGGACAAGTCAATCTCTTTTAGATTCTCGTTCTGACCCAGGTCCGATTCCGAAAGCCTTGATCATATTCCGATCCTGAGCATGCATTTTCGAGGACGAGTCAACCTCTTTTAGATTCTCGTCCAACCCCGGGTCCGATCCCAAAAACCTCGGTCAAATTCTGATCTCGAGAAACCAAAACCGGTAACGAGTCAATCTCTTTAGATTCTCATCCACACCCAGGTTCGATATAAGGTCGGTTAAATTCCAATCCCGAGCATGCATTTCTGAGATAGAGTCAATCTCTTTAGATTCTCGTTCACACTCGGTCAGATTCTGATCCCAAGCAAGCATTTATGAGATCTAATCAATCTATTTAGATTACTCGCTCAATTTCGAATCTGACTCCGAGCTCGATCTGATTACGATCCCGAGCAAGCCAATCTTTTGGCGAGTCAATCTCCCTAGATTCTCGTTCAAACTTAGGCCCAACACCGAGCTTGATCTAATTTCGATTCCAATCATGACCCCGGCCAAGCCAATCTTTTGACGAGTCAATCTCCTTAGAATCTTGTTCAATCTCGAATCCGATTTTGAGCATGGTCTGATTTCGAGCCCGAGATCGATCATCACCCAAGCAAGAGCAAAAGCCAACAATAGGGTGCGATCCCGATCTCGGTCAAAATCCAGTCCCAAGATGAAACGCCTCAGTCAATTTCGACACTAGGAAACAAAGTCTCGGAAAAAATCTGAGCAACGAGCTCAGTCAGAGCCCGAGATCGGTTCAAGCCCTGGCTCGATCATAGCCTCTGGGCCTAAGATCGGTTTGAGCCCTAGTTTGGTCATAGCCTCAGAGCCCGAGGTCAGTTAGAGCCCGAGCTAAGTCAAAATCCAAACTCCGGATTAGGAGCTATGACCTAGTTCATTCCAATACCAAGCACAAAAACATGATCAGATTCTGATCCCAGGGCTATAACCTTTCCAGTAAAGCATATCTGCTTCCATGACATATCTATCTAATCAAAGCAAACCACTTTAAGTTAGGTCCAACCCTGACCTAGTACACCCAAAAAATCGAGCTCGGTCAAACCAATCGGCAAGCCCTAATTAGGATCTACCTAGCTTAAATCCTTGACGAGCCCATGCATGGCGCTCAGCAAATTAGTTTCGAGATTATACTAGTTTGTATTGCTCGACACCCGTCTCACCCACTTCCTTAGCTCGCTGATACCGAGCATGGGAGGCTTGTACTAGGCACGGTAATTTGAATGGTCCATCTCATCAAACAGTAAAACTTACTCTACAAGCAATAGTCAAATCAGCACACTACTCCAAGCCCGTAAATGACCAAGAGCTTCATTTCTTCAGCTTTACTGGCAATATATATACCAGGGAAAACTCCCTCAAAGGTAGATATCTTCTCCCTCTCTACAAGATACATTTCTTACAAATACTAACTTAAGCATCAGAGTACCTTTTGCAGGTACCCCACCCTATGATCTTGTTCGTGGCCAGAAGCGACTGGCTTCCACTTTTGAACCGAAATAGTAATGAACACCATAAAGATCCATATTAGACTCTCATATGTCTAACAATCAGGACCACAACAAGAAAATAATTTCTAATGTAGGCCAAAATACAACATAGAAATAACAGGAACTATAAACTACTGACATAAATATGGTTTATGCCACACCTAAACCTTTGAACAACTTGAGTTCTGCTTAATACTAGCCGCATCACGAAATTCACTCGCTTAAGCATAAAGGGGAGAAGTAGAAGGCCTGGGATAAGCAACAATCTTTCTTGGAACATCTGCACTACCTTTGCCAGATGCAGGGTGGCCATTAGGATGGCTAAGGCCAAAGCCACGTACATGATGCTCTTTCTGACAGCCCTTTTTTGCATGTCCTTTGATTCCTAAAGTTGCTCCAATGCTCTTACGTGCAAAGCCTAATGTTAACAACATATATAAATTGATTTTCGGGAAAATGACCCAAATGGTCAGCTTGATAAAAGTAATGACCATTTGGTTCGTTTTGAAAATTAACCAAATATTCAACTATATTAACCAATAATTTACATACGGTTAACCACGTATTAAATATCAATATGAAGATAAATTATTGGTTAACCGTATCTAAATTATTGGTTAATGTAGTTGCATACTTGGTTAATTTTTAAAATATACCAAATGGTCATTACTATTCATCAAGCTGAACATTTGGGTCATTTTCCCTTGATTTTCTTTGTACTACTTTTATATATTCCCTTAAATAGCAAGATGTTTTCTCATCATACTACTCTCCTTCTGCTAAGGATGCCAGCCTGTCTAAACTCTAAAGCAAATCAACCTAAGAGATGTGATAGCTACTAGGTTGAAAATTGCCGCTTAACATGGCCATTTGTCAATTTGAATTCTTTCGCCTGTTTAGGTGTGTGTTTGGATTAATTGTAAAAAAAATTTATGTTAAAAATTGATTGTATGTATAATTGATTTTAAAAAAATTATTATGAGAAAATTAATTTACGTTTGGATGTGTTAGTTCATAATTAATTTTAAGATAAAATTTTTTGTTTAGATTATATAAAAAGAACCACTTTTATGTATTAAATTACTAAAAAAAATATGGAATGATTGAAAATTTTATTTAGTTAAGGGAAAAAGAGTATTTATCTATCAAAACTTTTGAAATAATCCATAATCACATAATTAAAAGCTTCAAATACAAACTTTTTTTTAAAAAAAGTTGTTTTTAGTTATAGAAAAATAATCTTAACTTATAATTAATTTTACACACTTTAAACAAGTAAGATAGAATTTAGATGAAACAATTTTTTATTGAAAAAAATTAATTTTGGAAAGAAATAATCTTTTCCAAACATGTTATAGGTCACTCGTTACTTCACTATATTTGTTTTAATTAGAATATATATCTTTTATAGTAACGATGAAAATAGGTCAGACGACTTAATAGGAGTCTATGACTTAACTTATTTTCAGCTTACTTAAGCTTAGTTTTTCTATGAAACAAGACAAACTTAGGCCTTTTAAAAAGTCTATTTAGTTAAATAGGTACAAGCCTAAGCTTTTAAAAAAGCCTATTTGGCCTAACATGTCAACCTATTTATTTCTTATAATAACATATAATTATAAAATTATAAAACTTATATGATTTATTAGTTATATATTAATATAGTTTATTTATTTTATACACAATATAATAATTTTGTTAAATGTTAGGTATATTTAAAACTTATAAAGTTTGAGCATGTTGGTTTATCGGAAGGTCTTTATGTATTGTAGGTTTTTAAATAGGCTTTCAGATCATGCCACACTTTCATGTTTTTACAAAGAAGTTGGGTCAGGCAAAAAAAGAGAGCCTATGATAGGTAATAGGTCATACTGAAACTAAAGTTTTCAAGAGAGACTAGGCTTATTTAAGGTAAAACGTAACTTAGCCTAACATATTTTCACTTCTACTTCTTAGGTTGTGCTTGAAATTAATTAAAAATAAAATTGATTTGATTTAATTTGATTTGAAAATCAAATTTAATGTTTGGAACTCATTATAAAACATTGAATTTGAATTGATTTGGAAATCAATTCTTATGTTTAGAACTCATTAAAAAAATTGATTTTATTTGATTTTATTAGTTTAATATTTTAGCCTTATATCATTGTGAATGATATTGTTAGGTTAGTGAGAAAGTTAGTAAGAGTAAAATAATCAATCTAAATAGTTAAATTTATAATCAAATCAAATATACTCAAATCCAACCAAATTTGAGTGGATTTCTAAATACACATAACTTAAATCAAAAGGATTTCAAAATCAAATCAATTACTATTTTTTAACATTCTAAACACAAAATTTAATTTACAAATCAAATCAAATATCATTTTTTAACATTCCAAACACACTCATATTGTTTATAGAAGACATGCAAGTTGAAAACGAGATTTGAATTATCTAATCAAACCTCCTTATGTTAGTCATGATTTGAATTCAAATTTAGAGTACGATCGTTAATAAGCAATGTGAAATCTTACTATAAATTATCATTAAAGTTAGTAGTTTGTACTTGTCTTGAATTAAAAATGATCCTTCTTATCAAATAAATTTTTGTTAACGAAAAAAACAAAAAGACATGCTAGTGTCAGACAAGACACATTTTTGAATGGGAAAACCTACTATTATATATGTATGGTTTATCAATCTTGTATAAAAATTGTTTCTATTTCTTACTCTCATGAAAATAGAGAATTCAAATTCTTTGTTTGTGCCTTATAATTATGTAAAATTTTAATATTTTAACTTTTAAATTTTATTTTAAGTCACTACATAAGATAATTAGTTAATTTCTTTAAATGCACTATATCGATGTAGGTGATGCATCCATAGTATTATTCAGAAAAAAAAACTTAATCTCTATTAACATAAAAATTAGCTCAATAATAAACTTATTATATAAAACAATAATTTAATAGTTGGAAGTAATTTGTACAAGTATAACATTTGTAATAATTTAATGGTTCGGTACCTCCCATAATCATTAGGGTTGAAGTGTTCAAAGTGGGGGAGTTGATTCGCACACATCCTATTCTCTAATTCCTAACCTAGATCTTAATAGAAGATTATGAGTATTCTCCTACCTTAAAAAAAGAAAAAATAAATGCAACAAAGTCCTTCCGTGATTTAATTTTTTCTTTCCTACAAAATATCAGAAATCCGAATGCATGCCTTCTTTATGGCTCCAATCAGATTTCTCCTGAAATTTCTGTTCAAACATATCATTCACAAGAAAGAGGACCTTAAAAAAAAAGTCAGCCAGTTCATCATTATCTGTATATTCTACATAAGCCAACTTTTTCTTTTAATAAAAACACTTGTAATAATTTGTTTAGTAAAATTCATCTAATTTTTAAATCATATACTTCAGGTCATGATCGTTACATGCGTAGATCAACCGTGGAACACTTCTATTTATTCTTTTAATAAGGTCAACAGAGAAAAGGATGTTATTTTAATAAGTCGGCTAGTAGATATACAAAAATTTGAAACTTTTATATAGTTAAATCAATTATTATTTTCCAAATATTTATAACATGAGAATTTTATTCAACACGATGAACATCACCGCAAAAAAAGTACAAAATTGGACAAGGAAGAAGCCCAACAAATACAGAACACATTAAGAGGAGGGAATTCGAGTAGGAACTTTTTGGATATACAGTATATCAGGTTGTTTTTGGGTCAAGTTTCACATTAATTGAAACTAAGTTCTTCTTCAGTCGATCTTAAAGACACTTTTACATTGACCTGATATATTTAGATAAATTAATTAATTTCTCAAATGCTAATCTAGTATTCAAACTTGAGTCGTTCAAGCGGAGAGTACAATTCCTTAATGAATAGGTGAACCCCCTTGAGTTAATTCAAGTAAGAACTAATGAGAACAACCATTTAACCAACTTAGATCATGCCACAAAACTCTGCCCACTACTCTCTATATAGCTTTTTTCTTTTGATTCATTCATATTCGCCATAAAATGAAAATAACAAATTGAAGTTATTTGGGCAGCTCTAAGATCTTTGTTGAAGGGTTTTAGTCAGTTCACACCTCAGTCCATCAATCTACTACTTGAGATATTAGAGGATTTTAACGTAAAAGGAGACAGAATCTATAAGTGGCCACTGTTGCGAACACTGTAAATAAATGGAGATTTGATTCGGCTTGATCAGCACAGATGGGGCACGTCATATCAACCGTCATTTTCGTTTTCAAAGATTCTTCTTTGCAGGCAAGATATTGTTTAACAATATTTCCATGGCAAAATCTTCGTCTTAGGGTAAATTTCAAGTGACCTTAGCTGTTTCCAAACCCAGGGTGTAGTAAATTGTTCCCCCTTTAAAGCTTGCTTATAAGTTATAACTAGTAATGTATACATGTCTCTTTTGTTATGCTTCCAAACCAGTTTAGTTGTGTGGGAACGGATTTTACCTGCAACTTCGGAATTCAAATCATATTGGAAGTACCTTATAATCAGAACAAAGCTAATGTTGGAGAGGGGTTTAATCACATACTAAAAAAATGTGAAAATACCTCGTAGTCTTACAAAAAAAAAAAAAGCTCATCTGACCACCATAAAATGTGTAAATTGCTGAATGTTATTTGCGGCTTTTCTATATTAAAATAGCAAAAAAAGAAAATTATCAAAATCATGCTTTGTAAACTAAGTACCAAAATCATGCTCTTTATTGTTTATATTGAGGAGTCAGTTTTATTGAAACTGACTTTTTAACGTGTTTAGTTTTTTTTTTAAATCATGTTGGAAAGTCGGTTTGAATGAAATCGACTTCTCAACATGTTTTTATATTTTTTTAAGATTATTGAGTGGTTTTGAGTTTTGGGTTTTGGTTGAGTGGTTTTAAGTTTTTGTTGACTGATTTATGATTTTGGATGAGTGGTTTAAAATTTTATATGGGTGGTTTAGGTTTTTAAATGAGTGGTATAGGATTTTGGATAAGTAGTATAGGATTTTGGATGAATGATTTATGGTTCATACAAAAAAATGATTAATCACATTGAGAAGTCGGTTTTGGATGATCAAAACCGACTTCTCAACATGTAATTAGAAGGGAAAAAAAAACCACTTTGGGAAGTCAGTTTATTGAAACTGACAAAAAAAAAACTTATTTTAGTACATAATCTTTAAACAACATGAAATTAGGAATTTTGTTTTGCTATATCAATGTAAAAAAGTCATTATTTGTTGTATATTAATACCTTTTTTACCTCTCTTAAAAAAATGCCTTTTTTTCCTAGTTTTGGTATGGGTATCATAGGATGAACTTTTGTGTCAATTGACTATAAGTCTGCTCGGGTGACCATAAGGATACACCCTTTCACATTAACCTTGTGCATTTAGGGAGCCTTCTACTCAGCATCTAAAATTTTTTTTTCATCCATACTCCTTAAAATTTATTAGTTAATTTATCGTTTATAACCGATCTTTGTGGTTTTGACTTAATTATTTTTAAGCCCTTATATATTAATTTATTTACATTTTAGTCCTTCTTAGTATTAACTTTTAACATGAGAAATAATCAAAAAAAGAGAAGCAAAATTGTAGTGAATACGAAATGCTCCCCTTATCGTTCGTACCAGTAGAAATTGAGCCTTGCTAAACTTAGCAAGTATTAAACTTTAACCTAAATTTACCTAGAGGAAGTTACCGAGAATACACAAACAAGAACTCCATTTCGTTTCGCCATTGAAAACTGCAACCAGCTATCCCGTGGCCAGGAAATCTTCAATTCCTACACCATTTCTCTCACCAAGGATAGGATTTATGCCCAAATCTCAACAAGTGGGTAAGGACGGACTTATGTGTTGTTCAAACCACTCCAAGTCCGACGGTGCGAATGTTTTGTTATTCTCATCGAATGCAAAACGGACACGCTCATCCCCGCCCCTGTGAGAATCTTGCGTGTACAAATTCCATAAAGAATTGAAAACACAGGATTTTTCAGAGAAGCACGATTATGCAGAGCCGGGAACCCATCGGCAAATAAGAGAAGAGCTCTCAGATTTTTTTAGACCCCTCATGGGATTCATAGTCTCAGAAGGGATAAAATAAAAATATATGTAAATTTAAACATTTTTAGGAAACCCTTTACGGGCTTATAATTTTGTTAAAAGACCCTTTTGAGACTATGAGTGTCGTAAGGGACAATAAAAATAAATTTATTATGGGATTGATAGTCCCTAAAGGGACAAAATAGAAAAAGGTTAAAATTAAGGAGTAATGTAAAATTTAAAATTTATTACAAAAGGGACAAAATAAAAATAAGGAAAGAAACTAAATTTTAAAATTATTAAAAATTATTAACGTATAATTTAAAAATTATTAAAACAAGAATCCCGAGAAAAAAAATTAAAACTACAAATTATAAATTATCTTTTACCTGAATGTAAAAAATTTTAGTTAGAATTTTAAACTTACTCCAAATTAAGTGAAACCCGCTAAAATTAAAATTAAAAATTGGAGCAATAAAACTATGAAAATATTATAAATTTTTCATATCGCAACAATATAAAATTTAGGAATTTCCATAAAGCTAAATAACGAAATGTAACAATTAAATATATTAAAAGAAATTAAAAATTTGTGATTGATATCCCACATTAATAATTGTTGAAAAAAATAAAATATGAAGAAATAAATTTATGGAAAAAATATAAGAAGAAAGTTGTAGATGACAAAAATAATTTAAACAATAAAGAAATTTTAAGGTTAGTTTTTTGATCAAAGTAGCTACTTGAAAAGATTTGATGTCATCATCTCTATATAACATGCATGTAAATGGTGAGTTCAAACAAGACTCAAGCAAATTTAAGAGTATAAGTTACAAGAGTGTAGGTTACAATGGTACCACTCACAAAGAATTTATCATTTATCATTAATCAAGAAGGTTTAAACCAAGCATCAAAGCTATTTAGCTCAAGGGTTCCTACAGGAACCCTCTCCGATCTTCTTCTTTTTTAGGAACCCTCTCCGATCTTCTTTTTTGCTCGCCTTCCTTTCTTCTCCTTGTTTGTGTCTTCTATTTCCTCCTTCTTTTCTTGCTTTTCTTGGGGAGGTCGAGTTTCTTCCTCTTCCTCTTGAAGAGGCCACACCATTTCCTCTCCATTTGGCACATGCCATGTAGTGGTTGCAAGAATTCTTTATAATTATCATAAATCTCCTGTAACTTATACTCAAACATACAAAATTTTCAGAAACTACAAAAACAGTCTCAAGCTACCATGAATTTTTTAAAAATTAAAAAAAAATGACATAAAAAAAATGAATAGTCCTCAACTTCCAATCATTTGAATAATCAAATGTTAAATGAAGCACCAAATTAACTAACCTCTCAACAACCAACCAAGTCAACCAAATGGGAGAAAGAGATGCAACAGAGATGTAATGAGATCCGAAGACCCAAGTGAGGAGATGCACGATAGCAAAGAGAAATCTAAGAAATCTGAGAAAGAAGAGAGATCTAAGAAAATAAAATAAATAAATTTGAAGACTACTAAAAAAACTTCGACAATGTTTAAAAAATAAAGTTGATTCTTCCCCCATTTCTCACCATTTTTCTTTCATGGCATGGTGCTTGACATCTCTAAAGTTGATTCTTCACCCAAAGACAAGTGATTTGAAAAATATGTTCATGTAGGTTTCAATGTTAATAAGTAAACAACATTTAAAACACCAAACACAAGTACTCAATTTGTCCATATAAGCTCACCTTTTTATTAGTAGAGGTATTAATAAACTTCTTTATAAGTCATTTGTCATTACTAACTTTAATAACCCTTTCACTGTTGGAACTATTTTGTCTTATCTTGAATAGGATTATTTTATCCAACAATTCATCCGACTAATAGTTTGAATTTTTATGCATATTCTCCCAGTAGGTAGCCTAAATTAATAAAAAAATTCATGTGAGTCCATCCAACTAAAAAACAAACACATAATAACACAAGCCAATCACATAACACAAACCTTTCAATTGTCATTATTTTGTTGTAAGTGACAATTGTGCGCGATGCATTATTCAACGCATTGCTCTACAACTCATCCTCGCTATATAAACGTCGAGCTGAGATTATATGATTGGGAGATTTCTCTCTTGCACCACTTCTCCCTTTTAAAAAATAACAATGTTGACTCTTATGCTTTGGACAATTTATAACCCAAACATATGAGCATCACAATCCTAATTGAATCCTAAAGTGATTATCCAATCAATTAGGATCAACCTTTTAGTTTTTTCCCAAATTAAATTTTCTAAAAAATTCTTGATTTTATTAAATTATATTTACTTGATTAACTCATATTATCCTTAATTAATTCAGATTGTGCATGATTATACTTGTTTCTTATTTTTTTTGCTTGATTTCTTATGTTGACATGTGGCACTTTATTCATTTAGGCTAAAACAAAATTAATCTTGATTTTATTATATAATATTTTCTTGATTAATTCAAAAAATTCATGGTTATACTTTTTTCTTTTTTGTTAAATTTCCTATGTTGTGGCACTTTATTCATTTAGGCTCAAACAACATTAATTACTTGATTATTTTAAATTATATTTACTTGATTAATTCAAACTTACATAATTGATTATAATATTCTTCTGTCAAAAAAAATTGATTATAATATTCTTATTTTATTTTTAAAACTTTTTCTTTTTTTTGGCTAACACGTGACACTTTCTTTATTTAGGTTCTTATTCTTTATATAAATAGATAGATAAATAAATAGATGTGGATTGTAAAAGTACAATATCACTGTAAGTTTTCGCTGAAACTTATGGCATGCGCCCCTAACTTTGGAATAAACAACCTCCATTCCTTCACTAAAAAATAAAAGACTCAAGTTGACTTTATCAATCATTTGGATCTTTTCTATTTTTAAAAAAGAATATAATAAGACTGAAGGAGTAAAGAAACATTTTTTCATTAATAAGAATTCATTATAGCTAGGGTGTATCAATTTTGTACATATGTAATTTGTACTCCCTCTATTCCTTTTTTAACTACTTGTCATTTAAGGTAATTATACAAGGATTAAAAAAGTTATTAAATAGCCTCAATTATGAGAAAATATAATTGTACTTAACTAATTTTTTTTGACTAAAAAAGATATTCATTTATTCAAATTGGTAAAATACATTGAGAACAATACAAATTCAACATCGCTAAAAACGAAAAAGGATGAATCTGTGAACAAACTCACATCACCAAGGTTAATAGCATAACACGGCAAAATGCTTACAAATGTGACAAAATCAAAGTGACCGGAATACTCATGCCTCCGGATCTGTAACGTTGACGCCCAATTCTTGATTGAATCTGTAATGGATCGAAGCTAATTTACCAAACTGAATCACACGAACACCGCAACAAGACGGAAAACCACCGCACTAAGACGAGAAACTAAACGACGCCGCAACAAGACGACGAACAAAACACCTCCGCACTCAAACGACGAAAATACGGAAAAACACGAAAGAAAACTTAGATATATGTGGAAAACCACTTATTTAGATAAAATGAGAGGAAAAAAACAATGTAGAAGGGTGATTCTAGGCCAAAAAATGGTCTAAACCACCCCCTTCAGGTGGATGAGAAAAAAAGAAAAGATGAGTAGATGAAAGGTTGAGAGAACGGCTAGGGTTTGGATTTGGTTACTCCATTATTAATATTCTCTCTTATTTCATTTTGTAGAGATGAAAAGATATCAAAAGATAACGACATAGTTAAATAATAATACTAATAATATCTCCTTAATTTTCTAAAACGACAGATAAATTGGAATAAAAACCTTTTCTAGAGTGATAGATAAAAAGTAAGGGAAGGATTATTTTTTTTTCTGATAACATAAGACTAATATAATACATGAGAACATATCCTGCAACATAAACTTATTAATAGCACTGTAATTTGTGCAAAACAATTAACCAAAATACCTAGCAAGTATTTATTCATCTTGCATATAAATACTTTGTATCTTTTTCTAACACGATAATATAAAAGAAAACAAAAGAAGGCAAATTACACAACATAAACTTATTAATAGCACTGTAATTTGTGACAGACAATTAACCACAAACAATTAAGTAATTCATTGGCAATCTATACTGCATCCTCAAGAAGGGGCAGTCCACAAGTCTATGTCACTCGAAATTGCTCCAAGAGACCAAAATGAGCTTGAGGGAGCCAGACTTGAGAGAGAAACTCACCCCCTCTTCTGAGCTGTTGAGCATGGTTATCCCCTCTACAGTTAGCAGCAACATAACCTAGAATCTCTATCCACAACTCAGCCAAGAACATCCACATTTCTTTTCTATCGCGCGCCGTGAGGTCCTCAGCTAGTCTACAAGCACCAAACAACAGAGATTGATCACTTCCAACCTCTGCTGGATTCTCAAATTGAAGCAACCTTTGATAAGCTTCGCCTACATTTGCTTCTTCAAGCATATTTTGCATTCGCAAAAACTGTATTGCTTCAACACATGTGTCATGAAGAGTCACCAACCCTGACCCCACTGGCAGCATGTAGCGGCACTCGAGCAAGAGATAGAACATATAATCTGATAGATTCTTGCTCGCCTTTGAATATCTTGTATATTCTTCATCTTCATCTTCATCTTCATCATCCCTGTTGACATCAGGATCAGAGTAATAACAGATATTTGTAGCAATGTGCCAAAGAATAATGCTCCGCTGAAATTCAAGTTTACTTGCCCACTCTAATAACCTGTCGTATTCCAAAATATGAGTCCTGAAATTAGACTTGTCTGAGGACGTCATCTCACTGACTTGTCTCGAAGGTTGTTGAATATCATTTCTATCAATTCAGGAGATTCTTCACAATGATTTGCATTGTGGCATTCATAAGATATATCCAACTTGCCAAAACTGACGGGGCTCTTATTTTTCTTGCACAAGGCCAAGAAGTGGCACTGAAGAAACAATGAAGTTTGCTGCGTTTTGTTAGAAATATTCTTTATGCGGAAGCGATAAATCTATAGGCATACATCCTAGAGCGTAATTACCACATAGCCTAGGATCTACATCATGCCAAATTACTAGGATTCAGAAATCTATTTAAATACCTGGATCCATTGTAGGTTCCTAATCTAAGCGTTCTTCAGATGGATCAACTTGATCACTAACTTTCAGGATTAGAGACAGTAATCAATCACGAACAAAAGTAACCGGTGGCTTTATGATTCTTCCTCAACCGAATCTCTTGAGTTCCTTGACAGGACCTTAGTCTCTCTTCAGATGGGGAGAAGAGAATGAGTTTTAGCGATACGGTATATTGGGGACCATAGCCTTCTTATAGTGTGTTAACCTAATAGGGTTCCCATTATCCCCTAATGGGCCAACACTGACATCTGCTCATTTAAGCCCATATCATTTTATTTGGTAGTCTAATGAGCTCTCTTAATTTTATCACATAAAATAAAGCTCCTTAATGATAAATAACTAATATAATTATTTTATAATATTAGCCCACTTTAATTATTGTAATATAAAATTCCAACAATCTCCCACTTGAGCTACATATTATAACAATTATATCACAATTCTTTAGGCGCGCATCCGTATGCTATTTATCTTTAGACTTCCACTTTACAATCTGGTCCATCTTATATATCAAC
Organism: Styphnolobium japonicum; assembly: GCA_023212625.1. NCBI lineage: Eukaryota > Viridiplantae > Streptophyta > Magnoliopsida > Fabales > Fabaceae > Styphnolobium > Styphnolobium japonicum. The sequence continues at coordinate 21,389,343 of JALBWW010000014.1, forward strand.
AATGGAATCACCGCAGCTTTCGTCACAACCATAAAATGTGACTAAACCACGACGATCACCACATCAATACACTCAATGACATAGATCGATATGGATGAGTAGCATGGAAATTACATGCAATGTGATCTCAATCATGCCTATTTCCAACTGGTCCAACTTTAGTCTTTAATGAGATCAATCTGAAGTCCTTAAGTGCAAATCAATATTGCACACAATAAGATACAAACAAGTTCAATGATAAACTCATAAAACATAATCTTTATTTCTGCAGAAAATCAAACATAATATAAAGTTTATACCAAAACATAGAACATAAAGAAAGACTCCCACTAATTTAAGACAACCTCAGTGACAACACCCATATTAGCAACATGCCCATGGAAAACCTTAGGTGTCAAGCCCTTAGTTAGTGGATCAGCTAGCATAGAATCTGTCCCTATATGTTCTATAGAAATCTGTTTTTCCTGAACTCTTTCCTTAACTACCAGGTACTTAATGCCGATGAACTTTGACTTTGTAGAGCTCCTGTTGTTATTGGAGTTGAGGACTGCTGAGTTATTGTCACAATAAATCCTCAGAGGCTTCTCAATGGTGTCAATCACTCGCAGGCCTATGACAAAGTTCCGCAGCCATAATCCGTGATTCGATGCCTCATAGCAAGCTACAAACTCTGCTGCCATGGTCGAAGAAGCTACAAGAGTCTGCTTTGCAGACTTCCAAGAAATAGCTCCTCCAGCCAACATGTAGATGTAACCTGATGTTGAGCGTCTGCTATCCGGACATCCTGCAAAATCGGAGTCAGAGTACCCGATGATCTCCAAACTGTCTGACTTCCGATAGGTAAGCATGTAGTCCCTCGTTCTCTTCAAATAACGCATCACGCGTTTGACCGCTGTCCAGTGCTGCATACCCGGATTGCTCAAATATCTCCCTAAGACTCCCACTATAAATGCTATGTCAGGACGAGTGCAAACTTGAGCATACATAAGACTCCCTACAGCTGATGCATAAGGAATCTTTTGCATCTCTTCTTTCTCAAGATCATTAACGGGGCATTGTTTGAGACTTAACTTGTCTCCTTTAGCAACGGGTGTATCCCCTGACTTACTACCTTTCATGCCAAATCTATCCAAAACTGTATCGATATAGCTCCTTTGTGATAACCCAAGAATACCTCGAGATCGATCTCTAAGTATCTTGATACCCAAGACAAAGGAGGCGTCCCCAAGATCTTTCATCTTGAAATTTTTCGTGAGAAATTTCTTGGTTTCGTGCAATAAGCCTATATCGTTGCTGGCTAGCAAGATATCATCGACATATAATACCAGGAAGATAAATTTACTCCCACTGAACTTTTGATACACACAATCATCAACCACGTTAGCCTCAAAACCATAGGAGATGATAACTTGATGAAATTTGTGATACCATTGACGGGATGCCTGTTTAAGGCCATAGATGGATTTCTTTAGTTTACATACCATGGACTTTGGATCTCCTGAAACAAAGTTTTCTGGTTGCACCATATAAATCGTTTCATCAATGTCGCCATTTAGAAACGCAGTCTTTACATCCATCTGATGTAGCTTTAAATCAAAATGAGCCACTAGTGCCATAATTGTCCTTAGAGAGTCTTTCGAACAAACCGGAGAGAAAGTCTCTTTATAATCAATGCATTCCTTTTGAGTGAAGCCTTTGGCGACAAGACGAGCCTTATATCTCTCAACATTACCCTTCGAATCCCTCTTGGTTTTAAATATACATTTAGAGCCAATGGGTTTCGCACCTTCAGGTAATTTGACGAGATCCCAAACGTCATTGTCTGCCATAGACTTTATCTCATCATTCATGGCATCAATCCACTTTTGAGAGTTAGAACTTTTCATAGCTTGACTGAAGTTGATTGGATCATCTTTAGTCAGACCAATACCATCCTCATGTTCTTGGAGAAAGATAATATAATCATTTAAGATTGCACTTCTCCTCTCTCTAGTAGACCTCCTTAATGGCACTTCTTGAGGTTGTTGAGTTTGTCCTAAAATTGGTGCTTGAGGAGGAATACCAATGTTGTCTTGTTCTTGAATGATGTCAGGAATAATAGCCTGATCATCGTTATTTATTGCCGGATCTGTTTCTTGAACAATGACAGGCACAATGACTTGATCATTGTCAGAAACATGTTCTTCTTCAAAGACAACATTCCTTATGTTTCCTTCCCCTCCAAACTCAACTTCCTCAAGGAATCTTGCATTCCCCGTCTCAAAGAATGACCTTGTAGTGGGATTGTAAAACTTATACCCGCGAGAGCGCTCAGCGTAACCAACAAAATAGCAGCTAACCGTTCTTGAGTCTAATTTACCTTCATATGGCCTATAAGGCCTTGCCTCAGCTGGACATCCCCAAATGTGCAAGTGCTTTATGCTAGGCTTTTTGTCAGTCCATAGCTCATAAGGGGTTTTGGTTACTGCTTTACTTGGTACTCTGTTAAAGATATAAACTGCGGTCTTTAACGCCTCTCCCCAAAGTGACTCTGGCAAGGAAGAATGATTAATCATACTTCTCACCATATCCTTAAGAGTCTGGTTTGGTCGTTCTGCAACTTCGTTCATGCTGGGCTTGCTAGGCATAGTGTATTGCGGAACGATCCCACAATCTTCAAGGAAAAGCGCGAAAGGCCCTGGACGTTGTTCACCTGATCCGTCATATCTTCCATAGTATTCACCACCACGATCAGATTTGACAGCCTTGATTTTCTTTCCAAGTTGAAGTTCAACTTCAGCTTTGAAAGACTTGAAAACATCTAGAGACTGAGACTTCTCATGAATTTAATATAGGTAACCATATCTCGAGTAATCGTCTATGAACGTAATAAAGTACCGTTGTCCATTCCAAGAACCCATAGGGAATGGACCATAGATATCCGTATGTATTAGTTCTAAGACATCTTTAGCTCTTTCGGCACCTAATTTCCTTATGTTTGTTCGTTTACCCTTAATACACTCAACGCAGATTTGAAAATCTGACAAATCTAAGGGTTCAAGAATTTCCTCCGACACAAGCCTCTGAATTCTCTGTTTAGAGATATGGCCTAAACGCTTATGCCATAAAGTGGCGGAATTCTCATTTAATTTACGCTTTGTACCTCGTGAACTTATTTGCAATATTTCGTTATAGGAACGTTCAACATCAAGCATGTAAAGATTATCAATTAAAGAACCAGAACCAACAACATTTGAATCATAAAAGAGACTAAGTTTATTATTCCCAAATGAACAAGTGTAACCAAATTTGTCCAAACTAGAAATAGAAATCAAATTCCATCTAAATGACGGTGCAATAAAAGTCTCAAGTAAATCCAAATGAAAACCAGTCTTTAAAAGTAATCTAAATGTTCCTATAGCTTCAACCGCAACCTTATTGCCATCGCCCACAAAGATGAATCTTTCATCATCACTTGGCGGTCGGCTCCACAGGCAACCCTGCATAGACATACTTATGTGAGTAGTAGCACCAGAATCTACCCACCAAGTATCCTTAGGTACAGAAGCTAAATTAACTTCAGAACAAACTAAAGTGAGAAGCTTACCCTTCTTTACACGCCAAGCGGCGTACTGAGGACAATCCTTCTTCATGTGTCCTGCCTTCTTGCAAAAATAGCAAGTGAATTCCTCATTTTGCTTTTTTTGCTTCTTCTCCTGTTGAGAAGAACTTTCCGCATTATCCATAGCTCTCTTTTTCTTCTTATTCTGAGAGGTTGAAGCCAAATGAGCACTTTCTGTCTTATCTCTCTGCAGCCTCTCTTCCTCTTGCACACATGAGATATAAGCTCATTTAAGGACCATTTGTCCTTTTGAGTGTTATAGCTCACTTTGAATTGCCCAAAGTGTATAGGAAGCGAGATCAAAACCAAGTGCACGAGCAAGTCGTCAGACAACTCTAACTTTAGGGACTTGAGTTTTGATGCCAGATTAGACATCTCCATGATGTACTCCTTTATGTTCCCTTTGCCTTTATACCTCATTGAGATGAGTTTAGCCAAAAGGCTACTCGCCTCAGCCTTTTCATTCTTAGCATAATATTGCTTTATGGCGTCAAGGAACTTCTTGGCATTCTCGCTCTCAGAAATAGAGCCCTTAAACGCCTCCGGAATGGAGCGCTTAGTGATCATGAGGCACATTCGGTTGGACCGATCCCACTTCTCAATTTTAGCCTAATTGGAGTTATCCGCAATGGGAGTGGGTCGTTCCGTCCTAAGTGCTAGATCCAGATCCATACAGCCGAGAACAATTTCTACGGCCTCTTTCCAGACTTTAAAATTCGTCCCATTCAGCATAGGGATTCCATTGATTTGAGCAGTAAAATTAGCAGCATTAACAGCAGAAACTGGATAGAGAACAATAAACATGCATTCACATAAGTAAACATGTCATAAAAATTAATGAAAATTAATAAGACATGTCAAGCAATCCATATTGGCAAATTAAAGATCCAAACAAGATACCTAGCACAACATTAATCCCCAATCTTTGGACTGAAAATATTAATTGTAAGTGGTACTCTCAATGCAATGATCAAACATTGGTGATAAGTTCTGTCAAACAACAGTTATCTTTGGACACTCTGTTATTTACATGAAAAATATCTTTATAATCACCACACATTTATCATCGCAGACATGTCATTATTTGGCCAAATTGTGTCTTCCTTTGGGCCGAGCACAATTCGCATAAATAAATTCATGCAAACATCTATGTAAATTCAATTAAATTAATTTACACAACAGAGGTTACTTTGGCAACATGTTATTTCAATCAATCTAACCAAAATTACTAGACAAATAATAATAATGGGTGGATCCTGAATTTACCCAATTCACACTTAAACATTGAAATCTAATTATTTAGTGTGAAAAGAATATCTATTATTTATTTATTATTTTTTTTTTATAATCTGTCACGGCGTAACCGTGTTACTCTCTGGATCAAAATCTGCATTTCACTCAATTTTTCATGCATCGTCTCATGTGCAGACAATTCAAATCACTATCACTTTATATATTATTATTATTATATATATAGCCAAGAATTGAATAAAGGAGAATTGATCACGTCATGACCTTTCCCATATGCATATTGAAAACAATTGATTCTTTGATCCATATCACTAGAGCATTCAACCTTGCAGAATTATAATAAACAAAACGGCGGCCCCTGTTTTCACGTTATCAATTTCAATCCATAAATTATAATATATGTGTTTAAGAATTGAATGAAAGGAAGTTCACGTACAGGAGAATGAAATCCTTTCCATATAAGACAAAAGTCATTTTAAAAGCTAATAAAGGCATATATTCAATTGCATTCTTTCACGTACAGGAGCAAGTCACCAAAATGATTCAACGTTTACGTTCTCGGTTGATTTCAAATGGCGCAGAAGCATACATATATATTTATATAATTCTGTGAATAACGAAAAAAAAAGATCCCAAATTTTACAAATTAGGGTTCATAAAATTGGGAAAAAAATTAACCAAAAGTCCCAAAATTTAAAAATATGGTTCATAATCCATAAATCCTAATAATCTAACAATGATGACTGCTCTGATACCACTTGTTAGAAATATTTTTTATGTGGAAGCGATAAATCTATAGGCATACATCCTATAGCGTAATTACCACATAGCCTAGGATCTACATCATGCCAAATTACTAGGATTCAGAAATCTATTTAAATACCTGGATCCATTGTAGGTTCCTGATCTAAGCGTTCTTCAGATGGATCAACTTGATCACCAACTTTCAGGATTAGAGACAGTAATCAATCACGAACAAAAGTAACCGGTGGCTTTATGATTCTTCCTCAACCGAATCTCTTGAGTTCCTTGACAGGACCTTAGTCTCTCTTCAGATGGGGAGAAGAGAATGAGTTTTAGCGATACGGTATATTGGGGACCATAGCCTTCTTATAGTGTGTTAACCTAATAGGGTTCCCATTATCCCCTAATGGGCCAACACTGACATCTGCTCATTTAAGCCCATATCATTTTATTTGGTAGTCTAATGAGCTCTCTTAATTTTATCACATAAAATAAAGCTCATTAATGATAAATAACTAATATAATTATTTTATAATATTAGCCCACTTTAATTATTGGAATATAAAATTCCAACACGTTTCTCTTCTGAAACCTCGTGGTCTAAGCCGTATCAACATCATTCCAAGACGAGGAGCTCTTGCGCCTAGTCTGTGACTTGTGAATGAAGAAAGAGCTAGATACAAGACAGATTTGGCTTCTGATAATAAAGCTACAATGGACAATAAGTAAGTAAATATGATATCCGGTAGTGTGATATCAGGGACATTTGCGATGTATAATCTGCAGTAACCATACAGGATGGTAGTGCCAGTGAAAGTTATGAGTGGTGAGATAAAACCCCAAAAGGTATATCTGACTAGTGCCTAAAAGTTAAGGTTAAATAGAAGTAAAATTTTGATTTAAGCACTTCACCATCATTATTGCGTTCTACTTCAAAGATCCTAAAAGTTTTAGTGCAGCGAACAAATTGGATCTCAATATATACTGAACAATATGAGCAAAGACCTTCGCCGGCCTATAAGTAGATAAATTATAAACAAAACCCCTAACATGAAAAAGTGTCTTGCAGATGAAGGTCAAGGTACTGACTAAGTCAGTTTTCTGTTGAAATAGATTGATTTTTTTTCTTCATGTTGAGCAAATTGACTTGTAAGCACATTGAGAAGTTGATTTTAGTGAAATGGACGTCTCATCATTGTTTTTTTAAAAGTAAAAATAAAAATAAGTTAGGAAGTAGGTTTGAGCCCAAATTGACTTCTTAAGATGAAAAAAATCAACCTATTTTGGTGTATAATTTTTCAATTGGGTAAAACAAAAAATAAGTTTTTGTTTGCTATTTTAATATATAAAAGCCTCCTTTATATGATGTAAAGTGGGAGAATGATACTAACTTGCGTTGATCCAAGTAGATGAGGTTCGGTTATCTTAAGCATCTTGTCACGTGTTCGATTCTCTTAGGGCAATGTGTATAGAGAAATCACAGTTAGGAAAGATCCCTGTTTTAAGAACTATGAAATTAATCTCTTACCTTCTGGATAAGGGAATACCTTGGTTTACACAAAAAAAAAATAAATATATGATAATTTCATGAAGAAGTCTAATGAAGCAGAGATCAAAAGTGACGTCGAATATCAATGGAAATACTTTGTAATCTAAGCTAAGTCGATGTCTCAGCGAGATTAGTCCTACATTCACATAAATTTCTTTTAGATACTTTGAGAGTATTACTCTCAACATTTTTTAACCTTTAAATTTGTTTTAAATTTTATCAGATAATATTTTAAATTCAATTTAATGATATGTATTATAATACTAAAATAATTATATAATACTAAATTATGAGAATATTCATGTCAATATACATAATTAATTTTTAATTAAAAAATAATAAAATATTATTTTTTAATTAAAGTATTATTATAATCACATTTTTACTCAAAAAATAATCTTATCTTAAATAATAACACCATGTTCCTGACACATTTTTACCGCAACGTTACTACCATTGAAACAAACACACCCTACTCAAGCGTGATTATATCCTAAATAGTAGCACCATGTTCAATACACGTTTTTTCTGCAACGTGTTCTACCATTGAAACAAACACACCCTAATTAGACTAAACTTTTAAGGGTAATTCAGTAATTGAGTTATTTTAAAAATAATTAAGCAAATTAATTTTTTCTTCTTTCTCGGTTTTACTCCTACTCTCTCTTCATTTCTTACCATCCTCCATTAAGAAGTCACTCTACATTCTCTTAAATGTACTAGAGAAATTAATGTAGAAAATGCTCCTTCAAAATTATTCCAGAAAAGGACTTGGCCTTATCTTACTTAACACCTAAAACTTATTTAAAAATTTCCTTACCTAAGAGAAATAAATGAATTCTTAATTTCCTTACCCTAACTTGATTCTTGTACATTTTATCAACATTTATAAAATATACTCCCTAAATAATACAAGATGCTTTCTCATCGTACTACTATTCTGCTGCTAAAGGATGCCACGCTGTCTAAAGGAAATCAACCTAACAGACGCGACAGCTACTTGGGTGAAAACAACGCCGCTAAACATGGCCATTTGTCAATTTGACTTCTTTCGCCGGTTTACGTCACTTGTTGCTTCACTATATTTGTTTAAATTAAAATTTACATCCTTTAAATGTTTTTAAAAGTGGACTTTGTTATAGTATTTTAAGAAAGAGGATATTTAAGGTGAGATATTAATTATTTTTTTATTATTAATTTAATAATAAATATTTTAAAATTATTTAAATATAATAATAATTAATGAATATTTAAAAATTTATTAAATTAATACATTTATTAGTAAATAATTTGTAATATTATCATAAATTATCCCTAAAATGAATGATTTTCCATTATTTTAAATTAAAAATAAGTATTCCATTTGCCTAAATTTTTGTTAACAATAATAATAATAAATACATGAAGTGTCAGGCAAGACACATTTTTTTAATGTGAAAATCAACTATTATATATGTATGGTTGATCAATCGTGTATATAAAATAGTTTCTATTTTTTTCTCTCATGAGAATAGAGAATTAAAATTCTTTGTTTGTGCCTTATAATTATGTAAAATTTTAATATTTTAAAATTTAAATTTTATTTAAAGTACATAATATGATTAATTAATTTTTTTAAATATGCTATACTAATGTAGGCAGTGCATTCATAATATTGTTCGAAATTTTTTTTAATATCAATTGACATAAAAATTATCTCAAAAACACAGTTATTATATATATATATAGTTGAAAGTAATTTGTACAAGTACAACATATGTACATATGTTGCCACCTGTCAATGACCTTATAGCTTAATGCTACCTCCCAAGATCATTAGAGTTGTAGTGTTTAAACTTTAAAGTAGGTGGGTTGATTCCTTCAGATCCTATTTTTCAATTCTCAACCTAGATCCTAATAGGAAATTAAGAGTATTCTCCTACCTTAAAAAAACATATGTAACAAAGTCCTTCCCTGATTTATTTATTTTTTCTGCAAAATATCATAAATCCGAATGCATGTCTTCTCTTTATGGCTCCACATCAGATTTCTCCTGAAATTGCTGTTCAAACATATCATTCTCAAGAAAGAGGACCTTAAAATAAAAAGTCAGCCAGTTCCTCATTATCTGTATCTGTATATTCTACATAAGCCAACTTTTTCTTTTAATTAAAACACTTATAATAATTTCTTTGATAAAATTCATCTAGTTTTTAAATCATATGCTTCAGGTCATGATCGTTACATGCGTAGATCAACCATGGAACACTTCTATTTATTCTTTTAATAAGGTCAACAGAGAAGAGGATGTTATTTTAATAAGTCGGCTAGTAGATATACAAAAATTTGAAACTTATATATAGTTATATCAACTATTATTTTCCAAATATATATAACATGAGAATTTTATTCAACACTGATGAAAGTCACCGCAAAAAAAGAAAGAGTACAAAATTGGAATAGGAAGAAGCCCAACAAATACAGAACAAATTAAGAGGAGGGAATTCTAAGTAAGAACCTTTTGGTTATACAATAAGGCTATCTTTAAATTAATTTTGTGTTAATTGAAATTGAGTTTTTCTTTTAAGTAATTTTAAGGACGCATCTTTATATCAGCCTGCTATATTTAGAGGAAGTAATTAATTCCCTATGTGTTAGTTGAAAATTCAAACTTGAGTTGTCACAACTACTTAATTATTAGGTGAAACCCCTTAAGTTAATTAAAGTAAGAACTAATGAGAACAACCCTCTAACCAACTTAGATCATACCACAAAACTCTGCCCACCACTCCAACTTCTTCTTTTGATTCATTCATATTCGCCATAAAATGAAAATAACAAATTGAAGGTTAGATCTTTGTCGAAGGGTTTTAGTCAGTTCACACCACCAGTCCATCAATCTACTACTTGGGATATTAGAGGATTTTAATGTAAAAGGGGACATAATCTATAAGGGGACACAGTTGCGCGAACACTGTAAATAAATGAAGATTTGATTCGGCTTGATCAGTACACATGGGGCACATCATATCAACCATCATTTTCGTTTTGAAAGATTCTTCCTTGCAGGCTAGATATTGTTTAACAATATTTCCTCAGCAAAATATTCATCTTAGGGGAAATTTCAAGTGACCTTAGCTGTTTACAAACCCAGGGTGTAGTAAATTGTTCCCCCAAATGCAAGGATGAATCAATTTTAAAGCTTGCTTATAAGTTATAACTAGGATGAAATGTATATCTTTTTCTGTTATGCTTCCAAACTAGCTCATTGTAGGCAGACTTTATCTATAGTGTATGAATTCAAATCTTATTAAAAATATAATTTTGTCCAGACAAAGCTAACACCTAAATAGAGATTAATTTCGCACTCAAAATATGATGACACCTCATAATCTTATTATAAAAAGAAAAAAACTCATCCAAGCCTAAGTAAATTGCAGGATGTTATTTGTTGCATATTCATAAAAGATGTTTCTTACTCTCTTTTTTCCCTTGGTTGTGGTAAGGTTATATCATAGGATAAACTTTGTGTTAGTGTGTTTGGATAGGTCATTTTATGGATTGAATGTAATTTTTGAAAGGATTTAAAATGCTTTCCAGTAAAATTTTTTGTTTGGATAATTGAAACAAGAGATTTAAAAATTCACAGGTATTCTCATCAAATACTTTTACTCTCAAAAAGGAGAATTTGAAATTATACCAATTTAGGTGAAATTTCTAAAATTCATCACTCTGCCCCATCTCCTTTGATTTCCTCTACCCTGTGGTGGCTTCATCGACGAAGTTGAAATCCAATCCCCACCCCCAACCTGAAGAGTTTGGCAATTCAAGAGACAAGAACAAAATTCATGGGTGACAGATGAGACATAAGAGAGCCATGTTGAAGAGTCCTAGGCTTCATAGAGCAATTAGAAAACTAGAAAGAACTTGGTTGTGGTTATGATTATGGCTATAGTATGCTTGGGTGATCCTAAGGATACAATCTTTCATCATCAACTTGATGCATTTATTACATGTTTAGTTTAATTTTTAAAACTAAAAATTACGGTTTTGCCAAAAGCTCAAAGAAACAAGATTTCTCCTAAATTGTTTGCAAGTTTTTAAAAATTAAACTAAACACACTCTTTAAAAAATTAATTCTTCTTAATACTGATCCAATATTCGATCTCAAGTGTTAAAAGATCATTCGTACTACTAGTACTTCATTTCAAGTGAGATTGTGATCATCATCAACATTCAACCCAATGTTATTTTATTTTCAACGTTGAAAGGAAATAGATGATGAGACATGTGAAAATCAACATTGGGCCGTGTGATTCTTCAGTGTCTCAGAAAGATAAAGATGTGCACTTCACTCATTCATTGCATTGCATTCAACAAACACAAACCCAACAAACACTGCACAGCCCATGTCCCAGCTACTCGACAATCAAAGCCCATACTCTGTAGGTCCCCCCCATAACTCTGGGACCCATGTCACAGAACCCTATCAAATCCCAGCAACGCTACATTCACAGCCCACCTCCCAAATAACTCAAACGACAGCCCAATTTTACACCGTCAATTCCTCATGGACCCACCTCCGTGACTCAACGCCCTGTCAACTTTCCAAACAATTGCACCTTCCCGCGCAAAAACCGACCCTCCATGGCGCCGCCCAATTTGAAACCCCAATCAAAAAAACGCGGCGAAACGTGGACTCCCACCACACCACTAGGCCAATCACAAAAAGACACGCGTCATATACACCGTCACCGCTTAGCTGTCACCTACTCACACGGTTGATTCAAGCTGCTCCTCTTTACACCGCCCCCACACGATCCCCACCCATTTTCCTCTCATCCCACCATTTTTTCAAATATTTCAAAAATTTGAAATTAAATAATAAAAATTAAAAAATTCTATTTATTTTTCCAATTATATATATAGTTAAACACCCTTTTCAGGGACATGTTCTGTTCTTGAAAGTTTGGAACTTGGAAGTTCCTACACCTTCATCTGTGAAAAAAAATTGAGATTTTCTGGTTCAACTTTGATTTCCTTCTTATGTTGGATTCTGAGGAGAGGGGAAAAAGGGTGTCTGAAGATATAGCCAAATTTGGATTTTGTTGAGTGGGGTGCCATGGATGATGGAGCTGGAATGAGGGAATGGGAGGAGTGCAGGACCCCAAGGCTCTTGCAGAATCAGATTCCGGCGGTGTTCATCTGCCCCCCTCCGCCGCCGAGGAAGAAGCCGGTCGCTGGAAAGAGACAACCACCGCCCAAGGAGGGGTACTTTCACCCACCTGATCTTGATTCCTTGTTTGCTGTTCCTGCCAGAAAAGAAGCATGTGCCTAGCAAAGTAGCAGCCCCAATTTTATTTTTCTTGCTCTCTTTTTTTTTTAATTTGATTTGTACTTTTTAGGAGTAATTTATATATAGTAATTATATATATTATAGTGTTGTTAGGGGGCATTCCTTTTTGGTATGTTGTAGGTGTTAGCTGATGATTTGAGAAACAAATTTGTTATACAGAATGATGACATGCTTTTGTGTCAATGTGTACTCTCCTAGATTTTTGTATGATATTTGTTGTTTTTTTTAACATTTTGAATTTTGCAATTTCCTTCATGGGTTCTCTCATAACGTAGTTCCATTTCTCTGACACTTGCTGTTAATTATGTTTTGGTCTTTTGAATTCTCGTTTTGCAATTTTCCTTTATGGTTTCTTTCATATGCAGCAGCTGTTTTAGTTTTAAAATATTATGTTCTTGCTTCTTTGCTTGTAATGCTAGTGCCTAGTGCATTTTACTCTCTCCAAATCTCATAAAGGTGAGAGTCTTGTGCATTGAGTTAAGGAAAAAGGAGATTTTGATGCAAATTAATCACTGAAATTATGGAAATGAAAAGAGATGGCATTTAGGTAAGCAGGAGGGGGAGTTTACATGGAATGGAATGGGAGTTTGTACTTAGTTTGACTTTGATTCCAACATATTTTATCCATGAGTCTAATTGTGCTGACCCAAGTGTTTCCAACTTTGACAATTTGACTTGGTACACAAAAAGCATCATGCTTTTGATGACTCTCCTACTACAACTTCGTAACTCAAGCTCAAGAAGCATGAGCTTCTTACTTAGCATGAAAAAAGAAGGGGGGAGAGAAAAATTGAGCTTGGATGGCTAATTTAAGCAAAATGGAGCTTCACTTTTGGTTTACTGTATAATATTGCAACTCAACTCTATTGCTGAGGATTCTCAATTTTGGTTGTAAATGATAAAATGAAAAGTTTTCTCAATTATATTTATAATTGAGACACATATATAACGACTCAAAATTTGGAAGTTATATTTTGTATACACTCAATTTATTTTATTATTATTGTTTTTTTGTTAAACATTGTCTTTGGCTAAACAATAATTTTATAACTTAAGACTTTGAATTGATACTAGTGATGAGTTTTGAGGTGTAATCCCTTGTAACATAAAACCGGACCTGAATCTTAAACATGGGAATTGGTCAGTTTTACATGACAACCGGCCTAGGGAGAGCATCTTCTACTTCAAACCTAGACATACGGTTTCCAAATTGTAGCATGTAGTAACTAATCAGCCATTGAGATGTTCCTTTGGTTTGAGATAAATTTTTGTTCCTTGTGAACCTAATTATGTCAATTTAAGAACAATTTTTTTTACACGTCAAACTCTCCACAATTATAAAAATACTCATCTTTATAAGATCATTTTCTCTTATAAAAATGTAAAGATGGAATATTCCAACTTGCAAAGAATTTGCCATAGTAGTTGGCAGAAGAGTGTAAAGGGATGGCTAGTATAGGGGCAGAGCTAAATAATTACTTTTGGGGGCAAAAAAAGAACAAACACTTTGTCCCCCCTCACCATACATTACTAAGTTGCTCCTGCCTAGTCTTATGGACAGGCAGAATTTGTAGCAAATTTTCTCTTAATAATTCATAATACTCTCACTTTATAGTAGACCCCAAATTTATTATACTATCCCCCTTTTATCTCATAATTGAAATGATTTAATTTTAATTTAACATAAGTGTAAACCTTTTTTACACTATTATTTTGTCATGTGTTACTCAACATTGGCTGATCACAGTGATAACAGTTGTTTAAACCATAGAAAACGACAATGATTTGATTTGAGATGCCAATCTGAAAGAGGCTTTACCTATTATGTTCACTAGTCGAAAGGGGATTAGCCTTCCATCCAATTGGATGGGAAGATACCCTTAGGACAATATATATATATATATAATCATGTGTTCATAACTTCATATATCATTGAAACTTTAAAAGAATTTGACTTTATAAGCAATTACTTAATAAATTAAACTCTTTTAATGATATAGTAATACATGATTAAAATATAGTGTTAAAAAGTTTTATAGGATAGTGCATTAAAATTGAGGTATAATTGAAGTATAATTGAAGTAATCTAGGCAAATTGCATAGATAAATATCATATTCTAAATCAAGTCACAGCTAACAGCTTCTCCTTTTGACCTCAATAAAAGGCCATGCGCTCGTAAGTTTCACAACAACTAGCGAGTTATGGATCAAATCCATTTTAATAGATTTTGTTTTTGTTCTTCTTTTAGGAGTTTCTGTTAGTGCTTTCCACACAAAAAGAAACTTTGTATCTTTTTAATAGAGTGATGAATGACATTGACACCACAGAACTTACTTAAGGAAGTTACCTTTCCATGGATCTTTTTTGTTTTTAGATGTGACAGTGACTAGGTTTTTAAGCTAGTCTTCTTAAATACATTCTTGTTTCGTACTGTTCTTAACTTTTAATGACATTTGGCTAAGAAAAAGTCTATATCCTTGTGATCATTACATCACCTAACATAAATTTATCAGCCATTGAAATGCCCCTTTGGTCTGGGATAAATTTTTGTCGCTTGTAATCATATATATAATATGAATCCTTCATTTTAACTATTAATGGAAGTAAATCTCTATAAACTATGAGGTAAGAATAATAACAATGTATATAACATTAAAAATCATTTTTAGTGTGGGAGCATGTGCCCCACAACCTACAATGTAGGTCTACCAGTGTACATGTCTCCATGTGTGTGTGTGTGGTGGGCATTGCCTTTCTCTTTTTCAACCTCTTTAGCATAGAAAATTGAAATTGAAAAAGAACATCACCAACATGATGAACTTTTCAGTTGGAATTGGCTTCGTGAAAATATTCGCAAGTTGCTCTTTAGTCTTGTAAAACTACAAAACTTGTTCCCTCCTTTGTCCAGAAACTCTCGTATTAAGTGATGCCGAATTTCAATATGATTAATGAAAGTAGCATTTCAAATAAACAAAATTCTACCCTCACAATTAACTCAAAATTTAAAAGAATAACTATTCCTTTAAGCCTATAGAGAGTTGATTATTTATTATGCCATATAAACTAGTCCTTTTTTTTTTGTAGACTTTGGTCAAGTGTGCATTACTTTTTATAATGCATC
Source organism: Styphnolobium japonicum (assembly GCA_023212625.1). Taxonomy (NCBI): domain Eukaryota; kingdom Viridiplantae; phylum Streptophyta; class Magnoliopsida; order Fabales; family Fabaceae; genus Styphnolobium; species Styphnolobium japonicum. The sequence continues at coordinate 21,404,945 of JALBWW010000014.1, forward strand.
ACAATTACGAAATTAATGACTACTTTATATGTCATTTAGGATATATAATAGACTGAATGACATAAACAGTGTAACTTTTTTCTTCCTCATTCTATATATACTTCGGAGTTATAATCACAATTCTATAATTTATTTTAACATTTTTTGGCCCTAATGACTTGAGTCAAGTTCAAACCTGCCCTTTTTGTCATGTCATCTGATCACGAGTTATAGCTTAAGAAAACAAGTTGAATATAATTGATTTGACCCACCTTTTTTAAAAAATGAACTCGGCGAAGCACCACCACATGTCATAAGGAAACTCAGATTAAAAGCAATGAGACAGGTACATTTGGTGTTTTGAAAACATAACGTGTAAGTTGAACTGGTAATGTGAAAAGAACGTGAAAAGAAGCTTTCTTTGTACACGTGGATCTCTTCAGTCCTCGTATACACCTCAATGTTGTATTCATTTTTTATTTTTACAATAACAGCAGATATTTAAACATCTATTATAAACTATCCAAATCCCTTAACACTATCCCACTCCTAATGATCTCTTGGACTTTCCCTAATTCCCTCTGGCTTCCATGCTTTTCCATTTGACATCTACAATGTTTTTCTAGTAAAAGAACAGAAAAAAGAAAACCATTCAACTTTGAACAAATTGACTCTTCAACAACAAAATGCAGGGAATCGGTAGCCTTGAGCATGTGATCATTTTGTCTTTGCGATAAGACTATGTATACACTTAATGTACAAAGGGTATTGTGATAGATACTCAAATTCATTGTAGATGGCACCTCAAAATTATTACTTCATATCCACTCTAAAATTCAACTAGACCAACAGCCAAGGGGACCAGACAAGGTGAGTGTCTCTCATTATTTTATCATTTGTTAGAACTATATATAAAGTTTGCTAAGCTAATTTTTCCCAACCAAAACTCAAAAGACAACAAAATGGACTTCCCCCACTTTTCTTCACTTGCTTCTGTGAAAGTTCTGTTGTTTGGTTTGTGGGTTATAACGTTGTTTCCTGAGTTTGTAGTGAGCAAAACAAGGCACTATACATTCAATGTACATAACAAAGTCATGCTGCTGAAAGTTTACTGCTATCATTGCATTTGTATTTGTTCACCCCTTCTAATTTTTTTACTTATTTACCTTCAATGTGTCAGATTGAGTACCTGAACGTCACAAGATTGTGTCACACAAGGAACATTTTGAGTGTGAACGGGAAATTCCCAGGACCTTGCTTAGTGGCAAGGGAAGGTGATAGGGTTGTGGTCAAGGTGGTTAACCATGTCTCTAATAATGTAACCCTTCATTGGTATGAACGTTTTATTTGGAAGCCAAGTCTTCTCTTGGGCAATGATGCACATAATATTCTACCCCAATATGCAAATTTCTGCTGATCTTGAATTGTTGCAGGCACGGTGTTCGTCAGCTAACAAGTGGGTGTTATGATGGACCATCTTATGTCACGCAGTGTCCCATACAAACAAATCAGACATACATATACAACTTCACCGTCATAGGGCAGAAAGGGACTTTGCTTTGGCATGCTCACATATCATGGCTAAGAGCATCCATTTATGGACCCATCATCATCTTCCCTATGCACAATGAGTCTTATCCATTTGAGAAACCATATAAGGAAATCCCCATTCTTTTTGGTATTATTAATAGCTAGAACCATGCATTTTTTTTTGTTTTTGTTTTTACTTGGTAATTCTATGCAACTCTTAATAAATTGACTCATATATGGTGGTAACTTGCACAGCTCTGGGATTGCAGGGGAATGGTTTAACGTTGACCCAAAAGCTGTTATAAAGCAAGCCCTACAGACAGGAGGGGGACCCAATGTTTCAGATGCATACACCATCAATGGCCTTCCGGGGCCTTTGTATAATTGTTCCTCTAAAGGTACAAAACCAAGCCTATAGAATGACACTGTGAACTTGGATCTTCAATCTATCTAATGAAAGGGTGCGCTTGGCAAGATTGAAAATGGAAAGAGTGCAGGAAACTAGTGACTACAGTGAATTAAGATAATTCCCCCCAAATTTCACCCTATACATGTGTTTGGTAGGAGTGAAGATAAGGTGAAAAATGTAGTGAAAATTGACAAGGTATTTGGACACAATATAAGTTCTAAATACATCACTCATTTTCATTCCTTTACGTTTTAGCTTTCTTATTTTCATTCATACTAAGTACACTCATGCAACATAATACATGGTAATTGTTATTGGTAGGACAGGGATTAATTATTGAACATGTTACATAATTTGATATGAGTGATAAAAAATAAGACAGACTAAACATGTAGCGGACCAATGGACAACAACCAATTAATCTCTCAAAATCATAGACAACTACATACAAGTAACAATTCATCTACCACTAACATTTCATCTATATACATGATTTTGCAGATACATTCAGGCTAAAGGTGAAGCCAGGCAAGACATATCTGCTCCGGTTGATAAATGCTGCACTCAACGAAGAACTCTTCTTTAGCATTGCCAATCACAGCCTAACTGTTGTTGAAGCTGATGCCACGTACATCAAACCATTTGATACAAATACACTCCTCATAGCCCCAGGACAAACAACAAACGTTCTTCTCAAAACCAAACCAGATTTCCCCAATGCCACTTACCTCATGGCTGCTCGGCCTTACTTCTCCGGCTGCGGTACCTTTGACAACTCCACCACCACCGGTATCCTCCAGTACAAGCACCCACTATTACACCACTCTGCTCTAAGAAAGCTCCCCCTTCTCAAACCAACCCTCCCACCCATAAATGCCACAAACTTTATGGCAAACTTTACAAGAAAATTCAGAAGCTTAGCCAATGCTAAATTCCCTGCCAATGTACCACAAAAAGTGGACAAGAAATTTTTCTTCACAGTGGGACTTGAGACCAACCCTTGCCCACAAAACACAACATGCCAAGGGCCCAGTAACAGCACTAAATTTGCAGCCTTAGTGAACAACATTTCTTTTGCACTTCCGTCAACTTCTATCCTGCAATCTTATTATTTTGGACAGTCTAATGGAGTTTTCAAGACAGATTTTCCTACGTACCCATTGAACCCTTTCAACTACACAGGAACCCCACCGAATAACACTATGGTAAACAATGATACCAAGTTGGTGGTGTTGCAGTTCAATACAAGCGTGGAGTTAGTATTGCAGGGTACTAGTATTCTTGGGGCTAAGAGCCACCCTCTGCATCTACATGGGTATAACTTCTTTGTAGTTGGGCAAGGTTTTGGAAACTATGACCCCAACAAAGACCCTGCAAATTTTAATCTAGTGGACCCAGTTGAGAAGAACACAGCTGGTGTTCCTGCTGGTGGTTGGCTTGCCATTCGCTTCTTAGCAGACAACCCAGGTAGGTACATGTCAATGAGACTTCACATTAGTGGTCACAAGTGTTCATGACATATGATATCTCTTTTTCTTAAGAATGTGATAGTATTATGTTATAAAAGAGAAAGATACAAACTAATTCTAGATAGTATTGTGTTTTTCTCTCTTAAAATATATCACTGTCGTGTTTTTAAGGAAAATGAAAGCATTTAAATCCTTTCATTACGTTGAACTTGGGTGGCTACTCACATTTGGAGTTTAACTTTCAACATCTTTGATTAGAGAAAAGGTGCAATTGACATTACACTATTTCCTCAAACATCAAACCGGTTTGCTATAAATAGTAAATACTACATTTTATTGGATTTCTTTCATTTAGCTATAATATCCAATAAATTTATAGTAATTTAAATTATACCCTCAATATTATCAATTGATCAAGCCATTCAATTTTGTTCCATTATCATCCATGTGTAACTGATATAACTGATTTTGGAGTAAACGTACACAACTCGAATTTTCAAGTTTCCAACTTCCTCTCTCTCTCTCTCTCTCTCTCTCTCTCTCTCTCTCTCTCTTTCCTTAAAGAGAAGGGGATACATATAGTAACATGCATGTGAGAAAAAAAATATTTTTCTTTTAACAAAAGCTACAAACGATAAGACAATTGATAGTAAAATTTAGATAAAATAAAGAATGAAAGGTGAAGTGTATACATCCATCTATAACTTCTCAACTTTAATTAACTTATTTAATAAATATGCATAAAAATGGAATGAAGATTTTTTTCTTCTTCTTTGAAATACTTAAGATCAAAAGCCAATATTGGAAACTGCATCTTGGTATTAGAGCTAATTAAACTCGTATATATGGTAATATAATGTCTTATAATTCAATCATAAAGTTTACAAAGCAAAAAGAAAATAATAATAATAATAAAGGATTTTAAATATTAATTTCTTTTCTAATGAGATAATGTTGATGTAGAGTGATATTCATATATTTTCTCTCATACTTTACATACCCTTTTAAAAAGTCACTAATAATACTCCAAACTTTTAGTTTAATAATAATTTTTAAATAACTCAAATTTTAGAGATATATATCATATAATATGTATACGTATCTTGTCTAGAATTCACTAAGGTAATATACAATCAGGCATTGTCCCTTTTTCTGTACTGAAGTAATTTTAAAAACTGTAAAAAAAAAAAGAAAAGACATTGTCCCTTTTATAACCAAAAATTGTAGTAGATAGAATGACATTATCATCCTTCATTAGTTTGCAAACCAGTCTGTCTTACATCATTATTGTTTATGTCACATTGACTTGTGGTGGCAACAGGGGCGTGGTTCATGCACTGTCACCTAGACATCCATACAAGCTGGGGATTAAGAATGGCATGGCTAGTATTGGACGGACCTGGGTCCAACCAGAAGCTGCAACCACCACTTTTTGATCTTCCACAATGCTGACTTTGACTGACCCTTTGGGTCCGGATTCATTGGTTCTGCTTCATTTCCTGAGTTATTTTTTTAATGTTTGTCCCTTTCTTTTCAAAAATAAAAGAAATAATTGTGAAATTCTTTTGATGTGTTAAGGATAAATGAATAAGTTGTGTCACTATGGGGTTTGTTCGGGTAAACGGTTCATTTTAATGTTGTTGCCATGTTTTGTTGGTTGGTTTTGTTGAGGGGATAAGCAGTTCACGAGTAACAGTCAGAGAGGGTTTGCCTTCTGATTGAATAATCAAAGCATTATCTGATAATTAACATTTGATCAGTCCCTCTCATGATGATATACTCTCTTACTCATTGTTTTGCTTCCATTCAAAGTCTTAAGTCATATATTTTTCTTCAAATTATAAGCAATAACGTGATCATTTCTTAAAACTTTGAGACTTAAATGGTCATAATTATTAATTATAATGGTAGAAAAAGGTATTCAACTACTTAAAATTTTGCTTAAACATTTTGGGTTGGATATATCGATTAGCCATGGAGTTCCCCTTTGAAGCCCTCATTTTGTGATGATTTCCCTTCTCTTCTCCATTCACATTAATTTGAGGAAAAATATGTACATGGTCATTTCTTAAAGACTAAACGGTAATTAACAGAAAGTTGACCTGTGTACCTTACAATTACAATAAACTCAATCATGAATATTGGTGTTAAAGAGAGTTAGGTGTTAGTTAGATTAAGGGCTGTACTAGTACATGGTTAAAAAAGATTGGCTAATTTTGCCCACTACCATTTGAAATCTCGTTATTTTACTTAACTGACTAAAAGATCCAGCATGATAGACACAAATTTTACTTCAAAAGAATCTGATCTATGAGAATGAAACTTCTAGAATGCAATTTATCCTCACTTTTGTTCCTGATCCAACATTTAAAGTTTTCATTCAAGAGTTCATACTAATTGTGGCAGTATCCCACAGTAAGGACTAGATAATGACAACTATGGGATGGACGAACAGCTGTGCTTCCACTTGGGGACAGTCAAATACAAATGTCATAAACTATTATTCTTCACTTTATGAGCCTTCAAGGATGAACATAAATTCAATAAATCATCAATTGTTTTTTTAAAGAAACCTTCCCATTTATATTTCATAATACTATCGAAAATCAAGTTGCTATTATCTGAACAAAGAATTGAACCTTAAAACTTAAAACATTTCTCATTAAACACTAACGTTAAAAGATGATTTTGTTGTGTTATCATGAACAGAAATTCACAATCACTGGAAAGGTTAGATGAAAGTAAGAACACTATTAATAGGGTACTGATATTTGCAAACTAGTTCCTGTAACCTCATTCAGGCCTATTTTGTCGCCATTGATTATTTTGTTCTTACCATTGATTTATATATATAAAAAGAAGAGTGATGTAATAGTTATTTATTTAATGGTAAAAAATGTTATGTGAGAGTGGTGTGCAAATAACATCACTCATATTAATATGAAGTTATGCAACAAAACAATGAACAATGTACCAAGTATCTGGAGAATAATACCAAGATTGAAATAATGAAATGAAAACTAATTAATGATCTGATAACAAATTACTATTTGGAAAACAAGATTAGGTACACAAGGCAAAGGAAACTTTTCCTTAACTAGATTTGTCTCATTTAGTGAGCAATGGCATATGCAACATCAGTGATTAATCACACAGATTGATTTAGTCTTACAGTTCACAAGTTTCCCCATCTGTGTTCCAGCAGGCTAGGCCGCATTTACCTAAAATTTGTGGTCCAAGGGGTAAAAGAAAGGAGCTCAAGGATATTGTTGGGGAATAGTGTGAAGTAAACAATGAATAATACAAAGATGACATATAGAAGATAAATAGAGAACTGCGGCATCATTAAGGAAACTAATTCAGCAAGGAAGTTGAGGGTGGGAAATAAACAGAAGGGGGAAGGCCATGAAAAGCAATCTCACATTACCTTCTAAAGATGTTCGAATTCCACTGGAAATACCTTGTGGCCAGGGCAAAGTCAATGGTTGAGTAGGGATTAATACTGTAGGCTTTTAGAGAAAGAAGAATAGAGAGGAAGTTCAGTAAAAGCTCACACTCTTGGAGCTAGTTCTGCATTCATATAATATATATATATACTAATACAAGTCACGTTTTTGTTCACCTACTACATCAGCTTGTCTTTCATAATTTCAGCTAACTTTTAATTTAGTCCACAGACTCATATTACATCATTACAAGATTCAAAATTTACTGCAGAAAATAAGCTTTAACATACATTTATAAAAGTAAATTCAAAATATCTTGCTGCAGCTTTTGATGTGACAACAAAAGTGTCACAGACTTCTTCACTCCTACTTGGCACTTTTGCTGGAAACACCAAGGATTGTCCTTAACGTTTCAAACCTTGCTTTGGGCAAGGCCTTGGTCAGGATATCTACAGCTTGATCTTCTGATTTGTAGTGAACCAAATTCACTTCCTTATCTCTTTCTGCTTCTCTAACAAAATGATACTTAATCTTAATATGCTTGGTTCTACCATGTAACACAGGGTTCTTCACCATTGCCACTGCTGATTTGTTGTCACACATAATGCTAGTAGCTTCTCCTTGTTTCAGATTCAAATCTTCTAACACTTTCCTCAACCAAATTGCTTGGTTCACAGCAGCAGCAGCAGATATGTATTTTGCTTCAGCTGATGACTGTGCAACAGTCTCTTGCTTCTTTGAATTCCAACTGAATACACCTGAGCCAAGTGAAAACACATATGCTGATGTACTTTTCATGTCATCACAAGAACCAGCCCAATCACTGTCAGTATATCCAATCAGCTTCATATCAGTAGACTTTTTGAACCAAACTCCCAACTCAGTTGTACCTTTAATATACCTCAGCACCCTTTTAGCAACCTTGTAATGTTCCTCACTAGGATTTTGCATGAACCTAGAGAGTAAGCTTGCAGCAAACATAACATCAGGCCTTGTAGCTGTTAAATACAACAAACAACCAACCAAGCTTCTATATACACCAGCATCAATCTTTCTTGCTTCATCTTCCTTGCTTAATTTCTCATTTTGCATCAAAGGAGTGCGGACTGGTTTGCAGTTTTCCATACCAAACTTTTTCAAGACTCCCATTGCATATTTTCTTTGGCAAATAAAGATTCCTTGTTGAGTTTGATGAATTTCCATTCCAAGAAAATAAGTCATTTCACCCAAATCTGTCATATCAAACATATTATTCATTTCACATTTAAACTTCTCTACTAAAGTAGAGTTGCTTCCAGTTACTAACAAATCATCAACATATAAGGATATGACAATTAAATCACAACCATCTTGCTTAACATAAAGAGTAGGCTCACTAATGCTTCTGTCAAACCTCCATTGCAGTAAATAGTTATCAATCCTGCTATACCAGGCTCTAGAAGCCTGCTTCAGCCCATAGAGAGCCTTTTTAAGCAAATAGACTTTGTCTTCGCTTCCAGCAACAACAAAGCCTTCTGGTTGCTCAATGAAGATCTCCTCCTCCAAGTAACCATTGAGAAAAGCTGATTTAACATCTAGTTGGAAGATTTTCCAACCATTTTGAGCTGCCAAGGCTATTAACAGCCTTATTGTGTCATACCTTGCTACTGGAGCAAAGGTATCAGTAAAGTCAACTCCATATTGTTGAGAATAGCCCTTGACTACTAATCTTGCTTTGAGTTTATTGACAGAACCATCTAGATTGAACTTGGTTCTGTATACCCACTTGACACCAATAACTTTCTTATTCTTGGGTCTGTCCACTAGTTGCCAAGTTTCATTCTTTTCTATCATGCTTAGCTCCTCCTTCATTGCAGCTATCCAACCATGTGAGCCTGCAGCTTCAAAATAATTGGCAGGTTCCAATATTGCAGCATTACATCTTTCATAGACATCAGATAGCAGCCTAGTGCCTCTAACAGTAGCTTCAGTATCACTTTCAGATTCAGGCCCTCTATCTGCATTGTCTTCTTGGAGTATATTTCTTCTAACTGAGTCTTCACTTACTTCCTCAGCTTCTCTTTTGTCCCAATTCCAGATGGCAGCTTCATCAAATTTTACATCTCTACTAACCATTATCTTTTCTGTTTTCAAGTTAAACACCCTGTAACCTTTTGTATTGCTGCTGTAACCCAAGAAAATTCCTACATCACCTTTTTTATCAAGCTTGTCTCTCTTGGCTTCTGGAATGTAGGAGTAACATATGCATCCAAAGACTCTAAAATGTTCCACAACTGGCTTAACTTCAAACCATGCTTCAAATGGAGTTTTATCTTTTAATGCCTTTGTTGGAAGCCTGTTAAGTAGGTACACTGCAGTATTTATTGCCTCTGCCCAAAATCTCTTTGGAAGCTTCTTCTCAATCAACAAACATCTTGCCATTTCCATAACAGTCCTGTTTTTCCTTTCACTCACTCCATTCTGTTGAGGAGTGTAAGGAATTGTAAGCTGATGTTGAATACCAGCTTCTTCACAAAAACTACCAAATTTCTCTGATGTGTACTCAGTACCGTTGTCAGATCTCAGTACTTTGATTCTGCATCCAGCTTGGTTCTCAACAAAGCTTTTGAACTTTTTAAACACATCAGCAACATCTGACTTTAGTTTTAGAAAATAAACCCAACACATCCTACTAAAGTCATCCATAAATAAAATAAAGTATCTGCTTCCATTAAGAGATGATATTTTCATGGGTCCACACACATCAGTGTGGACTAATTGCAACTTCTCTGAAGCTCTCCAAGCACTATTTTTAGGAAAAGGTAGTCTATGTATCTTTCCAAGTGAACACACACCACAAACAGTTTTGCATTCATCAATAATAGGCATATTTTGAATGAAGCCTTTACACGACATGTGCTTTAGGGAAAAATAATTAAAATGGCCAAATCTTTTGTGCCATAAGGAGGATTCATCAACTGAGCTAATGAAAGCTTGTATCTCAGTTTGCTTCCAATCAATTGGAAAGCTTTTATCAATCATTTTGACTGTAAAAATTTTAACATGAGTTGGATCAAACACACTGCATAACTTGTTCTCAAAATGTATGACATAATTCTTTTCAAGCAACTGACCAACACTAAGCAAGCTTTGACTTATTTCAGGTACAAAAAGCACATCAGAAATAAATCTTATACCTGAAGTGGTCTCTACTGCAACTACACCTTTACCTTTGACTTGCACATGCTTTCCATTTCCTACTTTCACATTTGAAGTGTAGCTGCTGTCCGAGTTCTTTAAATAGGCCAAAGATCAAAAGTCATATGGTGAGTGCAACCACCGTCAATCGCCCAAGCATCTCAGATCGTAGTTTCTTTGCATAGCAGTTGCAACAAACAAATTTTCCTCTTACTGCACTTCATTTTCTCGCCACTTGAGCTTCTTGTGTTTCTTCATTGATTTACTTTTGCAAACTTTCTCCACATGGCCAAATTGTTTACATGACCTGCATTGAACTTCTGGTCTGTACCAACAATAGTTGGCTGAATGACCTTTTTTCTTGCAGTGAGGGCAAAAACCATTCTTGTATTTCCTACTACCACCCTTATTTCCATGAAAATCTTTCTTCTCTTTATCTTTTTTCTCACCAAAATATTTCTTTCCACTGCTGGTTGATGGAGCTTTTCCTTTATAGGTTGCTAAGAAGGCTCCTTCAACTGCTTCTTGTCTAAGTGATCTCCTCTGCTCCTGTGCTTGCAAGGCACTTACTAACTCTGGGAGAGTTAGGCTGTCTAAGTCTTTGGAGTCTTCTAAAGAGGAAATCTTTGATTCAAATTTCTCAGGCAAACTTACAAGTAACTTCTCAACAATCCTTTTGTCAGTAAGCTCCTCTCCAAGAAGCCTAATCTGGTTTACAACCTTCATGAGCCTGTCAGAGTATTCTTTAATAGTCTCTGTATCCTTCATCTTCAAAAGCTCAAACTCCCTCCTGAGATTCAATACCCGCATTTGCCTTTTCTTGTCATTGCCTTGGAACTCTTGCTTGAGCGTATCCCAAGCTTCCTTTGCAGTTTCACAAGCCATAATCCTTGTGAAAATCTCATCTGACATAGCAGATTGGATGCATGACAATGCTTTGAATCTCTTAGCACTCTCCTCACTATGTTGCTTCATCTGGGCTATAGTAGGATTAGCTTGCAATGGAGGTGGATCTGTTCTTGTTTCCACAACCTCCCAAAGGTCATAAGCCCTCAAGTAGGTTTTCATTTTAACAGCCCATATTGGGTAGTTTTCTCCTGAAAAGACAGGAGGTGGGGGTGCTGAGAAGTTTGCTGAAGCCATTGATGAAGATCTTTCTGGTTTTCTAGTGACGGGAACCTTTCTTGTTTTCTCTCACACTCACACCCACAGCCCCTCAAAGATCAGAGAGAGCTCTGGTACCAAATGTAGGCTTTTAGAGAAAGAAGAATAGAGAGGAAGTTCAATAACAGCTCACACTCTTGGAGCTGGTTATGCATTCATATAATATATATATATATACTAATACAAGTCACGTTTTTGTTCATCTACTACATCAGATTATCTTTCATAACTTCAGCTAACTTTTAATTTAGTCCACAGACTCATATTACATCATTACAAGATTCAAAATTTACTGCAGAAAATAAGCTTTAACATACATTTATAAAAGTAAATTTAAAATATCTTCCTGCAGCTTTTGATGTGACAGCAAAAGTGTCACAGACTTCTTCAAATACTTGTGGTCTTACCAAAAAAAGTCATCAAAATAACTAGTCTTGTAAATATTCGTACAAGCAATACATACAACAGCCGTTTTCACAATTGTATACATCTACCCCCTTTATAAGTAATCTCTGCTAGAGCATAAGCATGGAAAAGTATTGCTCAAATTCTTGATCAATTGTTGGTGTCCTTGTGCTTGATTCAGCTTCTGCAACCAAAACATTAGTATATGTCAACCTAGGAATTACTAACCAAAAATTCTGTATCAAATACATGTATGCTAGAAACTAATGTCACGTGACTGCTAGCATGATCCTATCTTCACATACTGTCTAGAGCATGCTGAATGCCTTGGTTTACATTCCATCTTCAAGATGAAAGGACATACATGTTAGGTTATGTTGCATGGGTACGGATACGAGTATCCGATACGATACGATATGTAAATACGGTAGTTTTAAAAAAAATCAGAATACAGGTACGACAATGCATATTGAATAAAATAGGTTTATATTTATATACGTAAAAAAATAAACTTTAAATTTGGTGAAACTCCTCACCAATTTACTTTGATTTTGAAGAGGGCAAGATTGTAAGAGTAATAATATGTTTTAAGGAAGGTAATTGATGAGAACGGGGCTTGAATCTATAGCTAGGATTTTTCGAGTAGTAGTATCTTTAGGGCGGTAGGTATTCAAGAAACAAAAAACACAAGGATACAATAAAAATATGGATGCAGGAGTATAATACGCATATCGGTATCGGATATGGATACGATACGGATACGTCACCAATTTTAAAGTATCCGTACATCACAGATGTTAGGATTCACCCCACTATAATAAAGAAAATCTTCGAATTACTTATCTACAGAGACACTGCTGTCTTTAGCATATTCTGAGTATATGTGATCTGAACAGCTTCCTAATCCCAGAAGGTGCTCATCTGGACTCTTCAAAGCTTGTATATCAGCGTCATGATAAGATGGACTGTATTCGCTGTCAACAAATGTGTCCTCTTCACTATAGCTTACCCTCTTGACTGTTGATACATCCAAAGAGCAGCTGTTATCCATAACATTATAGTCATCCCAATTAACAAAAGAAGTGGAAGGCCTACCATATAGGTATGTACTTGCACAATCTGCCTCAAGTTTGACTTCTTCATTTACAGACATGGCAGTATCAGAATCTTCAATAAAACTATTACTGTCTTTGACAGATTCTGCTTCTGATCTATCATCAAGGACTGCTGCATCTGTTCTACTCTTGACCATGTGGTTGTGCACGCTCTCTAACACTGGGTTTTCATCAAACATTGAAGCATGTTCAGAGGAGAAGCTCCCAACCCAGCATTTATGCTTTGGTCTAAGCAAATCCAACGGATCACTCTGTAATTTTCTTTTCTTGTTCCATTCAACAATGTTAATCTTGTAAATTCCATCCACCTGGAATCTGAAAATAATACTTGACAAATGTCAGATGCAAAAGAAAAGGATGAAGAAATCACGAGAAAAAAAATGCCAAAAGAACCTTCACACATAAAAGAAGACATCATTAGGTCAGGTGATCAAGAAGCATGATTATTCAACTAAATTTTTCCCCAGTTTGATCCCTGTAGGATAATTTCCTCATTTAAACATTTCCTCTGCTAAAGTCAATGATTTAAGTGTGTGCAGTGACACCATTGGATCGAAAACCCCCATTAGCTTCTTCTGTAACTTAGTGATCTGATTCTGAAAAGGAATAATAGTACCTACAACCATAGTTACCGGATTCTCTCCCCAACCCTGCGAATTGCGTACCAATTCTCGCGTACCAATTCCCACGTACCAATTCTTGGTATTTCGCTTGTAAAAAAATTCTTAAGAACATAATTTTAAGAAGTAACGTACCGCGTACCCGTACCCGTACCACGTACCAGAGAGTATTGCGAACCCGGTAACTCTGCCTACAACTAGAAAAGTTCAATGATGTGGTAAATCAGAACGCAAGTATACGTTATCGCAAATCAAGTAATATAGTAGTAAGAAAGTGTCGAACCCACAGGGATTAATTCTAAATTTGACTATCTACTAAAAGTTTGCAAAACTCAATCTTATTTAAACAACTTAATAAGAGATAATTTATGAAAGACTAAAGATTAAAGTAAACAAGAAGATAAAGTTAATGATCAAATTAACCAAGCCTAGGATTGCAATTATCCCTCACACTTTACTTGATTCTCTTACTTCCATCCAAGATCAATTAATTATCTGAATTGTTAACTAGAAATCCTTAATTTATCTATAAGCCTCTTTCGATGGTCAAATAGAAATATCCTTAATTAATGATAAACTATATGTCTATGTCTATCAAATAATCAAGAATTCATTAAGTTCCGATTTCATTAATGGTTACATATGTTATATAGGTATATGTCTATCCTATATAAACTCAAGGCTTTCGCACAAAGATCATATGTTATCTTACTTAGATCTAAAACCAAAATCCCTTTGTCAAGTTGCTTAAGGTTTATCAATTCAATTTAATTAATGGCCAATTAATTAAAAGCATTAAGAACAAGTAAGATAAACAATTCAAGATAATCAACCTACGCTTGGATATGATAAACGAATCAAATTACGTGAGTTCAAATTGCAATCCTAGTATAGAAATTTAGCTACTCATTATATTAAAGGAAACAAAAGAACAAGTGAAAAGCATGATAGAAATGAAAGTGGTTGTTGGTATTAACAAGAACACAACGGGCTAGAGTTTCGGGATTTACTTTAAACAAATTGGAAGATCTAACCTTGAAATCAAAGTATAAATCTCACAATTTATGAAAGCTTCCCCCTAACTCTAGGAAGAACCTTAACTAGACATCAAGATGAAGAAACTTGAATAAGATGAAGATTATATTATACAAACTACAAGAGCTTTGGGATTTCCTTTAAACAAATTGGAAGATCTAACCTTGAAATCAAAGTATAAATCTCACAATTTATCAAAGTATCACCCCTAACTCAAACTACAATGAGAGAATTCAGAAATGGGATGCCCTTAAGTGTGGCAAATGCCTTCCTTTTATAGGCAAAGGCTAGAACTATTCAATTACAATTTTGTCAAATCTCTTTGCACATGGGTTGAAATTTCAGCTCCGAAGATTATCAAATTCGTCATTGCTCCCGTCATAATTTGGAAATCTTCTCTTCATGAAAGTTGTAGCACATGCAGTCGTGAAGAACATGTCAAAAATTCAGCCAGATCTAACGGTTAGATCTTGAGATCTGACCATTTTGCCGAAACTACTCAGATTATATCAAAAATGACAGCCACCAACTTGTTGCCTAATTTTGACCCACCTCCGATGCTAATCTGGAAATCTTCATTTCTAGGAAAGTCATAGAGAATTATGTCATACATGACATATCAAAATTTCAGCTACATCCAACGGTTAGATCTTGAGAAATCACCAAATAACCGAGTATAGGTTTGAGCAGAAATTTTCTGATTTGTCCTGAATTTGATGTAACCCAAAATTCACTGAGTTTAGGTCTTCATTTCTCTTCTGTTTGAGCTATACTGATATCAACATCCAAGTTCATGATATTTTGGTTCAACAACTGCTTTGAATAGTCCTTCGGGTGTTCTGCTCAATTTGTAACAACATAACCAATATATGAGGAATTATGCAATTTTCACTTCATATATGCAATAATTTCATAAGAATAGACCAATGAGAGGTGCTAAATTATCCATATAAAATATGTTTATCAAATCCCCCCACACTTGACTTGTTGTTTGTCCTCAAACAAGAAACATCCTAATATTAAACTAAAAGAATAAAAACTGATTATACCCTATCTAATCCACTTTCGTAGGAAAACACGATGGCACTTAGCATGTGCCACAAGCCTTTAAAACCCTAGGTGTCCCTAGTGGACGAGTTATAGTCTCGTGAGGGTTTACCAAGATGATACCCACAAACATGTAATACTTCATTTAATCAATTCAATTAATTTTTTTTTAAATACAAGCATTGTATCAAATTCAAATATGCATAACAAAGTATAGTTGAATCAAAGCAATTGAGAGTAAAATATACATAACATAATCATGCTTTAATTAGAAATAGGCATATTCAAATCGAGTAAAATTCCTCACAAGTGACACTCAAATCACACAAAGTGTTTAGGTTAACTGTTTGCACTCAACTTGGTCAAATTATGAAAGTATTTTACCATATGCTTGCACATACATCAATTCTCCACTACTTAGATCAAATAAATTTCACAAATCAAGAGGTCTTTCAAAAAGGTTGTAACGAGGTTATAAGGTGAAGGAAGGAAACAATATGGATAATAACAAGTTAAAAACCAAAGAGAATAAAAAGCATTGCAGAGTAACTCAAGTAGGAATCATACACTTTTACCAAAAACCCTAAAATGCACATTCTCTTCACACATTCCTTCCATTCTTTTTTTTTTTAACAACCTTTTATTTTCTCTTTTTCTTCTTCTTCTTCTTCTTCTTTTTTTTTTTTTATTTAGCTCCCTTTTTTTTTGTTTTTTGTTTTACCAAACATTTTGCATCAGCATACCAATTCCCCCACACTTAAATCATTGCAACCAAAAGAACTCCTCCAATTAGGAAAACCAATGCTCTCTTATTCCCTAAGGTGAAGTAAAACATGGTTTTTCACTGAAGGCTTGTAAAGGCCAAGAACAACAAAAAGGGCAAGTAGGCTCAAAGGGGGTTAACAATGGGATAAATGTAAGGTCGGCTTATTTGGCCAAAGTAGCTAAATCAAGAAAATTGCCTCTATCATTTTTGTGTAACATACAGACCAATGTAATCTCAAATTGATTTAGTGCAAGTTCTAGAAAATAAATCCATAATTGACATCACTCATGAAAGATAATAAACCAAGCATAAGTATCAAACTTGGACAAGCCCAAAACTCACAAAGGTATGAAACATTTACTCAATTCAAACATGCCTTCTTCCTAATATCCACAGTCATATATACATGTATATCACGAATTTTGAAAAATAATTCAACTATAAACTGTTTTGCATACTTTTATCATCAACTAAGCTACAATTCAGCACATGCTTGCATCAAAATTAATCGAAAAGATCAAAATGAATCTTTTTTTTTTGTTTTGTTTTGTTTTGTTTGTTTTGTTTTTTTTTTGTTTTTGTTTTTTTTTTTTATATATCTATATACAAGAACAAACTGTTTTTAGACCTACTATGAAATGCAAGTTAAGATGCGTCTCAAGAGTAAAATTACTCCTTACTCTGCCATCATACATCTAATAAGTTAGTATCGATAAAAATTAGCTTGTTAGTGTTTTTTTTTTTTTTACAAACTATGTACATGGCATGACAATGTTAACTATCACTCCCCCCAACTAATTTAAGGCATTGTCCCCAATGTCAAAATAAAGATAAGTGGAGTGTAGAAGATCTTACCAGAAAACTGCAAATCGAGCCTGAAATAAGAAAATTTACAAAAAAAACAAACTAAAACCATAACAGAGAACAAAAATTCATAAGGACAAAGTCAAATGAAGTTTTTGCTTTTTGCTTTTGCTGCCTTGTTCCCAATTCAGTAAAGCCATTGCTGGATCACATTGTGGGACAAATTTGTATAGTTGATCGAGCAATTGCTCAGGGGTCGCAGCAGTTACAAGAATTTGACGTGTCGCTTGTGAGATGAACTTTTGTTCCATGGCATGATCAAGAAAACAAAACAAACTGTCATAAAAACCATTAACATTTAATATACCAATGGGTTTTTGGTGAAAGTTCAGCTGTAACCAGGATGCAATTTGAAAGATCTCTTCCAAAGTTCCAAAACCACCAGGTAGAGCAATAAAGGCATCAGCATTTGCTATCATAATGTTCATGCGTTGGTGCATGCATGATACCATTACTTCATCCCCTAAGGTTTTTCCAGCGGGATTACCTATGGCTAAAGGACTGGGAATGACACCAAGGACTTTGCCACCTCCTAAAATGTGCAGCAGTTGCTACACAACCCATTAACCCAAGACTACCTCCTCCATAAACTAAATGGATTTCTCTCTCAGCTAGCACTCGACCAAGATGGTTTGCCATATTTACAAAATCTTTATCCTTTCCAGGATTAGATCCACAAAAGACACAAACACTTTTGATTCGACGAACTGAAGTTACTTCCATCTCTCTTTTTTTTTTTTTTGTACTCTCACCTTATCAATGATCTGAAGAGAGCAAAGTGCAATATTTAAAGGAATCAAAACTCAAATCTAATAATTACACCTATAAAGGAGGGGTAGATTTACATGTCAGGAAAGTTTGAAAATAAACACAGAAATGATAATAGCTATACAACGAGGATAAAAGGCTAATCTATATGTGTCAGGAGAAGTTTGAAAATATACAAAACATTTTTCAAAAAAATACGGCTATCTTTTTGAATTTATTTATTTATATATATATATATTTTTTTTTTTTTTGTTTTTTTGTTTTTTTTGTTTTTGTTTTTGTTTTTGTTTTTGTTTTTGTTTTTTTTTTTGAACAGGAAGAAACAAAATAACAATACTTACAGTTGGTGTGATTGTGGCTCACATTTTCCTCTGGTTTTACGCCAGTAACGGCTTCAATGCTCTCTATGGGCCGATGGTCGGATTCTCTTCCAATTTTCTTAAAAATTGGCAAACAGGGTCTTTTTGAGTCAGATTCCCAAGACTATAACGCTCATGTTCAGCTTGGAATATTGGCCATAAATCAAGAAGTACTCCCTGCACATCTCCACTAGGATGCGTCTCAAGAGTCAATAGAATGTTATCTAAAGACTCCTTACTCATGCCATCCTTAATGAAGTTAATTTTGTCATCTCGATTTATAGACACCATTCCAAGTGATCTGCATTTTGTGTTACAGGTCCATCTTGCACATTTATAGCAGACCCGTAACCTTTTTGCTCTTCTTTTCTTTGCATATAGACTTTTACCTAGACCTGGCATATATGAAATAAGAGCGTCAGAAAATTCACCTGCTAATCGGACCTTTGCTTCAATTAACCAGCGTATATCAGCAGGGATGCCTTTGTGCATAAGCATCCTTAATCTTTCAAACCTGGCAGAATAAATGTTAGTTAAAGCATTTTGAGGAAGAGAAGGGAATTGCTTGCGTAAGTTAACAAGCCTGTTATCCATTTGGGAAGAAAGAAGGAAAGAGAAATGAGTAAAATTATATACAGATTTCAGTATTTGTGGGTAACTGAAGGGACCGAACAAAGTTCACGGAGTACCGTTATCCGCCATTTAACCGGTGAAAAGTAATCAGTCAAAGATCATTCATTGTCAGCCAGCGTGATTGAAGATTTTTCACGATCGATGGGTCCTCCCCAATAATGCTTCAATCTTTGACCATTGACCTTAAACGTGGCTTGAGTTTTCTCATCTTTGATTTCAATTGCTCCAAATGGGGACACCTTGACTATCACAAACGGTCCTGACCATCTTGATCTAAGTTTTCCAGGAAATAATTTCAACCTCGAGTTGAAAAGTAAGACTTTTGCCACCGCTGGAATTCTCTCTTGACAATCTTCTTATCATGCCACCTTTTTGTTTGCTCCTTGTACAATTTGGCATTTTCATAAGACTGAAGACGGAACTCATCCATCTCATTGAGTTGGAGGAAACGCTTTTCTCCAGCTTGCTTCATATCAAAATTGAGCTTTTTGATAGCCCAATACGCATTATGTTCCAGCTCCACTGGAAGGTGACATGCTTTGCCAAACACCAATCGATATGGTGACATTCCAATCGGAGTTTTGTATGTTGTTCGGTAAGCCCATAATGCATCATCCAATCTCTTGGACCAATCCTTTCTTGTGGGATTCACAGTTTTCTCTAAGATCCTCTTGATTTCTCTGTTAGAAACCTCAACTTGGCCACTAGTCTGAGGATGGTATGCAGTTGCCACCCTATGAGTCACTCCATATTTAGCAAGAAGGGCTCCAAAGTATTTGTTGCAAAAATGACTCCCTTCATCACTTATTATTGCTCTTGGAGTTCCAAACCTAGTGAATATGTTTCTCTTCAAAAAATTCAACACCACTTTAGAATCATTAGTGGGTAAAGCAGTTGCTTCAACCCATTTAGAAACATAATCAACAGCAACAAGAATATAGAGGTTATTAAAAGATGAGATGAAAGGACCCATGAAATCAATACCCCATACGTCAAAGATCTCCACTTCTAAGATGTTATTGAGGGGCATCTCATGTCTTCTAGAGATATTTCCAGTCCGTTGGCACCTGTCACATTTTACAACAAAGGAGTAAGCATCCTTAAATAATGATGGCCAATAAAAACCAGACTGTAACACCTTAGCAGCTGTCTTTTCTCCTCCAAAGTGTCCTCCATAATCAGATGAATGGCATTGATGCAAGATGTTATCAACTTCTTCACTGGGGATACACCTTCTTAAAATTCGATCTGCACATTGCTTAAACAAGAAAGGTTCATCCCAAACATAGTATTTTACATCATGCAAAAATTTCTTTCTTTGTTGCCAGTTAAGCTCAGGAGGTAAAATACCACTTACAAGATAATTAACAAAATCAGCATACCATGGTGTATTACCTTGAAGGGTAAAGAGTTGTTCATCAGGAAAACATTCATTAATCTGCACTTTACCTCCTTCATTATTGTCATTTTCCAATCTAGATAAGTGGTCGGCCACTTGATTTTCATTCCTTTTCATCACGAATCTCAAGATCAAATTCTTGTAACAAGAGTATCCATCGATCAACCTCGGCTTAGCATCTTTCTTGGAAATCAAATACTTGATTCTTTGAATGATCTGTATAGACAATTACTCTTGTTCCAATTAAATAAGATCGAAATTTATCAAAAGCAAATACCACAGCAAGAAGTTCCTTTTCTGTGGTAGTATAGTTGAGTTGAGCATCATTCAAGGTCTTGCTCGCATAGTAAATGGCATGCATCTTTTTGTTCTTTCTTTGACCAAGAACTGCCCCCACTGCAAAATCACTAGCATCACACATGAGTTCAAATGGGATATTCCAATCTGGTGCAACAATGATTGGTGCTGTAATCAACTTTTCTTTCAAAATCCTGTAAGCTTTAAGGCAAGATTCATCAAATTCAAAAGGAATATCTTTCTCAAGTAAATTACACAAAGGTTTAGAGATCTTAGAAAAATCCTTAATGAATCGTCTGTAGAAGCCCGCATGCCCTAAGAAACTACGAATGCCCTTCACTGAAGTAGGTGGAGGTAATTTTTCAATTGTCTCAATCTTTGCTTTGTCTACTTCAATTCCTTTAGCAGAAACTTTATGGCCAAGGACTATTCCTTCTTGAACCATAAAATGGCACTTCTCCCAATTTAGTACCAAATTAGTTTCTACACATCTTTTGAGCACTAAAGCAAGATTATTAAGGCAAAGGTCAAAAGAATCACCAAATACAGAGAAGTCATCCATAAATACCTCAATTGACTGCTCCACCATATCTGAGAAGATTGACATCATGCATCGTTGAAAAGTTGCAGGTGCATTGCACAATCCAAATGGCATCCTTCGAAAAAGCAAATGTCCCATAAGGACATGTGAAAGTTGTCTTTTCTTGATCTTCGTGAGCTATGGCAATTTGGTTGTACCAGAATATCCATCCGTAAAGCGATGTAGGTTCGACCAAGCAAGTCTGTCTAACATTTGATCAATGAAAGGCAGAGGAAAATGGTCTTTCCGTGTTGCTTTGTTCAACTTTCGTAGTCCATACTGCACTCGCCAACCTTTATGTGATTCGAGTGGGGATTAGTTCATTGTTATCATTGGTAATTACAGTCATACCTTTTAGGTACACATTGTACTGGGCTGACCCACGAACTATCAGAGATGGGGTAAATGATTCCAGCATCCAACCATTTAATAATCTCCTTCTTGACTACTTCCTTCATTATCGGATTCAACCTCCTTTGATGTTCAATGGTGGGCTTTGATCCTTCCTCTAGGAGAATCTTATGCATGCAGATAGATGGGCTTATTCCTTTGATATCTGCTATGGTCCATCCCAAGGCTTTCTTATATTCTCGCAACAATCTTAGCAATTTCTCTTCCTGCACACTATTAAGAGAAGATGAGATAATAACTGGTAAGGTAGAAGATTCTCCTAAAAACACATACCTCAAATGATCAGGAAGTTGCTTTAGCTCCAACTCTGGTGGTTCTTCAACTGAGGATTTCATTGTAGTCCCATCTTTCATGGACAACTCCAAATCCTCGAATTGTTTTCCGATATGAATGTAAGATGGTGATGCATTAAGCCATTGCAAAAACTCAAGGGATTCCTGCCTATCCTCACAAGGTAGATTAATAATAGCATCTTCTAAAGGATCAGTACTAAAACTAATAGTACTAGATTCGAATTTGCTATCATCAATAACATTAATAATGAGGCATTCATCAGATTCTTGAGGATACTTCATAGCTTTAAAGACATTGAATGTTACCTCTTGATCTTGTACCCTCATAGTCAGCTCACCTTTTTGTACATCTATGAGAGTTCTACCAGTAGCTAGGAAAGGTCTCCCAAGAATGATTGGAACTTCTCTATCCTCCTCCATGTCTAATACTACAAAATCAGCAGGAAATATGAATTTGTCAACTTTCACTAAAACGTCTTCCACCACTCCTTTTGGGTAGGTGAGAGATCTGTCTGCTAATTGTAGAGTTAGATTGGTCTGTTTCACCTCCATCAATCCAAGTTGCCTGTAAACAGAAAGAGGCATCAGATTTATACTAGCTCCTAAATCACATAAAGCTTTACCAAAAAATTTGTTTCCAATAGTACAAGGAATTGTAAAACTCCCTGGATCTTTTAGCTTTGGCGGAAGCTTTTTCTGTAATATGGCCTTTGCACTCTTGATGCAAGTACAACAGTTTCAAAATCTCCAAGTCTTCTCTTTTTGGACAAGATTTCCTTCATAAACTTGACATAGCTCGGCATCTGTTCCAAAGCTTCAGCAAAAGGAATATTGATATGAAGTTTCTTGAATACCTCTAGAAACTTGTTGAATTGCTTGTCCATCTTTTGCTTTTGAAGTCGTTGTGGGAATGGAGGTGGAGGGGTTCTTCCTTCTCGATTTCTTCAATGGAAAAGGCTCTTCAAAATTGCTCTTTGATTGTTCATGAATCTTCTCATCTTCATTTTCTTCAGTTTTTGAATAGGCTCATCCAGCTTCTTTACCACTCCCGAGGGTAATGTGACCTTGCATTGTTCATTATTACCTCCCTTAGGATTGGTCTCCGTGTTGCTCGGCAAACTACCTTGAGGGCGATTATTCATAAAACCAGATAATTGCCCTATTTGAACCTCAAGATTCCGGATAGAAGCTCATTGACTTTGAAGTTGATTCATACATTGTTGAGTACTCTTAGTCAATTGTAAGATAGCTTCTTCCATTACAGATTTCTTCTCTTGTTGTGGAGCTTGTTGTTGGAACTCAGGTGGTCCCATCGGTCTAGCTGATGATGAAGCTTCTTGGTTATTTCTCCAAGAAAAATTTGGGTGATTCCTCCAACCGGGATTGTAAAAATTTGAATTTGGGTTATGTTGTTGCCGATTGAAGTTACTCACATAATTAGCAGTTTCAGAATTAAAAGAGCATTGATCAACAGAATGAGGTCCAGAGCAATACTCACAGATCATGAAAGGGCTCTGAATAGCATGTATTGACTGTTGATTGGATTGACTCCCAATTGAGTCTAGCTTCTTGGTCAGTGCAGCTACTTGTGCAGATAAAGCAGATAAAGTATCTACTTCATAAATTCCAGCCACTTTCCTTTGTGATGCTCTTTCAGTAGGCCATTCATAGTTATTAGAAGCCATCTCTTCCAATAAATCATAACCTTCATCAACAGTTTTGTTCATCAATGCACCACCAGCAGCAGCATCAATGGTTGACCTCAGAGAGTTAGTCAAGCCATTATAGAAAGTTTGAACTTGAAGCCACTTTTGTACCCCATGATGAGGGCATCTTCTAAGTAGATCCTTGAATCTCTCCCATGCCTCATACAATGATTCTCAGATCATATTCTTTGAAAGAGGTAATTTCATTCCTCAACTTCGCACTCTTTGCAGGGGGGAAATACTTAGCTAAGAATTTTTGTGCCAACATATCCCAAGTAGTGATAGAGCTATCAGGTAGAGAATTCAACCAACTTTTGGCCTTGTCTCTTAGTGAAAAGGGAAAAATTCTTAACCGAATAGCATCTGCAGAACATCCATTGTGCTTGAAAGTGTCACAGATCTCCGAAAATTTGCTATATGAGCATTTTGGGTCTTCATGAGGCAAACCTCCAAATTGATTATTTTGCAAGATCTGAATCACTCCTA
Source organism: Styphnolobium japonicum (assembly GCA_023212625.1). NCBI lineage: Eukaryota > Viridiplantae > Streptophyta > Magnoliopsida > Fabales > Fabaceae > Styphnolobium > Styphnolobium japonicum. The sequence continues at coordinate 21,428,903 of JALBWW010000014.1, forward strand.
GCTTAATCTCAAAGTTGTTAGCTTGTATTGGAGGTCGACAATACTTGAATGAACTCCATTAGCGGTAGGAATTATATAATCCCTAAGAGTTCTTGGTTGTTGATTAAGCTAGCCCAAGTTCTTGATTTACATTATCGTCGACCATTCTTCTTTGTTGCAATAACTCTTGACGACGTTCTTTTCTGTTTCTGCGGCAAGTTCGCTCAATCTCAAGATTAAGAGGAATTAACTCCTTGTCTCGAGCACTGCGCATAAAACAGTTCGAAAAATTAAAAAGAAATAAAAGAACAAGTTTAAATTAAGATCAAGTATGCTAGCATTAATAGTAGTAAAATAAAGGATTAATCCCCGGCAACGGCGCCAAAAACTTGATGTGGTAAATCAGAACGCAAGTATACGTTATCACAAATCAAGTAATATAGTTGTAAGAAAGAGTCGAACCCACGAGGATTAATTCTAAATTTGACTATTTACTAAAAGTTTGCAAAACTCAATCTTATTTAAACAACTTAATAAGAGATAATTTATGAAAGACTAAAGATTAAAGTAAACAAGAAGATAAAGTTAATGATCAAATTAACCAAGCCTAGGATTGCAATTATCCCTCACACTTTACTTGATTCTCTTACTTCTATCCAAGATCAATTAATTATCTGAATTGTTAACTAGAAATCCTTAATTTATCTATAAGCCTCTTTCGATGGTCAAATAGAAATATCCTTAATTAATGATAAACTATATGTCTATGTCTATCAAATAATCAAGAATTCATTAAGTTCCGATTTCATTAATGGTTACATATGTCATATAGGTATATGTCTATCCTATATAAACTCAAGGCTTTCACACAAAAGATCATATGTTATCTTACTTAGATCTAAAACCAAAATCCCTTTGTCAAGTTGCTTAAGGTTTATCAATTCAATTTAATTAATGGCCAATTAATTAAAAGCATTAAGAACAAGTAAGATAAACAATTCAAGATAATCAACCTACTCTTGGATATGATAAACGAATCAAATTACGTGTGAGTTCAAATTGCAATCCTAGTATAGAAATTTAGCTACTCATTATATTAAAGGAAACAAAAGAACAAGTGAAAAGCATGATAGAAATGAAAGTGGTTGTTAGTATTAACAAGAACACAACGGGCTAGAGTTTCGGGATTTACTTTAAACAAATTGGAAGATCTAACCTTGAAATCAAAGTATAAATCTCACAATTTATGAAAGCTTCCCCCCTAACTCTAGGAAGAACCTTAACTAGACATCAAGATGAAGAAACTTGAATAAGATGAAGATTATATTATACAAACTACAAGAGCTTTGGGATTTCCTTTAAACAAATTGGAAGATCTAACCTTGAAATCAAAGTATAAATCTCACAATTTATCAAAGTATCACCCCTAACTCAAACTACAATGAGAGAATTCAGAAATGGGATGCCCTTAAGTGTGGCAAATGCCTTCCTTTTATAGGCAAAGGCTAGAACTATTCAATTACAATTTTGTCAAATCTCTTTGCACATGGGTTGAAATTTCAGCTCCAAAGATTATCAAATTCGTCATTTCTCCCGTCATAATTTGGAAATCTTCTCTTCATGAAAGTTGTAGCACATGCAGTCGTGAAGAACATGTCAAAAATTCAGCCAGATCTAACGGTTACATCTTGAGATCTGACCATTTTTCCGAAACTACTCAGATTATATCAAAAATGACAGCCACCAACTTGTTGCCTAATTTTGACCCACTTCCGGTGCTAATCTGGAAATCTTCATTTCTAGGAAAGTCATAGAGAATTATGTCATGCATGACATATCAAAATTTCAGCTACATCCAACGGTTAGATCTTGAGAAATCACCAAATAACTGAGTATAGGTTTGAGCAGAAATTTTCTGATTTGTCCTGAATTTGATGTAACCCAAAATTCACTGAGTTTAGGTCTTCATTTCTCTTCTGTTTGAGCTATACTGATATCAACATCCAAGTTCATGATATTTTGGTTCAACAACTGCTTTGAATAGTCCTTCGGGTGTTTTGCTCAATTTGTAACAACATAACCAATATATGAGGAATTATGCAATTTTCACTTCATATATGCAATAATTTCATAAGAATAGACCAATGAGAGGTGCTAAATTATGCATATAAAATATGTTTATCATTCAATTTTCAACAGAAAAATATATATTTTAATCAGTCTCTATGTGTTGGAGATGTCAGGATCATATGTCAGATAATGCACACACCATATATATCATACTCAAGTTTTGTGTCTGTGCAACGTAAGTCAAATTTTCTTTGTCACTAACCTAATTTGTGCAACAAGGGAAAAGCTCAATCACTAAGCATTGAGAGTAGAAATGACAAAGCACATTACAGAGAATATTTAACATGTAAGGCATGAAATGATTAGTTGTCTGTCTAGAACTGTTGACAAAGAAAATAAATGCCATTGAACTATTTTACAGATGTTCAGGCACCCTCAATGGTGCAGAAATATCCATGATTAGCAGAAATAACTGCAAAAAGAATTGTATACTTGGAAGTTAAAAGTAACCAATCAGATTACTATTCCCTGTAGACACTTTTACAAGGTTCCGACCCAACAAAGTGAGGAATTCTTGAACTAAAACAACAATATATTGCAATTATTCCTATGAAATGGTGTCACAATCGAAGAAAATCAGGGGCAATTTGAAGGATGAATTTTAACAGCAACATGCAAGAAAGGACAACTAAGAGCGGAGGGAACCATTTGAGAACCCAATTTCATGTTTTCCTCATCATAAAACAAACTCCCAAATTATCTCTAGTTAAAACTTCCCAAAAGAGAAAAGGGCATCTGTTTCCCCAAATAACAAACTCACATTGTCTTTAGTTAAAACTTCTCAGCTTAACAAACAACCAACAGAGAAAGGGCATATATTTCCCCAAATATCCAACAATTTTGGAATTTACTTTTACAGGTGACTTATTGAAAGTTCACAGAATAGGAACGAAAACACCACACAGTTAGAACCACCGGACCCAAAGAACTAAATCCCATATATTATGCGCCAAAATGCAATCCAAATACTTCCATCTACAATCACTTTACATTACATGATCCTACAGAAGCAGATAACTGCAAGTTTGACTGCCTTATGCTTAACTGAAATGTGTCTTAAAAGCAAATTTACTTATTAGACTAAATTTTCTACTTTCAGGTGAACTTTTAAGATTTCACTACTGACATAAGCATCTAGGTGTTAATATACCATATTGGATCACAGCAACAGTAGCATCAAATCTATAACATAAAATGCAAAAAAGGGAGAAACAATCAGTGATCAAACAGGGCAGGAACAAGAATAAGAGAGGAAAATATTGAAGACCCAGATAATGAAACCTGTTTACTTGAGACGGGTTCTCGTTATTTGCCTCCATCTCTATCTAGAAAATCAGAGACTATGATCAAAAACAGAAAATTGAATACAAGCTTCAGAGCTCAGAGAGAGAAAGACCCTTTCAAAAAAGGTTTGACACTTTAAGGAAGTCATGCTGAGGATGTCCGAGAGTATAATATCCACACTCTTCTCACCTCTGTCTCCTTGTTGTCTTCTCCATGGCGCGTGCTATAGTTCACTCTGAGTTTGGACTTTGGTGCAAGTTCACGTGGCCTCCCATTGCTGAGTGGCAGCTTGTTAACACGATGACGCGTGAGTTCATGTGCAGTGGCAGTTAGTGTCCAAACTCCAAGGAACCTTTTTATTTATTTCTTTATTTATTTGAGAAAATCTTAGGTGATACTTCTCACATCGTTATCTCTTACTTCAACTATATTTTTAGTGCTATAATTGGGTTGGTACACATTCAATTCAATGATATGGAACATGAAATATTTATTCGCCCCAGAACACCGAAGTATTTCTCTTTTTTGTTTTTTTGTCCACCTATGTTTGCATTATCATATATCTGTAGCTTGGGATTGGGAAAATTGCTAATTTGTTAGGAACAAGTTCAACTCTATCATTCTCTCTCCTCTTTGAGTCATCCCAGCTATTTGAATAATGCTACATTTTGCCGCCAAATCACATCTATATGTAATTGCACACGTAACTTTGGGTTTAGTCTCTTAGTGGGATATTAGCTTTAATTTTAATCAATTTATTAACTTCAATTATACCTAAAGTTTTATTGTAACAATATGATTACTCTCTATGTTAGTTGTTCATAAAAATGTTGAATCATCCTTATTTTGTATTTTAGCCTAAGATTAAAATATAAGTAATTGTTGATGAAAAAATTAAGGGAATATATTCTCATGTATCCATAATATGTTATCTAAGTACTTATATTTTATAAAATTCAAAATCATTAATTTTTTCATCAAATGTTATTAATTTTGTACTTTATTTTCTAAATCGCATGTCTCACTTTGGAAGATCCTGATAAAAGAAAAATCATTGATCTAAATGGATTTTTTTTAAAAAAATAGTTTTTAATAAAACACAATGCATCATTTGATCTATGTAGCCAATCTCACATAATGAGATAAGACTTGGTTGTTGTTGTTAAATGTTTCACAAGAAGAAATAATTGATTTTCTTCTTATAAATCTTATCTCATGTAATGTCAATAAAATTTAAATATTTTATTTTTGTTGTAAGATAAGAGTATCATCGCACTAAATTTTGCATATGGAGCATACCTTTTTAACTATTAACTCAACCCTTTGGGTTTAAAGTTTAAACATTGAATCTTCTAAATAAGATAAACAATACTCTAACGTTGAGATATCCAATAATTACTTTTAAATTTTAAAATTATGTTTTAAAAATAAATTTAGAGACCTCAATAATTGCATTTTTTAATTGAAAAAAAAAACTAATAGATTCCTTAACCCAAATATGATGTATAACAATACCTTGATAATAGAGGATTCAATCCTAAACTTGAAGAAGATTTCTGATAACAAATCTTCCCTAAAGAAGGAGCATTGGCCTTTTCAGAATATTGTGACTGGCAAAAGATATACTATATTACATTCAAAATAGATAACTGAATACTGTAACCTACACAAAACTCTCCCTCTCATCATTTTCCTGAGGAGAGTGAGCTAAGAATTGAAACAATCATGACAATCTAAGTGCCTAAAACATATCATAAATCAAAAAGAAAAGAATGTAGACAAAACTAAAACAAAAAGCAGAAGCAAACACTCCCAAATCTAACCCAAAAATAGACAAAGAAAAGTAACATTGTGGTGTCAATCATTTTAACATTTGGGAAGATCAGAGGGAGGAGGTGGAAGCTTCTGATTGCGCCGTTTTCCATCTTGGACTATCCATGCCATTTTCAAACCCCAACTGGTATGCACTTCAAGGTGGCAGTGCATGAACCAAACACCTGCTCATGCATGATCAGAAAAATAATATTATAAACACTAACATGAAATCACATCAAAATATGTAAGTTTGGGTTTGTTAATTCTTAATTCTATAGTACTACCCACCTGGATTATCTGCAATGAAGCGCACAGCAATCCACCCTCCAGATGGCACACCAGCAGTGTTCCTCTCAGCTGGGTCAACCAGATTGAACTTAGTTGGGTCCCTTTTGGGGTCAAAGTTTCCATTGCCTTGACCCACAATAAAGAAGTTAAAGCCATGAAGGTGAAGTGGGTGACTCTCTGCTCCAATAATGCTGGTGTCTTGCAGGATCAACTCCACACTTGTATTGAATGGCAATACCACTACCTTAGTCCCATTGTTTACCATGATATTGGTTGGTGGAGTGCCAGTGTAGTTGAATTTGAAAGGTGGGTTAGCAGGAAAATCAGTAGTGTATACTCCTTTGGATTGGTTGAAAAAGTGGGCTTGGAGTAAAGCAATGTTAGGCATCACAAAGGACACATTGTTAACTGCACCTGCTACCCTGGTGTTATTGGGCCCTGGGCATGCTTGGTTTTGTGAGCAGGGGCTAGTTCCTAAGCCAACCGTGAAGAAGAAGTGTCTGTCAACAGTTTTAGGAACTTTTGCTGGGAATTTTGCATTGGCCAAGGTACGGATTTTCTTGTTGAAATTCTCTGCAAAGACTGTGTCATTGAATTTGGGAAGCACTGGTCTAAGAAGAGGAAGCTTGTTGTTCTTTGATTTAGTGTCTGATAGTGAAGTTTCCTTGTACTCAAGCAACCCAGTGGTTGTGGTGTTGTCAAAAGCTGCTGGACCAGTAGCAAAGGGCCTGGCAGCTATGACAAAGGTGGCCTTTGGAGCCTTGGACTTGGTCTTGAGAAGGACATTGGTGGTTTGCCCAGGTGTGATCAGAACAATGTTTGTTCTGAATGGCTTTACGTACACAGCATCAGCTTCAACTACAGTGAGGGTGTGGTTGGCAATGCTGAAGAACATCTCGTCATTAAGTGCAGCATTGATCAGACGAAGCAGGTAGGTTTTTCCAGGCTTCACCTTGAGCTTGAAGGTATCTGCAGAAATAGACAATTTAACTTAATGGAATGAAGCTAACCAATAATTATAAATGGTCAAGAATTGACTATGTTTATGCTTTTCTTTCTTCTGTTTTCACTTTGTTCTTACCTCTGGCTGAGCAGTTGTAGAGAGGACCTGGAAGACCGTTGATGGTGTGAGCATCTGAGATATTGGGTGCAGATCCTGTTTGCATTGCTTGGTTTATAACAGTTTCTGTGTCTGCTTTCCACCAGTCCCCTGCCATTTTAGCCAATGCTCAGGTTAACATACCAGTTTAGAAAAAAAAAAAAAAAAAGTTAACTTTCTATTATGTAGAGAACACAGTAATTCTGTGACATATTTTGCAGGCCCTGAACTTACCCAATATGATGGGGACTTCTTTGAAGGGTTGGGTGAATGGGTAAGGGACATGCCTTTTGGGAAGAATGACAATGGGACCGTGAAGAGTTACCCTAAGCCATGAGATATGGGCATGCCACCAGAGTGTTCCTCTTTGGCCAATGACTGTGAAGTTGTACACATAAGTTTGGCCTGTCTGAATTGGACACTGTGTGATATAGGCAGGTCCATCTGCCCAACCACTCTTCAGTTGGCGAATTCCATGCCTGAAAAAATCAATTAATTGTTGAGAAATTGCTACCATTCAATAATTACAACAAACTAAATTATGGGGACTCATTGTATAATACCAATGGATGGTAACATTGTACTGAACATGGTTAACCACTTTAACTACAAGTCTATCGCCCTCTCTTGCTATGATTCGAGGACCCGGAAATTTTCCATTGACAGTTACAATGCTCTTTGTTTGGCAAAGCCTTGTGACGTTTTGTAATTTGATCTACAGAAAGGTAAAAGGCAAAAGATAAATTAAAATCTGCAAAATTGAATGCATCGCTTTGTCTAAAAAATGTGTCAATGAAATGCAATACACATACGTTAAACTTGTAGTGCCTGGTTACTCTTGCATGCTTAGCAAGTGTTAGCTCTGGCAATATCGACAGAGCACATAACACAAGGAACATAGCTCTCAAGAAGCCTGGCATGCTGAGATAAGCAGAACCCATTTCCCCTGTTCTCTTGTAAACCTTCTTCTGAAGCTCTTCAACTAGACAATAGACCTTATTGTTTTTTCTTTGGATGGAGAAAACAGCAATGTGAGGCAGCTTATATAACAGAAATGGAATTAGTGGGATATTAGGTGATTGAAAATGAGATATTACAGACTTGGAATGCCTTCAGCAACAAAGTTCCAACTTGAACCATACCACTAGCTTGCTGCTGGCAATGCTTAGAGTATAGAGTACTTTTCAAGCCAGAATATATAATTTTGGAACTTCCTCTAACTATCCAACTTCGTTTTCCAAAACGACCCTTATTAGAAAAGTAATGACATTAGATCAAATTGGCCCAACTCAATAGATTTTTTATTGGTCAATTAGTGGCAATGGTGCATGCCATAAAGATTGTACAGTAACAGATCCAGGTAAACTTTTGATATTTAGTGCGATAATGCTTTTTTGTTTTGTTGTTGTTGTTGTGACAATGGTACATAATCTTTTGATGTTAGCATGTCATTAGTTGAAGTTCTTCTGCTTTAACAGTAACAGATCCAGGGTCAATTTCGTCAAATTAGAATAAAGTAAATTCCTTTCCATATATTGTTTTATACTTTTGAGGGGACATAAAATAAATAAATCTTGATGAAGGAAAGTGATTATTCATCACAAACTGTGTTAGATGGACTTGGTTGCCAGGTAAACTTCAGCCTCCTACCGTTAATACTTGTTAATCAAGGAAAGAAAGGGAAAGTTGAATGTTTACACCACATTGTTTCGTTAGCTGTGTCGGTTGTTAATTTCATACTGTACAAGTCTAACAGCTTCTGATGTTACTGCCACTGCCACTACCACTACCACTTATAATTATCTTTGAAAGAAACCTTGAGAAAATCACAAAACTTCTGTTTGCTGGGACATGCATTAGTTTGCATCTGTCCACAGTTTCTCATTCAGTGCTAATTTCGTGGGTTTAATGTGCCTTTGTTTTCAAGAAGATATGTAAGTCATTTGTTATATTGTTGAAAGGTCAAATTGAGTACAACATTATTTTCAACTTTAGTGGGAGAAAATTGATTAGATTCTTCAATTTCCAAAGCCTATCTATAAAATAATTTATGATTGTGATGCTAATAAATCCACCTTTCATTTGATTTATGAAAATTAGGATTTGATGACTAAGTGAGATATTTAATTTATAGGCACGGAGAAAAAAAATTAGGTGACATCATTCATCTGTTTATAACGTAATCCATATGCCATCCTCAATAAAAATATGAGCTAAAAGTTGCACACTAATCCATTTCTTGATTAATTCATTCACTTAATTAAAGATAGGTTTAATTTTAATTTACCTCATGTTCTTTTTTAAGTGCATTTTATGGTGATGTAAAAATTACATTTTTTTTATAATCCATAAATACTATTACAATGAATGGCTTTAAGAAGCTTCAAATCAAGTTTCTTTACACAGGATGCATAAATTAGAAAGAGTGTGATTAGATTAGATTTTGTAAACTTAATTTTAGACATTTAATTTTACAAACTTGATTTTAAGTAAAAGGAAATTTATATTAAAATGATTTATATTTGAAAGAAATCAAGTTTAATCCAGAAGCAACACTTTCTTACTTCTATTCAATCAAACGGGGTTTGAGAAAAAAAAATCACAATGAAAAGTGTCAAACAAGAAAATACCCGAACATTAATATTTACTCCAAAAGCCCGTTTGAACTTTTCAAATGGGGTTTCGGCTGGGCAAGTGCCCAACCAAATACGTTCTAAGTTGACATCCTGCACTTAGAAATGGAATACTAATAAAGAATCAATGACATTTCGTGAAGTAGTTGCTGGCTGATTGTTTTGTTGGAAACTTTGAATGCTAATATTATGGAATGAGAATATTCTTGCTTCGGTGCTTTTATTAAAAATTCACGCATGAATGTTTAAAGATGTTTCTTTCTTTTATGTTATTTATTTATTGCTTGCTTCAATTTCTCTTCTATTCAACTTATTTTTCTTTCTTCTTGAAAGTATGGGTTTTCATGATCTTTGATATATTTTTCTGCATACTTAGATATGTTTCAGTACACAGAAAACTTAGCACTTGCTGGACTTTTTGAGATTTTGTGTATATTAAGTTAAATTTAATTTTAATCTACTGTTAGTGTAAAGAAACTGTCATCCAATCATGTGTAGACAAATCAATAAAGAAATTTAACTATCACAATAACTACCTAAGGAATCTAACTCTTTTAATGATGTATCAGTATATTATTGAAAAACAATATAAAATTTCTTTACACGATCATAATTAAACTCTATTAAGTTTTAAGCTTCTTATCTTGAGTGATCTATTTCATTTTTACTCCATTTCTTCTTCTAATTGTTCAATTTGTTGTGACATGTTGTTACATATTCTTTTGGCATGTTTTTACATGTTTTAGATCTGATTTTAATATTTATAGACATAAAAAGTCAACATATTCTGGTCTTTTATGAAACCCATGGTAAGTTACATTATTTTTGTGTTTTGCAAAAGATTCATGTATGTTTAAAAGGTGCTTTGTGCACCAAAACCTCAGCACATGGCTAGGTGATTTTTGAACTTTAAGGAGTCATCTATTCTAAATACATCTTTTATCAAGTTTCATATCATGAAAATACCAGCCAATGCTGAATGATTTGTAAACTCTTTTAAAAATGTCCATATTATTTGTTTTGAAAAAATTCCTTTTAATTTAACTTATTTTTAAATTATTCAATATTTTCTATTTTTAAAAATAGACAAGAGAAATTTTTTAAATATTTTTTAAAAAAAATAATGTGTACAAATAAGATACTATCACATGTTATCATACGTGTAAGTCATGTGATGAGCGATTTTTGCTTAATTAATAGGCAAAATGGTATATTTGTAAGTTTTAAAAAATTTAATGATTTCTCAATCTGATATACAATTTCATATTAATTACTTTAAAATAAGATAAAATTCAAAGGATGCGTATATTTTTCTTTTTCTTATGCATCTATGAGTGTCTTTTATACATGAGAAAACCTCAGCTACGTGGATGGACATTTGTGAACTTTTTGCATGTTTATATGTCTTTCTTGCATTAAAACTTCATTTGCAAGGCTGGTTGCTTTATGAATTCATTGATTTTTAGTATTTATAATCATGCTTTTCTATATAGTTACATTAAACAATAAGAAAGTTGACTATAACACTCCACAAAGAATTTCATTTGAAATATGAAATGATGTATTTAAACTCACCTAGAAAGTAGGTGACAAAATAAAACAATATGTTGTACAAAGCAGGAAATCGATCTTGCCCATCAACACTCTTCAAATTACACCTCTCCAATATATAATATTCGTTTCCATTGGATCAGTACTGCACATTGTAATTGCATGAAGAAAGTGAACCACATCCTTAAAATGATCTTTGGGTTCCTTAAACAATATCAACCAAACCGAGAACCACCATTAATTGTTTTTTATGATAAAATCTATCCAAGGACCCCAATTTGGGCCATACCCCAAGCAGGTGGGCCTAGTTACCCATACCAAGTCTTCGGCTAACCAAATCACAATGTGCCTGAGCCCAACCAACCCTTGATTTCACAAGGTCAAACTCCATCCACATATTTTGTTGTTGGTGATGACCAATGATAAAGGCCTCCACACCTAACAGATCCGAATTCCCAAATGTGAAGCAGTACACCGAATCATTCCCCCGAACTTGACCCGGAACCCGATATAAAAGTTGTTCACCAGAAACCCTCATCTCGGCACCTTCAAAAACCAAACTAACATTCGGTAACTCGGGTAATTTTGATTTGTTCATTGGAACCCGATAACAAAGATCCATGGCTATTTGAAACACAAAATTTGGATCATCCATAACCCGTAAGGTACTATTCGTTTGGTTCAAAAACTCATTCCTCAACGCGGTATAAGCCGGACTAAGTAAAAAAGTAAATTGAGTACCCAAATCAAACATGGTTTGACCCGCTCCGGTATGATCCGGAACAAATACGGCACCCGATATTGGGAGCAACTTATCTGAAACCTTGATTCCCTTGAGCCGGACCGTGTATGCGGCCCGATCGAAGTAGGGTAAAGGAGCAGAGTGTAATTTAAGAACCAATGGGGTGTAATTTAAGGACCCGACCCACGAGAAATTGGACTCCCCGAGAAGTAGAATGCCCGAGATATTAGAACCCGGTATGCAGTACGAGAATTTGGGTATCTTCATCTGAGAAACCATCGAGAGCGACCCGAGATTCATACCCATTAACCCGGTGCTGTTGGAGTCTCCATCATCGTCGGAGTTGCTGCTATAGCTTGAGTTCATGCACCCAAATACAAATCCCGGGTTATCGGATCCCCCGAACCCGAACAAGTCAGAAGCGAGGTTCCCTTCTGAGGAGGAAGCGTCAGCGTAGGAGAGAGTGGCATGGCAGAGCTTGTTGGAGTCACAGGAAGCGGGTATGGGGAAGTCCCGGGTTCGGGTCGTGCAGGTGGGTGAGGAGCAGGAGATGGGTGAGTAGGTGGAGGAACGGGTCGGGTCAAATGGGGTGGAGAAGCTCCGAGTCTTGCTGTTGTTGTTGCAGTGCAGCCAGGAAAGCTCGCTTCCTGTGTCAATGACCATGGACACGTTCTGTGGGGGTGTGCCAACTGTGATGGAAACTGTGAGACTCACGTTGTGGTGAAAACGAAGCTTGTTGGGTGGTCTTGGGAGATACCCAGATGGGATTACCTGTGATTTGAGTGGCAAAGCTAGCATTTTGGCATCAGAGTAGCAGAGTTTGATTTGGGTGATGATGCCAAAGAAAGTGTGTAAAATGAGCAAAATGAGAAATTTGAGACATGGGTTTGTGTAAATGGTGTAGATAAATGGGGGTCTCATTGTGTTTTTTTGAATGTGAAGTATATAAAACAGTTTGGTTTTTGGTTTTGGAGGGGTTAAATGCAGGGTTATGGGGTTTGGGTTTTTAACTAGAGAAGTGGGGTAACAGAGATTTTGAGTGATTATGCAGAAAAGTGTTGTAAATTTTGGGGACAAAGGAAAGCATCTGAAAGACTTGAAATACCTTGATGTTATAGGAAAGAAACTCTCTTCCTCTGCATAAGAAAAAGATCTGAGAAAGCGTGAGATCTACCAGGGAAGGTACAACAAGACTGTGGTTGTACCTTGTAACATAGTACCTAACTAACATACGTTTGTTTCTGTTTGGTATGTGTATATCAGTGTGTGTATATGTATGTAAATGTTAGATTTGAATTCATTCTTTTGATTAATTTTTTTTCTCTGTTGGATTCTGTTCCATGAAGTGATCCGAGGTTGCTTTTTTTTCCCCCCTCGTTCTTTATAATAATTGGCTGCTGCTAACATGGCTTAAATGGTATACATGTTAGGTTGTCTATAGAAAGGAGAATAGGGAATTCATGTCATATGTAGGAGCAACATTGTCTACTGATTATGAACGTATATGGAAGGCTATGCAACAAGTTTATTTAGGTGTAATTAATGATTAACCAAACTAGCTGAACGCTTCCTTGTAGATGAGATCAAGGCCCTGTAAGTTTAACATCTAGCATTGACCCCACCATATGGTAGTTAAACTGTTAAATAATTGAGATTTGCTTCTATTCTATTTTGGACGGCCAAAAAGCAAGGTTCTTTTCTCTCTGTTATTGCTACGGACTCATTCTAATGTTCCACCTTGTCTAATCTAGCAGCGTAGCTCAAAAAGAATTTTCTCAATCTTTGTTTTTTATGAAGCAAGTTAAGCAGGAAAGTTATTACGCATCTTATTTTATGAAAATAACAAAAGCTAGAGTTTCTTGCGAATATTGAAGATATATCTTATTAAAGGATTGCTTTGATCAGTTTCAATCAATGGTTTGCATGGTTTTATGTAGAAATTTGACAAAAATAAATAAATTTATGCAAAATCCAATATGAATATCAGATTCAATCATTTTCTTTGGTCCTAGTTTAAGAGTACAATGGTTTGATAAATAATAACTGATGCAGATACAATCCAGTACTTGCAACATGACAATGCAAATTGGCTTGTTTGATTAATCTATTAGGGAATAATTACAAAGGAATATGATGATGGAACCTTGTGTTGAAGGCATGGCTTCATGAGCAGCCTTTCCTGGTTGTTGTAGATGCCAAGAAATTATCTTAAGGCAAAGCACGTGATGCTTTGCTTAATCAGGATATGGCTGTTTAAAGAAATTAAAGGATCAGCTCATTTTCTTCTTAAAATATGAAAAAGTCTATGACTGTAAGATATGCACTAGTTTGAATACGTATTTGTTGACTATTTTATTTTTATTTTCTGTCTCCATGTTCTGTTTATCTAATTTTCATCTCTATTAAGTATCATTCTTATGTTATTATGCTTTATACATGAAAGTCTTCAAAGGAGACTTTGTATTGGTTCTACTAATACATATGAAAGAAGCACCCATACTATACTACTTAATTAGTACGTATGGAGTTTTTTTTTTTTTAATATTTTATGTTTGATAAATAGATTCTAAACTTTGACATACATGTCGAATATTTGTCTGTGAATACATTCGGGTTGAGATTTTAAATTTTAATCCTAATGTTTTCTTTCACATAATAGTTGTGAATATCTAATTCTGAAAAATTTATTCGTAATGGATTTAACTTTTCAATGAAATATTAGGTTCTTATGTTTTTTAGTTAGTTTTTAAAATTCAAGGAGTAGAAGATCATACACTTAAATGAGGTACTTAATAAACCAGGTAAAGAAAAAAAAAATAGATACATGCAGGAGTTACTCTATACAATTAGCCTTGAAGTCAACTTGAGTATAATTTGTGTATCATTAAATCTTGAATGAGTAACCAGTCCTTCTGAAACGGTTGCATATTTAATACCTAAACTATAACTTAGTGTGCCTTGTGTGGGATGAAGCACTGAAGCTACGATAAGTCAAAACCCTATACAAATTTGAGGACATTAATGGCTTACTAGCTACATAGAACGAGGCACGAAGTAATTAGATGAACATGTGGCCTGTATTGGATTCTTCCTTCCCATTTTACGGTGATGGCAAGTAATGTTGAATGCTGCTGCACATGTTGTGTTGCATTGCTTAAGGACACACAGCATTATGGTTGGGTCCAGGGACCAATCCATTCTGAAAATAAGTTCCAATTCCATCTTATCAGACGTGTGTTGTGTTGCATCATTGGCTAAAAGACTCTCTCTTTCCTCATTTCAGAAATGGTAAAAAGATTGCATTTCTAGTTGATAAGAAATGACCTATTATTATTATTATTATTGAAAGACAATAATGAACAAAAAATTCAAATAATAGATCTTGGAAAAGTAACTTGCAGAGCATGAAAAATAGGGTACTAGACCTTCAAAATTATTGTGATTGATTATACAAGTGACACAAGAATTACAAGCTAAAAGGTATTGTTACAGTGACCTTACAATTGATAAGCAGATCATTCTGTAACATGAACTTTGTAGCTCTGAGCAGCATAATACATATTTTGGCTTGGGAACTATATGTGTAACTACTAACTACATATATAATTCGCTATACATATTCCACCAGCAAGTTTCTTCTTTGTTGGTTGATATCATGTGATTTGTCACAGTTAATATTCTTCTGTACATACAGATTATTTACTCAAACTTGTGTTGGATCAAGCGCTAACCACTAGGTCAAAATCTATAGCTGATAGCAAGGGTACAATTTTATTTCTTTATAATTTCTCATAAACGCATCAAGCATTAAGGGGCTGCATCCATTACAGGTGTCAAGGGCCGGGATGTTAACCCCACGAATCTTAAGGGAGACACTAATCAAATAAAGTTAACAACTGGTAGAAGCAATTTAGTTCAAATTGTAAGCAAAACAGAGAACTAGAGAATACAAAGTAGAGAGATCAAGGGAAGGTTATAGCTATGTTCGTGGTAGAAGGCTTCTAAAACTGATATTCATTTTCATCAGATATATATAGTACAAAGAACAGACATATAACAAGCAAACATGGGAAAACAGTGAGATTCAATTAATAATAGAGACAAAAAACATATCTAGACAAATGACAGTGCACACATTATGTTTTTGTTTCGTGAGGGAAGAGGCCAGACAAATGCTACAGTGTCTTCAGTATACAGAAAATTAATCATACTAAACCAATTGAGAAGAATGTAGCTTGTTAAGTCAAGCAATAGATTAATTAATTTAGACATAATTTACTTCAGTACAAATAATAAAACAGATGCATACCAGATGAACACATAAATCACATAAAAATAACTAACGATTCATGTCAACAGATTTATACATGAATCTGAAGAAAATACAGGCAACAAAAAATATGCATAGTAACCAAAGTATCATCAAGGGTTAAGACAATAATATGCCTGAACTCCAACGATGCATTACAGTGATATTAAAATCATGAATTAGATTGTATGATTTGAGGCTGGCTGTGAAAAAACCTTGTCTGGTCCTGGACTTCTATAAATGTATTGTATCCAAGTCATGTTCCTAACAATAACATCACTCTAGAACACTGTAATTCCACCACCTAAATATCTGTCATTGAAAAGTTTAAAGTACCCACTCCATCTCTGTTCTGCATATTGAAACAACCTGAACTGCCTGGTAGTCGTCTAATATGTTCGACATCATAAACCAAGAACATGACAAACTGACCTCACTAAAAATCACACACACAAAAGAAAAAAACCATAGTTTATGAGATCTGAGAATTTATGTTAGAAAATAGCTTCATGCAATCAACCTATAGAAAATGGTATTAGTTTTTTTTATTCTTCTAATTTTTTTTATTATTCTCTTTTTTTAGTAAAAAATGGGTAGCTAAAGGATGATTCTAGTTGCCCCAAAATTATGGTAAATCAACAGCTAGTCCTAAAACATTGTTTTGCCAAGATTCATATTTTGGGTATAGCCTATACAATCACCAAGCTGCTTACTTATAATCTCGGGGTCAACTGTTTACTGAAAACAGACACAGGTCTCTGCAAAGTCAAAATAACATGTATGGGGGCTGATGCTACTTTCCAAATGTACTTTATTAAACCTTTTGGAACATTCAGGTCAACAGTAAATAGCTTCTGTCAATTAATGTGGCTCTACTCCAAACACCATGTGTTTGAGGGACTACACTCTTCACGAAGAAAACAAATTACTTGCAAAACTGATAGGTTTCTCAAAGTTCTTTGATCTTAATTTGCAATTATCCCTTTAAGCAATCAATCAATACTGACCCAAAAATGGGATGCCAACCTGAAACATGAAACTGAACCATCAGAGTTATCAATTTATCTAAAATAACACTTAACATTGGTTAAAAAAACTAAAAAAGAAGTATGGTTTGCCAATTGAATGCTGGTTTTGACTTCCTCAAGCAGCAGAGATTGAATTAAATATCTATTCTACTGAAAAAAGGGTTCCAGGAAATGAGGTATAAATATATCATAAAATGATTTGATTAAATCCCATATGATGATCATACATCACAAAGACGAACCATTTCAAAACTAGACAGAATCTGAACAGATATAGTTTATAGTATTGTACTAAAAACCCGTAAACGTATCTTAGTCCAGGTAAAATTTATCAGCAAATATCAAGCATGTCAGGAATAGTTTCTCTCAATATACTGCAAGTTACCTATTCAGTATACCTTATCAGCATAAAATTTGATGGTCATTATTCATTAACATTCTAAATCTAATTCTACAAACAGCAAGATTGCTTAACCTAAGTAGAGAATAAATAGAACACAAATAAAAGAAAAATCAACTTTTCATATACAGATGCATACAAAATGAACCAAGAACTGAAAGTCCTCAACGCCAGCCTTCACCCATTCACAGAACCCAACAACTGTCCAGAAGCCACGCAGCCTTCAGGAACTTCCAGACGCTATTAATTCACAATGCTCCAGCCATGAGCTCCACCAACCCAAACTTCAAACCATGCCAGTCACCATCTCAGAGTACACAATAATTTGTCCTTCTTCAACGGTTGTTAACGATCACTATGTACAGCTCCAGCGCCATTGAAGCTCTCTAACACAGAACAATGGATTCGGGAGAGAGAGAGAAAGAAGACTGGAGAGAATTATGTGTGGTTGAGAATGATTCTCACTTCTGAAAAGTATCGGTACATTCTACAATATATAAATGCTTACATATGCCAGCTAAGCAGAGCTGAAAGAAAAAAAAAAACTAACTAATCAGAAATTAAATTAAATACATTAATTTATCCATTAACACCCCCCGCAAGCTGGTATGTATATTCAGCATACCGAGCTTGCAATGAAGTTTTTGGAAAGGTCCTGCATGTAGGGGTTTGGTCAAAATATCTGCTGTTTGATCATGAGTGTCAATGGGAAAGAGATGAAGAATACCAGCCTGAACCTTGTCGCGAATAGTGTGACAGTCAATTTCAATATGCTTAGTCTGTTCGTGGAATACGGGATTGGGTGCTATGTGTAGTGCAGAGCGATTGTCACAGAATATACCGAGTGTTAATGGATAAATTAATGTATTTAATTTATCCATTAACAACGGTGCCACTGCCAGCTATCTCCACCATCAAACCACTCATGAGACTCTTAAAGCCAGCAACCTAGATCCCAACATCATTGCATCACCATACACTTTCATCAAACCACACCTTCAACTCAGCCAATGACTAGCTAGCATCACAAAGCCAATCCAATAGCCATACACAGCCCTCACTCACGCAAAGCAGCACACGCACAAATCCACCACAGCTTCCTGCCTTACAAGCTAAACAAAGTAAACACCCCAAACCAGCACACGCACAAATCCGCCACAACCCAGCGGCCAAGACCACTCACCTAGATTACCACACTAGCTTGTTAAAACTCCACCAAGCTAAACATCAATAATGATATTTGCACACTAAAATTTTACACCATTTTACACTTGGTGGAGGATGAGCAAATTCTTCGTTAATGTAGTATATCATTTAGTTAATGAGTAATTTGTTCATCATTAACTAAGTTTATAAGTAATCCATTATCAAAACCTATTAATCAAACGATAATTAAGTCTATAAGTAATCGATTATCAAAACTTATTAACTAAACAATAACTTAATCTATAAGTAATCGATTACCTATTAATCAAACGACAACTAAATTTATAAGTAATCGATTATTAAAACCTATTAATTAAACGATATATTATGTTAACAAAAAAAAATATTTATTATATGTAAAAATGATGTAAAAATAAGGTGTGCAAGTATCAATTTCTGCTAAGCATACCGTGTCAGCCCTTAAAATCTCCAAACCATGATACACAACCATGCTCACATAGTCCTAACTCCTAAACCACTCTACGACAGCACCACCTCAAACAGCTACCTAGACCCACTAACACTAAGAGTCTAAGACCATGCACCAGTAGTGTAGACTCCCAAGCCCCTTGAACCAGCGTCCTTCACGGCACACACCATAACCCAAGCATACGCCCATCACCCACGCATATAACCTAGTATTTTAAATTGTAGTTGTAGTTGTGGTTGTTGTAATTGTATAAATTATGAAAAAATGTGACTTATGCAGCCGCAATTATAGTTGCATTTTCAAAATCGTAATATTGTAATTGCAGTTAGGGTTGTGAACCACAACTTAAAACTCTTAATTATAACCTATGCACATACTGTGCTAAACTTTTGTTTCGGTATGCAGTTAATTTCTCTAGCAACTATTATATATACACCCACAAATTTTCAACCAATTTACTCATAATGTAATAATATAAAAAATTAGTATGCCAGTTACGCCATTGTTTTGTTTGTTTTCGAAGAGGTAGCGAATGGTTTGTAATAGTGGTCTCACTCATTCCCATGTTCTTCATGGGCATCTATAGTGCGAAAGTTATAAAGCATTTGGGCCAAAGTCCCATATGGTGTCAGCCAATGTGAATTATAAAGTCTATGCTCCTTTGTTTTCCTAATGAAAAAGAAAAAGAAATTAAAAAAATGAAATTAAAAGTGAAATTATATTTGTTGCATTTGCTAGAGGAGAAATTCTTGTATAGGTCCAAAACTTACCACCTCACTTTTACACACTCACAAATTTTTTTACAACACATTAAAAAAAGGACTCATTGTAGGTGATTTTGACTTAGATTTTGTGAGTGTGTGTAAAAGTGAGTTGGTAAGTTTTAGACCTATGCAAGAATTCCTCTTGCCAAAGTCCCTTACGTGTCTTCATGGATAAGTAGAGGAGTTTAATTTCCATCCAATATTGTAAAGTGTTTTTTACATTGTCATCCAATCATGTGTTACTAAATCATTAAAAGAGTTTGACTATCACAACAACTACTTAGAAAGTATAACTATTTTAATAATGTGTCAACACATTATTGAATGACAGTGTAAAGAAAATTTACACTCACAATAGATAGAAATTAAATTCAAAGTAAATAAGTGTTTTTCTTGATATGTTAGTTTTAGGAATAAAAGAAAAATGATAAAAAAAAGAGTAGAATAACAATAGCTGTTACAATCATTTCCTATGTATTTTGCTTATTTTATTCTATTGATTTATTTAAGAAATTATCCTAGATAAAACTTGATAAGGTTAGTGATTGATAATCATTCCCTTAGGGATAATGTGGAGTCACGTATACCCTTAGTTATTTGGGGTCATGCCTATGACTTTGTGTTATGTTGGATTTTGCTTAGGATAAAATAATAGTTTTGTTTAGCAGCTTTGTAGAGTCATGTATTCTCTTCAACTATTTTGGTTAATTTTATAACCTTGTGTTATATTCAATCCTGTGTATGAATAATTAATTAAAAAATCATTCACTTAGCAGTCATGTGAAGTCATATATTCTCTTAGTTATTTAAGGTTGCATTTTATAGCCCTGTACTATGTTTAATCCTACTTAGGATTAGTTAATTAAAAAAGTCATTCACTTAGCAGTTATGTGGAGTCATGTATTTCAATGGCTATTCGGAATTGCATCTATGTCTTGTGTCATGTTCAATCTTACTTAAGATTAAAAATTCAAATAACCATTCGTTTTCGCAGCCATGTGGTGTCGTGTATTCCCTTGGTTATTTAGTGTTGTATTTATGGCACCCTACTTAGGATTAAAGTTTTGAACAAACAAATAACCTTTTAAAATCCTTAGTTAAAAATAATTAATTTATAATTTTTTTTAAAGAACTATGTGACTTTGACTACCTCTCTATTAGGATACATGGGCATACCAATAAGCCAAACCAATAAATATTTCACTTAGTTTTTTTTTAATATATTATTGTTGTTTAATTTCATTTTTTTACTTTAAGGGGTAAATCAAATATTTTAAAGTTATTAATAATTTACTCAATTAACTTATGATAGCTATTTTAGGGCAAATGTATTAGAATTGCAATAAGATTAAGTTCATAGCCTTTCCTGAATATAAATCGATTCTCAAACCTTATTTTTTCAATTAAATCAAATGAATCATATGAACGTGCAAACCACGTGACCTTACCATTATAAAAAGCAAATTTTTTTTAATTACTTGACTTTCTGGAAGTTTGTTTTGTTATCACTTAATCTCTTGATGTTTGATTTTAAATGCTTGGGGATTAAACTTTGTTTAATTTAATTGATAAAATCAAACATTTTACCGTATCCTTTTTTATAGGCACTAAACATTTAAACCAGTCATATAATTTTTTAGGGAAAACTAAAAGGAATACAATAATTATGTAAAACGTATAATAATCGAGATAAATACATACTTAAAAACATCATTTGAATTTAGATACAATATTCAATATTCATCTAAATTCTATAAGATATAACATATAACCAATTGTACCATATGTATGTATATATGATCTTAGTATTTATTTATTTAAGTAAATAGCAAGAAATGACGAACCATATTAAGAATGAAAGTTGTAAGTTAAAATATAGATTTTTGTTGACAAATCAAAATAATAGATAGCTAAAATAAGTAAGAGAAAGTATATTGTCGCAATTGTCTTAAAAGGCGTCAACAATATGAGAAGACAACTAAAATTTAAAATTAATTTGGAAATCACTACCAATTGCTTTTTCTATTTGGAGTTGATTACAAGTAGGAAATGTATTAGCATTCTATATTATCTATTTTAAGAATGATAACCTATTTAATATAATATTATCTCTAAAGAAATTAAATTGATAAAAAAAAACCTATTTTATTTTATTTTTTTATTTTTACATGTTTCATTTTATCAAACATATTATTAAATATGATAAATGACTTTGATAGAAATGAAAGTATTCCTATTTAATCCAATGGCTAATGGGAGAACGTAAATGGTCCAATGCATAAGTTTGCAACAATTTATTCCTCAAAGCTAATCATTTATTGTTTTAAAGCACACTAATGTAATAAAATGAATATTCATTATTTCTAACATAATAGAAACACTCAAATAATTAATAAAAAACAAATAACATAACAAGCCCATAGAAGAATTAAAATGTTAAACTTGTAGGAATAAATAGGATCATATTATACGAATTTAGAATGCTGATATTTTTACTTACTTGATGAAGACATAATGAATCACTTCTAAGACCTTGAAGCTCCTGAAAAAACAACTGCCAAGTCTTCCTCTGCTTGTTTACTGTCTCCCAAATCACAGCTCTTAATGGGGCAAGTGCAGAATGTCCAAAGGGTAACCGTGTAACGACAGAGGAGACCTAGCCAAGAATTTTATAATAACCCTAAGCACATTCCATCATAGGTTTAAAGGTTACGACCTACACTATTATCTACACAGACCAATATTAGATGTCCACAGCCCATTACAAACTGACCACTAAATTAGTGGGCCTAAGCATCATCAAATGAATCAAAACATTAGCCCGTTTTTGGCAAACTAAAAAATCACAATTAATTGTAACCCATAAAAATTATTAGAAAAAATTCTAACAAAACTAACATATAAAATAAGAATGACAATCATAAATGAGATAGATTAAAACAAGAAAACAAAGGTAAATAATAATTAATCCTAATTACTAATATTATCTAAGTAAAGTCCAACCTCAAGGAAAAGATAAAGAGAGATAACCTAGACTATTTTCTTTTTATTTTTTTGAACAAAAATATTAGTAAGGATAGGGTGAAGCCAGTAATATACTTAAGATCTCAAAGGACAGACATATGTTCACTTAGAGAATTGTGTTCAGAGAATTTCTCTCAACACAAAAGCTACTCATATCAACTTGTCCCTAGGCGACATGGAATATCCTTGGAGAGGATTGACCACCAAATAAAATTATTAACTGAAAAGGAATTCAAATCTGTGAACATGGAATGTGCCTGCTTTATTTGAAACCCTTCAGCCAATTGAGCTAATTCATGTTGACCTCCTAATTTCATTTTAATTGTTATTTGAAATAATCATTTTTAATATATGTACATTTTTTATATGATATACACCTAGCACGTACATTATTTGAATTAAATCAAAAGTTAATGATTCTATTAGTTTTACATTTTTGTAATTTTTAAAATAATTACAAAAATAAAATAAAATATGAATTTTTTTAATTTTTTAATTAAATATTTTTTAAAAATTTAATTGGAAAATTGGGTATTGGTTATAAGTTGAAATTTCTTTAACAATTATCTAATAATTACTAGTGTTGTCAACAAAATATAGTTATCAAAGATTCGAAACAAATGCATCATGTTTGATTACACATTCATTTCACTCAAATATTTTTTTTTTAAATTCTTTTTCCATTTTTTCCTTTCATCCATCCTTTTCTTCAAATGAGAATAAAGAATGTAAGATTATATTTTTTTTTACAAAACATAAATCTTTTTGTTTCTTATCACTTTTTTTTCCCGATTGAAACTTATTATGTGGATGATAAATAGTATATACCTTTATATCCTTTCTTGTGAACCTCACTTCAGATCTAGATCTAATAACCAATATGTTCAATCATTCAAGTGTTTTTTCTTTTTTCCCTTTCATTTTATAATTAAAGTTTAGCTCCACCAATAGTTTAGCAGATAATTTGTTACAATAAAGATAACAAAAATTTAATGTATCAAAGTTCTAGCATATACAAAAATTAAAGTTCAACAACACACCTGGATTTAGAGAATAACAATCGTGATTGCAAAGAAAATTAGATAGTGTCTCTGTAAGAGCAAGAACAGCAAAATTGAACAAGCAAAGAGTAAGAACGAAGAAACCATTACAAAATATAAGTGTTTAACCGCAGTCAAAATGGCGTTTAGCCGCACACGTGCGGTAAGCACATTTTCCAACCGTGGCTAAACGCCTTTTAAAAAAATTAAATTTATTTGAAACTCCCAAGATTATCTATGCATATGGCAGCCTTTCACAAATTATCACAAGGGCAAAGGCATCTATAGCTAGCCTCTAATTGAACATGATGATTATCTCTAAATTGAAGATCATTAGCTGTAAGTTTGGGATAACTAATAAAGATTTATATCAGAAACACTAATGTCATACTGTCATACACAAGTCTAGCAAGACAGAACCTTGGACTTTGTTAACTATGGTGTCTTTATCTCTTTTCAAGCCAAGCGTAGGCAATCTAATAAAAATCTGAACTAAACTAAATTTACTAAAGTGACCAACCAAGTAAGTAGGCAAATGTAAGCTAATCACTCTGACATACAAAATAAATGTTAGCAGAGGGAAAAAAAGACCACAATGCTTCAATTTTTTCTTTTCATAAATAGCTGATTTTATTAGAAAGATGGCAATTAGGCAAACCCAACTACAGTGGAAGTGAGTATACATATTATAGGTCTCAATTTTCATATTCATATTCATATTCTATATATATGTGACTTATCTGTTGCAGATGACAGTGCCTCCTTTCTGTTTTGATGTATTTGATGTGTATCGCCATAAAAGCCCTCTATAATATAACTGAAGTTCTGCCAAGGCCACTTTAGGCTATGAAAACTCTTCCAAATAAAGTTAATGCAAAAAGAAAAATGTAACTAATATGAAAAATAATAGATCTCAAAATCCAATGATAGTTGAAGACAAGAACGTAACTACACAACTTGCTAAGGAAGTAAAATGCAAGAATTCAAATGATTCTCTTCACCTTTGCCGAACCATTTTGTCAAAAACCAAACACGAATACAAAGAAGCTCACAGAGAAAAAGAACCACAGCTACATCATCTAAAAAGAAATTCACAGAGAACACAATTATATATCACTCAAACACAAGTGAGAAAACAAAAAAAAAATTATGAATGACACAAATTGTCATAGAACAACGACGAACTTTTAACTTGGAGAGAGGGATAAAGTTTGAATCAAACACGTACCTGCACCTCGATTTGCTGATGCAATCGAAGAAGATGGTAATTTGTTGCAGATTCAACATTGAAACTGATAAAGAAGAACGATGAGTCCTAGATTTCTAAAAATGAGAACGAGAATCTTTTATAAGCCATGTTATATCTTCATAGCATCATCATAATTATATACAATAAAAAATTAAAAAAACTAAATATTTTATTTATTAATTAAATAATTAAGAGAATTATTAAAAAAATTTATTAAAAAAGATTAGAATTATTCAAAAAATATATTGTTGCATCCTGCACCACGAGCAACACGTTTTCACAGGTAGCGGCGAAGGACATGCGAATTGCCATATACGGGCATTTAATATAGGGCCATAACGTCTCAAATGTGAGATAAGGTAGATATTAAATGTAGAGTAAGACCAAATACCGTTGAGATCAATCTTCTATGAGTAAGATCGGAAATCGAATATGTGAGTCCGTTTGGGTTTCAGTTAAACTGGATGATATAAAAATTATATATATATATATATATAAAAGTAAATTTAATAACATAAATTATAAAAATTAATTATATGTAATGTTATTTATTATTAAATACAATAAAAATAATTTTATTTTGAGAGTAACAGATTTTGATAAAAATAAAATAAAATTTAATCATTATTTTGAAAAAAAGAGTATTATTGTTTATTTAAAAATACTCATAAATTAAAAGTTATAACTTTTGAAAAATAGAGCTAAAAAATATTTAAAAATAATTAAAATTTTTGAAAAAACAATGCAAAAGATCTGAAAAATTTTGAAAAAATGATTTGATGGTTCATTTATGTAATGACACTTTAATGACGATTCAATATCTTTATCAATTATTTAAGTGAAATCGAAAAGAAAACACATCCAATTTTCATTCCGAATGGTCGGTTGGATCCAAATTTTATAAAAAATGGTGGGTTCGATCCATATTTTATAATAATGGTTGAGATACACAAGTTGTGTTGTGCTGTGCAGCATTATGGTTGGGTCCTGGGACCAATCCATTTCAAAAGCAAGTTTCAATTCCATCTTATCAGATTTGTGTTGCAACATTGACTTAAACGTAGCGCTTGATACATGGATTATTTTTTTATTTTTGAGAATTTTTATATAGATTTGTTGGATTCTCATATTTGGTACAAGTTTTGAAAAAATATTTCTATCCAAGAATAATTCTCAGGAATATTTTTTACTCAATATTCTCACTCTTTCATTCTTATGAGGGGAGGTGGGTTTGCAACATTCTCATGGCATAGGAATATTTTTGTCATGTGAAATGTCTAAAATACCTATCCTTTTATTATCATGTTATCAACCAACTATCTCCATGTCATTGTTGGTGACCGCCATCCACCACTACCGACCACCTTCCGTGGCGGCCAGTTATTAGAATCCGGCCACCCTCATCGCCGCCGACAGTTGATAGTGTCGGCAACTTTGACCACTATGCCAGTTACTAAAATTCGGCCACCCTTGTCCCCGCTAGCGATTGACAGTGACCTCGATTGTCGCGTCAGTCATTGAAATCCGACCACTTATATCACCGTCTGCAGTTGACGATTAGTCACTAGAATTTGACTACCCTTGTCAGAGATGGCCAACGACTTCGACTTGTCGCCAGCCATCGGAATTCGGCCACTCGCCATCATCGGTAATTGATAGTCACTGACTTACACCACCACTGGCTCGGTAGCAGTTGAAGTCATTCCCAAAAATGTTTTTGGTTAACCAAACATAGTAATAATCATTCCTGAGAATATCATTCCTGGGAATACCATTCATAGAAATATCATTTCTGAAAATATTTTTTCAAAACTTAAACCAAACGCCTCAAAAGATTTTATCCTTTCCTCGATTGGACTTCTAGTTGATAAAAAGAGTCTTGCTAACACATAGTACTGTTTAAGAATTATTTAATATTTTTTCATAATTTTTTTTAATAAAAATTATTAAATATTGTTTGAATTTTTAAAATATTAAATATTTTATTTTTTTTATTTAATATTTCCTGTTTTGATTCTTTAACCAATATCTTCAGGACACTTGTTAACAATTTTTTTTTATTTGAGTCCCTACACTATTTCACGCCTTACCCCTCCTTGTTTTCATCCTTTTAAAACAGAATCCACCTTAACCCGAACAACCTACATTAGCCACCATTAACCCCAACAACCTATATTAATTCAAGTTGGATAGTGAATTTGCTGGTATTTTCCTCTTTGTCTTTTTCTCCCGGTTTTGCTTTTATATTTTTTTAGCTCAATTTTGTAGAGTTAACTTTACAAAATATTTTTCCTGTTCAGAGTACTCCAACAACAAATACATCAATAACTTGCGTATCTATCACGTATATATAACAAATAACAATGGCTTTCTCAATAGCAACTTTTTTCTTTCACCAGTATATATGTAAGATGTTATCTTGCAAGTAAAATTTATAGAATATAATATTATTGCAGCATGCGCTTAAATGAATTTGTACATATACATTCACTTGGGACATAATAAATAAATGTCATATATTTTCGCTAGCTTTCTTGATACAGCATTATTTTATAGTTTGTAATTTGCTAATGTTGTCTATTTTAGTTCAAATTTGAAAAGTTTCATAGCTAGGTTTGCTTTCCTTATATGTTCACACTTGTTATGAACTTTTTGCTGCATAAATTATCTTTTGTTGGACTGATTATTCGAGTGACTGTTCTACTGCTGATTGCTATTGACCTTAGGGTGGGTAAGCAGAGGCGTTAATAGTGGTTAATAAGGCAGATTCGTTGAGGTAAGGTGGGTTCTGTTTTGAAAGCTTGAGAAAGAGGAGTTGTATGGTGTGACTTGGCAAGAAAAAGCTACGTAATCATACGACCAATCCAATAAAGCAATCATATCGAAAAGAAATTGTAAGGACTCATATATATCCAAAAAAAGAATTAGTGTAAGGACCAAAATTCAAATCACTTAAATTATAGGGACCAAATATTTAATTTAACCAAAATTATATAATTATTATGATTATTAATGACCAAATAATTGAAATAATAGACCATGGAAAAGTAACTTGCAGAGCATGAAAAACTGGGTACTAAGAACCTCAAAATTAATATGATTGATTGTACTAGTAAGACGAGAATTAGAGCCAAAAGGTAATGTTACAATGATCTTACAATTGATAAACAGATCTTTCTGTAACATGAACTTTCAATCTATGAGCAGCATAATGCATATTTTGGCTTGGGAACTACATGTGTAGTATGATATTCATTTTCATCAGAAATGTAGGGTACAAAGCGTAGACATATTCCAAGCAAACAGGTATGGCATATGGCTCATACTTCACACCAAAGCAGTACAAGAACTACCTCAAAACATGGATCATCATCCATTTCTTATTACTACAGACCAAGTAAAGTAGGTTTAAACCAGAAAATACAAAACTAACAACTGACATTTCTGACTTGTAAATATCTAGAAAAGTCTCAATATCTAACACAAATCTAGAAAAGGAGAGAGCTTTAGGTGGAAGAAAACATTCCATCGGTCAGTCCCCCTCGCCAAATATTCTTGTAATTGCTGAATATGTTCCAACAAAAACGCTTACTGCCCCCACAATAATAATCAAAACGCAATTTGTTATCTGAAAATCAAGAGATATAAGTTATTATAGAAACATGCAATAAAATTAGTCTGAGAATACTAAAATGTTTCAAAATGATTTAAAAGAAGACTTGACTTTCTACCTGCACTTTTGATAATCTGCCTTTGTGTAGCTTGAGATAACATGCGCAGGGATAAATTAGTGCCTGTCACGAAACATCACAAACAAATTCATAATGTTGCTTTCATGATTTGCACGAGAATCGTGAACAGGGAGAGAGAACTTACAACTAGCATTGACATGAAAGAACCAATTAGTGCCATCAAAGAACCTGCAGTAAAATTGAAAGAACAGATTATCAAATATCAAACAACACAAATTTGTGCTCCATGGATGTTGCTTGCTCCCAGTTTCCCATAATTAGTGTTGTTCTCAAGGGCTACAGAAGAATATTGAGGGACTGACAAAAATATTGGCATGTCACATTGGAATGTGAATTTGAAACTTAAGAGAATCCTCAGATGCATTAGGAGTATTTAACTTTCCCAATCGTAAGTGTAGAACAAGTGATTGAACTCAATGTAACTTTGATGAAAGTCTCTAAAATTGATTAATTTTAAGAATATGTCTATTGGTCTCCAAAATTTAATGCTAATTTGGATGTGCTTTTTATTGTTAATTATTTTTTTAAAGTACTTTTCTTAAATTTTAGCTTAATTTTTTTTTCTATAACATAAAAAAGTTGTTTAAACACAGAAAAATAATTTTTTTTAAATATTGCATCCAAATATAAAATAATTTTTACATTTAAAAAAATATCTTTTTAAAAAATATCGTATAAAAATATCTTTTCAAAGAAGCTCATCCAAATCGGTTTATATGCACAAGGGTTGGAGGCTTTTTCTTTTTTTGAGTTGACTTTCATGTCATGACTAAAAGATGCAATATGCAAGAAGTTTGATATTGATGTCAGCTCAGAATTTGTGTATGTCATTAAGTGTCCATTTTGAGTCACTCGGTTTAGCAGCAGCTATTTCGAACGGCCTAGGTTCACACTTGAATGGTTTCAGTTTTCCCTGTACCTCCTCTTTCCATAGCCCCCAAAAATTGTTGATGCATGTAACATCAAAAGAATAAAATGTGTCCCTACCAAAGCCAAAGAAGAAAGAAAAAAAACAGGAAAGCCATGCAGAAAGGTACATGACATCAAAACTGTTCTGAAATCAAAGTAATTACCAAAATATGGAATATAGAGGACCACAATCAAACTTGAAAACACTAAAACTGTTCTGACAAGAACCAACATAGCATGACATCTTAGCCTAGGAGATGGGGCGAGTTCCTCTATGCTCAGTGCAATAGGTAATAACGTTAAGGCATATTTCGCCAGTGGGGTCACAACCTATAAAACACATGAATTTGTTAAAAAAATGTCATTTAAGCAAACATAAATTAAGTTGAATGGAAATTGAAATGAAAGCATTCTTATGTTAAACCTACTATTAATTGTTATTGTTGGAAATGAGAAGGGGTTTTAGGAAATTTTGAGGGGAAGGGAAGAGGAGAAAATACTTGAGAGAAGGTTATTCTTTCTTAAGGAGGAAATGTTTTGTATTTTGGCTTGATTACAAACTCATAACCATGACCCCTATTTATACTAGTGGCACCTCCTTAACCAATGGCTAAGATTGTGCCAACACATTTTAATCTAATGGTTACAAATTATCTTCTAGAGATCTCCATACAAATATCAAGTTACTACTAGATTCTAGATTTTTCAATAAACTATTAGGATTTCTAAGGTAGAATTATCTAGAACTTTTTTCTAGAATATGGACTCTTATTAAGGCCCAAATATCAAATGGGCCAAAATCAAGTTTAATTTTCAACAGCCCCCTTAAACTTGATTTTGTCATTCTGATCAAATTTCTCAACTTGATAAAGTCTTCATGCTTTAGTGGCTTGGTGAAGATATCAGCAACTTGATCCTGAGTTTTTACGTACTCCACTTGTACATCCTTTCTCATGATGCATTCTCTAATATAATGATAACGTGTATCAATATGTTTACTTCGATCATGATAGACTGGGTTTTTGGCCAAAGCTATTGCTGACTTGTTATCCATGCCTATCCTTGTTGGCTCCCCTTGTGGCATGCCTAATTCCTTTAATAAATTTCGAAGCCAAATTGCATGGCAAACACACGAGGTAGCAGCTACATACTCAGCTTCACACGTAGAAAGAGTGACAATTGGTTGCTTCTTTGACATCCAAGTGAAAGCAGTGTCTCCCAAGTAGAACACAAACCCAGTGGTGCTCTTTCGATCATCTATATCTCCTCCCCAATCGCTGTCGCTATATCCGACGAGCTTGTAATCATTAGAAAAAGAATAGTATAAGCCAAAGTTAACCGTACCTTTAAGGTAGCGTAGAATTCTCTTTGCAACCTTCAAGTGAAAGGATGTTGGATTCTCCATGTATCAACTCACGACTCCAACTGCATAGAGAATGTCAGGCCTTGTGCATGTCAAGTACCGCAAGCTTCCAACTAAGCTCTTGAAGAATGTTGGATCTACTCTTTCTCCATCTTCTTGCTTTGACAACTTGACTCTACAATCCATTGGTGTGCTTATTGGCTTGCAATTGTCCATGTTGAACTTCTTGAGGATATCTTTTGTGTATGATTCTTGTGAGATGAAGATTCCATCATCATTTTGCTTAACTTCAATGCCAAGGTAGTATGCCATTTGTCCAATATCTGTCATCTCAAATTCATTAGTCATTATCTTCTTGAACTCTTCAAATAGTCTTGGGTTGTTGCCAGTGAAGATCAGATCATCCACATATAAGCACACTATCAAAATGTCTCCTTCTTTAATTTTGACATAAAGAGCGTGCTCATGTGGACATTTGGTGAACCCGTTTTCTTGGAAGTACTTATCAATCCGACTGTTCCATGCTCTTGGCGCTTGCTTCAACCCATAAAGTGTCTTCTTCAACTTGAGAACTTTGTCTTGTTGTCCTTTCACCTTGTATCCCAAAGGTTGCTCGATGTACACTTCTTCCTCGAGGACTCCATTCAAAAAGGCTGACTTCACGTCCATCTGGTGAATTCTCCACTTGTGTTGAGCTGCTAAAGAGATTATAAGTCTTATGGTCTCCAGACGGGTAACCGGAGCAAACACCTCATCATAATCGATCCCAGCCTTTTGACTATATCCTTTTGCAACTAGTCTTGCCTTATATCTTTCAATTTCTCCCTTGGCATTCTTCTTTGTCTTGTACACCCACTTGACACCGATAGCCTTATGCCCTTTTGGAAGGGAGACGAGTACCCACGTGTCGTTCTTCTCAATAGCTTTAATTTCTTCATCCATAGCATCTCTCCATCTTTTATCTTGCGCAGCTTCTTCAAAGTTCATAGGTTCACAGTTTGCAAAGAGACAGAATAGGGTGAGGTTGTCCATTCTCTCAATTTCCTCATAAAAGTCTTGAAGGTTTCGTGGTGGTAAGGCCTCAGTTTTATCAAAGAGATCTTGAAGACTTCTATAACGCGTCACAATCCTATCACTCCCAGTGTCTTCCGAAGTGGTTGATGTTGGTGAGGAGATCTCTTGTTGAGCTTCTCTAGATGTTTGTTTTTCTTCAAACTGAGGAAAGAAATTGTATTCCTTTTCACGAGCTCCAAAGTCTCATTGTCCTTCTTCATCAAAGATGACATCTCTGCTAACTTTAATCTTGTTGTTGTTTGGGTTATAAACCTTGTAACCTTTTGAGCTTGAATCATAACCGATGAAGATGAATCTCTCACTCTTGTCGTCAAGTTTGGTTCTTTTCTCATCTGGGATATAGGCATGGGCTACGCTTCCGAAAACTCTCAAGTGTGAGATACCAGGCTTTCTTCCACTCCATGCTTCTTGTGGTGTCTTTCTCAATACACTTCTTGTTGGAGATCGATTAGATAGATAGACTGCACACGCCACAGCTTCTGCCTAAAATTCTTTTGGAAGGTTCTTGCTTTTGAGCATGCTTCAAGTCATATCAAGGATTGTTCGATTTTTTCTTTCTGCCACACCGTTTTGTTGGGGGGATCTTGGAACCGTCAGGGGTCGTCTGATTCCATTCTCTTCACAAAACTCTTGGAACTCTTTAGAAGTGAATTCTCCACCTCGATCAGTCCTCATGGCTTTGATCTTCCGACCACTTTCTTTCTCTACTTCAGCTTTGAACTTCTTGAAGGCAGTGAAAACTTCTGATTTCTGTTTCAAGAAATAGACCCATGTTTTTCTTAAAAAGTCATCAATGAAAAGGAGAAAGTAATTATTTTTACCAAGTGAGCTTGTCTTAATTGGCCCACAAACGTCAGCATGTATGAGCTCGAGCGGCTTCTTGGCTCTTGAGTTTGACTCCTTTGGAAAACTCATTCTGAATTGTTTTCCAAGTAAACATCCTTCACAAAGTTGATCGGGGTGGCTGATAGAGGGTAGGCCTCTCACCATCTTTTGCTTTGACAGCAAACTTAATCCTCCAAAGTTTAAGTGCCCAAAACGAAAATGCCAAAGCCAAGATTCATCGTTGTAGCAAGCTTTGAGACATCTTGCTACATCATTTTGGATATTCAATAGGAACATCCTATTTCTTGACATCGGTACCTTGGTTATGAGATTATTTTTCCCATCTCTAATGGAGAGACTGGAATCTTTCATGTGAATATCATAGCCCTTTTCTAAAAGTTGTCCCAAACTCAAAATATTGTTCTTCATATTTGGGACATAGTAGACATTTGAGATAAATTCATGTTTTCCATCTTTCATGCGGATTAAGATCTTACATTTTCCTTTCACTGGAATCTTGGACTCGTCACCAAACGAGACATTGCCACTTACTGATTCATCAAGATCCACGAACATGCTTCTTTTTCCGCACATATGGTTGCTTGCGCCGGTGTCAAGGTACCATGTGTTTTCTTGGCTTCCTTCATTGCCTCCACGTGCTAGCAGCACTGTTTCAAACTTCTCATCCTTCTCCTCCACATAATTGGCTTCCTCCTCGACTCTATTCTTGAAAAATCTACATTCTGAAGCGTAGTGGCCAAACTTCTGACAATTATAGCATTGAGTTTGAGATTTATCATACCTTGTACTTGAATGTCCTCTTCCACGTCCTCTTGTTGAACTTTCTCCTTTCTCGTAACTATTGTTGATGAATCTTGAACACCGTCCACTATTGTGACGTCCGAACTGTCCTCGTCCTCGACCTCGGCCTCTACCTCGACCTTGTTGGCCTCTCTCATTTCTATGACTTTCTTCCTTTTCTTTTAGTTGCATTTTGAAGAGTTTCTCAATTATTTCTTGCTTCTTTTTGTGCTTCTCTTCATAAGCTTGCAATGATCCTTAAAGTTGTTCGATCATCATAGCCTCCAAATCTTTGGTTTCCTCAATTGTCACAACAATATGTTCGAATTTTGGATCCAAAGAACGTAGTATTTTCTCCATAATCCTTACATCTTCTAACTTCTCACCATTTCTTTTCAGTTGATTTGAAACAGCGAGAATTCTTGAAAAATAATCGGAAATGGACTCGGACTCTTTCATATGTAAGGATTCAAACTCACCTCTTAGAGTTTGGAGACGCACCTTCTTTACTTTGTCTTCTCCTTTGCAACAGGTTTGAAGCTTCTCCCATTCCTCCTTAGCGGATATTGCATTGGAAATCTTCACAAACTCATCTTCATCCAATGCTTGGTAGATGAGGAAGAGAGCTTTTTTGTCTCTCTTTCTTGAATCCTTCAAAATTTCTTTTTGTGCTTGAGATAGTGAAGCCTCATCTTGTGACTCCTTATAGCCTTTTTCAACGATCTCCCAAACATCATGTGCTCCAAGAAGAGCCTTCATTTTGATACTCCAATTATCGTAGGTGCTCCCCTTTAGAAGTGGGACTTGGAAGGATGCCGCGCCATTGCTTGCCATGACTATTGACGGATTTCGTATCAGAACCTAAGCTCTGATACCACTTTGTTGGAAATGAGAAGGGGTTTTAGGAAATTTTGAGGGGAAGGAGAGAATACTTGAGAGAAGGTTATTCTTTCTTAAGGAGGAAATGTTTTGTATTTTGGCTTGATTACAAACTCATAACCATAACCCCTATTTATACTAGTGGCACCTCCTTAACCAATGGCTAAGATTGTGCCAACACATTTTAATCTAATGTTTACAAATTATCTTCTAGAGATCTCCATACAAATATCAAGTTACTACTAGATTCTAGAATTTTCAATAAACTACTAGGATTTCTAAGGTAGAATTATCTAGAACTTTTTTCTAGAATATAGACTCTTATTAAGGGCCAAATATCAAATGGGCCAAAATCAAGTTTAATTTTCAACAGTTATTTCCTACAAGAAAGCAAAAGGCATTTAATTTTGCTATCTTACAGTTGTCCAGGTAGCGATTTTGGATGCATATAATTCTTTGGGCATGTTTAAGGTAAACTGAGATTCAACTGAGTCACCAAACGTCAAATAGCCAATTGTTGCTACACCCATGTACATAACCAGACAAAAGGTAAAGCTGCAGAAGGGAAACAGATCAGCAATGCTCTCAAGCAAAACTAATGAAATACTGATTGTAAACCAGAAAAAAAATAGTGATCAATGTCAGACTAACCTACATCAATGGTTAGTTCCTTGATTATGCCAAGTTGAGTGAATAGCATAAGTGAATTGGGTCAATGCTGTGCAAAATTCAATAGAGGATTTTATGCTTACCTGACAAATAGAACTGATGGGAATTTAGATGGTTCCTTCAGGGAAGAGTAGATGTTTGGAAAAACTGCATGGCCAGCAAAGCCAAAACCGTAGAGACCAACTGACACAGATAGGTTTGCAAGGTCTAAAGCCTTTCCTCCTGGCTTAAATCCAACTTGGTCTATCACCCCAACCCACAACAAGCATAATGTGACCATTATTGTTGCAAATATTCCTCCAACTGAGCACGAAGGTAACAGATGTTAGCGGCTAAACTTGAAATAAAGAATTAGGAAAATAATATAAGGGGAAAAAGAAACCTGAAATATAAGAAAGCAGGCTTAGATTTCGCAGCCAAACTGTTGGTAGAACAATAAGGGCTGCTGCGATGGCAAACGTCTCAT
The DNA here is from genome assembly GCA_023212625.1 of Styphnolobium japonicum. Lineage (NCBI taxonomy): Eukaryota > Viridiplantae > Streptophyta > Magnoliopsida > Fabales > Fabaceae > Styphnolobium > Styphnolobium japonicum. The sequence continues at coordinate 21,464,612 of JALBWW010000014.1, forward strand.
GAGTGCCAAAATCAATCCCAGCCAATCTGATGTGGGTGTTAGGAAACAGTAATGAAAGGTTATCGCTCATTAGTATTATATACTCAACACAAGAAGCCTACACACAAGAGCTATTCACCTTTCAGTACATATGGGAATCAATAGAGCAAGAGAATATAAACGATTGCAAATAGAAGAAATTCTTGCACTTACATACAGTTCCATATATAAAATGATCTGCATTTAGACAAAAGAATGTTGTCAGCTTTCCCATTATATATATATTCACAAACACACACACACTGGTTGTATATGCCTAGTGAAGTTATTATCTGATACTTGTATAGATAAATTAAGATAATAAGTAAGAAATCACATTCTCTGTTGTACTCACCGCGATCCCTAGGCGACCACCTATTCCAAAAGCAGCCTGGCCAATATCTGGGTAGGTTTGGAGTCCAGGATGGCTTTCTAAACATTTCTTCAATAAAATTCCAGTATAACAGCAAATGACAGAAAACATTAGAAGTATTATAAGGCTCAACCACCCTCCTTCTTTTACTGCATATGGAATTGCAAGAACTCCTATCCCACATAATATATTGGTCCCTTCATAGAATTTTTTTGTTATGTAAGCCCTCGGAGAAAATAGAGGAAATTTTGCATAAGACAGTCTCATCTACATGACTTTGGCAATGAATTCAGATTTAAATAACTAAAATTTTTTGTCATGTATACCTTAAAATCAGATCTCTACTTGTTTTTCGTTCACACAAGTGAAATATTTTCATTGCAAGTTTACATTGTAACTAGAGGAAGAAAAACTACTACAGGAAAGATTTGAAATAAGATAAAGGGGGTAGAGGACATGGATCTAACTGCCACAATCTGTAAGATATATTAGTAATTCTTTGGAGATGAAAAATTGTACAATGAAGATGATAATCACCATTAAGGACTGATTGTGCAAATGAACATTGCTGCTGTGGTGGTGGCAATTCACTAGCAGAAAATTTTGAACTGCTAAATACAAGTGATGGCACTGGTGGTGTTGAGGTAGGCTCCTCTTGTTTGAATGAACTTGTCTCGGAAACAAGAGGTTTAGTCAAAGAAGAATCAGATTGGCATTTCTGAGATCTCTTGAATGCTGTAGAAAGAGAGTTAATTGTCCCTGTCGAACCAATTCTCCTTAGGAAAGTAACTCCGGGTGGTGTTACATTAGTTATCATGTCCATAGATTGCCTGCTCATATAGGACAAAAGGGATTTAGGATTTTACTGCTTACAGATAAAGTCTCGTAATGAGAAGGCAAAATTTTCTAGATGAATTATTAATGCATGCATAAAATTGAATGTATATATAACAAAGTGAAAAAGTGCTGGCATAAGTTCACACAAGAAAACAAAACTCAAATAACAACCATTAACAAATGAAATTACTTATAGCTTTGAGGCCACGAGGGACTAGTGATGGCAATGTCGTTGGACAAATTAGCTGAGTTATCTGACTCGGTGTCTTCGTCCAAACTTTGAAACACCTCTGCCTGGTTTTCTTCATCGACAGTTTGGAAGTCATGTTCCTCACGATCAGAACCCAGATCTTCACCTAGGTTCATCTCACCTCTCCTCATGCCAGGCCACACCCTTGCAAGAGATTGTAGGGTTGTTTTCCTTTCCTTTTGACGTAAAAAGAGAAAGAAAGAAAAAACAAATAAGTTACTTACTTGGAATTGAAGGTTCAAAGAAAATGTTGATATTGCATTGGAAAACGTTGGCACGCAGAAGTTTGCTTAAATGGAGCTGATAGCTTGTGATTTTCTGGTTTTCTTTATCGACCTAGACACTCGCTATTAATAGGAAACCATGTAAGACACAGTTGAGCAATAAATTTGGAACTGTTATTTGTTGTTTTTGTAAGAATCATAAAATACAAAATATATGCCTTACTTGTTCCAGTTTATATAACAAAAGTACTTATATATATATATATATATATATATATATATGGGGAGGGATCAACTTACACCGGTGTAAGACTTGATCACTCTTACGCCACTCAATAACTTTTTATTGAATAATTTTCTTACAAAATCCACCGTTAGATTGAAAGTTTCTATCATATAGATCATTTGTGTCAAATTTTAAAAAAATTGAATATCAATAAGACTATAATCAAATAGTTCATATTTTCATATATTTCAATAGTTTATATTTACGTTAATTTTGATGTATATCAATGAGTCACAAAACAATTTCGGATTAATGTAAAATTTAATAGATATGATCTACATGATAGAAACTTTCAATCTAACGGTGGATTTTATAAGAAAGTTATTCAATAAAAAGTTATTAAGTGGTGTAAAAGTGATCAAGTCTTACACCAGTGTAAGTTGATCCCTCCCCTATATATATATATATATATATATATATATATATTAAAAAAATTACATCCAAACGAACACTATGTGCTATTACTCAAACGATAGAACTTGTATTTTCTTTTTCTTTTAATGACTTAAATTGCAATGTGCACCTTACAGAATCATGACCCTTTTATGTTACGCCATTCTTTTTTAAATGTATGTTACAAACAATACTTGTTTTGTCTTGTCTTATTACTTATTACATAAATGGTATAATTCACCTTTTCTTTTTCTTTCATAATATTTTTCAGTGAATTTTTCAATTTTTCATCTAGAACGTTCAAAAGATAATTTAAATGTTTTTAACGTAATGTGTATAATTTTTCAGAGAACTGCCATATTACATGAAAGTTTTTCCACAAAAAAATCTACGAATGACGTGGCATAATTTACTCACAAGAACTCTTCTATTTTTCGCTCAACTAAAATATAATAAATAAAATCAAATATTTGACAAACAGCAAACACGACTGCCAAGTCATTCGTAAGGTCTTTTACGAAATTATTTTTGTAACATTTAACATTTTCCTTTTTCAAATCTAGGTTCCAAAACTTTTCTATTATGGGTTAAATGATACAATTTCATATTCATAAAATGCTTAGTAAAAATACGTTTGGTTTTATATTGATTTTTATTTCTAGAAATCATACATTAATTACAAAATAATAATTAATACGGCTATACTTAATTTTTACCTGAAATTATAATATTATATGCTAAATATATATCTTTTTGGGAAAAATAGATTTTTTCCTCCTCACTATAGTTTTTTCTCAACTTACTCTCATAAGTTTTTTAATCACTGAAGTCTCATGAGGTTTAATTTTATGTAAAAACGTTATGTTTTTTAGTTAAATCAAATTGAACATACGAACGTGCATGCCTCATGACCTAACCGTAATAAAAAATGAACTTTTTTTTATTACTTAACCCTCTTGAAGTTTTTTTTTTTATCACATATGTCTTGTTAATAAGTTCCTGGTGTTCAAATTTGTTTAATTTAAATAGAAAAGTAATGTTATTATTTAAAACCAAACTTCAAGAGGTTAAGTAATAAAAAAAAATTTCATGAGAGTAAGTTGAGAAAGATCTATACTTTAAGAAATAAAATGTATTTTATCCTATCTTTTTTTATAAGCACTAAATATTTAAACCAGTCATATAATTTTTAAAGGAAAATTAAAAGGAATACAATAACTATGAAAAACGTATAATAATCGAGATAGATATATACTTAAAAACGTCATTTGAATTTAGATATAATATTCATATAAATTCTAGAAGATATAACATATAATAAATTGTACTATGTATATATGATCTTCGTATTTATTTATTTAAACAAATAGCAAGATATGACGACGAGCTATATTAAGAATGACAGTTGTAAGTATATATATATATATTTTTGTTGACAAATTAAAATAATAGATAGTTAAAATAAGTAAGAGAAAGTATATTGTTGCAACCGACGCAAAAAAGCGTTAACAATGTGAAGAGATAATTAAAATTTAAAATTAATTAAGGAGTTACCACTAATTACTTTTTTTATTTGAGAATGAAATGGTGCAATTAAATACTAAAAAAAATTAGTATGCATTCCAGAATTTAAATTCAATGATTGATTACAAATTCGAAATGTATTAAGTATCTTAAATGGTCCAATTTAAAAATAATTACCTATTTAATCTAATTAATATTATTAGCTAAATGAATTAAATTGGACCAAAAAAAATATTTTTTAATTTTTAATTTTACATGTCCCATTTTATTAAGTGTATTATCAAAAATGATAAATGATTATGATAGAGATAGGTGGCTAAATAGGTAATCCTATTTAATCCAATGGCTAATGGAAGAACATAATTGGTCCTATGGCTAAGTTTGTAATAATTTAATCCTCGAATAAGATAATCATTTATTGTTTTAAAGCACATTAATGTAGTAAAGCGAATATTCATTATTTCTAAAAGAAAAATATCAATAAAAGAATAGTCAAATAATAAATAAATAACAAATAACATAAAATACCAATAGAAGAATTAAAATGTTAAACTAACAAATAAAATAAGAAGAGTTTAATTTTAATTTATTGTAAGTGTATTAAGAAACTATATACTATTAAGTTTTAAGGATGGTCTTAATGGTTCCTTTCCATAATGAATTCACGAATCTAACTGGCTTTTTATAATAAAAAAATTGCATTGCAATACTTAGTACTTACTGTGAACCAAGTCCTAGAAATTGCACTATGATGAGTTGATGTGAAGCATGAAAGAGAATCGATAAAAATATACTTAATAAAAAATTATTAAATTATATAAATAAATTAAGTTTTATATTGATATAAGTTTATATATATAAATTATGTCAAAAATATATTTTTTGATTATTATATTTGGCATTCTATTAATTTGGGTTTTTATTTAAAGATATTGATTTATAGTTGTTCTTATTAATTTAAAATGAATATTATTGTCGAAATTAGAGATTAACTCTTCTAATTTTGAAAAGTACGTGTAGAACATGCAATATTTGTTGGCAAGCAGATGAATTTTAAAGGAAAATTTTTAATATACTCTCAACAATTTTTTAACTGTTCAAATTTAATTTAGAGTAAATATCTATAAGCGTTACTAAGAGTTTCTCGAACTGAAATAAGAAATTGAGGCATGAGCGAAGAAGTCTCTCTATTTCTCTGTGTTTTCTGATCTCTCATTTTTAATCTCCATATTTCACTATAAGAAAAGTATGGATTTCCAGAGGCCAAATTCACTGGAAATTCGGCACAATCCTTCGAAAAAGCTAATTTCCAACAAGCACTTATTCGTTGGAAATCAGCTTAACGAAGATATATTTTTGGCAGCTTTTTTTTTCCCTCTGTTAAGGAAATTTCGGACGGGCATCGGTCAAAATGAACTTTAGGAAGGATTACGAAAAACTTTTTATCGGAAATTCAAACTTTTTAAAAAATAGTTTTTTTAAAAAAAAAATTAAAGAAGAAGAAGAAGAAGAAGAACTTTAAGAAGGACTATGAAAAACTTTTTATCGGAAATTCAAACTTTTTAAAAAATAATTTTTTTAAAAAAAATTTAATCTTTTTAAGAAGAAGAAGAAGAATTTTAGGAAGGACTACGAAAAACCTTTTATCGGAAATTTAAACTTTTTAAAAAATAATTTTTTTTAAAAAAAAAATTTTATCGAAAATTTAAACTTTTTAAAAAATAGTTTTTTTAAAAAAAAATTAATCTTTTTAAGAAGAAGAAGGAGGAGGAGGAGGAGGATCAAGGAAGGAAGCGGAAATAAGGGTGGATGAGAAGAAGAAGAAGAAGCGAAAATAAGGGTGGACGAGGAGGAGGAGTGGAAATAAGGGTGGAAGAAGAAGAGGAGGAGGAGGAGGAGGAGGATCAAGGAAGAAAGCGGAAATAAGGGTGGAGGAGGAGGAGAAGGAGGAGGAGGAGGAGGATGATCAAGGAAGGAAGCGGAAATAAGGGTGGATGAGAAAAAAAAGAGAAGAAATGAGAAAAAGAAAGAGAGAGCTAAACTAGCTTCCGAGTTTATGACGAACAAAAAATATTTATAATTTTTTGAAAAAAAAATTTCGACAGGCTAAAGCTGTGAATTTTTTTTTCCTTCTCAAAGAGGAGAAGGAGGAGGATCAAGGAAGGAAGCGAAAATAAGGGTGGATGAGAAGAAAAAAAGAAGAAATGAGAGAAAGAAAGAAAGAGCTAAACCAGCTCCCGAGTTTATGACGAACAAAAAATATTTATAAATTTTTGAAAAAAAAAATTCGACAGGCTGAAGCTGTGAATTTTTTTTTCCTTCTCGATGATGGCGTAAATCTTTAAAAATTGTTTTAAAATTTATTTAATTTTAAAAAAAATTCCCGGCTGACTTTTACGACGACCTAGGCAGCAGTAATTTTTTTTTTTAATTTGGAGGATTGCTGGAAATCTTTATGGATTTTTTTAAATGTTTCCTGCCTTGCGCGATTTTTTTTTTTTTTGAATTTGTCGTTTTTTAAAATTTCTTTCCAGTAGCCTAGGCTCGGAAATTTGTTAGAATTTTTTTTTTCTTTTAAGTGTCTGGCGATCATGCCACCAAAACGTTGGAGGCTGCCACTAAAAAAAATAAAATTCAGTGATCCCAAGTCTGCTGGAAAATGGCCATTTTTTTTAGTGTTCTCCTTTTTGTGCTTTCTGAGGCCTCTTTAAATATATAATCCTAATTACTAATTATCTAGGTAAAGTTTTACCCCAGGCAAAAGATAAATAGAGAATTCAATCCTAATAATTACTAGAGCTGTCAAAAAAATATAGTTATAGATTGGAAACAAATGGCATCATGTTTGATTACACATTCATTTCACTCAAATATTAAAAAATATATATTTTTCCATTCATCCATCCTTTTCTTCAAATGAGAATATAAAAGGGTAATATTTTTTTTACAAAACAAATAAAAAATTTTTCTAGTCACTTTTTTTTGGATTGAAACTTATTACGTGGTTGATCAAGAATATGTACCTCCTTTCTTGTGAATCTCACATCAGATTTCTAGTTTCTTATAACCAATATATGTCCAATCACTGAAGTGTTTTTTTTTCTTTCGTTTTATAATTACTTTTTTAGCTCCACCAATAGTTTATCAGATAACTTGTTACAACAAAAGATAACAAAAAAATGTATCAAAGTTCTAGCAAATACAAAAATTAAAGTACAACAACATACCTGGATTTAGAGAATAACAATTGGTTGAAAATTTTTTTTGACGGTGTCTCGTTAAGAGCAAGAACAGCGAAATTGAACAAGCAAAGTGTAAGAACGGAGAAACTTAGACAGTATCTCACTAGCAGCAACAAAAAAGGCAACAACATAAAATGGGTATCAAAGTTGAAAGAAGTTACAACACAAGATGGGAATAAGAAGACAACTCTGACAAAAATGAAAATGCTGGTGCCATGAAGGAAGCTTATATAATGCTTCAAAGTTAAATAAGAAAAAAAAAACAAAAGACATTTGATAATGAGTGTGGCCATAGAGCACTCATTAAGGAATTAAAATAAAATAATATGTAAATAAAATAATTAGAAATATTTAATATTTCAATAATTTAAAAAGTATTTAATATTTTTTAAGTAATTATTTATTAAATAATATTAATAATTTGAGGTATTAAATATTTCTTAAATAATGTTTTAAAAATACTAAGATCCCGTTTCACACACTTGATAGTATAAGATAGTAGTATAAGACCACATAATATCCGTCTTCTTCGGTGAAAGTAGTGAAGTTTTTCATTTTCATTTTTTGATTTTTTAATATAAAAGAATAGTTTTATTCGTTATATTAAATAAATATTTATGTATATAAAACTATTCTTTTATATAAAAAAAATCAAAAAATAAAAATGAAAAACTTTACTACTTTCACCGAAGAAGAATTAGTCTTCCTTCTTGGAAAAATGCCAATGGAACCTTCGTCCATGGAGGGGAGCGACACGAAAAAACAAAAAGGTTCAACTAAAACAACCCACCAAACCCCTTAGCACTGCGTACCCACCAAACCTTTGATATTGAATGCGTCCTTGAAATTGTTGATGAGGCATTTTTCGCCTTTCATATTGAAGCCGTCTTTGCAATTATTCAAACCCTTTTGAGAATTCTTGCAGAAGGGGTAGAGGGGAGGGGAACAAGTGTGGTGTAATTAGGATGCCCTGCCACGTTGCAACGGTGGCTCTGGAGTGGCTTGCGGGCTTCATAATGAAAGAGATAAAAGTTGAGGAGAGAGATAAAGAGAAAGAGTTACAAGAAAATTACTCTAGTATCATTTTTTTTTAAGTATTAATATGAGTAAATTGTTAAGTATTTATTAGTTATTATTTATATTTAATAAATTTTTAAATATTTATTATGAAACTAACACTCAATAAATAATTAATAACTCACCTGAGTATTAAATCTATCATGATACTATAATAACTCTGAGTTAAAATAGATTTGTTATCGGGTCTTAGTAGTGAGGGAGATGATAGAATTATTAGGTCATAGTAAGATAAAAATGTTTGACCTGATTTAGCTATATTATCATGTGGATAAAAAACACTTATTAAGTCTTGATAATATTTTTTTTATACTATTAAATCTTTCTAATATGGTCCACCAAACATAGCCTTATAGAGTAATATTATATTCTCATAATATCTTCATAATTACTTAGAATAAAAAATATTAAATAAAAAAATAAATATATTTAATATCTTAAGAACTTAAAATGTATTGAATACTTTATTAAGTTTAATTATTCAAAGTGTTCTGAGGGCATTGTTTAATAAACATGTAATAATTTTTAATAAATTCTCTTAATTACTTAATGAAAAAAATATTAAATAATTTTAAAATTTTTAAGATATTAAATATTTTACTATTACATTTAATATGTTTAATTTTAATTTTAATTTTTTAACTAATGTTGTAAAGGTACTCAATATTTAATAGTAAATACCTATTTTATTTTTAAATAATTAAAAAATTATTAAGACGTTTGATTAAGAAGATATAATAATTATTTAAAAAAAAATAGATTTTTTAAGTAATCCAAGAGCAACACGCTTTCACAGGTATTAGGGAGAGGAGTGCAGGGATATGCGAATTGCCACGTTCAGTTATAATATAAGAAAAATGAATTTATAGATCAATTTGTATGGGATAATTATTCTTTGGTTTGATTTAGAAAATTAATTAAATATTTAATAATATTAATTAATAATTTACATACTGTTAATCACGTATTAAGTATTAAAATGAAGATAATTTATTAGTTAATCATATATAAATTATTAGTTAATCTAATTAAATATTTAATTAATTTTTTAAGTCGAACTAAACTAGTATTATCTTTCATTCTCCCTATAATATATAGCCACAACGGCTCAGCTGGGATAAGTTTAGAAATTAAAGCCAAAGTTTCCTAAGTGATGGTTGGTCGTGGGAAGCAAGTTTATTTTCGTAGAATAAAATATAAGTTTAAATTTTAATAAAAATTATTTTGATTAAAAAATAATAAAAATTATTGTACTCTGTACTGCTACCGTGGATTAAGCTTAAAGAGTCTAATTTATAAGAATATTGTTATATGCCACTCAATTTAAAAAATTAATTACGATAGTTGGAAGAAAAAAAAAAGTCAAATGTTTATGAGATACACTTGTGGTGTTGTACGGCATTATGGTCAAATGCATTTTAAAAGCAAGTATCAATTTCGTCTTATCAGATTTGCGTTGCAGCATTGGCTTAAAGGTTTCGTCCTTTCCTCATTTCAGAAATGGTAAAAAGATTGGACTTCTATTTGGTAAAAAGGTTACATTAAATATTTACTCCCTAAAATTTTGTGTGATTTACAATATTTTAGTCCCTTCCATCACCTCAAATTATAATGCCGTGAGATTTCGTCTAACTTATCCCTCCCAATTTTCAGCCTGAGCCCCCACCTTAAACCCAACAACCTACCTTAACCACTATTAAGGCCTCTGCTGACGTACCATAAAATCTTCTGAAGCCAACGTAAAACAACCCATGTGTTCCCCTTTCAAATCGGAGCAAAGAAATTAATAAAAATATGTGGGGCAGAGGGTATAATACATAAAATCTTCTGAAGCCAACGTAAAACAACCCATGTGTTCGCCTTTCAAAATCAGAGCAAAGAAATTAATAAGAATATGTGGGGCAGATGGTATTAAATCATTGGTTCAGAATGAAGGAGGATGTGTCACAACGTTACTTGACTGAGCTGATGGAGAGGTGTATGATGTAGTATGTACTTGGTTAATTGGTTTCTTAGTCAGTTTAAGTGAAATCCCCCAGAGTTCTGCCAGAAAATACTGATCGAGAAAGATAACGCCATTATTGCCATATAAGCTTCGAGATGTTTGCTTCTTGCTATGATATTGAAGTGGGAGCAAGAGTGGTGATGTCAAGAGTAAAGTCATTGTGTATTTTGTGCCAATACTATGTGAGAATGGGTAGTGAATTTTCTGATATTTTCCTCTTTATGTGCTTTTCTCCCAGTTTTGCTTTTATGTTTTTCTGGGTCAATTGTGTAGGTACTTTAACAACAAATACATCAATAAATTTTGTATCTGTCACTTATATATAACAAATAACAATGGTTTCCTTAGTAGCAATGTTTTTATTTCAGCAGTATATGATGATGTTATCTTGCAAGTAAAATCTATAGAATATAATATTATTGTAGCATGCGCTTAGAAAAATATATACATATACATTCACTTGTACAGAATGAATAAATGTCATTTATTTTCGCCAGCTTCTTGATACAACACTATTCTATAGTTTGTAATTTGCTGATGTTGTCTATTTTCGTTCAGATTTGAAAACTTTCATAGTTATGTTTGCTTTCCTTGTATGTTCACACTTGTGATGAACTTTTTGTTTCATAAATTATCTTTTGCTGGACTGATCATTCAAGTGACTGTTCTACTGCTGATTGCTATTGACCTTATGGTGGGTTAGCAGAGGCGTTAATGGTGGTTAAGGCAGGTTCGTTGGGGTAAGGTGGGTTCTGTTTTGAAAGGCTGAAGGTGTAAGGTGTGACATGACAAAAGAAAGAAACCAAGTAATCATATGACCAGTCCAATAAGGAAAGAAATTGTAAGGAGTTAAATATAAAAAAATTAGTGTAAGGAACAAAATCCAAATCACTGGGAGCAAATATTTAATTTAACCAAAATTATATAATTATTATGATTATTAATGACCAAAAAATGGAAATAATAGACCATGGAAAAGTAACTTGCAGAGCATGAAAAACCGGGTACTAAGAACCTCAAAATTAATATGATTGATTGTACTAGTGAGACGAGAATTAGAGCCAAAAGGTAATGTTACAATGATCTTACAATTGATAAACAGATCTTTCTGTAACATGAACTTTGAATCTCTGAGCAGCATAATGCATATTTTGGCTTGGGAACTACATGTGTAGTATGATATTCATTTTCATCAGAAATGTAGAGTACAAAGCGTAGACATATTCCAAGCAAACAGGTATGGCATATGGCTCATACTTCACACCAAAGCAGTACAAGAACTACCTCAAAACATGGATCATCATCCATTTCTTATTACTACAGACCAAGTAAAGTAGGTTTAAACCAGAAAATACAAAACTAACAACTGACATTTCTGACTTGTAAATATCTAGAAAAGTCTCAATATCTAACACAAATCTAGAAAATGAGGGAGTTTTAGGTGGAAGAAAACATTCCATCAGTCAGTCCCCCTCGCCAAATATTCTTGTAATTGCTGAATATGTTCCAACAAAAACGCTTACTGCCCCCACAATAATAATCAAAACGCAATTTGTTATCTGAAAATCAAGAGATATAAGTTATTATAGAAACATGCAATAAAATTAGTCTGAGAATACTAAAATGTTTCAAAATGATTTAAAAGAAGACTTGACTTTCTACCTGCACTTTTGATAATCTGCCTTTGTGTAGCTTGAGATAACATGCGCAGGGATAAATTAGTGCCTGTCACGAAACATCACAAACAAATTCATAATGTTGCTTTCATGATTTGCACAAGAATAGTGAACAGGGAGAGAGAACTTACAACTAGCATTGACATGAAAGAACCAATTAGTGCCATCAAAGAACCTGCAGTAAAATTGAAAGAACAGATTATCAAATATCAAACAACACAAATTTGTGCTCCATGGATGTTGCTTGCTCCCAGTTTCCCATAATTAGTGTTGTTCTCAAGGGCTACAGAAGAATATTGAGGGACTGCCAAAAATATTAGCATGTCACATTGGAATGTGAATTTGAAACTTAAGAGAATCCTCAGATGCATTAGGACTATTTAACTTTCCCAATCGTAAGTGTAGAACAAGTGATTGAACTCAATGTAACTTTGGTGAAAGTCTCTAAAATTGATTAATTTTAAGAATCTGTCTATTGGTCTCCAAAATTTAATGCTAATTTGGATGTGTTTTTTATTGTTAATTATTTTTTTAAAGTACTTTTCTTAAATTTTAGCTTAATTTTTTTTCTTTAACATAAAAAAGTTGTTTAAACACAAAAAAAATGATTTTTTTAAATATTGCATCCAAATATAAAATAATTTTTACATTTAAAAAAATATCTTTTTAAAAAATATCATATAAAAATATCTTTTCAAAGAAGCTCATCCAAATCGGTTTATATGCATAAGGGTTGGAGGGTTTTTCTTTTTTTGAGTTGACTTTCATGTCATGCCTAAAAGATGCAATATGCATGAAGTTTGATATTGATGTCAGCTCAGAATTTGTGTATGTCATTAAGTGTCCATTTTGAGTCACTCGGTTTAGCAGCAGCTATTTCGTACGGCCTAGGTTCACACTTGAATGGTTTCAGTTTTCCCTGTACCTCCTCTTTCCATAGCCCCCAAAAATTGTTGATGCATGTAACATCAAAAGAATAAAATGTGTCCCTACAAAAGCCAAAGAAGAAAGAAAAAAAACAGGAAAGCCATGCAGAAAGGTACATGACATCAAAACTGTTCTGAAATCGAAGTACTTACCAAAATATGGAATATAGAGGGCCACAATCAAACTTGAAAACACTAAAATTGTTCTGACAAGAACCGACATAGCATGACATCTTAGCCTAGGAGATGGGGCGAGTTCCTCTATGCTCAGTGCAATAGGTAATAACGTTAAGGCATATTTCGCCAGTGGGGTCACAACCTATAAAACACATGAATTTGTTAAAAATATGTCATTTAAGCAAACATAAATTAAGTTGAATGGAAATTGAAATGAAAGCATTCTTATGTTAAACCTACTATTAATTGTTATTTCCTACAAGAAAGCAAAAGGCATTTAATTTTGCTATCTTACAGTTGTCCAGGTAGCGATTTTGGATGCATATAATTCTTTGGGCATGTTTAAGGTAAACTGAGATTCAACTGAGTCACCAAAAGTCAAATAGCCAATTGTTGCTACACCCATGTACATAACTAGACAAAAGGTAAAGCTGCAGAAGGGAAACAGATCAGCAATGCTCTCAAGCAAAACTAATGAAATACTGATTGTAAACCAGAAAAAAAGTAGTGATCAATGTCAGACGTTACATTAATGGTTAGTTCCTTGATTATGCCAAATTGAATGAATAGCATAAGTGAATTGGGCCAATGCTGTGTAAAATTCAATAGAGGATTTTATGCTTACCTGACAAATAGAACTGATGGGAATTTAGATGGTTCCTTCATGGAAGAGTAGATGTTTGGAAAAACTGCATGGCCTGCAAAGCCAAAACCATAGAGACCAACTGAGACAGATAGGTTTTCCAGGTCTAAAGCTTTTCTTCCTGGCTTAAATCCAACTTGGTCTATCACCCCAACCCACAACAAGCATAATGTGACCATTATTGTTGCAAATATTCCTCCAACTGAGCACAAAGGTAACAGATGTTAGCAGCTAAACTTAAAATAAAGAATTAGGAAATTAATATAATGGGGAATAAGAAACCTGAAATATAAGAAAGCAGGCTTAGATTTCGCAGCCAAACTGTTGGTAGAACAATAAGAGCTGCTGTGATGGCAAAAGTGTCATGAGTGCCAAAATCAATCCCAGCAAATCTGATGTGGGTGTTAGGAAACAGTGATGAGAGGTTATCGCTCATTAGTGTTATATACTCAACACAAGAAGCCTACACACGAGCTATTCACCTTTCAGTACACATATGGGAATCAACAGAGCAAAAGAATATAAACTATTGCACATAGAAGAAATTCTTGCACTTACATACAGTTCCATATACAAAATGATCTGCATTTGGACAAAAGATTGTTGTCAGTTTTCCCGTTATATATATTCACAAACACACACACACACATTTGTTGTATATGCCTAGTGAAATTATTATTTATTTTTTTTGGTAACAAGTCAAGTTATTATTTGATTCTTGTATACATAAGTAAGATAATAAGTAAGAAATACCATATCCCTGTTGTACTCACCGCAATCCCAAGGCGACCGGCTATTCCAAAAGCAGCCTGGCCAATATCTGGGTAGGTTTGGAGTCCAGGGTGGCTTTCTAAACATTTCTTCAATAAAATTCCAGTATAACAACAAATGACAGAAAACATTAGAAGTATTATAAGGCTCAACCACCCTCCTTCTTTTACTGCATATGGAATTGCCAGAATTCCTATCCCACATAATATATTGGTCCCTTCATAGAAAAAAAAAAATTTATGTAAGCCCTCAGAGAAAATAGAGGAAATTTTGCATAACACAGTCTCATACTCTCATCTATATGTCTTTGACAAAGAATTCAGATTTAAATAACTAAAAAGTTTAGTATGTATATCTTAAAATCAGATCTCTACTGGTTTTTGGTTTGCACAAGTGTAATATTATCATTGCAAGTTTGCCTTGTGACTAGAGGATGAAAAACTACTACAGGAAAGATTTGAAATATGATAAAGGGGTTAGAGGACATGGATCTAACTGCCACAATCTGTAAGATATATTAGTAATTCTTTGGAGATGGAAAATTGTAAAATGAAGATGATAATCACCATTAAGGACTGATTGTGAAAATGAACATTGCTGCTGTGGTGGTGGCAATTCACTAGCGGAAAATTTTGAACAGCTAGATGCAAGTGATTGCACAGGTGGTGTTGAGGTAGGCTCCTCTTGTTTGAATGAACTTGTCTCGGAAACAAGAGGTTTAGTCAAAGAAGAATCATATTGGTCTTTCTGAGGTCTCTTGAATGCTGTAGAAAGAGAGTTACTTGTCCCTGTTGAGCCAATTCTCCTTAGGAAAGTAACTCCGGGTGGTGTAACACTAGTCAACATGTCCATTGATTGCCTGCACATAACAAAGGGATTTAGGATTTTACTGCTTATAGAGGATCTATTTCTTTCAGTTTCAATCATATTACTTGTTCTGTTTTGTTTACATTTTTTGATACAGCCCTTTTCCAGTGTATAAAAACAAAATATTTTTCTATTTGATGTAAAACGAACAGAACCCGAACCCATTTTGTATGAAGACCCATTACCCCCATCCCAACCTACTCCCCCAAGTGTAGCTTTATTAATTTGCTTTAGAATCATGATCACAGCCATCTAAGTTGTGCTCTTAATTACTCTGTAAATGCGCTAGTTGTATTGTTTGTGGGCTTTAAGTTGAAAAATCGCTTTATTAATTTTGCTCATAGCAGCAGCATGCATGAAAATTCATGTCATATAGCCATATATATATATGTGTGCGTGTGTGTGTGTGTGTATGTGTGTGTGTATATATATATATATTTATATAGCATCATGCATATAAAATCTGTTCAAGTGCATATTCACATTCGGATTCAAGTCTTATTGGCCTATGAATTCTGTATTGCTGGCAACCATGCATGAATTACATAAAAGTCGAAACCATGACCAACAAATGTTATGTTAATGGGGGTAGTAGTAATTTGCTTCAGAAACTGATAAAGAGACCAAAGAAATTACAAGGCTAAAAGTCAAAAAAACAAAGGGCAAATTATTCTAGATGAACAATTAATGCATACATAAAAATTGAATGTACAGAAGAGTGGAAGTGATGGCATAAGTTCTAACAAGAAAAAATAAAACGCAAACAACAACCATTAACAAATCAAATTACCTATAGCTTTGAGGCCAGGGGGGACTAAGGGCAATCTCGTTGGACAAATTTCGTGAAGGAGCTGAGTTATCTGACTCGGTATCATCATCCAAATTTTCAAACAGCCTCTCTGCCTGGTTTTCTTCATCATCAGTTTGGAAGTCATCCTCACGATCAGGACCCAGATCTTCATCTAGCTTCATCTCACCTCTCCTCATGCCAAGCCACACCCTTGTGAGAGATTGTAGGGTTGTTTTCCTTTCCTCTAACGTATAAAGAGAATGAGAAAAGAAAACTATTATAAGTCCCTTGGAATTGAATTCAAAGAAAACAAATGTTGATGTTTCTTTGAACAACGTTTGGCATGAAAAAGTTTAGTTACATGGAGGTGACAGCTTGTGATTATCCCTTCTGGTTCTTTTTAGTTTTTTCATTAATGACCAAAGAGATTCACTATTAATAGGAAACCATGCAAGAGACAGTTGGGGCGGCCAAATTTAACGTTGGTTATCAGAATTATGAGTGAATAAACTCATAGAGGAGCCATTGAGAATTTGTTGAGCAATACATTTGGAACCGCTCTTACTTTATTGTTTTGTAAAACAGTTTTTAATTATAAAATACCAACAGAGTTTAAGAGTCATAAAAGAATGGGACTCGTGTACTATACTCCTTTGTTTGTTGAAGTGTATGCTACATCTTTTATTTAATTATTTTCTCGTGTGTCATATATCAATGTAATCATAGAACTCGCCTTTTTCTATTAAAAAATAAAATAAAATTGATGGCTTCTAAGTTATACCCTACTTTTTAGGGTGTGTGCTATGACTACGTACATAGAACTCACCATTTCTTTTTCTTTCTTATTCGTTTTAGATAAATTATTCAAATTTTAGGTCATCATATGAATTAATTCAGTAGCATAACATTCCAAAAATTTATTTTTCAGAAAATGTAATTAGCTTGATAATTGAGCCACAAGGATAAAATCTGATTAGCCTATAACATTTTTTTTCAACTCCATTCTCAATTTCTCAAAAACATGTTTCCAAAAACAATTATGAATGAACATCAAGAGAAATATTCAACCATTAAATCTAGAACATGGCTAATTTAATGTTGATATGACCTTTTAATAAATAATCTTTTAAATTATTTCATACCCCTTTTAATAATTTATTATATAAAATTGACTTTTTATACAATTTAAGATAAGTCGTCCTAAAATCATTTCTAAATTAACATGTCCAATTATACACTGATTTTATTATTTTTACATTATTGATTTTTATAACCAATCCATACACGTATTTTGAAAAAAATCCTTAAAAGCAATAATATATATCCATATATACAATATTAAAGTTATCTCTTCTAATGGGACCTTCTAATTAAGTTGTCATTTTAAGCAATTTTTTAACTTGTGATTAGTTGATTCTTTAGATTTTCATCAATTAATAAATGTATGAATTTATATAAGTTTTCGAACATGAACATAGACATAATATCATTTGAATCTATGCTCAATCATAAATACATGGATTTACAAAAAAGAATTATCATTTTAAGCAATTTTTTAACTCGTGATAAGTTGATTCTTTAAATTTTCATCAATTAATAAATGCATGAATTTATATAAGTTTTCGTACATGAACATAGACATAATATCATTTGAATCTTTGCTCAATCATAAATACGTGGATTTACAAAAAGAATTATCATTTTAAGCAATTTTTTAACTCGTGATAAGTTGATTCTTTAAAATTTCATCAATTAATAAATGCATGAATTTATATAAGTTTTCGTACATGAACATAGACATAATATCATTTGAATCTCTGCCCAATAATAAATACGTGGACTTACAAAAAAAAAAGTCATTTTATGCAAAAAAAATTTAACTCGTGATCAGTTGATTCTTTAGATTTTCATCAATTAATAAATGTATGAATTTATATAAACTTTCGTATATGAACATAGACATAATATCATTTGAATCTTTGCTCAATAGCAAATATGTGGATTTAAAAAAAATTGTGCATAAACTTGAACAATGTCTCTTATATCTCTATCCATTAATAGATATATGAATTTACACAAATTATTGTACATAAACTTAGATATTATACTCTTTGAGTCTCTGCCCATTAATAGATACATGTATCCTTAACTTATGATTCATTGATCCTTTGAATTTTCACTATTTAATAGATGCACAAATTTACATAAATTCACTTGTATGAAGAAAGACATGGCACCCTTCGAGTTTATGCTCATTGATAGATACATGTATTTAGATAAGTTTTTATGCATTGACTTATACATTGTCTATTAAATCTTCACCCATTAATAGATGCATGAATTTATACAAATTATCGTGCATAAACTTAGATATAATACTCTTTGAGTTTTGGCCTATTAATAGATACATGCATGTATTTTCACAAATTCTCTTGCGCATGAACTTTGACTTGGTTTCTTATACTATACAATCATAATTATAAAAAAAAAGTTCATACTTCTAATTTAAAGTGCACAATCATGACAGAAAATTAATATGCAAAAATAATTTTAAAAATATTTCCTCAAAACTTAATACTCTAAAATATTATCATATCGTTTCATTTTATTAATTAAGTCTATCACACTAAAATTTATAATTGTAATTTATAAAAAAATTACACTGTTATTTAATGATGTGTTAACACATTATTAAAAGAGTTAGACTTCCAGATAGTTGTTCTTATAGTCAAACTCCTTTAATAATTTTGGAATACATGAATAGATGACAATGTAAATTTTGTTTACAGTGACATGGATCAAAATTAAATTCTTTCAAAATATGAAAAAATAATATTAAGGACTGCTAATAAGGTATATTTAATCTTAAGAGACATCAAAATTTATTTATGGAGAAGGATTATAAGATTTCACTTAATAGACAAAAATACCCTTAATGAAAACTTTTTTATCTTTTTGTTTATCTCATACCCTATCTTTTTTAATAAAAAAAATCACTTTTCTTTTCTTCTTCCATCCTTTCTTCTTCTTTTTTGTTTAATCATACGCAATTCAAAATCAATTGGGTATCACTTGTTGTAAGTTTTTAAATCTTTATGTTTTCTTTATATTCTTTAATTTGAGTTTAATAAGTGCTTCTTGAATTTTAGTTTTTTGTCCATGAGTTTGGTTGACACTGCGTGCCCTTATTTTCATACAATAAAAATTAAGAAAAAAAATTATAAACACTCAAGTACGTATTAGGTAATGAATTGGGTATTTGATATTTGTTAATTATTGTCAACGACTATCACTTATCTCATCTCTAATTGGTCAATATCAGTCACTGGGTGGCTATCACGTATATGGTTATCGCTCATCTTTGAGTAATTAATAATAGTCAATAAGTGACTATCATGATATATCTTAAGGAAATAAGTTTAAGATATATGACTGGCACATACTATAATTTATCATCATGTTATTTTGGTTATAAAGTAATTGATATTTTCTTTTGTTTTTTATATTAAGGTGGTGATAAATTTTGCTTGAGCATGGAACATAGTAGCAATCCCCCCCCCCCATTTGCAACATGGTTTTATGTTATTTTCACGTGTGATAAAATATTGAGAGACCACGTAACCAGGGCCGAATTCCTTACTGCAATACATTATGCAACTCATAAAATTATGGTTAGAAGCTCAATATTGGTCAATGTATGTGTGAATTTCCTGTGTAGAGAATGCACATATCTTGAGTGGCAGTTTGAGAGAATAAATTTTTTCTCATACCACCAACAGCACTTTGTCCTCTTGGGAGTCACAGTTCCATGACTTGTGTGTTTACAAATGTAGTTGTTGTCATCAAATTGGCCACAATTGTGCCAAGTGTACAAACCCTAATCCAAAAAAAATGTGACTTTAAATGAATGCGGTATTAGGTTTCCACTTGAGATACTATATGATGAATGTATTTTGAGGTTTTGATAATTTTGATTCGGGTAATTTGAATTGGTTATGCATATTAATTATTTAAAGTATATCATTTATGTTGTAATGTAATATGTTTTGGAGATGTTTTTACATTCATTATGATTTCGTAATGAAATATAAAGAAGGTATGAAGATATTTTTTGAATAACTATTATTTTTTATTAAATGATTAAGTGTTCTCACATTGTGGTTAACAATAATAAATAAAGTGCTAAATTTAAAAGAAGTTTGGAAGACAATATGAGAATGGTTATTTCAATTTATTGAGTGTTCAAGTGTTCTTACAGAGTGACTAACAATAATAAATAAAGTTATAAATTTACAATAAGTTTAGAAAATAATATCAGAATAACTATTTTTTTATTGAGTGGACAAGTGTTCTTATTGAGTGCTAATTAACAATAGTAAATAAATTATAAATTTATAATAAATTTAGAAGACAATATGCGAATGATTATTTCTTTTTATTAAGCGGTGAAGTGTTCCTAAGAGTGGCTAACTACAGGAAATCAAGTTATAAAATTACAATAAATTTGAAAAAAAAATATGTGAATCATTTTTTTCTTTTAATTAAATAGTCAAGTGTTCTCACGAAATAAATAATAATAATAAATAAAATTATAGACTTACATTAAGCATATTTTTATCCATTAAGTAAAATCTAATGGTTCTCCCTAAATAAGTTTTGAATTGTCTTTCTTAATTATTTAAATTTTTTATGTCTCTTAAAATTAAGTATACTTTATTAGTAATCCTTAACATTAATTTTTTTCCTTTAAAATACTTACTAAAAACATAAAAAAAAATTGTAAAAGTCCGCGTAATGCAGTGACTAAACGACTAGTAATTAATAAAGATGCCTTCCATTTATTACAGCTCTGCCAATCTTAAGTGAATCAACTTATTTGAGTTTCTTTATATTTGATTTATAATTAAGTAAATAAGTTTGAACAAAATTAAGAATTAAATTATTAAACATAATTTTAAATAACACATACTTGCAAGTACCTTTTAAATTTTGTTTTTATTTTAAGGGAAATAAAATTTAGCTCACTAGCTACAAAATAACTATGATAATATATCAAATTTTGGATTTTGTCAATGCTAACTAATTGTATGTTTTTTAAGGTGATAAATATTTGTATATATCTGTACTAAAAAAAATGCATCGAACACAAGCAGCATAGAATTTTTTAGAGTAAACATTCAAATTGGCCATCTAAAAATTCAAATGACATTAGTTTAGTCCTTCAAGTAACATTCAAAGTACCTTTTAAATTTTGTTTTTATTTTAAGGGAAATAAAATTTAGCTCACTAGCTACAAAATAACTATGATAATATATCAAATTTTGGATTTTCTCAATGCTAACTAATTGTATGTTAAATTTTTAAGATAATAAATATTTGTAAATGCATCGAAACACAAGCAACATAGAATTTTTTAGAGTAAACATTCAAATTGGTCATCCAAAGATTCAAGTGACATTAGTTTAGTCCTCAAATAATTTTTAACATCAAAATAGTCTTCGAATGTCATTTTTTTACATCAAATTGGTCTCCCAAAAAGACCATCTTGATGTAAAAAATAATTAGAAGACTAAACTAACGTCATATGTATCTTTGAAGACCAAATTGGATATTTACTCAATTTTTTATATACATATACTATTCCATTATAATATTAATTATTGAATTAACTACTTCATTTGAGACTAATGCCTAGGGGTGTAGCCAGTTAGAAGCCCAACGAATTGATTTTATTTAGAAATTTTTTTAAATTTTGTAGGGGTGATTCCCCCTTCTTATGAAGATTTATTTTTCCTTTAATCAGATTCAGACAGAAATAGGAAGAAAGCAAAAAAAAATGTATAAAACTATCATATTTATTATATAAAACTATCATATTCAAATAAGCTTCAAGTGCATGCAACATTTACACAACTGGGAAATGTATATTAAGAAAATTTTGATTAAAAGAGTTTGGGTAGAGAGAGATTATGAATTTTTTCTCTATAAGAACATAACAGTATGTGTTATGACAGAGAAAGATACAAATTACTTCTATGTAAGATGGGTCTGTACACAAAAATAATTTATATCTTTCTCTATCGAATACTATTATGTTGTTAATGAGAATGAGATAATCCAAATCCAGATAATTTCATAAGTACATATAAAGAAGAAAAGTGGGATACATATATATCTATTTGTCAATTTGGTTAAGTTTGCCAAGACCATTGCAGTTAGCACAAACGATTTGAGCTTGATCCTTTCGTGCTGCATTTGCTCTCAAGGTCACCCCAGACTTACGAACAAACCCTGCTCCATCACATTCAGGGCATCTGCCATATCAATGGTAAACACCACATACATATCATTAACAAATCATCCTCTACAAGAAGCACTAAGTACCATGTTCATTGTTCATTCAAAATTGGATTGACAAGTTTAAATCATCCTAAGCAAGAAATCACTAAAAAAGCAAATTTAAAAAATCTTGAGATTCTTTCATTTTTTTCAGTTAAAGAAAAGTGCTTGAAGCAAAAAATTAAAAATTAAAAATTAAAAAAATCTACTTCAATTTTTCAAGAAACCAAAAAAAAAAAAGACAATTTCAATAGAGCAGTAGAATAAGGTATGGTATTTACGTGTCCTTGCGCGAGAAGAGGATGGGGAAAGCAGTTCCAATCAGGGCCACTGCAATAGCACCAGCAACCAGGTAAGTGTTGCCATCAGCTGATACATCTCCAACTGCTGAAACCACCACTGAAGATCTTTTCTTGTTCTTCAGAATCCTGCTGCATGATATAATACCAGCTGAGCCTGCTAATGGGAGTCTTGAGTTGGAAACAGTAGCACGGCCAGCTACTGCAGGTAGGTTGGGTGTATTCTTGGGAACGATAGTCTGCAGGAGAGTCATCGATGGCATATTCTAGCAGAGTACAATCCAACAAATAATTATCTCTCCCAGTGAAATCCCAAGATGTGGAAAGTGAGAACTGACCAACTGTTTGAGCTGTTGGATATAAACATGACACAAAGCTTGGTTTTATGTTTATACTTTATAGATTTGAAAATGGTTTGGATAAGGCCACGTCAGAATTCAAGATTTCTCAACTGTTGTGGATAAGACAGGGTGTAACCTTTGTTTTTAGCCAGCGAAGGATCTCAACCACCCATATCGAGCACACTAAATTTTTACTTTCATTTTTATATTTGGTTATTAATCAATAAGTTTTGTATTTAATTTTAGTCTACTCAATATAAAAAAAATTTATTCTGTCATAAATTATATTTTGATGCATTATTAAAGAGTTATATTTCTTAAATAATTGTTATGATAGTCAAACTCTTTTAATAATATGACAATAAATAATTGAATAATAGTATAAAAAAAATTTACATTAATGAATCAAAATTAAACTCATAAATTTTTTGTTTAGCAAGTGAACGAATCACAACAAAATCATAAGGAAAAAATGAATAAAAGAATAATTAAGAACACAATTAACGTGTTTTAACCCTTTAATTTTTACACGAACTAAAGTTATAAATCCTCTTCATAAACTCACCATTCAATAGTCCAATTATAACTTCTCAAAATATCTAAGCTCTCTTACTTAAGTGATATCCTACCTAAATACACAAAAGTATTATTTATATAAAAAATTCCTATTGAGCTTCTCTAACTCTAGTGATGTGAGACTTGAGTTAATTACATAATAATTTTTTTGTTAATATAATATATTATTTAATTAATAAATTTGTTCATTGATTATCTGTTTATAAGTAATCAATTACTAGACTCATTAATCAAATAATATACTATATTAATTAAAAATTTAATAATCATGAATTAAGTGTAAAAATAATATAAAATTTGTGATATACAATTATCTTTTCCTTATGAAAAATGAAACAAGATAGGATTATTACACAATGTTACCTCTTCCCATGCAACAAAAAGAATAAGAGTAATGAGAAATGATACTTACACAAACAAAATCCTCACAAAATCTCATGTAAATCATTGGATCAAGTTTGGGTTCCATTATAACTTTTTTTAGATGGCCTAGATGAGCCCACCTTAGATTTTATAAGGGTTTTGTGAGGATTTTTTTTGTATAAGTATTATTACTCGTAAAGTAATGATACCTACATATATACTTCATTATTTTACATATTTCACTTTATTTAAAATTTTTAATGTTAAAAAGGGAGACGAGAAGAGAGAGAGAATAGAAATAAAGTGAAATACGTGAGATAAAAATTATATATAAGTATTATTTTAAAAACAAATAAGGGTGCATTAAGTTTAGATTTTGAAATAATTAATTTTGAATTTAGAATTTGTTTAATAAAAAATTAGACGATATAATCTCGAAAGAACTAAATTTATTTGCATAACTTGACTTTTTAAAGTTTCAAATTACTAAAAAGTATAAATGTAAAATTTATGATAATTTACATTGTTTTTATTATATAATAAGATTTGCAGTAAACTTTAAAATAAAAAAGGACGAAATATAAATCATGATAAAAATTGTGCCATGATTATTCACATTTGATTAATTTATTGCAATGAAATTTGTGAAAACCCAATGTCATATTGTTTTGCCCCCAACAATGGACTCTTCAAGAAGCAATTGTTACCCAAAGAAGTTGAGACAAATTCCCAAGAGAGAAATTCTTCCAAAGCAAGTCAGGTGATGTTGAATATAAAAGATTAATAAATTTCAATTAGTTAATTACATCATATAATTAATGAATAGTTCACTAGTTATATACTTGTTTAGGTACTTTCTCATTTTATTGGTATAGACTAGTTATATAATTTATTTAATCAAATATCGATCACCTAAATTCAACCTTTCAACCTCAGTCATTCTCCCACGTTCCAACCTCCTTTCAGAATTCAAAGGGGATTTTCGCCCTGCCAAACCCTACACGAAACAGGTTACGACTGTCTATACGACTCTTGCATACACAAATGCGTCCATGTTTGACCAAACAAAAGAAAAAAAGTGATCTAAACAGCGATATAATGCATAATGTGAATATAAAAATTGTATAAATAACATCTGAACCAAATAACACAGTATGGCAAAGTTAAGGACCCAAGGCCCCATCTGGGTAATTTATTAAGGCCCTTCTCAACACTGCACAAACATATAATCCATATCTTGTCATCGCCATCAACCATCAAAATTGCCCATAAATCGAGCTGAGGAAATGCGGCTAGACCAAAAAAATTCAATTATTAATAAGGACCTCGAGTAAAAGGGTGGCTGCACTCTGCATAGGGAGTATGCTGGAAACAAGTAAGGCATCTAACCTGAAATTTCTTGCACTTTTTTTATCTATACCCCACAATCTAACCAATCTAGTGCCTGGATTTCTGCATCAATAAAGTTGCTCCTAAAGCTCGTCATAACACACTCACGGTCAACTATAAATTGAAACAAGAATAAAAGAAAGGAAAACAAACCCAAACCAACCAACTTACGAACCCATTCTTGAATATCAAAGGGTAAGTAAAAGAGCTTTTATCAATCTTCGTCAAACAGAAACTGTTAAATGCCTCCATGTAAACAAAAGTTGATTTTTTCATGGCTTCGTGAAAATACCTTTATCTTACTATACTAGAAAATATGCTTCCAAGTGTGAAACAAAACAATGGTCAAGCAACTTTCAAATCCAAGTCCTGCAATACTATTGATTTAGGATTGTGAACTGCATTTATCTTTAGTAAGCAAACTAACGTTATTTCCAGCAATGCTTGTATACTACCATATGCAGTTCTGTGCTTGTCATCAAGTGATTCAGAAATACAATATATAAATGAAAATCATGGCAATCAAACAAATAAGTACATAGATTACACCAAAAGAGTCACTCATACACTGCCAATGCAGGATATGTGGCATTTTTCTTGCATGGAACCTTCAGATATCATACTAACCCGAACAAAAATTAATCACACATAATATGATGAGATAACATCTATTGCAGTAAATGACTACATCAATGGTGATAAAAAAAAATATCAACACAAAAGACACAGGATAAAATTGTACCAGAAGCCATATTATAGAATCAACCATCAATAAAGATTGTATATGTTTAGTCACACTTCATCAACCAATCAAGTGAATCAACATATTCTAGTCATTTTACCTAAACAAGATTGCATTATAAATTCAAAGACAAGAAAATGTTTTCCTGGAATCATGCACAAACTCAAGAAAATTGGGGCAATCATATTCTTAAAGTTGAATAGAGCTTATAAAAGTAACAACAGAAAGCCACCGATAGAATGAATCTTCCTCATGCATCACATAAGAAAAGATACCAATAGAGGCATTCTGTCATTTATTTTACAGACAAGAAAAGAAAAGAAAATAGACAAACAAAACAAAAGGAGGCATGCAAGTTTATGGTCTGAGGTTTCAGATATCATCAAAGAATTCCTCTTAACTATGCATGGGTAACATCTCATATCTCAATCTTGGAAAGTAGGTTGCATCAAATGCCATTATGCAAATTACATACAGAATATCATGTTATTGATAAAAATGTGTATGTCGAAGACAAACATTAGTTATGAAAAAACAGGACAACTAGAAAGAATACAACAATAAAAGATATTAGCACATGCAAATGGTATCAGAATGTAACTAATGCTGGCATCATTGCATTTCGTTGTCACTTATTACTTTCTTCCAATCTTATAATAAAATCAATGGAGGTATCACAAGAATCAAAGTATCTACAGCAACAGGCTACAAGAGAAAATATCAGTGCAAATGGACGTGAAAATTATTCAAGTCACCCCTATTTACTTTCTTTTCTACTTCTAAACCAAAATGAAACTTACGAATGAAAGTGGTCAAGCATGAAATTGAACACCCTAAACCTGATGGTACAACACTGCTTCTTCAATATAGATACATTGACCATTAAAGGCATAGATGAGAAATCAAGACCACAATTGACAAAAAAATGGGACATCGTAACCGCATTTAAAAAGTGTAGAACAATTTACTAAGTACTACAATCTGTCTAAACAAGAGAACGGACTACATGGAAGGAGGTGGAGATCAGAATTCAAATGGTAATCTACGTTCTTCCTTGGCACATCCTGCAATGCTAATTGGTATCAGTAAGTAATGCAATTGCCCCATTCTGAAGGTGACCGTATGAATCTGTAAAGGGCTGAAAATTTTAAACTTCATAAACCAAACACATGGAGAAATAAGTTTGAAAGTGACAAATGCCATCATAGTAGACCCACAGATAATGAATGACATCTTACATGAACCTAGAAGAAAGAAACCAATGCCATATAGACAAAGAAACAGGACAGGTTGCATCAACAAAAGAAGTCATAATTTTCCGGACCCTCAGAGAACCACTAAGCTTTAATTATTCTAACTAAAAACACCAATTAAATTAATTCTCGAAGAGATGCAGGAAAATTTTTACACAAGATCTTGTTACACCAATTGAATTAATTCCTTTATTCTAACGAAATCTCATTACGTACAAATTACAAAACTCTATCCTTTCCAAAGTGCCATACAGCAAACTCCAGAATCGTTTATCAGGTATAGTTATTTACACTTCTTGAAAGTGCTTCCTCACCGGACAGAGAAAATTGCAGAATGATAGACCCAAATGAATACTTGACAACAAAAAATAAAAATAAATTTTTTTCAATTCTCTTCCTGAGAAAAAACAAAAAAACAAACTAAAAAAAATTGAAACTTCACCATTTGCAATTACCCACATACAAGAACTAACTTTGCCTCATTGAGAATCTAGACAACACCGTACTCGATCTATTACTTGAATTACTCCTTGAGAATGAAGTCCTAACTCTCCCAAAATATGAAAACAAGTTACGAAAAGCACCACCCAAACCCCTCCTCTCCCTTGATCTTCCCACACTGGAATCCCAAGAAACCCTCCTAGGAGGAGCACCACCACCACCACCACCACCACCACCACCACCAACAACACCAACACCATTAAACCCACCATCCATTTCAGTGTACACAACAGGAACCTCACGCTCCGCACCTCTTCTCCCACCAACGAACCTCCCCACAGCAAACCCACCACCGGGAAGTCTCCAAATCGTCAACCCCACGGCGTCGCCGTCGCCGCCGGGCTCCGCCGCCATCTCGCGGCGGCACACCGGACACGAATTCCGAACCGAAAGCCACGGAAGGATGCAATCCGAATGGTAAATGTGCTTGCAGGGCATTTCGCGAGCATCGGAATCGATCTCGAAGGGTTCCATGCAAACGGCGCAGTGCGATTCGGCGCGAACGTGGTTCGCGACGATCTTCACCACCGGCATGGATTCGATCGCGTCCTTCGACGCCGGCGGCGGCTGGTCCAAGGTTCCGATCCCGGCGGCGGCGGCGGCGGTTCCTTCCAGCGGAGCCAGCTGGTCCAGCAGGTGGTCGAACCCTGAACCCATCAAGAACTCCGTCACGCTCGCCGGAAGTGGCCGGAGACCGGAACCGCCGCCGTCGTCGTAGTAGAGCTCGAAGTTGTTGTTCCCTCTCTCCGCCACAGCGCCGCCGTCGTTTCCGCCGCCGCGGAGGACGATCACGGGGTTGAAGGGAGATCGGTCGTCTCCGACGCCGCCGCTTCGCCGCGAGCGGCGGTCGGAGTGGGACCCGCCGGGGAAGCTGTGGAAATGAGAGTGGCTAGGGTTTCGGATTTCTTCTACGAAACCGGAACCGCAATCGGGGCAGAGCAGAGCGTGTTGTTGTTGTTGTTGCGAAACGGTGGGAACCCTAACGATGCGATTGCATCTGTAGCACCAGAAGGAAGATCCCAACGATGCCATTACGAATCGAGCAAGAAGAATTCAGAAAATCTCTCTCTCTCTCTCTCTTATTTTTTTTACCTTTCTTCCTTTCCAAATCAAAATCGAAGACCCTGAATTTTCCGGGAAAATTTCTCAACTGAGAAAATTGGGATTGAAAATGGAGATTCAATGAATTGGACTGAAACATAGAGAGAGAAGTGAAAATTCAAAGTGAAGAATATAAATAAATAAATATATTATATTATATATATAAATATAAATAATATAATATAAATGGGATTTCTTCGAGGCTTGAAATGAAAGCTCGTTTTATTCGATGATGATTCAGGTTTTGAAGAATTTATAACCGACAATGGAAAAAAAAATGAAAAAATATTTATTATTTTGTAAATACTTATTTTAATTTTTAAAAAATATAAGTGATATTAGTTAAATTAAATTCTTTAATGAATGAATAAATTATATTAGTTTTTTATGTTAATTTTTACATCAAATTTTTTATTTTATGTCTTTTTTTAACATCAAATTAATTTTTTAATATTAATTTTAATATTTAATTAATCTTTAAAAAGAATTAATTTAATGTATAAAATTATTAAAAAATTAAATTAATGATACTTATATTTTTTAAAGATCAAAATAAATATTTCCTCATTTATTATCTATATGAAATTGAATAATCAATATTTTTCCTTTTTTACTTATTTATTTATTAAGTCTAAGTACTTTTTCTGTTTTAATTGTATCATGCACATTTTGACATTTACAAAATCTTAATGCAAATGTTTTCGTTTATCTTTTTTTTTTTTGCTAAAGATTGTGCATATTCTATTTTTCCTTCTCCTATTAAAAGGAAGGGGAAAAAATAATTTTGTTACATTATACGTGATAGTGAACTCAAATCTATAATATCAAAAAAAAAAATTTCCTCTCTACTTGACAATGACAGATTCAAAATTAGCTTATCTCAAAGGGTGCCTATGTTGATAGAATTTTGATCATCCATCCAATTACATTTTCTTTTTCTTTTTTTATATCTAAATAATTGCACTTTCAATGTAACTTAAAAAATTCACAACCTAGTTCTAAATCATGAAATTCTCTTCATCCGTCTTGAAAGAAAGAAAAACTTATTTAATTTTCAATAATATGACCAAATGAGTTATTTTACTGTTTTTTCTTCTTACAAGTTGAGGAATTTTAATGAAAATATTATATTCCAACAATAATATTGAATGATTTTTTATATTAAGTGAAGAGGAGGAGCTGGTATAATCAAATTGATTAAGAAAGAAAATTAAATTTTAATTTTAAAAAAGATCGAGTAACATTGTCAAAATGTTAAATAATTTTACTTTTTAACAATGTCACTCGATGTTTTCTAAAACTAAAATTTAACTTTCTTGTTATAAAATAAAATAAAATAAAAACTTTTTCTTTCTTAATTAATTCGACTATACCAGCTCCTCCTTTTCACTTAATATAAAAAGTATTATATATAAAAGTAGTTAATATTATTTTTATAAATTTAATCACACCCTAAATATTTTTTTTCTTGAACGTATACCCATAGTACAATTTAAATTTAAATGTTATTAAACAGAGCACTCAATAATCTGTTTTTTTTCTGTCCACATATCCCACGGTACGTCCCTAGACTTCCCTTAATCCCTCATACTATAGCCGCACCATTTTTGTCGTATTTGTGCACTGGTGCAGTGTAATACATGTTGCACACTTGTCTCACAAATATTAAGCATAACTTAAATATGAATTTTTTGTTTAGTTTATATTGAATTTAATATTTTAAAGCAATTTTTAATGTAACTGATTTCATTTGAAATTTGTGTTAAATTAAAGTTGAAATTTGTGGCCTAAAACATAATTCATAGGCGTTCCATGATTGTTGATAAATCATTAAGAATGAGTCCGTGGTAAACGTTAAATTTAAACACGTATCATCTTGTATCAAAACATAATGAATTTATTTTAAAATATTGTATCAAAGAAATACACTATTTGTAAAATATTCTTTGTAATCATTGTTCTTGAAACTGAAGTGCTATATGTATTAGGTTGTGTAAAAAATGTAGACATTTTAGCTTGAAAAAACTATAATACAAGAAAGGGGATTATTTTGATTTTTTTTTTTTGAGGTATATGTATTTAAGGTGAGTTGTTAAATATTTATTAATTTTTATTTATATTTAATAAATTTTTAAATATTTATTATAAAATTAATAGTTAATAAATAATTGACAATTCATCTTAAATACTAAACTCATCAAAATATAATAAGAACTCTCTAAAAAAAATATTACTCTCTTTTATCTTCAAGAGACAAAAATAAACAAAGACTATTTATATTTTAGTTAGGAGAGTCTAATGTTTAAGAAATACTACTAATCATGTTATAAAATCTGATTCTTTCAAAAAAAAAAAAAGTTATAAAATCTGAGTTTCACTCGATGACAGGATGTAGGCACTATATTTAATCTAAACCATATTAAATAAAAAAAAAACTCTGTTCATTCTCCCATTTCATACGCTCTCCAGTTTCAGTTTGTTAACTTACTTTATTGCATAGCATTAATTTTCGTATGAATTTTAAAATATTTTAATTTCACGTGGAGTTTGTTTTCTTTAACTTCTAATACTTGAATATGTTTTGACTACGGATTTGCATCCATTTCAGTGAAGTGTGTATTTTAAAAAATAAAGTATAAAATAATAATAATTGATAAAAAAAAGTTAAGAAAATGAAATTTTGCATATACATAATTTGATATATAATAAATACTTATATTTTATAAAATTCTAAACTATTACCTTTTTCATATTATCATTTTATATTTTATTCTATAAAGAATATATCCCCTAATTTATAAGATACAAATCCTGTGTCACACATATTTTGTTCTTCCTTGTCTCCCTTTTCTTTTCGGTGGCACTCATTTGTTGGCTCCTGACCTTTAATTCAACAATAGATATGGACCTTTCAATTTTCAAGCATGTGGCCTCATCACCTCCCCTTTTTCTGTGCACTCATTTCGAGATTCCTCGCCATGAAACAACAGATGGGTGCCATTAAATGCACATTTAATGGTATTGCCAATGCCTTCTATATAAATAGAGGTTTACATTAATTTTTCTTTTCATTTTGTAGATTTGGGTTGTTACTTCTCTTTTGCTCAAGCCCTCCGTCAAGTACATTTTGTAGGTGTAATGTCAGTCTGTAGAGAGATATGCAGTTGCTTGAAAATCTTTACAATTTGTTCCATTTTAATTCGTTTTTTACTTTTTTTTTCTTCCCTTTATGTTTCCACCTTTTTGCAGGTTCTTATTGGCACCTGCTGTAGGGTGCCATTAGTACCTGTTATCTGGTGCTTTCTGCCACCTGCTGCAGAATATACCATTTGCACCTGTTTGCAGGGTTCAAACTTCTAGCCCTATACATCTGGTTACAATTATCTGTGCTGTTTCAAAGCTCGTTGCAAGTCAGAAGAGAAGAATATACAACAGAGACCTTAGGTTCCCTGGATAGTCTATCAGCCTCAGCCACCTCCATGTAAAATTTACAGGGATTATATCAGAGATATCGTTCGATGAATGTGAAGCATTTTTATTGCTTTGCATATATGTGTGTATTATATCATATTATACTTTGAGACAGTTGGAGCTCATAGCTGGTTGAATTTTTAATGCCCATTTTCTTGTTACTTGTTCTCTTCCCCTTTGAAGTTTGAACTAATTTGAATATGATATGGTGGGTAGATGTGGAAAGTTGAAACCCTATATCGCTTTGTCCATTTTTCAGTCTAGGTATATACTGATGATATACAAGAATATGTCACGTAAATTTTATTTTGGTGCATGTGGATGAATCTGTAACAAGGGATACTGAATCACTTATAATCCTCTTTTTCCCCCATGTGTCTTTTAGATGGAGAAAGTGTCATTAAAATCTAGAACAGAGAGCTATCTATACTTTCTCCTAGGGGTGTTCGCGGTTTAGATTGGTTCGGTTTTGGGGGGAAAAGTCATCCGAACCAAACCAATCGGTTTTTCTATATTAAGAACCAATCGGTTTTTTTAAAATTAGAGAACCGAACCGAACCGAACCAATTATAATCGGTTTGGTTCGGTTCGGTCCAATCGGTTTTTCACTAAATATTTTTTTCTTAAAAAAATTCATACACATCATTATTTTGTTCTTGTTATGGACCAATTAAAAAAAAGTTGGTATAAAATCCTAATAAAAACATCATTACATAATTATAAATAATAAATAAGCCTAAAATATTTATAGAAACAACCAAAAATTTAAATATAATCATTTATAAGTATGTAAATTATAAAAAATATATAGATAATTATATGAATTCGGTTTGGTTTGGTTTGGTTCGGTTTCATAAATGAAAACCGAAAACCGAACCAAACCAATCGGTTTTCATAAAACAAAACCAAACAAAACCAAAATTAATCGGTTTTGTTCGGTTTTCGGTTTTTCGGTTCGGTTTTTTCGGTTTTGATCGGTTTGAGTTGGTTTAAAGGCAGAAGCCTTGGCCCAATTAATTACAAGAGTAATTCTTAGTAAGCACGGCCTATCACAACACTCTATTTAACAATTAACATATGTAAAATAACTTTGTAAAAATAGATGTATTCATAACATGACCCACAAAACTTTACACATGTTTAATATTGAATGGAGTGTATATGATAAATCATGCCTATCTAACAATTTTTCTTAATTACTGTACATTTGGTAGTTGAGAAGGGAAAGAATTAAAGGAAACAGAAGAAAGAATCGAAGAGATACGAGATTAATTAATCATGATTTATCTTTTCTTTTGGATGTTTAAATTAAAAAAAAAAAGGAAAGGAAAGGAAATGGAGTGTTAAAAAATTGTAATTATGATACATTTTTATAAATTTATTTATCAATAAACTTTTATATTAACATTATAGTTAACAATAATGTGAGCACCGTATTTTGTCCAGGTTACATAAAGAGTTATAAAAATTCAAAAAAAAATTAATTAGCTAATTAATTCTAAAACTGAAAAAATTAAAGGAAAAAAATAGAGAAAAAAATGGTAAATTTGTTAATGCCTAATTTTTGAACTTATCAGCCCACTTTTCCTTTGACAGTCATTGGGCCCAACCCAGAACTCAGCCTTTCCTCTGACCCAAGCCCATATCCCATAACTAATACCCCTGACCCAATTTGTCTACCTGGAACCCATTCCCTCACCAACCATACAACCGGCCTCATTTCACACATGCACATGCCTACTCCCTCATACCCCTTTCTCGCTCAACCACTGCACACACACAACAAACCACACACAATCCACTCTCCATCCTCACCCAAACCACTAGACGTCGAGAAAAGGAGCGAGTGTGCCACAACCCACCCAGCCGAGCATTTCAGGTGCTCAATTCCATTCTCACGCATGCGGAAAGGAGGGGACAACCAGTTGCTTTAGGCCGAGAATCACGCTGGGTGGAGGACGTGTTTTGCCTCTCGTTTTCGCTCAAAGGCAAGATCCCTAAAGAACCAAAAAGCAAATCAGAAGGGGCAGGAGCAGAGGTACTAATCTGGATGTTAGATGAAACAAGAGGGTCTTGGCTTGACCTTTAAATAGGGATTTAGGGTTTATAAATGAGAGGTTTTTTTTGCTACTGGTGGGGCGCTTTTGTTGGTTATTTTTGAAAATTTTCTCTAAGGAATTTTTTTTATTGTTTGGAGAGTGAGAGAGAACTTGGGAAGGAGAATGACAAAGGTTCGAATTCCCAGAGAAGAAACCACACCGAGCAACTCCATTTAAGATTTTGAGCTCATTATCGGTAACACTTCGATTCTATTTCTATCATCTGTGTTAAAATGTAATGTTTAAATATTGAATAAATATCTAGATTCCATTGTGATTATTTTGTTTCGATTGTAATGAAATGAGTAAATGGTGACATTGTGATTGAAACATGTTTTGTTTACTGATTCATATTAATTTGCATAGTGAGCTAAGAACTTTTGGATTTATGCTACATGATGGTGTTTGTTACTTCTCTTGCCTCTCATTCGTTCTTGAAATGAAATAGATCTTCTTTATTTGGTGAAATATGGTGGCAAGGCTAGTTTAACAAGTTTGGTGTTGAGGCTCTTGCTTTGTTTTTTTTTTTTTATGTTTAAATGCCTATTTTGGTCTTAACACAAGATTTGAGTTTGCGTATAAGGTTAAAATGGGTTTGGAGTCATCTTTAATTTGTTAACTTATGAGGTGGCACAGGATATTTGAATCATGGTCCGAGGCAGTTTTTGGGAATTCTGAATCTGTTTGTGAGTAAGGGATTTTGGGATTTATATCTAATTGGCGTTTTAAAATAAGGTCACAGAATAATGATTGATTGGTTTATGAATGCATTTACATCTCTTGAGATTTTAGACATTGTAGGAGTTTATTATTATTTTTTTATGAGACTAAGAACTCATCCTTGAGATTGTTTGCAAATTAAGTCCAACATGTGTAAAGGGTTTTAATTTTTGTTGGGGATTATGAAATTTTGGTTTAGGGTCATGGTTCGATTTTCAGAGAAAGATTTTGGCTTTTTATTACTTGAAAACCAACCATACTTAGATAGCTTTTGATTTGAATCTGTGATATTGGCTTACATGTTAAGAATTTTTGATCTGGATTTGTTTTCTTTATCAATATGAAATTTGGTCCCTGGATATGGATTGCTTGTTCTGCATGCTATTAACTTGGCTGATTTTGGTTTATAGTCTTATACTGTTATGACTATTAATGCACATTGAAATATATGGATGTGGTGTGTGTGTTTGAGCATTTGAAATGTTTGACCTGCTTAATGGTTTGTCCCAAGCTGATCGAGTCAACCCTAGCCTTTTCCTTAACCTCACCTCAATCGATCATCAAAATAATCCGATCTCAGCCCTTAACCATTTAACCTTATCAGATCATCTCCATACCGATCAAAGCCTTTTACTGAATCTTAACCTCTAGATCTCCCAAATTGACCGTGCAAACCCTAGTCTTTTCCTCAACCTCTCCATAATCGACCGGCAAATCAATCTAATCTCCTTAACATTTTTCCCATCAACCACCTTACATATCGGAGCTTCCCACCTAACCTTTCGACCTATTAATCGACCGAGAAGACCTTACCTTTAGCCTTAATCCCTAACGAGAGGTTGTCGAGACCCCGTCAAATAATAATAATTACCGGTTCGCAAACTAATTTGTAGTATAGAGCATGAACCGAATCGTCTCTCAAGGATCCAAAAATAGTATAGAGCATGAACCGAATCGTCTCTCAAGGATCCAAAAAGAACAAAGATTTAATCAAATCAAGATAATTAGAAAGGGGGGTTTTGTTGATTTGAAAAGATGAGACACTAGTTGAATTAAAGGAAAGTAATTAACAAATTAACCAATCCAAGGAAATTTTACTGATCTTGAGTTTAATCCATCATTGATCACAAGGAATTCACTTAATTGCTAACCATGTTCTTGGCTTTAGATCATATCAAGACGCCTCAACATGATCCAAGAATCCCCTACTAGATAAGCATCTAGGATTTAATTAACCAAGGTTAGATAAAGTAAGCACCATCCAAACATAGATTAACTTAAGATCAAGAATTTAATCAAGCTAAACAATCCATCAAAAAGCTTTAATAAATTGTTTATTCTATGTGATCCTCTTGAATACATGATAATAAAGCTATTATCACATAAACATCCAAATCAAATTAAGCAATTCAATCTAGATCAAAATTAAAAGAGGAAGAAGAGAAACTTGAATAACAATTAAGCAATATGAACAAGCGAAACAAGATCTCCAAATTAAACATCAAGATGGCTAATCCCTTTGATTGATTATGAGAGCCTAGCCTTCCATGGATGGGAAGGAAGAACTCAAAAATAAAAGAACAAAAACAAAATTCTAAAGAGAAAGAAGAAGAAGAGAAAGAAAACTCTCACAAATACTCAAACTTTTTTCAAAACTTACTTCCAAATTGAATTCATGATAATACAAAGAGATTGACTCTATTTATACTAATCCTAGAAGCCAATTTGTATATGTACATAATCTGAATACAAGCTATAAAAACAAGGAAATTGTCAAATATGGAAGCTTGATGCATGGTAGGTGGGTTGGTGCATGGTAGGTGGGTTGGTGTATGGTTGGTGGCTTTTAGTCAACAACTCTTATCCGACTTCTGGCTTCAAATTCATCACCTAGACGGTGCATTTTGGCTTGGATGTCTTCATGAAAGTTGTAGCCAGTTGTCTCCTTGAAAATCTCCAATTTGAATCATGTCATTTGGACTTTTAGAACTCCAGAAATGCCAAAAACACTGCACCTACCTCAAGTTAGGTTGGAAGAACGTGTTTCCAAATTCAGACCAACTTGTAGCTTCAGAAGCATGCCTAAAACGACATCTATTGACAAAATGGTCTTCAGTAAAGTTGGAGATATGGGTCTTATCTTTCAAATGACCAAGTTTCAGCCCAAGAGGAGGCCTATAACCCACTATATAGTCCAATATGTGCATACTGCCCAGATGGTTCCGTGACAGCAAACTCACTCTGTATTGAAAGGCTATTTTGGGCCCTTAGAAGTCCGATCCAGCTCTTGAGTTCTTCATGAAACTTGTAGATCCTTGTCTTAGCTTTCCAAAGACACCTAGATCACCTCAATTGGATCACCAAGTCCCAAGTTATGGCCTAACCAAAGAAGAAATGTCAAAATGCATCAAAATCCGAAAATTATCCAATATTTACATTAAAACCCAATGAAGCCCAACAACATTAAACTCATCTAAAATACTAATATTGGGCATAATAAACATCTAATGAAGCCTAATACAAAGCTAATATAAGTGTCTCAAATTGATTGATCAAATTCCCCCACACTTAAGCTTTTGCACTCCTGGGCAAAACACATAAGAACAAAACTAAAGAAAAAACAAGAAACATTATATTATTAAACTAAAAACATAAAAACTGATTGTACCTAATCTAATCCATTTTCGTAGGAAAATACGATGGCACTTAGCATGTGCCACAAGCCTTTAAACCCCTAGGTGTCCCTAGTGGACGAGTTATAGTCTCGTGAGGGTTTACTAGGATGATACCCACAAACATGTAATATTTTATTTAATCAATTCAACTAATTTTTAAATACAAGCATTGTATCAAATATAAACCATATTTACATTAAAACCCAATGAAGCCCAACAACATTAAACTCATCTAAAATACTAATATTGGGCACAATAAACATCTAATGAAGCCTAATACAAAGCTAATATAAGTGTCTCAAATTGATTGATCAATCCCTCAACTAACCTGCCGACTAATCAGACCTTACCCTTAACCTTAACCCCTCAGCTCATCAAATCGACTGACCAGACCCAATCCTTAGCTTATAACACCTTAACTCATCAACGGATCCAAGCAGGCTGAGCCTTAGCCTTAACCCCTTAGATCAAGTAACCAAGCAAGTTTACCTTGGCCGATCACCATCTTACCCTTAATCGATCGGTTATGACCGATCAAATACTTGCCTCACTTGGAACAACACTTAACCGATCGGCCATGACCGATCCGACTACCATTCCATTCTCAACATTTAACTGATCGGCCATAACTGATCCGACCACATTTTCCATTCTCAACATATAATCAATCAGGTAGTGAGCTGATAGGCTAAGCTCAGCTCAGTCCGAAAAGTGATCAAGGTGATCAGGGGAGCTCAGTCGGCCAAGTTGCCACAGAGCATGAATATGCATTTTATGAATGGTTCTTTTTTATATTGTTCTACTAAAGAATTAAGTTGTGGCTTTGATCTTTAATGGATTTGACGTTGTCAGTTTGTTCTGATATTCTTATTCATTGATCTTTTTATTTGAATCGCACTTGTCACAATTTTAAAAAAAAATCATATATGTTATAAGATTCCAATGATGGGATAATCAAAATTAGTTGCAACGGCAACAATAATTTGATCTTCTTGAGGTGAAAAAAAATTTCATAGTTTCGCTGGGAGCGCTGGTAGGGCTATAAGTGATCTTTAACAAACAATCTTATCTCATCATGAATTTGCTTATTTTAATTTTATCATCTTTTAACATTTTCATTCATCCTTCTTAAATTAATGTATGACATAAGATTCCAAGGAATTGATAATTAAGATTAGTTGTGATAATAACGACGTTTTTTACTTTACTAAAGTGAGGAGAAATTTTCTAATTTTACCAAGAGTGCTAGCGAAGTTATAAATGACCTCCAATAAAAAAAATTTGTTTCATTATTAATTTGCCGTATTTGCTAATTTTGAGCATTTGATGCGACTTTAAATATTCTCTAACAATAAAAATGATTATTTTATCTGTTTAATTACTTTTTCTTCTTTCTTTCGTGTTATCACAATATTTAAAAAAGTATTAATTTATATAATGTCTCAATAATTAAAATAATTCAAAACTGGACGATAATGAAAATTGAGAAAGGATTGAGAGTTCGATCAACTAAACTCTTCCTTATATTCTTGAGGCATTTATATTAGATTTTACTGGGAACGTTGGTAGGGTCTGATTCCAACAAAATAAACAAATAAATAGGATATTTTTCCAAATAATGAATTTAAATAGTACAAAATGATTGTGAACAAATTCATATAGACCCTATTTGGTGATAATAGTGAATTAAAATTAAAAAATCCTTTTGTGAAACTCATTTTTAAAATCCTCTATTTTTCTAAATAAATTTTCCAATTGAGAAATTCATTTTCAAGAACCATTTTATTTGTCAAAAATATTTTCTTAGAAATTTAAAATTCTAATTCACTATTTTCACTCCTCATAAATTGCAGGCTTACAATCTGTTCCTCAATAATGACTTTTAAGTCACTCATTCCTTGTCACAGTCATTTATCATTGTGATAATATGCCCGACAAAATGAGATATAAAATAACAAGAATAAAAGTATTTTGTTTTAAATAATAAATTATAAACTTAATTAATTTAATACATAACTTTAGATTAAATGGGTAACTGTTCTCGGAACGAACAATGTAGGGTGTTAATACCTTTCCTATTCGTAATCAACCCCCGAATTCAAACTCTACTACGCAGACTCCCTTTTTTAGGTGTCCAATCGCACCATTTCATTTTTTAATGAAAGAATCGATTGGTGATGACTCCCAAACATTTTATTTATTTCTCTTAAAGTCTCGTTTGGTGAACGGAATTGAGTCTTGAAATTGGGATTTGACCTCCTAATTCTAATTATCTTGTTTGGTATATATATTAGAACTAGAATCCTAATTCTGAATCCAATTTCATAGGATTGAAAAATAACTAGTTTATACTACTCTCAATTCTTAACTTAAACTTTAAAAATTTCAATTCCAAGCACCAAGATTTTTTATTTTTTTTAATATTAAAAGGTAAAAGTTAAAAACTATGCTATAACCAGTGCTCCTCATAACACCGACGTAGTCCGGCAACGTCACTGCCACTGTTCTCCGGCAACATCGCCGCCGGTGTGTTCCGGCCATGTTGTTTACCGCGCCTATGACGTGTTAGCTGCTGACAGCCTCCGATCATTGTCGTCGTCGCTCGTGCAATGGCCAAATCGTTGTACTTCCAACGATCATTAGCTCCAACGTCCTGCAATCACCTTTATCATCGTTAATGACATCTTTTAGTTTGTCATCCATTACGACTGTTGTAATCTAGCAACGTAAGCTCTATTGATTTTTTATATAATTTTAAATTATTATTTATTAATTTAAATTTATTTATTATATCTTTATAAATTATTGATAAATTATTCAAATAATAAAATTTCAATTCAGTTTAAAATTAGAATTCTGAAGTCTCAATTCTTTAATTGTCCCATACATAAAAATTAAGATTCATATCAATTCTAATTCTAACAGAAATAGAATTGAAATTAGAATTCTAAACTGTAATTTTAATTATGTAATCCAAACAGACCCTAAGTCTATTTGTTAGTTGCTTATTTCGTGGCAGTTTCCCTTTGGAGACAGTTGCGACAAATAATATTTAGATTAAATTTAAAAATATTTTCAAGGGTTTAATAATAATTTAGTTATCTTTCTTCCAAATGTCTTAAGTTGGGAAAGTTTGATAAGTATTATAAGGTTATAAAAAGGGTAGGAAAATTTTCCCATTTTCTCCGTTTCTTAAAAACATTCTCAGATAAGAGAAATAAGTTTAAACCTTTCATTCCCTTGCACAACCTAAGGCAATATTGTTAGCCCAATCTATAGCAAAATATGGATCTCTAAATCAAATAATCCAAAGCTCGTCCTAGTTATCATCTCAATATGTTATGATAGTGGTCAATCAATTTTGAAACACTTATCATAGTTTTGTACTTAACTTTATTGGATGTTTATTGTGTCCAATATTAATTTGTTAGCTGGGTTTTATGTTGTTGGGTCTCATTGGACCTTAATGCAAATCTTGTTTAATTCTCGGATTTTAATGCATTCTAACATTTCCTCATTGATTATGCCATAACTTAGGCTTGAATGATCCAATTGAGGTGATCTTGGTATACGTGGAAAGCTTAAACAGAGACCTATAACTCTCATGAAGAGTTACTGGGCTGATTCATTGTGGATCATTGATGAAATTAGGATTGAAGTTGGCAAAGCTGTTCTGTCAAGGCAGCCTAACATAGGTTCAGTATTTTGGGAATATCTTAAGCTATCGAAGTCCAAATGACATGGGACCAGTGCCAAAATTTCAAGGGAGAAATTATCTACAACATTTATGAAGGATCGTAAAGTCAATTTGGTCTCTTGGAGGGTTAGATAAATCAAAAATAGAATCATACAGAATCTATCATGTATCTCAGCTAGTCTTTGTGTAATTAATTGTAATTTGGCTAATTAGCATCTAATGGGCTTGTAATTTGGGCAGAGCCTTTAGTTAACCTAGAGGAAACTATATTTAGGTGTTTTAGGTGTCAATTTGAGGGGGGGACTTCTAGAATTGAAGAGGAGATTATTAGTTCATTCTCGGTTAGGGTGTTTTTGGTTTTCATTACTGTCTCTTAATTTTCGGTTGAAGCCTCCATGGAAGGATAAACCCTTTGGATGAATTCACTGGTGTAGGAATTTCTTTTATGGATCTTGAGGTTTGATTTTAATTTCGAATTTCAAATCTTGGTTTATTTCTTTTCCTTTTAATCTCTCTTCTTGGATCTTGATTGTGAATTCTTCTTGGGTTGATGCTTAATCATTCAATTGAATTTGCATTATGCTTACATTGCAAATATAATCTGGAGATGAATGAACATGTTGGATGCTTAATTTGGCATGTTTAATTTTGAGATTAATAGGATCTTTGATACTTAATCATATGCTTGATTGGATTTGGCTTTTAAATTGATTTAATGCCTTAGATGATGCTTAATTATCTAACACGATTTAATTATATTCTGGATGCTTAATTCAGTAGGAAATATTTTCAAATTAATTAATGCTTAATTAGTTAATTTGAGATCAGGCAAGAATCAAATCAGGATTGGAATCAAATCTTTAGAAATCAATTATTGATCATATTAGGAAACCTAACCAGTGGATTGATCTTTCCAATTAATTGATTTCCTTTTTTATTGCAAGTTGTTTTCTTTTCTTTCTTTCAACTCTAAACATTCAAACCTTCATTTTTCTAACAATCATAATTGTCTAATACATTCAAAGATCCTTGTAAGACGACCAATGTTGTATTGCAAGTTATTCTTGTTTTTGAGCCGTGTACGGTCACGGATCAACAGACTGGAAAGTGTGGACTCCATAGTTCAAGACATTCTCCTATGGGTTGAGCCCATGCTTTGGTGGAGCTATTTTCCTGTTGGGCTCCTTTCTTCCATTCCTTTGGGCTTGTATTATCTCATATTATGACCAAGAGTTTAAGTAAACTCGTGGAGCGCCAATAAATTTAAATCTTAAACTCGTAAGAGTTTATATATTACAAAAATAATTTAAGAAACATATCTTAATACTCAAACATAATTTAATAATATATCTATAAGTAATATTCAACATTCAAATTTCATAATAAAACAAACAAAAATTAATAAAGTAAAAACAGAATTCAATATTTGACCCATCTGTTATATTATAGTTGGTCTATCATTTATATTATTTTATAGTTTAACAAAACGAAATAAAAATAATAATAACAACATAAAATTAGCTTTATAAACTCAATATATATGACTGAGCATAAGCAACTCATCCAAGTACACAAGAAAATGTTTTGATATCAAAATTATATGTAACTTTAGGTTCATAAACTCGCTAATGGAATTGAGAGTTTATTGATTCTGTTAGAGTTTACATACAATATAACTCGTTTGGTGTCTTAAGATTGTAAACTCACCTAAGAGTAACAGTTAACTCTTTGTCAATTATGATTATGACCGGGAAAAAAGAGTTGAATGAGTATACTATATATATGTTGTTAGAGTTCATGAGAATATGCATCTAAATTCTCGACAATACTCATGTGCATGCTTAATTTACTCAACTAATCTATACTATGATGTATTACCATTGAACTAATTTCTAGCAAATTCTTTTCAGTGAAGTTGTGATATCAAATTCCACGTATCCGCCCATTCCTCTTTGCCAGGTAAAAAATTCATAAAACTTTAATAACATACGAAAGAAAGAGCTTCCCGTTGTTAGAAATTTCAAGTAATTTGATAGAGTATTTTCACTTCATTGCAAAAACAAACCAAGCTCTTTTTATTTTTATTTATTGTTTCCTCTAATATTAGACAGCAC
The DNA here is from genome assembly GCA_023212625.1 of Styphnolobium japonicum. NCBI lineage: Eukaryota > Viridiplantae > Streptophyta > Magnoliopsida > Fabales > Fabaceae > Styphnolobium > Styphnolobium japonicum. The sequence continues at coordinate 21,508,371 of JALBWW010000014.1, forward strand.
GTGGTTGCTTCTGAAGCTAAACTATTCATACTCTAATTTGAGAAAATGGTTCGTCAAATTGGTTGTCTGCAACTGCAAGCATGTCCTTGTATTAGAACATAAAAAAATGTCAAATCTTAACTGTTATTTTCTTTGACACAATGACAAAATTAATGAAAGAGCTTGAATTTTTTATTAGGCATCTTAAAATGCATACCACTCGATCATGCTGTCCACCAAATCTCTGAAATTTCACTGCTCAGAAAATAAATTTATTTTATTTTTACAAAATAAAAAGACTGAAAACAAAAAATATATAGTAATATAGGATCAATTGCTGCTTCATCAGGAATACCATATGGAATGTTTGCTTTGTTTTCTCTATATCTCTTTCTCCTTCATCTTTTTCAGTTTTTTGGCCACTCTTTTTGTCATTTGTTAACGCTGATTAAGAAATTTAAATAAAAAGTATTAAATATAAAAATGCTGCATTTAATATCTTGAAAACTCAAAAAAAAAAAATCATTTCATACTTTTTTTTGTGCAAGAAACTTTAGGTGAGAAGAAGACTTATCTCTGATTTAAGGTCATGAAGATAAACCACCAACATTTATTATGAGATTACAGATCACCTATCAATAAGGAATATACTCTGAATTCTAACCCAAGTCATCACTAGCATTTATATTTTCTTTATTAAGTAATATAAATAATTTCTTGAAGGGCATTAAATGCTTCTTAAATAATGCCCTTAAGGCAATGGTTACCAAAACCTTTTTTTTTTAGTAAATTATACACTCATGGCATATGTGGATTTTTCAAGTCTGTTTCGGTATCATTTTCACAGTTTGTGGTGTGAAACTTGTTGGTTCTAATCCTAGCCAAAAAATGGTCTTCATTCAACTCCCATCAATGTTAATTTGACATGATGATTATTCATCAAGTTTAATTAGGCCGATAAATAAATATAAAGTGTATGTGGTTCAACATGTAATAATTTTTTCAGATTGTTGGTGTTAGGTAAGTGAATATTTTACTCCATATGACAATTCCCCACGAAAGAAGAAAAACAAGAAGGAAATCAATGGTTTTGCTCTCTATCATATTTCTTGTTCTCAGAAGATTTTATGAATCAGTCAAATTCTTGGCATAAACTATCACAAAATTATAAGCAAATCTCTTTTTCTCTACCATGCTTGTGAAGCTCTTGTACCCCTCGCTTCATTAATAAGCTTTCATAAGACTTGGAAATTAGACCAAGATATGGTAAAAACCACAATGAAGATATCAGTGGAATAGGCATTCATTTTCTGCAAGTGGATTTAATAATACAAAATTGATTATTTGTCACTTTAATCCACTAAGGCATATATGTTTGATAGCCTGTATATATGTATCAAATCTTATGATCAAAGATCTGCAATCACTTCCACTAATATAAAGCTCACATATAGAAATTAAGAGTATGGCTGCGTTTAACTATTTTTTGTAACATTGCTTGGAGCCACCACACCCATTAAGCCAAAAACGAGCACTAATTTTATTGATAATAGGGGCTATGACTGACTAATCAAATAGTTGTAACATGGATTCCTACTTGATTACCAGTTAGCTATCTACTTAATGACCAATCGTATGACACTTACATGATTCGCTTTTGGCTTATTTATTATTCAGAGAATTGTGGCTCTTAAAGCTCAGGTAGGACTATGTGTGTGTGTTTGTTTGGAAAGAAAATATTTTCTTCTCAGTTACATGAGTAAACCCTCATTCCAATTACTATTTTTTTATGATCAAGAAAATCTATTTTATTTTATTTGGGTGGTCTTATTATTGTATGCTAATGATAATCACGACTGGTGGAAGAGAGATTTGAATTTGAGACTAGGGAATTCTTGACAAAAAGAACTTGAAAACTTTGTTTTGATAAGTTGATAATACTATGAGTTTAATTTCTATCAACTGTTAGTGTAAAGTTTCTTTACACTGTCATCAAATCATGTGTTGCAAAATCAGTAAAAGAGTTGACTATCTCAACAACTACCTAGAAAGTCTAACTATTTTAATGATTTGGCAACACATGATTGAATGATAATGTAAAGAAACTTTACACTAACAATGGATAGAAATTAAATCCTAATACTATATAGTGTCAATGTCAAGTTTATGTATAATGTCTTTAATTCTCCAATTTAAAATGATTGGCGCCTTTTATGTTACTAATATCATACCTTTATAGCTATGCAGGCATTATTTCAGTAGTGGATCTTTCTTGCGTAGACAATGCTTATTATAGCAATGTCGTTGCAAGCTATATATAAAGTAGAATTTAATTATGTGAAATTCACTATAAAACACGCATATCGTTTACCTACACAAAAATGTCACTTGAATGGATGATCCATGAGGCCTCAGATAGATGATTATGGATTCAAATCTTTTTCTTCTCTTCCCTTATTTGTAATCATATTCTCAATTAAAATATTGTAAAAAAAATACATTTATCTCTTAAACTTTATTTTGAGAGGACACGATTGATTTGAGTCTGATGAATATACTTATTTTACGTTGTGTTGTTTTCAAATTCACTTGGAAATGGACCGAGCAGTTAAACAAAGGGGAAAAAGTAATTGAGGTTACCAGTGGTTGCCTAGGGTCTTGGGTTGATAAGAACCCCTCCATCTATAGGAATCAGGCTTGATAAGAAGTTGCAACAGCCAAGAAGAGGCTTAAATTAATAAGGTAAAAACTCAAAAGTAAGTCAGGGTGGGAACTACTTGGGGGGTTGAGGGACCATACCAAAACCTCCACTCAGCCCATATTTTTTTGCTTATGACCAAACATATGCATCAAGCAATGGAAGGGGTACCCCTCCACCACCACCCACAAACCTAAAAACTTTCTTCCCATTTGCCCATGATTGTCCTCACATGGATCCCAAGTTCCCAACCCAAAATGCTTATCTATTCAGTGATTTTGAAAAGAAAGGCATCCAACTAATATAAATTATATCAAATTGCATTCTCCCGCTTAATAAATATAAATTGAGTACTGGTCCCCCACATTGCTAAATCTAGATGGATAGAGAGAGGAATCATCACTCTAGGTCAATTTGCTAAAAGGCATTTGAATTTGTTTCCTTTCCAAAAGAAAAATAGATCTTTGTTTTAACTCCAAATGAAATCTTCTGTTTGTGCAGGCCAACGTTAGCCAAGGAATATCAACCAAACCACGTTGGTCTCCACATGGGGTCTGCATACTAAATTACAATCCCCACCAAACGTAGTACTATCTCTTTTTCTCTCACATACACACACCTGCAACCAAGTGTAAGTTTATTGCATAGTGATGAGCATAGTGATGAAACTGAGGTTTAAAGCTATGTTGTCTTTAGTCTGTGTTGAGGTTTATGAAGTTGAAAAAGCAATCCTGATTTGAGGGGTGGTAATGGTGGTGGTGGGAGAATCAGCAGCATGTCCCTTTGAAGCCTATAGAGCGCAGCAACAATAATAACCTATCAGCAATCGTCATTGTGAGAACTCCCACTTCACATCATTCCTCAAAACCTGAATAATAATAATAATAATAATAATTTCCTTTCCTATTCATTTTCATGTATAGAATAACAGTTTTTTATTAAATCGTTTTCGATTGTGTGATGAATCTTACATATTGTTCAGTTTACCTCTCACAAGTGAAGCCACGTACAACCACATCATTTTTCATTATCAAAAGAAAGTAACCCTTGGAACAAAGCAAGGGCAATGGTAAGCACACAATTGATTCATTACTTTAAAGCAAAGTTCATTTGATTATCATTGTCAGAAAGACATGTGTCGAATAATAAGGTTATGTGTAAGATATTCTAATTTAGGCCTAATTATGTACAAGTACAGCCGAACACACACATAACTAAATTGTGATTGGTTTTATGCCTTTGTCTTTACCCATGTCCATGTTCTCTGAAGGATGCTTATCCACACTTGTGTAGTTTATCCACCCCTTAGCCAAAATTATAAAATGGAAGAACAATGATTAGGTGCATTACTTACTTGGACCCATTGCAATAAATGAACTAAAAAGTGTACAGAACTACTGCTTGAGGAAGCAATACCTTGAAAATAATTCACCGAAAAATTCTTTCATATCTAACAAAGTCAAAATAGATTCCAGAGAGTACTATTTCATATCTTTCGTATCCGCAAAATTTCTCTTTTAGGAGAACAATCCCAATTCCTAACTTTTTTAAAAGTAAAATTCATGGATTAATGAGGTTCTTTTTTCAGTTTTTCAATTTTTTGATGTTGTTGTGAGATTTTAAAGAATTTCATTTTTATGAATTTATTAATCTTGACATGAATGTCCTAACTTCAATATTGAATCAGAAGATAGATTAATTGAAATATGTCTAAGTTAACTCAAACACCACTTAACTGCAATGCTAAAAATATTATTATATGACATTTTAATTCAAATTTTAGCTTGAATTCCGTAATAATTTTTTGGTGTAATGATATATGCATTTTTAAAGTAAATTTTTCCCGAATATGTCCCTTTATCAAATTAGAATATTAAGTATTGTGGGATTTCTTCAGATATGGTAGTGAAATAGTACTTAATATTTTCTTTCAGAAATAGAATATTGTTTAACTACTTTCTATATGGTGGATTATTGTCAACAGTCAAACTAAGGGGCAGGGTTAAAATAAAGTTAGTGATGGTATGATAGCAACTTGTAGTACGAAATATAATTCTTTTGGGAACAAGTACGAAATAAATTTTTTTTAGTAAAAAGTACGAAATGTAATTGAAGGTTCATATTTACATATATATATATATCGCAATGCATACCACTAAACACTTCTAAAACAAAAGCTTAATTACAGGTGATTAAGAATGAGCATAAAGTTGGTGACTGATAACGGGTGGATGAGGAAAAGCATCTCCCACATATATCACGTATGATTGTTGGAAACAAAGAGTTGGTTGATGTGTGAAAGATGTAAAGTGGGAATAGAAAACAGTCACTAATTAAATCAAACTATCAAAGTGTGATGATAAATTAATCATCTTCTTTTCTCTTTATTGTTCTTCCATGAAAGTTCTCATAAAGATACAGTAAAGCAGCTATTCACAGTAAATGAGAGAGTTGCTTTACTTGGTAGGATTGAATTGCATCAACTTAAAGGTTTAGGTTGTTTATGAATCAGTAATAGATATTTTTTTATTAGTATTACTATAAGTCTTTGTTAAAACTTGTAGCATACTTTAAAATGGTACAACTTCCATCCCATCCCCTAAACTTTTTTAACAAAAAAAATGCAGCTATGCACAAATAATTCTACAAGTAATAATGGGAATCAGTTTTAAAGTTTACTTAGATGTTGTTTGATTACTGCACGTGTTTGCATGGTTGCCCTGTCTTAGTTCTTTCAAATCAAATTTGAAAGGCTGTAAAATTTTGTCTAATTTTATACAATTAGTAATTGGAGACTAACAATTTTTCTTTTTAGATACTCAAGATGGACTGAGAAAAGGAGAATTCAAATTCATGAGCTCTCTTTTTAGAAAGTAATACTACTCACAAAATTTTAGTTATAATTGTGCTCAAATTTTAGTGTGTGAGAGAGGGAGAAAATAGGAATTAATTATCAAGGGTATGTTTGAATTGAGAAATTTGAAATTGAAAAGATGAGAGAGATATTTTTTTTTCATTTTTAAATTAAAAAAATTATAAAAATATTTATAAAGGACTAAAGAATAATTATAAGATTACAAGATAATTTGTCATTTTATTCTTTTTATTTTAAAAAAATTTCAAATAAGGAAAATATTTACTTAAAATAAAATAAAAATAATTTCTCTTTCTTTATAATTTTCAAACTCTTTCATTCAAGCATATCTTAAAAAAAATAATACCAAAAAGAATTAATCAACACAGGAAAATGAGAATATCTTCTAACAAAGTATCAGTCTATTAACTTCACGAAATAAATGAACTACGCATTTAATTTTTCACAATTATAATTAAGTAGTATTAGTTTTAAAAGAAATGAATAATTATAATTATTTTACGAATTTAATTTTTATCAATTATCACTCCAAAGAGTGATCATATGATATAATCTATTTATAAAACAGTGAAATCTTTTATTACAAATAAAATATTTCAATTATTGTAATAATGTGTTACTTTTTATTATTAATAGTGTAAAATATTTTAAACTTATTTTACTAATGTGATTTGCTTTCTATTTTGGAGGAGGGGATAGCCAAACCTTGAGAAAAATGTGAAGTCATAATTAGGTGGGATGTGAGAGGGAGATCTGGGGAGGAAAACCCGAAGCCTGCGAATTAGATGGTTGAAAGATATGGGTGATGAGAAAAATACAAATCCAATTCTTTAATTATGGAGGGAAAAGGCATACTAGTCAACAGTAACACAGAAAAGACGTGGGAAACTCACCGGCAGGCATCTAACTGCATATTCTCGGAATGAAAGAAAGAAAAAGACCTAGGGTCACGTCCTATGAATGAAGAAGAAGAGAATTTCTCTTCTATGACACCTTGGATTAGGAAGACTATCTGCAGATTACATCAGTACTCAAAGTTCCATGAAGATTTTCAGATATAATAACTAAAAACTTCGCAGGACGGCATAATTAATAACCCCTCTAGTCAATCCCGCATTAAAACCTTCGATTACTTGTCTCATTTTCTTATTCCTCCTCTCTACCAACTCTTAGAAAATCACAAAATGTAGCTCAATTAATAAATTGAATTGTATGAGTAAATTTTATTTGTAGTATAAAGGTTAATATCTCACTAAAAATATTTTTTAGTTTGGGTCAAGTTACATTCGAGTGAGAAGTTTACCAAAAGAAAAATACTTACAGTGATAAATTTTGTGCATGTATAGTTTTCTTTTTTATTTCCTTCTAAAAGTATTTTTAGCACTAGCACAGAATGAAAGCAAAATTTTAGGGTAATTTTGGGTTGAAAGCAATTTATTATTCTTTTTTATAGAAGAAAGTTTAGGAAATGAAAGGTTATCTTATTTTAAGGTTAAGACATATATATCAAAAGCTTCAACGAGATTTAATTTTAATTTTTTTTTAGTTTGAACTACTAGTATTTCGATATCCTTTGAGTATGAGATTCATACTCAATGAGATTTAATTTTAATTAATCTCATACTCTTTAAATATGAGATTAATTCCGTTCGAATTCAAAAATGTGATGATTATGAACCTTCCAACAATAGTAATTCTAAGAATCAAACTTTTGACTAAAAACTTAAGATTAGAGCCACTTACCGCTCAAACCAATTACTTGTTATTGGTTAATTTAATTTTAATTTATTAAATTTTGTACATTACAACCTTATTTAATACTATTTGTGACAATTACACACTTTCTATTTACTCCCTTTCATTAAAATTAAGCAATATTTTAGGGTAATTTATGGTCAAATGCATTCTAGGGTAACATTACTGCTTCTTTCTCGTTTATCCCTTATGTTTTTAAGATTTTTGCAATTATATTTACATATAATTATGTGGTGTTCTACTTAAATCTACGTAGCTCTACCTAAATAATTTATTGTTATGCAGTTTGATCAAATATACATTATAATTGTAGCCATTGTGCGTGGCTTTCGTTCAAGCACATTACTTGTGATCAGGGATTGTCAAGTCCCCAACAACGTCGTGCTACTGCCGCCACTTTGTGTATGTTTGATTATATCTTGTAAACTTGGTTTTATAAACTTAATTTTATTAAGAAATGAGCTTGCAATAAAGTAATTTATGATGTTTAAATTGTATTAATCAAAATTCACTTTTAAATATATAATTACTAAAAAAAAGTATTTGGTTATGTGTGTTTGTTTGAACTATAAAAACATTAATAATCTTTATGAAAAATATACAACCGAACATGATTTCCTATGAAAGAGGCAACAAGTTTTGCACCCAAAATCACCTCAGGATGATCAAATATGATTATGTGCCATGAATACTAAACATGTTGAATCGACTTTCAAAGGAACTTTTCTCATGGTGTAAACTTCGAAAGCAGAATCAGACATGTTATTGGTCTTTGAGTTTTGGTCAAGGTTTTAAATCTCGATCAGTATCATCTGATGCGGTCGCGACAGCCGCAATCACAACTTCTAACAATTGCAAATCACATTAGCCCTTTGTTGCCACAACTACAACATCCAATAATTAAGGATATCATCGGCCCACATCTCGCTACAACGCGACAGACCATAATTACAATTTAAAACCTTGGTTGCCTTTTCCTCTTAATAGCGCTGGCAAATAATGATGATAGCATCTTGTTACCACCAAAATTTCTTGTCACAGTGTTGTTCGATGAATATATGATGCTAATCTATAAGTTCAGGTTGAATTGCGACAAAATATATGGGACAGGTCATTTGGAGGACATATATGAAGAAACAACGACAATACTAAAATTGTTGATACAAGTGAAGAATGTAACATTTAATAGAGGTCTGGTGACAATATTGAAATTGTCGATACAAGTGAAGAATGTAACATTCAATAGAGGTTTTGAGACAATACTGAGGTTGTCAAAGATTGATGGTTAGCGACAATTATGAAATTGTCACAATAAATGAAAGAATGAATGAAACAAGCAGTTGACTCATGTTCAACGGTTGTCGAAACAATCAAGAGGGAACTTTGCATAATTCAAATATTCAAAATGGTGATGGTTACTCTATTTAACACTCTGTAGAAACTACCAAAGTGGTGGCATGCAACGTGGCATACAACACGTAAAAGCCAATTGTCATTCAAAGTGGTAACCGTTTATCTCATTCAGCATTTTAAGGAAGTTACCAAAAAAGTACCACACTGCATATAAAGTGGTTAATCTCTCATGCCATAACCATCAATACAGGTGTCATTCTCAAATTAAGAAAGGGACATGTATCTAAATCTTAGGGCTTTAGCATTTATCTTGTAAGCCTATAAATAAGAGGCATATGCAGCCTAGCAAAGGGTCTTGAAAGCTCTCACACTCCTCACCACATAGTAGGAAAACGAGTTCCTCAAGCACCATATTTACATTTTAGTTGTTTACATTCTCAGTCATTTACTTTCTTGTAATTTATTTCAGCAACTTTAATTCCAAGTTCTTATTTTCTTTTATGTTCTTTTTCATTTCTTTTACTTTATTGCTTACATTTAACACATACTTCGCACTTGAATTCTTAAATTGACATTGTTAAGAAACAGATATCACTACCTAAAAAAGGAAAGTTTCCCCTCTTAGATTAAATATAGGGACCAAAGTGAGTTTTCGTTACGTCGAAAATTTTCACCCAGAAACACATCTACATTTAAAACTTGAAAAAGCACGGCACTAGGATTTTGCCAAGAACCTAGAAGTCATTGACTACTATCGTACAATATGATATATATTCAGGGGCGACACGTAGTATAGTAAGGCCCCCTCCCAAAAATTTTTGTAAATTTTTTTTTGTGTGTGTGTAAAGATGGCCTCCCTCCCACCCAAGTGATTTCAACTAGTCTAGCTCTGTCCATATATATATATATATGATTCAAAGTACAAAACCCCATAACCACCATTATAGGCAGCCCAAGGCTAGATTGATTTATGCAAAATAAGATTTGGAAACTAGAAATCCAGAACAAGGAGAAGTGCACGTACCCCTCATTCCATTCATTCGTGTAGCTGTCCACACATGCCAACCAGTTCAAGAAAGAGTCCACAGCAGTAACTTTCTTAAAAACAAGCAATCTTGCTTCATCCCAGATATGTTTCACACGTCGGCATTGAGCCATTGTCATATATAGGACATGTAGTGAAGTTTCTGTTGGGACCAACCCAAAGTCGTCACATCATAAGAAGAAGGAAATCCTCCTTGGGATTTCTCCTATAAATAAGGCCTTAGTTTCTATGAAAAAACTATCCTCCGAATGAATATCAACTATATGGTTTTGTGTCTCAATATGTTGTATTCAGGGTCCTGTCATGATAAGTTTGTTAAAATTTAATTTAATTATGAAAAAAGAGAAAATATTCAGACTCCTAACCAATCATGGGAGTTTTGATATGATGTTAAAAACAAGTTTTCTGAAAGCTTAAACTAATGCATACATGAATGGTATATCATTTAACAATTCTGTATTAATATATTGTACCGTAATGGTAATTTCCATATATAGTCGAGATCAAACATAAAAGAAACAGGAAAATACTCCATGAACCTTTAGAGAGACAACCTATACCTCCTATAATGGGCCCATAAAGCTGTTCGTCCTTGCCACATGGTAGGCAAACTTCAAACTAAACTACTAAACTTTCCATTCGTGGTGTAAAACCAGTGCCACCCATCTAATTTGGGAAATACACTAAGAGGAATTGCGCCTCATGCAAGACAAAAGGGTGGTACGTTAATTTGTGGATATCCCAGATTGCACAATCTTCAAGAAACAGAGAATCCACAGTAGCATTCGTGTCCAACAAAGGCTTGGTTGATATGACTTTGAAAAACCAATATTGTTTGGTAAGACAAATACATCACTTCATGCCAATATTTATAAGTGCGCCTTCCTTCAATACATCACTTCATGCCAATATGCTTCTCCATGTGTAAGAAGCATTGAACCCAAAAGAGGCATTCATAAACTCTGTTAGGGAATATCGGGCTTTCAAAATAGTATAGCAAGCAAGGAATTTGGGGATTGAAGAATCAGCCAACCTTGCTTTGCAAGCATGAACAAATTAAATTATTTCCTAGTCCCTCGCAACCAATGGATCTTAATTAGAATCATTTGAGTTCTCACATTGCCAAATTAAAACGGGGCCATGAGTTGGGTCAATTCCGTACATGTTGGTTTTAGCTAGTAAGAAAAAAGGTACTTGTGCTATAGCTTTGATCAACACCTTATTCCCTGTCTTCGACAATAATACTTTGCAACGTTTTACAAACATGACCCCTGAGTGACTAAAAAGAATGACTTTCACTTCTCTCAACCTTAACCATCAGTGGGTAGCCTAAATATTTTTCATTGAAAGCGGTGGTATTACTGTCCAAGGGATTTTGAATTTCCTCCCAGTGAGGCTAAGATGTGAAATTTTTTGGGCTAAATAGTATAGTTGATTTTCTGACTAGAACAAGATTCATAAACATTGAAAATACAGCCATTTATATTATGTTTTTTTTGTGTGCATGAAATTGATTTTGTAAACTTAATTTTATTGAGAAGTGGATTCAAAATGGAGTGAATTATGTTGTTTGGATAGTGTTATTGTGTTAATAAAAAAATATTTTTGAATGTATAATTACTAAAAAAAATGGATATTTTTAAATTTGTGTGTTAGGTTTAGATAAATTGTAAAAAAATTAAAGGCCATTCTACAAAATATATACCCTAATGTAATTTTTTTTTACTAAAAAATTAACAAAATGTTACTTGTGATTCTTATACTCAAAATCAATTCTCTTATGCAGAATTAATTTAGTTCTTTTCTATCTAAACATAATAGCACACAACTGAAAGCATAATAAATGAGAACAAACAAGATTGTAAGCTTGAAAAAGTTAAAACAAACACACAGTAAATGACTAATTGGTTTAGATTTTATAGTGCCCAGAATCAATTCTAGCAACTCAGAATCAATTCCAAGTATGTTTGAACATGTTTGGGTAGTTTTACAAAATTAATTCTAAAAATTTTTTAGGTTGTAAAATTGATGTTAATAGAAATAAAAATCTCTTACTTTTGTGGTGAATAGAATTGATTGTAGGTCCATTCATAATTTTTTTTAAATATACCTATAATTACATTTTTTAAAAGTAATTCTACTTTATCATCCAAACAAATTTAATTCTTCTTAATCAACTTTTAAAATATCATTCATGAACATAAATTAATTCTTTTGAAATCAATTCTTTAAATATCAATTCTTTTAAAATCAATTCAACTAAAATCTAAACCAGACAAAACCTAAGCAATCCTGAATAGAGTTAATTCTACTGTTATTTATTAATGACTAATCAGTAAAATGGAATGTGAATCTATATACAGAGAAATAATATATGCAGCACAGTATTAAGATTATATTTTGTTTTTTGTACAAATGAGATAATTTAATTAAGAATACTGTAAAAAAAGTTAAAATTTTAAATAGTTAATTTGGAAGGAAGGTCCCACAATGAAGTGGCTATGTGGAACCTCACATGACAAGATGGTGAGGTGTATGGAGGAGGACCACTAGACTGCTTTGCATGTAATAATTAATAAACCTGAAAAGAAAAGAAAAAAAAAATAAAAAGAGAAAAGTTGGGACAATCAAAATCCATTCCAAAGGCTGATGATGTGCTTAGTTGGGCCCCACATAGCAGTGGCAGGGTTCGTAATTGTCATCACTTGGGATGGTAAAAGTTGAATCATCAAAACCAAATACGAAAAAGAAAATATCTGTTTTGTCTTTAAAAAATATATAAAACAGCATATTAATTAATTATTTATAAATATATCAAATAATTCTAAAAAAATATATGTAAAATCAAATGAAAAAAGCTACACAGCTCGGAAGTGTATATTCCAGAGCATGAACGTATATAGATAAATAAGTCAGTCCCAATGTGATAGACCTCACTCAAAAATTAAACATATTACTTTATTTATTTATTTTAGGCTGAATTCAGGCTTCAATAGTCAATTTTCGTAACAAAACTCATATTAAATTAATTATTTAAAATTATATTTTTATTATTAAATTATTTTTAAAATAAAATTAAAAAATTAAAATTAATATTATTAAAAAATTAATTTAATATCATTGATATATAAAATACCTTCAACGACTAAAATAAATATTTATTAAGAAAATAACAAAACTGCCACTACCGGGGTACCTCGAGCCAATCCTGTTGCCTGCTTCGAAGCAGACAACGAAAGAGACGGCAACTAACGGAATTCACGTAACGGTTCCGTTACCGTTACCGAAACCTCACGTATCTTGATGCGCCGTACCATATCATTACACCACTGCCGTTACACGCGCCGTCCATATAACCACGCAAACTGAAAATTACATGGTAGGGACTGGTGTAAGTGTTTGCATATAAATATTCAAATTATATTAATAATTTTTTAAAATATTTTTAAGACATACTACAATTGATTTACATCAATTAAATGTATTTATCCATCAAATTTATTTTACAAATAATAATAATAATATCTAAGAACAAGTGGACTGATTTTTGGTTTAATTTTTTTTTTGGGGTACATTGTTTTAATTTTATTCTATTGATAATATAGACTTCTTTACATCCGCCAATAAATAAAAATTGTTACATCATTAAAATAATTGATATTTTCCCCCCTACAAGCTAACTTATAATTTCATGATTTTACACATAATTGTAAACACAACATTAAAAAATTGTTTAGTATTTTTATTTATTTATCATTGGTGTAAACTTATTTTGCATCGAGGTGGATTGAGTTTAAATTTTTTATACTTTATTTATTAAGAAATTTAATAAGAAATAAATGAAAATTTAATATCTGGAAAAATAAATATTTAGAAATATTTTCTCATGTGCAATAAGCAATTACTATAGGTGGAAAAATTCCAGGTTATTATATCCGTATTAATTCTTTTTTATATTTTAAGATAATAGAAAAATAATAGTTTATGGTTTTAAATAATATCTAATTTTAATAATAATAATTTTTGAATTTTTTTATAGATAAATAAAATAAATATTTTTACTATTCTAAAAAAATTTATATTAAATATAATATATTATAGTACTAATAATTTTTTTTCATGATATATATTATCAATATTTTATATGTATTACAATAGGGACAATTTTGTCAATTGGTAGTTCGTAGTTGTGTCCTTTTCTGTTGCATAAAATCCTTAAATTGCCAGTCTTTTCATGGTGACGGCAGGAGCTAACACTAGTGCTATACTTGTCTTGTTGCTTAGAAAAAAGTTAGAGCTATAAAACAGTAATTTTATAATTCCTTTATAAAGCTGATTTTGTATGTAAACTTATGTAAAAGAAATGTCGATTGATACCACAATGTACCTAATAATAATAATTAATATGACCTCAGATTATATTTTTATTTTGCTATCTCGAATTTTAATTTGTTAAAAATAACGTGGAAAGTTTCACGTTTAAAAGTTTACAAATTTTAGATAGAAAGTTTTTGTATGGGGTGGCAGGAATAATGTTATATAATAAACAACAAAACCAATATCTAAAAATTCACAATTATTTCTATATAATTAGATTTACTTTTAGAGTGTCTAAACATGATAAAAATTAGGAAAATTAATTTGAAAGTACAGGCATCACATGTATTTTATACGAAAACAAGTTTTTCATGAGATACATATCTCTCCCTCCATCTAGTATCATCATATTAAATTCATTTTATATAAATTTATATGTAATCGAATAATCATATATATATATATTCTAATTTTCTTGATATTATTTAAAGAATTTGGATTTTCTCATATTACTCACTAATATAAGAGGGTATGTTGTATCTTTTTTTTTTTTCATAATATGATCCTCTCATATTAGTGAATTGGTCATATTAGTAAATAACATGAGTCCCCTTATTCAAATAATTTCATATTATTGAATGAAGTAATTAAAGACTTTAGATTTAGTCTACTGTTTATGTAAAATATTTTACATTATCATTTAATAATATGATTATTCATCATTAAAAAAATTTAATTTCTTATATAATTTGTTAAGATGGTCAAACTCTTGTAATGATTTAATAATACATAATTAAATAATAACATAATTCTTTTTTACTTTGACAATAAATTAAAATTAAATTTTAATTAAAAATGATTTCATTTTAATTGTTTTTAATATAAAATATTTTTACATTATGAATCATGATCAACTTCTTTTAATTGTATAACAAAATATAATTAAATCAATATAAAAAAAATTCTAGGCTCTTGTTATAAAATGGACACACCCAACGGAGTGGTTTTGTGGTGTGATTCTCCAAACTCCAAGCAACGCCGTTTCCTTACAGAAAGAGAAAGAGAAAAAGAGAAAGGGAGAGAGAAAGTTCTGTAACGGTTGCAGCAGCAGAGAGAGGATTCCAAAAAAGTTGGTTCACTCATGATTCCTTGTTAACGCTTAATCATTCAATTCAGTTCAGTTGTGACACATGATGATGATGATGATGATGATTATGTGCAAGCTCATATAATGATTATTCGGATTCAGATTGGTTCCAAGCTCTGAACAGTTTTTAGTTGGCTGAGTGATGTTGAATCGTGGTGTTAATGCTGAAGATGAGCTCTATGAGCAACTATGGAAGGCCTGTGCAGGACCCCTTGTGGACGTTCCTCATGCTGGCCAAAGGGTCTTCTATTTCTCTCAGGGACACATGGAGCAAGTTAGTTTTCGTTATTTACAGTTACAAATTTTTTTTTTTTTGGTTTTTTGTTTTTTTGGTTTTTGTTTTGCTGTTAGGTTGTCTGAAAATGTTAGTGTTGGATGTTTTGTTTGGTTAAGCTGGATTTTTTTTTTTTTTTTTACTTTATATTATTTTGCTGCCGTAGTTAGAAGCATCAACAAATCAGGAACTAAATCAGAGGATTCCACTGTTCAAACTTCCCACCAAGATCCTTTGTCGTGTCGTCAACGTCCATTTACGGGTAGTTTTCTCCATGATCCTACTTTATTTTATTTATTTTTTCTTTTTTTTAAATCTTGTTTGGTTGCTGAGAAAATGATCATCTGGGTTCTGGAGTTACTAATACTATGTACAGTTTCGTATTAAAGTTATGTATTAATTGCAGGTAATTTTTTCCCTGATCCTCATTCCTTTTAAATTTCTTTCTTTTTTTCTTGAAAAAAATAAAAGGAATCTTGTTTGGTTGCTGAGAAAATGGTCAAATGATTATCTGGGTTCTGGAGTTACTATGTACAGTTTACTATTAAGTTATTTTTTAATATTATGTGATTATGTAATTTGGGGTGGGCAAAAATAGAAAAAAAAAACAAAAAACAAAAAACAAAAACTAAACTTGAATTTTGACATTTTTAGGCTGAACAAGAAACAGACGAGGTTTATGCACAGATTACTTTGGTGCCGGAATCTAATGTAAGGATGTAGTTGCCCCTTCTGAATCTGATTTTTTTTCATGGTCAACCTTAGATTCTTTTCTCCCGTTGTTTAGATTTCTAATGGAACAAATGTCTTAGCAAATTGAGCCCACAAGCCCTGATCCCTGCCCTGCTGAACTTCCAAGGCCAACAGTTCACTCATTCTGCAAGGTCTTAACTGCCTCTGATACCAGCACCCATGGTGGCTTCTCTGTTCTCAGGAAACACGCCACCGAATGCCTTCCGGGTTTGGTAGTGCTATCTGTTTTTGTTTTTATTGAATTTGTTCTTGGTTTCCAATTCCAGATGCCTTAGTGATGTTTACTAAAACCATGTCTGGGTTTTTTTCAGGACATGTCCCAATCAACCCCAACTCAGGAATTGGTTGCCAAGGATCTTCATGGTTATGAATGGCGCTTTAAGCATATATTTAGAGGTAAAGGACATCAGAAATTTTCATTTCAGTCCTTCTGATTTAACTTTCTACTTGGAGTGGCCTAATGTTTTTCCGTTGAATGTATTTTCCTTTTTAACCAGGTCAGCCACGTAGGCACTTGCTCACAACTGGATGGAGTACTTTTGTGACTTCCAAGAGATTAGTTGCTGGAGATACCTTTGTGTTTTTGAGGTATACATTTGATGTTTTTTTTATTTCTTGGTTTCCTTCATATGGTTCAGAACATCTTCTATTGTAAAATCATATAACAATTTATCTGTTCAACTATACAAGCCTTAATTTATGTAAGATCTTGTGTATAGAGGGGACAATGGGGAATTACGTGTTGGAGTGAGGCGTCTTGCTCCTCAGCAGAGCAGCATGCCGTCATCTGTGATTTCCAGTCAGAGCATGCACCTAGGAGTTCTTGCAACTGCATCTCATGCTGTTGCAACTCAAACTCTTTTCGTAGTATATTATAAGCCAAGGTAGAACTTTTACTTGTTGCAAAAAGAACTAGAAACTGTCGTAGTGTTACTGTTAAACAATTTAGTGTATGATTGTTGACATAGGCTTTTGTTTGCTTAGGACGAGCCAGTTCATCGTAAGCGTGAACAAGTATTTGGCGGCTATCAACAATAAGTTTAGTGTTGGTATGAGGTTCAAGATGAGGTTTGAGGGGGATGATTCCCCTGAGACTGACAAAAGGTACTAAAATTTACACCTGTAGTTTGTAATGTGTCCTTTTCATTAGATATTCTAATACATGGTTGATCAGATTTTCAGGCACAATTATTGGAGTAGAAGATATTTCTCCTCATTGGGTAAATTCAAAATGGAGATCTCTCAAGGTATTCTCATCTTTGACATTGCAATTGTTCACCTTATTTCCATTGATTGTATAGTATTCACCTATTCTTTTCATCTTATTCCCAGGTTCAATGGGATGAACCTGCATCTGTTCCAAGACCTGATAGGGTTTCACCTTGGGAGATAGAACCCTTTCTGGCTTCTGTTCCTACATCATCAGTTCAAGCTGCTGTTGTAAAGAATAAAAGACCTCGACCACCCAGTGAAGTTCCAGATCTAGGTGAGGAATTAACTCTTTTAACACATTCCAATTCTTATATTGATTGAGTTAATTTGTCTTGACATCTACATTTCACTTTCAAAGTAGACACAACATTGGCTGCCTCTGCCTTCTGGGATGCTGGGCTGACACAGTCGGATATAACTCAACTTAGTGTTATGGCTGAAAGCAAAAGGACTGACAGTAACCGCATGTGGCATGATAAGCAGACTGATACTAATAGTAAAAGCAACAGCAACGCTATATCAAGGAATCAGACAGAAGGAAGTTGGCTATCTTCTCCCCATTCTAGTGGTCCTTCTCATTTATTTCAGGACACAACCAATGATAGCAAGAGTGTCTCAGCTTGGCCTATTTCAAAACCTCATCACTCAGCAATATTGAACAATGATCATTTGCTTGACCAAGTTGACAAGGAGAACAAAATTGAGGTTGCTACAAGCTGTCGATTGTTTGGAATTGAGCTTATTGATCATGCCAGGAGCTCTCCTGCTGTAGAGAAGGCATTTGTAAATGCAGAATATGTACCCAGAGTCACCTCTGAGGGATGTGTTAGCACCTTGTCCAGAAATGATGCAGACCATAAGTCTGATATCTCTAATGCTTCTAAAGAGAGGAAACAAGAACAGTTGCAAGTATCGCCAAAAGAGACTCAGAGCAAGCAAATTTGTGGCAGAAGTTGTACCAAGGTGCTGAACGTATACTTTTTATTTAGATAATAAATTTAATGTTCCATAGCCTAATCAGAAAAGTTTCTGAAGCCTTCCACTGGTGTTCAAAACCTGTCAAAAGGTTCAAATGCAGGGGGTTGCAGTAGGTCGTGCTGTGGACTTGACCATGTTGGATGGGTATAATCAACTTATAGATGAATTGGAGAAGATGTTTGACATAAAGGGACAGCTTCAACTCAGGAATGAGTGGGAAATTGTCTTCACTGATGATGAAGGGGATATGATGCTTGTGGGTGATGATCCATGGCGGTGAGTAACTCTTTATACACAGTAGTGCTAATAAGACTAGAGTGGCACACGTGTGTGCTGTTGAGACTTGAGAGAACAAGTAGTAGAAATACGAGTGGAGAAAATAAGGGAATCAGTGAGGGAAAAAATGAGGGTCTAGAAGTTATTTAGAAATGAAAACTTAATTTTAATTCTAAGTTTATAACCTTATAGTGCACACACCCACTTGTTAGTAAAAAGGATGGAGGATGAGAGAGAAAAAGTTTTAGAGATAAGGGTTAAGAAAAATGAGGAGTGAAGAGAGAAAGTGGAATATGATGATTAAATAACATCATTTGTTTTTATATTTATATTTATGATATATGTTTTATTGATTTTTGGCATGCATGTTACATTTAAATTAAATAATTAGAATAACTTTGGAACTTTTGGGATAAAAAAGTGGAGGGTACCTCCTTTTCTCTTTGTTAATAGTATTAGATAATATTGTAAATCATTGTTGAACTTCCTGGTTTATTATACTCATTAATTAATGTAACCACCTCTCAATATTAATACCATGCTGATTGTTGTTATTATTTTCTTGCAGTGAATTCTGTAATATGGTGAGAAGAATCTTCATTTGTTCCAGCCAGGATGTGAAGAAAATGAGTTCAGGGAGCAAACTGCCTATCTCTTCAACAGAAGAAGAGACTGTAATAAGCTCAGACACAACTGAAACCTGAAACTTCGACATTATTTTCTTGTTTTTTTTTTCTTTTGTTAGTCTTTGTTGTTGTTGCTCCTATTGTTTGTTTGTGGGAAGGAAGTTGGTCTATTTTTGGCTAGGGGAGTTTCATATTATTAGATGTGAAACACTGGCTAATTGTAGCTTGATTTTTAGATACTCCATGCATTAATTGTGCTAGAAAGACCAAATGAAATATTCAATAAATTAGTGGGAGGGAAAATTTAGGCTTAGCATCTGTGAATATTCATGTTAATTTGGAAAAATGTTGGAGGTCGATGACTATACTCGCTTTCTGTGGTTAAGGGGCATTTTGCTCAGGGGAATCCGAATTATCAGTCTGCTATTTGTGCTTGTATGAATGGTGTGCCACTTTGCCTTTTAAAATTCTAATAGTCTAGGTGAGTGAATGTCTATTGCTGTTTACGTGAATTTGAATTTGAAGGATGCCTTTAAATTGCTGGAGTTGTATTCTTCAGAGGTACGCTGGTCCACTGCAGTGCACCACTGGTTCTCCTGACAAATGAGTTTAGTCTGGCAGGGTGGGGGCACCATCCTAGATCCCCTTCAGGCCCACCCATACTCATCAAATCTGAATCAGCTCTTTAGACTGAGCAACAGTTAGATAAGATAGGATTTGCATCCTCTCATGTTAGTTACTAACATGAGAAGGTCATATTAGAGAGAAAAAAACACAAATTTTATTATGGCAAGACCTACTAGTATTGATATAGAGTCCATTACTTAGATTTTGTGTCCTTTTTTTTTTAATATGACCCTCTCACGTTACTCACAAACATATGAGGATTTCTAAGCATAATAACTAAGTCAATAACAACTTAACACATGGCACAATAAATGAATGCATACAATGGATGAAAGGTATATTATATAATAAAATTTCGATAAGTTATGAAACCGTGGAGAGTATTATTCTCTACTTCAAGTATTTTTGGAGATAAGGGTAGTAGAACTACTAAACAATGCAAGACTAATAGCATGTCATGTCATTTGGGCTTCAGTTTTAATAAAACTAATTGAAAAATATTAGATAATCAAAAAATTTGACAAAATGAGTTGGTATTATTATTGACTCTTGGATGAATGAGTGATCTGCACTACTTTAACTTATCCAACAATTGCCCTTTGAATATTGACAAAATTTTGGTTAAATTTTGTCAAAATTTTCTTACTATGTATCATTACTCAAACTAATTTTAACTAAGTAGCATTTTCTTCTTTTGTTACCATTCAAGTCTCAAAAGAATTAGGGCTATTAAATGGGTTAGTCCAGCTTGTTTAGGCCGGCCCGCGATGAATCACAGGTTAAACGGGACGAGCCTAAATAGCTCGCATTTAAATAGGCTGCAAAATAGTTAGCCTAACATATCTCGCATTAACTCGTGGGACTAAATGGGCATGCTTGCGAAATGTATTTCTTTTTCACTTTTGAATTATATAAAAGAAATTAAACTTAATCTCAAATCAAATGTTACATACACCAATAGATAGTTTTTCATCAAATGTTACATAGACCAATATATAGTATATCATACTATACTTAATATTTTCATTTCATCCAATGAGAAACTCCAAATGGATTGGACTTGCTGTTGGTTTGCGTAGACTTGAAGAGCAACTCTTAATTTGTGTGGACGCTGGTCACTGGACATGTTGCTAGTTCACATAGACGTCTCGCTCGCGTTTAATCTCGGGCTGGTACGTGTTGTTAGGTTGGGGATGGATGGATGCCTGGATCGCCGTTTGCATCTAGCTGTCTAGGAGCGTTGCTATCCACACCGCACTGGTGCTGCCATGTTGGTTCGTTGCTGTTTGCATCTTGTTGCAAGTTGTTTTAAGGTTTGGGAAAATTGGGACAAAGCGACCGAGTGCGTGTCACTGTGTGTGTCTAAGTTGAGTGTTTTCGCTGCTATGAGTAAGTGAAGTTAACTAAGCTAAACAGTACATTTGGTTGAGAGACTGAAAGGAATAGTTCACAGTTAATTTTTCAAAATTTTAAATTGCGTCGTTTCAAACTTTTAGAAAAAAAATACGGGCGACCTGCTGGTAAACGAGGTTGGCATCATTTTGATGGACCCTCACTTATAAAGTGAAATCAACTCCTTTTTTCTAATTATTCAGGCTTAGTTGAGCTATAGATAGGGATGTTAGTTTAGGTCAATTTCAAGCTAGGTTGGGCCAACTAATATTGGTTTGGGCCAAGAAATTGTTGGCTTAGCCCAGCTTTTTCATATGCTCTTTTTTTAAGATAAAGATCAAGGATTAACAAGCACATTATGGTTTGGTCTTTTCATGAAACGGGCCAAATCTAATGGCAATTAAGTCTTATATTTTACTTATTTAAAGAAAGTAATGAAATCATAGACTTATGAGAAACATACCTCTAGCTAACAGGTTGGCCAATGATCGGGTCAGTGCAGCCAAAAAATGTTTAGGTTCATATGCTCCTTTTTTAAGATAAAGATCAAGGGTTAACAAGCACATTATGATTTGGTCTTTTCATGAAATGGGCTAAATCAAATGGCAATTAAGTCCTATATTTTACTTATTTAAAGAAATTAATGAAATCATAGACTTATGAGAAACATACCTCTAGCTAACAGGTTGGCCAATGATCGGGTCAAGGTGCCCAAAAAATGTTTAGCTTTAAATTTATTAACTTAGCACACATATTTTTTGTTGGGCTATTTGAGCTTGTCAATCAAGCTTTACCTATTTTAACACTCCTAGCTATAGAGCATTAGACTCTGTAACAAATGTTCTTATATATAGAGGTGTTAATTCAGGTTGATTTGCATCGGGCAAGTTTATTTAGAATGGGTTGGGCTGGCCCATAATGTGTGCAGCCTAGTAAATAGCTAGCCCCATCCCGACCCATGTGGGCTGTGGGCTGGCCTGGGCTAGTCCATGGGCCAATCTTTTTTTTGTCTTTCTTCACTTTTTTGTATCTATAATAATAAGTTATTAATAAATTAAACTTATACATCAATCTAAATCCACAAGAATCATGTACGCAAATTAGATTATGTATAATAGATTATATTAAGTGTTATAAACATAGACAATGAAGATTTACTACATTATTTTCGACATAAACGATTTAGAATATATCCGCGAAGCATCTCTTGAACCATAATTAATTAATTTAAGGAACTAGAACAAGTTAATATCATATTTCAAGTGGAGAAAAAAGAAAGGCTTAGATGTATTCACTAAATTTGATTCTTTTTTTTCTTCGAGTAAAGATATAAATAAATAATAACAAAATTAAATACATAACACAAAAAATAAATTTCACATAATTAGGCCAATAGGTCAGCCCAGCCCATTGCGGGTCAGTCTTTTTTCGGGCTGAGTTAGGCTGATCCATAATTAGTTTGGACTGAGATATCCCTATCCTAACTTACATTTTTTGTTGGGTGGGCTGACCTATTTTGACACATCTACTTATATATAATAGATTATATATGTCCTAAAGAAAAATATTAAATCTCACAAAATTCTTTTTTTGTGTGTGTTTTGAAAGTTTAGGTAAGGGAAAGATTCATTTTTAGTTCAAGGTCAGAGCAAACCACCAATCTCAGTGATGATTTATGATGAAATTATAAATTGTAAAATGCATAGGAATAGAATAATTTACCTGTATTTTATCAAACAATTAGCTTTTGTTTTTTAATTTGTCACATTTTAAATGAGAAAAACACAAAAACTGAATTGTGGATTAGTAATTTGTTTTCATAAAAAGTATTGGTAACAAATAGCATCAAAGTACTCTGATCTTATCCTAATCTTAATTAATTTTAAGAAGAAAAATATAAAGAAAAAAACTTTGGCCAACCTAATTTCTTTTTCGTCTTATGGGCCAACCTAATCTATTTGGTCTTATGGGACAACATACCATCTCCCCAATCATCAAACTAACCAAGTTTCAGTCCTAACTTTTCTGGTTCCTGTTACTCTCTTGAATTATGGAGACATTTCCTGAATGGCCAACACCCCATGAGCCTATATATATGAATTCCACACTTTGATTCCAAAACGTCTTCAAGATTTCAAGCTTAAGGGGAGGGTTTTTGTGTTTTCTCCTTCTAGCTCAAATGGCCAAAGATGGACCCAACTGGGATGCGTTGCTCAAATGGAGTCTTTCTCACTCTGATGGAACTCTTCCCAATCGTAATTTGAGGTCAAATTTCTCTTTCTCTAATACCCGGTTCCATTTCTAGTTTCAATACCCCATTTTTTTTCTCTCTCCCTATTTGTTAGGAGTTAAAGTTGAGTTAGCTCTTGACCATGATTCAGGCCAATTCAAGTATAAAAAGTTGATTTTTTTTTCTTTTCTTAGTTTTACTTTTGGTTGTAAAAATGCATACCCATATGTCAAGTTTTAAACTTTCAGTTTTTTTCTTTGCAAATAAAATGGTTTTTGTAGTTGAATATAGAGGAGGAAGAAATTAATAAACACTTAAACAGTGGGATAGGGTCTGATTTAGTGAATTTTGTGATTCTATAGTGAGGAGGATCGAAGATGGTTTATGGAAGCAATGCAAGCGCAGAGCATTGATGTTGTAAAACGTATGAAAGAGATCACACTTGTAATGCAAACTCCAAAGCAAGTCTTGGAGTCTCAAGGAGTTACCCCTGCTGACATTGAAGGTATCCAGCATTTGCCATAGTGCAAAACCAACGACAAAGAAATAGGAAAACAAAACTGCATTTTATTTTTAGTTAATAAACAACTTTTCTTAAATCTTATACTAACTCAGGGAGGTCTCTAACCTGAACTTTGACAGATTTGTTGGATGAGTTGCAAGAGCATGTTGAATCCATTGATATGGCCAATGGTGAGTTTGTTTTGATGATTCATGGCCTTGATGTTGTTGAAGAGATATAAGAGAAACTAATTTTTCAAATATAAAATACTTGAATTATCTTGCATATGTGTGCTTTTGGAAGTTTCTGATGGGAAATTCTTTTAAATTTGGGGGTCATGATTTAATTGATATGGTAGCTGCTTCTATGCATTATTCAATGCATGATGAAGTGTCTTTCTTAAACTTTGGGCAATACGGGGTCAATGATAAATAATACTCATCTGTTTTGAATTGTAATGTTTTTGCAAAAATTAGTGAATTAGGTTTATTAGTTCTGGCTTCATTGGTCAAGATGTTTTGAATTGTAATGTCTTTGCAGAAAATTGTTCAATGTTTGTACCTTTTATTAAAAATCTAATTGTTTTTATTCTTTTATTTTTCCATGTGATAATGGCAATAGTTGACACTGCTGAAAACTTTTCTCTCATTAATCTGTTCATTTTTCCTTTTTGAATCAAATGATGTTTGTGCCTAGGTCTTTTGATAATTGGTTGGCCAATGGATATGCTTTTTATGTAATTCAAGAACTGTATGCCTCACCTATTTCCTGGTATTTATCTGTTTCCCAGATCTTCACTCAATTGGTGGTTTGGTTCCTCTTCTTGGTTACCTCAAGAACTCTCATGCCAATATTCGAGCAAAGGCTGCCGACGTTGTGACCACAATAGTCCAGAATAATCCTTGAAGTCAGCAACTTGTTATGGAAGCAAATGGCTTTGAACCTCTTGTTTCTAATTTCAGTTCAGATCCTAATGTTAATGTTCGAACTAAGGCGCTGGGTGCAATATCTTGTATGTATTCTTATGTTTTACAGTAGTAATCTCTTGTTTCCTGAGTTTGGAATGGTATTGACTTATTTATGCTTTGGGGATGACTTGACAGCACTGATTCAGAACAACAAATCAGGTATCACTGCATTTCATCTTGCAAATGGCTTTAAGAGATGCTCTAAATTCTAAAAATGTGAGATTTCAAAGGTAATTAGGGTTTTTTTTAGTAAGGTTCTTATCGTGTTATTGCTTTCTAATTTATCATTTATTAGGAATTTGTATCATTTGATGATTGGTGTCCTTTCCTTATTATTGGTTCTGTAGTTTATTTCGTTGCGCGTTTTTCTATTCTTGTGATGCTGCTTCTACTTATTAATTAATTAGATTTTTCAATCCTCGTTATCAATTAGGGAGGCTAATCCCTAACTTTATTTAATTCTACCATCTTTCAGGAAGGCTCTCAACTTGATCCATTACTTGTTGCACGAGGATAGTTCAGACTGCAACATCGTGAATGAGCTAGGATTTCCTCGTATAATGATGCACCTGGTCTCTAGTGAAGATGCAGATGTCCGAGAAGCTTCCCTCCGAAGCCTTATTGAGCTTGCTTGCGAAAAGAAAGTCGGGTCTGCGGAAGATGATGAGAAAATGAAGCAACTTCTTCAAGAACAAATAAATCGTATCAGTTTAATGTTGGCAGAAGAAGACCTTGGGGCAGCTAGGGAGGAGGGGCAGCTTGTAGACTCCCTATGGAATACTTGCTTCAATGAGCCATCTTCTCTTCGAGAGAAGGGTCTTGTGCTTCCTGGAGAAGATGCACCCACTCCTGACGTTGCTAGTAAACATTTTGAGCCTTCTCTTAGATCTTTGGCTGCAAACCCATCTTCCAAGAAAGACTCCAGCAATGAAAAGAAAGAAATCCCTTTGCTTTTAGGGCCAGGGCCTCTACTTGCAGACACTAATAATCAAGTTAGTTCAAGTAGAGAAGGAGATGCCAGTGCACAAACGGATCCTCGTAGATGAAGCTTTAATGTTGTCTAGTCAGTTTTCTTATCTTTTTATTTTATTGGATTGTTGCTTCCTTTCTCTCTTATCATACAAACTTAATTTCTTTCTTTCACTCCATAGGCTTATCATACAATAGTAAATTTTACTTCTTCCACACATATGATGTGGTTGATGAAATTTGTCTGAAACTATTGTATTCCTTGATTATTAAGTGTGTTTGAGAGGGCTGGCATGGAACTAGAAGCATTAAAACTCTATTGAAACATGGTGGTTGGGAAAAGTGAAGTGGCGAGACAATACTACAATGATTAGGTTGGTTTGGATTTGATTCAGAAAAAAAAAGTACTATGTTTCTCTGAAAACCCTGAGGAGAGGATTGGAGGCTTTGTGGAATTAATAATTGCAGAGATTACTGAAGTTAGTTCAGAATGACATTGGTAGGAACCCAGGTATTTCCTTACAGAAAATGGGAATAAACCCAATTACAGAGATCAGAACCACTAGAACAACACTCTCACGCTCACATAAATGGAAAATTAAAGATAGGAACATGGCAGAACTTTGAGGGCCTGCAACCTCCTGGCCAAAGGCCCCCAAACCTTACTCACAATTTTCTCTCCCCTTTCCCCCAAGCCTCCCCCCTCACATTTATCCCACTCTCCTCTAACAGAATCCATTCACTCTCCTCTTTCCCCTGCTGCCACATGTCTAGGCAGTCACAAGAAAATCCCCCCATGCATATTCCCTTGTACCTCACCTCTCTTGCTCAAGTGAGTCATTAACCCGCTGTCTTCCCCTTTATTTATCCTCACATAGTCTCTAGATCAGACATCTAACTTACAGCTGACAATGACTTGTACTAAGCAGAGACTCGACTCTACTTGATGTATTAAGCATTATAAAACACAATTGGCACAAACGACGTGAAAAAAGCAGCATGGAAGGGAGAACTTCAAACTTTTCTTATTTCCTCCTTTTCTCTCACTGGGCTTTTTCTTGTCTTAAAATTTTTTTATTTTCTCTATTCCCATATCCTTGCTACATCAGTGTGTGCTTTCCCCTCCATTTTCCTCTTCATAGATTGCCTCAGATAATCTCCATATCTGACTTTCTTGTACAACTTGGGGCTTTGAGCATCTATCGTATGATCAAGGGGCTCAACTTCCACATCATCCTGTGGGTTGATAAACGACACATGAGAAGTCCTTCCCTTGTTCTTATTTGTTACTGCTCTGTGTTCTGCACTCTTGTATTTCCCATTACTCCATATCTGCTAAGATAGTAAAAGGAAGAAACTAAGAACTGTGGATATTTATGTGACTATCTTTCGTTAGCTTAAAGCCTGCTATCAGTATTTCAAGTGTTCTCTTTGTATTCACTAGAAAAAATTTTCAAGTACCTCTATTACATCTCCAACAGTGACAACTAGAGCATCTGATATTGGAGTCACTGGTACCCATCCTCCTTTGTGTTGAATTTCTAACCCACATACGTCGTCATCTTGCATTAGCAAGGTTATGGTGCTTGTATCAGAGTGTGGACTCAAACCTAGTACTTGCTCAGGAGTGCTGCAAGGAGGGTAATAGTTCACTCGTAAAGCTTGAAGTAATTCTTTATGTAGTCCAAGAAGAACATGCTTCTGCATCCCCATAATCACAGACAAAGAACTGAGTAGTTCCACACCAACTCGTTTAACTTGACTTGAATATGCCTCAATTATTTCCCTGCATTTGTACATGAATTCCATTTACAGATCACAAGTTATGTATAAAGTTTTAAATTGTCTGGAACACCTACTTGAATCCCTCTGGAGTTTGTGGCCAAAATTGAAGCTTCCTGTACCGGGCGGGGTAAACAACTAGCATCAGTGCATCTGACTAGTCAAGTATCTGCTCCTCAGAAACTGCGTAGGCATGGCCATAGCCTTGTATGTCATTTGAGGGTATTGCATACTTGTCCTTCTCTTCTAGTGGAAGTTTAAAAAACTCAGTTGTTGCATCCTTCATTCCCTGCAGCAGTTCTTTTTGCACGCCATGATTCACTAACTGCGAAAGTAATTGCAATCTTAAGAAGCGTTTGATGAAAGCAAGCGTACATCTAACTTATGGAAAGATGTCAATGCATTGCTGTGAACTGGATGTACCTATTATTATTATTTTATTGTGCTGTAGAAGTACATTGTTTCTTTGTGTTGATTTCCTTTTGTGTATTTTTATGTAATTCACAATTCTATGGGATAAGAATTACCTGAAACAAACCCCATCCTTGCATGCTACGTCCAGTTTCAATAGTTCCTCCATGTTCCCATATGAGAGCAGTGCTAAATCAATGACAGGGATCTCAGAAGAAAGGTGAGGCATATAGTTGACTTTCTCCACTTCTTCATGACTCCTCACGTATCTATTTGGAACCTACAAGGGATTCTTCTTCAACATTTCTTGAACATTGGGTACTGGTATAGATGGAGCGAAAGTGGGCAGTTCCTCCATCTCAGTCACTCTCATCAACTGCATTAAGGCTCATCTTTGCTCTGCTTAGATTGTTAGCTTTGAGGTTTGAATATTTTTAATGGACCACTACTTATAAGTTAAGCTTTTTATTCTTTAGTGGAGGGAATCTTGAGCTTCTCATGAAAGAAAGATCCCTCTATCTTGATCAATCCAATTAGCTGCAGACGAATGGAGATTAGTTTCCATTTGTCTATACTAGAAATAGACAACAAATTTGTTTCAATTTTTTTTGTTAAGAGTATGTATTGACTTTTATACATGATATATTACTAAAAGAATAAAATAAATAATTATGTGTATTATATATCAAAATGATATAATAAATAGAGTAAATATTCAAATTGGTCTTCTAAAGATACATGGGATATTATCTAATCATTTTTTACATCGAAATAGTCATTCAATATTAATTTTTCCCCCATCAAATTGGTCTTTAGATATTATTTTTTACATTAAATTTTTTCCTTAAAAAGGATCAATTTGATGTAAAAAATGATTGAAAGATTAAACTGATGTTCCGTGTATTTTTAGAGGACTAAATTGAGTATTTAATAAATATTGTAGGCATAAGGTGTGTAACCAATTATTATTATTTATATGCGTAATGTCACAAGTTTTACTAATATATTTAATAATAATAAAATAATCACTGTTTGAAGGGTACAGCACTATAATATTAGTTTATTGGATTTGAATCCTTTAAAGAGAGTGATGTGCTTTAGAGAGTAAAATGTGAAATAATAACTCTTGATGAGAAAATTAACGATTTAGAATTTTATAAAATATATGTACATGTACAACAAATCATGAATATATGAGAATTCACTCTAATAATTTTCTTATCAACTATTATTATTCTATATTTTACTCTCTAAAGTGCACCATTTACTTTATAGAGGATTCAAATCCTAATTTATCATATAGCACAGTCCACACTCAGCCGTCTCCTTTATTTTAATCAGTCCCCACCTTTTCTATGTTGGGTCTGTGTGAAAGAGAAACCATTAAATTTAAAAACTTGCATATCGAACTGATTGGCCTATTCAACTAAGCTGCAGCACAATCAAAAGAAAAATTTTCCAACAATTTTCTTTTATTTTTTCATTGGTTTGGAGATTTAAAGGTGTAGCTATCTGTCATCGGCAATGCATACCAGTATAACATATCAACTGTGAATTAAAGAATACAAAAATTGCACAGAATAACATACCACAGTGTGTTATAATAATGAGTAGAAGTACAAGCAAAATGAACAGAGTGAATTTCCTACCACTATCTTGATATTAACCAAGAATTTCAAGGAATAATGAAAATAGACAACTGCATAGAGCATTCAAGTTACTCCTCATCTATCACTGCTACACACATGAAGAGCATTGCTTATTTATCATGGTTGGCTCCAAAAAATCCCCCTCCCTTCTTTCTATTTTACTTATTTTGCCATGGGGTCCCCTTGAACTCAATATGTCGTTAGTTGTGCAGCTTCTGTAAATAAATCTTATGAAAGATTGCATTGTTCTTAGCCTGCAAAGATCGAGAGACATTCAAGGTGAGAAGCTACCATGTTATAGTTCGGAAAAATTCTTTGGAAGACTATATCTAGCATTCTGGCTAGACTCAATCACTCAATCCAATGTTGGCTGCCACCTTAATTGGCTACAATATGAGCTTGACAGAAAAAAAATATTTTTTAAATATATAACGTACAAGAAACTGAAGTAATTTAAAGTACCTCTATCAAAACCTGAAGTAATTTTAAAATATATAATAGAACAAATAAGAAACTATATCACATAAAAGCTGAATTCCTATCAAATTAGCTATATAGTTAAACATAATATGGGACAATGATATACACCACTTATCTTTGTGGGCATATTGAGTAATTTAATTACATAATTGTCATTTGCGGATGTAAGTTTGAAGAGCCGTTTGTTATATCTTAAAACTTTTCAAGTCCTTGCATTTCAAGAGGTCTACATGCAAACATCCTCAAACTGACAAATTTACAAACTCATTCCACAATAGATTAATTAACAAAGTAGGTTTACTGAAAAATAACACGCACCATTCAAAGCTGAAGCATGTTTCAGTAAATTGAACAAAATTCCTTTTAACATTATAGTCCAAATGGCATAAGTTCATTTAGGAAGTCAAATAGAAACCATGTTTTAGGAAATACGATTAACATTAACATATGTCTCCAAATTTCAATCTGAGAGAACCAATGCCCACAAACATTTATATATCTTATGGGTCATTTGAAATATTTGCTATATTTGCATCATACCAAATGTCTTCCTTGTTTGTCACAGTTTTACTAACTGAAATATTTAGGCATGAACAGAGAATGTAAATGGGTTAAAGTATATGTATTTCCAAAGAAAACACAGCTGATAGAATGCCTATCCAAAGGGTTTTATACTTTTTTTCAATCGTCATTAAATCAGAAGGGAAGCTATTTAGTTTGTAGCTCCCTGCCAAATATGAGTAGCTTAAATCATCTCTGACATTAGTAATTTTTGAAATCATATTAAGTGCTGTAGTATGATGATTAGAAGCAAGTCATTCAGGATGGAAAGAGACAGAAATATGAATGAAGAGGCAAATAAATTGATATGTTATATTGTATTAAAAATATCCAGAGCTATTGTCAGATTTTGATATGTAACTTTATTCCAACAAACTAAAGCCACAAAAAATGTTGCTATTGTAATATATAGACACAATTTTTTTTCTTAGCAGTGGCTATAAGTATCAAAATCATCGCAAGTCTTATCATTTATAAAAGAAGCAAAGGATTATGGAAGTAAACCCCCCTAATAGCAGTTGACCCTTGAACCTATTTATTTCTGGAGGCAAAAGCAGTTGTTATGGTTTTTTGACTTCTCCCTCAGCTTAGGTGCAGCCTCCCCAGAAAGTGAGTGCACTTTTGCATCTCTTGCAGGTGCAAAAGGAATCTTATAATGAGGCCCATCAACACTACCACTGGATTGTGGACACTAAGCGTGAGTGACAGGTCCATGAGGAAAAAGACCAATAAGTTAGAAGAGAAAAGAAGTTGGAGGGTCAGGTAATTGAAGTGAATAAGTGCTCGTTCACATGAGCAACTAATGAGGACCTACGTAACTGAAGGAAGGAAGAGACATTGAAGAGAACGAAAAGATTCTCAGCTGAGGGGAGCACCGCTGGGAGGGAAGAAAAAGTGAGGTTGCTGATGTGGATGGAGGGAGTTGAAGGGATCAAAGCTTAAGGTAACAGCTTGTGTGATGAGCAGCGTGTACGAGTTGGCTTGAAGGGACAAATGAGGAAGAGCTGATGTGGCCACTTGAAGGGATAGATAAGGAAGAGCATATGTGACAACATATCTGATGTGGCTACACCATAACCTTTGAGCCTGAATTTATATATTATAAATAAATAGATAGATAGATTGGTTTGCATCTATTGCAGCTATGCTTCGGAGGTTCCATAGAAAAGAACTTTGCTTTGGTTAGCTGGAATTTGTACATAGTGTGGTCATGAAAAGATAGGAAGAAAGTTTGATTGTAACGAAATGTTTTAATTTATAAAAGGGGCAAAAAAATCTTATTACCACTTGTTGTGCTATGGTAATGGTACTAAAATAAAAATCTTACGCCTAGTGCTGTTTTATTTGTTGTGTTTTTTTTTTTCTAGGAGGAACACTATCATCATTTTTTTACTTATCTTTTTCTTAAAAAATTTTCTTTTAAAAATTCTTATAAACTCCAATTTTCTTGAAAATTCACTCGAATATTCTTTTTTTGGTATAACCATCAATGGCCAATCACTGAGGAGACTTGCTAGTTGCAACAAAGAAATTATTACTGAAATGCTTTTAGAAAGCATTTATGCAATTTCTATAATGGTTACATGAGAAGTAGATATAGTCTGTATTTACAATTGCAGGCAGCTTCACTAGAAGGATTTCAGCGAATAAGGTATGCTTGAATCACTATCAGGTTAGGAATGAGATTATTTTTAAGTTACTATCTGAAAATTTTCAGTATGAAACTAATCCAGTTCGGAGTGTAATGGTTATGAGTCATTCCAACAATAGCAACTCTAGGAATCAAACCTTTGACTTGACAATTGAGATTGGAGTCACTTACCACTCCAACCAATCGCTTTATTGGTATGCACTGACTATTTTAGTTGTTACCATCTGAAATGCAAAAAGCTTCCATGTGCTGGTTGCAGTTTGCAGTATGTTTTCTTTAGAAGTTAGCTTTCCAAATTCTCATATAAACACGTACAAAGGGAGCAACTAACTGTTCCCAAGTTATTGAAATAGAATAAACTGACTATACGGAAAAGCTTCATTAGTACTAAAGCAAAAATGTGTAATGCTATCCTATCTCTGCTTCTTTTCAATCTGTCCTACTTTATATACTTCTTGAGAATCTTCTCATGAGGAAAATTAATTCTTGTTTTTTAACATGGAACAACCTAGGACAGAACATTACCAAATATACCCCTAAAAAGAAGACAATAGTATAATCTGAAGACATTCCTTTCCTTCTTTCCCAAATTTAAGTTATCAAAAATCTTTCCAGATCTATGATGGAATCATGCAGTCCTTTCTGACATCCCTCTCATTGGAAGTGATAACATAACATGAAGCCCTGCATCTACTAAGGTTAGTAGAATAAGTGTTGAAGGAACTCCCACTCTCTCACATGAGGTGCCTTTCAAAGATAAAACCGTGATGCTTGATGTCTATGTTGCATTATAGAATCTAACTAATAGAAACATGAGAAGCAATTTAGAAAGCAAAAATAAAATTCTGTCTTTTTCAGTCTATTTATATATATATTTTTAGAGTATACTCTTTTTCTTTTGTATTTTACATTTCTTAGTGGCTATAACGGCCTGCAATGCAATGGTGCAATCTATCTACTGATTTAGGTTCTTTCCTTTATCTTTAAAGACACAAATTTTCCTGTAGAGACTCACCATTACCTGTGCAGGGGTCCACTATCCTACAAATAAATAGATTGGGTCTTTTTCTCTTATAAGATGACACTGTGATGTTCTTCAGAAAAAAGAGAGAATCAAAATTCCCTGATTTCCTTTCTCTTTATTTTTCCATTTTATCCTTTGATTTTTCTGAAGAGATGACAACTTCCTCTAGAGTAATGGATGTAGGCCCCTTGCTTTGGCAATCTCTACCATTATTTGGTCATTTTTGTTTTGCATATTATACATATACTATTAGATCTTGGCAAGAAGGTTAAGGCTTATTGCTAGAGACAAATGATATGGGCCATATTCAGTTCTTGTTTTAATATTCTTATAAACTCCAATTTTCTTAATAATCTCTCTTATATCAGTTTGGTTTTGGTTGGCCAACGGCAAGATAACTTGCGGCAATGGCAAGATTACTCAAATGGTATTAGCAGAGAAAGAATTTATGCAATTTTTATCATGGTAAATGGAAAGTACTGATACATCAATTATATCAAGATTGTAGCTTCACTATGGACATATCAAGACCAATACTTGAACCATCATAATGGGATTCTCATTTAGTGCACTAAACTTGGCTACAAATTTGATGACCAAAAGCTTCCATTGGCTATGGATTGAATTATTATCCTTCATGTTGACACTTTCGTGGAAAGAAATACAGAAGCAGAATCCATGCTATCGAGGTCATACTTGTGAATTGCTATTAAGATACACGATGGGAGGAGTATAGCATTCGTAGATCCTTTATTCATTTCAGTTTTGTGTATATTGTTTCCCATTGTAGTTTCAAGTTTTTGGTTTTCTGTAGCTGTTGGCTTGCAAATGATGCTTTCCCCTTTGACACAAGTAAAATCTCCAGTAAAATGTACTGAGATAACAACTAACTAATCCTAAGTAAACTAGATTAAACTTCATTCATTGTTCATGAGAAACAACACTTCCTATTCAATAAGAATGAGGAAAGACTTTAGACATAACTATACCAATTAAAGACAAGAAAATACTAAAATATCCAGAAAACAGTTCTTCACTAATGACTGATAATCTTTGCAATTATATTACAGCAGCTTCAACTTCATTTTGGCATCCCTGTTACTGGGGAGGGCAGAAAGTGACAACATACCGTGAAGCCCTGCATCTGTTAAGGCTGCTAGAGTCATCATATGCATAACTATAAGCCTTGGGGCATATGGCCTTAAAGAGGTGTGCAAAAAGGGTAGGCTTGCAAACTTTTGGGTCAGCATAACTCCCTGTGCAGCAGTACTTGGCCGATTGCATAGCCAAGCAGGCACTTTTACATCCCACTACCTTGCCATTTCTCTTCACTTCCAGTGCTGATGGACAGCAAACATTCAAATCTACATCACACGAAGCCACCCCACACCCAATTCCACCCCCAACAGGTTTCATAGAAACAGGCAAGTTGAAGCCATCCACCAAACTCACATCATAGAAATGCAATGGAGAAGAGGAGGTTCCGAGTGTCATTTCAACCACAGTTGCTGGTGGCACGCCTCCTTGCCCTTGACAATGTAGTTTGCCATTGCAATCACCAGTGACACAGTGGCCTTCTCCATTGTTGTCAAAGCTACAATCCTGTCTCCCCCAAATTCGTCCTGACCACTTCTCTGGTAAATCAAAGACTACTTCCTCGCCACTGCCAAGATGAAACCCACCATCGTTAGGAGTTGGTTGCCCTGCACCTCCAAGTATCCCGGGCCATACACTTTCGCCACAATTGTTCACTAGAATGAGTTGAGCCCCATCTGCAACCAATAAGGAGATATATTTAGACAGATAGCATTTGATGGATGAGAGATTCTAAGATACACATAATGTAAGAGCATTTTCTTACACCACATCACTCAATGCGTACCATATTAGTTGTGTATACTATCATTGTCTCCAACTAACCTTGAAGTAATTATACACTAATCATAATTAGTACTAAAAAAAAATTAAATGATATGATTAAAGTTGGAGACAATGATGGCTTAGATAGTTGATATGAAACACGTTGAGTGGTGTAGTGTAAGAAAAGAGAATGATCTTATAGGCAGCAAGTGTATCTAAAATTCTCTCAGTGATAGACATATATTACAAATAGACAAGAATCAATGAGGAGGAGGAAGAAGAAATAATATTACCTATGAGCATGATGGAGCAAAAGGCAAGCAGATAGAAGAGAAGGGGTAAGAGAATGGAGGAAGTTCTTGCCATTGTTTCAGCTCAATTTTCAACCTGAATGGCAGTTCAAGAGGTGATGCTCTACCTATATATAGGCATGAGTGGCAATGCGTGGGAGGCTTCCAAGTTCCAAATATTTCGCCCTCAAGGATAGGTCGTGCCAAGTGCTATCTTTTATAAAACAAAACGGTTTTTGTGACTCTCACTGTCACCCTCATTTAGCTTTTGCCTTTATTTTCTCTACTTACTTTCAACCTTCTCTTTCATAATAAAGGAGCATATATGCATTGCTTCCTGCTGGAGATTTCTTTTCTACGTAACTGTTTTATTAAAATGATTAAAATACTGCTATTTAAATATATTGTGGAATCTATTTTTGGGGTTCATCTTGCTACTAACTCGCAGCATCTTTCAGATGAAAAATAAAGCAATATAAAAAAAATATATACCATGTGATATGAACTTTAGTTGGATTAGACAATGATCTTATCATAAACTTTAGAGAATGATATGGCAATATTTTCCTTGAGAGGAAAATTATAGTAGTGTAGAGCTGCTTGGGGTTTTGCTTTATAACATCAGCAATATCTGTTTCAATCTTAAAATGGAAAGGCTTATAGTACAACATAATTATGCCCTCTACTTTGTTCAGCCTTGTAGCGTAAGATTTCTTTTATTCTTAGTGTCATGGATGAGCATTAATTTAACAAAAATTGGATTGAATGTTGTGACCAATAAAGCTTGTTTAAAAGTGTAAGCAGAATATTGCATATGTACTTGATTAAAGAAATCATGATGATATATTAATAGCATACATTGAATTGATTTTTACAGATTTAATTTTAATTTTAATTTTAATTTTACGGTCATCTAATTATGTATTGTTAAATCACTAAAGGAATTTTACTTTTACAATAACTACCTAAGAAATCTAATTCTTTTAATGATGTATTAATACATTATTAAATAATAATATAAAAAATGTTACACTGACGATGAATCAAATTTAAACTCTTTTAAAAATTGATAACGTAATATTGAGAATTAAAGTAGAGTGAAGTGGAATATCATTTCTCATTCTAGTATTTGGTTATAGAGAAAATGGATTTGCATGGGCGGGAACTCAATTCTACTCCAAAATTTTCAATATTTTCAGAAATTGATAAAAAGAATTTGTCAAAATATTCTGAAGATGGGTGTTGTTGGATACGTTATGCTGCCTACTATTTCTTTTCAATTGTCTGTTCACATTTTTACTAATTATTTTTTTACAATACACTGAATTAAATGTGAATAGAAAAAATAAAAATATAATTAATTAATAAAAAATGTAAATATATAGGTGTCAATAGCTATACCAATAAATTGAATATGCCAAGATAATTTTTTCTTTTATGGGGATAGCCAAGGTAAGTTCTAAAAATCTTCACTTAAATAATTTATAGCAGTAGTATTATTTCCGTAATTAGCTATTGATTATTGATTTCCTTTAATACTTATTTTTCTTAATCCTAAATAGTTTTTTGCCATTAATTCAAAACATTAGATTCTCTAAAATTAAAATTAATTAAGCACTCTTTGTCGGGCCCAAAACTCACTATCCTAACCAGCAAAGCTCCATTGGACAACTAGCCAGCCCAAGGCCTCTATCTGCCTTTCATAAGCCTAAATAGAATGTCACCAAGAAGAAAGAAAACCAAAAAGTAGAATAAAAAAGAATATGCAGAAGAATCGATCCCACCTAAAATTGAACCCTACCAATGACTTTTAATCTTCAACTTCAACAATAGGTTTTTTTATTTTTAGTATGTATTTGGATTAATTGTGAAAAAAAATATTAAAAATTAATTATGTGTATAATTAATTTTTAAAAAAATTAATTATGAAAAAATTAATTTATATTTAGATATGTTAATTTATAATTAATTTTAAAATAAAGAATTTTGTTTGAATTGTATAAAAAAATTAATTTTATGTATTGAATTATCAAAAAATATATGAAATAATTAAAAAAGTTATTTAATTGAGGGCAAATAAGTATTTATCTCTTAGAGCTTTTAAAATAATTTGAAATCAAATAATTAAAAGCTTAAAATATAAATATTTAAAAAAAATTTAGTTATGAAAAAATAATCTTAACTTATAATCCATTTTATACACTTTAAACAAATAAGATAAAATTCAAATAAAACAACTTTTAATTGAAAAAAAGATATTATTCCAAAACTTTAATAAAAATCAAACATGCCCTTAGCACATCCACATGAATTTAATGGAAACTGAAGAGGAATTAGAGGTTACCACTATTCACGAAACCAGAAGGAAGAAGACATTTTTTTTAACCAATTGTTCCCTTTTTTTTTTTCGTTTATCTTAGAGAGGTTATACTTCCCCCGAAAAATCTACATAATCTAAGAGTAATGCTTTCAATAATTTAAAACTTGTTTAAATTTCATTATATAATGAATTTAATTTTAATCCATTGTCAGTATAAAGTTTTTTTACATTGTCATCAAATCACGTATTGACATATTTGTAAAGGTATTTGACTTTTGAGGTAATTATTGTGATAGTCAAACTCGTTTAATGATTTAACAATACTTAATTAAATAATAGTGTAAAATTTTTATACCGATAATAAATCAAAATTAATTTCTTATATAATTATAAATTTAATCTATCCACATGCATTCATTTTTTGTGCTATGTGCTGTGTATTTACTGAATTAGTTTACTATTCTCAAAATACATAAGAATTTCTCCAACTTC
The DNA here is from genome assembly GCA_023212625.1 of Styphnolobium japonicum. Lineage (NCBI taxonomy): Eukaryota > Viridiplantae > Streptophyta > Magnoliopsida > Fabales > Fabaceae > Styphnolobium > Styphnolobium japonicum. The sequence continues at coordinate 21,546,867 of JALBWW010000014.1, forward strand.
CCGATGCTGAACTTGTAGTCTAAATTTTAGGATGTTGCTTTATTGTGTGGCATGTCAATTGGAATCTTGTACTCTGCTAGCTTGTGTAGTGTCATCTCCTTTTAATTGAATCTGCAAGTGTGATATTGCTGCATATGACTCTTATTAATTATATTGTGGTTTTCATCTTTCTAATCCTTTCTTGGTTGGAATTTAAGCCTGTGAGAATTGAGAGTGGTTCATGTGGTAGGGAGAATCATTTATGTATCCTTGGAAACAAGATGATACATTGATAAGTTACTTTTCTTTTTTTAATTTTTATACTATTAAATTTATATTTAAATGTGTATAACATTATATTAATATTTGTCATTAATTAAATTTATATGCTAAGTATATATTATTAAAAAAATATTTTAAAAACAGATTAAGCCTATGTAAATAGGTGAATTGAACGTTAGATTTACTCTATGATGTAGAATTCACATAAATTTCACGAGTCTAATGCATAAACTCATTTTGTTAGTTTTTTAAATATTTTTTCAATATATGCTTATTTGAGTTAAATATATGAATGATTTTTTTTATTGTGTTTTTTTTTAACAATAACAACACTGAGATTTTAACCTATGACTTGTACAAACTATTTAAACTCCTCACCATAAATCCAGGCTTAAACATGTCTTTATTTGAGTTAAAAAAGATTTAAATAAAATTACATGCTCAATTTTATACATTTTTGTACTATAAAACTAAACAAGTATTTTTTTTTTAAATGTAAACTAGGGTATCCCCTCACCTGAAAAGCAATAGATTAATTCCACGGATTACGATCAGACGCATAAAGTGAGGACTCCTCCTAATTGTGTTTTTTCCATATACACCCCAAATGATTGAATCCAAGACAATATGCTTAAGGTGATCAATTACTCAAACCAATGCAAGTTATTAAACTAAACAAGTATTATTATCATACTTTAATTATATATATATAATTATTTTGATTCGTTGTAACTATTCGTTATTATTCAATCATGTGTTATCATATCAATTTAACTTTTCAAGTAATTTTTATTATCGGCAAGCTTTTGTAATAATGTGATAATAGGATGATAATACTCATTTGCTCAAAATTTTCTCTTGTGAAAGAAAAATGAAAATAAGAAAATGAGATTCTGTTTTTGTTGCATTTAGCTTTTGAAAGATAGGAAAAAGAAAATAAAAGAAAAAGACAGTAATAAGAACTTCAAGAGAGACACGTACGAGGAGCTGATAGAACCATTCTTCCTGAAACGAAGAAGATGTTGAATACAAGGTATGCCAACTCCCTCGTTGATTTGACTTGTGCTCAGCATGTGAATTAAAAGAAGTAACTCAATTTCTAAATGAAATGCTTCAGAAAAACATCAATCCAGACTTATATATATTCCTCTAACATAGTGGCCGATGCATTATGTAAAGAAGGAAGGGTCATAGAAGCTCAAGATGTGTTTGACATGATGACTAAGATAGGTCTAAAGCCTGATGTTGTTACTTACAGTGCTTTAATAGAGGGATACTTGTCAAGTAAAGACATTAACAAGGAGGTTATTTGTTAATATGGACAAAAAGGGTGTAGCACCTAATGTTCATACTTATAAAATTTGATCGATGGATATTGCAAGGTTAAAAGGGTGGATGATGCCATGACATTCTTTAAAGAAATGTGTCACAAGAATTTTTAGTTCCTGATACTGTGACTTACAATTCTCTTATTGATGACATGCACACCAGTGGTCAACACCCTAGTGTAGTCAGTAGTCACTTACAGTATCTTGTTAGACGCTTTTTGCAAAAACCAACATATTGACAACACAATTGCATCATTTAAGCAAAACTTGAACTGAGGAATTCGTCCTGATAAGCACATTGTCAATATTTTTCTTGATGGACTATGCAAAGGAGGAAGACTTAAAGGTGCAGAGGAGACTTTTTACAATATTTTGAAAACAGGCTATCGTCTAGATGTTTGAACTTATAACATTATGATAAATGGATTCTGTAAGGAGGGCTTGTTTGATGAAGTAATGGCCATGCTTTAAAAAATGAAAGGCAATGATTGCTCACCTGATGCTGTAACTTATGAAATAATTATTTGCTCTCTTCTATATAAAAAATGAGAATGGAAAGGCAGAGAAGCTTCTTCATGAAATTATCACTTTAGGCCTACTAATGGGACAGAACAAGGTGAGATAAATTAGAACAATAATAGTCACACTTATGTTAATGCTGAATTTGTATGGATGGTTTGGAGATGCTTGTTTCTGATGTGTTAATGTACTATAAAATTCCTTCACTGTTGCTTACAATGTCCTAAGTCCTAACTATGTTATATGTTTATTGAATTTACTTTGACTTTGTGGTGCTAGTATTGGCTTATTAACATGACAATCATCCTTCTACCTTGGATACTCTTAATCAGTTTTATTAACTCTTAACCGTTTTCTTGGATATTGCTTATGAGGTAGTTCTTGTTCAAATGTCTAGGGACAGTATCCAAACTATTTTGATAACTTATCCTCTTAGTCTATAATGATATCAGTTTCATCATACGGCAAACCCATCAAAAACTGGCACGATTTTTCAGTGTTCCCTTATCTATAAACCATAACTCCTTTTACCCTGAATTACAGAAAGTACAAACTAACATTTTCTTTTTCATTTCCCTATATATTTTTATGTTCTTTTCATAGCTAGGAAAATGTTAAAACTCACATATAAAATGGAGATTAGGACAGATGGTTCATTAGAAGGTTTGGATTTTAATTTTCTAGTAATAGTATATCCTTATTAGGGCAGGCTAGTAAATTGGTACTAGTTTTAGTGTTTACTGGATTCATGAATTCTTTTCTGTTGATGTGGTTCTGCTACACAAGTATACATTTTGCTTCATTGTTTTACAGTATATTTAGTTGGTTATTGCTGCTTGTGAATAAACTTTTTTTCCTCCTCTTCAATATAGGATTCCAAGTCTGCCATTCCCTGGGAGTTGGAACAAATCTTGAAAGGGACTGCTCATTTTGAAGATTAAAGAGGATGAATTGAACATTCTCTGTTGTCCATCTCCTTAGGCGGATATACTTTAATAATTTGATATCAGCAACTATGGGCGGTGTTTCTTGTTGCTTGATATTCTCAATGAGCTTTACTCAGACCAGTGAAACGTAGCTGTCAACTTAAAACCATTTCCTGGTTTCATTCTTTCATGATGCGTTTTCCCTTTTGACATCTTGAGGATTGCAGCATTATCATGCACTTTCTGTTCCTAGACTGACACAGGTATGTACGGCTTTGGATTGGTTGAGAAGTGGGCATGGAGTAAAAGCAACATTAGGCTGCAGTGCACAAAGTAATCATTATTAGTGATTGCTGCTAGCCTGTTGTTGTTAGGTCCTGGGCATATTTGGTTTTGTTGGCCCTGCTTGATTCCTAAGCCTACAGTGAAGAACACATTTATCAACTGTTTTTGGACCTTTTTCTTTGGCCAAGCTACGAATCTTCTTTATGAAGTTCATTGCAAAAACAATATTATAGAATTTTGGAAGTCCAGGTCCTGCTTCTTCTTTGCTTTAATGATTGGCTGCAAAGTTTTCTTGTACTCAAGCAATATGGTGGTGGTTGTGTTTTCAGAAGCAGCTTGGCAGCTTTGACAAAGGTAGTGTTTGGGGCCTTGGACCTGGTCTTGAGAAGGACATTGGTGGTTTTCCCAAGTGTGATATGTACAAAGTTTTGAAAGTCGTACAGCTTCAACCATACTGGGATAGTGGTTGGCAATGCTAAAGAAGAGCTTGTATTAAGTGCAGCATTGATCAGATGCAGATAGGATTTACCTTGAGCTTGAAAGTATCTGTATGAATGGACAACTTGATTAATTTATTGAAACAAAGCTAAATGTATCAAACATTGACCATGTATTATGTTTTCTATCTTCTCCTTTTATCCTATTCATAACTTAGGTGGAGCAACTGTAAAGTGGACCTGGAAGACTGTTGATGGTGTAAGCATCTAATAATGTATTGATTGCCAATCCTGTTTACATTGCTTGTTTGACAACAGTTTGTGTTAGAAGATCAAATTAGTAGAAGCTAACTTACTAATATATACTGAACTAGAATTTTATGAGAGTCTGAAGTTTCTGAACTTACCCAATATGATGGGGACTTTCCTGAAGGAAATGAAAACGGGACTGCGTAGAGTTTCCCTTAGCCATGAGATATGGGCATGCCATCGGAATGGCCTTCTTTGTCTGATAACATTGATGTCATACATATAAGATATGCCTTGTTGAGTTGGGCACCGTGATATTGGCAGGTCCATCCTTTCAACCACTCCATACTTGCAGAACACCATCCCTGAACACTAGAATCAAATATTGAAGGCTTGCTGCCAATTCCATGTATCAGTTAGACAAATTGAACTAATGATCTCATTGAATAATACCATTGGAGGGTGACATTTTATTGAACATGGTTAACTAATTCAAATACAATCTTCTCTAGCTATGATTCGAGGACACAGGAATTCCCCATTGACAGTCACAATTCTATTTGCTTGGTAGAGCATTTAATATCTAGTAATTTAATCTTCAGAAAATATAATAAAATTTAGACATTGAAATTAATGCTGTGAAAACCCAAATTTGTCCGGACCCTCTAAAATTTAATAAAATCAATTAATTTGGTTAATTACCAAAATAAAAAAAAATGAGACAAATGAAAATGAAAAAATGAGTAAGAAAGTTTGAAAGAGAATGAAAAACGGGATTTTTGATTAGCAAAATCTTGGCTTTTCTAATTTTCCTTTTGATAATTAATTACAAACAACAAAATTAAAAAAAAATGAAAAAGGAGAAAAATCAAATTTTTATTTATTTATTTATTTAACTACAAAATTTAAAAAAATGAAAACAAAAAAAGAAAAAAAGAAAAAAACCAAAGCCCAAACCCTTCTTTTTCTCTAAGCCCATTTTCTCTTCCCAATAGCAAACACCACCCGGCCCAAATTACCTACCCAACAGACTCGGTCCATGCACCTAACCCGGCCCATTCCCTCACCCGTCCACAACCCGATCCATCCCCCCAAAACCCAATTCCCTTTCTTCCCCATCAGTGGCCCTAGCCGCCACCCCCCATCTCCCTTCCTCTTCCCTTCTTTCCTTCCTCTCTTCCTTCCCCAGCCAGCACCAGCCACGAACCCAAGCCCAGTACCTCTGCCGCCCAACTATGGCCACGCACCCAGCCTCTTGCCTATGCCTCTGCGCCACGCACCTGAAGCCTCTGCTGCTGCACTATCTCTTCACCCTTCCCCATGGCTGCGCTCCATCCTCTTGCCCATGCCTCGGTGCCGCGCATTTCTCTTCCCCATGCCTCTGCCACAGCCCCTTCGCCCATGCCTCGGTGCCGCCCATTTTCTCTTCCCCATAGCCACGCCAACCCAGTGAAGCCTCTGCTTGTGTCCCCCAAACCGCGGACCGGGGAGCACCGAAATCCTCTACACCGATTCGAAAACAGGGGAGGTTTTTGGGGTTCTGTCCCTTTCTTTCATTTTATTATTTATTTTGTTTTTATTTTTATTGTACTTTATTTTAGTGATTGGTTGTTATTGGTAGAAGTTTTGTATAAATAGGATAGGCAGATTTCTGTTTTGAGGGGGGGCTTTTTCTGCTTTCAAGTTTTTTTGTTCTTTATTGCATTTGGGAGAGAAAGAAATTCCGAGAAGGAGCTGGGGAGGATTCTGTGTGTCTCGAAGAAGGAACCACCCAGAGCTACCCTGGCTTAAGTTTTGTACATTCCCGGTAATCCTTCAGCTGCTTCTAAGTTTTGATTCTGTATTTTGAATCTTATATGTTTTAGATACATGGTTCTAATGTGTTTGTCTAATATTTCTATTTAATTTGAGGTGCTATGTTACATGTTCTTGTGATTTCTGTTTTACGACACTTTGGTGTATGTGTCCTTTATATGCACAACTAGGGTGTGCCTTGCTGCGTTGTTCAAATAATTATGCTTGCATTTCAATAAAATTTTGGTGATGTGATGATTTGATTCTAGGACCAGTTTGTTGATATATGCCCTGTGATAACAGTTTTAAACCATGAAATCAATTATTTGAATCAAGTCCTCATGAACTCACGAATTTGTTGATCTTGGCTAGGTGTCTATGATTGAAATCATATTTATTTCATGATTCAGCTTTGTTTCGATAATTTAACTGTGTGTATGCTGTGTGAATGTTGTTCCTTGTCCTACCTTTTGTGAACTGTCAAATGCGTATGATAAATGACTTTGTTGAGTAAAATGATACTGGTAATTTGAGAAAGGGTTTGTTTCTTCTCATTCTGCTTCTGTGTATATGATCAAGTGTGAGGGAAGCTGCTGTTTGATAATAGTGCTGAAATTGTTGGTTTAGTTAATTAATTTAAATGATTAAATTGAACTGAAAGCTTTGGTTCAGTCCTTGTTTAGTCATGAGTACAGTAGCCATTTTGGTTTTCCTTAAGCGTATGTATTGATACATGTAGAGCTCTAGTACTTAAGAGAGTGTTTAATGGGAATTGGGTTTCGATTCCTTCCGTGACTCTATTTTTATAGTTCTTTGATTTGGGTCGAATGACGACAACTTAAAAATTGCACTTGGATCTAATTGGTGACAGTGTTGATTTTGCAATTCTGGGCGGGTTGGTTAGTGTTTCTGGTTTAGTTTTGGATTGATTGAGTGATTCTTGTGTAGTAGTGATGGTAATGTACTGCTTAAGGGAGGGGCAAGTTCAGGAGTGTGTTAGCCATATTGAAATCTTTGCATGAATATCAAGATTTTACCTTTTTAATCTTTAATGTTCTGTTTTAGGCTGAATAGCTTCTGTTTATTGGGATTTCACGTGTTATTTTGCTAGCAATACGCGAATGGATATATGTGGATTTACAACTGCAAAGATACATGTTGATTGTGAAATGTGCATGCTTGATCCTTAGCAGTCTACGGTTTGCCGTCATGTTTACCTTAGCTTTGCTTGTATGCATTTTTGTTGGATGGTAGCAAAAGGAATTTATGCATGATTTGTTTGGTTTATTCATATTTGAAAAAAATGAAAATTAACTTCTGGGCTTAGGGGAAGTGTGAATGTGAGAGGTTTGGAATGTTAGGGGTGAATGAAAATTAAGTGCAGATTGTTTTAGGCATATTTTGCCACTTATGGAGGGGTTTAGTCATTGCCTTGCTACTAGTTTGTGGTCTGTTTTCGTCATTTCGGGTTATTGGGTTTTCGTAAATCATTCTTGAATCTTGATGTGTATGACCATTGGCGTGTAATATTCAAAGATTTGATGGTTGGGATAATTCGTTTTATTCTGTATAGCTTGGGTTGAAGGGGATAATTGGTTAAGGATTTAGGACTTCTTTAGTCAGGCCAAATTACAAAGCAGTGGGTAGTATTCGGTCGTGGTAGTGGGCCTTAAGCTTAAGATTAATGCGTCAAGTGGCTAGTAAGCTCGGTTGTTTTTTTTTTTTCTCTCTTTTTTCCTTTTATTTCTTTCTTTATTTGATTTTAGTTAGTGGACCAATTCCTTTTTATTTATTTATCTTTTATGTGGTTCAGGTTTGGTTTGATGCTTGGGTTTAGAGTGTTTTTTATTTTATTTTTGAGTTAGGACTTTTTTTGGCAAATAGGAAATAAAAAAGGGAGCTAAGAAATAAATAATAAAATAATGGAGACCAATTAAATAGGCCGAATAAGAATATTTTAATTCATGGTTCTCTTCAGCTCTGGTTGGTACAAGTTTTATTGACTTTGTTTCGCCACTTTTTTTTATTTTATTGTTGTTCACTCTTGTTTATTTTATCTATCTTGTTTAATTATTTAGCATTATCGCGTTTAAGTATCTTTGTTTCGATTTAGATATTTGGTATTAATTATTTATACTTGTATTATGTAAGAAGAGAAATGGATAGAATAATATTCGAATAAATGGTCCAATGCCATAACCAATCACGTTAGTTGCCTTCAGGGGTCAAGTACCCACTAGGTAGATAATTTGGGGTGAATCAGCGAGCCTAGTATCGCCTTTCACCTTACGTGAGACAAATTAATTTAATTTAATTTACTTCCTTTGACTTTAGTCGATTGGTTTTGATTTTATCTTATTTTATTTTATTTTCCTCTCTAAGTGGTCCAATGCCACAAACCACGTTATTTATCTTTAGGGGTCAAATATCCCCAAGCAATATTTTGGGGTGAATCAGTGAGCTTAGTATCACCTTTCACCCCCACTTACAGCAAACCAATAAATTATTTTTCTCTAAGTGGTCCAATGCCGCTAATAACGTTAGCTGTCTTCAGGGATCAAGTATTCACTAGACAAATATTTTGGGGTGAATCAGTAAACTTAGTATCATCTTTCACCCCCACGTAAGACCAATTAATAAAGTTATTTCTCGTTAGGTGGTTCAACGCCACAAATTACATTAGTCATCTTCAGGGGTCAAGTACCCACTAAATGTTCGCCTAGGGTGGATCAGTGGGTTTAATACCGCCTTCCATCCCATTTAGGGTACGTTAATAAATTTCCTTTTTTTAATTAATTAAATCAATTCCTTTTAAAAATCAAATCATTTTTCTTCCTTTTAATTGAACACTTCAAAGCAATATTTTCCGTAATTAAAATTAACCAACACATAATTATTTTTAAGAGAACTACGTGGCTTTGAGTTCCCTATTGCACCAGGGGATACGTAGGCCCGCAAGTCAAGCCAAACTTGTAAATTTTCATAATCTAGTTTAATTTTTGATTTATAAACTTTTGTTTCGATTTGTAAATATTTTGGTTATTCTTTCTTTCTTTCTTATCTTGCTTTAATTAGGGATAAAATAGACATCATTTAGGGTATTAAAATTCGCACAACTAGCTTAAGGTGACCGTTTTATAACGGATGTATCAGTAAAAGTGCGATTAAGTTTCCACCCTTCCCTCGCGCATAATCGACTCCCGAACCCAACCTGGTTTTTCACAGACCTTTTTCTTTTGTTTTATTTTAAATCTATTTTAAAAGGGTTTTGTCAGTCATTTTCCCTACCCAATAAAAGATTGGTGGCGACTCCATTGTTATGTTTTTTTTTTAAAAACAACTATTTTTGCGCTCGCTTCCGGTCGCGATTTTTTCCGGTCGTGACAAATGCATTGGCCAAAACTGAAGCTTCTTGTAACAAGTGTGGTAAACAACAAAAATCAGAACATCTGCTCTTCAGAAACTACAAATAGCATAGTCAAAGCCTTGTATTGCAGCACTTGTTCTACTCTTCAGGCCCTAGGTTTTTAGCTTAATCAGAATAAACACGTGCAATATTCTCTTTTTGTACTATTCTCTCTTTACTTGTTTGCAGTTACATTTAGTTTATCTTATATTCATCTCAACCTCTTCCATTTGCAATCAAATTTAGTTTACATCTTTTATTTTGCTAACAATACTCAAATCACCTTCTCTTGGATATATTCACCTAGTCAAACATATCAATAGGTAGAAGTAAAACACAAGGCAAAGTTATCTTGTCCTTCACTAAGACCTCATTTAGATGAATAGCTTATATAAGTATTTATTATAGTATAGTTTATTTAATAAGTTCTATTGTCATAAACGTTGTTTAAAATAAGCTCAATAATATTTCAATAAACACTTTGAGAAGTGCTTTTCATAAACCCTTTAAAATAAATATCGAGTATTTAAAGAATATGCTATAAATTGTGTTAATCCCTTAAGATTAATTTTGTTAAAAATTATTATAAAAACAATTATTACTTATGGTATTTTTAACTTTTATAAAAACTTATTTTCATAAGTTTAAATTTTTAGCTTATAAAAATAAGCACAAAATATTTTATAGGAATTTCCTAAATTATTTTAATAAGCTTATTTAAATAAAATAAAAATATTTTATAAACATTTATTATAATAGATAAACTTAAATAAATTACATATAAACTTATTCAAATACCTAATTCAAGATGTTATATCGTTATGGCTCATTCTAAGTTTTGGAGGTATTTCCTATTTGGAGGCAATACTTCCATAACGTGAATCAGTAGAAGGGAATTTATCTCCTTTGTCCCTTGGCTTAATCACCACTTTTGGCGCTAGCAACAAGATGAATATTTCAGATAATTTTAAAATTTTTAAATATGAATTGATTTATTGATTTAAAATATAAAATAATATTATTTATACACCTTAATTTTACACTTCTTTATATATCTCATTGTGTTATTAAATATTATTAAAATTATTGTTAACTTTTATAAAATAATTGATAATTATTTAACAATATTTGATAACGTATAAAGAGATATGTAAAAATAAAGTGTACAAATAAAATTTTGTAAAATATATTAAAAATATTAAAGTTAAATTTTTAAAACATATTTGGTTATTATAAATAAAGACATATAATTGATATTAATAAGAAATTAAGATTAAAATAATTATTTTTTTGGCTATAATTAAAATAAATATTTTTAAAATTTGAATATTTGATCAAATATTCAAGATCTTAGACAGTTAAACCTCTTTTATTTAAAAGAAAAATTCAAAATTTCAAGTCGATAAATATCTATCAAAATTCAAAGAATTAAAAATTAATCCTTTATAATTGTTTAAATATAAAATTGGAGCTAAGAAAACATTTGAGTCCACCCTTTTCAAAGTTTCAGGGTTTCTTCAGTTTTTGACCTTCAAGCAACGATGCTTCGCATAGCAGCAAAGTTGTCAAGAGCTTCTTCCACTGCTGTTGCTCTTACAGCAAAATCATCCTCCATTTTCTGCACCAAGCCTTCTCCTCCTTCTGCTGCATTCAGATCATTCCACAATTGGTTGGAGTTGGACAAAACCATGGCAAACCCAGATGCTGTTCAGATGATCAACTACGCTTTGAATCATGCCAGGACTGACAAATCAGGTATAAGCAAAAAAAATGCCATTTTTAGCATCAGAAACTGTGTTTCTCAAATACCCATTTCGGTTTTTTGGCCAAAGTTAACTCCTTTTTGGTTTTTGGGGTGTGTTTTATTATGAATAGTTGGATCGTACGGGCTAGGTTTGCTGGTATTGAAGCACTGCCTTACAATTGAGTTAACTGAAGGCAAAGACCCACAAAATGAAAATTCAAGAGGGGTTGCTTTGCTTGCTATGTCATCCTTGTTGTCTGAAAGGTTCCTTCTTCGTGATCATTTAGTTCTTTTGGTCTTTTAAATCCCATGTTGGAGCTAAATTTTGGTGGTTGATATTTTAATAAACTCATCAGAGTTATCTTTTACTTTAACTTTTCTTAGAGGAGATTATGATGAAGCAATAGAGAAGCTCCAGAGTGTTCAAGAATTAACCAATTCTTTCTTGGGTGTTAGAGGTACATTCATATTTTTCCATTTATTGGTTATTGCTTGGTTCTTTTTATATGAATTTTTGTCAATAATTTTAAGTTCTATGTGGGTTTCTTGTTGTAGTTGCTGCCTTTGAAGCTCAGGCTGGGCTTCATCTAGAGTTGGGGCAGGTTGGTATCTACTAACCCATTATAAAATATTTGACTGCTTTTTCCCAGTACCATTCATGTTCATTAAGAGAAAATTTTCCTATATAGGATGATATGTCGTCGGCGGTGGCTGATAAATGCTTAGAGCTCATGGAGAAACAGGAAACAGGATGTACTGACAATGATTTTGAGGCTCTACTTGTTCGTGCTAAAGCACTAAAAGGGCTGATGGAACTTGTTAACGGCAATCTTGAGTCAGGTAGTGCTAATGGTCTATTGAGTCTATCAGTTCATTGCTATGGTTCTTTATGTGTGCTTATTATAGGCTTGGTGCAGCTGAAGCTTTCTTTCAAAAATCTCTCCGTGACAAGCTATGCAATGGTATGCTTCATTTCATCTGGTATTGTAGCAGCCTAGCAAGCATTCTTCTACACCAAATTGATATTTGGTTATATAGGTAGTGCTGCTCTATCATATGGGGAATTCCTACATGCCAAACAGAACTATTCAATGGCAAAAGAGGTTTACCGGAATGTCATACAAGGAGCTTTTGAAATCAAAGATTGGGGCAATCCATACTTAGGAGCTGGTAACATGAACTTGGAGGGTTTAATGTTGGGGGCCATGTGTGCTTTAGGACAGCTTGAATCACATTTAGGGTAGGCTTAATGTTATTCATTTGGTTTTCCTTAGTCACAACCTTCCTTGTTATGTTGCCTTAGGTGATATATCACTAATAACTGTTGTTTTAGTAACTTTGGTAATGCAGAGGAGTTATTGACAAAGGCATTAAATAAGGCAGAGGAATCCTATGGTGACTTATCTATTTCTATTCTTTTGATCTGTTACCTAAACTCATTTTACAAATTCATATAGCACTTTTCACAGAGCCTGTTAAAGGCATATTGTGTTACTAATATCTTGGGGCTCTGTTAATTTGGTGAAGGCTCTCATCATCCCAAGGTGGGCGTTGTCTTAACAAGCATAGCTCTTATGTATAGGCGTAAAGCAATTCTGGAGCATTCAAGTACTCTTGTGATTCAAGAGGTTAGAACACTCCAATTGCCGAGTTGTTAACTTTTGAATTTGAATAAACTTAACTTCTTTTGTCATTGACAGGGTCTCTACAGAAGAGTGGCAGATCTGTTGAAGGCTCCACCAGTGGAAACTGAGTCTGAAGGTAATGTTGTTGTGTCATTTTGATGCTCACATGCCCTTGCATTGTCTATAAGATACTTACACATAACGAATACATATTGAAACCTAACTTTCTTTCTGTAGATGCTGCACGATTGGTAGATAGAGGTGATATAGTGGCTCTTGCAAGAGGTATGATGGATTCTTTGATCCACTATACTCTATGCTGGGATAACCTTATCAAGTAGTGAAAAAAATTTAGTACAGGAGAATTGACTGTGTTCATTGTAGCTTTGTATGTCACAATGAATCTAGTATCTATCTACTGGTAACAAATTATAGTCACTATATCTTTACACATGTAAATATCTTATGAGTTGTTTGTGGTATAGATAACTGCATCAGTTCAGATTTTGATGCTGTATGATAAATGGGAAATTTAATATTCATAACTTTTTAGTTGGTTCATATCATGTGAGTTACATCCATGGCGGTGATTATTACTAAGCTGTGCTCTTCAATTTTAAGTATCATGCTGATAATTTAATCCTGACTTGTCTTGTATGTTGACTAGTTGTGTTTAATGTTGTAGGTGGATATGCAGAAGTACTTAGTGTCCAAGAAAATAGAAAGGATGAAGGAGTGAAGATGAAGAACTGGGCAGAGGCTACATGGAGAAACCGCAGGATGTCTCTGGATGATGCTCTAGGAAATACAGAACCAATTAAAGTTCATGTTATAGATGCTCGAATTAGCAGGGTTCTGTAAATTGATCCATCTTTTGTTTCCTGATTTGCTGCCACAGGTTCAGGTTGGACTATGATACATGACAAGAAAATGGGGTAATTTTGTGCAAAATTAGTTTCTAATGTAATGTTGAGCTAGTAGTTAAAATGTCGCACCGGCATAGCTGTGTATAGAACATTTCCTAGGCATATATAATGACACATAAGGTGGCATTGATGACTTTTAAGTTGTTCACTCTCTTTGCTATATATTTTGGCTAGAGATTAAACTGTTGGAGGTTTTTTGTTTTCCTTGTTATTTCTGAAGTTTGATTCGTGGATATCAAACAAACCCTTCATTTGTTGTGCACCAATTTTTCCCCCTAAAAGAAAACTAGTTCGTTGATTTAAAAGACCGTGCAGAGGTAATTGTGAGGTCACGATTGCAAATACACAAAACATAACTGAACATGACATTGAATGATCTGTGCATCATCCACTTCCAAAGCATCTCAAGCTGAAGGGAACATTATTATTTTTTTAGGTGGGACAAGGCAATGAACTACTTTTGTATTGTTTTCATGCTTTAGGAGAAATCGCCTGCCTTGGGTGTTTGTTTTGTTAACAATTTGATAGGAGACAGCACAATGTAGTAATTTGCTAAAGGGATAAAGCATACTGAGCAAAGTAGCAAGTATGAACTGTAAGAAATTATTATGTTCGATGTTCCTCACATGGAAATTGTGATAAGTCACAATTTGAGTTATAAAGATATGCCCACATGAGTTATGCCTTAGCTACTCGATGAGAATGTGGTAGTCAAAATTTGGGTGAGTTACAAAATTATGTCCATGATGTAAGAAAATATCTTGTGCATCACATGTACGTGGTAAGTCATAATTTGAGCGAGTTACAAAGTTACGCTGCGTGAATTACCTTTTAACCATCTAATAAGAATTATTTCATATAATGTTTGACTTACCTTGATGGTAGGAAATCCTTAATGATGATATTTGTAAGGGTCCCTAGTCTTCCTATAAATTGCTTGTGACCATCAACTAAGGCACTACAACTAAATCTGCAGCATAGGCTATAAGTTAGAAGCGTTCTTATACACTCTATACAAAATTCATATATCTAGAAGAATGTGTGCTTCAAATTTTCGAGTTATTGCTAGAGATTTGTAGATTCGATCCTATACACTTAGTATGCATTCTTTCATAAATCACGTAGTGAGAACTTCAACTGGATCAAACTTTGAATTCTTTCTTAATTAGAAATTAAAATTTTAAAAATATTAAAATAAATCTTTTTATTCATTTGATGCTAAAACATTTATTATAAATTATAATATATAAAAATTAAAGCACTCAATGAGAAGGTTCGATGAGAGTTTATTTTTCATATCCTAAACTCATGAATGAGTATCTTTTTGAGTGTACAGAGCCAGACGAATTCCAACACTTATGCCCTTTAGCATCCATTATTTGTAATAAAGATTTCTATAGACATTTGATTCATATATTTTCTTCAAGTGCATGAATGTTATTTTCAGTGATTTTTGTAATAGGAACCTCTACTTATTTTATTTTTTCTTTTGAGGTTTGAGGCGTTCTCACAATAACTATTTGTATGATAATTATATGATTACTAAAATACTTGATAATTGTCATTAACTAATTTAACTATGTTTGTCCTTACTCCTCTTAATTCACAACAAAAAATAAATAAAATCATTTAAAATCATTTCTCAGTTTGAAATTAAAAGAAAACTAAATAGATTTAAAGGACCATGTAGAGAAACATGAGGACTTGATTATTTATATTCATAAACTTGATTATTTTCTTATTTTAAAAAATGCTAGCTGTATAACTTTTACATCCACGAAATTGTATCCAATGTTTTAAAAATCGGTTGAACCGGATAATCGGAGAGGAGAGCGGTTCAAGGTTTGATCGGTTGAATCGGTATACTATATAATATATATATATATATATATAAAACTAATCGTAAAAATCATAAACCACTTTGTAGTGTCGTCATCTATTTTGTGAAAAAGAAGAACTAAAATTGTAGAAACCCTCAACTCAACTCCTAAAAGAGCTAAATCCTAAGTTTTTTTTTTAAAAAAAACCATTTTCTTCTTTCTTTTTTAATAAAAATTCAATTTAAAAGTTGATAACCGGTTCAACCGATTTTTTATTTCCGATTTTTTACTAGTTTAACCTGTTCAATCGATTTTTTTATAATTTTTGCAGTTTAACCGCTCGAACGATTCTTTGATTGAACCAGAACCGGTGGAGCTTCCGGTTCACGGTCCAACCGGTTGAACCGGTTTTTAAAAGAATGCTTGTATCACTTGGACTTTAAAAGAGAAAAAATAAAATGTAGCAAGCCATCCCTGTAGCTGCCCGGGCTGGTGAAAACTGTGCAGCTAACATTTCTTAGAATGGGCAGAAAATGAACAATATTACAACTGTATACCTTCTGTATTCACAAATTTTTTTGTTGTAAGCTGAGAGGATTTCACTTTATTTATTTATTTAGTCAAAACAATTTTCAAATATATTAAAAAAATTAATTAATGACAAACAATTAATCGAGTCCCGTGTACCAAACCAAGCAACACACTGCATTTACAATGGCATTGGCATTACTTATGCCAGCCCAAGAATATCTCGCAATTTACAGCAATACAGATTTTAGATTACACAAGTGGATGTTGCCCAATAACTTGAAAATTAGTTCTTGAAAGCACAAAAAAAAAAAGAAGTTAAAATTGACTCTGACAATAGTTACAGACACACCCAAAATGAATGCTCAGAGAGGAATATCAAGGCCTTTCCCAACATCAACTCCAATCAACTGAAGTATTCCCCTGTTTATTATCTGCAAAATATACCACAATCACGCAATAACCCAACTCAGCAGAATGCTTATGTTTTGGGAGTTTTGAAGGCAACGGAGTGTAGAGTTTAGATGTGCAAGGAGAAATGAGAAAGAAGAAAATATTCTTATGTACTTTCAAAATAATACATCTAATGGCATATATTTTATTATAAAGCATTATGAAGTTAATTTGATTTATTTGTGTATTACGCATTATTTTTTATTGGCTTAGTATATTATATGAATGTACAAAAGATTTTTTTCTTGAAAAGAACACTCTTTTCTCCTTTTCTCATAAATGCAAAATTCCAATAATGCCTTTAGCACCCAAGCCGAAATCAAGTCACCAATGTGCAAAGAAAAGAACAGGAATAGCCAATAGGGTTGATGATCCTTGGTGGAGTCTTCTTCCTTTTGCAGACCAAGTCCCTCCTCCTGAGGTTCACATTGCCTCTGTCCACCTCAAACCCTTAACTTTTTTTTATAATTTTTTTTAATACATTCCATTATAAATTACCCCACTTTTATCAATTGAAACCTTAAATACCCTATCATACTGTGAAAATAAAATGTAAAAGTGGTTAAAAGGAACATATAAAACACTCACCAACTCTACAATGAAAACTCCAATGATTCCAATCATGCAAGCTCTAGAGTTCCATACTTCTGCTGTCTTTGTGAATCCAAGAAATGGGGCTTTAAATTGTGGCTGTACTTTTGGAAACTCCACCTGAACATAGAAAGATACTCAACTGCTTCATAAATAACAATATTCAGGAAATAAAATAAAAAAAAGTGAACACAGAAATAACTGAGATGGCATAAGAAGCATAAAGATGAAGAGCATACACCAGCAGGGGGCTTGGCTGCTTGGACACTGAAGGAAACCCGCTTCTTGTGAGCTGAGCCATTCAAATAACGATTTTGGAGAAACAACACTTGCTGGTTTCGTGAGTTAATTGATGGGGGTCTTCTTCCTGGGATGAGTGAAGATGGCAATATGGTTGATGAAGTAGCCATGGCTTTGTTCCTCAACCACGGCCACTGCTCCACCCTGCCACTTATCTACTTTTTTTTTTCCTATTTCCACTCGTTTTTGTGTGGTTGAGGTTGACTGCCTATGTGTAATCTTTTTTTCTTTTTCTGACATACTGCTTATATGTAGTCATAATTATTGCAGGTATCTTCTTCAATTTAGGGTTGATTTGAATGAGTTTTTGTTTTTAAAAAATTAATTTTTTCTAAAATATTTTTTTTATTAAAAGTAAAATTTATTTTATGTTTAAATGTAATATTTTTTAAAAAATTATTGTTTGAATAATTTTTCCTTAATGTTTTACCTTTTTTAAAAAAAAATTATTCAAATATACTAAAATATAAAAAATAACACGTTCAAACGAGGATGATTTAAATTATTTTTAACCTCTTAAATAAAATATGCTTAGTTTAAAAGAACTTACAATTTTCACTTAATTTATAATAATAATTTTTAATTAGTCATATTTTATGAGAATGATAAGAAGATATGACTACTGATAAGCTTGGCAATGAAGTAGAGTTGTTGCCCATTTAAAATTCGTCCTGTAATTTTTAAAAGAATTTTTAATTTATTCTTACTTGTTTCAAGAGTTTTATACATGAAACCTTGCACGTTATTTGTAAAAAATTAATAAAACTTAAATTATACTTACATATATTATTTAATTTATAATATAATATAATATAATTTATTAAAAAAAATAATCATTATATAAAAAATTTTAAGTTATATCAAATATAAAATACACACTTTATAAGAAAATAAAGAGTACAGATAAAATAGAAACAGGTAAGCTTTAAACCTGAATTTACACTGTATCATAACACAATTTAAACTTACCCTACGAGATGAATTTTAAACCCGTTTTATATGAGTTAAAAGGAATTAGGTAACCGAGTTCAAACTGTCATCCTTTACGGCTGATAGGTGTATGACAAATGACATACTTGAGTTGGGTGGACTGGACTCATACGGCATGTGCTGTACCAAAAAGTCTGGACTACATGCTTCTGGAAGCCTTGAAAAATAGAGTTGTGCTACACGCAAAGCATAACTTAACTGATATATTTTTTAATTTTTATTAAGAACTATGATTATGGGAGATTATATATATATATATATATGTATATATATTAATATTTAAGGTGAATTATAAAATATTTATTAATTATTATTTATATTTAATAAAAAATTTAATATTTATTATGAAATTAATTTTAATAATTAATAAATAATTAATAACTTACCTTAAATACTAAATCTATTAAAGTATTATAATAATTCTCTTAATTATGTATTAAAATTTAGTTTCTCTCTTTTTCATGTTTCATTTCCCTTTAAATCTAATAAAATATTCTAAAAATAAAAAAAATGAACTGTCCTACACAATTTTCGAATTTGTAACGGAGAAGCTAAAAAGTGAGGTGAATCACACTTCACTTGTAGAGCTCATCGAGTAAGAATCACCTTCTAGTTTAAAAAATAATATGGATTGGGATTGCGTGATCCATGAACCTTACCGTTCATGTAAGAATTTTGTTTTTGTTATAAAGACAGATCAATTAAATATGGACTATTAGGCCTCACCAAAAACAAAAAAGGACTATTAAATTATTTAAGAAAATAATTTCAACAAGAATAATGACATTTAAATATAACAATCTTTATATCTTTATTTATATCTTTATAACAAGAATAATGACATTTACACATATAACAATCTTTAAATATCTTATATATCTTTATTTATTTAAGTTTTTTAATGTTGAAAAAGAAGAGAGATAAAATAGGGGAGAAGAAAGAGAGAAAAAGAGAAAGAGATAAAATAAGAATATATAAGATATGTGAATGTTATTATACATGAAAGTATCATTTTCCTTTGAACAAATAGACGTGATACATCTAAAGCATGCAAAATTTGCTCGGTTAAATGGATATGACATTGTGATTACTTGCACGGTGGCTAGAGCTCAATGCCACTAAAGTAAGGAGTTTAGGCTCCCAAAATTTTAAATCTCATAATTTAATAATATTATATTTATAATTTATATATAATTATATTTATTCATAATAAATTAAGGCCCTTAACTTTTTCAACTTAAAACTTTAACAAATTTTATTTTCTCTTGTTCATATTAATTCGTCAATTATAATTTAATGACTTTTTCACAATCATTATTTTTCTTCCTAGTTTATTTATATTAAACCACACGTTGAGTAGATGATGAGCGGTTTCTTTATTTCTCATATTTTCAACACAATAACATTCAATTTTTGTTTCTTATATAGCCAAGTGTTTTAAACCTTTTTTATTCTTATTTTCTTGATTATTGTCAGCAACACTGATTGATCCTTACTTGTACACTAAATAATAATATTCTTCTTATTTTTCAAATTAGAATACTTGAAAGATTTAAAGTTATAGAGATCATTACTCTCTTTGATGAATTGCACGCAACACACTCTTATTGTTCGTCAAATTTTTTCACCAAAAAATCATATTCTTTTGCCTCAACTATCGTTAGTTTTGCCTTTTTTTCTAATCTTATTTTTAATAATACTTAAATTCACCTTGTATTTTATTTATATTTGAGTTAGAAAATAAAATTATTCTATTTTTTTTATAAAGAATAATTGAAGCAATAAAATTTCATTTAAACACTCCCATTAAGTAATTTTGAAACTAATAAAATCTTATTTTAGATAAATAATGTCTCAAAAAAGATTAAATAGATTATCTATATTATCAATTGAAAAAAACTGTTAGAAAAAATTGACTATAAAAATGTAATTAGTGACTTTGCATCTTAAAAAGTTAAAAAAATATTTTAAATAAAAATTTATATTAATTTTATTAAATAAATTTAAAATCTTGTATTAAAATTTGATTTCAGGCTACCAATTCTCTTGAGTGCTTGGCATTGAGAATGGCTACAAGGAAGATGGGTTGGTATGTAAACCCATATATTGTTGTAGTTATTTCATCTCGGGTCCTTCCAAATATGCCTAACAACCGGCAGCTCAAGATAAAAGGGAGGGAAGGACAAAATATTCTTTCTCAACCATGAGCTGCTACATGTTAAGTAGTTGCTCTCAACATTTCTCTTTCTCCTAGTCAATCTCTCACACCTTTCATCTCTTTTACTCAACAATAATCCTATATATTCTCCCTTATTTATTTTCTTTTATGCACATTAGGAATAGATAGTGTGCTAACAGAATGCCATAGTGATTGTTCGTTTTTTCTGAACCCCCGAGAATATACAACCAAGGCATATAAGGAAAAATGTCTCAAAAGGCTTCTTTGATTAGGAACAAGAATATATTTGTTCTACACGACAACACCAT
Organism: Styphnolobium japonicum; assembly: GCA_023212625.1. Taxonomy (NCBI): domain Eukaryota; kingdom Viridiplantae; phylum Streptophyta; class Magnoliopsida; order Fabales; family Fabaceae; genus Styphnolobium; species Styphnolobium japonicum. The sequence goes on from JALBWW010000014.1 coordinate 21,567,536, forward strand.
TTAGGAATAGTTTGAAGCAGGGAATGTATAAGGATACAGTGGTCTCAATTGAAAATTGCATCATAGGTAAATCCTACTGAACATGTTATACTCTGTAGTCTGTAATGAAACCAAATATGCTATTTCCTGGAGGTTTATAAGACCACATAAGTGATAAAAGCGTAGATAGAAAACTAATTTCTGGCGCATCATATTGGTCACTGTTGCAAGATAAAATGAGAACAGTAATTGCTAAGGAAAATACTAGATAGTCATAATTTTTTCGTCATATTTTTTGTCGGAATGAGTTGGCATTGTTATTGACTCTTGAATGAATGAATAGACCTTATCACTTTGACTTATCTAATTACCATCTTTCAATCTTGACAAATTCTGACTAAATTCTGTCAAATTTTTCTGACCGTATAACATTACTCAATTATTATTCAAGCAAATTAATAAAAGAATATGAAGAGAATTACTGTGTTAGATAGCCATGACAAGTTCTAGCCTACAGTAGATTAACAACAATCTAAAACTTCGAAAGGCCAGTTGGCTAGTATAGTACTCAACAAACATCACTTCATGTCACCAAATGGAAGTTGAACAAACATCACGAATGCGTGTCTGTGAACAGTTTGTTAGATAAATAAAAAAACAGCTAGGTTATTCTGATAAATTTTATTACAGATTAATGCTTTCCTAAATCTATAGATTCTAAATTTTTATTTTTATATTTTTGGTACATTATAGATTCTAAATTTCACAAAACAGTAATTAAAACAACAAATAGTTCAAATTAAACTAGAACAAGAATAATAAACATGAATATTTTCTTAAGGAGCAAGCCATTCACAAATATAGTAGTAGTCTTGATTTCTTTTCTGTTTTTATTTTTAGGAAAGAGGAAAATGAAAGGAATTGCTTACTCGTGTGTCTGCCATAGGAACATTAAAAGCTTCCATGGTGCCACATAGATACCCATGCTCAAGGTCACGTCCTTGTATATGAACATTTACTCTCCATGCTTCATCCTTTTGTAGGCTAGAAACATTCTGGGTACCAGAGAAGGCCTGTAAAATTTAAACAACTTGAGTATATACTGAAACTTCAAACTCATGCAGCAAGACATACTGTCCGAAAGATGTGAAATCTAATTCAATGGTTTAAAAGTTGAAGTGGTTTTCTCTAGGACACTATTGCTAGACACTATCCAATATCCATTAATAAGATTGGCTAATAGCAGTCTCTCCCATTTTCTAGTCCCAATTCCTTAAGTACAAACAGAGAGGAAAAGAAACAATACTTCAGCTGTACTTTAGATTATTTATGACTTAATCAGTACCTCTTGAACATAGCTGTTATAAAGGACTAATGTAACTAACAAGAAAAATCAATACTATCAAGTAGAACAAATTAATTTTATAGTCACTATAGCAAAAGCACTCTGTGGTATTGTAAGACACATACCTGAGTCAGAGGGAAAAATAGGTACTTTATTGCTTAGTCTGGATTATATGGAAGCTTTAACAATTTATGGGCTGATGGTAGCATTAGCTCTTTTATTTGCAAATCCTTTTGTTTAGTTCTAAAATAAAAATAGAAAAATACAAATACATGTTATACATATTATGTTTAGTATTTCAATCATAACCAACTGGGTCTCAATACCCCAATAACTGTTTGTGTGGACCAGAGACAGATCCAAAAATTAAGAACCAGAAATTAACTATTGGTGGGCAGAGAGAAAACAAAATTAAGATATTTTAAAAAATGGCTGAAGAAATTAAGTAAATATATCATGCCCTATAAATTTTTCCAAACACTTGATCAATCTTTAAGAAAGATAACTCATTACTGATATTTCAAAATTAATATTTTCTTCACATCTCTAACTTGTTTACATGTCTACAGAAAAGTCTTCTTTTGAGCTAAATTCAACTTCGTACACAGGAGAGAAAAAATGAAAATAGCAAATCTGTAAAATGGGAAGAATCCAAGAAGTGAGATCGCTAGCATTTAAAATTTCAATGTCCACAATGTGATACAAGCAGAAAGTATGGTTAGACAAGCTTACGGTTACTGGTTTAGCATAAGATGAGACGAAGGCAATTTCAATATCTACATTTGTTCAAAAGATTTTATGCCTGTAAGGCCGTAACTACCCAAGATATTCTTGCATGGAAGTTTTAACACGTGCAACTATTGATATAGGCGCAATTGCTCAAAGCAAGTGTAAGCCATTGTGATTCTTATCCCCAAAAAAAGAAGAAAGAAAAAAACTGACAGTCATTTATCACACAAATATAGAAATTAGAATCACCTGAAAAAGGAGAAGCCCACCTCTTAACACTCGCTTCCCAACACATGAGATGAGCCCACTTTGGATATCTGCTTTAAGGCCTTTCATTAGATAAGTGAACCTTCCCACAGCTTCAGTCCACCTACAATCCAAAATTAGACATTTTCAGTCCATAAAAAATCATACAAAAGAATCAAACTTTGCCATAATAAACATATGACAGGCTTGACAGCCACTCCCTGCAATATTTCTTATCCCAAAATTCTGAAAACTGGAAAAGAGAGAAAGAAACTTATCTTTAGCAAAGCAACCCCATCCAAAACAATAATAATAAACTAAGATGAGTGTAGTGTAGTGAGTTGAGTGAAGACGGCGGTGTTCACTGACATTGTTTATTTACAATGAGCATGGACTAAATTTTTTGACACTGTTAGGCACTAGCTAAATGCCTGAGTGAAAGATCAATCTGGCAAAGCTATGCTTCCTCATGTCACTTCCTCCAAGCCTCGCTGAAGCCATATGCTTGGCAAAGTCTTGTGACAGATTGGATGTAGCAAAACAAAAAACAAAAAAGAAGTAGCAGCTTGTGACAGCTCATAAGAAGTAACCTATGTAATGTGCATTACAATTTCCTATTTTACTTCTCTATTATAAGTGCAGCAGGGGCAATATAATTAAAGTATAGGATTTTGAAAATCTAATGGAAGAAGTAATTTTGAAAAACTTGCGCTAGCGAACAAATCAATCAAGGCAGTCCAACTGTGCTTTTGACATCCGCTTATAAACTAAGAAAAGTTTGTATGCATTTGGTTTACATAAAAGTTTCAATTGGAAAATTGTTATCAGTGGAGAAATGCAGCAGAAGGAACGAGCTACCCTTTAAAGAAACCAGAATAGACACATTATTATATGTTTCACCAAGTTAAGAATTAAGATAAAGCTAATGAAGCAGCAATGCAATGCTTCCCTGAAAATCAAAATTTGAAACTGAGTGAGAGATATATCAGTTGATCTACCCATATATAATTTAAGTACATCTTCTCAATCGCCTTCTATATAAACTATATTCCATTTTTCAAATTCATATTGAATAAACATTCTGCATGATAGACCTAAATCCTGTTAATACCCCAGAAATTGTCAACTACTTGTGACTAATGCCAAGCCTCTTCCTGGGAAGGGGGCCACATCAAGAACTTTTCTTATACTGTGTTTAGTATTTCAATCATAACCAACTGGGTCTCAACTCAATACCCCAATAGCTGCCTGTGTGGACCAACGATGGATCCAGAAATTAACTATTGGTGGGCAGAGAGAAAACAAAATTAAGATATTTTTAAAAATGATTGAAGAAGTTAAGTAATTATATCATGCCCTATAAATTTTTCCAAACAATTAATCAATCATTAAGAAAGATAACTCATTAATTATAGTTATATTTCAGAATTAATATTTTCTTCGACATCTCTAGTATGTAAAAAATAAATCCTTAAAATTTGTATCTTGTATGATAAAACTCATAACACATGTTGTGCCTCTTCTTGCATCTACTGCACCACCGCCATCTACTGTCCATAGCTTGCCACTTCCTTCAATTTCAGCCTCACCATATACACTTCTATTTGAAGACTGCTTGTGAAGGCTATCGAAGTTTTTCATTTCGATCATGTGCACTCCACAGAGCACAATTGCTTAAAGCCTGAGCTTGATTGATTTATGAAATAGTATTGGATTACTAATTATTCTTGATGAGTTATTGTTAATTTTCACAATATAAGTTTGAATTTCACTAAGTATAAACAATAATTAATAAAAGCCAAGTAATTATGAAACTATGTAGTGAGAAAGAGAAGGGGAAGAAAATTCGCCGTTGCAAATTGAATTATGCTACTTACTTTATTTGTCAGAGCCTAAACTCATGTAGCCATGCATAAGATTGTGTTGTGTCTAATTATATCTGTCCTTGAAATTTTGAAAATGTGTTGAGATTTGTGAGCAGTTGACCTGTTCTTTCAAAAAGGGTACTATTATGCTAGTCTATTGGTATGAGATCAGAGTATTTATATGTTTGCAAATTCATTTTATGGTACTTTTCATGCACAAGAACGGATACTCTTCTTACATAATCTCTTTGAATTTTCAGTGATTTTGCTGAAGAACTGTAGTTCTTTCGCCTGCTTAACAGATGCAAACTCAAACAATAAATCTATTGCAATAAACGATACACAATAGTTTAATGAAATAAAAAGTTCTCATATCTGTTACACTGTTAACTCAAACACAGTACTTGACTACTTTTGAGACACCAAACTTTGTTTTCTAATCCGTTTCATTTTAGAATATAATACAAAATCAAATAATAAATAGACCAACTAAGAATAATATAAAATCAAAAACAATGAAATAGCATGCCCATTTCATGTGCCTTTTGAAATCAACGACCTCCAGAGAGAAGTGATTCAGCAACTGAAGAAGTATGGGAGAATGGCCTATCCATAGAAGATGGATAGGACATTGGAAAGTCTTGAAAGTCTTCATGGTGCCCAAACGTTAAGCCAGTGGAAGATAATCTAAGCAAAGACAAATCTGGCAGAAGCACATCCCTCTCCAGGTACTGCACAACTTGGCGCATGCTTGGCCTAGCCAAAGGCTCTGAATGTGAGCACAACAAACCAAGGTTCAACACCAGCTCCACCTCCTCTGCCCTATAATCTGTTCCCAAATTTGGATCCTTTGCATCAAGAATCTCACCTCTTTTCCAGCAATCATACACCCAATCAACCAGAATTGCACTCTCACATTCCCTTCCTTGCTCTATGGGCCTCCTTCCACAAGCAACCTCCAGCAGAAATGCACCAAAAGCAAACACATCAGAGCTTGTAGTGGCCCTTCCAGTTCGAGTATGCTCTGGGGCGAGATACCCAAGAGTTCCAACCACATGGGTAGTTTGAGGATCAGTTCCATGGTCATACAACCTTGCAAGGCCAAAGTCCCCTAATCTACCATTCAATTCTGCATCTAGCAGTACATTGCTAGCCTTTATGTCTCTGTGGACCACTACTTGCTCCCATTCTTCATGTAGATAAAACAGACCCGAAGCAACCCCTTTGGTGATTCGAAACCTCTGGCTCCAATTCAGGGTCACTCTTGGTTGGTTATAGAGATACTTGTCTAGGCTTCCATTTGGCATGTAGTCATAGACCAAAAGCAGCTCTCCTTTGCGCCTGCAATAGCCCAGAAGGGGAACCAGATTTCTGTGGCGAAGACGACCAATGCTAACAATTTCTGCCACAAATTCCCTCATCCCTTGTCTGGATTCATGGGACACCCTCTTCACTGCAACCTCAATTTTGGAAATTGGCATCACACCTTTATAGACTCTACCAAATCCACCACTGCCCAAGACCTCCTTCTCCCTGAACCCCTTTGTGGCAAAGTAAAGATCTTTGAACTTGAATCTATGAGGACCATAGTCCTGCTCCCAGTCTTCAAGCAGCTCAACAAATTTCTTTTTCCTTTTGATTATATGAACCACTGCTAAAGTTATCATGAGAACCAAACTGAGTGAAATCAGAGGCAATCCTACAGTGAAAATCTTAGACTCCTCTTTATCACCTAGTCTAGGCAGCTTGGGCAGTTCAGAGATTACAAGTTGTTGAGCCTGGCCATTGACCTTAAAGCTCCAACCCAGAACATAATGGGAAGTTAGGACTGACCCAGTTGAGGATGAGAATCCAACATACATGCCATTGTTCAGAATTGGAGAAAGATCTTTGGTCAATGATAACAAAGGATGTTCTGGTTTATCAATGTTGATTGGAGCTAAAGTAACATCAATCTGCTTCTTTACTCCATCATATTCCACCCAGACCTGCATTGGGTGGCCACTGATAAGGCTCAAATTCTTAAGCCCACCACTATAATATCCTGCAGGAGCTGATTTAGCTGACTTCAAGTCATTGATATCAATTCCAACATGGTTGTCATTGATATCAGAAAACTCGATGCTCTGGATGGTATCAAGTTCCACGCCAAAAACATGGTTGCTGGCGTTGCCGTTGGTAGTCTCATTGAAGAGGCCAAGGTACTGGCTTGGCAGAGAACCTGGAAGCCCTCTTGTTGGAGAAACCACAAAAACGATCCCATGACCACTCAGAGTGGGATACTCGGATCTTATGGCAAAAACAAAAGTAGTGGAGAAAGAAGACACGCTGCCATTGAAGGAGTCCTTGAAAACTATAGGATTGGGGTAAAAAGCATGACCCTTTTGTTGCTTGGTATCATTGGTGAGTCTGAGTAGGCCATTGGAGGTGAACTCAGCAATGCCATCAAGATACAAATTAGCTGAGTGGAACCCATTATAGATGAAACTGGTACCTTCACTTGCTACTACCGTCACCAGCAAAAACACCACAGCTGCTACAAGTTTGAGAGACATGGCTATATTCTGCAATCTGCCTCTTCTGGCCAATATTTCTTGTTTCTCTGATATTCTCTCTGAAGACCAAAACGTGAAGCATAAAATTGCACTTTCATTTGGGACCTACTCGGAAAGATCCCGGTACTTTCACTGTAAAGAGCCCAAGCTTCCTCATACTAGCCTCTCCGTGTCTTAAATCTTAATTAAGGAAGTGACCATTCAAATAGTTGTGATTGCAAAATAGCACGGTTAGCACTTTCAAATTTATTTATGCAAAAAATCAGATAATTAAATGGTTAGGTACTATTTCAAAAAGAAAAAATTGTGAAGAAACAAAATCATATATTTATATATATGTATATGTATATAACTATATATATATATATATACATATACATATATATAATGTTTTACTTATCATTTTAAGAGGTGGCATTTAATTAAATAGCAAGAGGAAAAAGGATACACTGAAACTCGTCAATATTTGCCACTTGTCATGTCATTTTCAGTTTGATAATTAACCATTTTATGTTGCTATAACCAATATTCTAGTGGCAGTAGCTCTAGGGAGGAAAATGAATGGGAAATTGAGGATTTCTGGTTACGGAAGGTTCCTAATGTCAAAGTATGGAACTACGGTCAAATAATACATCGCAAAGTGGGGAATATGGGCCCTCTCTTTACCGAGTGATAGAGTTCAGCCATTCAACATTTTGCCAGATAAAGGAGACAAAAGAGAAACCAAAAAGAAAGAGAAAAAGAGAAAATAAGAAACAGGAATAAAGCTTCCTTGTTTACTCCTTCCCTCATATATTGTTTTTGCTTTGTAAAAGAAATGTGTAGTACAAATTTGGCGCTTTATTGTGATTATATTCTGGTTTCTTCACCACTGGAATAATGGTGTTGGGGGTTGTGACACAAATAAAGTTGGATTTCTCTTTTGTTGTTTTAGGTTTTCCTAAACGACATAAAGTTAGTCCAATCAAATGGGGTTCAGGTAAAGCTTATTCCTTCTTTGAATTTTAAATTTAATCGGCAAAAATATGTTTATGAAGATATATTGAATTTTACTTTCATAAATTTTTTGGTACAATTGACTGCACGAAGGTTTTAATTTATGACTTTGTAAATTTTAGTTTTGTAAATAGAACGTTGCTCATCACATGGTGCCAGAAATTAAATTTTCAGTTTCAATTTTGTATTGTGGGGGAACAATTAGGTTTATCTCCTAAGACTAAATTTTTTTTTTAATGAAAAGGAAACAAGAGTTGGTAAAATTGAACTTTAAATCAAGTACACTGTAAAAATAAAGGTCAATTGATGCATTAATTGTAAGTTATCAAGCCATTTTTCATTTTTTTATTGAAGTGGAACGGATGATTTGAGCTTACGTTGAACTAATGAATGAAACATATTACAAATAATTCATGATATAACAAAAAAAACTTTTTTAAAAAATACTTCTATTTTACTAAACAAAACTTTATTTTCTCACTTTTAGATACAAAATTAATAGATCTATATATTCAAATGTTATAAAATTTATTGTTAGTATGATCTGTTTTAAATTTCTTTTTCTACATAGATTAAAAAAATTTGTTACTCACGTGTTAAAAAATTAGGAGACAAACGCAATGTAACAAAAACAAGTCAACCTTTCTCAGAATAGTTAAAACAAATAAACTATGAAAAATTCAAATTAACAAGAACTCAGACTAAACATTGTCATTTTCATATCAAATAAAAATATCAATATGATCTATTTTTTTAAGAAGGTTTAATATTTTACTAATTACAAACTCTAATACTTTTTTTGACAAGTATACCTAATCGCAAACAAGTAATATGGTGGTGAGACCGAAAATCGTCCTCAGGAATCGCAAACAAGTATCACTTCGCAAATTGAACTACTATTTAAAATTTCGTTTGGAGGGAAGGGAGCTCAATTGTAAACATACACTTTAACAAAAAGTAAAATGTTTTGCTTCTTTTTGGATTTTTATCAAATACTTGGTAAGCAAAAAGAGAAGTGTATGCAAATGAGATAAAATGCTGGGGTTAGATTCAATTACTCGTCAAATTACTCGTCATTGATCATGCAATGCAATGGCTATTAACACACTCTATCTTGTAATGATGAAGATCAATCCACTAAATTACTAGAACCTCAATTCCTTAGATGAATTAGCCTAAATTCTCAAAATAAAACTCTAATTCCTTAGGTGAATTATGGAGAGAAAATGCATGAAGCTTAAGGATTACTAGATCACCAACAAACCAAAATCTATTCCTAGCATCTTGATCTATTGGATGTTCAACTCAGTTTTAGATTTAGCAATAATTTTTCAATCGATTGCTAATTCACACAACAAATCATAAATGATCAAATCAAGATAAGCATTATGCAAGGAGATTGAACACTCATAAGAAGATAAAAATATATTAAAACAAAGTCTATTACAAGAAAATATCAGAGTTAATCATCATCTAACCCTAACAAGAGGGGATTTAGCTAGACATAATGGAAGAAATTACACAAGAAAGGAAAAAAGAGAGATAAATCAAAACAAACTCTATGAAAATCCTTGTTCCGACCTTTGAAAATAAAACTTCCTTGTCCTTTTTTTTTTGTCTCTGGCTGTCGTCAAATTCCCCCTATTTTTACCTAAAAGATGTATTTATATTCAAAGTAAAAAATGAGAGTTACGCTGAACCAAGTTTTTGCTGCACTCAACCAAGCACTTGTCATTTTACGTGAATCCTCAGGAGTTTCTGCGCTCAGCCAAGCTCTAGCTACGCTCAGCCAAGGTCTTCCAAAATGGAAACAAATCTTCTCTTCTCTTGTGCTCAGCCAAGCTTTTACTTGACTCAACCAAACCTTCCAGCATGCAATTTAGGCCTCCAATAATTTTTTATCCAACTCATTTCACCTATGCAACCTCCTGTAACTATCAAAAGCAAATAAAAAAGACTAAAAACAATCAAAATACACACCGAGCAACTATCTTAATTAAAAGAAAGACAAAAAAATAAATGAGACAAAACAATTCTAAAAAGTTCACAAGAGCAACGAAATTATCCAATTAAAACACTCAATAACTAGTAAAATGATAGATTATCATACTCTTTCAAACAATCAGATTTTCTACTTTTCAAATGAGATTCATATATATTAATAGTGACTCTTCAAAACACATACTAGCATGTTCAACTTAGTTCACAGGCAACGTCTACCATGTACCTGAAAAAAAATAGGTGCATTTATGAATCGAGCCATCGACTAAGGATAATAAAATTCATCTATTTATCTAATGGTTTATAATTATACAAGTAACTGCTTTCACAGGTGAACTTGTTTGCAAAAGAAACTCTCCGCGATTGTTTTCTCTATTAATTGAATCATAATACTAGCTATTTGTTGTGTTTTCGCATTTTAGTTAATGGATGAAATTTTTTTATTTTTTATGAAAATTAAATTTATTTTTAAATTTATCATTAAATGGTTTTTTCTTAAATGACTGAAATTTTATTTTTTATTTCTTAATGAAATGTCTATTTGTTCATGCAATGAACAGTAAAATGTGTAGAACATATGAGTTTTATTGACAGCCAAACTCGTCGGGCTAATTTATTTATCTGTATAATTTATGTGAGTCGAATTTTAAAATTAGTGATTTGTAAAAATATAAGTAATTTTGAATCGACTTGATTAACCCACGAGTTAAATAGGCCAACCCGCAAGGCCTGCGGGCTGTCCGCATAACTTTTTTTTTAAGTTTAAATTTTTTGTACTAAAAAAATAATTTAAAAACTTAGTTAGTTAAACACTCTTTTCTCAAGTAAAAGTACAAAATGTATGTATTGTACATGCTAACATTGACACAACCCACACATAAACACATTCGTCAAACTCCATAAGTTTAATTAATTTATTTGTTTAAATTCTCCCTTAACCCTTTAAATGAGATTAAAGTATTAAATATTATGTCAATGTAATGTAATATTTGATTTGAGATTATTAAATTTAATTTTTTTACTAAATTTAAATTTATTTCAAAGCTTACAAGTAAAAAAGAAGTTTCACTGGCCAGCTCATTTAGGTCTGCGAGTTAATGCGAGGCGAGTCGGGCTAGCTAATTTACAACACATTTAAATGCGAACAATTTTGGCTCAATCCATTTAACCCACAACCCATCGCGGGCAGACCCAACCCGTTTGACAGCCTAAGTTTTATGAAACAATAAAAAGATAAAAGTGATTTATATTCTATAACTTTAGCTAGATATTCCAAAATAAATATATATTTTAATCAATTTTTTAATCAATTTTTTAATATATTCATTTTAACATGCAGTCCCCTGAGTTAGGTTTTTTTAATAATTTTTTAAATTAATTTTAATGATTTAGTCTAACATATTTTTAGATGGAAATATTTTCTAATTAAATTTTTTAAAATAATTTTATTGATTTAGTCTAACTTTAAAAAAATATTTTAATACCAGAATTGCCTTATAATTAGTATTTTTTTAAATTATTTTAATTGCATGGTCACTTCGTCATGGAATTAGGTTTGTTTAATGTTATTTTGCTCTATAAATTTACAAAATGTTCAAAATTTAATATTAACTTAGATAATATAAAAGTTAAGCTATATCATTTTGTTTAAATTTCAGAATATGTAGTCCGATCAGTATCAGACTAGCTTTTTCTAAAAATATTTTAATATCATGACGAAATTGCCAATCCCTCCATGGAATAATTTATTTTAAAATAAATGGAATTAGTTTTTTTATAATAATATTTTAATTATTTTCTCCCTCAATTGAAATCATTGGATGAAATTTTATTTTATTTTATTTTTTATGAAGATTAAATTTATTTTTAAATTTATCATTAAATGGTTATTTGTTCATGCAATTAACAGTGAGATGTGTAAAACACATGAGTTTTATGAAACAACAAAAAGATAAAAGTGATTCATATTCTATAACTTTAATATTCCAAAACAAATATATTTTTAATCATTTTTTTAATATATTAATTTTAGCATGACGGGACTGGCATTTAATAATTTTTTAAAATTAATTTTAATGATTTCGTCTAACATTTTTTTAGATGGAAATTTTTTTCTAAATTAATTTTTTAAAATAATTTTAATGAAATATAAAAATAAAATTTGATGAAATAGAAAAAGTAAAAATACATTATAAAGACAAAATTTTAATTTTCATGCAATAAAATAAAATATTCATGTGTCATAAAAAAATATGAAAAATATATTCATTTTTATGTTATCAAAATAAATAAATAAATGTTGATAGATTAAAATGAAATAAAACAAGTGATGATAGACGTTTTGAAATATGTTTCAAAATCGGTTATAATAAGTAAATTTGATAGAGTATTAATACACCAACAATGATATTTGCGTACTAAATTTTTTCATTATTTTTATATTTAGTTAACAATGAATAAATTTTTTGTTAATGAAATATATCATTTAATTAATAAATTATTAATTTATAAATAATTTGTTACCAAATTTTATTAACTAAATAATATATTATATTTATAAAAAATTTATTTATTATTAATTAAATGTTAAAATAATGTAAAAAAATAATATACATTTATTTTTTTCTATTAATGCCTTTAAAGTGTATAGTGGAAAGCTCCTAGTCTACAAGGAATATTACTCTCTAGTAATGTCTTCATGTGTGTGTCCTCTCACTTCTTATTTTTTTTAATTGGTGGAGGTTAACAACCTTCACCTTTTTTTTTGACATAAAACCTCATATGTTTTCTTTTTAAAACAAATTAAACTTATTAATTTTAGTTATTTAATATTTATATATATATATATAATATATAACATAAAAAGTACTCTCTCTCACTCTTGCCAAACTCTCAAGGGATGTTTGCCTGTGATTTTGACGTTTAAGGAGAGAGAATAATGACTTGAGAAAAAAATAAGAAGAGAGAAGTTAAGTATAATAAGAAAAAAGGGGAGGACAATTAATGAATTTTAATTTTTAAAAAATTATCTTAATAAACATGTATTAAATACCCTTAATTGTTAATGTTTTTAAAAACATAAGAAACAAGACTTTTTTATCAAAAAGAAAAATATGAAAATTGCCAACCTTTACTAATAATAATAATAATAAAAAAGTAAGAAGACATATTTATTAAAACTCGGAGTTCCCATCACATCAGCTTAGTTGCTTGGGAAATGATCGATGAAGACATCGAGGAAGCATGGATGAAGATGACATTGCTATCAATATCTCTATCCATCTGTTTGTTCTTTTCTTGCATTTTCTTTTCCCGTGAATTGTTCTTTTCCAACTTGTGTAGCAAAGACTAACATCTATGATTGATGTTTCAAGATTCATATCTTAGTCATATAATTGTGCGCAATCAATTCAAATCACGTGTATGCAAGTTTTGTAAGTGGTTGAATTGCCACAACATAAGAGAGCTTAAAAAAGATAAAGAAATTAGATCCAAGGAAAATATTTAAAAAAAACATTTATGATAAAATTATTGGAAGAAATTCTATTTCATAAGATCACGAACAATTATATACATGATTAAATATTCCAACAAAAAAGGTGAATTGGTTCTTAGATTATTTAATGACAGATTTATAAAATTAAAATTAAATGCAATGCAAGTAAATAATATGAGGAACTTCAAACAAAAAAATAGGGAGAAAGAATTGCACAAAGAGTTTATCCTAGTTCAGCTACAATGCATGACTTATGTCCAGTTCTCAAATAATTGTTTGAGATTTTCTTCAATTTGGTGATTTTTTTACTTACAAAGATATTACACTCAACCTTAACCCAAAGCAGAGTGACAATAACGATGTTTCTTCCGAAGACACCACAAGAAACTTTTATCTACCTCAATCCAAAATAGAGTAACCTAGTTTAAAGAAAGAAATCTGAATATTACTTGCACTATCTTTCTTTTCACTAGAACAAGAATCTCTCTTTCTTTTAATTGCTCTTATGAATGAGCTACAATTATACAAAAATAACACACTCTCTTTAGAGTAGATAAGCAAGTGTAAAGCACACAAGAATGAAAAGAACAAAAAATTGTAAGGATGATACGGTTTCTCTCTTTTTCGTACAATATTCGTTACTTGATCCTTTAAAGATGTCTCTCTTTTGTAGCCAAGTTGTTTTCCTTCATTTTTGCTAGCTGTTGGAGTGATTGATGTCCTTAGAATAAGTTTCTTCAGTTGATGGACAAGTTCCCCATGTAATTTAGGTAGCTGCTCTTTATCCAAGTAAGTGCTCTCTTAGGTGCGATTTGTTTTGTTAAAACTTCCAGTAAGTGCTCCTTCGTTCTAGAAGGTGCTTCTTTAGGTGCTCTTTCTTTCTGTTAAGGATTCTAATAGACGCTCTTTTGTCCTAGTGGGTGCTCTTTTAAATGCTTCTTTTTTCTATTTAATATTGCAAGGATCAAATATTCCAAATTAAGTGCCAATTGATCTTTTTACCAATTAGATCACGTAATTAACATTTAATTGAATAGGCACCTATTTGATTAAATCACCAAGAATATTTTCTTTAATAAAGGGAAGTTAGGAATTCAAAATCACTTAATCACGTCCCAAATCAAATAAGGTATTTGCTTAATTAGGGAAACTTCAAATTCAAATATTAATCACACACATAAATCAACACTTAACCTATCATCATCAAAACCTAAAAACTAAGAAACATGTATAGAAAATTACTTTAAAATATGAAAATTACATATTTTGGCTACCCAAGATGTATGGATGAATAGTCACTTGATTTTTTGATTGAATAATTCTTGTGCTCAACTTACATACTTTTCTTCATACAACAATTATTCTTGTGGCATAAATTATGAAATATTTTGATTAAGAACATTACAACTCCTTCCTCTACACTTTTTTTATCATCACTCAAATTTGTCACATACTTTAAATATCACAAAAATTCATAAATACATGTTTCTCTATTTCAAAACTCTCATAACATCTAGCTTCATGACCAGCAAAAATTATACATCTTCTCAGTCAACATAGAAATCCAGCAGGACATAGTATTTTATCAACAAAATTATGATATTCTAGGATTAATTGAAGTATAATTAATTCTCTCTGTGTTACTTTCAATGTTTGATATAAATCTTCCCATGTATACTACTCGAGAGATGCTAGCTAATCATTCTTTCTAAATAAAGGCAATCTTAACAAACGTGTCTCTGGTCTTGATCTTTAAACCTCGCCAAAATATTGTATCGTACGTAATTTTTTGTTTTCTTTGTAATTCAAAACAACACTGGGCTTGGATTTCAAATGTAGACCCTAAAATAGGATCAGGCCTGATTTGGACATATAATATACGATGTTATTACTTGACAGGCCCAACCTACTATTTGCCCACCCGTAACCAACACCTACCGCTCTAACTCATATTCTAGGCCCTAAAGTTCCAAATTGTAGATAAGGTTTTTTGTTCCTTCTACATTTTTCTTCAGAACTATAAACTATTTGCAATGTACGACCATTATATACTCACCAAATGTATGGTCCAAGTTAGCTTACGTGACACCATCAAATCGAGGCATATGGCATTGGAAAAATCACCTTAATCGTCCTGTCAACCAAATGTCCAAAAGAGGTGCCAACCAACTCCATTCGGTCACAGATTGCTTTGTCCCTACTTAAAGGTTTAGGCTTAAGATAATTTTCATCCCCTCAGTGATGAGCAGAGGATCATTTTAGAAGAAGTGCTCAATCATTTGTTATTTATGGCAGAGAACCAAGGAAAAGGAGCTAATCCTTCTCAAGAGCAACCTAATGAGCCCTTGCCAAGTGAGTGCTAATTCTACTGTTTCAATTATTAAGTGCAAAGCCAAATTGATTCACTAAGTGGTATCAAAATATGTGTGGTGTTGCAGGGTCTTACAATCAGCTTCTGGGGACAAATCAGCCTACAAAAACAAGTTGGCCTGAGCTGGTAGGCCTCACTGCAGAAGAAGCAGAGAGGAAGATAAAGGAGGAGATGGCTGGGGTTGAGATCCAAGTGGTGCCACCAGGTTCTTTTGTCACTGCAGATTTCAGGCCCAAAAGAGTTCGATTGTATGTTGATGAATCTGAGAAAGTCACCAGAACTCCAGGGATTGGGTAATCCATCTACCAAATACCAATTATTAAATAAATATCTTCATGGACCTTTTTTTTTTTTGTATTTTTTTTTTCGCTGAGACAATATCTGCAATAGTAGAGTAGTATGCTGTTTCACTAAGAATCTTGGACGAGATTTTGGTCAATATGGTATGGGAATTGCTTTGGTATTTACCCAAATTCATGATATAAGGGAAGCAAGAAATTGCACCCTTGCAAGAAGCACTCACGAAATAACATTAAAAGAAATTTTAAATGAGATGGTTAAACCTATTGGAGTTCAAGTTATCAATAAAGATGGATCAAGAAGTCTTAGAAGAAAAATTATAAAGAGTGGTGCTAGACAAACAAATATGCACACATAAAGATCATGTCCGTAAAAGTACAGGAGCCTTAGTTATTAATAACTTGAGGATCTAATAGTTTGAAATACAAAAATATAAAATGGCCAAAACATAATTTATACCCTTAAGCTTTACTTCATGTGCTTTTATCCCGAGTTAAGAAACGTTTAATTCACCTTACAATATTTACTGATGGAGCTTAAGACCTCTCCTCATTAAACACCGTTTAAATAGTTAGCGGTGTTTTTCCAACCATTCAGAATGACAAGTTTCCGTTCAAATTTCGAATCCTTCACTCTAATTTTTATAGTTTCGGTGTCAGTTCACATTGAGGTGAACCAATTCCTCCATACTTGCCGGTGATTGAAGCTCTTCATTTGGCCACAGTGCTCCTATAGCTCATAATGGGTTTCACCGTTTCAACATGGCCAAGCCGAATGAAATGTTTGTCGATCACACTATTAATAATCTGAACTCAGCATTCAAAGTATAGGCCAATGGGTACAGTAGTACACGTAAAAAATCCTCAATGGGTCCCCTCAACATTTTGGTTTTGATTTTTGAAAGCTAAAATGAAAATTTTAGGCAGGATCACAGTCAGATATGCAGATGAGATTAAACATGAGCATACAAATAGGATCACAATACAAAGCTTTAGAATAAGAAACATGTTGCAGGAAATGCACAAGAGTGCAATTTCTTTTAATGAAAGCAAAATAAAGATGACTTATAAGCAAGCAACCACAAATACATATAGCTGGAACATAAGAATTACAAAGCTCAGCTGTTACAGAGACAAGGAAAATGGCAAGACAAATTAGGTATCTGGATTCATATATGAGAAGGCCACACAAGCTTCCCAGAAACCATCAAGGAATTGAAACAAACTCATGATTATCATATACGAGAGTGACCAATAAGCCCGCACTGTTCTGGAAGTAATGAAGAAATTTCTTATCCATTGAGCAGGAAAAGCTCACCATCAATACCCCATCCGTTTTTAGACTCACAGACTTTACCTGCATAAAATGGATGCTGCACTTATATGATTTAAACAACTGTAACTAAAATCAGGGTCACAATTTAAAATCAGAGTCATTAAATCCCTATAATTTGCAAGAGAATAATGGATTAGGAATCATTAGTTGCTGATATTATAGTTAGTTTTATTTGTTTTTAGTTTATGCATCGTTTTTAAAATTTTCTGAATGTCCAACACTGCAACAGCTGCATATATACACTGCAGAGTCCAAAATTTCTTTGTTTTGTTTAGAATTATAGTAACGAAGCATGTAAGTTCCAAACGAAAGCTAAATGTGACCTAATACCTAATCACCCTCCACCTAAAGTCCAAAAGCATATTCATAAAAAATGGTCATACTTGTTTATACCTTTTTGTTTATTGGGTACAATTATTTTATTTGAAAAGGGGAAGTGATTATACTTGCAAAAATAAACATATATTTTTTTATACACAAAAGGTGCAGTCAAGAAGAAATATTATGAAAGTTACCCACATTGAATAAAAACTCCTCTGTTCAAACCTAGTCCTATGCAGAAATGTGAAATTTAACAAGACTGGTTGTTCCTAGATTGTAACAAACTAGAATTATATAACTCCATCAGCACAATGTGAGTGTAGGTTGGGACAAAAGATTGAAGTTGTTTTTCTGGGACAAAAACAAGTAAATAAATACAAAAATACAAACACAACAATGGCAAACCAGCAGTCTAACCCACAAATATATTCACCATTCATATGCATCATTCAAATTGACCATAGGTTCAGTACAGCATAAAAAGAAGGCTACATAATCATACTAAGAAAAGAAGGCCTGTAATATTCTATCCAATACACAATTTAGGCCAATAAAACCACTTAGGCCACAATTGGTTTAGGCCGATACATAAAGATTTATACAGAAAATAGATAAAAGATAAACACATTGGAGACTCAAGTAATGGTTTTTCTTTTTTGGTTCTGGAGATTTTGCTTCATCATTTCAGTTTGGTTGCTTGTTGGGCCTCTTGGTCTAGTTCTCCATACATGCTTCTCTCCCCTGTAGCTAAAACGTGGCTGAACATATGGACCATTAGTTGATGCTATAGGAGGGAATTATACCACAAAGATGTCGTTTTGAGTGATTGATAAAACACCATCAACTATTTAGACGGCGTTTAATAGGGGAGGATTTTAAGCTCTATGGCTAAATTGCTCGTTCTTAAATCTTAACGGGGCGTTTGGTTCAAGGTTTGAAAAAATATTCCCAGGAATAGCATGCCCAGGAATGATATTCCCAGAAATGATGATTACTACGTTTGGTTAACTAAAACCTTTCCCAGGAATGACTCCAACCGCCGGCGACAGTAGTCGATGTCGACTGTAACCGTCAACCTCTGGAGGCGTCAGATGTGGCTAGATTCCAGTGACTAGAGCGGTGGCTTAAGTCGTCGAATTCCGGTAACCGGTATGGTGGCTAAAGTCGTTGGTCATTGTTAGCTGCCGCCGGCTTGCGGTGGCTAAATTTCGATAACTATCACGGAGGCCGAAGTTTCCGGCCACCGTCAATTGGAGGCGGTGACGGAGGTAGTCGGATTCTAGTGATTAGCCGCCGTGGACGGTGGTCGATGGTGGCCGATGGCAGTCACCAGCAATGATATAACGATTGTTGGTTAATGACATGTCAATAGAAGGGCAGATATTTTGGACATTTCACATGGCAAAAATATTCTCATGTCATGAGAATGTTGCAAACCCACCTCCCCCATGGGAATGAAAGTGTGGGAATGTTGGTTAAAAATCATTCCTGGGAATCATTTTATGATGGAAATGTTTTTTCAAAACTTGTACCAAACATGGGAATCCAATATTCCCATGTAAGGATTCCCAGAAATGAAAAAACAATCTGTGAACCAAACGCCCCATAAGGGTAAAACGCACATGTGATAAAGTTTAAGGAAGTAAACTGTATTTTAGCCAAATAAAATAGATATATATTTATATTTAATTTTAATCTATGGTTAGTGTAAAAAATTTTTACACAATTATTTAATTATATATTATTAAATCATAGAAGAAGTTTGACTATCATAATTACTACTTAAAATGTTTAACTATTTTAATAATGTGCTAACACATTATTAGATGATAGTAAAAAAAATTTACGCTAACACTGAATCAATCTATATATTTAAATAATTTCATTCACCCATCAACTTAGGTCCTTCAATTCAATCCTCAACTCTTCAATTTCGTTTCTCTTTCAAAGTCATACAATACTTCATTTCTCAGTCTTATCAAATTCAATGAAACACAGGACACTCAGATAATTTGAGTAAGAATGGATGGCAAAAATTTTGAGTAATGGGGACAAGAACAATACATACACATGCACAATTTTATATTTTTTCAATCTTTATATTTACATATAAAATGCTAATATAATATAATTAAAGTTAAATTTACAAATAATTTCTACGCAATTTTGTATTTTGAAAAAGTTGAATGATTTTCACATTTTTAATGCTATGAAAGATTTCCCTTTCTATGTATGTAATCAAATAATCATTCAACATTCAACCATTCATCTTTTATATGATTATAAGTTAGAATATAAAAGATTTTTAGTATTTTAAATACCTAATCAATCATTTATTTTAACTAATAATAAGGACAAACCTCTATAAACTATAGGTATAAAGTTAATAAAGCTATATATCTGAATTAAAACGCCTCATTAAACAAAATCCAAACACTGTGAAATGAAGTCAAGGAATATGCTCACAGAATAAGCAAAATAGAGCAAGTAAAGAATGATCGAAACAGATTTAGGCTAAGAGCCTATAACATGCACCATGGTTAGTTGGGAATCTTTTAACCAAGTAAAGAATAGAGCAACTGGACAGGGCTTGTATTACTATACACATTCAAAAGGGAACGAGAGTATTAGGCCAAGACAGACCAAAGTAATAACAGTCACAAAGTCTCATAAACATTGGAAATGAGATCGCAGCACCCAGATTTTCAAACAGTCTTGGCAACTTGAAATCAAAAACATTCTCAACATGTAGACTAATTAATGTTCATATCAACTCATCAATCATACTTCATAGGTACGATGATTCAGACTTTATATCAAGCAAATCATGAGCAACTAAGTCAGCTCCAAAGACACAGAACTTCCCACGGGATTCTTATGCAACATGCTTCATCAAATCAGGATTATCTAATTCAAAGTCATCAGTCAAGCAAACATGCATAGCTATCCTAATTATTACCCCTCAAGATTAAAAGTATGATTTCAACTATAATATATGAAGCCATCATGTGCTAACAGAACATTAAACATCACACCTCTCATAGACCCAATTAATCAATCTGAGCATTTGAACCCATAATCATTATCAAGATGGACTTAGCATTTTTGTCAAACAATTTGTGAGCAGTAAGTGGAAGAGAAAAATTCAGCAAGTGTATGGCAACAAAACATATTGTAACCAAAATTTACACTCACAATAAGCTCAGTTCAAGAACCTTTCCTCAAACAAATAATAACCAAGCAACGACGATGATGGAGAGTGAAATACAAGTAGTAAGAGACACGTGCGTGCTTTGGCAAAGTGTGAAGAATAAGCCTAGATAGTAGAAACCAATGGATGGTGGATTTGGGTTATACTAATGGGTCACGGTTTTTAGGCTAGGTCATGTGCAACTGGCACAAATGAGTTACTAAGGCAAGTTTGGGTTAGCTCCTGGATCATGATTTTGGGCTAACTAAGTAAAATGGGTTGAGTTAGGTAAGGGGTTAGGTTAGATTTTATTTTTGTAACTTTCTTTTTTTCTTCTTTTATTTTTTCATTTTTTATTAGAGAAAGGAGGAAAATCTTTTTTGTATTGTAGAATTTTCTTTATTTTTTCAATTTTAATTAATTAATCTTAAAAATTTTAAAAATAGCCAAGACAAAATTAGGTGTTCAGATATATTAATTCTTTATTTTTTTTTATTTTTTTTGCGATTATACAAGGGGAGGTAACACTTTCACATTCCTAAACTCTTCTATTTCCCATAAAGGTATTGATAGAAGTTAAATCAGTAAAGTGTGAGCTCAGCTCGGCCTCATGTGCATACTTTGTTTTATGGTTTTTTATAGATTTGGAGTGTGGTTTGATGGGTATTGAAGTGAGTATTGATGCTGTGTTTAAAAGCAAATGAGATGATTTTATGGTGGCTTTGGTTGATAATGGGTGTCCTTGGATGAAATTTTATGGGAAGGGAGCTGGGCTTTGTTTTTGGGACGAGAAAATGTAGAGAAATGGTGGGTGGGATGTTATTCAAGGTGGGGGGGATATTGTTTTTGGGAATTATGGGCGTTTGTATGATGGTGAAAAGTGGTGAGAAAGGGCATTCAAACTTAAACCAACCAGAACCAAAAACCACAGCCATCTCACAATCAAATTGTGTACATTTGGTGCTATGAACATGGGGTATCAAAAGCACAAAGACATGAATGATCAAGAAACTTACCCCTTTGATGCTTAAAAATGGAAGTAACTCTTCTATTTCTCAGACCTTTTCTTTCTTTCCTCCAAAGTATCATCTTTCTCTCTCGGTTCCTTTTCTCTCCTCCCCCTTACTCTACATTTTCCCAGCCCCCTTATTTCTACTATCCCTCCCCTTTTATACGTGAAGAGAAGACCAAAAAGAAACTAATTATAGAGAGTGTTTGTGTGCTGAGTGTGTGCAATGCAGCTGGTGTGGGGGAGTGTGATGTGTGTGCGGTGCAAAGCGTGGCGATTGTGTGTGCGCAACAGTATCTGTGTGCGTGCAGTGAGTGTCGGTGTGCAGAGGGGGACGGGTCTGGTGCAAAGGAAGAAAATGGACTAAGTAAATTGGATTAAAAGAGTTGGACTGATGTGAGATCTGAGTTGGGCCTAAGTCAATGAATGAGTTAAAAAATGAGCTGAGTGAGTTTGAAAATTTTAATTTTAATTTTAATTTTTAATTTTTAATTTTATTTATTTTAAAGACTCAGATAAAATTAGGTGATGACAATATCTCTCTTAAAATAATGATCAATAAGAGTCAAAGGAATCTTTTTCCATGTTGAATTGTATCTATCTCTCTCAGCTTTTAGCCATGTTCAAATTTATGTTGCTGTCTCTAGAGGAAAGATGGTAAATTGATTAAAATATCAATTTGTGACAAGGAACGACAGTTAGTTAATGTAGTATTTGAAAAAGTATTTTACAAGTTAACATAGGTAGGTATGTTAAATTATGCTAGACTATATTTGTTGAGTTTAATGTCAGGGTTATTGTTTAGTACATATTAATAATATCTATATTAGATACATAATTATTTATGGTGAGTTCTTCAACATATACAATAGGTGAAAACCCATGCACTAGTGAAACCCACAGAGTAAAGGGCTAATTTTCATTTAATCATCTCCTTTTTATGACAAACTAAAATTAATTTTAAAACAAAAACTCCTTTTCAAACCTATTTTACTGAGATTAAAAAAAATAGTCATGCTCTCAATATAGTTATAAATTAGGTTTGAATTCAAAATATACTTATTGATAAGCAATATGTAATCTCACTATAAATTTTTACTGAAATTTAATAATTTGTCCTAACCTTTGAACGTGGGCATTTCATTCACCTAAACTTTTTATCAACAAAAAAAATAAAATAGATAACAATAGCAAACAATTTGAAATTACCAAACGGCAAGCGTTATAACTGGTTAGTCAATGGCATCAAATGTGAGTCAAATACAAAGAGAAATCCCGGTCGTGCGTTACATGTTCCCCTCATCCATGACAATCCCAGTCAACATCCATGACAATCCCAGTCATATACAAATATTTACTCTCTGCTGGTCACAACTGCACATAAAATTTGAATTTAACGTGTCCATTTAAATCTTTCCCTCTTAAATTCTTACACTCACTACAGAAAACATCACTAGAGCATATACTTTCAATGAAACTTTGTATTGCATATTAACTAATTGGCATTGTCACTACTCGCTAGGCATATTCAATCAACGGTAACAGTTCTTATTCACGGCACACATGAAGGGTATATATCTGTAATTTGCAAACAAATCCTATTCAGGTAATCCGTGCAAGGCAGGGATTGAGAAAGTTTTAGTAATGAATCTAGAAACTGGATCTTTGGTATGTAGAGACGTGGATAATAGTGTCAATATTCCAGCAAGAAAATTGAGCAATCAGATATGGAACTTGATAACTTCATTACGGAGTTGGACTGCTTTTCTTGTTTTTCTGATGAGAATGATCCACGATACTGCAGGTCTCCTTTCCTTATTCATATTTATCAATTCATAGGGCACGCCAGTATACAGAAATAAGCAAAAATGCTTATCTAACAGGCAGCAGATTTGGCTATGTGATGAAATGATGGGGAAGATAATGAGTAATGACTCAACCAAATGGGGTGCCAATGGGGAATAGAATTAAAATTGGAACTTAAATGTTTGTGGGATTTCATTCATCATGACCAAAACTTCATATCATGGCATGGTAAAATAAACGAAATTTCTTGAGTGAGAAGAGAAAAGTAAAGAAAGTCTGTCTTGTTACAAATGTAGAATCACCTGGTTTCTCCTCTACCATGGAGAAGGGACTGAGGTGAATTACAAAAAGAAGGAAAATTAGTATCCATGTCTCTATTTCCAAAATAGGAGCTTGTGCTCATCTTCTCAAACGAAGAAGATGCAAGTGAGTGCAAGAATTCATCAAATCCCTCCTGGTGACCCATATCTCCTGGCTTCCTCAAGTCACCTGGCAACTCAACTTCTCCATCCAAATACCTCACCACCTGCCTCAGGCTAGGCCTAGCAGTGGGCACATCGTTTGAGCACGTCAACCCCAGTTTCAACACCATCAGCACCTCCCTTTCATCAAAATTGCCATTTAGTTTTGGGTCCACCACTTCAAGTATTCTTCCTCCTTTGTATCTGTCCCACACCCAATCCACCAAAACCAACTCTTCTGGTAATGCCTTTGGCTCAACAGGCCTGCGCCCACATGCCACCTCCAGCAAAAGTGCACCAAATGCAAAGACATCAGAGCTTGTTGTTGCTCTTCCTGTTCTGGGAAGCTCTGGTGCCAAATAGCCTAAGGTACCCACCACTCTTGTGGTGCTTGGGTTAGCCCCATGTTCATACAATCTTGCTAATCCAAAATCCCCTAGTCTTCCATTGAGTTCACAATCTAGCAGCACATTGCTAGCCTTCACGTCTCTGTGTATTACCACCTGCTCATAGCCTTCATGTAGATACAGAAGACCTGAAGCAACACCCTTTATTATCTTGAACCTCTGTTCCCAACTTAGGATAGTTTTTGGCTCATCAAACAAGTACTTGTCTAAGCTGCCATTCGCCATGAAATCATACACAAGGAGGAGGTCACCTCTGCGGCGACACCAGCCCATTAACTGAACCAAATTCCGGTGGCGAAGCCTGCCTATGCTGGCGATTTCTGATACAAATTCCCGCAGGCCCTGTTTTGATTCATTTGAAACTCGCTTAACAGCTACTTGGGCTTTTGAATTTGGCAATGTTCCTTTGTAAACTCTGCCAAACCCACCTTGCCCAAGTAGCTTTTTTTCCTTGAAACCTCTTGTAGCTTTCTTGAGCTCTTGGTATGAGTACCTGTGTGGCCCGATTTCAAGCTCCCATGCTTCTATCACATCAGCATTCTTGATTTTTCTGAACAGGTAAATGCCAATCAAGACAGCACATGATGCAATAACAGCCACTGAGACTGAAACGCCTGTTATGAGAGACGTGTGTTTCTTCTTTGGTCTTGGAAGTTGTGGGAGAGAAGAAAGATCAAGGGCTGGTGCTGGTCCATTGATTTTGAAGCTCCAACCCAAGATGTAATGGGAACTAGCAAGCAAACCCGTTGATGCAGAGAACCCAACATACATAGTATCATGAAAAATGGGTGAGAGATCCACAGCAAAGGACAAGATTGGCTTTTTGGGTTTGGAAGAAGATGGAGAAAGTGTAACACTGATAAGATTCTGAGCAGAATCGTAATCAACCCAAGCTAGAATCGCTTTCCCACTTTTGATATTGAGATCTAGTTTGGTTGAATCGTCAGTGTAATAAGCTGCGGTAGCAGATGCATTAGACTGCAAGCTGTTGATGTCGATTCCAACATGGTTGTCATTGATGTCCCCAAACTCAAAGTCTTGGACAGTGTCAAACTCAACAGCAAAGAGATGGTTGGAGAAATTCCCAATGTCACTGGCGTTAAGGAGACCAAGATACTGACTGGGGAGAGCTTTGAGATCCTTAGAAGTTGCAATTGTAAAAGCTAGGCCATGGCCACCTAGCTTGGGGTACTCAGGGACAATAGCCAGAGCAAATGAGGAAGAAAAGGAGAAAGCTTTACCAGTGCTGGAGTTCTTGAACTGAAAAGGAGATGGATAAAAAGCACGACCCATTAATCTACTGGTCTCGTTTGTCAACTTCAGTATTCCATTTTTCTCGATTTCAGCTACTCCATTCAAGGTCAGATTGTTGGTACCCACATCCATGAATCCAGCATACAAGAGCTGGTCAAGCTGAGATGAAACTGGGATCAAAAGGAACAGTATTACAGAGAAGAGTTGAAGAAGGTTGGTCATGATGAACAAAAAGAGAGATAGAAATCAAAGAATTCGAATGACAAGGGCTTGATATTTGAAAAGGTTGGTGGGATTAGAATGTATTAGGGGGACAAAAAAAAACAAGCATAATAGGTCATCTCGAGTAAATTAAAGGAAGTTGGCGAAGGAGATCTTGGAGAAGGAGATGGTGGGTGCCTATGGAAGAATGAACAAAAAGGACAGCAATTAATTGTTCACATGGGCCACAAGTTAAAGATGACAAAGTGAGAGTGAAAGCTATGGGGGTTTGAGTTTTGCAGCTTTCAAAAGTCTACCTTCCAATAAAGGTCCAAATGCATAGGAAGCATGAGGGAGGAGCAGCCATCTCTCTCTTATCCTTCTGAACTGAAAGGGAACAGGCTTTGTGAGTGACGTGTGCAGTTTTGGTCCTTTGCAATCTTGGATTTCCCTGTCTAGCCGATTTACTAGAATAATGTCTCGGCAAAAAAACCAAAAAAAATATTACGCAAATTGGCCACTAGGCCCACTACTGACTTGGCTGCTTCTTTTTCTTTTTCTAATTCTTAGTCATTTTCTACGGTCAAAATATGGTAATGAAAATCTAGCAGATATAATTTTCGCACTTCTAGTTCCATGAATATGCCCAATAAATTGAGAACACGTGGTTTTTGGGCCTGTTTGTTTGTGATACTTCTTCCTGCAAACTAGAGTTGAACAGTGTCCAAGTCAATTTTGGGTGAAGCAATTTTTTCTTGCTTTTTAGCAAAGGTCCGGTCCGTTTACGTTCAGATATATGCTAAACAAACAGGCTTTGGATTTGTTTGGATTAAATTGTAAAAGAATTTATTGTAAGAGAATTAATGTTAAAAAATTAATTTATATTTAATAATAATATTTAAAAATTAATTTTAAATTAATTATTTTTTTTAGATGGTATAAAGTGAAATTATTTTTGATATAAAATTACTAAAATAAATATTAATTTTATGAGAAAGTTGACAACTGGCTCAACTACGAGAAGTAAGTATACTTACTTTTACCAACCGGAGAAGTGTCTTTAATTTCACTTCAAAGAAAATTGATTTTGGATTGTACTTTCAGTTTTTTGTCAACAGTACATAGACAAACCAAACATGATAAAATTTTGTCAAAATCACGTTTCACCCCACAAACGTGATTCTAATCCCATCAAAGTCTCAAGCAAACATGTACGAATCGGTGGCTATATTAAAATTTTCAACGGATTAGTTTCTTTTAACTAGATTAAAACTTGATTTTAGTTCTTCTCATTTTATTTTATTATTAATTTTATTCTTGATATTTTAAAATTTTTAATTTAACCTATAACATTTATAAATTTGCTTCTTAGTCTTTTTATTTGTGTGTCCCTTATTCACTAAACAAAAATAACGATGTATCATTGTTAAAAGTAATATGACATCATTATTTTACTAATATAGTATGAAATTAGTAACTAATTTAATTCTTTAACTTAAAAATAATGTTATTAGTTGATATTTGACTCTTGATAAATGAAAACAACATTATTTTTAAGTAAAAAAATTTGATCAGCCATTAACTTTGTGTCACATTAACAAAATAATTATATCACGTCACTTTTAATGATAACATATTATTATTTTTATTTAATGAATAATAAAAATACTAATAAAATGACCAAATTAAAACAATTTTATAAATATCAAGAATTAAATTAAAAAAATCAAAAATTTGGACTTTTAGTCTTTTAACTATTATTCTTAATGCCCACCATTACCAATGATGCCCTTGAGTCAAATCATATCATGCTAATATCAACCATTAGATGAAAAAGGTTTCAACTATTTTCATGGTCATGGGATGGAATGTTCACGCCAAGTAGAAATTAAGGAATAGTGGTTTATCTTCTTAAATTTTTTATTTTGTTTTGACGAAGGTGGACAATGGGTTGAGTTACATTCACCCAAATGATTTTTTAAGCCCATACCATGCAGCCTTCTTTGATTCTATTGGTGGGGTGCCAAAGGGATGAATGGAGTGCAATAACAGCCATGCTGAAAAGGCTTCTTGTTATTGGGGGTGGGTGGCGATTGCTAAAGTAATCTTGAATTATTTTCAAACACAGAGAAAGTCTACCAGTCATCCTCTCTCTCTCTCTCTCTCTGAAAGACGACTCAACATACGGGGATTATACTCGAGAGTAATGATAAATTATTTTTATATTTAGTTAATAATAAATAAATTTTTAATTAATATAATATATAATTTAATTAATAAATTTTTGTAATAATTATTCATAAATTTGATTAATGATAAATAAATTATTAATTAACAAAGTATATTATTAATAGATTATCAGTTTATAAATAATTATTATTAAACTTATTAATTAAATAATATATTTTATTAATTAATAATTTATTTATTATTAATTAAATATAAAAATAATATAAAAAAATGATGTGTAAAAAATATTTTCCTATACTCCATACCCATTTGCTAACTTTACATTGAAGAAATATAAAGGTGGGTTTCTAGGAATGTACGTGAATTGGCCCGGGGGCAAAACTTTGGGTTCTATGCCCACAAAACTAGTTTAATCCCTAGAGTCATGGTTGTGAATATTGAATCGGTGATTGAATTCGTCAGGAGATTGATTCAAGATTCAATAATTCAATCGTAGTTGAACCGTGATTGAATCGGAGTATAATTAAATAAATTATATATATATATATTATATACTAATTAAACAAATTAAAAATTATAAAAAATAACACAAATAATAAAAAATAATTTACAGTTTATTTTTTGAGAATCCAAAACATTTTGTAACAGTATTATAGTTTATTTTTGTTTAAAAAAATTTCAGTTTCAATTCAAAGAGATATATAATCAATTATATATTCAGTTTCTAAACTTTTATATAATCTAAGTTTAAGTATTTCATATAAAATTCTTTTTAAATTGACTTACATTTAATTTTTATATCAAAATGACATTATTTGAATTAACAAAAAAAATTTTAAAAAAAAAGACCGGTTGAACCTAATTGGATCGGTCTGGGTCGACCGGTTCACCGATTTTGAACCGATTTATCGATTTTTGACCTGGCCAATTTTTTAGGGTGGACCGGATCGGTGGAGTGACCAGTTCCCAGTCAAACTGGTCGAACCGGCCGGTCCGATCTAGCTTTCAGAACAGTGCCTAAAGCAACTCATGCTGCATATGTTTTCTATTTGGTATAGAAAAAGAAAAAAAAAAGGAATAGCCTTCTACCCGTTTAATTAAGCCACCCTTCCCATATCATGCCCACGCCATCATGATATAGCTAGTTGCGGTTGTGTAAGCTTGAAGAGTTATTTCCTATTTTCTAAGTCATGTTGACTAACTGGCAGTGTGACCAATCATTAGGTTTGGATATAACCACAATCCACAAATGGTGAAGTTTTAAAATTAGAAGTGATATGGAGCCCATATGCTGGCACTGGCACCGTTTGGAAGAAAATCAGAACACTGTCAGGTTAATTCTGACTTGTTCAAAATCCAGCATGTGCTAAGTTTCCTCAAACTAATGGCATATTATTTTGTCTATTATTACTACGCTAGTTGCTTATAACATTCTCAAACGATCGAAGGGGTTAACGTTATAATCACTGCATCTAAGTCAACAACCTGTGATGGGTTGGGTTGAATCCAATCTAACTGACATTGTTGTAGATGATTATCCCTGCACTAAAGAATGGTGGCACTATGGCAGGGTCAAACCGGAGAAGTAGAATCAGAGGAAAAAAATCTCAATGACCCCATTGAGGCAAATTGACCCAATTGAGTTATATAGCACTTAGAATGAGAGTTGAAGTTGCTGTTTTATTATGTGGAATTGTGCGCTGATTTCTGGGACATATCTTAGTCATAACCATACAACTTTTATGTATTCTTTGGATATAGGTAAGGAGGGAAAAGGGAAGGAAGAGAAAAATGACCACAATTCTTATTTAGATAAGTTTTAACGAGAGAAAAGGAAGGAAAATGAGGAGTAAGTGTTTTCTCTTATTTTCTCTTAAAGTTTAAAAATTATTTTTCCTCAAATTAAGAGTTAAAGAAGAAAAAATGATCTAATTATAATTAAATATATATTAAATTATAATTATACATTATATTTGTTATAAAGTTAGCAACATAATAATTATATTAAAAATTTAATTCTAAAACTTATTTTTTCCCTTTATTTTAATTATAATTTTTAAAGAAAGAAAAATAATTTCTTCTCATTTTAAATAATGAGAAGGGAATCCCCTCCCATCCATTCCCTTTCCTTCCATTGCTTTTCCTTTTCACTATTTTTCCTCTCCATTAAAATTATATTCTATTGTAGAGGACTTTATTTATTATTAAATCAAATTATTACATTGATTGGCTCAGGTAGGTCCATTCCTTGTTAATTGATTGTCCCTCTTCATCTATCTTGGGTTTTGCATTCTTGTTTCAAATGGGTGGGCTTTTGTGGTTTATCTCTGTCCGGTGGACCCTTTTCAATAACTTTTACAAAAACCGATTGCGTTGAGATTTATTGTTGTAAAGAATATTTTCGCATTTTTGGATTCAAATAATATAAATGCATGACGGGTGGCATCAGCTAAAAAGTCGATCAAGATGGGGAAAGTAAAATGTCAATTGTTAGTTGAGTAAACTTGCTGAACAAGTGATATCTCTAAATGTTTGCACGAGATTAACAACAGCAATGTGGAGAATGTACCAGCAAATATAGAGGTATGGTGGTTTGCTTGATGAATATCCACAAACTCTAGCGCACAGTATTTAGGATTTACAAGCTTGTAATGGTTGAAAATGAAATAGATCATAGTTGAGTTGAATTTAGTAGGTAGATCATTGTACATTTTACATAGTACCCGTCAAGAAAGAAGGAAGAAAAAAAGGTTAGAAATGAGATGTACCGTTTTATTATATTTTTCTCTTTTTATATATTCTTTTATTATTACCTTATCAAGCACGTCCTTTAAGGTTAGAAATAGGAAGTTTTATCTAGCTTGAAATACGCCGCATATTTGGGGAAGCAAATTTTTTGTGCAAAAGTTCTAACAGGGAGATAACAACCATACATGAAAAGTTTAAAGTATACCTACAGCCTCTGCCTGTGTGCAAGTTATCTTTTATTTGATATTTTGTGATCCAGCTTTCCTCCTGTGAATCATGATTGCCCGTGTCAAAAGCCAGTTGTGCTCCATTGTGGGCAATTGTTTATAGTGGATTCTTAAAATCCTTTTGAAGTATTACATATCACTACATGCAACACTCATTTGGATTGAATCTATTCAAGCCACCAAGTTGTAAGTAACATCTTTTAATTAAAGGGCCAAGTCTTATAAAATAAAAAATTTTATAAGTTTGGATTTGTTTAAATTATTTGGAAGAAACAATTGTTTCCTCTACTATCCTAATGAACCAGCACTAGGGTTTCAAATAAATACAAAGCATAAGTGAGAAAATTGAAGAGGAATATATATATATATATATATATATATATATATATAATTATGCTATAAGCATTGTCTTGGAAGATTGGCTTTTATCCTATTTAGACCTTTAACCTTGTGCAAAAACCCTCTATAATTAGATATAAAATGCTTGGTGCATGTGTTCACTCACATACCCAAGCCAAATGGGATCAGGCTCCTCTCAAGTGCATCATTAAAAGAAATTAATGATTAAGATGATGACCCTCATTGTAAAATATTTTATTAAAAATAATAAAAATAATAATATATAAAAAAAAAACAGAAGTTTTACTCCTCTCTCCTCTTTCCCTCTTCTTCACATTTTTCTTCCTCTCTATTTCTCTCCAATCCTCTTCATAACCATTTGAAGATTAAAAGATTGAACATTTAAACGAAAGAGACAATGATGAAGACAAAAGATCCAAACCCAAAAACCAACACAAGGGAGAGAAGATAGATGAGAGAGACTTTTGTTTTTTACTTTATTATTTTAATAAATATTATATAATTAGGTGTCATCATCTTAGCCACTAATTTCTTTTACTGGTAGATCTGTTCACATTTTCCTCTAAAATGCATTACTCACTTCAGAGTAGCTGAAGCCAGATCGAAACCAAATGAATAGTCACAACTCATTCCTTGCCAAAATATTAGGAAAAGCACCAAAAATGCAAAACATAAAGAAGGAATGAGATTCTAGTTGAATTAGTACCATGCAAAGGAGGTTTGTCGCACAAACAAGCTGAAGAATGAAAATAAATAGACTGGATCCAACAAGTAGAATATGGCCCAACCACAACTACTGACAATTAAATAGGTAGAAACCCTATGAGAGTCTCCTTCGGTTGGTTTGAGAAGTTTGTTGATCCAATATTTTATTGGAGTTCCTACGTACTCCGCCATTTGTTGTTTGTAATTTTCCTTTTTCTTTCGGCCTTTGGCAACTTTCTCTAAAAAAAAAAAAAGGTAGAAACCGCTAGTAGAAAGAATGATAGACAATTGGACTCCAAAATGGTTCAGTTCAACATAAATATAGGTTTGGCCAAAATTCAAATTGAGATTTGGACATAACGCAAGGCAGGGCAAGCATACTTAATTGGGATTATAAATGTATTATAAAATACTATGGGACCATGTAAGATGCTATCATTCTTTTCAGCACATACTAATTATTGTTGAGTCAGCTTCGAAATTCAGCAACATCCAGAACTTGCAATACGATATAAACATCCTATGTAAAATATTCTAATTGAAGGGTAAGAAAATACTGTCATCTGTTTCAAAATGTGATAACAAAATATGAGGAGTCCCAGAATATTAAATCACCTAGTATATTCTAATTAGCATTACTCAGATTTGATTCGTTAAATATGACTCAGGGTTTTAAATCTCGAACCACGTCACCTGATGCGGCCGCGACATCTCAGTTGCGGTGGCCACCGCAAACGCGACCGCGACCGCAACCGTGATTTAAAACCTTGATATGACTAGGACAAGAAGTTATTAAGTCACATTATATATCCATATCTCATGGTGTATTCTTTACAATCTCTCCTCTAGAACATTTGCTCTTCAACCAGCATCAGGTCATCAAACGAAGCCATTTAACAGTACATTCAAGATATAGAAAAGCTGACCACTTGTCTCTCTCTCTGCATATGATCTCCTTCGTCATTCTGTTTTATGCATATATACAGAAAAAGAGATTAAGGATAGATAATACATAATCAAAACCTATCAAACCAAGCGACCTAGAATTTGATAATTCCATCTCTAGTAATTAGTGTTAAGAGTTTGATGCTTTCATTGCCTCCAATTTTTTTGTTGTTGTTACAATTGTCTCCAATTTCATTTGCCCTCTTTGTCACTATGTTTTTCTGTAATGCAGTAAGGACAAACTCACAAGCTCTTCACAGAATTTTATAGACATATATGTAGTATACATATGCAACTCCAAAGGCAAAAATGTTCTCAGTACTCTCGTTAGTAGAAAAGGACTATCCCAAAAAAAAAAAAATTCAAATGAAATTTCAAATCAAAAGCTCCAAATTTGAAACCATAAAAAAGGAACCCTCATTTTCCCATCATCTCTTTTACAGACTTACACCTAGACTCACTCACAAGTCACAACACTACCATTGTTTGTGGTACCAATATATACAACTCAACCCCACCAACACCTCCACAATCGCCGCCTCCACCTTCTCCAAGTCCGAGTAATGCAGCGTCTGTAACAACAGCGCCGTTGGCTTCGTATCAAACTTCTGCTGCTCATGGTTCCTCTCCGCCTGCCACCTCACCGTG
Organism: Styphnolobium japonicum; assembly: GCA_023212625.1. NCBI lineage: Eukaryota > Viridiplantae > Streptophyta > Magnoliopsida > Fabales > Fabaceae > Styphnolobium > Styphnolobium japonicum. The sequence goes on from JALBWW010000014.1 coordinate 21,601,226, forward strand.
TCATGAGCCACCGGCGACAACCACTCCATCACCTCCTCCACCGTGTTCCGCCACCGCCCCGCCACCGAGTGCCCCTCGTCACCTCCCTCCATTTTCTCCTCCCAATTCAACCACTGGCTCCTCAACTTCGCCCTCACCTTCGCCTTCAACCTCCCCGGCAACATGTCATACAGTGCCACACGAGCGTCCTCCCCTATCGCCGCCACCGCGTGCATGCACCGTTCCGCGAACAAGATCACGTTCGCGTACCTCATCGAAAGCCCCGCCCCGCCAACCGTTGACGGCGGCGCCAGCCTCATAACCCTGTTGTTCTTCGCCACCACTTCGTTACCGTGTACGGCGGAGACGTGGTGTCGAAGATGGTGGTTAGGAAACCGGATCACGCCTGTTCTGGTGCTCTTCAAGATGGAACCCGAATTCTTCGTGCGCTTCTTCAATGACTCCTCGTTTTGATCGAAGAGACAGAGATTGGTCATGTACAATTCCCTGTGTTTGAGGAGGCAACTGCGGTTCTCGAAATTCGGTCGGAAGAAGTGGCTGCCATTGTTGTTCGTGTTGCAACAAGGCATGCCAGTGACGATGGCACCGAAGACAGAACAGATTCTGGCGTAGACGATGCAGATAATCCGAGCCATGAGTCCCACGGCCTTGTCGAATGTCTGGTTCCAAAGGGACACTTGCTTGTAATATTGCACCTGCTTCCTATGGAACGTGATCCTGTCGTTGAAACATTCAACTTTCACTTTGAGGCCATGGTTGGCTCTGATGGTTTTCCAACGTTGTATCTTCTTCTCCGAAGCTTCCATCTCTGCGAGGGTTTCCATGGCGGTGTGGAGGTTCCTGGTGGAGGACACCAGCTTCTCCATCTTGTCGATTATCTTCACGATGTTTCGGGTGCCGTATTCGAGCTTCCGGATGTCGATTACGCCGTCCTTCAGGTCGGCGTAAACGACGTCGAAGCGGCTGAGCCCCGTGTCGGAGCATCTCCGGCCGAGGTGTGAGACGGTGGCGGCGGCGAGGTTGAGATCCTCGAGGCGCTCGGCGCAGGCAAGGTTGAGGAGGAAGCATTTTTCTTCTGAATTCAAGTAGGTGACCCCTTTGGATTTGATGACGTGGCGGCGGAGCTTGAGGATTTCCACGTCGGCGAGGGACTTGTAGAGAGAGACAAGACGGCACATGGTCTTGGCGGCGTCGAAGGCGAGGATCCCGAGGGTCGCCGTTGGCGGTGGTTCGTCGGGGAAGAAGATGCAACAGAGGTTCGCCCCTTGTGACCTTGTCATGGTGGCGACAACCATGACCATGCACTGTGTCTCTCTACGTACCTTGCAATATTGATGGTACAATAATTTGTTAAAAAAAGAAATCTGTTCTTTTTTTTTTTTTAATCTTCTTTTTATTTTGACTATCAGTTTTGGTATTTTTCTTTCTTTGGTGGGGGTGTGTTGGCTCTTGGGGATGTTGTTTTTAGGGTTTGGGCCGTTGGGGTTTGGTTTGATGAGAATATTGAAGAGAGGGTTAATTAGTGCATGTTATAGGGTTATATAAAGGGTGGTGGAGAATATTGCAAGGGATGATGGAAATCATGGAATGTTATAAATTATAATTAATAATTTTCTAGAAGACGCGTATGAACAGTGGGGATTCATAGTAAGTTAACAAAATCTAATTGGATAAATTGAAAGAAATAAAAGGTAGAAGCAGAGAAAGAAGCTGGGATTGGTTGTTCTTACTACTGCCAACTGGAAGGATACAATTGTTTCTTGTTCCCAAGTCAGATTCTGCTATACGACAAACCATAATTCAGTTTGAATGGGTGTAAGAATCACCATATGAATTACCATCTTTTTTGTAGATACTTGAACTCCTTAAATATGTGGTTAGAGGTTCGATTCTTGACTCATGTATATAAAAAAATATTTCTTAAGAAAAGTCAACCATTTAAATGAATCTCAGTACCTTGAGAGATTAGTCCCCCAATTACAGGCAGAAATATTCTAAAAAACCAAAAAAAATAACCATCTTTGGAGTTTATATAGGTTTTATTGTTTTTGTGAGCCCCATTTATAGAATATTTACGTAAAGATTGTATAATTATCAATATTGTTCCCATGTAAGAAATGAAAACAAGAATCTCTCCATATATAAAACTCTAACCATAATTTTCTATTTTTATGGAAAGAATTATAGAGGTGGACATTGAAAAATAGTTTTTTTTTCTCCTTACAATAAGTCCTTGTTGGCCTTAGATTCCAGCACACAATTCTTCTTGAATTTGAAGTGATATAGCTATCCGAATTAGAAGAAAAACAAGACGAGTGAAATCATTATTATATCTGACTATAATTATCATAATTAATTAGTACTTATATCTAACTCATCAATATTCCACTAAATCATTAAGTTCACATATATATCATCCAAGACTTAGCTTGAAATCATTACTTTAAAATTAAATCATAACTTCTTTTACTTAGTTAACGGCGGCGATCATTTCAATTCATTTCAAAACAGCCAGGACAAGATTTTCTTCAGTATAATGTAGATTTCTTATGAAATAACGACAGCCATATAATTAATATAAAGGTAAGTTTCGTAACTGTTATGTTGTGAACGCTAGTACTTCTTTGAGTGTGTAATGTTTGTCCATAATCATAGGGTCAAAAGCTTATACGTGTTTATACAATTATATTACGCGTTGATGTTGCTTCAGTGAAACAACCAACCCTATCTATACATAATATTGAAAATTTCTATCTAAAGAAATGACTGTGAGTTGTAGTACAACATTTAAATATGAATTATTAAATTAAATTTTATTGTGTAATGCATTTAAACCATGTGAGAATTGGCTTTGAATCAAATCTGCTGCGAAAGAAATTTTTAAGTAGGCACTATTTATTTTAAGGTATTTTATTTAACATTAATCATATGTAAAGTTGTTTGAACTGTAATATAAATACATCTCTAAAGAGTGTCTTTAACATGTTTATTGTTATATAGAGTACCTATGGTAAACAATGTTTACCTAACAAAATTTCTCCACGTGAAAGATTCTTCCAATGCCCTATGAAAGAGTAGCGTTAGTCCTTTGTTTCACGTACTACACAGGATGGGAACACAAGAATTCTAACTCAATGGCATCTGATTCATGGCTCTGTCCTCGTCTGTAACCTTGACTGAGCGCTACTACTACTGATCAATAGTCTTGTTGGTTTGGTGTTTTGTTTGTTTCTTTTCATGTGTAAGTGATTTGTAGTCAAACGTCGTTTGGACTTATAATTTACAAAGGCCTGTCAACATATATAGCGTCTCACAATCACTCAACCATTTTCTGATTGAAAGTCATCCATGGAGTTTTTACACTGAAAAGGCTGGTATCTTTCATTTTCAAGTATCTTAGATGTGGATGTGATGAATTCAAAAAAATTAAGTGGGGTGAATTGATGATGTCAATGTAGTTCAATTAGCACCAGCCTCAATATTTAAGGATTAAGGTGTAATGATGAAGTTGGATATTCGGTCTTCCACCAGACTACATATACATATCTTTTATCCATGCATGTGCTTGTACCTCCGATAAGCATCTCCAATATACCGATAAAGGGGGCAATATATATATATATATATATATATATATATACACACAAATAAAGAGGGGTGAATTGATCGTTTAGTTTAAAAATTGTTTGAAAATCATTTGAGTCCGATGCACTTTTGTATCTTTAAAACCATTAATCTTCTGACATTTGGATCTATGCACTTCAGGTATAGCATCTTTACTTTTAAAATTATTTGTTTATTAAGAAAAATTACACTTACCTCCTTTAAGATTTGTGCTTATTCACTCAATACTTCTCTTGTTTCAGACATGACATTGGCCTCCCTTATTTGAAATGATGTGTTAACTGTCATTAAATTAATTGATGCGATGTCTAATTTACCCTCAAAAATAAAATTCTTAATGTTCTCTCCCTTTTCCTTCTTCCTCTTGTGTTTGTCTTCTACCCTTGAGAGAAAGTGAGTTGCAAGGACTAAGGAGTTGTTTCTTTGGTTTGTGTTTCCTATGTAAAACTACAATTGGCTTGTTGAGCCAATTAGTCTACCAATTTTATTCCCTTTACTGGTATGGAGAGGAGAATTATGATACAAGTACATAGGGTATATTATATAAAAATATAAAAATATTTTTATATTTTAATTAATTAAGTAATTTAGTCAAGAAATAAATATCATTTGTACAATATTCTAACTCTAAGTTTTCAACAAAATTCTATAAAGTACATTGAGCAAGACAAAGAGGATACAGATTTGAAAAGTTGAAGTTATTGTGTGTTTCATTTAGTAACAAATCAAAAAAACTTAGTAGCAAAACATTATGTTTTGCATGAACCAGCTTGTACTAGAGTCATACTAAGTTGTACTAAAATGTACTTAATAACAAAGATTTTAAGAAAATTACTAAAGGGTACTGGGTACGTACCCATGAGTACCTAATAAATATTGCACTACAACAACTTTTTTTTTGAAGGAATTGCCAGTGACCATTGTTGCTGGGACAAGTAGATATCTGCCAGCGACTTTTTCTTGTTGTTGGGAGAAATAGTAGGGATTGCCAGCAACCATTGTCGCTGGGAAAGGTTGATAATTAACAGCAAGCACGGCGTGTCGCTGGCATAGATCCTAGAACATGCGCATAAGCCGTGTTGAGGTATTAGATGAAGGAATTGCCTAGATAAGTGCTAGCGACCCAATGTTTTATGCTGGGAAAGATGTGTATATGCAGCGACCTCCTTGTTGATGGGAAAAGTCTTCAATTTCATTTAATTTTCTTAAGCGAAAACTATCGCGCCCTCATTTTCTTTGTGTCGCTTCCTTCTACAATGTGTTAAAACTCATTTTCCTCTTGCGATTTGAAGCTCATTTTGCAGTTAGGTCACATGTCGTCACTACAATCAACGACGATGCTTATTTTGCAAGATTTTCTCCTCTGATTTTTCTTGCAAACCTTGGAATTTTCTCACATCTGTAAAAATGTAGGTCCTTTTTTTTGGGTTGCCCATCCTAATGCTATTTTCGAATAATGCCTATTTGGTATTTTCCTTTTATGCAATGATTGAGTATTCTTATCTTTATTCTATTATGATTGTGTAGATATATTCTTTTTTTGTGTGAATAAGATCTAGATATTCTTGAATCTTAATATCTTGTTGTACTGTTGGTGACCATTTAATGGCTTTTAAACATATGGTTGCGTGTTTTTGAATGCAGTGTATTTTAAACTAAAAAGTAATGAAGCAAATGTTTTCTCTTTTTTAAATTGCAGGAATTATGGTAATGAATAAACTAAAAGATAAGAGTTTGCTAGATTATTTAAAAGGAGTTGATGAATTTTTACAATTTGCTTTTTCTGAACCCAAGCCTAAAAAACAATTAGGTGCTTATGCTGCAAATGCAATAATGTTTATTATAAGATAAGGGATAATGTGAAAGATGATTTATTGAAGTGGGGATTTGATCCAAGTTATAAGTGTTGGGAATATCATGAGGAAAGCTTATGTATTTGTTTCTCATATCAACAGAATTTTACTGTTTTCCCAAATAAATTTATGGCTTGTGATTTTTGTCACTTAACAATGTACAATATATCCTTCCCCTGATCCTTTTTGTCACAAATACTGGTCTATTCCCTCACAAAACAACATGTTAAGGATGATATGATATCCAGAAAGGCATTCATTAGCCTCCATTGAACTCTGTTAACCACCTATTCCTCCATTGTTTTCATCAATTCTGTTTTCATCAATGGCACCATCAAGTCAAGTTTCAGATTGAAGGAGTAAGAAAATTTCATCTTGTGATATGAGTCAACAATGAGAAGGTGTCCAGACTTTAAAATTTTTTAAAGAATTGACATATTATTTTAAGCTTTTATCTGATTTTCTTTTTCCATTGACTATAGTAGTTTTCTCTAGATTCTTATATTAAAAATTGAAATTATGTTACTTTTCTCCTATTGTTGCTAAGGAGATGCTATAGAATGTACAAGTACAAAGAATGTAAAAAGAGGAAAAACCACAAGCCTCAGCATTGCTAAAAAGAAAAGGAAGAGTGCAACAGGAAAATTACATGTTATTATTCCACCAGACAAGAAGGTAGCAGTTGGACCAGGTGTTTCAAATTTTGTTACTGAAATATCTGTGGTCATCCAAAAGAATTCCCCTTTAAATGCCCCCAATTGGAGGAAAGTGCCTTTAATTGTGAAAGATAAGATAATATTAAAAGTGTTGGTAATTTTTATTCCATTGCACATTTTTTAAATTTATGTGTTTGTAGAATATTAACTATAGTTTCCATTTTAATTGTTGAGTTTAGGACACTTTTGATATTGATAATACTAAACATAATCGACAAACTATCCTTGAGGAAGCTAATAGGCTTTATCGAATTCATAGAAAGAGACTTCATGATCATTATCAAAGGTATTAAACAAATGATGAGGCTTTAGAGCATAAGCCTAGTGACGTAGGTGAAGAAGATTGGGAATACTTGGTAAACTATTTTTCAAGCATTGAATTTAAGGTATATTGGGAACAAACATATTGTCAAAAAAGAGAAATTAATTATGATGTGGCAAAAAAAAAGTGATATGAAAATATATTTATATTTATCATTTTCAGGATATTAGTGAGAGGAAAAAAAGAAATAGAGCCAAGCAAGCCATCAATCATAGATGTGGCAGCAAATCATTTCAAGTTGTTAGTTATGATGCGGTAAATTTTGATATCCATACTTGAATTTATTTTGGTGTTAACTGTTCATTCAATTCAGAATTTATTAATATTATGGTCTTTGACAAATTTATCTTAAAGAAATCCTAAAACTGGAAAGGAGCCTAATTTTCATGATTTGTGGCAAATGACTCACATGAACAACAATGAAGAATGAGTAGATGTGGCTTCTAGAGAAGTTAATGTAATGGTTTATTATTTGATTTATAAATTATACTTTATGAATTTATTTTGTTATTTTGAATTTTTTCAATTTTTTGAATCCTATAATGAATTTTTTTTCTTACTTTTACCTCTTATAAAGAAAGGTTGAAGAAATTTCTATGGAGATGCTTCAAGATATAGATGAGGGGATTGATAACCCTATCATCTATGCTTCCTTTGTGTTAGTTGCAGGAGAAAGATCTGGGTATTGTCGCGGTCTTGGAGTTGGAATTAGACAGACAAGGGGTAAATGTACAACTAGTTTGCGATAGCAATTAGAAAAAGAGTGTGAAAAGCGAGAAAGTCTAGACATAAAGTTGAAGGAGGTTGAGAGTCAACTTAAGCAAGAGCATAAGAAGATAGAAAAACTAGAAACCCGCTTTGAAGAAGGTCAAAGACAGCTTCAAGAAGAATAGAATCTATGTTTTTAAAAATGCAACCTTCCTCAGTAATTATGAATATTGATTAAATGCTAGAAATTGAAATTAATTAGTGGTTTTATATTAAGTATCTATTGTTTAATTGTCTTGAATTTCTAATTTACTAGTTCTATGAACATTTATTTTGATAGGCCAGATGATTTGCTAGTGCTATGAACATGCCTTTGGACTTGATCATACACTTGGAACTTCTAAAAATATGGGATTAGAAATCTTTTTTCATTCCTTGATTTGTCATCATACACTTATAACCTTGTGTGGTATGCAAATAACCTAATAGAACCTAGTGTAGTATGCTAGTAACCAGTTTTAGATTTTCAATTACCTCCTTGATAATTATACATTAAGCACTCAATCATGCTTCAATAGGATTAAGCATTCATCTGACTTTCGAACAATATTTTTTCTTTTTCCCCACATTCCTTTGCAAAAGTTAATGCCACCTTGGTTAACAAAAAGGAATATGCACAGGGAGCACCATTTTTTGTCAGCAAGAAAACTTTGCTGGACACCCATAAGACTACATAGAAATCACATTAACAATATCCTTGAGTTTTGTGAGTGACAAATAAATTGGACAATAGAATCTTCATCATTGACACATCTAATGCTTCCTTTCTCACTTGTGTTCTTCAAAACCTGCAAAGTGAAAAATGCAAATATAAAAATCAAATAAAATTGAATATAAAGATGATATTGGACAAAAAGGTATTGCACATTCAATAGGTCAGTAATGATAATAAAATTAAGTCTATTATGCATCTCAACTCATCATGGAATCTATAAGCACCACAAATGAATACATTATCACCAAGAGTTTGACCCTTGATTAAAATACTAGACCACAACATTGCCTGTGCTCCAGAGGATCCATTAAACAAGATATACAATTATCTTTATGCAAAACAAGGGCTCCAACATCCAAATAGACTATTGATTCTCCCATGATTTTGGTGGCTACTCAGGATAGCCCACAAACTCATGTATGCAAGTATCCATGCCACAAACTCAAATTTTGTAAATGAACTCAGTACTTTGACAAATCTAGAATTCTAAATAACAATACTAAACTAATGGGAATTTCAGAACCTAATGGTGGGTAAACAACTATCAGAATAATTACTTTTACAAAAACAAATTAAAGATACGAATATACTATTACTTTAATACCATGCACTTGAACTTTTGGCTTTTGATGAATCCATACATTCTTTGACGTGAATTCATACACTTACTTTCTTTGTGTGGAAGTTTTCATTAAGAAACAATAGCTGCTAATTCATCGATATATATATATATATATATATATATCCACTTACACCAAGTGTAAGTCTTGACACACTTATAATATTTAATAATTTTTTGTAAGATGTAAATTTAACAAATCCAACCGTTTAATCATATGCTATTATCTTAATGATCATACATGCCAAATTTTAAATAAATCAGACATATATAGTTATATAATCTAATAATAGACAATTTACTTACATTTTAAAACCACATTATATGTTTAAATAAAGTAATGCGATGAAGTATCAAATAATTTTTTAATTGTAAGAAATTTTATGGGGTTGATATATCTTATGAGAGCATATGATTCAACGGTTGGATTAGTTAAATTCACATTTTACAAAAAATTATTGAGTGGTATAAGTTTGTCAAGACTTACACTTAGTATAAGTGGATCCCCACCACACACACACACAAGACTTACACTTGGTGTAAGTGGATCCCCACCACACACACACACACAAACACATATATAAATTTGGACTTTGGAATTTGCTTTGCTTTTGCACCCATAAGATAACCATGTGTAGTATGTTAATATTTATGTTTCCTTTTATGTTTTGCAGGACATACTTTTGCAAAGTTGGAACTACAAAATGTACTATGACAAAGCAATGGATGAAAGATAGTTTGAAAGAAATGTACATTTTTTTTATTTAAACTTGTAGGTGCCATATTGGGAATCATTAGAAAAGGAAACAAAAAAAAATTGCTTTTGCATTGAGAATATTATTGTGAAGTATCAATGTAGATATTATGTTTTGGCCAATTATAATATAGTTAGTTTTGTATAGTATATATTTGGTTATAAAAAACAAATCAATCATATGATAAATATTAATTATTAATATAAAATGTAAAAATAAATTATTAAATTTAGTTAATAATAATAATTTTTATTTTAAAATACAATATTTGTTGATAAAAATAAATGCAATATAGCAACAGTAAAAACCCTTTTGCAATGACAACTTTTATTGGGGAAATTTGTATTTTAAAACATAAATGATCCCTTTAGCAGTGACCAAAGTCGTTAGGATATGTTGATGTACAACGACATTCTTGTTGCTAGTAAATGTTTATGTGTCGCTAGGTCGCTAGAACATGTTTATGTATAACAGCGACTTATGTCGCTAAGAAATAACCATGCATAGCAAGTTGCTGGGAGGTGTTCATGTATAGCAGCGACTTGTGTCGCTAGGAAATGACCATGCATAGTAAGTTGCTGGGACGTGTTCATGTATAGCAGCAACTTGTGTCACTAGGATATGTTAAGTTTAGTAGCAACCAATGCCTATGGCAACGACCTAATTCGTTGAGAAAGGATATCTTATTACAGTTTCCCACGTTTTTGCCACAAATCTTTCTTCAACAACATTTATGGTCACGGTATGCGACGACATTTTTGTCGCTGGTAAAAGTACTTTTACCAACAACTAAGAATGTCTAGCAGCGACAATCATTGCTGGGAAAAGGTTTCTACCTTGTAGTGAATTGGTATCGGATACATACTCGGTACAGATACGATAACCATATAAAAGTACTCATGCATCATAAGGTGTTGGCTGTAATAAACACAAACCTCTGGAAAGATGAGTGTAATTTTTTGAAAAAATTATTTTGTCTACAAGAGTTGTGTTTAGTGTTTAGGGTGGTGTTAATTAGTAGAAAATATAAATTTATTAATATAAAAAATGAAAATTTACGACACAATTTTCTCAAATAATTTTGCTTGTCGTCACGAAAAACCAAATTTTTTTTTAATTTCAAACTTTGCAACTGACAATCAACAAAGTCAGAATTTTGGCACTGATAAAAGTATTCAATTTTCCAACAGATGAAAGTTTGTGTAAACATGGGAGTATTTTGGTACTCAATTTTTTTTTTTACTAGTACTTTGAAAAGTTATTAATTAATAGTTATTTTTTGTGGACTCTCAAATATTTATTGTAAGAAACATGCTTAGATATATCGAATGTAAGATAACTCTTTTATTAATAAATATTTAACAAATTATCAATCATACCCAAAAATAATCTGAATACTAGTACTGTATCAAGATGCCCAAGTTACAAGGCTACAGAATGGCACAATTACTGGCGTGGAAATTATTAATTACTTTAGAAATAATCAAGCTGCACACACATATATGCTAAAAAAAAGTTCAAAAAGAGAAAGGAACTCATTATCATTTTAAGGTTTTCATAATTGAAGCATTCCATTGCTAGAGAATTGTAACAACTAATAAACCAATTTGTTTAAGTCTAATGTGAGAGAGAAGACACTGGATGGATAAGTTTGATAACAATAATAGTATAAAATGACTTTGAAGTTTGAAATAATTATGTGAAGTTTACACATATAATTAACCACTTAAGTTTGAGCTCAGTGGTACACTGAATCCCTGAGGAAGATAGGGGATTGGATTCTTCCCTCTCCTTGCTAGTTTGTCTAGCTCTCGAAGACTAACAATAAAACACACACAGATATGAGGGTATAATTGGTTATTTATTACTTTTACCATATGTACCCAAAAAAAATTTTTATTTTACCATAGATGTCAAGTGGCTACGCCAATTTGCAGTCTAGGTTTTCATGTATAGATAGATCAATTAAGTATTCCTGTATTTTCTAGGGAGGAGTCACACTCTCAAACCGATGACAGCCTCTGATCTTGATCTGGACCACATTGTCGACCCCTTCTGTGCCGTTGATTATCTCACAACATTGTCTGCGCGGTGCCTACTCTTTCAACAATGTTTTCATATATGTTAGGAACTAATCAACTATGAAAAGTAGAATATAGATTTGCTATCTGTTTACACTTAGCAATATTTTAAAACATATAAACGTTATACCATTAATAATTCTTTGTTAGGATAATTTTTTCTCAAAGCTTATTATTAAATTGAAAATTTATATCATTTGTTCATAAAATTCTATAATATTTAAAAAAAGTATTTATTCTCTACAAAATTAATGTACTAGTCACATCAAATTAATGCAATAATTTAGTGCTTTATTTTTTACTTATCAATATGTAAGCAGGTATAGTCTCTCAAAAGTTGAAACTTGAAAGGACAAGTAAACACTCAAAGAACGTCATTTCATTTTAATACTAAGAAATTAATTTTAACATCCATGGACATTTGCAAATGTCAGTACTTTTTTCTTAAGAGAAATGAATCAATTATCTTATTTCATAATCTATTTTATTTAAGAATATATATATATATGAGATTTATCTATTAACTATCAGTTAATTGTGCGCAGTTCCTTTTCGCATCCGACTTTTATTGCAAATTACAGTCACACCAATTAGGAAAAAAATATTTGTATAAATCAAAGTTATAACAGGAGTAATGTGTTATGCAATGACGTATATAAAAATATACGAGTGAAAATTTGTATAAGTATTATTTTTTAATTAATTTTCATTATTATCATTAGCCATGCTCAATAGCTCATTCTCTTCGAATTCATGATTGGTTTGGCCTTCAATATATATATATATATATATATATATATATATATATAATCTCTTTTAAGAATAGTTTGAAATCTCCGTCCCAGATAGACTTGGATCTTTTGTTTTTCTTTTTCATTTGCTGACAATTTCTATCTTATTATTAATTTTTTTTTACTGAATTAGTGAATTATCAAAATTTGATTACAGAAAGAAAGAGAATAAAAGATTTGATTATCGGCCCATATACCCAACCCTCCTATTACTTCATTTTGCAAGATAAGGTGGAAAGAGAGATGTAGAGGATAGCACCCGTGAATATAGGTTGTGGAGAGCTGTAAGGAGACAGTGAGAGGGGTAAAGTGAGAATTTTCTTTTTAATGAATAGGAAAGATAAAAGAGCAAGAACAAGAAACACGACAAAGAAAGGACAATTGACAGTTACAGCTATAGAGTGCATGTGAGATTGAGAGACAGGAGCCAAAGTCTTAATGTAGTTCGGTTTCTTTTGTCTTCATTTATGGAATTAATGGCAGAAGACAATGTGTCGCTATATAAAGTTAAAAATATGGTAAAATAAGATATAAATATAATATTTAATTTCATAAACTTTTTTGGTATATGGAGGAATCAAACGTTTAGACTGTCATGAGTAAAGGAAGAATAACTCCGGTTGATTTGGACAATAGTACTTTTATTTAATTCATGAAAAAAATTAATTAAGTATTAAGTTAATTTAATTAATAATTTATATACAATTAATTATATATTAATATTAAAATAAAAACAAATTATTAATTAATTATATATAAATTATTAATTAAATTAATTATATACTTGAATAATTTTATCTAAGAATTAAATAGATACATTTGTTTACTAAATTCACCTTTTAAGTCATTTTTTCATGCCTAAACGCCCCTCAGCCCCAACTATGCCTCATGTGGCTGATAATATTTTGATAAACTGAAATCATTTTTTTTTTTTGGGAAAATCAATAGTGTCTTTTAATTGACGGCCAGAAACTAATCTCTATTAAGACAAAGAGATTATCGAAGTGAGTATAACCTCTCTTAACAAAATTTTGCTATACACACAATCTGATTCGAACTTAATATAGCATAATTGAAGAACCTAATTATTTATCAATTATGTCAGACTTTATTGGTACTATCATCATATTGTAATGCTACACCTATGAGTTATACTCATCACTAGGATGACATTCAAATTAAAAATTTTATTTTGATTTATTGGCAATATTTTATATTACTATCTACTTATGTGTAATTATATCATTAAAAAAAGTTTTTTCTTTAAATAAGTGCTATTATAGTGAAATATTTTTAATAAAGTGATAATATAAGAATTAATGATAATGTAAAATATTTTATACTAAATATGCATCAAAATTAAATTCTTCAACCAACCCCAAAATGTAATAACTTAATAAGTTTTACCAATTATGTACAATTATATCTCATACTTAGTTAGAGATATTTAAATAATTTGAAATATTTCAAAAAATTAAATAAACTCAGACTTAAATTTCTAATTTTTTTAAAAAATTTTTATGAGAAACAATTATAAACTTCATAATCATTGAACTTTCAATGAAACTTCCATTACCTTTTTCCACAAGTCTGGCATAAAGTGAGGGGCAGAGACATTGACCAAGTCATCCACCAAGTCAACTCTCTCACATTCTTTTCCCAGTGGCTCAACGTACCTCATATACCCAGATCGGGTCTCACCCGCACCCACACTCTCAACTCGATCCAAGAAATACACAACGGGCCTCTCACACGGGTCGCTGCTCACGGGTCGGGTGTTGAACACGAACGGTCCATCGCTCCAGCTGCTCCACGTCTGGAACGTCTCAACGGCAGTTTCCAGCTCCTTCGCCGTCAACAACGACGAATACAACCGCACGCTATAACCCCACGACACCGAAACTGACCAATTCCGCCACAAGTCGTAGCAAAAGCTGTGCTCCAAGATCCGACCGGGATCCATTTTATACGCACCGATCAACTTCTTAATTGACTCAAACCGGGTCAAGCTTGGAAACAGTTGATCCACGGTTTCCAAATGGTGCAGCGACACCAGCGGCGCCACCGGGTGTGCCGCCAGAAATCCATATGGGTTCCCGCGTATATCAACCTGTAACAGAATCAATCCCAAAATGACACCGTTTTGAAACAGAAAAACAAAAAAATAATGTTACACAGCCAGAAGAATTAGACATAATTCAGCCAAAAATTTGTCAAGATTTAATGTTGATTATTAAATAATTCAAAGTAGTAGCAAACTCATGCAAAAGTTAATAATTTCTAATACCCACTACGTAGACTTATCAACAATGAATCCTTAAATCTTGAAAAAATCTAACTTGATTGTGTCAAAGTTTTATGGTTATGTAGCATTACCTGATGAAAACCAAGCTCTTTGGTGATTTGCACACCAATCTCAGTGATGCAAGCTTGAATTTTCTGATCACCACCATAGAGTTGAGCATAGCGATCAATGCAACCGTCCAAAATCCTCACCAGCTCCGCCGCCAAAGGGTAGCTGACGGCGAACCCTCCGCCGCCGTACGCCACCGTGTAAGAGTGTATCACATCCTGTTCCACGCTCTCTGAGTTCCCACCAACATAGTACATCTGGTTGTGGTCATATTTGGACAACACCGTAACGAGGTTGTCGGTGAAGAACACAGTATCATCGTCACCCATCACAAACCACCGCACGTTGTTCAACCCAAGCTCGAAGCTCTCCTTCACTATGCGCGCTATGCGAATCGCCGACCGGGAACCGTACCAGCAGGTGTACTTGAACGACGACGTATTGCCGGAGACTTTGAACGGCGGTGAAGTCTCCGGCCATGTCTCGTTGTCTGGAGGTTTCTCGTCCAACCAGACGAAGCCTCTGGTGACGTTTGGCTGCCACCAGAGCTCGTTGTATGGGCGGCGTTTGGGCCAGGTTTTGGCGGAGCCTGCGATTCCGAAGATGATATGTGAGATGTTGGTGGTGGGTTCTTCTTCGCCGATGGAGGAACCGTGAAGTGTGTTGATGGTGTGGCGTTGAAGCAAGTGTTTGATTGGTTTGTAATCGAAATCAGTGGGGTGGTTGAAGTGGGAGAGGTAGAAGAAGAAGAAGAAGAAGAAGAAGCCCACGGCGAAGGTGGAAGTGGCGAGAGCTGTGATGAAGAAAACAAGGGATTTCCATGGCCTGAGAGGGTGTTGCAGTGTTTGTTCTGCAGAAGAAAACATTTGAAGCGGGAAGTGACGGATCTAGGAATTTCACTTTATGGGGCCAAAGTCTATATCTCATACAAAAAAATGTATTGACTCAATGGCAGTGGGGCAAGTTCACAAAATTAATAGAGGCAATAATACAAAATATTATAGTTATAAAAATTGGATTAAATCAGTTGGTTAGGCTGGTGGACTGGTAAATCAGTCAAGTAATTAGATACGATGACTAGTTGGATTGGGTATGTTTCAGACCTAATTCGACTCGGCAGGTTTTCGATGAAAACTAGTAAATCGATTGGTTAAATCAAAATCGGCTAAGTCACTAAATTAAAAAAAAAAAATTTTAAACTTTGAAAAATCATAACTTTTGACTCATTTATCTAATTTAGATTAATTATATGTCCATTTCATATAATTTTTTTTCAAGATTTACGCCATAATAGTCCTAATTGTTTTTATAAAAAAACTTATTTTATGAGTTATGAACATTTTATTGAAAATATTAAAGTTTTTTTTATGAATTACGAGTTAAAGTCTTTTTTTTTTCTTATAGGTCATCTTTTTTTTCAAAATAAATATATTTTCGTTATTTATAATGATAAATATCATCGTATATAGTGTGTATTTATATATATATATTTAAATATTTATTTAATTTTATACGATTCGACTAATGACTCACTGATTGAACCAATCACCCATTAATCCATTGATTTAGTACTTTAACTGAATCGACTATCAGTTCAATTTTTATAACTATACAAAATACTCATTATTATTGTAAAATTTTACAAGCTTACTTTAATGTACCTACATCCGTCCCTGGCGGGAACATGAAAATGATGGAATTGAGAGTGAGAGAGAGAGGTTATAAATAGTGTTACAGTTGTGGATGAATGCAATTGTAGAGGGTGGTGAGAATGATTTCCTTCGTAATAATTTTTTTTAATTTTATTTTACTTATTGTTGAGGGGAGTTGGTTTCCGTCCGAGCTTTGTAAATCTGCAATGTGTAGCCGCACTCCTGATTATTAGGTAAATTTTTGAATAGGCACGATGTACAAACTATTTGTTTCATTGGTTCAATGCACAAACTGAATATACATCATGTCTACCTAAAAATGCATTTGACTATTATTATATGAATAATCATTTTCTTTAGCAAAATGTAATAATCCTTTTAGATTTGAAGTCATTAGACGTTTATATATTATGTTATTGATATACCATATTTTCTTGTAAATTAATAAATGGGCCAAACGGCCCAATGTAAGAGCAAAGCAACGGGCAAAAGACATTACTGGGCAAGTATTTTAGCTTCAAGAACTTCACGTGGAGGCCCAAACGGAGCTTCAGGCCTGTATATATATAGTTATATACATAGCAAATCCAATACGCAGTCCTTACCAAAGGAAAACTCCTATCCGTCAGAGAGAGTATGCACATATACTAAATGCTTTTTTGAAAAGAAAAAAAAGAGTAAAGGAGATTTTAGTTACTTAATATGCTTTGCAAGACTTTGATTTTCTAGAAAAATATCTGAATCTAAGACAAAAGAATACTTTATTTGAAATAACTATTACAACAGAAAACTGGTGGCCTAATTTGAGTTGCTCAAAAGAAAATATGTTTTCTGGGGGTGAAAAAAATGTAAAAAGAATAGATTGTTTCATCATTATCGGTCATGACAATAGTGACATCTTTAAGATCTCAAAGGCCAGGCGGCAAATGGCCTCACCCCTAGAGAAATTACTAGTAAAAACAACTCGAACCTATGCACAAAAAATACAATCGATCTTATTTAAATTTCTTCACCTAGTTTACTAGTTAAGCCAACTCATGTTGCAGAAAATATATAAAATCTTCGTATATTGATATATACCTAGTTTGTTAACTTATCTCATTATGGGTGAACTTTTGTTTCCTAACTGTATTGATTAATGTGAGGCCAATAACCGTACGGTTGAACCATTCCATTCCATTCCACTCAGGAATTGGTAAGGAGGTTTGGTGAGCTGCCAAGTTAAGTACATATTGTTGAACCATTGCACTTTTGAATATAACATCTTAGGCTTAGCTTAAGCCACTTTTTTTATTTTTTTGGTATTGTAGCTTCAGCCACTTATTTGTTTTAAAACATATCTCATGGTTCACCTGAAAAGCACCAAATGTCATGGGGCACCACCACCTTTCTAGTTTCAAATTCAAAGTCGTCATTATGGCCAAACAACTATCATATATTGAAACTTAAAAACAAAGATCTTTAATTTCTTTTTTCTTTTAAAAATTCTCTAAATATTTTCCTATTTTAACATTGTCAATTATGTTTAATTAGTATTTGGATAACCTATCATCACAATCAAAGTCAGAATATAGAGTTAGTCTAATGTATTTCTTTGTATTTTAAGTTACATCGACCTCAATTTTTAAGATTGAAATGGATAATGTTAAAATTT
The DNA here is from genome assembly GCA_023212625.1 of Styphnolobium japonicum. NCBI lineage: Eukaryota > Viridiplantae > Streptophyta > Magnoliopsida > Fabales > Fabaceae > Styphnolobium > Styphnolobium japonicum. Next base: position 21,619,129 of record JALBWW010000014.1, read on the forward strand.
AAAAATTACACTAAGTCGTCAATCTCATTTTTCTACTCAAGTGTTTGCAGCTATAAGTATATAAAAAAAATGTTATTGAAATTAGAGATAAAAAATTTAAGAATCAGTAACATTTAAAACAGACTACATAAATCTCACTCACTCTCTATATATGTGCACAGATCGAGTGGAATATTCAGTGTTTGTTTCTGTTTCTTTTCTACGTTTGCCTCGTTCCATTTTTCCCTCTTTAAGTTTCTACTTTCTAGGAAGGAGTCACACTCTCAAACTGATGACACCCTCTGATCTTGACTTGGACCACACTCTTCACCCCATCTGCGCCGTTGATTATCTCACAGCATTGTCTACGTGGCGCCTGTTCACTCATCCACATTACAATAGTGTTAGTCACTAATCAATTTTTGGAATGTAAAATATATATCACTTACAGCCTTAAAAAATTTTTTTGTTGATTTTCTTTCTAAAATTAAGTAGTCATAACATATATTGTTAAAATTAATAATTAATAAATATTTAATAACTCGTTAATATACTATTACGTTTATATTAACTTTTTTTATATAAAATTTATCTATTTGAATTAATTCTTTAGAAAAAACGTAACTCATTTAATTTAAAAATTAGATTCTATCCAACGAACGGACAAACAAAATCAGCCAAAATTATACCAAAGGAGCATATTGCTCATGAAATATTGGCAACCAAGAACTGACTAGAAAACTAAACTAATCCACCAGTTATCAACCAACCCAAGATAAATCAATTCGCTCATAGTATGAAACATGCTATAAAAATTCCCTCACCTTTTTCCACAAGTGCGGCATAAAGTGGGAGGCCGAAACGTTGACGTATTGAACAGCCAAGGCCGGCACGTACTCAACATGCTGACATTCTTTCCCCAAAACGTCGACGTTTCTTTTGTACGTGGACCGGGTCTGTCCCCCGCCCACATTATCAACCCGATCCAAGAAATACACGAGGGGCCTCCTACACGGGTCTCCGCTCATGGATCGGGTGTTGAATGTAAACGGGCCATTGCTCCAACTCCGCCACGTCTTGAACGTCCTGAACGCCGTTTCCAGCTCTTTCGCCGTGGGCAGGGAAGGATACAACTCCACGCTGTAGCCCCACGACACCGAGACCGACCAATTCCGCCGCAGGTCGTAACAGAAACTCCGCTGCAAGGTCCGACCCGGATCCGTTTTGTAGGCCATGACCAACTTTCTGATGGAGTCGACCCGGGTCATGTTTGGGAACATTGGTTCCACGTAGTCCAAGTGGTGCAATGACACCAGCGGCGCCACCGGGTGCGCTGCCAGTAGCCCATATGGGTTTCCGCGTATATCAACCTGTAATAAAATAAATTAAAAGAGAATAAAACTGCGCCTGAAGTAAATGTAAGTGATTTGAATTCTCTCATTTTATTTATTTATAAAAATGAGATTGTCATGTTATTAAAAAGAATATAAATTGTTTTTGTGACATTGAATATGAGAGGGAAATAGGCTGTTTGATGGATGATGGAATCTTCGACGATACTAAAATCTTAAACATTTGGACCGGTATTAATTAAATTACAAACCTGCTGTATGGTATTTTAGTTTTTAAAGGAAATGGTACTTATTGTAATATGACAGTTTTATAAGAACCCGGGCTTTTTGCTCAATTGAAATATTTCAGCTAAGTTGATATGGAGATACGTTTTTGTTATAGTGATATGATTTACCATAATAGTACAGCAATTAATGGGTACGATTACTATTATTAATATTTTTTTTATAATTATAATTGTTCAATTAAATATCATCAATTAAAATAAAAAACAATTAATACTAGTATAAATACATATAATTAAAAGTACAAATAACACTATAACATCATAAACTTAATCTGTTTTGTAAATTATAATTTAAGAATTTAATTTTGATTTATTGTCAATGTCTTTCAATCATGTATTGACACATCATTAAAATAGTTAAACTTTTTAAGTAATTGTTATGATAATCAAATTCTTTTAATGATTTGACAATACATAATTAGATGACAATATAAATTTTTTTATAAAGACAATTAATTAAAATTAAATTCATAATTTAAACCGTATTGGAGCATAGAAACATAGAATACCTGATGAAAACCAAGTTCTTTGGTAACCTGAACACCAATCTCACTGATGCAGCTCTGAATCCTCTGATCAGACCCATAGAACTGAGCATAGCGATCAATGCAACCGTCCAAAATCTTCACCAGCTCCGCTGCCAAAGGGTAGCTGATGGCAAATCCTCCACCGCCATAGGCCATGGTGTAAAAATGTATCACATCCTGCTCCACGCTCTCAGAATTCCCACCAACATAGTACATCTGATTATGATCATATTTGGACAACACCGTAACGAGGTTGTCGGTGAAGAACACAGTATCATCGTCACCCATCACAAACCACCTCACGTTGTTCAACCCAAGCTCGAAGCTCTCCTTCACTATGCGCGCTATGCGAATCGCCGACCGGGAACCGTACCAGCAGGTGTACTTGAACGACGACGTGTCGCCGGAGATTCTGTACGGCGGCGAAGTCTCCGGCCACGTCTCGTTTTCCGGTGGTTTACGTTCCAGCCAAACGAAGCCTCTTGTGGCTTTTGGCTGCCACCAGAGCTCAGTGTAGTGGCGGCGCGTGTGCCAGGTCGTGGCGGAGCCACCGATTCCGAACAAGATATGGGAGATGTTGGTGGGTTCTTCGCCGCCGCCGGAGGTGGCGCCGTGAAGGGTGTTGATGGTGCGGCGTTGGAGCAAGTGTTTGAAGGTTGTGTAGTCGTAGTGAGGGGGCTGGTAGGAGAGGGAGAGGTAGAAGAAGATGGAGATGAGGAAGAAGGTGGAAATGGCTAGACCAGCTTTGAGGAAGAGAGAAAGGAGATCGCTGGGTTTGATGGTGGGGAAGACGAGGGATTTCCATGCTTTGTTGAGAGGGTCTCGAACTGATTCTACTGCAGAAGGAGAAGACATTTGAATTGAAATGAAAAATGTTGTTGGAAGCTTTGAGAAATGGAAGTAAAAAGGGAGTAAGTGTGTGTGTGTGTATGTATATATATATATATATATATATATAGTGTTGCAGTTGTTGGAGGGCAGTGCAGTGGATCAAGTAGTTAGTGGCTTGAACGTTTTTCCTTCATTATAGGCAACAGCCAATTTGGCAGCAACGGGATATGGGTGCCTACTCCTCCTATGATCAAGTCTTTAAACAAGTATGGGAATCTTATAAAGTATTTGAAAAGTCAAATAAATAGGAAAAATCTTTCTACCTAAAAGACCATGAGATAAAAATAATTTGGTAAGCTTATATATGCTTAGATCAATTGAAGCTTGTTTTTCTATACTAGAAGTGCAGTATTTGGCCCGGTTTCAGTTATCACTTTATGTATAAGGATTTATCCAATTGAATTCCTACAGAGTAAATTTACAGATGTGTCATGCACAAGAGTTAATTCGTATACAGAGTTTTGTTGTAAAAAAGTTGTGTAAATAAAAGTTGATATGCAAAAATTATTTCCCTAAAAGGTTGTGTAGTGTAGATAAATATCTAAACTATACTATTTCCGTTTTAATGTTTAAACTACAAAATGAAAACAGCTTTTTTTGTAATCCCTCTGGTTGAATCATGAATGGAAACAATGATGTATTCAGAAGGCAAGCAAAATAACCCTGCAAATTTTGCAACATGCATTCCGTGATGAGATGGACTAAATCCTGCTCTCGTGGCCTTGACAACGTACTCTACTACATTCAGAAGCTATTTCTCACTAAATTTCCTTATAACCAGTCAATTAAATTGGATGTCTTGTTGAGAAGCTATCCGTGATCACAGAATTGGATTATAGTTTAGAATTTTAATTTTAATTCTATTTTTATTAGAATTAAAATTAACAAGAATCTTAACTTTTATGTTTGAGACAATTAAAGAATTGGGACTTTAGAATTGTAATTTTAAACTGAGCAGAAATTTTATTATTTAAATAATTTATGAAGAATTTATAAAGATATAATAAATAATTTTAAATTAATAAATAATAATTTAAAATTATATATAAAAAATTAATAAAGCTTGTGTTGCTAGATTACAATAGTCGCAATGGATGTCAAACTAAAAGATGTCATTGACGATGACGAATGTGATTGCAGGACACCGACGCTAGTGATCAGAGAAAACAAGACGATTTGACCATTGTACGCGCGATGATAATAGTAATTGGAGGCCATCAGCAACTACCACATGGAGGTATGATGAACAACGTGGCTGGAGTACACCAGCAGCGGCGTTGCCGGACTGTGTTGGTGTTGCGAGCGCGTGGTAATGGTCGGTGAATAATTTTTAACTTTTATTTTTTAATATTAAAAGAATAAAATTTTTTAGTGCTTGGAATTATAATTTTTAAGATTTAAGCTAAGAATTGAGAGTAGTATAAATTAATTATTTTTGAATTTCATGGAATTGGACTTAGAATTAGAATTCTAATTCTAATATACACACTAAACAAGATAATTGAAATTAGGAGGTTCAATTTCAATTCCAATGCTCAATTACAAGCTCAATTCTATCCACCAAACAGGGGTAATTGACCCACTTAGGGTAATTTTAGAAACTAATTATTCAATTAGTGTTCTTTTGAAACATTTTTTTTTGTATGGTGTTATTTTTGTTACGTGGACAGCACGTTTAATTTTTTATTTTTTTCTACCACGTAGGTATTTACATTAATTCACATGACGTAATTTATAAGTTTTTATGATTATATCTTATCTATAAAAATATTTAAATTTGAAAAAATATATATTATACTTAAATGTTTCAGAAAATTTTTAAGCACGTCTATTCTGTGTATTAGATTTACATAAACTAACAATTAACTTAATATTTTTATATTTGAGACTCACAAATTAATATTTGTCAAAGTACCCGTATGTTATTGTTTTTTGTGCACAATGAAGGGGCAAGATATGTATGTAAGAGTACGTATCAGTCTCATTATAAATGGAATAATGATAGTTACACAAAAAATTTCCTCACAAAAGTTCATATAAGTCATTGGATCAAGTCTAGGTCCTACTATAATTTTTTTTAACTTGATCCAAGGACTTGTATGGACTTTTGTGAGAATTTTGGGAGGATATTTTTTATGTAACTATCATTACTCTTATAAATGTCCTCTGGAAAAGATTAGCCTATTGGCTATTGCTATTATTAGTCTTTATCATCGTTGGCAAGGTAGTCTCTCGTTACAGGCTCATTCCGAGCAAGAGTTTTGCCCATTTCCTTTTCGAGTATAATTCCTATCTACTGTTAGTGTAAAGTTTTTTTACACTATTATTTAATCATATATTATTAAATCATTAAAAAAGTTAATTATTACAACAATTACCTTAAAAATATAACTATTTTAATAATTTGACAACACATAATTAAATCACAGTATAAAATCTTTTTACATTGACTGTGGATAGAAATTAAATCATTTTCTTAAACCAAATGTATCATTTCACCAGACAACAAGGGAGTCAAATGGTAGAACATGCTGTTACCTACTTTTCTCTTCTTTAGGTACAGCGTGAGAGCTAAAACTCGAAGTTGAAACCAACTAAACCAACTAAACGGGAAATGGCAAATATCTCTCAAATGCTTGCGCCACCCCAGCAGTATGAGAAATACTTAAGTACTCTAAGACTAACACCCTAAATTTTATTTGAAAGTATTAATTACAAAATTAATTTAATGCATATCTTCAGTTCATGTGTCTATATTAAATTAGTATGTTAAAATTTCTCCAGTCGCAGGGTCATGCAAGCAACTCAACTCCAAACAACTCATCAAGGATGGTTGGCCAAATACCAAACATTAATCATAAAGTTTTGGTAAACGCCTTGATTTGGAATTAAAAAGAAAATTAGCTCTTATTATTCAAACTTTTCCATTAACAAAAATCATGGCAGGGTCGTGCCAATTTTAACTTTTTTTAAGTAGTTAGACTGTTTGGAAGTATTTGATTCAAGGTTTGAAAAAAATATTTCTAAGTTATTAATGATATTTTCAAGAATTATGATTACTACGTTTCGTTAACTAAAATTTTTTCTGGGAATGATTCCAACCGCCAGCGATAGTAGTCAAAGTCACCTACAACCGTCAATCTCCAGTGGTGATAGTAGTCAAAGTCACCTGCAACCGTTAACCTTTAGAGGCGACAGGGGTAGCCGGATTCCAGTGACTAGGATAGTGGCTGAAGTCGTTGGTCATTGTCAGTTACCGCTGTCGGCTTGCGGTAGCTAGATTCCTGTAACTATTACGGTGGTCGAAATTGCCGACAATAACAAAAATAGTTAGATTTCAATAACCAAAACGGTAATTAAAATTACCGACCACGGTCAACTGACAGCGGTGACAGAGGTTATAAGTGGTGACGAGCTTTTATCTCTTTTATCTTTTAATTTTACAAGAGCTATAATTGACATATGACAATCTTTCTAAATTCCTTTTGATAAGATGGGCAATTTTTCTGAAAAAGTGTTGACATTGTTTTCTTTCTCTCTTTTTTTTTTCTCTCCATAAAATAAGAGTGATATACTTAGCTATTTATTTATTTTAATAAGGGAAGATAACTAGCTAACAGCGTCTATGCACATTGATTGCAATTTCATTCTTTAAGTTGGTAGGGGACCATCCAAAGTAGTTAAATTCCTACCGATTAATCAACATAGGAAAATCTAGCCCATTGATGGGCAAGCATACCTACTCAAAAATAAAAGGGCAGGCATACAGGTAAGCTCTTTTATTTTGCTTTTTTTTTTTAATTTTCTCAAAATTTATTTATTTTTAATTATGTTAAATGTACTAAATCAAATTTTTATAACAGTAAGAGTATTTTTAAACTAATTTTTAGGTAAACCAAGACTAGTGTCACATTTGGTACATGAAATGGTGATTCCATAGAATGGGAGTAGAATTTGAATGGAACCGAAAGATTGGAAAAGGTTAGAATTGAATCACCATTCTCAATCTACACTTTGGTACCTTTCCAAATAGAATGGCTTTCTAAGTTATTCCAATATTTAGTATATGAAATTAATGTAGAATAGAATTAAAGTTGATCTAAGACATAAACATATCTCATGAGAAAAACAAAGAAGGTTAACTTTTCTCATGCATAATGTTCAAATTTAATTTTTTTATAATTGGATAACTAAAAATGTTATCACTAAAAAAGAACAAACACTATTTTATTTATAAGAAGAAACTGAAACGAGTACAATTTTTTTGATAAGATACGTCATACATTTTTATAATTTTTTGTGTGATATTTTCGATAATATTTGTGTTCCTTAATTATAATACATTTTTATAATCTTTTTACATATTTTCATAATTATTATTTTCTTTCAAATTTAAGTAAGATATGAAAGGTAGGTTAGGGCACACTGAAAATAAAATTAGAATTTAGGTAAGTTAGATTTAATGAAGGGTAATAATTGTCCTTCTATAAAGTAAATGTGGATATATTAGAAGAAAAGAAATTAAATCTCATTCCATAAAGCATGAAATCACCAATCTCACCTCTCTCTCAAATATAATATTGATTCCTGCTTTTTTTTTTTTCTAACAAACATGGAATGCCTATTTCATGGAATAAAGTATAGAATGAAATTACCATTATGCATACCAAACATAACATATGTCTCCCCTCAAGCGATTTTAAGGACACATACCCCTATCGGTTTGGTTAGTTCCCCTAAATGTTGATCCAAAGTTAACTAGCTACTAATTCATAAGTGATGTGTGACTTTATACACATTTATTCAATACTTTTATTGACAATAAATTGGAATAAATCATGATAATTGCATACCATTTATAATAATTTTGTATTTAGGATCTATTAATTTCCCTTAACATGATTTTCATGAATAATGATGATTTAATAGCTAAAAATTAATGTTGTGTGTTTTCTTTTCAGAGATTCATGAAGTAAAGAGATTGATATTGTCTTGCACAGCCGTGCAATCCAATCTTGCACACCCTGGTCGCGCAAGAGGCTGTTTGAAAGAAAAGATGAAAAGAAGAGAAGGAATGTCAAGGCAGTGTGTTGCACGGCATGCCTGTGCAATCTTGCATGTACGGCTGTGCCACAACCTCCTGATGCAAAATAAATGAGAATCATGCGTTACAGTTTGTTACACGACCTGCCTGTGCAAGCTTGCATGGCCGTGTAACGTCATCAGAAAATTTCAAAATATCTGCCTTTTTGAATTCTACGAATTGAAGGTTATAAAAGGCGGTTTTGAGAGCTCAAAAGAGACATCTTTCAAGAGCAAAAATGCAAGACAAAAGTCTAGAGAGTCCAAGGGAGAGAATCAAAGCTATTTGGAAGCGATTTTGGAGTGATTCTTCTACATCTAATCCAGATAAGCTTTCCCCATTCTTTCTTCCCTTGTATTTTTTAGATTTTGATTTGTTCTAAACAATATGTATTTGGTTAAACGCATGCTTGTAATTGCGATTTATGGCTAAACCCCTTTTTGGTTAAGGGATGATGAAATCTTAGACTTGATATGTAAATTCAATTATTAAATTTGGTACTCTGTGATTCTATTTGATAATTGTTTATGTCTCTTTTTGTACTTATTGTTTTGAATGATTACTTGCTTAATTAGACCGGTTGGCTAATTGAAATAGTATCATATAATTGTGAATTTGCTGTGAGCAGTTGCTATAGTATTTTTGGGTAAAGGCGTAACCTAAGTCAATTGATCCTGATGTGTGATTGATACTTAAAGCGAATGATTTTCTTTGCATAATGCGATCTTTAATTGAGTTTATGAACTGTTGTTATAGATTTTAATTAAAGGTTAGTATTTGATTGTAGCGGTTGCTCAATTAGCTAAAATTTATGGAAAATAGAGGTTATTCTCACATTTGATAATTATCAATAGTCTCTTAGAGTACCAAGTAAATTGAATTGCATATTTTTAGTTCTAGTGGTGGAATCACTCCCTTAACCATACTTCATCAATTGATTGCTTTGTTGTTGAGAGTATATGCTAGTAGTTATTTTTCAATTACATTTCTTTTTAATTCATTTGTTCCAAATCAAACCCCCATTTTTATTTTGGAGTTTAATTTAGTACTTAGTTACGTAGTTCAATCTCACTCGCTCTCTGTGGATCAACCCTTACTTTCACTACCTACAGTAAATTGTTGTAAGGTTTTAATAAATTTGGTGAAACTTAACAACAAATATTTTCATACACTCTTGAGAACACATCAATAAGATTTGTTGGTCTACCATCAATCCGCCTTAGCTTATGTTTTTAGGTTTACTTATTTTGCTAATACTAATCTAGATATTGTTCCTCTTATTTCTTAGAGAACGAAAAACATGGAAATTTCATCATCTATATAACTACAAGAATAATGTTTCATATAAAATTGTTGTATATAACTTGTAATTATAGTTTTGCATTGCTAATTTGTTATATATAATTTTGTCCACTACTGTAAAAAAAAAAATCAAACAGAAAATTAGTTCGACTATCAATTCATGGTTCAATCAATTCAACTAAAATTTGATACTATAAAGAAAATAAAAATAAATTAAGTAATTGATGTTTATCGTCTTGAGCCCTTACCAAGAGCCTTGAGGGGGCCATGTGTTGATGGCTAAAAGGATCCAGATAGCCGAAATGGGAAGTAGACAAGGGCTACCAATATGAAACGGCTGAAGTTATTTGAAAGACTCTTGATATACGATAGATGAATGTAATAGCTAAATGCATGGCTAGCCTATCTTGAATAGCTGAAACAGTATAAATAACCGAAATAATCTCCTAAGACTTAAACTCAATTAGTTACAGTTGACTAGGTCAACATGTGAACAACTACGACTCTTGAACATTCTTCAATTCAACCTCTGTCATGGAAAAAAAAAAAGAGTAGTGTTATTTCACACAAAAACTGTTTTTACTAAAGACTATGAAACAACATAATTTTTTTAGCCTCAATCTCTTCTACAGGATCCACAACAATGTCCCTCAATATCTCTCATGGGACTCACAACGATCAACTTCTCTCTCATCTACAAAGAGATAATAAAGTTACTCTATGTCATTCGTAACAGGTTCTACAAAAACATTGTTCGTGACATTCCAAAAAAAAATGAGCGAAAGCGATTGTCTAAGTTTGAGATCTCGTATTGTTGGACTAAGCCTCTGATTAACAAAATACTAGTTTCCATCATTGTGTTTTGTTCATATTTTATCCCATGGTAATTTGGTGTTCCAACTAATACTTTAGCTAAGTTTAGGGTGCTAAAACTTCATAATGAAGCAGCAAACTCCCCTCCTTGCCTTAGTCGATTAAGTTCATTTTTCTACCCAACAGTAACATAAATTGAGTAATTTGAACTAAGGTGTGTAATAGATAAATCACAAGTGGACAAAGTAACATCTCTAAAGTCACATATGCATGGTTCGGCAAAGTGAAGAATCCTTAAATCATATGTGGGTTATGTTTAATTTACAGGATTACTCTGGTACCCTTTTTTTTTGTACCAGTACCCATAGTGAGTTGTCAAGCATTCATTAGTTACTATTTATATTTAATAAAGTTTCAAATATTTATTGTGAAACTAATAGTTAATAAATAATTGATAACTTACTCTGAGTACCAAACTCATCAGGATATTATAGCAACTCTCTTAATTTACAATTCAACTATATTGAATTGGTAATATTATATTATAATTGTTTTTTTTTTGTATTTTTGGTAGTACAGTGGGGTGGCGTTTATGTCACTTAGCGTGCACCTTAATTTATTCATCTCTATACTTGACTAAAGGCAAACCATCTATATGCTAGGACACCAACTTGCATTAATCAAAGTGGACGGGGTTTGGACCTTAACCATTTTGTCTCAGGTTCAATTTTTGGAGCGATGTGTGTGGAGAAAATGTAATTAAGAGGGGTCCTTGCTTTACGTGTCTGACCATACCCTGTCGAATAAGTCTCTTACCTTCCGGACAAGGAGATACCTTGGTTTACAAAAAAAAAAAAAAATCTATATGCTAGGACTAAGAGATTCATAAAAAAATTATTTATGACCTAACTTCAAGAATTGAAAAGGTTAGGATTTAAACTTGTGACATGCGTCTAACCACCCATCACATATGCATCTACATACACATCATATAAAAAGGTGAGTGTGGACCAACTTAAAAATGTTTGCATTAATTAATGAGCTTGCACCTAATCAATTACGAATTTCTAAATTATTTCTTAATATTTTTTTTAAAAAAAATTGATATACTTAGGATAAACATTAATTAGGCCCTTAGTTCTATGGATGAGTTACTAAAAGTTTTGGCTTTTGATGAATGCATTGGATGAACTGCCAGTGAGGTAATGTATTAAAGAACAGATGCTTATCTTAAAACATTTTTATTACATAGTCTTACTCTTCTTTTTCTTGCCTTGAGATTTTCCCCAAGAGCTATGCTTATAAGTGTAACCTTCAACTTCCTCAACGAAATGGGTCCATTTGAATATCGTATGTGTTTGAATATACTAATCGAGAAATACTATCTGAATCACAAAATTATTTGGATGAAAAGATGTAAAAAATTATGAATTTGCTAATTCTTCACCTTCCTCAGGAAGAAGAAAGAGTGGAGCACGTAGCGATGTCAGTATATTAGTTCCTCTTAGCAAAGACAGTTAGTCAAAACTTACACTAGCTAGCTAGTACCCATGACAGTAACTATTGCATAAAAAAGATTAAGAGAAACTCTATTTCTTGTCTCAATTCAAAGATTTTGTTTTTCCGCTGCCTTAGAATCAAATCTTCATGATGGTCCTGTTTATTTTAATTGTTATCCAAATTTTTCAATAAACTTAGATAATCCAGCAGCCAATAAAGCTTTAGCATTAGATATTAGAATCCCTCAAGGAATTTTTAATGAAGGAATAGATTGTGCAACAATAATATATAGAATTCATTATAAAATTTCAACAATAGATTATAATTTTAAGGCCTTAAGAGAATCCCCAAAGACTGAAACAGTAGTAATGGAAGCAAACTTATCAAAATCCTCAATTATTACTCCTAAAAGATTATCTCATCATGAAATTCTTTCAAAAATGCCGAAAGAATGGTTATTTAATGACATAATGCCTGTTCCAAAAATCGACAATACACGTATCCGATCAATAAGGCAGGATGGAGAAAACATTAGAGGTAGAAGGTGCTAATACCACTCTATTATTTCTTCCTAAGCTAAGCTCTGAAAGAGATCTTAATAGTCTCGAAGCCATTGTCTTGATTCTAGATTAGATTACTTTTAATTTTCTATAAATTATCTTAATCCTATCGGGACCACCGATACCTGGAACGGGACCACCCTTACGCCTCTCCTTGGGCCTCTACGGGCTGATCAACGCTCTCACACGGCTGACCAACGCTAGGTTTAAGCTAACTTAAAGGAAATAGTTGTAACCTAATCAGAACCTCAACGAGGCTCTGATACCATTTCTAACTCAGGCAGAGCTCATTTTAGTTTGGAAAATAGAGTAGAAGTAATAGCACATAAAATAAATTGAAAATACACTGTTATAATATAATGATAAATAAAATACAAGGTTACAGAAATAAAATACACTAGTGCGAAAAATATAATACAAACGTAAAATAACTTACAAAAGGGAAGAAAGCAGAACACACCAAAGCTTGAAAGATTTTTACAAGTGAAAGATTTAAAAGAGAGAGAAAAGAGAGAGAGAGTTTTTTCCGATGCCTTGTTTTGAGAAATGAATCCCCTTATATAGAGAAAGGGATTAGTCTTGAATCTTCAATTATTGACGCGGTTCAGTGAACGATTCATCAGCTTTTGCTTTTTGAATGATTTTTGAAAATATCCTTGCCGACACTTTGTTTTTGCTGACAATGCTTCTTTTGGCTGTTTTTCCTCTTTTTTGAAAATCATAATCTTCTTTTTGAAAGTAACCTTACTGACACTTTGCTTTTCTTTGCCGACACTTTACTTTGCAGCTTTAATCATAATACCTTTACAACTCATCTAAATCAATTCCATAGCAGTCATCTTCATTTTGAGGCGTAGTACTTGAACAGGCATCTTCGTCTTGAGAAGAAGTTTGGGATAAGGCTTTTTGTAATTTCTTATTGAATTCTTCTTTAGAACTGCAAGCAGCAAGTTCAGCCATGAATTTTGATTTTTCTGTTAAGAACTCACATTGAGGAGGAGGGGTGAGCTTCTTAACATGTTGAGGATTGCTTAAGAACCAATTTTGAAGTTTTGACTCAGCCAATAGTTCACTATTGAATTTACTCCACCATTTAATTCTTATAGTTCTAACAAGATATTGCATATTAGGAGGAGTCTTGTCAGATATTGAAATAGAATAATCCCAACTCATAATCCAGGTTACGCCGAAGCTGGCGCAAAAGGTTAATATTGCCGGTTCACAATTTGTAACTTCTTTGAATTTTTGAAAGGAGACTTTGGCAAAATCGGGGAAAATGGTAGTGAGGGGTCCAAAGTCAAAAAACCATTTAATGAACCATTGGGGGAAAGACAGAGAAATTCCTCTTTTGAACCATATAAACCAAGAATGAGAATAGGGTTGATAATAAAGAAAATTATACCAAGCTTGGATATAATCACAGTAGTTATAATGATGAGGGGTAAAGGATCGAGAAAAATTTCTTGAAGAATGAATAGGTATGGCCCAATTGGAGGGGGATAATACTTGCAATATTTTGATTTTTGAAAAGATAATTTTTGAAGGATCTTTAGGATCTCGGTTATGAGTAACTTCTATTGAATCAGTGTCTACTAATATAAATTCATAAAAAAGACGGGTTTTTTGAGGATCTGAGGGAAGATATTGCCATTGTAAGGGAAATATTTTTTGAGCTATATGTCGAGGGGTTTTATCGGTCCACTCGGGTTCTATTGGACAAATAGTTAATGGAAAGGGTTTATCTGTATATAGTAAAGAACTGGGTTTTGGTGGATAATTTTGTACAGGGATATAGGGACTGATAGGTCTAATTGGTTTTTGAGGTGTTGATGGGATAAGAGCAGCATGATGAAAAGATAAAGGTTTATCTTGAGCTTTTACTGAGCTAGAGCCTTCTGGCTTAATGATAAGCTTTTGAGCAGAGTATTGACTGGGTTCAACTTCCATTTTTATTGAACTTGTTCTCAGAGGAGAACCATATTGATCTTTGGTAACGGCTTTCGCCTTTTCACTCATGAATCTCACTTTGTCCTTGTAAAAACTCTCTGGTAAGAAAATCAGGAAGATAATTAGTTTGTCCTTTAATATGTTGAATGTCAAAATCAAAGCAAGCTAATAAAGATTGCCAACGAGCAAAAATATGTTTTGAAACTAGATTTTTGACATCTTTTTGTAAAACACTTGATGCAGCTTTACAATCTGTTTTGAGTAAAAACTTTTTGTTAAATAAATCATCTTGAAATTTAGTAATACATAGTACTATAGCTAAAATCTCTTTTTTAATAGTACTATATTTTAATTGAGCATCTTGCCAGGTTCCTGAGTAATATCTAACTATTTGTTCTTTCTTATTGGGTAATACTTGTTTTAATATTCCTCCATATCCTAAGTCTGAGGCATCTGTTTCTACTATCAGAAAGGCATTAGGATCAGGGATTCCTAGACAAGGAAGATTTTTAACCAAATTTTTGATTTGAATTATAGCATCAGTCATTGACTTATTCCATGTTGGAGGATTTTTTCTTAATCTTTTAAATAAAGGGGAACAAATAATTCTAATATTGGGAATAAAGTCTGCTATATAATTTACACATCCTAAAAATCGTTGTAATTGATTTTTGTCTTTTATTTCATTAGGGAATTTAGAGGCAAACTCTATTGATCTATTGATAGGAGTTATTGTTCCTTGATATATTTCAAATCCTAAAAATCGTATTTTTGTTTGAAATAATTTAATCTTTTTGGCAGATACTGCCAATCCATTTTCTTTAATTATTTGAATAAATTTATTTAAGTGTTCTTGGTGTTGAGTAATATTTTTTGAAAATATTAAAACATCATCTAAATATACTATTGCAAATTGAGTATAAGGATTTAATATAGAATTCATAATGTTTTGAAATTCACTAGGAGCATTTTTTAATCCTTGTGGCATTACATTCCATTCATAATGACCAAAGGGTACAGTAAAGGCAGTTTTGTACCTATCTTCTTCCGCCACTTGAATTTGATAATAACCAGATTTCATATCAAATTTAGAGAATATTGAAGCATTATAAATGCGATTAATTAAATCTTTTTTATTAGGGAGAGGGTATCGAATCCATTGAAGAACTTTATTTAAAGGTTTATAATTTATTACTAATCTAGGTGCTCCTCTTTCTTGTTCAGAAGAATTCATAACATAAAATCCTGCACAACTCCATGGAGATTTACTTGGGCGAATTAATTTTTTATCTAAATATTCTTGAATTTCTTTTTTACAATATTCTAAATATTGTTGATTCATTTGAATAGGTCTTGCTTTTGTAGGAATATCTTTTTCTTGAAAATCTTTTTCATAAGGTAAGGTTATTATATGTCTTTTTCGTGACCAAAACGCACTTGGATCTGTACTACAAATTTCTTTTTCAATTTTCTCTTGAAAAGTTTTAATAATATTTTGAATATAAGGGGTTTGTAATTGTTCTTCAATCTTTTGATAGTAAATATCTTTATTAAGCATTTTTATTTGCTTTTGTTTTTTATCTATTAAATTTATTCGAGAAATTAATGATTGTTGTACTATATTTAGTTCTTTAATATGAGGAGGTTTAATAAAATTAAAACAAACTTCTTGTCCTGTATTAGTAGTTATTAATCCTTTTGAGGTGACCGAAAACGGATATAATAAAGTTAAGAATGGAGTTCCTAAAATCATTTCTTCACTAATGTTTTTAACTAAAACAAAGGATGTTTTGTAACATATTTTATTTTTACAAATTTTTGCTTTTGTTAATTTAAAAGATATAATTAATTTAGATCCGTTTGCACTACTTAATGATTCCATTGTTTTCTCATAATATTTTGTTGGAATTAGTCCTTCTTGAATACAATTCATATCGGCTCCTGAGTCTATAAGGGCTATTAATGAAAATATTTCATTATTGATGACTAAATCTATAGGAAAATGCCATTTATGAATAATTATTTGATTTAATAGATTAATGTATGAGTCTTGTTCTTTAGAAGTTTCTACTTGAGAAGAGTTTTGTTTATTGACGATGTTTTGTCCTTTTAAGGTTAACAAATTAATTTCTAATTCTAAATCTTTTTGTTTTAATAATTCTATTTCTTGTTTTAGACTTTTAATTTCTTGTTGTAAATCATATAGAGTTACTGTATTTTGTGGTTGTTTAAATCTTGCCATTATATCCTTCATTTCTATTTTTTCCATATGAGTTTGTCTATATTCTTGTTCGTCAATTAGTGTTTTTAACTGTTGTAAAAATTCTTGTTTCAATTCTGACTCTTGCATTTTATCTAATATTTTTATTAAAGTAGTAGCTTGATCATTAGTAATAACATTTATTGTTTTAATGCATTTAGGACAATCACATAATTCTGGTCCTAAGCATTCTAGGTTTTCTTCTTCTTGTTCAGAATTATCTTGTATTTGCATTATGTCATTTTCTTCAGATTCTGAAGAATATTCGGATTCTGAGGAAGGATATTGATCATTAATAAGAATGTGTATTAGATTTTGTTTTAAATCTTCATCGATTTTTAGATTATTAATTTTTTCTTTAGTTTTACAATTTCTTTGATAATGACCAAATTGACCACATTTATAACATACTATATTTTTTCTTTTTGATCCTTTTATATTTTTCGAATTTTGAGTTTTATTAAAGAAAGGTTTTTGAGTTTTAGAATTTTTTCTAAATTTCTTTTTATAATGTGAGGGTTTTGATATTCTTGATTGTATTTTTGATCGTTTTTTACTTGGAGCTTTAATACCTTCAATTCCAAATTGTTGACAAAAGTTTCCTAATTCTTGTCTACTAGAGGTAGCTTCTAATCTTAATTTATTTTGTATTTTGAAATCAGTACATATCTGGATTCCTGTTTCTATAATATTACTAGATATTTGATCAAAAGTTAATTGATCATAAGGAATTAATCCATTATGTTGATTTTGTATATTAATTTTTACTTTTTCTGCGAATAATTTTGGAAGTCCAGCAATGAATCTTTCTTTCCAATAATCTTCTGATCCATCACTTCTTAAACAAAGTTTTGATAAAAACATATCTTTATACCATCTATAATCAGACATAGTTGGACAATAAAGATTTGCTAATTGATCTGCAGCTCTTTGTTGAAGTTTTATTGGATCTCCTATAAAATGTTTAGTTATTGTAAATAATAGTGTTGTTATAATATCAGTTTTAACAGTTCCATTTGGTTCTTGTTTTACTGCTCCTAAAATTTGATTTTTCTCAGTAGGGGTGAGGATATTATCCCACCATCCTTTTAATTGACCAGTAAAACCAGTAATTAGTATTGTAGCAGTTCTTTCGTCATTATTTCCTTTAAGTTGGTAGGCTGTTGCAGCCATAGTCATTTGTTGTATTACGTCCATAATATGTTGTTCACTAGCTCCGTCTATATTCCATTCTACTATTGCATCTCCTGAATAGGAATTTTCTATAAAATTCATTCGTTCTTCATATTGAACATCTGGAAATGTTGGTCTAGGGTAATAGTTTCTAGTAGTAGGTGCGGGTCCTCTATTAAATTTCATTTTATTAATACTAGAAGTTTTCATTTCTATAAAATCTTCTTCTAGTTATTCTATTTTACTTAAAGTATTTATTTTTGAATTTGAACTACTTCCTAATGTTAATTTTTCTAATTTAGTTTTGATTTCTTCTAAAGTATTTTCAGTGACTTTTGATCCTAATGTTGCAGAGTATAAAATTTTTTCAGGAACATTTATTGGTTTATATATTGGTCTAGTAGGATCTAAATTTTTATTAAGATTTGATGAGTTTAATGTAGAGTATTGATTTTTTGTTGTCTGAATTTCTATTCTATCTAAATGTTGAGACATGACATTTAATGTTTGATTTGTATAATTTAATTGCTGATGTATTTTATTAATGTCATATTTATCTACAGGTTTTGACATAGACGCTACAGATATGGCTGTATAAGGGGATGCTTCTACTTCGATATTTTCTTTTGTAATTATTTTTATAGATTCTTGAGGAGGATATATTGAATCTATTGATTCATTCTTAGCAGTTTTCCAAACTGTTGAAGTTTTTGTATTTACATTAATAGTGTTTTTTAGATAAGGATTATTTATTTTGTTTTGACTACAATATTGTTCAAACCATGTGAAGAAATATATATTAATTTCTTGTTCTCTTAGATAATTATAGAATTCTTGTAGATATTTTGAAGTTTCATTTTTACTAAATGTTGAGAAATACCAATTACGTTTTTCTTGGTTATATTCGGCTTCAAAGTCTTGTCTAATCCATATTTTATTTATTTCAAAAGGTTCATCTCTAATTATGGTATTAATTACTTGAGAATGAGTCGGGGATGGCGACTCAGATCTTCTAGATTCTTGATAAATGGGCTGAGGAATATTGGGTTCAAAGTTTACTCCTGTTAAATCTATATTTATAGTAGATCCATCTACAGAGTGTCTTGAAGAAGTTGTTGATACGGGAGGACTATTAATTATTACGGATGGAGATCTTAACATTCTAACTCTAATATTTTCTCCTTCTTGCCTTATTGATCGGATACGTGTATTGTTGATTTTTGGTACAGGCATTATATCATTAAATAACCATTCTTCCGGCATTTTTGAAAGAATTTCATGATGAGATAATCTTTTAGGAGTAATGATTGAAGATTTTGATAAGTTTGCTTCCATTACTACTGTTTCAGTTTTTGGAGATTCTCTTAAAGCTTTAAAATTATAATCTATTGTTGAAATTTTATAATGAATTCGATATATTATTGTTGCACAATCTATTCCTTCATTAAAAATTCCTTGAGGGATTCTAATATCTAAAGCTAAAGCTTTATTGGCTGCTGGATTATCTAAGTTTATTGAAAATTTTGGATAACAATTAAAATAAACGGGACCATCATGAAGATTTGACTCTAATAATCCAATTATAGAATCTTCTATTTTTACTAATCCAGTATCTCTTAATAATATTGCTATTGGAGTATTTATTCCTAATCGATGAACAGGTTTTGCTGCTACTTGTATTAGTCCTAAATGTAAATAATGAAAAGCTTCTTTTCTATGTTGATCTAATAATTCATCTTTTAATAAATAGATGGTTTCTGATAAATTTTGTAAAGTATGAGATCCTTCAATAGTATGTACTACTTGTTTAGATCTATACTCAAATGTTTTTTGTTTATAAATATCTTTAGTTCTAACCTCGGGTATTGACCAATTTTGTAAGGACTGTTCTATGTTTGATATCACTATTTGTTGATTTTGGTGTTGGTCTTGATCTATAGGTGCAGAAGTTGAAGCGGAGGAGGAAGGGGCTAATACTACTCTATTATTTCTTCCTAAGCTAAGCTCTGAAAGAGATCTTAATAGTCTCGAAGCCATTGTCTTGATTCTAGATTAGATTACTTTTAATTTTCTATAAATTACCTTAATCCTATCGGGACCACCGATACCAGGAACGGGACCACCCTTACGCCTCTCCTTGGGCTCCTACGGGCTGACCAACGCCTCTCCTTAGTACACTGCTATTTTAATACAAAAAATGTAACATAGCCAAGAATCTTGGACATAAAAAGGAATAATTTTTTTTTAAAAATTTACTGCGATAGTTAATAATATTTAAAAATTAAATATGCACGAGGTATGTAAAAATTTGGAGATGTTAGATTCTCAGACATCTTGCATTCCCATATTGAATTATATCTCAGCAAAACAAACATACACATAGCTAAAATGTTGGCCTATCCACCAAATTTTCAGTGATTAGTGATTACATTCATTATATATCTACTTAGGAGCAACTTAAGTGGCAAGAGAGAGGTAGAGTTACAGAGTAAATTCTATATTCCACTTCCCATGTAAGTTATCATTTAGTAATTTATAAAATTATTTTTCATTGCTCAAAACTCAAAAGAAATGAAATCCTACATTCCTATTATTTTCCTGGGAAATGTACGTACTAGCCTTTTTCTTTTTCGGTATTTACATACTAGCCTTTCCCACATGTATTATGATAGCAGTTTCTGTGGTAGCTGGTATAGAATGACTGCATCATCACTATTAAAATTGAACTAATTATCATTTGGGGTCTGCGGTCTTAGATGGCTTGAATTCTTGATTATCTTAATTAATTCTTGCTTAAGAAGATTATGGAAATAGAAAAAATCTTGAAATTTACAGTGGCATCTAATTGTTGAATGCAAAGAGAAAATGGTGAAAAATAAAAACTATCAAACGTTATGTCATGACTCATGCCGTATCAGAATTTCGGAACATGAGATCTAATATCAAACAAACTAGAAAATGAAAAAAAAAGAAAAAAAGAAAGACCCAGTTACGTTACCAAAGATAGGAAGAATTAACTGTGTCCATTAATTGCTTGCGAGAATCATATATATAGAGAAACCAACAAATACCTTCTTACATAATACACAAAGCAACAACTTCAAATAATAGCTATATGATTATAAAAGCAACAATTGATTTTGTATATACTTTAGATATCATAATAATAATAATTAACAAAAGAATAAAAAAAGATATACAAAAAAATCACAAACCCATTTGCGAAC
Source organism: Styphnolobium japonicum (assembly GCA_023212625.1). Taxonomy (NCBI): domain Eukaryota; kingdom Viridiplantae; phylum Streptophyta; class Magnoliopsida; order Fabales; family Fabaceae; genus Styphnolobium; species Styphnolobium japonicum. The sequence goes on from JALBWW010000014.1 coordinate 21,640,030, forward strand.
AGCAGAAAAATACAAGCAATATTAACATAGAAGTTCATATGATAGTGTCCCATTATTGAACTAAGATGGCAATTTAATTACCTTCAAATCGGAGGTGGAAGAAGAGGTAGGTATGAAAAAACAATAACCTCTTGCTGATTTTCCAATTGGAATGCTAACCACATATTGCTCAAAAGAATTCTCTGGTGCTCAAAGTTGGTGCCTCCTGTGGCTGAGGGCCTAACCGAAGCTCAAGGTCTAAATCAGCTTTCTTCTCTTCAATCCTCTGCACCACAACACTACCTGCCCTTATCTCATTGGTAGTTGGCCTCCCAACAAATGAAGGAAGATGAGGAAGTTCTGCAGTACCAATTAACTTGCCCCTTTGAGGTGCATGATCATCTTTCTCAGGAAAAGTGCATGGCTTTTTATGATTGCTACTATGTTTCTCTTCACCAGAATCCAATCGAAACAAAATTTTCTCTTCCAAAGGCAGGGGCTCATGATCAGTAGTGTTCTTGATTGAGATGTCCAAAGAAAGCAAATTTTCTTCAGAAGATTGCTTAAGCTTGGCTCTGTCTCTTCTATGGATATTCATGTGACCTCCCAGTGCCTGTGCATTTGAGAACCCTCTCTTGCAAAAGGCACAAGTATAAGATCTAACTTGTCCAGGACCACCTTGATCATCTGAGCTCCATCTTATCTGCTCTGATTTCTCTGAGTTTTGGGTATTAAACTCCATCTTTCTCGGGCAAGTAGAGGGGAAGTAGCAATAAGACATAAATTTACAAAGAGAAAAAATATAAATGTGTTATAAAACTGGGGTCAACAGATCTGCTGTGACAAAATTTATAATCAGATTGGAAAACAACAGAAGGCATGCATGTACGAGTTTCCCCCCCTTATTTTAATATGTCAGATGAATAATATAGTTCACAGCTTAGCATGTATGCTTTTAAAAAGGTCAGAGAACCCTAAAACTAATTGAATAAAATATTAGCTGCATCTTTTTTTACTCTTCAATGATTCTACTAGACATCTTCCTTTTGGATTGCCTTGAGAGGATCAATAAGAATTAATATGATTTTTATCTTGTGCTCTTTTAGGCTTGGTGAAAAGCTAATAAATGTTTTCCCTGAGGGTGAAAAGTTAATTCAGGTTTTTACTTATTGTATTAGCTTGTGTGTTGCAGGTAAATACAATAATTGTGTCTTTGGAGAAACTAACTAACAGTTGATCACAGTTGCAGTTGTCATTTGCAATGTTTTTGGTAAGGAACTGAAATATTTGAGAAATGGAAAATCAAATAGACTTTTTGGCCCATTTGTAGTGGCATTAAACTCTTCATTTACAATAAGGTGATATACATTTAATTAATATAAATTTGAAACAAAATTGAAGGAGATACATTGAAGTTATTATATGTTAGAAATATAAATACTTTTTTCCAACTTTCTAATAAAGTTTAACCTTTTCTTTAGTACAAATTATTAAACTTTTAAAGTATATATGTGGTTTGTTCGTATGGTATTAGAGTCTCTTTAATTATTATGTAGTTTATTTATTATCTATCTGATCTCACTATGCTCATTTCTCTTATTAAATTTACCACTTGGTAAAGATGAGTCTATCTTTTGTTCATGTGAAAATCTAAAGTACTGTGATACGATGATTGTTATGGCATTCTAGAAATATTAAAACAAATAATTTCTAAGCTTTTATCTAACCATATAAGCCGTTAAAGGAGATATGCTACGTTTTATTCTGTGTTTTAATATATTGATAAATAAGATACCCAAATATCAATAATGTCTTTAACAAACTTCAATTCCTAAATCCCAAAACTTTTTGTAACAAAATTGAAAACAGGAGAAATTGAAAGAATGGTATTCAAGACTTACTAGTAACTAAACTCTTGGTTGACATTTAGTGATACTAATAATATAATTTCGAAGGGGGAAAAACATTTTTGACAGCTAATGATATAAGAAAAGGTCGAATAGAGGTCATTTTTGTTACTCTACTATGTAGATTCAAAACTGTGAGAGATACAAATCCAGTGAGCCAATACTTCTTTAGGAGCAAGAAAAGAAACGACAAAAAAATAGATCGACTGCACGATATTAGCTAGTAGATATTGGTTAAAACTTAAAAGTAAAAGGACACTCGATAAAGGAGAGAGAGAAAAAAAAAAAAAAGATGCTTGGGAAGTCATAGTAGACAGCTAATAAATCGAGGTCATAGGATGCTGTCACTCTCTTCTACTCAAATATTCAGAGTGCGTTGGAGCAAACTGAATCAGTCTGTGAAACTCGTACGTCTCATCTCATGCATTGCCGTGTTGTTGGATATGTATGAACCAACTTGTAATATTTGCATTTTTTCTTCCTTTTGTAGGACAAAATTTGGAAGCAAGAGAATGTCATTGGGCCTTTGGCCACTTTATAGATACGGAATATATATATATATATATATATATATATATATATATATATATTCAAATACAATATTAATTTGGGATTACATGATAAGTATTTGTGAAACTCACAAAATCCTCTAGCTCTGTCACTATTTCTATTTTGCTAGCTCTACAAGGGTCGTGCAAAACTTTTTTCTAGTAGTTAAAACTCAAAAGATTTGATTGGCAAGCGGCAAGTCATCTTATCTTTTTCATATAAGGAAACTACTAGCTATAACTTACATGCACATGAAGAAAATAAAAATAGGGAACTTCCGTATCTTTAAAGTCAAGATTTGGATCAAAATTTCACACTATGTACTTTGGCTACGAGATGTTAGGCAAATAGTGTTTATAGAGGAAGACAAAAATATTATATATGGCTAGAAAATTATAGGTGTCTTTAAGAAAAAATTCACCTCATTATTGATGCAAGGTTAAAAGAAAATTGTCACCAAGATTTAACTAGAGCACTGAGAGATTTGCATGTAATAATTTATAAACCATAATTATTGGTAGCATGATGCTTTAAACCCTAAATATTAAGTTAAACAAGAAAAACCATAGACAAAATTGTATATAAATGCAAAAGAAACACGTTGAATTTAGCACTCATACAGCCATGTGTGCCACATCCTAGTTTTTCATGAACATGTCTAAAAATCAACCCTAAACTCTTATTAGGAGTGGCACCACTCCTAATATAATAGGTAGGTGCTTTTCTTCATAGACCTTTTTGAACTTCATTAAGACTTTTACTCACCCTCTAATGCCTTACAATGTAAAATAGACAAGAAATAGTAACATATATTCTAGTATTTCACCACACATATCAGTACGTAACATGTTTTTGTCCATTAAAACTTTTGACTAGATTTATTCTAGAGACAATATTAGGTTCCTATTAGTGGTGAGTTTAGTTAAAGGGTTTAAGAACCATTCCAATAGAAGTTAATTTTCCACACCTTGTCTTTGGTGAGTCCTTTCGTAAACGGATATATATACCAAGTTGTTATTTGACATCACACAACGAATTACGATCATACAAATGACCAATCAATTGTAGAACATAATCATGTCTTAACCTAATATCTTTAGATTTTTCATCATATACTCTGCAATTGATGTAATTATCCCAACTTCAGTTTATTTCAAATCTGCAATTTGTCTCAAAAAAAGAAAAAAAAAAAGAAAGAAAAAAACTCTCTTGATCATATCTACAACAAAAAAAAAGGGACAAAAACAAGAATAAACCTCTATTTTCGTCATTGAAAGATTGTGGTGACATCAGTTTGTTCTTCGAAAGATAGTGGACATAGATATTCGAATATTTATATTTGACATCATGTTAGTCCAAGCGTGACGAGACTGTTAGTGGAATGCTAATATAACCAGTTATCTGCTTCAATGTACCGTTAATTGTTGACATGACATAAAGCTTTGTCAAATGGTGGAAGGATCAATTCAACATGGAGCCAAGTAATAATATAACTTTGAGCAAACCTCCAAATTCATCTTCGAAAGATTTGACAGACATCAATTTGATCCTTGAAAAATGATTAACATCAATTTGGTCATCGAACCATTGTTTTCGACATCACATTAGCTCATATACGTTCTCTCCCAAATCCCTAACATCACCCCTACTACCATAGTAAATATCTACCATAGCTCTTACTTAGAAGCTCAACCTCAACCCTTCATGTGGCTGAGTAACCCACATCTCCATTGCATAACAAGCCTTCAACTCATGATAATTTTGAGATTTGCAAAATGACCCAACACAGAGCTCCTACTCAAGTCCCAGATCAAGATCCCATCACAAACCATAATAACTTCATCGCACTACTAATAGTCAAGACTTTAGCTCGCAAAACCAGTCCAAAACTTGGTACCTTGAGAAGCTGCACACAAACCCAAACTACCAAACACTGGACCTGTTCATCTGAGTTGACAATGCACAACAAGAGAACCTCTTCATCTAGGTTAATGTGGTTGTGCGGTAGCGCCAAAGACATGCAATGAAGGCCTTAAAGAATGTGGATTGAGAAGTTGGCACGATTTGGGGTTTCGAGGATTTAGGGATTTAAGGTTTAAAATTTGGGAATTTTTTCTTATTTCACTTGCATCAGATGCCAACTTTGCCATGTCACCACTTAATAGACCATATTAGTAGAAAACATGCTACATCAGTAGCCAACTGACGGTATCATCATGAAACTTCACGTCTAGACTAACATGATGTCAGAAACAATGATTTGAGAATCAAACTGATGTCAACCATTTTTCGAGGACTAAATTGATGTCGACCAAATCTTTCAAGGACCAATTCGGGGGTTTACTCCAAAAACAACTTCTGCTAGCTAGTATAGTTATTGAAAGAACTTAATAGTTAACTCTCAATGAGTTCATAATTAAATTTGATTTGATGTTAATACAAGTTAATAGACTTTTTCAATTGCATTGTTCCTTCCGTACTTCCATCTTTCTCTTCCTTCATTACAGACGAAGACATCTTGATTGATCTAAGACAAACTTGATAGAAGTCATGTGCTGAACAAATGAGAAGAAAAGTAAGAACTAAAAAATTGTGAAGTTTTGACTTAATATACCATATTGAAAGAGATGAAAGCCATTAGTTCTTAGAAAATTATGAAACTTAATTATCATTGTGTGAATTCGGCTTATCAAAGTGGACTACGATTGAGAATAATACCAACAGATCGATGAAGTTCTGTCCTTCATTTTCTATCATTGTCATTTGTGTAATATTCTTATGACTCATGCTCCATTGAATTTAGTTTACAGACAGATTACATTGGACCCATGGTTGCCGTTAAGGTTAATGAATTTATTAAACTTGACAAAACAAATTAATAACTGTACCCCATATCAAATACTTTCTAGTCTGATGTTATATATAAAATGGTTTGTGTTGAAGTAATATACTACTTACAAAATATTTCTTGATAAATTGTACAAAAACTATTGATGTGACTGTATTTAACTTTAACTGGTAATAGTCAATACTCAAAAAATTTATATTAAATTCAAATCAAGCTATATCACTATTTTACGCATAGTTTATAAGAATAAATGTTGCATAAATATCATTACTCTTTTAGCTATGAGTATTGAGTTCAGTAATACTACTTTCACCAATCAATATTTTACAAATGTTCTTAAAGATTGATTTGAAAAAGTGTTTTGGTAATATTATTAATTTACAGTAATTTTATCAATAAAAATTACTTTTAGATACATTTTTTTATTAAAAAAAATAATTTAAAAATACTTCAAAATTACTTATTCAAATGCAAAATATTTTTTTCTCACAAAAGTGATATTAAAAATTTCTATAATTTTTTTCATGTTTTATCTAAGTGAATTCTTATGAAACAAAAAGTAACTGCTAAAAAATTTGTATAGAGATTATAAAAATAAAATAAAATAATATTTAAAAATTTCCTTCTAGTAATTTAAAAAATTAAAAAAAAAACTAAAAAAGGTGGTGCTGTCTATTGACCTTTATTTTCTTTACAAGTCACGCCTAATCTAACAAAATCACCAAATTTAAGTGTTTGACATTAGGGTTGTTTTCATGTTGATTATTATGATACTATGTATTAATTATGTTGATTATTATGATACTATGTATTAATTTCCCTAGTGATGATAAATGAATGAAAAGTTGAAAATTTAAGCGTGAGTAGAATATGAGTGAAGAAATTTTACATTAAAAAGGAATAAACAAAGTAAGGAACATAAAAGTAGAAAGATTCATGAACTAATACCTTAAAATTTTGAAAAAAAATGTGATGTTAAAGCTACTAGTATGGTTTATCGCTTATGCATACAAGAATAGTTAAGCCATGAATGAAGAGAAGTGACATTTAACTGAGTTTAGTGACTTTCTACGTTCAATATCACCAGCCAAAATTGATCATAATATGCTGTGTCAGCATCACATATATTTGACTAGGCCTATAATTTGTTACTTTTGCATGCATGATATATAATACAATCAAATTTGTTGATACTGACACTTCTAGCTAGGTGATCCTTGTGAAGGATTTGGTCTTTGAGACTGAACAAATCTGATCAGCTTCAGAAAGCTCATGCAAGAATGTATTGTATAATTAACTTAATTATCATCAATTAGGTGACACATGCACTGAAAATTGATGCTAAAAGTATAAGCTTGGGGCAAGTGTTAACTGTAAAGAGTAAGGACCTATACTAATTAAGCTTAAATATTCATATGGTTTTTATTGATATATTTGAATATCAAAATAACATTGGGACCCAACAGAATTTAGAGACATGACATAATAATACTTTTTTTGGGTTTTGGATAATTTAATTCTCTGATCTCAGTCTTGTCTTTTGCTTCCTGTTTTTCTTCTCTTTGTGTGGTGGTTTAGACTTTTTCGTTTCAATGCTAATCAATTATATCTTCATTACTTATGATTAAAAAAAAGTATATGTTATTGTCGGATATAATTAAAATTTATATAATCATCATTATTTTGTAACTTGTAACTCTTATTGTAATTTTTATAACATTTATTTTTATTATAACAAAATTAATATGAATTAAATGAACGAAATATTAAAAAAAATAGTCTTTGGAATGAGAAAATCCAGCTTAATTTCCATTTGAACGTCTACTCTTTTTCTGAACTTTCAGACCTCTAGCTCGTCCCTTTCCTGCTTTTCAAGTTTGATTTGGTAACTTGTCGTCATGAATTAGTCGAGATGACTGGCTGTAAAATCAACACATCAATCGACCCAAATCTAAACTATAATCGATGCATAATAATTAAAGGATGGAGAATAAAAATGTGATAAGAAAAAAAAAAGTAATTTTCACCCCAGTAAAAAGTAATATCAATAAAATAAATTAGACTACATATAGTGCATTCATGGACCAGTAAAATTACATAAAAACTAACAAAATCAAATCTGCAGGCTCATTTTTATATCTACTTTACAACCCGTCATCATAATCAATTAATTGTGTCATTTGTTACATATCATCATCATAATTGCAGAATCAGAATCTATATCAGTTTCAAGGTCAGTTTCAGATATAAAAGTTGCACTATCTTTTTGTTTTTATTACTATTCTTCTACAGTTTCAACAATATTTTGACCATTAACATCATCCCGTATGAGCGTAACCTCAACAATGTTAATGGAATATTTAGATAAGATGAAACGCATTGGAGTTAACAGTCCCAAATCGACGAAAGATGTTCACATGCAGTGGTGAGTGGCAGCTCAACATATTTCGTGGCCAAAATCGAAATTATAAAATGATGTATTTTTTTTTTAATTTTTTAAAATGAAAAATATAAATTAAACTTTTATAATCAATACAACTTTATTATTAAAGTTGAATGTAGGAATATCAATTTCACTTTGTGTCGGTGCTTCAATTGATTGAAATTTAATTGCTTCTAAAATAATGATATTGTGTCTTAAAAGTTATATATAAGAGCAATGTATATGAGAGTGTTATTGAGAAGGAAAGTAAAGCAGGTTAAAAAAAAATGTGTGAGAAAATGTTAAAAAAAAAAATTTGATTTTGTAGGAAAAAATTGTCCGTTTGAAAAATTATTGGGTGAATGAAAGAGAATTTGTAGGGATAGATAAATGAGAGAGAAAGAGTAAGATTTGTGGGTGATACTTGTTACGTGATAGTTGACTAATAAAAAATAGAAAAAGAAGATAATAAAGGAGCTTAATTAGACATTAAGTTAGAAGAATGAAAGAGATTGTATTCTCTAATTACTTGAATAATTTTAGGCCTAACTTTAGAAAGTAAAAAAAAAAGGATAGAAACTATTTAATCATTTAGTTTAAGTTTGATCCCTTTAATTTATCAGCTAATGTAGTATTAAAATCTTTCATTTTCGCAGTCCATGCTTGATTATCCTCCACTAAATAAATTATGACATTTATAAGTACACAAGGGAGCAGGCAAGTGTTTTCTAACAATTTAAAGGAGAAGATAGAGAAGGTGCCTTTACAATTAATTAAGCTTTCTGATAAAGTTTAGATAAACAACATCACGATTATCAGATATCCAATAATAACAAGCAAAGAAATTCATACTAGCACAAAGCTTAACTACTTCTTGTATCATGCTCAAACCTGAGATTCCGCGATCTAGTTCAATATCCTAGAGATTATACTTTAACATCAGAGGTTAAAAAATGATTAACCAACACAAACTAACCAATGGACATCCATGAAATAACCTCCCACAATTGATGAAACTAGCATTTTATTGTAATTAAGTTTAAGGTGGAGAAAATTTTAAGATATCGATATTTGTTTTTGTTAACAAAAATGATGACAGGAGGTTTGAGCCTTCCTCCAAATTACTAAACTTTTTTTTTTTTAACTATAGGCATAGAGCAGCTAGATTTCTAACTGAAATATTGGAGGATTAGGGATTTAAATATGAGTTTTCTATCTTTATGGGAGACCCTTAAATCAAGTATGCTGTGTGTGCAAGTGTTCCAAATTACTAAACTACTCACGTGGCTTTTTTAAGATATTGATATTTGATATGCATCTTAACATATAGATCAGTATATTGCCCAACTCGTATAGATGGAGCTGGGCCAACCCGGACTCACCCGTTGCAAGTTTTCTTTTATGTGAGTCGGTTTGGGTTGGTTTATTTTAATAATAAGTTAGAAATTTTTTAACTTAACTTGACCTGTCAAAGCCCGTGGATTAACGAGCCAACCCGTTAATAGTATTGTTTTATTTTTTAATAATTTAAATTTAAAAAGTGTGTGTATAAGTATAATATGAGGCTATTAATTAAGTTTTTTGAATAATTTTTTTTAAATCTTTAAAGTTTTTACTTGAGCATAGAAATTAGATAAGTTAAATACTTATGTTGAGTTATTAATTATAAGTATTTTTGTTAAAAAAAAAGTTTTTTTTGTTAAAAAAAATAAAAATAGGTCGCGGGTCAACCTGCGAATTAGCACAATCCAACCAGCTTAACTGGGCCTTACTAAGCTAGGATACTCACGGGTTAGATATTAAATTGTCCTAACTTTTTTTAAAAAAGAATTAAACAACAAATCTACGAGCCTCAACTCGTTTACTCAACTCTACTTATAGAACCAAAATATTATCTTTGAGCATTACGTAATACTAATTGTTGGGTGTTTTTGCCTTTCATTGGGCTTCTGTCTAGCCCATATGAAAGAAGAAATGGAATCAAGAAGAATGCGTGGCAGCTTAGTGAGGTTTGTGAGAGGAGAAATTATAATATATTATGAGAGTAATGCTGTTAATAATTTTATAATCGTTAAATTTGATTTAAATTTTATTAAAAAAATATTTTAAATTTAATTTAATGACATATATGATCATATGGTGTCATATGTTACATTTTAAATGAAATAATGTAATACTTTAAGAGTATCTAAGAGTTTTTCCTGTATGAAAGTTTAATAACAAAAGAAATTTTTAAGTTGATATTGCTTATTATACACACTTTATTTAATAGTTGATATATATAAATATATTTTTTAAAAATAAATATATTTATGATATAAATCATAAAATTTTACACATGTTTAATATTAAATAAATTACCAAAATAAACAATGTATACCTAAATATTTCTCTAATAACCAAGGATTGAGAAGAATATTGAGTAGGTGCAGTGCAGCGAAGGAGGAAAAAACAAGAGGGAACTTTTTTAAAGCTGCGCTGAGGAAGATTTGGGTTCCAAACCCAAGAGCTGAGAGAAAAATTGTTGAGAGATATTGTTTGAGTGAAAAAAAGAATTATGAGAACTTTTGGGCGTATTTGTGGTACGATTTTTGGTAGAGGTATTTTGAGAATAGTGATTATATCCGTTAGAGTATTAAAAATAAAAATTATTATTTATTAATAAAAGACTGTATTTAATGTCACATGACAATTCTTAGTTTTAATTTCTTAAATTAAAAATAAAATATATTATCTATTAATAAAAAAATTACATATAATATCATACGACAATTCCTAATTTCAATTCTATAAAAATCTTTCCAGCCTAATTCTAATTTCTTTGGAACTTCTTGTTGTAAAGTTTTCTTTTTCTTTTACATTTCTTCATTTGCTATGATAGGAGCAACTAAATTATGCCACGTGTCTGAAATAGACGTTGAATTCAATTGCTTTTTCTCGTTTCAGACTCTTTACATAATGTCGTTCTGCTATCCATCAATTTAAAAAAAAAAAAAAAAGCTATACCGTGAAAATGGATAACACGTGGCTTTGTTATTATGCCATACTACATTGCCATAATAATGGCATACTCTTGGGAAAATTCCTTTCATGAATTAGCATTTTATATATTTAATATCATAATGAAAAATATCGCCATTGGATATGTAGATAACCTATATACAATTTCTTAAGTTACTTAGTCAAATTTTATTAGTTGATTTTATAATAATATATCTATAAATAATTTAAAAATTATATATACTGATTTTTTTTTGGTAAAAACATATATATTGATTTTAAATGAATTGATTCTTTATAGAATTTTTATGAAGATTTGGATGACTGAAATATTGGTTATTTATAAATTTATATGGGGATTTAGAGAATTGAGATAAAATAATTTTTTAAAATCAAAATAAAAATTATCTAAAACATCAAATAAGTTAATATGCATAAAATATTAGTTAAAATTATAATTTTATAAGTAAAGAAATAATGAAAAACACATGTAATAAAGAAAAAAATACAACGTATACAGATATAAAAAGATACAAAAAAATTCGTAAAATTCACTTAGTCATAAACTATTATTTTATAAAAGTAGACAAATTAGACGATAAATTAAATACTAATAAAGTTAGTAACATTTTCCTAATAGTTTTAAGGTTATTTGCCTTAGAATAGACGCATCAAATGTACGGTGAAATTATGTCTATACTACTTTTTATGAATAAATATTACTCCCAATTCTGATATAATTTTAACAAATAAATTTTTTTAAAATATTTTATGCAATTATTTTTTTGTCAAAATAAATTTGACAACAACTATATTTTTCTTCAATTTCTTTTGTTATTTGGTGCGGTTTTCTCTTGCTCCACTGCTTCATAAAAAAGGTATATACGAAGCATACATTCACTCATGTTATATTTAAGTGATTATATAATTTATTAATAAATAAAAAATAATAAAATTTAAATGACCATATAAAAAATTCTTCACTTTAATTAATTAAAATATTTATGTGATTATATAATCTATTAATAATGTAAAATAAAATTAGTTATATTAATCACAAAATGTGATTTAATTGACAAACTAAACTTTATATTGATAAATATTACTTGCAATGTAGGATTTGAATATCGCTTAAGCCAGGACCAAACCAATGTTTGAGCGGTAGATGTGTTAATTTAGACAGCGCGCTTGAGCAATAAGAGTGTCAATTTGGGCTAGCCCTTGGGCTGGGCTGGGCCAGACCAATATAATATTGGCTCGGGCTAAAAAATTGTTGGCCCAATTTTCACTACTAATTTTTTTGTTTCCATGATATTCTTTTCAAAAAATAAAGTTCATTTTCTTTTGGAAAAACTACTTTTATGTGTGCGTGTGTGTGTGTAAGTTTTAAGCGTGTATAAGGCATTCACTTTGCCATTAAATATCGCTTTTGTACAACAGTGTTGCTAATGCTACTACTTATCAAATGGACCGAGGACGTGATATGCTAGTGGTCTTGGTGTGGGCTGTGGACGTTGAATGGGCTAAATCAAATGGCAAGCGAAAGTGACTTTTATGAAATGGGGCAAATCAAATGGACTTATGGGATTATGAGAAATGAATGAAATTATGAATTTATAGGAAACATAGCTTGGGCCAACTTATAATCGGGCCGGAGGTCAAAAAAATATTGAGAAAATCATCCAAAGAGTTAACTTATGAAAAATTATTTTCAATTGGTTTGTTTTAAAAATTAAGCAAAATTTCAACTAATTTAACTAATAATTTATATACGATTAACCAATAATTAATCTTTATTTTGATACTTGGTGGTTAACGATATGTAAATTATTGGTTAAATTAATTGAATACTTAGTTAATTTTTAAAACGAACCAAAAGAAATTTTTTTTTTCAAGCTAACCTTTCTAATCATTTTATCAAAAATATTTTGGCAATTTTACTAATCCAGTCTACATTTTTTTGTTATGCTACGCGGGCCAGCCTATGAAACTCAACCTATTTTTACACCTCTATTTACCGACAATTATAGTCTCACACTTAAAAAGTAAGAGTACACTTCCTATTCTTTAAAAATATAATTCTATTTAGCCTTTAGTCCTCACCCACAACTATGCAAAGATGCATAAAGAGGCCACACAAAGAGTGAGAGAGAATAGAGACTTTATTTGATGTATGTTAAGTGAGCTCGTGAGCAAGGGAACTTGCTCCCATGCAATTATACTCTTAGTTGTCAAAACAATTATAAAGAATAAAATCCCGGACAATACCAACTCCCAATACTCTGGAATTTCTCTTTCAAAATTCTGATTCTCCAAAACAATGATTTGGAATTAATAAAACATTGCTGAAGATAGAATTCCCACGCAAGCTCATGAGAATAATATCCCAAATTCCCAATCCCCTCCTCATTCCATAGACCTATTCTACAACGCCTTCAAGTGAACAGAGAAACGACAGTTTCTTCCCATGTGCACTTCTGCCACTGCCATCCAAAACGTCACTGATACCTCTCTGTTTATATCAGACCTACCCAACTCACTACCCTAAAAGAAGACAAAGCAAAACCGATCGCTTTTAAACCCTCTTACACTGTTACACAGATATAGCACCTCGTTTGCCTTATATTATATCATTCATTTCTCTTCCTTTCCTTGTCACATGCAAAATTGAGAAAAATAAATGCCAAAAACCCCTCAAATCCTTAAAGCAATGTTCATTCTTTATCCTACGAGGGAATTTAAATGTTGGGTATGACTTAAATTCTTCAATATATATATATATATATATATATATATATATATATATATGAAAGCTGTGTTTCAGGTACAAAAACCCATTTAAGTCAAAGGGTGTTCCATCAAATTCCCATTGAAAGTAACGATCAGAAAGAAGTACCCAGAATGATCGCCTTGTGTCCTGCAGCGATTTATGCAGCAAACTTGACTACCTATGGTTAGGGTTCTTAGGGGAGTTGGAGTTCACGCTTCATTCTTTATAATTTAGGGCTTGTCATTAAGTGGGTGTATACCTAATTCATACATACAGAAGAAGAAACAAAAATTGCGTTGTTAGGGCCTATGAGTCGTGATGGGATAATATTCTCTTTGTGATTATAAAAAAGTAAAGCATAATATCATAGCCAATTTTTTAAATGGGTTGATTCCGGAGTAGGTGGCATGTTTTGGAGGGATTGAGAAGAGAGGGTGCTAGGAGGAAGAGAAAAAGGTGAGAGAGAGAATGCAAGCAAATGGATTTATGTGTAAGGGATACTAACTGCAACAAATCTGTAGGTGATGAATAATACAAAGTAAAAGGGAATCAATGTTGGGATGTATCTGACTTTATGTGGCTTTGAAAAGCTCAATCAGTGTGTTTTATGGGTTAGTTTAGTTATCTGTCTGATGGAATGTCAGTGAGGTACTGAATGGGAAATGAGCTCACGATATTCCATGCAGTTCTTAGTCAGATCTTTCACCCCTTAAACCCCACACACATGCCCTAATCTCAATACTTAAACTAACAATTTTCCATACACAATACAGTATCCATCTCTTTCATATTCTCAAACAAACATTTATAAACACCCACTCATCTCTGCCCGAATATCAGAGGTATGCATTCGAAGTTGAGACTTCAAGTACAGTTGCCCACATGCAGAATAATGAACTAGACTACAAGAACATGTTATGTTCTCTTCCAAATAAACAAGTCTTGCTTGAATAAGTTCTGTTAATTAACAATGGAAATAGAAATCTTCTGTGAAACTAAATTTATGGCTCAAGAAAGATATTTTGGTAGGCATAAAGATAAAGTAAAGAAATTAAATTACATGGGAACCCTAATTAACTTTACAATGTAAACTAATAGTAATAAGCAATGTATAAGTTAAAATTTCTCGGATGATACTATAATATGTTGTACAATTTCAAAGTAAAGATTGGAGCCACAGACACTATCTTTTTCGGTATCTAATACTTTTACAAGATCGATCCTATTAAAAATAGATGGAACCATCAATTACAGTGTCATGTATTCTGTTATTCAAAACGATCCACCATTTGGCCACTCTATCTAGGAAGAGGAAGTTTACAAGCTTGTCTATGATTGTAATACTTCTATTATCACAGATCCAGTCAAACTTGATAACCTTCCTTATAAGGTATTAAAAGAAGTAAACAAACAACAAGAGTGAACATAACAGAAGAAATTTATATTCATTAACAGTGGGTTTTCTATATATGCTACTATACCTTGGGCCTGTAACCAAGCCTTAGCTCCAGATCTAGCTCTTCTATGGTGCTAGGGCAAAATTCAAACATCTGTGACTGCATATGATGTCTATCAACTGAACTTGATTTGGGGAAGAATGGAATTGATGGAGCATCTGTTTTCCTCTTCTTGAAACTGATATCTGCCTCTTCAGTCTCATACTCCAAAGGTGGGTGAGCTCGACAGACAAACAAGTTCAAGCTCACAGCCACATCAGTTTTATCATTATCCCCCTTACCCCTACACCCAGAATCCAATCCCTTTGTGATTTTCTCAACATCAGCCTCAGGGTTGAACTCACGTGAATATAATTTGTCTTCAGCTAAATTTGACCAGGAGTTAGAAGAACGGACAGGGGAAATCTTATGGCATCCTTGTAAAATAGAAGACTTATAAAGTGGAATCATGGTTTCCTCTCTGCAGTTCTCATTAATTGATGGAGCTAAAACCTTAGAAGGTGAAGCAAGAACAGCAGGATCAGAATTAGGGTTAGTGTTATAAGCCAATCCACAAAGAGAAGATGGGTATAGGTAATCCAAAGAGGTAAAAGGACTTTGAACTGGATTTTGGGGGTGACTTTCAAGGCCATGATTCAAAATCTCATTTTGGGGGCTAGAAGGCTGCTTTAGTCTTGCTCTATCCCGTCTATGAACATTCATATGGCCACCTAGCGCCTGTGCTGACCGGAACTCTCTTCTGCAAAAACTACAAGAATATGATCTTGGTGGCCATATGCAACCAGGACCAGCTGCATCTTCTGCAAAAGCTTGTTCTTCCCATGAGTCATCATATGAAGGGTTGGTTGGTGAAGTTAGATTAGAGCTCACAGAGTACTTCCTCTTCGTCCACGTCCAACATTGACCCTGCTCCATTGTGATACAGACCAGAGAGTACCTCCACCTTAATTCAGGAAAAAAAGGATTTAGAGAAGGGGAGGTGGATGAAGATGGTGGAGGATGTGATCCTATATCTATGCAGGGAATTGAAAGCTACATGAAGTCTACTATGCAAGGAGCTTATAGATAGATGGCTTAGGGGGGAGATTTGTGTGGAAGGCGAAGTGGTGGGTACTCTACCTTGCCTGTCTCAGTGTATAGCTAGCTTTTTTTGGCTTTTCTGGTTGGCTTCCAACGCAGTCAATCAGACATCAGAATGAATACTCTAAGTTCCCGTTTTTCCTGCGTTTTCTTTGTGAGGGGAAGCAATGCAGCAATGGCTTAGAAAATTACTGATGTGGGTCCTAAATTGTCTTACATAAGATAAGATGTAAGGTGGCTACAGAGTACACACTCAAATGAAGAAATCTGACTGAAATCTCCTCAGGGAGATCCAGCAAAGTGGTACCATTGGGTTTTTGTTGTCCAGAAAACATATGGGTCCTTGTTGTAAAAAATTAACTCTCTCAAAAACTTAAACTATTAAGTGAAGGTTCATGAACTCACGCAAGAGCCCTGGCCCACTTTACATTGTGTAGAAATACAACTTTATTTATAAGTATGGAGGGCGGCAAAGATCAAAATTCTAACCACTTAGTCATAGAGGTTCTTATACTATATCAATAACTAATTTTCTCAAAAGATATTAGTTGGAGACTTATGAATGATCTTAAACTCATGTGTCCATTTAATATATATATATATATATATATTTGATACCACGGTGGTAATGAGGTTTGAACCCGTGACCTTCAACTATCCAATCCCCTCACTACTAGTCAACTCTTAGTGATTTCTTTTAAAGTATTATTATTATTATTATTATTATTATTACTATTATTGACGGGCACTATGTGTTTCGACAATATGCATTTTATATTTTTATTTTTGAATAAGATAAAAAGTTAATCACATTTTTAAATTTTTTTTAATAAGATAAAAAAAAATGAGTAAATAAGGAGTGTTTGAAATCAATTATAACTATAGGAAAAGAAGTTGAGGGGTGTTTGTAGGGTGAGAAATTGAAGAGTGTTTATAGGTAATTGTAATTGCTAAGTAAGGGTATTTACAATTTAATCTTTTTTATATTTGTGTTTAAATAAATAATAATGGCATTTTGAGAATAACAAAGTTGGATACTAAAATGAGAAATCCCTTTTATAATAGTATAAATTATTTCATGCATGATAAACATTTTCCAATATGCTCAATTAGGGGCGTTTATGAGTTAAGTTATGCTAAATTTAGAGTATTTTTGGACCTAACCAACTCATGAAAAAAGTGGGTTGGATTGAGAAAGTTTTCTTCTTCAACCCAACCAAACCTGACCTGCATGTGTTAGTTGGGTTGAGTTAAACCCGTAGGTTGAACATACAAAACAAAATTAACTTGTTTAAATTTAAGTTGAAATCTATTAGGCACAACATAACATGATGAAGTCCCCAAACACATGTCTTAGCCAATGACCATATGAAGCATTCATTACATATAAATCAAAGTCTTAATCCAAATACATGTACTAGCTAATAAGACAATAGTCATAACATAAATGAATAAATCATAATCCACTAACCATTTAGTAGATGATCCTTGAATTGTTTGGTGAGATTGCATACTAGTTGTTAGAGTTAGAGAACTTTTAATTTGAGACCCATCAATGTCTTTAGTCAAATATCTCTTTTATAGATAAAAGAAGATCTTTTTTATATATAAACAAGTTGAATGACATTGTTGGGTCTCAAAATGACATTATTTCATTAATGACAAATTTTTTTTAATAAAATGTGGTTTGGGTTAAATTCAGAGTGTCAAAACCTGCGATCCAACCCAGGTTCAGTAGGTTTAATAATTTCATACTCAACCCAATTTGTAGAACGAAATCCAACTATTCATGAGTTGAGTTAGGTTAGTTTGTACAAGTTTATGGGTCGACCCGAACAGCTCAATCCTATGTTTAATTTTCCATGACAACATGTGTGATTTTAGAACTTGGTAATTCACAACACTTGCTTGTTTTGTGGAAAAAAAATGTGAAGAGAATTATTGATTGGAAATCTTGGGGATTTAGGGTGAAAAATATATTAATTGTTGTTTCGTGAGATACTATTATTTTAATGTAAATATACAAGAAGGATAATGATTTTAAATTGTTGCTTTTGTCTTGTATGGCTTGGTTTGTTAAGCATATACATACTGGCATGCTGGTTTTTTCTTTTTTCTTTTTTTACATTTTTTGTTCTTTGAGATACCAATCAATACGAATAATTGATATATTTTTCTTAAGTTTGATACAGCAGTGAGGAAAGATGCATCTCTCCAGAACTGAGGAAAATGACCTTAGATTGTCACAATTACTATTCATAGCGATGGTCATGAAGTGTATTTCACTGCAATGTAACAGAGCACACTGATCGATTATCAGCACATTTTTTAATTACAAAAATTCGAGAGAACTCTTCCATAAAATGTTGTCTAATGCTTGTGAAACACCATAATATTCTTCTATAAATGTTTTGTATGAATGTTATTGTAGTCCTTTAATTGTTAGCTTTATCCACATGTACGTTGATTGTCATAATATTTCATTATGAGTTAATAAGCACCCTTTTACTTAATAAGCATTTCACAGCTGTTTTATAGTAAATTTGACCAAACACCTTTTTACTTAATAAGCATTTCACAGTAACTTTTATTACATTTTTATGAAAATAACCCTTCTGTAATAATTTTTTCACAGCCTGCAGCACAATAGCTTGTAGAAAGCTACAGCATTCACAAAGTGGGATTACATAGATACGACTAATTAAATACATTTCAATTACTACTTTGAGGTCTTATCAGGCTAGACAAGAAAGTGAAAGGGCAAGCATGAGTAAGTAAACTAGATCTACCATTTTTTTAGCAAAGTGTAGTAACTAGCAAAGATAAGTTATTACAAGACTACCAGTTAAGGTGCTAGTGATACTTAATCAAAATCAACCATTATGATAACTGATGTCGCCTCATAAATATAACCGACAATATAGGTTGTATATTGTTATATCTTGGTTACTGGAGCTCCAATCGACCTATGAATCGAACACACATCGAAGTATCAAAGGTAGAAAATTTTAGACGCCTAAATGAAAACGATGGTGCACCAAACATTTTCCACTCGGTGAACTAGCTCATTCTGATCTTATTCTTTGTTTTAACAGTTTTTAAGTACAAAAATAGAACACTGTTACAGTAAAGCTCATACATTTTCTTATTTTACGTTTAAGTAATTACATCTATACTAAGAAAAATATTGACTTGATGAACTATGCGGCAAATGAATGGACAAAGATATCTTCAAGTTAATTTAGGAGAAGCCAATTTATTCATCATATTTGTTTGGTAGTAGCCATCCTACACGAGAGACAATGGCAACGGGTGGCTTAAGAGAGTTGGTGGCTTAAAGCTAAACTTTAATATGAGATCTTTAACTTATTTAATAAAATTCATATAAAATTTTATTTAAAATTTATTTTTCTAGCTTTTTAAGATGCTAAGTTACTAACACTTTTCAATGAAATTGTATTGCTTCAATGCTTCTCAGCAAAAGATAGAATAATTTTGCTTTTTGACTCAAAAAAAAAATACAAGGTAAGTTTAGGTGTTATTAAAAATAAGAGTGAAAAAAGCAAAAATCAAAGACAAATGAGGTAGAAGAAGATAGTCAGCACTTTATATAGAAAAGCAAAAATCTCTACAACCTCAACTTTTTTAAGTATTCTGATTTGACAAATTAAAAAAACTTTACTATTCAGTTAAAGACTAATCTTTGTTGTAGGAAACAATCAAGAAAATAAGAGCAAAAAAGATTAAAAAACACACTTGATTTTATGAGGAAAAAAATTGAACATTATGTGTTGGAAAGATAAGATATAAAGAGAGATAACTGGTAAACTACTTAAAGAGTAGTTAAAAATAAATAAAATAAGAAAAAAGAAGGCATTGTGAGAAAGTGATAAGGTTATAGTTCACTAATTAGTATGAATGAGAGAGAATAAAATTTATTAACATTAAGTTATAAAAATTAGGAGCCTTAATTTATCACAAATAAATATAATAAATATATAAATTATATATATAATATTATTAAATTATGGGACCTAAAAGTTTGAGAAACTCAAGCAAGGGGTTGAGTGGCTTGCGATTGAGCCGGCCTAACAATGGCAAATGTACGCTGGGAAAGAAAATAATGCCTTCAATAAAAAAAAAATTGTTTTTGTTTTTGTTTTTAAAGAAAACAAAAAGCAAATATTCGGGAAACCTAGTTCAATAATTGAATAGACTATCCCTAGCTTGTTCTATCCATTTTTTTAGGCTAATCAATGGTCAAAATGATACCCTAATTTTCATAACAAGTAATCTGAACTTAGAGTTGCTTAATAGTTATTGAGCCATAAACAAAATAAAAAAGTGTTTGTTACTTAATGGGCAAAATGACACCCTGAATTTCATCAGATATGTGAATGGAAAACATTGTAAAACATTATAAAAGATCAAATTGATGTTTTTGGTACTTTTTCATAGCATTCCCTTACTATCAAATGATGCAATAACTATTTACTTTATTCTCTTTTATGTTTAGATTTAATTTCTATCCACTGTCAGTGTAAAGTTTTTTTTATACTGTTTTCTAATCATGTATTGACACATCATTAAAAGAGTTAGATTTTCTAAATAGTTGTTGTGATAGTTAAACTCTTTTAATGATTTGGTGACACATGATTAAATGACAATATAAAAAATTTTTACACTGAAAATAGATAGAAATTAAACTCTTTATGTTTTCAGTGAGGAAAGTCCTAAAAAGATTCCAATTGGATTGTAGCTCTTGTATTCCATATGCCGCCCAATGGGCGTAACGCAGAAAGATGAAGAGAAACTTGGTAGATGTACTCAATAAGAATCAAAGAATTGAAGAAAGTATAGTCTTTGGTCATCAGCAAATTGCGTGTCTCAACTAATTAGCAAATGAGTCTGAGTGATGCTACTTAGACTAATTTCTTACAACTGGCTTCCAAATATATTTCTTTTTTCCAGGTCTAAATTTGTAGCTCACCCGAGAGGCTTATTGTTTTCTTCCCAATTAAACAAACTAGCTAGTACAAACGATTATCAAGTCATGCTCAAGCTAAAAGTTAGTGTTAACAAATTTTTAAAGTAATTATTATCTTGCAATAATTTGAAGCTCCACAAGAGTTCACTCTTAACAAGAGAGCATTATTGCATGTTTTTGCTAATATTATTTCCCCATTTTTTCAACTTCATTTAATTTCTATAATATACGTACTAAACAAGGTTGAAGTCTAGGTTTCTTCTAATTAATCACTAAATGTACCTTATCAATAGTGCTCTGGTTGATTTCTTCTTTGATGCTATGGGCTAACCATTTTAGAGCCGATTACATTGCAAACAGGTGGTCTAAATGTATGCCAAAAGGGAAGCGATGTAAGTGCTCTCCTGATAACTACAAGGAGTTCACAGCGTTTGCTTTATGGAGATTGGGAAAGGAAGAATGATGTGGTGTTTAATGAGAAGGATCAGAGTGAAAGATCTCCGCGAAAGGAATTCCAAGAGGCTATGACTTATATTTCTTGATTTGTTTAGCGTCTTGTCTTGTACATTCCATTGGTTCGTACTTCAACTTTTAGTCTTTTCTTGTACCATTATTTTCAGTCTTGGTTGATGATCTTACAATAATATTTCTACGGGTGCCTAAAGGAAGCTAAAGAAAAGAATAAAAATAGAGTAATGTTATATCCTTGAACATTTTTCTAATTAAAGAAAACAAAAAATATTAAATAAAAAAGTATTTAATATCTTAAAAATTCAAAAAACAGTTATGTCACATTTGATATATATACGGAATGATTATTCTATAGAATAAGAATGAAATTAGAATGGAATGAAATATGCTAGAATGTAATATGATCATTTTCAGTCCACAGTTTAGTAGCTCTCAAGATAAAATGACATTCCAATTCATTCTATTATTTGGTACATAAAATCAATGTGGAATGTAATTAAATTTAATCAAAATGACATAAATACCTCTCTTGAGAAAAACAAAGAACGTTAAATTTTCTCATTTAACTTTTTTATATAACTTAATAACAAAAAAATGTTGTCCTTAAAAAAGAGCAAACACTATTTTATTGTGAGAAAAATTTAAATGTGTACAATGTTTTGGATAAGAAACTTCATACTTTTTTTATAATATTTTCTTTGTGACACTTTAGATAATAATTGTGTTCCACCATATTATTATACTTTTAAAATAATTTTTTAATATATGTCCATTATAATTATTTATTTTAAATTTAACATGAATATTTTAAATTAATTGCAAGACAAGAAAGGTAGATTAGGATAGGTTAAAAACAAATTTGGTATTTTCATAAGATATATTCAATAAAAGGTAATAATTGTCATTCTATAAAATAAATGGGAGTATGTTGGGAAAAAGAAATTAAATATTATTCCATGGAGTATGGAATTATCAATCCCACCTCTCTAGGAGGGAATGTTGATTCCTAGTTCTATAAAATGAGACATAAAATAGAATCAACATTCTATACTTTTTCCTACAAGAAAACATGGAAATGCCCATTCATGAAATAAAGCAAAGAATGGAATCACCCTTTCGTGTACCAAAAGTAACATTAATACTTTCTTCTTTGACTAATTAGGATCATTATTAGGAGAAATTATTAAGAGGATATGGAATTATTCATAAAAATAAAATGTTGTAAGTATATTTTTAGGTTAATTTTTGCGTCAAAAGAGATTAAGTTTTCAATATTAAAGGTGCAGTTCTATATTAACTTAGTATATTTATGAGAATTAATTCTCTTTTAAGTGTTGGAAATAACTAAGACAAAAAGTTCACGTCTTTAACCGCTAAACCAATCCTCTTGGATTGAGCACTTAAAATTTTGAGTTCATGCCCACTGCATTTTTTTATAATTAAATTGAGGATGGAAGAAAGAAATAAAAAAAAGTATTAATAATGATAATAAAAAGGTAAATAAATAGACGAGAAAATAAATAGGAGAAAGAAAAGTTCCCTCTTGATTACTACTTCTTAAGTCTCTTGTAGGTAAACATCCCTCTTAAATAGGTCAAATTGATGGCATGGTCATGGCGCCAAAACCAGACGGTACAGGTTTGCAAAATAATAAAAGCAATGTAAAATTATAATAAGAGTACAAATATGGAATATATTTTTTTACCATCACCTTGTCTTTTTGCCTATTTAAATTTGAAAATATCAAATAGGTGTACAATATGATTTTATCTGAAATTACAGGAATTTGAGTGTGAAAACACATGAAATTTTTTTCATTGAATTTTAAAAGTAATAATTAATTAACAAATCACGAAATTTCAGAATAATTAAATTAGTTCTAAACCAAAAAATAATAATAATTGAATTTGTTTGCTTCTTGCTGCAGTTAAGACGTATCTGTTATTCTTTCCCCCGGTATTAGACAAATTAGAAAAGACGCATACCTGCTTCATACATTATCTATTTGTTTCGGTGGTTGTTTCATACATTATATTTATCCTTTACAATGACATAGCTCCTCTATTTTATTAAAATATATATTACCTCTAAATTGTCCTGTTCTAGCTCCAAGATGTTGCTTAAAGTGTCTTCATTCTCTCTCCTTGTGTGTTTTTTCTGTCCCTTTAAATTTAATGCTTTCAGTATCTTGAGCTTAGCTCCCTTCTCCCTCCCTTGAAATCCCTTTTAAAGGTTGCTTCTAAGTCTCACCCTAATAGTAATGCCTCTATTGTCCCAGCATGTCAAGTACCTAAAAAAAAAATTTAATGCTCTCATTTTATTGTTTATTTATAGAATTTAATTTTAATTCACTGTCAGTATAAAGTTTTTTTACACTATCATTCAATCATGTACTGACACATCATTAAAAGAGTTAGACATTTTAGGTAATTATTATGATAGTCAAACTTTTTTAATGATTTGACAATACATGATTAAATGACAGTATGAAAATTTTTTACACTGACAATGGATTAAAATTAAATTTTTATTTATATATATATATATATATAGAGAGAGAGAGAGAGAGAGAGAGAGAGAAAATGCTATAATCAAGAAAATTGAAGACTTTAGAATCAATTTGATCAGACACAGATTGGGATCGCTTCGGATAATGGGCGTGCGATATGACACTAGGTGACCTAGAAATAGTAAGATTTGAATCCCCCATGCATCTCCAATTTTATTCATTCAATATGTTTATAATTTGTTTGCTTTTATGTTTATTATTAAAAAGCACACAGATGTATATGTATAAAAAATTTTAAAAATTAAATTATTTTTAAAAGTAGAAAGAAAGACAAAGAAAAAGTTAGAGAAGAAACCGAAGACAGATGAAAGAAATGTGATGGGAAAAATGTATTAAATGGAGGAAAAATAAAATGTATGAAAAATAAATAGAAAATTCCATAAATTTTATTATTTATTAGTTATCTTTTAAAAGTATAATAAATAGTGAAATTACATATTTGTATTTAATTTGAAAATTAATTATAAGATAATAATATAGAATGTTTAAAAGTTATTTTATAATTTTTTATCTGAAATTTCTCTTTTTATTTATTATTAATAATAAATATGCCATATATGCATTTTTTTAATTTCTCTGTAGTGGAATTTTTTTTACAGTTTTATGTTTCCCAAATTATTAAGCAACACATGTGAGACTTCAAATTTTTGCCTTAATATATTGATGACTGTCCATAAAATATCTTAGCGTCTAGAAAAGGAGAAAAGATAGTTTGAAGAAAAGGTGTCGCGTGGTAGGGTCATTATTTCAATTAATTAGAACATATTAGTTATTTTATAAAACAATGCAAAGACAAACTTAGGTGCAACTAGAACTTTATTTTAATCCAACTTTGCTATGTATGCGCCTTTGATAGTGTTGTTCATAGTAAACGTCACCAGCAAATTACATGCCATGCAACTATGCAAGTAGACAACTTTTAACTCTACTTACATTCCAAGTATGAAAAAATGACTAATATTCTTATCAAGTCTTAGTCGTACGCAAAAGCTTTACAATCCATTCGAGGTTACTAGTTTTTGACTGTGAGTTAACATTCTTTTCAAATGATGTGAATCTAAATCTCTATTTAAATGGACTTATTCAATAGGTAAATTAGTGGCAACCCACATGTCGTGTAAGGTTTGTTCATATTCTTTATATAATTTAAAAATTATTTATTATGTATGATGTGTAGGTAAAAACTAGAAAAGGAAAATAACATGATGCTAATATAATTAAAATGATGAGAAATTTAAACACATAAATAATAATTTAAGATAGTGTGACACAAAATCTTAAAATAATACAACATATATTTATAGCTAATAACTTGACCAATTAGTTCCTAAAACTTGTAAGACAAGAAGAAATTACAAGAAATAAAGATAAAGTACTTGTTAAATATTAAGCATGGCACTAGGTTAAGGTATGGGTATCTCATTTTCTTTAGGACAATTCATGCTCCCATAGGAAACTCAACAGTATCAAGGTGCAATGGGTCATAGGCGTATTGCTCCCAAGATACAACAACCTAACAATTATGTTGTTCTTCTCCCAACTTCTGCACAAGAAAGAAGATATGACTCTCTTCCACCCACATCTTTTCTCTACCCAAGTAATACGAACAATATAATGTAGTTTACATATATTTCACATATCATTATATGTTAATCTTGCACAAGACTTGTCTATATATAGTGAGGGAATGAAGTATGTAACATTCAC
Organism: Styphnolobium japonicum; assembly: GCA_023212625.1. Lineage (NCBI taxonomy): Eukaryota > Viridiplantae > Streptophyta > Magnoliopsida > Fabales > Fabaceae > Styphnolobium > Styphnolobium japonicum. Next base: position 21,665,776 of record JALBWW010000014.1, read on the forward strand.
CTATAATAGCCATTTAACATATAATATAAAAGCATTTATATTCATTTAACAAATATAATGACTATGTCACTTATATAACCATTATGCACATAAAACACATTTCAAAGGTCTAATGCATGCCTTATGACCTTCTTTTCTTTATTGCCTGGGTATCCTCACGCCTTTTTTGGTGTGAAACTAATCTTGTTGGGAATATTAAAGTTATCCATCTTCACAAATTTTTTTTCATGAGCTTGAACTCATAACATTACAGAAGTCTCTCAACTACTAAACTCAAGCTTACCACTTGAGCCACTCCTTGTGGGTTGCCTTATGACCTTCCAATTCTATTTAACCAAAAGGTAAGTATGTCCCTTTCATAATATAATTAGTTTTTAAAAGTGATTAAAGTAAACATTGGTTTTAATAAAAGAATTATTTTACAACAAAAATCATTAAGAGTGAACTGGTAGTGAGGGGTTTCAATAGTTTGCAAAATGTTATAAGTTCAAACCTCCGTACCATTATTATACAAAAATAACAAAAAAATGGTACAACAATATAAGTATTATTAATGTTAATTTCGGCATATGTAGTTCACCTTCCGATTTAGTTAAATTTGTTCTTTGACAACAAAACTAAAAAAACTCACGATGAAATCTTTACAATTCAATAGACAATTATTTAGATACACATACCTGTTAGCTTGAAACCTTATCATGAATGTATATGCACTTGGTTGTAATAAGAAGCGACCACGCAAGTAGTAGTTATTACGACTAGCTAGACAAGTATCCGTGTATTATCATCCACAAATCCCTTGTGTTCCCTACTTAATTGTATTAGTGCGACTTCCTTTCAAACCATTTGACGATTCATCCCCGAGTGAGAATTTGTTTACATAGCACTATCAATTTGTATTTTAAAAGGGATAAGAGGAAACATCAACAATATAATAATATATGGTATATTGAATAAGATTTGAATGATCTATAATAGTAATAGAGAAAGGACCTTCCTATTTGGAGGTATCTTAATCTGATTTAGATTGGTGAATAAATTAGAAGAACTGGTCCGCTCTAGAACTGACCAATTTCTAACAAACACGGCAATTGAAAGAAAAATGAAATTATTCTTAACTGTTTCAAGGTAGTTTTTGGCTTACGTGCTATTTGTGAAATCTTTCTGTATACAACAAGTTATATGAAGGATTAGAAAATTGGGGAGAAAACAGAATGGGGATCTGTTTGGCATGATTAAAGTAAGGTTTTAAATTGCTATCATAGTCAAGTAATAGTTATGTTGTGGTTGTTGTGACTGAAAAAAATGAGTAAATACAGTCATGAGAAATAACAGCAAAATGCAGTTGTAATAACTCACAAAACTACAATATTATTATCAAAATTATAATTGCGGACAGCAATTTAAAAATTAATCAAACAGCTGATGGTATTGTATTCTAGTAACATAAATTTCTTAGAAAAGACTTGATTCGGATTTCAATTTCTAGAAAGAAGAATTAAAAGTAGTTATCTAGTATACTACATTTGTTTTGGATGATATAATCGCTCAATTTCTTAGAACATTCATTATACTCTCTATTTATCAAAGACAGAACCTGACTTAATCATGGAGGCTCTTTCCCAAAGAAGTTCTAGTTATACTCTAGCAATCTCAGTATACTTTCTCCTTACACGAAATCAATTAGTGACGATGGAGCAAAATTTCATCATCAATAGGTAGAAAGTGGATGTACCTCTTCATTTGGAATCCAAATTGTTCTACTCTTATTTGGTACAAGAAAAATGAAAAAAAAATAAAAATAAAATAAAAAGAACCTTATTTTTATTTTCCATCATCTCTGTGAAGCACCAAGAGCGAAAGTTAATTAAAACTTTTTCATTTTCTAATCTTTTTCACTTCTACTACATCAGATATGCTTAGTATAACTAAATTCGCGGCACAGGGCTGCACTAATTATAGGTTGTGCGCACGTGTTGAAATGTTAAACCCATGAATCATAAATGTAATACTAACTTGATTGGGCCAATAAACTCTCTCCAGTGTCACTTATTCTTGGCACCTACCTATATAGTAGCAAGTTCTTGAACCAACAATTGGTAGTGGAGTCGATGTCTCATGTTTAATTTCCAGAAAGACACAACAAGTTCTTGACCATGTAGGCTAACATATTGTCTTAGAAAGACCCAAGAACATTAGGTAAGAGTTAGATTAATGGAGCACTCGTGTTGGTGTACTCAAGTAAATATAGTTATACTCGTCTTTTTTTAAAAAAAACTTACACTCGATCGGTTTTTGATATAATTGATGCTTTGATACTTGATGAATACTAGCTACAAAATCTATTGTGCATGATTAATATGTGCTATGCTTTTTTTTGAAAATAAACATCATCTAAGAATTAAGAAAACAATTTAATGTATAGAAGAATTTTCTTTTGGGAAGATCATCTAAATTATCACTAGCACACTTGGCAAAATTAAAGAGGTATCACTCACCTTTGAAAAGTTAAAATATCATTGTCATCGGAGCTCATTTTGATTATTCTATCATTAGAACTTAATCTGTCATTAAAATTGTATGACATTAAAGCATAAGGAAAGATATGACGTGCAAAATAAATTCACAAAAATAAATAAATAAGGAATGAAGCAAAAGAACATAAGTGGTTCAACAACTTAATTCTTAAAATTAATTTTTTTTAAATACTCCAAGCAATTAAGCCCACAGATTAATCCCTTCATTAATAAGAAGAAGCCAATGCAGGCTGGCCCAAAACAATGGCCCAATTCCATAAAAAAAATATAAACACAAATAAAAAAATTGTAATCAAAATAGAAATGATTTTTTTTTTCAAATTGCATTTTAAAGTCAAATGGCACAATTTCAAGAATATTGTTTTTTTTTATAGAAAAATTAAACTCAAATCGTATAAATGCTTCTTGTGAACTTCTCAATATTAAAAACAAGATTAAATTAATCTGTAAGCTTATGTACTTTTTAAAATTTATAAATAAGTTTTTATAATTTAAAATTTATAAATAAGTTCTTATAATTTTAAAATATTTTTAATTGAATCCCTGGAAGGCTCCGCTCCAACTGTAGGCTCACAATTCAAGATTCTATTAAATTTTAAAATGTTGTTTTTAAGAATTCATTTATAATTTTTAAAATATAAAAATCTATTTAAAAATTTTCAAAAAAAATAAAGACATACAGATTAATTTAATCTCAATTCAACTATGCCAGCGATTAGTTGGGTTTTGAAAAGAGAAAGAGAACTTCGCCGTGTGAATCGTGAAACTCAGTAGTAATATATTACAAAGAACTAGAAAAGTTGCTTAAAACGAATGAGGTATCGCGGAAGGGGAAATTTCTCCCAAATCCACCAATCTCAAGCTCCTACTCAGCGATCAAAGGTAAGGATCAACACTCTTTCCTCTTTATTTCTCCCTTCCTCACTCTTGTTTGTTTGTTTATTTATTTATTTCTTATTTTTTTGTGATTCTACCCTCAAACAAAGACACACCATAATGGCAAATTACAGAACACAAATATATACCAACAAGTAGTTAGTTAGCATAGTAAATTACTCTAATTTCAAGTATTGAGTCAAAGACTTAATTTTTAGAATTATCATTGTTAGAATAATTTATAATTATTATACTCTTATTTTCGAACAGAATTAGTCTTATACTCATAAATCAACGATAAATAAAATGCAAAGCTAAATGGGAAGGTAATATACCTGCATGTTTGAATCTTTTCTTAAGGTGTGAATTTTGTGGTAGAGGTGCAGGTAAGTCTCTGAAGTGTGGGTGTCGAGGCTTTGGAATTTGCTCAAAGCAAAAAAAAAAAAAAAAATCTATTGACATTTTCCTTGTAGAGGGTATAGTTTTTCTGGCTCTGTATTTTTTTTTTTCCCCTCTTCTGTTTGTTTACTAGCTGTACATTTTATAGCCCAAACTTAAGGTCATTCTTGTCGAAATTATTGGGTATCACATCCTCAATCAACTTCTAGGTTGAAAATTCTAAAACAATTAGAATCAATCTTTCCAAGTTTAAAGCTATGAATATTGAATGCTTAATCATTTATGTCCCAAATCACCATCATCTATCGGGCAATCCCTGAAGCCCCATAATTTCAATCTCAAATCACCATCATCAATGAGCATTGTGATATTTGATCTCAAAAAAATTTCCCATTGTTTTCCTTATTGTTAATTGCATTTTTTATTTTTTTCTTGTTTATTAATTTTAAGAAAACAGGGCTTGTACTTGATAATGGATATCAAACCTAAATTTATTGTGATACAAGGTCTAATGATAGAAATAAAGATTTTTTATTTTTATTTTGACAAATTGAGCTAACAGTAGTTAGTTACTGAACTCACTTTTTTTGTTTGCTTTCTTTGGTTACGTCGGCTCTCAATTTTAGATGATCTCACTTTGAATAATTTAACATTTAGCTGTTTCCCCTGGTGGCCGCCCATGAAAAAACATTAACTTTCCTATAGTTACCGATCTCATCCTTTCTCCCACATATTATGTTATTAAGTCAGCAATGATGCTCATAAATCTCTATTATTACTGCTCTTCGTACAGAAAACTTCTGAAGGGGAAAAGGCTATGGATGCTATAGTGTCTCAAACACCTGTCGGTCCATGACAGAGCCTAAAGAGATATCAGCTCTGGTTGTTTTTCTTTGCCTTCCGCCTGCTTCATACATCACTTGACAGATTATAACTGCAGATGGGGTTACACAATTTAAATTGTTTGGCCACAGTTTTAAACTAAAATAAGTGTGTGTGTGTGTATATATATATATATATATATATATATATATAAATTCTCGATCGCCCAAAAGTTAGTATTATACTTCAAGGGCTATGATTTTTGCATTATAACTTCCATTCCATTATGTTTACATCATTTTTAATATTTATACCAAATCCGTCACGGTCCTTAAATAAATATGTGGTTTATGCACAAGCTCATTAATTTCTTTGGAAGAATTCGATCGTTGTCCACTAATATCTGAATATTACTGATGCGTGGCTTAATACACACATATTCAACGCTTTTATTGTCATTAAATTAGAATAAATCTTGATAATTGCATATCATTTAGAATATTTTTGTTTTTAGGATTCATTAATTTCTCTTGATTTTGAACAAGATGTATTTGGTTAAGTAATACTTGTAATTGAGATGTGTGGCTAAACTCCTTTTGGTTGAAGGATGATGAAATCATAGACTTGATATGTAAATTCAATTGTTAAATTTGGTACTCTATGATTCTATCTGACAATTATTCATGCCTTTCTGTGCTTATTAATTTGAATGATTACTTGTTTAATTAGGCCGATTGGCTAATTGATTTAGTATCATTTGATTGTGGATTTGCTATGAGTGTTTGCTATAGTGTTTTCTAGGTAAAGGCATAACCTAAGTCAATTAATTCCGGTGTGTGATTGATGCTTAGAACAAATGGTTTTCTCTGCGTAATGCAATCTTTGATTTAATTTGTGAACGGTTGTTGTGAATTTTATCAAAGATTATTGTTTAATTGTAGTGGTTGCTCAATTAGCTAATAACTAATGAAAACAAAGTTTATTCTCACATTTGCTAATTATCAATAGTCTCTTAGAGTACTGAATAAATTGAATTGCATATCTTTAGTTCTAGTGGTGGATTTACTCACTTAACTATATTTCATCAATTGATTTCTTTGTTGCTGAAAGTATTCTGTTAGTTGTTATTCCATTTTCAATTCAGTTTATCCAAATAAAAAACCTCTATTTTATTTTGGAACTAAATTTAGTACTTGGTTAAGTAATTCAATCTCACTCGCTCTCTGTAGATCGACCCTTACTTGCGCTACCAACGGTAGATTATTGTAAGGTTTTATAAATTTGGTAGAACTTCACAACAAATATTTTCATACTCAACCACACCAATTACCACGTGGTATTAGAATATAGCCACTTTTTGAAACTCTCAAAAGCTAACATTCTAATATATCAGAGTAGGTATTCAAAAATAATCTTTAAGAGATGAGATCTGCTTGATAGACTTACACTTTTTAATTTTTTGTTTTTTTACAGATATTGAGTTTCACCAATTTAACTATTGAATTAAAAGTTTTTCATATGATATATCAATCAAATAAAATTTCATAAAATTTAAAAATTAATTGATAATTTATTTATTTATTTTAACATATAATATGCATATATTTTCAAAATTTATAAGTAAATGTTAATTATTAGATTAGATACTATGAATGTCTGATTTAACTTAAATTTGGTATGAATGATCTCTACCATATCACATGTTGTTAGCTTCTCAAGCTTTTTTATGCTATTCTTTTTTAAAAGCTCATCAGGCTGATATGAGTAAGCTTCTAAAAAAAATAATTTTTTATCATTTTTTTAAAAGATCTTTCATGAAAAGTAAAACATATTTTATGTTTAGATGTAATATTTGAGAAAATCTACTTTTATGTTTGATTAGCTTTTGGGCTGATTTGGATGAGCTTGTAAAAAAATGATTTTTTATCATCATTTTTTAAAATTTGTTTTATAAAAGAAATTAAAAAAAGATGATAAGGGTTTGAATCCTAAAAGGAGTGAATAAGATTCTAAAGATTTTCACAAACTTTTCGAACGCGATTTTCTTTGATGAAGATATATTGTATTATCAGAAGATATAATGAATCTTTAATCACTAACAATTCAGATTAAATTCAAGTTAACCCTAATATGCAATGCAAGACTGAAATTAAAGAGAGTAGGGTTAGAGAAAATTGCAAACCAAAATTTATCTTGGTTCGATCACCACCATTATGATCTACATCCAGTCCCCACACCAAACGGTATGAGATTTTCTTTCACTATGTAGGATCTTGATTACAACGTTCAAGAGTTACACCGGAGATACCCCACTCCGCAACCTTTATAAATTAGGGATGCCTCACCCTGAATCAACCCATAACAAGATTTCCCAATTCTTTTAAACCAACGCACAACAGAAACGAAAAATTTACAAAAGTTGAATCACTCTTGAAAGTGAAGATTACACAAATTGAAACTCTATGATCATAAGATAGATTGAGAGAAAGAGACGTGATTGTTTTAGAGTATTTCTTGGAGAGTTTTTCTTTTTCGTATGTGAGTATGTATGATTGAATGTTCTTGAACAAAATAAGATGTATATGGTCAAGAACTGATATATAATGCAATTAGAAAAACTGATTTTGAGTGAATGAATCGATTCACACTAATGCTTGAATCGATTCACAGTATTGAAAAACATGTTATGAACTCTGTGAATGAATTCACAATATTTTGTGAATGGATTCACAGACTCGTGAATAGCTTCATCTCACTTTGAATCAATTCACAATTTGTAATTTGTTGTGAATAGATTCACTAAGAGATTCGTTGAATAGATTCACAGACTTGTGAATTGATTAAATTGATTCACACTTTCTGTGAATAGATTCACAGAAACTTAAGATGATGCACATTCATGTGAATTGATGAATGCATGAATGCAATTCTATTATATCAACATATGTTGATTTTAGGTTCATTTTAAGTGTCTCTTTCAATCATCTTATATGATCTTATAAGGGTTCTAAATAAATGTAAACCTTAAGAACTACCATTTGTAAAAACTAACAAAATCTAATTTAAGTCTTCAAAACTTGAATTTACTTTACTTGGCACACTTTGTAATCTTCAAAACTTTGTGCTTCATTATCCATGTCCAACTAGGAGTATGCATTCTTTCACATAAACAACTCATTCAAAATATACAAATCTAGCAAGTAAATCATACAAAGCAATAAAATGTCATAATGGTATCAATAACTTAAAAAAGTTATACAAAAATAGGTGCATTCATGCTCCATCCAATATTGCCCATTCATTAAGAATAATAAAAGCCATGAATCCATCCAACAGTATACTACTATAGGTACAACCGGTTGAAGAGGTTATGACTGACCTTTGCAAAAATGTCCTCCCCCTCCCCCTTTATCTGATATCATTCCAGTACCCCGTCCCAAAAATAATAAGAAACTTGTTTACTACATGTTACACAAATTTTAAATAACAAACAAATGAAACCCTATAGGCAATATGCAGTGGGACATTGTGGAACCATAGTTATAAGTGGATCGAATAGCGAAAGTTCTTTCCGAATTGGTACATAAGAGTATAAGAGTAAAAATTACATGTTTAGGTGGTTTCTTAACTCTACATAACATATGAAAAAAATGGATCTCAATTTTTTAAATGCTTAATATCCCAGATCAAGCATCAAGTCCTATGAAATCTTCTAACTTCACTTTGGTACTTCAATACAATCGCATAGTTCCACGTGTACATCACATAGAGAAAAAGGTTCCGAAGGCAAATGGGAAACAAAATGCCAAAAACAAATTAGTTTGCCAAATTAAAAGGATTGCAAGTGACACCAAGTTGGTGCTAACCATCATGACACTAACTTCAGCAATGCCTGCAAAAATGATATGAATCGCATTGGCATATATAACTTTTGCCACATTACCAAGTTGCAATCATGGACATCAAACCTAGATGTAAAAATTATTTATTAAATTTAAATAAAAGATTAGTATTATATATAAAAAATCAAGGATATAACAATTATAAATTTTATTGTTTAGTAAATTCATTTTTAAAGTGTAAACCTACACACAGATTCACAAATAATCTAACAAATCTAAACACATTATTTTTCTTTAAAAAATTGTTGGCCTAACGTTTTCTCAAGAGATAACCGTGCAAATGAGTACCAACGCAAGCACATGAAGTCAAAATTGCCTCCTTTATTATGTACTTTCCCTAAATTTATGATTTTTCATTCATATATATCTTCGAGTACGCTTCATTTTTTTTCTCTAAAAGGTTTGAGACGTCTATTTCTAGACTTTAAAACTTGCTTGTTTACCAATGTAAAAAAAAACATTTGTTAAGATTTGTAAACTTATTTAAGCCATCTTTTTGTAAAACCTTTTTATTTACATAATAGTTTAAACTTAAAAGCAAAAATATACCGACTTGAGTTTTAATTAAGGATGTCAAACGGGTTGGCCTATTCAATTTAAACTCATCAGCAACATGTTGTGGGTTAAACGAGCTAGCTAAAATTATTCACATTTAAATAAGTTACAAAATAATTTACCTAACTTGTCTCGCATCAACTTGCAAATATAAATAGACTCACTCGTTTAATAGGTTTTTTAAAAAAACTAAAATTGAGTAACCAAAATATATCAACCAATATATAAATCCCAAAGTTCAGCAAATAAATAGTAAATCACATCAAGTCACAAATTAGTAATAAAAAATAAGTGGGTACCCCACAGGTTAAACAATTTAATCTATTTAACTTGCTAGTTAAATAGGACGATTCAAAAATATTCGCATTTATGTAGATCACTAAAATAGAAGTTCGACTCGCATAATTTATGCAGTTAAATAGGCTGACCCAATGAGTTCAACCCATTTTGACGATTCTAATTTTTATACATCTTAATGCAATCTAAGCTTTCAAAAATTTTAATATTTAAATCTTTCAGATAATTTGACTATCTTTTCATTCTTTATCATTTTTTAGTCTTTCACTTTTTATTTCAATGTTTATTCTTAGTGCTTAGGTCATATATTCTACAAAAAAAACATAATAACTTCAAAACAATAATTATCTAAAATTAAATATCTTAAATTCAACAACAAACTTGTAACTTAAAAGGTGATTTTAGTCTTTAACATCTATTTTTGATTATTAGATCTATCAAAAAAAGGCACACCGACATGTTCGCAGGTAATTTAAGTGAGGGAGAGCAATGAAGAAACCCTGATGGAATATATTGAGGCCCAAATCCATAGAATGCCGTGCTTAGGCCATGCTTGATAGTATAAGGTCTGATAGTATAAGATAGGAGGATAAAACCTAAAAATATAAAATAATTGATAAATTTTTATATTATCAAGTGTTTAGTTATTATTATATAAATGAATTGATTGTATAGATAAATATTTTTATAACAAAATTGTCTCTTTATATAAAAGATTCAATAAAATAAAATAAAATATTAAATGGCATTCTCCCATGAATTTTTTTTTTTTGGCAGATTATGTCAATTGAACTTGACCAATTCAATGATGAGTTTTCAAATGAACTAATAATATGTAGATTTTGTCACTTAAAATGTTGGAAGCAGTCTTGCCGATGAGATTTGAGAAGCTTTTGCCTGGAACACATTACTCTCATGGGATTACATGATGAAGAGCCATATTGGGTTTTCTAGGCTTGAACAATATCTCCAAGTAAAGAAAGAAACAGATGACGAGGCTTAAAGAGAAATGATACGAGATGCGGTGAGGAAATAGAGGCGGCAAATTCCTAGTCATGAATTCTTACAAGTGGCAGATTCCTTATCTTCAATGATAGCACATTTTTAAAAAACCCTAATCTTGAACAGAGTAATGCACTTTGTCGTCGTCACCGCTGATTCCTGAGTCCACCACATTCTTCACCAGCACCACGTACCATCGTGTTGATGATTGCACGTAGGGGTGGAGTCATTTTTCTCTTGACAATGGTTAGATCTAAGTTTCAATGGACGTTTGTTAGAGAGAGAAAGTTCAAAGAGAGAGAACTATATATGTCTCGCCGATGACGTTAGACCTCACAATTCAAGGCAAAATTAAACGACAATGATGGATGGAAAGCGTTGGGCTGTAGTCATGGCAAGAACGCTTGAGGGTAAATGATGAAAGCTGAGGGTAGAATTGTCACGTATATCCTATCATGTTATATCATGTGGTCAAGGAAATAATAATGTTATACATGGAATAAGAAGTTTTGATCAAACTTGATTATACTATTATATGAATGTATGAAATACCCATTGAGGCCTAATAGTATTTATTTATACAATCATGTTTTCCTTATACATATCCTCCTTATATGATATATGATGCGTCAAACACAATCATAGTGGTTTCCTTCACAGATAATGTGCTGCTGTCTAACCATCCAATCATGCTCTAGAAGGGCAAGGGTGAGAATAATGGTTCTGAAAATTAAACCAGCCGATAAGAACTAGTCACCTTCTCAATTCGGTTCAGACAATTTGACCAGTTCAATCAAGAACTAGTCACCTTCTCGATTCGGTTCAGCCATATGAATCAATGGGCAAGAAAACCGGTCAAAAATAAGTTAACTAGTATTGAACCGAACAAATCATTTGAATTGCTCACAGTTCAAATGGTTTGAATCATCCCCATTTCTTCAGTCCAAGAGCTTCAGGCAGAAAAACGGCCTCAACATTTTTGACAAGTTCTTCTTCGGATCTTACCTCCCCTTGCCACATCCACCACTTGCCATTCCAGATCGCACTGTCAATCAAACTCGATGCAGCTAGCCTTGACAAACCCAACTTTCAGGCACCAATATCCCAAGGAAAGGTTGGGAGGCAGATCCTGCTGTTGGTCAAACTTATGTCGTTGTCGCTGCTAATGGTGGTGTTGGCCGTGAAGCAGAAGCACCGTCTGTTGCAAGGACCAAGGGTGGAAGAACAAAAGAGAAAGGAAAATGAAGTTGATGGGTCGATGGGTTGATTACTTGATTAACGCTGCACTGGGTAATTGAGCCATTAAGCCCTTGGAAAATGAAAGAAAAGGGAAAACTAAATGTGAGAAGTAGAAGATATTAATACTCTAACTGCAGAACTATAATTGTCACTTGAGAGTTGTGATAATTTAAAAATATTTACTTTCTTGTTTTTAGTAATTTGGAATATTGAAGAATTAAACAAAAATAAAGTGAGAAGTTAAAGCTTGATATAAATAAATTAAATAAAATTAATTCATGCGGTATATTTTATTCAATGACGATTCAATCACGGTTTAATGAAAGTAAAATTAATACTTCCACCGATTTAATAACAGGTCCAATTTTTAAATCCTTAGTAAGAATCATTACAATTTAAGACAATAAAGCATAAGAAAGGATGTGACGTGCAAAATAAATGTGCGAAAATAAATAAGGCATAAATCAAAAGAAGTGCCTCAACAACTTGTGAATTCTTAAACTAATCTTTTTCAATAGTCCACGCAATTAAGCCCAAAGATTAGTCTCTTCATTAAAAGAAGCCGGCATATGCATGTTGACAAAATGAAACCAACCCAAGAAAAAGAAGTAAATGCGGCTTGTTTATGTAGATATTGATATATATATTTTTATTTTACCCATACTTTATTTTTATATATATAAATTCGTCGATTGAAGCTGTCATCCATGAATACGACTTCATTTTAATGAAAAAAACAAAATTTAACAATGTCTTTATTCAAAAACCGCCTTCTATTATGATGGAGGACAGTTTCACTCCAATGAAATACAAATTTTTTGAAAAGCTACTGGGGAAACGCCCTCTAAGACCACAGCTTTCAAATACTTTAAAAAAAAAAAAACTTTGGTGGAACAAACAGCAGTCACCACTCAATTTTCTAAAGAAAACTTCAATATGTATTTTGTTAACCAAACTTCTCAATAAATTAATTAATATCATTTTCAACTCCACAAGCAGTTATTGCACATTTAGCCAGTTGCATGTACTTGGTTTATATGCTTAGCAGCCATGCTAATGGGTATAATAATAGATACAAAAATAATGATAACAAACAACCAAAAGTAGTGAGAGATTAGAGGAAATAAAGAGAGCCATACTTTTTTTTAGTTTTTTTGGTAAATAAGAGAGCCCTTTTTACCGTGCACAAAGGGACATTCATGAATTCTTTTTTATTTGTCCTACACCACCACCGAATTGTTGCAGCAAACATTCATTTTTTTTAGTCAAAGCCACCCTGTTAGCTTTCGTTTGCATCGAGTGAAAATAAGGAGAAAGAAAATGGGAAAAGATAAAAGGGGTAGGATGAGACATTTTTTCTCATTTAGATGTGGAGAGAAAAGTGAGAAGGGGAAAAAAAAAATTACCGTGGGACCCACATAAAAATTTTGAGAGCTCAACTTGTTAAAATTTTGCCCATAATCTTCTCTTCACCGAACGGCTCCAAAGACGTTATATCCTCAAACAAAATTAGTTATATATTTCTTTAATAAAAAAGTTATAATTAATTAGTTATATATTCTAACCAAAAAAAAAAACACTGACGGGTGAAGGATTTTATTGATTTTTAAATGAAAATTTATATATAAATATTTTTAATTTAGGTTTATATATTTAAAATATTATAAAAATATATAACTAATTAATTATAACTTTTTATTAAAGAAATATTTTTAAATTAAATTTATAATTTTGATGCTGATAACTTAATTCTTTAAATTAATATTTATTACAAAATTATTAGAAATATAAATGAAAAATAAGATATACTTAGATTCATCACATATATTTATAAGGACATATATGTCCTTTTCCAAAATTAGATTTCTTAATTTCTCATTTTTTTACGTAATTTTCATTTTTTACTATTTATTTTATCTTCATCTAAACACAAGAAAATATATATTTTTATCCATAAACTCTTGTCTTTATTTTTTTTCTTCCCCCTCCCCCCCGCCCCCTTCTTTTTTTTTCTTTCTTTCATCCAAACAAAGCATTAGAAGGCGTCTTCCCAGGAGCTTTAAAAAAATTTACATTTCATTGGAGTGAAACCGTGTTCATGAATGACAGTTTTTCAACTATTAATGGGAACAAAAAAAAAAAAAAAAACTAGCGATGATAAACTGTTACCATCCATGATGAATTCTCATCATATCTCAAAATCAGCATATTTTAGTACATAAAAATAAAATATTAGTAAAATGGAAAATAAAACTAAAATTATCGCTTTCTATATAAAAAAAACCCAGTAAATCCAAGCCGGCCAATATAAAAAAAAATTACTACAAACACAAACAAAAACTGGAATAAAAATATAGAAATGACATTTTCCAGCTTTGTTTCAAATGGCCCAATTTCAATAATATTGATTTGTTTAAAATGCTTCACGTGAAGCAACTTACATATATCTGTATTAAAAAATAAAATCCCATTTCGGTTTTGAAACGTGGAAGAGAGATTCACCGCGTGAAGCATAAAGCTCTGTAATATTTTAAAAAAGAACTAACAAAAGTTGGGTCTCATCTATAGTGAACCGATAATTAAACTGTTGATTAGTGGATTATTGATTACAAATAGTTAGATTTAATATAAAATAAATAAATAATTTAAATAAAATTAAATCAAATATCATTAGTATAGGTTATCTGTAATAAAAAAAAATTATAAGTTAGAACTCAATAAAATTTATTATTTATTTTGTGAAAAATTACAAATTTATCCCTAATAAAAGATTGTTATTTTTTGTTCTTCTTACTCTTGTAAAAAAATTTTAGTGCCGTAGTCATTTTTGACAAAAAAGATCAAAGATTGTCGAGATTGTAGCAGCTCATGATATTGTTTTTGCTGTTGCACAAAAAAAATATTATTTTACACAATTTATTAACATTTTTCAAAATCTTATCTTTGTATTAATTTAAAATTTATCAGACCAAATCAGATACTATTAGTATAGGTTACCTATAATAAAAAAAATTGTAAGTTAGATCCCAATAAAGTTTGTTATTTTTTTTATGAAAAATTACAAGTTTGTTCCCAATAAAAGATTGTTATTTTTTGTTCTTCTTACTCGTGTAAAAAAGCTCTGGTGTCATAGTCATTTTTGACATAAAGATCAAAGATTGTTGAGATTGTAACAGCTCGCGACATTATTTTTGTTGTTGCACAAAAAAAAAGTTATTTTACACAATTTATTAACATTTTTCAAAATCTTATCTTTATATTGATTTAAAATTTATGCATTCTATTGAATTAAAAAAAAATTAATGGCGTGTATAAATAATTTTAAATTATTATTTATTTGGCCTAAACCATATAGTAAAAAATTTAATCAAACATATTTAAAATGTTGGTTTAGAAAAACATAAATATTAGGCCGTTTTCAGGATCAATGAAAAATCTACTTGATTTTTTTTAATAATTAGTATTTGAAAAATTTTACAATATTGATATTATAGATTAATTTAAAACATTAATTTTTTATTATTTTAAATCTCTCAAAATTCAAAAATATCTAAATATTAAAAAATATAAAATGTCTCATGAAAATAATTTTCTAAACAAATGTGATTATATTTTTTGAGAATTATTTTATTTCATATTATTTAATAAAAAATAAATTTATATTATGGAATAAGTTACGATGTAAGAAATAAAATTTTGTTATATATGAATAAAATACTATGGGTTGGAGCATTAATTTAATGTGTGTTTAGTTTAGATTTTGTAAACTTGATTTTAGATGAACATGATTTTACAAACTTAATTTTGGTCAAAAGTAAATTTGTCCTAATATGATTTATGTTTGAAAACTTATATCTTAAAAGTAATTCAGGTGGTTAAATATTTAACAATTACTAAGATTTAAGGGTCTAATTTACAAATACAAATTTTTTTTTTAAAAACATGTGAAGGGGTAACAACTTACTATTATCTATTATTTTACTTATTTATAGGCGGACCACATGTTATACTTCTCCACGGTAAAAGCCACCCCAAAGTTGAATAAAATGAGCGAGGGATCGCAGAAGGGAAAAGTTCTCCCAAATCCAACAATCTCAAACTCCTACTCAGCGCTCAAAAGGTAAGACCTATGCTCTTTTATCTTTATTTCTCCCTTTCTCTTGTTTGTTTTATTTTTCTGTGCTTCTACCCCACACAAGACAATGTTGGCAAAAGAACGAGGATAAACAAAATGCAAAGCAAAAATGGGAGGTTTGAATTTTTTCTAAGATGGGAATTTTGTGGTGTGTGAGAAATAGAAGTGCTGAGAAGTCTATGAAGGGGTGGTGTCAAGGCTTTGGAATTTTAGTCAACCCAAAACAAAGTTCGATGCCCTCTGTCTATTCTCTTTTTATTGGGTGTAGTTGTTTTCTGGATTTGTATTTATTTATTTCTCTTTAATTTGTGTGTTTGTTCGTCATCCAATTTATAGCCCAAGTATAAGATTATTCTTGTCAAAAAAAAAAATTAGATATCACATCCTCAATCATCTCCAAGATTAAAAATTCTAATGTTTAGAATAATAAATTTTGGGAATTGATTTTATTTATAAATAATTTGTTTTAAAGTTATAAAATAAGAATTGATTTGGTATTAAAATTCCATTAATTTTAGTTATTGACATGTAGAAATCTTTTCAAATTTAATTTAATTTGATTTGATTTAATTATAGTTTAAATTCTTTGAAATAAGAATTTTATCTTCTCAAAATATGGTTTTATATATGTGGAAATCAAAGTTATGTCTGGTTAGTTTTTGTATACATTCATTTATATTTGCGCCCCTCTCAAATATACCATTCCCTGTCGTTATGTCTCATTTTTTTTTTTTTTGAATATTGAGTATTTCAAAAGAATAAAGTTCCACATTACTTGAAATAAACATTTTAAATTTTGGAAATAATTTTAATTAATATTTAAATTTTGAACCTTATCAGAAAATCAGAATTTTAGAAAATATTTTTTTTTAATTACATAAATGTAACAGTTTTTGGCAATCATTAGGTTTAATTACTCCCTAATTTCAGCCCACGATTTTGGTAAGTTTTAATTTGATTTTATGTATTAGATTTATGACATTTATGTATTAGGTTAATTGTATTTATTTATTAGGTTTTTTACATGCTGATATATTATTTTCTTTTGCTGCCATCTCTTATGCGAGTGTGTGAATTTCGTCCTCTCTTCTTCTTCTCCTCTTCTCTCAACGGGTTACAGAATTTTTTGGCCTTGCTGTTGTTTGAGACCTCGGTTCAGCCGGAAAGAGTCTGTTGTATTTTAGGGAAATTTCACACTTGTTATCGAAATATTCCTTAAGGACAGTGCATAACACGCCTCAGACTATCACCCCTTTTTCGTTTGATTATTGTTTTAGGTATCATTTTTCAACATTTTTTTCTTTCATCAATTAATTTTTTCAATTAAAAAATAATTTTATCTTCACAATCATGCACTTACAAGTCATCATTATAATACTTTGTATATTATTATTGTAATCGTTAGTCATTTTTTTAGTCAATGGATATTAACTGTAAATTTTGTTTGTAACGTATAATTATTAAAAAAATTTCTTGTATAATATTTATTTGGGTAAAGACATATTTTAGTTCTTTAAAAATACAAGTGATATCAATTTATTCTTTTAATAGTTGTTAATATCAAATTGGTCATTTTGGATGACTATTTTTATGTAAAATATGTCATTGAATGACTAATTTGATGTCAAAAAATAACATTAAATGACCAATTTCATGTCAAAAATTAACATTGAATGATCATTTTAAAGTATTTATTATTAGAGGACTTAACTAATACTTGTATCTTTGAAGGACCAAAATAAATATTTACTTTATTTATTTTCTATTATGTACATTTCTTATTTTTGTACATAACTACTAAAAAATGAAATGAAATAATTAAGTATAGTTTATAATTTACAAAGATACTTTTCTAATCCCCCCCTCGTCACACTCAAATCACAGACTATGTTGTGTTCTGTTTTTCAAATCCATGGATCCTACGGATTGGAAACAAGAACAATGGCTGAAACAAAGTTGAGCTACAAAGACAAAAGATGGTCACTCCATGGGATGACAGCTCTTGTGACACAAGGAACACGAGGCATAGGGTTGGTTGTCTAATGTCAATCTCATCTCTAATTTGTACATGGTCTCTCCATCTTCTCCTTCATTGCCTTTCTCTCCTTTTATTTCTTATTCTTCTGCTACGCTGTCATGATCTAATCAGGGACGGGTGGAGGGGAACAAGCAAGAGCCTTAAGCCATGGTTTATTTTTAAATATAGGTAGTATAATTTTCATGTAAAAAAGAAAAATAGACCCCTACAGTTACCACTTTTTATTGACCCATATTGTACTAAAAATTGAAAATTGAAATATTATTTTAGCTGATAAGTTTATATTTTATAGGTTGGTATACTAATTTAAAAATGAATTTTTATTCTAAAAGTAAGAGACATATAGAGATAGAGACAATTTAAAATGGAAGTTGTAGTAGATTCACATCAGTGATAAAGAGAAATTTTCAGTGTAAACTTAGATGAGTATAAAACATATTAAACAAGTCAATGCAAAGAACTGAGAGGTTCTAATATAGTCGTGGTACAAAATCATCTTCCATTTCTTTGAGAACAAATTTGGCAATGATTTTATCATAGATAAATTTTATGATATTAAAGAATGTCGTTATCAATTTCAATAAAAGTATGATATATTTAATCTTTAAACTAAGAATTTTTTATTTAAATATCTTGACTTATATAATTTTGGCCTCCTCAATAATTAGTTCTTGTATGCGATGTTTCAAAAATTGAATTGGAGATCAAACTAGCAAAGCCTATAGATCATGCATGGTTTGATTGATTTAATTGATGGTCAAACCAAGTGACATAATAATATAAAAATATATTTATATATAAGCGTAAACCTAATAATATGAATTATAAAAGAAGTCATATAACTCAAATCCATAAAAATAAAAGAGTAAACCTCCAAATTCATCTTCAAAAGATTTGGCTGACATCAATTTGGTTATTGAAAGATGGTTGACATCAATTTGATCATCAAATCATTGTTTTCGACATCACAGTAGTCCAAACGTGAAGTTCTATGATGAGACAATCAGTTGACTGCTAACGTTGCCTATTTTATGCTAATATGGTTTGTTGAGTGGTGACGTGGTAGCTAAGTTGACATCTGAAGCAAGAAAAGGAAGAGAACATCTCAAATTTTGAACCCTAAATCCCTAGGTGGCACTTTCGTTCCTTCTTGATTTTTCTCAGTTTTTCTGAGTTGAGGGAGCATTTACATACATGAAGAACTTGATTTTAATGGAGTAAATTTGGTAAATTTGAGCTATGTTTCTAAGTACACAAATTTAGTCACCTCTAAGGCTATAACCATGGAAGCCAAGACCTACATCAAACCATGGAAGCCAAGTCCTATGTCCAACCACCAAGTAGCGTAGACTCGTCCTTCGACAAACCCAACATTTTGACTCCCACCTAAATATGCTCCTTTAGTCAACTAACCTTTAAGCTTTCCACACAAGTTATATATGACTCAGATTTTGTGTTCTCTCCCAAATCCTTAACATTATCTCTACTACCACAGTAAATATCCACCATAGCCCTTGCTCAGAAGCTCAACCTCAATCCTTCATGTGGATGAGCAACCCACATCTCCATTGCATCACAAGCCTTCAACCTATGATAATTTTGAGATCTGTAAAATGACCCAAAACAACAGCTCCTACTCAAATCCTAGATCAAGATCCAATCATAAACCATAATAGCTTCATTGTACTATCAGTACTCACGACTTTAGCTCGCAAAACCAATCAAAAACCCGGTACCTTGAGAAGCCGCACACAAACCCAAACTGTTACACACTAAACTTATTCATCTGAGTTGACAATGCACAACAAACGAACCTCTTCAACTAAGTTAATGTGGCTGTGCGATAGCACCAAAGGCATGCAATGAGGGTCTTTAAAGAATGTGGATTGAGGAGTTGACACGATTTGAGGTTTTGAGGATTTATGGTTCAAAATTTGAGGAGTTTTTCTTCTTTCACTCGTATTATATGCCAATTTGGCTACCATGTTACCACTTCAAACTATATTAGTAGAAAATTGGCAACATTAGTAGTCAACTAGCAGTCTTATTATTGAACTTTATGTCTGAACTAACGTGATGTCAAAAATAATGATTTAAGGATCAAATTGATGTCAACCATCTTTCGATGACCAAATTGATGTCGATCAAATTTTTCAAGGACCAATTTAGAGAGTTTACTCAAAATAAAATGACCTAATAATTGATATGAGAGCATAATATTGAAGTGGATATCTATTAGCAAAGACCTTCAGGTTCAATTTCAACCGAGAACCCCCTGCACCCTCGGTAATGTGTTAAAATGGAAATAGAGGCTAGGCGGTAATGTGTTAAAATGGAAATAGAGGCTAGGTAAAAGTAGACCCCAAAACGAAAAATGATAATTGGAGAAAACAGATATGCATGTAAAAGTTGCATGGTCCATTTTTCAAAAGCGAGCAACCCCTCAAGTGAAATTCAAAATTAGGAGGATATAGAGTCTATAGACATAAATGGTTATAAATAAATGAAAGGAACCCAATTAAAGCAACAAGAGAAGCTAAACATAAGGAATAGACGGACAAATTTTTGAATGCCTTTGTGCCTTGAAATCGATATGAGGCCCATCAAGCCCAAGCCCCATACCTGAAACCATCCAAATCAGAGTTATTTCCATTGAACCAGATAGATATACATCACACAAAAAATAATAAAAACAGCAACTGTGGAAGAATAAAGCAACAAATAATCACCACCCTACCCATGCAGGAACATAACAAGCAATAACTCAGAAGAACTGGACGGTGGCGAGCTGGACCGAATGACTTCCAACCGCTTTTTAAATGTGACACCGCTCTGTTAACAAGATCAAGCAATATGATGCATACTAAATAAATGTTGGTCCTAAGATATTAACAAGTGATATTAATGGATGAATTTTTATAAAAGGATCTTATTTTATAATAGCTTTTAAAAAATATCTTTTATAAAAAGTAAAAATTATTTTATGGATGTATATAATATTTGAGAAGTTTATTTTTAATATTCGAACAGCTTTTTTATGTTACAAAAAATATATTTGTTTAGAAGTACAAAAATCTAGCCAAAAAATTGTGCTTCTTTTTAATGCTTCAGCTTTTTTTTTCAAAGACTCTTGGTAGCACGGTCTAAATCACATGTTTAGTTCCCAAAAGGACTCATGAATACTTGCTACAAAATCTATTATGAATGACTGTTGTGATTATACCACTTAGTCAATACAAAGCAATCACAGCAAGCACACATATGCGGAAATAGAAAGGTTATGTAGAAACCAATCCCAAGAAAGCAAAATAGCAAAATTAAGGAAGATTAAAGAGGAGTAAAGAGAAACAACACACAAGATTTACCCTGGTTCAGCCAATATAGCCTACATCCAGCATTAGAGATCATCCACTAAGATCAGAACAAGATTACAAGTGTTTTGGATCAAGCTATCCAATAGGAACAACCTCCTATCTAGCTTTATAATCTCTCCACTCTCTTGAACTCTCTCCACCTTAGCAATCTCAACCTATCAATGGTGTTTCCTCTCAAGACAACCCTATTCTGCAGCCTCTCACAAGTTTGTCTCGTCTTTGCCTCCCTTTTGAAAGTTTAACCTACTGTTTTATTGCATCGTAAAAGCAGAATTTATATAGCAGAATGTCAGCCGCCATGGATTCTTCACGCCGCGGCGCCCAACCTTCGGGACCCTGACAGAAAACTTGGCCGAAGCTTCGGCGCCGCGGCGTGGATTGTTCCATGCCGGGGCGTGGATCCCATGCCGCGGCGTGCACTAAGCCATGCCGCGGCGTGGCTCCCATGCCGCGGCGTGCACTAAGCCATCTTGAGTGGCGTGGCCTCCCTGCGACTTCCAAACTGGTTTCCAAGACTTGTTCAACATCTCAAATCACCTATGAGACATCCTCACAAATCTCCACCTTGGCTCATAGTTGATAAAGCAATAGGGATACTAGAGAGTCACCATCCCACCTTCCCTTCATGTAGAAAGGTTAGTGACATTGATCAAATCCAAGAAATGCTTGAATTTGACATTTGTCACTGGTTTGGTCATCATGTCTGTAGGGTTCTCATCCAGTGTGAATCTTCTCCACCAACACCGTATCTTCTTGGAATCACCTCTCTGGATGAAATGAAATTTGATGTTTATGTGCTTCGTCCTCTCATGGAACATTTGATTTCTCGTCAAATAAATTGAGCTTTGATTATCGCGAACACCTTCACCTTGTCATGCACACACCGAACTCACCGACAGCTCTTCAACCAAAGAGCCTCCTTCACTCCTTCCGTGGCTCGCAATGTATTCTGGCCCGATTAGTGGACAATGCAACTACTGCGGTTTGCAATTGAGCTTTCCAACTTATGGTGCACCCAAACAAAGTAAAAACATACCCTGATAAGGACCTCCTTTTGTCCAAATCTCCTGCATAATCCGCATCCACATAACCCACAAGTTTAGCACCATCAACTTTCATCCTGTTGTACAATCCATTGTCGGAAGCGCCTTTGACATCGCAAGTACCCATTTTACTACTTCCCAATGATCCTTCCCCGGATTGGCCATGAACCTACTCACAAGACTTGCAGAATATGCTAAGTCTGGCCTAGTGCAGACCATCGCATACATGAGACTACCCACTGCACTAGCATAAGGAATTCGCTCCACCTTCTTCCTATCCTCCTCGGTCTTGGGAGACATTTCGGTAGAGAGCTTGAAATGACTTGCTAACGGTGTAGACACCGCCTTGCACTCTGACATACCAAACTTGGCCAACACCTTCTTGAGATAACCACATTGAGAAAGAAACAATGTACCTTGTCTTCTATCTCGAATGATCTCCATCCCCAGAATTTTCTTCGCCGGTCCCATGTCCTTCATTTCAAAGTCATTCCCTAGTTGCCGCTTGAGTTTTTGGATTTCCTCCTTGTCCTTTGATGCAATCAACATGTCATCTACATACAAAAGGAGAAATACCCCCAAGCCTTCCTTGACCCACTTGACATACACACAACTATCAAAGTTGCTCCTCACAAACTTGTTTTTCTCCATGAATTCATCAAACCTAAGGTACCATTGTCTTGGGGATTGTTTTAAGCCATAAAGAGACTTCTTGAGCAAACATACCTTTCCTTCATCACCTTCCTTGATAAAACCTTCTGGTTGAGCCATAAGGATTCTCTCCTCAAGGTTGCCATGTAGGAATGTCGTCTTCACATCCATTTGTTCTAGCTCTAAGTCATATTGTGTGACAAAGACTAGCAACACCCTAATAGATGTATGCTTCACTACCGGTGAGTAGATCTCATTATAGTCCACTCCTTCCCTTTGCGTAAAGCCTTTTGCTACAAGTCTTGCTTTGTACCTTGGCTTCTCCACCCCCTCAATGCCTTCTTTCCGCTTGAAAATCCACTTGCACCCAACAATCTTTTGATCTTTTGGCTTGCTCACAAGTTTCCATGTAAGGTTCTTGTCAAGTGATTCCATCTCATCTTCCATTGCTTGTGTCCATAGTTTCTTCTCCATTTGTCCATTGCTTTTTGTAACTCTTCTACGAACTCATCTAGTTCTTCCGAAGCTAGCAATGCAAAAGAAACTAAATCTGCATATCCGTACCTTTCCGGTGCTCTATGGGTTCTCCTTGGCCGGTCTCTTGCTAATTGGTACCTCTCAAGATTGTCACCTTGATCTTTTACCTCCAAGTGACTTTCCTCATTAGTTGTGTCTTCATCCCTTGTGATACTATCTTCCCCCAAAGGCTCCACCTCAATTTGAGCTTGGTCTTTGACATGACTTTGCTCCATGTCACCTTCCCCGACTTTCATTTGAGTCTCCTTAGGCCAATAGTACTCAGATTCTCTAAAGACCACGTCTCTACTAATGATGCACTTTGAAGATCCACCGTCTTCATACCAAAGCTTGTAACCCTTCACCCCATCCGGATATCCTACGAACATGCACTTCCTTGACCTCACATCAAGTTTTCCTTGCTTTTGGTGTGCATAAGCAACACAACCAAATACCCGCAAGTTCTCAAAATTTGGCGGATGACCGGTCCACACTTCTTCAGGAGTCTTGAATCCCAATGCCGTTGAAGGACGCCTATTCACAAGATAGGCTGCCGTGTTAACGGCTTTCTCCCTAAAATCTCTTTGGTGCTCCTCCTTCAATCATCATGCATCTCACAATCTCCAAAAGTGTTACTGTTCATCCTCTCCGCCACTCCATTTTGTTGTGGGTATAGGAACGGTCTTGTGCTGACCATCCCTTCATCCTTACGAATTGGTCAAATTCTTGGTTTAGAAATTCCAACCCATTGTCGGTTCTCAATTTCTTCACCTTCCTCCCGGTTTGGACTTCGACCATTTTCTTCCATTCCTTGAACTTTCCGAGTGCATCGCTCTTGTTCTTCGAATGTAATGTACACCCAAACCTTCCGAGAACAATCATCAACAATCGACAAGAAGTATTTTCCTCCACCTAAAGATTCATTTTGTGATGGCCCCACAAATCGGAATGGACATAGTTAAGTGTCTCCTTGTAACATGAGGACGACTTACTAAACTTCACCCGTGTTGCCTTGCCATAGATGCAATGTTCACAAAATTCCAACTCTCAAAGCTTCTCACTTCCCATCAATCCTTGCTTGTCTAATTCTTGCAATCCTCTCTCACTTACATGACCAAGCCGTTTATGCCATAGGCTTGCCAAAGAAACTCTCCTAGGTTCCGTTATCACGCCGTACTAACTTACTACGGTACTCCTTGGAAACATGTAAAGACTTTTCTCCTTTACTCCTTTCATTACCACTAGCGTCCCCTTTGTAACCTTCAAGACACCCTTCTCACCTTTCCAAGCAAAACCATGATCATCAAGCATTCCTAGAGAGATTAGATTTCTCTTTAGCTCGGGAGCATGTCTCACTTCCAATAGGACTCTGTCAATCCCATCATGAGTCTTCAATCTCACCGAACCAATACCGATCACCTTGCACGGCTTGTCGTCCCCCAATAATACATGACCTCCATCGATCTCCGTGTAGTCTTCAAACCACTCATCATTTGGAGTCACATGGAACGAGCATCCCGAGTCCATGATCCATTGTTCGCCTAGAGTGCTAGAAGAGGCTACTAGCACATCGACGACTTCATCACTACCATCCCTTTGTTCAATGGCAGCTTGAACTTCACCTTGAGGTTTCTTGTCCTTTCCCCTCTGCGGACAATCTTTCTTGAAATGTCCTTTCTCATGGCATAAGAAACACTTCACATCTTTCTTGCCACCCCGGGATTTGGACCTTGCCTTTCCTTTTTGCTTTGCCTCATTCTTGTCTGATCTTCCTCTGACAATCAAACCTTCCCCCATGTGCTCGCCCAAGTCGTTCTTCCGTTTCTGTTCTTTGGCCTTGATGGCCCCAACAACATCATTCAAACTTATAGTTTCTCTCCCATGTTGTAGAATTTCCACAAAGGTGTCATAGGACCTTGGTAGTGAATGAAGCAACACCAAAGCCTTATCCTCATCATCGTACGTGATATCAATATTTTCCAAATCCATGATTAGCTTATTGAAATCATTGATGTGAGCTTGAATTTCTTTTCCCTCCACCATCTTCCATGTGAAGAACATTGCCTTGAGATATAACCGGCTAGACAAACTCTTGGTCATGTATAAGGATTCGAGCTTCAACCACACCTCACATTGCACTCTTGCACTTCACAATTTCTCTTAGCACATTATCACCAAGGCAGAGAATCAAAGTATTGTACGCCTTATCAAGCGCTTCCTCCTTCTTCTCCACTTCCATGGTCTCCGGGAGTTTTCCCTCAAGTGCCTTCATGAGTCCAAGATTGCCTAGGTGAGCCCTCATCTTCATCTTCCACAAACCAAAATCATTTGTCCCATCAAACTTCTCAATATCCACCTTAGAACTTGAGCTTGCCATCTCACAAGAATTTCTTCAAACACTTGGTGAGCAGAAATTTTCACCTTTGTTAACCACAAAAACAACACAACTTGACCACTTTCAACCTAAGCTCTAGATACCAATTTGTTGTGATTATACCACTTAGTCAATACCAAGCAATCACAGCAAGCACACATATGCGGAAATATAAAGGTTATGTAGAAACCAATCCCAAGAAAGCAAAATAGCAAAATT
Organism: Styphnolobium japonicum; assembly: GCA_023212625.1. NCBI lineage: Eukaryota > Viridiplantae > Streptophyta > Magnoliopsida > Fabales > Fabaceae > Styphnolobium > Styphnolobium japonicum. The sequence continues at coordinate 21,691,755 of JALBWW010000014.1, forward strand.
AAGGAAGATTAAAGAGGAGTAAAGAGAAACAACACACAAGATTTACCCTGGTTCAGCCAATATAGCCTACATCCAGCATTAGAGATCATCCACTAAGATCAGAACAAGATTACAAGTGTTTTGGATCAAGCTATCCAATAGGAACAACCTCCTATCTAGCTTTACAATCTCTCCACTCTCTTGAACTCTCTCCACCTTAGCAATCTCAACCTATCAATGGTGTTTCCTCTCAAGACAACCCTATTCTGCCACTCACAAGTTTGTCTCGTCTTTGCCTCCCTTTTGAAAGTTTAACCCTCTTGTTTTATTGCATCGTAGAAAACAGAATTTATATAGCAGATGTCGCGCCCGGGCATGGATTCTTCACGCCGCGGCGCCCAACCTTCGGGACCCTGACAGAAAACTTGGCCGAAGCTTCCGCGCCGCGGCGTGGATTGTTCCATGCCGGGGCGTGGATCCCATGCCGCGGCGTGCACTAAGCCATGCCGCGGCGTGGCTCCCATGCCGCGGCGTGCACTAAGCCATGCCGCGGCGTGGCCCTGCTGCAGCTTCCAAACTGGTTTCCAAGACTTGTTCAACATCTCAAATCACCTATGAGACATCCTCACAATGACAAATGCTGCTTATAACTTGTATAAGGATTGCAGTGACTTCTTTTCATAAACATATTACATAAAGTCAATCATAAAAAATAAAAATAAAAATAGAGGGATAGAATTTTGAATTGCCTTGGTTTCATATCCCTTGTTTTTTATGATCATGGTTAGCCCAAATCCTTGATGATCTGTATGATGATGATAGCAAACTATGAATTCATATAGGTAGTAAGATACAAATGAAATAAGGACGAACTCTCAAGGGATACGAAATGGAATATAATTGAAATGCATATATGAAAATAACAGAAGTTGATGTGTGATGTGGAAACAAAGTTTTAACAATTTGTGATTCTTATATGAAATACTATATCACATAGGATGTATATGGAATATGGTTGAGAAGCTCTATGCATCTTTAGGGAAGTTTAATTTCTTATTTCTCATGCACTTAATTAGAATTCATTCATAAATAATGAAAGTTTAATTTTACTTTCCTATTTGATGGACTTAACTAGTTCTCTTTACCTATGGGTTGTACAAGTTGTTTAGATTCAATATTGTTTCGCCCCAAATTAATTAGTCGAGGTTACCTTGAGGCTGTAGTACCCGTAAAACAAAGGAAAATTGCTCCGATGCTCAAGTTAGAATAAGACTAACCCATAATAGAGCAAATGAGACAATAGAAATAGTTTGATCATACGTGAGAGCTCGGCCCCCTATTTATAGAATGGGGTGAGGTTTCCCTAATTATGAGCATGAGTTATTGTTGATGTGGCTATTAGTCATTGGTAAGTAGTCGTTTGATGGTCCAAGTTGACCGAGGTGAGATGAGATGGGTTGGGCAAATATGAACAGTACAAATACCTATGACTATGAATTTTTTATTTAATGGACTAATATTTAATACATATTTGAATTAGCTTATTTTGCTTCTAAAATATTTCAAAGAGAATGTTTGGCTACAAGTTTTTTAGTGCAAATTAAATCAATCCAAACATACTTCTAATTATAAAGTGTAATAGAGATATTCATATGCAAAATTTAATAATTATATCATTCCATTTTGTTTTATTTGTTTCTAACATTATTTAGGAACACTTATTAAATTTATATACATAATTTAATACTTAATATAAGTTGTACAAATAGAATAAAAAATGTCGTTTTAACATATTTTGACATATGTTAAGTAATTTTTGATGATATAGAAAACTTATATAATTTTTAATCTTTATCTTCTTTTTATTTTAAAATTTTATTAATAATTCTATAACTCGATCTTAATTATATTTTGATAACTTTTTCTTGAAGTCTTATATAAAACTTTATGTATATAATTTATTAGTTAATGGTGCCTTTAATTATATAATTCTCACTCAAGATAATTTTACATTTGATTTGATAGTTAATAATTAATAATATTATTAAATACATCTCAAGGCAATTTTATATATAGATATAGATAGATAGATTATAAAATATTTTTACATTATTATTTAATTATGATATTGCTAAATGAGTTTGATTATTATACTAACTATTGGGAAGTTAAACTTTGTAATAGAGTGAAAACTCATTATTAAATAATAGAGTAAACACACATTTTAGTCTTTTAAATATTAAAGTGACATTTGTTTGGTCCTATAATAATATTTGACATCAAATTTATCTTTTTGAAGCTCAAATTTGATGTAAAAAAATTACATTAAAAGACTAATTTGATGTTAAAAATTGACATTTTATTACCCTTTTGATTTTTTATCATTGAATGATCTAACTGATGACACTTGAATCTTTATAGAACCAAAATGAGTATTTACTCTAAATAATAATATAAAAAATTAATTTAAAAAATAAAAATAAAAATTTTATTTTTATAAACTACATTTATACTCTACAAATAGGTTATTATCTATGAGGCTAAGGGTGTGTTTGGGTGGACAACCAAACCCCCATTTGCAAGGTGTAAATAAGCTTTTAAATCTTTTTGTCATGTTTGGGAGAAATCTCAATTAAAAAAGTGAATAGGATTTTCATTTCAAATCAAACGTGGTTTAAGCATAAGCAACATTTTGTTGCTTTGGCAATGAAAAAAAACTTGTTTAAGTGTGCATTGACATAAATACCTTTGTACTTTGATATTATATCACTATTTTAATATTATTTAAATAAATATAACTTAATAATTTTTTAAAATATTATTATAATTATACTTAAAGTAATTTTATTTTAAAATACTCCAAGCAAACTTAACTTTTAAAAAAATTTCTTTTGCCTTTAATTTATTTATAATTAGTGTGTGTTTAGATTAGTTGTAAAAAAAAGATTATGTTAAAAATCGATTTTAAAAAAATCGATTATGAAAAAATTAATTTATATTTAGATGTGTTAGTTTATAATTGATTTTAAGATAAAAATTTTTATTTGAATTGTATAAGAAGAATCACTTTTATGTATTAAATTAATAAAAGAGATATGAAATGATTGAAAATTTTATTTAGTTGAGGGAAAAATAGTATTTATCTATCAAAGTTCTTGAAATAATCTATAATCACATAATTAAAAGCTCCAAATACAAGCTTTTTTAGAAAAATCTGTTTTTAGTTATAGAAAAATAATCTTAACTTATAATCAATTTTACATACTTCAAACAAATAAGATAGATTTTAGATAAAACAACTTTTTATTAAAAAAAAACTATTTTGAGAAAGAATAAATCTTTTTCAAACATGCTCTCAATCTTTTTAACATCAATTTATTAACAATGTAATTCAAAATAAAGGTTTCCAAAAATAATTTTTATCAACATTATCCAAACAACATTCATGTAAAAAAATCAATTTTCAAATAAAGGTTTCCAAATCTAAATCAATTCACTCAAACTCACTTTTAACTAAAATCAAATTTACAAAATCAAGCTTATTCAAAATAAAGTTTACAAAACCTAATAAAAAAAAACACACTAAAACTTTTCAATCGTTAATAATAGTATCTGAACTCTATGTTTTTTTTTTCTATCTTTGTTTGTGTAGTATCTTAATTGCAATTGATCTCACTTTGAATCTTTTAAGATTTAGGAGACAATTAGTTACAGCATATGTTCTTTTTTATCCTCAAAATGGGGTGGATTTTTTCATAAAATAATTAAATTTTAATCTACTGTTAATGTAAAGTTTGTCATCCAATCATGTGTTAATAAATTATTAAATTAGTTTAACTATCACAATAATTATTTATAAAGTCTAACTTTTTAATAATATATTAACACATGATTTGTCAGTAAAGCAAAATTAAATTCTAAAACTAAATTCTCTAACACATTGTGTGTTTCATTTTATTATTTAAGCATATCACATTAAAATTTATAGATTTAAATTATAATATATTACTTAAAATATAAAAATATAAGTCTCCGCCACGAGCGGGCTAAACGATTGGTGTAGGTTGGATTGGAAGTTTCTATTTATTATTTTTCCCCCCAACTATTGAGCTTGAATCTCATCTTTATTAGATATACGATGGGCATATGATAATCAAGTGGACAAATGACAAACCACATGATATATGAAAGTGTAGGACGCACACATACATATATGTTGGAAGCAGTTTTTTATGTAATGATCATTTAGTAGCTAGCGTTTAGCATAATAGGTATGGTACCTAAGGTGAATTGTCAATTATTTATTGATTGTTGATTTCATAATAAATGTTTAAAAGTTTATTAAATATAAATAACAACTAATGAATACTTGACAAATTATCCTAGATATCGGTACCCTAAAAAAAAGATAGGTACCAGAATAATCCCTGTATTATATACGTATAGTATAAGATGTGTGATTGATTGAGGTGAAAATTAGTAAATGAAAAATATTTTACAAGTGTTTGGTGAAAGAATTAAAATTTGATCTACTATCAGTATAAATTTTTTTTATACAATCATTTAATAATGTATTAACAAATTATTAAAAGAATTAGACTTCTTAAATAGTTGTTATAAATATTTAAATTCTTTTAATAATTTAAAAATATATAATTAGATGAGAGTATATATATTAACAAATGATTAAAATTAATTTCTTAGTAAAACCAACATTTGAAAGTGGAACATAACTTAATATTCAATTAAAATATTTTTGACAATTTTTTTTATATGTGGAATTCAAAGTTATGACTTGTTAATTTTTTTAAATATTATTTTATGTATCCCTCTCAAATATTTCATTCCTCGTCGTTATATCTCAAACTTTTTCTTGATTTATTAATTTTTTTTGTTGAGAGTTTCATATTAGACAGTGATATGACCTCAATAGTGTTTATAAGTGGGAATAATTCTCACTCTATGAGCTAACTTTTGGGGTTGAGTTAAACCCAAATCTAAATTCTAAGATGGTATCAAAGCTTATCTGAGATCTATTGGGCTACTCATAGATGTCTAGTCCTACAAACTTCACGTTTTAGATGTTAAGTCCTGAACGTGAAAGGTAAGCTAACTTTTGGAGTTGAGTTAAACCCAAACATAAATTCTAAGAATTTCATATAAAAACAAGTAATGTCAAGATCAGAATCATGCACTTACAAGTTACAAGACATCCTTATAATACTTTATTATTAATTTGATCGTTAATCATTTGGTAGTCTGCGCAGATTAACTGTAATGATTTTGTAATCTAGCTATAATTATTATTTTAACAAGACTTTGTAAATAAAAAAGATAATGATAATTTTTTCAAAAAATATTAGTTATCCTTTATTTTATGTTGCTATTCACTATAAGATATAATTAAAAAATTGCTTGTATAATTTTCATTTTCTATATTATACATTTCTATTTTTTTACGTAACTATTAAAATGTGACATGAAAGAATTTAACTATAATTTCTAATTACGAAAGATACTTTTCTAATCCACCGCCTACTGTCACGCTCTTTTCAAATCTAATGTGAAATGAAAGAATTTAACTATAACATAATTTCTAATTAAGAAAGATACTTTTCTAATCCCACTGCCTATGTCACACTCTTTTGAAGTCAATTTTTTTTAACGAGAATATGATATCTTCTAACTGAGAGATCAATGTCTTTTGAGGTGTATAAATCATTAAAATAATTAAAGTCTCTTACAACAAAATTTTTTCACACACACCACTTTTATTCAAAATCAAGACTTACCTAACGCTAAGATTCAAAGAATTTAAAAAACATAAGGTACATCCCCACGTCTCTTTCAACTTCACAACCCAATGACAGAAAACTGTAACTTGTTTTCAGGATAATGGAAAACATGCGGTATCGAAGCACCGCACCGACAATACTACAGTAACACTATCTTCATAGCGATAAGATTGAAAAGAATTTACAACCACACAGTCTCTTTGGCATTTGAGAACAAGTAAACCTGGTAGTAACTATTAACTTCACAACCAAATCACATAAAAGTGAGAAAACTATATTTTTATGTTCTGTTTCTCCATTCCAAGGATCCCAAGTACTGATTGGCAACAAGAAAAATGGCTGAATCAAAGTTGATCTGCAAAGACACAAGATGGTCACTCCATGGGATGACAGCTCTAGTAACAGGAGGAACCCGAGGCATAGGGTTGGTTGTCTAATGTCAATATTCTCATCTCTAATTGGTATGCGCCTTGTCTTTTACTTTCTTTTGTTAAATCCTCTTTTCCTTTTTTGTGTTTTCTATTGTGAATTAGGCATGCCATTGTAGAAGAATTAGCAGAATTTGGGGCAGCTGTTCATATATGTGCACGTAATCAAGCTGAGATTAATAAATGTTTGGAAGAGTGGAAAAGCAAAGGATTTAGTGTGACAGGATCAGCATGTGATGTACTATCTCGTGACCAACGTGAAAATTTAATGGAAATTGTTGCCTCCATCTTTCATGGAAAGCTCAACATTCTAGTAAGATCCTCCATATACTATGTGTTTAGATTATATTTTACAGTGAAATGACTAATTGTTTATGTAGTGTTGATAAAAATCATTTTTAACATGTAATTGACAAAAATAAGTATTACTCTGTGTTTGGTTTAAATTCTCAAAAAATTAAGAGTCTTTCTCTAACACTCAAATGTGGTTTTCCAAAGAAGCAACAAAATGTTGCATTTGCTCTACTGGAATTCTAAGGTCAAACTGTGATTTGAAAGAAGACAACCAAACATAATGAATGCAAGAGAAAATCATGTTTCTAATGGCCAAACTGTATATGATTTTACTTCTGAGAGGAATTGAATTCAGTAAATTCATATTGAGAGACACAAGAGTTTTTATGCCAACATTTCTTATAATTTATTCAAGACTCCCTCATTGACCTTGATACATTATTCTTCTTCTTTTTCTGTTTCGGTTTTTTCTTACCTAAATTGATTATATTTGAGCTGACGTCATACATGAATTTCTCTTAGGTAAACAATGCTGCGGCAACTAACAATAAGATAATAACAGATTATACTGTTGAAGATATATCAACTATAATGGGTACCAATTTTGAGTCTGGTTACCATTTGAGTCAACTCGCACACCCCCTTCTAAAAGCATCCGGATATGGGAGCATAGTATTCATATCTTCCATTGCAGGTTTGACAGCTCTTCCTCGTATGTCTGTCTATTCGGCCTCTAAAGGTATGTTTTCTTTTCTTCATATTCCTTAACTGAGAATCTAGCATGATAAATTTGAGTCGCGGAAGATAATCAATCTGTATAATTTTATTCAGGAGCTATGAATCAAGTCACCAAAAACTTAGCATTGGAATGGGCAAAGGATAATATTCGCGCAAATGCTGTAGCACCTGGAGTTGTTATGACCCCGCTTTTGGAGTCTTTCATAGTATGTATTTTTTCATTTAGTTTCTCCATTGCAAGGCATATCAAGATTGATTTGCAACACTCATTTTTATTATTTCTCTTAGTGGCCCATGAAAACCATTAACTTTATTGGGTTGAGTTTAATACTTTATTACATATTTCCTATAGTTATCACTATGAGTCTCATCTTTTCTCTAGCATATTTTGTTATCAAGTCAGTAGCGATGCTCATAATCTTTATTGTAACTGCTCTTGTTACAGAAATCTTCTGAAGGGGATAAAATCATAGATACTATGTTGTCGCAAACACCTGTTGGTCGCATGGGAGAGCCTAAAGAGATAGCAGCACTAGTTGCTTTTCTTTGCCTTCCAGCTGCTTCATTCATCACTGGACAGATTATACCTGCAGATGGGGGTTACACAATTTAAGTTTCAAATTAAAAGAAGTAAAGACAAAAAAAAATGTTTCTATCGATCAACTTTATCCGTCGGATGCGCCTAAATTAATAATTCTTGGGAGCTGCCCAAATTAAAAGTTTAGTGTTATACTTCAAGGGTTATGATTTTTGCTCTATAACTTTCGTTAGATTATTTTTACATGAATTTTAATTTTTATATAAAATGTGTTGCGATTCTTAAACAAATATGTGGTTTCTACACAAGCAATCTCCTTTGAACAATTTGATCATTGGACACTAAATATTGGAATATCACAACGTGGTATCAAAATATGACCCTTTTTTGGACTCTCCGAAGCTAACACTTGAATAGGCATTCAAATACAACTTAATTTAAAAAAATCTTTAAGAGGTCACAAGTTCTTTATTTCTTAATAATTTTTAAGCAAATGACAATTATTGACAAAGCTCTTTCTTAATATTCATTAGTGTGATCACTCGTCATTTTATTGTCTCTAGAGACTAATTGTAATTTTTTTTAACCTAGATTATTATTTTAACCAGACTATACAAATAGAAAAGGTAATGATATATAACGAAATTTTAATAATTTTTTTATTCTATGATACTATTCACTATAATAATGATTAAAAATTTGCATGTGCAATATTTATTTTTTATACAACTATTAAGAAATTTACATTCATCAAACTAAATATATAAACGAACTCTTGAAGAAATTCAAAATGGACGATTACAAAACAATGAGCACACCGATGCATCCATCATCCATACTAAAATTAGATGATAAAAAACAAAAGGTAGACCAAAAGGTATATGGAGGTATAATTGGATCTCTCTTATATCTTACTACGTTTAGACTTGATATAATGTTTAGTGTGTGTCTATGTGCACGTTTTCAATCTGATCCTAGAGAGTGTCACCTAGTTGCTGTTAAGAGAATATTCAAATATTTGAAAGGTACTACTAATCTAGGTTTGTTATTTAAGAAATCTCATGAGTACATATTTGTTGATTTTTGTGATACGGACTATGCTGGAGATAGAATTGAAAGAAAAAACACCAGTGGAGGATGTCACTTCATTGGAGGCAATCTAATGTCATGGTCCAGCAAAAGACAGTACAATTGCACTCTCAACTGTAGAAGCTGAATATATCTCTGCATCTAGTTGCTGCTCTCAACTTCTATGGATCAAGCATCAACTGGAGGATAACAATATTTTTTAAAGTAACAGTTACTTTAAATGAGCACTTATTGTGTGTCTATTGATATTTTCATTTAAACTTAATTCGAAAAATGTTTGAAATTTCCATTCAAAAGTGCACAAAACCCTTAAACCCAACTCTCTGTTTTACACTTACAAAGTTTTTCTCTAAAATACTCTTACGAAAAACATTCTATCTCTCAAGAACCCTAAAACCTCTCTTTCAAAAATTCTGAGAAATGGTTGGAGGAAAGAAGCTAAATGTGGAGGACGCTGAGATTGCTGTGGAATATCTCTTCAAAACCTCAACTTTAGCAGAGTGTGGCATCAATATTGAAGAAAATTTGCACGGTGCTAGTTGGATCAACTTCTTCAGAGAACCTGCAAAAGTTCATCCGAAACTAGTTCACATGTTTTGGAAAAATGCCACTATCTCCGCTACTGAAGTCAAAGGAGAAGTGATGGGAAATGAGGTGATTGTGTCCGAAGTCACCATTTTGGATGCTATTCAATGCTAGTTGGAAGGAACCCAAGTTACTATTGATTGGGAAAAGGCATTTGGAGGAAAAGATGGAATTTTTTATATACTTCTTAAGAACTCTTCTTCTGATAAGTTGACTGCAATGAAGATGCATGACAAAACAAGGGTGTTGCATCAACTATTGAACAAGGTGATTCTTCACAAGGCTGGGTCCAAGGACTCTAGCTCGAGTGTTCACGCTTTCTGCCTCTGTCATCTCATGTTGTGCTAACAAATCAATCTCTCATCTTTACTGTTCAAGAACTTCAAACAAAGTGTATAAGGAAGAGGCAAGAAAACCACCATCTCCTATGGTGTTCTCTTAACCAAGCTCTTCAAGGAGCAAGGTGTTTTTCGTCCATATGAAGCCCTGGACGAAGAAGAGAAGATGAAGTTTCTTGGACGAATCCAAAAGCAAAAAGTCTTTGGATGGAGTAATCTGATGAAGATGAGACTCCATACCATCCAAGACTTTCTTGGACGCAAAGACACTCCTAAGTCTTCATTTGCGGAAGTTGAACGTCCACAGCAGTAGAAGCCAACGTCCACTCCCACTTCAACCAAAATACAAAGACGTTTGGTGTTAGACGATGACTCTGAAGATGACCAGCCCATTACAAAGAGAATATGAGTTGCGTCCACTCTCAAAATTCCCAAAGGAACAAGGTCCAACACTTGTGCCAAGATAAGGCCCTTCCAAAGAATCACTGTGACACTCTCTCCTGCACCCCATACCTTACTACCCGCTAATGAACCACATCCCGAGCCACAAACACAAGCATCTCCTTCACCTACTCAACCACAAAACCCTCTTCTACACCCTCTACTCATACACCTTTTTCACCTCTTTTACCTACCTCACCATACTTTACACCCCCACTCCCCTTTTCACCTATATTGGACATCTCCTTATTTGCTTAACACCTTCCCTAAACACTGTGATTCGAGACTAGAGGTTCCGCACTTTTACCCTAGGAGTGATAGCTCACAAAGTTGAACACTAGGAGCTTAAATACCCAAGTCTTTCAATGGTCCAGAGGCGAGCTTGCGGTTGTGATGGGTTTTCTCACCAAATTCACATCTTCCTAAAACAACTGGAGTTCAAATCTTTGACTCTTGAAGAATTAGGTCTCTTTGCCTCAGCCTTTGACACCATGTTTGTCTGTGTTCTCCAAACTGGTGTAACTGTGAAGAACCTCAGATATGTGTCTCCTTCAATGCTCATCACATCTGAAACCTCCATCAACATTCAACCGGATCAAGTCTGTCCAAGACTACTCATGGTAGATCCAAACAAGGATAAGGATCCCAAAAAGCTCAGGAATCAAGCTTCTTGGCCTCTGCCCACAACTTTTGATCCTAACTTTGGACGGAAACCTGCTCCTAACGTGGACTTGGACTTTCTCCATCAACTTTCTAACAATGGAATAGCTATGGACAAAGAAGCTAAGACTTATTGGGAAAGATTTGTATGGGAGTATGAGCAAGAAGCATCCAACTTTGGCCTTGAACCGTGATAATGCATTAGTCATTGGTAAGTAGTCGTTTGATGGTCCAAGTTAACCAAGGTGAGTTGAGATGGGCTGAGCAAATATGGACAGTACAAATATCTATGATTATGAATTTTTTATTTAATGGACGAATATTTAGTACATGTTTGAATTAGCTTATTTTGCTTCTAAAATATTTCAAAGAAAATGTTTGGCTACAAGTTTTTTAGTGCAAATTAAATCAATCCAAACATACTTCTAGTTATAAAGTGTAATAGAGATATTCATATTCAAAATTTAATAATTATATCATTCGATTTTGTTTTATTTGTTTCTAACATTATTTAGGAACACTTATTAAGTTTATATACATAATTTAATACTTAATATAAGTTGTACAAATAGAATAAAAAAATGTTGTTTTAACATATTTTGACATGTCAAGTAATTTTTTATGATATAGAAAACTTATATAATATTTAATCTTTATCTTCTTTTCATTTTAAAATTTATTAATAATTCTATAACTCAATCTTAATTCTATTTTGATAAATTTTTCTTTAAGTTTTAAATAAAACTATATGTATATGAATTCATTAATTAATGGTGCCTTTAATTATATACTTCTCAGTCAAGATAATTTTACATTTGATTTGATAGTTAATAATTAATAATATTATTAAATACATCTCAAGGCAATTTTACATATAAATATAGATAGATAGATTATAAAATATTTTTACATTATTATTTAATTATGATATTGCTATATGAATTTGACTATTATATTAACTATTAGGAAGTTAAACTTTGTAATAAAGTGAAAGCTCATTATTAAATAATAAAGTAAACACACATTTTAGTCTTTTAAAGATACAAGTGACATCTATTTGGCCTTCTAATAATATTTGACATCAAATTGGTCTTTTTGAATCTCAAATTTGATGTAAAAAAATGATATTAAAAGACCAATTTGATGCTAAAAATTGACATTTAAGGACTTTTTTTTTATGTTTTTATCATTAGATGATGTAACTGATGACACTTGAATTTTTATAGAATCAAAATGAGTGTTTACTCTAAATAATAATATAAAAATTAATTTACAAAAGAAAAATAAAATTTTTATTTTTATAAACTACATTTACACTCTAAAAATAGGTTATTATCTGTGAGGCTAAGGGTGTGTTTGGGTGGGCAACCAAACCCTTGTTTGTAAGGTGCAAACGAGCTTTTAACACTTTTTTGTCATGTTTGGAAGAAATTCCAGTTAAAAAAGTGAATAGAATTTTTATTTCAAACCAAACGTGGTTTAGGCAGAAGCAACATTTTGTTGCTTTTGCGGTGAAAGAAAACCCATTTGAGTGTGTGATCAATCAATTTGAGACACTTATGTTATATTTATATTCGGCTTTATTAGATATTTATTGTGTTCAATATTAGTATTTTAGATGAGTTTAATGTTGTTGGGTCTCATTGAGCTTTAATGCAAATTGTGAATAATTTTTGAATTTTGATGCATTTTGACATTTCCTCCTTGGTTAGGCCATAACTTGGGACTCGGTGATCCAATTGAGGTAATTTTGGTGTCTGTGGAAAGCTAAGACAAGGCTCTACAAGTTTCATAAAAACTCAAGAGCTGGATCAGACTTCTAAGGGTCCAAAATAGCCCTGCAATTCAGAGTGGGTTTGCTGTCACTGGAATCTGAGTAATGTGTCTATATCGAACCATATCGTGAGCTATAGACCTCTTTTTGAGCTAAAACTTAGCTATTGTAAAGATAAAACTCATATCTCCAACTTCACTGAAGATCATTTAGTCAATAGATGTCGATTTAGGCATGATTATGAAGCTATAATTTGATTTGAATTTGGAAATACGTTCTGTCAACCTAACTTGAGGTAGGTACAGTGTTTTTGGCATATATGGAGTTGTAAAAGTCCAAATGGCATGAAACCAACGCCAAAATTTCAAGGAGACAATGGTCTAAAACTATCAAGAGACCTCCAAGCCAAAATACATCGTTTAGGGCATGAAAAGCAAGCTAGAAGTCGGAATAGAGTTGCTGACTTGAAGCCACCAATCATACATCAACCCACCTACCATGCATCAACCCACCAACCATGCATCAAGTTTCCATATTTGACAATTTCCATATTTTTACAGCTTGCATTCAGATTATTTTCAATTAAAAATTAGCTTTTAATATTAGTATAAATAGAGTCAATCTCTTTGTATTATATATCATTTAATTTGAAGTAAGTTTGAAGAAAATTTGAGTATTTGTGAGAGTTTTCTTTCGCTTTTTCTCCATTCTCTTTAGAATTTCATTTTTGTTCTTTATTTTATGAGTTCTTCCTTTCCATCTATGGAAGGCTAGGCTCTTATAATCAATCCAAGGGATTAACCATCTTGATATTTAATTTGGAAATCTTGTTTCGCTTGTTCATATTACTTAATTGTTATTCAATTTTCTCTTATTCCTCTTTTGATTTTTATCTAGATTGAATTGCTTAATTTGATTTAGATGTTGATGTGATAATAGCTTTATTATCATGTATTCAAAGAGGATCACAAAGACTAAACAATATATCAGTTTTTTGGTAGATTGTTTAGCTTGGTTAAATTCTAGATCTTAAGTTAATCTATGTTTGGATGGTGCTTACTTTATCTAACATTGGTTAATTAAATCCTAGATGCTTATCTAGTAGAGAATTCTTGGATCATGTTAAGGCTTCTTGATGTGATCTAAGGCCAAGAACATGGTTAGCAATTAAGTGGATTCCTTGTGATTAATGATGAATTAAACTCAAGATCGATAAATTTTCTTGGATTGGTTGTTTCTTTAGATTTGTTTACAACTTTAAGTTTCGTACTTTTGTCAATCTTGTTAATCAACAACAAAACCTACTTTTCTAATTATCTTGATTTAATTGAATCTTTGTTTTTGGATCCTTGAGAGACGATTCGGTTCATTCTCTATACTACAAATTAGTTTGTGAACCGGTAATTTTTATTATTTGACGGGTCTCGACAACCTCTTGTCAGTGTGCATGGACAGAAATACTCTTGTACTTTGATATTATATCACTATTTTAATAATATTTAAATAAATATAACTTAATAATTTTTTAAAATATTATTATAATTATACTCAAAGTAATTTCATTGTACAATACTCCAAGCAAACTTAACTTTTAAAAGAATTTCTTTTGCTATTAGTTTATTTATAATCAGTATGTGTTTGGGCTAGCTGTGAAAAAAATATTATGTTAAAAATTGATTATATGTATAATCAATTTTCAAAAAAATTGATTATGAAAATATAATTTATATTTGAATGTGTTAGTTTATAATCGGTTTTAAGATAAAGGATTTTGTTTGGATTGTATAAAAAGAATTATTTTTATGTATTAAATTACTAAAAGAGATATGTAATGATTGAAAATTTTATTTAATTGAGGGAAAAAGAGTATTTATCTATCAAAACATTTGAAATGATAAACATATTTTATATGCATAATTCAGCACCTCTCATTGGTCTATTCTTATGAAATTATTGCATATATGAAGTGAAAATTGCATAATTCCTCATATATTGGTTATGTTGTTACAAATTGAACAGAACACCCGAAGGACTATTCAAAGCAGTTGTTGAACCAAAATATCATGAACTTGGATGTTGATAACAGTATAGCTCAAACAGAAGAGAAATGAAGACCTAAACTCAGTAAATTTTGGGTTACATCAAATTCAAGACAAATCAGAAAATTCCTGCTCAAACCTATACACGGTTATTTGGTGATTTCTCAAGATCTAACCGTTGGATGTAGCTGAAATTTTGATATGTCATGCATGACATAATTCTCTATGACTTTCATAGAAATGAAGATTTCTAGATTAGCACCGGAAGTGGCTCAAAATTAGGCAACAAGTTGGTGGCTGTCATTATTGATATAATCTAAGTAGTTTCGGCAAAATGGTCAGAGCTCAAGATCCAACCGTTAGATCTAGCTGAATTTTTGACATGTTCTTCATGACTGCATGTGCTACAACTTTCATGAAGAGAAGATTTCCAAATTATAGGAGCAATGACGAAATTGGTAATCTTCGGAGCTGAAATTTCAACCCATGTGCAAAGAGATTTGACAAAATTGTAATTGAATAGTTCTAGCCTTTGCCTATAAAAGGAAGGCATTTGCCACACTTAAGGGCATCCCATTTCTGAATTCTCTCATTGTAGTTTGAGTTAGGGGTGAAACTTTGATAAATTGTGAGATTTATACTTTGATTTCAAGGTTAGATCTTCCAATTTGTTTAAAGTAAATCCCAAAGCTCTTGTAATTTGTATAATATAATCTTCATCTTATTCAAGTTTCTTCATCTTGATGTCTAGTTAAGGTTCTTCCTAGAGTTAGGAGTGAAGCTTTCATAAATTGTGAGATTTATACTTTGATTTCAAGGTTAGATCTTCTAGTTTGTTTAAAGTAAATCCCGAAACTCTAGCCCGTTGTGTTCTTGTTAATACCAACAACCACTTTCATTTCTATCATGCTTTTCACTTATTCTTTTGTTTCCTTTAATATAATGAGTAGCTAAATTTCTATACTAGGATTGCAATTTAAACTCACACGTAATTTGATTCGTTTATTATATCCAAGAGTAGGTTGATTATCTTGAATTGTTTATCTTACTTGTTCTTAATGCTTTTAATTAATTGGCCATTAATTAAATTGAATTGATAAACCTTAAGCAACTTGACAAAGGGATTTTGGTTTTAGATCTAAGTAAAATAACATATGATCTTTGTGCGAAAGCCTTGAGTTCATATAGGATAGACACATACCTATATGACATATGTAACCATTAATGAAATCGGAACTTAATGAATTCTTGATTATTTGATAGACATAGACATATAGTTTATCATTAATTAAGGATAATTCTATTGGACCATCGAAAGAGGCTTATAGATAAGTTAAGGATTTCGAGTTAACAATTCAGATAATTAATTGATCTTAGATAGAAGTAAGAGAATCAAGTAAAAGTGTGAGGAATAATTGCAATCCTAGGCTTGGTTAATTTGATCATTAAATTCTTCTTCTTGTATACTTAATTTTTAATCTTTCATAACACTTCCTCTTATTAAGTTGTTTAAATAAGATTGAGTTTTGTAAACTTTTAATAGATAGTTAAATTTAAAATTAATCCTTGTGGGTTCGACACTTTTTTACTATTATATTACTTGATTTGCGATAACGTATACTTGCGTTCTGATTTACCACATCAAGTTTTTGGCGCCGTTGCCAGGGATTAATTCTTTATTTTACTACTATTAATATTAGCATACCTGGTCTTAATTTAAACTTGTTCTTTTATTTCTTTTTAATTTTTCGAACTGTTTTATGCGCAGTGCTCGAGACAAGGAGTTAATTTCTCTTAATCTTGAGATTGAGCGAACTTGCCGCAGAAACAGAAAAGAACGTCGTCAAGAGTTATTGCAACAAAGAAGAATGGCTGACGATAACAGAAACCAAGAACTTGGGCTAGCTAATCAACAACCCAGAACTCTTATGGATTATATAATTCCTACTGCTAATGGAGTTTATTCAAGTATTGTCAGACCTCCAATACAAGCTAACAACTTTGAGATTAAGCTAGGAGTGATCCAGATGCCGCAAAATAATCAATTTGGAGGTTTGCCTCATGAAGACCCAAATGCTCATATAGCAAATTTCCTGGAGATCTATGACACTTTCAAGCACAATGGATGTTCTGCAGATGCTACTCGGCTAAGAATTTTTCCCTTTTCATTGAGAGACAAGGCTAAAAGTTGGTTAAATTCTTTACCCGATAGCTCTATCACTACTTGGGATATGTTGGCACAAAAATTCTTAGCTAAGTATTTCCCTCCTGCAAATAGTGCAAAGTTGAGGAATGAAATTACCTCTTTTTAGCAATATGATTCAGAATCATTGTATGAGGCATGAGAGAGATTCAAGGATCTACTTAGAAGATGCCATCATCATGGGGTACAAAAGTGGCTTTAAGTTCAAACTTTCTATAATGACTTGACTAACTCTCTAAGGTCAACCATTGATGCTGCTGCTGGTGATGCATTGATGAACAAAACTGTTGATGAAGGTTATGATTTATTGGAAGAGATGGCTTCCAATAACTATGAATGGTCTACTGAAAGAGCATCACAAAGGAGAGTGGCTGGAATTTATGAAGTAGATACTTTATCTGCTTTATCTGCACAAGTAGCTGCACTGACCAAGAAGCTAGACTCAATTGGGAGTCAATCCAATCAACAGTCAATACATGCTATTCAGAGCCCTTTCATGATCTGTGAGTATTGCTCCGGTCCCCATTCTGTTAATCAATGCTCTTTTAATTCTGAAACTGCTAATTATGTGGGTAACTTCAATCGGCAACAACACAACCCAAATTCAAATTTCTACAATCCCGGTTGGAGGAATCACCCAAATTTTTCTTGGAGAAATAACCAAGAAGCTTCATCATCAGCTAGACCGATGGGACCACCTGAGTTCCAACAACAAGCTCCACAACAAGAGAAGAAATCTGTAATGGAAGAAGCCATCTTACAATTGACTAAGAGTACTCAACAATGTATGAATCAACTTCAAAGTCAAGGAGCTTCTATCCGGAATCTTGAGGTTCAAATAGGGCAATTATCTGGTTTTATGAATAATCGCCCTCAAGGTAGTTTGCCGAGCAACACGGAGACTAATCCTAAGGGAGGTAATAATGAACAATGTAAGGCTGTTACCCTCAGGAGTGGCAAAGAACTGGATGAGCTCATTCAAAAACCTGAAGAAAATAAAGATGAGAATATTCATGAACAATCAAAGAGCAATTCTAAAGAGCCTTTTCTATTGAATAAATCTGAGAAGGAAGAACCCCCTCCACCTCCATTCCCACAACGACTTCAAAAGCAAAAGATGGACAAGCAATTCAACAAGTTTCTAGAGGTATTCAAGAAACTTCATATTAATATTCCTTTTGCTGAAGCTTTGGAACAGATGTCGAGCTATGTCAAGTTTATGAAGGAAATCTTGTCCAAAAAGAGAAGACCTGGAGATTTTGAAACTGTTGCACTTACTGAAGAGTGCAGTGCCATATTACAGAAAAAGCTTCCGCCAAAGCTAAAAGATCCAGGGAGTTTTACTATTCCTTGTACTATTGGAAACAAATTTTTTGGTAAAGCTTTATGTGATTTAGGAGCTAGTATAAATCTGATGCCTTTTTTACATTTACAGGCAACTTGGATTGATGGAGGTGAAACAAACCAATCTAACTCTACAATTAGCAGACAGATCTCTCACCTACCCAAAAGGAGTGGTGGAAGACGTTTTAGTGAAAGTTGACAAATTCATATTTCCTGCTGATTTTGTAGTATTAGACATGGAGGAGGATCGAGAGGTTCCAATCATTCTTGGGAGACCTTTCCTAGCTACTAGTAGAACTCTCATAGATGTACAAAAAGGTGAGCTGACTATGAGGGTACAAGATCAAGAGGTAACATTCAATGTCTTTAAAGCTATGAAATATCCTCAAGAATCTGATGAATGCTTCATGATTAATGTTATTGATGATAGCAAATTCGAATCTAGTACTATTGGTTTTAGTACTGATCCTTTAGAAGATGCTATTATTAATCTACCTTGTGAGGATAGGCAGGAATCCTTTGAGTTTGTGCAATGGCTTAATGCATCACCATCTTACAATCATGTCGGAAAACAATTTGAGGATTTGGAGTTGTCCATGAAAGATGGGATTGCAATGAAATCCTCTGTTGAAGAACCACCAGAGTTGGAGCTAAAGCAACTTCCTGATCACTTGAGGTATGTGTTTTTAGGAGATTCTTCTACTTTACCAGTTATTATCTCATCTTCTCTAAATAGTGTACAGGAAGAGAAATTGCTAAGATTGTTGCGAGAATATAAGAAAGCCTTGGGATGGACCATAGCAGATATCAAAGGAATAAGCCCATCTATCTGCATGCATAAGATTCTCCTAGAGGAAGAATCAAAGCCCACCATTGAACATCAAAGGAGGTTGAATCCAATAATGAAGGAAGTAGTCAAGAAGGAGATTATTAAATGGTTGGATGCTGGAATCATTTACCCCATCTCTGATAGTTCGTGGGTCAGCCCAGTACAATGTGTACCTAAAAAGGGAGGTATGACTGTAATTACCAATGATAACAATGAACTAATCCCCACTAGAACTGTTACAGGTTGGCGAGTCTGTATGGACTACAGAAAGTTGAACAAAGCAACAAGGAAAGATCATTTTCCTCTCCCTTTCATTGATCAAATGTTAGACAGACTTGCTGGTCGAACTTATTATTGCTTTCTGGATGGATATTCGGGGTACAACCAAATTGCCATAGCTCCTGAAGATCAAGAAAAGACAACTTTCACATGTCCTTATGGGACATTTACTTTTCGAAGGATGCCATTTGGATTGTGCAATGCATCTGCAACTTTTCAACGATGCATGATGTCAATCTTCTCAGATATGGTGGAGCAGTCAATTGAGGTATTTATGGATGACTTCTCTGTATTTGGTGATTCTTTTGACCTTTGCCTTAATAATCTTGCTTTAGTGCTTAAAAGATGTGTAGAGACTAATCTGGTACTAAATTGGGAGAAGTGCCATTTTATGGTTCAAGAAGGAATAGTCCTTGGCCATAAAGTTTTTGCTAAAGGAATTAAAGTAGACAAAGCAAAGATTGAGACAATTGAAAAATTACCTCCACCTACTTCAGTGAAGGGCATTCGCAGTTTCTTAGGGCATGCGGGCTTCTACAGACGATTCATTAAGGATTTTTCTAAGATCTCTAAACCTTTGTGTAATTTACTTGAGAAAGATATTCCTTTTGAATTTGATGAATCTTGCCTTGAAGCTTACAGGATTTTGAAAGAAAAGTTGATTACAAAACCAATCATTGTTGCACCAGATTGGAATATCCCATTTGAACTCATGTGTGATGCTAGTGATTTTGCAGTGGGGGCAGTTCTTGGTCAAAGAAAGAACAAAAAGATGCATGCCATTTACTATGCGAGCAAGACCTTGAATGATGCTCAACTCAACTATACTACCACAGAAAAGGAACTTCTTGCTGTGGTATTTGCTTTTGATAAATTTCGATCTTATTTAATTGGAACAAGAGTAATTGTCTATACAGATCATTCAGCAATCAAGTATTTGATTTCCAAGAAAGATGCTAAGCCAAGATTGATCAGATGGATACTTTTGTTACAAGAATTTGATCTTGAGATTCAGGACAGAAAAGGAACAAAAAATCAAGTGGCCGACCACTTATCTAGATTGGAAAATAACAATAATGAAAGAGGTAAAGTGCAAATTAATGAGTGTTTTCCTGATGACCAACTCTTTACCCTTCAAGGTAATATACCATGGTATGCTGATTTTGTTAATTATCTTATAAGTGGTATTTTACCTCCTGAGCTTAACTGGCAACAAAGAAAGAAATTTTTGCATGATGTAAAATACTATGTTTGGGATGAACTTTTCTTGTTTAAGCAATGTGCAGATCGAATTTTAAGAATGTGTATCCCCAGTGAAGAAGTTGATAACATCTTGCATCAATGCCATTCATCTGATTATGGAGGACACTTTGGAGGAGAAAAGACAACTGCTAAGGTGTTACAGTCTGGTTTTTATTGGCCATCATTATTTAAGGATGCTTACTCCTTTGTTGTAAAATGTGACAAAGCAACGGACTGGAAATATCTCTAGAAGACATGAGATGCCCCTCAATAACATCTTAGAAGTGGAGATTTTTGACGTATGGGGTATTGATTTCATGGGTCCTTTCATCACATCTTTTAATAACCTCTATATTCTTGTTGCTGTTGATTATGTTTCTAAATGGGTTGAAGCAACTGCTTTACCACTAATGATTCTAAAGTGGTGTTGAATTTTTTGAAGAGAAACATATTCACTAGGTTTGGAACTCCAAGAGCAATAATAAGTGATGAAGGGAGTCATTTTTGCAACAAATACTTTGGAGCCCTTCTTGCTAAATATGGAGTGACTCATAGGGTGGCAACTGCATACCATCCTCAGACTAGTGGCCAAGTTGAGGTTTCTAACAGAGAAATCAAGAGGATCTTAGAGAAAACTGTGAATCCCACAAGAAAGGATTGGTCCAAGAGATTGGATGATGCATTATGGGCTTACCGAACAGCATACAAAACTCCGATTGGAATGTCACCATATCGATTGGTGTTTGGCAAAGCATGTCACCTTCCAGTGGAGCTAGAACATAATGCGTATTGGGCTATCAAAAAGCTCAATTTTGATATGAAGCAAGCTGGTGAGAAACGTTTCCTCCAACTCAATGAGATGGATGAGTTCCATCTTCAGTCATATGAAAATGCCAAATTGTACAAGGAGCAAACAAAAAGGTGGCATGATAAGAAGATTGTCAAAAGAGAATTCCAGGTAGGGCAAAAAGTCTTACTTTTCAACTCGAGGTTAAAATTATTTCCTGGAAAACTTAGATCAAGATGGTCAGGACCGTTCGTGATAGTCAAGGTGTCCCCATTTGGAGCAATTGAAATCAAAGATGAGAAAACTTAAGCCACATTTAAGGTCAATGGTCAAAGATTGAAGCATTATTGGGGAGGACCCATCGATCGTGAAAAATCTTCAATCACGCTGGCTGACAATGAATGATCTTTGACAGATTACTTTTCACCGGTTAAATGGCGGATAACGGTACTCCGTGAATTTTGTTCAGTCCCTTCAGTTACCCACAAATATTGAAATCTGTATATAATTTTACTCATTTCTCTTTCCTTCTTTCTTCCCAAATGGATAACAAGCTTGTTAATTTACGCAAGCAATTCCCTTCTCTTCCTCAAAATGCTTTAACTAACATTTATTCTGCCAGGTTTGAAAGATTAAGGATGCTTATGCACAAAGGCATCCCTGCTGATATACGCTGGTTAATTGAAGCAAAGGTCCGATTAACAGGTGAATTTTCTAACGCTCTTATTTCATATATGCCAGGTCTAGGTAAAAGTCTATATGCAAAGAAAAGAAGAGCAAAAAGGTTACGGGTCTGCTATAAATGTGCAAGATGGACCTGTAACACAAAATGCAGATCACTTGGAATGGTGTCTATAAATCGAGATGACAAAATTAACTTCATTAAGGATGGCATGAGTAAGGAGTCTTTAGATAACATTCTATTGACTCTTGAGATGCATCCTAGTGGAGATGTGCAGGGAGTACTTCTTGATTTATGGCCAATATTCCAAGCTGAACATGAGCGTTATAGTCTTGGGAATCTGACTCAAAAAGACCCTGTTTGCCAATTTTTAAGAAAATTGGAAGAGAAGCCGACCATCGGCCCATAGAGAGCATTGAAGCCGTTACTGGACGTAAAACCAGAGGAAAGTGTGAGCCACAATCACACCAACTGTAAGTATTGCTATTTTGTTTCTTCCCTTCTTTTCTTCTTGTTCAAAAAAAAAATTTAAAAATTGAAAATTAAAAATTAAAAAATTAAAAAATTAAAAAAATATATATATATATAGCTGTATTTGTTTGAAAAATGCTTTGTATATTTTCAAACTTCTTCTGACACATATAGATTAGTCTTTTATCTTAGTTGTATAGCTTTTATCATTTCTGTGTTTATTTTCAAACTTTCCTGACATGTAAATCTACCCCTCCTTTATAGGTGTAATTATTAGATCTGAGTTTTGATTCATTTAAATATTGCACTTTGCTCTCTTCAGATCATTGATAAGGTGAGAGTACAAAAAAGAAGAAGAAGAAGAAGAAGAAGAGAGAGATGGAAGTAACTTCAGTTCGTCGAATCAAAAGTGTTTGTGTCTTTTGTGGATCTAATCCTGGAAAGGATAAAGATTTTGTAAATATGGCAAACCATCTTGGTCGAGTGCTAGTTGAGAGAGAAATCCATTTAGTTTACGGAGGAGGTAGTCTTGGGTTAATGGGTTGTGTAGCAACTGCTGCACATTTAGGAGGTGGCAAAGTCCTTGGTGTCATTCCCAGTCCTTTAGCCATAGGCAATCCCGCTGGAAAAATCGTAGGGGATGAAGTAATGGTATCATGCATGCACCAACGCATGAACATTATGATAGCAAATGCTGATGCCTTTATTGCTCTACCTGGTGGTTTTGGAACTTTGGAAGAGATCTTTCAAATTGCATCCTGGTTACAACTGAACTTTCACCAAAAACCCATTGGTATATTAAATGTTAATGGTTTTTATGACAGTTTGTTTTGTTTTCTTGATCATGCCATGGAACAAAAGTTCATCTCACAAGCGACACGTCAAATTCTTGTAA
Organism: Styphnolobium japonicum; assembly: GCA_023212625.1. NCBI lineage: Eukaryota > Viridiplantae > Streptophyta > Magnoliopsida > Fabales > Fabaceae > Styphnolobium > Styphnolobium japonicum. Next base: position 21,715,185 of record JALBWW010000014.1, read on the forward strand.
CTGCTGCGACCCCTGAGCAATTGCTCGATCAACTACATGAATTTGTCCCACAACGTGATCCAGCAATGGCTCTACTGAATTGGGAACAAGGCAAAGAACAAAGAAAAAGTGAAAACTTAATTTGACTTTGTCCTTATGAATTTTTGTTCTCTGTTATGATTTTAGTTTTTTTTTTTGTAAATTTTCTTATTTCAGGCTCGATTTGCAGTTGTCTGGTAAGATCTTCTACACTCCACTTATCTTTATTTTGACATTGAGGACAATGTCTTAAATTAGTTGGGGGGGATAGTTAACATTGTCATGCCATGTACATAGTTTGTTAAAAAAAAAAAAAAACTAACTAACAAGCTAATTTTTATCGATACTAACTTATTAGATGTATGATGGCAGAGTAAGGAGTAATTTTGCTCTTGAGACGCATCTTAATTTGCATTTCATAGTAGGTCTAAAAATAGTTTGTTCTTGTATATAGATATATATAAAAAAAAAACAAAAAAAACAAAAAAAACAAAAAAAACAAAAAGAACAAAGAAACAAAAAAAAAGATTCATTTTGATCTTTTCGATTAATTTTGATGCAAGCATTTACTGAATTGTAGCTTAGTTGATGATAAAAGTATGCAAAACAATTTATAGTTTGTCTCAACCGTCCCAAAGGGCGCCGCGATGGGAGAAGGCAACTAATAATTGAGAATTGAAAAAGGGTTTTCTCGGAGTCGCCACCAATCGATTGTTCCATTAAAAATGGAATGGTGCGATTGGGCACCTGCAGATAGAATCTGCGTACCAGAGTTTAAGTTCGGGGGTTTGATTACGAGTAGGGAAGGTATCAGCACCCTACACCGTCCGTTCCAAGAACGGTTACCTATTTAATCTAAAGTTATCTGCTAAGTCAAATGCGTTGGTCATTTATTATTTGAAGAAATTTTTATTTTATTTTTATTTTTTATGTCTCATTTTGTCAGGCATATTATCAAGGGTGATAAATAGCTGAGACAGGGAATGAGTGGCTTAAGAGCCATTATTAAGGAACAAATTACAAACCCGTAATTTATTAGGGATAACAATGGTGAATTAAATCTTGGATTTTCAAGAAAATATTTTTTGAGAAATAAAATAATTTTTTGAAAATGAGTTTCATAATTGAAAAAAATTATTTAACAAGGTAAATGATTTGAAAATGTATTGTTTAAAAGAAATTTCAAACTTTAATTCACCATTGTCATTAAATGCAGGTTGTGTGAATTCGTTCACAATTATTTTGAGTTATTTTTATTAATTTTGAGAAATATTTTGTTTTATTTTATTTTATTGTTTTATTTTTATTCTATTTTATTTTTAGAATCAGACCCCGCCAGCGCTCCTGGCAAAATCTGATATAAATGCCTCAAGAATATTGGGAAGAGTTTAGTTGATCAGACTCCCGATCCTCTCCCAATTTCTGTCATCGGCCAATATTAATTATAGCGTGAAAAGCTAATATTTAGACATAAAATTAAGTGAAATACGGCTTTTATTGAATGCAACAAAGTTAATAGTGGAATATGATTTTTATTGGAGATTATTTATAGTCCCACCAGCGCTCCCGGCAAAACTATAAAAAAATTTCTCACCTCAAGGAAATTAAAATGTCACCGCCGTCGCAGTTAATTTCAAATATCCCATCGTTGGAACCTTATTCCACAAATTAATTTTGACATGAATAAGATGTTAGGAGTTGGTAAAGTTAACCATGAAATAAGATTTGTGAGAAATTATTTATGGCCTCGCCAGCGCTTCCGGCAAAATCATAAAAAAATTTCTTTATCTCAAGAAAAATTAAAAATATTTTGCCGTCGCAACATATTTTTAATCATTCCGTCATTGGAATCTTATACCATGATTAAAGTAAATTATTTTGCACCAAAATAATAATAATAATAATAATAAATAAATAAATAACATGCAAGCGTGATTGAATATGTAAGTATACGACCTTACCAGTCATCATTCTAAAACTAACTATTTTTGAAGATATATTCTTTCAATCTCTCGCTCCTCGTTGTTTATTATTATAATTATTATTTTGCTTTTTTTTTTTATTTCTACGCACTGCAAGAAGCAAGGTTTATTTTAAATAGAGACCAATTGGTTTATCTCACCTTTTTTATTTCCCCAACCCAAAGGTGATCTTCTAAGGCCCAATAAAGCAAGAAAACTTAACCAATTTCAAACATTAGCCCATACTCACTAACTGAAAGGGATAATTCCCATCATCAAACATAAATGGGTTCAATTAAGGAAGTCCCAATCCATTAACCAAATTGGCCTATTTACCCAAATTAAACAAGATAAGCCAACGCAGCCACTACAAATTTGAACAAATTGATATCAGACAAGAGAGACAAAAAAACAAATTCAATGATTGTGAGATATCAGTTCAAAAGTACACGCTATAAAATAATAAATAGCTAAAAGCAACCTACATGGTGTGAACAAGGCGAAACCAAAAGTTAAGCAACACCCAATTCAATGACAGATCCAAAGCATATACCAATAGTCATATATCGAGGTACACTAAAAAAACTTTTTAAGTCTCCAACCATTCATCACATGCACAGTCTAAGCCTAAACCAGGGAGTTTCTGAATGGACATACACAGACATATAGGACATGGTAACTTGCCTCTCTTATTAATTCAAAAAAAAAAACTCTCATGTTACCGACATGGTTTACCATATTTCCTAACACTCCGAATTATTTTCCAAGCCAAAGATATCATCTGTAGTTCACTGTATTCAGATAAACAGAAATGAAACCAGCAACTAGTGAGAAGATCCCTAAATTAAGCTCAAAAACCCCTTGAACAATCTTCAATTCCAGACATCATCAACAGCAAAAAAAAAGTATGACAAACGAAAACTTAAACGACTTCTTTTCTGTTTTGGTGATTGGCATCAAGCATCTCAAAACCTAATCCAAAGGCAGAGTAATAAAAAAAACAGATTTAATCAAAAGAAATCATGGACACACAGGAGTCCCAGACCTTAGGACCAGATTATCAAGCCACCATACAAACTTAAAATTCGTATAAGACACAAAATTTAATTTCAAATCCTCAGTTAACGCAAAGCAACAACTAGGCTAAATCAAAGAGCTCCCAGATGGACATAAACATATAGGACATAACAACCAGGGAGATGAATAAATCAGGAACACAAAGATCCATTCTCATAACAATTATCCAATACATTAACTATCCATATTAAGGCACAGAGAATGACTGTTAATGCTACAATCACTAAATTAGATCAAAGGATATCATGATGACCGAGCTAACAAGAAAAGAAAAAGAATGAAACATGCTCAAGTATAAACTTCAGGCAACCAAGAACAGAGAAATATACTTGTGTTTAAATGCTACAACTTCGATCACAGGGGATGTTGAATGGCTAATGAATTTTCCTGGACTGAGTCTCGGGCCTTAGTTCTCAGGTCACTGCTCTTCCTCTTCTTGAAATCTCCTTCCCCCTCACAAAAATAACTGACTTGCGACCAAAACAGAAATTTCCCAATAAAGACTCTCACTCTCAAAACACAAAATCCGTAGTCCCCCTACCAGAAAAACCTCTTCTCTATTTATACACAAAATTGAAGAGCCCTAACAGAATAAACCAATAAATAAATAAAAAAAAGAAAACAAACTTTATCCGCTGCAGGCTGTGGGTACAGGGGATAATCGTTCCTCTGACCGTTGGAGGGTACAACACCGGGTGCGACCTCGTTTCTTCCTTATGCGTGATTCGCGGCCTAACCGAATTGGTCTGTCTCCTACGCGCGCGTGAAGACATGAACGGCTCCACGATTGCTCGACAGAGAATCTGGGTGCGACGAGAAGAGTGCGTGAGGCCTTATGCGCGTGTGGTGGTCCAGGTACGTGGAGGGTTCGTACGAGATGGTACCGCGGATGGTGCGGGTAGTGGTGCAGAAGCTGTCGCGGGGTGCAGAGAAGGGCGTGCTGAGGCGGTGCAGTTCGGTATGGCTAGTGATGGCTGGCTTGGTGCAGCAATGGTGTCAGAGGCTAGGGCAAGATTAGGGAAGAAAGGGGAAAGGAATGGAGGTGTTGGGCTCAGGTTGGAAACGGGTTATGGGCTATTTGGATTACGGGGAATAAGGCAGGTTGGTTTGGGGAATGGGCCTGGTCCGTGGGTTTGGTTTATGGTTTAGGCTAGACTTGGCTGATAGGGAAATGGGTTGGGTTTGACTTTTGTATTTCTTGTATTTTTTATTTCTTTTATCATTTTTTTTTGTATTTTTATATTTTCTTTTATTTATTTATTTATTATTATTATTATTTTATTCTTTATCATTGTCATTATTATTATTATTATTATTATTATTATTATTATTATTTTAGGGATTAATTGGCTAATCTATTTCTATTTTATTTTTCATTAAGCGGTCAATTAATTATTTATGAAATTTGGATTCTCATTTTGAGAATTAATTGGCTAATTAATTAAAAACCTTTTTATGTGGCCGGGACAAAATACGGTGTTCACATAGTTGAATTATTTTTCAAAATTCGTGATATACATGTATTTATGACTGTGGATATTAGGAAGAAGGCATGTTTGAATTGAGTAAATGTTTCATACCTTTGTGAGTTTTGGGCTTGTCCAAGTTTGATACTTATGCTTGGTTTATTTTCTTTCATGAGTGATGTCAATTATGGATGTATTTTCTAGAACTTGCACTGAATCAATTTGAGATTACATTGGTCTGTATGTTACATAAAAATGATAGGGGCAATTTTCTTGACTTAGCTACTTTGGCCAAATAAGCCTACCTTACATTTATCTCATTGTTAACCCCCTTTGAGCCTACTTGCCCTTTTTGTTATTCATAGCTTTTACAAGCCTTTAGTGAAAAACCATGTTTTACTTCACCTTAGGGAATAAGAGAGCATTGATTTTCCTAATTTGAGGAGTTCTTTTGGTTGCAATGATTTAAGTGTGGGGGAATTGGTATGTTGATGTGAAATGTTTGGTAAAAAAAAAAGGAGAACAAAAAGAAAAAAAAAAGCTAAATTAAAAAAAAATAAAAAAAAGAGAGAGAAAGAGAGAAAATAAAAGGTTGTTAAAAAAAAAAAAGAAGGGAAGGAATGTGTGAAGAGAATGTGCATTTTAGAGTTTTTGGTAAAAGTTTATGATTCCTACTTGAGTTACTCCGCAATGCTTTTTATTCTCTTTGGTTTTTAACTTGTTATTATCCATATTGTTTCCTTCCTTCACCTTATAACCTCGTTACAACCTTTTTGAAAGACCTCTTGATTTGTGAAATTTATTTGATCTAAGTAGTGGAGAAATGATGTATGTGCAAGCATATGGTAAAATACTTTCATAATTTGACTGAGTTGAGCGCAAACAGTTAACCTAAACACTTTGTGTGATTTGAGTGTCACTTGTGAGGAATTTTACTCAATTTGAATATGCCTATTTCTGATTAAAGCATGATTATGCTATGTATATTTTACTCCTAATTGCTTTGATTCAACTATACTTTGTTAAGCATATTTAAATCTAATGCAATGCTTGTATTTAAAAATTAATTGAATTGATTAAATGAAGTATTACATGTTTGTGGGTATCATCCTGGTAAACCCTCACGAGACTATAACTCGTCCACTAGGGACACCTAGGGGTTTAAAGGCTTGTGGCACATGCTAAGTGTCATAGTGTTTTCCTACGAAAGTGAATTAGATTAGGTATAATTAGTTTTTATTCTTTTAGTTAGGTTGTTTCTTGTTTGAGGACAAACAACAAGTCAAGTGTGGGGGAATTTGATAAACATATTTTATATGCATAATTCAGCACCTCTCATTGGTCTATTCTTATGAAATTATTGCATATATGAAGTGAAAATTGCATAATTCCTCATATATTGGTTATGTTGTTACAAATTGAGCAGAACACCCGAATGACTATTCAAAGCAGTTGTTGAACCAAAATATCATGAACTTGGATGTTGATAACAGTATAGCTCAAACAGAAGAGAAATGAAGACCTAAACTCAGTAAATTTTGGGTTACATCAAATTCAGGACAAATCAGAAAATTCCTGCTCAAACCTATACACGGTTATTTGGTGATTTCTCAAGATCTAACCGTTGGATGTAGCTAAACTTTTGATATGTCATGCATGACATAATTCTCTATGACTTTCATAGAAATGAAGATTTCCATATTAGCACCGGAAGTGGGTCAAAATTAAGCAACAAGTTGGTGGCTGTCATTATTGATATAATCTGAGTAGTTTCGGAAAAATGGTCAGAGCTCAAGATCCAACCGTTAGATCTGGCTGAATTTTTGACATGTTCTTCATGACTGCATGTGCTACAACTTTCATGAAGAAAAGATTTCCAAATTATGACAGGAGCAATGATGAAATTGGTAATCTTCGGAGCTGAAATTTCAACCCATGTGCAAAGAGATTTAACAAAATTGTAATTGAATAGTTCTAGCCTTTGCCTATAAAAGGAAGGCATTTGCCACACTTAAGGGCATCCCATTTCTGAATTCTCTCATTGTAGTTTGAGTTAGGGGTGAAACTTTGATAAATTGTGAGATTTATACTTTGATTTCAAGGTTAGATCTTTCAATTTGTTTAAAGTAAATCTCAAAGCTCTTGTAGTTTGTATAATATAATCTTCATCTTATTCAAGTTTCTTCATCTTGATGTCTAGTTAAGGTTCTTCCTAGAGTTAGGGGTGAAGCTTTCATAAATTGTGAGATTTATACTTTGATTTCAAGGTTAGATCTTCCAATTTGTTTAAAGTAAATCCCGAAACTCTAGCCCGTTGTGTTCTTGTTAATACCAACAACCACTTTCATTTCTATCATGCTTTTCACTTATTCTTTTGTTTCCTTTAATATAATGAGTAGCTAAATTTCTATACTAGGATTGCAATTTGAACTCACACGTAATTTGATTCGTTTATTATATCCAAGAGTAGGTTGATTATCTTGAATTGTTTATCTTACTTGTTCTTAATGCTTTTAATTAATTGGCCATTAATTAAATTGAATTGATAAACCTTAAGCAACTTGACAAAGGGATTTTGGTTTTAGATCTAAGTAAGATAACATATGATCTTTGTGCGAAAGCCTTGAGTTCATATAGGATAGACACATACCTATATGACATATGTAACCATTAATGAAATCGGAACTTAATGAATTCTTGATTATTTGATAGACATAGACATATAGTTTATCATTAATTAAGGATAATTCTATTGGACCATCGAAAGAGGCTTATAGATAAGTTAAGGATTTCGAGTTAACAATTCAGATAATTAATTGATCTTAGATAGAAGTAAGAGAATCAAGTAAAAGGGTGAGGAATAATTGCAATCCTAGGCTTGGTTAATTTGATCATTAAATTCTTCTTCTTGTATACTTAATTTTTAATCTTTCATAACACTTCCTCTTATTAAGTTGTTTAAATAAGATTGAATTTTGTAAACTTTTAATAGATAGTTAAATATAAAATTAATCCCTGTGGGTTCGATACTTTCTTACTATTATATTACTTAATTTGCGATAACGTATACTTGCGTTCTGATTTACCACATCATGAAATAATCTAAAATCACATAATTAAAAGCTCCAAATACAAGTTTTTTTAAAAAAGAAATCTATTTTTAGTTATAGAAAAATAATCTTAACTTATAATCAATTTTACATTCTTTAAACAAACAAGATATATTTTAGATAAAACAACTTTTTATTGAAAAAAAATATTTTGAGAAAGAATTAATCTTTCTCAAACATGCTCTCAATCTTTTTAACATCAATTTATTAACAATGTATTTCAAAATAACTCGTACCCTTTTTGGTAATTGTACATCCAAAAGTAATTTTTATCAATATTATCCAAACAATATTTATGTAAAAAAATCAATTTTCAGATAAAGGTTTCTAAACCTAAATCACTTCGCTCAAACCTACTTTTGACTAAAATCAAGTTTGCAAAATTAAGTTCATCCAAAATAAAGTTTACAAAATCTAATCCAATCACCTACTAAAACTTTTCAATCGTTAATAACTTTTCAATCGTTAATAATAGTATCTGAACTCTATGTTTTTTTTTTCCTTATCTTTGTTTGTGTAGTATCTTAATTGCAATTGATCTCACTTTGAATCTGTTAATATTTAGGAGACAATTAGTTACAGCATATGTTCTCTTTTATCCTCAAAATCTAGGGGGTGGATTTTTTCATAAAATAATTAAATTTTGATCTACTGTTAGTATAAAATTTATCATCAAATTATATGTTGATAAATTATTAAATTAATTTGACTATCATAATAATTATTTAAAAAGTCTAACTCTTTTAATGATACATTAACACATGATTTGTCAGGAAAGCAAAATTAAACTCTAAAACTAAATTCTCACATTAGCTGTTTCATTTTATTATTTAAGCATATCACATTAAAATTTATAAATTTAAATTATAATATATTACTCAAAATATAAAAATATAAGTCTCCGCGACGAGCGGCCTAAACGATTGGTGTATGATAATCAAGTGGACAAATGACAAACCACATGATATATGAATAAAGTGTGGGACGCACAAATACATATATGTTGGAAGCAGTTTTTTATGTAATGATCATTTAGTAGCTAGCGTTTTAGCCATGCCTTTCTTTTGGGCCAACCTTTCCTAGCGTCATAACTTATAACCCAATAAAAATAAATCAACAGGGTGTTATGTACGTATAGTATAGGACGTGTGATTGATTGAGGTGAAAATTAGTAAGTGAAAAATACGAGGATGAAATTTTTTGAAAATGAAAAATGTTTTACAAGTGTAAAAAATTTTATACAATTATTTAATAATGTGTTGATAATTTATTAAAAAAATAAAATTTTTTAAATAGCTGTTATAAATATTTAAATTTTTTTAATAATTTAAAAATATATAATTAGATAAAAATGTATATATTAACAAATGATTAAAATAGTTTTGACAATTTTTTATATATGTGAAAATCAAAGTTGACTTGTTAATTTTTATATATATTATTTTATGTGTCCTTTTCAAATATTTTATTCCTTGTCGTTATATCTCAACTTTTTTCTTGATCTATTAATTTGTTTCATATAAAAAATAATAATGTCAAGATCAGAATCATTTACAAGACATCGCTATAATGAGTGATGTCCGGACCGGTTGGTTGGACCATAAATCATATTCTTATTTAATTTTTATTTAATGTTAGAATTGGATTTATGGTTGGATTAGGTTGAACTGGTCAAAATCGGACAAAACCAGAACAAAACTAGATTGAATTGAGTTGAATCGGTCTTCTCTTTTTTTTTTTAATTTTTTTTTAATTTTTTTAATTTCTCAATCACTTAACTACTCAACTGAGAATGATATAAGGCTTAATAATTGAAACTCCAAAATCTTATTATGTATTTTATTATCAATAATATGTGTTATGAGTCATGCATATATATATTTTTTATTTGTTTATTTAATATGTAATTATGACATCATTTGGTTTGACTAAATGATTAAGCCGGTTGAACCGATTAAACCTGAACTGGAAATTTTTTCGGCTCACTGTCCGGTCCAGTTTTAACAACATTGATTATAATACTTTATTATTAATTTGATCGTTAATCATTTTGTAGTCTGCGCAGATTAACTGTAATGTTTTTGTAATCTAGCTATAATTATTATTTTAACAAGACTTTCTAAATAAAAAGGATAACGATAATTTTTTTTCAAAAAATATTAGTTATCTTTTATTTTATATTGCTTTTCGCTATAAGATATAATTAAAAAATTGCTTGGATAATTTTTATTTTCTATATTATACATTTCTATTTTTTTACGTAACTAGTAAAATGTGAAATGAAACAATTTAACTATAATTTCTAATTAAGAAAGATATTTGCTAATCCCACCGTCTACTGTCACACTCTTTTCAAGTCTAATGTGAAATGAAAGAATTTAACTATAATTTCTAATTAAGAAAGATATTTTTCTAATCCTACAGCCTACTGTCACACTCTTTCTAAGTTTTTTTTTTTTTTTGTTGAGAGTATCGAACTTTTTAATTAACAGTTAGAGATTAATATTTTTTAAAGTGAAGAGATTTTAAAGTAAAAAGATTATTAAAATAAGTATAGTCTCTTTCAATAAATTTTTTATAATACACATGATTTAATTTAAACTCTAAAATAATATATTTAAAAAATTCAATTATCTACTAACCGTACCATCGTTAGCACACTTTTTTCAAAGTCTTACCTAACGACAAGATCGAAAGAATTTAGAACCACAAGTTACTTCCCCAAGTCTCTTTCAACTTCACAATACCCAATCACAGAAAACGGTTGCTTGTTTACGGTATAATGGAAAACGTGCGGTATCGAAGCACCGCACCGACAATACTCCAGTAACACTTATCTTCATAGCGATAAGATTGAAAAGAATTTACAACCACACAGTATCTTTGGCATTTGAGAACCAATAAACCTGGAAGTAACTATTAACTTCACAACCAAATCACATAAAAGTGAGAATTATATTTTTATGTTCTGTTTCTCCATTCCAAGGGTCCCAGTACTGATTGGCAACAAGAAAAATGGCTGAATCAAAGTTGATCTGCAAAGACAAAAGATGGTCACTCCATGGGATGACAGCTCTAGTAACAGGAGGAACCCGAGGCATAGGGTTGGTTGTCTAATATCAATATTATCATCTCTAATTGGTATGCGCCTTGTCTTTTACTTTCTTTTGTTAAATCCTCTTTTCCTTTTTTGTGTTTTCTATTGTGAATTAGGCATGCCATTGTAGAAGAATTAGCAGAATTTGGGGCAGCTGTTCATATATGTGCACGTAATCAAGCTGAGATTAATAAATGTTTGGAAGAGTGGAAAAGCAAAGGATTTAGTGTGACAGCATCATTATGTGATGTAATATCTCGTGACCAACGTGAAAATTTAATGGAAATTGTTGCCTCCATCTTTCATGGAAAGCTCAACATTCTAGTAAGATCCTTCACATATTATGTGTTTAGATTATATTTTATAGTGAAATGACTGTTTGTATATATACTGTTGATAAAAATCACTTTCAATACGTGTGTTAAGTTCTTTTGTAAGCTTTAAAATATTCACAAGTGCATATGGATAAAAGTAGGCTATACGGTCCAATAGGAATTTATGACCTAATCTATTTCCGGTTTATTTAAGTTTAGTCTATTTATTAAATAAGTCAGACTTAGACTTTTCAAAAAGCCTATTTAATCAAATAAGCTCAGGCCCAGGCCTTTAAAAAATCCTTGGTCTAACAAGTGGCCTCTTTATTTCGTATAATAAGATATAACTAAAAATTTATAATACTTATATCATTTATTAGCTATATAGTAATATAATTTATTTATTTTACATACAATATAATAATTTTATTCAATATTAGATATATTTGAAACATATAAAGCTTAAGCATGTTGGCTTATTGGAAGGTCTTTATGTAATGTAGTATTTTAAATAAGCTTTCAGGTCAGGCCAGACTTTTATGTTTTCACAAATAGGCCAAGTTAAGCCCAAAAAAAAAAACCTATGACAGTTAATAGATCAGGCTAAGGCCAAGATTTTTCAAAATAGATTAGGCCTATTTAAGGTAAAGTTTAGCCTAACGTAACATATTTCCACCCCTACAAGTGCACAAGATGTACATTAGTATAGTTCAATAAATACGAGGTTAATCCCACAGAGATTTAGAATTAAAGTTTTAAGTATTGAAGAATTTTTCTAATCTAGTCACCAAAAAATAATGAATATGTAAAAATAAATAAATAAAAGTAAAAACAACTAAAACAAATAATAAATCTAAAGAACCAAATATGAATTAACTAAGAATCAGAATCCACTAAGATTAATTTTAATATTAACTATGTCAAATATATTTTCCCAGATAATTTATCTCATGAACATCTAGCAGCAAATCATGTATTCATGGAAAATTATCAATAAAGCTCTAATAAAAAATTATGAAATGTATGTTTTATTTTTCTAATTAACTGTAATTTATCAAATCATCAATTGTATCCCTATTTAGAAATCACAATTGATATCTGATTATAGTTAATATACAAATAGTAAAAATAAACTTAAAGCATAAAAAAAAACATGATGAACTCATCTAAAAGTTTATTCAAACTTACTGATAGAAAATAGAAACAATAAACATTTAATGTCTAAAACAACTAGGTAATAAAAATCTAACATAGACAATGTTAAAACAATCGGGGTTTCATCATCCCCTTAGTACATAAAATCTAACTACACTTATTGACTTTGAGGGCAACATCAATATTGCCCCTTGCTTCATTCCCATCTATTGTGGTCGTTACTTTTCCTTTTTATAAAATTTTTATCAGGCCAACAACTCTAATAGGCTTTCTTCTAGGATTTTGTATTTGTGTACAAACTCATTTAATATGCAACTCTTGCGTAATGATGCCTACCGCAAGTGCACGGTTGTATCACGTAATAGAAAATATCGTTCCCACATGGACTTTATATTGATTACCAGTTTCTTTTCACAATGGTGATTAACTAAACTAAAATCGTATTTAAAATGACAAATTGTTGGAAAACTGAACAAATATTTGATTTAATAATAGGAAAAATAAGCTCTTGGAATTATGGTTCTTCACAATGACGGTTGACACTTAAAATCAATTTTCCTAATGCTATGAATGTTGGATTTTTAAAGTTAAAATAAGCAAATGTAATTACTGCCTTCTTTCAAAGAACAATAACATGTTTAAGCTAATAAACGACCTATTTTCATGGTAGAAGTATTAGCAAAAACTCATTAAGAACAGATATTTGTCACAACCTCATGAGAATAAAATATATTTTCATGATTCAATCCCCTTGTTCAATCTTATAGTTCTAGTACCAAACTTCACCTTTCAGTTCTTCGCTTGATATCTGAAATCATGCAAACATAGACCATATATTTGCAAACAATAAAAACACTAAGATTGAATTAAAAAGAACAACACCCATAACAAAAGGGGAAAATCAGAAATAACAACAACCCTTCATTAGAATACCCACAATCCCAAGATTAGAAAATTACTCACTCATATTCATAATAGAATCAACCAAATATAATTGGAACATTTAAGAAAGTAAGGGATGAAAAAAGATAGAGATAAGGGAAAAGGATAAAAATTCTTATTCTATTTGAAGCAAAGTCTGGAGAAGTTGCATAAACATATATCCTACAAAGAAAACTAATTTTAATCTAAGAAAGTAAAGGAAGATGAGTGAATTTCGTGTCCTTTTCTATCAAAAAACCACTCCTTTTATAGCCTATAACAACTCCATTTACACCCCATTACAACACCTCTTTGGATCCTTCAAAAATAAATGGTTTGTTCACATTTGTGCACGTAATTAAGCAGAGATTAATAAATGCTTGAAAGAGTGGGAAGGCAGAGGATTTAGTGTGACAGGATCAACATGTGATATATTATCTCGTGCCCAACGTGAAAATTTAATGCAAATTATTACCTTCATCTTTCTCGGAAAGCTCTATATTCTAGTAAGATTCAACCACATAATTGTTTAAATAGGTTTGATGAATTGAATTCAACTATCGCATATTGAGAGGCACAAGAATTCTTATTATGTCAACATACCAACATTTCTTCAATTTATTCAAGTCTGCATCATCAAACTTCATACATGATTCTTCTTTTTTTTTTGTTTCATTTTTTGCCCCCTAAATTAATTATATTTGAGTTGGCAATTTTCTCTTAGGTAAACAATGTTGGGACAACTGTAACTAAGAAAATCACAGATTATACTGCTGAAGATATATCAGCTATAATGGGTACCAATTTTGAGTGTAGTTACCATTTGTGTCAACTTGCACACCCACTTCTTAAAACATCTGGATACGGGAGCATAGTATTCAACTCCTCCATTGCAGGTTTGAGAGCTTTGCCCCTTTTTTCTGTCTATGCAGCCTCTAAAGGTATGTTTTCTTTTCCTTATATCCCTTAACAAGGAATCTAACATGATAAAATTGAGTCACGTGACTCACAAAAGATAATAAATCTGCATAATTTCATTCAGGAGCTATGAATCAAGTCACCAAGAACATAGCATTGGAATGGGCAAAGGATAATATTCGTGCAAATGTTGTAGCACCTGGACCAATTATGACCAAACTTTTGGAGTCTGTCATGGTATTTATTTGTTCATTTAGTTTATCCATGGCGAGGCATATGACAAGATTGATTTGCAAATTGCAATACTTATTTTTTATTTTATTATTTTTCCTTAATCTACTATGAAAAACAACTTTACTGGGTTGATCGAATTTAATACTTTGTCACATATTTCCTATAGTTACCAATCCCATCATTTCTCCTACATATTATTTTATGTTATTAAGTCTACTAACGATAGTCATAATCTTTATTGTAACTGCTCTTGTTACAGAAATCTTCTGAAGGGGATAAAACCATAGATGCTATAGTGTCTCAAACACCTGTTGGTCGCATGGGAGAGCCTAAAGAGATAGCAGCATTGGTTGCTTTTCTTTGCCTTCCGGCTGCTTCATACATCACTGGACAAAGTATAGCTGTTGACGGGGGTTACACAATTTAGATTGCTATTAGTGATTTGGCGACCAATAAGGAACTCCTATGAATAAACTATGGTGTTCTTTCTCCACCATTATTTTGTGTTTCCTACAAAGTTTGGCATCGTTGGTTAGTTGGTTAGGCCATGTTTGTCATTTTTTGGCCCATTTCAATTAACACTTATTTGTGTAGAACTTCTTAAATAAAAACGCAATTTTAATTACCAAAAAAAGAACAATTTTATTAATGGTACGTTTGAAATGAGAGAAAATAAGAAAGAAAATGGGTTGGTGTCATATTTTCTCTTGCTTGGATGAGGAGAGAAAAGGGAGAGGAAGGAAAAAATTAGTTATAGGACTCACCAAAAAAATTTATTCTCCCTTGTAAGATGAAAATGGGAGAGAAAGATAGATGATGTTTTAAAATAACAAACTTACCCAAAAATACTTGCATCTATTATATAATAAGGGCATATAAGTCTTTTGTATAATTATATTTTTTTTTATTTCATTTTTTTACTTAATCAAGCAAGAGAAATAGTATTTTTTTTTATTTTTTCTCTTCTTTTTCTCTAAACCAAACATTAAAGAGAAAAAAAATACTCTTTTCTCTTCTCTTCATTTTCTTTTCTCTTCCTATCTAAACAAATTATAAGGGTATATTACACATTATATCCTTTAATTTTTCCCTATGTGTGAATTAGACCTTAAGATTCCTAAATGTGAATATGACCCCTAGGCTTTATACATTATGCCAAAAACACTTTTATTAATTAAACCGTTAACTATGAATAGAATTCTCATGTGAGTTTCACATGTTGCCACAAAAACAAGTGGAAAAAATATTTTAAAAAATCTTGTGGTTTTTTTTTTCTTTCTTCAATATCAACTAAGGTTCTGAAAATCGAACCGGCCATTGAACCGGTCAGGGAACTAATTCAAGGTTCAATGGTTCAACCATTTGCCAATGCATTTTGCCACTGATCTTCTCCTGAAACCCATTTTATTTCATGGCTTATTTGGTTTCCTCCATCCACTGTTGTTAGTGGTGCTTTTAGTGTCATGGGCTTGGAAGAAAATCATAGCGGGTACTAGAGATGACTTGAAGGAGAAATCCAAGAACACACTATGTTTACAAAAACTGATTTGTTCTCTTGGTGCTTCTGCTTTCAATCTTATCCTCTGCTTGTTTAATTACTTTCTATTGGTATAGAAGTGGTTGGTCAAAAGAAAAGCTCATGACCCATTTGGGTTTAGCTCTCAAAACAGTTGTTTGTGTTTGCTTGGATACAGGGTTCTTCAGTTCAGTTCAGGTGAAAGAAGATTTCCATTCTTCTTCAGAGCATGGTGAGCCTTTTAGCTCTTTATTTCCTGTTATTGCTTTATAGTGAACATTGTTCTTTTCTATGAAAAGCATGTTGCTTTGTCAATTTTTTACTTAATTTCTTACATGATGCGTGTTCTTGGATAGAAAGAAGAAAAAGACTCAAAAAAATTATTTAAAATTTTCTACTTACTTTTCTGGTGTGATGTGCAACTCACATGAGAATTTTGTTAATACTAACAATTTCACTAACAGAAGTTGTTTTTGGTGGAGCTTTCTATTATACACCTATAATGGAAGGAGCATCCATGCACCACCAAAATTACTTACAATGACTGATTTTGTCTTTTTTATTTATTTAAGACTTAACTCTTCAATTTTGCATTTTAGCCCATCTAACGTTCATTTACTTTTTGCTACATGACCCAAAAATGATTTTATTGTCATCTTCCTCATTGTGGCTTCAGGATCCTCAACATTGCCAATGCTCCAATGATCATGTCGCATCCTTCTCGCTGACCTCACTATTAGCAACCAATAGAAAACTTGCACTACCAATGATTTCTTCTCATTTTTTTCTCATTACCAACGAACATCTCCCCCTTAGAGTTCATGAAAATCATAGTCACCAGCTTCTTGTAATTGACAAACTTGCTCCATCCATAATTTAGATGACCATATTCATTTCCTCTTGTTGTACTTTCTCTACCTAGCCTCCCTTCCATTAATACAGTGCAAATTCACCACCAATTATTACCAAAAATTATGTCCTTGGTTCTCATAAATCATCCAAAATATCGTGACCAAGAAGCAGCAGTCACCATCCTCTGCCTCTTCTTCCACGATTGCATGGTGTGTGGTTGCGGCACCTTCGTCCTCATCACCTCCAACATCTTCAATAAAACAGAGCCCGATGCCAACATAAACCACTCCCTCCCCGGCGACATAATCATTTGGAACTGGATGAGTGGCAATAATATAGCAAATAAAGGAACAAGCTCTAATGCAAGAAACAAATTCGGTGACTGCCACCATTGATCCTATTTACTTAACCAACCATCACACTCTTTTTCAAACCATTCACGTTCTCTGTGATCCAAATCGCTACGTTGTGACCCAACACCCCAATGGTGAAGTCCAACATGTCATCGCTTGGTCTCACCCTGGCTTGGTTCCCCCTCTCACATTCATTCACTCACTCCATCACAATCTTCTCCATGCCCACATTGTTTATGAGGGAAAAACAAATAAACAAAAAATATCATGGTGGGATTCTTATTCTTGCCAAGGCAAATAACTGAGATTAAAAAAATAAAAATTCAAGGAAAATTATAAATATAAAAAATTTGATGGAAAAAATAATTTTAGTTTTTATTAAAAATAATAATTGGATTAAAAATAATAAAAAATAAACATTTCATTAAACCCATCAAATAAAATTTCATTTAAGAAACATGTTTTCCACATAAACGCATCTCTCGTATTCTGATTTTTTTAAAGCTCATATCTTAATTTTTTATATTTTAGTCCAACAATTATTATTTTATTTTCATTTACTTTTTTTGGTTGCATGACTCGTTATTTTAATTTTAATATTTTATTTCTCATCATGTTTATTTCTTGAAAAATTAAATTTATTTTTGTGCTCATAATTTTTTTTATAACTTCCATTAAAATATTATTTTATTTTTAATTTATTTTTCATGGAAATTAAATTAAATTTTTTTTCTTTTTATAAATTTACAAAGTATGATATTTTATTTTATTTTTAATGTTTTTCATAAAAATAAAATAAAATTTATTTCTTTACAGAAATTTAATTTTTTTATTTTTTGGAAATTTAATTTAATTTTTTGAGAGCACGTTTGTAAACCGTGGCTCATAGATGGCAATAACTTTTTTTTAAAAATGTTGATGTCATTACATTATGTTTTCTTATTGTGAACATCGTATTTTGTCCGAGCCACATAAAAAGTTTTTTTAATTAGTCAATTAATTCTTAAAATGAAAATCTAAGAATTAATAGTAATTAATTATCCATTTAAATAAAAATATAAAACTACAAAAAAATATAAAAACTAAAAAATCCAAAAAAATTATAAAAATACAAAAAATATAAAAATGCAAGAAAAAAATTTAAAAATATAAAATAATTAAAACCTAAATCCCATTTCTTCCATGGCCCAAACCCATTCATTATCTAACACTCCAAGCTCCAAACCCGTAACCCGCGGCCCAGTTATTACCCATAACCCAGTACCCGCGACCCACACCCGCGATCTATACCCCATCAGCCACTTCCCTTTTTTGTTTTTTTTTTCCTTTTCTTTCACTTTCCCCTTTCAAGCGTGCCCTAGCAGAGCACCCTCTGCACCTGCTACACCCAGCCTCACATGCTGCTGCACCCTACTCCCTTTTCCTCTAATTTTCGCATATCCCCTTTCCTTCTCTGCTGCGCCGCCCTCACTGCCCTAGCCCTCTCTTTCTCTCTGCTCCAGCACCAGCCGCAGCCACCACCAACACCTAGCCTTCACACCCAGCACTCACAGCCATACGTCCACGTGGTACCACTGTGCCGCACCCCAGCTGCATCGTACACCTTTGCTCCCCTCCCAAGCCGACAACCACCTTCCCCTTTGCACTACCTATCCTCACCTCTGCTCCCTCTGCACCTTGATCCTCAGCAGAAGTTTTTATTTTATTTTCTTTCTTTTTATTTTTGTTTTGTCTCTTTTGTCTCAAAATTTTGTATAAATAGGAGCCAATGGCTCTGTTTTAGGGGGGGAGGAAAGCATTCTTTTTTGCATAGGAGTTTAGTGCCTGAGAGAAATTTTTCAAAAAAAGAATACCAAGAGATAAGGAGAAGAAGAGGGCCGGTGAAGAAGGAAGCTTAGCATCAAGGAAAGAAAAGAAGTTTTTAGCTTAATGCAAGCTTGGAGCTGAGCGGGTGGTTTGGCTTCTGCTGCATTTTTCATTGAACCAGCACCAACATTCATACCCACACGATGAACACCACCTCTTCACTTAGACAACATCCTGCCCATTCAAACCTTCACCGGAGCCCTCAACTAAAATAGTTTCAATGCTTAAGCCAGCGAGACACACACATGTGAACTAGCAACCACTATCTTTGGCCACCACCCTGTACCACACACAGCCCCTGCGCTTTCCCACCAG
This sequence comes from Styphnolobium japonicum, assembly GCA_023212625.1. Taxonomy (NCBI): domain Eukaryota; kingdom Viridiplantae; phylum Streptophyta; class Magnoliopsida; order Fabales; family Fabaceae; genus Styphnolobium; species Styphnolobium japonicum. The sequence goes on from JALBWW010000014.1 coordinate 21,734,358, forward strand.
TGAACAACCCCTTGCACTCACGCACAACCGGCTAACATCCAAACTGAGCCTCTGTAACTAGCCCCCAAGCCTGCATCCTCCACCTTCAAATAAAACCCCAGTACCCAAATAGAAATGATCCCATGCTAATCTCACACAAAACATAGCACCACCAAACTAGGCCATAAAACCCCCTCTGCTACTTAACTCCAGATTCCCATGGTGAAACCAAGCCATACACACCTTCCCACAAGGCACAAAATAGCAACCCATGGACCAGAGGTAGTAACCGCACTCCCGCAAGCTCATCGCAATGCACAATGCTCATTGCAAGACAACCCCTGTAGCAGCTCCCCAACTCCCGCAAGCACCGCAGCGGCAAACAAGGTTTCAAGAACCACATTTCCCTAGCCTTTTACTTGTAAATTTTCCACGCCCAAGTCAGGTCAACGTTCCTTGTTTCTTTTTCTTTTTGTCAATTCAACTTTTAATGTTTAGTTATTTGAAACATTTTATGTTATTAGTGTATGCTGTTTTTAAGCTTTTTTTGTGATAGATTCAAGGTACGGGAGCATTTAGGTGGGGGTATAGGATAATAAAACAAAAGTAATTAAAATAAATCGAAAGAGAGTTGCTGGAAGAAAAATCACGAGGCAATCGAGGAAGACATAGAATAGAAATGGATGATGAGTCTGGGAGAATTTGATTTGTTGCCGTGGGAATTAGAAGAATAAAAAAAATTAATCAAAAGAAGTAAAAAAAAAAAGATGAGCTTTGTTACATGGGTATCAGTGAGAGAGAGAGAGAAATGATAAGATAAAATAAAATGAAAAAATAATAATAAAAAATAAAAAAATGATAAAATGAAGGTTGCTTGTGAATTGGGTGAGAAATGGAAAAGAAAGCAAGTAATAAATGAAGATAGAGAATTAGATAAAGGTGAAATGAAAGAATGAAAAAGGATAAGATTAAATTTAAAAATATACATATAACATTATCAGAGGGTGTAGTGAGTGATCCGTATTCCATGAAAAAAGGAGAAAGAAAAAAGGTAGAAATAGAAAAACAAAAAAGAGAAGATAGGAAAAAAGAAAACAAAAAAAAGGGTACAAGAACAACGTTGATAAAATAAATGCACATAATAAAAGAAACTAATAGAAATTGGGAATGAAGGAAGACCGTTCTTCCTTTCTTCCTTTTAAATAAACCGATGGTAATATAATCTGAATTTTTAGACTCTTAAGTCTACCTGAAGTTTAAAAAGAAATAGAAAAGTGAAAAATGAATAACTAATAAAAAATGAAAAAATAATCATAGAGAAATGGTAATTTTGCTTTATTTATCTCGTCTACCATAGACATTTTATTGCCGTTTGATTTAATCCCATGAGCTTTATTTTGATCTTATTTTCTCGATTTTGTATCAAATGTCATGTTAATTTGTGTAATAACATTTCAATGATAGGATAATTAAAAATATATCGCAATTGTGAAATATTTTTAATTTTTTTTAGGCAAAGGATATTTTTTATAGTTTTGCCGGGAGCGCTGGCGAGGCTATAAATGATCTCCCACAAAAAAAATCTTATGTTATGGTTAATTTTACCAATTTGCATTTTATCATCCTACTCATTTCAAAATTAATTTATGGAATAAGGTTCCAATGATAGGATATTTAAAATTAAATGTGACGACGGTGACATTTTAATTTCTTTGAAGTAAAGAAAATTTTTATCATTTTGCCAAAAGCGCTGACAGGGCTATAAATAATCTCCAAGAAAAATCATATTCTATTATTAATTTTGTTACAATTTTCCATCTTGTCTGCGTGACTTAAAACAATACTCCATAATTTTAAACATTAATTCCTCACGCCATAATTAAAATTGGCTGATGACAGAAATTGGGAGAGGATCGGGAGTCTGATTAACTAAACTCTTCCCGATATTCTTGAGGCATTTATATCAGATTTTGCCGGAAGCACTGGCGGGGTTTGATTCCCAAAATAAATAATAAAAATAAAATATTTTCAAAACAATACAAATAAAATATTTTTAAAACAATAAAAATAAAATATTTTTCTAAAAAAATAAATAAAAACACAAAATAACTGGGAACGAATTTACATAGCCTGCACTTGGTGATAATAGTGAACTAAAAATAAATAAAATAATAACCTTTTGCAAAAATCATTTAAATTTTTTTTTATGAAATCAAAAGAATTTTTCATTGTGAAATCAAAAATATTTTTCTTTATGAAATCTACTTTCAATAATCTTTTCATTCGAAAATATACATTTTCTCAAAAATAAGAATTTTTAATTTACTATATTCACTCTTGATAAGTTGCGGGCTTATAATTTGGTCTCCAATAATGGCTTCTGAGCCACCCATTCCCTGTCACGGTCATTTATCACATTTGATAACATGCCCGAAAAAATGGGACATAAAACAAAATAATAATAATAAAATAATAATAATAACAAAAATAAAAATATTTTTGCCAAATAATAAGTGACCATTGCATTTAATTTAGTAGATAACCTTAGATTAAATAGGTAACCGTTCTTGCAACGAACAATGTAGGGTGCTAATACCTTCCCTACCCGTAACCAAACACCTAAACTCAAACTCTGGTACGCAGATTTGTTCTGTAGGTGTCCAATCGCATCATTCCACATTTTAATGGAAAAATCGATTGGTGGCGACTCCGAAAATCTCTTTTCAACAACTAAATTTTTAGTTGTCTTCTCCTTTTGCGGTGCCCTTCGGGACGATTGCAACACTTATTATAGCTTATATTAATTGACACTTCAATGGGTTTAATGGCATAAATAAAAAAAAAGAAGAATTAAAATTTCATGGCGGGATTAGCAATCCCATGCATTAGAAAATTTTAAAAAAAAGTTCAACCAATAAAGTGCACAGCTTATCCGTACATATATGATGGGTCTTGTTAATTAGAAAAGATTAATAGGGAAATGGTGTTTTTTATTATAAAAAAAGTTGATACTAGCTATCATTATTAATTATATATCATTATCATTTTGTTAATGCTTGCTAATTCATTAATTAAGGATGTAATTTTTTTAATTGTAATTATTTTTTGTCACATCATGACATTTTATTTAATCTTTATTATTTCATGACAACTTTTATTTTATTTTTATTTTTTTCTCACATATGAAATTATCTTTTATTTTCATTTTTATCTTTTGCTTACTGTAAGCTGTCTTTCTACATTTTCTAATGCAAGTTTGGTGACTTAAGCTTCAATCTTCAATTATGTTGTACTTCAATTTCATGTTGGCAAAGTTTTTAATCCTAGTTCAATTTCATGAAAAAAAATAATAAATTTGTGAACATCATATTTTTTTTGGGTCACATAAAAAAAATAAAAAATAATTAATTAGCCAATTATTTTCTAAATTGAAAAATTAATAAATAAAAATTACTAATTAATTATCCAATTAATTCCATAATAAAAATACAAAATACAAAAAAAAAATACAAATACAAATTAATAAGAATAAAAATTAAATGCCCACTTTAACTCTAAGCCAAATTCCCCAAACCCCTTAAACTTGCTCAACCTAAACCAAATCTGACCTGAGCCCAATCTTTCCCCTTGGCCCATCGTAATCCAACCTATACAAACCTTCTTTCCCTTTTCCTTTCTTTCCCATGAAACCCTAGCAGAACACCCTCTGCTGCGCCGCACCAAGTCCCCTTTACCTAGTACCACTTTTGCTCCACCTCCTACACCGCGCCCCTGCTTAACTACCTCGACCACGTCCCATGCTCCATACCCTTGCTTCCCTTCCTCTGCCGTACAACCCTTCACCTCTACATCCCTGTATCGTGCCTTGTACCAGCGTAACAAAAGTGGCGTTTTGGTCATGGTCGTACGTCGAGGACGAGCTCCCTGACCCTTCAGGTCATGCCTAGATGAGAGATATTGGAGTCTTTTGCCCTTGATTTTTGTTTTTTGTTCTCTTTGCAGAAATCCCCCTTTATAAATAGGGGATTCTTTCCCTGGTGAAATGAGGCTTTTCTGAGGTTTGGGATTTTTCTAGTTCAGAGAGATTGGGTGATTTTTGTTTGCCTTTTAAGTTTCTTTAGAGAATCTGAGAGTGAGATCGAGAAGCAAAAGAAAAAAAAAAGAGGTGAAGGTTGACGGCAGCCAGAGCTCACCTCACCCGTTGATAAACCTCCCGGCCTCTCTTTTTCTTTTTTTGTTTTAAACCTTGTATATTTGCTTGAGTTGAAAGATGTAGAATGTTGGACCATTTTAATTATCCTCACGCATTGATATGTTGAATAATGATTCTTCCTTGAGTTAGCATTCTGAATACCAATTTTTGGTTTGTTCCATATTTGGTGTTGAGAACGGAAATCCTTTAATTGACTTTGGTATGTTGATTTTATTTCAATGTTATTCGATATACATTGGATGAAGGGTTTGAACCATTATGAGACTATGAGATTTGTTGATGTTTATGTCGAGGTTGAAAATGCTTTGTTTAGGAAGGATTTACTTTTCTTTGTAAGACTAAAGTTTGATGAATTATTTTGGAAGCTCATCTCACCTGGAATCAGAATTCTTAAATATCAGCTCCTTGATAACCTTTGTCATGTTTAGTGCCATTGTTTGATTGCCATGTTTGATTGCATCTAATGGTCTTGTTAGAGTTTTTCTTTTGGCCGATCCGACCTCAGCCTTTCACCGCTACCCTGATCGATCATCTCTTCCTTAGACACTTCCGATCGACCACTACTCCCCCAGACATTTTCCTACCTCAGCCTTAAACTCCTCAGCCCACCAACTGACCGAGTAGACCTAGCATTAGCCCTATAACACTTCAGCTCACCGACCAACCAAACCTCACCCTTAGTCTCAGCAACTCAGCCATCAATCTACCGAGCATGTCAAGCCTTAACCCATAACACCTCAGCTCACTTATTGATCGATCGAACCTTAGCCTTAGTTTTAACCCCTCTGCCCGCCTACCGACCAAGCAGACCTTACCCTTAGTCTTAATCACTTAGCCAATCTACTAACCGAGCAGACTTCACCCTTAGTCCTAATCACTCAGCCAATCTACCTATCCGAGCAGAACATGCCCTTAGCCTTAGTCACCGAACCAACCGACCAATCAGACCGGGCTAATCAAACCTCAGCCTTAGCCCATAATACCTCGACTTATTCACTGACCAAGCAGACTTGAGCCTTAGCTGTTAACAACTCACCAAATCAACCGACCAACCAGACCTAGCATCAGTCCATGATACCTCAACTCATCAAACTGACCGTGCATACTGAGCCTTAGCTATAATACCTTGGCTCACCGACCGAGCGGATCAGACCTAATCCGTAACCCTTAACACTTCAACACTGACCGACATGATCCTTAGCCCATAACACCTCAGCTCACCAAACTAACCAACAATACCCAATCCTCTACCAAGCTCACCAACCGATCTGAACAGTCTCAATCCCTAACACTTCAACACCGACTGATTGATCCTTGGCCTTTACTCCTCAGATCACCAAGCTCACTGACTGATCTGGTCAAACCTAATCCTTAGCCCATAATGTCTTAGCTCACCGATCAAGTTTTCCTCTCCGATCATCATTAAGTTGATCAGTTTCGGTCGATCCAACTACTATTTCCTTTCCCAATACTCAACTGATCAGTGTTGATCTATCCGACAACTCGTCTTCTTCTCAATTTATAATCGGTTGGGTATTGAGCTGAGAGGCTTGTGATGGCTCGGCTTGGTCGGAAAGCTGCTCAGAGCGCTCGGTCAAACAAACAAGGTGCTCGGTCAACCTATTTGCCACACAGCATGAATATGCATTTTTATAGTTTTGCTATTTAATGGATCTGATATTGAGTTTATTCTAATATTCTTATTCGTTGATCTCTTGAATCGTGCATGTCACAATTTTTGAAAATAAAAAATAATAATGAAAATAAAAAATAAGGAATAATAAACCCATCTATGTTATAAGATTCTAAGGATGAGATAATCAAAATTAGATGCAATAACAGCAACGTTTTGGTCTCCTTGAGGTAAAAAGAACTTTATAGTTTTACCAGGAGTGTTGGCGAGGTTATAAATGATTTTTAACAAATAATCTTATTTCATAATGAGTTTGCTTATTTCAATATCCATCCGCCTCTTTTGGAATTAATTTTTCATACAAGATTCCAACGATGTGATAATTAAAATTAGTTGTGATGACAACGACATTTTGACTTCCCTGAGGTGAGGAGAAATCTTGTAATTTTCCGGGAACGCTAGCGAAGTCATAATTGACCTGCAACAAAATATATTGTTTCATCATTAACATGTTGCATTTGTTAAAGCAAGGTGATCTTTAACAACAAAAATGCTTGTTTTACCCATTTAAATTACCTTTTCTTATTACTGCCTTATTATCATGAGTTGTGACTCATATTCAACATCTCATAAATCAAAATTGACCTATGACGGAAGTTGAGAGAGGATTGAGAGACCGATCAACTAAATTCTTCTTGGTATTCTCGAGGCATTTATATTAGATTTTGCAGAGAGTGCTGATGGGATCTCATTCCCAAAAATAAACAAATAAGTAAAATATTTTTTTTCAAAACAATAAAATTAAATAACACAAAATAATTGTGAACAATTCACATAGCCTATAAGTTGCGATGGTAGATTAAAATTCGAAATTCTTTTTGCGAAAATCATTTTAAAAATCCTTTATTTTGTTAAATAATATTCTTTCATTGTGAAATTTATTTTCAATAACCATCTTATTTGTCGAAAAATATTTTCTTAGAAATTCAAATTTCAATTCACCATGTTCACTCTTTATAAGTTGCAGGCTCATGATTTGCTCCCCAATAATGGCTATTAAGCCACTCATTACATGTCTTGGTCATTTATCACTCTTTGATAATATGCCCAACAAAATGGGACATGAAAATTAAAAAAAAAAATAAACATATTTTGTTTCAAATAGTAAACGACCAACTTAAGTAACTTAACAGATAACTTTAGATTAAATGGGTAACCGTTCTCGGAACAGACGGTGTAGGATGCTAATACATTCCATACTTATAATTAACCCCTGAATTCAGACTCTGGCACACAGACTCCTTTTTGAGGTGTCCAATCGCACCATTCCATTTCTTAATGAAAAAATTGATTGGTGACGACTTCTAAACTTTTTTAATTATTTATCTTTAAGCCTTTTTAAATACTATGATATGGGAATTTATTAAGGTAATATATATATATATATATATATGTATATATATATATATATAAACTTAATAATTACAAACTTGTATTTTATTTTATTTTAAATTTTGATTCCTTACTAAATCTCAATTTATCATAAAAATACATATCATTCCATGTTATTTAATCTTTTTTCTTTCATGAAAAATGCAAATTTATTTTATTTTCATTTCTTTATTACAACTGAAATTATCTTTTATTTTCAAAATTATCTCTACCATTTTATCTGGGTTTAGAGAAATGAAATTTTTTTTATTCATTTCATTCTTTCATCAAAAATATATTTTTATCCCTTTTAAAAATGATTTTTTTTAAAAAAATTGTTTTATGAGTTTCATGCAAAAAATACTGTAGAGGATGAGGATTATTTTGCAAAAGATTTAAATGCAATTTCATATTTATGGAGATCTTAGCATGTAATTATTAATAAACTTATACAACCGGGTGAAGTGTGAACTGTTAGATCTATTTATTGCTCATTTTATTACTAATGAAAGGACGAGATTTAATGGTGCATTTATGCTCCCATTCTTTAATAGAGCATGTTAGATGTTGCCGTTTTTGGCACAATGTGTAAAGCTTAGGGGGTCATATGCTCCTTTGCAAGCCCTAAAGTCTAATATGCAAATAAAGCAAAGTTAAATGAGGTAAAATACAATTTACCCTTTTATTAAAACACAATTTTTTGCTACCATTCATAATAATCAATTTGGTGGTGATAAGGAATATATTAGTATAAAACTATAAATTTTAATCACATTTAATACACTCACATGTAGACATACTCTAATTAGGATCTACTTTGATGTTCCTTACCTTTTCAACATGACTTTTTTTAAAAGATAGGTTAATAGCTATAACATAATACTTTTCCACTATATTCATTGAAAATTTATGAAAGTTATTATGTTTTTTCATCGATTTTGTCTTTATTCTGTGTGTCTTGCCGAATTTTATTTTGTGCTCATTTTAATGATGCAATGACTGTCTGTTATGATTTTATTGATGAGATCAATGACAACAATGATAAGAAAATCTGGATGCTTAAATTTAGGGTTATTCATCTTAAAATCTAGAAGATTAACTAAAAATATTAATATTATAGACATCATGCAACACGCAAGTTAAATGACTAGTATAAAATATGAAAGAAATTTGTTGTCCTTCCATTGGATAATTAATTAATCATATTCCTTGACACTAACCATTGGATAAAATAATGTTTGTTGATGGAAAGCGCAAAAAAAAAAAGAAGAGAGAAGGCTTTGAAATGAAGGAGGAGGGATTGAAGGAGGATTTAATTTTGACCCATTGTTAATGTAAAATATGTTTGCATTGTCAATGATGTATTGATATATCGTTAAAAGAGTTAGACTTTCTAGGCAACTATTATGATAATCAAACTCCTTTAATGATTTGGCAATACATGATTGAATGACATTGTGAATTTTTTTTTACACTAACAGTGAATCAAAGTTAAAGTTATTAACGAAAACATAATAATTACAAGGTTATAGCAGGTGTGACAAAAGGTTGTCGAGACCTATCAAATAATAAAAATAACTGGTTCACAAACTAATTTGTAGTATAGAGAATGAACCGAATCGTCTCTCAAAGATCCAAAAACAAAGATTTAATTAGATCAAGATAATTAGAAAAAGGGAGGTTTTGTTGTTGATTAACAAGATTAATAAAAGCATGAGACTTAAAGTTGTAAACAAATCTAAAGAAACAACTAATCCAAGGAAATTTACCGATCTTGAGTTTAACTCATCATTGATCACAAGGAATTCACTTAATTGCTAACCATGTTCTTGGCCTTAGATCACATCAAGAAGCCTTAACATGATGCAAGAATTCTCTACTAGATAAGCATCTAGGATTTGATTAACCAAGGTTAGATGAAGTAAGCACCATCCAACATAAATTAACTTAAGATCTAGAATTTAACCAAGCTAAACAATCTATCAAAAAGCTTTAATATATTGTTTAATCTTTGTGATCCTTTTTGAATACATGATAATAAAGCTATTATCACATCAATATCTAAATCAAATTAAGCAATTTAATTTAGATAAAAATCAAAAGAGGAAGAAGATAAACTTGAATAACAATTAAGCAATATGAACAAGCGAAACAAGATCTCCAAATTAAACATCAAAATGGCTAATCCCTTGGATTGATTATGAGAGCCTAGCCTTCCATAGATGGGAAGGAAGAACCCAGAAATAAAAGAACAAAAACGAAATTGTAAAGAGAATGGAGAAGAAGAGAAAGAAAACTCTCACAAATACTCAAACTTTCTTCAAACTTACTTAAAATTGAATGATGATAATACAAAGAGATTGACTCTATTTATACTAATCCTAGAAGCCAATTTGTACATGTACATAATCTGCATACAAGTTGTAAAAACATGGAAATTGTCAAAATATGGAAGCTTGATGCATGGTTGGTGGGTTAGTTTATCCAACTTCTGGCTTGATTTTTATGACTTAACGGTGCATTTTGGCCTGGAGGTCTTCATGAAAGTTGTAACCAGTTGTCTCCTTGAAATTTTGCAATTGAAATCATGCCATTTGGACTTTTAGAACTCCAGATATGCCAAAAATACTGCATCTACCTCAAGTTAGGTTAGCAGAACGTGTTTCCAAATTCAAACCAACTTGTAGTTTCATAATCATGCCTAAAATGACATCTATTGACTAAATGGTCTTCAGTAAAGTTGAGATATGGGTCTTATCTTTCCTATGACCAAGTTTCAGCCCAAGAGGAGGCCTAGAGCTCACTATGTAGTCCAATATGTGCACACTGCCCAGATTTCCGTGACAGCAAACCCACTCTGCATTGCATGGATATTTTGGACCCTTAGAAGTCCGATCTAGCTCTTGAGTTCTTCATAAAACTTGTAGATCCTTGTCTTAGCTTTCCAAAGACACAAAGATCACTTTAAATGGATCACTGAGTCCCAAGTTATGGCCTAACTAAGGAAGAAATGTCAAAATGCATCAAAAATCCGAAAATTATTCACAATTTGCATTAAAGCCCAACAACATTAAACTCATCTAAAATACTAGTATTGGGAACAATAAACATCTAATAAAGCCTAATACAAAGCTAACATAAGTGTCTCAAATTGATTGATCAAGGTGCCACGTCAGATGAGGACGTGGTAGTGGAGACACATGGAAGGATAAGGACCACACATGCAGATTACATATTTGAAAGCACGATCGCACAAGTATAGGGTTGGTTGCCTAATGTCAATATTCTCATCTCTAATACTCATAAGTAGTTGGTCGAAGTACTAAGCGACTTACGAGTTATGACTCTAGGAGAAGGACAAATGTTCAAATCTTACGAGACGTTATTGTAAGGAGGGCTAATAACCGTAATCGCTCAATGATCCAAAAGAGATTATTTTCACATCAAAAAAGGATTAGTCTTGCATGTAAAGGGTGTCAAGATAACTTTGGTATACACCAAAAAAGAATATTCTCATCTCTATTCAAACATATTAATAAATGTTTGGTGCTTGGACATGTAACATGCTATCTTGTGACCAACGAGAAATTTAATGGAATTTGTTGCCTCTATCTTTCACATAAATTAAAGCTCAACATTCTAGTAAGATCCTCATACATAATACTTAAAAGGTTATTCAAATTCTCTTAATTACTTAATGAAGAAAGTATTAAATGCTTTTTTGGGTTCCCATGATGTTAAATGTTCTAATTTTATATTGAATACTTTTTATTTTAATTCTTTAACCAATGCATCAAGGGCACTTGTTAAGGAATGATTTAAATTTTATGTCCCCCAAATTATATGTTGATAACTCAACATAAAAATCTTCATTTCTCTTAATTGGCAATAACTTTGTTCTTACTTGTCAGTTATTTCTAGTGAGTTATCTGCATTTAATTGGAGAGACAAAAAAAGAGACAAAAAATGAGATAAAAGATTTGATTCTCGTTAATATTTTTCGTGGAATTGAATTTATTTTATTCTTATGTGAGAGGCACAATGATACTTATGTCAATATATCGACAAAAAGACTCAACTCTCCATCATTAATCTTCATGCATGAACTATTTCGATATCTATTCTTTTTCCCGAGTACCGGCACTCAAGAGTAGGGGTGGAAATAAGATAAGTTAGGTTATACTTTACCCTAAATAGGCCTGACTTGTTTTAAAATACATTGACCTTAGCCTGACCTGTTACTTGTCATAGGTTTTTTTTTAGCCTGGCCTGACCTATTTATGAAAACTTAAAAGTCTAGCCTGACCTGAAAGCCTATTTAAAGCATATATTGCATAAAGGCTTTCGAATAAACCAACAGGCTCAAATTTTATAGGTTTTAAATATACCTAACCTTTAACGAAATTATTGTATTATGTATAAAATAAATAAACTATATTAATATATAATTATTAAATCATATAAGTATTATAAAATTTTAATTATATGTTATTATAATAAATAAATAAGCTGACATGTTAGGTCTAATATGCTTTTTTTACAACCTAGACCTATTTAGCTAAATAAGCTTTTAAAAAAACCTAAACCTGACTTATTTAATAAATAAACTAAGCCAAAGTAGGCTGAAAATATGCTAGCCCGTAAGCTCCTGTTGGACAGTCTGACCTATTTTCATCCTTACTTAGGAGGTTGTGAAGCGTTCAATATTTGTTGATTATATTTAACACTTTCAAACATTTATTATAAAAACTAATAGTTAATAAATACTTGACAATTCAATATGAGTATCATAATAACTCCCTCTTCATACATGCTTTTTCTTCTTTTTTGTTTATGTTTTTTTTTCTCTTCTAAATTTGTTGCTCGAGGTAACTTGATAAGTGATTTTCTCTTAGGTAAACAACGCTGGGACACTAAGAAAATCACAAATTATATTGTTGAAGATATATAAACTGTAATGGGTATGAACATCATGTAAGCACTTCATGTTATAAACCATGTAATCAAGGAATGATGTAATATTTTTACAGCTAGAACCTTTGTAAGGCACCATCCACATCAAGATATATGATTATCATCAAAACTTACGTTGACCTTTATGGTCAAACTCAACATTGAAATGGTATCAAGACATGGAAAGCACTGCATTAATGGAGAAACTCATCAAATAAACCAGCATAAGTTTGTTCCTAGTCCAAGCTTCATGTTAAATTACGCCACTAGTAAATAATAGAATTCGTGTTGAGAGATGTGGAGCACATCATTTATGGGAAAACGCACCAAATATCATGTGCATGAGAGGACATTTAAAAAAATAAATGAGTTTTATTTTTCCGATACAATTGATCATTCAAGCATAAGTAGACGATAGAACTCTAAAATATATCACATCATTTATGGGATAGGTAATTTAGTAAGTATCAAACTCTAATATATCATACTCAAATGACCAAACATAGTGCTAGTTTTGAGTAACAACAACGTCTGACATAGTTAATAAATAGTTAAATTTTTTAATTATATTGTCTTGGGTATTACCTTAGTACTCATCTTTTTTTTTTCTCCAGAATATTAATACTCAGGATGAGTTGTCTAAAATTCGTTAGTTGTTATTTATATTTAATAGACTCTTTAGCATTTATTATTAAATAAATAATCAATAAATGATTGACAACTCACTCTGAATATCAAATTTATTAGAATATCATAAATTTTTTTTATTGTCTTAGGTTTAAAATTAAGTTATGTGTATGAGAAATGCTTTATTAGAAGAGATTGTACTCACTTTTATAATCTTTTCGCTTCGAAATAAATTAATCTTTAGTTACCAGTTAAAAAATACTCTTAATTTACACAAAAAAAATGCTAGCTATGAGTTCACTGAAAATAGTTTTGTTCCATTTTAAATCTTAATAATGTATAAGAAGATTCTTTGACAAAAATATAGCATCACATGTGAGTAAACATATGTTCTTCATATCTCAATCTTCATAGAGTTTTTTAAGCTTATTATAATACACATGTACGAAAATATTTAAAATATCATTTTATAATTTTTTTAAAAGTACGTAACTTTAATTATTGTTTATAATAAATATAATTTTTTTTGCACTAAATATATATATATATATATAATTTTTTGTAATAATAAAATAAAAGTATAAAAGAAACTTCGCACATGTCATGAGGCTATTTGCTGTCCGTCCATTAAGCCTATCCTAATCTAATAGGATATATATGCTCGTGCCACGTGTGAGGCACCACCGGCTCTTACCATCTGGCTCCTTCTTTTCTTCTTTCTCTCTCTTCTTTTAAATTTTTTTTTTTCAAATTTCAAATAACTTCTGGAACATTCCTAACGGTGCATCAATCGAAGGGATTAATTAAATCCATTAATTAATTAACTAATTATATTCCTCAACACTAGTTATTGCATAAAATATTACTATCATTATTATTTTAATCACGTGTCCCTCAAAGAATGCACCTCGAACACGAGGAAAAGGTCCCCCCATCTTCCAGAAACTTCCACACTATAATACTCGTGCCTTCAAATATGTAATTCTAAACTGCGGTTCTGATCCTTCCACGTGTATATACTTCCACGTCATCTTCCTACGTGGCACGCGCTATAACCTTGTAAATGATACGCTTCTTCTTCAACCTCTCTTCCTCTTTCGCTTTCCATCAACAAACGCTGCGCATCGTCGTTTTGTTGTTGTTGTTGTTCTTCTTCTTAGCAGAAGAACACAGAGAGAGAGAGATTCTGTCTGCGTTTTGGAGCTTGGATTTGTCGTTTTTCAGATCGGAGTTTCTCGCCATGAACGGAAACGAAGCTGCGGAAGATGCGAAGATTGAGGAGGAGGAGGAGAAAATGGTGTACATGTGGGGGTACCTTCCCGGCGCCTCGCCGGAGAAAACTCCGGTGCTTTCTCCGGTGCCGGTGCGGCTCTCAGAAGATTCGTGGAAGGACGTGTGCGGCGGTGGTTGCGGATTCGCCATGGCCATCTCAGGTTTTGATTCTCGATCTTTTTGGTTTTGACTAAATTCGGATCGAATCGTTCGGTCTATTTCGGAGAAATTCTAGATCTAAATTCGTAAAAAACGGATCATCGAACCGGTTTTTTCTTTTTGTGATTTTCGTTGATTTCTTTTACGGAAAGTGCCGATTTGGTTGTTTTTTGTTGTTGTTGTGCGATTTTGCAGAGAATGGGAAGCTCATAACGTGGGGCTCCGCGGACGATGAAAGCCAGAGCTACTTGACTTCGGGGAAGCATGGGGTAATCCAGTAGTGTTCTTCTGATATATAGGACTTGATTTTTTAGCGTGTAAAATGCTGTTAGAATTGATTTTTGCAACTTCCTTCGGGATGCATATATGTATATATTTTTTGAAGGATATTCCGGAGCCTTTTCAGCTTCCCACTGTGGCTTCAGTTGTGAACGCTGCTGCTGGTTGGGCTCATTGTGCTTCTGTCACTGGTAATTCTTCTATCCGTTTTTTTTTTTTTAAATGCTTATATGTGAATAAATGATGAAGCATTGGAATTTTCTTGGGATTATAAATTATAATACAGTTTGAAAAAAAAGTTCATGTTTGTCAATGGTAAATAATCTGAAGTTACTTTCTGGATTTTGGAAATTTGATCTTTAAATCAATTTAGTGGAAGGCTGATGATCATTTGTGAAAAAAAAAAGTGTAAAAATAGTTTTAATTTGCTTGGGTTTATACTTTCACTGGTTAATAAATAAATAAGGACAATTGATTATCTACTGTAATATCTTTATGATCATTGATTTTGAGCTTAATGTAAGCTGGATGTAGCATAAACCCAAGCAAATTTTGGTTGTTTTCTTATGAAAGAGTTATTATTCAATTGGATGTACAATTTTTCTGTGCCTTAAAATTTTATGTGTATTTTAGTGTTGACTGTTGATTAATTGATGATACTGAAATTGGCCTTGATGATTAGGTTGTGTAGTTTTTTTATAAAGGACTTTAAGTTAGACGTGCTGAATTTCAATTAATAATAAAAGCAATACTATTAACTCTTAAAATATTGAAATTGTTGGGAGATGAACCCAAAAAAAAAAAATATTCAAAATTCTTTTAAAATTATCTTTAATTCATGGATACTTTTAATGCTTAAGATATAGTATTTTTGCATGATTGATTAGGGTTACTTGGAACACCAATGGTAAGATAAGATAAAATGGAAGACATTTCCATTTATTTTGCTTTTCCTTTTTCCTATTCCTCTAGTTCAATGTCTCATTTCTCCTTATTCACTTCTATATATGAAGGAAGGCTTACTAATTAAAAAGGGACGAATGAATTTTTTTCTTGTATGAGATATGAAATGGAATAGAATTGAAATATATATATGAAAATTACAGAAGTTGATGTATGATATGGAAACAAAGTTTTAACAATTTGTGAAGCTTATATGGAATACTAGATCACAAAGAATTTACATGGAATATGGTTGAGAAGTACAATGCGTTATCAGATGTTTCTACATTAGTCTTACAGTCCTATCTTTTCATACTTTTAATTCTGAGTTAAGATACTCATTTGTTAATGTTGTTTTTACGTGCGGTGTGCCCAAGTTGCCTCTTAGCTCTAGGAAAGAGCAGTGAAAATGGGCCAGCCCAACCATGTAATGGGGTGGGTTGAGCTGGTATAAGAATGGCCTAGGGATTCAAATTGCTGACTGCATCACCTGATGCGGCAGCAATATTACCGATGCCGATGCCACCGCAACCGCATCACCTCGCAATTGCAGGGTGGTTTCAAATCACGAAAAAACATTGCAATGAAACGCCATTGCGGCCGCAAAGGAACTGTGATGCGGCCAAAATTTCGTTCTGTTGCAGTTTTGCTTTAAAAACGAAAATTTCAGAGAAAAGTTAGGGTTTTTACCTTTTGTACCTCAAATCTTCATCTTCCAACTTTCTCCCTTTTCTTCCCCTTCACCTCTGCCGCCACGCCGACGTCCTCCCCTTCTTCCAATGACGTCCTCCCCTTCTTCCGGCGACATCCTCCACTGTCGCCATCCACTTGCGCAGGCTGGTGCAGCACATTGTCATCACTCATCAGCTTTGTTTCCAGTTTCCACTTTCTCCAAAGCTTTTGTGGCCTTCTTTCTCGCTCTTGTCTGCAGATGTAGTTGTGAACAGTGGCTGTCCTTTTTGTGCTTAGCGATTATGTTACGTTTGAGAATGAAAGAGGAAAGAAATGAAGGGGGGGGATTTTGGGCTTGGTGGGCCGAAATAATTTGGGAATTTATTTGTTAAATGAATAGGTAATTAAATAGGTAATTAAACGGGCTGGGACCAAATTCAAAATTTAATTAAGGTAATTTTTTTGTTAAATTAAAATGATAATTTAAGTTAATTGAGTGGGCTGAATTTAATGTTTAATTTAGTTTTTTTTTTAAATTAGTTAGGTAATTGGTACTTGACTTAATTTATAATTACTAAAGAGCTTTATACACAATCACATACTCTTAATATAAATATAAATATATATATATATATATATATATATATATAAATATATCACCATATAATTATTTTTATAGGTACATTTATTTAAAATTTTCTTATAATTACTATTAATTGCTAAAACAATCATGGCAAGTAATATGTTAATTCTCAATAATTAGAGCATAGATATGGTCAAATTATATTGTCAAATTTCTTCAACCATGCTAATACTATATTCTATCAAGCAATAGACATCAAATGGTCTATTTGTAATTATTGCCATAATAATAATGTTATTTTTGTTATAGATATGGTCTAAACTTGTCTTGAAGATGGTACAAAGTCTTATTATTGAATGAGTAAAAAGTTATGAAAGATTATAAATAAACATATATTCAGAGTTATAATAATTATATGATTGTTTGTTGCATTTTGTGCAAACTTAAAAAAATTTCATGCCGTAATGGCCGCAACTCGATTCCAGTAGCGGTTGCATTGCGGCTACTATGATTGCGGGCGTTACGGCTACTAAGATGCGAGTTGCGGCCATTGCGGCATGAAATTTTTTTAAGTTCGCACAAAATGCAACAAACAATCATATAATTATTATAACTCTGAATATATGTTTATTTATAATAACAAGCAGGCTTTTGTCCCAGCCCATAATGGGGTATGACTTATATGCACAGTTATAAAAACCAGACCGAATCGGCTGGTGGACAGGTGAACCGGCCAAGTAATTGGTCCCGGTGATTAGTTGGATTGGGTATGTCTCATACCCGGTTTAACTCGGCTGGTGTAGACTGAAAACCGGTGACCTGACTGGTTGAACTGGTGAACTGGTCAGGTCATGAAATTTAGAAGAAAAAAAAACTCTTAAACTTTGGAAAATCATAACTTTTGACTCGTCTGTCCAATTTAAACTAATTATATGTCCATTTCAGAGTTTTAAATCGCGGACCGCATCACGTGATGCGGCCGCGACATCTCGGTTGCGGCGGCCGCCGCAACTGCGACACCCCGCAATTGCGGTCCGCATCAGCCGATTTTTGCCTGCATCGGTCGCAACAGCCGCAACGTGACCGCGACCGCAACCAAACCGCAACCGAGATTTAAAACCTTGGTCCATTTCATATAACTTTTCGAGATTTAAGCTATATTGGTCCTAATTTTTCAAAAAAAAAAATTTATGAGCTATGAGCATTTTAATGAAAGTATTAGGGCTTTTTTTTTTATGAATTAAGGGTTTAACTCTTTTTTTTTCTTGAAGGTCATCATTTCTCTTAAAATAAAGATATTTTAGTTGTTTATAATGATAAATATTATTATATGTAGTGTATATTTATATATATATATATGTATTTAACTATTTATTTTATTTTATGGCTACCTATTGGTTGAACCAGTGACTCGCTGACTCAGTACTCTGACCGAGTCGACTATCGGTTTGAGTTTAATAACTATGCCTATATGGGCTAGGCTAGGCTAGGCTAGGCTGACCCATGAGCCAGACTAAAAAAATACATTTAATTAATGCTTTTATTGTATTAGAGAGTTATTAAGATTTCATTGAATTTTTAAAATGTTTTTAATTATAAATTTAATTAAAGCTTTTGTAGTAAAATTAGTGAATAATTAAAAAAATTATTATTTTTTTAAATTTGTTTGATTTTGTTATAAAATTTTTAGAGGGCTGACCCTAGCTTATGAAGGGTTGAGTCGGGTTGGTAGTATATCAATGTTCCATATAACAATTGGGCTTTTTTTGGCCTGGCTTGTCATTGGATAGGGCCTAGGTTGACTAGGGCTGTATGGGCCAGGCTGGCCCATATCAACAAGCTCATGATCAAGCTACACTTTCTTTTAAACCATATGGCAATTTGCAATGCTTACATTTTTACATGTTTTCTACGGCTTAAAGTAAAGGTTTAAAATGATAAGCAAGGGCTCCAGGGTAGTTTTATAACCCTGGCATATCCCATCATGGGAAAGCTAGCCGGCTATGATGCACCGATACTTCAAAATTGGTGGTGTATCCGTATCATCAGGTACCATACTTTTGGACATTTGTGAATATTTTTTGGTGGATACACAAAAATGTTCAGCTGTCATATTTTTCAAGCTACGCAAGGAGGGGAATTTCAAGTGGTGAGGGGGAGAAGGAATTTCAAGGGAGAGAAAAATGATAAAGGACTATATTTTGCTGATTTTGAATTGTGACATTAGGAATTATTATGAATTATACTATATGTTTTACATATTGAAGTGTTATTTTAAATATTTTATTTAATATATCTTGTCATACCCGTATTTTAAATCTTAAAAAAATTATCATATTGATGTATCATATCGTATCAGATATTATACTAGAACCTGTATGTATTCATGCAACATAGCTGGGCTTGAGATGTGGTGAACAATCATTCATATGTCCAAATTAAACACCATATCAAACTGAAATTTTAATTGTAATACTTAGGGCGTCAAGGATTGAATTTTTTATCACTTGGATCTCATACCATGTCAAAGAATGACTTGACCTAATAGCTTACCCTGTTAAGCAAGGGCCAAGATATAACTTTAATACATGTTATAACTTTGCCTCATGTTAGTGGAGTGCTGCTCTATGAGGGCTTATATACTAAATGGTATCTTTGCCTAATTGTTTGGCTGCAAAGTGGCTATGAGGGATTAAAAAATAATCCAATGCCGATTGAAGGGTGTGAATGTTACTTTGGTTTTGAAGGGGGGAAAAAGAAAATAATACTATTCAAGTGTCTGCTTATAAAAGCTTAATTTCTTTCAATAGCTATATTTACATAATGATCCGATTCAAACTATGGAACTTACTGCTTCATGAGCAGAAGAAGGTGAAGTATATGCATGGGGCTGGAAAGAATGTGTGCCTTCTGGAAAAGTTATTAGTGATTTCATCACTGGGGGAAGCCTCCAAAAGGATGTTGCTGCGAAACAAAGCTCATCAGTAGCTGAACAAGGTCCTAACCATTGCTTATGCATGCAACATAATAATTTAACAAAAAAGAGAGAGTTCTCTGATTTCATTTCAGGGAGCTAATGGAATTTCAGACATTAAACAGGAAGCCCACAAAGCTCAAACACAAGTAGTGGGTCAGATTCTCATCTTGACAACAAGAAAGTTGGAGAGGAAGTTGTGAAGCGAAGGAAGATCTCATTTGCCAGACAGGAATCTGACAGTCCTGCATCTGGAGATGAATTCTTTACTGTATCCCCTTCTCTTGTTACCCTTGGTCATGGGGTGAAAATTACCTCTGTAGCAGCTGGTGGGCGGCATACCTTGGCACTGTCAGGTAATTCCCTTTGCATCTATCTGTACTAATGATTATGATCTTCTAGGTGTAGTTGGCTCTTCCATGTGGTTACATAATATAGTTTTGTAGGTTCTATGAAGTACGAAGATATGGAAGGTTTTTGATGTAAAGCAAGACACCTGATGCATCATATTTTTACCGAAGTTTTCAGATGTGGGACAGGTCTGGGGTTGGGGCTATGGAGGCGAAGGACAGCTAGGTTTGGGTTCTCGAGTAAAGATGGTATCATCCCCTCATCTCATACCTTGTATCGAGTCTGCATCTGGGAAGGATAGATCATCAGCTTTTCATCAAGGAAGCAAGGGTGCTGGAGCTCAAGTTTCAAAGGTTCTTGGAAGTTATGTGAAGCAAATTGCTTGTGGTGGTCGGCATAGTGTTGTGGTAACAGGTCAGCATTTCATTGCTGTCTTGTAGTCTTGCAAATGCATCTTTGATGGTTTAAGTTGTATGAGCTACATAACAAAATATTTATGTCCTATGCAACAAATGCTGAATTCAGTTTAAGAATCCTATAGATCAGTTACCAAATGTCAATATTCATTTTATGCAGTTGAAAGAGATGCAAGTTTCAGTAAGTGATTAACAAGAACCATCTTAATTTGTAACAATTTTTTTAAAAAAATTTCCTTTTGTAGATGTGGGGGCACTTCTTACTTTCGGCTGGGGTCTATATGGCCAGGTGAGTTTTGCAATTGTTGAAATTTTTTGATATTTTCCCATGTTCATCTTGTGCCTAGTGGAAAGGCATTCTTTTTTTATTGCTAAGGATAAGTTGGAACTTGAACGTGTTGAAAACTCAAATGAGTGAAGATAATTAGATTGTTGTGAGACAGAACATTTTGTTGTGCAATGAAAATGGAACTAGTGGTTTTCTTGTGGGTTGTAGGTTTTATTTTGATCCAACGTTTTTATTATGATGTGTTCCTTAAGACTAGGATTTGAGGAAGTAGTTGTGGCAAAAGTAGATCTAAAAGTTCTTTTTTGTTTTAAAAAAGAAAGACAAAAGTGTTTGTTATAATATAGTTATGGTTGGTACTTACCTAAATAAAATGGAAGTGTCACGTGGTGGTTCGACTAAATATATGCAGTTTTTTTATATTAATAGAATGAAGAATAGAAAGTGCATAGGGTGATAAAGTGATTGTAGAAATCTTATATGCCATTAATATATATATTATATATATATATATATATATAATATTTTACTTATAGATTGGAGGACAAGGTGACTATATTGAACAAAATAAGGTTAAGCAAGATGAAATTATTGGACAAACTAAAGCTTAGGGGAAGGTAGATTTGCTTTAATGCTTATACTTCAGACAAGGACAGGATAATACATGACACATCAAAATCTTAAATATAAGGACACAGTAGAGACATTTATATTCAAAATTATTTAAATATAATAGTATTGGTGTATATAGTGAAAATTAAATATCATTATATGTAGGGAAATATATTTGAGATGTGTTTTTAAAACATGTCTTTGGAAAGTGCCAAATATTAAATTTGGTATTCTTTATTCCAAACGGTACAGTTCAATAGTTTTGGAGTTTCAGATTGGTGTCAATGCCATCATGTCCGATGTGTGTTGCAGTGCCTAATGTGTCAGACATGGACATGACCTCTTTCTTGAAGTGTTAATGCTTCATACCTAAAGCTCTCATGATATACCAACTAATACGATCTCTGAGAAGTAGCTTGCCTTCTCCTGACCTCACCCATTCCTTTTAGCTTTAAATGTCATAAATTTACTTCTAATCAATAAAAATTGCTATGAGGAGGAAGTTCATCTCATTTAATGATGTGTATTCTTATGAAGCATTTAATTGGCCTATCTGAAATTTCTTTATATCTTTTATCTTTTTGCATGTGAATTTCCTCCAGTGTGGACAAGGAAATAATGCGGATCAGCTGAGACCAACCCTTGTTCCTTCTTTATTGGGAACTAGAGTGGAAAAAACTGCTGCAGGACTTTGGCATACATTGTGTGTTACGGTAGATGGCCAAATTTATGCATTTGGTGGGAATCAGTTTGGACAACTGGGTACCGGTAGTGACCAGCCTGAGGTACTTTTACCTAACTCATTGGTCTGAATTATTTTGTTTTCTCTAGATCAATGCTAAACAAACAAAAATTCTTTTACATAATAATGTGTTTAGATAGGACCCATGTTTCATTCAATCGTGATTATGGCCAAAAAAAATTCACTGGTGATTTTATATAGAAACTGACAGTAGTGAGTATCTACTTATTTAAGGTTGCTGCACTTGACATTATTTTAGAAAGATGCATAATTTTGTAAATTGCTTCTGGAAAATAAAATTATGAAAAGAAGTTCTTTTTTATCTAATAATGAATATGATAAAGTGCTATTCCACGCCCATGGCATGCAGTTAAGATGATGGGGGAGTTCGAACATTAATAAAAAATGATATATTAAGAATCCCCGTACCTGGCAGCCTATATGAGGTTATGTTTAATCAATCCAACTTTTTCAACTTGTGATGTGTTTCAAGTCTGTGCAATTAATTGAACGGAAGCATTTGTCTACAGATATGTTTGGTTACAAATAACCAAAAAAAAAAACGATATGCTTGGTTATTTAACCCAAAAAATTTGCTTATTTATCATTTTAAGATTAACTTTAAAGGTTAATTATGTGTACGTGACGATTATCTATAGCTGTGTTTCAAATTAGCTAAAAAAAACTTTTTTTTCCCGGTGTTAACTAATTAATTAAATTTTCCATTTTCAGACTTCACCTAGACAGTTGGATGCTTCCCGTTTGGAGAATAAGCATTCTAGTATAGTTTCTTGTGGGGCTCGTCATAGTGCTCTGTTAACAGGTATGTCTCCATTACGATATGCTGAAGGGGAAGTTTTAGACCCAATCTTAGTGTGTGCATATTGACTGATGCTATATCTCATTCAAATTAGAGAATTGACGAAAGAGATTTGTGTCAAGAATCATTATCTGAAAAAAACTTGATAAAGTAACCACACAATGGGCTATGTAAATTTCATGCCCATTTCAACTACGACGGCCTATGCACATCATAAGGCTGCTTAGTCTCATCTCTCACAGGGTGCTTTGTTATACCTGTTCTCTTCCTTCTCACATACACTTTCAGCTTTGGGCTTTCGAAGTCCCTAAATAGCAATTCTTTGGTGTATTTGGAAGGAGTGGAATGCTCGTATTTTCCAGGGTGCTTTGTTATACCTGTTATGGGATTGGATAGCTTTTATCGCTTCTTTTTGGTGCTCTGTCCATGGCTTCTATAAGGGAAACACACTTATCAGATATGCAGAGATTGGGGGGCTATATTGTACTTATGGGCTCGTTTGCTGTTTTCTTTTTCTTTTTCCTTATCATTGCCAAGGAGAATTTCTTCATTTTACTTGTATCTTGTTTTTTCTCTCTCTAATAATCTTTTTTTTAATTAAAAAAAATACCATCTCCAAAATATCTGCATGTAATTATGTATGCTGCATATGCATTTAGGCAATAACTCTTACAGATGTCCTTTTACAGATGTCCTTTTTCTTTAAAATAAAATAAAATAATTTATATGCACATCATAAGGCTGCTTAGTCTCATCTCTCAACTAATATCTTTCATTCTTTAAGATGTTGACCAAAACATATTTATATAACCTGTAAGTTTGTTTGATGAAAAACCGTCATTATTTGTAGACAAGAAAAGTTATTCTAAACACTGGAAAATCCAAGTTTGCTCATTATTAATTAGTTACTATATCATTATCATAAACTCTCTCGTGTTTCACACATATTCTTACTATAATGTTTCCTTTTTTCATATTGAAGACGATGGTCACCTATTTACTTGGGGATGGAACAAATATGGCCAGGTATTCTCATTGTCTGAATTAACCGATTACTTGAGTGAATATTTGGTGTCAGTTTATTATTTCTGATTATTATCTACCTGGACAGCTTGGTTTGGGCGATTCTGTTGACAGAAACATCCCTTGTCAAGTTTCTATTACCGGTTGCCGACCAAGAAATGTTGCCTGTGGTTGGTGGCATACACTGCTGGTGGTTGATAAACCCGCTTGACTCAATTTGTCCGTTAGCATCAAGGTGGTTGCACAGTTTTGATAGTTTACTGACTAGTCGACATTTCATTAGTGGAATGTAGATATTTCCAAAATCTTGGTTTGTATTCTATATCCCTCTCTTTCTTTTCACCTGTTTCTCTCTGCCGGGCTTTCCCTTTCTAGCTTTCCATTTCTAGATTGCAGCTTGGCACTAACTTGGAGACGCGAGAAGTGTTTTTGGTTTGCATACAGACATTAAGGGATACGAGACTGTTTAATTATGGTTGTAATTTATAGCGCTTATAGCGCTGTTAAATGGATGAGACCAATATTTATTCTTGGGAGGGTACAGCTTAGGGGTTTCGTTTCATGCAGTGTATCAAAATTGCGGACGGCGGACCACAGACCACATCACCTAATGTGGTTGCAATATTGCAGTTACGGCAGTGTTTGCAACTGCATTACCCTGCAATTAAGGGTGATTTTTATTCACGAAAAATTTCACAATGAAACCGCATCACAATTGTAACGTTGCAGCTTTTGTTTAAAATAAAAAAATTTCATAGTTGCAAGTTTAAAAAAATTTCACGACTGCATTGGTCATAATTCACTTCGCAATAGCCGCAACAGGTGCAATGCTAATTCAAAACCTTGGTATCATGGTATTCTGATATTTTTATATGGTTATGTAAATAATATATTGTGTGCTACGGACGATGTTCTGTTCTTCACAGGGACAGCATGTGTGATTCCATTCTTGGAATTCTGTTTTGTGTGATTCAAGGCTTGAGTTTTCTAAAGCTGATATTCAAAAGTTACCCAAAAACTATTCAAATGAAGATTGGGTCTGTTTTATGACAAAACTGGTTGAACAATTTTTATTTAGTTGAGACTTAAATTTAAAAACATCAAATCAACTGTCACTTTCTATTTGCTTAGTGCACTAAGTATTTTGTACATTGTGATTACCCAGAAATATATATAGCTATCATTATTGTTATCTTGTATTAATGATTCTTTTTAAGGTTGTTTTAATTAGAGGTGAAAAGTGTGATATTATGTATTTTGAATTTTAAATTATATATAAACTACTGAATTTATTTATGTATTGATTTTGTTTCAATTTGATTGAGATTTTGTAAGTTCCGTTGATTTTACTTAGCTTTTAAAGTTTGGGCACCAGCAAAGAACAATCTGAGGAATGAGTGAATCAATGCAAACAATGAATAATACGATTTGATGACACATTTTATAACTGCCCTATAAATGGGAGTAGCCCTATGTCATATTCCTATTATCTGGGCCATAGAAGCCGCCAAAAAATTGGAAGTTCCTCTTATTTCTTAAGCATACGCTTATTTTCTCTTCAGCATAATTTGGTTTCTTTTACGTGTTTGGGATAAATAGATTTCCAAATTCCCAACCTTAGTGCATGTTAAAATTAATTAGCAGAGAAGAGAAGCTGCAAGCAGAGGAGCCATTTCCCTTTTCTTCCGTTGGTCACTCCTCTTCCCGTACTGGCCACCACCACCGCCAATGCTTTTCTTACCCCATCGGAGAAATTGTCCTCCATGGCCAGGGAAGCACCTCAAGTCTGTCGTCGTGGCCTTCGATGAGAAGATCCTAATCCCCGAGATTGTCGCCAATGGCTCCTCATCCCCCAAATGGTTCCCGTTCCCTCCACCCTCCAACCTCGTTCTCGATTTCAGGTTCTCCACAGCCTCTTCCAAACTCGGTGTTGTTTTGAATTTTTCATCCACTAGGAAAATGCAATTTTTTCCTTTTGAAATTTTGCTGAGCGGTTCTTTTGTGAAGCCCCATTTTGGAGAAATTAAGTTCAGTGTAGAGGCAATACTATTCACAAGTTTTGAAATTGTTACCTGTCATTTAGATTTCAGAGTTCGAATTCTGTTATTCTTAGGTTTATAAGGTTTTAAACTTAAAATTTTTGTTACTCTGTTATTTGTTTTGTTGTGACTGCAAAACCTTGAAGCTTGAGTATTGGAAATACAGGAGGAAGATTAGTCCTGTACTTTTGGAATCTGCAATTGTAGACATTATAAAGTCTCGAACAGAGGCACTTTTGAAGAAAACCAAGACTGCAGTTTAACACTTCGACTAAAGTTGACATACCTTGACCAAAAAAAAAAAAAAACTAATTGGACATAGTACCAAAAAAAAAATACTAATTGGACAAGAATCAGTTCAACACTTACCATCTAAAGCTTATTATATGTATTTTTAATTTGTGAAATTGTGTATTGAATTTGAATTTTGTTTTTGAACTTGTGATTGTGACTTATTATATAATTTTTCATGTAATTTTTTTTATTTGTATTAAATATTTGTAATATTTTTTATTTTATGCAATTCGACTAGTGACGCATTAACTCAATACCTCAACTGAGTCAATGATCGATTCTAGTTTTATAACATTGATTAGCATGCATATCATCTATGTGGTTCATGTGTAACCATAATTGGGGGCTTTTCTTATTCATTGTGGCTAAACCAATCTGATTGAAAGCCCCTCCTCTTGTTCTCATGTCACTTCTTGTTTGTCCATCGCGTGTTGTTGTAATCCT
Organism: Styphnolobium japonicum; assembly: GCA_023212625.1. NCBI lineage: Eukaryota > Viridiplantae > Streptophyta > Magnoliopsida > Fabales > Fabaceae > Styphnolobium > Styphnolobium japonicum. The sequence goes on from JALBWW010000014.1 coordinate 21,761,102, forward strand.
ACTAACTCTTGTACTTATCTTGGCGCCTCTTGTTCTTACTCTTATTCGTATTTGTGCAAAATCCTAATCATCTTGATCATCGTCATTCTCAATCCTCTCATCGTCCTGTGATGACATTGTAGAACGATAATAAGCATCTATTGGTCTAGCAGTAAATGCTAAGAATGGAGTGCTAGAGTAGGCAGCAAATATTGATGTCGGTGATCCCACATAATGAGATGTTGAAGGAACATGATAGGAGGATGACAGATAGTCATAGGAGGCAGAACTATGGGAAACATAGTCATCATGATGTGCTTGAGAACAAGTTGGTTGTGTTTGTTCATAATTATCTAGCCTTGTTCATGTTCATGATCATCTACCCTCGGATAAGGCAATCTACGTCATATTCTTCTTTGAAGCTCCTGAAATTATTGAGTAAGAGTGGCTTCTTCAAATACTAATGAATAGACCGATAGATGAATCTCTTCCAAGGCACTCAACATATTATCAGGCCCATCTAATGCATTCCAAGGGGGTTTTGTTGGTCCTCGAGGTAACGTATCTCCAAATTGTGTGTGCAAAAATATATTTAAAAAAAAATTAGTGAAGTGTTGTTGCTGCTTACAATTTCTATATACTATTATAAAAAAAATTAATATTTTAACTAAGTTATGGCCAATGCCTATGAATTAGCTACCAATTAAATAAAATTAAAATTGTTAACCCCCAAGTCATAGCCTTCAACTATGGCTTTCATTAAAAAAAAATTAAATAGAAAGTCATAATCCTTATACGAAATTCATGACTATGACTTCTAACCAAAAATCTTAATTTTCCTTAAGTTGTGACCATAAATTATGACTTGCTACAAACCGTTATCATAAGTCGCCTTGCTATTCAAAATTCACTAAAATGGAAAATTAATTTTAACACGCTAATAGGTGAGAATTTGGAAATCCATTTGAACCAAACCCGTAAAAAAGCCACATAATTTCTAGCCCAATTTTATTTTTCTGGTAAGAATTTGTGGCTCAATTTCAGTAGAAATAGTAAATAACCCCAGCAAGGTTAAAAGATCGAAGGGGAAGATAAGCAAGGTCTAAAGAACCACTTGGATTCGGACTGAGTTCGGGAAATCACGTCATTCTCTCATCAATCATGTGGATCTTCTCATTTTTCTTAAGAATATATCAGTGTCATGTTATAGTTATTTTTCAAAAGAAAAACACATTTTTTGTGCAAGACTGGTCACGGATAATAATAAATTCATGCAAAGAAAAGTTTATCTTTCTCATAATATCAGACTCTCAATATATATATATATATATATATATATATATATTTAAAAAGAATCCAAATCCCCAATAGTCCATAAACTGTTAATTAGAAGTTTTTTTTTAATTTTAAAAAAGACATTTACTAACAAGTACCCAAAAGCCTTGGAATCAAAATAAAAAATATTAAATACACAAGTAAAGCATTTAATATGTTGAAACCCAAAAAATATGAAATACTTCTTTCATTAAGTAATTTTATTAAATGATTCTTAAACAATATACTTACTAAACTGGTTAGCAACACCCTAAAAAAAAAATCAAACACTGAACCAGACACAAAGATATGATGGTTAACAGCATTCACGAACTCTTATGTCCCTACAGCAAGGTTGTGTTTTTCTAGAAAACACTTCTCGTTCTCTATAGGTCATAATTTACATCGGAGATGTGTACAAAGCAGTTGGTGACTTGGTAGTCACACTTTCATAGCCAGTAGGACCCCTATGGAAATCTTTTCCTTTTCTACATTCTCAGGTATTAACACCAAAATGCTGCAAGTGCACTAACGAGTGCTTGAAGACAATCATTTGCACTATTAGACAGAGGTCACTCGTGTAGAACCTGCTAAAGAAAACTTGCCGTTTTGAAACTGAAGACAGGCTGCATTTTCTTGATATATGGATGGAAGGGTCAACTTTTATATGAGACAGGGTATCTTCTAAGCTGCAAAATATGCAATAATGGACATAAAACATCCATTCTGTGAAACCCTCTTGGAACCTGTGCATGTTAAAGAAAATATATCTTAGAACTTTGCTGTAATCAAATTTACAGTAATCAAATTAGGCATGTTTCTCTACCTCAACGATGAAACAAGCCCAGGTGGTACTTGAACGGTTTTCAAAAGCACCTTTCAAGATGGTAAGCTCCAGCTTTCGGATCACCTGGGCAATCTCCAAGAAAAGTGCATGCTCGTTGCATATCATCTGTGATAAAAGTGGTAAGCAGTTCAATAAATTCAACCCTTGTATGGCATTTGTTTCAGAAAATTTGAGAACCAAATTTTAATCTGGCTTGGAACAAAGGGCAAGGAAAAAAAAATAGCATACCTCTATGAGCATTTGCCCTGAGCATTCCAGATCTTCTATGACTATGGGCCATGCTAGTTCACTTTCAAAGTCATATGCACAGCTCCTTCCTGGATGGCTGCCATTGATTTTCAGTTTGTTGCACTCAGATACCTGTACACCAACTTACCCAATGTCAAGCTTAAATGAAGCAGTGGTAACCAAAATTTTATATATTTTCCCTCTATAATCCTTTTATTTTTGTCTTCTGGGTATGGGGAGGAGACAGAGTGATGCAGAAAACATCAATTCACATTTCACCCATCTTCAAATGTCTTATTCTTTCCCAAAAGTATATGCCATTGTGCTAATTACAACCCAGTAATTGCTTTTCTGAAAAATGATAAGATTATATAGCTTTTGTGTGGAATGAAAACACAGGATTACAACCAACAAATTATTTTAGGTGACAAAACAAAACAAGTTTCCTAGGCTAGGGGATATGGTTGGATATAAGTTCTCAGAAACACGTGAGCCTTACCTTCCGATGCGCAAATCGTTTCAGTTTCTCTGCCTGGCTTGTTATCTTTCTTAAGTACAGCAAGTGCTTTATGGTCCGCTCCAAGAGGTTGTCAATGCTACCCTGCATATCATAAGACCAAAGACGAACATTTTAGAAAGTGCAAAAAGAACTCAGACAATTAGCTCTGGTACTGAAACATAAAAACTTACCCTACCACCATCTGGGACAAGTTCTCTCAACTCCTTCATCCTGTCCATGATCATCTGTCTATCCCTTGGCCTTGACCTTTGGGTATTACCGACTCTGGCTCTTTTCTTGCACGTGCTAGAGAGCTTTGGTCCACTAATAGGCTGCATATGACCATAAACCTTTTCCTGCTGTGCCTCATCAATCAATAAGCTTGAATTTCCATCAAAATATGGTGAAGTGAATTGGTTGGTAAAATCATCTCTGCCCTTGACCATAACTGCAGGCATAAGATCGCTTCTCACATCTGAATTTTCCACAACAGAAGTGCTTTCTTCAGAAATAATTTTTGGTTGAATGGAACCAGTAAATTCTATTGGCATGATTATAGGAGACCAAACACTGTAGGATATACTTGAAGTATCATCGGAGGCACTGCATAAATTGCCAACAACAGCATCCAACAGATATTCTGGACCAACTTCTTTGGGAAACTCTAAACCCTTACTATGATCAAGCTCTTTCTTATTGGATATCGAAGTTGATCTACTGTATGTATCCTCAACAGAGATACATTTCAACATAGATTTAGCAGTCTGTCTATCGGAAACAGGTCCAAGTGCTTCGTGCAATTCAGACTCCAAGGGAAAAGTGAAGAAATCATTCACATTCTTAACAACATTATGACTGGTGTCAATGCCTCCAAATTGTTGCTGTGTCATATTTTTACCAGAGTAAGAGCCGAATCCATTTGACGTCTCTCCAAATACTCCCACATTGTTGGACCACTGAGAACAGGCCCATATCTCTTCTTCCATATGATTTGATATTGTCTCCACCGAACCAATATGTCTTGGATCAATTGACATCCCAATTGATGAGGAACCGATCTCATTTTCTTTTGCTCTTTTCAGAGAATTTAGCTTATTTTCTCCAGACATGCAACAGTCATCCTGAATAAATGATGGCATTGTTGGGTTCAACCTGGCTGATCCATTTATACCCAAGTTCAAAGGTGTAGTAATTTCTGCCAGACAATGAATGTAATGGAATTTCTCCTTGATATTGGTAACAAATTCCAGGTCTTCAGCAACCTAAAATCATGACGGGAAAAGAGAGAATCATGTAAGCTGAATAAGCATAACAATAATGATTCTTGCACACCATTTTCTTACACCACTTTTATACTTGGTTAACGATGAGTAAAAATTAGGTTAATACAGTATATCGATTGGTTAATGGATTTTGGTAACCAATCACTTAGAAGCTGATAATCTATTAACCAAACGATATACTTCATTAACCAATAATTTGGTTATTATTAACCAGTCTGTGAGTAATTGATTACCAAAACTCATTAACCAAAAATTTACTCATGGTTAACCAAGTGTAAAAATGGTGTGAAAAAAATGGTGTGCACATATCATTACTCTAAACATAAAGCAAAGCATTTGCTACAGAAATAAACATGCTCTCACAACAACAGCTAATGCACCAAATTGCACACTAATAAAAACACCAAATTTTGCACCTATACCTTTAGGTGTGTGTGAAAACAATATGAACACAAACACCTGCATGACCTCTTACAGATATGCAAGCATGCTGATAGAGGGAGAGAAATGGACCAAAATGAAGGTACTTATTTAAGGTAGGGCTCATATGACAGATACATGATCCAAGAAATTTGTGGCACTGGATTTATTGATATTTCCATTGGTGTGTGTGCTATCGTGATATCACTCAAAAATTGTAAAAGCCAAAGCCTGTCTAGGTCAGGATCTAAATATAAAACATGTACGCACCGCTTCAAATGAACCAAATTGCAAAACGCCTTGTGGAAGAACCGGGACCAGCACAATAGTCTGAAAAAAATTCAAATTATCAACATAACTTTTGCTTGCATTGCCCTCATGAATTGCAGAAATACTATGTAAGGCATGCCTAATCTTAGTTGAGTTGACTAATCACTAGCACACTGATTAGCGCACATGCACAGTGCTTTATAATTTATCCAGAAATTAGAAATGGAAATCAGATCTTTTCTTGGAGTATAAACTAAATAATATATAAAGACAAGACATTGTTACCTTGATACCAGATGCAGATTGAAGATGCCATTCATAAGAACACTGGAGGAGGAAAATATTGCAGATATTAGTTATTTCAAAGCAGGATGGTTAACTAGTTTTACTTCTATATAGAAATTTTATGGTTAGAATCTCACCTCAGGGATTAAATTTGTGTCAACTTTGCTGGTAAGAATATCCTCACAGAAAACCCAACAATGATCCCCGGTAAGAGCTATTTTACCAACAACCCTGACAGAATGGTATCAGGTAATATTAATGATTTTGCATCATCTTTGTAGATCATAAAATAAAATAAAAAATTTCTGGTACACAAGATTACTACAATTAATCTAGCATCCTAATGCCTTCCTCTAAGAGAGTCTAGATAGGTGCTACTTTATGATAAGTTATGCAAAAAGGAAGCAATATGTAGAACTACTACTTAATTTTGACAACAATGCACATAACTACAGTTTCAGGCATGACGACTCTGAAATGGATGAAGAGAATACTAAAGGGATTTAGCCTTCATCCTAGAAACATCCATTCAGGATTTGTCAAATTAATAACATAGAGGATCTTCATATTTTTTGAGCTCACTCCACATGTGAATAACTATGTAAAAGAATAATTTGAGCAAAACAAAGAAGCACACAATTTGCAACAACAAATTTAGTATAAAGACTATAGAGCATAAGTTGTTACCCCTCTCCCAAACAGTATTTAAGATGAGACATTTCAGTCATGAGTAGTCGAGCTGAATAATCTCCTGAATCATCAGTACTTTCGCCGCTTGTAGAATATACCTCATCTGGGGATTTGATATTGACGTCAGTCATGTCACCCCACGTACTTTCGTCAGCCTCATTTGTTTTCTGGTAACCACAGTATCCATTTTCCCAGGTCAAAGTCCTAAAACAAAGAGACTTGTGTTATACACCAGAAATCTAATCCTAAACAACTAACATAAATATAATTCCATGCAACGTACTAAAATTATAAGCCAACTACAAATATGGGAAGAAATAGTTTCTCAATCAGAGTCATGATAAGCAACATACTAGACAGGAAAGTGATGATAGACATTAATTTACTCATCAACTTAATCTATAACAATCTAATATAGTTTGCTTCTCTAATACGGCTAATTTCAAATTTGACCAACGGGATATTAACCTTACGATACTAAATTGTGTCTCTCTGCAAAAGCAGAAATAGGTGAAAAGAGGCTTTTGGGATAGAGGTATGGACATCAACGTAAAGACTGACCTCTTAAGTAAGTAGGCGTTTTATTGATCTAAATTCTTAAGAAATGAAATGATGACAAAATTCAGCTAATAATCCAATCAATTTTCATCCCTTTTCAAAGAAGTGCAATGCAGATCTACAGCCATCCAAGGCCCGTGCTTGATTACACTCAAAGCACTTATGTGAGTTGCCAGTACTTGCTGTAAGTGATCTTGAAGCAACATTATAATTAAAGTGATCCTATATACCATGATCCATGAGCCATGAGCCATCATTAAAATGGTCAACTCTACTCGGAATATCATTTAACTCTCATTACTAAACTAAGAGAAAACTATGAACTTGTTAGAATTTATTCCAACCATTACATAAAAAGACATCAATTCTACTCAGTTTTCAAAGCACAGCATATGAGAACAAAAACGGAAGCAACTCAATATCCAAAGAACTTACATTGGAAAATGGCGGTTAAGCTTCCAAAAAACAGCATATTTCCATTGTGTACCATCACAAAAGCCCTTCAACAACTGCGTTATAGAAATGGCTTCCATCCGTTCTGTTTTCCAGAACTTTGCAAACTAAAGAAGAATCAGAAAATTTAGCCAATAACAACTTCAAACCTACTCCTAGCTTCCTCTGTATGAACTTCTACCCGCTTGTTTAATCCTCAAACCAGCTCTTCTTTTGATCGGTGGTCTTGTTGCATCAAGGAGCAAGAAAACAATCATAGCTTGATTCCTCCAACACAAAACTATGAGAAAGTAGACGTAAAGAGCTGTACTATAACTATCAATAATGACCAGAACCGCTCAGCAATTCCATTTTCTGTGCCATTTGAAACAATTTGCATCCATACTCTCAGAAAGCACCAAAACTAAAGATTTAACCACGAAGCAGCTCAATATAGAAGAGCACGTCCTGCAGAACCACAGCATAAAAGGGTCAAATAAAGCACAAAACTTTTGTCACGAATTTGTCCAAAGAAGTCTGTTTGATTGCTGGGAAAATTTGAAGGGAAAAGAAAATGTAAGGGAGACTGTGATTGGAGAGAAGTTAACTCAGCAAATAAGAAAACCCACTACTACCAATCCTCTGTTCACTCAAGTGAGAGAAAAAGTAACAAGCCAAAAATCAAAATTCCCTTTTTTTTTTTTAATCTTTTCTGTTTCGTTTTCTCAGCAACCAAGCATACACATTTGAGTAACAAACTAATAACTATCTTGTGCTGCTTACCACTAGGTTGATTCCATATAATTTCACCATATACAAATTCATTATAGTCCATGATAGTAGCTAAGTGAAACTTCCCACTCAAAAGATTTTGATGGATAATCCAAAGAAGGTAGATATGTGGAAAAAAAGAGAGGGGTTTCACTTTGTCTTTTGCACTCAAAAAAAGCCTAAAAACAAACAAAACTGCACATCTACTGTTCTATGTAAACAGAAACTATTCTATACAAACGACAACAGCACAACCCTTTATATAAAAATCATGTCAACCTCTGATTCTTTGTTCTTCCCGGACTTGAAAATAATTCAAAACTGGAATTGATAAATGGGGTGAGCTAAGTGGAATCCGGGTCCCACAGAAAGAGACAGAGACAGGGACAGAGACAGAGACAGGGACAGAGCTACTATGATTCTACAGAACTTTGGAGCGCGTGGGAAAAATACTTCCGGTCTTATTTTTTTCCTTAAGTTTTTTAAGGTATTCTTACACACTACAGGTTACTTTGATATATTTATTTTATCGATATTTAAAACAAATTTTTAAGTATTTAATAATTATTATTTATATTTAAAATAATTTTAAATACTTATTATGAATAAATAATTAATAATATAAATTAAATATTAAATTCATTAAAATACCATAATAATTTTTTATAAAATACTTATATTATTAATTAATCTTTATCAAACATTATCGCAACTGTTAAAAACAATAAGTCATCTTAATAAGTACGGTCTCCAAACTTAATTATTCATAGTTACTAATTATTTTTAATAAATTTTTAAATATTTATCACAAAATTAATATTTACTAAACACTTAATAGTTCAAACTAAATATCATATATTCATATTTATAAAAATATTATAGCAACACTTATAATATAAATATTATAACAAGAATAATTTTATATTATCTTAATAAATTAGTTTAATAATTTTTTAATTACTTAAAAAATAAATATTAAATATTTTAAGTTTTAAAATATTAAATATTTTTACCTGCTTCTATTTTTTAATATTTGTTATTTTAAGTAATTTAAAAAATGTTATAAAATGTGTATTAAACTTAGATTAATAGTCAACTTAGTGAGAATACTAAATTAATGGATTAATGATTCAACTAATAAATTATTGGTCGAACTGTATAAAATTAAATAAATATAAAAATACATAAATATATATAAAAATACATACTATATATAATTATATTTATCATTGTAAACAAATAAAATACCTTTATTTTGAGAGAAACAAAAGAATTTAACCTTTAACATATATATATATATATATAATTCTAATTTTTTCATAAAAATATTTATAACTCATCAAAAAAAAGATTTTTTAGAAAATTAGTGACCAAATTCCCTTTGAGGGTTTTTTTATATAAATATACCTAAAAAAAATTATATACCATTTTATTACACTTTTAAAATTATGTATCAAAATACTCTTTTTTTTTCTATGTTGAAAAGTCGGTTTGAGTATGTTGAGAAGTTAGTTTGGCTCAAACCAACTTCTCAACGTATTTTTTTTTAAAATTAAAAACCTGTTGAGAAGTCGGTTTTGGGGAAATCGACTTCTCAACATTAAAATTCAATTTTTGTTAACATCCTATTGAGAAGTCAGTTTCCCCCAAACCAACTTCTCAACAGGTTTTAAAATTTTTTTTTTAAAAAAAAGCATGTTGGGAAGTCGATTTGAGCCAAACCGATTTCCCAACATAAAAAAAAAAGATAATATTTTGATATATAATTTTAAAAGTATGGTAAAATGATAAATAAATTTTTGTTTAGGTATATTGATATAAAAAAACCTCCCTTTGACAATTTGATATGGCATAAATCTTAAAATTTTATATAAAATTGACATATTATTAATTTAAATTAGATAAACAAGTCAAAAATTAAATTTTCTCAAAATTATAAAAAGAAAGGGGAAATGACTATTTTGTTCAGCTTGGAAAAAATAATTTCTCATTAGTTTATTTTAAAAACTAACTAAGTATTCAGTTACATTAACTAATAATTTATATACATTTAATTAATAATTTATTTTTATTTTAATACTTGATACGAATTAATAATATGTAAATTATTAATTAATATAATTAAATATTTAGTTAATTTTTAAAATAAACTAATAAAACATTATTTCCTCTGAGCTAAATAAAATGGTCATTTTTTCAAAAATAAATTCATGACCAGCTCAATTAAATTGGCCGGATCACATCTTTTATTCATAATTGATTGAATCAAACCAATTTTCAGTGATTCATATAAATAACTAATCTAATAACAAACTCAAACTAATCAAATGACTAATTCACCGGACGAATCAGGCGGTTTTAATATGTATGCGATAATAATAATAATGCGATATGGTATTACTTGTATAACAGTAACAGAAACAACGTTTGCTCAGATGAATCTTCTCCTCGCGATTCTCTCTTTAATTGCTAACATTATTTATTGCTGCACACTGAAAATAACAACCAAAAAATAAATAAAAATGAATCAGGCCTTGGAAGAAAATTTCACAAGAATAAGTTGAATAACACATTAATTAAATTGATTACTTCTTTTAAAAAAATTATCGATCATACTTTTAAGAATTTAATTTTAGATAAATTACAAGGATTATTTTCATATTTAATAAAATTATATATATATATATATTTTTTATTTACTTTACTTATTTATTTTTAGTACATTAGGCTACATTGTCTATATAACAGTTAAAAAAATTTTAAAAATAGTTATTATTTTTAAGATTTAATTTTAATCTATTATTAGTGTAAAATTTCTTTATGTATTGACACATTATTAAAAGAGTTATACTTTTAAGATAGTTGTTATGATAGTCAAACTCTTTTAATGATTTGACAATACATAATTAAATGACAGTATCAAGAAAACTTACACTGACAATAAATTAAAATTAAACTCTCATTCTTAAGATAATTTTCAATTTATGTATTTTAACTTTAGTTTATGTGTGAATTAGATCTTAATATTTTTTTGTAGGAGATAACAAATGTCTCTTAACTTCATATTAAAATAACATCCGTTAAACAAATTGTAAGTATATATCTTAACTCTTATTATAACTTATTTTGAATGGTCCAGATAAATCTATCTTAAAATATGTGAGACATTTATAAAAATAAAATTTGTGGAAGTATTATTATTCTTTTTTGAGACCTATGATATAGTTATATTTCACAATCAAAATGGAAAAATATAATCACTCCAAACTTGACACACAGGTACGCAAGTATCTTTAAACAATGAAGCCAGAAAAAAAACTTCATTGGGAGATACACAAGCGGAGAAACAACTCTATATAAGAAGATGAATAGATTTCCTAAACTCTTTTCTCTTACTTAAAGCTTTGTCAACTATATAGTGAGGAACCAAATTTTGTTACGAAGGACAATTTATTTTTCGTTGAGTAAAAATGTTAACAAGGATATGTTATTTTAACACTTCTAGTTAGAGTATTAGTGGCATACCTCGAATTCTAGAAGAGTAGGTAGAGATTCACTTAGAGAATTATCTCTAAAGATTTTTATTTTTTTTTTCTCTTTGAAATGATGCTACTCAACTAGTTATTGGGTACTAAAGAATTTTTCTAGAGAAGGAGGACCACCAAGTTAGACTGTTAGTCAAAGAGTTAAATGGAGAATTCGAACCCACATACACATGGGAAATGCAAAAATCTTATTCTTATCTCTTCAACCAATTGACTTAATTAATGTTTGCAAGAAAAATGTTATTATGAGCTTTTTACTAAAGAGACGTTTGATTTAAGTTTTGAAAAATATTCACAACAATAGTATGTCCAAGAATGGTATTCTTAGAAATATTATTTCTAAGAATGATGATTAAGTTTTGTTGATTAAAAACATTTCTAGGAATGACTACGAAAGTCAATGAGCCAATGGTAGCCCAAGTCATCAGCAACTGTCAATTGTCGGCGGCGGTGATGGTTGGATTCTAGTGACTAGCAGTAGCAGTTCAAGTCGTCAACCACCGTCAAGCTCCAAGAGGTGAAGGGTGGTTGGTGACCAGTATAGTAGCCAAAGGAGCTGGCTGCAAGGTGTGACTAGATTTCAATGACCAGTGCAGTGAAAGAATTCGCCAGCCACCGTCAACGATTGGGGGCAAAAGGTGGTCGAATTTCTGTGACTGACCATCGTCAATCATTGACCATCGTCAATCATTGACCATCGTCAATCGTTGACAGTGACAGGGATGGTTGGATTTCAGTGACTAATGCCGTGGTCAAAATCCATCAATAGCCAGTGCAATGAGGTTGGTTGGATTCCAATGTTTGGCATGGTGGTTGAAGTCACCCGTCATCTTTAACTGTCATCAGCATCAAAGGTAACTGGATTCTATGATTGGCCACAATGAACGGTGGTCGGTGGCGGCCTCCGACAATGACTTAGATTGATTGGTTGACGACATGACAATAAAAATGCAAGTATTTTGGATCACCTCCTCCATAGAAATAAAAGTATAGAAATGTTAAATAAAAATCATTCATGTAAATCATTTTTAAATGTGAATATTATTTCAAAATTTGTACGAAACATAATAATTTAACATTTTTATATAAATATTAAATAAAAAATTAATCCACAAACTAAACACCTTCACGTAATGGCCATTGTCAACTTTCTTTTTTTATAGGAAGTCCTATTTGACCTTAGGAGAAATGAGAAATAGAGGTACAGGGGATTGAATTGCTACTACATAATAACAGTCTCTAGTTAAGACCATAATTGATACCAATTTCGCTACCCTCCACCCGTCACGGCCAACTCCGTTAAACCTTTCATTTTGAGTCATTCTAATTATAGGTGACAACATCATTATAATGAACTCAAGCACTTATCAATTAAATTCATCACGCGACAAAAAATAATGGCTCAATAATATTATGCTAAATAAAGTGAGAAATGTTCTGGTATAAATATTTTTTCTGTGAAATCAAATATGAATCTAACTTTGTATCAATTCATATATTTTTTTAGCGAGGTCTTAGTAAATTTAAGAGAAATGAAAAATAGGGATATCAATCCCTTACCACATAAACACAGTCCTTTGACAAATAACAAGAAACATATCAGTTGAGCTATGCTTTACCGATACATCAATTCATACTTTCATTCAGGTTTACAAAAGTAACCCATATATAAGTGATTTGGATCATCTCTTATTAGTAAGTAACATAAGAGAGTCATATTATAGAGAGAAAGACACAAATTTTATTATAATATGATCTATTAATATTTATATAGAGTCCATTAATTTTACTTTTGTGCCATTATCTCATGTTAATTACTAACACGAGAGGATCCTGATCCCATATATAAGTACATGAATTAATTTTTATTGAGTGTTGCTACCCTTTACCCTAAGAGTGTTCTTTAAGAAACATTTAATACACTTTAATAAATGTTCCTAATTACTTAATAAAATATTAAATACTTTTAAAATTCTTAAGATATTCAATACTCTATTTTTATCTTTAATATTTTCTATTTGTATTCTTTCATCAGTATACTGTTGCACTCGTTAACAAATATCATTATTATTTGATTTTATGCTATAATTATAAAGATTAGTTTGGTACTCATTTATTTTTTTTAATACCGATACACAAAGTTATCAAACATATTCATTATTATTATTTATATTTATTTAACTTTTAAATATAGATTTAATTTCAATTTACTGTTAGTGTAAAGTTTCTTTACACTGTCATCCAATCATGTGCTGACACATCATTAAAAGAGTTAGACTTTTTAAATAGTTGTTATGATAATTAAACTCTTTTAATGATTTGATAACACATGATTAGATAACAATATAAAGAAAATTTACACTGACAGTAAATTAAAATTAAGCTCTTTAAATATTTATTATAAAATTAATAAATAATAAATTATCTTCCGTAGTATACCATTAGATACCGCATCAACTCCCTATAATTATATTGTTCCCACGTTTTTTCCATTTTAATGTAAAATATCTATTAGGACCGGTCACTCCACAACAAATACGTGCCAATGCTGAGATGAGATATGGTAAATTATACCCTTTACTTTTTACTCGTTTTGCAGAAAGTGAAACATTTCCTAGTTAATTGGTTGACTTTAATTGCTTTCCCCCACTTTAATATAATACGCCTAAGGAGCTAACTTTCCCAATTTCTAAATAGTTGACTTTCATCGATGATATCTGCCGTCTTGTGACTTCGAAATTGAGAATATTTTTTTTAGTTAAAAAAGAAAACTTTAGAATGTATAACCAAAATCTTTGCTTCCACATAGGTAACTAATATATTCAATCATCCATATATTGACGATTTCCTATTATATAGAATTATATATTTCGTTGTATTAATTGTAAACTCAGAAAGAAGCTTCCGTGCAGTTACTGGGGAAAAAAGTCAATTTGTATCAGCTTAATACTGTTTCAGAGAACTACCAAAAGGGTTTACTCGAATATTTGACGTAATGCGAGTAGAAATCAGCTAGGATAGGAACTAGTGTTGGTATATACGTATGAGTGTGAGAGAAAGAAGAGGTTTCACAGCGAGAGAGAGAGAGAGAGAGAAGAGGAACTGGATTTGTTTTATTTATTCCAATTAGTAATTACAGTCAATGCTCTATTTTATCGAGAAATTTTGAGTTATTCAACAACGTAAACTGTTGTGGTACATAGGGGTCTAAGACATGGAGGTCCTTTAGTTCCATTTCGTTTTTTTGATTGCGGCAGAGAGATTGACGGGGCTGGTTAACAAGGCGGTTAAGTTGGAATATTTGACAGCTTATAAACTTTTTCCAGTTATTGCTTTTCCAATTCTATAATATGCGGATGACATCATTCTCCTGGGCGAACTGACGTGGGAGAATCTTTGGGGACTTAAATTCATCTTAAGATGCTTTGAATTAGCCTCAGGTTTCAAAGTGAACTTTACAAAAAGCAACTTATTTGGAATACATCTAGATGATAATCTTTTAAGGGCTGCTGCATGTTTTATGTATTGTTGTGCAGGTACTATTCCTCTTAAATTTCCGAGTATTACTGTAGGTGCTAACCCGAGGAGGACTTCTACATAGAAGTTGGTGGTAGATTTGTGGTAGATTTGTTGCAAATGCGATTGGCATCTTGGAAGAAAACACATCTATCAATTGGGGGAATAATCATACTAATTAATTCCGTGTTAAAGAGCTTACGGGTGTATTTCTTTTCCTTCTTCAAAGCTCCAAGGAAGGTCCTTCATTTCATTACTAGTTTGCAACGCAACTTTCTGTGAGGTAATTCTAACGAGGTTAAAAAAACAAGTTGGGTGAATTGGGATACAGTATGTCTACCTAAAAAAAAGGAGGTTTGGGAATTAAAAGCCTTGAAGCCTTCAACATGAGCCACCTTGCAAAGTGGAAATGGCATGCCTTATGGACAATGGGGCTGTTTGGTTTGATTTTTTCTCTCAGAAATACAGTTCTCTGTCACGCGGTATTTTGAACGGCTTATTGCCACTGTGGTGTGGTCATTATGGTTATTAAGGAATAAAATTCTATTTGAAAGGGTTGTTGTTGAGCTTACCAACATAATAGCACACATCAAACAAATCTCATAAGGTTGGTTCATAGCAAGGGAAAGGAGGGCGTTAGTTTGACAATACTCAAATTGGTGTGTAAATCTTATTGAATGTATTGAGACACTCAAATCAAACGATTAAATGTCTTTGTAACGGGTTGAAGTAACCTTTTTCCTTGTTCAAGTATCATCTCACCTTTTTGTGAAATTAATTCTATTCAGGTACTAAAGTTGCCCAACTTCTCAAGTGCTTTTATACGGGTTTGAACCCTTAATATTGCAAAAAAAATCTTTCAATCGTTGAGTTTAATCTTACTTATCACTTAAATCACTCCTTTTTGGTTAAGGGTTTGAACCTAGTTTTTCCTCCAAAATGATATTAACCATGGCAAAAATGTGAATTTTGTTTCCAATGGCTTATTAAACTTCAAGCATAAATGGTCAATTTAACCAACAAGCCTCAATTTACAACTTACACAAGTGCATTTAATAATTACTCTTCTTTTTTAGCACCTAATACATGTATTCTTTCTCTTTTAGGCTTTCGTAAATGTTTCTCATATCATCTTTTATATTTGTCAGTTATATATAATTAATAAATAAATATTTATATTGTAATTTATTATACTATATAATTTGAGAATCTTTAACAACATAATAATTATTTTATAACAAATAATAATGCATTAATGTTAGAAATAGTTTTAATAACGCTTTTGTATTATATTTATTTATATTATCAATTTATAAATTAATGAAAATATTTTTGTTCTGGTACATTAGAGATGCAAACACTTTAGTAAAGGAGGAGGATATGACTTGGTGGAAAATTGAAGCTCTGAGAATTTTATGTACCACTAGTTATACCTTTCTTTAATTGAAAAATTGTCATTGTTAATTTGCTAGTGATATTTGCATTATTCTTGGTGATTTCAACGCCATTAAAGTTGAGCAGACAGAGAACTTAGGAGGTCGTGACAAAAGTCTCTCCTCTATCGAATGGTTGAGGGGCTCAAAGATGTACAGTAGCTACATAAAGGATATCCTGAATTTACATGGAAAAGCAAATGTTTTAGCGGTTTGTTTATACGTGAGCAGCTAGATAGAGTTTCAGCCATAGCAAAATGGGTGCTCTCTTATCCACCAGCTTCTAATACTTATATTGAGGACGTTGGTTCTGATCACATACCTCTTCTTCTTGATTATATTCCATCCTAGAGGAAAGATAAAGTGGAGATTCAAATTTGATGATAAATGGTGCGAAAATGAGGTGAACGAATTAAATATAATTCATAATTAACAAAGAACTATAGTATATTATATTTGGGTATAGGTTATAATTCTAATCTAACAGAAACTTATATTATTGTTGTGTATAAAAATCGTGTCTCTGAATTTTAATTTTTGATTTTTCCACTTTAATATTTGAATGTTCCTTTGATATGATAGAATGGAATGGAACTTCATTCGTTTGAAAGGCCTAACTATTTTTTAGTGTGATAACCCTAAGTCGAACTGACCCTAGAGAACTAGGCCGAATCACAATATAATCAATTTTGATTTGTTGGCTAAGTTGGAACAGGCTCTGCAGAAAGAAAAAAGAGGCTGGTTTGGAGTTTTAAAGATTTGAAAGGCCTTCAATTTGGTAATGTTGGGCAAGCGAAGTTGAAGATTAGTTTTGGGTGACTCGTCTTTATTCTTTCGAAACTACATAACGAGTAGCAATATTGCATTTAAGTTCTTCGATGAACCCGGTGATGTGATACCCCAGTTCAGGAATAATAGCTCGATTTAGCACTGCATGCCTATTAAAATCAAGATAATCTTATGGAGATTCCTCCATTATGGGCTTGTTGTTAGAGTGGAACTTCATAACACGAATTCACATTCAGCCATTCTGTCATATGTGCTATTCTGAAGAAGAATTCTTGGTTGCGTGCTCTTCTCTCTTGCCCTTTGGCTTCTCAAATCTGGTCTGCTTCTACCCTTGCATATGACACATTGTGCTTTTAACTAAGAATATATGTACAATTGATACACCCTTTTATGACTTCAAAGTTTAAAGCATCTAGCAGAATTGGGCCTTTCAGGTTTATTTCTATCTTAATTTGCTCCCAAGCAAACTAGTTCATTTACCAAAAAAAAAAGATATTGGAAAATTTATCTTCAAATATATCAGTAGAATTCTCTATATGACTAATTAAAAGTTTAGGATCATAGACCTAGTTTTATAATTTGTGTGGAACTATTTACAACCATTCAGTGTTTTACTTTTCTTTCAGTATTTTTTTTATACAGGATAAAAATTCATAAATATTTTCAAAAAATTTGATCCCACAAATTTCAGAAAATTTTATGAAAAAATATATTTTCTCCTAATAAAAAATACTAAGAAAATATATTTAATTTCAACTAGACAATGAAATTGACAAACAATAACAAAAATGATATATAAAAAAAACTTAGTCAAGTTTTATTATCAATAATTTTTATCTATTGGTGTGATTTATATTTTAAGACTTGTTCCATTTTAAAATTTTCTCCTCCATAATAAAGTTGATATCCCTATAATAAAGATGAGATTGAATTTCAAATCTTTACTATATAATCAATTCTTATTCATCAAATATGAATTGCTAAGAATAATATAAACCATAAAATAAAATAAAAATCAAATACAAGAGTCAGTATATATATCTGCCTGAACTTTCAGTCAAATATTTATTTATTAAACAAGTTGAGGTTTAACGCACTGTTGTCCGGTCCGGACCGAACCGGCCGGTTGGACTGTGAACCGGTCTTTTATTCGGTTATGGTTCAATGTCAAAACCGAATTCATGGTTGGACCGGGTTAAACCGGTCAAAATTGGTCAAAACCGGGTTGAACCGGGTTAAATAGGGATAAAACCGGGTTGAACCGGCCATCTTTTTTTTTAATTTTTTTTAATTTCTCAGTCATTTAATTACTCAACTGAGAGTGATATGAGACTTGATAATCAAAACCCCAAAACCTTATTATGCATTTTATTATTGGTAATTGTTAGCCCAAGGTTTCTTGTTAGCATTTATTTTATGAAGATTACAAACATTATTTTATCATTAACAAAGATTGCTTACACTTGATCCTAGTTAAAAGACTATTATGCAGATTTATCAAAGCATTAAACCTGAAATTCTCAAAGAAAAGCAAGCTGATGAGCTGACTCATGAATGCAAGATGAGCTGGCTCATACTGAAAACTCAGAAATACTCTGTTCAACTCTGTTTTTGTTCTCTAGCTGCAAGATGATTCTAGAAGGTTTCCCAAGCTGCCAAATCGTTAGAATATTCTTTGGAAGGGCTGGAATGATACCAAACAAAAGGGAATGGCAGACACAAAAGAGAAAAAGGACATCATGCACCCACTAGCTACCAAAAGAGGTTATGGACAGCTGGTACAGTACAAAAACTGCAACGTCCTTGTGCTGCAACGTTAAAATTCTCTTGCTTACAAATACTCATAATTTTCCAAAGACAACAATAAGAGGAGAAGGGAAAAAGAGAAGAAAAACAGAATTAGTTGTGCTTTACTCTGAGAATCATTTGTAAATCTGTGTGGAGCTTATCATTGTATATTCAACTCTTTGTGAGAGAGTTTTTACTCTGTTTCTTGTAAAGCCCATTGAGGGTGTGTTGTTTCATAACTTGGAGAGGTTAGGGTTGATCAAAACTACTCATTTCTAGCTTGGAGAGGCTATGGTGGATCAAAATTACTTGTATCTAGCTTGAAGAGGCTAGGGTGGATCAAAGAACACTTGGTTGATAGTGAAAAATCTCAGTTTTGCTGAGGACTAGATGTAGGTTCCACATTGGGCCGAACCAGTATAAATTCCGCTGTGCAAGCTCTTTCTTAACCTTTCCTTTTACTGTATTCGTGTGTGTGAATGTTTATTTATTGATATTCAATTTGTATGTGCATGCTTGCTTCAGTTTCAAATTCTGACTTAGATGAGCTAGCTCACTGTTACTGATAAGCCAGCTCATCTCTACTGTGTTGAGTTTTTTGTGTGTTGCAGAAAATTTTATTTTTGGTATCACTTGATTCAACCCCCCTTCTCAAGTGATTTCTTACTATCAGTAATGTGTGTTATGAGTCATGTATATATATATATATATTTGTTTATTTAATATATAATTATAACATCATCCGGTTCGACCAAACGGTTAAACTGGTTGAACCTGAACCGGAAACGTTTCCGGTTCACTATCTAGTCCGACTTTAACAACACTGGTTTAACGTTATTAAATTTCTTCTATCTGATTTTAAAACAGAAACTATGTTTTCAAGCATGTAACCAATTTCATTAGCATCAATTATTGCTCTATATATTCTTAAAATATTGATGTTTGACCTAAACATTAGGAATCTCCAACAACAAACTGAAGCATATTGAGTCCAATCTCCCATATAATTAACTTATTGCAAGTTTACCTCTTAATTCACTCCAATCATTCAGAATTAATTTGGATTCTCTCTAGCCCTTCTGCCTCTCCAGCAGAAAAAATAAAGGGAATGATAGAGATGATAGAAAATTAATAAGAAGAAAGAATGAAATTAAGAAAGAGATAGAGAGGCTGGAGGGAGGCTGGAGAGATAACTGCAGGAGAGGATTTGAATCCATTCAGAATCAATCAACTTTTATTCAGAATGTATCTAGAAATAGAAGCATAGTGTAGTATACAAAAATTATTTTCTTCCGAACATTATTTTTTAGAATTAATTTGCCAAGATTATGCCCCCCAAAAAGTATATAACACAGCAGAATAACGCTAGGTTATTTACAATATTTACTAAAACAATATTAAACTTATAAGGCTTAGTCTCAGTTGAAATAAAAATTGGTCCGAAAATATCATTATTATATAACCAAAAAAACAATTTATCAAAGAAAATGATCTCACATAATTAAAGGGAAAATGTTACTTGCAAACCTTTTTTTTACATTATTTTTACACCGGTTAATAATGAGTAAATTTTTTGTTAATACAGTATATCGTTTGATTAATGAGTTTTTGTAAGCAATTGCTTACAAACTTAGTTAAAGATAAACAAATTTTTGATTAATTTAATATATTGTTTGGTTAATAAATTACTGACTTGTAAGTGATTGGTTACCAAAACCTATTAACCAAATAATATACTGTATTAACTAAAAATTTATTCATCGTTAATCAGTGTAAAAGTGATGTAACTATTTTAGTGTACAAATATCATTACTCTAATTAAAGTGTTCAGTTATTGTGTCGATTAGGGTATTGACAATGTTGATTATTTGTGAGACACCATTTGGACTAGGCTTTACTACTTTCAGAATTTCTTCTTTCTCACTAGACGAGAAATTATCATCCACCATCCTTTGAGTTGGAAAGTAAATCCAGCGAGAAGGATGTGGACAATGGTGTCATCACCATTCATAGACATGATTTCCATTTAAAGATTCTTTTAAAATTTCAGGTTTTCTTCTACTGCAAGGACTAGGAAAGTGGCTCTAGGATAATAAAGTTTTTTAGGTACTTTGCTATTTAAGTTAATTATCATTCATTGAAGAATAAGTTGGATATTTAACCAATTGGTAATCATTTCTTCTCTTGTATAAAAGGCTTTTGAGATTCTGTAAGTTTTCTAAGCCTTGAAGATGAATGGTGGAAGGGATTGAAGAACCGGAGTGTCTATGCTGGGGTCAAGGATCAGTTGCAGTAGAATAGGAACTTCAAACGTTCGTACAAATTTAGAAAGTAAAATACGGTACAAACACTCAGAAAAAGGAATTATCAAATCATTATGCGACTACAAAAATAAGAGAATTTAATATAGTCAAGTAAGTCTTATGCTTACGTCCACTTAAGAGGATAAACAATTTCACCATGAGAGAGCAATAGTACAAAAAATAATCGTTGAGTTTAAAATTCAAACCCAAACTCATAACCTTTTGTAGACCCTCATAATCTAAAACTTTCTCTCATTCTCTCTTAATCAAACATGTAGGCCATTGATATTATTTATAACCAAAACTCTTTAGTCTCCAATTATTCTAATAGATTTCTTAAATCTTATAAATTATCTCAAATCCTTAATATTTACTCAAATCCTTTAAATTTCTTAAATCACTAAAGATAACTATTAACAATAAATAAAATCAATTCTATCAAGATATACATAAGTCAATTTTTTCAAAAGATCTCAACCTTGGCAAATGTCTTGTCACATTTAGTGAGTCATTTCTCGACCAACTTATTATTACCTATCCGTCAACTAGATCGAATCACATATTCATTATGTTATTACTCGTCCACCACCGCTACGTCTTCACCGTATTATCGTCCATATGTAACCTTGATCATGCTACGTACGTCCAAAGCATATTATATCAAATCCAGCAATGCATACAGGCTAGCTTGATAGCTACATACTCAACCGACTATAGGAAATGAAAGTCAACCCGTCCCATTTGAGTTCAGTTTATAGATTTCATATTATTTCTTATTTGATGATTATTAAACTATAATTTTTCATTGGTTGAAGTATATATAATTTTTTTATGTCATTATTGAAATGATGGAATCAGTTTTTTTGTTTATAGATATTATGTAACTTAAAAAAATGTATGGGATACATTTAAAATTCACTTTCCTATTAGAACTCAGCTGTAATTTATTTCATAAATTCTTACCCAAAAAAATTATTTAATAAATATTTTAATTAAATAAAAAAATATTTTGAATTATTCCACATAAATTATAAGATTTTTATTTTTTTAATATTTTAATTAAAATTACAAATGTGTCCCTTTGAGTTCGTATACAGACTTTGCAATTATTTATTAAAAATTGATAATACTATCATTTTTCAAGAACATACAAACTGAAAATAAGCTATTAAAATTTGCATCTTGACAGAAAAAATTGAAATATATAAATTAAAGTTGGATGCATTTTATTCTTAATTTTTAAACTATATATATAGTTCATATAATGAATTATTCTAATAATGTTATATGTGGAACTCTTTTTTAATTCATAAATATTTATTTATTCTACATTGGTATTTATTTATACTGTTATTTATTTTCCAATACACATGAATAATTATTTTTTTATCTATATATTTATGTAAGTTACACGAAAAGTAACTCTCACGCTTCGCTGATTTTCTTTTAGGACTTAGTTTCTATCACAAGTTTTGCACTCATTGAAGTGAAATTTATTTTTAAATCAATTAATACGAAAATTTGATGTACACATAAATTATGTATTTAATTATATCAATAAAAATGGTATTAATTATATAAATATAGTATAATGAGAGTCACAAGTAAAAGTATCAAATCAACTCAAAATTCTGATTGGCTTAATTAATGCACAAATAATACTCTTTTTACGCTAAGGTATTTTCGGCATGGCGGAGCCAAGGTGAGCTGGTAGGAGTTCATGCTTGGAGAAATGACTCTCAAATTTAGATTGGTGAGAAAGTTGGATAGTTTAATTTTTAAAAAAAATTAATTAATTATTTAATTAATTTAACTAATAATTTACATACGGTTAACCACATATCAAGTATAAAATATAAAAATAAATTATTAGTTAACCATATATAAATTATTAATTAAATTAGTTAAATATTTAGTTAACTTTTGAAAAGAACCAAATTATCCAACTTTCTCATCAAGCTAAACTTGAAGGTCATTTCTCCTTCGTGGTCCCCCATAGCTCAAAACAATCCTTTAACTTTTGAAAATTTTCTTGAAATTTTAAAATACAAATTTCTACATAATTGTTTCGCTTTTTCAAAAGAAAGAAAATTAGTTTTGGCACTACAGCTATCTTCTGGTTAACTTTCATGTTAAATGAGATTAAGAAACAATCTTAAGGATAGTACACTCCCAATATTATCTTATAATGTATTTAGATAAATTAATTTTCTTAAATGTTAACTTAGAATTCGAACCCAAATAATAAAACACATTTCTTTAACTACCATGCCAACCCTTTAGTTAACAACATTTAGGTGTTAAAAAGAATTATTCCCCGCGAACACCTTCACAATGATTCTACAGTATTGGAAATGAGAATTGATTGCGAATGCTGGAGAATCTAAATCAAACTTGTACTTAAAGTACAATGTGAATTTTCAAAGCCTTCTCACTCAACTATATGACTATGAGTAATAACTTTACTATTATTATTTTTCAGAAACTGAGTATCAAAATGTTTCCTTTTATTTTGGCTTTTCGCTAATTTAGTATGTAATTATTATGTAAAAGTAAATTATTTTATTGAAAAAGATGAAATAACTCAATTTATGGGATAGACAATTAAATCACATGTTTTAAAAATAAATATAAAACTATTTTCCCTTCATTTTTCCAATTTAAGTGGAAATAAAGAGAGAGAGAATTTGAGTGGGAATGAGGAAAATTTAATGTCCGTCATATTCCCTTTCTTTTCATAAATTTTAAATTCTCAAATAAGATAATTATTTCATTCTTATATGTTTTTTTGTTTGTATCCCCTTATTACACCTCATTCAAACAAACTTTGGCGTAATTTATATATCCAGACTAAAAAATTAAAAAGTGATTTTGGTAATACTTGATTAACTGCTAGTTACATATTTATTGGTTTGTGTTATCTATGTGTTGTTTGTAGTTATTACTATTGTTTCTCAAACAAAGCTTGTAATTATTTTTATTTTTTATAAGATCATAATGTGTTTTTATATTTTTTGATTGTGTGACTAATTTTCAGTCGTTGACTTAACTTTAATCACAAAATAATTCTAGTGTGATTTGAATCCTTTATTGCAAGTTAATTACAACTTGTAATTATCTAGTTTATACATATATAAAATGCATTTAAAAATAATTTTACTAATTAGCAATCGACATATAGGTTACAAACTTGCAATTCAAAAAAATATTTGTTTATACAGCCACCGATAGTTTAAAATAATTTTTTTAAAACAAAATTATCAGTCGATGTCAGGCGGAAAAATCTGAGTGATAATATTTCATTTTTTCATTCACAAACCCCGCCTGACATTTTGCTTTCCCTTCTGTCTCTTCTTTTTTCCTCCTCTCAAACTGTAAGGTGGTCCACACACGGATTAATTTTTATTTAAGTTTTGGCTTAACCCTAATTACATGGGATTTTTAGTGAATTTTAAATATTTGTGCTGCAGGTAAAGTTCACTACCACTACCATTAAGATTAATTATTACTAACTTAACCAATCATCGTAATTTCTTCTAATCTTTTATTTAACGCCTGTTTTGTCTCCATCATTAGAGTTAAAAATAAGTTAGGCTTTACTCTAAATAGGTTTAGCTTGTTTTGAAAAACATTGGCCTTAACTTGACTTGTTACTTATCATAAGATTTTTTTTTAACCTGGCCTGACATTTTTATGAAAATTTAAAGTCTGGTCTGGCCTAAAAGTCTATTTAAAGGTCTATATTGCATAAAGGCTTTTGAATAAACCAACAAACTCAAATTTTATAAATCAAATATACCTAACATTTAACAAAATTATTATATTATGTATAAAATAAATAAACTATATTAACATATAAATATTAAATCATATAAGTATTATAAAAATTTAATTATATGTTATTATAATAAATAAAAGATGTCAGCCTGTTAAGCCTAATAGGCTTTTTTAAGGTATAAACCTAGGCATATTTAACTAAATAGACTTTTAAAAAAATCTAAGTTTGACTTATTTGATAAATAAATTAGGCTAAAGTGAGCCAAAAGTAAATTAAGCTATAAATTCCTGTTAGACAACCTAACTTATTTTCACCTTCATCCACCATCCAGCTTCAATGAGGTCAGGTCGCCGTCACCAGCCATTTAAAAGGAACAAAATATGGTCATCAAAATAAAGGGAAAATGAAGTCGAAAGATTTGGGAAAAAAATGGAAATTAAGATGCAGCATGCAAAAGGAGGAAATTAATTGAGAGAAGATGGCGTGAGAAATATGTAAAATATTTGGGGACCATGTCCTTAACCAAGGTATAAAAGAACTATTTTGCTACAAAGTCCTGTGCACGGCATAAGCCACAATAAATAAAGTAGTCGATGAAGATATTTATGTTTTGATTTGTAATCATATTTTGTTCTGTTCCGAGCATCGTATGGGAGCAGAGGTACTTTGGTAGAGACCTAAATCCAAGTCACTTGGTGAATAAAAATGAGGAAGTAATTCGGTATTTTTTATTATTTTTTAGTATCGGTACTAAATTGTTAAATATTTATGAGTTATTATTTATATTTAATAGATTTTTAAACATTTATTATGAAGAATTTAATTTTAATTTACTGTCAGTGTAAAAAAAATTTACATTATCATCCAATCATGTACTGACACATTATTACAAGAGTTAGATTTTCTAAGTGATTATTGTGATAGTCAAACTCTTTTAATGATTTGATAACACATGATTGGATGACAGTATAAATTTTTTTTACACTGATGGTGAATTAAAATTAAACTCTATTATGAAATAAGCAGTAAATAAATAATTGACAATTTATCCTGAATACAAAATATATGAAGATACCATAATAACTCTAGTAAAAAAGATATACTTTCTGGGCGTTTGGCAGGAGTTCCTTGATTGATTTATGATATATTTGGATGGAAAAATTTAAAGGAGAAAAGTGTTAAATTATTTAATCATAACATAGACATATATTTACTAAAATTTTGATTAGTTAAATGTCAAATAATGTGGAGTATATATTAGTTTAACCCATTGTGATTACTAATTATTATTAAGGCTAATATAAGTACTTTTAAACCTATCATGAATTATAGTGATATGACTTTATATTTGAGTTTTTCATAATGGATAGGTCAATCCGTATTATAAAATATAAAAGAAGCCCTTACTCTCATTATATATATATAAAATGGTGATCCCATTAAAATTATAAATTTCAAAGTATATAGAGAATGAGAAAAGTTCTCATCGAATATATATATTATAGAAGCTTCATTGAAACCATATAAGCTTCAAAGTCTATAGGGAATGAGATGAGTTCTCTCTTCAAGGTTTCAAGAAGAACTTCTATATCCATTTCTTCAAGAATTAAACAAGTAAATTTTTTATTTGGTATTCTAAGATTTATATAATCTGTTATATTTTAAATTTAGTTTTAGCAAATAAAGTAGATAGGTAATTTTTATTTTTAAATTGAGAAAATTTAAAAATATTTATAAAAATAAATAACCTCTTATGTTATTTCTTTTGTTATTTTAAAAAAATTTCAAATAAAAAAATGTTTACTTGAAATAAAAATCATCATTTCCATTTCTTTCTGTCAAAACTCTTTCATTCAAACACTAACCCTTAATGAGTGAAGCTTTCCTAGGGATAGTAGTTAATCTAGGAATTAGGATTGATATGCAGCTGGCTAGTTATCCTTATTAAGTTATTGGATTCAACTCGTCCGAGTTAAGCCGAGTTAACCAAATTGAGCTTGGTTGAATTGAATCAAGTTACGTATGGATGGTGAGCCGTCATGGTCATGGGCTGAGATTATATTTATGTTTTGACGTGTGTATTCCACTTGTGCTTTGTTAGTATCTTGACGGGTAAGAATTATAATTTTTTTCTGTACCAAAAACAAGAGAATCTCTTTTTATGCCCTCCAATAAATTATTATTATTAAAATTTCCACTTAACATGTCCTTTTCTGCAACAGTAGTATGTGGGGTCTCAATACTGAAATTATATTATCAAAAAGTTCACAAGTTGCAGTAAAATAAATGTTCTCTTTTAATTTTTTATTTTCCCCAATTAGAAGATGACATATGTCAACATCGTACATCACTTTATATTATCGTAAGCGTTAATTATGATAAGTCCCTGAGCATATTATATCAGGTCCAGCTTACCTTATAGGCCACTTTGATAAATACATCTTTATACAGACAAACCGACCTCCTGGAAATGAAGTAAGCATATTTGAGTTCAATTAGCTGCATCTACACTTTCCCACAAAATTAAATTTTATCTTCAAATATGAAATAGACCGCTTGTTCTTTGAGAGAACCAAACTCCATTGCTATTGCTGCAAATCCATCTACTAGTGCAGACTCTGTTTGAAAAATGTGCTTTCTTATTATTTCTTCTATTTTATAGGGCAACCGCTACTTGTGTACATGTGATACATTTGAAGTTTCCTACTTTTTTTTCTTTTGTGTGTGTAATATATATGTGATTAACAAAATATGGGTGGAATCGCCATCATCCACCCCGAATCTTCGCATCTAGCTTAAAAATTATCACATTATTAATAGCTTCATATTGTATATAGTCCCATATTTAGATCAATCTTCGAAAACTATATTTAATTGGGACTTCTAAGTTTCATATTGACCAAATCCTTCATTTTAATGTCTGCAACTATAATACCTGTATCAAGAAATAGAAAAAAGAATATAAAAAACATTTAGCAGATCCACCTATGCATGTGAAGGCCGATTAAGAATAGTAAATTAATAATTATTAGTGTCAAAGAATATTTAAATCTCACAAAACGCGTGTTTTCAGTTGATGCAAACAGGAATTTTTTTTTTTATAAAGAAATGATACTTAATTTATTTATGCTAAAAAATAGATAAAAATAAAAATAATTCTTGTTGGACACACGAATCATTTCCAGCCAAGTTGAGTCAATGATTCGAACACAATAATAAATAATTTCCGTCATAAATAATTAGATTAAATTTCAACTATGATGAAATAAATAAATAACTAAATAAATAAATAAATAGACAAATGAATAAAAATGATCATGAAAGCCTACAATATATGTATATATAATAATATAATATAAATATATGAGAAATGAAAGTTACACATAGTTTATACCAATGTTTTAAAAATTGGACCAACCGGTTGAACTGGGAACCGGATGTTTCGACGGTTTGGTTTCACTTAAAGAACTGATGTGTGTACAAAATACACACATCTAGTACTTTTGTTGTTAGAGGATTTGATTTAATTCATCACTAATTTTTGTCTTTTATAGTTTTTTTATCATCCTATCTTCCTTTTATGCATTTGGTATGTTTTTTATGAATTTCATGTGAAAGTTAGAGATCTTAGACTAGTTTAATGGAAAATCAAGAATCTAACGTTATTGCAGTGATTTGGTTATTAACTAGAGCTATAGACCTCGGTTTTGTGTGATTCTTGATGTTTTAGAAAGCTAAGAGAGAGATCTACAACTTCAATGAAGACCTCTAAGTCTAGTTCAAACGTTTTGGGAATGAAAAAGTGAGATCAAGGCAAAACTTGCTTGCTGTCATCCCACCGCTTAAGTGCCCAAAATCCACCGCTTAAGCGGTGGCATCACAGAACGCAAAATCTTTTCTGACATTCCACCGCCTAAAGTGACGCCCTATTTTTCTAATATAAAAGGAAAAGAGAAGAAAAAAAATGGAGGCTTTTGGGGGGCTGAAAAATCCAAAGATTTTCATCTTCTTGTTGTCTTGGATTCAATGGAGTTTGCAATTTCTTATCTTTTGTTTTCCTATTTCTTGATGTTTTTCTAAACTCTTCCTAGCTAGAGTGATGATGTAACTTGAATGGATGATTTGTTTGGATTTATAGTTCTTAATCTAAGTTTCCTTTCATGATTGAGTGTTCATCTCTATTCTTAATGCTTTTATGACTTGATCAACCATAAATTGAATTGATGGTCATGCATAGGATTGGGAAATTCATGTGTGATGTTGCTTCTTGAGATAAACACCATGAGTAAGCAATGATCTAGGAATAGATATTGTTGATTGCGTGGTATTACTTGAGATTTTGTTCATTCATGCCTTGTTCTATTTGGAATTAGACTAAGGAATTAGTTAATTCTAAATAGTTGAAGAGAATTAATCTACCAAGGAATTGGGTTTTAATTAAATTAGATATCCCACCATCAATTCTTGAATTGGAATTTAAATTAAGAAAGAATCCAAATCATCATAAAATCAAGTGAAATCGGATCTCTAGCATCTCACTCTTTGTTTACTCAACCCCATATAACATAGTACAATTCTATTTTTATTTCTAAATTCTCTTTAATTTACATCGTTTAAATAGTATCTAAATTAGTAATTTGGTAATTGACAACACAATTCTCTGTGGAGACGATAATTTACTCATCACTTTATTACTTGCGCGATTTGGTACACTTGCCAAATAAGCCATCAAGAACCGGTCAGGGCATTGAACTGTCATGGAACTGCCAAAATTGACCAAAATTGGATTGAACCGGAGAACCGTTTGAACCGGAATTAGTTCTTGAAAACTAGCAGGTTCTTTAATTTTCTTTATTACTTTTTTTTTGAATTTTTTTATTACTCTTTCAGTTTATTAAATTATTTTTTCAGATTTTTAATTAGTTTTTTAAGGTTTTTTTTTCATATTTATCTTTCAAAAGTCAAAATTTTTTACTTGTTCGTTTGATTTGGACAAATTTTATATCTATTTCACGTAACCTTTTAATATGTACGCCATGAAAAATGACCAAATGTAGTTGGACCAACCAATTTTCCAAAAAAAAAGTCATTATTTTTATAGTTATGAGTATTTTTAAAAGAAATAATAATAGTTATTTTTTAAATAAGAACTAAACCCTAATTTTTTCCTTAAAATTCCTATTACTATCAAAATAAGACTATTTTAATTGAATATAATAATAAATATTATCATATGTAGTCAATTTTTATAATTCATGTTATTAGATTTACTTATGTGTATATAATTATTACGTCATCCAATCCGACTACTGGTTCGACCGGTTAAACCAATCGAATCATGACTTAAAGGTCTCGTCAGATCAATCTCCAGTCCAATTCTTAAAACATTGATTTATACCAATGTTTTAAAAACCTGATGAACCGAATAACTAGAAAGGAAAATGATTCAAGGTTTGATCGGTTGAACCGGTGGTTGAATCGGTATACTATATACTATATATATATAACTAATCACAAAAATATAAACCGCTTTGTAGTATCGCCACTTATTTTGTGAAAAAGAAAGACTAGAACTATGGAAACCTTCAACCCAACTCCTAAAAGAGATAAATCCTAAGTTTTTTTTATTTAAAAAAAGAACAATTTTCTTCTTTCTTTTTTAATAAAAATTCAATTTAAAAGTTGATGAACGGTCCAACTGGTTTTTTATTTTCGATTTTTATCGGTTTAACCGGTTCAACCGGTTTTTTTTTTATGACTTTTGTGGTTTAACCGCTCGGGCGGTTCTTTGGTTGAATCAGAACCAGTGAAGCTTCTAATCCACCGTCCAACAGGTTGAATCGGTCCGGTTGGACTGGTTTAAAAAACACTGGTTTATACCATGTGACCGGACCGATTTTTAAAACATTAGTTTATAGCATGTGATTATAGTTTAGGGATACAATATTTGATATCTGTCATTGATTTTTAAAATAAAAATGTATACAGATAAGATTATTTTAATATATTAAATTAAAATTATTTTATATTTTATCCCTTTTTTAACATTATTATACTTTGTGACTTTGAAAAAATTATAAAACTACCCAGTATAGCAAAACTGTTAATTGTTCGTCATCCTTCTCCACTGTAGCACCCATCGGATTCCCATCCCACTGCGCTGCCATCCAAGGAGCATCCAACGGATACTATCAATTAGTATCTCCTTCTGCGGTGCCATCAAAGGAGCGTTGATCTCTCCATCTTCTCAGAATTTTTTTTCGTGTAGATGTTGTCACAAGCGATGGTTCTTAGATGCCCCAATGTCTTGGTATATCTTAGAGCCTATCAAAAAAAAAAAAAAATGTAAAAAAACTAAGCCAACCACAAAACTTACAAACTATCAAAAAAGGAGAAACTACATAAAAGTCTCATAGTCAGAAATACTAAAACGAGAAAAGTTAGTCAATAGTTCCACATTCCAAAACATTATAATAAATGGAATGAGGCTAGCACAGATTTATAAACGTTTTGGTTGATAGCCCTTCAATGCTCGTTTGATAGCACTGGAGAAGAGAACAAAACGATGGTAGTGAGGAGGGGAAAGTGACAATTCAATTTCTTCCAGTTCACAGCACTCCCGATTATATAAATTGATGTAAATCAAATTGTTGATTCCCTTCATTTTGTAGATTGATTTCGAAGAAAAACATATGGAAGTATTTTGTTCTACAGGAAAATAATATAATCAGATAAGAAAGAAGGAAAAATTTAAAATAATTGTAACTTTATTGTGAAGAAATAATCGCAACTATTCATACTTACACAAAAATAACTAATAGTGAAGATGTTATAGTGACTTGATATATAGTGTATCATAAAAATGACCTTACTTTATTTTGTAAAATGTAAGTGAAAACCCCTGATAATGGAAATATTCAACATATATATTGGATTCATTCATTGCAGTGGAACTTTAGAAACCCCATTTTTTATGGTAAGAGTATTTTCAATCAATTTTTACGTTAATTGAAATTAAGTCTCTGGTGAGTAATTTTAAGGATGTATCATTCATATCAACCTAATCCATTTCAGACAATTATTTCTCTAGGTGCTAGCACAAGATTCAATTTAAGTAGTCAAGGTAAAAAATTTACCTTCATATCCAGCAGGCCAACACGTTGTAGAGAAATCCTTTTCTCATTAAAACTATTAAATAACAATTATTTTAGTATACTTTTATTTATTTTCTTAAACATTAAAGTTTTCTTTAATATTCAATACTTGAAATAAGGTTTCTTTTACTTTTTGTAAAGATAGAAATTTATTGATTTCAATTAGAATTATATATAGAACAAGAGCACAAAACGGGACATGGCCCAAACAGATTCAAAATAAACAATCCATAGCTATTCATGTACAGAAGTAACAGAACTAAAGCTAAGAATTCTTTTTTTGAGATAAAAGCTAAGAATTCTTTTCTACACAAAATACAGGGTTGTAATAAGATATTTCTAAAAACAACATTCCTGAAAATATCAAAGCTAAATTAGACATAAAAAAAAAATCTCTTCCATTCATTTCCATCAACAATCAACAATATTTGTGAATTAGACGTAGTTTTCGAGTTTTAAAAATTCTCTATAAAATAGTGATCATATATACACATAAGTGTGGTAAGTCTTAAATCGGTGCAAACGAAATTTATGTGAAAAAAGAGAGTATAATTTTACATGAACTAAAAGGTAAATTTGATAATAGATAAAGATATAAATTTTTTATTAGCAAATATGAGTGAATGAAAGAAGATTCCTAAAGCTTATAGATTTTCATGTACGTTGAATGTAATACACTATTCTTTTGTAGCACGTTAGTAATGCGAGTTACTATTATTTTAAACTTTTATATTGCTGATATAGTACACGTTTCAATGATACAATAAAAAAATATTTTTTTACCGTACAATAAAAAATTATACTTATATTTATATATATATTATTTCACATATTTCCTTTTTTTTAATATTAAAAATATTAAATAAATAAAAATATATAAAATATGTGAGATAAAATATATATATATATATTTATATATATATATATATATACATATATATCATTTCTAAAAGAAAAATGGTCTTATAGAAACATTGTCTCATACCCTTATCTTACAAAGTACAAACAGACAACCATTGTCCATAACTAGTTTACTTAAAACTCTCTCCTCGGAAGGAGAGGAAAAGGAGCTATAATTGTTAGATTTGTGAAAATGAACTTGATTCATTGAATGAGGGATGAATCCCTATTTATACAAGTACTGTCACAAAGGCTAACAGAGCTGAAAAAAAAGAATTAGTCTAACACAACAGAATTAGTTGTAACTAACTAAGCTAGCTAATCAAGCATAATAAATTGACAGCTAATCTAGCTACAATAGTAACCAATAAATGAGCTATACAATAAAAAATATTGGCTATTCTAACAGCCCCCCTCAAGCTGGATCATGGATATCAACCATATTCAGCTTGGAAAGAAGAGTAGAAAAGCTAGGAAATGGAAGAGCCTTGGTGTGAATATCAGCCAATTGGTCCTTTGAAGCAATAGGCATGAGATGAATGGTTCCATTTTGAACTTTCTCTCGAATAAGATGACAGTCAATCTCTATGTGCTTTGTCCTTTCATGAAAGGTTGGATTTTGAGCAATTTTGATGGCCGATTGATTGTCACAATACAAGTAAATTGGGAGAGATGCAATATGATGCAAATCAGTAAGGAGATACTGCAGCCACTGAACTTCACATGCAGTATTTGTGAGTGCTCTATACTCAGCTTCACTTGAACTTCTGGAAATTGTAGGTTGCTTCTTGGACTTCCATGAAATTAATGAAGGACCAAGAAATACACAGAAACCAGTTATAGATTTTCTGGTGTCCGGACAAGCTGCCCAGTCCGAATCACTGAAGGCAGTGAGCTTGAGATCATTAGTGGAAGAGAAGAAAATGCCTTTCCCTGGACAGCCCTTGATATACCGAAGTATGTGAAGTGCAGCATCATAATGAGATTGATGAGGAGATGCAAGGTATTGGCTGAGTTTATGCACAGAAAAACACAAATCTGGCCGTGTGTTTGTAAGGTAAATAAGCCTCCCAATGAGTCTCCTATAGCTTGTTGGATCAGGCAGCAGAGAAGCAGCAGAAACCTCGGGTTTAAAATTAGAAACCATGGGGACCGAAATTGCTCATGTTCTAAAAGACAAAGCATCATCTAACAATTCTAGTGCATATTTTCTTTGAGACAGCACTATGCCTGATTTAGATCGAGCCACTTCCAGGCCTAAAAAGAATTTAAGGGATCCGAGATCCTTAATTTTGAATTTCTGATCCAGAAAATCTTTAACAGCCATAATTTCATCCAAATTGTTCCCAGTTAAGACTATGTCATCCACATAAACCAAGAGAATAGTGATCAATTGGTCTTGGGTCTTAACAAACATGGAATGATCAGAGGAGGAAGACTGGTGGTAACCCAAAAACATGAGAAGTGCGGCAGTAGTTTGGCATTCCATGCTTACTTGCTTGCTTCAAAAGCCGTAAAGGGACTTTTGAAGCTTGCACACTAAACCTTCTTTAGGAGTTTTGAAACCAGTGGAATTTGCCATGTAGACATCTTCAATTAGATCACCATGTAAAAATGCGTTGTTTACATCAAGTTGATGTAAAAACCAATTTTTGGTCTTTTGCCATAAGGCAAGAACTAACTCAAGTGGTAAGTTTAACAAGCCGGTGAGAAAGTCTCACTGTAATCAACACCTTTAAGTTGTGTATATCCCTTGGCAACCAAACGAGCCTTATACCTCTCTATACTTCCATCTGCTTTCCTCTTGATCTTATAAACCCATTTAGAACCAATAGGCTTCTTACCAAAAGGCAAGGCAAAGAAGAATCCATGTTTTGTTACTCTCCAAGGCCGATTTCTTTGTCCATAGCATCTCTCCAACAAGCATGTTTCACAGCTTGAGTATATGTTCGAGGCTCAGGGACAGTTGACAAAGAAAGTAAATATGCAGTGTGAGGAGAAGATAAATGAGTAAAAGAGGTAAAATCTGTGAGGGGATAAGGTGTACCTGAAGTATGATGTGCACTACTCATAGAATTAAGGACATTACATTTGTAGTCACTTAGATATTTAGGAGTAGTTTTGATTCTAGTTGAAATTCTGGCTTGGACAGGGTCAAGCTATGAACCCAGTATGGTCAAGCAAGATGGGAGAAGGAGAAGGAGAGGCTGACACAGAGTTATCATCAATAGAGGATGATATGTCAAGTGGTACCTTTGTGTCAGAGGAGTTAGACTCGGGCAAAGAAGAAGAAGCCGGACCAAAATTAGTGTTGATATCCGAATTAATATCAACAGTTGGAAGATGAAGTTGAAAAACAGAATCAACTGAAGGAGAAGGTGTATTTTCATGATAAGGAAAAATAGTCTCATAGAAAATGACATGCCTAGATACAAATAATTCTCTAGTATGCAAATCAAAGAGTAAGAAACCCTTGGTACCAAAAGAATGACCAAGATATATGCATTTCTTGGCTCTAGGCTGAAACTTAGTTCTATGAGCTTGAAGAGTTGAAGCAAAGCAAAGAGTACCAAAGACTCTAAGATTACTCAAGTCAGGATGATCATTGTAAACATGAAAATGAGGAGAATGATTGTGTAAGAGTGGGGTAGGCAATGTGATTAATGATGTGGACAGCATGTGTTCTTGAAAAGACCAAAAACATATAGGTAGGTGGGATTGAGACATTAGGGATCTAGCGACGTTAAGAATGTGTTGATGCTTTCTTTCAACTACACCATTTTGTTGAGGTGACTCAACACATGATGTTTGATGAATGATGCCTTTAGTTTTGAAAAAGGAAGGCATGGCAAACTCAAGACCATTATCACTCCTAATGATTTTAATTACTTTATGAAATTGAGTTTCAATTAAAGCAATAAAATCAATAAGGTGTTGTCTAGTTTCACTTTAGTTTTCATGAGTTTAAGCCAAGTGTACTTAGATTTCTCATCAACTATGGTAAGAAAGTATTTGTGACCTTGAATGGAAGGGGTGGCATAAGGCCCCCAAATGTCAACATGTATTAAATCAAATGTAGATTCAATTAATGTTGTGCTGGAATGAAAAGATAAACGCTTTTGTTTGGACAAATGACAAGTATCACATGGTTTATTGATGTATGTGGGAATGTTACAATGGAATTGCTGCACTTTGTAACAAGAGAAGGAAGGGTGACCTAGTCTATAGTGCCACACATCGAGAAGTGGAAATATGACTATTAGAGATGTTTACATTGTGTAATTGAAAGCCCGACTCGGAGTAAAATGGTCAAGAAGAATCAAATAGTAAAGACCTTTAAATTCCTTAGCGGTACCAATCATCTTCAGCATGAATTCATCCGCAAAAACACAGACATATGGGTGAATACAAACTCTACAATCAAGAGCTTTGGTGAGTTTGGTAACGTAAATGATATTCACGAGAGAAGTGTTCAACATAAAGAACATTGTGCAATATCAAAAGAATCGGTTAGAACAATGGTGCCCTTGTATAAAGCCACAAACAGCTTTTGCCATTTGGCAAAGAAAACAGAACAGTTTAATGGATTGAAAAGAGGAAAACTGCTGTAATGAACAGGTAAAATGATCTGTAGCACCAGAATCTAAAAGCCAAGGGGCTTTACCTGAAGATGGTTGAGAGGATATGTTGTGAGAGCTGACCAAATTTGATGAGCTCACAGCAGTGGCAGTAGGCTCCGCATTCGGAAGCAGAGCAATCAAACTAGCAAGTTTAGTCATGGAGAGACTAGAAAAGGCCTCAGAAACAGCAGAGGAGTCAAGTTCTTCAGATGAGGAAGCAGAAGCAGATATTTGATTAACAGAAGCCTTCTTAGATTTCCAACCCGGAGGAAGACCATGCTTTGCAAAGCAAGTATCAACTGTATGGTTGTTTACGCACAAGGTGTGCAAAGGTCGAGGATTGGCCTTGTTTGTAGTATCCTCTTCCACGACCTTGAGACGAAGGTGCGGACCTGAATTAACCTAACACAAAGAGGAGGATTGGGAAGAATTGCCAAATTCATATGCCTTTCTTGCTGTATGATAATGGAGAAAACCTTGTCTAGAGAAGGCATGGGATCAAGCATAAGGATTTGAGATCTAGCCTGATTGTAAGGATCATTAAGACCCTGAAGGAAGCATAAGACA
Source organism: Styphnolobium japonicum (assembly GCA_023212625.1). Taxonomy (NCBI): domain Eukaryota; kingdom Viridiplantae; phylum Streptophyta; class Magnoliopsida; order Fabales; family Fabaceae; genus Styphnolobium; species Styphnolobium japonicum. The sequence goes on from JALBWW010000014.1 coordinate 21,798,071, forward strand.
CCTTTATCGGTCATCACGATATTTCTGCATAGCCACAACTGACTTGCAAGAACCAGTAGGTGAAGAATCACAAGAAGGGATTGGCCTGAAATTGCAAAGTTCGTCCCAAAGGATCTTGACCTTGGTGAAGTAATTCGTGATCGAGAGATCACCTTGCCGTAAAGAATAAAGATCAGAATGCAATTGCAGAATCCGAATGTAGTCACCTTGAGAAAATCGATTACGCAGGGCATTCCACACATCAGAGGCTTGTGTGAGCCAGATGACACTGGTTGCGATTTCTGGTGTCCACGACGATTGATCCAAGATCGAATCAAGTTGTTATTCTAAGTTTCAAAGGAGCAAAATTGGGATCGGAATCGATAGGTTTCTGAATTGTACCGTCGATAAACCCTAATTTGTTCTTCATTTCGAACACCATGGTCATTGCTTGTGCCCAGCCGTGGTAATTCGATCCATCGAGCACTGCTGTAACGATCTTGTTCGAAGGATTTTCATTAGAATGTATGAAATAGGGATTGGAGAAATCTTGAACAGAAGAAACGGTGGAGGTCGCCACGGTTGAAGAAACAGAAGATGCGGAAGCAGAAGAAGCCATTGAAAAAGTTGCAAAAAAAAGTGCAAGAAAAACTCAGAGATCCAACGGAGCAAGACGAAAATGAAGACAAGCAGAAGAGAGAGTTCATCAGAGAGAGCAATTAACAACTGATACCATGTTAGATTTGTGAAAATGAACTTGATTCATTGAATGAGGGATGAATCCCTATTTATACAAGTACTGTCACAAAGGCTAACAGAGCTGAAAAAAAAGAATTAGTCTAACACAACAGAATTAGTTGTAACTAACTAAGCTAACTGCGCATAATAAATTGACAGCTAATCTAGCTACAATAGTAACCAATAAATGAGCTATACAATAAAAAATATTGGCTATTCTAACAATAATCATTAATCAGAAGTACCCTATCAAGAGAAGGGGTGAGGGGTGGATGGGGTTCCAAGTGTCCAACCGAAATGGGGGAATGCCTTTGTGTAGTGTACGGACGAAGACAATTGTGTGGGAAGAATGGGGTGTTATTATTGGAGAGAGGGTGTTTGTGAATGGTGGAGTGCAACACAAGGCACAGACCAAAAGAGCTCAAATTTGACAGAAAGAGAGAGGCACTTGAATGCACAACGTCATCAGCTTCTCACTGTTTAGTGTTTCTGGCTTCTGCAACTGCAACCCTTTTGCCTGTGATGCCCGTTTCTTAATTATTAGAGTTAGAGGCCCATACGCACTCTACAGACTTTGCACACGCGCCTAATGGGCCATTTTTCATCAGTGAGTAACCATTCAATGGTGGTACTACTAAAGCTGATCCATGGACCACCTTGTCCAATTCCAAAATGATGGGTGTCTCACGACAGTTCAGAAACTTTTGCTGCATTTTAGAGTGAAACATTCCAATGATGTTACACAATTATTAGACCTACTCCATGCCAAAGTGATAAATGTAATTATATTTAAATTTGACATAGCAAATGTGAACTGAAAAAGCTTATTGGTGTATGATTAAAGAAAAGGTAAGTAGCTTGGATCGTCTGTACGTGTGAACGTTGAAGACAAATAAATCTTCATCGTGTTTTGGTCTTTTTTTGGTACATCATTGTGTTTTGGTCTAGATAAGTATTGTTTGAGATTGCATAACTAAATATGAGATTTTAGGTTTGTAAAATGGAATACTTGTTGAATTATTATTTTTTTTAAAAAAAAAATCCCCACTACCTTGAGATATATTATATCTACTTAAAGGAGCTCATTTTTTTAAATAAAAGTTACTATGGTACGCAACTTTTTTTTTTTTTAGTTTTATCATCCTTGATTATTTATTAAATATCTATTAGTTATTAGTTCTCACAATAAATATTTAGAATCAATTAAATATAATTAAGAATCAATAAATGTATGATAATTTATCAAAACATTTATACTTAAAAGAATAAATATTTGAGTAATTTCCTTGTTTCATGACAAAAGAAAGCACGAATGATGTGACTAATTCATTTTTTATTTTTATCTCAACCAAATATAACATTTTAAATTTTTAAAAAAAACCCTACGAAAGCATAAGACTCAAAACGCAATTGCCAATGCATTATTAGGTCGTTTTACGAAAATGTTTTCGTAAGATTTAACATTTTCCTTGTTTTATACGTCTTGATATTTTTAGTTTAAATTCCATGAAAAAAGAGAGAACAATGGTATAAAATTGGGAAAACCCGAAGCAGTTTTACAAAAATGGGCCCAAGATATGAATTGTGGATCGGTTTAGAGGAGAAGTGTTGGGTAAGGCCATAGATGAAGCCCACATGCATTTGACACGTGAGACAACACGTTTATCATGTTAGCTCAATTTTTCTGACAGCTTCCACAGATGCTAGTTTTATATTGAAACCTTTGTCTAGAAAGTTATTTTTTTATTTTCTTAGAAACCTTAACACAATTTCGGTGTTTACACTTCATTTTATGATAAGTTTGAACTGATAATTCTTATATAATTGGTCTATCTTTTTATTGTGGTTATGTTGTTATTATAAGAAAATAGTTATTTAAAAAGTACAACAACCTGTGGCTTGATTGGATTAGGTTGTTTTAAATGTCAACGGGTATATAGGTAAAGGAAAAATTTTCTCCTTCCTATAAAAGTTGAGTTGAAAAGTTGCAAACTAACTTTTGCGTTTGGAAAATTAAACCAAACAGGGTATAAGTCTTATTCCATTAAATGTGATAAGGTTACATGAATCAAACAATGTTACTGATGGCATCTTAAATACTCTTCATGTTATGCCCTTTTAACTCAATATTTAATATTTATGATATAGATTAACGAATAATTATGAGTTACTTAAAAATAAATTTAAAAATAATAAGAAATTAATGACACTTATCAACAATTATTATTTTTTTAAAAATTGTTCATTGTTTTTTTGGTTTTGTTTGACTATTAGAAAACTTTGATTACCTAATTATAAGTTGTAATTTTAATAAAAATTCTTGACGAATTTTTCAACTTAACCTTATTAAGATAATTGATGAGTTATCCCCAACAAAAGTTTATATTATCTGCAAAGAAATTTCGAGGATTAAATCAACATCCAATTCTTTATGGTTGGGAAACTGACTGAAAGGTGAAAGATGTAGCACTTGGCGTTGATGTTGGCAATAAATACAATAATGCAAGATGATGTTGCCTACACTTTGTTATTTTTCAAGCTAAGTTCGAAAGGAAAACTTACAGCACCTTAGACTATTGACATCACCAGGCCCCTCTTCTTCCATCTTCACCTAACTCATCCCACAAAACTCAGGCGCACGCATTTTATGGCTTTTGCTTAAGACCAGCAGCCATTGATCTCTGCTTTGAAGGTAAAAAAATTTACTGGGGAAAGAAAATGACATGGTGTTCATAATTCATGAACGCCAATATTTGATTAATGAACACACAATTTTTAACCCCACGATTTACCTCATGATGCAAACCATGACTTCATCTACGATTGAGACAGTGGAGTGGGTATTTGGATGAAGCAAGCATACAATATGCATGTCAGACTTTCTTATTTATATATTTTCTCCTCTTCTGCTTTGGTGGAAAAACGTTAAGGTTTATTATTTGGATTTAATTTTAATCTACTATCAGTGTAAAAAAAATTTATATTGTCATTCAATTATATATTGACACATCATTGAAAGTGTTAGACTTTTGAAATAGTTATTATAATAGTCAAATTATTTTAATGAGTTGACAATACATAATTGGGTAACATTGTAAAATTTTTTTATACTAAATTAAAATTAAACTCTTTTTATTTTTTTAAAGATCAAACATTTGGTGCGTGGCTAAAATATATGTATATTATGTTGACATTATTTTTATTATGAAAATTTATATAAAATTGTTTTGTAATTATAAAAAAATGTAGTAATTAACTGTCTATCAAATTTGTTAACTAAGTTATTAATTTATGGATATTTTATCGTTAAATGTCATTTTACCATTATTTAACCTTTATGTTAAAAGTTAAAACAATTATTGATAAAAAAAAGTTAAACAAATTACACAGTCATTTATTGTATCTAAATTAAAATTTTATTTTTGTACCCAATTTTTTAAATTAAATGTTCAAGTACATCAAATGAATGTATTCTTTTTAATTTTCTCTTTCTCAATATACAAGATTAAATAAAAGTATGAATTATATATATAGGCGCATATTTAGTGAGATGATGTGATTTATTATGAGAGTGAGATGAGTAAATCTTAATCATTGAATCATCTATATGGTCAAAATTCATTCTCACAATAAACCACTCATCTCCCTAAATATGTCCTCATATATATATATATATATATATATTATATGATTTCAAAACATACATGAGTTAACAAGTTAATTAACGAATCTATTGGACTTTACAACATTTTATGATTTTATATTCAATTATAACATTTTATAAATACACGAGTTTTGTTTAAGTTTGTACAATAACAAAAAGTCTCTATAATAAAGACAAAATATTAGAGAAGCAAAAGTAATTTATTCCCCAAGAATGTTCTTACTCTGTAGACTTTCTCTTTGTTTATTTTTAAAAAAACATATATCATTGACTAAACGACATTGAAAAATTAAAGTAAAATGATTTCGCTTAAACTTCCTGTCATTTGTTGGCAAATTGGTTTTGAACTTATCTATAGACTTCTGACACGATTTCTGGCAGTCCAAACAGTGAGTCATATAAAATTAAAATGAGTAAATCTTCATATTCATTTGAAGAAGCTTCTTACTTTCGACCCTGTAAAATTTATTCTTAATTTAAATACCTATCAAAATATAACTTCAGCCATGTGGATATAGCCAAAAATAAGCAAGCAAGAGGTGAAAACAAAAATGTTAAATTTGATTATCATGTGAAAAAAAAAAATAGAATTACAAATCTCAATATATACGTCCATAGTAATAAATGTTTTGTTTTCTATCACAAATAAGCTTTTAGTACTCTACTGATAAAATTAAAGAAAACAAATTTTAATACGATCTTTGAAGAGAAAACAAAGGTTAAATACATGTGGGTATTTGATGGATGGCAAGTATTTGAACCCCTTTGATTTTAAGCGTTTGTTAGGATAAGGACGTCTCAAAAATAAGGAAGAAGAAATAAATTTAAAAAGTGGATGATACAACCAAATCAGTTCTTGATGCACTTATGCCATAAGTTTGGTGTGGCAATGTGTAAAACATGATTAATAAGATCTTATATCAAACATCATATACCATTGAATGAACAATTATTAATTTATCTAGTACCTTACTTTAAAACAACATCTAAACAAACAAATAGAGTCTAGATAATATTAAAATAAAAAGAAAACCAAAATATGAAGAAATCAGTGGTCAGGCACTAGTTTGGGAGGGAATAAAAAGAAAATTAAAAAAGGACATTGCAAAACCATCCAATCTTGTTCTAAAAGCTCAAACCCATCAAACCAAAACAGAAAAACAATAGTATAAAAAAATGTGATAAGCACAAAATGATTAAAAAAATAGAGTCTAGATAATATTAAAATAAAAAGAAAACCAAAGTAGGAGGGAATAAAAAGAAAAGTAATAAAAGACATAGCAAACCATCCAATCTTGTTCTAAAACCCATCAAACAAAACCAGCAAAATAATATTAAAAAAAAAAAACCAAGTTATAAACACAAAATGGTTTGTAGTGAGATTTTGTTTAGGTTGTGTGCTATGAAGATGGGTATTGGTATTGGTTTGCACATACCTTTCAAGGTCATCGTGTGAGTTTGCGTTGAAATCTTCCTGGCTTAGCGTGAAGAGCTGGACTTTTATCCAAACTATTACTCAACGTCATCATCTCTCCCCTACCCTTTTTTAAACCCAAGTAATTGCTCATTCTCCTCTCACCTTCAATCCAATTAAGACACACCAAATCCCAAAACCTTTCACTTTCTCTGTTTTCCTCTGTTTCTTCCTCTGGTTTTCTCTGTTTTCTCTCCTCTCTGATACATAAAAATGGAGGGTCTTATTCCTTTTGTTTACAAGGCTATAGTGCAATACAAGAATAACAAAGAAGGGCCTATAGGATCATGGATTTGTGAGTCACCTTCGTATTCATACATGAGACTTCCCGGTGACTCCGGTCGGTTTCAAACCTCTGCTTCATTCTCTGTATCTTCACCATCTTCCAAGTCTGCTTCTTCTGCAACCCAAATCATAGTTTCTTCTGGTGTTCAATCTCCACATCATCGCTTGACACCTCGAAGAGTTTCAGCATGAAAATATATTCTATGGTACGTGCCTGAAGGAAGCTGAAGATGCAGACTGCAGACCAACCTGTTCTGGTACATGCAAGTGATACTTGCATATAGTGAGTTAGTTGAAGTGTTCAAGTTTGTCTTCTCAAATCTTAGGAAGTTTGGTTCTTAGTTTGGAGTTGTGAGCGTGTGGAAAACCAAAGGGGTCCTACGCTTGGTTGGTTATATGGTATTGTGCAAATTGTAAATATTGGTTTGTGATGCTTAAGAAAATGTTTGTGTTTTATGGCCAAAGGGTCACTGTAACTGAGTTTTTAGACAAATCAATAAGGAAAATGTATATGTTTCTTGGCCTAAGGGGTCATGGAAGCTATCGATTTGTAGAATACAGTAATTAGTCTGCAATTGTTTGTTGTTTATTTTTGTGTTTTTGATTTCAATTCTTATTTCTTCTGAGATTTTATTGTCATTTTTCAAAGTTTAGTTCTGTGAAAATTGTTGTGGAAGAGGTTGTAATTAAGCAAAACTTCTGATTTTATGTTCTTAAAGAAAAGAGAAATAGGAAAAGTGCAAATTTCTCTGCCTTGCAAGAGGTAAAAGAAGAGCAAGTTATTAGAAGAATGAAATTGTCGTTCTAATCTGCAAAATCATTGTGTGATGATTTCTTTTGATCCACTTGTAAGAGAAGCGAGTTAGTCAAACCTTTTAGTCATTACCGTCCAACAAGATTTACATTAAAATTGTGCTTTAACTAATAATATTATGTTTGGTGGACCGTGACGGCTACGGGGAATATCTTCACCAAATGTAAAAGAAATTGTGTTTCAACTACCTAATCCAAATTGAAAATCTTCATAATTCATTCATATTTCTTTCTTTATTATTTTCGCTAACGAATATTATGATTGATAAGTGCCTTTTACTCTTTATAATCTAAAAGCTAAGATGTATCTTTCTAGATTTGGAATTTGCCCTTTCTTTGATTTTAATCCTATTGGCTTTTACTTCCCGATTAAAGGAAACTATTTATACCCAAATATTCATCGGTTCAATAATCTTGTTTTACCTATACGAATGAGAGATCAAAATTCAAAATCCTCTTTGGGGGCATTTAAGAACAAAAGCACAATACAACAAAGTTCAAACGAATTTTATTTTGGTTAGTTTTATGATTGTTTCTATGATTTTGGCATAATGTGGGAATAATGTAATTTTCAGAAGCTAGTATTGGAGTTATTGCTATTTTTATTTTTTATTTTGTTGAAAAGTCAATGTTGGTGCAAAAGTTATAGTTGAGGAATCAAACCTTCAACAAATATACTTCCTGATATTGTTTTTACTCTATTTACTCTAATGTTATTTTTTTTTTAATATTCTATTCTATCATTTCATTCTTTTAATTCTTACATTGATATGTTAAAATAATTAATTTTATGAAATAAAATTTCATATTTTGATGATATTTTCAGAAGTGAATACTTAATTTTTTTTTAACTTTAATATTTGAAACTCTATAATATATTTCTTAACAATAAGATTATATTGATGCAAGTTGCAAGATAACCATATTACTTTTAGTTTTTAGTCATAAAAATCCATCCTATTTTCTCACGTATACTATAACTGAAATAGGAGAGGAAAGAACCATACTCTACCAAAAACAAGGACATATGGCCTTCATACCCCCCTTTCAACTGGGAATTGGTTTATCACATGATGCACCTGGCAACTAAATTAGGCTCTCCCTCAAAAGGTTCAACATCTACAATCATCTGATTGACACGCTCATTTTGACCTTCATCTGGGACGTCAATCTTAGTCCATTTGCCGAGCTCCATGCCAAAGCATTGTTCACTCAGAAAAACTTGGAATTCTATCTCAGGGAAAAGCCAGAACCCCCCTGCACCTTAAAATGGCTGCTCTAATCCAATCAAAGGCATTTTTCAAAAAAGTGATGCATACTTGGAAGCTAGATCTATCTGCTGAAGAAATTCACTAATCTTCCTCAATGAAGCAGCTTCCTCCTCTTTATTATGTACACACAGAAGATCATCTTATATCATTCAATATCATCTTACTTGGGAGAAGAAGATCAAGTGATTTGGGTGCCTCCTCTTCAGCCACTGCTTGAAGCACTTTGAGGATCTCTTTCTTATCCTCAATATTCTTCAGCTTCTTTTCGACCATGCGTTTACAATATTCTTTAAACTGATTGGGTTTGGGCTTTGATTTCCTCCCATCCAGCCTCTGCTTTAAGCTCATGTTTGACCTCTTTCCTATCCTCATTATCCTTCGGTTTATTGATGGCCAACCCAATAGGTGCGTGTATGAGACTCGATCTGCTTGACCCCACCATATATCTTTATGAGGTGAAGCTTCTAGGCTTGAGCTGAGTGAATCCCGAATACAAATTGAAAACTAGTATTACTTTGGCCTAAGTCACGTAATCCCCAACCAGGTCTTTATTAGGGGCAAGGAGTATGTTCGCACTTCTAATGGTCTCTCCAATGCGGTTATTGCAGAGTCCTCAAGTGCAGGATAGCAATGTTCTCGCCAGATTCTTATTTTGCACCAGGTGAAAAGATTGGCATCAATCTCCATTGTTGAAAGATCAATTCACGGCTCAACGTGGGCATAATCAAGCATAGAATAAGATTCAAACAAAAGGATTGATCAAACAACCCCATTTGATTCTTTTAAAAATTAAATTTGAGTAAGTTATTTTTTAATAGTTTCTTTTAAATTTGAGTAGTGTTTCAATCACATTATCTTTCATTTAATCAACTTTTCTTCGTATGATCAAACTACGTTATAAGAGTATATATCATCTTCTCCTTAATACATGCTACTCCAATTTTCTTCAATACATTTGATCTTGATTTTATCTTCTTCTTTTTTTATGTTCATTTATCTACTGCAACATTCTCATCCTAGCTATATTTTTTTTTTGTTCTTGTTGACATTTTATTGCTTAACATTCATTACCATATAACATCACTAATTTTATAGTTGTCTGCCAAAATTTTCTTTTAATTTTCTTAAAATTTCATGAAGTTTCATAAAATTCATAAACCATGCCAGGTTGCTCACTTAATAAAACAAATTTTAAATCTATGACAAGTTTACGGCAGTGGTATTCTATCTTTTGAAAGGGGAAAGATTGTTTCATATCATCTTTTAAACCATTCACATCTCACCACTCTTTGCATAATGATAAAAAAAATTACTTAGATATCAGATACTTGTGACTAATTCCAATATAAGATTTTTTGTTTGTTTGCATAATTAGTTGAAAGTTAGCTTTGTCAACTTGGATAAGAAATGGATAGAGTTGAAAATAAGTCAGACAACTTAATAAGAATTTACAACTTAATTTATTTTTAGCTTAAAAATCTATTTAATTAAATAGACTAAGGCTTAAACTTTTAAAAGATTTATATATTTTTTTTAAAAAAGCTTATAATAAATAATAAATTAGACTAAATTCAAGTTTTACAAAATAAACTAAACTTATTTGAAAAAAAGTATAGTCTAACTTAAGATATTGCTACGCTGAAAATGGAGTGACTTAGGGGAGAGGACCAAGCTCCCGGTGGAGGAGAGTTTACCACATGAGTGCCCATGGGCATTCCAAATTTCCAATATAAGAATTGGTGACTCATAAGAAATAATATAAATAAAATTTTGATGTGGAAATGTCAGCATTCTTTTTCAAAGAAGTATTATATATTCTTGCTCATGAGCTTCTGCACTTATATTACTTTCTGAAATCAAAATCTCAGAAAAGATTCGATTCCTGCGCTAGGATTTGTGCAGATCCTATATAAGCATTGGAGAAGTACAAAAATTATGTAAAGAAAAATGAAGTACAAAAGTCAAGATCACTTTTAAAAAATACAAAATCGTACGGTTTTAAGAGTTGCCAACTGCCATAAAAATAAAACCATTGGAACCCCTAAAAAACGAACAATTCTTTCGAGTACGAGGTTAAGTGACTTAGTAGCCTCTCGATCTCTTTGCCAACCACATGCCATATTCTACGATTCATTTTCATTTCTTCGATAAAGAGAACAACCCCATCGATGATAGATCGAACCCACCTAATCAAATCACAAATCTCACAAAAGTTTCTTTCCTCCACCATTTTCTATATATGTCACAAATCAATCTAACATGCTCGTCAATGAAGATCAACAAGCTCTATCTTCTGGTCCTCACAGCAATGGTTACGCTATCTTGCTCCCCATCTGTCAATGCTCAAAAGCGTTGCCCAGATTGTGGTCACACCCAGGTGCCATTCCCACTGAGTAGTGCACCAGACTGCGGTGACCAATCCTACAAGATTCGCTGCACTGAAGGAACACTCTGGTTCGACACCATCAATGGTTCCTCTTACATGATCACCTCCATCAACCCCGCAACGCAGCGTTTGATTGTTCATCCACCAAGTTTTGCCAACAACACGTGCATGTCCACTGATTTCCAAAGCGGAGGGATGTGGCTTGACAGCAACTCACCCTTCAACATCACGTCCAGCAACACACTGGTGCTCATGAACTGCACCCAAGTGGTCTTGACGATGTTGTGGAATTGCTCCTCATCAAGCATTTGCTACAAGTATGTCAAGGGCAATGATATAGCAGCCAAGGCGTGCGGTGCATCGAGTCATGCCTCGCAGATATGCTGCACCTACAAGACCGGTGGGTCTGCTACTGCTTATAGAATAAGGGTGAGGAAAGAACGATGCACTGCATATGTTAGTTTTCCCAATTTGGATTCTTCTATGTCAGTGAGTAAGTGGCAGCCAGGGATGGAGATAGAGTGGGAGTTGCCGGAGGAGCCACTGTGCAAAGTGCCTAATGATTGCGGGGATTTGGCCAATTCAGCTTGCTCGTCGGATCCGGCAACCGGAGGAGTAAGAAAGTGCTTGTGCAAGCCTGGCTTTCAGTGGGATCCTGTAAACGGAATATGTCAAAGTAAGTAACATAAACTAATTGTTGTAACTACTTGTAAGAGGGAAATAAATTTGATTTAATTTTGATTCATCTAATTATCTAATCATGTATTGACAAATTATTAAATGAGTTTAACTATTATAATAATTTAAAAATTTAACTCCTTTAATGATATATTAACAAATCTTTAAATGACTGTGTAAAAAACTTTATACTAACAACAAATTCAATCTCAAATAAAATTACTAGTTCTGTGTAAAATAAATTTGTGTCTTTATCTCTTGAAACATGTTTTTAAAGAAAAAGAGAAGATACAAATCTAACTAATTAGTTCAACATTGATTGATTGTTTTAATACTCGAGTTGTTTTGCTAAATAAACTATAAGTTACTTTTAAAAACACTACATGTTTGTTTATTTTATTTGTCGTTGTGAGTAACTGAAGTCATGGATCATAGACTATGTGGGAGCATGGATCCTAATTGTCAATGTTTTCGTGTTATTAATTAACACGCATGAACATTAATTGCTGCATTAAGTAACAGTTTATGAATATTAGACATGGCCATGTGGATTACTGAAGTCAAATGCTTAATTAATATTGTTCATAATTCTCAGGACGATGATGTTCAAAATCAGTGTCAGAATTTTCACTTCAGGTTCCGTTTGATTAAGTGCTTTTCACATATCTAGACTGTCCGCCATTTCTTCCCTTAATTCTGACAATTTTGAATAATTTTAACTGTATGAAATCCAAGTTCTGATCTTTAATTAACTTTCATGAATTATGCTCACTATGCTCATAAGTAAAACGGTTTTATTTACTCGTTTTTTTAAAAAGTGGCTAGTGAAATTAAAGTACCACAATTTAAATATGGGAGTTGTTATGGTATCCTAATGGTTTTGGTACTTAGGGTGAGTTGTTAATCATTTATTAATTGTTGGTTTCACAATAAATGTTAGAAACTCTATTAAATATAAATAACAACTAATGAATGTTAGATAATTTACCCTAGGTATTTGTATCCTAAAAAAATATGGGTACCGGAATAATCCCCTCTAAATATATGTTAATATTACCCAAATTTTCTTTCAAATAGAATTTTATATTATAAATTGATATGTACAATGAAATTCAGAAACTATATATGTTAGCATGATTATAGAGCTAAAAAAAATGTTGAAAACTAAAATTTGACTTGCAAACCACCTTTCGTAGTATAGGGAGCATATAATTATAAAATGAATGAATAATTTGTTTATATGTATATATATTGAAAGTCATAATGTAATTTAAATCTATAACTTATATCTAAATTCTCACGAAATTCATTTACCTTATTTAAGCCAAGTGATATTGCGTGTTGTACGTGGTATGCATAAATCTTAATAGAAAGAAAAATATAGAATGGTAATGAATTAAAGCATTATTAGAGAAAACAGCACAATCAATGGCCTCGGTGAAATTATATCTTACAAGAAAGTACTTTTAACTTAAACACATATCAGCTGGATCTATAAAGGGTTAGCACCATCGGGGTTTTTACATTATTCTCCACTTTTCACTATCTTTTAATCTTATACTATAAATGATTCTATAAGATGTCTCATAAATTGGCATAAAAACTTTTTCCTGCCTGCTATAGATGCACAAAGTTGACGCACTTAAAAGTAAAAACCACTGAATTTGGCATTTCTTTTTTCCTTTTAGACATCAAGTGTCAACATGGAAGAGGATGCAAGCGTCGGAAGAAGAAAAGTCCGCTTATTGGAGGTAACTTTATTGGATCCAGACAGCTTACAATTATTATCATATTTTTGCCACAACTTATAACTTTCTTTGTACGATTATTGATGTTTTGCGCAAGCTGTCAGACATATGGACACTGAAATTTATCGTATTTTGAGTATGCACGTGCTTGGAAGTGAATACATCACACACACACACATATAATATGCAACTATCATTTCCCTATGTATAATCTGGACATAACCAATCTCTAGTTTTAGGATATAATAATTCATATATCTATTATAGTCTACCACCTAGAAGAAGTTGTGAATCAAAGAGACCTTGGTCCCAACAATCAAGTTCTTTTCTTAAAGCTATTAATTAAAATTAAATGTTCGTAATATATATATATCTCTTTTCTTTTTTCTCATATCGTAAGTTTCACTCAATTATACCAACAAGATCTAAAATCAAAACTCTTTAGAATATACAATACTAAATAGTCACTGCAACTACAATAATTGTTTAAAACAGCTAAATTATTCAGATCAACTAGTCATCACTTTTCATAATTTTAGATTTATTATTTGCTTTTTGGTTTCAAGATGAATATGGGGAATGCCATGGTAATCTCAAAAGGTTTTTGCACTGCTTTTTAATGAATTGACAATGTTGATTATTAGTTGTTGAAAAACTGTTGAATGAATTTAAATACCAAAATAAAATAGAATAACTAATAGAAATCTTAATATTATTATTATGAGTTGAATCTCAGGCTTGGCATTGGCTGGGGCTGCCATGCTAACAGGAGCCTTGATTACTGCATTGGTATTTTACCGTAAGAGGCAAAGGATCAACAGAGAAACCCAACAAAGCATAAGCAGGGCACGCGGCATTTTGAATGCAGACAACAGCGGCAAATCAGCAAAGATCTTCATCATGAAAGAGATCACAAAGGCAACCAACAACTTCTCCAAAGACAACCTCCTTGGTGCTGGTGGCTTTGGCGAGGTCTTCAAAGGAACTCTTGATGATGGAACTGTCACAGCCATCAAGCGAGCCAAGCTTGGCAATACCAGAGGCATTGATCAAATACTGAACGAGGTCAGAATTCTTTGCCAGGTTAACCACAGGAGCCTCGTGAGGATCTTGGGGTGTTGTGTTGAGCTTCCTGAGCCTCTTCTTATCTACGAGTATGTCCCCAATGGAACCCTTTTTGAGCACCTCCATAACACCAACTCTGGCAAATGGATCCGTCTTGGATGGCATTCCAGGCTGCAGATTGCGCATCAAACTGCAGAAGGGCTTAACTATCTTCACAATGCAGCTATACCTAGAATCTATCACAGAGATATAAAGTCCAGTAATATTCTTTTGGATGATAACCTTGATGCTAAAGTTTCTGATTTTGGCCTTTCAAGGTTGGCTGTGAGTGAAGCAAGTCACATCACAACGTGTGCTCAAGGTACCTTGGGTTATCTTGACCCTGAATATTATGTGAACTTTCAGCTTACAGATAAAAGCGATGTGTATAGTTTTGGGGTGGTTTTGTTGGAGCTGCTGACTTCTAAGAAAGCTATTGATTTTAATAGAGAAGAGGAGAATGTGAACTTGGTGGTTCTATTCAAAAGGGTTTTGAAGGAAGGGAGGCTAATGGCTGCAGTTGATCCTATGCTGAAAACTGGAGCTAGCAGATTGGAGTTGGAGAGTATGAAGGCATTAGGCTCTCTTGCAGCTGCGTGCTTAGATGATCGGAGGCAAAATAGGCCTTCAATGAAAGATGTTGCTAATGAGATTGAGTACATTATTGGTGTTGTTACTTTAGAGGTGGTTTAAGTCTGTGAACTCATTGGTGATCCATCTATCCCTTTGAGTACCATTTTGTTTCCAAGTTTTGTTGTCACTGCTAGGAAAGTATTGGCCATGAGATAAGGAAGGGGAAGTGGATAAATCTCTCTTGTTCCTTGAGAGCACAAGGGAAAGAAAATGGAGAAGAAAGGGAGGCTTAAATTTGTGACTACTACGAGTGAAGTGTTTATAATACCATCAAGGATATCTAAAAAGAAAAATTATATCAATTTTGCAGTCCACCCCCCCCCCCCCCCCCAGAATACCCTTCTTTGTTAGAATGCAATAATCACATATCACCGTTCATTGTCTTAAATTCTTTTGATCCTTTCCGTGATATACACAGCATAATCATATATACCACTGAGCTGGGCTTTTATTGAAGTTGCCTATATATATATATATATATATATATATATATATAGTAAGGATATATTCAGTATTTTTAGTAAAAGAGTAAAATGTTTATAATCTTTTTCAATTTTATCCAATGTACATAACTACATATAACCTCTTGTGCTATCAATTATAGTAATTGATTCTTGAATATTCTTGATTGTGAAATTAACCCAATTTTTCTGTTAAATTCTTTATAAAATTAGTATAGAAGACTTAATTGTTCTCAAATACTACTAGAAAGTCGATTATGGCATAAAAACTTTTGCCCTCCAGTAATGTCAGTTCCTACAAAGCTGAAAGATTGCTCTCTTCACACTTTCTGCATTTGTACTCCCTAAAAAATTATATATGTTTAATTTTAAAAATTACATGATTAAAATTACTTGCACATGTTTCTATATAAAGCATTAATTGGAAGTGTAAAATAATCAACTAAAGAAGCTATATAAATACTCTCACATATTGATTTTCTTATCCTTTTCTGTTTATGATTTTTTATTTCTCAATTTTCCTAATATTTCACTCATAACAATTTAAATATTTAAATATTATTATCAATCATATTTAGTATTATTTCTCAAGGATCCTATGCACTTTACTTTTAATAGTCAAAATAAATAGGAAATTGTGTTTGATGCCGTTGAGTAGTATCCTATCATAACTTTTAATTATCTTAGAGTCAGCAGTACGCTTAGAAAAAAAACTATCCATTATATATATATATATATATATATATAAACTATCTATCTATCTATCTATAATATGCTTTAAATTATGTATTATTGTGAATTTATTCATAATACAAGTAAACAGTAAGTTTAAGGTTTGATCTCCAAAACAGAAATCTCAAATTTAATTTTTTTACCTCACTAAATTACTAACACTAATTAAATAGTTAAAAGCACTGCTTATAATCTCCTCAAAATTTAATTCAATATCTACCTCTGATTGCATTTGGTGTATAGATGCTAAACCCATATTAGTCCATAGAAAGGGATACGCATGGGACCAAATTAATTAGCTGCCACTTTCCCCATGAACTAGGTCATAACCTCGCTAGAACAATTTCATATTAGTGATTGTGGGATAAGTGAACCCAACGGGACAATTGGAAATAAAACTATAAGCGCCATGTTTTTAACAAAACCATTGTGTTCCATGGAATTTGGGATATGGGGAATCGTGACTAATCACTTTCACAAAGGCACTTAATAGTTTTTTTTTTTTGGATTATTTTGGTACTTATATACTTTTTTTTCAATATACTGGTACTTAGGGTAAGTTGTCGAACATTCATTATAATTAGTTGCTGATTATATTTAATAGACTTTCAAACATTTATTGTGAAATTAAGCATCAATCAATGTTTGACAACTTACTATAGGTACCATACTCATAAAGGTACTATACCAACTTCCTAGATGTTGAAATCATTTTGCTTTTTAAATTTTTTTTTTTTGTTTTTCAAGGTATCCTTTGCGTGCTGTTGCAGAGACTAATTTCTCGAAGTACGGAGATCCATTTAAGGAGTTGATCTCTATTAACGAATGTTTTTCTATACACATGAGTCAAGAATCAAACCCCTAACCACATACTTAAGGGGCTAAAGTATTTATCACTTGTGCTACACTATGTTAGTATTTTGCTTTTTAATTTGCTAGGATGCTTGTTCGTGCAGCCACCGCAGCAACTATCCATTAGCATAAGAACAGGTGTGAAGTGACACTAATTAATATGAAATGGTTTTGTGAGGGGCACGCATAGAAGTTTGCAATGAGGAGACAAAAGGGTCATGCGACTATCTTAAATCATCAACAATGTTGTGCTGAAATTTGGATCTTGTAAATTTTCAAATTCTCAAGAGATATGGACACATACTGTGCCAAGTTATCAACTTATGAGATCTTTTAATTATAAGGATGAAATAAGGCCAAAATCCCCTATTCGAATGATGATTTGGTATGTGAACCCGTTGATGTCTCCGAGGGAATGTCCTGGTAACCCCTTTTATATATTGTGAAGATGGCATCAAAATTTGGACCTCTGTGTAAAGGAAAATGTTAAATTAGGAGGCACATGCAGAGTTATCCCTTAACTTGATGCCCCAAATTTACTAATTAACTTCTAAGAGAAGTACATTGAAAGTCTTACGAGTACATAATCATGAGTAGATCTCATAACGCGTGATTTTAACAGTTATTACAGCTAACAACACAAAACGCACATATACGTACTAAAATTACCATAACAATACCTTGGCGTGGATTGGAAAAAGGGTGGTTTGTTGTATAGTAGTATATGATTTTGTTTGCTTGGGGAGAATGTGCGTTTAAAATATTAAATCAATCTATATATTTATGCTTCTATTATATCTTGCTTTCTTCTCCATTATGCCCATCTTATTAGTCTTCTCGTGTGCTGCCCTTGAAGATCCGGTTTGTCTTTAAAATTTGTAAGTGAATAATGATATATGCACAAATTTGTACTCACAGTTCTTACATAATTTCATGCAAGTCAATGAATAACACTATGGGATCTCATTGTAATTTTTTTCAATGGTTCAAAGTATACATATGCCTCATATAATTTGTGCAAGTATCTTTTTTCTTTGTAAATATATCTTGTTGTTCTTTCACGAGGTGTCATTGCACTCTTTGAGTATGGGTCTAATTCCCGTTCGGACATCCAATAACGTGACTTATCTAATACTCTTATAGGGTGTTTTCCAACTCTTAAAAACTAGATATCTAAGTGTAAAGGGACTGATTTTTAAATATAAGTTGTTTGATTATCACTCAAAATTTAAAAAATTATTTCTTATCTAAATAAAATTTGAGATAAAACTGGTTCTTAAATAGTTCAACACAAAGTTAGTTTTTTTTAGTCCAATTTTTTTGTGATTTTCTCTCTCATCTTTTCTCTCTCATGCAATTTATTATGTTATAGGAAATTAATAAAAAAATTATTATCTTAAGTTTTGAACCAATTTTAAATTACTTTTAAACCAAACTAAGTTTAATCTTGAACATGTTCATTTTTATATGGATTTATGTTCTATTTTATACTATGTTAAACTAATTTTGGAAATTGCCAAACACTAGACAAATATACACTTGCAGAAAAAATAGTCATGTTTTTAAAATATGTGATCTTACATAAAGTATATTACAATTATGCTTGTGCTCAATTTCTTCATAAATTTAAAGGACAATGAAGATTTCTCTGTAATTATTTATTGGCAATAAGTTGAATATTCTGCTATTGTTAATCTGAATATAGTAGACACCCATTAAATTGGAGATGTATATGGGTCGGCCAACCCCATAAGCTACTTGACCCATATCAGTGGGTTTAGACTTGGGCCCAACTTCTCGGTCAATGAGCTTAAGATATTTAATCGTTGAGTGAAGACAATTTTTACCCACACCCTTTATTGCTTACAAATATTATGAAAACAACACTCTTTAAGCTTTTTTTTTTTTGTAATTTAAATAAAAATATCTTTATATATGTTTAGACATAGACCAAGTCTCAATTTAGCTCATAGAATTGGACCATGAAGAAATATATAGATTTTGGAAAGCACATAAGCTAATATCCCGAACTATTATTGGTAGAAATCACAATAAAAGCCATAATAGCAATTTAAGTATAATAACAAATTTCTTCTATTTCATAATGTGAATTTGGCAGCAAGTGATATCTATATCATTTATATTTTTAATTTATAGAGAAAATTATAAAGTTTTTACATACTTGGCATCTTACACCATTAACTTTTCGAAAGCTGGTTCTCGAGAGCATACAATTAAATCAAGCATATGATGTTTACTTCAACCAACGTGGGGTAAGCGTCAACATGACAATGCTACTAGTCACGGCCAGTAAGTGGATGTTTGTTTTTTATTATTTTATACTCAAAAATAATTTTTTTAAAAAATTTCTCTCTTAGACATTTTGATTATAAGTTTTTTTAAACAAAAAAAAATTAATCCAAATATGTTATAAATCAAACTTCCTCTATGCTCGACTTTGTCCATGTGAAAGAGTATTTGGTTTGCTAGCAGGAAATAATCCATGACAAGATTGTAAATGTACGTAGCAACACTAATTCCAGTTGGCTTGAACACACGAATTCCTAGAGGAATCAGATGAAGTTATCTCATAATCTGCTGTTTCAAAGTCTTATCAGTAAAATGAAAGAAAAGAAAAATGTCTGTAAACATAGCCATATAATTGGTAATTACTTAACAAGAAGACCATGGGAGCCCATAACCACATGTTATTGGTAATCTACCAAAAGACAATATCAATGTGGTTTTGTGAGCATAACATTAACAATGTCAATCCATGCTGAGAGGGAAACATGCATATCTTCCTTAGAAAAGCGAGAGATATACATTGAGAAAACCCAAATGAGCTACATGCAATGTTTGCCAGATTATATCCTAATACGAACACAGTCCATTAATCTCTTGGGTCATTTATTCTAGTCCTCTGCATCTTAGGAATTGCCATATCTTTATCTTTCCATAAACATAACATAAATTTTTGGAAAAGCACATCAAATGTCACATTCCCCTACATGCATATATCTGGCTGCACAGTACCCATTTGCTTTTTTTCTTCTTTTTAAAATCATTTTTGGCTCTCTAATTTCAACTGATAAATTTAAAATTAAAATCTATAACACCACCCAGCATATATAGCACCAGTTGCTTTCTTCTTAGTATATGGTACCATTACAACACTAGTTGCTCTTTGATGGAACAACATAAGATTACAACGTTAATATTCACAACAGCAGCACTCTTGCTATCATGCACTGTTGCGGCGCTGGCGCGGCGGTGCGGTAACTGTGGTCCGAACCCGGTTCCATACCCGTTAAGCACGGGACCCGACTGCGGTGACCCGTGGTACAAGATCCGGTGCACCGCGGGCACACTGTGGTTGGATGCACTGGGCGGATCATCCTACATGATCAAATCTATTGACCCGGTAACCCGTCGGGTCATAGTCCGACCCGCAAGCTTCGCCCGAAACACATGCGTGTCCACGGACTTTCGCAGCGAAGGCATGCACCTGAACGAGACCCTTCCCTTCAGCTTGGCCGCCGGCAACACCATCTTCTTGTTCAACTGTAGCGGCGCGTCGCCTCACGCGCCGGGGTCAAACTGCTCCGCGAGCAGCCCGTGCCGCAGCTACATCAGGGACCATGCGGACTCCGACGCGTGCGGGCGCGTGAGCACGTGCTGCTCGTTCAGGACGGGTGGGGCCCGCAAGGAGTTTGAGGTTAGGGTGCACGGCCGAGGATGCGCGGCGTATCAGGTTTTCGTGGGTTTGGACGTAGCGGCGGCGCCGCCGGGGAAGAGGTGGCCGGAGGCGGGGGTGGGGATAGAGTGGGTGGCACCACAGGAGCCGGTTTGTAAGGGGCCAATAGATTGCAAGGAATTGTTGAACTCAAAGTGTGGAGTGGGCCCTGCAACTGCTGGGCCTGGGCTGCAAAGGTGCTTCTGCAATTCTGGATTCAAGTGGGACCCTATCGATGGGTTGTGTCAAACTCAAAGTCAAAGTAAGTTAAGCAAGAGTTCAATACTTTTGTTAATATAGTTTGTTGTATTATGGAAATATTCTGTTAATATAAGTTTTTTTTCAAATTTTTTTATAGAATAAGTTAATATGCTTATGGATTTTTAAATGAATGACTGATTCTTACCATTTTATCTTATCTAATAATTACCATTAAATATAGCTGAGTTCTCTCAAAATTCTAACTAATTTTTTCCAGTTGTATACTATACACTACTCAATATTGAGATTGTTGTGATATTTTTTTTTTGTCAGAATTTTTAAATAACTATTTTAATGGTTTATAAAATATACTTATAACATAATTTGATTGTATAAAATGCGTTCATATTTTTAGTTTTATGAAAAGAAAAAACTACATTAAAATATATTTTTCACGAATAAAATGTTTGGTTTGAAAAATTAAATTTTTTTTTAAATTTTAATATGGTAAAAATATTATAATTTAGTCATTCGTTGTTTTAATTTTAATAGTGATTTTTATGACAATGTTAAAACATTTTCTTTATACTAACAGTATGTCAAATATCAACTTATTATCAAATTTTCAATTGCTTTTTCCCTGAAAAAAGTGTAAAATAATTGCCTCATGAATCTTTTTCTTTTTTGGTAATATGCAGATACAATTACAAAGTGTGCAGGCCATGGAAAAGGCAACCACTGCAAAGTTCGGAAGAAAAAGAAAATGGTTCTAGCTGGTATGTAGTATCTTGTAACTCTGCTTATACCTTTCTTCTGTTGTGTTCTAACAAATAAATCACCCACGTTCACTATGGTTACTATGTTTCACTTTGTTCTCTTGTAAGATGCAAGATTTCTCTTCGGCAAATGCAATTTATTTGTGATGACCACTATGTTTGTGCTCAACTTTGATGTTTTCAGCAGTGGCTGTTTCTTTAGGAGGAATAGTCTCTTTTGTAATGGTAATTGGAATCCTTTTCTACAAGAAGCATAATCAATTGAAGAGACAAGCACAGAAGACCATAATCAAACGGAGGAAAGAAATCTTAAGTGCCAAAGCTAGTGCTTTATCAGCCAGGATCTTCACCAGCAGAGAGATAAAGAAAGCAACCAACAATTTCTCCCAAGAAAACCTCATTGGCTCTGGTGGTTTTGGTGAAGTGTTCAAGGGAACTTTTGATGATGGAACCATCACTGCCATCAAGCGTGCCAAGCTTGGAAACACCAAAGGCATAGATCAAATACAAAATGAGGTTCGAATAATCTGCCAAGTAAACCATAGAAGCCTAGTGCGAGTCCTTGGCTGTTGTTTAGAGCTTGAGCATCCCGTGCTAATATATGAGTATGTTACTAATGGGACACTTTTTGATTATCTCCATCGTCACCCTTTTGGCACAAGGGCACCCCTCAAATGGCATCACAGACTCAAAATTGCACACCAGACAGCTGAAGGGCTTTCCTATCTGCATTCCGCTGCTGTGCCTCCCATTTACCACCGTGACGTGAAATCAAGCAATATTCTGCTTGATGAAAAGCTTGATGCCAAAGTTTCTGACTTTGGGTTATCTAGGCTTGTTGAAATAGCTGAAGAAAATAAGAGCCATATCTTCACTAGTGCCCAGGGAACACTTGGCTATCTTGACCCTGAATACTACCGTAACTTTCAACTGACTGATAAGAGTGATGTTTACAGCTTTGGAGTGGTGTTAATGGAGCTTCTCACTGCTCAGAAAGCTATTGATTTCAATAGGGAAGAAGACAATGTGAACTTAGCAGTGTATGCCAAGAAGAAAATGATTGAAGAAAGTTTTATGGATGTTGTGGATCCATTGCTTAAAGAGGGAGCTAGCAATTTAGAACTGGAGACAATGAAATCATTGGGTTATCTTGCAGCTACATGCTTGGATGAGCAGAGGCAAAAACGACCTTCAATGAAAGAAGTTTCAAATGAGATTGAATACCTAATTAATATTGTTAAAGGTCAGGATTCCCAACCATAAATGTACCTATTTGGCAAAGCCAGCTAAGAGTTACTGAGCAAAAATGTACCTAGCAAGAAAAAATTTTGCTTAAAAATTTGCCGAGTTCCTGATGATAAATGCAGGGCTCAGGTATATTAGTAAATAGAAACAAGTATTACGTAGGGTGAGAGGTAATGTGGCTATGGGTGTTAATCAAAACACACATAGGAGGTATTAGTTAGAATTAGAAGGTTACTCAAGATGAAAACACAGGACTAATTAGCTTGTCGTCATTAGGGAACACTCTTCAGAATTTATCTCTACTCAACCCATTTTTTTAGAACATTTTATGAATAGTTTTGAAGATACTCTAACTATGCCATGCCTTTTCTTGTTTGGACTCGATCCACATTTTTTTTGTTACAATATATGTTTCGGTTGCTTTTTAGAAATATTTATAAATTATAATATCTAATTTTGTATGTTTACAATTATTCTATGTATTTTCTCATTCATATATTCAACTACTACAAACTTGGAATCATATTTTGATACATACAACTAATTCAATACTTAACTTGCTCGAAGTAATTTTGGAAAAAGTTTTATTTTCACAAAATTTTCGATACTTATCTGTCTCTTTAGTATCCAATAAATTACTTCAATATGATATGATATTTAGTTCATTGCTGTTAATTGTTGGAAACGATAAAATACATCAATTTTCACTGATATCTTATTGTAAAGTTGATTTAATGACCATGATTGTATCTTCTCTTTTTCTCCAAAAACATTACACTTAACAGTATCATGTTTAGAGAGACGACACGAGTTTCCTATTCTGGGACCTTCTATTTTCTGTGCGGTAATCTATAAATCCAAAAGATTACACAAAAGTTGTTTGTAAGAGCATCCAAATCTGTGGAAATGACATAGCAGTTGAATAGGATTTATGTTTTATTTTATTTTATTTTAATTTATTTTTGTGACATTGTTCAAAATTCAATTTATGCAATTTGCAGACAGGGTGGATTGTGAGTTATAACAAGTGAGAGATGAGACTCCAGTTGCTTTCCACGTTTTACAGGATGCTAGATTGATTGAATATGATTATATAGCGCATGCATGGATCTGAATCAATACGTTGGCTACATCAATAAGCAAGGACAGAAGCATTTCCAAGGCTTGGATTAAACCAGTATATATAACAGATATATCTAGACTTAGTAGCCAGGTAATATTGAAATAAGAAGAATAAATTGCACGGTTAAGCAGGGACAATAATGACAATTTTGCCCGTGTTGTCAAGGCAAATTGCTGATACAACAAAATTTACAAGAGCAACCAAACATAATGTGACGTGTATGTTGGTCATCTGTCTGAAGGGAAATAAGTCATGCTAGACTGAGGCTAAGATCCAAAACATCACATGCAATGACAATGCTGAAAGAAACCAGGTGGTAAAAGCCATGGCTACAGAAATCTGGTACCTTCTGCAAGGGAGACCCATATGAGTCATGCAGAAATCCATGTCTCTTGCATATAGAACTACAATTCCTGCTGACGAGCTTGCAGCAGACAGTGATAAAGTAGCCGTTACCTGCATTTCATAAATTAATATTCTCTCGTGGTAATCACCTAATTTTCATCAGAATATAGACAAGAAAACTCCCTATATATGAAAATTTGACCATTTAACTGAAGCACAACTACAATACCAGGAGACAGGACAGAGAATTCTAAAATAATAGTGTCATAGAAGAAAAGAAAATGACAAAGCTTTGAATCCAATCCCATCACACAAAAAAAAAAATGAAAAGAAAAAATGAAAAAAAAGAGAAATTGAAGCCTAGATTTATTAACACTGCACCAGAATCTGTTTGTTTCACTAAGCATTATATACAAGATGACCAAATAGAGAAGAGCTATTCTGCATATTACATGGATGTTAAAGCAGCAAGTGATCTTTGGTTCTTAGTTTTAACTCTTCTATTTACTAGTAAATGATGCCTATACTCAACACTAACATGAGGATCTAGTTGGCACTAATTCATTAGTCGCTGTCCAAAAATAAGAGCTCTCACAAAAGTAGTGTTATATACACATTTAGAGCCTGCTGTAATTAAAATATGGAAGTCCAGCAAGATTTTTGTGACTATTACGAGTAACTACCAGCTATTGACTAGCAACAACAACTGAAGCCATGTGTAATCACGCGAAGCATAGATTGTGCTTAAGCATATTTCTCCTTTGTCTTTCTTTCAATGAAAACTTTACTTATTTACTCAACATGAATATAGGAAAAAGATAAGGAAATTGGCCTGATTATTACCCAATCACCTACGACAAAAAGGCTGACAAGGACTGGATTTTGTATGTCTCTCTTTCTCCTCAAGGCATAAATATCAAGACATGCAAGTACAAAGCTCCAGAGCACTTGAAGTCCCATAGATGCAATTAAATAGCTGAAAGTGTGGAAAAGTACCATAAAGATATGTTCACAAGAAAGATAACAATTTCTTTTAAGCCAAGAGAAAAGGGGAAAAAAAGCATTGTTTATACCCAACTGAAAAAAGAAAGAATGCAAAGTTGTAAACATTTAGGCATAATTTTAACCAGTACATACTAACTCAAGTCCTAGCAGGCATAATTTACTCCCAATCACTCAGTTCAAGCTACTTGCTAAACATAGATACCTTGTCAGTTTCGATATGAATTGACATTCTGATACCTAGACATATATTAGGAAGTATAATGGTATTCTTTGACTTTATTACTTATCCTATTGCAATATTTCTGCATGATTCTCGTCTATTAGCTCATAATCTGCCTCCTTGTCAACTAGAAACTCAATCAAGTAAAGTTAAAAGCATAGTTGGTTAGTATAAGAAATGAAAAAAACATATATATAACCTCCAAAAAAAGTACTCTTACATGTCCATACTATAACAGACAGACCCAACTATTAGGCAACAAGTAACAGATATATAGTCATTACGTGCATTGTAAATACATACAATCCACAAAATCTATGTCCCAGTAAAACATATAAAGATGCCCCTGTGCAGGAAACAAAGCTATGATTCTGAGAATCCAGTGCCTTGAACATGATTTTAAAGCACATACATAGAATGCCCATGGCAAACACGGAAAGTGAAAAGCATTACCATCTTAGATGACTAAGTATTCCACTTACTAAATTTTAACCACTAACTAATCTGTCATGAGCAAGCAACTGATTCCCCTAATTCCCATGGACTCAGAACCCTAGAATATTCTATAAGAATCCAAAATGTTAATAGGGTTAAACTAGTTTCTAACTTAACTATAAACAAGTATAAATCATGCCATTGATCCAAAATTCATTTTTAGTGAAACTTTTATTGTGACACAGAATGTGGGAGATAGCAATTTTTTAAACTGCAACACTTAATATCAAATATTGTTGATCTCATAAAATCTTATCCTCGTTTACTTTAGATCTTATGCATTCAAATTATCAGCTTTCCCTTAAAGAACCATATAAAAAACAAAAAATTCAGATTAGTAGCAAACATTTGAGAAACAGCTATTGTCAATGATTACATTTTCTTCAAACTAAATACTAAAAATGACAGAGAAAGGATCTCCTTTATACATTGACATCAGCTCAATTGGTTTTATTAGTATATTTGGGCACTAATGTGTGAGTTATTTCTCCCCCTTTTAAGAACAGACTTGTTAAAAACAGAGCCACCCGACCCTCATGTCTCAATACACATCAAAATGTAGACAAAAGTTTCTCAACCACATGGAGGCAGACAACAGAATAAGCATGCATTTATTATTTAAGTTCCATATGACACCAAATAAGGAGCTGAAGTAGGTATTTCTGCAGTTCCCAAACTTCCTGCACTAAACAAAATCATGAAATTCACAACATCTTTTGAGATGAACAACCCAATGGAAATTCCATCAGATAACTCCAGTCCCCACTAAACCCTAAGTGGCATGATCAGGTACTGATTTCCAGATGCTAAATATTAGACAGAAAGCCCACAAACAAATGGGTACAGTCTCACACCAAAAAGAGAAGAAAGTTATACACTTTGAATACAAAGATCCAACCTGGTGGGCACCTTAACAGATAAATAATCATGATTTCAAAATCACTCATTATCACTTAGACAAAAAAAAAAAAAAAAAAAGCACTGAAGAAAAATATACAAACATGCAGCAGAAAATGGAAGGGGACAGAGGGATACCAGAAAGCAGTATAGCTTGAGAATCCAATTGCAGTGACCATAACTCCAACTGAAGCAGCACCAAATGCACATTGCCCAAACCTCAACATGAACCCAGTGAGGGTCCCTGGCCCACCCAACAACCCCTTCATCATCTTCTTCCTATAGAGGACCCTTTTGTTTAGGGAAAAAGGGCCATTCAGAAACAAAACCCAGAATTCAGAATGCTTCCATTAATGGGGGTAAAAAAAAATATCTTCAGCTCTCCTCCATTTCACCACAGCTTCATAGAGATTTGATTTGAACCCGTGATTTTGTGTAAATTATCATGCATCCCGAAAGTGATTACAAGAGAGAAAGGCTTTCGTTAGCGGAAGATCACAGTGATTCATCAACAACGGGGAAAGGGAAGCAGTGGCAACAGTGAACGGAATTGTTGGTTAGAATTGAAGGCTTACCGTGAAAAATATATGTTCAGTGGTCGCAATCAATTAAAAACGGATTTAATTTAATTTAATTTGAATTGATTTGATTTAAAAATTAAATTTTAAGTTTAGAATTCGTTATAAAAAAAAATTAGATTTAAATGGATTTTAAAATTAATTTTTATATTTGGAACTCATTAAAAAATTTGATTTGATTTGATTATATTATTTTATTTTTTTAACAATGATATCATTGTGAATGGTATTATTAGATTAGTGAGATTAAAATAACTAGTTGGTACTTCATCATATTACTTTATTTTAATATATAATATGTTTTTTAAAATACAAGTAAATTACTACTATATTAGATATTTTAGAATATTTAATTTATCTAAAATTTGGTATTCATGATCATTGAGATAATATCATATAATTTAATCATTAGATTGGTTAAATTCCTAATTATTGAATTTGGTAATATTATTTTAAAATAGTATATTAACAATTGCGGTGTAGCTCAATTGACAAACTGAGTTTTATGTGAGCAAAATTTACTTACAGTGTTGAGATTCGAAATCCATTAAAAGTACCTTGTGACTGGGAATAAGTTGATGACTACACCTAGTGATCTTGTGGTCTTAAAAAAAATAGCATATTAATAAAAATTACATCTTTTCTTCACAAATCAGCTAAAAAAAAGTAATTGTATTCCTTTAACATGTTAATTGCTAGACAAGTATGATCATTGAAAGTTGCTCTATGTCATGCATAGGCAAATTGTTTAAGAATCTTCATAGATAGCTTACAGACAATGTTTCATTTCAAATGCCTGATTTATTGATACAGGAGAGACTAGTTAACGGGTGCTTGTTTTGTTCATGAGACATTTGGTGCGACTGCGTACAGAACAATTGAACTCTGGAATGGCTACTAGTGAGCAGATTCCAAATTTGCCAATATTGTTTTATCGTCTGTCTAATGTAGAATGAGATGATATTTAAGATTATTGAAATAATCTACAATGTATTCATAATTTGGGAATTAAGCTATGTTATTGGGGACTTAGGATTTATATTAGTTATTTTAGATTTTAGAACTTCACTTCTTTGGGTCTTGGGAGATCTTATTCCTAGTTGAAATAGTTATTTACGCACACTCAACTTATTTCTCTACTACCAAAGGCTTAGAGGCCCTTCGTTCTTCTACCTCTATGCCCTCTTGGTGAATGAATGAAGAATTCAGCTTCTATTTATCGAAGCTCCTGCAACGTGAACACAAAATAAAGTTAAGACTACCGTATTTACATATCGTATCATATCATATCAGATACTTATACCCGTACTCGTGCAACATAAGCTAGAAACCATCCACCGGCCTAGCCTAGGAGAGCCATTTGCCTCATCTTCATTTCATGTGCTTCTCAAATGCATGGTCTCCTTCAGTTAATATCAAGCCATGTGCTTCTTAAATGCATGGTCTCCTTCAGTTAATATCAAGCCATAAATACAAGCCACATCTAAAAGCAATCTAAGTCAAGATATAGTAACCAACAGTCCAAAGAGCACGTGGGAAGTGGCTCTACCCTTGTCTTGTATTGTCTTCTTTTGCATCTTCTCAATCTGTATGGATATTGAGAAAATGGCGAACGATATCCGATTCTTCGAGCTGAACACTGAAGCTAAGATCCCTTCTGTCGGCTTGGGAACATGGCAAGCTGATCCTGGTGTCGTTGGTGATGCTGTAGCTCTTTCCATTAAGGTTTTCATCTTATCCTTACTTATGCTTTGTGATTCCTATATTTTTTCTTTTATGGATTATTTTGGTTGAATTTTGATAAGGCTTCTCCAACCCATTTGTGGTGTTTTCTATGTGAGCATGAAAATTATGATGTTATGAATGGTTGAGGCCTTAATCATTTAAGTTGGGGATGCAAATGTGGTAGATGGTGAATTTTTTAACATTGCGCTTATTAAAAGTCTCACATTGAATAGTAATATGGCTTGAATAGTGGTTATAAGTGAGAGACAATCTTCACTAGCTAGCTTTTGGGTTGACTTAGGTTCAAATCCAAAATCTTAAATAGTATCAAAGCCTATCTGAGATCCGTTGGACCATCCGCAGATTTCTAGTCTTGTAAACTTCACACTCCAAATGTCTAGTTCTAGACGTGAGGAAGTGTTGAAAGTCCTACATTGGATAGTGATATGGCCTGAATAGTAGTTATAAGTGGGGGAAAGTCTTACATTGGATAGTGATATGGCCTGAATAGTAGTTATAAGTGGGGGCAACCCTTATTCCATGAACTAGGAAATGTAATTTGAACTCTATATATAGACTGTAGCCATAGTTGTTACTTGTTACGTAGGAAACTGATATTTCTTTCGTTGGAAAAAAGGGAGCTGTTTATTTCTTTTTTAGTGACAATGTGTTGAGAATAGGGAGATGAAATGAAAAAGAGGGTGGCTGTGGATTTTTATTTTTGTTGCTGGTTTGTTACCATTAATTGACCATTCTAAACGATTTTTGATTTAGCATTTAACTAATCATATTACTTCATCGCTACAGGTTGGTTACCGCCATATTGATTGTGCTCCAGTCTATGGCAACGAGAAGGAGGTAATTGTCACAATTAATGCTAAGCCAGGTGTTTGTGTTCTTTGGTGTCATATTGTCCCAATTCAACAAAATCACAAGCTTGCTAAGGTCTTTTCCTGTGAACCATTGCTTTTGGTAGATAACTAAGTCAACATACAGAATAGGCCATTTGGGTACACTCCGGACTTTATTCTTTGGTGCTGGATTGTTTTAGTAGTTTTAGTACAGCCATCAATAGTAGCATAAACCTCTTCATAATATGCGCTTATTTACATATGGATTTAATTTCTATCCACTGTTAGTGTAAAGTTTCTTTACACTGTCATCCAATCATGTGTTGCTAAATCATTAAAATAGTTAGACTTTCTAAGTAATTATTGTGATAGTCAACTCTTTTACTAATTTGACAATACATGATTGGATGACAGTGTAAAGAAACTTTACACTAACAGTGGATAGAAATTAAACTCTTTACATATTAGTCAATGTTTTTAGTTTCACTACTCTTTATGTAATTTCCCGTAATGCGTTAAGTTTTTAGATATTGTCCTGACCCTGTATTGATGATTCATTCTTTCTGTTGCAGATTGGCTCAGCATTAAAGAAGCTATTTGAGGAGGGTGTAGTCAAGCGCGAGGACTTGTGGATTACCTCTAAACTCTGGTTTTGTTTGGATTCCAAATTAATTATTTCCCCCCTTAAAGCTAAGATGCTAGTATAGTCATGCATTTGTTTGTCTTCACTATCTAGAATCCAAGGATTCTATATGCCTGAAGTTACTTAAAATGATATACAGGTGTACAGATCATGCTCCAGAAGATGTACCAGAAGCATTGGACAGAACTTTGAGAGACTTGCAGCTTGATTATATAGATTTATACCTTGTATGTAGTATCAATCAATCTCCTGATATTCTTTAACTGTTTGGTGTTAAAAGTGTATGCATCAGAGTACCCCATTTAGTCTCTGGGTTAAACCCGGTAATTGTTTTGTCTAGATTTAATTTGTTTCAAAATCTAGATTGAAAATGTAAAGTGTGAAGTATGGATTTCCAAGAAATAGCCTTTTGATTTAGTCTTCTGATTCTGAAATTATAAATTTAAGTTAATTGTGCATTCTTTTATTACAGGAAAACCACTGAAATGGCCATGGTTTGGTTCATAGATTTCATAATGCTTTCAAAAATTCTGTATGGACTATTTCTTTTTTCTCTAAATTCTTCTTAGATACAGAATAAGTGGCAACTAGTGGTTATGCCACGGACTCATCTGCCACATGTATCTTTCGCTCAGGGAGTCTAAATTAGTATTTCCTGCGTATGCTGCATTATTTCATGAGATTGTTTGTAATGCATGTAGCACTTATCTAATTATTTCATACTTGGTGTATTTATAGACAGTATATTTATGACATAATCAATTGTAAACTGATGAGTCTTCCCTTTAAGATTCACTGGCCTGTTCGAATGAAG
The DNA here is from genome assembly GCA_023212625.1 of Styphnolobium japonicum. Lineage (NCBI taxonomy): Eukaryota > Viridiplantae > Streptophyta > Magnoliopsida > Fabales > Fabaceae > Styphnolobium > Styphnolobium japonicum. The sequence continues at coordinate 21,829,543 of JALBWW010000014.1, forward strand.
AAGGGATCAGTGGACTTTAAGTATGAAAACCGTGTGCAACCCGACATACCTAGCACATGGAAGGCAATGGAAGCACTCTATGACTCTGGGAAGGCTCAAGCTATAGGTGTAAGCAATTTCTCCTCTAAGAAGCTAGGGGATTTGCTGGAGGTTGCTCGCGTTCCTCCTGCTGTCAACCAGGTAGAGTGTCATCCTTCATGGCAGCAGGACAAGTTGAAGGCTTTCTGCAAATCCAAAGGTGTCCACCTCTCTGTAAGTTTCCAAATCTTGAATGATCTTATTTCGTTTCTGAACATAATAGTGGCTGTTATCATAAAGCCAACCTGTTTGTGAGTTAGCATGGAACTATATTTTATTTATCTGAATTTTTCTTACATAATCTGCTGTCTTTTAATTGCATATGTTTAGGGATATTCACCTTTGGGTTCCCCTACCTGGCTTGAAAGTGATGTCCTTAAGCATCCAGTTCTAAATATGATTGCGGAGAAATTAGGAAAGACTCCTGCACAGGTAGCTCTTCACTGGGGACTGCAAATGGGCCATAGTGTGCTTCCCAAGAGTACAAATGAAACAAGGATAAAGGAAAATTTTAATGTTTTTGACTGGTCTATACCCGAGGACTTGCTTGCAAAATTTTCTGAGATTCAACAGGTAAGTATTCAATGGTTATCGTCAGTCTTCCTAGTATTTTAAGACCTGAATACATTAATGGCTATATTTATATTGTGGGCTACCTGCAAAGAAGTAAAACTCCAAAAGTGATTAGGAAATTCTTTTCCCTGCAGTCAAATAAGTATACGATTCTTTTATAGACTTGATTTTGGATTCTGATCCATCATGCAAAACCCTACTTGTTTTCTCTTCTGGATGATAATGATGGTATGAAATATCTTATTGATTTTTATGGAACTGTGGTCAAGTTTTCTGACCGTGATTTTTGTTGTTGCAGGCAAGATTAGTCGAGAGTACCTTCTTAGACTATAAAACTAAAGGGGGCTCCAGAGCTGCTGAGGAAATGTGGGATGGTGAAATCTAAGGAGTCAGCTGAATGGTCGATAGAATAAGTGGATGGAGTAAAAGAAAAACTTCCTGTGTTAGGGAATTTGTCTACGATTTGTTCAAAGTTGTTGTCAAAAACCTGGATGCTACTAGATTGTTGACTTCAAATAAGTTTCTATTAGATGCCTGATTTGAGCCTTTCTCAGCATGCTTTTTTCTCTTGTCTATATTTACTCTATCTGCATATCCTCCTCTCTTCCATGTGTGTGTTCCGCAAATTTGTGAGCAGTTATGAGCTAATCATTGAACTTGAAAAGTAGGAAGCACCCAAATGGTACTACATTGATGGAAAACAAGTAGGTGACTTGTAAGTTACACTGTGTCTATATTCACTTTCTTCTTTTTAATATGTTAATTTTATGTCAGTTTTAGAAGTGTATGAGATGTATTGTAATAAATATCACCTAAGTAATGCATGATAAACCTATTCTTCATGTCTGGGCTTTAGCATAGTTTCAAGTCTCTTATTTCATCTATCACCTAAATAGATGCTTATTGCGACTAAAACTATGCCTTACGGCTTACACGTGTGATCTGGTCCAAGGTTCGTAATTGGCTTAGCTGAAAAATTTGTGGCTGCTACCAGGGTTGCAGCAGTTTTCTGGTGACCCTGATGCTAAAGCATGTAAAGTCTGTATCCAAAATCATGGGAATGAATTTTGGCATTAAATAAAAAAAATCGTTATGTTCCCATTAATGGGGATTCATCGATGTCAATCAATCAAAGACAAAAAACGAAAAAGCCAAGTTCTGTTTAATGTAAGCTCTGTTTCCCCATGCATAAGTCATATTGATTGATATATAGCCAATCCTTGATGCAATCTGTAGCATATGCTTCAATCTTAGAGCTGTGATACTTCATATTATTGTGGAAGTCATTTTACAACACACATAAAATCCTGCTATTTATTCTTGAAGGAAATGTAAACAATTCTTAATCATAGAATTTGGTCATATTATTTCAAAATATTATATTAATAACAATTACATCTTTTTCCCTTAAAAAACTAGAAGTTTAATTAACAATTACATCTTCATTGTTTCCGGTTCTATTGCAAGATTTTTTTTTAATTTTCTGAATGTGATTTAACCAATATTTATCTGACTTCTTATGCAATCACAGAGAAATGTGCAATGCTCTTTTTGCAATATATTGCAAAATATTGTCAATATTTCCTTCTTTAAAAGCGACTACGCCTAGGAGCAAATTTAGAATTCAAGCATTATGTTCATTGGATGTAGCCTAAGAGAAGGCAAAAAATGTTCTTTGGCTATAATCAGAATATAGTAAACTTTACTTAGTACAATCATTTTATTCTATAATTTTATACTTTTATTTGTTGTCTATGTCTTCCGGTATATAAGGTTAATTTCATTTGTCTTATCCTTTGAGCATTTTTTTTTTCTGTTGGTTGATGAAGTTATTTAATCTAAACTATATTTGGTAAAATATCTTATATATGACTTTACTTATAACACGTTATAATTGGGGATTCAATTCTTCTAAAATTTGAGAAGGCTAAGTGTATTCTTAAAGATAATCTTAAACACGTGAAAAGTATTGTTTCGCAATCTATTGGATGTTAACAATTTGTTGGGATTTTGGTTGTTATTGGTGTTTATACATATGTAAATAGCTGTTCTCTGCTACATGTTACTATTTGTATGTATTTATGTGTAAATGGTTTTTTTTAACTCTGAATTTATTTTATTATATTTTTTCTTTATAAAGTGGATTATTTTGTGTACAACTTAACACATTTATTGCTGTAATATATTATTAGATATAGATATTTACTCATAATAAAATTATAAGTAAACAATTAAAATGTGGGTTAACAAGCAATATTATCTCAATAATGTGCGTGTCCATAGCCAGAAACAAGAAGCTTTTAAGGTATATATATGACCTTTTGCTTTCTTTCTTTTTTTTATTTTCTAATTTGTTTCAGTTTTCTTACTTTTTCATATGATTTTGGTATAAGTCCATAAAAATTTATCTTTTGTTCTTACAAGTTGGGTGTTATAGAATTAGGAGCCAACTCAACAATGTAAAAAAAAAAAAAAAAATACTTGAAAGTTATTGTTATTGAATTTGGAATTGAATGTTTGGTTGTAATAAGCCAACCATTAGGGGTGGAGCTAGAGGAAGATTGTGAGGGAACTATAAAGAAAAAAAAAATTATTTCAATTTTTTTTAAAAAGAAATCACATATAAAATTTCAAATTTAAAAACAAATTAGGAGGCCATAGGCTCCACTAGAAGTTGCCATTGCCTACCACCATCAAGGGTATAAGAGTTTTACTTTTTTTTCATTTCAAGAAATGAAGTGATTTTATTTTATTTTTTATGTGAGATAATCATTATTTGAATGTCGACTTTATTTGATTATATATGTTTTTAATAAAATTTGAATTTTTTTATTGTCAATTCGCATGAAGTTCAATTTACCCCTCAGACACATATTATATTATGGTTTATAAGAGTTTTACTTTTGATATTGGTGCTTCTATCATGTTTACTTTTGATTATGACTTTTTAAGTTGAAAGTCATTTATCAATTCTTTATACATCTCTTTCACAATTTGTAAAAACTTATAAAAAGATGTTACATGTTCCAAAACAAAAAAGAAATATATAATTAGATATAAATATTAACTAACACGTAATAATATAATTATATGAATAAATAAATAAATAAAATGCAAGTGCCATATAAAATAGATTTGGTTCATGTTTTAATTTAATCTCAAATGTGATTTTATTTTTGTTTATTTATTTAGAGTAAGTATTGGCGCTTATATAAATTGAAAAACCCTGAGAAGAAAACCACACCAAAACCCTAACCCTAAAGCCATTGCTCTGCAAAACCGACCAACACAGAAAAATGGCTATGTACGCCGTGCTCCGCCGCGCGGCCTTCACCGTGTTGCCTGTGGTGGCGCGGCGCGCCATGGCATCATCTTCCAGAACCTTCTACGGCGCACTCTCCGTTCCCACTCTCAGAGAGAGAGCTCTTCTCGTACCCTCTTTTCGCTTCGCCAACGCCTTCGCAACGAAGACAAGCGCAGACGATAATCTGATTCAAGTCCTCGAATCTGAGATCACATCTGCCATCGATGATGGTGATGGTGATGATCATGCCAAACACGGAGTAATTTCTTCACTTTTTTTTTTTGGAATTTTTTTCTGTTGGTTTTTAATCACTGTAATTTTCTTCCAAGTTTGTAACTTTAGCTTCCCCTGTGCATTTTTTCCCTTGAAAGTTTCAATTTTTTATTTTATTTTTTTGCTTTTTTCCAATTGGTAAGAAAATTAGATAGAATATGCAAGTAATTTTTTGTCTCCTTTGGTGAGTTTTTACCTGTTCATAGGCCATAATGATGTTGTTTGATTCGTGTAGCTGGCCCCATCGCAATATGGGTTGGTTGTTGTTGTTGGTGAATTTTCCCAATATTCTTCTTTAGGTATATGTTTGGAGGGGAGGGGACGGGTGGGGAGGTGAATTTTCCAAATGTTCTTTCTTTAGGGCATGTTTGGATGGAGGGGAAGGGGAGAGGAGAGTTTATTTTTCATTTTAAGTAAACATTCTTTTTATCCGAGAATTTTTTAAAATGAGAGAAATAAAATAAGAGATTATTATGTAACCTTCAAATCATCCTTATTCGTGTTTATAAACATTTTATAATTTTCTCAATTTAGAAATAGAAAAACGCCCCTCCTCACTTCCCTTCCTAACTCCTCCATCCGAAATATACGGTTTTTGATATCTAAATTAGGAGAATTATAAAATGTTTACAAAAATATTTATTCTCAAATAAAGGAAAATGTTTTTTTTAAATAAAAAAATACTTCTCCCTTCCCCTCCAAACTCCATCCAAACATACCCTTAAGCTCTAGAAATTCTGAGAGTATTTGTTTTTAGTTTTTATTGGTGGGCTGCATGGTGATACTCCTTTTGAAAGAAACTTGAAGATGCAGATAGTTGATATGAATGAAGTAGAATAGCTAAGAGTTTAAATGGGTTGGAAGGGTTTTCTCTTTTATTTTGTCCTCAAAGGCGAACAGGGCATGATGTGCCCTTTTCCCCAAAATTGGGGAGGTTGCATTGTCTGTCTTTCTTGTCAAGAAGTGTTACTTGTTTGGTTTTATTTGCTTCTCTATCATTGAAGTTATGAAGGATATCATAAGTTTAGCAAACTCATCAGAGTACCTAGATGCTGATGCTGCCTTTGTGCATTTCTGCTTTTCTAGTGTTTGATCCTTTAATGGTTAAAAATAAATTTGTTTTTTTAGTGACCTATTTCTGTTTTTGTGATCTTATTGTTCTCCATAGGTCCAGCACTCCAGGCTATCTTTCATAGTTTTAAGTGGTGTGCTTTGTGGTACACTGTCTTTGATTCTTTATTTGTATATTTGAGTTGTTTGTGTGGTAGTTAATGAAATTCTGCTGTTTTTAGTTACTTACCTGACATGGTATGACCTGGCTGGATTGAGAAGCCTTTTTCTATTGGATATATATTGCTTCTGTGACTCTAATGTGGTATCATGTGAAAATTAGTTGGTTTTCTTTCTGAGTTTTCACATAAGTTCTTTTTCTGTCATTTGTTTTTTCCGTCCCCAAACCTAATAGATTAAAATCACTATTCCTCCTTTTCTCCTTTTATTTCATGTCTCTGACTAAACTCACTTGTCTCTTTGTGCATGTATGAGTTTTCTGGCGTCATCATTTTTTTCCTTATGGCTTATAGTTTATATGCCATGTCAATGTTGTGTTTTAAGATATGTTCTTTCGAATAGTTCGGTACTTGCTTTTTAAATGTACTTCGAGGAGTTGCTATAAATTATATTTTTGTAACTATATTTCAATAGCTTTTGAATGCAGCTTTCCTAGGGTTGAAATGAAGTTTTTAATTTTTACTCTTTTGAAATATTGTATGAATTTGAGAAGTGTGAAACTGTGCAAGTTATCTTTGGTATAAGAAAATGTATGGCAATCCTTCAAGGTTTTATTTTCCAGCAATTTTGAAGAGTCATTTGCTGATGATTTACCAGACATTTAAATTGCTTATTTTAACAAAGAAAACAACAACAACAACAACAAAAGCCTTTTCCCACTAGGTTGGGTCGGCTACATGGATCAAACGACGCCATTGTGCTCTGTCATAAGACAAAAAAAAATCCCTTGTAGAGCAATACAGATGCAGCCATAGTCAGGGCATAACTATGTTGTGGGAATCACTGGGTGTTTCTGTCCAATAGAATTGCTTTTGGTATTTACAGTCACATTGAGTCATCTATTGAGGTCATTGTCTATTTCGTATAACTCTTTCAGGTTGAAATCCCAGATGATTTTCCCTTTGAAATTGAGGACAATCCTGGTGAAAGAACCATACTTCTTAAGAGACAATATCAGGATGAAACTATCAAAGTTCAAGTTGACATCCCTAATGTAACACCTGAAGAAAACGAAGATGAGGATTATGGCGAGAAGAATAATAGTGAATCTAGCATTCCTTTAGTTGTGAGTGTTTTCAAAGGAAATGGACTGTGTCTGGAGTTTGGCGTGACTGCTCTCCCTGATGAGATTTCCATTGATAGCTTGTCAGTAAAGCAGCCTGAAGAATCTGAAGACCAGCTTGCATATGAGGGACCTGATTTCACGTAAGCATTTAGTAGTATATGGTATTATCTAATTTTATCATTTAGTGTCCCTTTTCCATTTTCTTAATATTTCTGGTCCATTATTTCTTACAGTGATTTGGATGAAAATCTACAAAAAGCTTTTCACAAGTATCTTGAGATCCGAGGGATCAAGCCCAGCACAACCAACTTCTTGCAGGAATACATGTTTAATAAAGACAACGAGGAATACTTGATGTGGCTGAAGAACCTGAAGAACTTCATTGAGAAGTGATTTTAAAAAAGTATTACTTCTTACTATTGAGATTATGAAATGTTGAAAAAGCCCTTGTTTTTGGTGTACATCAGCATGTTCCTTCCTGTATCATGATGAGGATTACTGATGTAGACTAATAATTTTGAAAAACTGTTGGTGAAAACATTTTTAAAACATTTTTTAGGCTGCCCTTTATAGTTAAACCTCACCCTACAATCAATAGTCTCTGGGTGGTTCTCCAATTTGTTGTTTTACCTTTCATCTTTGAGATATAACTTTAATGTGTTCACTGCTATTTGTTAACAATCCCGATTGAACCTGTGACAGCATAAGGATTAACATTATTGGTTTCTTCTCATTTATGAAGTATTACAACTTTAATATGTGGGAGTTGTCTAACTAGGTTTTTTCTTAAGGTGCTGGTAATTATTGTTATTTATTAATTGTTAATTTTTAAAATAAATGTTTGATGTTCATAAAGTATAATTAGTAATAAAAAAATATTTGATTATTAATTAAGGTACTGATGCTTAAGAAAAAAAGATGAGGACTTTGGTAATTTTAAATGTCATCTAGATCTTATACTTCTAAAGATTCATTTTTTTCTTTATGGTATGACCAAACAAATGAATCCACTGTACCATATGCTATCGCCAGATGGAGGGAATACAATCCATTATTGCCTTAATTTCATCCGTGATATTACTGCATTATCCATTGCCTTATGCACGAGATGCATCTGGCTATTCTGTTGCAAGGTGTACAAGGGTGTAGAGATTGAGTAAAACTACCTGTGATTAGGGTCGATAGGCTTGGCAAGAAAAACATCCCAGAGACCCCTGACACTTGAAATCTTCCATGAAAAAACTCCGAGCGCATTTCAAGGAGGCTCAACTCAGTAAAATTACCTAGTTGACATAACTCTCTTCTTTTCAGCTTTCTTCATACACACAAAAAGAATACAAGTGTTTATTTTATTTTAATATTTAATTTATTTGGTACATTATTATTTGTCTTTAATAGTTAGATTCAATGTATTAAAAATAAAATAAAAAAATGAATGAAATTGAATAAATTTTAAGACTATTAAATATTACATAAAAATTAGTGAAATTTAAAATAAAATTTGATTTGACAAAAAAAATCAATACATATTGCAAAGTATCACAAGAAATTAAATATGGGCTATCTATCAAAATTGATATTTTTCATTTGAAAAGTTTTTATTTTAGTAAATAAAAGTTTAGATAAAAGAAAAGATGTGAAATTCTGAAGTTAAGACATATTATAAGTTTTACTAATGGCTTAGAATGGAACGTATGACTATTGAATTGACATAATTCGATTATTTCTTATTTTATTATTTGATTAAAATAATAGCCATCAATATTTTTTTCACACCCAATAAAAGCTATCAATATGTTTTAAAACTAATCATTTTGTCATTTTTTTTTTTCACTAGTTTTTATATTATTATTGAGAAACTAGTATAAAAAGCACCCGAGAGCCACGTACGCACTAGGAGTTGCAGAGATTAATTTGTACTTTGTTGGATACACCGAACCTATCTCGCTTTGGCAGAAGCACAATCACTGGAATCACTGTTGCCAAACGTGGGTAAGGAAAATTTGCCTTATCTCTTTCCTTCTTCCTTTGTTTTCATTGGTTGCCCCGAAGTTCTTGTAGTTAAAGGAGTCATGTAATGATCCAACTTTTTTGCCTAAACCTTTGGTCCATGTGCACATACCATACATATATTTGCTTCAAGAATTTAACAGTTTCACTTCCCTGAAAATTTGGTATCGTAAAGATACATCATCCAAAGAAGACAAAAAAGAATTCTATAGCGATTTGGCTCAAAAAGGGTGTGTGTTGGTGCCTTTAAAATCTTTTATGCTCTTTCGTTTTTCTCTCTTCAAAATTTAAACATTTTGATTCTTGTTTTCTATCTTTTGGTTGGTGTTGTTCTATATCTTGCTTTGGGATCTATGCAGGAGAATATGGACAAAGAAACTGCACATGGGCCATTACATTTTGATCTCAATACTGGTGCAAAGATACCATCAGTTGGTCTTGGAACATGGAAAGCTCCTCCAGGTGTTGTGGGTGATGCTGTTGTTGCTGCAGTCAAGGTGCTCTCTCTGCATTTTGTATCTTTATTTCTTGGTTTCTGTTGCGATTGAGTTCATAACAAGAGAAGGGGGGAGCTTCATGTGCTAATTTTTTCTTGATTGAAATTGTCCCAATGATGTGCAGGCTGGCTACAGGCATATAGATTGTGCTCGGGTATATGATAATGAAAAAGAGGTAAATGTTTCCTAATCCTGTGACTAATATGCTGAGCATCTGTATCAAAAAAAAAAAAAAATCTGCTAATATTATGGGTCGGCAAGAAAATTTTGTTTTGTTTGCTCTGGCTTTCTTAATGCAAAGAAGTTTGTATTTGATGCAGGTAGGGGAGGCGCTGAAAACACTGTTTTCTACTGGGGTAGTAAAGCGAAGTGAAATTTTCATCACATCAAAGCTATGGTATGTGTTTGGACTGATTCTTGTCCTCAATTTACCTCACTTTTTATGAATCAAGTTTTTTTATATACTTGAGAGAACATAATATGGGTTTCATTTATTTATTTAATTTTGATGAAAATAAGAATGTAGATGCAAGAAAGATAAGCCTCAAATCCCATTTGAGTATGGTACATTTCTCGTCAAGATTAATGCATTGCCTCTGGTTGCCTTGAATTTTTATCCATACAGGATCAGTGACTGTGCACCTGAAGATGTCTCAAAGGCACTGACTAGGACTCTAGAGGACCTGCAGCTTGACTACATTGATTTATATCTTGTATGTTCTTGATTTTAAACCTGCCTCTACAATGATGCTGAAACTGAAGTGAGCTCTTGATGATTGTATGAAATGGGATGATTTTGATATTAAATTATTTTGTCACAGATGCATTGGCCTTTTAGGACAAAGCCAGGTTCACGAGGTTGGGACCCTGAGGTCATGGCTCCCTTATGTCTTCCAGAGACATGGAATGCAATGGAAGGTTTATTTGCCTCTGGTCAGGCACGTGCAATTGGGGTGAGCAACTTTTCAACTAAGAAGCTGCAAGACTTGCTCAGATATGCTAAGATTCCACCAGCAGTTAATCAAGTTGAATGCCACCCTGTCTGGCAGCAACCTGCTCTTCACAATTTGTGCAAGTCTACTGGTGTTCATCTCACAGTATTACTCTGACTGATCGAAATGATCTCTTCTGGTCCTGTATTAATGCGTTTGAGTCTCTGTTGCTTGTATTTTGTTAATAACAAATGCTTCCTTACAGGCATATTCTCCTTTGGGCTCTCCTGGGTCATGGGTAAAGGGGGAAATCTTGAAGGAACCAGTGTTGATTGAAATTGCTGAAAAACTTCACAAGTCTCCTGCACAAGTGGCTTTACGCTGGGGACTCCAAAGTGGTCATAGTGTTCTTCCAAAGAGTGTAAATGAATCTAGGATCAAAGAGAACCTTAGCTTATTTGATTGGTGCATCCCCCCAGAGCTCTTCTTAAAATTCTCACAGATTCACCAGGTTGGAATTCCTTTGAAAACATACAAATTAATCATTCTTGGGGACATGTTTATATTTAACTTTTCTGATCAGTTTATTTATTTCTTTGTTGTCTGATGCAGCAAAGGTTACTTCGAGGGGACTTCGCAGTCCATGATACTTGTAGTCCTTATAAAAGTCTTGAGGAATTGTGGGATGGAGAAATATGAAAGGCAAATTATTTCTCATGCTCTCTAGAAGAAGCTCAGGATGTAATTTGACATTGAATTCTAATTGCCTAACACAAATTGAAGGAATGTCTTTCTTCTATCAACATTTATCTTGCCCAAGACAATCACCCCTCTTCCTAGGGGTTTTATGTGAATCTCCATATATGAACAGAAGAAAAATTGACTCAATCTTTATTTGGTTATGAGACCTTCAATAATCTTTTCCTTTTATCTATGAATTAGTTGTTTTATTGGAAGAAAAACAATCAGAAACAACATAGCATAACAAACAGAAACAACTGCAACAAACTTGCAGTTGATTATAAAAGCAGACTGCTACAACTAGAGAAAACTAAACACAGCATAAAATAACATTTATTACCTAGGTCTGGTGAGTTCTACTTGGTGCATTTCATTTTGCTTCAAGTACACTTCAACCTTTCTCCTCTTATACAATCTCGATAAATTATTTCAAGGAAATTTTTATGGCACTTCTAATACAAATTTCATTTAAATAATTTACCAGACTCTAAAGCTAAAATTATAACTGGAAACAAAAGGTCTCGTCTTTCTATATATTGATGGCAGAAGACACAGTTTGGATTACCAACTTATGCCAATTGTAGTAATCTTAATCTACCTCTGATTATCATCTATTACAATTTTTTCTAGCCAGTAAAAGATGTGATTTGGGATATTGGTAAGATTTACCGTTGAACAGTATGTTTTCTGCTTTTTTAAATGGCTTCCAAAATCCAGAGTGAAGAGAACATTTGTATTGGCAATTTTTAATTGTAGCCCTGTATATAAACCTTATCACCACCCTAGCATTTGGCTTGCATTTTGACCAGCATATTAGATTTGGCACATGGTTAATTGCAAACACCACCACTTGCTTTGGCAGTAATCAAAACTTCCAACACCTGCTAACACTGATCTAACACGGCTCCATATCAAATGTGTGTACAATTGGTTTCCCAGATAATATCTAGCTAAAGGAAGATATTACTCCCATCTTCAATCTGAAATTTTATTGAGGGTGGAGCTGACTTTCAAATTCATAATTGCCATGGCTTGAATTTACTGCCTACATCATCAGGTTCATGGCATTCCTCATCAGTTATCTCAATCCAGAAGCAAAAAATGCTTGAAACCGCTGCAATTCTTGTGATGTCAGAGGGGAAAAACCCATAATAAGAGTGAAATCATGTTAATGGGATTGAGTATACAGTTGGCTTTTGTAGGTCTAAATTCAGCTGATCTGAGAAGTTCAAGCAACATGTAACTCCACTCATAGTTGCTGATAACAAAGGACAGAAGATAGATAACTCTTTTTTTTTTTTAAAAAAAAAAAGACCAAATTAAATTATGAGTAGCTAAGAAAGAAAAAGAAAATGGTAACATTAACAGCTGCTCCATATTCTTATGAGGGAATCGGATAGTTATTACTTATTAACTCATAATCTGTGGTGGTTAGAAATCCTCAAGAAAAGAAGAATAGATTGATATTACAATATGAATCTTAAGCCCCTCAATGTTTCTGTGATCAGCAACTTACTGAAAGCATGAAATAGTGGGTGTGAGAGTCCTGAAGCACATGACATAAAATACATCACTGCCAAGGACAATACACCCATCAGCATTCTGTTAGCCCAAGGTTTCTTATTAGCACTTATTTTATGATGATTACAAACATTACTTTATCATTAGCAAAGATTGCTTACACTTGATCCTAATTAAAGACTATTCTGCAGATTTATCAAAGCATTAAAGCTGAAATTCTCAAAGATAAGCAAGCTGATGAATTGACTCATGAATGCAAGATGAGCTGGCTCATACTGGAAACCCATAAACACTTTGTTGCACTCTATTTTTGGTCCCAAGCTGCAAAATGATTCTAGAAGGATTTCTAAGCCTCCAAACCGTTAGAATATCCTCCAAGATGTTGGGATAGTACTAAACAAAAAGGGAAGGACAGACACAAAAGAAAAAAAGGACATTACGCACTCACTAGCTAGAATTTGAGCATTTGTATTGCTGGTACAGTACTGTAACGTCTTTTTTTGCTGCAACGTTCAAATCTGAGGCTGCCTACAAAAGCCATGCATTTCAGAGAATTCCACACACAGAGCAAATCATCTTTAGTGACATCATTCTCTGAAAAACATCATTCCATTGTATTTGAACTTATCATTGTATATCCAACTCTTTGTGAGAGAGTTTTTACTCTGTTTTCTTGTAAAGCCCTTTGAGGGTGTGTTGTTTCATAGCTTGGAGAGGCTAGGGTTGATCAAAACTACTCATATCTAACTTGGAGCGGCTAAGGTGGATCAAAACTACTTGTATCTAGCTTGGAGAGGCTAGGGTGGATCAAAGAACACTTGGTTGATAGTGAAAAATCTCAGTTTTGCTGAGGACTGGATGTAGGTTCCACATTGGGCCGAACCAGTATAAATTCTGTTGTGCAAGCTCTTTCTTAACCCTATATTTACTGCATTTGTGTGTGAATGTTTATTTGTTGATGTTCAAACTTGTATGTACATGCTCTGTTTAAGTTTCAAATTTTGACTTAGATAAGCCAGCTTATCTCTACTGTTTTGAGTTTTTTGTGTGTTGCAGAAGATTTCATTTTTGGTAACACTTGATTCAACCCCCCTTCTCAAGTGATTTTTTACTATCACATTCTTCACCAACTGAACAAGAATCTGGTGTTGTAAAAAACAGTGTTGGACACATAAGGAGCTGAAAAGACAGAGAATGAATGCACCATTTGATCCTCTCTGATCTTCAAAATGAGCAGAGTTCCCATTATCATCAGTTCCACCACCAATGGAACCCAAAATCTTTCAAGGGATACCACCTAGCATAAGAACATTTGCAAAAGTTTTCCTTTTTCAATTTATAAGAACAAAGATTTTTTATAAAAAAATACTCTGCTTGTAAAAATAAAAATCATTTATTTATTTATCCTATAATGCTAAAACTTGTTGTGGTGTTTATTGTCTTCATTGAACTATCAATTTAGCAACTAAACGCTTTATGGTAAATCAATCAACTGAGTAAACTTTTATTATTGTCAGTTTAGAACTTCAATTTTGTTAAAAAAAATTTAGAGTCAATTATCATTTTAGGACTTAAACTTTTTGTAATAAACTAATCAAGGGATTAAATTTTTATTATTATCAATTACGGATTTCAACTTTTCCAAAATATATTTTTATTAAACAGAAAATGTTGAAATTACAAAATAATCCAACTTGACATATCAAGACAATCTGTAACATGAGCATAACATTTGGCATTATGACTTAAATTTTCTTTTTTAATTGATGTTTATTACTAAAAAAATTTATTGAATTTAATCCCTCAATTGGTAAGTTTTAAAGTTGAGGTCCCTAATTAATTATCACACTAAAGATGAGATTCTTGTACAACATCTTTTTAAAAATATTTTTATTAATCAAAAAATATTGAAAAGACAAAAATATCAAACTTCACATATTAAAACAAGTTATAACATGAAAAAATACTTGTCATTTATAACCTAAAAGTTTTTTTTAAATGATATCTTTTACTTGAATATTCTTCTATTGAATTTAAGTCCTCAATTGATAAGTTTTGAAATTTAAGGCCTTAATTGGTTATCATATATTGTTATACAATTCTTTTCTGAGTCTTTGTTCATCATAATATACATGATTTTAGTTTGAAAATTAGATTTAGTATGTATATAATATATATTTTCTTAAAATTTAAAAGAATTAATTCTGAAAGAAAGGATGCTATAAGAATTAATTCATATTTGGGTATGTTATTAAAAAAGGTATTTTACAAAAAAATATTTATTTGAATAGCGTTAAAATAAAATTCATCTTTTAACATATTACGAAGGTGTATTACTGTAATAATAGTTAGCATAGAAAAAATTATACTTTAGAGCCATCCATTGTTCATTTTTGGTAATTTAATTAGTGAATAATGAAAGTATATTAATATTTTTTAAAAAGAAATTAATTATGATGGGCATGAAGGAATGGATAGAAGCTTACCACACTTAAACGTTATACCTTTAATAATGATCATATCCTACAAATCAATCATTATTTTCATTAAGGATTGGCAAGAAATGACAAGGTACACTAGTAAGTTCAGTGCAACACCTAAAGAGGATCTGTCTTTTTATGGCAAAACAAAGTGAAACATTGCAGTGCCATTTCCCAATGGCATTAAGCCTAATTAGTCGTCATATACAGTAGCAGTTGTTTTACCCAACATGCTTCTTATGGCATCATGTGATCACGTTTCTATTTTTCTCAGGAAAAGTCATACATGCATTCACGGTTTCCCATCTCCCTCTCAAGAAAAGTCAAACATGCATTTACCATAGTTTTATCACCTTCAAGTTCTGCTAAAGAAAATGAGAATGAATGAGAAAGCAAGGAAACTGATGACAATGTTTAGCAATATACAGAAACTAAATAAATGTAGCCTCAACTATGATAGTATAATTCAGTAAAAGGATGAGTGTTGGTTTGCAGATAATGACGTGGATAGTACCATCTGTATAAGAATCCTTAAGTGACACCATTGCTTTTCTGGGGCATGTTCATGATTATTGATAATACATGTTAGATTCTCTAGAAGAATAGTAAGTGTATTAATTAATCAACTTCACGACGATGTACTGCTTCAGATTACCTGTGCCAATATATTTCTAGTTGTCACTGCATTGCTATGTTACAATCTCAAGCAGTACTATATCAAAGAGCAACAAAGCACATAGTCAAATAATATCATTCATAGAATTATTTTCTCCCCCTGAACATGCTCCAGGTAAGAAAAAAAATCTGGAAAGGGGTAAATGATAATTAAATATTATACAGTACCAGCATCACAGCAGCATCTGTATATTAAAATAGAACAGAAAAAAGCTGCTGGTTTGATGAGGTGAACAACAATAATCCATAGTAGCTTGAACTAGTCCTTAGCTGCAAAGCTATGCTTTTAGTGGTAGTTCCTTGTGAGTATAACTGACTCCTCGATCACCATCTACCACCTGCCCACTCCCTCTCAATATCCTGCATTATATTGTATTATTTAGACTAGCTTAACTTAACCATAATATAGAAAAATGGATGAAGACATGGTCTTGAAACAGTACAGCATTAAATTACCAGAAAGGACTTCTTGTATATGAGGATAAGATGGGAAGACATGAAAGAAAAAAAAAAAACTTCCAGAAATGTGTGCATGATTGAGAAAGTAAAAATAGCATAGCATAGAACATAAAGCAGATACACAAAAAAAAGTACAAGCACAACTATTTGCAAATTCATCAATAATTGCAAATGTTTGATCAGTTGATGTTGTATTTTCTTTAATAGAACAAAAACCAAGAGACAGACATTGCAGAATTCCATACCATCTATTTGTTAACAACCCCTCAACTCCTACAGGACCTCGGGCATGAATTCGGCTTGTACTTATTCCAACCTGATCAACAATTAATAAAACCAAGAACAGTTGAGAAAATAAAAATAACCATGCTGCTATTACAATATGCTTTATGGAAGATACAGTACCTCTGCACCAAGCCCAAAGCGTGCTCCATCACAAAACCGTGTACTTGCATTGTGGAATACAGCAGCACTATTTGAGCATCAGGCAAAAATGCATATTCCACGATCAGCAACATCAAGTCAGGAACAAGATTTATTCAAACACATTGAAGCATGAATTCTATGTAATGTTTAGAAAATTAATTACGTCCAAATGATAGATGGTAAAGTGTCCTCAATGTATGTTCAGACACAAAACTAAGATATTCAAGAAGAAATTCATTCGGGACTAGATGTAAAGGTAGAAATAGAGTGGTGGAGATATGGGGTGACGAAAAATGCATCATGATCCTCTAAAGTGAAGTGTGCACTTTAAAGAGTAAAGTGTGAAGTAATAATTACTAATAAGAAAATCAGCGGAGTGGGTTCTCAAAAATCCATGATTTGTTATACGGATACTTGTACAGAAACAAATAAGCCTTATCCCACTCAATGAGGTTGGTTCTAACACAACATTTTGCTCGGTCATGTATCATGTATTCATGAAGCCCCATGTAACATGAATCCTTCTTATTAGTCTCACACCATGTCCTTTTTTGTCTCCTTCTACCTCTTTTTAAAGTCTGTTATAAAGTTCTCTGCATTAAGGTCCAACTACACATAGCTATTTGATTATTGCATGACATGTCGTCTTAATTCGTTTACATTATACATATAGTAAATCAATAAGCAAACCACGAAAGGTTACAAAAATCATGGTAAGCAAATCATTAAACCAAATAAAGTAATTACAAAAATGGATGGATTGCATCACAATAATTCCCAGCAGTTTACGGATTCCAGAAGATTCTCAGGTCTCATTTGGTTCACTGGAACAATTTTGTGGGAATGAGAATGAAAATGTGGAAGGAACAGAATGGAATGGAATCCATGGTTGGCTGCATAACTAATATAAAACTACACTAGCTGACTCAGAGTCTCATGAGCTGAAAGAGTATAGATATATCAGTCCCAGAGACACAGATTATGCAAGCTTTAAGCAGGACTGCAGGAATTGAAAATGAGATTTAAGAATGTAGTAGTAACAGTGCCACCAGTGTAAAGAAAGTGGGAGCAGAAACTCAGCCCTTAGTTTTCCGAGTTGGAGAAAGATACCAAACAAATGGTTAAATCGAAGATGTTGATAAAGAATTAAAAAGAAGGTAGTTCACTATCCAGTGTTTTTTTTTTTAATCTTTACATTACCAACTTGATGGGATAACTAAAATTATATCAGAATATATAGATGGAACTCAAAAAAAGCATCAAATATGAAGAATTTGATGTTTGGACAAATGTTATACCCAATCTTAATAGTAATGTGTCAAACTTTGGAAAGTGAAGAGGTTAGTGGTTCAGACAAATTACGGCAGGCATTTGAAGTACACTACCATCTTATCATGCTACATTAGCATCTATTGGCAGCAAAGGATCAAACAAGCTTGCTGAAAAAAAATCTAGACTTACCTGTCAACTTGACGTAAGAAAGCTTCAGCAACTTCACAGTCTTCTGTAACAATGCATTCAGTATGAGAACTGCAGAAACAGGATAGGAAGTAATAGACTTTTAGGATAATAATGTTTATGATATAGAAAATCAAAATCAAGATTATGCATTGGAACCCAACATGCCTTCCATGTTGATGTATGTGGTCAATGGCAGCAAATACATCTTCTACAATTTCAACTGTGCAAGCCAGTGAGCTATACTCCTGATGGAAAGAGCTTGTTTGAGCAATATTTATTAAGGCACTGGCTCTTGGTCCACCATATAGTTGAACACCTGCCGATAGATTAATTTACAGCAGCCATGTTATCCCTGTTTATACACGTTTTCCAGTTTGACAGAGTAACAAAGAATGACATGTTTTGCACCACCCATATCCAAGCAATCATTAACAAAAGAAAATTACTACATTTGAACATAATGAAACTAAAATAAATAGAAAATAAAGTATTTTTCAATTTCATCAACTGAAACTGATACCCTCAGAACAAAATGATCACCTTCACTTATTTATGAAAACAGTTTACCTTTTATTCTTGCATATATTACTAACCAAAAACTGAGTTTCCTTTCTCTTAATAAAGAATAAGTCCACAATACGTATTATCCATAAGAGTAACTTTTTTTCCTTCCAAAATCTTGTCTGAGGATAAAATTCCTTTTTCTGTATTATTTTGAATAATCACTTCAAGATCAATCCACAAGACTAATTATCAGGAATTCACTAAAACATACGATTCTAGTTCAGTTTTAGTTTAAATACCAATGTACATTTTTTCCCCTTAACAAGCACATTTTACTGCCAGTTAATTTCTCAAGAAAAGAAAAAACAATCTGACTATAAATGTAAAGAAAAAAGAAACATCAATATCATAAAACTAATACATCAAAATATCTTCCAATTCAGTAAAGTATATTAAGAAGGATTAAAAAATGAAATAAAAGCTCCAATTTGAAAATGCATATTTTGTTCATTATAAATCCATTTGCAACTAAGGCCAAACCTTCACGTTGGAGTTCAACAAGAAGTTCATCAAGTCCACCATTTCTTGACAGATCCTTGTGTACAAGAAGGGTTTCCTAAGAACATCAGGGCACAAAATTTTAATGAGCACAGTCCATAGATTCAATTCACATCATGCATGGCAACTGAGGAAAACCCAAAAGGAGAGATGGATGTAGAACATATTAGTGGGGGAATTCCGAGGTGTAAACTGTAATTACCATTGCATTGCAGGCTGCAGGATAATCAGTCTTTGCATCCCTAACAATCTGTTTTGCCATGTCAATATTAGCTGACTTGTCAACATATACATGACAAATTCCATCTGCATGACAAAAATAACAGTTTAATAAAATCCTAGTTTCTAACCACAAATAGGAAATTTATATGTATATATTACCAGCATGACCAAGAACAGGAATCTTTGTTGAATCCTTGATTTGAGAAACAAGCTTATTACTGCCTCTGGGGACGACAAGATCTATCACATCATCAAGCTGTGGCAGAGTATTATTAGTTGAAAATCATCTCATACAAATAATTGTTAGGGGTTTTACTTGTAGTATGCACCTTAAGAAGATCTGGAATTTCTTCTCTTGAAGTTACAAGCCCAATAAGTTTGTCACCAACTGTATCTGGCATGACTGAAGTAATGACCTACAATAATGAAGAAATATGAAAGATGGAAACATATTTAAACTAAAATCATGACAAAGAAACAAAATTCAATTCTGATTCAGATTAATCCAATAAAACAACAGCCTCTACTAAAAAAAGTAGACAAACCTTGTGTAAGACTGCATTTGTTCGTTTGGCTTCCTTTCCTCCTTTAAGCAGTAAACCATTCCCACTTCGAATTGCCAATGCAGCTATCTGTTAATACATTTCAACAAACATCTTCAAGATTAATTTTCAAAGTGACTAAAGAAATTCACACAACTTACTTGATCTGTAAAAGTACACTCAGAATACTTGATCTTTGACATTCACAGCAGTTTATTGAAGATGGAGGATGGATAAGAAGGAATAGGTATCTTATCCTAACCTGAACAAGGACATCAGGCCGAGACTCAAATATAACCAAGAGGACACCCAAAGGACATGATATTTTCTCCAGGATGAGTTTATCTGCTAGCTGGACACAAAGAGCACTCATCAGAACTGTCAAAATGAGTGTTGAACAGTAGGAATGGATGCAACTTTTAATAACATTATTCATTTTTTTGTTCAAAGCAGTGGCAACATTGTTTTTCTAGATCATGATCATTGAACATATGTTACAAAAATCATTCCAGAATTTGTTATTGAATAATGCAAAAGTCAAATATTGGAAACATCTTACATACTTTAAACAAGTAAAACGTGAAAACTGTTGAATATTTCTATATCACACAGCCAATTACACATTACTTATCAACTGGTTAATGACATAATTATATACGGGTTTTGACCTCAGTTCTCTTTAAAATCTGACCAATCGGTTCTTCTATGTCTGCCAGCATGCGTACAGACTTTACAAGACTAGAGATCTGAAAAAACAAAAATCAAGGTCAGACAAAAACATGCTCAAAGAGAAAACTTCACAAAAACATACTTCGGAAAGTGAGAAGTCGGTGTTTTTTGGACAGAGACAACAACAGAAAGCTGGGCAAGTTATCTTTCAGTATTATACTTCAGTATGTAACCAATTAAGTTCTTGCCTTCTCAGGCTTCAGAGATAAACGTGATATCAGTGATTTCTCATATCCAGCCACCTCTGCATCAGCAACATCAGCCCCATTCTCTAGCCTTATCATATTTTCATTTTTCTCTAATGCATCAGCCATTGCCAGCAATATTTTCCTCCTTTCTTCAGAATTTAGGACCTGACACCAAAAAAATCAATATAATACAAAAGAGACTACCTACTTGAGTTCATTGTGTTGGGAATAACCAAAAAAGAATGAGTGGAAGACTAGAAGGTAAATTTCTACATATAGAGTTTATATTCATGAAAGTAGATCAGGCCTTTCACGCTCATAAATATATAACTGTATTTACCTTAAGTCCCCTAGAACTATCACGTGCTGCAACTGCCATTTCATGCGCACTCACTTCCTTTATGGTGGTCCACAAATGTGCATCTTTATGAAAGACAGTACCAATTCTTTCTCCTTGAAGCACTCGTATGATGTTGTCAGTAGCATAGCCACTTCAAAGGAGGTTGAAACACAATTCGAAGTCAAGTCAGTAAAAATACAAAAGCCATATGTATACTTATACTTATGTTATACATACATGTATTTTTCACAAATTAAAAAATGAATAACAGTAAAGATAATAAAATAATCAATATTGCTCACTACAGAAATCCGAATCTATTTTCATGACTTGAACTGTTTTCAAGATAATAGAAACTTATAGTAATTATCAACTGTTGTAAGAAGAAAAATGTCATCTCTCCTTTTGTTTTTTGTTTTCCTAGCATGACATGCACAATGAGCTACTTATGATAACATGATAGAAATGAGCATAATATTCATTTCAAACTGATGAGGACCATCAGATAGAATTCTCTACCCTAACTCACGGCATGTTTGGTACACGACATAGTGAATGGAATGGGTTAGAATGGAATGGTCATTCCTAGTCCACAGTTTGGTAGCCTTAGGAATGGACTGGCTTTCCCAGTGCATTGTTTGGTACATCAAATCAAAGTAGAATGGAATCAAAGTTGATCTCAATGACATAAATGCTTCTCATGAGAAAAACAAAAAAAGTTTAAATTTTCTCATATATATCTTATATATGTAATATGAATTACATTCTTAGGAGCAATTTTCAAGTTTAATTTTCTTACCACTTGATAATAGAAAATGTTGTTGCTAAAAGAAAAAGAGCAAACACTGTTTTATACTTTTATTTATGAGAAAAAATTGAAGTGTGTACGAATTAAATAAGGGTAATAGTTGTCATTTTGTAAAAATTAATGAGAGTATGTTGGGAAAAGAAAATTTTAAATCTCATTCTATGGATCATGGAATCCCAATCCAACCTCTCTAGGAGGGAATGAGATTTCATGCTTCATTCCTTGTTAGCAAGAATGAGGCTTGGAATGGAATGCATTTGTTGCAAACAAACATGGGATTCTTTTATAGCATAGAATGAGTATGGAATGGAATCACCATTTCTGCATAACAAACATGATATTAGTGGAACATCTACATGGCATCGTCAGGCCAACTGATATCGATAACCAGCTTTAAATGATGTTTTTGAAAAAGGAAAGTACACACCCCTCGATGCAGTTTCACAACCAGGAAAAAATAATATTCCTTTACAAACCAGTTCATAAGAGAATCTCATTCATTCCATTTTATTCCTGGTACTTTATCCTCAACTATACGATCGGGGATGACTCCCTCCAATAGTCAAACCAAAAATTAATTAATTAAAACAATCTCTCTCTGGGTATGTTGATCCAAAAGGGGGGGGGTTGGGAAAGTTATCTTCAGCACTAACATTTTTCTATGTCAGTAAAAATACAGCAAAATATAGAAGGTACCTAGTAATAACCACTGGGGTGCCAGCATAAGCAGAACAAACAGCAGCATTAACTTTAGCAGTCATACCCCCTCTGCCCAATCTTGACTTGTCTCCAAAAGTAATTTCTTCTTGATGTTTTTCTTTTACATATGTATGAATTAGCTTTGAGGTTGGGTCAGATGGAGGACCACTATAAAGGCCCTCAACATCACTCAATAACACAAGGAGGTCAGCTTTAAGTTCCAGAGCCAATAGACCAGCCAAACTGTCATTATCCCAGAAAATACCAGTAGAATCCTGCAGACAGTGCTTACAATTAAAGATAATTACTTGTCATAAAGCCAAGAAAATCAAACTAATAAATTGTTGATATAAAAAAAGTAAGTTTTGACAAAGGCAAATTAAGAACAGATAGCAATCAGAAGCATAATTAAAAGTTTTAAAATATATATATATAGGGTTAATTCAAATGAAATAGTGTAAGGAAAATCAGCATACCTCATACGGTGCCTTCCTAGTACTAACAGCATCATTTTCATTGAAAATGGGGATAACCCTTAAATCTAATAACGAGTTCACAGTGTCCGACAGTTGTTTTCTGAAAGCTGCATCCCTAAAAAATCCATCATTCACAAGAAGTTGGGATGAAGTCACATCAAGCTGCACCAGGCAAATCACATATCAGCATCAATATGGAGGAAATAATAAAACACCTGTAAATGTGTTAAGGCAAAATACACATATATTGGATTGGGGACATATTGAATAAGCAACTAAATTTAGTTGGCACCTGGCTAAACATGGTATCATAGAGAGCCATGAGACTACTCTGCCCAACAGCTGCACATGCTTTTCCATCAAATTCACTTTGTGGCTTTTGAAGATCAGAAAAACTGCACAAGTAAACCCATTATTTCAGGCTCATCATTTTCTTCCTCTATCTCTTAAACTCTACCTCATATTAAATAGAAACATGAAAAAATTTGCAGTGACTCCTTCAATCCGATGCTGGTCTAATCCTGATTAAACAATTGGGATAAAAAGAACATAACTACAAAAGGGAAGCATGCTAGGAGTGGGCGATGAAAACCTTGAATTACTTACAGAAACACAATGTTTTTAGCAATGTAACACATCATTTCTGTTCTGTTTGATATAAGAACACAAATCAATAATTAAGACAGATTTTTTTTTTCTTTCATTAAATATTGCATGAAAAACTCATTTTTTAGGAACATCACCAACAACTTAAGCTTTTAATATTTTTTTAGTTACAAATTGATGTAATGAAAGTTTGAACAAGTTATTAGTTGAAAATTTGATGCATGTCAATGGAAAATATATAGTTACTATAGCAAAAGAGAAATTACAAACACCTGCTATTAGCCAATCTGCGATATCTTAGTCTTTGACGGCCAACACCAACAGCGCCTGAAGTCACCAATATAACCTCATATCCTTTAGTATTTAGTTCTTTAAGCTGCAGGAATTTGATTGGAAAGATAGCTTTCAGTCACAACAAAAATTACATGACCAGTGAAGAATATCTAACACACATGTAAGTCCAGTAGCCATTCAACAGGACAAGTTCAAAGCAGGATAAGGATTTAGAACTGCCTCCCCCTATTCATCACCTTCCTTTATTTATTTGTTTTAATTTTCTTCTTCTTCTTCTTCCTCTTTTTCCTTCATCATTTATCTTTGGTTCCCTTCTAGTAGATGTCAATGGGTATGAGTATGTGGTAACCAACCAGTATACCGTTTTAGGGTTTAGATATGGATTTAACAATGACAATGCATTTTATTTTTATTGGGGCTCAGATTTGGATGCAGTTGCTGCAAAGTTCCACCCAAACCTATCCCTTTTACATCCCCACCTTCTCCCATGCACCTAGTTTTAGAAAGGGGAAAAAAAAAGGCAGTCTTTTAAGTCCTGGACTGAATTTTTTTGTAACTTGTGTACCTGCTCGCAGAGAGCTCCAAGTCTTCCCAATGCTAATCTTCCATCACTTCGAGTAACCACAGCTGTTCCAACCTTCAAGTATGAGAAAATAAATGAATGGGTTAATTGCTGAGCAGGAACAAAAAATACATTATTCAACACAGGAACAATGACATCACCGCTAAGACACTAACACAAAGAAAGTAAACTATCCAAGCCACTAGGGGTAGGCTAGCGGTGAGGGGTTAGGATAATTTGCACGAGTTCATAAGTTCAAACCTATGTTCCGCTATTATAAAAAAAAAAAATTTTAAAAGTAATGAATCCATGCAAAAGGGGACATAAAAAAATCCAAGGAAATACAATTAGAGAACCATTTTTAAGCTCAAATTAACATCTAGTGCATCATTGATTCATAAGAGTGACAATTAACCGTTTTCCTTGTTCATCTTTTTTGTAATTAATACAACATTTAAAATTGTCAAACCATATATAGTAAACCCAAAGAAAAAAAAAAATCATATCATCAAATCCATAATAAACTATTATGCTCACATCGCTTTCTTCCCATCCACATATCACATCGATCCCCATAGTTTTCAACTAAAAACCACAGAAAAACACTGTCGCCTCTTCGTAACACAACAGATTTTATAACAAAACAAAACAGACAACAACAAAAAAAGGAACAGCCTCAATCAAAATACAACAGAACAGAGAGCTCATGCATGTTGTTATAATAAAAACGAGAGACCTTGACCACAACACGCTTGGCACTCCTGACAAAAGCTCGAGTACGATCCATGGAGGCAATGCAAACGAAGAGGACCGAGTTGAACGAGTTAGAGAAGTGAGTGAGTGAGCGAGTCCACACTTTGGTAAGTGTTTTGCAAACAAGAAGAGCAGATACATAATAAAACACAACATAGGTATCTTATCTTACGTTAGTTTCGTTGGTGAAAGGTGCCGTTCCAAGAGACGCGGCAAGCATGCCACGTAGTACGAGGCTTTTCCCTTTTTTTTTGGTGGGTCCCACGAAAAGGGGTAATCCAATCACGGATTCTGCTTGAAGAGGACAGAAAATCCGTGATGCTCGCCCACTCACAAACTCGCATTTGGCTACTTCAAGAGGTTCAGGTTCCATATTTTTTATTTTATTTTTATGTTTATTATTATTATTATTATTGAATAAATTATTTGCTAACCATGTTCTACTTGCTTTTTGTTTTTGTTTTTATTTTTTTCCTATTGAATAATTATCTCTCTTCCTCTTTTGTCTCTATCTTATGTTTTCCGTGTGGACCACAGGAACAGGTGTCTCATCAAAATAGTCTCATTCATTGTTTAGAGTTTAATTTTATTTAAGTGTAAATTTACATGTCAGTCATGTTACACTATATCAAAATTAAGCTCTCTTATCTATTATTTTATGAAAGTTATTTTTCAATTTCTTTTTATTATATGCATGTGAAGATACCTGTATCAAAACAAAAATTTATTTATTTATTGTGCAGAGAAGGACCATCACTGGGGTGATGGGCCCTAGAGGACTCTCTAGGGGACCCCACCACAAAAGTTTATTTATCTCGCCGTTTTGTGTCATGTCGTCTGTGGAATTTTATTATTATTTTACATAAGATATCTTGGGTAAACTGCATTATATATTTAAAAAAATTAATTTTCTCTAAGAATTAATTCAAAATTCGAATTCGACTAGTAAGATAAGGAAGTATACCTAGCTAAAAATTCAAATTTGAGTAATCAAAATCTTCTTAACTAGTATACCTATCTTCTTGAGTTATTATATTTCTAACTTAAATAAATATGGTTTTAAGACTTTTAAGGGTTTTCTTTTTTTACAATAAAAGTATCATCAACTTTTGCATCAAACTAAATCTCTCTTTAATAGTATGTTTGGATTAATTTTTTTTATTTTAAAATAACTTATAATTAAAATATCTAAAAAAGAAATTTTGAAAAAAAAATTATTTTTAAGTGTAAAATAATCAAAAACAAACATGCACTAATCTATTTTAAAGGCACACATGTCATCTCAGCCTAGTTTATTAAGATTTTAGTCCTTGTATATTTTTATTATGTGTTGATTTTATATTTATTTTTTAATTTAATTTTAATTTATTATCAATATAAAAAAAATTATACTGTCTTCTAATTATGTATTAGTTAATCATTAAAAGAATTTAACTATTATAACATTTATTTTAAAAATTTATATAATTAAATAATAATATTAAAAAAATTTATATTGAAAGTCGAACAAAATTAAACTCTTAATTTATCAATTACATTTAATATTGTCTTTATATATGGTGATATTCTATTTAAATTATTTCATTAAATGATGATGTTTTAGTGGATCATAATAAAAGAAATTGAAAAAGTAAGGAATAGAATAAAAAACTTGATTAAACCTTTTTAAAAATATTGTTTTACATCTTGTTCATAATTTTTTTTAAATATTTTTATACAATATTTTAAATAAATTACACAAGGCTGTACTGAAGTAGATATGTCTAGAAAAAAAATTAATATGAAAAATTGTCAAAAACAATTAGAGTAGGGAACTTCAATATAACGTTTTAAATAAGTTCAATTCGAATAAACTTATAATTAGATATATGGACACGCTTATCAATATGCTATTACTTACTATTATAATACATAATCAATTAGCTGAATTTGACACGTATATGGGATAAAGATTAAAGAGACACCAAACCAAATAATGGAACAGAGTGAGAACTAGTATGAAGCACACATATCATAAAAAAACACAACGACAAATTATATATATATATATATATATATATATATATATATATATATGTGTGTACCGTATACCAACAATCTTGGAATTTGGAAGATTTCAGGAAAACTGATATTTTTTTAATGTAATTTTATATAAATTCAGAAATATATTTAATAATAAAAAGAACGGATTTATAAACAGAAGAGCACTTCAAAATATCAAATCAAATTTGACATTTAACACATATATAATTCAATTGAAAGAAGGAATTTGACTTAATCATAAACCTAAATTCAACTTTGAGTTAAGACTCAACGATTTTCGCAAGGTTCCAAGTTGCAACCTTGCAAATAGTAAATGTAAAATAACAAAAAAAATAAAATAAAATTGGAGAGAGAAAAATCCAAAGACAATAGTGATACTTCACGCCTGTCGTTTTGAAGTATTTTACTTCGCAAACAAAATTATTCATGACTGCTGTACCACCCCTAACTAATTACTACGATCATAATAATAATAATAATAATAATATATAACTATATTTATAAATAGTAAATGAAAATTTAAAAATATAATAATACATGACTATATTTACAAATAATAAATGCAAAATTAAAAATATATAATATTATAAAAAGAAAATTACAGTACAAGTGTTCAAAAGCCTTTAGTTCAAGTAGTAACTGCTTGATCCCGGATCAAATTATTACCGGCCAATTTTCCTGAGCTTTAAGTGATAGACCTCTTTTATAAAAAGAAAATGCGAAACAAATGAGTCTAAAAACTCCTGTATTGGGAGCAGAATTTAGACTCAACCATTTTCAAAAGGTTCCAACTTCCAACGATTGCAAATAGTAAATGCAAAATAGAAAAGAAAAAAAATATATATATATATATATAGGAGAGAGAGAAATGGAAGATTATTGTGATAATCATGTATGTCGTTCTTAAGTACTATTTTACTTCTCAAACTAAATAATACAAATGCAAGATAGAAAAAAAAAATGTAGAGAGAAAAATGCGAGACAAGAAATCTAAAACCTCTTTTATGGGGAAAAAATCTTGGGAAAAATTTTATGGCAGAATTTAATGAAGAAAGTTCAGAGTTTAATATAAAAATGATGAAATGTTGAAGAAACTCTCAATTCTAATATAAAGTTCAGTTTGCTTAATTTCTGAAGAAAAAAAACACACTGAGAAGAGGAAGCCAAATTTGTGCTGCAAAGCACTGCCACTAACCTTAACGATGAGACGCTTCACCTTCTTCACAAAAGCTCGAGAAGGATCCATGGTAGCCAAATCTGCAGCCTCAGAGGGCGAGTTTAAGTGAGTTAGCCCGTTCGAGTGAGGCAACTTAGGTGAGTCGCTGAGAAACAAGTTAAGGCCATTTTTCAAAGGTTCCATCACTTCTGTTCTGTGGGAGATGAAGATGAATAAGGCCACTGAGATGAACTTCCCACTTCCAAGGATAAGGTCTTTTAAAGCACTGGGTTTGGAAAAAAAATTAATTTTTTTAAAAATTTGTTTGAAAGGATTAAATAAAAAATAACAAAAATATTTATTTTAAATAATTAAGAAAATGTAACCATTTAATACATCTTTCGTTTTTCTTATTTGTAGTTTTAGAAAATTTATTTTGTTTCATTTTATTCGTTATTTTATAAAATTAAGAAAATATTAATTTTTTTCCTAATTTTATCCTCAATTATTTTAATAAAGTGAGAAATAACTAGTATGGTAATACAATTTTATATATTTTAACAAAAAATGTAATTTAGTCAAATCTAAATATTCTTTTTAAAATTTAAATTTATTTAATAATTTTCTTAATTCTTCTACAATTATATTAAATAAGCAAATAATAAAAAATAAAAAGAGTATTGTTAACGAAATACATTAAATATTTTTTAAACAGTATCTTAAAGGTATTTTTTATGAGAATATTTTGAAATTAATTCTTATGTTATTTAATATTAAATATATAAGATTTTAATTTTAATTTACTTACATTATTATTTAATTTCATGTTATTTTACACTTATAATAAATTAAAGTTAAATTTAATAAATTGTGATTAATAATAATATAATACTTTTCCCTTCAGATAATGAACTTTTCAGGTAAAAAGGTGTATCAATTTTGTAAACCGACTTGGATAAAATTAAACACTTTTTAATGTTTAGCTTTTTTAGGTAAAGCCAGAGCTAATTGCTAATCTACGTAACACTACCCATTAAAGTTAGACAGACACTCTAAAGTCCAAACTTTTTTATGATATGATATGATTTTTCTTTGAAAAATGAGGTTTCGATTTGCCACGTCTTCGTAAAACGACAATCATTGTGAATAGAGTCGTAAATAAGTTATATTCTTAAGATAAAGACATAAATTTGATTTTTAGTATAGGAGATCATTGGAAAAACTTTTTAATCATGATCATATTTAAAATAAATTAATTTTAAAATACTAATAACTTGTGAAAATATTTTTAAAAAACCAAAAAATATCTTGCTGTCTCTAATGGCCTGCAATTCATATATCATGAACGTAGCAACTTCCTAGCATCCCTCTATGTATTCTCACCACGTCAGCATCATCGCATTTGGATTCCCATAAACAAATGATGCAGGAAGAGAGAATTGTTTTTACGGAACTAGATGAAGACAACATTCTTACAATATAATTTTCCTTCACAGTCAACATAAAATTCTTTTACACTAATATTTAATTATATATTATTAAATTATTTAAAAAAATAATTATTATAATAATTATTTACGGAAGACAAAATTACTTTGCACCTATATACATGAAGGTAGGTAATCTAGATGTGGTTAGTTCTATAGTTCAATATTTTAGGAAATGTTATTATGATATGAAATTAGGAAATGTTATTATGATATGAAATCTATTTCAGGTTACATCTTATGTTGGTTGGTACTCTCTTATCTACAAATAGTGTTAACCATATCAATTAATTAGGGGATTTAGACTTATAATTTTTAAGGGACACGTTAAAAATATAAGTGTTTTGTTTTCCCTTGATGTGCTTGGTTAGTGAGAGTGTTTAAACTTTTTTTTGTTTACAAACTCTTGTCAATTTAGGAAATAGTTAGATATTATGACATATTTTGTGATCATATTTAGCACACTATTATTAAATAAGATGTGTATTTACTTGCCCTATATGGTACAAATATTATTTAATATATGTGCATATGATTTTATAGTTTGTGTACCTTTTGTGATATATTAGCATATGATAAATGCTAGATAGTAATTTATCTTGTTTAGTGAAGCATGACGGTAATTTATTTTGCTTAGTAAAGCATGACGATGATTTATCTTGTTTAATGAGACATGACAGAGTTTTCTTGCTCATTTAGAGCATGACATAGTTTTCTTATACAATTGAAGCATGACACAGTTATCTTGTTCAATTAAAGCAAGACAGAGTTTTCTTGCCCAGTTGAGACATGATAATTATCTTGTCTGGTTATAACATGCATGTTTTCTTACTTAATGTAAGCATGAAAGTGATTCTTCCTTATATTGAACCTGACAGTAATTTTTGCTTAAGGAGAGAATGAAAATAATTTTTGTTCATGAAGAGTATGGAAGTGATTTCTCTTACTTATGAAGAGCAAAGTGGTATAAGAGAAATTAGGAGGACCAATATTGGAAAATAGCATAATTTTGATCACAAGTTTGATGCTATTTTTCATGCTACACTATCACATTGACGACTTTGGTCTGTGTTGTTGATGATGTTTGTGATCATAAAAGGTCTTACATTAATAAAGGGTGTAATTACCATTATGGTTCGATGTTGTCGATTGTATTAGGTTGAGTCAAATCTTAAGTGTTGTCTTATAGATCGTTGATTTTAAAAATTGTGGTCACATTTTAAAATTAGTCTTTAACATGAAAGTCATTTTTAAAATTAAAATAACTTTTAAAAATATTTATTTTCAATGAGTATTGCCCAAGTAAAAAAATGTTAGAATATTTTTTTATTGTGGGTTGCATTAATTTATATCAATTTATATATGATTTAATTTCTATCCACTGTCAGTGTAAAGTTTCTTTACACTGTTATCCAGTCATGTGTTACCAAATCATTAAAATAGTTAGATTTTCTAGGTATTTGTTATGATAGTCAACTCTTTTACTGATTTGACAACACATGATTAGATGACAGTATAAAGTTTTTTTACACTGACAGTGAATAAAAATTAAACTCATTTATATAAGAGACAATATGAGACTTTAAGTTACTAATCAATTATCTTAAACTTCTTTCATCTTGTTAGGCCAATGTAACAAATGACTGTTAGTGTAAGCATAATCCTACATATCCATGATAAAAAATAAAAAAAAACTTGACAAATTTAAGACATCACATTATATATAACCTAAGTATTCTCTTCTATCTTTTTTTTTTTTTGGTAGGTTGTATTCTCTTCTATCTAAACATAACATATGCTTTACTTTTACCAAAAAAATAATAATAATAACATATGCTTTACCATTAATGACGTTAAGACTTAAAAAAAGAAAGAGACTTATCCTATGCATACTTCTTAATAATCGTCATGGCGAATGAAACACACACTAAAGTTAATCAGGGCCTCTAAAGTCACCTACCAAATAAAAAAAAAAGAGGCTCTAAAGTCTAAAGTCTAAACTTAGATATGATATGATATGATTTTTCTTTGAAAAATGAGGTTTCAATTTGCCACGCCTTCGTAAAACGACAATAATTGTGAGTATCCACTCACGTGGAATAAAATATATTGCTCTCTGATGGCCTGCGAAGGCTGCGATTCATCTATCATGAACATAGCAACTTCCTAGCATCCCTATTTGACCTTTTATTTTTAATTTTAAAATTAATTATTAAAATATTTTAATATTTAAATTATTATTATTTATATATTACCGTTTTCGTCATATTAAAAAAATTTATTTTTTCTTTAACGTAAGTGATTAACATGATATAAGTTAATGACTTTAACATAATTAGTATGATATAAGTGAATTACTCCAAAATAATTGAGGTTACTCACCTGAAAGTAAAAAATATTTAAAAAATTCTAGCATAATAAAAACGAGAATATATAGTGATTAGTTTAACAAGCAGTGAATTTTAGTAACTAATTTTAAAATCAATAATAAAAAAGTCAAAAAGCCTATATATTTTGACCAGGTCAGCATCATCGCAATTGGGTTCCCATAAACAAATGGTGCTGGAGCCAGGAAAAGAGAAAACATTTACGGAACTAGATGAAGACAATATTCTTACGATATAATTTTCTACACAATCAGTATAAAATTCTTTTACATTAATATTTAATTATATGTTATTAAATTATTAAAAAAATGATTATTAGAATAATTACTTAAGAGTTTTAATTGTTTTAATAATATGTAACACATCTATATAAAAAATTATATTAACAATAAATTTAATTTAATCTCATATTCTTATATGACACTTATTATTGTCTCATAATTTAACTTTTATATTTATTTTTTTTGTTTTGCTAAGTGATCCAGCGTTCTTCAATCACAAAAAGCTTTGCATCTTATTAAGGGAAAAACTAAAATTTTAATCTTAAAGAACTAAAGATTAATTTTATTCTTAAGGGCTAACTATAAAATTATATGAAAACTTTTCAAAAATTTAGAAAAGTCTAAAGGATGGTTTTGAGGGTTTGCGAGCATAGCCCTAACATCTTTTAGCACCGCTACAAGGAGTATCTCAAGCGTCTCTCAACATTATTTTAATTTTTTTAATGATGATTATTTTCAGTATAAATAATAAAATAATAATGACCTATATGTCCCACATAAGAAGTTAATTGATGTGTGCGTGTGTTTATAAGTAAACATTCGAAAATTTTAACTACCATCTCCATCACCCCCATTAAGTAATTTTGTCAAATTCTTTTGATAAAAGAAAAAAACCCTGCACGAATGCATTTGTGAGTCTAATTTGATGTGAGAGCCTTAGGGGTACCTGATGACCCATCTCTTTGAGAGTGGGATTTCAAGTCTCACATAAGAGGTTAATGAATGTGTGGGTGCGTTTATAAGTAGACATTCAAAATTCTAAATACCTCCCATATATAAAACTGACGTAACACTCAAAAGAGTGTATACTTAAGAATTTCAGGCACAAGAGAGTTGTATGGTACTTATAATACCCTTATGACTATAATATTTAAAAGAAATTGTTAATTAAGATTTGTTAACAATTAACTTCATAATAAATGTTTAAAAAATTATTAAATTTAATTAATCATTAATGCATGTTTCACATCTTATCTTATATTTAAATATTAATACCCAATATGAAAACAATAGGTGCAGAATAATGCTCCACAGGACGTGTTTAGCAGCCTATGGTTTTGCAGACTATGGTTTTGGTAGCCACCATGTGTACAGCAGTATGAGGCTAAACGGCAAAAGTCAGCACGGAAGAGAACAAACGACGACGCGTAATCTGTACGTTCCTTTGGAGTCTTTGCGTTTGGTGGCAACCCAGAAGCCACATGGCAAAGAGGTGTCCTTGTCTGGGGTTTCTGTGGGGATGATGTCGTTTTCCCCTGATTCCAGTGGAACACGAAGTTGGCTCTGATTTGCGAATGTTTGTCATGATTATAGTATAGTGTTGCATTATAATTTGAGGACTCCAGAAGCTATCAAATTCACGACCATAAAACCCACATGATGTATGTCTAATATTATTGAACTCAGAATGTGACTCCATGATAAGTTAAAAAAATGTAAAAAAATGTAAAAAAATGCAAATCATTATTGTCCTTGCTTACTAAAATATTAGTAGTATATATATTGATAGAATACAAGCAGTGTTCACGTTTACGTATGTATCTTGCCGGGGTTGTTTTGAATTTGATACATATGATTATAAATTTTTTATTTCATGAATAAATATATAGTATATATTTAAATTGGTTTATTTTATTTTTTAAAATACTTTAATTAAAATATTTTAAAGAGAATGTTTAATTGAAAATTTTCTTTTAAGTGCAAAATAAATAAATTAAAATATACTTATAATCTTATAAAATGTAACATAAATATTTATATTCAAAATTTAATAATTATATGACTCGATTTTAATTTGTTTGTTTGCACATTTGAGTACACTTTTTATTTATAGTTATATACATAATTCAATATTTAGATGTAAGTTATTTTAATTTATTTTAACATGTTAAACGAATTTATAACATAGAAAATTTATATAATTTTTACTCTTTATCTTTTTTTTAGTTTACATTTTTATTAATAATTTTCTAACTCAATTTTAATTATATTTTAATAAATTATCTCTTAAGTGTTTTAAACAAATTAAGCTATATGTCTATAAAAGTGATAGTTAATAGTGTCATTAATTGATTTTCAAAGCAAATTTGCATTTAATTTGATAGTTAATAGTTAACAGTTATTATTAATTGCATCTCAAATTAATTTTATATGTGTATATATATATATATATATTTTGGTTCGGGAACCAGCTACCCACGTAGTGTTCTAATGCTTTTAATAAAAGACTAATTTGTGCTCGTTCGTAGATGTTTGGACTGGCCAAAGCAAGGTTTTACACTCGAGCGAAATCGATCCTACTACCAACAGGTCGACTCCCCCAAATGTCTTAGTGTTCTACTACCAGGCCAAGAAAACTTGGTTGTATGTGTATATATAAACATAGATTGTGGTTAAGTTTAATTTTAATACACTTTTGGGGCTTTACATTATTATTTAATATATTTTTATTATATTATTAAAAAAATTTAAATTTTCAAATAAAATTGTCAGCACATATCGACTTATTTTGACCTACCCCAACCACATGAACGTGAAAAGGGATTACCTCATTTAACATGTGAGTTGAAATTAGGGGCGTCAATTTTTATCTGTGTGTGGGGATTTCTGTGGGGACGGATTTCTGTAGGGACTGTCTCATTTGGGGTCCCGCGAGCTAGGAAATTTCTCTCGCGGGGACGGAGATGAGGGACAAAATCTCTTCGAAAGTGATTCGGGAACGGGGCCGTTTCCCTTCCCCCTCTGAGTAGATTACATATATACCCCTTATTATGTGTACTATATATCATAAATACTAATAATATTTTGGTCTTTTCATTTATTTCTATTTAATTTGAATATTGTGATTGTATTATTTAAGTTTGAACATGTTATGATTTAACTTTAAATTTAATAATTTAATTTTATATAATTTTTTTAAAATTTTATTAAATTTTAGTTTGTAATATTTTAATTTTTTTTATAAATTTTTAAGGTCCCATAAAAATCTTCAAAGATAGGAACAAGAGAGAAAAACTTCCCAAAACAAGAATCAGACACGAAGACAAAAAAAAATATATGGAGGGCAGGGACCCGCCCCAGCCTCGCCTCGCCCTGCCGCCCCACCTTAGTTGAATTTTTTTGGAAAAATGACCTTTTAGTTCAGCTTGACAAAGATAATATCAATTTGACTCGCTTTAAAAATTAACTAAGTATTCAATTACATTAATCAATAATTTACATACGGTTAATCAATAATTTATCTTCATTTTGATACTTGATATGTGATTAATTATATATAAATTATTAGTTAATATAATTAGATATTTAATTATTTTTTAAAATAAACCAAATTGATATTATTTTTATCAAACTGTCCTAAAATGTCATTTTTTCAATTTTTTTTAACTCAGCCAATTCACCATGTGTTGCGAGCTAAAAGTATTGGCCCGCCTAGATGAAAAAAACATAAATTATAAATTATAAATATTTTAAAAACTTAATAAATAATTAAATAAATTGTCAAATATCCAAACAAATTAAAGCAATGTTAAAAAAAATAAAAATAAATAAATTGATAACTAATGTGGTACAAATGATAAATACTTAAGTCCCTTGAGTATGAGATTAGAAATTTAATTTCTGATCTATGTATATAAAAAAATATCTATTATAAAAAATTAACCACTTAAATAAATCTCAATATTTCAAAAATAAATCTATGCATTCACGCACAGGTAACGTGAAAAACCTGAAAAAAAAAAATTGACTGGTGGAACGGACAAACCTGTCCCAAAAGCGAACGTACTAAACTGACTTGTTCAACTCATCTTGACACTATATTCAGTGACACTTACTGTTGTAGTCACTGAGCTACAGTTTTGGGGCAGTGTAGGCTTTTCCAATTGATATTGAAATTACATAACAATTTTTCTCCTAAAGTGACGGGACTCTGTCGGGTGCTTTTGCACATTGTCAAAAGAATCGTTCTAAGTTCATGTCTTTGTATCCACTGGAGATTTTGTGATTCATGAACGATAAGACTGACATACTAATAAACAAAACAAGAGAGTAAAATGATGTTAATGTGAATGCTCATTGCACTCAATATGTCCAATTTAAAATAGGACAAGAGACTCGTTTTTCCAATGCTTCTTGGGGGTTTGTTTCTTGTACATATCTTCCGTCATATTTTTTCATTTTTCTAATTAAATATTAATAATTTCAAAAAAATTTCGCTTAATTGGTAATAAACTCTCACTAGCTGTTTACTTTTCTTACTAAGTTATCAACATTTAATTAGAGATATAAAAAAATAGATAGGAGATTTGATTCCTATTCTCCAAGGGTCTCTTAGAAAGAAGTTGTGTATTTAGAAAGTTTAGAATATCATGCTACTTAACTACCCCCAGCTCGCATCAACTAAAATTCCCTTAATAAGATGAGTCCTTAGCTTTGATTATAAAAACACTTACTATCTATTGTAATTTGAGCAACCCAAAATAGTTTGACCAGATTGAACTACGCCTAATAATAAATAACCATTTTTATTCAATATAATCATCAAGTTAATCCAATGAGTTCAATCTTGTGTTGGCAAATATGTCAAGTATAGTCCGGTGAGAGAAACAGGTTAATAACAGCACTACTATACTACATTGCATTTTCCCACTAAAACTAGTCTAAAAAACCGGATTAATAAATCCTCAACAAATATAAGAGAGAGAAACACAGAACATCAATTGCCCATTGCAATAGAAATATAAGAATTATTAAAGGGAAAAAACTAGAATTGATAGGGAAAATAAAATTAAAAGAAATGAAAGGGTACCTGAACAATAAGGAGGAGAGAGAGGTGCTTTTTTTAGGGCTATTAAATGAGTTGAGACAAAAGTGAGTCAAGACTGACGGATTAACTTCGTTTAAGGCGAGCTTATGGGCTTAAATGGGTTGCCCATTTAATTTTATTATTTTTTAACTTCAAATATGTAATGTAACATTAATCAAATGTAGGAGTGGAAATAGGTTAGACTTTACCCTAACTAGGCTTAGCTGTTATAAAAAACAATGGTCTTAACTTGACCAGTTACTTATTATAGGCTTTTTTTTTAGTCTTGCCTGACCTTTTTATGAAAACTTAAAAGTCTGGCCTGGCCTGAAAGCCTATTTAAAAGCCTATATTGCAGAAAGGCTTTCGAATAAGTCAAGAGGCTCAAATTTTATAAGTTTCAAATATACATAACCTTTAACAAAATTATTGTATTGTGTATAAAATAAATAAACTATATTAATACATAACTATTAAATCATAAAAGTATTATAAAAATTTAATTATATGTTATTATAATAAATAAATAGGTCGGTCTGTTAGGCCTAATAGACTTTTTTTAAGGCCTAGGCCTATTAAACTAAATAGGCTTTTAAAAAAGCCTAAGCTTGACTTGTTTGATAAATAGACTAGGCCGAAGTATGCCAAAAGTAGGTTAGGCTGTAGGCTCTTGTTAGGCAGCCTGACATATTTTCACCCCTAATCAAATGCATAAATTACTCAAACAAAGTCAATCATCATCCAAAACAAACTCAATCAGACATTAATATATAATTCAAATGACTAAATCTAAATAAACATCAACCAACAACTACAAGCATCAAAATTTATAGAAAAATAAAAAATACATGGATCCAAAACAAATATCTAATCCAAATTTTAAAATCCAAATGTGTTCACTCTAAAATATGTTCCTTTTACAAATTTACAAGCTTATTTCACAATCACAACATCCATCATCCATGTTATCTACCCCTTGTATGTAAAAATTAAGGATCAACCAATATGTATGTATCAATAACTAAATAATATATATATAATTAAAGTCTCATGTTAAAATATGTAATAATATCATTATATAATGTTTGAATCTTGAGCTGGGTGAGCAGGGGGCATCCATGTAGGATGCTAATTTAAAAAAAAAATTTGCAAAAAAATAATTACACTGGCTAATGAGCCAGCCTGCGACTAATAGGTTTAGCCTATTTTATCTGCGGGCTAAACGAATTGAGCTAAAAATAAATTAATTTAAACAAATTAATAATTTTAAAGCTTATCCCACATAATTTTGATGGATTAACGGACCTAACGAATTTAACCTATATATTTTGACAACCCTAGCTTTTCCCCCTTTGCAACCAGTTGATAACATAAATGGTAAAACGGCAAAAAGGACAAGACCCATAAGACCATAAACTCAAGGATCTATGGCTACAAGCTAAGCAAAACAAATCAATTAAGACAACTATATTAATAAAAGAAATACATAAATATTTTTTTTTAAAAAAATGGATAAGCAAAAAGGAGCTGACTTGAATCAACTTGATTGTTTTTAGAATTGATTGTTAATGTAAGATTCAATTCAAATATAATTGATTCGGATATAACTTTTTTTTTTTATAAATACAACTAATTTTAAGATGAGATTTAATATTTTTTTTAAAATCTCTGCAATCAATATTATGAAATAAAATTTACCAAAAGAGACCAAATAATTTTATAAAAATATTTGTACAATTACACTTTAAAAATAAGTCTACGTTATTACACCCAAATAAATTAAATTTTAAAATTTAAAATTAATTCTTAACATCAACTTCTTTCATAACATTAATCCTTTTACAATTTAATCCAAACAAATCGAATGATTGATAAAATGCCCATTCCAATATTTGTTAGTGTGGCACTCTACCAACTTTTTTTTTTTTGTACATAAAAGAAATTGGAGAATTCACTCTTATCCTGATGCGCAATAAGGTGGAATTCTGCAGTTTTTAAAATACTTATTGTATGACTTCATAATAAGAGGGGAAGGTTAAATCTAAAAAAAAATAGAGGAACTTATAAAAACTTCTATTATCTATTAATAAAAGAACTGTTTGGATCTAATTGAATTAAAAAAATTCCTGCCAATCCCTTTTTTCCGCGTGATCATTTTGTACACTGGCGTTTTTCCTTCTCTGTTTTTCCTTCTCGTACGTCCTTCCAAGTTGAGTTATCCAGCTCTCATCCCAAGCTGCACAAGGACCAAGGCGAACAGAATTGCTATCAGTTTTCATACTCTGGCCTTTTGTTTTCAATTTCAATTTATTTCTTTCATCTTTATTTCTTTGTCTTTTCTTTCTTTTAATTGAATTTAATTTTTATTTATAAAATTTTTTTATATAATCATCTAATCATGTATTATTAAATTACTAAAATAATTAAAATTTTTAAATAATTATTGTAATAGTCAATATTTTTATTAATTTAATAATACATAATTAAATAACAATATAAAAAAACTTTACTCTACAAGAAAATAAAAATTAAACTCCTTTTTAATTCCTGCCCCCCCCCCCCCTCTTTTCTTCAACAATTCTTCAACTTAGTCATATTTAACTATGTACATATAGCTAAAAGGTAGGAGATCGACAGCGGATGAGATCGAAAAACTATAGTAGAAATAATTTGGGTTGATATTATGAATAAACATCGATTTTGGATCTAAAGGGTATAAGTGACATTTAGTCAAAAAAGAAGAAGATATAAGTGACACTGTGTCCCGTTTTGATTATTTATTAACCAATGATATTAAATTAATTATTTAATTATAATTAATATTATTTATTTTTTTATTTAAGAACTAATTTAATGATAAAAATGTAACATTAAAAGAATAATTTAATGTCACATATATATTTAAAAAATCAATTTGATATATTTATAAATAAAAGACTAATTTGATATTGTATATATTTTTAAAGCACCAAAATAGACATTTACTCATTTTCTTCTTAACAAATTCAAGCTGATTATGTTAATTCCATCTTTATTTTTATTTGTTCATCATACTTTTAATTAACTTAATATTTTTCTTTTTAGTAATAACATATTGGTTTTTATTTATATTTTGTTTATTTTTTTCAAGTTTAACATGCGATCTATCATATGTTTTGAATAAGAATAAATATAAAGGCAATTTAAAACATGTTTTTTTTTTAAATATGATGTTAAGAACATTCTTTTGCTTTTGAAATTTTTATTAATAATTTAAGTTGTTGGGAATATCATAGATGAAAAATTGAATACTTTAAAAGAAAATAATAAAATAGTTGCATTCAGTTAACTGTCTATGTTGATATTTAAGTTAATGTTGAAGACAATAATTTGATGTTTAAATGTTTCTCTGTAATAAAATTTGTGTTTTTTACTATTATTTTAAAGAATGATTGTGTGTTTAAATAAATTTTTTATTGCATGAAATATATACTAACTTAAATTATTTTGAAAGTGTAAAAAAAATACATTTAACTAAAAAATATATTAAAAAAAATGAAAAAATTTGTAAAATTCACGGAGACGTATTAGTTTATAGGATAAAATAAATGATTTAATTTTAATTCATTCTCAATGTAAAGTCTATTTACACTATTATTTAATTATATGCTGACACATTATTAAAAGAGTTAAACTTTTTAGGTAATTATTGTGATAGTCAAACTCTTTTAATGATTTGACAATATATAATTAGATAATAATGTAAATTTTTTTACACTAATGATGCATCAACATTAAACTCTAAACTAAAAGCCTTCTGTCTTGTGGAGTTTCCACAATATATATTGCGTTTACTTGCCGAATTCTCTACCACATTATTACACACCAAGGAATCTTCCAAATTCACACGTTAAAGGATAAGTGTTCGCATTTGAAGAGTTAACAATTGAATTGACATTAAAGTAGCGTCAAGAGAGTATTCGAGTGGAAACAACGACCAGTATGTACTCCAAATGGGAAAGAAATTAACAGAATTCAAATAAAATTACGTTCAAAACATGAATAAGAAATAAATAGAAATGCCTTCCATTGAATGAATCCATTTCTTTTGTAAATAGAAAATTTAGGGGAGGGAGGTTACCTAATCTCAGCAAGGATAGGAAATGTTTGCTTACAGTGGTACTAACAGATTATCAACTAATGAAGAATCTATTGGAATATTTTTTTTATTTATTGTAAGTTGCAATTAATTTATATTATTTTATATTTTAATAAAATTAATTGATGGTCGATTCATATGAGAAATAAAATGAGATTAATTTGGTGATCAAATTGTTGTAGGCATGTCACAATTCGTCAAGCCAATGTGGTGGAAAGCCGTTAATGTAAGCCTAATCCAGTAGAATCATATGAGTGAGTTTTACTAGGCTTCTAACATCATATTTTTATAGAGTATGTCCCCTTCATCAACCAAGAATCTAGAATCTATAATAATGACTACTCATTCTTTCAAAAAATTTGACAAAAAGATTATTCCTATCTAGTATTTTCCTTTCTTCTATTAGCATAATCATATATCATATAAATTAAAACTTCACATGAGAATATCCAAATTTGAGATTACATATCACGTAACAAAATGGAACTTCATACATAATTCCACACTTTTCTCTATTTTTCTTTTCATCAGCCCCATAGAAATTAAAACCACTAGCTCGAATCAACCTTCGAGCCAAGTGCTGGTTTCCCAGTATGCAATCGTGTAGGAGACGTCGTCGTCCCCATATGTTTCACCACCATTAACACCGCTACCATCACCTTGACCCAGACTTAAGTTCTGATACTCATTACACAAAACACAAGCAGAACCAGAAACAGAACTAGACCCAGAACCCACATAGACCTCAGAAGCATAAACACTATAGCAATCAGGAACAGCCAGTGCTGGTGTTGCAGATATTGTCTTGTTGATTGGTGCTGAGTTAACACACTGAAGATGAATATCGAAGTCACAAACCCCGCACCTGTAGCCCCAAGAGCTGCACGTCGTTTTGCAGACCATGCACCAGCCAGATGATGCTGCTGGTTGTGGCTGGAGCCTCAGAAGATGGTCTGGGTGCAAAGGGTGACGCGTGTGCTCTGGCAGTTGGGTGCAGAGTGGGTGCACGTCGAACTCGCAAAGCTTGCACCTGTAGAATAGCCCGTTAACGTGGGTGCCACACACGTCGCAGACACGCTCATTCTGGCGTGCACCTTGGGGTTTTCGAACTACTAGGGTGAGTTGGTGTTTGGGGTGCATGAAGGATGAGAGGGAGGTTGGGCACGTACCACAGTACTCATGCAAATCGAAATCGCATGTGCTGCATCGGTATCTGGTGCCGTTTCCTAGTATCTTGCAGCCATCACAGAGAAACTGTGTGTTTTTTGCAAGATAGGTTAGAGGATGGCCTGGGTGAGTGAAGTGTTCTATGGTATTCTTTCTCACTGGAGCCATTATCTTATACTCTTTTCCCACTCTATCTAACTCTCTTTGAAGCCAATATAAAGGGTATGTAGCCTTATAAGGAAATTGATCGGTCGACTTGGAGTTTTGAAATTGGATTTAATTTTAAGTTTTTTTATATTGTCATTTAATCATGTTTTGACATATTATTAAAAAGTTAGATTTTTTAGGTAGTTGTTGTAATAGTCAAATTCTTTTAATGATTTGATAACACATAATTAGATAATAGTGTAAAAAAAAATTTACACTTACCATGAATCAAAATTAAATTCTTTAAAATTAACAGGTCAAACTGAATGGTTTGAATATTCTCATTAAATGCTTGGAAGGTTATTATTGAATCTTATAATTAAAATTTTAATTAAATTATTTTAAATTAGTCAAAAATATGATTAAATTACTTTATTTATTTTCATTATATTATACTAACTAATCATTAATTATTATTATTTTTATATATTTAATATTTTTATATTATTTTATGTAAATTATTTTTAAAATATTATCTAATTCGATTAATCAATTTAAACGATTGAAATAATTAAACTTAAACTAAAAACTTACCAATTTCCTATTCATTCTAATTTTAAGAACGTATAAATAGATGGATGGTAAGATTGAAAGGTCATCCAACCCGTACATTACTCTTCAAACAAAGAGTAAAGTCTTT
Organism: Styphnolobium japonicum; assembly: GCA_023212625.1. NCBI lineage: Eukaryota > Viridiplantae > Streptophyta > Magnoliopsida > Fabales > Fabaceae > Styphnolobium > Styphnolobium japonicum. The sequence continues at coordinate 21,872,923 of JALBWW010000014.1, forward strand.
ATATAGTCTTCGGCCTTTATTTATTGGTTGACTTTAATTTAAAGGACGAAGACTCGTATATAATTTTCGGGAAAAAAACCAGTGCACGCGTTTTGTGGAAAATGGAATTTAACCTCAATTTTTTTAAATTTAAAAAGCTAGAAGAAGATGCATTATTGATAGTCATTGATGGAACAAGCGAACCCTACCACAATCGATGATTGAAAAGTTTAAGTTTCGTACGGTTGCATTTTCTTTTTTTTTTTTGAACAAAGAAAGCTCTATGTATCATAAATTTATGTTAACTAGGTATCTATTTTTATTAATTTGCGAAAAAAGAAACAAGGGAATCAGAGTGTTGACAACTCTTCTATAAATTTGTATAAAGTATGCAAGCTAGGTGTGGAAATACGCATTAGGTTTTAATCCTAGAATTTTAAAAATATCTACTTAATCTAAGTAATAAACCAGGACATATATAGTGACATGAATAATTTTTAACCATTGAATTATGCATGTATGGTCAAAATTAGAACATAAAATCATGTAACTTTAAAGTAACTTTTAATCTTGAGTTCTTGACTATCTAAGTAAGATTCAATAGTCAAAATTGACTTCTCTCATATGTCATAATAAAATAGTACTATCACTTAATATGCTCCATATATATATTAATATATTAATTGTATACTTATATAATTTATTTTTTATTATATACAACACAATAATTTTTGTTAAAGATTTTTTTTTATTTAAAAGTTGAAATTAAGAAAGTCTAATTTTATTGGTATATTTGGAGACCTTTATATAATATAAGCCTTTAAATAAATTTTCAGATTAAACTAAAATTAAGCCTATGTTAAATAATAAACTAAGTTAAGACTAATATTTTTTTAAAAACATACATAGCCTATTTAAAAGAAAGCTTAACTTAAATTAGCCTATTTTTGTTAAGATGGCAAAACATCTCAAATATGAAGATCCCTGTAGGGACCCGAATTTTGGAAGTTTTCACCCGCAGAAACAGGGATGAGGGAGAAAATCCCTCAAGATCAATTTAGGGATGGAGATAGGGATGAGAATCATAATATTCCCTGCCTTGTAAAGACATGTCCTTGTCTAATTACAAATTTATTCTTATTTAATATAAATATATGTTAATAAATTTATCATTTTTAGTTATTTCACTTTTATTAATATTTATATTAATTTAAAATAAAAAAATTAAAATAAACCCTAAAGCCTAAGTTGCTCTCCACTCTCCCTTTCTATCTCCCCGCACTCTTTTAAGTTTTTTTTTTCAATTTTTCTATTTTACTGAATTTTACTTGCTTTTTTAATTTTTCTTTTTTTAACATTTCAAATTTCCACTGAAAACTTACGGGGACAGGGGAACATAGACAAGCGAAAAAATTCTCCTATAACGATGATCAGAGATGAGGACAAAGAATGAGAGTGTTAGTAGGGAGGGGAGCATGGGAGTACTCCCTACCTCTACCCAGCGGGTGCCATCCCTAATTTCCGCCGTTAATATTAGCCTAATAAGAATGCTCCTTCCCCCTACTTTCCAACTCCAATTACGCAAAAATCTAATATTCTCCATTGATTGTCCACTTTGTCAAGATGCTGATACTTTGTGCTTCCATTATTGGACCTGGTCATGGCATTTGATTAGGTCAATCTTGCTTTCTCTGTGGATGGCTACTCTCTCTCTCTCTCTCTCTCTCCATATATATATATTGAAAGTTATAACTAAATATATACCTTAAGAACCTAATATTTCTTTGTAAAATATTTTATAGTAAATATAATTCATTTTCATTAATAAATATTTACAATAAGAAAAATATTTTTTTATTACGTAACCTAATAACCTATACTAATAAGTAAAAAAAAGTATCCCCAAAAAAAGCAAGATTTAATAAGTTGTAACACACGGAATATATTTGGAGATATATTTGCGCTAGTAGATGCCAACATCTACTGACAAATTTACAGTCACCTTGAGTAATTTTTTTTAAAAAATTCAAAAGCAGTTTATGGATGGGGTCAAACTCAAACACTTTATGGATAGAGTCTAAAACGTTTGAGTAACTATTAGTCTCATACTCTTTTTTATGTAGAAACAGTTCGTGATTTTACGCAATTTTTTTTTACAAATCACCTTGAGTAATTTTAGAGATTTTTTTGGAAGTTTGATGTTATAATGAGCGGGGATTTGAAATTTTAATACTAATAATTGAAGAGGTGTGTATGAAAGAAACACAGTTAGGAGAGATCCTCGCTTCACGCGTCTGATCATATCCTGTGAGATTAATCTATTACTTTTCATACGAGAAAATATCTTTGTTTATATCAATACTAATAACTGATTACTAATGTATCTAAATTATTTCAAAAAAAGTTTATAACTAATCATTTATTCATCAAGGTCATCGATAGTATAGTCAACGATGAATTAATCAATTGACTCAAAATATAACATTTTATTTATTTTTTAAAAAATACTACATAACCCAAAAAAAAATTGCATGAGTTTTTTATAAAATAAATTGGTATGCATACTTGTTAATTATTTGATGGATGAATGTCTAATTTATTTTATCCAATAACTATCCTTGAATTTAAATGAATTCTGTCAAAATTTTAATTAATTTTTTCTAGTTGTGTATCACTATTCTTTATTTAATTTTATAGACAAAAATATCTATCCTCTCCCCGCTTTGCACTCTATTCTCTCTTATTCTTTGTCTCATCCCTACATTTTCACTGATTTTGTGCCATTTCCAAAGCTATTTCTTTAGGAATTACTCTGCTACCCATATATTGTTTTGAGTACCAGTACCCTAAGTGGGTTATCAAATATTCATTAATTATTAATTATATTTAATAAATTTTTAAAAATTTATTATAAAATTAACAGTTAATAAATATATTACAACTCACTAAATACCATACTCATAAGAGTACCATAACAACTTTCCTTTCTTTACCTGTTTGCCAGATTTTGCCATTTCCTTGCCATGGTTTGTGTCAGTTCACATAGCACGTGGTGCAACCTATGCGTATTGTGCCAATTGCAATGAAGCATTTTACGTGGTTAATTTGTCCCAACACAGATAGCACATTCCCAAGGAATTGCCCTAGTCTATACGCCACATTCTATGTGGATTGAGCAATTTTGTTGTCACATACCATATGGAGTACTGCGTCGCAATTGGTATTTTTGGGAGCAATTGAATTATATCTTTTAGATCTTTTGACTTCCTCAATTGGTTTTGAAAATTTTTCAAAATACATTGGCTTGCACGAGTCTAAAAATTTCCACTCAGAAAACTGGTAAGGGGGAATACTTCTTACTTGATTGGCTGTTGGCCTTTATCCTTCCTTTTCTTCTTTTAGGCCAAACCGTTTCTTAATGCACTCAAATGAAAGCTCATGATTGCAGTGTTAGTTACCCACACTTAAATTCTTGAATGAATTGATCCTTACCTTGATTTCTTATCATGGTAATAAGTTATATCCCCGAGGTCCACTTCATTCAAATCTAATAAAATTGCATACATAACAAGTCACAAACTGATCAAAGTTAACCAAATTTTATCAACGAGGAATCAACAATATACATCAAACAACTAAATTTAGAAGAAGGGAAGGTGTTAGGAATGGCAACAATCACCCAAAGGGATGAATTGAACTTAAGCAAATACATAATTTGGAATATCTAAAAATGCAGTACAAGTAGCAACACAAGATGAGGTGAATTGGGTTGCATTCAATTCAACTCAACTATGAAAACTAAGCTTAATGAAGAAAACTAAATTGAAGCAGCGAAAACATATAAATGTTATAAAAGAGTGGATAAAGATTTGAGAATGCTAAAAATAATAGAGAAGGTGAAAAGTAAACTTAAAAAACAAAGCAAATAACCTTTGAAAATTCCAATTAAGAATGTTTTGAGAACTCTAAATTTATAAAACTGATACTAATTCAAACTAAAGATATAGAGATGCCAGAGAGCGCAAATGCAACTTGTAAGAATCAATATCAGAAAACGTAAGAAGTTTCACCATCTATGATATTTCAACTTCCCAGTCAGAAAAATATAAGGAGTTTCAACTTCCCAGTTTTGCACATTAGGAGTTTCAACACCTATGATATTTCAAAAAATGTAAGAAAAACCTCTAAAGAGGGCCATTGATCAAACAATATCGGAAGTTTAGCAACTTTCTGACAAATAATGATAACTTTAGTGTGTCAAAATTGAAAGATATTGCAACCAAGATTGTAAGGGGAAATAGATGAGTTATTTCATGTACCATAGCTACGGTCCCCTGCATCTCCAAGGCCAGGAATTATGAACCTAGACGAGAGAAATAAAACACATTAACAATGCCACAATTTTATACATTAGCTAACTACCAAAAAATTATGTGAGGCACTAACCCTTTGTCATTAACTGTGGGATCAATTATTCCAGTATACACATGAAGCCTGCAAAATATTATAATTAGAAACTCAAAAATATATCTACCTTGAAAGAAAGTGAAGGAACTTAAATTAATTATGTGATTACCCAGGGAACTGCTCCCTTAGCTTTTGAAGGGCTGGAGGGGCAGAGACAGCAGATATCTGCAATTTTATAAATCAATTAACTAGGCTACTGATGAAAGAATATAACTCAATTAGCCCCATTCTTTGTTGAGGGGACATGCATGTGTATCGAGAACACCTGTTTGATACATCAAGTACTACTTGTTTCAGTCGCAAGATTGAAAATTTTACCGAATATATTACGCTGCATAATGTAGACAATGAAATGCATAAAGAGCAGCCTCCAATTATGTAGGACATTGCTACACATGTAAACGATTAAGCACAAGAAAAATGTTGCCATAAAATTAAAAGAATTCTGGTTACAAAAACAAATTAAAAGAAATCTCATTTTTGAAGTGTGTTTGAAATGTTAAAAAATAGGATTTGATTTGATTTGTGAATCAAATTTTGTGTTTGGAATGTTAAAAAATAGGAATTGATTTGCTTTTGAAATCCTTTTGATTTAAGTTGTGTGTATTTACAAATCTACTTAAATTTGGTTGGATTTGATTTGATTTTAAATTTAGTTATTTAGGTTGACTATTTTACCCTTACAAACTTTTTGATTTTACCTTACTAACCTAACAATATCATTCACAATGATATAAGATTAAAAAAGTAAAATAATAAATCAAATCAAATCAATTCCTTTTTTAATGAATTCCAAATATAAGAATTGATTTCTAAATCAATTCAAATCAAATTTTTAATAATGAGTTCCAAACATAAAATTTGATTTTTAAATTAAATCCATTCAATTAAAATCAATTCAAATCAAATCAATTACACAAATAGAGACTATTACTTACCACTTTAATCTGCTTGTTGCCCACTCCACGTTCTTTTAAGAGCCTCATGGCAGCCACTATAGTACCACCTGCAGTTCATATGAAAAACAAAATATATAACAAAGGCCATACAACGAGGCCACTTTATGGCATAACAGAATTTTAAATATATATGGAAAACAAAATTGATACATAGATATCGTAGTTTGCATCAGGGTGTCCCAAATTCGAACCAATCTGTTAACCCAACTCACTTCCAGCCCTTACTAGTTTGAATTGATAGAAATTTTCAGGAAAAATTTCAGAGGTTCAGTCTCAGGTTGTAAAATTTTGAAATCAAGACCAGCTAACCCAAGCTGATGCATATATAGTTCTATCTGTTTGCTTGTTTAATTATTGAATTATTTTTAAGAAAAAAATTATAAAGCCAAACGCGCGACCAAATCCATACACAGCCCTAGTTTGTAATTGTACATAATTGCCTACTCATTTAACCACGAAGATGTGGAGACACATAGTTCAGTTGAATATGAAATCCTTAAAATTGAGCTTCCAAGTTCCAACCATCTGCAATTATGGAAGAACTGCGTATAACACGTTTCTCTGAGGCATACATACATATACACATGTAATCAGGAACTGACATTATGTGGAATGAGGAATATGAGATAAAATGTTCAGCTACCAGGTGTACATGGGTAGAGGAAGGTGGGGGCCAGAAGGGGCTCACCTCCTCCATCTGCCCTTTAACGTTCACATAATTTTTAATTTTTGCACAAAATTTTCTTCATATGTGCCTTCTCAAATGTATCACTCGTTGTCATTAATCATTATATGATTAAAAAGTTTGTGTGCACAACATTTATTTTCTATTTTATATATTTTCATTTTTTACACAACTATTAAGAAAAATAAAGAGAAAGAATTAATTATAATTTACAATTAACAAAGAATTATAGTATTTTTTAAGTATGATATAATTCTAAACTAACAATTTTTTTTTTTAAATTCTGTATATTATTTTGATGTATAGAAATCTTGCCCGTGTGTGTGTGACTTAATGATTGACACGAATACTCAAGAACTTCACTCTGTGATAAAAAGAGGCAAAAAAGCTCAACTTGATGGGCAATATGAATGAGCAAAAGCTCAAACATGAGTAGATTATATATACCTGTTGCCAGCATAGGATCAACCAAAAATACTTTAGATCCTTGTGTAAACTTCTCTGGTAACCTAGAAATCAATCATATATAGAAATATGTGATGAAAGGTGCAGTAACATACAGTGAAACTAGCAAAAAGCAAGAGAATAAGCATTGGCTTGCCCCTCCTTACAAATCTCACTCCCATCTTGACCCGGCCACCCCAAGAAGTGAAATTAAAAAAAGAAAAACAAAGGGTAAAAAATAGCACATTTACTAATACAAATTTCTTACTTGTTCAAATATACAGTTGGCTGAAGCGTTTCCTCATCTCTGCTTATTCCTTTAGCAAATCAGAAATTTTTTTATATAATTATTATTCAATTTAAGAAATTGATGAGACAAGTACTCTAATTTTAAAGAACAAGCGCATCACCAGACTTTTTCTGCATAAATTCATGTTGGGTGTGCCTCTGAATTTTAGCCTTCAAATTACAAAATATGCAACAATGGAGCATCTACATCCTCTTGTTTTCATTAACTACAAGTATAAGTCTATCCTTACCTAGATGATATGTTTCTGTTGCAGGTAAGATTGATGATGCATGTTCAGCAAGAGCAAGACCGGCTCGCAAGATGGGAATTACCTGAAAATCTAGTAAAACATTCAGGCGATAGCTTGCAGAAATGCACTGCCCAACCACAGTAACTAGACCATAAAAGGACTTAAAAAAGTATGGGCAACGGTAATAAAATCAAAGGAATACAAAAACATGAGCATGGTTATGGTTATAGCAAGTATATCTCCGAAAAATTACACAATCAAGTGAAAAAATCAGTCAATCATTATATGTAAAACGAATGGAGTTTATCACTGTCAGACCATGAGATCAATTCCATTAAAAATTTAAAAATGAAGAAGTAATTATATAAACAAACGTATTGAAGGCAATATGCTACTAACAGCTAGAGGCTCCCTTGGATCTATGAACTCTACTGAGGCAATGCCCATTGGTGATTGAATCTCTCCGGCAACAGTAGGCTGCAAGCAATGAAAGGAGAGAAGAAAAAAAGAGAGTAAATCCATGAGCATGAGTGTGATGAATGATGATAGGTGCACAAAAAGTACTGCAGATTGAATAAAAACTATATCAAACCACCTCTTACAGAAGAAAATCATGGCTTAAATTTGTAAGCTTTTAGAACAAAAGCAGATTGGAAGGACATCAAATTAGGTTGTAGGAAAAACCCAAGTGCAAAACATGAGAATTATAACAGGGACATGAACTATGACACAGCAACTAACCAACCAATCCCTCGAAGCTTCATAGATTAGTAGCCTTCCCAACTCAGCCATTGCATTTCCTACAACATTAGAAACCCAAAGAGTCAAATCAACCTTCATAAAATTAGTCAGGAAATTTCAAGACAAGGCCGACGAACTTTAGTTAACTATAGTATTAAAAAAAAGCAGAATGAGGGGGGAAATTGGGAAACTGCAAAGTTGAACTTTTCAATAAACCCCAAACTGATGTTACAGGCTCATAAGTCTATCCTGCTCTGAAGAGTCCATTTCCTTTGTGAAAAAACTAAGATATTCAAATTACATTTTTCCAAGTTCCCAACAAACTTAAGGGCATTATTTTCTTCTGAGCTGATTACCAGTGATAACAAATTAAAAGAGAAGATTGCTCACTACAGGTCTGAATAATGAAATTTGAAAAACTATCAATCAGACTCTGCAAACTGGAGCTATAGCTATTGGCAGTTGTTTGTGCATAACAAAATCAGCAACTAAATGCGCCTATAGCATATCCGAGTTGCCAAGGAGCGCTTAGGAAAATATCAAATAAGGCTACTCATACAATAATAAGGCAAACATTCTTTCCACACTTAGGATCAGTTTAGTGACCTTATAAATGAGGGTTAAAAATTCAGCGATGAGCTTGGTATGAAAAATCTGACTCTTAACAATAAAAATTCATGGTGTGAGGTGCTCACACTGATCAAATGACACTAACAAGAAAAATAACGATGATAACAATGCTACCAGTAGGGTGTGCTTGTCCAGAAATTACAATCCCCTTAAGCATTAAACAGGAAAAAATAGTAGTAAAAGAAGCAACTATGAAAAACTCATCCTGAAATTTTCACCCAATTATTGAGGGATACAAACTGACTCTTAAAAATAAAAATTCATGAAAAGCACAACTTTGTCAAACTCGAAGATCAAATGAAACAATAATAATAATAACAAGCTACCTGTAGCATGTAGCAGTAAAAGAAGTAGCTATTAACAAAATTGAAGCAATTGTAACCAAAAAAAGAATTTTTTTTTTGAAGCAATGAAGCAGTTCCTATGCTGATTGAAGTGAACAAAATGGGGTCAGTGTTCAGCTCAAATCATAGAATGTTGCTGAAAAACAGAAACTTTACTACTCACTGAAGATAGCAGAAGGAGTTTGCTCGTTCCTCAGAACCGAAACCCAGTGCTTGATTAACGGATGGGGAGGCACGTGCACCTTCAAAACCCAATAAACAGATTCATCAACTAATCAAGCTTCTATACACAAACAACAAGAAAACACATTGTTCCACCCATTTTCTTTTCCTTTCTTTTTCTCAGGAACCAAACAGGCCATAAACCCACAAACCCACAAACCAAAAGCACTAGAAGAGTGAAAAAAACTCACAAGCATTCGGTTCTCAGAGACTGGTTTCTCCTCCATGGTCACCTGAGACCTCACAGCACCAAAGGTACGGCGCGGAGCACTGGAAAAAGGGTTCTGGGTAGGGGAAGACACAAAAAATAATGGGTTTATATTGGATTCGAGAATCCAACCAATGAGAGTGAAAAAGGTAAGATTTGTTTTTTTAGTAAATTAAATTAAATTACAAAAAAATAATAATAATAGTAGAAATTTGATTACCTTTTTGGTTTTGGAGGGAGAAGAAGAAGAAGAAAGAGGAGAAGATGTGACGAATTGAGAAAGTGAGAGGTGAGCTGAAGTTGACATGTGGAAGAAATATGCGGAGAATCGGAGGGTGAAATGAATGCGGCTAGAAGCCATGCATTTTATTCTGTGTTTTGTTTTAAAAAATGACAGCTAACAGATAATTTTTCTTTAGTTTAGTTTAGTTTGAAAAATTAATTAAATATTTAACTACAATAATTAATAATTTATATATTATTAATCATATATTAAGTATCAAAATAAAAATAATTTATTAATTAATTGTATATAAATTATTAATTAATATAATTTAATACTTAATTAATTTTTAAAATAAACTAAACTGATATTATCTTTTTTAAAAAGAACTAACGAATCATTCACCTTTTTATTTTTAGAAAAATGAATGTATTGTTTGTTGGGTAGAAAAATATTTTTATTTAATTTAAATAAAATTAATTAAATATTTTATTAATTTAATTAATAATTTATATATATTTAATTAATAATTTATTTTTATTTTAATATTTAATGTCAAATTAAATATATATAAATTATTAATTAATTTAATTTAATTTAATACTTAATTATTTTTTTTCACGAATTATACTTTTCCTCACACTAATCATATGAATATTTTTTCCCAAAGTCTCAGGAAGGACACGAGTCTGAGGATGTTGTTTTGCAGATTTTGGAGGACGAGGATTGCTATATTCAGATTTTCCATTACGTTATGTTTTGTTGGAGAGAGAAAAAATATAAAGGGAAAAGATATTACAACGTGGATACTTTTTTTAAAAAAAGAGAGAAAGTTATAAGTTACTGTTTCAAATCAAATAAAAATAAAATTGAATTGATTTAATTGGAGTTCTCAAATTAATTTCCAGTGCTAAATATTTGGCTTATAGGTATATCGCCTTCACAAATCACAAGCATTTTCTGATACTTGAGTACCCAATGTAGATATGAATCAGGGTATGCAAGTTTTCAGTTGATTCCATATATAAACCGACAACAGCTATTCATTCCTAGTGAATACCCTAACACCATCTAAATATCAAATAGTCAATACATCTAGCTAGCTTAACTTTCAAGCTCCCAAGTTATTGTATAACATCAAACTGAAAGTCATGGTGATCCATTTCCACATTAACACAAACAGAATTTGTGATTTGGTATGCTGTAGATGTCAAGAAAAACTGTTCCAAGAGATCTGACGAACATATTCGATAAAATAAAGTAAATTATATTTCGGCAAAAAAGGGGAAATAAAAAAAAGGACACCGCTTTTGTAGATAAATTCGAAGACATTGATTTGATAACATGTCTTGTCATTCTAAATTCAGAACCAAATAAATAAAAATGATAAATTTTAACACAATAATAATACTATAATTAAAACAACAACCAAATATAGTAATGTTGTCCATTAATTACAAGATTTCCTCAATGATATCTTAAAACACAGTACAATGTTATCGATTTCTCATTTCTCCTCCTTAACTTCGGTTAACAAGTGGCCGAGACCATTTGTTAGAGCTGATGTTGAGGTCAAAGATGCTCTTAATATGCTGAGACCCTGCACCAACATTGTAAATCAGCAACTGCTTCATAACCTTCTAGCAAATCAGTCTAGTGTGACAAGTTTTCAAACAAACAAAAAATATATATTAGTTAGCAGTAAAGCTGTAGGTTTTAGACACATTCTTACCTCCTTGATGCCAATGCTGACAGCCTTTTCCTTCACGTCACTAAGAGGAATGTTTAAACTGTTGAGTAAAGATATGCCTGAAATTGGAGACATTGGAGCCACAACCAAGTCATCTGTCGCCATGTACATTGTTGGCCCCTTGGCATAACCTTTAGGACTTCCTGTAGATGATATGGGATCAACCAAGTTCAAGTCTATCCGTGTTTCCCCGCTATCACAATCCATATATGCAGAAGTTAGATAGCATTGATTATCAATAATACTTCCTCTAAAACCTCGCTTATTATAGTAACAATGATATTTTGAAGCATTAGGCTCATCAATTGGTAACATCTGCTTGCTTAATTTGAATTGCGGAGCAAGACGAGGAAGAAGAAGCATGTCCTTTACTTTGTCTGTCATCAAATATCTATTTTCATTTAAATCATAAATGCTTATGAACAATCCATCCACGCTGCCCACAGTAGAATTGCATTGTAACATAAGTACTACTCGACCTAGAGGGAAAGTGAGAAAACTGAAAAGGAAGTCTGCAAAATCCTCTTCCCCTAGAGCAAACAATATCTTGCCATTTGATTTTCTCATCACTAGCTTCACATTGATTTGGATACTACTATTGGCTGTAAACCCACAAAGAGAAAGTCTTGACCTGTCGAGGAATGGTTTCTTTTCTAAGAACAAATCTGTCAAAGTTGACTTCGAGAGCAGAGAACACTTCAGCAGATCCAGTACCTGTAAAGAAGATTAATCAATCAACAAACATCACATAATATAGCAGTGGAATGACTTGAAAAAGAAAAATTAGAAGTTACATGTAGAGCAAGTAACAAACAGCAACTAATATCAATCCAAAATAAAAAAAAATAAAAAAATAAAAAAAAATGAAGAAGCAACCAATCATTGACGGAACTACAAATGAAAAACCTTTTTCTGAGTGACATTCACAGTCATTTCCTGTACTGAAGATATGTTTTCTATTCCACGTTTCTGAAGCAGACCAAATATTGTATCCATTGAGTTTGGTATGACATTCAGATCGTCAGTGATGATAAAAGTCGCATTGCCGTTAACAAATCCCTCGCAGATATTGGAGCTTTTTAGTGAAATTGGTTGGGCCAACAAGTTCCCACAGCGGCATCTTTTGTTTTTGAAAGTGCTCACCAGACCAACGTTACTAGTTCTCTGTTGACTGCAATCCAAGTCCGCACATATGAAGTAGTTCGTTGGCTCAGTGTCATCAATGTTAAGTTTGAGATTCCTGCAATATTCTTCCGATGAGTTCCTTGGCTGCAATAGCATTTCTTTGCACGTCTCTGTCCACAGACGCTCTTGGTCAAGATTTGCCACACTTTCATAGAGAGAGCTCAGACAACCAACTCTAACTGGCGGAATATTTGACTCCTTACCCACAAGTCTGGCAATGGTTCCTAAAGGCAATGTTAAGAAGCTAAAGAGAACGTCAACAAAGTCCTTCCCTGCCTCAGCAAAGAGGACTTTGTTTTTCTCATTGTTTAACACAAGTTTCAAATAAACTTGTTCCTCTGTTTGAGTTGCAGCCATGGTAGCAAACAAGAAACAAGAAGCAAGTATGTAGGAGGAAAGTTGGGAATTATATGTTCAAAACTTGAAACAGACCTTCTTCAATTGACAATAACTCTGTTAGACGTTTTAAGTATATATATAAGGATGTATCATGAGAAAGGCAAAGTCACTTTATATAATGAACCTATTTTGTTTGGGAGGGTTACTGGTACTCAGGTTTCTTTTTTTTCTTTTTCTGGATACCGTAATTTTCGTGTTAAATAATTTAAAGTGTTTGAATTCTTTGATTAAACAGATAGCTTACATAATGTATGTATGGTAGCAGGAACAGGCACTGTTTTCACAACAATGCACTGAAGGGATATAAATAGGATTGATGATCAATTCGATAAGGATACTAGGTTAATGTGTCATTAATTCAATCAATGAGTTATTGGTTGAATCGTATAAAAATATTTAACAAGAATAAAAAAGACATAAAAATTGTGTAAGTTCCAATGATAACTTGATGATAGTAAAAAAATTGAAGCCTAAACATATAATATAATAAATGGAAACCATGAAAAATCATTGGTCTTCACATGCAGTAAATTAAAAAATAACATGGAAATGATTAATAAATGAACAAAGGGAACAAATTGTAAAGAAACAAATGAACCTATTGGAAAGTAAAAGTAATAAATGAATATTTTATTTGCTCTTTTTATCTAATAATATAGAAAAAAAAATAAGGAATAAGTGAAGAAATGACATTGGAGTTGATTGGGCAGGGGCGACTCAACACGCACAGAGGCCTGAAGCTAAATATCAAAATAAGGCTTTTTATAATTGAAATTTACAAAATAAATAAATAAATTTATTCTTCTAACTTGTTTAGGTACAAAACTCTTAATTAAACTTTTATAGCAAAATTCTTCCAATGTTTTTTTTTTCAATTGATAATATAATCAATCCTTTAATATTTCTTAATACATTGTTAACTTTAAATAAAATTTTATTAATTTTAATTTAAAAAACTTCTTTCTCTTGTATACTTACTGAAATTAATAACATTATTTAAAAAACAATTATGCATTTGAAAAAGTACTGAGTTTTTTTATATGATTAAATATATGAATTGGACTATTCTTTCATTATATATCATAGTAGTTATTATATTTTAATGAACAATTTAAGATTAAGCTAATATTCTTTCAAATTATATTGTCCATTGACTTTAACTTTTTTTTTTTTTGCTAAATAGAAGTAATAGGAATTGTATTTGTAGAAAGTGAAAAAAAAAAAGAGTTTTACGTAAGAATTTTATTAATTATATTATTTTTGCAGTTTAAATATAAAATTTGAAAATGAGAGAAACAATTGAGAATTAATTAGCATGTGAAAAGTAAGAAAAAATATAAATTTATTATGACTTAAGTAGGAAAGTTAAAGAATATAAAAACACTGCATTAATTATCTTAACTTATGTATATTTTTAATTAAATTATATTTAATATACCATTATAAAATTATGCACTTATAAATAATGGGGTATAAAGTAAGAGCTTAGGTAACTTTATCCTTCAACCGGCCATGTGATTGGGCAAAAATTAAAAATACAAAAGCAAAACCTAAAATTAGAAAGAAAAAAATGAATCAATTTTTATAAAATCGGATCAAGTCATATGAATCGTTTCAAAATCAACCGAGTTACCCAGTTTAAACCAATTCAATTATATAATTGATCTAATGTGTTGATCAAAACGAGTCAATAAACTGGTATATAACTTTGTATACAATACCTTTTTTTTTTGTTTTTGGAAGAGGTATACAATACCTTCTAAGCAATAGGAGGAAAAAAAAGAATTAAGGAATTTAAAAAAAAAAAAAGAAAAAGAAGCCAGACTCATTAAGGTTGTTCATAGTGTAGTTGACTTGACCCAGAAATTGACCGGCCAATTGCTTCTGGATACTTACGTCTTAAGACATTTATGTGCTTATCCTAATAACCATAGAAACAAAAGAAGCGTGCTTTTTCGATAAAGAACTTTAGGGTTAGCGACCGTACTAGGAGCAGTGAAAAGGCAACTGAGAAGACAAAAATGACGGCATATCCTCCGTCTGCAAGTGCAATACCACACAATGCGATACTTGAAGTTAAATGAATAAACAAGAAATGCCCTTTCTTTTTCTTTTTTGGTACATGAAACGCCCTTTCCTTTTCTTTTCCTAAAGCAACAAGGGAGAAAGCAAATATCCCTTCATTTGTCAGAGTCCCCACGCTATTCTTCCAAATATCAAATCACTTTAGTAAATAAAGGCTACTGTTAGTCCTTTTTCAAAATAAACACTTAGAGGCTAAGCTGTATATATGAATACTAGGTTAACATACGTGTAAAAAATATATTATATATAATAAAATAATAATAAAAATTAATATATCTTATGATCATCATTAAAAAAATTATTCAAAATAATAACAAATAATAATTTAATTATATTAACAATATTCTTTTACTAAATAATAATTTTTAACGGTATTCAAATCATTTTAAATATGATGGTTGTTCATTAACATTGAAGTCAACATTTATTGGCTACCAAACAAGCCATTAACATTTATTGATAGAGAGTTTATTGCATAATAAAATCTGTCTTAATATATTTTAAATTTGTTAATATTTAATGATAATAAAAATATTTTCATAAATACTAATTACATAATTATAGGTGATATTATGAATTTAATTTTTTAGCCATTAAACAAAAATTTAAAATTCAAAAATTTATATTCATTTGATAATAAATATTTGATTAAATATCTATATTTACAAAAATTAAGGAGCTACAATTTTTCACATATAATTATATTTGTTTTAATGGTTAATTGATTGAAAAATTAACATATTATTGTAAAAAATTAAATAAAAATAAATCAACTATAATTAAAATTTAAATTTGAATTCATAATTATTATTCTCAATTATAATTAAAGAAAGCCTATGAAATTCATTTTTTTGTTACACCAAAGGTATCCTAAGTGTTAGACTAATTTCTATTGGACAATCAAGCGATTATGATTATTAGTACGTCTCTTATAATTTGAACATTTGGCTTCATCTTGAGGTAGTAAGTTGAAATTTAATTTTTAATAGTAATTTTGAAAGCTTTTAAAAAAGAGTTGACATGTAAAGTAAAAATAATAACTTAAATACATAAGAAAAAACACATTTATGAGTAATATATGGATGAGGGGCTAAAAATTTTAGAGAGAAAAAACTTGTTGTATGAGTGATATGTGTCATTGGTGAAGCTTTAATAGATTCTCTTTTAATATATATTTTAATATATATAGGCTAAATCTACTATTAATCCTTTTTCAAAATAAACACTTAGAGGCTAAGTTATGTGATAATTTTATTTTATATATCAAGTGCTTGCTGATTGCTGAATCACTATTACATTTTCTTTTTGGACGAAAGATCTCCCAACTAAAGCCTGCATGAAAAAGTGCCGCACCGTGATTGCAGATTGCCACCTCTTTAGGAGGCATGAAACAAGCATTAAGCATAGGCACAGAAGATCCCTCGCACCACAGTGAATGACAAACAAAAAAATAATAATTAAATGGATAGAAATTTTTTTCCAATAAAAGCTAAAATATTTTAAAACTAACTGGTATGCAAGATGATATATAAGTAGACAGAGTTTGACACATGCATACAGAGACAGAAGGGGAAAATTGTTGAGATACTTTGACATAGGAATAGGTAATATTAAACCCAGATGATGTCGCCTGTTTGCTAGCTTGGAGAGATATGTTCATAAATTAAATCAAGTTATTCTCAATTTAATTAATTGTTCAGCTAAAATTTTTAATTATTTTTGAACTGTATACGGGCCACACAAGCCATAATTCATCAGTGAAGGTCTGGGCCCAACACTGAAACTCACACTGTGACCCACACACAACAAGGTAATCACTGCCATGCTACGTAAGACCTGGTGATGAGTTGCAAAACCCATACCTCATTCAAGAAGATAATGACCAACACTACACGCAAGGTGGAATGGCGCACAAGTTTCCTATACATTCTGAGGAGGTCTGGTAAGACATTCTCGAATCTCACCTACTAGACACTAAAACACCTTCACCTGAGATTGAGATTAATTTAAGAATCAGGGTGTGTTTGCAGATAGTCATCACCCTGCTCGTGACCATGGACTGAAAACCAATCCAACTTAACAACCCGCCAGAGCCAAGCAGGAACAATTTTATTACATGAATTTAGCTAAAGTGATAGACAAAAAGAAATCTCGGAAGAGATCTGAATTAAAATTTAAGTTGTGATAGCTACTTTATTATGTATCACAAAAAAGTTGAAAATATATAAAATAAGTTACCTACTAACATTGCCACGGTAATAATGTGTTGGAATAACAACTGAAAGAAAATACGGTATATTTGAATTGTGATGTTAAAAACTTCAGGATCTCAGACTATTTCAGGTACTCTTTTGCTGTGGGAACTAAATTAGTAGGAAGTAGTGCACTTCTTACGGTTACACCATAATAACCAAAGACTAGGGAGACTTCCACTGTGCACTTATAGTGAATGA
The DNA here is from genome assembly GCA_023212625.1 of Styphnolobium japonicum. Taxonomy (NCBI): domain Eukaryota; kingdom Viridiplantae; phylum Streptophyta; class Magnoliopsida; order Fabales; family Fabaceae; genus Styphnolobium; species Styphnolobium japonicum. The sequence continues at coordinate 21,890,236 of JALBWW010000014.1, forward strand.
GAGCATTGATACTCTATAAAAATGACTTAGGATAACTAGTTATTGGTTATTTTTTGTCCAAGGCTTAGGTTTTCAATTTTAACCTTATGTCCATGTTGAAATTTATAATTTAGTCCATATATGTTAAGTTTAATTTGTTTATTTTTACCGAATAATGATTTTATTAAATGTAATGAATTTATAAATAACCATTAAACTTGGTTATTAAAAATATTACCGGATGATTTAAATTACATGAATTTTTTTTAATACAATTATTTTTAAATGAATTTATATTTTTTTAGCTTTTTTATTTTTATATTTTTTTTGAGTTTTTTTTTATTTATTTTAATCTCATGATGATTAATACTTACTTATTTACATTTTAATCTGTTTAAAGATAAAATTTTATTATTATGAATTTATTTTTATTTTTATTTTTCTCTTCATGATCTTCTTGCAAACCTCACTCTCCTTGTGTTGGTGACACTACAAGAAATTTGATATTTAGTGACGGACAAAATCTATAAGTAAAAGTATAAAATCTGTTACTATAGCCTATTTTAGGCTACCACTACGACACTTGCTCATCCTTTTTAATGACATAGATAAATGTCTTTAGTGACGGAAAATATTCATAAGTATATGTCTTAGTGACAACCTTGTTATTCCATAGGTATAGACTTATGATTTATAATGATAATTTATTTTATAGCTATATTTAATCTCTAACATTGTCATTTTGCTCTAATTTATTGCGAAATTCCTACAAAAGTAGTATGTAGGTAAAAGTTTTTCTCCCTTTTCTAATTCTTACCTTTTTCTATACAATATCATCATATATTAATTAATGGATACTCATATATTAGTTATTAAAAGCTAAAAAGTATTACTAATAGATACTCGTATTGTATACCTAAATATAAGAATGGGAAAGTTAAACTTGCATTGAACATAGAAATACAATAAGATATTCATTCTTTGCCAAAAAAATTAAATTAAATTGAACATGGTTTGGACTTCAAACAATATAAAATAAAATGTATGTTACCATAAACAAATTGCTTGTACATGAGCTCAGAATTCAGAAAACATATATAATGATATCATCCTGCAGCTCTTGCAATAAAATATTAAAACTAATGATTAACTACTTCATGAAACTTTAACTACTTCAAATTAAAGCATTGATCAATTATTGCTGTATGATATTAGTACACTGGAAAGTAGTGTTTCATTGCAGGATATGCAATTGAGCTCACCTTGTTTGATAATTTTGGAAAACTGGTCTTATGTGTCTGAACAAGATCGCCATCAGGGGCTACCAAAAATGAAGAAAAGCAACTAGGCAACCTCCATTATTAGGGGCAGTGCTAAGGTCGCTCCACAGCTATTATCCCTCCCTTCCATTCGTGGCAACAAAGGTCATCATCCACACGCCACTTATTCTTTATATTATCACACCTTATTCTATTACCTTATGGTAGTCTAAGTAGTTTGTGAGTTTGAACCTAGACTTGATTGGGCCATCGAGAGTTCCAAACTTGGGTTTTCATTAACTTACTAGAGTAAGTATAAAGTTCGCGAGTCGACCCATATAGCATTTAGTTACATGTGGGTGTAGACCAGTATTTTATTAGCCCATTTAACTGCATACTTTTATTTTTTAAACATAACTCGTTTATCTTGTTTTACTAGCAATTTTATTTTATTTTATTTTATTTTTAATTTTAGCCTTTATCACCTCGAAAGTTCGAATGCTTACCCTTCACTTGGGAACAAAACATAATAGATATGATTGTGGTGTACTTATTAATTAAAAAATATTAATATTTTGCCACATAATTAATCATTTGAAATTATATATTACGATGCATTAAATATTTAATAATTTATAGATAGGTATATGTATCATTGAACTTAAAAACATTCCACCCATATTATTGCAGGCTTAGTAAACAAATTTTGAAAGATGTTTCATCACCTTAGGTCCGTTTAATTTGATTTAGATTTTCCAAAATCCCACGTGGAAAGAAAAACAAAATTTTACTTCTTTTAAACGTACATTGAAAAATGTGTAAGTATGTAAAAGTTCGTTGACGTTAGGAGAAATTTAAACCAAAATGGCCATTAATATAGTTGTAAGTGAATCTAAAGGTGTAATAGAATAATAGTATATGAATAACGATTGCGTCATTGATAAACAACACTTAAATCTATTACATATAATCGGATTATTAAAAAATTATCCTGTATGTATATAACCCAAAAACAAATGAAAAGAATGAGGAGTAACAATAAATATAGAATTCTTCCATGTATATACCCACAAAAATTCACATATTCGCTAAGAAATTAGTGTCAACTTCGTAATGCCGAACTGAAATGCCTACTTTTTGCGCACACATATCCTATTGCTTTCAAGTTTAACAAGCACCACCGCCTCCTCCTCCACCACCACCACCACACCCTCCCCCTCCCCCTCCACCACCACCACCACCACATGCTCCCCCTCCACCCCCACCAATAATCCCACCCATCATTCTACCTTGAAAATGATGGTTGTTGTGGTGGTGAGCAAAACCACCACCACCACCACCACCACTACCAAATGCTGGCCTGACTCCTCTCCCTCGGCACAATAAACTCAATATAACAACTACGGCGAATATGCAGACAGCTACTATGACAAATATCACGAATGGTTCCGTCTTAACAAGTGCAGATTGCTTATTAAATCTCCATGGCTATCCTTTTATAGTATCATTGGGTAGACTTTTTTTTCTTCATATTTGCTTGTGTTTATGAGAAGAAAATTCAAAAAGATATTTTCGATATTTTTCCGTGAGGGGCTTAAAACAATAAAAGAAAATCCCCTTCGAATTGTACGTGCACGACAAGTAATTAATTATTACGCGCAGCTTATATCCTGTCGATTGAGTTATGAACAATATTGACCAAGACTCAGTCTTTGGACATATTTTTATAGACAAAAACTTTATTCTCGTCCTTCTGTCGTTGTTAATTTCGTTATTTTATATTTTTATTTTTTAAATTTAGTCCCTCACATTCATATATTTGTATCAGTTTGGTTCTTTTTTCAGTATTTTTGTTATTTATTAAATAAAAATAATAATGTATTATTATTAAAGATGACGTGATACTATTATTTTGTTAATGTGGTACAAAGTTAATAGTTGATTAGATTTTTTCACTAAAAAACAACGTTGTTTTTATTTATAGAGAGTCAAATACCAATTAACAACAGTATTTTTAAGGAAAAAAATCTAGTCAGCTATTAACTTAATATCACACTAGTAAAGTAATAATGTCACTTTACTTTTAATGATAATATATTGTTATTTTCATTTAGTGGATAAGGGACATACAAACGGATGAACCAAATTGAAACGAGTTTATAAATGTTAGAGACTAAATTGAAAAAATTAAAATATCAAGAATGAAATTGATAATAAAATAAAATTCGAAATTGATAATCAAATCAAATGTGAATAATAAAAATAGGGTTTAAGTTATTTTTATATAAGCCTACTTTATGTTTGACACGATTTGTAAAAGGTGAATCGAGCAAGCCTGTGGCATAAGTCTGATGTTATTCATTTTGAGGATGAAGATGAGTACTAAAACGCACCATTTTCGTAATGGAATTTATTGGCAGCGGAAGCGAAAGATAAAAGCAACACCGATGTGCCTATAGGCCTAAACCTCCTTTGAGGTTTCCAAGTCTCCCGATGTTGCACTTGGCTTAAAATGCCAACAGAATTTTTGCTAATTTTTTTTTTTGTAATTTTTCTTTTCAAATTTTAAAAAATATTAATTATATACTTGGATTCTTAAATCTACCATATTTAACTTATATTTTTATAAGATTATAGGAAGTTCAAGCTGTTTCCATGGTCCAAGACTTCTCCAGTACTATATAGGGCTAGCCAAAGGGACATTAGAAAGAAAACATGAGAAACAGAAAGAAAAGGTCAAGCTATATAGACGAAACTGAGACAGAGCTAGCGATTTGGAAATGTCATGTAGGCACGTAATATGAAGGCCATGAAATCAACAGTGATGGCGAGAAATGTAAGACCGATATTCTTGGGATACTTATCAATTACAGATAATGTTCAGATATGCTTTCAAGATAATTGCCATAATAATGATCCAAATTTCTTGAAATGCTTATTAATTATAGATAATGGTCAGATATGCTTTGAAGATAATTGGCATAATTTATTTATCATTTCATTCATCTTGTATGCAAATTTTTTGTTTGGGGGACAGCACAAAGCAAATTCCTCAATCTTCTGATCGGAAAGCAAACACTGCAAGTGAGCAAGTATATATATGTTTTGATTACATTATAATATAAAGCTCATTCTTCTTAAATACACCCACAATTTTAGTTATAATAACTAAGTACTAGTTTAAATAAAAGGATAGATGGTGAAAGTTGTTTTGAATTAGAATTTATATTTGTATTTAGTGAAAAATTTTAATTTATGAATAATACTTAAAAATATAAAAAAATATAAAATATGTAAAATTATTATATGTGCATAAATTTATATAATTTTTTATGCTATATTATAAAATTAACTTTAAAAATGAAATATAATAATTCAAAAATATAAATAAAGTATTGTTTGTATATATTATTATCTAATTAATGAAAATGAACAACAATTCTGTCATTGTTGAACGAAACTTAAATTTGTTATTCAGGTTGGTACGTTTGTTTTATCTTTAATTTCCGAAAATACTAGTGTTAATATGTAAGTTAGAAAGATTCAAACCATGATTGAGAGGATCAATGTCCTATGTATATACTACGTCAAACGGTTGTGTTGAAGCTATTGCTTTCTGTTATTTATATAATTTTGAAGAGTTTATAAATTCTTGCAAAATTTCATATATATATATATATATATATGTATATATATGTATATATATTATTTCGATTTCAAGATAAATTTTGTTAATTATGCCAAGTATTCTTAATAAAGATTTCATCATTAGAGTATTTTAAAATATATGTGACTTTAATAGGGTTGTTTATGTTAGATATATTAGATTAGTAAGAGTGTATACAATTATTATTATGTTGTCTTGAGACCTACGGAAACTTTTATTATCATATATTGTTATTGTGAACACTTTTGTGAGAATATGATATAGTATTGGAGACATTTTGGACCAAGTCTTATTTTGTTGTGTTGAGATAAATTTGTTGAATCTCATAGGCATTTGTGACAAATGCTATAGTCATTTTGTTAGGAATTTCACATGATTACACTCTTAGTTGCATTTTGATGTACTTTCCCTTTGGATCAATTCCACGTTATGTTAGGTCACTAAGATTTAAGTATCCTACATACATGATATCAGTACTCCAATCAGGTATGATTTAATTTTCTGCATTGTTAAGGTGCTTCTAATTCTATTCGGACCAATGGTTGGAATCGCTTGCTCTTAATTGACATTATTTGTGTCCACATTAATCTAGAGTATAATCTTATTCAAAATAATGGTATATGTTGTCTAAGTGGGAGATTGTTGGATGTTTTAATCCTATGTGGATTAACATAAACACATATTTATTTAAGCTCGGATTAATTGAATATCAAATAATGTAAAACATTTATTGGTTTAGCCTATTGTGATCACAATTATTATTAAGGCTTGATATAGGCACTTAAACCTATCATGAATTATGATTATGTGGCTTTATATTTAGGTTTTCCATGATGAATAGGTTAACCCAAATCATAAAATACAGAAGAAGTCTATGCTCTCATCCTATATATATTATGGTAACCCCATTGAAACTATAGGCAAAAAGTATATAGGGAATGAGATGAGTTATCTCTAGTCATGAGCATCCAGATCAATTCTTCAAGGATTAAACAAGTAGGTCTTTGATTTGATGTTTTTAAGTTTCATATAATATGTTGTATGTTGTATTTGGTTTTAGCACTTTTTGCTCTAACAGTTCGTGAACCATCTTCTAGCCTTAGAGAACTTAATATTCCTCCACATGTCTTATAAGAAGAACGACTTATGAAACGATACCTACAATCAGCTCCTTTTTTTTTTTTTTTGTTGTTGTAGTGCTCCTCCACCAGGACCACACCACCTACATGCTGCCCCTCCACCTCCACCTCCACCCCACCACCACATGCTCCCCCAATAATCCCACCAATTCCATCACTCGTGTACCCAATGATCCCACCAATCATTCCATCGTGAAAACAATGGCTATTGTGGCTATCCTTTTATAATACATTAATAGTTGCATCATAGGATATACTTTTCGTTATATTTGCTTGTGTCATGAGAAGCTGCTTGGCATATTACGTTGGTTATTAATAGTGCAAGTGTAAGACACAAGTAATTACGCGCTAGCTGCTTATTTTAAAGTATGACTTATGACTAGTATTATTGATCAAGACCCAATCTTGGGAAATTTTCTGTATATAAATTTTGTTTTGATAATCAAACGGGCAAAACGCCCAAGCAAGGAAAAGTCTAAGAAACAGAACGTTCCAAAGCTATGCCCACCACATCTTGTCAAAGGATCGAGGCCAACTAAAGAAGAAGGAAACTGATAAAAAATAAAATAATCATGGGACAAACCATGCCCAAGATTGGCCAAATTAATGAGACCTATATTGCCTTCCCTAAACGAGTGACTAGTGAGAATCACTTCCCACTCACCATGCAACAAACCAATAATCTCCCTAACGATAGAATAACAATGGTGAGATGAATGTATAGCACATCGACTTGAATCTCCCAAATCATAGGTCCTATTTGATGATTTGAATTTTGTGGGCAAAGATTTATTTATTTGCATTTAATCATGACAACAATTATTGAGAGATCAAATTCTTTTCTTGGTGTTTTTTACCGAACAAATTTTTTAATAGTGTATCAATACATAATTAGATGATAATGTAACAAAAAATTTATATTAATAGTGATCCAAAATTAAATCTTATTAATATTGAGGATTAAGATGAATAAAATGCACATTTTTTTGTAATTGAATTCTTGCTTTTTATTTTTTATTTTATCTTCCTTTACAAAGTACGAGCTTCGATTTTTATAAAAAATATTAATTATATTTGGATCCTTTTTATAGTATCATTGGGTAGATTTTTTTTTTATCTATATATTTTCTTGTGTTTAAGAGAAGAAAATTCGGAGATATTTTCCATACTTTTTTTCTTGACTCAAGCCCTTGGGAATTACGCGGTGCTTATATTCTTTATATTTTAACATTTATTTCTTCCTTTGACATGAATTGTAAATGCTGAATCGAATAAGGCTTGGCATGAAGTCTGATATGTCTTTTAATTATGAGTGAAATAATAGAAAAGGACCTAAATTTTTTATGGTAAACCAATTAAGTGATTAAATTTTTATTATTATCAAGTAAGGCCTTTAGTTTTATTGAAAGATATTTTTATTAATAAAAAATATTGAAAAGATAAAAATGTTCAACTTGACATATGAAAACAATTTATAATATGAATAAAACACATATCATATATGTCCTAAATTTTCTTGTTCAATTGATAAGTATTATAAAAATGATTTTATATTAAAGTTAGGTACTTAATTGGTTGTCAGATAAAATTCAAAATTGAGATCCTTATATAATTTATAAGTTTTAAAGTTGAAGTTGTTAATTGATTATCATAGTAAAGTTGAAGTCAATGTTAAACTCTCCACGATCGTGACGCTCAACAAATAACTAAAGACTAGGCCTAGTTACACTCTCAACAAAGTTTTTCCAAGCTTGGACTCTTGTTAACATTACTAGATCAAGTTAAAGTCCGCAAACTGTACCATATAACTTATGTTACTTGTGGGCTTGAACCACTCTTATATTACCTCATGTGAAATTTTCTAATTTAGCTCCTTTAACCCGTGAGCCAATGAAGATTGACCTACATAAATAAGTTTAAAAAAAAAACGTGCCATGCAGATTTAACCTTTAAGCCAACACATGTTAACTCGTTTAACTTGTAATTTTATTTTTTTTAAAAAAAATTAATGAATGTTTTCGATATATATATTTACTGGGAAATTGTCTATGGTGCACCCTTTGAAATATGGTGCATGGTGCACTACATTCCCAAATTTTTCGCATATGTAAAAACGAAAGGAATCATCTACAACTAACAGACCGAATAAGCAGGAAAAGTACGAAGTCAAAGCTCTCATTAACATCTCCATTGTTGCCTTTAATGAGAAGTAACGTGGGCCTTCCCACTATGGTTGGTATGGGGAAGAAACAATCATTTCAAACACTGAAAGTCTGAAACAAAGAGTCGGCATGAAGAAAATACAAGGATGGAAGGAGAAACTGCTTTCAAATTATGAAAACTTTGGAAGAAAATTCTACTAAAAGCAGTGGCAGAAGAGGTTCCTGCCGAGACAATGGATTGTTTCAAAATTCCTCAATCTTTGTGCAAGGATTTGAACCCACTCATGGCTTGTTTTTGGTGGGGACAAAACACAAATGAATATAAAATTCATTTGCTCAAATGGGAGAAAAAGACATGGCCAAAGAAGGAGAGAAAGCAGGGAAGGTGCAGTAGCGTGCGAGCACCAAATAGATTTTGGGTTTGCTGCACGTGATAAAATTTTACAAATTGCCAATTTTGCTTCATTCAGTAATTTACCTCAAATTTAATTCTTTTGGATAATATGTGAAACTAAGAACGATAAGGCAAAGAAAAAAAAACAAGATAAAGTAAGTTAATAACAATTCCAAATTATATACGCGCACGTATGTATACTTTCAAGTTGTTTGATACAATCCTTAGCACTATAATCAGGTGCCAGTCGTAAAACTTTATTGAATATGAGGTGGTAAAATGCTCAACTTAAAAAGTAAATTAAAACCAAGGAGGACATTATAATTGACCTAAAAAAGTATGTATTTATGTCAAAAGCCACCTCCACCGCAACCTCCACCGCCACCGCCACCACCACCACACCCTCCACCACCACTGTGACCACCACCACCGTGACCACCACCGCCACACCCCCCACCGCCACCGTGACCTCCACCACTTCCATGTCCATTATGGTTTCCACCACCACCCTGTCCATGATCACCTGTGGTACCATGAAATCCAACTGCAGTTGTGGCATCTGCAGTGGTTGCTATTGCAGCAGCACCTGTCATAATAACCATGCCACCGTCTTTGACACCACCACCACCTCTAAATCTGCCGGCGCTGCCTTTTGAGGCACCATGTAGACTACTTGTATGCGTACCTTGAACTCCTCCACTGGTATTGTTTTTGTTTTCAGCTCTCTGCTTTCTACCTCGGAAGCAAAAACAGCCCATAGCTACAAAATATTGACGTAATTGGTTTTAAGCCTCAATTTCCTATTTCCTATATCCTATATATAGCCAAGGACCAAGCTTACACGAAGAGTACTATAAAATTCTAAGCAATTGATATGTGGGGTTCTATATTCATATATGACGATAAAATATTATCCTAGCACATAATATGATAAAGGGCATATACAGGTTACTTAAAGAGTAAGGTAATGTTGGTGTTGAATTTAAATTGTTGAAAGAAGAAGAAGAAGAGAAATAGACATGTAAAAGGAAAAAGGAAAGATTGGTTAGAGCGTATAACTCTAAATAGAAAAAGAAAAAATTAGTTAGACTTACGTATTTAACTATGACTAGAAAAGCTAATTAGCTAAATGACAAGTTGTTTTTAAAAGATTTATTTGTGTGTGAAAAAATTGTTTTGAGTAAGAATTTGGGTATAATTGGGATTTGGGTTTGTGAGAATGAGGTTTAGAGTGATTGTTATTTGATTTGACTTGTAAATAATTTGATTAAGTAGACCTAGGTAAATTGCCTTTTTTGTGTGCTTTAATTTTGTCCAAATTTAAACAGAGAAATTTATAACATAAAATTCAATCTACTCATGCAGTTAATTTTGACATATGAGCTGTCACTAAATTCCATGTTGGTACTTTCCTCATTGATTTGATTTCATTAGAGGAAAATATAAATGTTGACCGAGAAATTTATACATCTGATATGTTCTAAAATATTTTAATTTTAGTTTTGGTTTGAAGTTTTGTATAGTATAGCTAAAAATTGCTGGATTGAGAATATTGCATAAACTTTGGTTGAGAGATTCTTCTAACCATTAATAAATTATGTATAGAAAGAATATATAGAAAGTCAACGTTGTCTGCTTCTAAATTAAAGGTTACTTGTTAACAACATTATTAAAATTCGATCAGACAATAAATCATTGTTCGAGTTCAATCGGCTAATATATCATAAAAATAATCCATAAATAATAACATGAAGATGACCAATAATTAAGGTCTCGTAATTTAGATAGGCTTATATGTAAAATTATTTTAGTTTATCAATTATAATAAGTGCTTATGAAGTATTTTTATTCTATTTGGATGATTTTATTAAAACAATTTATGAAATTAAATCACTATAAGTTGTTTTGGGTTTATTTTCATAAGTTAAAAATTTAATCTTATGAATATAAGCTTTTGTGAAAGCTAAAATTACCTTAAGTATTAGTTATTTTTATAATAATTTTTGACACAATTAGCCTTAATAGATTGACACAATTCATAGCATATATATCAAATGTTTAATATTTATTCTAAAGGATTTATGAAAAACAATTATCAAAGTGTTTATCCAAACACTATTTAGGCTATTTTAGACAGCGCTTATCACAGTAGAGTTTATTAAATAAACTCTACTCTAACAAGTAGTTATATAAACTATTTATCCAAATGAAACCTAAGAATAACAGTTTTTTGTAATCAAGTTCTTGCTTTGTTTTTATTTTCCTTTATAAATTATGAACTCCTTTTTATTTATTTTTGTAGTGATTATATATTTGGACTCTTTCTACATCATCATACCGTAGAATTTTTTGTTATATTTGTTTGTGTCTAAGAGAAGAAAATTTTGTGATATTTTCCTTACTTTTTCGTGAGGGGAAGCTCCTTGCGAATTACGCGGTGCTTATATCCTATTGGTTTTTAGGTAACATTGTATGACCAATATTTACGGAGACTCAGTCCTTGGACAAATTATAAGCATCTTAATTTTCATAGAAAAATAATTTAATAATACTAATTAATTAAAAAAAATTAAGTCATATATGTCATGCAATTTCTTCATGTTATAAATTATTTTTATATGTTAAGCTAAGTAATTTTGTCATTTAATATTTTTTTGTTAATAAAAAAATTGAGATCTTAAATTGATAATAATAAAAATTAAGGTTTTAATTAATTTATCATAAAAAATTTAGTTTCTCAAATAATACTTCAAACAATTTTTATAAACGTAAATTTATTTCTTGCATTTGACATGATTTTTGAAAGCTGAATCGATCAAGCCTATGGCATGGAGTCTGATGTGTCATTTTATTATTCGGTCCCTAATTAATATTTGATTTTTAAACTTCCACGGTCCATATATTTATGATTTGATGTCAGTTTTCGTATTGGGAATCAATTTAGTTTGAGTGGAAGTAGTTTGGCCACGTGAAGCATTTTATTTTGAATTTGATCCTTGAGATAATATGTATGAAGAAAACATAGTTATGATGAGTCTCTGCTTTACATACCTAATCATACCTTGTGATATTATTTTATTGTTATCCAAACAAAAAAATACCCTGATTTACATACAAAAAATAGTTTTCATAATGAATTACGCGCTAGCTGCTTATTTTAAAGTATGACTTATGACTAGTATTATTGATCAAGACCCAATCTTGGGAAATTTTCTGTATATAAATTTTGTTTTGATAATCATACGGGCAAAATGCCCAAGCAAGGAAAAGTCTAAGAAACAGAACGTTACAAAGCTATGCCCACCACATCTTGTCAAAGGATCGAGGCCAACTAAAGAAGAAGGAAACTGATAAAAAATCAAATAATCATGGGACAAACCATGCCCAAGATTGGCCAAATTAATGAGACCTATATTGCCTTCCCTCAACGAGTGACTAGTGAGAATCACTTCCCATTCACCATGCAACAAACCAATAATCTCCCTAACGATAGAATAACAATGGTGAGATGAATGTATAGCACATCGACTTGAATCTCCCAAATCATAGGTCCTATTTGATGATTTGAATTTTGTGGGCAAAGATTTATTTATTTGCATTTAATCATGACAACAATTATTGAGAGATCAAATTCTTTTCTTGGTGTTTTTTACCGAACAAATTTTTTAATAGTATATCAATATATAATTAGATAATAATGTAACAAAAATTTTATATTAATAGTGATCCAAAATTAAATCTTATTATTGAGGATTAAGATGAATAAAATGCACATTTTTTTGTAATTGAATTCTTGCTTTTTATTTTTTTATCTTCCTTTACAAAGTACGAGCTTCGATTTTTATAAAAAATATTAATTATATTTGGATCCTTTTTATAGTATCATTGGGTAGAATTTTTTTTTATCTATATATTTGCTTGTGTTTAAGAGAAGAAAATTCGGAGATATTTTCCATACTTTTTTGCTTGACTCAAGCCCCTTGGGAATTACGCGGTGCTTATATTCTTTATATTTTAACATTTATTTCTTCCTTTGACATGAATTGTAAATGCTGAATCAAATAAGGCTTGGCATGAAGTCTGATATGTCTTTTAATTATGAGTGAAATAATAGAAAAGGACTTAAATTTTTTATGGTAAACCAATTACGTGATTAAATTTTTATTATTATCAAGTAAGGCCTTTAGTTTTATTGAAAGATATTTTTATTAATAAAAAATATTGAAAAGATAAAAATGTTCAACTTGACATATGAAAACAATTTATAATATGAATAAAACACATATCATATATGTCCTAAATTTTCTTGTTCAATTGATAAGTATTATAAAAATGATTTTATATTAAAGTTAGGTACTTAATTGGTTGTCAGATAAAATTCAAAATTGAGATCCTTATATAATTTATAAGTTTTAAAGTTGAAGTTGTTAATTGATTATCATAGTAAAGTTGAAGTCATTGTTAAACTCTCCACGATCGTGACGCTCAACAAATAATCAAAGATTAGGCCTAGTTACACTCTCAACAAAGTTTTTTCAAGCTTGGACTCTTGTTAACATTACTAGATCAAGTTAAAGTCCGCAAACTGTACCATATAACTTATGTTACCTGTGGGCTTGAACCACTCTTATATTACCTCATGTGAAATTTTCTAATTTAGTTCCTTTAACCCGTGAACCAATGAAGATTGACCTACATAAATAAATTTAAAAAAAAAACGTGCCATGAAGGGTTAACCTTTAAGCCAATACATGTTAACTCGTTTAACTTGTAATTTTATTTTTTTAAAAAAAAATTAATGAATGTTTTCGATATATATATTTACTGGGAAATTGTCTATGGTGCACCCTTTGAAATATGGTGCATGGTGCACTACATTCCCAAATTTTTCGCACATGTAAAAACGAAAGGAATCATCTACAACTAACAGACCGAATAAGCAGGAAAAGTACGAAGTCAAAGCTCTCATTGACATCTCCATTGTTGCCTTTAATGAGAAGTGACGTGGGCCTTCCCACTATGGTTGGTATGGGGAAGAAACAATCATTTCAAACACTGAAAGTCTGAAACAAAGAGTCGGCATGAAGAAAATACAAGGATGGAAGGAGAAACTGCTTTCAAATTATGAAAACTTTGAAAGAAAATTCTACTAAAAGCAGTGGCAGAAGAGGTTCCTGCCGAGACAATGGATTGTTTCAAAATTCCTCAATCTTTGTGCAAGGATTTGAACCAACTCATGGCTTGTTTTTGGTGGGGACAAAACACAAATGAATATAAAGTTCATTTGCTCAAATGGGAGAAAAAGACATGGCCAAAGAAGGAGGGAAAGCAGGGAAGGTGCAGGAGCGTGGGAGCACCAAATAAATTTTGGGTTTGCTGCACGTGATTAAAACTCTATTTTTCATCCCTAATTAATGAGTTTGTTTCCAATTAGTCTGAGTATAAACATTTCTTAATCTAATTCCTAAAAGAAAAATTTGCTTCATATTTGTCCCTCTTACCAAATAACCACTCTTGCTATCTCCGGTGATTTTTATTTTTATTTTTTCCTTTTTCTTTCTATAAATTTTGCTCCTTTCGGCCTACAAGTGAATGATTGCTGATCCACATAAATAAAAAAACAAAAACAAAAACAAAAAATACAATATGTGCATGCCAAAGTTCCAAAACAGGTCAACTGGGTCAACTTTTACATCAACACACGCCCAGCTCGTTTAACCTGTAATTTTAGTCATTTTCTGAATTTTAATCATTGTTTTTAATATATATTTATGGGGAAAGCCTATGGTTCACCTTTTCAAACAGGGGGCATGGTGACAATAAGAGTAAAACATATTTTATATCTGAAATATGCATTATTTATTAATTTAATTTTTTTTAAATTAATTTTATCAATTTGATCATTCAAATTTTAAATGTCTAGTAATTTAATTCCTACATCAATTTCATTCTAACACTAGAAGTCATGTCAATATTTAAATATGAGTTCGTGATATTTAAATAGTTTATATTTAAATATTCGAATATTAGTCTTTAATATTCAAATATTGATATTTAAATATATATTATAATATCACGTCAATATATCTGTTATAGGTTAACATTTTCTATGAATGCTAGACTAAAATAGATAAATGAACTTAATTATAAAAAAATAAAGTTTAAAAGATCAAATTAATAAATTAATTCCTAAGTGATCACTAAAATTGTTAACATATGTGACTTGCACGGATTAAAATGAGTTTTATAATAAAATATATTGGACTGGATTGATGACGATGATTTATTTGTAAATTTTTATCATGTGCAGCAAATCCAAAACCTATTGGGTGCGCCTCCCACCCTCCTGCACCTTCATGCTTTCCCTCCTTTGTCCATGTCATTTTCTCCCATTTGAGCCAATGAATTTTATATTCATTTGTGTTTTGTCCCCACCAAAAACGAGAGGTAAACGTCTCATTATCTGGGTGGTGGTCGCTGACGGGGACCTTCGCCTTCCTGAGCAGTGGACGACTCGCTAAGCTAACGTTCAGATATGTCAAAATGATAATAAAGTTTAAATTTAATTATAAATTATAAATTATTTTATTTTATTTGTTATTGATTTGAAATTATTAAATATTTTCAAAAAATAAAAACTAACTTATTATCAATTATTAGTAAGTTATATATTACAATAAAAGTTTTTTAAAATAAGTAATTTGATGATTTATTTTTTACAAAATCAAGTTGTCTTTTTAATATAATAGTAAAAGGGTTATAATTTGACAAATGTTATGAAGATGAGGAAAATTAATTATCACAATTCCATCTTAAAGACTGGGCATGTGTTAATTGAACTACAAGCTCATTATCAATTCAATTCATATATGTATTTATTTTACTCTAAAATAATTAAGATACTATGTATGTTTATTATATATAAAAAAAGATTAGACTCTTCTTTTCTTGTTTTATTTCTTTTGTTGAGTCCTCTTTTTTTTTTGTATAAACCAAGATATCCCTTCGTCCGGAAGGTAAGAAACGAATCCCACGAGGTACGATCAAGCGCGTGAAGTGAGAACTCCTCCCAACTGCATTTTTTTTATACACACAGCTCCAAGAATCAAACCCGAAACAAGATACTTAAAGTGACTGAGTCCCTTTCACTCGAACCAACGCAAGTTGATTTTTGTTGAGTTCTCTAGCTAAACTTCTTGTAAGCAAAGACAATGCTTCAAATAATGTTTGTCATTTTTTTTGTATTTTTCTTAATTTACTTAAAATTTATTTTAACATAAAAAACTACAATCTTGTCTAAAAACGTGAAATTTTAAAATTACATAATTTTGTCTACATATAACAACATGAATATCTAAAATTAAATAATAATATTTAATAAATCCAAATTCAAATATTAAACTAATACCATATAATACATGTTTTGATGTTTCTAAACCCATATAAAGAAGTTTGTCACCATATACGTCCTATCATGGAAATGCTCACAAATATCCACTGATATTTTTGTCATTTTTATCAACAACAATATATTATGATAATTTATATCTTGTAAAGACAAAATAATTGAAAGTATAATTTTGACTTAGAAACAATTGAGATAAAATACTCAATAAATGAGAGTATAATATAATTTTTTACATAATAAACATACATGAAATACAATCCTACTCCTGATCATCCGACTCTCCATATGCCTGGCAAAAATGTGGAGGAGAGGGAGATTCTCGAAGAGGAGGGCCTTGGTGGTCAAGAGACAAGATGACGAGGTTGAGAGAAAACAGCCAGAATCTATGACAAATCTGGTGAAATTTTTTTTTTTTTTTTGGTTTTTCAAAGTGTCTTCAGAAGACTAGGAGGTTCTCCCACTAATCCCCTTTGAACATAGTTGTGACTAAGAGGCATTTCCAACAATCATTTGCTTCAAGGATTGAACTTGTGTCTTCACATTGAGAGTGCAACTCGTTTACCACTGTACCCGATGCTTGTTAGTCGATGCAATGTTAGTTTCATTGTATTTTTAATTTTTAATATTAATCTTCGATTTTAAATTAAAAATTACACACAGTGTGATAGAAATCAAATAAATGGAATGACTAAATCCAAAGCACATTATCCTCTAGCCTCAGAAGATCTCACATCTTATTCTTCAAATCATTGAACTTTATTTTACAATGAGCTATTTAACTCCTATTTATACAAGTAGTTTAACCTAACTAAATAACTACTTAACTACTAATAACTACTAATTCCTATCATAGTGAGTAATTAAATTAAAACAGTAAAAAATGTTTTTTTTATATATTTTCTAAAGTAAAAACAAAAAATATATGATTAATGGATAGTAAATTATTTTAAAACTGTAAAATTATTATTTTCTCTTTTTATTATATCGAGAAAATTATTTTAAAATCCTTATTTCCAAGATAATTATTTTTAACCGAATGAATTATTTAAAAAAATGAGTTTCACAAAAGATATGGATTTGTTCACATTTATTTTAATTAGACAAAAAAAATTGCTTCTTTAATTGAAAAGCAAGGTTCTAAGAGTTTGAGGAAAATGATATACACACATGATGAAAGCAAATCAGGTACTAATAAAGATTAATATTGGCGACTAACTAAAGCATTAGGGGCGAAAATAAAATAAGTTAGGTTAGACTTAATTTATTTTAAATAAATTTGACTTGTTTTAAAAGTATATATTAGCATTAACTTAATTTATTATTTATCTTAAGCGCTTTTTTATAAAAACATAAAAATTTAATTTGATTTAAAAGTTTATATTACATAAAAAATTTTAAATAAGTTAATAAATTTAAAATTTTATAAGTTTTAAATATAATTAGTCTTTCATAAAATTATTGTTTTATGAATAAAATAAATAAATATTTTAATATATAAGTAATATATCTTATAAATATTATAAATTTTTAATTATATATTATTAAGATAAATAAATAAACTAATCTGTTAAATTAATAGACTTTTTTAAAAATTTAAATCTTAACTTATTTAACTAAATAAATATTTTAAAATATATAAACATAATTTGTTTAATAAAGAAAATAACTTAAAATAGACACAAAAATAAAAAAAAACTAAACCATAAATCCTTATTAATTTACCGAACTTATTTTTATCCTTATCCATAGTCATTCGTGGCTAAACCAAATAACGTACTCATGGCTTACAAAAAAAGTCAAGGCTTCACTGTCATTAGCTATTTTTTATTTTTTTTATATTTTTGGTTAGATTCTTAGTCCGTTATTAAATTAAATGGCAAGTGAATGTATGAAATAACGAATTTATATAAAAAAAAAGATTTTTTTTAATTACATATCAACTAAAGTATTCTCATCATCGGTTCTGATAAAATTAAAGAGATATTCCATCCATCCGATAAATTAAAACATTGCCGTCACTTTACTAATTAAATAATAAAGCATATGATAAAAGACAATGCAAAAATAAAATTAGTGAAATGACAATTTAATTTACTAAAGAAGATTTTTTATTAGAAGCTATCTAAAGTCTCGCCAGTGATTTTTGTTGGATTACTGATTTCAATAACTTAAAACGTCGCTGTCTTGATGACTAGTTTTAATTATTCTCTTGTTAGGGTCTTAATCCACCATTGATGAACAACACTTAAATCTGTTACATATAATCGGAATATTGAAGAATGTCGTGCATATACAACCTTAGAAACAAATGAAAAGAAAGAGAAGCAGTAAGAATAAATACAGAATTCGCCCGTATCACAAAGAATCCACATCTTCGCTAATAAATCAGAATCAACTTTGTTATGCCGAACAACTGAAAGATGACATGTCTGCTTCTGCTATGCATATTTGGCAAATCCTTTTGCTTTCAAGTTTAATTAACATGCACCACCGCCGCCTCCACCACCACCACCGCCACATCCTCCCCCTCCACCACCACCACCACCGCCACCGCCACCACACCCTCCCCCTACACCACCACACGCTCCCCCTCCACCCCCACCAACACCACCATCACCTGTGCCCACAATGATTCCACCCATCATTCCACCGTGAAAATGATGGTTGTTGTGGTGGGAAAAACCACCACCACCACCACCACCACCACCACCACCACCACCACCACCAAATGCTGGCCTGACTCCTGTCCCACGGCAAAATAAAGTCAATATTACAAATAAGGCGAATATGCAGACAGCTACTATGATAAATATCACGAATACTTCCATCTCACATAAAGCATGCCTAATTGCCCATTAAATCTCCATGGATATTCTTTTTATAGTATCATAGGGTAGACTATTCGTTATATTTGCTTGTGTTTATGAGAAGCTGCTTGGCATGTTACGTTGGTTTGTTGTTTAAGACAAGTAATTATTTACGCGCTGATTATATCCTATTGGTTTTGAGGTATATATGACCAAACTTGACAAAGGCTCGGTCTTTGGAATTTGTTTTTTATATAAACTTGTATTTGACATGATTTGTAAAAGTTGAATCGAACAAGTCTGCATGTGGCATGAAGTCTGATGTGTTTAATTAGTAGGTCCCTAATTTATGTTTGATTTTCAATCTTTCACTGTCCGTATTTGATGATTAACTTGATGTTGTTTGTGGTCAAAGGATTCTAAGTTATTCATTTTGAGGATGAAGATGACTAAGAAGAACCGTTTTCTTAATGGAATTCTTACTGCTATTTTTTATTTTCCTTTTTCAAATTTTGAGTTTTGATTTTCTTTTAAATTATTAATTATATATTTGGATGCTTAAACCAACCATATTTAACTTCTATTTTTTATGCTATTTAGTATTTTTATTGCTTAATAGCAAGAAATAAGTGGTTTTAATTAAATAGATTAAAATTTTAAAAATTGATTTGCTACATCATGCAAATGTAAATAAGGGTGTAATTACAAACTTCTGGAATTAAAGCATGTAAGGAAAAAAAAAAAACTTATATGGATTCATTTAAAAATGGATAAATTAATTAATTAAGTATTCAGCTAAAAAAATTAATTATTCTATTACATGATTTTAGCTCAAATGATTGAAAGAAATTTGGGCAGAGATTTAATTAGGCTTAAGTTGTGATAATAACAATTTTATTATATATCACAAAAAAGGTTTTAAATACATAAAATGAGTTAACATTGCTATAGTAATAATGAGTTGGAATAACAACGGAAAGAAAATACTATGTAATTGATCTGCGATTCTAAAAATTTCAAGATCACATACTATTTCACGTACTCTTTTGTATCGGGAACTAATTAAATTATAGGAAGCTATGCACTTCTTACATCGTAATAACCGAATATTAGAGTCTAGTTACACTTTCCCATTAAAATTTTCCCTCTGGCTTTCTCGCTCTTTATCAATATTTCTCAATACAGGAATGCTCTATTTATAAAGTACTACCTACCACGGCTAGTTTCTGATAGAGATAGAACCTCTTATTATCTTAGAGAGAATAAAAAAGATTTCTTAATTGTAAACATCTTTACTACACGCAAGAGACTAAGGATGTGTTTGGAGGAAGGAGTGTGGAGGGAAAGGAAAGAAGAGTAAATTTTCCTTTTATATTGAGAGAATTATAAAATATTTATAAAAATGAATAAAAGATGATTGAAAGTTTATATGATAATATCTTATTCTATTCTTCTCATTTTAAAAAATTCTTAAATAATTAAAAAAAATATTTACTTAAAATAAAAAATTAAGTTTATTTTCCTCCAAACTCCTATATCTAAACATATCTATGTAGTTTTGAGTGTTTAGACTGGCCCATAAGCGTTCCAAGTTTGGTTCTTGCTAACACTACTAGGAGTGGATTCATATAGCATGTTGCATGCGGACAACTTTTCCTTTTGGTTATAAAAAGATCTATGACTCGATGTGGAAAGGAGGATGACAAATTAAAGCTCAAGCAAAATGGCCTGATTGAGACTTGATTCTAAAATCAAATAATCCTAAAAGATTTGATGTTATTTGAACTAAAACTCTTGAAATTAGATAACTCTTGACTGTTTGGCAAGAAACAAAATTACTGATTTCTCAATTAATTTTTTCCTATAGCTTTCTTCATAGATATTAAGAATTTTTTCCCAGACGCCTAGCTACTCTTTAGAGCATAAACGAGCTCGTAAGCTATTAACATATTGTCAAATATTTTCTGTTCAACCTTCTCTAAAGTATAATGAAATTCTTAAGGAAATAGTTTGAAAATAACTCAGCTATATCGCCCATCTTATCAGAGCCTATATGGAAATCCCCATTGGAATTAATAAACTAATTTCTTCCTAAATGGACTTGTCCCACCTCTATACTCCTCTGAACCATAAGTTTCAATACAAAGGGGGAACGTGTCAGAAAAACTAGCTAGTTTGTATACATGATGGTTAGGAAAGAAGTTGATCAAACCAACACTAATGGAGAAAGCCTGTTCAGTCTTGCTCGAACATTCCTCTCTTCATCTTTTCTATTGCACTATGTAAATTTATTTCCATCACCTACAGGATCATTCAGCTCAGAGTAGTCCACCACATCTCTGAGCTATCATTTGAGAATTGAGATTCATTACTGCTATGACACCTATGTATACCTCCACACCATCGTAGGCTAAACCTAGACAGGATGTTTGCAGCACACAGGCAATATGTTCACGATAAACGAAAAGCTTCACAGTCCTTTTGTGTACGAGGATCTTTACTACTTTACGCGCGTCGATCTCTTTAGTAATGCTCTTTCATTTTTCAATTCAAGCGCTAAGTTGACCTTGGAATCTAACACAAAGTTGCGAATAACATGCAATTATAAGTACTGATACCATATGAGACGGTGTCTCTCCGTGTTATAATACTATGCCAGTCTTGGACTCTTGCTATCCTAACTTCAACCTTGCACAATCTTCTACTTTGTCGATTAACTCTTTTGTCGAAAATTGAAAATTTGGTACTAACACCTACTAATGAGAACCACCAATAAAAATCAAACCAAAAACACTTGTATTGAGGTACTTTGATCTTACTAGTTGAGTCAAACCTGATTTACAAACGTTTTTTATGCTGGCTTGTTCCACTAATAGACCGGACTGACAACTTAGTAAGTGGTCATATAGTGGCTTTTTTTAATTTGTGTGACAGTGGACTGAGTTGGCTTCCGCGAATTGGGTATGAAAAGACTTGTGTCCATTACTTCTCCAAGCTCCAAACCCACCTTATAACACATGGCTCGTGCGCTACAGTGAGGTGGAAATCCCCACAGTTACACCCAGGTCTTCACATGGTGAAAATCCAGCTGATTGAGATCAATGTGACAAAACCAATGATGAAGGATAAATCAACCATCTTTTCCAGTATAGTCAGGGGTCAAATCTTTAGTTAGTGCCTTAATCATAGATTCTTCTTCTCCCAAGAAGAACTGGAAGAGTCTTGTTTCAAGCTACTCAACCCTAAAACCTTTTTCTTGAAGATCCATATGTTGCTCAAGGCACACTATGAAACATTCTCATTGATCTATTTCTTGGTGATTATGCCAGCGATGAGTCTGGTATCGCAGTCGTTCAATCCCTCACAAAAATCCTTATCATTTTACTCTATCGGAAGATAGAGATTTCATCCACTCCCTAAAACTCTAGAGTCCATCATAGGCTAAACCTAAATACGATGTTGGACAGCACACAGGTGAGATGATGTTCAATGTGAAGGATTAACTTTCTTAAAAAGTTAAGCTATTATCTTGTAAAGAAATTTAATTTAATTATGAATAGTAGAGGCAATAAAGATTGAACTCTTCATCACTTCACTACTTAACACACCAAAACCCTACTAAATTCGTTGTGTACACAAGGATAAATGACTTAATGAAAGATCATCGTAGATAAGTGGCTTAATGAAAGATTGAACATATGATATATCACACCCCATTTTTAGAAATTAAAACTGGTTGAACTACAACCTCGATAGCGGAATATTTATTAGTGTGCTTCTATCTCTTTAGTAATGCCTTTAAAATTTCAATTCAAGTGCTAAGTTGACCTTGGAGTCCCACATCAATTTGCCAATAACAATCAATTATAGTCGTTCTATTAGTATTATGTTGCGAATGACTTTATTTTTCAAACTGCAATCAAATGTTGGTTACATCATCATATATTTTAAAATGGTTATTTTATCCAGTAATACTTTTTTTTGGTTATACAATAAAGATTTAGGGGAAAGTTGTGTCATTCTAAAGTCAAGACATGCTACAAGTGCTACAAGTTTCAACGAGAGTTTGCAGTGGTACTTACAGATGACCAACTAATGAAAGATCACCAACAGAAATCGAACTCAAAACCTTTTCGTCATCACTGTTTGATCACAGTTGAGCTATATAACCAGTAATACTTTTACCCTGTTTGTTTTTTTAAGAACCCTATTACTTACATTCATATATAATAAATTAGCTATAGATGATTTATTTTCTTTATACATATGTAAAGAGGCGAATTTGGAACCAATTTGCTTCATTCTATCATTTCCTTTTAATATGATTCTTTTGGCTAATATATGAAATAGTGAAATTAAGAACAGTAAGGCAAAGGAAAAAAAGAAAAGCAAAAAAGAAAGACAAAGAAAGATAATGTAAGATAATAACAATTTCATGTTATATACGTGCTCGTATATGTATACTTTCAAATTGTTTGATTCAATCCTTAGCAGTTAGCACTATAACCATATGATAGAAGTAAAAATGTATTAAATCTCAATGGTAAAATGGTCAACTTAAATTTATTGTTTGGGTGCGGGTAGGGAGGGAGAAGAGAAAGAAAACATGACTTAAACTCTTATTTGAATATTTTTAATGAGGGTTCTCCCTCAAATTGGGAGATAAGGAGGGAGAAATAATTTATTTTTAATTAAATATGTATTAAATTATATATCTATCCTATATTTGTATTATAACGTTTACAACATAAGGACTATATTAAAATTTTAATTTTAAAGTTTATATATTTCCCCACTTTAATTTTAACTCTCAAATGAGAGGAATAAACTTCATCTCATTTTTTTACTTAAACATCCAAACAAGGGGAAGGGAAATCCCTCCATCCCTTCCCATCCCATCCATCTCCTTTCCACCCTTTTCCACCCTTTTCTCTATCCCAAAGATAGCAAAAAAGTAAAAACCAAGGAGGACATTACAATTAATTGACCTCAAAATATGTATTTATGTCATTAGCCACCTCCACCACCACCACCACAACCTCCGCCACTGCCACATCCTCCACCATAGTTCCTGCAGCCACCGCTGCCACATTCTCCATGATGACCATGAAATCCAACCAAAATTGTGGCATCTACAGTGGTTGCTACAGAAGCAGCAGCTCCTATCATAAATAGCATGCCACCGTCTTTGGTACCACCTCCACAACCACTACCTCTGACTCTGTCGGTGCTACCTTTAGAGGCATGACTTTGTTGAACATGACTCCTTGTATGCGTACCTTGAACTACTCCACTGGTCTTGTTTTTGTTTTCAGCTTTCATCTTTTCATCTCGAGAGCAAATACAACCCATAGCTACAAAATATTGACGTAATAGGCTGAGTCTCAATTTCCTAGAACTATTATATAATATATAGAGAAGCTCCAAGATTTACACGAAAAGTACTCTAAAGTTCTACGCAATTAGTATGTGGAGTCATATATATTCATGCCATATAACAATATAATATTATCCTAGCACACAATATGATAAAAGACAGATATATACAAGTTAATTATTTGAAGATAAAATATTGTTGAGATTTTACTTAAATTGTAGAAACAAATAAAATAGAAGTATAGAAGGAAAAGGAAATGTTGGTTCATAGAACTCCAAATGTTTAAATAAGAAAAAAAATGGTTGAATTTATGTATTTGACTATGTCTAGGAAAGTCAAAATAAGTGGCAGATTGACTATAAAAAGAATGATTCATGAGAGAATTTTTGTGAATAAGAATGATGGGTAATTGAGATTTTATTATCTCAATTGCCCAATTCATAATAATTAGATAATTATCTTCTTCTTTTTTTGGGTTAAAGATAATTATATATATATACATGAGTAACCCATATATATAGATACTTATGTAGATAATTATCTATATGCATGAGTAACACATCATGAATGCCTCACATAACACAGGAATCCAACCCATTTTGGCTAGCAATACCAATAATACTTCCTAAGCAAGGGATGAGAGATAGTTGTGCATCTCACCTTACCCATTGATTTGAGAATATTATGTTTAGGATACCTAGAAACACTTCACCTTACAAGACATGCTAGACGAAACTAGTCTAGAAGAATTTTGAAATGATACGAATGACTTATGGGTTAGTATAGGTCTATCCTTCTAGCTAGCTTACCCATGCAGGTGGGTAACATTTTCCCCACCAACGTGAGAGATTTATTATCGCAGACAAGAGATATTTCATAATCATTGGACATGGTTTAATGGGGGCAACAACTTCCAAATGAGAAAAAACAATGCCTATATAAAATTGCATTTGCTTCCACAACCAATTTAGGAATTTGAACAAGTGCCGAGAAATAATTTGACTTATCATATGACATGAGATTGATCCACTACACTATAATGATTTTTTATGAGTTTTAATCTAAAATTTACAGGTTATGCAAATGGTTCTGACAATTTTGTAAGTATAGCTAAGTTTCGTAGTTAAGTTATAATAAGAGTAAATCCCCATTTAATTTGGTCCCAGAAATATTCTACTTATGTCATATTAGTCTTTGAGTAATATAATTAAATTCATAATCCCTAAAAAATCATTATGTCATTCAAGTTAATCTAAACGTTAAGTACCATTTTAATTTGTTTTAGTTAACAAATGTGCTCATATGACATGTTAAGTGCCTCGGTGGCACTCACTCTTTCACAACTGACATGTTAAGGAGACAAAAACACCAAAATCCCTAATTTTCCCATTTGCACTGTTCTTCAGATTTTGAGAATTTCCAAAGCCGAGCTCCATTCTACAACATTTTCTTCACAAATGATGGATGGTGGAGACATGGGTTTCTTGAATCAGCACTCACAAAACCCACTCTTTTAAAGTTAGCTGGATTGGTAGTGCAACTTTGTTAGGGAAATGCCCCCCATAACATGGTAGCTAGTCGAAGGGTATACTTCTATGGGAAGAAAACCCTTTTGCTAACCTCCAAAATTCCTCAAAATCCTGGTAGACATTTCTTTAGGTGCCCATTTTATAATATAACTTTTGTTCTTTTACTTTGTGATGAGAATCTTATCCCTATTTGACTAACTAATTTGTACGGATTATAGGATGATGATTTGTCATGTGGATATTTCTCTTGGGTTAATGATGCTAGTGATGATTATGCAGGTATAAGTGACAAGAAAATTCTTTGTGTATCAGTTAATATGAAGCTTAGTAGGAAGATTGTCAATTTGGAAAAGGAAGTTAGGAGATTAAAACACAGTGTAGTTGTATTGACTGTTATGGTGGTTTTTATCATTATGTGTTGTTTGGTATGTTTTTGGAAGTAGTTAAAGAATGTAATGTAATTAGGTATTTTGTAATGATGCCTTTCCGTGCTCATTGAGGAATTTTGTAATGGAAATGGCATTGTAGCCTGGGTTTATGGTATTGTAATCACTTTCATTAAATAAACTGAATTTTGCAACAATGAATAAACTAAAATGGTATTGCAACAATGAATAAACTAAAATGGTATTGCAACAATGAATAAACTGGAATGACATTGCAATAATGAATAAACTAGAATGACATTGCGGTAATGAATAAATTTTGTAATGGAAATGATAGTGAATAAATTGAAATGGTATTTACAATGATGAATAAACTGAAATGGTATTTGCAATAATGAATAAAGTGTAATGATGCCACAAAAAAAATAAAAATAATCACTGTCCACAAACAAAACATTCCATTGCATATTGATTGATCTTCATATATTCTTTGGTCCACTTGGTCTTAGCGCAGGAGTTGGAATGAACCTCGTAAAACCTTGATGTAGTACCCTTACTTGCTGCTTGTATTGTTTATGCACTAACTCCCTAGAAACCTTGTGGAGTTTGAGGCCTAGAACAGGTGGAGGAAATGGATCAACAACATGATGGGTGGAAATGGGCTAACAACAGGTCCCTAAGATTGTGACTTAGAAGCATGATGTGGCTGTGAGAGGTATATCACATGCCTCATCATTGTGTTGGGCTGCTGCACTACTTCTTGCCATCTGTTTATTTTGTCTTGGTGTTTTGCAAGTCCTTGTGTTGTGACCTATACCACCACACTTAGAGAACATTATGTCACCATATGTTCTTTTTAGCAGGCCTCTTGATATCTGGTGGAGTAGGTTCAATTTGATTAACTTTGGCTCAATATTGTTGACTAGCAGTTAGTTCAACAAAGTGTTTATAGGTAGCATTGAAGGAACCTATAATCAGTCATCCATGAACATAGTCCACAAGCTTGTGGTTTTTGAATGCAATTGATGCCACAACATGTATGCAAGACAAACCTGCATTGTGGCATTGTAGATTTAAGCAGGCTGTTCAACAATTGTAGGATGTTATGGTTGTGGCGACAGCATCAGGTGATGTGGACTGAGATTTGAAACATTGATTCCTAAATTTTAGCTCTTATGCACAAATAGGCAAAGATGGAATGACTTGTACCTTTGGACGATGGGAAAAGTTTGGGTTGTAAGGGTAGCATAAAGGCGACATGTTATGGGGCAATGAGAGTTTGGATGGCTTATGGTTTCATAGGCTACGTAAGATGACCTTTGATGGGTTGTTGTCTATAATGCGTTGGTGTATCATATGGTTTCATATCCATGAGAGATACACAATGGGTGATGGTTTCGAAGGTTGAGGAGTTACATGCTTGGCTAGGTGGTGATCGGTGCTGGTTTAACACAGGTGGTGGGAGGCTATTAACGTGGTGGTGATCATCAGAGATCATAGTGGAGGAGTGCTTGGGTGAATTTGGCTAGGTAGCAGGTGATGTTTGTGGTCTTCTTGTTGTTGTGGTGGAGACTTGCATGCTAGGGGAGTTTGGGACATAGGCTGTCAAGGACCAACTTTCCTAAAAGCTTAAGCTGTTAGGTGAATGCATATGATTGAATTTATATTTCCAACTCATCCTATCACGCATGAGCCATTTGGGCTTAAAACGTGGACTAGGGTGAAGGCTCACCTACCATGTGCTGAAATTCAACTTATTTTAGAAGAATGAGAGCAATAAGAATCAAATTATTGACCATTTAATCATAAAGACTCTGAGACCATGTAGAGAAATATAACAAAAATGATATAATTGATGTCACATTTACATAGCAATGCTGTTACAGATTATATACACTAGGCATGACATTGACTTTTGATTTGAAATTCAAATGCCAAGGAATCATAAAAGTAAACAAGGATAATTACACAATAATTACAGTAATTAACATTAGAGTTACAAATCATCAAATATTCTAATTTGATGAGGTTGACTTGTTCAATACACCAATATGGGCATGGTGTGTTTCATGGCTTGGGTGGTTGTATAAGGTTGTGGCTATGGCAGCGTGATGGGTGTTTTGAGTGTGAAGGCGGCAGATGTGCATAGGCTCGAGATCTGTGTGGGACTTGCATGGGATTGGTTGAGTTTCTGTGAGGGTGTGTTGTTGCTTCAATGTGCGCACATGTGGAGTTGTTTGGCCATTTTCATGGTGAAGCAAGGGAAGGCAGTGTCGTGAGTTGTTAGATGGTCAGGTGGCTGAAGTGAATGGTGTTTTTGGACAGCATAAGGCTATTTTCATGGTGCTAGAAGCTTTGTTGACGTAGCTGGGTTTGTGCACAGTTATCATTTATCAAATTTCCTCCTACCCCCTTCGTACACGTACCAATCCGCGAGTACCAGATCGTAATACTTTTACGATCTAGAATGCTGTGGGATGCGACCCAGATCACTAAAGTTGGTGCACCACTAGTTGCCTATAGAGTATGAATGAAAGAACCGTTGACTGCTATAGCTGCTTGTGCTGGAAGAGATGAAGCGCAACGAAACCTAAATTCTTCTTCTACTAAAACGTGCATCATCATCTAAAAAATAAAACAAAAAGAAATATTTATGAATTAAAAATATTTTAAAAATATGTCAATAAATATATACACATAATATATGATATATGTATATGTGGTTAAAAATATTGTAATAATTTAACAAGGGAACCAAAACTTACTAAAGAAGTATACTTTAAAGTGACGTTTCACGTTCTGGTTCCTGTACCGCGTACCTTATCGCACTACATTCTAGGTAAATGTGGGATTGTGTTTGCTTTGACAAATGGTTCATGGTTTGGTTTCACGACTGGGGGTCTAGGCAGTAACTGGGTTTATAGTTTAGGGGGTATTTGTTTAGCTTGAGTATGGCTCATAGGCACTTACACACCAGAATGCATATTGGCAGGATCTCACGTGGTGACTTAGCTAAATTATATACAAACTGAGAGCTTGTGCGAAATTATCAAGAATCAAGATAAACAAACTAAGTAAAAGAGACAGACCTTGGAAATGGTTAAGTGTTGGGCTCTAATGGGATCTTTTCCTCAAACTTTCAGCGAAGCTTTGCCTTCCTTTACTCAGACATCCCTCCTCTTTTTCTCACCTTCTTTCCATAATTCTCCAACATAGTCGGCTATTTTTCTATTTCTGTGCGTGTTCGCCCTCTACGTTTCTCTCTTTTTTTCGTACCCTCTCTCTCTCTCTCTATATCCTACTTGTACAATTTATAGACTAAAGTAAACGAAGAGTCTTCTCTTCTCTGCAAGTTGTATGGCTAATTTAGTGGAAATGATCTTCTTGATTAAGGGCATCCCTGATGGAGTTGAAAATCTCCGCAAATTAGGCTATTAAATTTCCTTATTTATTAGTTTTATTCCCTAATTTATTGTATTTGTAACATGTGATTTGTGTCTAGTAGAATCAAATCATGCAAATGTTAAATGAAAATAAATTGACGTTTTTTTTTTAAACTTCTTATCAATTACAGGATCATCACTAGATAACACACACTCTTGTATTTATATCTATCCCTTAATTTTCTCCCCTTTCTTTTTTGTTAGTTTAAATTTCCTTCTTTTCCTTTTTTACGAAGTATTGGACTTGGACTTGATAGTAGGTATCATACCATATTTATTGGTACAAGGTCCAAAAAATAAAAATATATATAGTTCTATACAAATTTAGGTGTCAAAGTGCCACTGAGGCACTTAACATACTACATGTGTTTGTTTGTTAACTAAAACGAAAGGTACTTAACTTTTAGATTAACTTGAATGTCATAATAGGAATAGGAATCTAATTAATATTAATCAGAGACTAATATGACATAAGTGAAATCTTTTAGGGACTAAAATGGTAATTTACACTTATAATAAAACCTAGGTGAGCTAACTTTAGAGAAGTTAGTTTCAAGCAATACTCATGTTTTAAAAAATAAAACTTTTGAGAGATTCTGATGTAAAACAATACTCATTATAGTAGAAAAGCCCTTCTACATTATGGGAAATGAACGTAGGTCAAGTCTTGGTGTTTTTGCCTTGCAGAACCATAATAAATCGAAGGTCAAGTCTTGGTGTTTTTGCCTAGCAGAACCATGATAAATCCCATGTCTTGATCTACTTATTTTCACTGGTTTTGATAAAGCTAATGAAATTTGTAACCTCCATCAATCCTTTCTTTGCTGCTTAATTCATCTTTACTACAGTTCTTAAATCTACAACTTTTCTACCAACAATGAACCCCTGATTCCTTGGCCAAAAGAAATGTATATTATGTAATTAAAAATTTAGTTATTTCTTAGAAACACAGATAAATTATTGAGATTTTTTAATATTAAAGAAATATAATTGCTAAAATTTCTTATTGAGGAATTTATTTATCAAAGTTCCAAAATTGGGAAAAAAAAAACTTTGATGCATCAACAAATCCGGTCCATTAGGTTAGGATTTACCTATTTATTATTCTTTTAAAACAATATCCCTCAATAAGGAT
The DNA here is from genome assembly GCA_023212625.1 of Styphnolobium japonicum. NCBI lineage: Eukaryota > Viridiplantae > Streptophyta > Magnoliopsida > Fabales > Fabaceae > Styphnolobium > Styphnolobium japonicum. Next base: position 21,920,921 of record JALBWW010000014.1, read on the forward strand.
AAAATTACTAATGTCTAATTAAAAAAACCCGGTACCATGTACCCAAAAAAAAAACCCGGTACCAATACCAAAAAAAACCCGGTACCATGTTGTGGATATTAATTAGAGTAGTATTATTTATTTATTTATACCAAAAACTTGTCACACACTTTTTACTAATTTTTTTTTCTCGGACACTCTACAATCTTATCTATAAGTTATTAAATAATAAACAGGCTGCACTCATGAACTATACCAGATTCTGCGCAATCACGTTAGACGATTGTGCAATAATTATTTCTGTATTAATTAGAAAGCCAAATTCAAACATGACAATTAATTTAAATAGCGATTGGAGAAAAAATGTGCCAAAAAAATACACAATCAAAAAAGAAATAATAAATATCAACAATTTTTTTTGGATAAATTAAGGTATTCCCTGCTCAGGAAGTGAAAGATTAATTCTACGGGATACGATGAGGGGCATGAAGCAGAGATTCTTCTCAACTATGTATTTTTCATACACACTGCCGCAACGATCAAATTTTGACAAGATGTTTAAGGTGAGCGAGCCTCTTCCACACAAACCACACGAACCAGTACATTAAACCCATAAATGCCTGAGCGTTAAATACCCTAATTTAAAAGTATCATAATTGAATATGTTTACAAATAGGTGAAATATGGGTTTGTCTAATATACATCTATACATAATTGGGGCATTAATGCACCATTTAATATAAGTCATTGATTAATAATAATAAAATAATAATAATTTAAGAGTTAAAATTTGATAGGTAAACCGATTCATGAGGTTAAAATTATTCTACAAAAAAAATCCTCAACTTTTTTATATTGTGAAACTTTTGTTTTAGTCCCGTTAGACATATATTTATTTTATTTTACATTTCACTAGCTTTTTATGTGGTATTTGTTGGATTTGTATATTTTAATATAAGTTTCTCATATGATTATTTTATAACAAAAGAATCAGGGTTCCACACATTTTATTGTATCTAAAGTATTTGTGTTTATTTTTCTCCTCATAATCTTGCAATATAAAACATTGGCAAGAGAATATTTAAATTCAGTGCTTATTAGTATTTTTCTAACATATAATAATCCTCCTCTCACACACACACGTAACCATACCACGCATAGTCTTTAGCATGTCATTAGACAAAACAGTAAAATTAAAATGAACTCTAATTTTCTCATTTTTGATAAATACAGAACTTAATTTTTAACCTTTTAAGTAAGATTTTTTTTTTGTAAATTCATATATATTTGTACAATAATTTTTTTTATATTTATATATATTATTTTTTTCATCAATTATAAATTTAATACTTTTGAAAACATTAGTTGTGAGTTTGTTTTAAATATTTTTTTTATAATTTTTTAATAGTTGGCTGGACGGTACAGTCCCGCCACCATGTTAAATATTTTTTAAATATTTGTTTTTTATATTTGAGTTTGTTTGTTTTGTTTTTTTTTTATAAAAAGAAGATATGTCAATGTTAATTTTTTTTTTGTTGCTTGACCTTAAAATGAATTTTTTAATTATAATAAAATAATTTATTTATCTATTTTTAATTGATGAATATTAAATTTTTTTCCTTCATGAATATATTTTTTTTCATTTTTTCTACTACTGTCATGGAAATTATTTAATTTTAATTTATTTTTTATGAAAATTAAATTAAAATCTGTTTTTTTATTTCTAAAACTATCATAATATTTTATTCTTTTGTTTAATTTATTTCATTAAAATAAAATTTAATATATAAAGAAATTTTTTAAAATTTATATATATTATTTTTTCATTAATTTAAAATTTAAAATTTTTTTGAAAACATTTGTTTTTTATTTTTTTTTTGAAATTTTTTGCTTTTAATATGTTTTTTATTTTTCTTTAGTGGATGGCTGGACTGATAGTCCCGCTGTGCTATTATATATATATATATATAAAGAATGACATGCTCCACCTTATCACCCCCACCTCACCCCTTCACCATATACTAATCATGTTTATGGAATAAACTTTCTTTGGCTCTCCTGAACTTTCCAAGAATTTGTTGCATCATGAAAAACTCTTTCACACCTTGCAGATTGACTACTGTTGAGCATATAGTTCACACAAGTATAACCAAGATTAATTGCATATGCTCTCCAACCACACATGCTGGCTCATTCTGATGTAGGTTTCACCGCACCTCGAGCCACAAGAGGACCAAAAGCATTGATTAAGCATCCTTCTGTGACCATTGAGCCACGAGAGGATTAAAAGCATAAAGTAAGCATCCCTCCGTGACCAGGCATCTATGGTTTATGCTTCCATGGTTCATGCTGTTGGTGATGCCAACAAAGATTAGACATCTATTTTAATAATATTTGCAATATGAATTAATTTTGTATTAAAATATTTTTTAGAATTATGATATTTAGAAGAAAATTTTAATACATCTTGATCATCATGAAATAAAATAAATTAAAAAAAATTAATTATGCCATTTCATGAAACAATTCTTTTAAAATATTTAATTATTTCATCATAAATATATTTTTCCCTGTTAAAAACTGATTTTTTTAAATTGTTTTGTTTCGTGCAAAAAAAAAAACAATAGAGGGTGAGGGTTATTTTGCAAAAGATTTGAATGCAATTTCATATTTATAGAAATCTTAACATGTAATTATTAATAAACTTATATAACCGGTTATTATGTGAATTGTGAACTGTTGGATCTATTCATTAATCATTTTATTACTAATTGATGTATAAGATTTAATGGTTCATCCATGCTCCTATTCTCTAATAGAGCATGTTAGACGTTACCTTATCAAATATATATATATATATATATATATATATATATATATAATCAAAGGAGCATTTTACTATACACTTTAAAGGTATAAATGTATCAATATTTCATCAAATTTATTTAATATAACCGGTTTTGAAACATATTTTAAAATGTATCTCATTTTTGTTTTATTACATTTTAATTCATCATCATTTATTTCTTTTTTTTTTTGTATGACCCAAAAATGATAGATTGACTTAGGGAAAAAAGCTAAAAACAAGCTGACGTGATATTATGTAAAAATTCAACATAACTAATATGACATTGCAATATTATGTGAGCCGGAATTTATAGATTATAAATAATTTGAGATATGTGGATGTGGTTTTGCTATTAAAAATAAAAATCGTTCAATCATTGGCAGATAATGTACATGTTTCCGATAGCTAGCCAAGGCCTTATCTTTATGCATTGATTTAGTGCCACTTGGATAAATATATGGTGAACATGGCGGGTTATGTGGCTCTACCAGATCTCTCTCTCTCTCTCGTAGCTTTCTCTCTCTGCTGTTGGTCTGGTTATGTAGTTAGTTATGTCATTAATTACTCAATTATTGACTTTTCTTCATGAAAACTGAATAATTTCATCTGTGTTTGATGTTTTAATAATTTACATCTCTAGATGTGATCTCAATCAAATAATCTCTCTTTGTTGCAGAAGGAAAGACAAAACAAAGGCTCCTGTCTGGTTTACTTCACCCGTTATAGTCATTACATACTCTTGGTGGAAAGGCACCAAATTCAAACAACAACAAAAATGATAGAGGTTGTGTTTAGAGTTAATTAAAAATAAAATTAATTTGATTTATTTTAATTTGAATTGAATTGATTTAATTTAAAAATTAAATTTTTTATTTAGAATTTATTATAAAATATTAAATTTAAATTAATTTAAAAATTAATTCTTATGTTTTAAATTCATTATAAAAGGAATTGATTTAATTTAATTTGATTATTTTAATATTTTAATCTTATATCATTGTGAATGATATTGTTAGGCTAATGAGGTAAAATCAAGATGTTAGTAAGGATAAAATAATCAATCTAAATAATCAAATTTAAAATCAAATTAAATCCACTCTAATCTAATCAAATTTAAGTAAATTTTTAAATACACACAACTTAAATCAAAAGGATTTCAAAATCAAATCAATTCTTATTTTTTAACATTCTAAACATAAAATTTGATTTACAAATCCAATTTTTTTAACATTTCAAATATGGAATCAATTAAAAATGAAATTGATTTAATTTAAAAATTAAAATTTATATTTAAAACTCATTATAAAAAAATTAGATTTGAATTGATTTGAAAATCAATTCTTATGTTTAGAATTCATTAAAAAATAATTTGATTTGATTTGATTGTATTATTTTACTTTTTTAACCTTATATCATTGTAAATGATATTGTTAAGTTAGTGAGGTAAAATTAAAAAGTTAAAAATGATAAAATAATCAATCTAAATAATTAAATTTAAAATCAAATCAAATCTACTCAAATCCAACTAAATTTAAGTGAATTTCTAAATATACACAACTTAAATAAAAAAGAATTTCAAATCAAATAAATTCCTATTTTTTCTTCTTTCTTGGTAAACCTATAAAAGAATCTTCACTTACATATAAAACATATAAAGATTTGTCATATAACCTATTACATTTGATGCATCACCACCAGCCACTTCACAGTTTCATACTATCACATTAGCCTCCTCCTCCTCCACCTCCACACCCTCCACCACCTCCACACCCTCCTCCTCCTCCACCATCACCTCCTGCTCCGGCAACATCAGCGCCTATTGAGAAACAATCGAGACAACCTAGCAGAAAACTCTTCCTTTTCTTTGGCTTAGGTTGGTAACCTTTTGGTCCTCCATAACCGTAAGGGACCCTAGCTGTCCCATACTTATTTTGCTTCTTCTTTCTTCCAAAGCAAAGACACCCCATAACGTCTTCTGAAACCTGCTTCTGAATTCTCTGTGGTTTTTTTTCGTATCTTTTTCTGAATACAAAGGCCTGCACCTTCCTTATATAGATGACAATAAATGGGCTCTTAAGAACAACTATATCGTGTAAGGTTCCATGAAACTGCAGTTCTAGTACGAATACTGGTCATCAGGGCCACGCGAAGATTGAATTATACTGAAAGACTTTTTCAGAATCAAAAGTTTTGTTACAGCACAAGAGGGACCTGCTGGGTCCAGCCATAAGGTGGGACCCCCAATTAGAGAAAAGAACAAAAAAAATGGGACTAAGTTTGCAAAATTTTTCAAAACTCTAGGAATGTGAAGAAAAAAAATGGGAGTTTCTATGGTTATTTTACGAGTATATTGTTAAATATTGGTTAATAATTAATTTTATAATAAAAACTTAAAATATTATTAAATATAATTAATAATTAATGAATACTTGATAATTTATATTAATATTAATACTCTAAAAATATAACTACCTAAGTAATTTTTAGAAAAAATTAAAGGAAGAAAGAGAAAAGGTTTTCTCTCGTGCTTCTTTGGACAGTTGGAGAATTGAGAAATGTTGACCAGTGATTGTACGCAGCATGTGAAGGATGCGGTGCAGCCGAAAAATTATAGTGTGTTCACACTATATATTTTTTTTGGCCATGTGTTCTTACTAAATGAAAACTCTATAAATAGAGGCAGGAGGAGTTTCATTCGGTAGATTATAAGGGGAGCAACTATGTAGCTCCGGCAATGAGAGGTGGTGAGATATCTTTATAGGAGAAGGGATAAATACAGAATAATATTATATTCTTTGTAATTGAGAGTGTAGCTTTTTTTTAGGCAAGGTTCATTTTTTAAAGTGCATGCATATATGAGAGATACTGTTAAGCTGTACAAATTTTTTATAATGATATTTCTGCAGGCTGTCTTTCACGAGGTAGCTGATTTTTCTCTGATTTAGAAGTTTTCTATTATAATTCTTATATTATGTGATTTCGTGCATATATGAGAGATACTGTTAAGCCGTACAATTTTTTTAATAATGAAATCTCTAGTTGTCTTTGACAACGGAAGTGATTTTTCTTTGATTTAGAAGTTTTTCATTATAATTTTTGTATTATCATGTGTTCTTGGTTCTTAATTTTTTATTTTTTTATATTGTGTGACATTTATTTTCCAACAGTACCTACAATGATTGAAGTCACCGCAGAACTGGTCTATGATGGATTTCTTTCTGATTCTTCCAATTGTACAACTTTGAACCGTGTTGATGTTAAGATTAAGAAGACTATATATATATATATATATATATATATAATTTATATCATATAAATTATACTTATAAAATTTTACATTAATTTAAAATTATTTTGTAATTTATTGATATATATTAAAATTAACATAATATAAACTATTGAAATATATAAAATATGAACTATTTGATTATATTTTTTATTGATATTCAATTTTTTCAAAATTTGATACAAATAATCTACATGATATAAATTTTAAATCTAATAGTGAATTTTGTAAAAAATTTATTCAATAAAAAGTTATTGAGTGGTGTAAAAGTGATCAAGTTTTATATTGATATAAGTTGATCCATCCCCTATATATATATATATATATATTTATTTATTTATTTATTTATTTATATGAGCACGTGTACATTTATATGCTATGAAGATAAACAAGAATAGACTATTGAGTATTGACTTATTAGATTTTGCTAACAGCCAAAATTTTAAAGGCAAGAACTTGTGATAAATAAGAGAGAGAGAGAAACAAGAATTCGTGTTAATTAGCCTTATATAAACTAATTTATCATCGGTGCGATGTACGATAAAGTATGGTAAATCATAGAAAATAAAAATAAATTAAAAAATATAAAAATAAATTAATACCAAACTTCAACTGATATCTATCAAAAGTTACTTAACCATGGAATACCTTATTTATTTAAAAAACATTAAATCATCAATAGTGAAAGAACTTCCATTATATACTAAATAAAACAACATTCAGTACCTTCAACCAAAAAAAAAAAAAACCAACATTCAGTACCAAAAACCATACTCCTTTCAGTAATGATTTATATGAAAGAAACACACAATGCTCCATGTCAAACCTTTAATGATGGGACAAAAGCAACAATTTCATCAACAGTTTCTGGGCACACATTAGCAATCACACATGTCTGCAGTGGAATAATGATGTCAAGAATGCTACACAATATGTAAGAACAAAGGAAAGTGGAATGAGATCGATACCTCACTATCACAGAGACCATAATTTGTAAGAGGCCTAATATTTAAATTAAGAGATGAACATAGAAGAACATTATGGATATAAAGGGAGGAGAGTCATATAAAGCAAAGCAGGAATGCCATTTATCCATGCGAACAAACCCAAACACAGATAACACACAGGCATAACACACCAGACTAAAAATTAAGGATAATCAAGAATGCGTCTAACAGATTTGGGATTTGTGTAATTGCTATTGCTTTTGGCATACTACAGTCCCTTGTCAAATGATCTACAACAGAAAATAAAGAAAAAGTTCAGATCACTCAAATAGATCTTCAACTTAAATGATATATCTTAAATAAACCAAGCATCGTTTTCAATTAAAAAAAGAAGCTCAGTGTCTCCCTCACACAAGAATTTTAATAGTTGGATCTCTAAATAGCATGACCATCTGCTCTTGAATTCCTTGTAAAATATCTGCAGCCTCACTGTCCATAAGGCATTTGACATTTTCTGCAAGTTCTGCATATATCAACCAAATAGAATTAATATTATTGATATTACTTAGAGACAATACATGGTTTCGTGTAATGCAAATTAAATTAGAATTTAGGCACCTAAACCACAGATAATCAACATAGAAGTAGTACAAATTAATAATATATAATTTACAAAAATTCTCATAAAAAACACATAAGAGATAATGAAGGCAAGCACCAACCTTGATCACTTATAGAGTCTAATGGATGTGGGTCTTTTGACACAGGAATCTTTCCACCATTTGTAACCTTGTCTCCCTTTCATAACAGGGTCAATCTTCAACGAAGTCATAGAGGCATATGCCATCTGAAAACAGAATGCCAAAAAATCAAACTACATAGCATACATAAAACATGACAAATAGAGATAATGAACGACACAACCATTTCAAAACAATAGACCTTGCCTCTGAAAATGAGGACAACATTGTGTTCATTGTGACAGCACTCGCTTGAATGAGGAGAACTACTATGATATACCACCTGACAGTATAACAGATCCCCTTTGATAACAAAAATCAAAAGACTCGACCACTTCACAATATAACAAAACAGTTTTTCTCAAGTTGCCTTCAACTTGATTATATCACAAATCTATTAACAATTTGCAATTCCTCATAGATATTATCAAACCCTTGCCACAAACAATCATTAAAGTCCAGTTCAGACATTTTATCAAACAGATATCATCCATCGTATCTCAATTGTATTTGACTGCCCAAATTGAACTAAATATCCAAAATTGATCCACTCTTAGCCAATAGAGAATTCAAAAAGAAAGAATACTTTTCAATTATCATGAATCTAGCATAAGCAACCCAGAAGTCTATATATTAAAGCATGCCGCATACCATGAATAAAAGAAACTATAAATACAAAGATGGCACCAATTCTACCATGAATTGCACAATTCACATATTAAAATCATCCACACAAAAAAAACTGTGTACCCTTACCAATTCCTGCGGAGAATTTCTTCAAGAAGATGGGTATGACTCTCAAATCTCAATGGCTTGCATCTTGGGAGAGGCATTTCTTCTTTTTTTATAAATAATCTCAAATCTCCTAAACAAAAGTGAGGAGGGCAAATTCTCCCTGTGTGTTTCAACATTAGACATTGCAATTAAAGATAATGCTATTCAATCTAAAATATCAAATATCTTGAAATGAGAAAACATATAATGGAAGGATATTAATTTTAAATCAATAAAAATAAACTCAGTACATAGATAAGAAAAAAGTTACCTATATCCTAAAGTGTTGCCAACCATCTAATCATCATGCTGGATCATGGATATGTGGAAATTCCATTATGGGCATTAGGATACCATGGAACCAAAACCTCATGCATGGTGGAAAATTTGATTAAAAACATTTTATATTGACTTTATTTTTCTGGTTCGAATATATTGCCACATCTGAAGACCACACCCACTTTGGCAAGGAAGCAGGGAGACAGGGAGGAATACTTCCAGTGTCTACGTCAAGCAAAGAGCTATAGATACAAGTATCCTCTTCTTAACCTTGAGAAAACACACTTCCCTGTACAGGAAGCAATGGTGTGACAACATCCAATTTCAACCTCTCTGCATGTTTCCGTAATATCTCATTTGCAGCCACAAAGAATGCATAAACAACATTAATGGAGACAAAAGCAATGGCTGCCCCAACACCCACCTTGCCAACAAACAAAATCAGTAACTATGGAAAAAGATTGAATAAAAAGAAACTAACATCCCTTATAAAGCATCTTCGATCAACAAAATTTATTTGCATGCATGCACTGGGTTCAACATCTTGAAAATATTGAAGGCAATAAAAATGGATAGAAATTCAAAGCCACTAACCTCATCAAAACTTGCTCTTGCAATGAAACAAATTGAGAAATTAAGAAAAGCATTGGAAAAAGCTCAACCCACCAAATGAATTGAAATCTCAAGGAAGAGATATAAACAAAGCTATTAATACCAAAACTCATCTGAATGGAATAGTAAACATCAGCTGCCATTAATATCAAAATGAGGATATCAAAAAGCTAGATGAGAAAGAGGTTTGTAAAAGAAAGCCAAAGAGAGATCCTCGTGTCAGACTATAATAGGAACAAAATGTCAAAATTAGAACGGGAGTTGCTATGGTAACTGGTCTGGTACCTTGAGTTGTCAATCATTTATTAACTGTTCTGTTAGTTTCACAATAAATATTTAAAAGTCTATTAAATATAAATAACAACTAATGAAGACTTGACAACTCACATTGGATATTGATACCCTAAAAAAAAATATGGATACCGAAGTAACCCCCAAATAGAACTGAGGTTTGTCAAATATCTTTTGTACATATAACAAAAATGAATTTGTTAATTTCTTATATATATAATAATAAATATGTTAATTCATCTAGGCTTATAAAATGTGTTATTTATAGTTGGCGGAAGGAGAATTCAAATTTTTTGTCTCCCTCCATGTTCTAAAAAGATTACTGCCAATAAAAAAAAAAGGAACAAATTTTTTTTATAAAAAAAAATTGAAATTTTTTTTTTGTTTAACTGATAGTATTTTTTATTTTTTTTAAATGACAAGCGACACATCGGCTCATATAAATCCCCCTGTCTTCACGTACACTTCACCAATGGCCCAAAGTGGTCCAACCTAGAGTAATGATAATGTCTTACTCCCTCAACTTGGAAATCACAACTCATTTTCACATAAATTCTCATATCAACTAATTAAGGTAAATTTAGCCTTAAAACGTTTAAAAGAAAGTCCACACGTGTGTCTTTTAAAAACAACAACATATACCTCATACTATGTTATTAAAACTTTTAATAAATTATTATTATTATTGTTATGAGAGCTGCTACTCAACTTGAATGATTTAGCCGATTTTAACTTGCCCGAATGAGATGGCAAGGGTATTTAAGTGACGTGTGAGGCCACTTAAATTTTAATTTCATGTCATTATGTCAATCATTTATTTCTTAACTCTTCCTCCCAAGCTTACGAGAAATTCTTCCAAACCCATCAATGGTAGAAGTCAAAAAGGAAACTGAGGCAATCATGGTCAGTGTCATTGATGAACTCTTTGAGAAAACACGTATGAAATTAAAAGAATTGAGATTTTAATTGTGAATTGTAGTTTATTTAATCTGACACCATCCTTGTTTGATATGGTTATTAATCATTATAACCTTTGTGAGAATATTCTTAGTTACAATCTAGGTGGCATGGATTGTAGTGCATGCTTGATTTTTATAGATCTTGCTAAGGATATTCAGGTCCATCCAAATTCTTATGCTCTAATCAACACGAGCAACATTTGCATTTGGTTGTACCCAATGGACAATCAAATGCCGGTTTGCAATGAAGAAAACAATTAATGGGATCCCTACAGAGATAAAGCAGTAGAGGTATCCCTTGTAGAAGCACAATTCATTCAACTATGGCTCACCAAAACGACATATTCCCAGATCTTTGAAATCCCGCAATGTACCCAGAAGTCATTCATGCCCAAAAACAATTTGTAAAATGCTCAGTTTAAAACAAATTCAAGTGATTATGAGTGACTTTGTTGTAGTCGCGATTGTTCTCGTTGACAAGGCAGTGATGGTTTGATACTAGAGGTGGCAGCAAAGCGATTCGATTTGAGGGAAAAAAGAAAAAATCGAAAGAGAGAAGAGGAAGCAATGATAAAGAGAGAGAGAGGAAAAAAAGGTGTAAACTCCACCTAGGATGCCAAATCATTTGAGCGTCAAACAATTGGGCAAATTTTCTAGCTAAATAGTATTTTTTTATTGTTATTATTACTATTACTATGATTATTATTATTGTTATTGTTAAATAGCCACAATTATTGTTAGGCTAAAGTGTTTTTATAGTCTCCTAAGTTTGAGATTAGTTTCAATATCTTTTTTTCTTTTTCCTTTCTGAATTCATCGTTCATCTTAATTATAAAATGTCATCAATTTTATCTCTATTCCTAACATCGTTAGAATAGTTAATGAATTAAACACTTCCAAATAAAGGGAGGAAGATAGAAGACCTTATCTTGTTAACTGGTAGTATTATACTTATCTCTTATCATAATTGATATAGTTCACTTGTAACAGATCACATGTGTATATATATACACTGTATAAATCAATGAAAATTACAAAAATAAGTTTACAAATTTCTTTAATGCACGTTGCTAGAAAACTGCACGGGAGTGTACCTTTACTCTTGAACCACAAATGTCAATGTCATTGTAAAATATGTCCACAATCCACATAATCAAATTCACCTGCATGCCTTTTTTTTTTCCCGTAACTTGGGCAATTGAAAAGGGGAAAGTAATTGAATTAATTAAGACACAAGTTTGGCCCCAAATAGGAGTTAGACATGGAAATGGAACATTCTCCTAAGAGAGGATGAATCAAATTAAATTATTAGGATCAGCGTGATTTGCATGCACTAAGAAATTTTCTTTTATAGGTAGTGCTTGCCTTAGACACTGTCAGTGAATCCCACGTACGTGGGACCAGCTGGACATTGGAGAACAATATGCATTACCTTTCAGTCTTTCACTGGAAAGCCAGCAGAACGAACGGCCATATTCTGCCTGCATCCTTGGAGAGCGTTAGCTTGTTGTATAGCTAGTTTTTGTAAATAAAAAAAAATGTTAAATAGAGTTTTGATTGAAAAACAGTGCAAAATAAACTAATCTACACTTTGTGTCCGCTTAGATAAATTTATTTTGGTTTTAGACTAAATGTTTACAAAATGCTCAATAAATAACTTTTGACTTAAAAAGTTTTTGTTTAGTGTAAAAAATCTAATCCAAACATGTAATTTGTGTTTCTGGACTTGATCAGTTGTTACTTTGTTTTAGTTGTTGTTTAGACGTGATGGAATCTGAAATATCTTATCCAAATTTGACCTCACATATTGGACTATCCATGTTGCTTGATAACCCCTTCATGATTAGATTCTCCAAAACACAATCAGGTGCCAAACCAATGCTATTGTTAATTCAAGTTTCTTTAGGAGGGGAAGAAGATGCGAGTGGTTGAGTGTGGGTGAAGCTAGCTCTTAAGAATAAGTAAATTATTAATTATTTGGTGGAAAGAAAGGCAAACTTCACCCTTAAGTAACCTACCCAACATTCTTTTCGTTGGAAAAGGTATTATGTTGCTGTAAAATATTCCAATTCTCTACCTAGCAAAGCTGGTTGATGAAAAAGTGCAAGGGGGAAAAAGAAAGTGCTCAAATTCTCCGTTATGAACTCGACAATGTCAAGCAAGGCGGATTCCCGAATTTGAGTGGAAGAGAAAGATTCACTTTCCAGCTTCTTTGTTGAATTGAATGAAAGAGAAAGAACTATAATTATGTAAGGAAAAGTATGAACTATGAAGCTAAAGAAGAACAGGAGAAAGAAAAATGGTAGGAGAAAGATAGATTACTGACAATAATACCTGCATTAACGGAAGTCAAATAATGTAGAACAATTTATGCATATATATATCTGCAACCCTCTACTTATACTTAAATAAGCATGATGTCACTAAATTACAAAATCATCTGCTGAAACCCTCCATTTAATTACAAACATATTGATACTAACTCGTCTATATTAATCATACAGATAAATGAACAAAATAATAATCATGATAACAATAAATCAAGCAAAATCATATGTTATATACAGCAAATTATATACCCCACCAACTACTTACCTCCCCAAAAAGATAAAGAGAGAGATCTCTTTTTCCAGAAAGAAGCTCGATGATTGAATGAAAAGAAAAAAAAAAGGTCAAACACAGGCATGTCCACCACCATCACAAGTGCAACCGCCGCTGCCAGAGATAATATCGCCATCTTGTCGAGGTTTGGTGCTGAGGCAACAGCACATAAGACCCACCAACAACATGAATCCCCATGCAGTAGCCAAAGCCTCTGCCCAGCTCAAGTAATGTTCCATTTTTCTTCTATCACCCCACCTCTCTTACTTGATCTTCAGCTTCTTTCATCGTCTCATATCCTCAACCGTTAGCTTTCCAAGCCTAATAAGTGCCATCAATGATGAGAAATGAGAGTTGAGATCACTAAAGGGTGGTAGGATATGTTATCTATCTACCCTTTAGGCGCTTTAGGGAAGGAGAATAATGGTATCAACTGAGATGATGATGAGAGATTTGAGTGAGACATGGTGTCGCACATGGTCTGAGCTTGAAAGAGGCCGAAATAACATGGGCCAACCTGTGAGTTTTATAGCCACCTTAGCAGGAGTCTATCCACCTTTCATCATCCCGGCACATGTCAATTTAATTGTGTTTTCTTCTTAAAAGTCATATTTAGCAGAATTGCTTACAGCTACAGGGATTCTTGTGATTAACCTTTTGAAGCCTAAAGGTGTTAATGTGGTTTATATTACATGTAGAAAGATGACAAATAGGGAATAAAAATCAATGTTTAATTAGCAGGAAGTAAAAGAGAAGGCGCTTTCGTTTGTCATTGGTTACTTTTGGTGCTGTCTTTACTCATTTTTATTTTCTTCAGGCTAAGACTAGGAGCCATTCTGGGTGCGCTACATGACCATATTCCAATAATAATAATAATAATAATAATAATAAATATTTATTTTAGTTTTTTTAAAATATAAGTGTGATTAGTTTGATTTTTTAATAATTTTTGACATTAAATACTAATAATAATAATAAATATTTATTTTAGTTTTTTTAAAATATAAGTGTGATTAGTTTGGTTTTTTAATAATTTTTGACATTAAATTAGACCTTTTGAAAAATAAATTTGATATAAAAAATGATATTAAAAGACTAATTTGATGTCAAAAAAATATTAAATAACTAATTTGATATTAAAAATTGACATTGACGGAACATTTTAATATTTTTATTATTAAAAGACTTAATTAATAACACTTTTATTTATGAAAAACCAAAATTGATATTTACTATAATAATAATAATAATAATAATAATCCAACCCTTAGAATAAAAGGAATGATATTGAGCAAATCCATTTGATTTTATTCCATTACGTATTTCGTAGTTTATTGTTGAACAAGAAATAAAGCTATGTATAACAATCAACGCGTTTCTTGCAAAGCCCACCTTTTTCTTTTATTGACCAGTTTTTTTTTTTTCAAGTATTTCATGCGCGACTGTATAGACTAATCTCTTGAGGTACTAAGATTCATTTAAAAGGTTAACCTCTCCCAACAGATGTGTTTTATATATATATATGAGGTCATGAATCAAATCTTGACAACATACTTAATGAGTTCAAGTATTTACCACTTATGTCACACTATATTGGTTAATGACCAATTTTATTTATATAGTTCTGTGGGCCACCCCATCCCACAAAAAGGGAAGTTCAGACGAAATTAAATCTATATCTATGTATAAGTTTTACTTCAGATTTTAAAAAGTGTAAAATATATCGAGGAGTGACTTAATTTGACAGCTTTTCATTTTTCTATATTCACTCTCTGAATTTCACACGTATAGTTAAGTTGAATAAGATTATATGAAGTTCAACCTATTCCCATGGTCCAAGACTTACGCAAAAGGGCCAGCCAAAGGGAAATTCTTCATGAGAAAGAAACGAAGAGAAAGAGGGCAAAGCTAGAAGAAACTGCCGCAACGATTTGAAATAGGATTATGACAGCGCAATTGTCTTGTACGCACGTAATATGAAGGCCACAAAATCAACTATCATCGCAACAACATCTGTAGCCCCACTTTCACATATATTCGTCAAACTTAAAATCTTGGCCACTCAGAAGTCTTGGAGGGAAAATTGAACTGAGTTACTACAATGGTGTCGTGTTTGGCCAAGCATTTCTCCGCGTATTCACTGGTAGATTATAGTTATAGCAATATTCCAAAGCAAATGGGGGTATTCTGGAGCAGCTAGAAACTCCATTGAGTTGTAACAAAACAAAAAACAAAAAACAAAAAAACAAAACAAAAACCAGTTGTAACCCGTAAGATGGGCAACAGGTGGCACCAATTTCTTCTCCTTTTTCATTGAAAAGAAGATAAATTTCTTCCCGTATGCAGACTTATGTTTGAAGGATATCGTAATGCAGATTCCTCAATCTTTTGCTCGGAAAGCAGATACTGTAGGTGATAGATTACATTACATTAATAATTTGTTTATATCAAGTAAATGGTAGCCAAGGAGGTGCGAAACTAAGTGTGCAAATATGATTTTACTGTTACTTAACCCACAAAATCTTGCTCCATCCCTCGCACCTCTCTTTGTACGCCTCCCTTGTGAACCTCGCCATAAAAGTGGAAGAGGTCCTTCTTCCAGCACCACCAATTTCACTAAAGTAACGGTAAGGTAGCAAACACACAGTTCTCAGTTTTACTGGAGCTCGTAAATGCACACAAAACATAAGATTAAGAATCAGCTTGCAGAACAAAACCACAGGCAGAACCAAGTCAACATATGTGATACAAGAACTGAAGTTAGACCCACTATGTACTAAAACAAACTGCCTTGGAAGCATGCATCATACAAGGCAGGCGACCATTTTTTGTAATCTTTACCAGAATAGCAACCACACTATCAAAATGAATGAAACCTACCAACGAGAAACATAAAGAAATTATAAGTATCTTATGTCACCAATTTCTCGAAGCAATTAAGAATTTTGACAACTGCTGATGGTACTATGGTGACAATGTCTAGCTTACAGCATGTATCAATGTTCCAATGCTTCCTCTAAACAATGAAAATAGTGTACTTTACAAAAACAAGATTTCTGACAATTTACAATCTGTTGGTAATCTCCAATGATGGCAGCCTTCCCCAGAAAGTTCCATTCCAGCTAAAGGAAATTACTTTAACTGAAAAGCAGTAACACCTAAAACAACATTTATACCAGCAAAGCTGTATCAGCTTTGCAATCAGTGTCAGTATTACAAAACGGGAAGAAAAGTTGGAAATCTATAAGGTAGAATGTTGCTATTTCCAAAAATCAAGTAATAAAGATACATAAGGTCACAATTATACTAAAAAAAATGACACCACCAAAGGAGCATAGCAACTGAGATGAAGGAACATGGGCCGTGGTCTCAAATCAATAAATAGTTAATAAACTTACAAGTTTCTACAGCCTGAAGAAATCTAAACTTCCAGGTTTGCATATATCATGACATGAACATGAATAATCCAAATGTCATACTTATGAAATCTGACCCCTCTTTCAGTCACCAAACTAGGAAAATAAAAAATCTGCTAGTAACTGCAAAAGTTAAACAGAAATAAAGAAAGATGAAATACAAAAGGCGAGGCAATCACACTTTGGGGTCAATTTAAATGTACATATCTCTTGTGGATCATAAGGTAGTTTATCACTTATTTCATTTCAGTCACACTAAAACAACAAAGCATGTTATTAAAAACATTCATGCAATCAACAGTGATGGGAGAAGTAAGACTAACCTTACCATAATGTAAAACAAAGGTCATCCAATATGTATCATGTTAGTGAGACCTGAGTTTTGGGTAGTACATATTAACTAAGAATGAGATTTATTTATCTTTTCTGAGATCAGACATCAATAGAAAACATGCAACTTAAGAGGCTACATTTTCATCCAAATACCTATAAGATACATATCTGTTTCTCAACCACTTCAAAGTGGAGTTGTACTTTACATATTTTGTACATAAACCCAAAATTACAAAGCATATGAACATATGTAAATGTTAAGGCAGAAAGCACTCACATCCAGCAAATTTCCTGTAAACTACAGCTCACTATAATTGCGCCACACTGCACGAAATTCTTCACGGAATGTGTTTAGACGCGCTTTCAAGTTAGGTGTTCTAAAGCTCGCATGCAGGATTGTAGCTGAAAAGAACGAGTAATCAACTTAAAAGCAATAACATAAATGCTGTACTAAAGATTAAAAATTCTCATCACGTGGTTTACCAAGAAGACCAATAGCAAGCGCCCATAAAACAGTTAGGAGACCAGCAGAAACGAACCAAAGGATGAAACTTGCTGCAAAAGAAGGGGAGAAAAAATAGCACTAATGTCATAAATTGGAAAGGTAAAGAGCACGGATTGACAGAATGCCCATAATTTTATTGATTGAAAAAATTGCCCCTGTTTATAAGACTTCATTTACCAGAAGAAAATATCAAGACAGACACCCAACGAGGCCGACCACATATATAAATTGCTCTCTTAGCTGATGGACGTCCACGAATAACAGGCCTGGAATGAAAATAATTACTAAAGATGCAAAAAATATCTGAAGATTCACTTTATAGAGATAATAACAACTAAACATACTTACGTATGAGGAGGTCTCATCTTGGCAGCTAAATGCGGTGAAAACTGCCTAACTGTTCGTGTTACCTTCTCACTAAAGGTACCTGCAAAGCTGCAAAAAACATTACCAATTAGATTGATGCACAAGAAATCTCAAAAAGTACGCACTTTCATTATAATAGAAATGGGACAGACTAGACGAAACTGAGCAGCTGAACCAAGTGAAGAATCTCAGTTTGGTCACCTCAATATCAATTAACAATACAATTAAAAATAAATAAAGGTTAGTGATGAACTATTTTCCTTTTTGGATGAAAACATGATTAAACTACTTTAGATAGTATAATTAAATAATAACTTGTTTAGTTGCCTATGGTGAACACTTACACCTAATTTAAATAAGATTTATGTAGTCAAAGCATAAATGTTAGTGATGAAGCGCATTACTCGTTGCAATTGTTGTTATATAATGTCCTCAAACATTTTGATGTACTTCCCATAAGAATTAAGGTAAAAATACCATGATGAGGATTCTCAAAATTCAATAAAATCATTAACCTGCTACACAAATCATGCACCAGTAGAACCATATCCAAAGGAAGAAGTATAACTATCATGTCTTTTAGTTTTATGACAGGATGCCCTATGGGGATTGGCCCTGCAGTTAAAGCCAAGTTATATCATCTAGAAAACCAATCCATATACAACTTTTCCAAAAATTTCTTAGAAGCATGTCTCCGCATAAAAAAGTTACACTATGAACACTACATAGAGTATTCTACCAAAGGCAGCACAAGATTTCCTTAACCCTGCTACCCCCACAAAAACAAAATACGGCATCTGTGTCGCGTAAACCTAGAAAGAAAATGGGATGACTGGACATATTAAACAACTAACTTGTGATGTTGGGGATTTAATTAACTAACTATGATGCCAAACAAGCCTGAGTTACTTTGGTTGCCTGCCCAAGCACAGAAATCAGATTACCATGCCTAAAAATGGCGGGCAACAAAACCCTAAGTTCCTAACTGATAGAAAACTTGTTTGTCCACCTAAATAGTACAACACCATTAGGGTATGTTTGGATGGAGGGATTTGGAGGAGGGGTAATTTTTCATTTTAAATAAATAAAAAATTTATTTGAGAATTTTTTAAAATGAAAGATTATCATGTTCCAATCATCAATTACTCACTTTTATAAACATTTTCTAATTCTCTCAATTTAGAAATAAAAATTTACCCCTCCCCTCCCTTCCCTTCCCCTCCAAACTCCTCCATCCCAACCATACCCTAAGATGTTTGCATAATCAAGTGAACCCCAACCACCAATAATGTTATGCAACGAAACATAAAAAGAGAACTGAACTGAACTAATAACACTGCTTACCTACCTATCATTTAGAAAAGCAATGGTAACTGCTGTAAGAAGCGCAGCTACTATACCAAGAGGTCTCCGAAGAAAACCCAAAACTGCGATTGATTCAAAAAAGAAAAAAAAAATATTGGAAAAAATGTAACAAATGAACGATAATCTAATCATCATATCATTGTTTTTCACTCACCGAGAACAGAAACAATCAAGAGGAAGTAGTTGGTTCGATAGCTGCAAATACAATTACAATCATAACCTAACCATCAAATAAATAAATAAAAATTTGAAATTATTAGAAATTGGAATGGTACTAGTAGAGATTGCATTTGATGCGACTGTTCAATTTGGAGGAAGATCGAGGGACGGCGAATCGGGAGAAGAATTCGGAGAGAGGGCGCGGCGGCGATGACCAATCCACTTCGCGGAGGGCGTCGATCAGATCCTCCGCGCTCACGTTTCCCCAATCCATGCTATGAGATGATATCCTTCTTCTTCTTCTTGCTGTTGTTGTTGTTGTTGTTGTTCTCTCTCTGTGCTAAACCCTAGGGAGAAGGAAAATGGAATTGGAAGAAAGGAATGAAAATGGAGAACGAAGGAAGAACGAAGAAGCGGTGATAATGGCGAAGACGAAAAGTGTTTTGTGTTATTGACTTGGCTTCGTTCGTTGGGTGAGAAAAAAGATGAAGGGGATTTTGTCTGAGCCCGGGTTCGAACCGGGGACCTCTAGTGTGTGAGACTAGCGTGATAACCAACTACACCACCCAGACTGTTATAATTGTCATGTTATCTGGGCAGAGCAGAAAATAATTATATATTTGTGGAAAATAATATGGTTGATGTTGTAGTGTTTCTGCTTACATTATAGGAAAACCCTTTATTATAGAAAAGATCTTAATTGTGTGAAGAAAATTTTAAAAGGTGAGTTATTATATATTTGTTTGTATTTTATAAAATTTTAAAATTTATTATTATTAATATAATTTTTGTACTTTATTATTTAACGTCTATTATTTTTTTAGATAGAGTTGATATGGTGTGTATAATACTCGTGATGAATTGTAAAATATTTATGAAGATTAATGTCATATTTCCTTAACATATTTTTAATTATTTAAAATTAAAAATATTAAATTAAAAATTAAAAATATTTATTATTTTAAAAACTTAAAAAATATTTAATGCTTACCTTTTTAAATAATTAAAAAAATTTAAACTAATTTATTAGAAATATATTTATTTATTAAAAATTAATTTCATAATAAAAATTTAAAATTTTATTAAATATAATTAATAATAAATAATTAAAAACTCAACTTAATTATTAATACTAAAAAAATAAAGTAGGAGTAAACCCTTTTTTATATTATAAGATCCAAATCCTTATAGAAATATCTCACGCGACACGCGCATAAGATAGATACCCCACGTGCTGTGTGCTATGATTGCTCATGGTACCACCAACCACCCACTTGCAGTTTCATGGTGAATCTCCAAAGTATATATAACCCAAACTGCACAGCGCCACAAATAGGGGAACCATAAAAGCGAAAGCCAACATATTCATTGTTCTTCGCAGTTACCCTCACTTCGCCGCATCTACCCATTTCTTGTTTTCTCCCTAAATCCCTGCCATTGTTCCTAGATCAGTAACATCACAGTTTTTTTCCTCGTACCTAACAAGGTAGTTATTTATTTTATTTTTTTTATTCCTTCATTTTTACTCTGCCATTTTCTTAGCTGTTTTACTTTCTGCTTTCAATGAACTTTCATGTCAAAAAATCACATTGCTAGAGAATTGTACTTGTAGTTAGTTTTCAGAAGATTCCAATCCCAGACGCATGCATTTGATTGGTTCAATGATTGTTTTGTTTGACTCTGTCTCCTGCAGATTTGAGGTGTTATGTTTGGTTTCTTGTTTTTTATTTGTTCAATAATTGTTTTTGTTTGACTCTGTGTCTTCTGCAGATTTGGGGTGTTCTGTTTTGTTTCTTTTTGATTGGTTAAGGTGTTGATAGTTGCCTGTGGTTACTTAGTGGAAACTAAGAATCTGTCGACTTTTCTGGGTAGTTTTGTAGTGAGAGAAGTTTCAATTTTTTAGGATAATGGCGGGTTGTTCTTCAAATTTTGGGGTGTTTCGTGTTGTCAATGTGAGGAAAGAAGCTGTTTTGAGGAAGCTGGGAAATCAAGAATCAAGTTTGAATAGCTTGAGTTTCAGGGGTGTGTCCAGGGAGGCTGCTTTTCCAGTCTTTTGTGGGAACAAGTGCGGTAGATATGTGTCTCTGCAAAAGAAAGAATCATTTTTTATAATGAGTATGTCACAACCACCTGCTGAATCGAAATCCACTGTAACTACAATAGAACTTTCGGAAGGGGGAGGTGACAGTGTCATGAAAAAGGACCATAAAATTTTGGAGAGCAATTCTGACACCAAAACTGATAGAAATGATAATAATGGAGCTGCATTTGATGGTAGTGGTGGTAATGGGAGCTTTGGAAATGGTGGAGCAGGAGATGGTAGTGGTGGTGGTGGTGGTGATGATGATAGTAGTGACAAAGAAGAAGAGGAGTTTGGGCCAATACTGAAATTTGAGGAGGTAATGAGAGAGACAGAGGCTCGTGGGGCTACCCTTCCTTTAGATATGTTGGAGGCTGCTAAGAGTGTGGGAATCCGCAAGGTGCTTCTTCTTAGATATTTGGATTTGCAGGTACCGTTTTTTAAATGTCCATGCATTTCTTTCCACTATCTTTTAAAGTAGTGGCTATGTAACGGATTATCAGCAGGACTCTTGTGTAAGACAAGCTTACAATTACCTTGGACTTCAATATTGTTATTTATGATATTTAAATCACAGGGATCTATCTGGCCTCTAGGCTTTGCCATGAAATCATGCTCTATGCTTCGCAATCGAATGCTGGTTGATCCATCCTTTCTTTTCAAAATCGGCTCAGAGGTTGGTTGGGCTTGTCTTATAGAAATAGTAATTCCTATTGTTCATATTATTTAATGGTAGAATTAGAGTGTCTTTAGTTTTCCAATTATTTGACGGTTCTGTAACTTATGACATTAAGTGATCATTATTGGCAATTATCATATATTAACCTGCTCTGTTTAATTGAGAAGCTAGAACATAGTTGACTCCATCTTGGTCTGCTATGCTTATCCTGAACTCTAGAAATTAAGTTACTACAATAGTTTAACTAGTTAACAAGGTATCTATATGCTAAAAGAAGGCTGTGTTATATCCCTCATATCTTATAGACAACAACTGGTAGTAGTTAAGATCTGCATTCTGTGAAAATATTCATGTAATCCTGTCATAGTTAGGAAATTTTTGACTTAGGAAAAATGTCATACATAATTTTTCTTTCTTATGATATGCAGATCATCATTGACTCTT
The DNA here is from genome assembly GCA_023212625.1 of Styphnolobium japonicum. Lineage (NCBI taxonomy): Eukaryota > Viridiplantae > Streptophyta > Magnoliopsida > Fabales > Fabaceae > Styphnolobium > Styphnolobium japonicum. The sequence goes on from JALBWW010000014.1 coordinate 21,943,584, forward strand.
GTTGTGCTACTTTTGCTGAAGTTCAAAAGAGAGGCAAAGACTTTTGGGCTGAATTTGAGTTGTATGTTGCAGATCTTCTGGTTGGGTTGGTTGTTAATGTTGCTTTGGTAGGTATGTTGGCACCCTATGCTCGAATTGGGAAACCATCAATATCTAGGGGATTCCTTGGAAAAATGCAGAAAGGTTATGCATCTTTGCCTAGCAGGTTACTCATCACGGCCTTATTTTTCATGTCAATTTTTTTATACATGTTTCTTATGTGAAGAGATATATAACAATTGTCCATCTAAAGAAGACATAGCAGTCAATTTTCTTGTGTCTTAACTGCTTTTTTGTCTTTAGATCTCGAAGAAGGTTTTGTCTAAGTTTCTATCCTGCTCAATTTATGCAGTGTATTTGAAGCAGAACGGCCAGGATGTAGATTTTCTGTACAGCAGAGAATTGGAACATACTTCTACAAGGTGAGGACTGCAAGGTCATTTCACTAGTCAACGAATTATGGGAATTTTCTATTGAGTTTATATTTATGCATAATTTTAATTCCAGGGTATAATGTATGGAGCTGTTGGATTCGCATGTGGTATTATAGGCCAAGGCATTGCAAATTTTATCATGACTGCAAAGCGGTATGGTTTCTTGTTTAGAGTTCATTTTACTTATTTTGCATGATTGTAGACATAAAAGTAAATTTACCTGTTCAGACAACCCTCCTCCTTCCCTCCTACCCCTCATGCCAAAAGAAAAAAAAAATATGACATTTTTAATCATATATAATATGACAATAGGCCTTATGGATATTCTAATACAATAATGATTCCATTAATAAATAAAAATTTGACTGAAAAATGATCAAAACATTGGGATTTTTGTGGTAATAATAACTGAGTGTTTATTTTTTTAACATTTATTTGGAGTCTATTATTTCCTTTCTAAGACTTGATTGATATAAATAAGAGTTTGAATTTGATCCACATGTAGAACTCTTTACGCAATCAGTAAATTAGAAAGTGCCACATCATTGTAGAAACCTAGGTTTTTCACTTGTCAGAAAAACTTTTTGCAGATTTTTAAACAGGTGGCTCCATATGGTTTATTGATAGTGTAAAACATCAAATTTAAATCTTATAAATAAACAGTGTTCATACTAAGTGATATACTTATGCTGTTTGTAATGTAATATAAACACTGTTCATACTGATTAATTTCTCACTATGTTTTTTCTGTATACCAGGAGCATAAGGAAATCAGAAGAGGACATACCTGTGCCACCTCTAGTGAAGAGTGCAGCTCTTTGGGGTATGAAATAGTTCATTGTTCAAAATTATTACATGTTTTCTAGCTCATCTCCTCTATACAGCTAGAAAACAAACAACCTTTGTTTTCTTTGAGTTATTAGGAAAGTCTTCTCAATTTAAACTCCATTATCAATTTAATCCCAAAGCATAGACTTATGAGGACAAATTTGATACCCTTGATTGTCAATGATCATATCGTTAGAAGATAAACCGTAACTGTAGTATGACAACTAAAGACTTATTTTATGTTTTTGACCTATGAGTTTTATTATGAATGTTTGAAACATGAGTTATTGAACACTAGTTATATTCTTTGAGTAGCTTATTTATTATATTTGTTTAGAAACTTTTATTATTTATTTAAAACTACATGGTTCAATTAGGGTAATGGACAAACTTACTAGAGTTATTATCTCTTTGCATTCTTCCTTTGCAGTTTTTGAGCAAGTTGGGAACAAGTGAGAAAGGAAATTATGCTTAGCAATTAATTTATGACTTTTGTGATTTTCTATTTGAGAATTTAATTTGTTGTATTGTTTTCTGGCAACCTGAATTTAACTTCTCTTTTTTTTCTCTACAACCCCTCCCACAAAAATAAAAAAAAATTACATTGGAAAAGGCCTGACATCATATTGTGTGTTTAAGTTTACCCACAGCAGAAGCACGTATGAGTCTGTTACACCAATCAGCCCCAAATGTGGCTGTTAAGTATCACAGGTTAACTATTTATTGCCAAAAACCAAAGAAATTTTCTATCTACCATTTGATATTAGTTCAATTCATGTGCAATATGGATCACTGGATTTCTTATGCTTGGTTTGGTGTTTTCTGAATTGCTGCTATTTTGAGCGTTACTTGGTCTAGAATAATTTGACATGTTGTATTATATTGTTGTCTGTAACTTGTTTCCTGTCTCTCTGAACTTGCAGGTGTCTTTCTTGCTGTTTCTTCGAACACCCGATACCAGATCATCAATGGACTGGAACGTTTGGTAGAAACATCACCACTTGCAAAGCAGGTTCCCCCAGTTGCTCTGGCTTTCACAGTTGGTGTGCGTTTTGCCAACAATGTGTATGGTGGCATGCAGTTTGTTGACTGGGCTAGGTGGAGTGGGGTGCAATAACTGCTTTATCTTGTTTTGTATTTTAGTCTTGTAGATGTAATTTTCTAGCCATTAGATTTGGTTAGAGTTCAAGCACAACTGAACATGAAACATCAATGAAACCGTATTGATGGAATTTCCTCCTCTGATTCATGGCCCAGAATGACCAAAGGTTGCATTGTGCTATTACCTTGGTTAGGCATGGTTTGATTTAGAAAGAGATTTTATTTCTGGTATTATAAATGTTGTTAGGCAATAATTCAGAGGCATGAGCATTTAGTTTCTTCTATATTCTCTCACCTCATTTCAGCGTTGCTTCAAAATTTAGGCTTCAAGATTCAGCCTTCTGCTTTACTGATAAGAAATCATTTTGGTCAAAACATCTCACTCCTTTGGACAACCAATAAAATTATAACTAAAACTCGAAATGTCAAATCTCAGTGGTCAAGATGCACGTTGTAGACAGATACGAGCCTATGCCTAAGTACATGTTTTTGGTACTTTGATGTTTGACTCAATTTTGGCTAGTTTATTACAGTAGTTAAAGCTTAGCAGCTATTGTTAACTATGACCCATCTGATTCAATGAACGTCTAATTCTGGATGGTGACGTGACAATCTTTTCAATTCACTATCTAGATTTTTAAAACATTACTATGATACTAGCTTAAATTAAATTAAATGGATAAAATAATTCTTTAATTATTTTTTGTGTAAGTCCTTTTTATTTATTAATTAATCATATTATTAATAAAACAACTTGGTTATAACATTAACTATTTTAAATGTCAATTTTTTTTATAATATAACAATATATGATTAAACTGTAATATAAATTTTTTTACAATAGTAAATAAAAAAAGCTTATAATTGTTCTGGGCCATTCCGTACGATGTCTTGCGTCAAGGGTCTATTAGCAAAAGCCAAAAAAAAATGTAGGCACTCAATTGTAAATTACATGTTGGTTTTTGGTAGAACCGAATTCAGGTTTATCTTTATTTTTGCACATTGGAAAAACCAACAGCAAAAAGTGAAACGAGTGGCTCAGGTTTCAACTTTCTAACAAAATCCTAACAATAACATTTTCTGACAAAACCGTATGCATGCAACCTCCCGAGTTAGAGATAGTTTTGTCCCCAAATTTTAGATTTATGATGACACTTCAACTCTTAATAGTCTTTATAACTGTAATTTAGAGAAATTCTCTCTGCTCCTATAAATTGGAAGGTTTTTAGTTTTACTGTCACATACTAGGCAAAAAAAGACTAAAACCTTTTTGGCTCAAGAAGAGTGGGACAGATAAGGTGGGTTTAGAGAATTGAAGGTGGAAGAGATGCTGAATGAGAACCATATTTCAGAAGGCCAAGATTCTGTAGCCCACCTTCCTCATTCTTCTTCCACCAAAAAGAAACAAGGAGGATGGAGAGCAGTCAGATACATTCTTGGTAAAGCCTGCAAATGTCATTGCTTTATTCGTTTTGATATTATTACAATAATTTTAATGGAATTGATGAGTCTTAATTGTGTGTTTATTTGATTGAAGGGAACGAGACATTCGAGAAGTTGGCTTCTATGAGTTTGATAGCCAATTTGGTGGTATATCTGCATACCCAATACAACATAGACACTACAATTTCAGCAGAGGTGTTCAACATTTGGTCTGGTTTCACAAATTTTCTGCCATTAGTGGGTGCTTACATAGCTGATGCTTATCTGGGAAAGTTTCATATGCTCCTCATTGGCAGTATAGCATCTTTTCTGGTAAAGATAGGCAATCACAATGCTGCAATTCATTTTTTTGCTTTCTGAATTATACGGGTGATGTCAAGTGAAGTTTTCTAAAATTCCATTTTAGGAACTGAGAAACTTCCTAGATTTTAATTTCTTAATGCTTTTCTGCTTTAACCAAATATATATAAATAGAACACAGAGCATGACTAATATTTCCATAAATAGAAACAGTTTCAACTTCAGCTCTCTACTTGTGCTTCTTCTCATCAATGAACAATTGAAGACATGGCCTTCAATTTGACAGGGCATGGGGTTCATATCTCTAGGTGCTGGTATACCATCTTTAAGACCTCCAAGCTGTCCTAGCCATTCTGAGTGCTTACAGCCCACGGGCACGCAGCTTGCTATCCTGTATGTGGGGCTTGGATTGTTTGCAGTAGGTTCTGGAGGCCTAAGACCATGCAACATTGCCTTTGGAGCTGACCAGTTTGATACCACAACAGAGAAAGGGCGAGCCCAATTAGAGAGCTTCTGCAATTGGTGGTACTTTTTGTTCACAGTAGCTCTTTTGTTGGCTCTAACTATAGTTGTGTATATTCAGACTAATCTCAGCTGGTTTTTGGGTTTTGTCATTCCCACTGTGTGCTTTGCCTTCTCCCTAACCATTTTCCTGTTGGGACACAACACTTACGTTCGCTTGAAGCCCAAAGGAAGTGTCATCTGTGACTTGGTAAAAGTGGTTGTTGCTGCCAGTAGAAAACGCCATGTTGATATACAGAAAGATTCTGAACTCTCATTTTACGATCCACCTCCTGCTTCTGAGTCACAGCCAAGGATGACAAAGCTTGGTCACACCAATAGGTTCAGATGCTTTGATAAAGCTGCTGTGATTACAGACCCAAGTGAAAGGGACAACAATGGAAAATCCATTGATAGTTGGAGATTATGCAGTGTGCAACAAGTAGAAGAACTAAAATCCATATTAAGTACCTTACCAGTTTGGTTAGCAGGAATTGTCTGCTTCCTTTCTATGGGACAAGCGAACTCCTTTGGGATCCTTCAAGCATTGCAAACTCACAAATCAATTGGACCCCATTTCAGTGTTCCACCAGCTTGGATGGGTCTAGTACCCATGATTGCTCTTTCCATATGGATTTTCCTTTATGAGAAAATCTATGTCCATTGGACTAAGAAAACAACCAAAAAAGGCAAACGGTTGTCAATTGAACAAAGAATATTGATAGGAATCCTGTTATCCATTGCCTGCATGGTGGTTTCTGGCCTCGTAGAGGTGCACCGCCGTGGCTCTGCACTGAAACATGGCTCATTTGAATCATCTACAAGCATTTGGTGGCTTGTGCCACAGTTTGCTTTATCTGGGTTGGTTGAAGCCTTTGCTGGAATTACCATGATGGAGTTACTGACCTCATATTGGCCAAAGAGCATGAAGACGTTGGGTGGGGCAGTCTTCTTTCTCAGTTTATCCATTGCCAGTTACCTGAACACCATTCTTATCAAGGTCATCCTAGCAGTGACAAGAAGAAATGGCAGAACACCGTGGTTGGGTGGCAATGACTTGAATAAGAATAGACTTGAGTACTATTACTACACCATTGCTGTCTTTGGAGGGTTGAATTTATTGTATTTTCAGTTCTTTGCTCGTCGTTATCTATACAGTGAGGTGCACCGAAGACCGGGTAAAAACGAACCAGAAGATGAAGAAATGGATATCAACCATAGCAGCACATGCACTTCTCATCCAACGTAACACTTTTTTTATGTGTATATTAGGACAGTTTTATAAGTGGCGACTTCTTAAAACTGTCACAAAATACATAATAAAACGGTGGTTTTTTATCGTTGTATTAATATATGGTGCTTTACTTAATATAATGACCATAATTTTATTTGCAGGTTCTTTTATACTTTTCCCCTTTCGTTTTTCAACCATTTCTCTTTCGTCTCCAAGCCTGGTTTGTTGGCAGTGGACTGGTGGGTAATGAGTTTGCATAGAGCCACAGACACAATTTTGAGGCTAGGGAGGTATAAATATGAAATATCATTGTGATTCTTGAGGCATGGGAGCTGCTCCTTCCAAACCAAATCGCAACTTGGTGGTATGAGCTTGTTTTTAGCTGTGGTTGCACTTCCTATCTTTGGAATGGGTTCAGGGGCCAAATATCAATTATGTTCTTTTGAAGGGATAAACATAAAAATATCAATTATGTTGTTTTGTGGCCCCGCCAGCCCCCCTTGGCTCCACCCATGGTAAGGTAGAAGTATTGGAAAATGAAGTTACATGTAATCACAAGGATGATCACACAGACACTTTGTACTTCCCTGGCCCATTAGGCCCAAATCAGCCCAAAACTTGGAGATCTGCCCACGACAATAATAAGATATTGGGCTTATGTTCTATACTACTTCATTGGGCTCATCTCAATTCACAAAAGGTCAACTCCGTCCATCAAATAATGTTCACCTCAGTGCTGAATATTCACCCACTTAGCAACGACTCACCTTCATAATTAGCAGGACCTCCCCTCATCTTATAAATAGGAGGTCTAGTCTCCCAAATATATCATAATTTCATTCCTTATAATTTGAATACTTTCTCTTTTAATATGTTACTTGGTCTACGCAGGACCTTAAGTAAGTACTTGACATTAGTGTTTGACATGCTACAACTCTAAATACAATACTACCACAAATTTTCTTCCGCCTAACTCCCGTTTGCATCTTTCAAGAATCTAAAACAAACATAATTGTGTTATGGATGACTTATATGCATTGTATTACTCGGCCAGTGATAAATTTATCTATTTGTGTTACTTGTGTGATTAATTTAACTATCCTATGAAATAATGAGTCACGAGATGATGAATAATAGAAAAACAATACAAGTCGTGTTAGCATTTACTCAAAAGGAAAAATGAATTAAAATTATCTTAAGATCTATCTATCTATATATATATATATATATATATATATATATATATATATATATATATATAGTGGGGATCCACTTACATTAAGTGTAAGTCTTGACATACTTACACCACTTAATAATTTTTTGTAAAATATGAATTTAATCAATCTAACCGTTAAATCATATGTTATTATCTTAATGATCATGCATGCCAAATTTTAAATAAATTAGACATATATAGTTATCTAATCTAATAGTAGACAATTTACTTATATTTTAAAACCATATTATACGTTAAAATAAAGTAATGCGATAAAGTATCAAATACTTTTTTAATTGTAAGAAATTTTATGGGATTGATCTATCGTATAAGAACTTATAATTCAATAGTTGGATTGGTTAAATTCACATTTTACAAAAAATTATTGAGTAATGTAAGTATGTTAAGACTAATACTTGGTTAGTGTATCAAATTGTGGATCGTATCACCTGATACGGCAGCAATATTGCTGTTGCGGTAGTGTCCACAACCGCATTACACCGCAATTGCGAGATGATTTTTATTCACGAAAAATCTCGCAATGAAACCGCAACGCAACCGCAATGGAGCCACATCGCAATCGCAATGGCCACACCAACACCACAACAGCAACATCGCAACTACAATATTGCAATTTTTGTCTAAAATAAAAAATTTCATGACTTAAAAAAATTTTACGATGCATGGGCCGCAACCGCAATCGTAGTAACTATAACGCATAACACAGCTACAACCGCAACTTAAAACTTTGCACTTTGTGTAGGTGGATGCCCGTCCATATAATATATATATATATATATATATATATATATATATATATATAATACACACGCATGCATGGACGGTATATACCACCATGCAAATGCCCACCTTGTACTTCACTCTCACTCCCATTCAATCAATCCCTCCAAGAAACTGATCCCACCGCCACCAACCACCATGTCCATCGACACCCTCCGTCGATTCTTTCTCCCCTGTTTCTCCCCCACCACCACACCCAAGAAACGCCTCAGCACCTCACTCCGCAACACCATAACCAAAAACAAAGAAAAAGACCAAGACACCAACTCCACATCCTCCACCTCCTCCCCCGGAACTTCGGCAGCTCCGCCGCGCCCCTCAAAATCAATGGTGATCGGAACCATCTTCGGTAACCGCCGCGGCCACGTGTGGTTCTGCGTCCAGCACGATCGCCTCTCCGTGAAGCCCACCCTCCTCCTCGAGCTCTCCATGTTCACCCACCAGCTCGTCCACGAGATGCGCTGCGGCCTCGTCCGCATCGCCCTCGAGTGCGACCGAACCGAGCTCCGCTCCCTCCCCCTCCGGTCCGTCCCGGTCTGGACCATGTTCTGCAACGGCCGCAAACTCGGGTTCGCCGCCAAGCGCCGGTCCGGTGACCGTGTCCGGTCCATTCTCCGCACCATGAGTTGCGTCACCGTCGGTGCCGGCGTCATTCCTTCCGGGTTCGGGTCCTCGGATCCGGGTTCCGAGGAGCTTATGTATATGCGGGGTAACTTCGAACACGTGGTGGGCAATGGTGACTCCGAGTCGTTTCACCTCATCAACCCGGACGAGTGCCCCGGTCAAGAACTCAGCGTTTTCTTGCTCCGGTCCACACGTGGGGTTCATCGTTGAGTTTGGTAATCAATCTCCCAAAGATTCAAGCTTTTTTTTTTTCTTTTTTTATCTTCATATTTATTTATTTTGGAGCCTTGTTACTGGGTTCTCTTGGCAACCTGCGAAAGCAATTCGTGGTACTTCAAAAGTATTGTAACTTTCTTAGGTTGTTCTTGTACGGATAGGTGCAGAAATTTTAGGGAAGTTTTTTTTTTTTAATTTTTTGGCACATCTTTTGGTTTTGCTGAATATTATTCAAAACTTGTTGTTTTCTTGATTTTGTGTGTATTGGGATTTTCATTTTTCTTGGGAAGGAGTTGTACTTGTAGTGCACATAGTGAGATGAGATCTGGGTCTTGTAGATTTTTTAACTTTCAATTGGAGGGTGAGTGTATCTGGGTGGGGTAGTAGCATGGGTGGTGTGGCTAATTGTGTGCCCATGTGAGTTCTGTAGGTTGATGGGTTTTTCTAGGACTAATCTCACTTGACCAATATTGTATTCTTTCACATTTGTCTATAATGTAACAGATTATACAGAGCACGGCCAAGGAGGAATCTTTGCCATTTCATTTGGGTCTCAAATTCTGAATTGATTACCTTATCAGTTTTGATTGATTAAGATTTCTTTTGATTACTATAAATCTATGGCCTTAGCCTCTTAGGGCTTTAACATATATTTTACTTGCTTGGTATCTCAGTGAAAATGATCTTCTGTGTTTTTTTTCCCCTTCAGATTTTGGAATATTTGAAGCAACTGCTCACTATGACAAATTTTAAATTACTTGCTGTCAATCTTTTTGAGGGCAAGTTGAATATATTTTCCTTTTGGCCTATCATGTGGTATATTTTATTTGTCGTCAGCAGTCCAAATCTCTATTAGCTTACTAGTACAATGTACAATCTTATGGGAAAGTACCAGCTGGGCTTCACAATTAGGTGCCTAAGCTGTGGAAGAATCATTTTTTTCGTTGTACGAATGGTTTCAATATGGTAGCATTGGTGCCCCCAAGTCACTTTTTGTTTCGAATCTTCTCAGCTTCTGAAGGTTCTTGTTACGTATGCTAGGCCACCTCCATGCAATTGGGGACCAGTCCCTTACAGGAAGATCAACCAAATAAAGGAACATCAATAACTGGACAAAAAAAGAAAAAAGCAAAAAGAACATCAATAACTACCTGCAATTTTTTTGGGGAACTTTTGGCAATCATTTATGCAGCGTCAGCTTAAAAAAGGGACGCTTGCTTCAACTCAAAAATCTTTGAAATTTCCAGCTAGGTGTTAGCAAATATCACAGTTTAAATATACACTAGATGCTTGCCAAAATGGGGTTACTTCAATGGCTGAGTGTGCGAGAACATGTTACTCCAAGTTAAAAGTCTTTCAGTTGGTAAACCAAAAAAAAAAAAAGTCTTCAAGTTCAAATATTATTAAAAGTAGGCCAGCACAGGTTTATGGCAACTTTTGATTGACACAGAAAGAGTACAAAATTATTAGTGGAAATGCTTGCCAGTCAGAAAAGATATTTTTGGTACAACTATGTGGATTGTAACCTCTCCAAATGAGTACAAAATTTCATTTTCTATGAGGAAAGAAGGCTAAGAACAAAGACTTTATGTGACCAATACAAAAATAGAGAAGATAAGAATAAAATGAATATAAGAAGATTTTATCAGTCTCAAAATCTCGACCACTGAAGTTTTTTTCTTTCACAAGCGGTGTGCTTCTAGTTTGCACTTGACAGGCTATATATGTGGTAGCCAGTAACAATAAGCCCCTGCTGTGTTGTGCTATTGCTGGAGTGAAGTGATCCCGCTGCTGCTTAAGATGTTGGAAGGAAAAGCAGTGGTGCGAGACACAGACATGCCACAGGCGATGCAGAGCTATGTTATGGAGTTAGCTCACCAAGCTCTCGATGATCATGAAGTATCTGATTGTCAGTCCATTGCTCATTTCATCAAACAGGTCTATCTTAACTATCCCACCCATTTAACACTTTTTTTTTGTTAGAATGCATAATCAAGTTCGTCTTATGATTAATATATACTTTATAAGTGTTCTCAGAATCAAGCATAAAGTATTATTAATGTTTTGAAATATGCTTAATTGGCCTCTATATTTACTCACAAATAGTGATGCTGTATGTAATAAAAATATTTAATAGGGTTCTGGATCTAACCTACAGTTAGAGCCACATAGGGATCCTATTAAAAAATTTTGAAACATTAAGGACTCATTTATAGTTTTTAAAACAGAGAACTGCAGATTCATTTAACCTACTCAAAAAATATTACAAAAGAATCTCTCACAATATTTACATTCAAAGAAAACAAAGAATCTCCGATTCATCATACAAAAGAATCTCTCATAGTATGAATTTCATTTGCCATTCTAACTTCTAAGTTACAGGAGAAGCTATACCTAGGTGACTAACGAGCCGGGCCTATAAAACCTAATAAAATTAGGTTACAGTTTATTCATTGAAATAATGACTCACCAAGTGTATAATTTCAAACATCTCAAAAGGAAGGTACTCACTCTACTCTATCAGGCAATACTGCTACACTTATCCCAATTTTTTAGTTTATATGCATAACCGTGCATGCTCAGCTAACTGAGCCTGAAATCCTTGTGCTTTAAAGCATATTGGTTATTATTAATCTTTCATGTAGGAAACTATCTCAGTTAATTAACTTGTTGGACAGAAACTTGATGAAGCATATGGACCTGCATGGAATTCCGTGGTTGGCAAAGACTTTGGATCCTGCATTACACATTTATGTGGAAGTTTCATATTCTTCCGTGTGGAGATGATGGAATTTCTGATCTTCAAAGATGGAAAGGACTTCAGAGAAAGCAGCGAAGAAGCTATTGGAGTGCTGCAGAAAGCTAGAAATAGTGACTCGTAAATTCTAAATCTCTCTAAAAGTATGTTATAGAAGAACCTCAGCTAGCTATTCTTAATTGACCTGTGCTAAACATGTTTAATCTTTCAAGAAAAAATATTTATAAAACGAGCAGACAAAAAACAACAACAATGGTGCTTCCCAATTATTTCTGGTCATCTTTATAGAATAAAATATTTGTCTACTCCAGCGTAATTCAAAGGTGCTTCCCAATTATAGACATTTTGTTAGCAGTTCGAGAAGTGCAAACTCCAGTGTAATTTCTTATATCTGACGCTCTTCTGAACTCGTCTATATGGCTGCTTTACTCATATTAACAAAATCCTACTGTTGAATATATATATATATATATATATATATATATATATACCTTTTACCTGTGTATCATGTAATGATTCATTTTTCATAGATGCAGAAACTGGAAACTCTCATTTCCTCCGCCGCAATGTCTCACGGTACAACAACATCACCTTAAAGGAACACCTAGAGTAGTACAATCCAATACAATAAACACTGGAGAATATAACCCTTTAAGTAAAAGAAGGATGGTAACTTTATCAAACTGATTTAAATGCTCTACATTGGTCATAAGGAAGTGGTAATCTGCATCCCAAGGGCTAGATACAATAAACATATTGTTTTTAAACCTCAGGATGCAGATTACCTGATCCTGAACCAATACTGACTCTTCCAAGAAGGTTTGAACCAATGGCAGTAGAAGAGACAACAAAAGCAAATAATATATTAGTAGAATGTTTTTAGCAGGCTGTATCTCTGATATTAGGAATTTATAGTTGTTGTTAAAGTTGAGAAATATATTCTTCCAGAGGTTAATGTTGACATTTGGGTCCATAGAATAGAACAGGTACGATTAGTTGCTCTAATATCTGATAAAGAATCGTCTATAAATTCATGTTCTTTTCTAGCCAATCATATGGTAGGGTACTCACTTTGTATAGAAAATGAAGTTTTTGCTTGACTGCTTTTCAAAAGTATAGATCTTCCCCGAGTATGATGAAAGATTCTTTCCAGATTATCTAACAACGCAGTCATGAATAGCAGAATGTTTCAGTGTGCTTGATGCTTACGACTCTGTAATATAAGAATCTTAAGCTTTATGAAACAACTACATGTGGAAATCTATAGCTCTCCCTCCCCAAGAGATAATTACGAAATGAAAAAGAAAGGCAATATGTTGGTGTATTGTATCCAGTTTGAGAGTCCCTGCTGTATTTTATCAATGGCATATTGCATTCCTTTGGCCATTAAAGAAATCTCCTCATTGTCCCTAGCATGGTTGCTGGTACATCTTAAATACACGTATGGATTAATGCATGCACAATCCATAACCAGTAGATTATCTATAAAAAAATTGTTTTTCATAAAAATTTAGAAAAATAGAGTTGAAGTAAATAACACTGATATTAATGCATGCTTTAGTTCTGTTTTAATCTGTGCTGGAAGGAAACAAAATGCATACTTGCTTTAGTCCTGTTTTAATCTAGGAGAAGGCCTAGCTTCAAAATTGAATCATATGGACCCTCTTTATTTATTTTGTGATTGCACTTTATGTTTCTAACATAGGAATAGATGCCACTTATTTAAAGCCACAAGTGATGCATCTGCTTTCATGCCATCAATAATAGGATCTGCTAGCTTCCTGGCAATACTTATACATACCATGTAAGTGGGTTCATGGATGAAATATATATATATTTTTCCATTTCTGTATTTAAGTGTTATCTGGTGTAGTATTAGCTAGCCCATCACTTTTAGGCTATGTACTCTACGGCTCTGCTTGAGGACCATAAGAAAGTTATTCTTGAAGTAGATTTGAAAGGTATAGAATCCCAATTTGTTAAGGAAAAGCATATAATAAAAGTTGGGCATAAAACATCGTTGGTGTATTAGAGTGGAAGACCATTTTGAGCCAATTACTGGTTTCGAGCAAAATAAAGCAAATTCCTGATCTCCATTATTTTATTTTCATTGAGAATCTGTTGCCTGAAATCTTATAAACTCAAGTTGCTATATTTGAAGGTAATGTATTGAATTCTTTTATGTTTCTGTTAAAGATGATTTTTTGGGTTTACTGTTAGAATTTTATTGCAAGATATAAGCACCTAATAATGAGAGCAGAGTTTCAGCACAACTAATTCTGGATGGTACCTCCGCACGATGTGATGGGGTTCTGGTCTTATCAGCAAACAGGTCATCTGTTACATGAAATGATGTGTATTCAAGCCAATGAATAACTAAGATTCCATCCCAGCTAAAGAAAAAATAAAGGAAGAGACACGTGTCAAGGACCAACTCTCCTAAAGGCTCATGAATGATTTTATATCTCTAACACACCCCCTCACGCAAGAGTTTTTTAGGCTTGAAGCATAAACAATGTACAGATTCACACTACTTGTGCTAAAATTCAACTTTATTTAGAAGAATAGGAGTAGCAATGATCAAACTCCTAATCATTAGGCTCTGATACTATGTCAATGACAACCTCTACTATAAGCTTAAGCTTTTAGATGGGGGTTTATGAATGGTTTTATATCTCTAATAACCTGGATTTCCATCAACTTGCTTGATAATGTTTATCTGTGATAATTCTAATGAAAGATTCTTAAAAGTATTATATGCAAATTGCTTATTTTTTACTATATAAGCTAGTGGTCATCCCATGACCATGTCCATGGCCATAGATTAATGAGTTATCTCTCTTTTTTCTAATTTCTTTCTTGAGGAGGGAAAATACTCATAGTGGCTTATGGCTTTTGCTGCCTTAACTGCTAATTTGATGAGTAGAAAGTAGAAACAATTCATAGGAGGTGAATGACTTAAGAACAGTAAGGTAAAGAGTAGTGCTGCAATGTTTTATGTAAATCTGCATTTTGATAAATTATACTGATCACAGACTTCAAATTGTTAAGATATCACCACAAACTCAAGCTTCTCTAGAGTCTTCCACCAACTAAAGCAATGCTGTCAAATTGTGTTGGCAACTGTAATTCTAGAAGAATGAAGAAGAGTAGTGGCGATGTGAATTACATAGCCATTGTCTAGAATATAACTGAGATAATATAAGGCGGTGAAACAACCGCTTCATCAAGCCTCTATATAGGCTAAAAGTGCAACGTGTGTGAGGTGTTTTAAAGAATCTAATCTTTCATCTTGTGTGTGTAGTATACACCTAATTGTACAAGGGAGACAATAATGTTGTAGGAGAACTTGTATCACATTAGTATACGAGTGTTGTTAAACAATGAAGGTAAGTTTGTCTGTCACGTGTGTGTGGCCCACTTATATTCTACAAGGGACCAGCATTAGAGTAGGTTTAATAGGGACTGTGATCAGAGTGAGACGGTTTGGGATTGTCTGGAGGCGTGATTGAGAAGAATTGTTTTTGTACAAGACATATAAGTCTTGTACTATGGAGCTATTGGTTTGGGACAAGGCAGTGTGGGTGTAGAAATTTCATCAAATCACAATGAAAGATATTCAAGTCATTGGTGATATTAAGAAACTCATCAATTAATGTCGAAAATTATTTTACATCCAAGAACAAGTCTTGTGGGAGATAGTGAGTACACTACAAGAAATTGTTTGATTTGTGACCGATATTTGTGACCAATAGTATCTATCACAATTTGTGACTGAAATAAGAAAAAAAAAATACAAAAGGTATAAATTTGTGACTATATACAGTTGGTCAAAAAATCAGTCACAAATATTGGCATCACAAAGAGGGAAACGAATTTGTGACTGATTGTCTTAGTTAAAAAGTATTAAATTATTATTTTAACTTTTTTATTAAACTTGTGACTGTTATTTCAGTCAGAAATTTTTAAATATTTTAAAATAAATTGTTTGTGACCCATTTTTTGGGTCAAAAGGTATTAAATTATTGTTGTAATATATCTACTAATTTGAATCCTATTTGTTACTAGTATTTGAAAAGGATTGCTAGACTTGATAATCTACTTTGAATGGTGTTGTTTGATTTATATAATAATGATATAATATATATTAATGTTGCTGGTTTGATTTGCACTTGTGTTCATTTTGGTAATAGGCTGATTGACTATGTGGATTATGGTGAGAATATGTAAGGGGCTTGGTGTTGGGTAGGATTTCATTTGAGGTTCGAGTCTACTTGTAAGATTTATATTAATATTTATATATAACTGAAGTTAACATACATTCAATTTTTGAAATTTAATTTGAGAAATTTTTGTCATAGGTAGCATCGTAACAGTTTTTGTATAATAATATAAATATGTAAGCTCTTAATTTCTTAATTCACTTTAAGTCTCTCGTGTCTTAATTGGTAACCTTACATTATTGTGGGCTAAATTTTATTCAAGCAATCAAAATGAAGAAAAATACTTGAAAATTGACTAGTAAGGAATAGTCTAACTTTAATTTTATTAATTAATCTTCTACAAACCAGAACTTAAATAGATAATTATTATTTTAAAATTTCAAAACAATTTCTTAAATATATTTTTTGAATTTTAAAATTTTAACTGGAATTTTTAATTAAAAGTTTAAGCTATAGAATATAAGCCTGAGGTTTTAATCACTAAAATCATTCATTAAATTCAACAAAACAACCAAATTAATATGCATTTATGATTGAAAATCGGTCACAGATTTTTCTAACCACTTAAAGTGATCACAAAATTTGACAAAACAACCAAATAAATTTGCGTTTATGGCTAAAAATCAGTCACATGTTTCTTACTAATATTTCGTTCGCTTAAATCGGTTACAAATTTTAAGAAAACAACCAAAATTTTGTACCTTTTTACGATTGAATTTTTAAGGAATTATTGGTTAAAGAATCAATCACAAAAATTACCAACCAATTTTAATCGGTTAGAACAAATTTCTAACTAGCAAAATTACGACCGACTTAAATTGATCACAAAATGGGTCAAAAAGTCAATTTCTGATTGATTTTTGTTAATATTGTAACCGACAAATCAAGTAATTTTTTTGTTGTGGTGGTAGTGAGACCACTCCAACTTGTTAAAATGATACTGCTCCATTACACAGATGAAAGGTTAAAGCTGAAATGGCCATTTCATCATCAAGAACACAGTTATAAGGAAGTGATGTAGTCTTTAATAAAGATCAGCACACGATTTGCAGATTTTCGAGAATGAGCTATTGTGAATCTCACAAGGAGATATGGCAATAAATAATACTTAGTAAAGTATGTTTGTATAGATTTTTTTAAAAAATAAAATAATGTATTTTTTTATAAATAAAAACACTTTTATAAGTTTTTAAGTATGTTTGAATGTAATTTTTTTTAAAAGTAAAAGTTAAAAAAAATTTAATTATCACTTTTTAAAAAAATTAATAATCATAAGCTTAGAATTGATTTTTAATATAATTTTTTGATAAAAATATCATTTACATTTATTAAAAATTACATCTTATATCCTTTTTTCCTTGCAAATATTACCTCCTTTATTCTGGATACCATGCATGATCGGTAATTTTGTTATAAAAAAGTTATTTTATTCTTTTTTATCCAAATAAACATAAAAGTCTTTCTATTATTTAAAAATATTTTTCAAATATTGCATCCAAAAACAAAATTATTTTAAAAAAACTCTACTGGAAAAACATATATATGAAAAAAGTCATATATATGATAAGTAATTTTGTTATAAAAAATTTATTTTGTTCTTTTTTATCTAAATAAACATAAAAGTCTTTCTATTATTTAAAAATATTTTTTAAATATTACATCCAAAAATAAAATAATTTAAAAAAAAAACTCTACTGAAAAAGAATATATATAAAAAAGTCATTTATTTTAAAAGCTATCGAAAGGATATAGTTTTTTTTAGAACAACTTTGCAGCTTCAATTATAGTTGTTTTACGACCTTATATATATGTTGATCAAACAAAACTAGACTAAGTGAGTGAAAAAATGTAAGGAAGGCACTAGAAATAGAGACTTGATTGGCTTTGCCCACCAAATGTAATCAGGAGTTATTATTTTAACTTATGTGATTCCTAGTCTCGAAAGCATGAATTATAGATATCAAATGAGATTCGTAGCTTTCGTATTGGTTGATTTCCGATGTCTATATATTTTTTTTCTTTAGTGAAAAATAGCACAATCTAGAATATCATAAAGTTTAATTCAACGAAGGAATCATTCTTCCGTTGTACAAATGGTCACAATATTTAAGTAGGTGAAGATCTTGGTATTGGGTCCTTGTACAAATGGTTGTATTAGCGCACACAGATCATCACTTCAGGATTCCAGTCTCATCAGCTTCTTGTAAGGTCCGTATTACGTGTGCTCCAAGCCATGTCCATGCAAATGAGAAGCAGTCCCTTTTAGGAAAATCACAACAGAACCTAACTTGTAAGTAATATTTTTTGCAATCAGTGGTGCATACCAACAAAATAAAGACACCTCATAGAAGAGCCTTTTTCTTTTCTCTTTTTCATAAACTTAAATATGTTTTTTTGGTGTACGAAAGACTCTTTGGGAAAAGCTGAAAGCATCTTTATTGTTTGTAACTTTGTATAGTTTTGAAAGATAAAGTTTTTAATTTGAATACAAGCAATGTTTCACAAAAGAAATGAATAAAGAGTGGTTATATTTAAACAAACTTACATACATATACTCTTCACATACTCTCATGTAAGTCTTTAAATTACACCGTAGTCCTACTATAACTTTTTTAAATAGTTCAAATTGTATACATATCTCATATAATTTATGTAAGTATTTTTTTTCATGAATAAATAGGTTAATTCTATCATTTCACATTAATAATAAAAATGTAAAAATAGACCTTATTGGTTAGGTCGGTCGGTTTAACCCAAAAGATAAGATGATGTTAACAATCTCCTATATCAATGTGAAACAAAATTAAATCCATATATATATATATATATATATATATATATATATATATATTAGCCCCTATATCAAGGAGGATGTTTCTTTTAAGTTCTTAAAAGGAAAAAAATAAAGCATAAATATTTGAAATTATTAATAACTTAAATAGCATCTACCTTCAGTCACTAGTGATGCTGAATCCAAAATATGACAAATAGGAAACTAGATTTGTTTTTTTCCTGTTTCTTTTTTTTCCAATACACAAAAGTCGGAAAGATGATTCTTCATGTTCTGGACAAAAGTGGGGGTGGTGGGACAAGAATAAAGACGCATTTATCCACTTCTGCAAAAGAGTGGAATAAAAACTAATGTGCACAAAAATTTTAATTTATTTGGGACAAAGTTATACATTTTTCCTTAAAATCAGATGTCAGCTTTCATTATTGGGACAAAAAAAAAAGGCTTAAAAGAGCCTTTTTTACAGGGTAAGAGGCTTAAAAGAGTGAATTTGCCAATTGATATTTAAAGGTTGTGATTGCCTTTTGATGGGGAAATTCTTTCCCAAAATTTTGTAGCAGGAGTTGTCAGTTGTTGCGCCATTGTGGTATGTTCAATCTTGTCACAGAGAGAAGGTTATTAATAAGAAGAAAGCAACAGCTACATTCTCCTCTCTTCCTTAAAATATAACAGGAGCACCTCTCTGCAATCTCACAACTCTAAATAGGTACAACTTAGTGTATGCTTGGAAAGGAAGGTAGAAAATGAGAGAAAACAAGGAGGAGAATGAAAATAGAGTGGAATAGAAAGGTTTTGTGTTCCACTCATTACATCTTGATAGAGGATGAAAAATGGGTAAAAAATCAATTTCAGCTTATTTTCATGCTATAAAAAGAGAGGCCAGAAGGGTAAAGTAAAAATGTGTTGCACTCTACTTTACTCCTGTGTCCTGTCTTTTTGTTATACTAAATAAGTGTAAATAAATTATTTACCTTAACATTTTCCAATTGCCTATTTTCAGCTTTCCACCCTTTGTCTTCAAAGAAATTCGATCAAGACTGTTAGCAGGTAACAATATTGAACACCTACCCTTGAACAATCAATGAAAATAGGAGCCAACCAGTCATAAAAAGCATATATCATCATCATTTAACTGTTCAAAATTATCCCTCCAGCTATCCCTCAGTGGCTAGCAGGTCCTCACAACCCAGAAAAATAGGTGGTGATTCATTGAATGGAACTGTGGATCCCCAAAATTTTAACTCCAAACATCTTGAAAGAAAAACCGTTGTTTTACTTCATCAAGTTAGACTGCCACAATTATGCCAACGATATGTTCATATGCAAATGCCTACATGTGTTAAACTATGTCTCCAAGCCTTGTGCTTTGCAGCATGTGGTTCTAATCAGTCATTTTTCTGGGAAACAATGAATTCCTCAGTTAATTAATTTGTTAGACAAAACCTTGATAAATTCCTTCGTTACTCATTTGTATTATAAGTTTCATTTTCTTCCACATGGAGATAATGGATTTATGAAGGTATGTCTAGTAGATCCTCAAGAATGACACTAACTTCATTAAAAATGGCATATCAAAACCAGTACAAAAAAACAATGGTGTATTCCAACTAATTCTGGATAATTTCATAGAATATCTGTCCACTCTTCCTTAGTCTAGCTATTTTGTAAGCCATTAATAAATATGAACTGCAGTGTAATCCGTTACATCTGATGCTCTTATAATATATTATATGGTTGGTGTCATCCATCTTGACAAATTCCGGCCATTCCATGTCATACTTTATGAAGAGTGGAATTGTACCTTTGCAGCATGTAATGATCCTTAGATGGATAAACTGCAAAATCCTATTTGCTCTGCAGCAATGCCTCACTGGACACCAACATCACCTTAAAGGAATACCGAGGGCGCATTGACTCTTTTGACTCTGTAGGATACTTAGTTCTGCACCAAGAACCTCGAAAGTGTACAGCCAATTAATTTGATCCAAGAGAGAAGTGCAAAGCATATTGCTAAATTAGTAAATAGTAAAAGAGAATGAAATTTTTATCAAATTGAATAAATATGTTCTGCATTGGTAGCAAGGAAGAGGTAATCTGTATCCCAAGGGCTAGATACAAAACAAAAAAGTAATGTCTAAACCACAGGATGCAGATTACCTGATCCTGACTCAACACTGACTCTTCCAAGACGGATTGAACCAATGGAAGTAATAGACAAAACATGAAACAAATAATCTATCAGAAGAATGTTTGTAGCAGGTTGGACTGAGAGTCAATTGCTTGATTTAGGACTTTATAATGAATCTTAAAGTTAATAATATTCTTAGAGATTTGATATGAACATAGGGGTCCACAGAAAAGCTAAGGTGCTTTAATATCTAATCAAATCCATCTGATACATCATACATGTTCTTCTTTCACCAGTCGTACGGTTGGCTCCTCACTTTCCACAGATAATGATTTTTTTCTTGACTGCTTTTACAAAAGTATTCACATTTTCCCCTACTTTTGATGAATTATTCTTTCTAGATTATATAACAATGTAGCTATGGATACCAAAGTGTTTCAGTGTGCTTGAAGCTTACCACACTGTTATGTAAGATTCTAATTAAGCATTAGGATGTAACTCCTTGTGTAGAACTTTCTTGCTCTCTCACTCCCCAAAAGATGATAATGAACTGAAAAGGAAAGGAAGCCCCATTTGCATTTGCATTTTGTTTGAGGGTCCCTACTGGGCAGTAGCACATTTTATTCGTTTGGCCTTTCAAGAATGCTCCTCATTGTCCCTAGTTCAATTGCATGAAATCTTAAAGACATGTATAGATGTCGATTACAAAAAATCACTGCTAATAAAAGTTGAGAACGTGTAGATCTTAAGTGAATAACATTGAAATTTAATAGTCTTCTATCGTAATCAATATTTAATTATACATTTTCAAAACAACCATTCTGAACTTGGAAATTCATTATTAGAAGCCGAAGCGAAACAAGTCTTGTATGAAATATAAGTATTTATGTGCTTGGTGCTCATCCAAGTCAGTACCAATTGTGAGTTGATATAAATTGTCAAAGATAGCTTATTGTTACCAAGTGACTTCAATAACTTAAGAGGGGGTGAATTGAGTTTTCAAAAATTTTTTCAAATTTTTAACTTAATTACTTCAATGATACTAATTAATTTCAATTAATGAGCTTAAGAGTGATATGGACTAAGGATAACAAACTCTCAACACAAAAAATTGACAAGATAAGAGTTCATAAAAATGAAGGCACCAAGAAAGTTAAATAGCCAATACAAAACTTGATAGTAAAAGATAAGGGTTGAGAATGCAAACATGATTTATATTGATTCAATCACTTCTTGTGATCTATGCCCAATCCTCGAAATCATCCACCTGAGATTTTCACTATTCTTCAAGCTTCTAACTTGGGTGTTTGAGAAAACTCTTACAAGCTAGGCACCCTTCACAAGTTCGGGATCATCTACCCTCTTTGTACAAGAGTCTCACTCACAATGACAAGGGACACCTACCCTTGTCTTCTGTGTAGATTATACTCTCAAAAGAGTAGATACACAAATTAAAGTTTTAGGAATAAATACGAACATCACAAGATAAGCTCACAAAGTGTAGTTGTAAGGATTTAAAGATCAATAAATATTCTCAGATGTTAGATCGTGTTTATGAAGTGTTCTATTGCATTTATATTCCAATGCTAAAAACAGTTGTTAAGAGTAGTTGGGGATCATTAAATGAAAAAAACTAGTCGTTATTTTTGTTTTCTACCCGAAGAGTATTCGAATACATAAGTTTGATATTCGAATACTTCTTGCAAAGTATTAGAATACTTTTGTTGGGTATTCGAGTATATGTTCTTCCCTAATTCTGGGTTTTGCTCAAGAACAAGTATTTGAATACTAGTATTAAGGTATTCGAATACATGAGCTTCAAAAAGGATTTATTAAAGAGAGTATAATGTTATTCTTAAAGGCCTATGTTGGCTTTGTTATCAGGATGACATAAGCATGAGACATACTTATGAAGGGGAAAGCAAATTGCTTAGGTGGCAGAAAACGAAATGCATGTTCTTTTTAGTTCTGATTTAATCAAGGAGGAGGCCAAAAGCATGAGAAAGTAATCATATGGACCGTCATCCTTTCTTTCATGCTTGCACTTTCGGTTTGTTACATAGGAACAGATGCCAACACATTGATATAGAGCTACAAGGGCTATATCAGCCTGCATGCTACCAATGATAAAATTGTCTAGCTTCCTGGCAAGTGGCAACACTTCCATTCGTGATGCAGCATATATATAATTAAGATTAATTAATGGATGGAATTATTTCACCATTGCTACGTATACATGTTATTTTCAGCAGTATTAACCAATCCATCATTTGTAGATCGTCTGCTGTATTTGAGGACCATAAGAATGTTATTCTTGAAGTTGATCTGAAAGGTATAGGATCCCAATTTATTAAGAATAAGCCTATAATGATATTGAGCATAAAACATGGTCGATATACCAAAGTAGAGGACCATTTTGAGCCAATTACTGGTTTCCTAAAAAAGAAAGCAAATTCCCAAGCTCCACTACCGTCTTTGTTGAAGCATAATGGCCTATACTACACTATTAATATTGCCCTTCTGCTAAATTGCAGAATGTGTTGCATGGAGTGTAATAATTCCCATATATGCTGTAATGAATTGAGAGAGTATTTTTTTTTTTAACTCTTTCCATGCTATATCTGATTGGATTTAGAGAAAACTTTCCTTGAAATTAATGATTATTGTTGGATTCAAAATGGACATTATTTTTCAGGTTACTGCCAAAATTTTATTGTAAAAAATATGCACCTGATTCTTGATGATAAATCTGTATGTTTGATGGGGTTCTGATCCTATCAGAAGACATGTCATGTGTCAACACAATGATGTACGTTCCAAACATTGAATACCAAAGATTTCATTATAAAATAAAATAAAATAAATGCCTAGGGATCTATTAACTAGCTTGATTGCGGTAGTGTCCACCATCACATCACCCCGCAATTGCAGGGTGATTCCTATTCACACAAAAAAATCGCAATGCACCCACAATGGAACCGCATCGGCAGCATCACAACCACATCGGCCGCATCGCAATCACATTGGGTGCAATGTTGCAGCTTTTTTTTAAAAGAAAAAATATTCCATAGTTCTAAACTTGAATTTAAAACCACAACTACAATTTAAAACCGAACAACAGTAATTTACAAGTTGATATGCCACATGAACTAATCTCAAGTAATTGAGCAAGAGAAGATAAACGAAGGTCTAAGTCTCAATGTACTAAAAATATAGCTTAACTGATACATAATTAAACCTATAACCAAGTGAGTGATGAAATGAGTACTGAAGACACCGAATTAAGATGAAAACTTGATTGGTTTTAGAGTCTTTTTTGACCACCAATATCTAGAACAAAGATTTTGTTTCTGATACCTCATTGGAGATAGGAATCATAGGATTACAACAAGCATAAAATCACATTTTATACTTATATGCATGGTTTTAAATTGCCATTGTGCTTGGGTAACAGGTGCTTGTAATATAATGGCAACAATTTCGGTGCAGTTTAAAACATTGCTTATACCCTTCTTTGGTATGAGATTTGTGTTAAGCTAATCTCTATACGTTTTATCCTTTTATTTTGATAATTCTGTCCATTATTAATTAGTGTAAATTAGTAAAATATAGTGCTCAATTACAAGTTTCAAATCTAGTGAACGAATCATTCTTATGCTGTACGAATGGTCTCAACATGGTAGCATAAACGCCCCCACAGATCACTTCATGATTTGAATCTTCTCAGCTACTAAAGGTCCTTATTATATATATGTCAAGTCATGTCCATACAATTGGAAATCAATTCTTTTCAAGAAGACCAACCAAATAAAAGAGGTATCAATCACTTGCAAATCTAACTTGTTAGTAGCTTTTATTCAATTTTCTGGGGACCTCTAGCAATCAGTCATGCAGTATCAGTAAAACAAGGATACTTCTTAAACTCCAAGTCCCTTTGAAATTACCAAGTTGGGTATCAGCAAATATCGAATTCCTTGCCACTGTTCCTAACGGTACTCCCTGCAGGAATACCCCAATGGCCCAATACAAGGTACTCCAACTTGAAAGTTTCAAGTTCAAATCTTATAGACAAGAGAGAAAGAATCACTGCCACTCAGCAAACGTATTTTCTTTGTAATGTTCGGATTGCAACATTTACCAATGAGTACATATTTTCATTTTCTATAGGAAAGAAAACGAGGGGAAAGAAAACGAGGGGAAAAAAAGACTTTCAAATACCAAATCTAAAGAGAGGAGAAAAGAACAAAATAAATATAAAATATCCAATTGAACTTTTGAGCATTGAGCAATGTCCTTCTGGTTTACAATTGACGAGTTATATAAGTGATAGGATAGCCAGTGAGCAGAAGTTGTTGCAGTGTTTGTGGAGTGATCACATATCTCCTTAAGAAATTTAATTGGAAGTAAAAGTTGTATGTTGCACGAGACAGGCATGCCTGAGGTGATGCAGGTTCTTGTTATGGAGATGGCTCACCAAGCCCTTGATTGATGTACATGGAATTTTTATTTTTATTTTTTGGGTACAAATGTACATGGAATTTTCTAAATGTCATTTTATTGTTCATTGCATCAAACATGTCCTCAACTATGCCAACCATCAAATATACTCCAAGTTAGGATGCATAAACGAGTTTGTATTATGATTATCCATTTTATTATAAGTGCTCATAATTAGAAAAGATAGCATAAAGTACTGTTCTCAACCCTTTAAACTCTGCATAATTAGCATCTATATTTAGTCACAAAATTGTGATGCTTTGATACTATATCAAAGTATGAAGATCTTGAAAAAAGGAAAAGAAAAGAATGCAAACTATAATTTTGTGATGCTTATATATATATCAAAGTATGAAGATCTTGAAAGAAAAAAAAAAAAAGAAGAAGAAAAGAATGCAAACTAAAAATTTTTCCCATCTATTTTGAAATAAAAAACAACTGTTTTGCCAACCGCAAAGTGGGAAATATGCTACTGCTATTTGTTTTCTTCTTATGCTGGACAAAAGCGGGAGTGGTGGGACAAGCGAAAAGGAAGAATTTTTACCATTTATGTAAAAAGGTGAGGAGAAATGGGCAAAAAATATGTTCTTGAAAGTTTACTTTATTCGGGAAATCCTAGTAAAATTTCCTCGGAATCAGATGTCTGCTTTAATTATAAAGATAAAAAACAAATGGCTTAAAGGAGCCAACATAAAGATCCAAATAGCCTATTGATGGGGCCAGAAAATATAGAGACATAGAGTTTAAGAACTAATTTAAGATTGTTTAAAAGGAAAGCATATAGCATGTCATTCCTCTAAGGCCCACTCTCCTTCTTTTGCGAGTAGTAGGATATGTCAGGATTGAGATAGGTTCTATCATATCTGGCAGGTTGAGAAAAAGTTAATAAACATGTATGTAAACTGAGGAGCAGAAGAAGAAAGGAGCAGAAACGTAACATATGCAGCAGAACACTGAAAACTTGATTTTTTTCATCTTAGGAATATTTATACAAAAGAGCACTGGTACAGAATTGTTGTGGTCAAACCAAAACTTAGCTACAATTACAACTTAGCTTGTGATAAGCTTTCCTAAAGACATGGCCACCTCTGTTTTGGACCAAACTACCAGTACCTAAACTGACATTACTGAGAGGCACACCAAAACAAAAGCCAAGCTATAGGTTTGTAAGAAGAAACTCAATTAGCTGTGCCTAATTGGCCTGTGCTAAACAAGTCTAAACTCTGAAGAACAAAAATTACATAAGAATGGGCATGCATAACTGGTCAACAACATTTGTATAGACCAAGTGTTTCCTGTTAGCTTTGTAGAATGCCTGAGCGTGTCCTCTCTTCCTGGAACTAGCTACATTGTTATAGACAATTGATAAGCTGTAGTAGAATTTCTTATATAAGATGCTCTCATGAATATTCTCTCTATGAATGGTCTTTCCCATTCTGACAAAATTACGCCATTTAATATCATATATTATAGATGTACCAAAATATATATATCATATATTATAGTGTGTAAGTTGCACTGTTGCATAATGCAGTCCCTAGGTGCACAAAATATAAAAGCAACAACTTCCAAAAATACATCTAAGAAAGAAGTATGATCCAATATTCCAATAGAAAAATACAAAATAAGTGACTATTATTTTTTTGTTTTGGCCATTAAATTAGTAACTATTCAGAAAAGAAGAATGTTAACCACATTAAATTGATTAAACTGTTCTGCATTGTTGATAAGGAAGAGATAATCTGCATCCCAAGGGCTAGATACAATAAAAATATTGCTTTAAACCTCAGGATGCAGATTACCTGATCCTTACCCAATACTGACTCCTCCAAGAAGCATTGAACCTATGGAAGTTATCAAATTGATTAAACCATTCTGAATTGGTGATAAGGAAGAGATAATCTGCATCCCAAGGGCTAGATACAAATAAAAATATTGCTCTAAACCTCAGGATGCAGATTACCCCATCCTGACCCAATATTCCCTCACAAGAAGTATGGAACCAATGGAAGTTATCCAGTTGATTAAACTGTTCTGCATTGGTGATAAGGAAGAGGTAATCTGCATCCCAAGGGCTAGATACAATAAAAGTATTGTTCTAAACCTCAGGATGCAGATTACCCCATCCTGACCCAATAATCCCTTACAAGAGAAGTATGGAACCAATGGAAGTTATCCAGTTGTTTAAACTGTTCTGCATTGGTGATAAGGAAGAGGTAATCTGCATCCCAGGGGCTAGATACAATAAAAGTATTTCTCTAAACCTCAGGATGCAGATTACCCAATCCTGACCCAATAGTGACTCTTCCAAGCAGTATTAAACCAATGGAAGTAGAAGAAAGAACACGAGCAAATAATCTACAGGAAGAATGTTTGTAGTAGGTTGGATTGAGGGTCATTTGCATGATCGTAGGAATTTATAGTAGTTCTCAAAGTATATATTCTTTAAGATAGATTTCTATTCTTTAACTAATCATACGTTATGGTCCTTACTTTCTGCACGTAGACAATGATGTTTATGTTTTGGCTTGACTGCTTTTTTCAGAAGTATTTAGATCACTTAGTCATGAATACCTACGATTTTCAGTGCCTTTGAAGCTTATCAATTTGTAACATAAGAATCTGCTTTATGATACATGTTCTCCATGCAGAATTCTCTAGTTCTCAGTCCCAAAAAGATGATTATGAACTGAAAAGGAAAGTTTGCCACGTATGCGTGTTGTATCTTGTTTGAGTCCCCATCAACTTTTATGCTGCGGCACAAGTATTCCTTTGGATAGCTCCTCATTGTCTTCATCTCACAAAGTACAGGCTACTTCGGTTGTGGATACTTGTACGTTATTATTAGTTATTCCCAATATAGTGCAGAATTTTAAGTTAATAACATCCATGTAAATTATCTTTTAATCAAATTCAGAATGACAAACTTGTTGGAGCACCTTTGTTAGAAAATTTCTGTTTGCAGGACGGATCAAGCATGGGCAATACAATACAATCATTAATTGACACCACAAGTAGGAAACGAATCATATGGACTGTCTTCCTTTCTTTCCTTCTTTCGTGCTTGTACTTTCTGTCTTTTAAATCAGAATAGATACCACCAGATGCAGAACCACAAGGGCTGCATCAGCCTGCATGGCACCACAAATAACATGAGTTAGCTTCCTGGAAACACTATATTCCACCAGGAATAGGATACCACCAAATGTTCTGCACTGCTATGTGTAAATGCTATCTGGTGCATTATTAAGTAGTCTAATACTTTCTAGACCATGTTCTATACTTGAGGACCATAAGTGTTATTCTTGAAGTTAATTTGAAAGGTATAGAATCTCAATTTGTTGAGCACACAAGCCTATAATAATGTTGAGCATAAAACATGGTTTTCTTACGACAGTAGAGGACCATTTTGTGCCAATTCCTGGTTTACAACAAAATCAAGCAGATTCCTGATCTATACCACTGAAGCCGTGACTATCATACATTAACCTTAAGCTATGCGGAATGCAGACTGTGTTGCAAGAGGACATTGATAGAAAGACTTATTTTACCCATGTCATCAGCAACTTTGAAGGAAAATCTTTTGCCATGCACAGGATGAATTTTTTGATTGGAACTAAAGCCTATGGGATGTTTTATCACGCACAATTTATTTTTGGTGCATATATAGGAAAATTGAAAAAAGAAAAAAAAATATTCCACTACTTATTTAATCAGTTGATCATGAATCACTCTCCTATCCAGTTCTTTAGTTTTTAAAATTGATATTTTTTAACATTTTATTTTTTTAAATAAGTATTTAATCTAAACATTATTCACTAAAAAGTATTTCTACATATCCTTTTAATAATTTTATCATTAAAAAAATACTTTTATACTTTTACATCCAAACAATAATAAATTAAAAAAAAACACTTTTTGAATGCTGTCTAAACATAAAATAACTTTTATTTTTATAAAAAATCTATTTAAAAAATATTTTTTAAAAAGTTGGTCCAAAGGAGCCCATTGTTATTGTGAGAAAAAAGAAATTTTTGAACTAAGTAATAGTTTCTCAAATAAACTTCATTAATAAATATGTATATTTAATGCTTAGTATTTTTTTAAAAAAATATTTATATTCGTTTATAAAATATGTATGCTTTCTAAGAAGCCCCGCAGATTAATAACCTTATTAATTCATAATAAAACACAGATAAAATATGACTACACAACCATAAATACTGTAACTTGTTTCACAACAATCATATTTTCTTTAAAAATATATGTCCATATAAGAAAATCAAATTACGGATGACACAAAATCCCAAAGCATACATAATTTTTAAAAAACATTTGCTGCTAGAATTTTATGGTGGAATATATGGACCTAATTCTGGATAGTAAATCTGTATGGTGTTGATTGGTGGTATGGAGGATCAGCAAATAGGTCATATGTCACACATACTGATGTGTTCAAAGAAATGAATGCCTAAGATTGCATCCAAGCCCACAAAAACGAGGCAGAAAACTGTGACAGCACTTAATACGTGTATAGTCCAATTGAGCCCACAAACATACTTGACGATAAAACTTTTTTTTTTCAATTTATTTTAATCTTTAATTTAACCTTATCAACTCTATTATTTTTACTCGAACCCTTGACAGTTGCACAATCTATTTTATGTCAGTGGATCATCTCATGCCACTTTAAACTATAGTTATTAAACTCCATCATTAGTCGACTCAGTTAAGTTATAGAGTTAATAAATTATTAGTTCAACTAGTGAGTTATTAGTCAAATTGTATAAAATTAAATAAATATTTAAATACATACATATATATATATATATACACTTTATATGATAATATTTATTATTATAAACAACTAAAATATCTTTATTTAAAAAAAATGATTACTTTAAGAAAGAAAAAAAAATTTAACTCTTAATTCATTAAAAAAAATAATTCATTAAAATAAATATATTTTAAATACGTACACATATATATATACACGACATATAATAATATTTATCATTATAAACAACTAAAATATCTTTATTTTAAAAGTCATCATTAACAACTAAAATAATTCATTTTAAAAATTAGGATCGACATGGCGTAAATATAAAAAATTTATATGAAATAGACATGTAATTAGTCTAAGTCAGATAAACGAGTCAAATGTTATGACTTCTCAAAATTTAAGAGCTTTTGTTTTTAAATTTCATGACCCTGTTAATTCATCTAGACCAATTACTTGATCGGTTCACCAATCCACCAGTCGAACCGGCCGGTCTAGTTTGATTTTAATAACTATACTTTAAACACACTTAGGTGGCTAATGGCCCGTTTGTATTAGCTTTTTTAGGAGTATAAGTATTTTTTTGAAATAATAAAATTATTTTTTTTAAGAAGCTAAAGAGTTCAAACTTTTAAAAAAAACACTTCATGTATAACAAAAAAGTACATAAAATACTTTTTTTAAAATGTTGAACTCTTTAGTTTCTAAAAAAATACTTTTATTACTTGAAAAAAATACTTCTATTCTAAAAAAAGCTAATACAAACAAGCCCTAAGTATAATGTCAATTCGCCCACTTAATTTTCTTTTAAATTAGTTCAAATATTTTTATGCATTTTTTCTTCTCTTTATAGTATAATAGTATTAATTGAACTTATATATATATATATATAAAAGAATTAACTAGGCAAAAGAAAGTCTAATATTACAATTTTATACGTAATTATATATATATAAATTTACTTATTTTGTAAAATTACCAAAGAAATCGGAACAAAGATTTCTTTTTATTGTATGGCGGTTCTCATGAAATTGAGTTTAATTCGGTGTCCTTCATCTTGTCTTTCCATAATCATATCACAACATCTCTTTTCCCACCATACGATTCACATTCTCAAAACAAGAAAATTCCCCTTAGTTCATTAAATTCGTAACATGGATTCCAAGTCTTGTCTTGTACAAAATACTTAAAAAGAGGCAAGTTACAAACATGAAGCTAAAACAAAATTGCTTTCCTTATCATAAAAAACTACCAAAAAAAAAAAGAAGTTTCAACCTAAAATTTGAATTGGGTTACAATTGATGTCACTCAGTTATACACATAAAAATGTTTCCATGGCAGGGACAGCAAAATTCACCACCACAATTTCCTAGCCAGGACAAATAAACTAGATGTGATGAACATTGTAAATGAAGGAAAATTGCCGATTGAGTATGCTTATAACTTGGAATGCCTGATAGAAGCATCTTCAATGTCTCATAAGTCATAAAGACAATGCCCACACTGGGAACAACCTTGTAGTACTCAGGCAGAATGCCTCTATACAAACCTCTTACCCCTTCATTCTGAATTATGCGTCCAAATGCCCCAAACAAACCGGTATTATAGACACGGGCTCGACCACCAGCCCCCTCTAATTGCATCCTGCGCCTTACAAGATCCAAAGGAAATGTTGCTGTATGCAAGAGACAATTAAACACATAAGGTTAGGTAATGCCAAGAAAGAATCATGCCAAATATGGAAATTACTAACCAATCTTAAGATAATTAATTGGCTTTTATCATATGACTTCTCCCTTGGCAAAATCAATATTGACAAGAACTGACAAATTTATATTATTTCAATGAAAATAAGTTCTTACACTAGCTAACTAGTACATTTTAAAGGCACTAATGCATTATGTGTTTCACATTACATAAGGGCACTTGTGCATCATGCTAGAAAAGTCAGATTACACCACAAGATGCACCACATCAAGTCACCAAGCATGCAACTTCTAACAGCAAGTTTTTCCCTTTTAGGAAAATAGTTTACACCATCACATGCAGTCTTCATGATTAGCAAAACAAACATATTCAAGCATATCATTAATTAACATGGTTTGCTAGGCATAAAAGACAGGTATCATATCTGCAACTGGATATGGAATCTTTTATCAAAAAAAACTTGAGAATTCATAATCATAGATTGGAGATAGCGACAATCAGCAAGCACCCACCTGTTGATGATGCAATGCCTGAAAGACTGCCACAAGCAAGACTAACCATGACAGTAGAATCATCGGGCCTAAATTTTCAATAAATAGACAATTAATATTTACAAAACCATATGCAACAAGCATGAGGTAACCTTCAGCATAAACTACCCGTCAATTCAATGTAAGTATAGATATTCATTCACCTTCGGGACTGCCAAAAAGAACGTAAGCTCTCATAAACAGAAAAACTTATAGCTATACTGGGCCCAACACCCTGCATCACACAAAATAATTAATTATGTCAGTTGTAAAAATATAACAGGATCAAATAAAGAAGCAAAAAATAAATGAAAATGCATCATGAGCATACCAACAATGTCGCTCCAAGTCCCTTATACAAACCCAAGAAACCTTCTTCTCTGCAAATGGTATTAAAAGCATGTGAGACGCCCCTGTAGTATATGGCATTTCTCTGCAAAGAAACATAATATAATAGTCTCAACTATCTGTAAAAGCACAAACAGAAAATTCATGATAAATCAGATCAAATTCAATCAAACAATAAATGCAAATTAAAATATAAACAAGTCAATAATGCAAACAACTGACAGCTTAAAAAGAGTCTCCAAAAATTCTCAACTCGCAGAATGCTAAGTACCTGTGCTGCAAGTCGTGTTCTCACTAGATCCAAAGGATATGTGGCAGAAGCTGCTGTTATGCCTGACAAACCACCACCTACAAAATGCACAAAGAGGTCCGCACTTGCATTTCCTCTACGATTCTCCCCCAGAAGTGAATGTAATAGCTGCATCACAATAAAGAGAATATGAAATCAATTCAAACTTGAAAGAATATATGCTACAACTTCTGAACCACATACACATTATGCAAAGAGCATCAGAGATTACATTCTTGTAGCGTTCATAGGCATAGAAGCTGACTGCAGAATAAGGGAGACGATGAGCTATGGTCACCAAATTGCCTTTCCAAAAGGCTCTAAATCCTTCTTCATTGACAATACGTGAAGCCTCGCACCATATGCTAGGCTTGCTCAATGCTGCCACATCAAAATGCATACCTTGCACCTGATAAAGTTAAGGCATGTAAAATAGTCAGAATATAAAAACTAGTTGAAAGAACTGCATCTGAATCAACAAGAGGAATGATGGATATATACTCAAAAACCTTTTTAACAAAATCAATCAACTTACATCTTGAGATTAAATCACATTAAAGAAAAAAAACAGAAGTTAGAACTATGCAATCATGATTACCAGTAGAACCATAATCATCTATCACTCACCTATTGCAATTTGACATTGAACATGTAAAATTCAAATAGAGACATGCAATAAAAAGAACATAAAATGGATGGTGGGGCACAATTCCTGAAAAATTGGACTACGAAACAAGAATACATATGAATCCTGAAGAATGCATACTTTCCTTTAAACTTTCAAATTTTCCCAGTTTACCCCTGAAAAGCATTAGACACACCACGCTAACAAAAAGAATAAAACCCTACTACCAAGGCCAAAAATTACAATTTGAAATGCTGGACTAAAGAGATGCTATTCATGTCATCTCACGAGTAACATGCAGTCCATAGTTACCGGGTTCTCTCAACAACTCTGCAAATTGTGTACCAATTCCCGCATGCCAATTCGTGGTACTTCAAGGTGTAAAGAAATTCTTGAGATCATAATTTCAAGAAGTAATGTATTGCATACCCGCAACCGTATCGCGTACCGGAGAGTATTAGAACCTAGTAACTCTGATGCAGTCAACTGCATAAGTCGATGACTCTGACATTTATAACCCTTAAAATGACATAACACATAGACCTTCTGTGTCTTTGGAGCAGAATGTAAGAATATGAAGGCAACATAAAAAAATAAAAATAAAAAAGGAAATTTTGTTATAGTAATCTCTTCAATTTTTCAACAAGTAAATCAAGCTCCAGAAAAAAATAAACCAACTTTGAACCAATATTGCCTTCAAAACAACCCCAAAACAAGTTTTCAACACATTGAACCAACCAACTAAACTAGAATCCAAAACCCATTACCCCCATTTAACCAAAACCTCAAAAACCATATTCATCTCACGCTAGAAAATCAAAAATTCAAACATACTCATATTAAAAAAAAGAAACCTGAAAAAGGATAGTGAGGCGCGCAAGAGGAGCCGTGCAGGTCTTGCTAAAAGCACCAGCGATGCCACCAGCAAGAAGCTGAGACACCGTTCCTATCTGGGATTGCGGCTTCGGGTGGTTGCTCTGCTGCAAGAATTTCATGGCACCACCACCACCACCACCATCGACGACGGTGCCATGGCCATTGTTCAGAGCTCTCTGCCCACCTTCAACCACCATCCCCACTCGAGCTTCCATACCATACCCTCACACACAAAGCCACAAAATCAAATATAAAAATTAAAAAAAAAACCCTCTTTTTTTCCTCGGAGTCCTCAAAAAAAATCCTCGGAATCCACGAAATCAGAACCAGAAGAGAAGATCTTTAGAAGGTTCTTCTCAAGAAGGAACGACGGAGCATGGAGATTGAAGAACAAAACACGGAAACGAGGTGGTGTTTTGTGGTAAAGGTGAAACCTTTTATGTGATTCTGAATCCGAAGCTGAAGATTGAAGGACAAATCGAAAAACCCTATTGGAAGGAACAAATAGGGTTTTTCGGAGTTGGACTGTGTTGTGTTTTCCACAAAGCGTGGCCGTAATTGACGTGTGCAATTGACGGTGAATAAATCTGATTTTGTCGCGTGTTTTGAACGGAAAAAGTTACGGTCGGTTTTGATTCGAACTAGCGTGAGAATTAATTTCGTTTATTTATTTATAAATCAAATTATTTGAAAAGTTATAAAATAAAATTTGATGTAATTTTAAAATGAAACTCTTTGTTTCAAAATTTATAAAATAAGAATTGATTTAATTGTCATCATGTATGAATTTGCTCAAATTTGGTCTAGTTCTTAGGAATATTTGATTTTAAAAAAAAAATTAAATGAATGATTCTAAAGATAATGATAGAATTTTTTTTTTGTTGAATAATGTAATGTTTCGAATTCATTATTGAAATAATTTATTTTTAAAACTATTTCTTAAAATTTTATTATTTTTGTCACATTAGTTAATTTTCTATTGTTTATTCTAACATTTTTTTTAATTTGTTAGTTGTTTCACAATTAACGTAATTTATGTTACTTAATTTAATAAATTGAAATTACATTTGAAATAGTATAATATATTGTAATACTGAGACAACTTATATATTTTAAAATATATATTAAAATATCAAATAACAAAAATCATCCAAATTATGAAAGTTTTTATAAGTAAAAATAAACAAATATATATATAATTGCTTATCAATATGGTTCCTTTATTTTAGATGTCACATGTATACGATTGATAAATTAAGATTGAGAAGACTTTACTTACAATGTAAGAGTTTAAATCTTTCTTAAAATATCTTGTAATCTAATAGTGTTTATAGGACAAGTTAGGTTAAGTTTAACTTGGTCTCAATTCAAACTTAAGATTTTGATTAGTCTAATTTTTTAAATCAAAAACTCAATCTTAAATCTTATATTATGACATACTTATAATATGTTTAAATTAAAGTTTAAAATCTCCAACATCATAATTTAAATAAAAACTTATTTCTTATTATTTTTATTTAAATTATAATTTTGAACTTCCAAACTTTATTCTAAACTTACACTTATTTTTATTAGGTCGGTCATGATACTTCTATGACTGTAGAAATTAGATCAATGGGGCATCTGTTCTAGATTGTGAAGGAGTCAAACGTACTTAGTACGAAATTCAATGAGCATTCAAACAAACAAAAAGCATAAGGAGACTGCCTAGTGGCTTGTAAGAGGTGTCAAAGAGAAAAGTGAAGATTCTGCAATGGGTCTGTCATGGATGCGAGGAAAATGTCCATCAACACTTACCCCCAAGACAGGGTGAGAGGAACGGATTCAGAATCAACTATTAAGGGTTTAAAATTATAAAAATTAAAAATTAAGATATTTAAATAAAATTTTATAAGATTAAAATTTAAATATATGATGTATTTATTGAAGTTGAGCATAGTCTTCTTTTATGTCATAAAATTCATTAATGATTGAATATATGTTAAACTTATTAATAATATTATTTCAATATAAGTGACTAAACAATTAGTCAAAAAAATATCATCTATTTTATTTCTAAGACTATTTTTTACAATCTTCAAAACTTCTATCTTCTGCGGCAACAAATTCCAAAAGAAAAGAAAGACCAAGAAATCACTTGATTTTACTGGTGAGAGTGGCGTCGCAGCAAACTTTTTTTTTAACTTGTCTCTTTAACCTAAACTTATTTTTTCTCTTTGATAAAATCTCACTTGTAATAATTGGGTCAGTTCATAATTCATTAACCCAATTAATTACTTAAATTGTAATCATAATATGAGCTACAAAGGATTCAAAAACCTTTTGCCTTTTAACTAAAAATTATATTATATATACCTCAAAAAATTATAGAAAGATTGGGAGGGTCAGTTACTGTTGGACCCCCTAAATCCGTACTTGGTGATAAGTGAGCCTATAAGTAAATGACTTCAAAAAGTTTAGTTCTAAAATAATTTTGACACAGAATCCTCTTCCACTTTCTATGTTTGAATTAATGAAAAAAAAATTATATTAAAAAAAAATTATGTGTATAATTAATTTTTAAAAAAATTAATTATAAAAAAATTAATTATAAAAAAATTAATTTATGTTTGAATTTATTAATTCTTAATCGATTTTAATATAAAAAGTTTTATTTAGATTATATAAAAAAATTACTTTTACATATTAAATTCTCAAAATATATATGAAATGATTGAAAAAGTTACTTAATTAAAGGTAAATAAATATTTATCTCTCAAAATTTCTGAAAAAATCTAAAATTAAATAATTAAAAACTTAAAATAAAATTTTTTTAAAAAAAGAAACTATTTTTAGTTAATAAAAAAATAATCTTAATTTATAATAAATTTTATATATTTTAAACGAACAAGATAATTTAAAATAAAATAAATTTTAATTAAAAAAATAATTATTCTAAAAAGCTAATCAAATTCAAACATGCGCTTAATCTTCCTAAGCTCCCTACATGCCATGCCCCCTATGCCCCTATCTGCCAGATTAGAGATCCATTACAGGCACAAATGGTTTCATTTTCAGGGTATAATATGTTTCAGAGGAAATGGAACTGAAAGGGAATAAGTCAAAAGAAAATAATAAAAGAATAAGTAATAAATTCTTTTTATCTTGTGTAGATGTTTAAAGTCCTTTAAATTGATAATAAAATATTTATAAAAAAATTATTCTATAGGTCCCAAATTTAAAGGTCCATATACTCCTTTAAATTTGTAATAAAGTCTGATAGATAAATGTTTATTATTATATCAAAAATTATAATTGTTAGTCAAAGTGTAACTTTATTTTCTTATTGTGACAGTTTATGACCCCCAATGATGTGGGTAAGCCTGAAGGGTTTTGCAGTACACATATAGCGTAAAGGAAAGCTAAGTTGTCAAGCACTTTTAATGTACACTCATACGCATTTTTAATGTACACTTATACGCACAACAAGTCTTTAAAGTAATTGTTTACCTTTCATAAGACCAATAATCTCTCAACCCCTCCCCCAACGACACTTGAAAGACTCGAACCTTCAACCTCATTCTGATACCACTTATTAAATCAAATACTTACTATTAAACCAAAATTTATAACTATTAATCAGAGTACAACTTTATTTTCTTATAATAACAACTAATAACTTCATGTCTATATGTGTTGCGAGTAGAATTAAAGAGTTCCGCAACACACATGTAAGTCACATAGACACAATAAATCCTTATGATGATTACTGACAAAAGACCAACAAAATCTTTATAGTTATAAAAATGTCTAATTAAATTTCTTGCTATTAACAATTTATAACAATAAACTATAGAGAGGAAACTATAATAAAAAACTCAATTATAAATTTTTTAAATTATAAAGATTCAATTACATTTTATAAGCCCTTATAATTTTAAAAAAATTTAATTAAGTTCTTAAATTTAATTTACTATTATCAACTTTTAAAGATACATGATATAATTATAAATTTTTAAAGCATAAAAATCTATTTAAACTTTCCTAAAAAATTTAGAAACCATCAGAGTAAATAATTTAACCTTTAAAAATAAGGTATTATATTAGTTTAATTGGATCAATATATGCATTTTGTAGTCCCCCAAGTAAACAATCGAATAAAAAGTTACTGCATATCGACACAGAAGAATATCCTGATTCATTTTATCATAAAACAGTGGGTAGGCCATCCAATCTCACGCTATTTCCCATTCTTCCCCTCTAGCTACCATTCCTTGAGAAGAGGTACAAACAAAAATCACTTCAAAAGAGTGAAATCAAACTTCCAACCCAGTTTAGATTATCTTGCAACTCATAATAGTATACAGAAAAATTCTCTCCGACTACATAAGCACTTCTAGATTTGACGTGTAAAAGCATTCTTTAAATATAAATATATCAATGACATAAATCTACACAATCTTACACATGTTTGATATTAAATGAAATGTCTGATACCTAAGAATTTCACATAGTATACAACATTCACAGGGAAAATCCAAATTCCATGTCAAGAACTATTGCTGCAGCATGAAGCGCCTTAAATGTAAAAGAAATTATTGCGAAGTACGAGGATACCACAAGACAAGTCCTTGCACAACCATGTTGTACAAAACTTAACTATTACAGATTGAAATCTGTTTACCTGGTTGGGTTGACAACCTATAAAAAGGAAAACCTTACATACGTGTGAAAAGGCCAGAACCTGGTGGATTTGCTCCCTGCAGATATGGCCAACACAAGGGTGAATTGGATCAGCCTATGACATAACATTCTTTTTCCCTCAAATGAATTTACAATAACTTTACAGCCTTGGTACATGTGGGCTCAATAAAAGGACCACTTAAGCCCAAACTGGAAGGTAACTCTAGTAGCACTATAAAAAGGGAATATTTCAATCACTCCTTTCTTCCTAATTTCTGATGGTTGATGAAAGCACAACTGAAACATAGTTAGTATATCACCCAATGGAATGAAGTCCAAGCAAGTTATTAGATTGAAGGTCATCAGCCTACAAAGTCATGCAACAGTTGCCCTCCAATAACATCTCTTCCAAAATGCCGATTCTGTGATTCCAAACCACTTATAACATAACCCTGATTATTGGGTTCAAGGGCAAGACCAAATCGCTGAGCTGCACTCATAGGAAAGGGTTCAGATAACCCAACCCCATGATTTTGATGAAGACCAAGTGTCAGCGAGACACCATTGCTTGCACTCCCCATGCTCACTCCAACACTCACTGACTGATTACTTGTATAAAGCAGATTCAGTTGTTCCTGACTCCTAACTGGTATATTAGGAAGTTCATTTCTAGTGCGTTTATAAGGGACATCCTGAAATTTATCTGTGGAGGTAGACGGATTCTCCGAAACGAGAGAATTATCTGAAGGTAAATGATCACTCAACTTGCTCCTACTATGTTCTTCCCTTTGCGGATTATTACGAACTTGTGTTTCTAGTGTGTGTATTTCTTCCACCATTGGCTTCCAGAGCCTTACTCTTGCATTAATAAACCAATTAGACACCTGGCACACAGATAGCTATTGTCAATAATAGGTGAACAATTCCATCAACCAATAAGCATGAAATGATTAAGAAGATGGATCCCTTCTCAAGAATGTTCACCTGGCTACGAGATAGACCAGTTTGTTTAGCCAACATTAGCTTGTCAGTATCAGTAGGATAACTGTCATCACGAAAACAATAACTGAGTAATCTAAACACATTAGTCACAAGAAAGGGGTTCCATATGTACACATACATGTATTGCTTGGGTGAGGAAGGCACAACAACCATGTACTTAAAGGTATATCAAAGTCAAGATGTTACTTGATACGTATTAATAAAATTAATATGGCACTTACGGGTGCAGGAAGTGCTCAAACAGCCATGCCCTGAGAACAGACACAGCACGCTCGGGGAGTCCTCTTTGAGGTCGCCAAACAGGTTGGTGCTCAAGAAACCCAGGTCTTTGGCTGTAAGGGCCTCTATCGCTGTTGTGCAACCTTGGAGATTCATCCTTCCTGTTGCTTATTTGAAAATAAGCCTTATTGGTAAACTGAAGCTGGTCAGTAATAGCATTCTTCAAGCATCTAAAATGTTTGGACATGGCATTTATAGCCAAGCTTGCATATGGGGCTGCATTACCGAGGCCTGCAACATACTCAAATGAAGTTACTACTGCTTGCATCTGTTGATAGTACTGCCTGTACCTCCTGTAAACCTGTTCATGATTAACAAAGAAGAATTCTCAGAATTAGGATTAAATATCAAAATTCATCGTAGTTAAGGAATGCTTTGATATTTCCTGCTCTTTTTTAAGCAATAAACTTAGGATTGATATGCAAAGAGATACGATTACTTGTAATACCACCCATCTGATAGAGCTGAGACTAGATCACTAGACCCCAATTCAATTAAATGCTAGTAAAGGACTACTTAATTTACCAACTATATAACAGTGAAGGATAAACACAATCACATTTTAGTGCCCAATCAATTCTTGGGCCAATACAAGACCAGAAAAGTTTGTCCCAGCACAATTCATCAACTACTTGGTAAGTATTTCCACATAAAATTGAGAACAAGCACACACAAATGGTGTATTAGTAAATCTTTACTACTCTATTTTGGTAGTCCAAAAGCAATTTGACGCCTATAGATGGTTGACTTCCCTATCAAACACACACTTTCTTAAGATGCATATGGTTCCATATGGCCCTAGTTTATCTATACATCATTTGTGACAGTCACATGTGAAGCTCCACAAAACATAAAAGAAATCTTGATTGATCATATCATCATACCATTACCATCATATATTAATAGATTTACCTAGACAATCTAAGGCACAAGACAAACTAATAGAAGAATATCAAAATGGCAGACAGATAAAACAAAACTTTCTTCTCGGGACCTCAGACACTTCTAGCCCTTAAATCCAACAAATTTGGACCTCAAAGCCCTAGCCATAGGCTGATGACAGTATTTTGCATGACAGATTGGTACTAAGAAGTCACACCTGTTGTCCAGTATAATGCCATAAAATTCATATCAACTTTGCCGGCTGATATATATTATGAAAATTTGAAGTTAAAAAGTTCAAGATTGCTGGCTAGTGCAATGTGCACCAATCAGTTGGTTTGCCTATTGGTCATACATTTATGCTAAGTTGAACCTACATGCAGACATGCAGACACAAATTTACATGTACCAAACAAGGAAGCATTTCATAAGCCCAATTAAATTCATGATCACTACAAATATCCAATAGATAAATTAAAGATCTTATTAGGGCCTCAGCTTCTAATTATTAAGCAACAAAAAAGAAAAACTCAGTCACAAACAAGATGCATATGAATAATGGAACATCCAAAAGCACACGGAGACTTGAACAAATAAACAAGATCCAAATAAGCTACAGTTCAAAATGTCCAACAGCAAGAAGCAAAAACAAAAACTGAAACCAAGTAACCAACAACTAGAGTGAATTTAGCAAGATCAATTTGGAAGAAATGACTCAAATGACAACTAGACAAATGAAATAAGGAGTAAATGTGAATATCTTTAATTGCATAGAAGAACAGCTAAAAAGAGAGAATGAAAAATGAGACTTCGTACTACTTGATTTCATTCTTAACAAATTTATTCCATCTCAAAATGTATAATTTCATTAGTTTACACTTTAAGTTATTAATTTATATTAAGAGTCATGATTTTTGCACATCCCTTCAATTAACATTACTTTGACACCATTTCAATTCTTGCACAAGGGCCAGGACCCACAGGTATGTGGTTCTTGCACAGGAATCAATCCCTATGCAAACTATGGTGTAAGATATGTAGGGACAAAGTGATGTTCAACAAACATTTTCCTTATATTATTTATAAAGAAAACACAATATTTAAAAGGAGATAATATTATAATTCCATTTCCCTTCTACTTCTTCTAAGCACCTTTCAATCATATCTATAACTTATTTCCCTACCAACAACGATTCAAGCCAATACATATTCCTCTAACTTTCATTTGAAGCCCTCAAGTCTAGACAATAAATGTTCAGCTCACATCAGGCAAGTTATATGGTTTATAGTTATGCACATATCATTGTAGAGTTGACATGGCCAAATAGATATATATTGGTTTAACAACAAATTGGACTATCTTTATTTTTCTCTCTCTGTAATTCAAAAAGGTTTGTCATTGAGTTTCTATGCTTACATGGAATATCTGATTATGTTTTTTTACAAGACTCATGAAATAAGCTATTGATTTAAGTGTTTACAAAACAAGCCCCCGCTGTGTATTTCCTCCTCAATAATTTGAACTCTGATAAATGACTTAAGCAAGAATAGGTTCCGACCAAAGAAAAACCATAAAGCATACAATAACATGGCAAATGACCAAATAGTACAAATATCAATCATATTAATATGACAAGTCACATGCATCTAATGCCACATGTAGATACCACACACACACACACACACACACATATATATCAATGTTCATGTCCTTTCTTTTAAGGTTATATTTATACTTAAAAGCAATCTGAGAAAAAATGCATGAGAACATTGTTACCCTACATTTGACAATATCACTCAGTGCTGTCACATAGCAATCATGTGCCTAAAGGTGATATGATAGTTTGTTGAGAGGCACATTTATAGCATAAGATTAAAATATCTTACTGTAGCTTAATCCCACCTTGAAAAGAAAATTCATATTTAATGTAAAAATAATATTTAATATTCAACAAAAAGATAGAATTATTGTTTCTAATTTTCTAGATAATCATCACAACTCACAAGCCATGTATTAGTTACATTGCTTCATTTCATGCTACAGTTTATATTTAATATGGCCTATCATAAATAGTAATATATAAATATCTATTAACCCAATACAGAATCAATATATCTGCCAAATACCCACCATATCATACGAGACCACTTTCATCTTGCAGAACGAATTTATTAATAATATTCGCCAGCAAAAATATAAAGTGAAATATAATATTCTATCATGACTTTCGATTACATGCAACTATTATAGCATCCAGAATTTTGGTAGTTTGTCAAAATAAACAGAAAGGCAAAAACCTTGTCAATTACATGTGTAAGTTTCTTTAATCTTTGAACACCATGATCAATTACATGTGTAAGTTTCTTTAATCTTTGAACACCATGATCATATCAATACACACTTTTTTGGAGTATAAATCTTTTCCAATGGATTCCTTCAATCACTTTATGCACATTATACCCTCCAAACTGGGTGACATGGTCACCTGTAAGAGATCTTTCTATGGTTGTCAGGCACTTTACAATACCAATCTTCGTGCATATATTCCCTCCCATTAACTTTTCCAAAAAGACAATTGATTTCACCGAGGTCATCTATCCCGCGAAATACAAGAATCTTAATGCAAATAGAATACAGTTAAAAGTTCAGCCATAAAAGCTATAAATTACAAAGGCATAATCACATAAATATCACCATAAACCACACGCTTCCTACATGCAATCCATCAGACCGCATGCTATTCGAGAAGTAGCCAACCTAACACCTTGAAGGAATCATTAACGATACACTAATGATAACATAGGCACTTCACTTTTTAGGCCAAGATAACCCTGAAAAACTTTAATCAATTAAGAACCCAATTTTCTTCTTCATAAAAAACATCTCGAAACAGTATAACGCAACTGAACCAAATGGAAAAAACGAAATTGAGAGGAACATCAAGCATGAACCCAGTGAAGCTTTAAAAAAA
Source organism: Styphnolobium japonicum (assembly GCA_023212625.1). Classification (NCBI taxonomy): domain Eukaryota; kingdom Viridiplantae; phylum Streptophyta; class Magnoliopsida; order Fabales; family Fabaceae; genus Styphnolobium; species Styphnolobium japonicum. The sequence continues at coordinate 21,987,673 of JALBWW010000014.1, forward strand.
AAAAAAAAACCATTTCATGAAATTATCAAATGACCAAAACACAGATCAGAGAAGAAAAAAAAATACCTCATCAAGCATAGTTAATAGCCTGGACTTCTTCTTCCTACCCTCATTCCCATCCCCAAGTGGATCGTCCCCACTAATTCCACTAGCACTAATACTCTCTGGATGAGGTTCCATCAACGATGCATCAGCAGCCATCTTCTCAGCGTAAATTCCACGACCCCCAACATCACATATCTCTTCCAATAATTGCTGTGCAGGCTTCAAGAACCTCGATCCCTTCAATATCGAGGCATAACCCGTAAATGGCCCAAGTGGGACTGAGCTCCTCGAAACCTCATTCGAGGCAGAAGCACTGCCTCCTCCAACCAAACCCGGAATCACACAGCCACCACCACCACCACTACCACCAACCTTATCGCCATAAATAACAGACCCATATCGCTGAAGATTCAGCTCCAGTGGGAGATTAGCCTGGTGGGTGTTGTGAGATGACAGAGACAAAGACAATGGCTCCGGCTTGAACACCATTATTTCACTACCATTGTAGCTCTGATCAAATTCCCGAAGGTTCTGAAGGCTTTGGGCCTGGTAAAGAAAAGGGTTACTGTTAATAACTTGAATTGTACCCGGGTTTATAGGCAAAGACGATTCAGGATCCAAGTAAGCAGGGTGGGAAAACGAAGACGAGGAAGAAGAAGAAGAAGAACCATTCATAACCCCTCTTCCTGCAAATCTCATCATCAAATTGGAACCTTCTTCCTTCACAGCGCAACCCGGGTTTTCTTTGCAAGCTTCGTTATTGGCAGAAAGAGAAACGTTGTTCTGGTTACTATGAAACCCGTGACCTGGTTGGTTGGCGCAAGTTAACAAATCAGAGGAAATCAGTGAAGGATCGTACAGAGGGAGTAAAGGTGCACAACCAGGGTGGAGGCTAGACGAGGATTCAACAAGACCCGGTTGGTTCTGAGCCACAACTCTCAGCTTCTCTCTTCTGCTTTGCTGTGGTACATGGTAAGGCTCGAAACCCTCCGCCATAGACCAGAAAAAAGAAAAACCAAAAGCTTTACTTGCAAAGACACCCTCTTGAAGATGAAGGACAAGAGAGAAAGAGAGTGATGAAGAAGAAGAAGAAGTGATGGATGGCGCAGAGAAGAACAGTGGAAGTGATGGGTATGGTGATGGTGACGATGAAATGAAAGGATATAATTATCATGATCTTATTCTGAGAGAGGTGCTGCAAGCATGGCAGAGAAAGTGGCGCAGTTTCTCAGAGATACGTGAACTGATTGAGAACTGGGGTATGGGTTTTGCTCACTACACGCATCTGAAACTGCACACAAACTCACACACTCACTCACAAGCAAAATCTCTCTCTCTCTCACTGCCCTACAGTACTGTGTCTTCTCTCTCTCTCCCTCTCTTTTTTGGCTCAGCAGAGTCTCTCTCTCTCTTCCAACTCCAAAGGGAAGGTGCTGATGATGGACATAATAGGGTTTCGAGAAACCGGACAACTACCGGCTATTTCCGGTAATAATCGAACTATGCATTTTTTTGGTAAATATAATCGAACTATGCTGCCTCTGTGTGTTGCAGATATTTCTGACAACTGGGTTTTTTCTGGGTTTTGTCGTTTTCTGAAGCCTCTTTGTCTTTATGAATTGTTTTTTATTTTATTAATCACAAAGATCACAAAAAATAATTTAAAGTTATTATTTGGTTTTATGATATTAATTTATGATATAAATTTATTCATTATTATATTTATAATTTATAAGTGAAAGTAATGGTGGGGAATGATAGTGATGGTGATGACGCACGTGAGAACGAAGGAACAGAGTGATGAATGAAAGGCTAAGTTTGCCCTTCTCAACACTCATCCCCTCTCGCTTTACGAGGTTTTCATGGCTTCCAATTTTTTTTTTTAATTTCAAAAAAAGATTAAGGGTAGATTGAACAAACAATTAAAATAAGTTAGATTCTAATCGTTAATCTTTGTATGGACCCATGAAATAAGTATAATTTGATCAACACGTCTTGTGGTTAGAATCGTTAGAATAGTGGTCAAGTTTGTAACGCGCCACAAAGGCAAGATAATGATGGTGAAGTGAATTTTATCAGTGATTTTGGTGATTGGGGGCCCTTGTTGGATCACCAAATGGATATATATAAGCTCTCCCTTGATTTTTTCTATAGATTTTAAGGTAATATATATATATAATTTAATAAAAAAGTGTATCAAAAGAATAAAAAATAGATTACAATCTGTTAACATTTCTTTTTCAATTAGTGTTTAGCGCATGAGATTAACCAATATCTCTTCGAAATTAGTTTTTGAAAATGAACTTCTATATGTATGCCAAAGGCAAAGATTAAATTAATTCTTCAGTGACTATTTATATCTAATTTATGATAGTACCCAAGTTTTAGAAAAATGAACCCGAGACAAAGAAAAGATAGATGAAAAACCATGTATATAAAACAACGAAAAGCTTCTCTAACTTCTTTCATAATGTAGCATTATTTGGTAATTATAGCGAGGTTGCTTAGTGTTTTAACTATCATCAGTATCATGGTTCATTGCCATTGAGGGTTATTACTATAAGATTTTCTTGCCTAAAGTGTACATATATAATACATGTTAGTGTTTTCACGGGTAAAGAAAGCGAAGCCTCACTTTTCTTCTTTAAGATTGTAAATGATGATTTTTTGTGCGTTTTTATGTAAAAGTAATTTCCAAAGTTTAAAAGCTGATTGTATTATTTGTGTGTTAGTGCCTTCTAGTACTAATTGCTATTATAGTAACAAGTACTTAATAGTACTACCACTCAAAATAAGCATAAAACAACTAGAATTGATATGTTTGTGTCATTTTGATGTTTAATCTTCTTGTAACGTACATTTATTCTATTTTATAACTAATTTTGGTTATAATTGAAACTCGAATGATGAATAATTTCTCAAGGTATCCATTCATCATGGGTTATAGCTCATTTTGATAAATAATTTCTTAATCTACTTAGGCTTATTGTGAAAACATTAGAACCATTATCATGGCTATCTAGACCAATATATATGGGCATACCATTTACACAGAGATTGATCTCTACTTTGTTGGTGAATTAGTTGCTTGGGGTGAAGTACAAGTTTAATTTGTTTGTTCTAGTCACGATCAGCTGGCTGATCATTTCACCCAAATATATATCCAATCATGCTTTTTAATTAATTAAAATCATCAGCTTTATTATTGTATCATCAATTTAGCTTTCCAATAACTTTTGACATCAATTGGAACCTTCTATAACTCAATTAGATAAAAAATCATGGAATGCTATTGACATGGTAACCGTCTTGTTGGCACATTATGAGTATATATGATCAGGCAAGTTAATTGTTAATTAAGTTGTTCTTTGGACTTGTATGGTATCCTTGCAACCAAATTCAACAAGAGAACAATATGATTTAATGTTCCTTATTCTCTCTTTTGCAAGCACTCGATGGCGCCATGCATGAGAAGAGAAACTTCAGATTTGCTTCAAAACGCCTTCTCTCATATATACCCAAAACAACTACAAGTAGTAAATGAGGACTAGGATAATGATGAGGCTATCAATTAATGTAAAAAAAATTATTAAAAGATTAAATTAAAGTAAATTACTTTTTTGGGACTAAATTGTTCAATAATTATTTTTCTCTGAGTAATCCAAATTTTCTTTTATAGCATATAGATTCGTTTAGCGACACTTAATGTAGCATTTTTTTAAATTATTATTTAATGCAATTTGATCATGTCTTGTTTTTGTGGAATGCATATTTAGTTTTTATTTTAAATTGTTCTTCAAATACTAACTTTTAGTAGTTGAATAATAATAATAATAATAATAATAATAATAATAATAATAATAATAATAATTCACAGCTAGATAAATTTGACAAAATTTGTCAATATTCAAATATAATTATTTAATAAATCAAGATGGTGAGAATCACTGATATATTCAATAATTAATAACAATATTAACTTATTCTAAAAAAGAAATTAACAAAAAAGTCTGGCTATTTAGTTTTTTTTTTAAAAATAAACATTTTATTGCATTTTATAATTATAAATTTATATTATTAAAATCCTTTAAAAACAAAACGAACAAAATAATTCTTTTTTACGACATAATAACTACCTTTATTCTATTAATATATTTTATAGAGTAATTATTTGAACAGTAAATTTTAGAAATACATTAAAATAAAACCGCTGTCTAATTATATTAGCATCAAACAACAAATCATGTCATACTATTTTTTTTTAATTTCAGGCAAACAAAACTTCTTCTTTTTTCTGGTGAGAAGGCAAACCAAACTTTTATTTAAACGATGAATTCCTATAAAAAAAAAAACAAAAACAAAAACAAAAGAACCGCACACAAGAAACAAATTGGGACAATGCCAACTCAAAAGCTGCTTTGGTAGTATTATATAAGCAAGTGTCGTCCACAACTTTTGCTTATGAAACCAAGGGGAATTTTTTTTACTTAACACATCTAAATTTATAATTGCATACAACTCTATTTAAATTAAATAGTTTGGCATCATGAACATAATTATATATCCCTAGTTATTATAATACATATAGTCATATAGAAGAGTACAAGTAGCATTATTAAAAAAGATAAAAGAAACAATTCTAGGAATTGTTTGTCTTTTATTTTTAGTTTTCATCCTTTGTTTCGGGCTAAGAAAGACATGTTAATAATCTTTTTTTTAATTGACAAAAGACATGTTAATAATCTTAATCATGCACAATTATTAAATAATTATATACTTAAAATTACATATAAAAAACATATAAACATTGATGTGTGTTAAAGAAGCCAAAATATCGACACCTGCCTGCTGTGGAGACAAGCAATGCATGCATGGATTGTACCATCAAGTATTGGTCTTGAAATTCAAATCAAGTTGAATAAAATCGAAAAATTAAATTAAAAAAATTAAAAAATAATTAAAATTAAATATTTTTAGTTTAGTTTGGTTTATTTTTAAAAATTGATCGGTTTGGATCGATTTTTGGTTCTAATTTTTAAATTTGAATCTATCCAAACCAAACCAATTATAATATCATATATATACATTTTTGAAATAACTTGGCATATATTGTTGAATATCTTAAAAGCTTTACTTTCTTATCTTGTTAAAATTATTCGTATTAATGATTTCAAAATGATATTTATCATTTAAGGTATATGCTCACTTGATAGTTGCTTTCTTTAGTAATTATGGCTAGAAGTTTTGGTTTATGTAGCTGAAAATTGGTTTGAAATTTTAAATTTTTATTATATGATTATACTTTACTATTATACTAGAAGTTTGATCGTGATTGTATTTGATCATTACACTAAAAAATTGTTAATTTTTATTTAAATAAGTTGTTTGTTGTTGTTTGTTTTAAATGAGTAAATATGTTATTTATTGTATAAATAGACTACATTATCTTTTGGACTATAAAAAAGCAAAGGAATAAAATTATTTTGTTTAATGGTCAAAAATCGAAAAACCGATCAAAATTAAACCGATTAATATCAGTTTGATTTGGTTTGATTTGTAAATCTGATTCAAACCGATCGGTTATTTATATAAAAAAATTGATTAATTTAGTTCAAATAACTTTATCACTTAAAATACTTAAAATTGATCCAAACCAATCCGAAATTACACAAGTGCTTACTACTTGCTAGCCATTTGAATGTTGCTTTTGAACGAGTTACGATTCCTCATATGTGCAAATCAAGTAAAAGGGTTGCAATGTCACGTCCACATAATTCTATTCCCAACAGTAATTATTATCGTTATTACAATGATAATATGTGAATGAGTTTTTTTTTTATTATGTTTCATTAATGACAACTTGCATCTGAATCACATTATAAATTTTATTTAAAGGGTGACAAAAGTTATAAATCTAGGGAAAATGCTTCAGTTCACATTTCTGTTAATGAAAACGAGCCACAAGTCCTACAACTTTGAGATTTTTCTCACTCTTTTCGTGGGAATTATACAGGTGTACACTCCGCTTTTTAATCATCTAAAAAGTAAGGTCTACGCTCACTTTTGGATTACAAAACGAGACCAATTAAGGCTAAAATATTTATTTTACAAGGGAACAAATTTTTGAATGAACAAGTAGGTTATGAGCTCAATGAAAAAAGTATATCACATTAGTTTTCGTATTAATTTCGACTTATTCAGATACCTAAATTGGAAATCACATCCCTTGAAAATTTTTATTTTTCTTTAGGAATATCTTTAGGTTGCAATTGTTATATATTTTATTCTCTTTTTTTTATTGTTTTGGTACGAATATGTCTTAGGATGTAAATATTAATTACGTACATTTTGTGTTCTTGTATTTAGACTTTTAAAAGAAAGCATATGCTTTAAGAATATCATTGATTATGGTTGTTTTTCATCGTTTCAGCATCTCTGAAAATTAATTTATAATGTCAGTCATATTCTTAATTCAGTTCCAAATTCATGTCAAATGGTTTTAGTCACATGTCAGCATGTTATATGCATACTTGTGTCTAGAATTTATCGAAAACAACTGGTTACTAATAAAAATAATAATGATAGAATATACAAAAAAAAAACTTGTACTTTTGCGAAAAAATTAAAACAAAAACGCTAAAAAATGATAATTGTGTGTAACTGTAAAGTAATAAATTGTATATGAATACATACACAAATATATATATTAACGCACCCTCTCGTATATATTAAAATAAATTAATATATGAATGGGTTTCAGTTTCGTTTTTGTGTGTGTAAATAGGTGTATATATGTAGTCTCTCAAAAAATTAATAATTAAAAGAACAAAATTAAATGCTTAGTAGAGATTGAGGTGTGTTTAATTTTACTAATTAAAAAATTGTTATCGTATGTACCAAAAAAAAAATTGTTATCATAAGATAGGGCAGTAGGACCGGGCAGAACCCACAACTACACATTAAATATAACCACTTTAATTGTCTATATGTCTCTTCCACCAGGCCCCTCCCTTACTGTAAGAGAACCATGCCTAAGATCAACCATAATATTTTCATATTCATGATTTTTTATATTTATAGTTCTCTTAATTTTATTATATGCTAGTGATTAAATAATTCCCAAAATTTACTCAAACTTTTCTTAAACAACCAAACTTTCTCACGAATTTGTGCGCATCATTCTCCTAAGATTAGTAGATTATTACAGGAGTGAATACTTGATACTTTCTGTTGGGGTTTTATTTGGACTTTTGAATTTGAGTGTATATATATATATATATATATATATATATATGTTGTATACAAAAAATAAATTAATAACACCAAATGAAATAAGTGCACGTGGCTATAGTTGTTACATCTTTTTGTAGAAAATTTTTCTGACGTGAACAGTTCTTCTACTATATGCCCATGGAGGCATGGACAGCGTAGTAGAGTAGTAGAGTGGCATGGGAAAAGGGAATTCCAGGTGAAGTTTTGCTAAAGTGATGTGCATTTAGGAAGCCACAAGTTTACACAGTAACCAAGAATCTAAGATACATAACATGCAGTGCAGATTGCAGAAGCTGGTGGTCCAGTGCTCATAATAATGATGATAATGGTAAGTACCATAAATGAATAATCTAAGCCAATAATTAACTTCACTGTGCATGTGAAAATCTTCTGCTTAAGGAGACAGTAACAGTACAGAATAGAGACTGGAGAAAGAGAGAGTAAAGCACAGCGTCGTTTTCGAACGAAACGGAGATTTTGATTGTTGAGACAGAGAGTTTCACAGTAGAGACTACAGCGAGGAGTGAAGTTTTCAAAGTTTGGGTCAAACGCTAGATTACAATTTACAACCACCAGTGGTCGTACGTTCACTGCCTTTTACTGTTCAAACATCATCCATCGAATAACCAAAATCTCGTGGTGGAGTGCTCCCTTGCTTCATCATGCACTCTGCTACCTCTCGAACTTGAAACTTCATTTCTCAATTTAATGCAGGATCATTTTTTCGTGAATTATATTATTAGTTATTATTTTTGTTATTGTTAATAATGTATGGACCAGAGTACGTAGACCGAACCATTCATCGTGGGATCAGTCATTTAACCGATTATGGTATAGTCTTCCTAATCAAATTCATAGTAAAATTTATTTGGATAAAACTGATTGTGTGTGAGTTTTGATTAGATTTTATAAATTTAATTTTAAATAAATTTAATTTTATAAATTTAATTTTAATTAAAAATAAATTTGAGTGAAATAATTTATATTTAAAAAATTTTATTTAAAAATTAATTTTATTAAATAAATATTATTTAGATAATATTAATAAAAATTACTTTTAAATGTGTAATTATTAAAAAAATATGAATTATTTTGAATTTAATTGATAATAAATTGATATAAAAAGATTAATTATAAATAAACTAATTTGTAAAATAAATTTATTAAAAAGTTAAGTTTATTTAAGATATTGTAAAATAAAATTACTTTAAATATAATTATAATAATATTTTAAAAAATTATTAAATTATATTTATTTAAATATTATTAAAATAATAATATAATATTAAAATTATTAGAATATTTCTATCAATATATATACAAACAAATTTTTTTTACCATAAAAATAACAAAATGTTGACTATGCCCAAACTTGATTTAATTGCACCTTGCAAACAGTGTGACACACCTTAAATTACTTATTAAATCGGATGAACTTGTAGCAGGTATTAATTCTACAAAATATTTGGAGGTGTGAACTACATCTATATCTAATATATAAATAATTTCTCATTTTAAATCTAAATAAAATATTGAGAAAATTTTCACCTAAGGAGTGAAGATGTATGTAGTTATGCTTGGAAGTCGATTTAACTACCTGAGCATTAATTATTTTTTCTAAATATAATATATTTTTATATTATTATATGTAAATCATATTTATAACGTTATCTGATTTAATCATTCAATGTATTTATTTTACATTTTTATCAATATAAACAAGAAAACATACATTTTTCCAATGCCCTTTTATAGAAAGTAAGTTTTTTCCCCCTTTTATCAAAGGCCTGTTTTGCAATCCTCAAAATTTTAAAAATTGTCAAAGTTATACTAATTTTAAATTAAAGTAAACATTTATTTTGGTTTTTTAAAAATGTAAGTGTCATAAGTTAGATCCTTTAATAATTAATATTTTAATATCAATTTTTAATATCAAATTGATATTTTAATATTATTTTTTGACATTAAATTAATTTTTTAATGTTATTTTTTTATAATAAATTGATATTTTAAAAAAATTAATTTAATGTAAAAAATTATTAAATAACTGAAAATATCATATATATTTTTAAAAGACAAAAATAAATATTGACATCTCAAAATAATGAAAATAACAAAAGGACAGAGCTCATGGGCTTTGATAGCGCACTTTGGGGAAGTAGCGGTTGAAGTGATTCTTTAGTTAAGGGCAGTTTATATTTGTCTATTTTACAATTCGATTTGTCCATTGCAGTAGTAGGCAAAGATCCGATTATTCAAGATAGAGGGATTGAAACATCTTGATGGTAAGGTTGGGTTTGTCCAGCTCATGACAAGGTTCCTATGGGGATCATTTTAGTATTGTGTTGTATATTCTTACCAATGTGTAAAATAATCCAGAAGTTGACTTTTAATATAAAAATTTATTTTAAATTTTATTTTAAAAAGTGCACCAAATTAACATAAGTAAAAAGAAAAAAAATAACTATTCTTAATGAATTAGTCTAATAATTCTCTTAAACACTTAAAAAAAATATCAAATAATTTTTGAATATCAAAATATTAAATATTTTTAATTTTTAATTTAATTTTTTTTATTTTAAATATTTATGAAGCTGTTTGCTGATTGAGCCAACAATTTATTTAGGCAAGGCCAATTTTTCACAAAACCAAATCCTGTTAGGCTAACATAATTAATATATGTCAAACTGGTTGGTACGTATGACAGGTCTAGCTGCGACTACTTCATTCATGAGGTAGCCCACTTGACCCACTAATTCTTATTATTTGATTATTTACATACTTTTTTTAAAAAAAATTACATAACACATAAACTTCATTTTCTTTTTTAAAAGTTACAAAAGAGGTGGGAGAAAGAGCTTTCAAGACAAAAATTGGAGTGTTCTATTTCTATTTTCACTAGCATTTTTTACTATCATATTTATGTATTTAAATTGATCGAACAGTTATCTAACAGAGTGCTAAGTTTTTGGTGAATACCATATTCTTCTCCTTCATTTTTTTTACTACAATAATGAGCATAATGCATTCTTTTCTATAAAGCGTCTTGATTATTATTTACTGTGGACAAAGTAAGAATAGAGAACCACTTTCTGCAGAATGGCTTTTACATTTGCCTTTATGTCTGATACCATTAAAACAAAACGTTTTACTTAAAAGGTTGGCAAGAGGAAGATTAACCAATAAAAGGTCCACACATATGCGAAACAGCAATGACAACTTGTGTTCTTTGAACCCATAAGAATATCTTACATTATTATTAAGTTTAAAAAATGGATACCCAGAGTATGTCCAAAATAGTTATTAGAGCACATTGTACTTCAATCTAAGTTAATATGGCCTCTCCCATTAGCAGTAGAAAAAAGAGAAAGCTAGAAATACAAGTTCTAATTTTCAAACAATCACGTGCATATCTGATGGAATTGGTAATTTAATTCCAACTAATAGACTTGAATGTAAAATAACACAAGATATTGCACTATATATCTTACCAGTTGTTCAGAAGCAGCCAAACAGGGTCAATTAAAGATTTATTTGGATCACGGACGAGTGTCTGTTTACATTTTTAAATATGTAATATGTTTTAGAACACATTCAATCATCCAGAAATTTCAGTGAAAAACATCACTGAAAACTGAAATATATTAAATGAGAAAATAATTGTAGGGAAAATTCAAAGCCAACAAACATAAGATATAAATGCAAAAGAGTAATTGAACTGATCTAAAAACGACAGCGATGAAGAAAACCTTAGCAAGCAATTTCTGGTAACAAGCGAACTTGTTAAAGCTGCTAGTTGAAAAGCTACATATACACACCATCCCACGAGCACATAGCTAAACTTGTCATGCAGTAAACATCTAAAGTTGAACAACCGAAAAAACACATCTAAACTTGCACTTATGATACCTAAGAATGTGTCAGACTACCACTGTATACTAGGCAAAAATTATTGTTAAGAGATATAAAAGCTATACCTGGAGACAGCATACGCCTTCAGGACAATTGTTCTTGACAATTATAAATATTAAAAGTCTAGAGGACAATCATTATAATAAACATAAACCTTATGTGACATAAGCAGTAATAAGTAATCAATTATTATTAAAATTTTGTTTACATACAAGCATAAATAATTCCTCGGTTCAAAATTTGATTTACCTCAACTTCTTACACAGTATATCAAATGAATTAAATTCTTCACACAGAAGAAGGGAACCAACAAACTCCCCAATAAATGTAAGACATTTCTACATCAAACTATTCCCTGCTTCAGCGCAGGAGCATAAAATTAGGCACTGAAAAATAGAACTTAATGTACAAACAATGACAAGTTATTACAACAGCATTCCCTTTCAGCTAGATTCTAACAAAGATGCCCCTTCATCCTCATAGAACCTGACCTGGCACAGCCTTCCACCTGCTTCATCCGCAAAGGCTATCTTTTTCCTCTCTTTACGCAGTACATCTTGAGGAGCAGGACCATCATCAGCTAATTTCTGCTGTTGATCAATATCAATAATTAACCAAACATGCATGAGGAAATGGAAAACCAGAACGAAGTTGTTTAAAATCAAGAGCTTCAAGAGTATGATAGAGGAGGAACAAACCATTAGTTTACAGAAACGGCTGCAATCCCTTGCCATGATGGACAGGCATCGTTTTGCTGTTTCTTCAGCTTTTGTGGCATTCTTAACAGCTATTCTTGCCTGCAAACGTCAATAACTTTTAGCAAATAACAAAATACTTAAGATGTGTGCCTCAACGCTCTTGAAAAAAAAATGAAATTACAAGAAATTTGTAAAACTTTGCAGTTTCAAATAGGAAGAATAAAAGCTACAACCAGCATAATCTGCTTATTGCTAATGACAGAATGAGCAAATTATGAGCCAGGAAACATGAAGGGCAGATTTTACATTGAAAATCATTATTGAAGAGGAAAATGTTGATTTTAATTGAAAATATGAGCATCGTTTGATAGAGATTAAATGCAAGGGAGAGTCTAAATAAGCTCCACCTCAAAATCAGGTTTAGGTAATCTTAGAGATTTCCAACTTTAAATTTCCCAACCTATCTCATTACCATATCAATTTTTTTTTGTTTGGTACATCAAGAAGTTGTTACTATGAGTTGCACCTAAGTCCTCTACCCAAATCCAGACCCATACTAATCCCCAACAACCTGAGCTAAGCCTAGGTGGCTCTCATCGCCAACTCTAAATAATATATCACCACAAAAAATGTAGGACAGAGATAAAGTAATATCTTGCCTTTTCATGGAATAACTAATAAAATTGACTAAAAACCTCAACAATTTTTTTTTCCTGAAGATATCAAACACTTCCAAAAATATATATAGAATTTGGACTTCCAAACAAAAATTTGGAAGTTCACCTTCATTTGTTCAATGAAATAACTTTTTTATTTGCCTAAGACAGCAGAATTGTCCACCAATTACACTAACAGAAAGCAGAAAAAGTTTTCATGTTACAGCTCAACTATCAAGATTAAGATTTGATTCCCATGTTTAATCGTCAACATTTTCGCATATTGGTGACAGTGAAAGAGACTTTAATGAACTATTTTCACTCATATTGAGCCATCATAAGGAAATGGAGAAAGTGGGGGGAAATACAATCACTTGCATCCAGAAGGCCCAATGAATTAAATTTACTTTCTATCTTCAACACAATTTACCTTCAAATGAGCTGAAAATATAACAGACTTCAATCAAATAATCACCATTTCTACAGTAGAAAATTAATATCAGTAACAGCCAACAGGTTTGCTATTATCATACCTCGTTTACTGTATATCTGAAAGAAGTATTTAGACAGAATTCAGATCGTAACATATCATCCACAATGCCCTTCGTTGACTTCAATTCCTTCGTCAGTTTCATTGCAAGGCATTCAATTTCATGCATCTGCTGCTTTGAAAATGCAATAGCAATCTTCAAGCAACTCTGTACAGAGCTGCACCCAGTGCTAAGGCAGGGTGCTGGGCGAGAAGGATGAGGAATCTTGAGAATGCCTTTAGGATGGAAACCTCTTTTAAAAGTCTTAGGACTAATACTAATTTTGTTAGGGTTATCAGAAAATCTAGCTCTCATAATTTCATTAAGCCCTTCAGCAGTACCATTCTTCTTATCAGTCTGCTCATCAAAGTAATGTTTTCCCCTGCATTCTGCAATCAATTATTACCCAATAAAAGTCAACACAATGCGGGAAAAGATCAAAGTATTTAGAAAGAATAAAATATCATCTAATTCCATGTCAATGATAAAAGATTTATGCATCATATAAAAAAAAACCATAACCATTTTAGTTAAAATCCAAGTTATATTTGACAGAGAGCGACTGAGAGTTCAAGAAAAAAGTCTTTTTTGATTCAATAAAAGCATATTTTATTTCATAACATCTCAAGATAAACTACTTTCTGTCAATCAAGGTAATAGAAATATTTCCTGTTTCAAGCATTAGTACGACTGCACCACCAACCCCATCATGGTTTAAATTTCTCTTATTGAGATACTTCTCATGTAGCCTATAGCTATATAACCACATTTTCCCTCTATCAATATAATATTTAATTTCTCATAATTCAATTTTCTTTCCATGATTGTTGAGTGTATAGTTTGCAAAAAATGGGATTTGAATATGCAGTTTTAATTTATGAATCTAGATTACTGCATAAAACTAAATGCAAAATGAAACCTTTAAGGAACTTACTCAAAAAGTTTTTATCATGTATATCAACGGACTGCATGCCTTTACAGAGCCTTTCCTGAGAAGATGGCAAAATGGCCTGAAGAGAAACAAAATAATGAGAAGCACAAATAACACAAGCCAAGCCAAATACAAATTTAGTAATAATATTTGCACCTTTCTGTTTGAGAATAACCTTTTAGGACGATGCAGGTTTGAACTACTATGTTCATTCCACAATATCAATTTATCTGTAGCCTCAGTGTCCTCATCATCACACATGGAAGAAAATGACTGCTTCTCCTCAGATTCAGACAAATTGTCTGAGCTACAAACCAGATGTCCACCAGGATTGAAGCTATGTTCACTAGTAGAGCTGTTTTTTGCCTGAACCTCAGCACCAGACATGAATTCATCTTTACCGCAGTCACCAAGGAAAGTACTATCATCTCTATAGCCTAGATCCACGCAGTCAAGGCCTTTATGAGTGGCCACATTAGGAAGTGAGACTGGGGTGTCACCATCAGGTTGATTGTCATAAATATCAGAGTTATGATCTTCAACCAAAGAGCTTGCTTGTGGGGAGATGTAATGGAGGTCTGGATGGATGAAACATTCTTCACTTTCAAATTCTATTGCTGGGAAGTTTGGAGACTGGTCACTAGTGAGTTCTGAATTACTTACCACAATATCCGTGCTCGAGGCCCACACCATCTGGAGTGGAATAAGATCAGCGTGCTCTTTCCACTCATAATTTAATTCATTCTCCAAAATACATTCATGCGTTATCTCAGCCTCTTCTTTGGCTACTATACCAGAATAGTGATCTGGCCAGTGACAAGCTGAAGAATTATCACTGACAGTGCTTAACTTCATCAGTTGATCTAAACAATCAGTTTCAGGAATCTCAAATTTCACTTCAACAAGAGCAGCTGAATCCCCACAAGAGTGTGCAAACTCTTGACCATTTTGGATCTCTTCAGTTTTGAAAACTGGTATAATCTCTTGGGTATAAGTAGAGACTGGGTCTTTTATATACTTTTTATTCTTGTTATTCATAGTCTTTGACAGTTTAGACCTCCAGCTACTGAGAGTCTCCATGAAATCAGAATCATCTGCCACCATTTTCTTCTCTCTGTAATCTTCCAGGGATGAGGAAGCATCAATTTTTATTTTTATTTTAGATGAGTCAAGACCTTCTGAATGTTTCCTCTTCCTTGTTCTGCACCTGTCTTTGATTTGCTTTAGTGTAATATTGTCGAAACCATTATCATCCAAGTCACAGTGTGGTCATCAACATCATTGGCATTACATACAGAAGCATCAGGTTCAGTTTTGACTGTTCTCTCCTCCATTACACCAGCGCATGACCTTTCAGCCTTTACATTATCATTGCAAAACATGAAGCTGTCATATATGTCCGTGACCTCTTTAAACGAAAGTGTTGGCCTTCCGCAAGTAACATTAAGAACTTTTGCAACTAAACCTCCTTTAATAGCCTGGATGAAATGAAGATGACTACAAATCCGTAACTCCATTTAGATGCTACTTACAGTCTTTGCACTATATCCCTCTAGTGTTTGCCTACAAGTTCATGAAGAATTTCAAACCACTGGAAACAGTAAAAACAAACAGGATTACAAGAATAATCTAAGGTAACCCATTAAGCTATGAGGCTCACTCAGGCTATAAAATTCAAATAGAGGCAAGAAAAATATGAAGTAGGCAAGAAGAACCTATTAAATATAAATACCTGAAGCAAAAGGGTCATGAAATCAACCTTTTCTTTATCTTTTCTGGTAATTACAGAAGCAATTGTAGAACCTACATTAATTCCAACATGCAAGTAATACAATTAACAAGAATGTAGAATGTTGCCACCAAAACAAGACTCTGCATCAGTATAAGGTATAAATAGAAACCGCAAATACTAAATTTGCAGAAACCATGACATGCAAAAGGAAGCAACCTCAAATGGGATGAGGGCAGAACAACCAAAACTAACATTAAAAAAACAAATTTTTTTTTAAAGGGGCATCTATAAAAAATTTCTGAAACCCAAATTCCAATTAGGTTTCTGACTACAGAACAAAACGAAGCAAATAGCAAAATTCCTATTAGAATGAAGATGAAAAATTAGGGTTGCGTTAGGTTGACAGCCAGCGTAAAATTTTTGTCAAATACTTTATGACATGGACAAACGATTTGATTGTGTTAATGCTAGGTCGTTACCCTTAAGTAACGCGCTGTATGGCTCGAGTACAGTGTCGAAGCAAGAGCCGCTGCATCGGCGCCCGGATGTAGTGTTAAATAAGCAAGGGTTCTCACATTTTCATGGACGAATGTGGGTAAAGAAGCTAGTTCATGAGAGTAAGATTCGCTTTGGTACTTGGAATATAGGCACACTTACAGGCAAGTCTATGGAAATAGTTGACACTATGGTTAGGAGGAGGATTAATCTCATGTGCCTTCAAGAAACTAAGTGGGTTGGAGCAAAGGCAAGGGAATTAGATACGTCGGGTTTTAAACTCTGGTACACTGGTAAAGTTAGAGCAAGGAACGGAGTAGGCATTATTGTGGATAAGAATTGGAAAAATAATGTGGTGGATGTTAGAAGGGTTGGAGATAGGATCATAGCTTTAAAATTTGTAGTTGGGCAAGACACTTGTAATGTCATTAGTGCATACACACCACAAGTAGGGTTAGAATGGCAACAAAAAGTAGAATTTTGGGAGGATTTAGAAGGCTTAATTCAGGAAATACCACTAGGAGAAAAGATATTCTTGGGAGGAGATCTAAATGGACATGTTGGGAGAGAATCGAGGGAGTATCAGGGGTTACATGGGGGTTTTGGTCTAGGAGAGTCTAATGAGGAGGGTAAAGCTATTCTAGATTTTTCGATGGCTTTCAATTTGACGATAGCAAACACTTGTTTTAGAAAACGGGAAGAGCACCTTATCACGTACAAAAGTGGGGCTTCTTGCTCACAAATTGACTATTTTTTGGTTAAGAAGAATGACGAGAAAGATGTGTAAGGATTGTAAAGTCATACACAGGAGAGCTGACCACTCAACATAAGTTGTTGGTTGGATGTAAGAGTTAAGGGAAGGGCTAATAGAAGTCGTCATGACAAAAACCCAAGGATCAAATGGTGGCAGTTAAAAGAAGAAAAACAAATAGTTTTTAAGAAAAATCTTTTAGATGAAGAAATTTGGGAGGCACAGGGAAGTGCTGATGATATGTGGGAAGATATGGCCAAGGGAATTCGGAAGGTAGCAAAAGTAGTTCTAGGAGAATCAAAAGGTTTTGGACCTAAAGATAAAGAATCGTGGTGGTGGGAAACAAATGTTCAAGAGAAGGTTAAAACGAAAAAAGAGTGCTTTAAAGCATTGCACTTATGTAATAATGAAGAGAATCAGGAAAAATACAAAGTAGCAAAGAAAGAAACTAGGAAGGCGGTCAGTGAGGCGAAATCTAAGGCTTTTGAGGGGCTTTACCAATCTTTAGGTACAAAAAATGGGGAAAACGTATATATAGGCTTGCTAAAAGTAGAGAAAAGAAGACAAGAGACTTAGATCAAGTGAAGTGCATAAAGAACGAAGATGATAGAGTTTTAGTTACACAGCAGGAGATCAAGGAAAGATGGAAAAGTTATTTTCACAAGTTATTAAATGAAGAATATAGAACAAGTGGAAACTCTGAGTTTGTAAAAACTAGTGAGGAAGACCAAAATT
Source organism: Styphnolobium japonicum (assembly GCA_023212625.1). Taxonomy (NCBI): domain Eukaryota; kingdom Viridiplantae; phylum Streptophyta; class Magnoliopsida; order Fabales; family Fabaceae; genus Styphnolobium; species Styphnolobium japonicum. The sequence continues at coordinate 22,005,430 of JALBWW010000014.1, forward strand.
TTACCTTTTATCGTAGGATTCGAGAATTTGAGGTAAGGGAAGCACTAAAGAGAATGGACAAAGGGAGGGCAGTTGGACCAGATGATATTCCCATTGAAGTTTGGAAGTGTTTAGGGGAGAAAGGCATAACATGGCTAACTAAGCTGTTTAATGAGATTTTGAGGACTAAAAGAATGCCAGATGCGTGGAGAAGAAGCACTTTGGTCCCTATCTACAAGAATAAAGGAGATATACAAAATTGTGCTAATTATAGAGGGATAAAGCTCATGAGCCACACTATGAAACTATGGGAAAGAGTAATCGAACGGAGATTAAGACAAGAGACTCAAATTTCGGAGAATCAATTTGGTTTTATGCCAGGGAGGTCAACCATGGAGGCAATATACCTTATGCGAGGGGTGATGGAAAGGTACCGCAGGAAACAAAAAGACCTCCACATGGTGTTTATTGATCTGGAAAAGGCTTATGATAGGGTGCCAAGAGAAGTTCTTTGGAAAGCACTAGAGAAGAAAGGAGTTCGTGTTGCTTATATTCGAGCTATCAAGGATATGTATGATAGGGTCACGACTTGTGTGCGAATGGATGGCGGGGTCACAGAAGATTTTCCGGTTACTGTAGGATTACACCAAGGGTCAACTTTGAGTCCATATCTTTTCACCTTGATTTTGGACGTACTTAGTGGACACATCCAAGATCCAGTGCCTCAGTGCATGCTTTTCGCAGACGACATAGTCCTGATGGAAGAGTCGAGACAAGGAATAAATGATAAAATAGAGCTATGGAGAGAAGCTTTAGAATCACATGGGTTTAGACTAAGTAGGAGTAAAACAGAATATATGGAATGTAAGTTTAACAAAAGGCGATCTAGCTCTGACTTGGAAGTGAAAATTAGTGATCATATTATCCCACAAGTTGAACGGTTTAAGTATCTTGGATCTATTATACAAAATGACGGAGAGATTACAGGAGATGTAACTCATAGGATTCAAGCTGGGTGGACAAAATGGAGAAATGCTTCGGGTGTTATTTGTGACCGCAAGATACCTCTCAAGCTAAAGGGAAAATTTTATAGAACAGCTATAAGACTGGCAATGCTTTATGGTACCGAATGTTGGACGGTAAAATGTCAACATGAGCATAAGTTAAGGGTTGCAGAGATGAGAATGTTCTTATTTGGATGAGTGGACATACAAGAAGAGATAAAATTAGGAATGAGTGCATTCGAAAGAAAGTAGGAGTAGCACCCATTGATGAAAAGATAACAGAGTCTCGCCTAAGATGGTTTGGTCATGTGAGGAGAAGACCAATAGAAGCTCCGGTGAAAAGAATTGATAAGTTGGAGGATAGTCCCTTAAAGAGAGGTAGAGGTAGACCACTGACAACACTAAAAGATATCATAAAAAAAGATCTTGAAATCAATGGTTTATCTGAAAGTATGGTCTATGACAGAGCACAATGGCGTCGTTTGATCCATGTAGCCGACCCTACCTAGTGGGAAAAGGCTTTTGTTGTTGTTGTTGTTGTTGTTGTAAGAAAAACCCACAAGAAGGAACCCATGGAGCGATTGAGGAACCCTCAGATTCAGAATAATCAGAGAAGAAGATGCCTTTTGCAATTTGAAATTGTAGAAATCCTCAACGCTGCGTTTAATTAGCTGAAGAAAGAGAGGGTGAGGGAGGGGGAGAAGGGTGAGTGATGAATTTTGATAATAGCATGCGAGCCACCTCGTTTTGGCGGGAGTGCACTAAAGTATATATTGTATATAATTGGATTGGATATCGGATATATGACGTTTTTATATTAATATAGTAAAAAAAATTATCGATTCGTGCTGTTTTAAAATTAAGTATTAAAATAAGTTTTTTATTTTTATTTTTACCTTAAGAAGTCAATGAAATTAACTTTTTAACATATTTTTTTTAATTAACTTTGAGAAGTCAGTTTTAATGTAATTGACTTATCAACCTATTTTTTTTTAAAAAAAAAGTTGAAGAGAAGTCGGTTTCAATCATACAGATTTCTCAATTGCTTTTTTTATTTATTTTTGTTTTATGGTTGTTTAGGATTTTGGAAATGTGGCTTAGGGGTTTAAGTGGTTTAGGGTTTTTGTTGAGTACTTTAGGGTTTTGGTTAAGTAGTTTAGGGTTTTAGATTGGATGAGTGTTTTAAGGTTTTGGTAAAAAAGTTTAAGATTTATGATTAATAATTTAGGGTTTATAATTAATGTTTTAGGATTTGAGATTAATTTTTACTTTGGGTTTAGGAACATTTGTTTAAGGTTAATAATTAGTAATTAATGGTTTTGAGTTTATAAATAATGGTTAAGATTTAGGGTTTAGGGTGAATATTAAGTTTTTATGGTTAATTATTAATAACTTAGGGTCTAGGATTAACGATTAGTGTTTAGAGTTTAGGATTAATGGTTTAGGGTTAATTAATGTTTTATGATTTGAGATTAATTTTTACTTGGGTTTATGAATATTTGTTTTGGGTTAATAATTAGTAATTAATGGTTTTAAGTTTATAAATAATGGTTAAGAGTTAGGGTTTATGAATATTTGTTTGGAATTAATAATTAGTAATTAATGGTTTAGGATTTTTAAATGAGTGCTTTATGGTTAATTGGTTAATTAAGGGGTTTAAGTGTTTGGGGTTAATTAAGGGTTGAGCAAAGATGAAGAATATTATTAAGGAAAAAATTAAGGGTTTGGCTCAACAGTTATTGTTTAAATAAAATCACTTCATTACCTAACATTAATTGATTACTTAAAATCACATACATATTACAATATAACATTGACATGTTGTGAAGTCATTGAAGATCATGTGTTACTGTTGATGCGAGCTCCCCCCAATGGTGTCACCACGATGAGGACAATTTGGACGGCTATGTCCTATTGATCTACATAACCCACACCATTTTGATTGGCCTTTTCGCCTAAGGTTCATCTCATTACGAATGCGGCTAGATTTTGAACAACTGCCAGGAGTTCTTCGCATTTCTGGATCATGACACAGTTTTGGGCCTTCATACTGAGGCCAATATCCTTGGTTTCCCATAACATCAAACTTCAGTTAGTAAACCTTAAATATGTTTTTCAACTTGTAGACTCTTTGTCCACATATTGCATGCAATCTAAATAAATTGATGTACATCCAGCAACAACATGAAAACAATGAAACTTTTGTGATTGAAATTTTCCACAATCACACCATTTAGATTCACTCTGAAACAACTTGTAAGTCGATGTTCTCATGGGTCAACTAACTATTCCACCAAGAACTTGAGCATTTCTCACCTAAAATCACGAATAGCATAACTGTTTGCTTTTATCCTATTTTCTTCCATGGCCTTTGTGACGATTTCAGAGTATACATGACTAGCTGTTATACTTTCCAATTGCTAGTTCTCTTTCTTAACAAACAGTTTAGTCAACCTATAATATGTTGATTGCACCAAGGCAGTAATGGGTAAATGACGCGTCCCCTTCAATACTGAATTAATACATTCAGTTAGGTTGGTTGTCATATGGCCATAATGCCGACCTTCGTCGAAAGCCTGTGCCCACTTTTTCTTAGGGATATTGTTTAGCCAGTTTATGGCTTCTTTATACTTCTTCATTTTGTTCACGAAGATTTTGATAGTACCAATTAAACTAGGGTTGCGTCAAGGCGTATCTTGAAAAAAAATGAAAAAGGTTATTAATGTCATTAAATTTATCAACCAAATCATACAATAAAAAAAAGGAAAAAATTGAACTATAAATACCCATGTTAATGACTTGTTGACGCATGCCCTTATTATTAAACATCTTCATAAAGTTTGTTACAATATGTTGAATGCAGTAAACCGAATATGATTGTGGAAGTTGCCATCCGCTATCACGACGTTTGATCGCACTTTTAATGGACTCGTGTCTATGAGAAATTAAGCATATACCATTTTTGGTTTGACATGCCTTCGTAAATTAGTGAGAAAAAGTGACCAAACCTCTTACGTATCTCCTTCCACGATGGCAAAAGTAATTGGTAATATGTTATTGTTCCTATCCAGTGCTATAGTAATCAACAATGTTCATTTGTATTTTCCATACAAAAACATGCCATCAATCGGAACTAGAAGTTTACAAAATTGGAAGCTATAAATGCACTGTTTAAATGTCCAAAATAGTCGATGAAAGATTGTTTTACCATTTACCATCTGAGCTCCGTGATAAGTGTCGATGAAAGATTGTTTTACCATCTACCATCTGAGCTCCGTGATAAGCAAGCTTTGTTTGTAGCTCCACAATTGTTCCTATACGAGGTTATATATTTATAACGACTTTGCATTTCAGCAATCAATATTGAAATGGTTATGGATGGATCTACTTGAATCATGGGCAAAATGTAGGTACATATGATATTTGAATCTAATTTTGAATGATCTTGATAAATCGTTGCTGATGAGCATGTATGAGGCCCATTTTGTTTTATAATTTCCCATATTTGGTTTTTATTCAATAATGTAGCCCTTATGCTCCAGTTGCGCCCTTGATTGACTAACTTACACTTGGCAGCAAACTTATTCGGCTGAGATTCTATAATTTTATAATCTACCAAGCTTTGTATATGGTAGTGCTTGATTGTTAACAAAACAACTTCTTTAGTCTGAATCGTAACCCAACAGACAAATCTTTGTTAGATGTGTTAACATATTTGGAAATTCCTCACCATAAATTGCCTCCAAGTTGAGTGTACCCATGCGGGGTGGCAGTTGGTACAAAGGAAGGAAACCACTACCAACAACATTTGATGGTTGGTTGTCACTAAGACCTTCATCAGAATCACTAATATCGGCGTTGTACCCCAAGTCATTTGCATCTTCAGGCTCAGTGAAGTCATCAAGATATTCTCTTTCAACGCTAGCTGGATATAAATAAATAGCCTGACTTGGTGCTGCAGTAAATGAGTTGGGTGCACTAATGTTGATTTCAACACCTCTAATCGGAGATCTAGGCACCATCATTTCTCAATCTTGAGTTAGTTGGTAATGACTCCAGTCAAACAACCAAGTCAATTGTGTCGAAGCACTACCTGTAACAGTAACGTTCGTAGGCCAACTATCATCGTAAACATCCTTTGTCTCGGCATATAACTCAACGACACCAAGATTAGGATATTGATCCAAAATATAAAACATAGATTGAACGTCATTGTCATCTTCAAGTGTCGTACTTGTATACGGGATACATCCTGAGCTGATACATAAAGGATACCTATACTTAATATCTGGAAAAAAAAATTTACAGTCTCCCACTTTGATCATTTCGTGTATTTTTGCCCTTAATTCCTCCAACGTGATACTTCAATCAATATGAAATGTCCTTAGATTTTCACAGTCAAATACAACACTTTCTTCTATTGTCAAGATTTGTCTATTATAATATACAAGAACCGGTGCACGTGCGTTGCTCATTCTGTGGAAGTATACAACAAAAATAATAATTATATGCAATACAACAAACATTAGTATGAGAAACTAACTCTACCACTAACACATACAATTTTTAAACTCACTTTCAGATGGCATCAAATGTTAATGAGAAACTAACTTTACCACTGACGAAATGCAAATGTTTATGGCAGCAAAAGATGACTTTGTATCTGTTAAGAACTCCTCACTTCTACTTAAACTTTTAAAATAATCTGAGAGTCTAACTGCGAGTGAGATTCATTTACTATTATAAATGCAAATGTTTATGGCAACAAAGGATGACCTTGTAACTGAGATTCTCTGAAACTACATTCATCATAGAATTTCAGAGATTCTTTGCATAATTAAAGAAACAAATATTATTGATTTAAAAAAATAAAAAGAATAGGTGGGTTTCAAAAGAAGAGGAAAAAAAGTCATAAACAAAAAAAATAAAGAAAAAAGCTTCTTGGAAATTGGTTTCAACATTACCAACTTCCCAAAGTCACTTCAATTGTCGTGAATAAAAAAAAGGAAAAATCACTTTGGGAAGTCGGTTTCAACATTACTGACTTCCCAATGAATACATTTTTTATAACTTAGACCCTCGTGGTGCTTGTGGGAAGGAATCTCACGGGCATTTTCCCAGTCAAGCTTGGCAGAAGTTTGACAAAAAAAGCGTGATGTTTGCTTTCATTTCAGATCTTGCAATGTTAGAAATTATTGTCCTTATAGAGAGAGCATGGTGTTTGCTTTGGTTTCACTTCTTGTAATGTTAGAAATTATTGTCCTTATAGAAAGAGTGTGCTGTTTGAATTCATTTCAAATCCTGCAATGCTTGAAATTATTTTCCTTACATTTTCAATGCACTTGATGTGAGATATCTGGTAGCATGGCCACATGAATTGGTTGACATACTAGACAAAAGTAATATAAGTTACAATGACTTTAGAAGTTAGCATGCTTTGCAAGAGTAAAATGATTTTCTTGACAATTTCAATGCACCTGATATGACATATTTGGTAGATGGCCACATGAATTGGAGAATTTAAGCTTTTATTTTAAGTTGAGTTTAGTTTAATTTAGCTATCAATTTCTCTTTTAAAGGAAAAAATCATGTGGGGGAACATGAGCTTTCTGAATAAAACTCCAATGATTGTTTTGAATATAGCAGACTTTGTTGAGTATGGAATGTAGTGGTAATATGTTAAGTAATATCATTTTTTGTTGGTATATTATGTGGATTCAAAAAATTTCAAATCAAATATATTTTAAGGATTTTTTAGTTGTTGAAGATATATGTAAACACACGTTTAATCATTATTTTTAGAAAAAGAGTCAGCTGCTTTTTTTGATAAAAACCACGGCTTTTAAAAAATGCAGCTAAACACCCATTTTTTTAATTATTCTTTACATGTTGCTAAAAATACTAATTTAATATTTATTAAAAGAATAGTAGAGACAGATCTTTCTTGTAATTAGCGACGGAATATTTTGCCACTACTTAGAGATGAATCTAAATTTTCGTTCTATATCTAGCAATGACCCTTTTAGTGACGACTTAATTTTCGTCACTAATTTTGTAGCTATTTATATTTGTGACGAAATTTTAGACTTTTGCAACCGAATTTTTCCGTCACTAAAAATTATTTTTCTAATAATTGGTGGTGCATATTGACAATAATAATTTTTAAAATTGAACCAAATCGACAATTTGGAAACGAGATTTTAGGTTAACAAACTGATTATGAACCAAACATGATTTAATCGGTTGAACCAATTCAGTTTAATGGGAATAAATTTTCCCAAAATCATTATGTCAGGATTCAAACCCAAGTGAACATGCTGAGAGTGTAAGAGTCAAGCCTTTGATGTGCAATAAAGGCATATTATATTATATTAAAGGCAACATTATATTATATATTCCTTTAATTTTGAAGTAATATCATAGCATCCTACCATTATATTTGTTGTTAGGCTTAGATTATTTATTATATTGTATTTTGTTCATTCATCTATATAATGTAAGATATATATTTTTATAACATAATATATATTTAATGTTAACTTATTGTACGCGTCTTAAAAAATTTGATCATGTTAGAGGCACGTTTCTACTTTTTTCCCCCATAATCTTACTTACATATTTGACATATGTATGTCATATTTTTTTACATAGTATAATATTTTCATAGAATATATAAGTATGTACAAAACACGGTCATGTAGTAGGGGTGGCAGTAACGACGATAGGATATTCATGGTAGAGGTCAGTGGATGGGACACATCAATTTATTTATTATCAAATTGTTTGAGCATCAAGCTATATAGGAATACTCCGTATTAAAATGTGGATAAGTATAGGTCACGTCTTAGTTCGACGCTTAAATATATAGATCTAGACAAGGGGGGATTTCAAATAAGACCTAGACTAGAACCCATTTATTTAATTCCTATTTTATGTAAAATTAAAACTTTGAATCTTTTAAATATAATTTTGGTGTTTTGACAAAAGAAAAAGAAAAAAGATTAGCAATAATTTTTTAAGAAAGTATACATACATTTTTTATATTAATAATATATGTATACTTGTAGATAGTATAGAATGAGAGTAAAGCCTTGATTGTAATTAAAGTTGATTGTATAGTATTTGTATCTAGATTTGAGTGAGTTCAACCCGTGATTTAAAAAAAAATTAAAGTTGAGATGAGTAAAATATAGTCTAGCCTAACACAAAAAAAAAAAGACAAAAACAAAATACAAGTTTGTCCTAAACTATTTTGTCACAAATAATAAGGGGATTGTAATTAGTAACAAAATTAGTATAAGTTAAGTTGAAAAAACCCCCCTTAAAAATAGGATAAATATCTATCCTAAAATTTATGGATGAGCAATGGTCAATCGCACAATAATTAAAGTTACTAACTTAAAAAAAAAAAAAGTTCCTAACTTGAATTTTTATTTCGGCCTCAGTGAATAGGTCGTTCGAGAAGGTAGAATGAATTTTACCGCATAAAGCCAAATGAACCACTTTGCATCAACACTATATTTCAATATAAAAATTCATGACTTATATAATTGATATGTAATTGTATATCATAAATTCATAATCAATATAATAGATATAAAAATAAAAGAGAGACAGTAGACTACAATATCTTGGATTGGAAACTAAGTCATTTACAATATGCTGATATTATTCAAAAATCAAAGTAAAGTAACTAAGACATGATGAACAACCTTGGTGTGGTTGAGAAATTAAAGGATGGGAGGGCAATACAGAATATTAGTTTGCCAGTGGAAATAGATTTGGTGAAATATTCTAGTCCTACATGGAACTAATTAATATTGAACTAAACCAAATCAAACCATAGTCCCTACACCACCATCGTCACTTTTGCCTTCATAGCAATCAGCCACTGCAACTTTCTGCACATTTTTGTAAGAATAGCGACGAGCAAAGAACACAAACATGAACAAGTTCACTGTGGTTATGGCTGCCAGTAGCGAATAGAATCTGTCCAAGCGACTACTGTTCAAATCTTTACCAAACCAACTCTTCCCACTCTTCTCTGTTATGTGATCAACAATTGTTATTAGCACACTGCTGAGGAAATTTGCTGCCCCCACCACACTTAGGTACAAGGCTATGCCTAAGCTTCTCATTGAGTCAGGCACTTGGTCATAGAAATATTCTTGCAAACCCACAAGGGAAAACCCATCACCAATACCAATAATCAGAAACTGTGGAGCCAACCAGAAGATACTCATTGATAGTGAACCCTTTAATGGATCCCTCTCAACAGCTTCAAGCCTCTTTTTTTCTATAATAGCTGCTACTATCATTGTAGCAATAGAGAAAAGCATTCCAAAACCAATCCTCTGAAGGATATTGATTCCTCGCTCATTTCCAGTTAGCCTTCGTAATACGGGTACAAGGATCTTGTCATAAATGGCCACAGAAATTATCATCCCAATGGCAGCAACAGTGAAAATTGAAGCCGGAGGAATCTCAAACCCATTACCTATCTTTCTGTTCAGCGTAGCACCTTGTTTGATGAAGAATGTGGATGTTTGTGCCACGCATAATCCAAAGGGTAAACTGAATACCCAAATGGGAATTATATTGATAATAAGCTTCATTTCTTCAACCTTCGTTACGGTTGCTAGTTTCCAGGGACTCTTCTTCTCTGCTAAATTTCCATCGTTTTCAAGAATCGCTGCCTTGTCAAGAAATCTGAAACAAATTATACCAGTAATGAGTTAATGAACTAATAATTAACATATATACCTATAAATTGAGCTTTCTTTCTCATTGAAATGATTTAGTCACACTACTTACTTGAGTTTCTTGGTGTGACACAGAACTCTTCCATTGCTGCTATGAGACTTGGGAACTTCATACAATTGAGCAGGATTGGAAGGATAGGGAAGCTTTCTTTTGGAAATGGCAGCAACAAGAACCTGCAACATTGGAGTCAAGGGGCTCCCAGTTGGTGCCCTATAGCGATAAAATGGCCTTCCTATTATGAAGATGACCAATGAGAAAGCCATGACCCCTGTGAAGATAATATCAGCAGCTCCCCAGTTTACATGGTCTTGTACGTAAACAATCAGGGTCACTCCCAGAATAAGTCCACTGCAGAGGGCACAGTTCCACCAGTTAAAGAAGGACATTTTCTGCCTTCTTTCTTCATCATGATCATCATCAAATTGATCAGCTCCAAAGCTCTCCAAGGAAGGTTTATGCCCTCCAGTTCCTATAGATATTAAGTAGATGGCCAGGAAGAAAACCGCTTCATGAATTTTCCTAGGTTCGGTGCACATATTAGTATGATCACATGGCTTTAAGCCTGGTAAGAACCATGACAGAGTAAGGAGAACCAAACCCTGTTTTTTTTTCCCACAAGATCAAGTTTTCATAGTTAAAAAGCTATACAGTACAAGGCCAAATTAATAATGGTAATGTGTATTACTAAATTGTAATGGAATAGTGATTGAGATTACCATGAGATAAACGATGCATGATGCGAACACAGTGGAGTAGCGACCCAAGTATGCATCGGCTAGAAATCCTCCGAACAGTGCCATCAAAGTGGTGACACCAGACCAGTAGTTCACATTCCTAGCTGCTGTCTTGAGGTCTTGATGCATGACCTTTGTGAGGTAAAGGACCAAGCTAGTTGCTATTCCAAAGTAGCTCAACCTCTCGCTGAACTCAATTGCTGCAAACAAGGATAAAAGATCTTATGGTTAATGACTTAATGATCATGATGCTTTTACAAAGATATCTTAATAGGTGATTACTAGGTACTCTAATTCGGAAGATCTCATATTCATTATTCAAATTCTCCTTTAACTGAGAGCTGGGCTACCCACCTTGTGTTTGCAGGCTTGCAGCCCAAATTCCATTAAACTAGAACAAAAATAAAAGAAAGAAAAAGAAATCATGATCTCCTACTCTACATATGATAAAATTTATGAATGCATGGCTAGTTTTGGACTAATTAAATGGAAGAAATTTGTTACCTTATATATCGTAATTAAATATTTAGGTTCAAGTAGTGATAATAATTTTTTTATATAGAAAATTGGAAGTGATTTGAATATACGTGCTTTTGTCTATGAAAGATATCATTCAGAGGACTACAAAGGTCGAACCACTTGAAAGGGAACAAGCAACTTGAACCATTAATCCCTAATCTTATACTTCGAAGCAATTCCCAATTGGACAAGAAAGCAAGCAGGTCCAACTCCATTCTTTTTTGAGTATTTTGACAAACAAAGGGAATCTTTGGTTAACTCAAAATATAAAAAGTATAGAAAGGAAAAAAGTATAGATGCAACTGTTGTCTAGAATATATCCTGAACCACAATTTAATGTTAGATTCTAGGATCAACCAATTATGTAACTCTAGCCTTCGTTCAGATAGTCATTAGATCGCTTGAGATTTGATTCAGTGGTAGATAATTTGATTTCTTACTAAAGATAATAGTATATCTATCTTAATTAGTAACGCCTGGTTTTTTAAAAGAAGAAAAACAAAGCTCAATTTTCATTTATTTAGAGTATGTTTGCTTTCGATTTTAGAGAGATTAAAATCATGTTCGATTCTCTAGAATTGAGTGTAACAGTAATCAGTCATGTTTAGATATTATTTTAGAATAAATTCTCTCATATTTTTAAGCTGTAGAAATGATTTTAGGAGAAATAAAATTCCTTTTTTAGATGAAATTAATTTTAAGTGAGTTCTAGCATTTTTTTAAAATCTTAACAATTAATACTACAAAATCAATCGCAACAAATAATATTCAATTATTTTTTAAAAATATTTATAATTACACTTAAAAAATAATTTTATTTTACATTACTCTAACAAACTCAAATTTAGTTATCTGCTGAAATTTGTTCAATATTAAAGAAATTAGTGGATCAATATTGTCAGCTCAGTGAATGCCACTATACTCTAATTAATGCAAGGAGAATTTCAAAACTAGTGGAAGCCGTCGGTCCTGAATAATCTACTTCTCAAGAGACATAACTAGTCCTGTGGTAGAGGATAGGGTTGGCCACTGCAGAGCAGCACATTATATATATACCACGAAAACCGCATGCAATGGTCCGTGTATAGTAACCACATTTTCAAACCCTTAAACCCAATTCACACTTGGATTAAAGCAGGGTCAGCATCTTGAAAAGGAAAATCACAAGGAATAGCAACATTCTTAGTAATAGTAACCATAAGGCTTTGTGTGGTTGATATCGTTTATCATAATTTAATGCTCTTAGGATAATATCTATTTGTGGGTAGTGAGTGACCTGTGGGAACCCACCGCTTTCCATGGTCATACTGATTTTGACCCATTGAATATCGAGTACATAGGAAATTGACCATAATTGTCCCCCTTTTGGCCTCTTCTTTTCTCGGTTTGTTCTGGCTAATAATTTATCTTTTACGCTTGAACATATAGATAATTATGAATATCTTACGCAACTCAAGTAATACTAAATCTTTTTGGAAAGAATTTGATCTTAAGGTTTAAATCTCTTGAATCCTTTTACTGAGCTAGCTCTTTAAAGTTTTCAACTTCTTGTCTACAGCCAAGTAATGTGCACATGCGGCTTTGATCAACCTTGTCCACAATCTAGCCTTTTGTATGTGAGAGTTTAACTTTCCTAATGGGATAGATGTTTTATAAACTCTTCTAAATGAATTCTATTTTCATGAATCAAAAGAAAAGCTATTCTGCTCAGATGATTCGGATAAGTGAGAATTTATATTAAAATGATAAATTCAAGTTGCAGTAAAAATATAAAAAAAGTATAATAAAAGAGATGAGGTATTACCATCTCATAACCAATATGAGATTGTTGTTAGAATTTTCTAACTGTTGTTAGAATTCTCGAAGTCTAGACTTCTATTGATTGATATTTTGTTTTATAAAATAAGTTGAATGTATAATCTGATATTTTTTAGGAAGCCTATATTCATTATGGGTCTGAAAATCACATATGTATGTTTATTAGGTATGAACCCAATTGCTAAGTGTATTGGGCTATGGTATAGGGCCAAATAACCTATGACTATGATGGGTAGAAACTAGGTTTACTGAAAGATTTCCTATAACACACTGTGGCTATTATACCATAGACGCTTTGTAAGGAGATTTTGTACCTAGAGTATACACCTGTCTACGGGTTGTTATTTAGAAAATTTTGGAGGCAATCAATTGTCTTCAATTCATCAAAACAACAAATTTGTGGTGATATATTCAAATAAGGGAGATTTATGTAGCATATGTTGACAAGATTCACATAAGTTTGTAAAGAGATGTCATGTCACCACTCAACAATAAATTGGTAGGAAAAGAAAAAGACATGAAAAGAAACAAGGTGCGCCTCATTAACAATCAATACAAGTATATAACTATAGTTGCATTCCAAAATTTCAGCTGCATTAACGCAGCACTCGATCCCCTTAGGTAAAAATAGTATTCATTCATAATAAGCCACGCATGCAAACTCTCTTCGTGAAGTTTCTACTACCTAGGAACAATTAATGTATTGAAAAGTATGAACGTATGTGTGTGTATTTGTACTGTAGGATTGGTAGGGCCTTCAATCTTTTAAGCCATAACTTTATACATACATGAAACGGAAAACAATCCAACTAGAATTCCAGAACGGGGTTTCAGCAAAGACAAAGAGTGATACTGTTACAGCCTTACAAATCTGCATGATTGGAAAGTATGTTTAAAGCTAAATAGAAATTGATAAAAAAGCAGATGATGGGAATATTTCAAGAATATATGGTAGATGATTAATTAATAGGTGAAAGTTTGAGGAAGGTGCTTTTCCTGCACTTTGTTTGGAACCAAAAGGAGCATAAACAAAACAGACACAGGCCAAAGTTGTGCTACTAGTGTTCCTTACCAATAATGAAGAGAGAAGCTTTCCAAGAACCAGTTGAAGCTCGGAGGGGAAGTCTGCCTTTATGATCCACTGAAGAATCATGAACCCAATTCAGCTCATCAGCCTCTCCAGGTTTTACTTCCAGACTGATCTTCTCCATCTTCCAATGTTGGCCGAGTAGCTAGCTTGCTGCTGCAAGTAGAAGAAATATTCCAAAGTAAAGAGATATATGGGAACTAGATGTGGCTATCGCGCTCTGACAACCTTTACCTATAAGGTCCTCCTTTTATAGAGGAGGATTTGCTTTTCTTTTCTCTCTTTTTTTTTTTTTTTCCGGTTCTACTATAAAATTATTTCCGAGCGAATCTTTGCATTAACGAGACTAAATATATGCACCTCTTGTCAGAACCTTAAGATATTTATTGTGTAGTACCCATTATTTATACTTAAAAGTTTAGTTTCCTAAAAATATTAATAAATACAAAAATTTAAGGAAACAAATTTAAATTTAAATATCACCATAGTAATTTGAGGTATGAATGATATATTTATTTTGATTATTTAAATTCATCTTAATTAATTCTGATTAAGTATTTATAAAAAGATTAATTCTGATTGTGCATAAATGATAAAGCATTTAAACTTAGATATTTGGGTAATTTAATACTATTTAGGAAAAAAATCTATCAAAGATTAAAAATTTAATTATTATAATTTAGGATAAAATTAATAGAAATTGACCCCCAATTAATTAAAAAATCCTAATTTACGATTTAATTGGAGACTAAGACGTTATCTTTCTTACATTATAAATTATCCAAAGTTGAAGTGGTAGAGAAAAGAAAAAGAAAAAAAAGGAAGATAATAGACAGGTCGAAAAAGACACAGAGGTGAGACGTAGAGACAAAGAAAAAGAAGGTTGAGAAAAAGTAAGAAAAGAGGAGACAACAACCTTATTATATGGTTCTATTAATTCCTTCTTTTTCTTTTTCCATCTTGTTAGCCTATATATATTTGAAATTTTTGTTAAATGGAATAACTTATTTTTTAGTGGCCATGTAGAGTCATATTTTCCTTTTGACTATTTAGGATTGTATTTTTTTTATAAAAAAAAAACATTTAACCCTTTTCTTAATGTTGTAAAAATCCTTAAATAAAATCAACAATTTCACAAATATATTTTAAAGAATTACATTATTTTAATTTTATCATTTCACATTATAAATATTAGACGCTTACAGTAAATCAATATTATAAATATTTTAATTTAATTTTTAAAATTTTTGAAAGTTAAATATTATGGTTATAAATAATTTAGGCAATTAATTTTAAGATAATTATTTTTGAATTGATGTATATGAAGTGTAATGAGATTAAGTTATAATTATTTGTACATAAATAAACTTTCAAACTTGATTTTATTTCACAAAATAAATTTTATTTATTTATTTATTTAAAAGATTTTTTAAATATTTTTCCTAACTAAATAAAAATAGTTGACGGCTTCATATTTCATTTAGTTCTTCCCCACCATTCTATTACGGCGCCTTTCAAGAATGGTCATGACACCATTCACGAAAGCCTAATAGATTTAGAAGAATAATCCTCATAAGTGGTGACGTAAAATTTAAACTAAATAGTAATATAATACAGGGATTATTCAGATAAATACAAGAATTATTCTGATATTTATTTTTATTTTTTTAATATAATATTTATAATAAATTATTAAATATTCATTAATTATTATTTATATTTAATAAATTATTAAATATTTATTATAAAATTAATAATTAATAACCCATCCTAAATATAAATGGATCCAGGATAAGATCTCCCAATCAATCCAGAAAACACATCTATTAACTATTAACGTCTGCTATCAAGATTTGCGCTTTTGTGACTCATTATCCGAGCTGAGTTTTGGAATCATTAAATTCTCTCTCTCTCCCTTTTTCTCTCTTACAATTACAGCAATAATTGTGACTTGTGAGAGACAAAAATTCTTGTCAAAATACAGAAGTTACAGTAAAAGTAAATGCCCCCTCTTAAATTGGTAAGGGCTTAAAGGCGTTGAAACGGAAGTATGTTAGTATTTATATTTTTTTTATATTAATATTTAAGAAGAGTTATTTAATATTTATTAATTTTTATTTATATTTAATAATTTTTTTAATATTTATTATGAAACTAATAATTAATAAATATTTAATAATTTATCTTAAATATTAAACTCATCAAAATATTATACCAACTCTCTTTAAAAAGATAGATCTAATTAACTTCCACTTAAAAAAAAAAGTCATTGTTGTAATGATACAGCATCCATCAAAACAAAGAAATTTATTACAGTTGAAATTTATTACTCTTTTTTATTTACTACAAGTCCTTATTTATAAGAAAACTGTAATTGATAGACAAATATTTGTTTATTGGAGATTAAAAAAAAGAGAGAGATTGTTTAAAGATTATATAAAGATTGTAACAGAATGAGTTCTCTATAAACAAAGTTAAGTAAGGTTCAATTATTATCAAATAAATAGTAACTCAAAAAAAGAAGTTGTAAAAACAGAAGTTGTTTTGTCAAAAAAAAAAAGTTGTAAAAAGTTATGAAAATTTCACTTTTATGATAAAATTACTTGTCCGATATTTTTTTAAAGAATAATAATATTTATACAAATATTTCTTTGTAAACTCTTAGCAAACTGTTTAAATGATTGCATATGACTTTAACCGTTGCTTTCAAAACTAAATATAAGTTATATTGAACTCATGCAGTAATTTCCCAATTTGCGAATAAAACTTGTGTAAATTTTGTCCTTCAATGTGTTATTATCCATCAATATTTGGGTTAACCTATAAAAGAATTAATTATAAAAAAACTGATGTTAAAAATTTGATCATAAAAAATTTATTTATGTTTAAAAATTTATTTGATAAGAATTGGTTTTGCTTAGATAGTACAAATTGAAATGGATTTTAGATATTACTTACCAAAAAGAATATATGAATGTAATTTTTTAAAGTGTATTATACACTTGCAATTATGATCCTGATAAGTGATCGTATTCTCCATATCTCTCAAGGTGACCAGTTCTTACTTCTAGCTCTTGCCAGTCTCTTGTTGTACTCAACAACCCTATGAAATTGAGGTGGGGTTTCTGCAGTGAAATTTAAAACCATTTTTCAACATTTTAGACATGTTTTAGTTTATTTTATAAAATTAAAAACCAATTTTCAATATTTTGAATTTGTTTTATATTTGAAAATTCATCTTGGACAGATTTCAAATATTCGAAAATCTATTTTGTCTATTTTAACTGTTTTCAAACAAAAAGTTTAAATAAATGATATCCATGCAAAATGCACGTGTATCAGTGTATGATACCCGAATAAGTACACAACATTGATACAATGAGGGTATGATAAAAAGAATTGGAACATCGATGCTTTTCAACCTGCTTTAGGTTGTATATAAAAAAATAAGTCATTATATTCCAACAGCTATGTATCTTTTCTTTCTTTTTTTGTTCATATTGTTGTTATGTATCCTTGTCAAGAGCACGACCATGCCTTTCAACCAAATCAAAATCTTAAAATTTATTGTGCAATTGATTGGCATCAAGGTATTTTCGCATTGTCATGCCCAAAATGAGATATTTCCAAAAAGTATATGGCAATGGATTAAAACAGTAATATACATGATTTCTGTGTTTCTAGTCAAAACTGCAAATGGTTTATCATATACTTCCTGGTTTCAGCTGGATGCGAACCTTCAAAGGTGTCAAAGCTTCTCTTTATGGTAACTGTTCTTATCGAAAGAGACCGCGAATAATAATTTTGCATTGGAATGATGAACACGTTTCCCTTTATTTGCTTATATATATATATATATATTTTGTTTTCAGGTTTCTTCCCTACTTTGCTTGCAATTGGTTACTTTTGAGCTCTGAATTGAACCATACTTTTTCTATTTCTTTTCCTGAAATATTTTTAATCAATCTTTTTGGAGCGTGTGAGCGGATTGAAATTCAAGATGGAATTCCTTTAAAAAGTAAATTAATTAATTTTGGAGCATCTGCAGTAGATATTTTATAGGAAATGCAGTATTATTGTTAACAAATTAATTATTTAAGCTATGTTACAGTAATATATTTAAGCTAAGACTTATTACGTTGATGGATAATTTCTCTCATTAATATTGCATAATTTGGTCTTTTTTTTTTTTTTTAAGATAAGAGATCATATTGGAATCTAGTAGGGGAATTAAGAAAATGGAGCATGGGGGGATTGAACTCCCACTTAGACACCAAGCCCCCGTGGCCCCTGATTAGAAAATATGCTATTAGGTTACAAGGACATTGTCTACTAATTTTTTAATTAACTATTATTCAAATAATTATCATCTAGAATTTTTAGTTCTTTCCAACTCCAGTCCACTTCGATACAACTAGTGGCATATGTTTATTCCGTACTAAAGAAATGGAACGATAAAAAAGTTCAATTGCTAGCCACTAATATAACAACAACAATAAACAAATTAAAAATATAATCCGTGATGGCTTTTCCAACAACTCAAAGCCAGAGAATTTGGAAGTATAAGTTCAGAATTGGGCGGCTTATCCTTTTAATTTGTGTACATTTCTTCAAGTTGGTGTCAATTCTCAACCACACATCATATTTAGATAATAATATATAATAAAACAAATAATTGTCACTAACACGATGCTGCATCAATTGGTACGAGAGTTATCCTAGCTTAATTAAAGTCTCAGGTTTGAGCCTTAGGCATGCAGTTTCACTTATTGTAAGAGCTTCCGCCCCCTATGGGTCCCTACTCGATTCAAATTCGAATTAGTTGATCTTCTTTGTGAGCCCAATTACCAGATGGTTTTCAACAAAAAAAAAAAAAACAAATGGTTGTCATGGGGCCATTATTATCATTTGAGTAAGTACTCAATTTGGTTCTCTAAATATACATTAGATATCAGTTTGGTCTTCCAATTATTTTTGACATCAAATTAGTTCTTTTTGTTTAATTTTTGGAGACCAATTTGATGTTAAAAATGACTTTGGAAGACCAATTTAATTTCAAAAAATGACATTGAAAGACTAAACTGATGTCCAGTATATCTTTAAAGAACTATTTTAATGTCAAAAATAAGTAAAAAATCAAACTAATGTCCTCTGTATTTTTAAAAGACCAATTTGAATATTAACTATTACCATTTATTTTAGGAAATACTTTTTTTTAACTACAATAAAAAACATTGCCACAATTAGGCCATTTAATCACACATCAAATCAGTGGTGGAGTGCTTCTTTAAGGCAGAGGGCCAGCTGCTCTAAAATTTATGTTGTTATTTGATTATTAGTTTAAATTTATGTTGTTATTTGATTTTGATGTTAACATGTTAAATATGAACTCTTTTGAGATAACTGCTGCCAGAACAAAATGACATGTTATTTAATTTTATTCTTATTTCATAAATTTAAACTCAAGCTAATTTGCAAACAATATCAAAACCAAAACCTTAAAAAATAATTTATTACTTTCATACTAATAATTTGTTTATAGTGATTATAGGTAAGTAATACTAAATTAACAACTTTTTGACATATTGTTTATTGTTGTCAAAAGATGAATTTTTTTTTCATTTTTGGAATATATATGTCTTTAATTATTACATACCAAACTTTGAAGACTTATCAAAATAAAATAAAAAAAGATATGTTCTCATGACTTTTAAATGTCAACATTAATGAATGTCTTAAATTCATTCTACATTTTCTTCTAATTATTAGTAAATTTTTCATTTTAATTTACGTATCCATCTAGATTTTATAGTTTGCTCCCCTAAAATTTTGAGACAAGTCCCACTAGTGCATCAAAAAATATATTTATATTATAAAGTAGGCTTCGTGATTATAATTTTGATAAATTAAAAAAAAAATTCCCAATTTTAAAGTTCAATATGTAAGTTTTTGACTAAATTTATTATTTTTTTGTATTAATTTATTATTTATGAACATATATATATCATTAAATAATATGTATGAAATAGATGAATTTCAAAGACATAAGGCGATAAAGTTATTTTCATGATCATGATGCATAGTATGAATAGGGAAAACCTAAAGGGTTATCAATTGATGGTGCAAAGTTTAAGCAGCCAAAGTATAAGTTTTTAACCAAGGTACAGGGTAATAAAGTAAAATGGGTCTAACTAGATCTTGCAAACTGTAATTTATCTTTAAAAATTATAATAGATTACGCTTCCATGTCTTTTTTTTAATATTGACACGTGGATTTATAACATTATACTATCATTTTTTTTAAATGATGATATTTAAATCTTATTTTTAAACTTTTGAATTTTGTTTTGGTACAATCAACCTTTTGAACTTTATTTTTTGTAATTGTGGCCACAATAGTCTTTTGATTTCGACACTACCCCTATGTCTCTCCTACTTTTATAGCCAATATATAGAACACTCGTGAAGACAAAACAAGCCCTACTCTGAAACTAAAGCAGGTAATTAAAACTTTGGGATCCTAATGATGTTGTCTTGTCTAATACTTGGCTTTTCTTTCTTTATTATTCTATGCTGTTAGTCATCCAGCGACATATTTATTGGAGGAGGAGAACATTTGCGCCTAAAAGGCAATTCAACTTGGTAATCAAGTAATGAACCCTGCCACAACCTAATAAATGTTATTAAACAAGGCTTAGGTCAACTGATAATCAAGCTCTTAACCTGTTGTGGCCGAAGCACTTCCACCTTCTTAATTACTAATGGCACCATTTAGCAGACGAGAATTAATTTAGCAATTTCTTATACTCTACGTCAACCAAAATTATATTATTTTTAGGCAACCATTAGTGAATTATATTATTGCCATACCAAATGCAATCGAAGATGGTAAGCCACTTCAAGTCCTTTATTCAATGCACCACGTGATTTGCATTTTGGTTTTTGTTACTATTGTACTTTGAAATTGAAAGCTATCAATGGAAAATCCCTATTGATAAGGCAAAATCCAAAAAATATTTGGTATATATATATAGGACCACCTTCCACTATTCCTCTATACATAAGAATCTTCCAGAGAGTGATTGTATCAAAAAGACAAACATCCACATCAAATATGATTATAGATTCTCAGATGATCGAACTCTGATCAGTTTGGTTTCAGTCGAGATCACTCAGGGGGGGGGGGGGTGTTGTTGTTATCAACATTCAAATTAAACACTAGTTTCTTTAGCATTTCTCATCATCATCAGAAAGGAATATGAAAACTGGGTTAGTCCTGGTCATTTCAGTGAATATTTACTGTGGGTTATGAGAGCGATAAGAATGAAGCACACGAAACACGTGCTCTACAGTATGAACCTTGCACTTAGTCTAGAGAATCTGAATAGATTTTACTTGCTGATTTTGTTGCTTCTCATTCCTATGCTTTGTGTTTGTAGTTTGTAATACCACGAAATGTGATTGGATTAATGAGGGTGCAAAATGTTCCAATTATAAGAGATGTCATTATAAAAGTATTAATCATCATAATTACTTGATAACTCAAAAGAATTAGTATCACACTAAAAAAATATAAATATACTTAAAAAAAATTGATTGGGCTAATGGGGGTTAATTATTTATTCCAACGCAAGCAGCATGCCATCGCATTCCAATTGGCAAGAATTATAGTGGGTAAATTTCAAGTCATTGTTGAAACTAGAATTTGTCTACTGATTTTCGTCTACTGGATATGAATATCTAGACGACCACAAATTTTTATACATGCATTTTAAAAACGTGAGGAAAAATAAATGTTTGTAATCTACACTACATTTTCATTATTATTATTAGCAAAACAAATAAAATACATTGTTAATTTTCATTTTATTTAATCCAAATACATTTTCACTTTTCACATTTCTACTTTTCACATGTATACTCAACCAACCATATATGTTAGTTATCTGGTCACTTTAGGTTTAGGGGTGAAAATAAGTTAGACTGTGTTAAGCTTTATTTTAAATATGTCTGACCTGTTTTACAAAACTTTATTTTTAACTGGACCTATCAAAGGCTTCTATTTTGGGTTTAACATGGCCTTTTTGTGAAAATATAAAGTCTGACCTGACATGAAAACTTATTTAAAGGCCTTCAAATAAATCAATAAACTCAAACTTTATAGGTTTTAAATATACTTAACTTTTAAGAAAATTATTATATTATGTATAAAATAAATAAATTATCCTAATATATAACTAATAAATTATATAAGTATTATATTTTAGTTATATATTATAATAATAAATAAATAGGTTGGTCTGCTAGACATAATCGATTTTTTTGAAGGTCCTTAATTTATTTAACTAAATAAGATTTTTTAAAAACTTAAGTCTAACTTGTTTGATAAATAAGTTAAGCTAATATAAATCAAAAGTAAGTTATGATGTAAGTCCCTCTTAGGCCTTCCAGCTAATTTCTACCCCTACTTTAGGTCAAGTAATTAAGTTGATATGTCAATCAATGCAATAATTTTGATCTCTTAATTAAGTCGTTTATTTTTAATTAATACTAGGATAATATTATATAAATACTTAAAGGAGACAAAAAGAGATAATAATTATGTAAAATTATTAGATTAAACACATCAAGAGACAAATCTAGTGATATAAAAATATATGTGAATTTTTTGTGTATAAAATATTTGTGGATATAGAAGGATTTCTTCAAATCTGAAACTTATTTTGTTCTTTTTATTCCTTCTTTTAATTTTATTATTATTAAATTTTGAATTGAGTAAAAATGTTTGGCTACAACATGGATCTATGGTAGTTGTGTAGTTGCCTGAAACATGTGTTGGCATCCTGAACAGGTGGCCTCATGCATGGAATTCAGTTTAGATGGCTTAAGACATGAGAACGTTGAAGGTCTAATTATCCCATTATAAGAGGCAAATGTGTAGACAACCTATCAACCAATTGACATAAGGGCATTCCGTGGGAATTGAACTTATATATGAATGTTCTTTTTGAGTTGAGAGACTTTTTGTACTAATTCATTGTATATTCCTTTGTACTTGTTGAAAGCAATGAACGTCGCTGGGAATATATGATCTTCTCATAATTTTCCCTGCCCCCATTATTCTCGATACTTATTTACTTGATGATATTGAGTACCTTTTGGTCATTTTGTAATTGAGTTCTTAAATATGTTGACACTAAGTTCCAAATGGTTGGGCCAGCACCTGTTTGTAACATTGTTATCATGATTTTCAAAGAGTTTTTCTTTATGGTTTAGGCTATGTTGGGCAATTTTGAAGGGAATGGAGTGAAATGAGAGTTGATTATGAAATGTATTAAAAGAATATTATTTTATTATTTAAAAATTTTAATAAGGGAATGAATGAAATATTTTATTTTTATTATTTGAAAATCATAATAATAATTAATAGAGTTAAATGAATTATAAATTTAACTTTTAATATTATATTTTTATTTTTATTGCCCATTACATTATTTAAAGCATAGAAGATTAAAATCGTAAATGATTATTAAAAAAAAATTGTTTAATTTCAAATCATCTAAATTGAAGGATATCAAATTTTGAAAATTTAAGTAATAAGGAATAATTTAAATTCTTATCATTAACTGTTTCACTCTATTACTTAAAAAATTCTAAAACAATAAATTAAGTTCCTTTTATCATTCTATCCATTAGTAATTACTCTACTTCTTCCATTTAAACATTGCCTAAAAGTTGCCCCACACTTGAAATTCTGAAGATGAGACAAATTTATCAGCTTATTTTCAATTTGATATATAGCTGCATGTTATTAGTGTGCCTTATTAGCCATGAAACATAACGGCAATGAGCTGAAATCCCAATGTCCCACCTAGCCACCACTACAACATGAGTTATACCTTTCACATTTCACTCAACAGCAACTAAACGCACATAAACATGTCAGTTTCAGCTTTATTAAAAGCACTTGTTAATTTTGTCAAAAAAAAAAAAAAAAGCACTTGTTAATTATATGATGGGAAACTATGTTGTACTCATTTATTGGTACTCCTGGATACATTAAGACTTACATTCAATGAGTAACGGTATTGTCAACCAATTGACAATATTATGCATAGTTATTAAACTGGGACATGAAATCGACTTCGTCAGGTAATACATCATCAAATTATATAAAATTAAATAAATATTTAAATAAATATATATATATACTCACATTATATATAATAATATTTATTATTATAAATAATTAAAATATTTTTATTTTGAGAGAAAAAATAACTTTAAAAAAAAAAAGTTTAACTCTTAATTCATTAAAAAAAAAGTCATAATATTTTTATTCAAATGCTCACAACTCAGAAAATAAATTTTTTTTTAAATTAGGACTATCATGGCGTAGATCTCGGAAAGTTATATGAAATGAATATATAATTAGTCTAAATTGAACAAACGAGTCAAACGTTATGATTTTTTAAAGTTTAAAAGCTTTTTTTTTTTAATTTTATAACCCGGTCGGTTCCGGTTCAACCAATTGGATTACTGATTTTCATCTAAAATAAATCAAGTTGGACTGGGTCTGAGACATATTTAATTCAACTAACCACCCAAACTGATTACTGCTGGTTCATCAGTCGATGAACTGGTCGGTCTAATTTTTATAACTATGATATTATGATAAGCATTCTTTAAAGCTTACCCTTGAATTTCACGACGGGTGGGAGATGTACCATCGATGGTTTTTGATTAATTTAGTTTTTTCTAACCTACTCTTGTGTTCTTTGAGTTAAAAGATTCATTTCTGTTTTCTAAAATAAAAAATTAATTTAAAGATGTCATTAATTAAAAAATCATAAGACTCCTTATTTAAATAGTCTCATAAACATGACACTATTAAGCATTTGATAAGGATGACAATTTAAACTTAGTGGGTATCTAATCTACCATAACTCTTATGGGACAGGTTTTTAACTCGTTCTACAACAGGAACGAAGTGGAGCGGGTTTAAATTGTGTTGTAAGACGAGACGGATTCGGGTTTAAGGTCTACTCCCTATCTTGCCGCACCCCTTATTCTTCCATAAAGAGTATGTTTTATACTTCATGTAACTTGAGATTTTTTATGCAATGAATAACTTTTTTTTAGTAATTTATATTATATTGTGTATTAAATAGTATATGTGGGTAAAGTTTGGATTCTATTATTTCTTTGCAAGTAAGATACTAATTTTTCTTTATAAAACTCGCGGGGCAGATAAAGGCAAGTTAAAAGTTTCTTTAAAAAATACGAGGTAGATTCAAAGTGGGCATAAACACGTCCCTACTCACCCCATTCCCAAACCTAGCATTTAGTAGCTTTTTATTTGATGTTTCAATCGGAGCAATTTGTTGCTATATTTATTGCTAGTTCAGCCACAATTTATTCTATTATCATATATATATATATATATATATATATATATTTATACATACACACAACTATTTCTTTAAACATTTTGAAATATTAGGCCTTTTAAGTTTTTTCATTCAGCCTAATTTTGACAAAACATACGAATCCTTGACAAAAAATTATTTCAAATCAACAAATCATTAAAGCACAGTAACTATCATAGCATTATTTTTCATCAAATAACTTGAGGGTTCAATGTGATTCGGACACAAATAAAAAATTTAAAGAGCTAATTTTAAATAATATCAGTAGCTAAAAGTAAAATTTTTTTTAATATATTTTGAAAATATTATTTTTTTAAAAAAATTTTAACTGTCAAATTTAATTTTTATTTCTAAGTATTTTAATTTTAATATAATAATATATATAATTATGCAGTATCATATGTTATATTTGTATTACAGTGATATAATACTCTAAAAATGCCCAAAAATGTCTAAAAAACATGACATCCCTGCGTTACTAGACTCACCAAATACTCGGTAATGACTAATGACCGATGTGATGAGACTGCGCTAGTGACTAGTGAGGATGTCATTTCAAGCTATTTTTTATTCTTACACCTTGCAATTATTTTAACTTTCTAATAAAGGAGCACACAGAAAAACAAACTTTGTAATAAAAGGAGAGAAACATAATGAATATGTCTCAAAAACTTGATTATGTGTAATAGGATTACGAATTAAAATTGCTTTCTATATCTTGAAATTGTTCCCAATTACTTATACACTATTCGAGTTATAGTTAATTTCCATAAAGGCTGAAATATTCACATACACACACATGTATATAATGTGAGTAGGCTTAACTAATTATAGAAATTTGGATGACTATGTATTTTTTGTGTGCATGAGTTTAAATATTTCCTGTACCCCGTTTGATAATCATCACTCTCAAAAAAATCACCTGACACTTGAGGTCTAATTGATTAATTTTCTTTTAAAGATAAATCTTTGAATGTAATCCTTTGAGTAGTTTGCTATTTACATTCTCACCGCTAATCTTAATTATCTATTCATACTTCTAATTGATGGCACATTCTTCACTTTATAATAGTCTAACCATTAAGAAAATTATGCAATGAGCCTAAGAGATAGTGCTTAAACACATATTCAATCATTTCTGTCTATCAAATGACCTAGCTACTAGCCCACTAGCCTACATCACCAATTGATGAATGATGCTTGTCATAATGAACCTTTGATAATGAATAATGAATTTTCCACTACTGAGGTAGCCAAATACCCTATCCACAAACCAAAAGTAAGTCTTATTCCATAATTAAGCAATAGTTTTAAATTATTCTAAAACTTAGCTGTAATTTTCATTCTAAAGGAGATAGAATATAAGAACATATATTATATTGGGTAGTGACATCTTTATCATAATTAAACAGAAAACAAAATCCACTAAATGGAATGCAGTGGTTTTGAAGAAGATTGAATCCTGCAACCTCCTAGACCACTCATACTTGGGGAGAAAGGCGTGCAAGTCAGAAACTTAAAGTGACCATCATCAAGGTTGACCTTGACCATATTGAAATGGAAATGAAGTAGGTAAACTAATAGTTTAAAAGACTTTTGGTGTGTTGGACGCGATTTAAATTTATATATTCCATATACCTAATTAATGAGAAGCAGCTGGGTGACTTATTTAAATAGCTCATTGATGGAAGAGTAATACATGGTTCAAATTCAACAGAGGTTTTCTTTTTTAAAAAAAATTCAAAAAAAAAAAAACTCAATACATAATTTTTATTGATGAAAAATGATGTCAACGGAGAATTTTTTTTTTCCTTATTTTCATTTTACCCTCAAATGGAAACAGATATGATTGTCCTGTTTTGATGGATATCTGTCTTGAAATTTGCTACTTTATATCCTACATCACGCAAGGAGATGTATAAATAACGCATGTATTCCGTTCCACTACCAATAATTCGAATTGTTGTTAGAGCTCTCAAAGTGGTTGTAACCCGTAGGTTAGCTTAGAGTTTGTTTAAAATCTAACTTAACAAAAATTCGAGTCAATTTTGTCTCAACTTACTTAATTAACGTGATAAGTGGTCTCACTTAATTCGCGGATTAAGTGTGTTGACTTGTTTATTATTTAATTTTTTTAATCAAAAAATCATTACTCATTAATCTGATTCTTATGTTTATGTTGATGATCATAACTTATGAATTATGATGTAATTTAAGTTTGATGATTATTATATGATTTTTGACATATATTGATGATGTAACTTAGATTTGATGATTATTTTATGCTTTAGAATTTATTTAATATTTTTTTTCTATTTTTTATTTTTTAGTAAGTCAACCTGTTTAACTCCCAAATTCATCCAAAGTGAATCAGGTTAATTATTTTTCAACCTACCACCACCAAAGTGAGTCAACCTAACTCCACTCACTTATTTAACCTACGTGGGTCGGTTAGTCCATTTTGATAGTTGTAATTGTTGTTGCATGCATTTAATTTATTGGTTAATTATTTATTGGCTTGTAATAGTTTCACTTTCAATTCAACTTAATTTTTCCAATTCAAAATCATTTAAAAATATTCTTATAGTTTTTCAACTATGCAAATTGTAGTATGCTTTGAAAATTATAGGGACATTTTAAATAGTTTTCAATTATAAGAATTAAATTGAATTTGAAGTGATACTATAAGATGAATAATTTAACCGAATCTATTTGCTCAACTGTTTGGTAATCCTACCCAACTATTGACTGACTTCGCCATGTTATTTGTAACATGGTCATACTTGCACCTAATATCCTCATTATGTCTGGCCCACATCGTCTTAGGCCTCACACATTACCAATCATGGGCTTTTGGATCAAGATGCTGTAAATTTTTCATTGCATATTTTGCATTAGCATAGACAATCTCATTATATGTGTTGATTTTTGGTATCAAAATGCTTGGCCCAGTTTTATTTCTTCACTGGCCCACTTCAGTTCAAGCCCACTCATAACCCCCTCTCATTTCCAGCTTGCAAATTCCTTTTTCGGATATAGTTGGTTATTAGTTTGGTGATTCTGTTGAGTATAACCAACTCTGTTAGGAACTTTGGTGGGTAGCTGTGTATCGAGCTATATATATAAAGCTCTTAGGATGGGGTTTTAAAAACAAAAAAAGGAAAAAGGGGATAACAATTTTTTAGTGAACTGAATGTGTGAATATCAGTGATAAGAAAGTGAGATATACACAGAGAGAGAGTTGGTTTCTGGGGAGCTTGGAAATCTATAGATTGAGCTCTGTGATTGTACTCTTGGTGTAATACTCTGATTCATAGTGAGATCGTTAATAGTCGGATTCAGTCCCGGAGACGTAGGAGGGTTTACTCCGAACTCCGTCATCAAACTCTGGTGTTCATTCTTCCTTCTCTAATCTTTTTCGATTACTTGCATCAATGAGATTCTAATAATAACTTGTTCTTTAAATCTCTGATTTTATTATTGCGTTTCAACAAGATTCAATTCTGCATATTGCATTGGTTCTGTTGGATTTGTTCTTTGATTTTTCAGGCTAATCGAGTTCTAAGCGAATCAAGTTTACAACAATTGGTATCAGAGCAAGGACGATCGATCTTGAAGGCATGGCATCAACTAAGTACGATGTGGAGAAATTCAATGGGAAAAACGATTTTGGTCTCTGGCGACTCAAGATGAGAGCTCTTCTTGTTCAACAAGGTTTGGCTGATGCTCTAAATGGAGACAAGGGTCTACCTGCCACTCTTTCTGATAAAGAGAAGAAGGAAATCATGGGGAAAGCTCACAGTGCCATCATTCTGAGTTTGGGAGACAAGCCATTGAGGGAGGTTTCGAAAGAAAAGACTGCTGCTGCAATTTGGCTCAAGTTGGAAAATCTCTACATAACTAAATCCCTTGCCAACAGACTTTACTTGAAACAAAGGCTCTACACCTTCAAGATGCAAACTGGAAAATCAGTTGAGGAACACATTGATGAGTTCAACAAGATCATTCTTGATCTTGAGAACATAGATGTAAACATTGATGATGAAGATCAGGCACTTCTTCTTGTTAGTTCCTTGCCAAGTTCTTATGAAAACCTTAGTGACACCTTGGTTTATGGTAAGGAATCCTTATCTCTTGATGATGTTCAATCATCCCTTATATCAAAGGAACTGAAAAGGAAATCTGAGGGAAAAGGTGAAGGCAGTGGTGAAGGACTTTTCATAAAAGGAAAATATGAGAAGAAGGGATCAAAACAGAAAAGCAAACTCAAACCAAAGGACAAGGAGAAATCGAAGAAAAGATGCTTTCTGTGCAAGAAGGAAGGACATTTCAAAAGGGAATGTCCGAGAGAGGAATTTAAGAAGAAGAGGGCGAAAATGATGATGATGTTGGAAGTGTTTCAATAGCCTCCAGAGCTACTATGATCTTTGATGTGTTGATGGCTACTTCACTCATCACTAGTGACCACTGGGTTCTTGATTCAGGGTGTTCCTTTCATATGACCCCGAAAAAGGAATGGCTTCTTGGTTACAGGGATGAGGAGGGTGGAAAGGTAGTCATGGGAAACAATACTGTGTGCAAAGTGAGAGGGATCGGATCAATCAAATTGAAGCTGGATGATGGGAATGAAAGAATTCTGTCACAAGTCAGATATGTTCCTGAGTTAAAAAGGAATTTGATCTCTTTAGGCATGCTTGAAGAATCTGGTTGTTCCTACAAAGCAGAAAATGGTATCCTGAAAGTGATCAAAGGTGCTCTTGTGGTCATGAAAGGATATAGGGAACATGGAATCTATATTCTAAAGGGCAATGTCATTACTGGAAGTTCAGCAGTAGCAACGTCAGGCACAGACAAAACAAGTTTATGGCATCAAAGGTTGGGTCATGTTAGTCAAAGAGGCATGCAAATCCTTGGTAAACTTGGAGTGTTTGGAGATGATAAGATTGGAGACCTTCAATTCTGTGAACACTGCATATTTGGCAAGATGCACAGGGTAAAATTCACCTCTAGCCAGCACACCACAGAAGGAATTCTGGACTATGTTCACAGTGATCTATGGGGGCCAGCCAAGGTTCCATCTCATGGAGGTAACAGGTATTTCATAACCTTCCTTGATGACTACAGTAGGAAAGTTTGGATTTATCTTTTGAAAGGAAAAGATGATGTTTTTAAAACTTTCAAAGATTGGAAAACTGTAGTTGAAAAACAAACTGAAAGAAAGGTCAAAATTTTGAGAACTGATAATGGTTTAGAGTTTTGTAGTGCCAGAATTCAATAATTACTTTGCAAAGAAAATGGTATAAGCAGGACACAAAAGCAGTGAGAGGAACACCACAACAAAATGGCTTAGCTGAAAGGATGAATAGAACCATTTTAGAAAGAATGAGGTGTCTTCTATCCAATGCTGGCATGCCAATCAGATTTTGGGGGGAAGCTGTCCATACAGCCTGTTATCTGATAAATCTGAGTCCTTCAACTGCCATTGGTCTCAAAACACCTCATGAAAGGTGGACTGGAAAATTACCTAGCTATAATCATCTCAAGGTTTTTGGATGTACAGCCTACTACCATGTAAATGAAGGAAAATTGGTCCCTAGGGCTAAAAAGGGATACTTTGTTGGTTATCCAGATGGTGTTAAGGGAGTTAGAATATGGTGCCCTGAAGACAAGAAATGTATCATCACTAGAGATGTGAAGTTCCAAGAGACAGATTTATACAAATCTCAAAGGACCCTTGAGGATCAAGTAAGTGATCAAAAGGATTTAGAGAGATTTGAGTTTGAGGTGGAGCCCAGGAAGAAATCTAACCCTCAGTCAGAAACAACTCAACCAGAAACTTCTGAAATTGATCTGGAAACAGAATTCTCAGAAGAAGAGGAACAAGCAGACCTTCAAGACTATCTCCTTTCCAGGGATAGGCATAGAAGGAATGTTAAAGCCCTCAAAGATATGGTTATGCGATATGATTAGTTATGCTTTTCGTAGTCAAGAAGTTTGCAATGAAGAAGCCAGAAAGTTTTATGCGAAGCTATGAAGAAGGCGTTGATAATCGAGAAATGGATGCTTGCCGTATGTTGAAGAATTAAATTCACTAGAGAAGAACAAAACTTGGGTCCTTGTTCCAAGACCAAAAGGCATTAAGATAATTGGTAGCAAATGGATTTTTAAGAGAAAAGAAGGAATTCCAGGAGTTGAGCCTTCTAGATTTAAAGCAAGGCTTGTTGCAAAAGGTTTTATACAGAAGGAAGGAATAGATTACAATGAAATCTTCTCTCCGTTGTAAAACACTCATCCATTAGGGTTATCTTATCCATGGTGGCACATTATGATATGGAATTGGAGCAAATGGATGTTAAGGCGATACTTTCTTCATGGAGATCTAGAAGAAACCATCTTAATGCAACAACCAAGTGGATTTGAAGTCCAAGGAAAGAGAATTGGGTCCGTCATTTGAAGAAATCAGACCGTACAAAGCAATCCCCAAGACAGTGGTACTTGAGGTTTGACTCCTTCATGCTAAAACATAACTATGTTAGAAGTAATTTTGACTGTTGTGTTTACTTCAAACATTTATCAAATGATAAATACATATATCTTTTATTATATGTTGATGATATGTTGTTAGCTTGTAAGGATATGGATCAAATTAACCTTCTTAAGGGTTTGCTCAAGAAGGAATTCGATATGAAAGATTTAGGTGCAGCCAAAAGGATACTTGGAATGGAAATTATAAGGCAAAGGGACAAAGGAAAATTGATAGTTACTCAAAAAAACTATCTTGAGAAGGTGGTGAAAAGATTCAGCATGAATGAAGCTAAATCTACCAGCACTCCTCTTGCCCCTCATTTCAAGATGTCTTCTGCTCAGTCTCCTGAAACCAAGCAAGGAAAGGAACTCATGAAGAATACTCCTTATGCTAGTGCCATAGGCAAAGATAATGTATGCTATGGTTTGCTGCAGGCCTGACATCTCTCAAGCTGTGAGTGTCACCAGTAGATTTATGGGTAATCCAGGAAAGGACCACTGGCAGGCAGTCAAATGGGTTCTAAGGTACCTTAAGGGAACTCTAAGCACTGGTTTGATATATTGTAATAACAAGGAATCAACTCAACAAGTTCAAGGTTATGTGGATTCAGATTATGCAGGGGACCTTGATAAGAGGAGATCTCTCACTGGCTATGTCTTTACTCTGTTGCAATATCTTGTTAGTTGGAAGGCATCTACGCAACATGTTGTGGCTCTCTCTACCACGAGGCAGAGTATGTGGCTCTAAGCTGTGCGATTAAGGAGGCTCTTTGGCTCAAAGGTCTTATTTGAGCTGGGAACAAAGCGGGGATCGGAGTTGGCATTCATTGTGACAGTCATAGTGCTATACATTTGTGCAAAAATCAAATGTATCATGAAAGGACAAAGCACATCGATGTAAGGTTCCATTTCATCAGGGATATTATTGAAAAAGGAGAGATTGATGTGGTTAAGATTCACACTAAGGACAATCCTGCTCACCAAACCAGTACCTTTAAGCAAATTCAAACATTGTTTGAACTTGCTGAATATTAATGTTGACTGATGGAACGTTGGACAGATGAATCTGCACTCTTGAAGATCTCTTCAGCCAAGTCATTTTGTACCAAGGTGGAGCATTGTTGATTTTTGGTATCAAAATGCTTGGCCCAGTTTTATTTCTTCACTGGCCCACTTCAGTTCAAGCCCACTCATAACCCCCTCTCATTTCCAGCTTGCAAATTCCTTTTTCGGATATAGTTGGTTATTAGTTTGGTGATTCTGTTGAGTATAACCAACTCTGTTAGGAACTTTGGTGGGTAGCTGTGTATCGAGCTATATATATAAAGCTCTTAGGATGGGGTTTTAAAAACAAAAAAAGGAAAAAGGGGATAACAATTTTTTAGTGAACTGAATGTGTGAATATCAGTGATAAGAAAGTGAGATATACACAGAGAGAGAGTTGGTTTCTGGGGAGCTTGGAAATCTATAGATTGAGCTCTGTGATTGTACTCTTGGTGTAATACTCTGATTCATAGTGAGATCGTTAATAGTCGGATTCAGTCCCGGAGACGTAGGAGGGTTTACTCCGAACTCCGTCATCAAACTCTGGTGTTCATTCTTCCTTCTCTAATCTTTTTCGATTACTTGCATCAATGAGATTCTAATAATAACTTGTTCTTTAAATCTCTGATTTTATTATTGCGTTTCAACAAGATTCAATTCTGCATATTGCATTGGTTCTGTTGGATTTGTTCTTTGATTTTTCAGGCTAATATCAGATTCTAAACTGAATCTGGTTACAACAATATGCCTTTGCATCGGACCAGAAATGTGTGTCCTTAGCAGTAGGCTAGTAAATTGAGCCTTGAAGTTGAGCAAGTGATTGCAGCAGAATCTGTGTTTGGCATATGGCAGAATTTAAGATATAGCCTCAATCAATGCCTTATACAACATAGCAGACTCATTGTGTAGTCACTCATTAGCATACTACTACTTATGGTCACTAAAGTCCCCAATCACTCTCTTGTTCATATTCACTACCATCTTCCTCATCCTCACTCTCTTTCTATGCCACCACCATGTTCTTCTTCGTTATTAGGCAATAGGCATTCTCCATTCCTCTTCTTCACTCACAACATATATATAATCCTCCCCAGCGTAATACCCACCATCTTCAGTACTAACATTATCATCATCATCATCATCAACTATGCCTCACCATCACTTCTTGATCTGTTATTGCTGAGAATGAGTGTGTTCTTGAAACTGTTCATTGTAAATGCTCTGCTGGTGCAGGCCAGCCCTACCACATGCTGCCTAGTGCTTAGCAGGTACCATAGCTACTTTGCCTTAGCATTGAGTAAAGTGTCTACCCACTTTGTGGACATTGCTTGCACGGGTCTGCCAGTCCAAATGTGTTGGTTTTGATGTGGGGTTTAGGCATGCCTTTGTGCTTACATGATTGTGTTCCATCAATGAGACCATTCAGCTCTGTATTGATCACCTTAGTCCTAATATGCACACTGTAATGATCACAAGCAACCGTTCAAGTTTTTCAAATCCATATGGTCCCTTTTCTTTGGGGAAGGGGTTTGTTTGGCCTTTTCTGAAATTAAAAACCTGTAGTCAAGTTTGTATATTTCACCTTACCTAGTTATTTAAGATAGATATATATATGTATTTTTTTTTTAGCAAAAAAATTTCCCTTGTCTGATTATTGTAATTTCTTTTTCTAGTTATCTTGAAATGGAGAACAGAAGCAGTAACCTTCAGGTGTCAATGCTGCCTGTGCTGTATGAATTTTTTTTTTAAAGCATTGTATGATATCTAATTTTATTTTAAGCTGAGGTATGTAATGTGCCTTAACTTTCGCAGATATAAGCGTGAGATAGGCATTCATCGTGTGAGTTCAACTCACTATCCTCAAAGGCTCAAAGCAAGCTCATGTACACATCAGGTTTGACAAGAATAGTAATATTAGCATATTACCCATATTTGACTGAAAACGGAGGAAGCCACCAGCCAGTTGAAATCTCAATCTGTGCAACTTATGCTTGACATATCTGGAATGTTGTGGTCTGAGAGTTAGTGACTGTTGAAAAGTTCCTGATTAAAACAATATTTAGGACTACTTGAGCTTTATAGGATTTTATGATTTTAAAAGTGGGTTTGTGGGAGATACCAAACAATGATTCATTACCTTATCAATGAATGCAATGCATTTTTTTTTTCCCTTAGAGCTGTTGGCTCCATCAATTGAACTCTCTCTCTATATATATGCTTATATACGTTGTCCAAGTGGGGAAAGTTAAAATTGTAATTATTCAACCGCGCAATATATCTGCACAGGATTTGTTTACTACGTAAGAGTAGTTGATAACAACTTAAACATTGGTGCTCTTAGTGACGTACCCAAAAGTTGAGTAATATATGAAAGCAAGAACAAGAACAATATATTTACACAAAAAATAAATTTTTATATTTACATATAAAAATATTAATGTATATTTTTTTGGGTAAAAAATACTATTATATTATAATTAAAGTTACATTTATAATTAATCATGCAATTTTGTATTTTAAAAACGTTGAATGATTTTCTCATTATCAATACATCAATATTTCTCTCTCTATATATGTAATTAAATAATTGTTCAATAATTCATCTTTCATATGATTAAAAAACAGATTATAAAGATTTTTAATGTTTCAAATACTCAATAAATCATTTATTTTAACTACCTGTGAGGGAATTTCTCTATAAACTATAAAGATAAAAATAATAAAGTTATATATATATCCCATAACCAAATTCACGGTTAAGTAATTTTGGACCGATCAAATTCAGTTAAAATCTAATTAAATGACTCGGTTCCTCTAATTGAATTGACAGACCATTAATTTTTTTAATGAAAAAATTCAATTTTTTTACATTCAATAAATATTCTTATATATTTTATATTGTTACATGCAGATTATTGTTATGACATTATTAGATTTGACCAACTATTTAAATTAGTTGAACCTAAATTAGAAGTGTCATTATTTTACTGTTTGGTTTAATTTTAACAACATTACTATAAACATCTTACACCGCGCGTGTTCTTTAGCATTTGGCCATCAACCATCTACAATGGACCCAATAAATCAATGGAAGTTCCTATGAAGCCAAAAGAATTCAAAAGCAATCATAATTCTCAAGAAAGGCACAAACCAAGAAATGCGTATGCGTAAATCACTAGGCTGGTCTATCGCTGTATGGCTTCATTCTAATAGTTGATCCTTCTTTTCAATAGGTGCTCTTTATCTGGAATCTACTAGGTGCTTGTCTATACATCAATGATCAATATTTCGTATTGGTCTTAAGAGGTTAACCCAAACAAAAGCCAAGGGTGATGAAGCCCCCATAAGAAAAAATGGGTGAACGCCATAGGCGAGAAAGCTTAGCCAAGATGACAAGGGTAAGGCTGAGGAGTACAGCCTCGTGGAAGGAAACAAAAAAGAAAAAGAAGACCACTGATAAACATATTTTATATGCATAATTCAGCACTTTTCATTGGTCTATTCTTATGAAATTATTGTATATATGAAGTGAAAATTGCATAATTCCTCATATATTGGTTATATTGTTACAAATTAAGCAGAACACCCGAAGGACTATTCAAAGCAGTTGTTGAATCAAAATATCATGAACTTGAATGTTGATATCAGTATAGCTCAAACAGAAGAGAAATGAAGACCAAAACTCAGTGAATTTTGGGTTACATCAAATTCAGGACAAATCAGAAAATTCCTGCTCAAACCTATACTCGATTATTTGGTGATTTCTCAAGATCTAACCGTTGGATGTAGCTGAAATTTTGATATGTCATGCATGACTTCATTCTCTATGACTTTCATAGAAATGAAGATTTCCAGATTAGCACCGGAAGTGGGTCAAAATTAGGCAACAAGTTGGTGGCTGTCATTATTGATATAATCTGAGTAGTTTCGGAAAAATGGTCAGAGCTCAAGATCAAACCGTTAGATCTGGCTGAATTTTTGACATGTTCTTCATGACTGCATGTGCTACAACTTTTATGAAGAGAAGATTTCCAAATTATAACAGGAGCAATGACGAATTTGGTAATCTTCGGAGCTGAAATTTCAACCCATGTGCAAAGAGATTTGACAAAATTGTAATTGAATAGTTCTAGCCTTTGCCTATAAAAGGAAGGCATTTGCCACACTTAAGGGCATCCCATTTCTGAATCCTCTCATTGTAGTTTGAGTTAGGGGTGAAACTTTGATAAATTGTGAGATTTATACTTTGATTTCAAGGTTAGATCTTCCAATTTGTTTAAAGTAAATCCCAAAGCTCTTGTAGTTTGTATAATATAATCTTCATCTTATTCAAGTTTCTTCATCTTGATGTTTAGTTAAGGTTCTTCCAAGAGTTAGGGGTGAAGCTTTCATAAATTGTGAGATTTATACTTTGATTTCAAGGTTAGATCTTCCAATTTGTTTAAAGTAAATCCCGAAACTCTAGCCCGTTGTGTTCTTGTTAATACCAACAACCACTTTCATTTCTATCATGCTTTTCACTTGTTCTTTTGTTTCCTTTAATATAATGAGTAGCTAAATTTCTATACTAGGATTGCAATTTGAACTCACACGTAATTTGATTCGTTTATCATATCCAAGAGTAGGTTGATTATCTTGAATTGTTTATCTTACTTGTTCTTAATGCTTTTAATTAATTGGCCATTAATTAAATTGAATTGATAAACCTTAAGCAACTTGACA
This sequence comes from Styphnolobium japonicum, assembly GCA_023212625.1. Taxonomy (NCBI): domain Eukaryota; kingdom Viridiplantae; phylum Streptophyta; class Magnoliopsida; order Fabales; family Fabaceae; genus Styphnolobium; species Styphnolobium japonicum. The sequence continues at coordinate 22,043,054 of JALBWW010000014.1, forward strand.
AAGGGATTTTGGTTTTAGATCTAAGTAAGATAACATATGATCTTTGTGCGAAAGCCTTGAGTTCATATAGGATAGACATATACCTATATGACATATGTAACCATTAATGAAATCAGAACTTAATGAATTCTTGATTATTTGATAGACATAGACATATAGTTTATCATTAATTAAGGATATTTCTATTTGACCATCGAAAGAGGCTTATAGATAAGTTAAGAATTTCTAGTTAACAATTCAGATAATTAATTGATCTTAGATAGAAGTAAAATAATCAAGTAAAGTGTGAGGAATAATTGCAATCCTAGGCTTCGTTAATTTGATCATTAAATTCTTCTTCTTGTATACTTTAATTTTTAATCTTTCATATCACTTCCTCTTATTAAGTTGTTTAAATAAGATTGAGTTTTGTAAACTTTTCATAGATAGTTAAATTTAGAATTAATCCCTGTGGGTTCGACACTTTCTTACTATTATATTACTTGATTTGCGATAACGTATACTTGCGTTCTGATTTACCACATCAACCACAGAAAAGCTGAAGACCCTTGCTTTGGGAGATCGGATGTACCTTAAAATGAGCCTCTACTTCAGCATATGTAAGATATGTGAGATTTTTTTTTACGTGAGATGATGAGATATGTGCAACTATTATTTCTAAATTGCATAATCACTGTTGACCAGTGCTGCCAATGACTTGTCATTTTGTCTTGTTTTTATTTTGAGTTTAATTTTAATTTATTGTTAGTATAAATTTTTTTTATACTATCATATAATTATATGTTACTAAATTATTAAAAGAGTTTAACTATTACAACAACCCCTTAGAAAGTCTAATTCTTTTAATAATATGTTAGTACATAATTAAATGACAATATAAAGAAACTTTACACTGATAATATATTAAAATTAAATTCTATATATAAAGGTGAACGGTAACCACTACATTCTCACTAAAAAAGAAACACTTATTTAAATTACATAAGAGAAAAATAATAAAATATATTGTTTCTTTTTATTTATTTTGTTTTTTGTTATTGATATTGGTTATACAACGGCAAGTAAACACTTTCACATTTCTAAATTCCTTCCTCCTGATAACGACAAGAGTCGTTTAAATATATTTGAATAAATAAAATTTAACATTTTGAAATAGAAATGTTTCTTTTATTTAAATTGTCAAAAAGATTAAGGTGCCGTTTGGATAAGCCTATATGTAATTTATTTGAGCTTATTTATTATAATAAGCGTTTATGAAATAATTTTATTTTGTTTGGATAAACTTATTAAAACAGTTTATGAAATCCCTATAAGCTGTTTTTAGCTTATTTTTATATAAAAATAAGCTCTTACAAAAGCTAAAAATACTTTAGGTACTAGTTATTTTTATAATAATTTTTTACAAAATTAACTTTAAGGGATTAACACAATTCATAACATATCTCTCAAATTAAATGTTCAATATTTATTCCAAAGAGTTTATGAAAAACACTTCTCAAAGTGTTTATCCAAACGCTATTTAGCTCATTTTAAACAGCGCTTATAACAGTAAAATTTATTAAATAAGCTAGATTATAATAAGTACTTATATAAGTTATTTATTCAAATGAGACGTGAATATTCTAATAGGATAAATGTTCTTAAATTTATGTTAATATTATGAATCATATTTTAATAATCTTGTGGATGTATAAATGTTAAATACTTAAAAAATCTTATATATCAGGGCACTCTAGTAATTTCATTGGTACGCAAGTTGTGTTTAATCATTTTACAGAAGGCTATAAACCTAATTGAAAAGTCATTCCACCCAAACAATTGTCTCAACTTATATGCTTAGAACGGTTAGAATTTACTAAATAGTTTAAGGTAACTGCACAATTGCTTTTACAAGTATAAAAACTTTTTTTATTTTATCGAATGACAAGTTTCATTTGTAAAGAAAAGAAATAAAAAGATTTTATATATTTTCATTTAATTATTTCTTTTTCATGAACAAATAAAGTTAGCTTTGAAACAAAAACTCATTGGGTGTCACATTTTAACCTAACTAATTTTCTTAATAATCTTTCTTATTTATTCAGCATAATTTTTTTTTTTGTTTCTAGTTATGTAACATGAACAAACTCAGAATATACAACTAATATTCACATCAATTTTATTCTTTAAGTTTTTATTTTACACATGCTATTTTATTATACACAGATATCTACATATGATATATATTTAACAACTGTTTTATACATATATACATAACCCAAAAAGTCTCCTTCCATCTACATAGGAGGGTCATCATCAATGAACCCATTATGATGCGAGGGTCCTGGAGCAGAGGTTTGATGTGCTCAATGTCATTTAAGGGTTTGCACTAAAGAGACTGTATATCTCTCTTGTGGCGTGCGGGAGACAGTAACATTCCAAATATCGCCAAAAGGCATGTGTAACTTGACATAGGCATAAATGGTAAAAATGGTCACATGGTTCCCATCATAAGTTCTACGGAGAGTAATAGTGAGTTCCCCTACATAGGTAACCCTCTCCTCAGGTAACTCAACGTGCCAGATGTCCAGTCCCTCGTGGAAATTAACAATGATGAATTCGAAGAAATCATGTTGAACTATCTTTGAAATAAAATAAAATCACAAATTTCACAAAAGGGGGTGAGATTCTCACATCATCATAAATACCAATAGGATAGTATAGAAATAACATACAACATTTACACAATTTGATTCAAATTAATAGACATTTAATCCACATATAAAGTTATATTTAATCAAATAAAATGACATACCAACCTTAGTGTCCAAATTGATTATACAAGTATGACAACTGACTATGTAGTTGCACATAAATGACTCCTACTCCATGGAGCTAAACACAACAATCGGAGAGAGTAATTGGGAGTACATGTTCCGTACCAGTCAGCCAACAAATTCTAACAATTCATTTGCGCAATACGGCTCACGTGAACACTCTCCATCAATCGTAAATGAACCAGTATATAGTCGAGATCATCGGTGTTTTGCAATCATAATACCGCGGCACAGTTGTCGCAACCGTCCCCGAGGGGTAAATTCAAAACAAAGTTGCGAAATTAAGCTACTTCACAAAAAATGGTTTAAAGAGAAGTGATATGAAGTGGGAGTCGCCACCAATCGATTTTTCCATTAAAAATAGAATTGGGCGATTGGACACCTACAGAACAAATTTGCGTACCAGAGTTTGAGTTCGGGGGTTTGGTTACGGGTAGGGAAGGTATTAGCACCCTACACCGTCTGTTCCAAGAACGGTTACCTATTTAATCTAAGGTTATCTGCTAAATTAAATGCATTGGTCACTTATTATTTGGCAAAAATATTATTATTTTTGTTATTATTATTATTATTATTATTATTATTATTATTTATGTCCCATTTTGTCGGGCATGTTATCAAAGGTGATAAATGACCGTGGCAGGGAATGGGTGGCTCAGAAGCTATTATTGGGGAACAAATTATAAACCCGCAACTTATCAAGAGTGAATATAATGAATTAAAAAATTTTATTTTTGAGAAAATGTATATTTTCGAATAAAAAGATTATTGAAAGTAGATTTCATAAAGAAAAATATTTTTGATTTCACAATGAAAAATCCTTTTGATTTCATAAAAAAACATTTTTAAATGATTTTTGCAAAATGTTATTATTTTATTTATTTTTAATTCACTATTGTCACCAAGTGCGGGCTATGTGAATTCGTTCCCAGTTATTTTGAATTATTTTTATTAATTTTGGAAAATATTTTATTTTTTTTATTTTTTTTTATTATTTTGAGGATCAGACCCCGCCAGCGCTCCCTGCAAAATCTGATATAAATGCCTCAAGAATACCGGGAAGAGTTTAGTTGATCAGACTCCCGATCCTCTCCCAATTTCCGTCATTGGCTACTATTAATTATAACGTGAAAGGTTAATATTTAAACATACAATAAAATCAAGTGAAATATGACTTTTATTGAATGCGATAAAATTAATAGTGGAATATGATTTTTTTATTGGAGATTATTTATAGTCCCCCCAGTGCTCCCGACAAAACTATAAATATTCTTCTCACCTCAAGAAAATTAAAATGTTACCGCTGTCGCAGTTAATTTTAAATATCCCATCGTTGGAACCTTATTCCACAAATTAATTTTGACATGAATAAGATGTTAGGAGTTAGTAAAGATTAGCCATGACATAAGATTTTGTGAGAAATTATTTATAGTCCCGTCAGCGCTCCCGGCAAAATTATAAAAAATTTCTTTACCTCAAGGAAAATTTAAAAAATATGTTGCCATCGCAACATATTTTAATCATCCCATCATTAAAATCTTAAGTCATAGTTAATGATACAATAAAAGATCAATAATTGCAAAAAAGAATTTTCTCTTTTTTAGAATGTCAATGTCGTACATAATTATAATTAACAATGGCAATGTATACTAAAAAAATAAAGTAACTTGGAAATAATAAACCGAAATAAAATAATAGGACGTTTATATACCAAATATCCCTGTAGCAATATATCCTCTTATTATTATAGCTTGGAACCTCTATCTTTATAAGCAAAAAGCAAAACTTCATGCCCGTTCATTCATCTTTTTTTCTTTCTTTTTCCACGTGACACATCCCTCCCTTTGCATTCATTTTTTATTTTATTCTTAGTATCTTGCTTTTATCAATCTGTACGACATCTTCCCTTTTTTTTTATTTCCTTTTGTTTGTTAAAGTGAGCTCTAAATCAATGCAGGCAATCTCATTGGGAGATAAAACATGGATGATGAAAGCGGGTCACACACAGAGGAAACAATGAAAATATTTGAGTAAAGGGAAAGAAGCCTACACAGTGAATGGCAAACATCTAAGGGAGCAAATCATTCGTGCTTCAACCCCTAAAGCAACACATGGCAATACAGCATACCAGATATCAAATATTAACTAAGAAAACTTGGTACTAACAGAGAAATCAAACATGCCACAACAATCGTAAATTGTTCAAATCACTAAATAAACACACCCACATGAACATTTTGATCTAGGCATGTTATCAAACCTGTCTAGGTATATACTAGAGCAAGAAGCATTAACCAATATCAGAACTAGCACATATGTCAAGGCAACAAGAAGAAAGCGACATTAGGATCAAATTTAAAAGATCAAATGATACATTGAGATATACCCATTGACAAGTCAAAATACCCCTCAAGATTTCTTTTCAAAGATCTACCACATACCCAAAATACACAGTAGACATGCTACTCAAAAACACATACCCTTATATCCTTTCTCAAGCATTCCCATAATTAACATAGAGCAAGATATTAACTTTCAAATGATTCATTAAAAGAAAAATCATGCAAATTACCCATGTTTAGCAAAGGGATATAAAAATAACTTGAACCCCCATGACTCAATTCAATCCTAGTGTAGAAAAACAGTCCCCGTAATTATCAATAATCATAAAAATAGAGGGACAAGGTAAAACAGTAAAGTGCTCTATTTCTAGAATCACTAAAACATGCCTGCATCCACCAAATAACATTTTACCGTACCCCAAAAGAAAATACCAGCGAGCTTCCAATAGGACACAAACAAACAGCCTAGACATGGTAACTAAACCCTCCCATCAACCCAAAATTCTTACATTACCAAAATGATTCACCACATTTCCTAACACTCCAACTTATTTTCCAAGCAAAGGATACCATCCCTCTAGTTCACCCCATTCCAATAAACAGAAACGAAGCCAGTGATTAAGAATACAGAGCAGGGTATCTAAGAGAAAAAGATTATAAGAAAATAACTAAGTCAGGCTCAAAGTTTCTTAGATAACATCAATCCTAGGTACTAACAGCAGCAAAAAGAACTTAAATGGTTTCTTTTCTTTTTGGTGAGTGATATCAAACATCTCAAACTCCAAACCAAAGGCAGAATAATAAAGACAGGTTCAATCAAAAGAAAACATGAACACATAGAAATCCCAGACCTCAGAACCAGATTATCAAGCCACCAAAAAAGAAGAGAATTCATTGAAGTGCAGGCATAATTATTTAAACGAAACTACAAGGCACCCTTAAACTTCAAGAAGAGTGGATCCACATTATATCATGAGTCTTTAAACTAAGTAACAAGATAGCAGTATGCACATTTTTCATGACCCAAAACATGAAAATACAGAATTGCACCATACCAGATTAGCTAGGAATAAATAGACACATGTATTTCAAGTGTGGTTATGAAACAGAACAGTACCAAGTCTTTGTCAAATGTAAGCACATGTATCCAGAGCAAAAGTATGAATCAGAACATCATGAATTGGATCAAAATAACATGAATCGATATCAGATGTAAACTAAAAATCCAATTGATAATTTATACAAATTTCTAGTCTGAGTACCCAAAAGAAAACTAAAGCTCAAGGGGTTACCCACAAGTCCTTTGCTGAGGGAGCTTGTTGTGTATTGTCACTTGGGTCTTGATCTGCTCTCACAGACCTTCTTGCTATCTTTCCCTCTCTGCTCACTTCTTCGAATAGTGGGAACTCAAAAACAACACAAAAAATAATTCACCCAGAAGGCCCCCTAATACCAGAAACCAAAAATTCCCCTATTACAGAATCAATAGCTCCTATTTATACCAATGTCGAATCAAAAACGACAAAAACAGAAAAAGAAAAATAAATAAAAAAGAAAAAACCTCCTGCTCCTTCATCCGTCCACGACGTGCGGTGATGGTGTGTCCTTGTGGTACGAAACCGACAAAAAAGCAGCAACCAAGGGGCAACAGCGTGAGACACGGCTTTGGCGCAATGGGTGGTCCCCTTCCTCCTATGGCGGCGCAGCAGAGGAAAAGGGACGGGCTTGGCACAGTACCTTGTCAGCGCAGCAGAGGGACGATAGGAAGGTGCTGGTGCGCAGACGTGGCTGGGTAGTGCAGCAGGTGAGGCGGTTGGGCGGATGAGCTAGTGTGGTGCGTGTGTGTCTTTGGCTGTGTAGAAGAGTGGGTGAGCTGGCGTTGTGTGTGCTGAAGTGGGGAACACTAAGGCATCAGGGTAGGGAGAAAGGGAAAGGAAATGAAAAGGGAATGGGTCGGGTTGGCCGATGGGTAGGAAAATGGGTTTGGGGTATTTTTTATTTTTATTTTTTTTGGGCCTGGGTTTGGATTTCCTTTTTTTTTATTTTATATTTTTTTTGGTATTTCTGTATTATTTTTTTATTATTTATATTTTTTATTTTGTAATTTTACATTTTTTTGTATTTTTATATTTTTTATATTTTTTGTATTTTGTAATTAAATAATTAGCTAATTAATTAGATTTTTTTTTAAGTAGCCCGGACAAAATACGGTGTTCACAACAGTCCCAGCCGGCCACTTGTGGAGTTTTCGAACCCTTGACAACTCCAAGATCATTGAAGATCTTCACTCGGCCATCGCACCAGTACTATGGTGTAAGCTCAATCTCCTAGGCTCCAAGCCTTATAACATCAAGTCTCATACAGACTATATATATATATATATATATTCCCAGAACATATATACAATCCCCTTGAGAGTAAACTACCATTTTTTTCATAGCGTCAACTGTCATATCCAGGGTCCACTCTACGTTGGCTTGATAGTAGTACCGCTATTTCTCAATTATATGGTGCTACAAAATAATTTTTAAAATCGCGTAAAGCTTTTTCCGTAAAAATTCAATCGGGTAAGGTATAAAATTTGTTTTTCAGTTGCGTAAAGTGTTTTCTGTAAATTTTCAACTGCGTAGAGTATTTTTCACAAAAACTAATTTATTTCATACTAAATAAAATATTTTCAAGTTTATTTTCACTTTCTCACAATAAAAATAAGTAAAAATAAATATTTAACTTTAAAGTAAATTCTCCAAATTTCTTTCCATATTCAAAGTATTAATTAAAATGATAAATATTAATAAAACTATTTATCCTCATATTTTTGAAAATCCAAGAATAAAATAAATTCTATATAAAATAATTCTTTTTCTATAACCAATATATTTAATTAAAGTTCTAAATATCTCTAAAATCATTCATCCTTAAATTTCGAAAATACTAATATAAATTCTAATAAATTTACATTCTAATAAATTCACATATCCAACCAAATATATGCTAGTTCTAGACATGTTTATTCACCATACTTCTTCCATCACAAATTCATACTATTTTCAAGGAAATTATATAATACAATACTTAAACAGAGTAAGGAAACAAGTATCAAATATAATATGAGCATAAATCTCAACCATAAAACACGGTTTATTAACATATCAAAATTCTATTTTATATCATAATATTAGTTGATAGAGAAAACTCTCACTTAGCTTAGTTCTCAATTCAAGATCCTTGAACAAGCACTTAGCTTCTTGACCTACCAACACAAAGTCACAAAGAAAATAAACACATATCATTTCAAGCACTAAAATATATATGAAGATGATTATGGACTAATCCAATGATCTAAAATCTTGAAATATAAATTTAAAAGTGAAAGGGAAGAATTTTTACCTTAGGATTCTTCAACTTCTAAGCTTTTTCTTGAAAAACTTTCAACTAGAAAGTCACTCAAAATCACATTAAGACACTAGAACTAGGTTTGAAAACTTAACAAAGGTTTGGAAAAGAAAATACAAGGCTTCGCCGTGGGTCTTTGGGAGCTTGGCCGTGAGCTTATAGAGAGAAAGAAGAAAGGATTTTGGTGTGAGTGATATGAATGAACCAATGTGGTATTTATAGATGAAATTTAAAATGAAATGAGAATTAAAATTGGAGATATTTTTCGCTAGCTTGGCCGACTTCTTTATGCAAGGTGATGGTGATCATCTTTGCTTTCTTGATCCATTTAATGCCATGGTGATTCGCCTAGGTGATTCACTATGGTAATAAATTCTTACCATGACTCACCTCTTGGAGTCACCAAGACCATTTATGACATAAAATATTTTTATCAGTAACTATTATTGAATGGACAAATATTAGTATCTATTGTCTAATGGACAATAATATGTATCTAAAATCACTTAGAGATTTTATTAACTCATAAAATCCTTAAAAATAGAAAATGATCAAATCTATTGACGGATTTGAAATATGAACTTCCATTTATTTTTAAAAATTCCCCAAAGGTATTCCAGATTAAAAATAAAAATTATTTATTTTATTTTCCGGAATGGTTTAGAATCAACTTATAAGGTTAAGTTTAGTTAAACTTTGATTTAATTGTACTCACAGAAATTCTTAAAAATCATTTATCACAAAAATTTAAGAAAACAACATATATTGTATAAGTCGAAATTTTAGGGTATTACAAAATTAAAAGAACAGACAGACCTTAACAAATTAAAAGAATGTGCATGGATTAGATCCTATAAATAATTTATGTTCTAATCTCCTAATCATTTTATTGGAGAGCTATAAATCTAGCTAATTGAAAATTCATTCCACCCCAAACAATTAATTGTCTCAACATGTTTAGAAAGAGTTAAAAACTACATAAATAATTTAACGGTAATTGCATTAATTTGACCCCAACCAATTATACCCTCATTTCAATTGACAACTTAACAACTTATGTTTCATTTGTAAATAAAAGAAATAAAATACTTTATGCATTTTCTAATTATCTCCTTTAATGGACAACTAAAATTAATTTAAAACAAAAATTCCTTTTGAAATAGATTTTGTTGAGATTAAAAGAACGTAGAGAGACCTTCAAGAATGTCCAAAGGACATGGGTTAGATCCTATAAACGAGTTAAGTTCTAATTTTCTAATTCAAAACATGTTTCTGCCATACCCGGTCTCAAGAGGAAGACAGAAACTTAATACAATTAAGTGACATAGGAGAAATGATAAATTTGACGGTACCAATGCTTGTCTTTGTGTTACTGCAGTTGGTGTATGCACAAGTTAAAGTTTCTTATAAACATCCTGCACAATTTTCCTCTTCTTTCATGTCTTTAGAGGTTGATGCTAACAAAAGAGAAGAATCTCTATCGAAGAAAGTTGAGGAAATACTTAATTTTGTCAAATCCAGAATCGAAAGAGATATGTCAAAAGGTGCATCTGGTATTTGTAGTGATGAGTGCTGGGATCACCACAAAAGCCCTGTTATGTTTGCGGATTGTTACGTGGCGTGTCAGCAAAAATTGAAAAACATCGTAGGAGAAATGCGTAAAAAAGTCTTTGAGAAAAGTGAAAAACGAGTCCTTGAGAAATCGGAGAAGTCTTTGTGGGAGAAAGTTGAAGAAACAATTCATTTTTGCCAATCAAAAATTCAGAGATTTATGTCAATCCATTTAAATGGTGTTTGCAGTGATGAATGCCATGATCGTCGCAATAGTGCTGCAATGTTCAAGGATTGTCTCGATGTGTGTATGAAAGAAGTACAAAGAATCATTAAAAAATAAAACAAATGAGACATTGAGAGTTGAAACTTGTGATATTTCATCAGGAACTAAATGGATGATTACAAAAACTATGTTGTTCTTGATTTTCTTCTCGTTTTATTGTAAGTTACATAAACTACGGTCTCGATTGTCTCTATATATATTTGATGTTCTTCTCGTGTTATTTGTATTGTAAGTTACATAAACTATGGTCATGTCTAGATTTCATGATTGTCTTTCTATTTTGAGTTGTTAATAGTATATTATTGATAGGAAATGATGTATAAAAATCGTTAACTTCACGCTTCAAGTGACAATGAATGGCACAACTTCATAATGGTCTCAGTTGCACAAGCAAGAGGAAGAAGTAAATTTCTTTATATATATATATATATATATATATATAGAAGAAGTAGAGAGAGAAGTTCACAAGAGTAGGGACTGTCATTGAGTTCACATCAAGGGTAGCTAGGGATTGTTATTTCAAAACTTTATAAAAGATAATTTATCCAAAAAAAAGAAAGAATGTTTTTTGCAGTCTCAATTTCTCTCATTTACAGAAGTATTTTTGGAAGTAAAAAAAAATTGGTTTATAAAAAAATTCCAAAATGTACTTTTTTATATAGTTATTCATAGTTCTTTTAAAATCAAGTTCATCCAAACACACATTTTACTTTTTAGAAATATTTTTTTTAATAAAAAGATCACTTATTTATGGAAAAAAACAAATTCAAACGCACCTTCTTGAGTCATCACATTAGTGGTAGCACACTGCATAATCAAATATTAGTGAAAGCTTCATAGATCTTACTGGAGAGAATGGTTCAACAGATCAGCGTAAATAAATGGAAGTATAATCTACAATTATGTTCAAACAAACATATATTCATAGTATGTACTAAGTTTAACATGAAGTTTAGAGTACTAAATTTCACAGATGTCTTACATTCACAAATGTAAAAACTATAAAGGTGATGCCCAAGGTTGTCAAACTCGCGAGTTTACCTAAACTCGTGGAGCCTTGGTAAACTCGAATCGTAAACTCGTAAGAGTTTACCTACTTAAAAAATAATATTAAAAAATAATATCATAGTACCAAAATATAATAAAATAACATATGCATAATCAACATTCAACATTCTAACTCCATAATAAATAAATAAAAAGTAACAAAGTATGATAGTAAAAATTAAAGCCATACATAAATCAGCAAATCATAAGGGGCACCAACATTTCAGACATGCTGGAATGACATGAAAAAAAAAAAGCTGAATTATTCACCAACAAGCTTAGGTAACAGATATGTACCCACGCACCCACAACATAATGGAGCTTGCAACGTGCACCCACAAAACACACGAGTTCAAAATAGAGACGTATAACAGGAACCCACAACCATGACATGACTAATAGAGACACAATAAAATGGCGGGACTTGCACAACAGACACCCACCCAGAAAGTTAAGAGACGCAACTGACCAAGACACGTGTGGAGCAAATCGACAGTGAGAGGAGTAGTGGCGAGATGAGCAGCTCACCAATGACGCAATTCGACCTTCAACGAGACGAGCAGAGCAGAGGTTCTAGTGTTGAGAACTTAGGATGCGATGGAGCATCTTCTACGTGGCTGAAACGGTGAGTTTTGAAAATTGAAACGCCACCGTTTTGGCATTTTTTGACTCAAATCAGCACAATGGTCCAAATTCAGTGAACTCGGTCTTGAACTCGCGAGTTTATCCGAGTTCACCCGAGTTTACCGAGTTCACCCGAATTTACCAAGGTCCGAGTTGGAAGGCGAGTTGGCTCGATTTGGTGCCTAAACTCGTAAACTCGGACGAGTTCACGAGTTAACTCGCGATTTTAACAACCATGGTGATGCCATCTTAGTTGGCCCCGCTTAATCTTTTTCCCTTTAAATTTACAAATACAACTATACGGTTGTAAATGTAAAAGTTGTGTAAGTAACATCATTCAAATGTTTTAAGCCAGGGATATCGTAACTGAGATAAAGTCTCCTGTACAATGGTACAAAGTTATGAATGCAGGAATGTTCCTCTCTCCACACGAGATGCATGTGGAAACCGATTAAGCAACAGTTATTTGCTGTTTTGCACTGGGATCTGCAGGGGAAAGCGCAGGGGTATATCTTGGCTGGCTATGGCTTTTGCAACTGTTACTCTTCCTTTGGTGAGACTACCTGAAATTTGAACATATTTGAACCTTCCATGATATTGTACCCTGGGGCCTCTAGCAGGACCAAGTCCTTAGATTTATTAATTGTTTGTATTATATCCACTAGGTACTGCTAAATTTGGTACATTCATTTTCTAGGAACCTCAGCACCCTTCAGTTGCTCTTACCTCATTGCACGTGGGAGTGGCTCTACCCAGCTTTTTCCCCTTGGCTTTGACCTCACTGATATTTGAGTTGGCTTCTGGTACCATTTGGTTCTTGTTTAACATTTAGCAGTCACCAAATCCAATTAAAAAACTCATAATGCATGGACAGCAACTGACAGAAACTATTAATCAAATGGAACACTGTGGTGGGCTCCTGGAACCGAGGTATACAAAACACGTTATTTCCTTATCATTTATGTTTTGTTTTTCTAATCAATTGAATAAAGCTAAACTAATGGTATAGTTTAGCGGTATAGTAGCAGCTTCTACTTCAAAATGTTTTGGACCCGGCATCGTGTCTCTGGTTTTCAGGACACTAAAATAAATACAAGCTACAGATTCCAGCATGTCATTAACGGTTTCTTGATTCAAATTATATGCACGTAGATATTGTTATGGCGTGTATCTGCAAACATGCATGTATTCCTGAATCATATAAGGGACAATCTCCTTTTAGTGAACCAACCCTATTATTCCCTTGATGCATGAATATAGGTATGCATGATATGGCTTGCAATTAGAAGGACTGATATTACATTTGACTGTGATTTTCTTTTGTGCATGCCTTTGGAATATTTAGATTTGGGTTAGCCTACTAATATTTCTTGGCCTTCAATTGGAAACCATCTTACAAAAAATTAATGATTTTACTCTGTAACTAGACTATAATCTTACTGACAAGGAATGAAATATAGATTATAATAATCTTAGTTATGTTGCTACTCTTTTCTTTCTCTCTTTGGTCCATCATTTTGATCCCTTTTCAGTTTTGTGGTAGGATTGATTTCGAAAAATCCCTTTGAAGAAGCTCAGATACCAAAAGATTCTAAGCTCCTCAGTGAATTAGAGTTACCTAAAATAGGTATTATGTACTACTAGACTATATACTGTTTTGCTAAATGATATAAGGCAATGCAGGCACAGCTTTATTTTGCTAAATCGCTAGTATAATTTATTGACTTGAGAATTAAATTCAACAGTAGAATAATAAAAAAACAATATCTGGTTTTCTCAGCAACGACATGAATGTGGATTGAAAGATTGTTTATTTGAAGCAATTATCGATTGTCCTTCGAATTTGATTAGCAAATCACATCTATTTTCCCTGTAAACGTGAAACGTGACATGTTAATGACAACGATCCAAACAAGGATAGTCCTCCGTTCCTATGTCTACCATTTACTTTACATTTTCAAAAGTTTATCTATTCCTTTAGACATGCCCATTTCTCAAATATGTAAATTCTGAAATGTAAAAGCGATTCAACATTCACCATATATTCCTTCATGTTCTAAACTGTTTTTTTGAGCCCCTAACATCTTCCTATGCAATCAGGCAAACAGCAAAGTTTTGCATTGCTAGCTTTTAAACCTGATCTAGTCTATTGAAAATACAAAGGGAAAAGATATTTTGTTTACCAACAGTAGTCTGCATGAAATGAATTTTCCATGCTACTGCAGGCTGTGGACTTTTCCATCTTCATTCTTCACACGTTGTGGGAACAGAAGGGGTAATTTTCAGTTTCACTACTCAGGCTCTTTCATTGTAAATTAAGCAACCTCTGATCATCTTCCCATTGTAAATTTGCATCACAACTCTGCATGTAAACATCAGTGAGATCTTGTTCCCTTGGTTGTTTCTTAGTTGTATTTCTGATTTTCTAATGTCTGCACGTGTATCTTCATTAGGTTCTCCTATATCTCAAACAACTCTTATGATCTGTTTGGTTCAAAGGAGGGGAGAGGTATGGAAGGGAGGGATTTTAATTTTGTGTGTGTTTGGTTAGAGGAGGAGAGCGGAAGGATTTTAATGGATGGAAAGTATAAATTTAATTTTTTACACAATTATAACATTTAATGTAACATTTAATTTAAAGATATTTTAGTTCATTTTTAAACATATATTCTCTTCCCTCCAAATTCCTCACTTTTGGAGAGGAGCTAAAATTGACTTAGGAGAGATTTTGCTCCTCTCCCCTAAAAAAGATTGAACTAAATACAGAAAATTTAAAATAACCTTCCCCCTCCTCTCCCCTCCCCTCCATTTCCTTCCAACCAAACACTATTAAAAAAAAAACAACAAATTGAACTAAACTATAAAAATTGAATTAAATTATTTATCAAATCCAACAGTTGGAAATTTCCATCAAATTAGGGTTTAAAATTACAGTCTTCAACCACAAATGTGGTCGCAATATTATGGTTTTTGAGGTCTCTACAACTGTAATTGCAACTGCATTAGCCGCATTTTCTCGTAATTTGTACAATCGCAACGTAATCACAACCGCAATTTAAAATATTGCATCAAACCACACTGTAGGATGTCATTACATAATGCAGAAGCTTATACAGCCAACCCCAAAACCACCTTCTTCCATAGCTAGAAGAACAGCATATTCAGAAACAGATAACCCGAAACTCCAAAGCAATGGCTCAGTTTCTTTTCCTGTGCTTGCTCTTAGCAAATGCTTTTCTGGGTCTAGCCATGACCACAAACAAACCCCAAATCTTGGTCCAATCTATTTCATCACCATCTTCAAATCCACCTGCTGAAAGTCCATCTAATGACCAAAGAACATACACAGCCGAGCCCCCTATACTGAGGAAACTTGGTAAGCACAAACATAAGCAGGTCCACTCCTGTGGCACCCCAAGTCCTAGCCCGTTTAGAGCACCTCCAAGTGAAAAGAAGCTGCATTCTAGTACTGAAGGAAGCATTCCTAGTCTCAGAGAACTTCTGCTGAGCCACATAATGAAGAAGTTTTGGGTTCTCAGGGGAAGGAACACATTTTAAAGTAGCATCACCACTCATTTGATTGACAAGTCCATAGCTGGTGGAAGAATCATTCTTGGAGTGCTAGCCACCACCTTCTTGGTGGCAGTTTTCTGTTATATGAGAGCTACTGGAAGGCACAAGGTAGATGCTACTGCCTAGTGCCTAGCATCTTTTCTTCTTTTTTTGATTGCTTGTATCATATACATACATAGTGCAAAGGAAAATAGGAATTAGATTATGATTTGAGCTATATTAGTTCAGATAAAAATGAGGAACTCTTTGAACAATTATACCCTTCTGATTTCAACTACTCAGAGAAAGCCTTTCTGTTATTCCAATAATCCTAACACTCAAAAAGTGTCAAACTTGATCATGATTCGTTTGAATTAATTTGAATTAAATACAATTTAATGAAAACAAAATTAGATGGTTGGCATTTCTTTTTTGTATAACGTAGCATTAATCAATTTTATTATTCTTATACCAAAACTTGCAGCGTGGCGCATAGTTGTAAACTTCTAGTATGATCATGTTATTTGTATCAAATTTCCTATCAAATTATGGACTTGTTATGGCCTCCATATTAGCCCATAAATTAATATTCTTTTTTTTTTTACCCATGGCCCAAAGCTATCTGGAGAGTCCAGACCCAAAACAAATACTTAAAAAAGAATGTGCTTTCTTTCTACACAAGACAGCTGGTTATAAAAAAATGAAAAACAACAAAACTATATTAAATATCTATTTTGTTCTTCTGAAAGATTAGATATATATTAATTTTTTAATATTATATTTTTATCATTAAATTAATTTTAAAAAGATGAAACTGATATAATCAATTATTATTAAAACACCGCGAAGCATCATCTGGTTTCTTCTTCTTCCTTTTCGCAAACTCCTCTCACCAAAAACGACACCGTTGTTGATTGCCGAAACGCTAAACGACGATGGCGAGTGACAAGTCGGTGATGGCGGTGATCAGGGCGGCGAGGCCAACCTTCCGCAACCAAAACGACAAAATAGTCTTTGCCGTTCACTCCTCCTTCCTCGCCTATGGCTACATCCTCACCGCCACCGGTACCCAAGCCCTCTCCGAAACCGCGCTTTCCAACCCCTCCAATGGTTAATCGCTGTTTCCTTTCCCTTTTGCTTTTTCTTTTTCTTTTTTTCAATTTTTCGCTGAATTTTTGGATGTTTTTATGTGCTGCGCTTGAAGACGAGGTCTCTGTTGATCGATGGAACGAGCTAGACGATGAGTACGCGTTTGTTTACGCCAACCCAGAAAGGGATTCGAAGAAAGTGCTGGTCAAGTGCCTCGTCATGAACGAGAAATTGCTCGTTGATGCTTTGTCTCAAGGGTCTTCGGAGCCTCTGCATCTTGAGATCAAGTAAATGATTTATTTTTATTTTTATTTATTTTTGAAAAATTTTGTGTTTTTAGATGTTCTGTGTTGAAAAGTTTGAATTTTTGCATCTGGGTTTTCTTTGTTGGGTTGAAAAGTTTGAATTTTTGCAACTGGGTTTTTTTTTTTTGTGTTGAATTGTGGTGCTGATTAGAAAATGGGGTTATGGGGTTTTGGGTTTTTATTTTTTATTTTTTTTATTTTTATGTGCAGTGTTGGGGACTATGCTGGAGAGAATGGGAGCAGCAATTATTCTCACCAGTTCAAGAATTTGGAGAAGCTCGTGAAGAGACTAGATGAGGTTATCTTGTCTAAATTAGATGGTTCTGGTTCAGCCAAGGCTAGCTCGTCCAGTAATCCTCGAAGGTAGATTTGGATTTTGTACCTCGGTGTCCTTTTCAATGTAATCTGGGAATGCAAACCTTATATGACTCTTTTCAGAGTAAATGCTTCAAATTTTGTGAATTGGGTTAATATAGAAAAATGATTTCACATCATTTTTTTTGTAGATGGTATTTGTTACTTGTACTATAGAGAGATGAGCAAAGGATCTATATTCATGCATTTTGCTGTTTGGTTCATATTATGTGTATAAGTATTAGGATTTTTCTTATTTCTGTGCATGTCTTAAGTAGTATCATGTGTATGATATCCGTTTCATTGTGAGATCATATATAATATTGGCTTTCCACTTTAAAGAATTTGATTCTGGTGCCTAAAGACTATCTGTTTCATTCATTCTTAATTGGTTCTTAGTTCACCAGTATGGTTAAATTCTGAGAAATGGGATTGATTTAATGGCATTATTTGTGATTAAGCAAACATATTCACATATCACTTAAGCTGTAATTACATCAGCTCAGCTGTACCTATATGTCTTTGTTTAGAAATAGCCAAGCTCAAGTATAATGTTAGTATGCAGGATAATCAAATGATTGATTGCTTATAGTGCTGCTGTTGAAGGCAAAGGCTGAGTTGGCATCTCCTAGATAATCCATTTAGAAACTGCAATTGCAAAAGCATTCTTAAGTTAGCTGCTTTTCTGTTAGCATATGCTCTGACCACCTAGACCCTGAATATGTTTTTTTTCAAAAACAACAAAAAAGAAAAGAAAAATTATGCACATGCCATGATAAGAATGTCATATGAGAAAATTTGGCGCTTACATTTGTTTTTAATTTTTGGGTCCTTGTGTTGAACCACCGCCTGTATATGAAGGTTTTGTACCATAAGTTTTTATGACCTGGGACCCTCTTTACAAATTGTTTCGTTGTTCTCTTTACAGCTCAGAAACAAGTGGTAGAACAAGGCAAGAGATATACGAGCCTGTTGGATTTGGTGAACCTGCTGGTTCTCCAAATCATCCTGCAGGGTAAGAGTTCCCTATTGCTATTTTGGTTTCAATTAAATTTGTTGAACACATTGTGACACTGCTCAGTGGACTGATTGGAAATTCTGGGATTTTACATTCCCTTACTGTTACTGTTACCAATTGTTGTTTTGTACTAAGGTTCACTGATCTAAATATTAGGGTGTTACATAGTTAATACTTAATGGTCCATGCTTGGAAATTATGAATATAGTCTGTGTGCGTGTGTTGCGGGGTTGGGGTAGGGTTGGTGTTGATGGATAGGACGGTTTCTTTGTTGTAAATTGTGAATTTTGAGTAATGAGCATCCTTTTTGTGGCTAATGTAACTGGTCTTTGGCAAATGGTGAATTCCACTATTTCTAGCCACCTTGTAGAAACGAGAAAGGAATAATGTACTGTTACTTAAACTCTGAGCATGTGTCTACTTTTGGATCTGTATGGTCTTCATCAAAACAGTTTTGGCTGATGCTCCTTTTAAGTGATGTACTTATTGGCTTTAATGGAGCAATCAGTTGCCTGTATGCTATGCTTTCTTTATTATCCCTCTTTTTCTTTTTAATTTTCCCTGCTTGCATGTAAGTGCTTTTTGCTTTCATATTAATTAATTTAGTTTTAATATTTTGGCTTTTCTTTACAGAATTATATTCCCTCCAGTTCCCATTGGTGGTACTGGTAGTGATCTTTTTCCTGGGCCTGTTGCTGGAGTGTATCCTACAAGGTATATTTTTCCCTGTATTACTTCTTTAGTCTCTTCCACAATTGTTAGCTCCCTGTTTTAACAATCCTTTCCTCACTGGATTTCAGGGGTGATCATGGCATTGGTGGGGGTATGCTTGTAGGTATGTACAACATGTTCCAATTTAGTTACAAGTAAGCATGTATTATTTTCACTGAACCAAAATTGTTGATGCTGAGTTCACAACTTGGAAGCAGGGCCTAATGACCCCCGTTGGTTTGGTGGTATTGGTGGAGAACCTGCTTTTCCTGGAGGACAGCCGTAAGTTGTTTGCATCTCTTTCTTTTCACTATTGCTCTCCAACTGATACCTGTGGCTTATTTTTAAGCTTATACCTGTGGTTGCATCTATCTAAATAGGGGTGTTCCTCCGGGTGCTCGATTTGATCCCTATGGTCCTCCTGGTGTTCCTGGTTTTGAGCCAAACAGGTTTGCAAGGTATGGTGGAATACATCATATATAGCAGCAATGATGTCATTTATATGTTTAACCCTTCAAATGGTTCAAGGAAAATACGTTTATTATCTTTCTTTTTTTCCTTTCCTTCTTTCTCTTTCTCTTTTTATTCGTATCTTTATTAACACAGGATGTTGAAAGTGAAACAAGGAGTTATTAAATATAACATCAAATAAACAAACTTTGTTTTTGGTCTTGCAGGAATCCCCGGAGGCCAGGGAATGACACTCATCCAGATTTGCAACATTTTAGGAGAGATGCTGATTCAGATTTCATATAGTTGTAGTAATATCACCTTTCTTCACCTTTCTTTCCTTTTTCTTCATATTTCTTTTTTCGTCTTCCTGTTTGGCCAATATCCCTTTTCTGTTGAGAAAGCTGCTCAGTTATACTGTTGTGTGCTAGTTATTATGTGCACCGTAGAGAAGTGGATTTGGATCACTTAAATATCCTTAAGAAGTTCACAGTAAACTTAGAAGTGAAATATACCAAAATCCCCTGCACAAGGAGGGATTTTGTGTTCCCCTTGCTGAGGGTTTTTTGTCTCTTATCTTAAATATAATGTGTCAATTTCCCAAGAAAATTTGAGGGGATACTGGTTCCATTGAGAAGTTCTCTCTCCTTATCTTCTTTTGGTGTTATCATTGTATTATAATTCAAGGGCTGGGAGATATGTTAATAGGGTGGTTGTAAATTAGTGTGATAATGCAAGGATTTGATTATAAATTTCTTATTTTATACGGTTTTTATTTATTTATTATTTCTTGTTTGTCTTGTCTTTGTGGCTCCTCTCCTTGGAGGGGCTTCAACCATGTTGCCACAATAATATTCGCCTAGAGGAAGCTCCTACGATATAAAGAAAATGAATTTTTAAATTTTGAATAAATAAAAATTACTTTTAAAATTGCAAAAAATTATTTTAAAAAGATTTTCAAGAGTATGAAGAGTGTCTACGTAATGGCCAATGGGATTGTTGTCAAGTTAAAGCGATGGATTTTTTTATTAAAGTGGAAGGTAAGCCATAGTTACTAGATTGCAGTTTTAAGAGTCTTGAGGTCATAATTTTAGGAAATAACGTGAGAATACGTACTTTATTAATTCTCTTGTTTTTATATTAAACTTTATTTACTAAAAAGACATTAAATACTAAAATCAAGTTTTCTCACTATATGTCACTATAGATGAGATGTCACTTTTCACTTTTCACAATTGAGGCATAAGGTTTTGCATTTTTTTCTGGTATTGTCTTTAAGCGATGTCTGGTTCATCTTGTGTTGACCTTGACTAATATGCCTCCACGTTAAGTTAGATAATCAAATCTCACTGAATTAAGCTTAATTGCATATGCTCAAACAGAGAAAAAAAGAAAAGAAAAAGTAAAACAACGACTTAGTAGTAGTAGTAGTAGTTTACTAGTAGGAAGTTGAAAGCGAGAGTGGAAAGTAAGATGAAGTTTTCCACATTTACAGAAATAGAGAACAAAAGAATCTGGTAATTTTTGTCTTTTTACCTATAAAAAAGAGAGTAAACGTTCAGGTCATTTAAAGGTGGAAAATACTAGATAGCCCCAACAAGTATCTTGAATTTTAACAGCTAAAATTTTGTCAATTTCTTTTAGGTACTCTTTAAAAAGATATACTCCATATCTCACACTAATTTTTTATACACTAATTTTTTATTTATAAAAAACTAATAAAAAATTAGTTTTTTAATAACAATTAATGACATGAATTCCATCCACTGAAAGTTTAATTTGATAGACACTTTAATAACTATTTGATGACATTAACTAACATTAAAAAATTATTTTGATGTAACAATAAAGGGAGGATCATGCCAAAATTTACGTTTACACAAAAGAAGAAACAAGGGCACTACTTGACCTGAATTTAGAGTCTTGAGCTCCATGGAGACGTAACTGAGGGAAACGTGTGGCATGGTCTCTGTGTCTTCCAGAAGGCCACTTGACCCAATGTCTTAACTACTCAAGCTCCCATCCAAATCCAAACAAAAATAGAAGACCAAAAGCCAACCCTTTCTTCCAGTGAACGCATTAATAATAGGTTACAAAACTAAGCCTGTCACTTTCACAGCTCACTGTTATTTTTCCCTTTCATTTTTGAGAATATAATAATAATCATATGGCTCAGAAACTTTCTAGACAACCCCCCCCCCCCCCATCCTGCAAGTGCAGTGCTCCATAGCTCTTGAACCTATGAGGTTTTAGAAGCTCACCAAAGGCACAGAAGAGTTTGGGATATATGATATGGGTATGAATAAGCCTCCTGTGCTCCTGCTGCTGATCATCATGGTTGTTTCAGTTGCAGAGAAACCTTCAGTTATAGAAGGAAGGGCACTTTCCTTAATATCTGATCAAGGTAATTAGAACTATTCAGAATTATTCACCTTCTCTTCCACAGGATCTGTTTTTGTGCTTGTGATATAATTGCTGATTTCTTTTGTGTGCTTCTTGTTCTTTTGTATGTGATGTAATTGCAGGGTACTCAAAGATTTTTGCAACGCTTGGAGTTGTTTGCAAGTGTTGTGATGGAATTGAAGGTGCCTGCATTAGTACATGGACAGAATCTTGCAATAACGTGCAGTGTTTTCCTTGGAAATCACACTAGTTATCTCCTGTACCTTTTCTTGTCTTTCATTTGCGGTATATGATGTTTAGAAATATTATACAAATTAAACTATTAAACTATCTGAAGTATGTGTTCTGTTATGTGTAATTTGACCAGTTTAAATTTGTGATAAACTTTGGGAAGTATCCATAGTTCTTCATTTGGAACAAGTCAAGAGCAATAATAAATCTATGATCACCACATGTCCATTGTTCCGACTATGTGAGCAGGAACAAATGCACCTTTTACTTTAAAATCAGCTCCAAAATAAACAATTGTAGTGTGGTTAGATAAGGGAAAATGGCTGCCTTCAAGGATGGTTGACTTCAGAAGGACAAGGGAAGGAGGGCCTTCATTCAAAGGAGGTATGGGTAGTATTTTAATATCCTGAACATGACAAGTAGAGCCAACAAAAATTGTTTAGAATATGGTATTTCAATTATGTAAAATGAAAAGAGAAGGATTTTATGTTTTATTCTCTATTCTCCATATTATATTTTATTTATACTCTTATTCTTATCTTCCTTGTTAATTTGTTTGCTATTGAATGAACCTTCTATTTCCTTTCTTTGGGGAAAGAAAATATAAACTCTTTTCTATAGAGAAAAAAGTCTGCAAACTTCAACGAAGCTTTGTAAATAAATAAAATTATCATATTTTTATATGTAAATTGGATGCTAATTTTTTTTAATATATTTTAAATCAGACATGTTCTTTGGAATAGAGGACAATTTGTGATACGTATTGAAGATATGGTGTTTGAAGCAAGTGAAACAAAATTGCAAGTCATGTTCTATTATAAAAGAAAGAGTTTAATTTTAATCCACCGTGAATGTAAAAAAAATTTATACTGTCATATAATCATGTGCTGACACATCATTAAAAGAATTTGACTATTACAACAACTACTTAGAAAATTTAATTCTTTTAATGATGTGTCAGTATATAATTAGATGACAATGTAAAAAAACTTGACACTGATAGTGGATTGAAATTAAATTCTAAAAAGAACCAAAGTTTTAAATTGTGGTCAACAATTACAACGGTCGTAATATTGTAGATTTGGAGGTTTTTATAATTATAATAAAGTTATAATTGTGGATGCATCAGTTGTATTATTTTGCAATTGTTCTTAATTTTTGTAATTGCGTCGCAACAGCAATCATAACCACAATTTAAAAACCTTGAAAGAAACAAACAAACTTTACCTTTGAGTTCCTACTCTTACATTGCTCGCCAACAATCTGGTGAAATGACAACAAAGCTTTTGAAACTATTTTTAGTAAGGAGGAATCTGGCCAAAAAATGAAGAAATAGAAGACTCTGGAAACACTGTTGAACCCAGAAAAGTGAAAACTCTGGTGCCAGTGTTTTTGGCTAGGGATGATTCCTCTGAGCCTCAGGGTCTGAATAAGCCTTTGTTGCAAAGCTTGCTAAAAGGTGATCACCATGAAATAACATTTTTACTGAGGAAACTTTTAATTGCTTCCTCATCTCTTTTGAGGCCAAATTTGCAGAAAGACAAATCTTCCTTGCTGTCAAGTTTTGTGCCTACTTTAATTGAAATTTCACAGGTCTTATTATTAGAATTCACAAAGATGGTTGACGTCTCTGCTTTCCTTTTGTTAGATGGTGTTCTGAGCTATCTGAGAGAGTTAGCCAGTTATTTTCCTTTCTCTGATCCTACTTCATCTAGGCAAGTTTATACAAAATTGATAGAGTTTCAAATAAGGGCAATAGTCAAGACCATATTGTTGCAAGAAAAAAGGGCTGCTCTAACCTTTCATGAGAAACAGTCAAGTACCAAGGCACTACATAAAGGATCATTTCAAGCTTATTCCTCTAGTAGATTGTACTGCTTTTGCTTGGATGAATTTAAAGCTTGCTGCGGCTGTCATTCAAAGCGTATATAGAAAGGCCATCAGAATTGCATATTTGATCTGCTATAGAGGCTGTTGAGATTTGAGAGAGCTTAGTTGAAGAAAGAAAGTTGTACTATTATCTATGACATAAAAAGGGAAAAATTTTCATCAATTGTTGCAGCTGGCATTTATTGCTTTGACATGATTCTCGAATTTGTCTCAGCTACTGAGGGCACATACGATGGCTTTTTGTAAAAGAAACTTTTCATTTCATTGTTTAATCAATGTCTGCAAATTACATCCTTTCATTACTACCCATTTAGTCATCCATTTAAGTATAGTGCTATATCTATATTCACTTCGAAAATTTTGTAATAACTATCAATTAAAAGTTCTTTATCATAATTTTTTATCAAAAAATAACTCTGCACACTTTGTATTTTTAAAGTCATTTGTGGATAATATATTAAATAATTATAATTATGGGTCACATGCTGTTTGAGATGTAAGAATTAGGAAATGTAAAATGAGGCTTGCATATCACAGTATGCTGGGCTGTGAGTTTATACAAAGCAAAGTGAATTATACAAATAGGATTGTTACAGTACTTTTATAAGTATAATATTCAGAGCGAGTTATTAAATATTTATTAATGATTAAGTTTATGATAAATATTTAAAATATTATTAAATATAATTAACAATCTATGAATATTTAAGAATTTATTTTAATACGAAAATAAAAATAAAAATAGGAGAATAATTCCCATAAACAAAACACTTACAAACATGAAGTGCCTGTCCTCTGCAGTTCTCCTGTAAATTGAGTAATTATTATGTCATTTCCTTCCACGTGTTTTTTAAGAAAAACCTGACGAGATTCTGCATATCAATTTTTTCGTCGTATTTGTTGTGGTTAAGTATATATGAAATGGCATTTTGCATCGCGAAGAAGAATGTCATAATAAATAAATAAAATTAAAATTTTCTATTATATACTAATGAAAAAAAACAATACTCCCGAGATAAACGAACAATATTTCAGTTTGATGCTCTAGTCTTTGGGCTGTAGTGTTTATGCTTTAAAAAATGAGTGGTCTTAGACAAATTCATTTCAGTTTCTTGATCAGTAACTAAATTTTGAACTTTTATGATTGAAGCCCACAAATAATCAATACTAAAAAAAATGTTTTAAAGGTGTTAAGACTAGTTAAAATGTATAAACTAACCTAAAACATCTCTATCTCTATGATGCAAGGGTATTTTCATATGGGTATGGTTGTCGTACCGATACCAAGTACATATCCGGTATCAATACTCATTAAGTACTCATAAATACATATTTAATACACTAGGTAATATTTTTAAAAGTTTTTGTTATCGAGTACGTTTCGAAACTAAGTTAGTATAATTCAAGTACAAGTTAGTTTATGCAAAATATAATGTTTTGCTATTAAGTTATTTTAATTTGTTATTAAATAAAACACACAACTACCTCACCTTTTTAAGCTATTTGAGAGTTATATCTTCTTTATATATCTTTTACTTGCTTAATATATTTTATAGAATTTTGTTAAAATTTTAGAATTAAAATATTAGAAAAATGATATTTTTTCATAATCATAAAAATGATATTTTTTCATAATCATAAAAATGATATTTACCTCTTGATTTAATTATATATTTGATTGTTTATATTTTTATATAATATACTTTTCCTATCTGAATTTTAGAAATTTTATCATGGTCATACCCGTGCGTATCCGAATCCATCCGACCTCTAGCTTTATCACAATTAAAAGAAAAAATTGTATAAGTACTATCACTTAAAAGTTTGTCTACATTTCCAGGTTCCATTAATTGGAAAAGACGTGTTTGTGGAAACTCAATCATGAACATACGTCTTCTTTTCTCCACTCACATGTACTTACTTGGCTTTTGACATATTAGGCATTAGCCATGAGGATCCTCGGTTTGGTATTCCAAAGTGTTCATTGAGTTTCCTTTTAAAATCTTGACTTATGGCAACTAAATCCAAAAGTTGGAAAAGTTGTCAAATTCAATAGGCATGTGAAGTACGTGACAAGACAATAAAATATAAGAACGAATCCATTAAGATACTGGGGTTTTACCTTTTTATAAGCTGTAAGCTTAGCTACCACTCGAATTGCTAGTTTACCAAACATCCATTATCCGTACACCCCCAAAAAAAAAATCCATTATCCTCACAAAGTCTTATAATGCTTTGATGAGTAATATTACACAATTAAAAAAAAATTGTTAAAATTTATCAAATATAATTCTTAATTAAATTAAAGTGGTAAGGATTATGATTTATTTAATAGTTCATAACAATATCAACTTATTTTATAAAAGAAATTGACAAAAAAAATTATAGCTAATTTATATATAATATAGCACTCTTGTATCTTTTTTCAAAAGAAAAAAAAATGCAATTTCGATCTAAAAGAAGCATAAAAGTTTTTTTTTTTTCATCAAATAGAATATGAGTTAATATTTGATACATTATTATCATCAATTGGTGTAGAGTTTATGA
This sequence comes from Styphnolobium japonicum, assembly GCA_023212625.1. Taxonomy (NCBI): domain Eukaryota; kingdom Viridiplantae; phylum Streptophyta; class Magnoliopsida; order Fabales; family Fabaceae; genus Styphnolobium; species Styphnolobium japonicum. The sequence goes on from JALBWW010000014.1 coordinate 22,069,666, forward strand.
GGATAAGGTGGGCTTTTTAGAAAATTAGGCATAATCCAGAGTTGGTTATGATACAGTAGGAGATAAAGATTGCTTCGTATCTCATCTATCTGAAATAGATCCTTCACAAGCTAGGGAAAGATTGAAGATTTTGCAATTGATTTCAATCATTTTATGCTATTCACTATATAAATCTTATCAATATGAATAGGAGTTTATAATTTTTGTCTAAATTACTCCAACTTTCTTTATTCTGTATGATTTTGTTATATTTTTTATTTTCAAAGCTTATAATTTCTATCTTAAAAATACTATAATTTACCTAGTGCACCACCTCAAGCACCTCACACACAAAATCACAAGATGTGGAGTGTGTTTGGGTCGGCAATTATTGCTCCTTATAAATGGCTTTCAAGCTTTGTTATTATGTTAGGAAAAAAATCTCAACCAAAAAAATTGAACGGAATTTTTATCTCAAACATAATTTAAGCATAAGTAACATTTTGTTGTTTTTGTGGTAAGAAAATTATTTGTGTGTGTATTGATAGAAATATTCTTATAATTTGATATTATATCACTATTTTAATTACATTTAAATAAATATAACCTAATAATTTTTTTAAGTATTATTATAGTTATATTCAAAGTGATTTTATTTTTTAATACTCTAAACAAACTTAATTTTTTTATAAAAATTGTCATCAATTTATTTATAATCAATCTTTTCATTAATTTATTAACAATCTAACTCAAAATAATTTATATATTTTTTGGTAATTATATATATTCAAATGTGATTTTTATCAACATTATTCAAATAATATTCATTTAACAAAATCATTTTTTAGAAAAAAGTTTTCAAAGTTAGATTATTTTACTTAAATTTATATTTAACTAAAATCAAGTTCGTATAACCAAATATAAACACACACCAGAGACGCACAAGTCCCTTGCGTCCTGTGATTGTAAGGAATTTCTACCAATTACAAGCTGCTGTGCACTCGCACTCTAACATTCACTAATTACTCTTTAATAAAGAGCAAAAAGTAATGAATTACCAAAAAAAAAAGTATTAAGACATTAGTAAATCAACATTAAACTCTTTTCCTATTTGCTATTTGCTAAATCAATGCAACTAAAAAAAGGGGGTCAAATGTACTTTGCCCCTTTCATGTATTAGTGCTATAATACTTTTTACTCTAATTTATGTAATTAGGTACTGCACCCTAATTTAATATTATTTATTGCAATCCTTCAATTTTATATTAAAATTAACTATTATTTAATAACAACTTGAGGTAAATTATCAAAATACCCTTATTCTATCTTCTGCTTGGTGTTCTTAAAAAACATTTAAATGCATTCACGTTCCGCATTATTCTGAACTGAAGTCTCGTCGTTGAGGACTTCAAACTCTTCTCTAAAATGAATGTCAATGTGGTCATTTGGCTCTTTGGCAATCCATTGCGAAAACAAATTAGGCAAATACCTCGTTGAAAGAGACGACAACAACCTCACTTGGAAATCTCCCAAGAAATAAACACTACGAAGAAGGCCAATAACCAATTACTATGGCATGCATGCAGTTCAAGAGGAATAAGCATAATCTGAGATTAAAAAGGTGAAAAATACTGTAAGTACATAATACTATTATGAAGAATTCCCATGCACTCTTTAACATTTAGTTTTTAGTTAGAAAGTAATCATCCCCTTTCTTGGATTGAGCTACGTACACATGCCTCTCGTGGGGCTTCTTCATATCTATGCTAAGCTTAACAGCGAGAGGCACAGGATCACGATGAATGTTGCCTTCCTTCACCAATGGTCATATCTAGCCCCTCCAGCACCTTTCTCTAAGACCCAAGGGTATAAAATTAAGAACCACATATAGAAGATATATCAAGTTGTTATTAAATAATAGCTAATTTTGAAACAAATTAAAAGATTGCAATAAATGATATTAAATTAGGGCATACTGTGATTATTTACATGAGGGTGGAAAGTGAAACAGCACTAATAGAAGAGGGTGACAAATTACATTTAACCCAAAATAAAATAAGTCTCACATCACAAAGATGGAAGAATGAAGATGGTGGTGCACATATGAAGATTGGCGGCGACACTACATGTGGGTGGAAGTGGAAGAAAGACACACGTACAGCATGCTACGACCCTCAGTAGTGAGTAGTGAGTAGTAGTGCCTCAAAGACTCAGCCTGCAATGTGGACCATTGTTTTGCCGTCTTCCCCTTTTTATTGTGTCACCATTTGCTATGTGATGCAATTTGGACCATTGTTTTGCCATCTTCCCCTTTTTATTGTGTCACCACCATTCCCTATGTGATGCCAATGGGGCCCCTTGCCATCATTAATAACATTGCTTATCCACTCTAATTAATTTAATCACCCATATGAATAAATGACTATCATTCGTTTTAGGCATTAATTTGCTAATAAAATATCTCATTTTTCATAGCTATCTTGTGTGCTTGGCATCCAATTTGCTCCTATTGCCAATTGGCCCCATCCATGACGTATCCTATATTTAAAAATCTCAGCTAGTGTGTCCTATTACAATTTCTTCTTCTTTTTTTTACCTTCTTATCCAAAACCTGTGTTTCATGGCCCATTCTTAATCGACTCCATTATTATATCCTATGATATCATTTTCTTATCCAAAACATTCATGAACCTTATTGCGTATCATTAACAATGTTTTTGAAGGGCACATCCACCCTCGTAAATTAAACAGTATAATTGTTTCTTCTTATCTGAAAAGAAAAAGAATAGAAATAAAAGGATAATTTGGTTAAGAAGGGAAAAGAAAAAAAAAACAGTTGATTTGTTCGTACAGAGTTTCTTTTTTCTTTTTCATTTATGCATACGATTCTTAATTATTTGAGCAACTTAATGTGTGAATTTCAAGAAGTTTGGTTAAAACGGTTTGGATGATTAATAGGGAAAGCAAGAAAGAAAAAATCTAAGAATTTTTCATTTCTTTGATGCACAAAAACAATCATGTCATATAAATTGTGTACAATACTCTAAATATGATATGGTAAACAATTTTATCTTCTGTCTCTCTTTATTAGTATGCCTTTTTCTAATTCCAAATGTAGACTCGATGTCCTTCTCTATCCAATTCCTACAAATGGCTTCCCCAGTAACCAAATGCCATTCCATTCCCTTTTATCTATTCTATGACTGAATACAGCAACAGATAATCTGAACTATTTTAAGGTGGGAGGGAAGAAGAGCATAGAAGCCCCACCCAGTTTGGGTCCGACAAGATATAAAGATAAGGTCATAGCATAAGGTCAGGTGAGGTGCTCCCTCTCACTATCTCCTTCCCAAAATGTATACCTATCAATCCAAAAGGAGCCAAGAAATCCAACCCTAAGAAAGGAAATGTCAAGAATGTTAGGGGTGAGGAATCCGCAACATCAGGGAGATATTTTTTAATAGAAATATTTATCAGGGAACCATATTAGTGGACTGACACTATATCTCAACTCAAAACTTTAAGGTATTAAATTTATGGGTAATTCTACTTATATGTTCCTCACTTAATTCATTCATTGGCGATGTGAGACTTCTTTTACTCACATTTTATTCACACTTGAATTCTCAATATTAATTTTTAACATTAAATTAACCATTCAATATTATTTTTTTTACTCTATATTGATCGTTTAATATAATTTTTTATATTAAATTTGTCCATTATATATTTATAAAATATATTTCTACATATCTCGTTATGTAATGTTTGAATGAGAGTTTATAGGGGGTAATTTTTTAATTTAAGTAAATAATTTTCTTATTTAAATTTTTTTAAATAAAATAAAAGATTATTATGTAATCTAGCCTTCTAAACTCTCTCAATCTAAATATACTCTTAAAGCATATGTTTAATATGCTATTTATAGTAGAAAGAAAAAGAAAAAGAGTGAAGGAACGAGTTCATTCATCATTTTGCATCGGTTTAATAAGAGAAAAGACGAGGTTTGAATGTATGAATTTTTTATAGGCCCACATGTTTATTAGCAGATTTAGAGAAAAAGTGTTCCTTTCCCACCTTTTTGTCTTTTTCTTCGTTATCTACCCATGTAAATTGACTGTTATGCTTTCTCTCTAATGTCTTTGTGGGGAAGGAGAGATTGGTTTTAGAGTAGTTTTTCTTTTTTTTTTGATTATTGGTTTTAGAGTAGTTTAAGCGTAGGTGAATGATTTTCATTGGCGACGAATTATAATAGTATATAATGCGTCAATATTAATAAATAAATTAAATTATTTAAATCAAATAATTATTTTAAAATCAAATAGCCATCTTCTTTTAATTAGTTAAATAAATAATTTTTTTTAAAAATTAAAATCAACTAACACATATTTAATTTTTTTAATCAAATAAAATTAGTAACTAACTTTTTAAAAACAAAATTAGTTGTCACACTAATTGTTAGTCTACTTATAAATACAGTTGCGACAATAAAATTTTTTTTTATATAAATTAATTTAATTAAATAAAAAATAATAAAATAATTTAATATTTATTTATATATATTTTTATTTTTTAATTAAACAAAAAAAAACATTTATTCTTTTTATCAAATCTTATATATATATATTTTTTACTTTCTTTTTATATATCAAACATACCAAGAGGTTATTTTGATATTTATTTTTTTAGATTATTAATATTTAAAATAAATTATTAAATATCTATTAATTATTATTTATATTTAATAAATATTTTTAAAAATATTATAAAATTAACAACTTGCAATAAAGCAAAAGAAAAAGAGAGTTGTTATTATCCACAAGGCACCGGTGGCAGTAAAAGGTTGGGACTTTGCTTCTGGCCCCACCTAGTGAACCCACAGATCCACGTGGCAGTAATCTGTTAAACTCTTGACAGAAGATCATGAAACAGAAACAGAAACAGAAACAACCGAGAAAGCGGAGAGACTCTCCTCTGTTTTTCAAGGGAGAGATGAATATTGAATGGAGTTTCTGAAGAGAGAAAAATGGAAAATCAGAAAAAATAAAAAATAAAGTTTGAAACTTTTTTACCTCACAACCCTTCTTCTCTTCTTCCTTATAAATAGGTGTGAGCAAAGGTTTCATTTCAAACATTTTCTCTCTCTCTCACTCTCACTCTGTTGTGAGCTACAACCTTTTCACGTGTCTCTCTCTCTCTCTCTCTCCCTTTCCTTGTTCTGTTCTCTTCTGTCATTCTGTTTTCTAACTTCACTCTGTTTGTTTCCTAGGAAAAACCTCAAATTGAGTTTTTCTCATTTAAGGATTTTCTTAGGCGGTGGTTGATGTTTCTTTGTGGGGTTGTCACTCAGCACATAAAAATCTCATTTTGTTTGAAGGATTGAGGCAGAGATTTTTTATACAGAGTAGAATGGAAGGAAGGAAGGAAGTGGGTTCTTCTTCTTCTTCTTCTTCTTCTTCTTCTTCTTTCACTTCTGAGCTTTTTGGGTCCAACGAGTCCAACCCATCTTCTTCTTCTGGAATTTTTGGGTCTATATTTTCTCCATCCTCTAAGGTGTGATGTTTTCATTTCTGCAGCTTCTTTTCTGCTTCTTTTTCATGCTTTTGTTTGGTTCGATTTTCCAAAGTTCAACTCAATCTCTTTGTTTTTTCTGCTTTGCATGGTTAATATGAGGATTTATGCAATATACTGGGCGTGTTCTGCTCAGAGTTTGTGATTACCATGGGCTATATATCTTTCAGTAAATTTCTTGCCATCCCTGCAACCCAATTTGGCTTTTCAAGTTTTCTCAGACTTTTATTTGGTGAACCGAAATGAGCATTTATACATGACGAATTACTAAAATCTGATGATGAATTCAGCTAGCTTTTGAAGTTCTTCATTGAATTTTAAAGTGGATTTATTGCTTATGGATTCATGTTGAAACAGCTCTGAGATTTTTCTGTGTTGTGATGATTCAGGTGCTTGGGAGAGAATCTCTACGCTCCGAAGTGAGTGGGAAAACTGCAACTGCCAGTGAGGGATGGAGCTCCAAAATTGGTACTCCAGGTTGGTATACTCTGTTTTAGCCTCTATTTACAAATTTTGCTAAGTATCTATCATTTGTGGTAACATTTTAAGATGTAATATTGACAAAATCACATAGTAGCACATTTCATATTGGCTCTATTTTCCTTGGTAATGGGTATCTATTCAATTCTTTTAATAGCTTTAGATTAATTTGTGGGGAAAAAATAGTAGTGTTTTTCAATTTTTCTTTTATGCTATGTATCCTTGTCTCATCCCTGTTGTCAATACAGATGACATCTGCAAGGTCAATGGTGGTGAAACTCAGAACACAGCAAATAAGGATATGAGTTCCATCTATCAGGAACAAAGAGTTCAACCATGTCACCTTAGTTCATCAATCTATTATGGTGGCCAGGACATATATTCTCATCCTCAAAGTACACAGAATTCGGCATTAAACTCTTCGGTGAGTGCATTTATTATTATTTTTAGTTATAATATATCTTCAAATATTATTTCAAGGGTATAACCAAACTCCAGTATAGATGTATGTGTTTGTAAACATCATTCAAACTGATTTATATTTAATTCATGATAACTCGAATAAAATATAAATAATTTTGAATGGAAAGATGAGTTACTAGATAGAAATCTGCAGAGATCAAATCAACCCCATTTTGTTTCTTTAAGTTAGATGATCATGTTAAACTAAGCCCTGTATAGAGTTCAAGACAGGTTGAGCTATACTCAAGAAACAGTTATTATTTGGGTTTATTGTATTTTATTTGGTTGATGCTTTTTTCGACTATTAGGAATGCCTAACATGATTTTTTATTTATCAGTACAAGAAAGATGGGGGAGAAGATGATTCAGGAAGTGCTTCAAGAGGAAACTGGTGGCAAGGTATGGCATATTACATATACCTGTCTAATAGATTTGTGGTCGAAAATTTCACAATTGGCTTGTACTGGTCTGTCATAATTTTCTCATTCATTTTCTCTCTTTGTAACTTTCTATCCACAGGGTCTCTCTATTATTAAGATCACATTTGCCAAGGGGTATGCTCTCCTCAAGGTATATGATTTTCTGAAAGCCATAGCCAAATGGAAATCTAGATATCTGATTGCTTTTTCTTCCTTTTAAGTTCTTAAACTCAGCTTATTTGAAAACTAAGAAGTCTTGGAAAATAAACAAGAGGATTGTGAAGGGTTTGAAATCAAATAGGCTGAACCAGGAATTGGAAGAGCAAACATGAAACTTACCTCAGCCTCTTCACCGACTCAACAGGGCAAAAAAGAAAGGAAAATGAGAAGGAGGAAAAGGAGGAGATATAGCTCCTGTAGGCAGCCTACCCTCTTCCACAAGTGCATAACAATATAGAAAATCGAAAGGAAAAATATCAGAATGAGGAGTAGAGGATCTTATCTTTTTCGAATACATACTTAAATATTAATCTGACCATGTTTCTAGACTTCTAGTTATATTTCCTGTTTTCCATGTTCATCTTTTGATGTTATTGTTTGTTATTCATTTGCAGGTAAATAGGACGATAGTTTAGCAGTATAGTCCATCTTTTTGTTATATGGAAGAGTTATACAGTAGTGAGAACGTTGTGGATGGCTAGTTGCTTTTTCCAGCCAAACAACAGAATCACAACATGGACCTGTAATCATACGCATTTCTTTCTATTTTCCTGTAAAGAATATCATGTACTCATCCATCGTAATGTAAAAGTTGTGTGGTATAGGAACTCCATGTATGATCAGCTACTTTTATGTGGCTGTAGCTTTGAAGTTTTTACTTTAATGGGAGAAACTCTCTTTCACTGTTTTCCCCTCTACTATGTATTTCAGATGTGATGACTGATGAATATGCTTGTATCATCAGCCGACTCTAATGTAGCTGAAACTGAAATCATTTACTTTATAAGTGAAATCCTCTCTACTGGCTACTAGTTTCCCTTCTATTCTGTGTATTAGATTTGATGAATATGTGGTAGGGTTCTTGCCCTCTTCTATATTTGTGGGGTTTTGAAAACTTCTCTGTGGGTCGAAAATTTTGAGCACCAACATAGTTTTTGACACTTATTTCCTAACCACGTATGCATGATTCCCTATGCATATATCTTCTTTCTTTGATCTGACCAAGAAGCTTAGCAGGGTTTATGGTCTTGCTAGCAGCATTATAATTATGCATCTTTTGGTAAACTTTCCTCTTGAAAATCGACACACTGATGAAACTTGCTTACTCGTATATGATCTACATCTTTTTCTGACATGCTTAAACTTATGCCAGTGTTGTAGATTATTAAGTCGGTATTGCTGCATACTGAGGACTATCAAATATTCCTGAAAAGAGTCGAAAACCGTAAGTTCAAGAGCCATCTTTTTATCCATAAAAGTCAAGAAATTGCCACGCACTGCTAAAAGTTTAAACACCCTTCAATAAAGAGAGAGAAGAGGGAACCTGCCCAACAGTTCATTAACGAACATGTCCACTCAATTACTTATCTTAGCTCCAAAAGATTTCGGGTCTCAGGTTATTCCATCCAAAACATGACCCATCATCTATCCTTATGCATCAGTAGTGGGACAAGACCTCTAGCGGCAGTTGTGCCTAGTCGTTGACAAGATCTTCCTTCTTCTTTAAGTGCAATGTTAAGATATTTGGTTCTTAAAAAGATACCACTACTACTTTCAAAAATTACTACTTTTAGAACAGTTGCTTCTTAATATGGTATCACAGTTGGTCAGGAGTTTTATCTAAAGTTGAATTAGAGTGGATTTGTGTACTATTTACGCTAATCTTAAAAATGCTCTTGTGAGCCTGATAGAAATATAAAAATAATTAATTTCATTTAACAACTTTAGCTTTTACGAGAGTTAGTATTTGATATGAGAAGATTTAATGGAGAAGGATAAGGATTTGATTTTGATATACTTTTAAGTATAAAATATTTTTACATATTGTCTAATTATATTATTATTTAATAATTACATGATAATATATTATTAAAAGATATTGACTTTTCATATAATTATTACAGTTAATTATTTTAATGATATATTAATACATAATTAGATAATAATATAAAAATGTTATATTATGAGTGGGTAAAAATTAAACTTGATGGATAGGCGTTAGGCATTAATGTGTAATAAGAGTTTTAGGCACATTAAATACTAAATGTGCAATGTTTAATTCATGATGGACACTAGTGAGCTGCTAGCTCTTATTGACTAGAAGGTTACAAGACAATACAACAAAGTTGTAGTCACAGAAGTAGCTAACAGCTATGTTGCTTTTACTCCCAGTCCTTGTTTTCAGCAACAATCTTAAGGCAGAGCGTAAGCTGCAAAAATTAGCAATTTTATATGAGGAATAATGAACTGAATGTAAGATCAAGAAAAGGGAGATAAGGAAAAAAGAGAAATAAGAGAAGAGGAATTATACTTACGTCCACACTTGTAACCAACAGGGCGATTAGCGAGTTTGCAGCGGTTAGGGATGGTTATGGCAATCTGAGGGCTGACTCCAGACATTTTGGCTGTGTCAGATAGCATAACAGCACATAGGCAGCTTGGGTTCTGGCCAAGTTTCTTGATCTGAGCACAGCAACTCTGAGGAACACTAGCATTTTCATCTTGTGCTGCTGTGGCACAAGGAGCAAGCTTCAGAGCTTCATTGTCTGGAGTGTTAGACCTCCCAAGATCACCAGCAACCTCCACTCTATGAATCCCTGCAATGTTGAGTTACCAAGTTCCCAATACTCTTGGTACGTTATTTTTTGAAATTATGATCTTAAGAATTTCTTTACAAGTAAAGTACTAAGAATTGGTACGCAATTCACAGGGTTGAGGAGAGAAGCCGGTAACTATAATGCTAACAAAGACTAGAAAATCCAAGAAGGAAGAGGAACTTAATAGGAGCCTCCATTTCTAAATATGTCTCTCTATCAGTGAACTACTTCTCCATCTCACAATGCAACAATCCCATGCCTCTTATGGGATTTTATAGCCTAACATGCTACAAAAAGTGCTTGGCCCAGTCACCCACATCAAATTAATGGAGAAGCTTGAAGGATGAGTTTCTTATTGCACCACTTAGCCATAAAAAGCTGGTATAAACCCAATTTGGTTCTTCTCTTGTCCAATCAAGGTAGGCGTGTCTTTGCCAAGACAATCATTTTTTGTTCTTGGTCCTTCCAGGTGTAGCCACACGGTATGAAATATCAAGAGAGCATGTTATGCTGCCACCTTATTCTCAATCACCTGAAACGCCAATACCCTTTTGTGAAAGTATGTGATCAACTTTAAGCCAACTACCACAGGCCTCCAAAACACTAGTAAACACTTGCACTCTGCTCTATGATGCCCAACCTGAAAGCGTATTTATTCAGTGACATAACAAAAATTAGGCTTTCATCCCAATACAATTCAGCCTATAAGGTCATTGGTTGCTCAGCGCATTCAGAATAGAAAAAATTTTAGATTTCAATTTTTTTTTTGAACTGTTCTAATACTTATAAATTTTATGAATAGCTGAAGATTATCATCAATTTTATTGTTTTTATAAGATACGTTCAAACTATGACGTAAAGCTTGAAGTAATCATGTCAATCAATATTTCTGTTGTACTTTTTTGTTATAAAAATGCAACATAAGATTTTAAAAAAAAATTCATGAATATTCTTGAAAGAGCAGCCACTCAATTTCGTCAGGCTAATGGATAAACTATTATTCTTTCCCTTTACCAGTTTGCTTGTTGAAAGAATCCATTTGGATGAAGTATTAATTAAATGTTCATCAAACCAAGCTATCGTACACACATGGGCATTTGGTCTAGTGGTATGATTCTCGCTTAGGGTGCGAGAGGTCCCGAGTTCAATTCTCGGAATGCCCCATATTATTGGTTTCATGGCTCCTATTTTGTTCTCTGTGTTACCACTTGCTAGCCATGTGATTCCCACTCCCCACCGGCATTTGGGGATTACTTTTTACTTTCTTTTTCACAAAATTTTTCTAACATGGAAAGATAATTCAACATTTTATTTTTGGGTATCCTTCACAGTGATTTAGTGAAGTTGAGTTAGTGGGAATTGGCATATAGAATACCCCCTATTAGAATTTAGAGGCACATCTTACAACCACAAGTAAATAATATAAAGATACTATCCACTCTAAATATGTGAATCCTTCTACGTATTTCATATACATACAAAGACAAAAAAAAAAAAAAAAAGCCAGTGTAGAAATGCCTCAGCTACAAAAGACCACTAGCCTTTCACTCTTGCCATGCCTGGTCCAGCATATTTGGGCTGACAGCTTCTTCTGTGCAATCACTGGACTCCACATCTGTTTCAAAAGCAGGCACTTCATCAAACGTTTTTGATTCTGGAACTAGTTTCTCAGTTGGACTGCCATAGCCTTTCCCTTTTGTATCAATGCTAAGAAAATCAGTCAAAGCTTTCTTCACCCCTACCCCTCGCTGGGGAAGGTTGCTGCTATTGATGAGTGGGGATTTTCCTCCCTTTCCAGGACTAATCCCTTGTGCAGGAGAAAGGCTTGGGCGGCTTGGCGTGCCTAAAGCTGATTTATATGGAGTGCTTGGGACTGGCACTGAGTATGGAACTGAAATACTCTTGTGAGTTATTACACCAACTTTTGAGAGAGATGAGAATTGATCAGAATGTTTGGTCAAGTCATCTACATAAAGCACATCATCAATGCGTGCTACCATATTAAATGCCAAACTCTCTAGTACTCGAGAGTAGCTCTCCAGAATGGATTTCCCAACATCCTAGACAACAGAACAATTTGAAGGAATAAGATCAAACTATGTAATATTCAAGAAACAAAAGACGTTAAGTTGGAACATAATAAATAGTTAAATACAAACCTTGTTGTATTGGATTTTGCTCATATCTAAGGCTGTTTGAGGGAGACCAGGAAAACGTTGCTTCAAGGAGAGCAGAAAGCTTTCTGCTCTCTCTGCAAGCAATTCCCTTTTGTCTGCATCAACCATCAGATCCTTGACCATTTCCCATGATGATCTTGAACTAGATCTGGCAGTAATACTGGCAGGCTTTGAGTTGGTCTTTTTACGCCAAATATACATGGAAGCCTCTGCTCGGTTGGCAATCTCTATGGCTTGATGTTCAGAAGATAAATCAAGACAAGCTAGCAAACACTCAGGAGAAAAATGATCTGATGTGATATAACGATAAATAACATCCCCCAAGCTGGCTCTAGTATTCTGAAAAAAAGTTGGATCAGCAATTTGACCATTATGCAATTTGATCTCATGATGTTTGAAAATTTTGAATAAATAGGGATCATTTGTACCTTTGGAAGAGATTCCAAATAAGACTCCGGAATGTCCATTTCAGCTAAAGTAATACTGTTAATGGCCATTGCAGCTTTTAATATTTGGCTTGTGCAATCACGCTTGTGCTGCAACTGCTTCCTTGAATTTTCATGGAGTCCACAAGGAGGGACTCGGGGTACAGGAAGCCACCACTTTTCCTCTTGTCTCTGAAGTGCTTGTCGAAAAGAAGATGGACCATCAGCATCTGGGGCTAGAACCCCTTGGTCTACATACCAGAACTCTGTATTGACAAAGCTATCTAGAATTTCCTGCAGAAAGACCAAATTTTAGAATGGCCTACTTCTTGAAACTGCACTCATGTACACTAAATGCCGTAAATCTTACAAGAAGCATGTTATCTAATTTACGCAGAGCTGGAAGATTGACATAAAGATCTGAGCGGGGTCGACAAGTCATGACCTGATTCACATTTGAGAATAAACAGTGTTAACCATCAACAAACTCTCTATCCACCCCCTATTCTGTAGCAATGCTAACCAAACAAAAAAGAATAAAGCATGGAGACGATATCAGATCTTTTCTCCTACATCACACAAAAATCCTTCATTTTGAATGGTGACATGAAATACGCAGTCAAATAAAGAATCAAAACCAAATGCATTAAAAAAATCTGATTATAGTATATGAATTAATAAAGTAAACTTCTGTAATGCAGCCCATTCATTTGAGAGAGATAGAAATGGAGTAAAATATATGGTTAATGAAATAAAATCAACCTTGACTGCATAAGGCAGACTTTGAGGATACTGTGTTTCTGCATCCAACATACTAACATGACTAACCTACAGTATGCATTCAACACATTTCAAACACATGTAAATCTAATCATAACACACATAAAAATTTGTCGTGATCAAGTAACTTAGTCAACCAAGTCATGTCATTTTGCATTGTTAGCTTTCAACTTCAATTTACAATCCTATGATTACATACTACTGACAGCACAATTTCAAATTTATCATGACCAGACATTCAGGCATGCAATAAAAGAGGGATTATTTTTCTCCAACTCTTGCCTTTCAAATGCCAAATAAGAGTTATGTGAATGTTGATACTTGATAGGGCAAAAGAAGCACATGTTCATAACCAAAAAATACATCAAACAGTTACGTAAGTCCACACTAAAATTATTTATACAGTTGTACCTCAAGCTTGCTTCCATCCGGAAAGGTCTGCCAAGTAGGTATCAGTTCAACTATATGATCACTGACAGAAAGAAGCCATTCCATCTCTCTTCGCCACATTGCTTTCTTCTCTGTAGCTAGAGGTTCTAATCTCCAAAGTTGCCCAAAGAGGGTGGCTTCATATTCAGTAAAGGAATGAACAATAAACATCATAAGCAAGAATTGCAGTCATTAAAATTCATCACAGCCAAATTGCATCAATTAATAAAGCACAACAACCAAATAAGAACATAGAAACTGTGTCACGTATGCATTGCATACCACATAGATTAGTTATGGCGTTTGAGATAGCCAAGGATGTAGGGACCCCATTTCCGCAACCTGACATATCTTCTCCAAGCAACAATTTTGCAAACCTCTCCTTCATCATCTCAATCTCTAGCAGTGAGAATCAAAATCAAAATTAGAAAACACATCATGCGAAAATTATCAGCGAGAATAAATCATAGCAGAAATTAGAGAGCGATTGTGTACATAAATACACATTGAATACCTGGTGATACTGAGACTTGTTTCTCAAATTTCTTATTCTCAAATTGCTTTTTTTCACCATCTTCATTTCCCTGAGGACTGGTACAATTTGATGCAGCAATTTCCTGAACCGGCCATCCCATTGAAGGTGGCGAAGATGAGTCCTCAGTACTACTCTGACTCTGTTCTTCATGACCAGTCGTCTCAGATGACAGAAATTCAGAGCTGGAACTGCTCTCACTACCCTTTTCTTCAATCAAATCAGTAAAAGTCTCAACTTTACCACCATTTTCCCTTCCTTCATTTTCTTCAGCAACTTCATTCTTCTCAACCAAACCCAAACCCTCCATTGCAGCTTTCCCTTCTTCAAGAAAACCAGATGAAGCATAGAAAACAGTGTTGTTAATCACCATGCCATGGTACTGAATCCTTCTCAAGCAAAACCCTTCTGATAGTTGAACTCTATAACACAAATTTCGAAGAGATTTAGACACCCAGAACCCCACAATGGAAAATGGGTTCAAATTACTGGACCTTGTAAGCCTCACCAATGGTGCACAATGCTTCAGCTGCTGATGTTGTTGTTGGGTTTGTTCTCTTTCTTCTTGTTGGGTGAAAGTACTATCCATAAGTTGTCAGGTGTCAACCATGTCTGAGGGTTTGTGGGCTAGCTCTGATTGCTTACTTAAATGTGAAGGGTGAAGCTAGTCATGATTAGCTGATTACTGAAGCTTGCTCAAGCACATGATGTGTGTGTGTGTGTGTGTGTGTGTGAGAGAGAGAGAGAGAGAGGAGGGAAAAACCCATTCTTGACCTCGTTTCATATAATACTAAATACTCTCTTTAGACATGCCCATTTTTCCTTGTTACAACCAGACAGTAAAATGCCAGTGACTCTCTACCTTAACATTAGATTCTGAAATACACTATACATAGCTGACACGTTCAATAATACAACGTATGCAACTGGTGTACCTTAAACATATCAAACTCACTTCAGGTTAGTTTGTCAAATAACAAAACTAATAACTTAAAACAAGTTTGAATAATTTAATTAATATAATTTAAATGAAAAATAACTTTATCTTTTAACATTTTTTAAGGACTAAAATGTCAATTTAGTTTTGATCCGAAACATTTGCTGAGCTTTTGTTTTGCTTAAACTAGTATCCAAGTATTAATTAATGTAAATTTTGTTTGAAAAATTAGAATAAAAAAATGTCACGGGAATCGTGTAAGCGACGGATCTGGCCATGATGTCTACCAAATTTGTGCTTCATTATGTTCATAACCCGTTAAGTAATACATTAATTATTTTAGAATTCAAGTCTAGTTGATTAGTCACCCTTGTTTTGAAATTTCAAATTACTATTGCAGATTCAATAGGGTGGTGTCTTCACTTTGTTATGCCACCGCTCCAAAATGTCCTTCATTCAATAAAGTCATTTCTTCCTTTTTTAGACCAATGAGGATAGAAAAATGGTTAATCAGACAACTTTAGAATAAATGAATAATAATGAATTGTGTCAAACACTCATACTATAAAGTGTAAACACTAGGTTCAGTCTTACAAAGGTTGTGCAGTAAATTGTAAATCTGTTAAAGAAAATTTTGGGTTTCTCATCATTCATCAAGCAGAGCCAAGAACAAAAGAAGAGAAGGATTTGAAGTTGTTTAAGGCAGGGTTAGCAAGGGATAACCTTGTAAAGGGTTGTTTCTGTCTCTAAATGCCTCACATGACATGGGGAATCACAAGGATCAGAAAGTCATTTAGTAGAAGGGCACCGGGCAATGCTGGCAAAGAAGTGTCTTATATTTTTAGGGTTCCAAAGGAATATCATCAAACTGCCTAGAGGGTGCATTGGGAACTATGCTTAGGGCTTAAGAGGGGTGGGGGTAGTTTTGTGATTTCAAGATATAGCCATAGTATTATTTTGTATTATTGTTCCCTTTCCCTTCATGTATATTCTTTGTCTAGGGTACAAGTCCTTGTTTTGGATGTCATTGCCGTTGCGGCACAAATGATCAATTTTTTACCGTGACATGGACATAATTGGGATCAAGAAAAGAACACTGGTCTATGGCCAATATTTTGTGCATTTAAAGAAAATATTTATAAAAAAAAATGATCAATCAAATCATACAAACACACGTAAGGGCACAGACATAATTGAGAAAAATCACTTATAAATCGTAGTGAAAAGGACATTAGTTTAAGATAAGTGAGTTGCAGTTGAGATCTGATCAAATCAAAGCAATACAAACCATAATAATAATCTTCAATAACATAATTTCTGACTTTCCTTGCAAGGCTTTGCCTAGTCTCAAAACTAACACAATGTTCTCTTTGCTCATGATGCCGGTTGTTCCAACAGAATTTGCAAAGGGAAAAAGAAAGAGATCCTACCAACGGCTAACAGGTTGATGTGGACCAAAAATTTGAAAACTTAGAGAGAGGGAAGAAGAAAACTTAAGCCTCAAGTTTCTCGTGTTAGCATTAAAGGCAAAGCTACTGCGAGCCTTATTACTTTCTTGCTTTTCCTTTTGTTGATTTTTCTTCTTTAATTTACTGGCTCTCAAAGTCATATGTTTAGCATATTCCTTCTTTTAATTTGAACCCGCTCCAATTCAAGTTTTGAATGCAGAGAGTTAAAAGGGGGTGTTCATTTTCTTGCGTCTTTGCACTGGAGTTTGCTTTTGGTTCAATTAAATGTGTTAGTTGGCCAGTGCATTAGCACAATGGTGTGAAACATGAATAAAGAGGGAATGGCTATTCCTAGTATTTTGAAATTTGAATATGAAAGTGAAAGGGGATATGGAGCTCTCAAAAATTTGTACGAAATTCTCAATTGGATCTACTTTGTTACAGGGGTGAATTCCCTTCAAAACTTACAGATACAGATGATTTTTTTTTTGTCGTCTAATAATGCAGCTGATATTTGGTTGCTAGTGTTGCTATGGTCACAATGTTACTTGATGCTATTCAATATGTTGGTTTGTTAATGATTAAACCTATATTCTTTGTGTAGGTTAAAAGGTTTTTTCTTTCAAATGTGTTACTAATTCACCTTATTTTCTTTGGTACAATTCACCTTCTGGATTAATTAAATGTTAGACCATTCATGTTATGATTAAGAGACACCAAAAAATAAGTTATAACTTATAACATAATCTTAAGAAATTGATAATGATAAAACTATAGTCAATAATAATACATCTAATCACTCCCTCTATACTCTCATATGCCAATATACCAATAAACCAACTAATTGTGGTTGTGTAGATGTTGACCCCAAAAGGCCCAAAGTTGTTTAGATCCATTGGACTACATAGGTGGGTATGGTCACTCATCTGGACCTTCTTTTAGAGGCCTTATAACTGGGTGGATCATATAGGAAAATTGGGTCAGTAGATTAACAACAGGTGAATCGTACCAAGGGAACAGTAGAATGATCCCCTCCCCATATAATATATATTATGGGATTCCATGAAGCCACCTACCACCAAGGCACCAAACTCACCCATCCCTCTATGTTGACCACATTCAGAATGAAACAGCCTCAGTTCTGATAATCTGACTCCATGTGTATTCTGAATAATACCTGCTCTATAAATGCTATGAAATATTAATCAAAACACATAAAGCATACCATAAAAATCATTTTAGTTTGCTGTACGATTTTGTTTTCAGCTACAATGGCTGCGGATCATGAAGAAGTGAAGCTGTTGGGCAAATGGGCAAGCCCATTTAGTAACAGAATAGACCTTGCT
The DNA here is from genome assembly GCA_023212625.1 of Styphnolobium japonicum. NCBI lineage: Eukaryota > Viridiplantae > Streptophyta > Magnoliopsida > Fabales > Fabaceae > Styphnolobium > Styphnolobium japonicum. The sequence continues at coordinate 22,087,467 of JALBWW010000014.1, forward strand.
CTGAAACTCAAAGGAGTTCAATACAAATACTCAGAAGAAGATCTATCCAACAAGAGTGCTGACCTTCTCAAGTACAACCCTGTTCACAAGAAGGTCCCAGTTCTGGTTCACAACGGGAACCCAGTAGCAGAGTCCCTTGTCATTCTTGAATACATCGATGAGACCTGGAAAGGCAACCCTTTTTTGCCCCAAGACCCTTATGAGAGAGCCTTGGCTCGTTTCTGGTCTAGGACCCTGGATGACAAGGTTAGTATATATAGTATCTTATTTTCTATACCATCCAAATTTCTTCATCCGTTTTTGATTCTGTTGAAGATAAATTCTGAAGATTTGATCTTTGTTATGGGTTCAGTGCTTGCCTGCTATATGGAATGCTTGCTGGAGTGACGAGAAGGGGCGTGAGAAAGGTGTGGAAGAAGCCAGGGAAGCTCTGAGGATACTGCAGAATGAGCTGAAGGACAAGAGGTTCTTTGGAGGAGAGACTATAGGAATGGTAGATATTACTGCTAACTTCATTGGGTATTGGGTTGGAATATTACAAGAAATTGCAGGGTTGGAATTGCTGACCATTGAGAAATTTCCCAAGCTATATAAATGGAGTCAAGAATTTGTCAATCACCCTGTGATCAAGGAAGGCCTGCCTCCCAGAGATGAACTGTTTGCCTTTTTCAAAGCTTCTGCTTCAAAATAGAATGATTGTAGAGGTAGGATTCATAATTTGTGACCCTTAACCTGTTCTGTTTTTAACTGGCTATGATTTTTGTTTCTGGTTATCCACTATTTCAGTTTCAAGTCGAAATAATGTATTATGTTTTGTGCTCTCACCTGAATTTTCAACTAAATAATGTATTATGAGTTGATTTTATTATAAATTTTGACAAAGTTAATTTTGTCAAAATTTATAACATATGAAAGCTTATTTTTACAAGTTAAATTTCACAAAAGCTTATTTATAAAAATTTAAATTTTTAACTTATAAAAATAAGTTTAAAATAATTTATAAAAATTTCATAAATTATTATTATAAATTCATCTAAATAAAATAAAAATATTTTATAAATACTTATTTTATTTGATAATTTCAAATAAATTACATATAAACTTATTCAAAAAGAACATAAAGCTTATGATATACATTGTCCTTGGACACGGGTAACCACCTCTCACCTTAAACTTTTGTTAAACAAGAAAAAAAAAGGGTATAGTGACATAGTTGTAAGAAGTGGTTTTCTCAAGTTAAATGATTGAGTCACCAATTGGATCTGGCCAAAAAACATAAAGGTTAATTTTTTTATTAATAAAAATCGACCAAATTTTTTTATTTTTACTTGGTTCAAACCGATAAATTTTTTCCTGCTTCATCAAGTTCGAATGAAAATAGTCAGAACCTTCAAGTGACCGAGCATCCAATTTTTCAGTCCAGCTGATCTGGAATTCTTACATCTATCTTCAATGCAATAGCACCTTCCAAATATCAAACTAAAAAAAAAGGAAATAATCAATATCTTTACAAGAAATGTAGGTAAAAACATAAACAAATATCTACCGAGATTTCATAAGAAGAATTCGGACGTAAAAACTAAAAAGTTGATAAGTAGAGTTAGAAATAAATTGAGTTGAGGATAAGGCACATGCTTGGTTGAATAAGAGATCGACCTTATTTTTTTGATTTGAGTTCAACTCATTTTAAGTTTACGAATTATTAAAACTTACTGTACTAATATAACTTTGTATTAATTGAGCATTTTAAAATAACGCAATAAGTTAAGTTTGAATATGTAACTTAATAAAAATAAATAAACACTTATTTTAGTCTCTAAATATATAAGTGACATCAGTTTAGTTATTTAATAATTGTGTGACATATAAATTAGTCCTTTTATATGACTATTTTATGTCATTGAATGTCTAATTTGATATCAAAAAATATATTAAAATGTCAATTTGATGTCAAAAATTAACATTGAATGACTAATATGATGTCACAAATTATTGAAGGACTAAACTAATGTCACGTATATTTTTAGAGGACCAAAATAAGTGTTTATTCTAAAAAAATACTTATATTTAGTTAAAAATAATTTTTTTTAAATAAAATAAAATTAAATGATAATATATATTAACTTAAAGCATTTATTATTATTATTATTATTATTATTATTATTATTCTATGAAAAAGATGATTATATATATATATATCAAGGTAGCTCACAAGTTAATGAATTGATTATATGAAAATTCAAGTTCGATTCATTTAAAAAACGAGCTAAAATTTTTAACTTATTGAGTTGTTAATAAATTAGGTTGCGAGCAAGCTCACAAGTTGGCTTGATTCATTTCCAGCCCTTATAACAAATATGTAGCAATAAAAATCAAGTTAAGAAAGAAAGAAAAAAAAAAGGCAAGAATTATACATCAAATTACACTCTCCCCCGTAGAGTTGAAGTTTGAGAATGAATAATTCTACTCCCAAAATGCATTTCATCCATAACCTATGTTTAATCAGGATGTGTTGTTCTTATGAGTAAAAAAACAAAATTAATAATATAAGTGTTAATATAAATAATGGGGGATTTAAAGACAAAAATAATAACTTAAAACAATATGAAATATTACATAAAATATTTTTAATTAATGGCTCGGTCCATTTCTGATTTTTATATTTTGTATATTAAATAAAGAAATTATGTTTTTTTATAAATATATTGATTATTAAAAATTAATTTAAATTAATTTATAATAAATAATTTAGATTTGATATTGATATTTGAGTTGACTTACTTTCGTACTTATAAAACCCGAACTAGTTATTGACTCGGGACAAGTATTGGGTCAGTGTATAATTGATTCAATCATGAGTTATTGATTAAACTGCATAAAATTAAATGAATATATAAATATTTAATAAAAATAAAAATAATTGAAATAATTAAAAATTACGGAAAATATAATATAATTACAAACCAATGAAATTCACAACATTATTATTTAATTTCTACAAAAGTTTTTAAAGAAAATTATGCATAAAAAATTATTGTAGGAAAAATTTCACTTTTCGTCCTTTAATTCCATAATTATAATGTTTCATTTTTATCTATAATCTTTTCAAAACTTATCAAATCCATCTCCAACCACTAATTCAAAAAATTAGAAGTTGGACAATAATTATATACTTGCATCCACATAGAATGTCATATGAACAAATTTCGTTAACATTTTTAATAGTGTTAACAAGATAAATTTGGTGAGTTTTAAAAAAAATTAAGATGAAAATAAAATATATATAATTATGAGACAAAATAAAATTTAAAATAAAGTTAAAGGACCAAAAATATATTTTTTGTCTTATTAATATCAAATGATTATCCAATTTTTGTTATTGCATTATTAAAATTTCGTAAACTATGTAGTACAATCATTATGATATAATATAGTTATTACATGTTATATATTTAAAATTAGAAAAAATTATTTGAAAAAAATTAAATGTCCAAAATTACTAAGTGGTATTAAACAAATACATATGCAAACATGTACAATAGTTTTTTATAAATAAAGTTTTAATAGAAGGGAGGATATTCTATTCTAATGTGACAAGACTTTACAAATTCGTAAGAAACAACAAAAAAAATATATATTTGTTGTACACTAATTTTTTTTATATCATTTTCATATTTGTTAAACGATGAGTAAATTATTGATTAATAAAGTATATTATTTAGTTAATGAATTTGGTAACCAATCACTTACAAGCTAGTAATCTATCAATCAAATGATATATTTCATTAACTAATAATTTGTTCATTATTAACTAAGTCTCTAAGTAATCGATTACTAAAACTCATTAACTAAATGATATATTATATTAATAAAAAAATTATTCATTGTTAACCAAATATAAAAATAATATACACATATTACTACTCCTAACAAAAATATCTGATCCTCCAAAAATATCACTTTTATATTATTTTATTTTATTCAAAAGAAAAAGTTTTGGAAGAAAAAGTTTTCCGTCAGAATTTTCTGCCAAAAAATCAAATCCAAAGGATTTAAATTCCTGAAGAAATGATTTCATGCAAAATAATTCACAGTCGAAATTTTTCAACGTAAATTAATTCTTTCGAATTTCATTTTCCAACAAAAAAGTCTTTGGGGAATTTTTTTAATTTTTTTTTAAAATTAACTTTAGTCCTTATTTCTAGCAAACCGATCATCGAAAATATTTTCTTTTGGTATGTACGGCTGACGTACATTCACCAAAATCACATAATTTTCTTGTACTGGAAGATTTCAATGGGATTTACATGTCATATGCTAAGAGGAGATTGCTAGTAACAAGAATCGAATATAAGTCTTGGAGATAAATTTTTTAAATTCTTCCCAACTGAACTAATACTAATGAGCTAAAACATATACCATTTTATGCGAAATACAAAATTCTACCCATTATCTTATACCCATACCTAAATATCTTACATTCTTTTCAAATCCCTCCAAAATTCTCTTTTCTGTGAGTCTTGTGCCTGCAGCAATATGAAAAGAAATGTGAAATGGGGGTGTGGACGAGGAAGAAGGTGACAAGGGCTTTGAAGAATCATTTGATGTGTGGCTCTGCAATATCTTGAGAATGAATGAGTTGAAAGTAAAATATCTTGGTGGAGGTCATTGGTCTGGGGGAATGTGGACATCGCTGGCTCCCTGTTCTTCAAGAAGCTACCGGGTTGAAATTGTTGACCACTGAGAAATTTTATAAGCAGGGAATTACTTCGGTTCATACTTTTTTCTAAGGGTACAGTTATTTAAAAAGTTAATGGATAAATATTTATTTGTTATTATTTATATTTAATAAAATTTTAAATATTTATTATAAAATTAATAATTAATAAATAATTAATAATTTATTTTAAATATTATACACATTAAAATATCATAATAACACTTTTATAAGCTTCACAAAAATGGAGTCAAAAGATTCACCAACCAGCCAACCTGTCGTCATGCTGAAAGCATTACTGCATCAAAATAGACAAATTTCATGTAAAAATGTTGTATGTATACCCTCAATGTATGCTTTATTTGCTGTTTCAGTTCCAATAATAATGAATGAAAATTTCTTTTTCATTGGTATGGGTTAATTGTCTAATTAACAAATGATAACCTTCGCCATTCTTGATTTGATTCATGCTTCTTGAAATTGTACAAAAAAAAAACAGTTTATATTTTTAAAGTTAAAGGATTAACTTATATTTAAATATTAATAATATAGGTCATTCAAAAAAAATTAATAATATAGCATACAGTTGGGTAACTTTACTTTGCTATTTTATCAAGTATAATGGTGTGTATACAATGAATCGAAGTCTAAAATATTTCAGCATATTTATGTGAACAAGTGTGAACACAATTTTTTTTTCTTAAAAATTGTGTGGACTACAATTCAATGGTATTATATCGTGTGATCTCTTTTACATCCATGTGCATTAATTAATTTATTCAAATGGAATTAAGACACGGGGCCACTTTCTCTTTTTTTCTTTTTTCTTTTTTTCCACTTCACTTCTCCACCATATGTAATATAATATAGATTTCTAATTGGGATTTAAATATTGACTTGTGTATGTTGAAAATTAATCCTGGCTCTATAAAAGCAGAAGACCTTAGGAATCACAGTTCACAGACCAAAAACAAGTAACTTGCTAGTTGTTCAAGTGAAGCGAGTTTAAGTGCTGCAATGGCTGCAAATCAGGAAGAGGTGAAGCTTTTGGGAGTTGTGGGAAGCCCATTTGTTTGCAGGGTGCAGATTGCTCTCAAGTTGAAGGGAGTTGAATACAAATTTCTGGAAGAAGAGTTGGACAACAAGAGTGATCTACTCCTCAAATACAACCCAGTTTACAAGAAGGTTCCTGTGCTTGTTCACAACGAGAAGCCCATATCAGAGTCCCTTGTGATTCTTGAGTACATCGATGAGACCTGGAAAGGCAACCCCATCTTGCCTGCTGAACCTTACCAGAGAGCCTTGGCTCGTTTCTGGTCCAAGTTCATTGATGACAAGGTGAGTCCAGTTTTCTTTCTTTCTTTCTTTCTTTCTTTGTCTCTAGGAATATGGGCACACCATTACCATGTAATAGTCCCATTCCTTCCTCCCATAAACATCACCTTTCGTGAGATCTAAGTATGAAATCTCTGAATAAAGTAAGTCTCTCATCAACTTTGTTTAAAATCATATTAATGATTAATCAAATTCATTTATGAACTGTACCTTATATTATTATTATGATTTGTAAATTTTATGGAATCTTAAAGGGTTTTGGTAGAATTTTATATTATCTTTAGAAAAGCAAGAGAAATCTGTGGTACGTATAGCAGTAAATAATATAGAAAGCACCAAACAAAAGTTACCATATGAACTTCCTTTAAACAAATTTAATTTATTTATATAGTACTCCATCTGAATTCTGTTATTTCTAACTTATAACATAATTACTAATAACTAATAAGTACTTTAATTTGTGAAATCAGTGCTTAGCTTCTGCATGGAAAGCTGCTTTTACCCTTGATGAGAAAGAGCGTGAGAAGAGTATGGAAGAATCATTTGAGGCTCTGCAGTTTCTTGAGAATGAGCTCAAGGGCAAGTTCTTTGGTGGAGAGGAGTTTGGCTTCGTGGACATTGCTGCTGTCTTCATAGCGTTTTGGATCCCTATAGTTCAAGAAATAGCGGGGCTGCAGTTGTTCACCAGTGAGAAATTTCCCAAGCTCTATGAATGGAGCCAAGAATTTCTCAACCACCCAGTTATCAAAGAATGCTTGCCTCCTAGAGAACCACTTTTTGCCTTCTTCAAAGCTCGCTATGATAGCCTTGCTGCTTCAAAATAGATGAATTTAGGATGAGACTCATAATTTCTAAGGAAAATTGTATGAACTACTTGTCCGTCATTGAGTTATTGCTGTTGGAATTTCATGTCCAATTGATATATGTAACCTAGGATTTTCTCCATGTCCAGAAAATTCTAGGATCTTGTTGCCATTTTTGCTATTTCAGTCAGTAAAAAAATGTTTTTTGCCGTCAAATAAATTTTGTAAAGTGTGAGAGGTTTGAATAATTTGCAATTTTATCCATTCTGTGTGGTACCTACGGGAAATGCCCGCGGCTGGGTTTTGAAGAATAATTTTTCTCTCGCAGAGTGGAGATGAATTTTTCGACACTCATTTTTTAAATGGGGTTGGGGCAGAAATTATTTTTCCCGTATCCGCTATATAAAATTATTAAAATATTTTTAATTAGTGTTTTGATTTACTATTTTAATTTTAGTACTAATTGTTTTGTTAGATTTAATGTTTAAAATTTTAGTGTTTTAATAGTGTTAGATTGTTATGGTATTAGTAAATTGTGTTTAGATTTAACTTCTATAATCTGTTTCAAGAAAATTGTATTGTTATTTTTATTTTAAGTAAGTAGTTAAATTATGAGAAATTGTAATATTATGATATTAGAGATTGTTTTAATTATTCTATTTTTTTAATAAAAAATTTAAAATTTTTAATAATTTAATAAGTATTTATAGATACTTATAAATACCTATCTACTCACTAAAAAATTAAAAATAAATACTCATACGAATATAAATCAGAGGTAGAAATAAATATTCATCTGCGGGCGAAAAACAGGACCTACTAGCCTCGCCTTATTGCCATCCTAATAAGTCACAAGTCATAATTTCAAACATAAAGATTCTCAAAGTTCTTACTCCTGTTGGTAAAGAGATTTGAAGCAGCTACTACCTTTCTTGATACATTAGTGGTGGACATCAGGACATGGCTCCCTGTGCTTCAAGAAGCCGGCAGGTTGAAATTGTTGACCACTGAGAAATTTCCAAAAAGCTCCATAAATGGGGTCAAGAATTCACCGACGGAGCAACTAACCTGTCTCATGCCGTAAGCATTACTGCATCAAAATAGATCAATTTCATTTAAAAATGTATGTCTACCCTTTTTGCTTTATTTGCTATTTCAATTCCATAATAAATGAATTTTTCTTTTTCATTTTGTATAGTTTATCAAACAAATGGTAACCTTCCACATTCATGATTGTTCTGTTGTAATTTTACAGCAAAAGAGTTTACATTTTAAAAATAAAAAATTAACTTAAAATGATATTTTTTTGGTCCTTCTCCAAAAATCTCTTAGTGTTTGAGGGTGGGACAATTTTTGTCTTAAAGTATTGAGATTATTCCTTCTCACAAGTACTTTTTTATAAGCTCAAATTTTAAAAAAGGTCTCTCAATGTGTACCCTTTGTATGCTTTATTTGTTATTTAAGTTCCAATAATAAATGAAATTTTCTTTTTCATTTTGTATAGTTTATTTATCTAACATATGGTAACCTCCAACATTCATACTTGTTTTGTTGTAATTTTACAGTGAAAAAGTTTATATTTTAAAAATAAAAAATTAACTTTGATTATTTTTATACTTATGAATATTTTTTACATTTTTTTAATGTGAAACTAATTCTGTTATGGATACTTAAATTATTTTACCTATCTTTACAAGTACTTTTTTACATTTCGAATCTTGACATTATTGTCAAAAAATTTTAATTATTGAGCACAAATTTACTTATCACTTAAATCACTATTAGAATTGAATATTAATATGTCATAATAGTAAACATATTCATACGAAAAAATTGAAGTCACTGATTTGATAAATAATCAATCATCAAACGAGGTGTAGGGACAATTGTACCTTTTAATATTTTTGGTTATTTACATAGAATTACTGTAGACAAAACTATTATACTTTGGTAACTTTACTTTTTCTGATCTGGGGCGATTAAAGAGAATTGATAGCTTAAAATTAGATTTTAATATGATGCCTGTAATTTATTTAATAAAATTAATATAAATTTTTATTTACATTTTATTTTTCTAGCTTTTGATATGCAAAGTTATTACTTAAATTTTTATAATTAATATTTTTAAAATTTTTTCAATTGATAATATAGCTAAATTATAAATTAAAAATAATATAAATTAAGATAATAGATGGTTAGAACAATAAAACCTAAATATGAAAGTTAATTGCAAAAAAGATCACCTCATGAAAGTAACGAGCGTTTCAATGAAATTTTATTATTTCATTGATTCTTGGCAAAAAAATAGAAGGATTTTATTTTCTGACAAATAGATTATAAAAAAAGGACAATGTGAGTTTAAGTATTAATGAAAATAAAAATGAACAAGATGTAGAAAAAGATGACATAATACTTGAAGAGCTTGTACGGAGGATCATGAAAAATAACAATGGTAAAAAAATTTGGAAAGGGAGGATACAGGTTAGCACAAAATAATAAAAGCAGTCTATTTTCAGGAAGAAAAAAAAGCAATTGGTTTTATAAAAAAAAAAATTAAACGTTAGCATGCCTTGGAAAGATGAAAAATTAATAAATAGAGGTGACTAATGCATGGTTCAAAATAAATAATATTGAGAGAAAACATAAAAATTGTGATATAGTGATTAGTTAATAATTGAGAATGAGATTAAGTAAGTATTAGGTAAAGAAAGTTAAGAATTTTAATTTATTATAAATAAATATAACAATTATATAATTAATATATGTAATATTATAAAGTTTTGGAGCCCAAAATTTTGGGCGTACTTTACAAGAGTTACGCTTTAGCGGCCCCCGAACTTTTATCAATGGTCTACACCATGAATCGAAAGTCTATAACATTTCAGCATAATTATGTGAACACATGGGAACGAAAGAATGGAGATGGACCACAATTCATCAGTTCTATCACATTGCGGATGTACATAAAAGTCTAGAGTGTTCCAACTCTAATATTGAACCCATGTAAACAATTTTTTTCTCTGGGTGGACTACAATTCAATAGTATTATATATTGCTGGCGTAACCTCTTACATCACTTCTTGGGCCTTTTATGCATAGAATCTTTTTGATATGGAATTTTTTTTTTCTTTTAAGAAATTGTTACTTTAATAAATATAATATTTATACTGTGATTTAATTATATATTTATAAATTATTAAATAAGTTTAGTTATTACAATAATTATTTAAGAAGTTTAACTCTTTTAATAATATGTCAACACATAATTAAATAACAGTATAATGTTTCTTTACATTAATAATAAATTAAAATTAAACTTTACAATTAAGAAAGTTACTATAATACCTTGATGAGTTTAATACTCAAAGTGAATTATTAATTATTTATTAACTATTAATTTTACAATAAATACTTAAAAATTTATTAAATATAAATAACAATTAATAAATGTTCAACTACCCATCCTAAATACTAATACTTTAAAAAAATTAAGTACAAAATAATCCCTACAAAAAATCGAAGTCAAAAATACTTCAGCATAATTATGTGAACAAGGGTAAACACAATTTTTTTTTTCTTAAAAATTGTGTGGACCGTTCTGTCAAAAAAAAAATTTGTGTGGACCGTGTGATCTCTATTACATCCATGTGCATTAATTAATTTATTCAAATGGATTAAGATGCGGCGCCACTTTCTCTTTTTTTCTTTTCTTTTTTTCCACTTCTCTTCTCCACCATATGTAATATAATATAGATTTCTAATTGGGATTTAAATATTGACCTCGTGTACGTTGAAAATTAATCCTGGCTCTATAAGAGCCGAAGACCTTAGGAATCACAGTTCACAGACCAAAAACAAGTAACTTGCTAGTTGTTTAAGTGAAGAGTTTAAGTGCTGCAATGGCTGCAAATCAGGAAGAGGTGAAGCTTTTGGGAGTTGTGCGAAGCCCATTTGTTTGCAGGGTGCAGATTGCTCTCAAGTTGAAGGGAGTTGAATACAAATTTCTGGAAGAAGAATTGGACAACAAGAGTGATCTGCTCCTCAAATACAACCCAGTTTACAAGAAGGTTCCTGTGCTTGTTCACAATGAGAAGCCCATATCAGAGTCCCTTGTGATTCTTGAGTACATCGATGAGACCTGGAAAGGCAACCCCATCTTGCCTGCTGAACCTTACCAGAGAGCCTTGGCTCGTTTCTGGTCCAAGTTCATAGATGACAAGGTGAGTCCAGTTTTCTTTCTTTGTCTCTAGGAATATAGGACACACCATTACCATGTAATAGTCCCATTCCTTCCTCCCATAAACATCACCTTTCATGAGATCTAAGTATGAAATCTCTGAATAATGTATATCTCTTATCAACTTTGTTTAAAATCCTATTAATGATTAATCAAATTCATTTATGAACTGTACCCTATATAATTATTATGATTTGTAAATTTTATGAAATCTTAAAAGGGTTTTGGTAGAATTTTATATTATCTTTATAAAAGCAAGAGAAATCTGTGGTACGTATAGCAGTAAATAATATAGAAAGCACCATAATAAAAGTTACCATATGAACTTCCTTTAAACAAATTTAATTTATTTATATAGAACTCAATCTGAATTCTGTTATTTCTAACTTCTAACATAATTACTAATAACTAATAAGTACTTTAATTTGTGAAATTAGTGCTTAGCTTCTGCATGGAAAGCTGCTTTTACCCTTGATGAGAAAGAGCGTGAGAAGAGTATGGAAGAATCATTTGAGGCTCTGCAGTTTCTTGAGAATGAGCTCAAGGGCAAGTTCTTTGGTGGAGAGGAGTTTGGCTTCGTGGACATTGCTGCTGTCTTCATAGCGTTTTGGATCCCTATAGCTCAAGAAATTGCGGGGCTGCAGTTGTTCACTAGTGAGAAATTTCCCAAGCTCTATGAATGGAGCCAAGAATTTCTCAACCACCCAGTTATCAAAGAATGCCTGCCTCCTAGAGAACCACTTTTTGCCTTCTTCAAAGCTCGCTATGAAAGCCTTGCTGCTTCAAAATAGATGAATTTAGGATGAGACTCATAATTTATAAGGAAAATTGTATGAACTACTTGTCCGTCATTGAGTTATTGCTGTTGGAATTTCATGTCCAATTGATATATGTAACCTAGGATTTTCTCCATGTCCAGAAAATTCTAGGATCTTGTTGCCATTTTTGCTATTTCAGTCAATGAAAAATATGTTTTTCGCCGTCAAATAAATTTTGTAAAGCGAGGTAGGTGAGAGGTTTGAATAATTTGCAACAAGTCATAACTGTTAAGGAAAGAAAAAACTTTCAGAGTTCTTACTCCTATTGGTAAAGAGACTTGAAGCAGCTACTACCTTTTAATTGATACATTAGCGGTGGACATGGCTTCCTGTGCTTTAAGAAGCCGGCAGGTTGAAATTGTTGACCACTGGGAAATTTCCAAAAAGCTTCATAAATGGAGTGAAGAATTCACCAAGCAACCTGTCTCATGCTGCAAGCATTACTGTATCAAAATAGATCAATTTCATTTAAAAATGTATGTCTACCCTCTATGCTTTATTTGCTATTTCAGTTCTAATAATAAATGAATTTTTCTTTTTCATTTTGTATAGTTTATTTATCTAACATATTGTAACCTTCAACATTCATGCTTGTTCTGTTGTAATTTTACAGCAAAAAAGTTTATATTTAAAAAAAAATTAACTTTGCTTTTTCTATATACTTATTTAATTTGGATATCTCTACATTTTCTGTATATAAAACTATTTTTATTTGAAATACTAAGATTACCTCTCTTTATAAGTATTTTTTTCTTGGCTCAAATCTCTAATATTATTACAAAGGTAACTCAAACATACTTATTATTTAAATCATCGTTTATGTCTTGAATATTTATTAGTTATGATAGTAAACATATTCATACGAAAAAAATGAAGTCATTGATTTGATAAATAATCAATCATCAAACGAGGTGAGGGACAATTGTACTTTTTAATATTTTTGGTTATTTATATAGCATTACCGTGGACAAAATTATTACACTTTAATAACTTTACTTTTTATCTACAAGCGGATTAAGAGAATTGGGTTAAACTCAAATGAGACCTTTAATTTATTTAATAAAATTAATATAAAATTTTATTTAAAATTTATTTTTTTAGCTTTTGATATGCAAATTTTTATGATCAATTTTTTCTAATAATTTTTTAATTGATAATATATCTAAATTATAAAAAAAATTAAGATAATAGATAGTTAAAACAATAGAACTTGAGTATGGAAGTTGATTGCAAAAAAGATTGCCCCATGAGAGTAATGAGTGTTTCAATGAAATTTTATTACTTCATTGGTTCTTAGCAAAAGAATAGAATGATTTTGTTTTCTAACTCAAATAAATTATATAAAAAAGACAATGTGAGTTTAAGTGTTACTAAAAATAAGAGTGAATAAAAAATAAAAAAATAAAAAGATGCATAATACTTGAAGAACTTGTATGGAGGATCATATGGAATAACAATGGTTAAAGAATTTGGTGAGGGAGCATGTAGGTTAGCACAAAACAATAAAAGCAGGAAAAAAAAAAAAGCAATTGGTTTTATTTAAAAAAAATTTGAACGTTAGCATGTCCTGGAAAGATGAAAAATTAATAAATAAAGGTGATTGATGCATGATTTTAAATAAATAATATTGAGAGAAAAAATAAAAATTATGTTATAATGATTAAGTAAAATTAACTAATTAATATGAGAGAAAATGAAATTAAATAAGCATAAAGTGTTAGGTAAAGAAAGTTAAGAATTTTAATTTATTATAAATAAATATAATAATTATATAATTAATATGTTATATTATTAAGTTTTTGGAGCCCAAAATTTTGGGGCCTACTTTACAACATTTATGCTTTAGCGGCCCCCGAACTTTTATCAATGGTCTATAGACTCTATACCATGAATCGAAAGTCTAGAATATTTCAGCATATGAACTCATGTGAACCACAGAATGGAGATGGACCACAATTCATCAGTTATATTATGGATGTACATAAAAGTCTAGTGTTCCAACTCTAATATTGAACCCATGTAAACAATTTTTCTCAATAATTGGGTGGACTACAATTCAAGTATTATATATTGCTGACGTAATCTCTTGCATCACTTCTGGGCCTTTTGTGCATAGAACTTCTTGATAGGGAAGTTTTTTTTCTTCTTTTAAGAAGTTGTTATTTTAATAAATATAATATTTAGAGTAAGTGTTAATTATAATTTTATAATAAATTTTTAAAAATATATTAAATGTAAATAATAATTAATCAATGTTTAATAACTATACTAATATTTTAAAGAAGAAAAAGATTGCACCGGATTAATTTTATTTTATTTTATGAATCTTTCTCGTGTGTGATCTCTATTAAGACCATATGCATTAATTTATTAGTGTCAAATGGCAAGCAGAAGACTATAGAAATCACAGACTAAAAACAAGTAACTTGCTAGTTGTTTTGAGTCAAGTGAATTGAATTGCTGCAATGGCTGCAAATCAGGAAGAGGTGAAGCTTTTGGGAGTTGTGCGAAGCCCATTTGTTTGCAGGGTGCAGATTGCTCGCTCTCAAGTTGAAGGGAGTTGAATACAAATATCTCGATGAACAGTTGGACAACAAGAGCGATCTGCTCCTCAAATACAACCCAGTTCACAAGAAGGTTCCTGTGCTTGTTCACAACGAGAAGCCCATATCAGAGTCACTTGTGATTCTTGAGTACATCGATGAGACCAGGAAAGACAACCCATCTTGCCTGCTGAACCTTACCAGAGTGCCTAGGCTCGTTTCTGGTCCAAGTTCATAGATGACAAGGTAAGTCCAGTTTTTTTTTCTTGCTTGCTTTGTCACTAGGAATTTAGGACACACCATGTAATAGTCCTATTCTCTTATTCCTCCCATAAGCATCACCTTTCATGGATCTCAATATGAAATCTCGGAACAAGTTAGAGAACTCAATAGTCAACTGTCAACCATGAAGTCGAATTCATTTCATTCATAAATTATATCTCTCTTCAACTTTGTTTAAAATCATATTAGTGATTAATCAAATTCATTTATAAAATATACCTTATGTTATTATTGTGATTTGTAAATTTTATGGAATTTTATAGTGTTCTGGTAGAGTTTTATATTATCTTTAGAGAAAACAAGAGAATTCTGTGGTATGTATTTCTGACTAGTTGGCAGTAGAATCTAAGTCTTAACAGTAAATAATGTAGAAAGTACCATAATAAAAGTTACCATAGAAACTTCCTATAAACAAACTGAATGTTACTAATAACTAATAAGTACTTTAATTTGTGAAATTAGTGCTTGGCTGCCGTATGGAAAGCTGTTTGGACCCTAGATGAGAAAGAGCGTGAGAAGGGTGTTGAAGAATCATTTGAGGCTCTGCAGTTTCTTGAGAATGAGCTCAAGGACAAGTTCTTTGGTGGAGAAGCATTTGGCTTCGTGGACATTGCTGCTGTCTTTATAGCATTTTGGCTCCCTATAGTTCAAGAAGTAGCAGGGCTGCAGTTGTTCACCAGTGAGAAATTTCCCAAGCTCAACAAATGGAGCCAAGAATTTCTCAACCACCCAGTTGTCAAAGAAAGCCTGCCTTCCTAGAGAACCACTTTTTGCCGCCTTCAAAGCTCGATATGAAAGCCTTTCTGCCTCAAAATAGATGAAAATTGTATGAAGTATGATCATCATATAAATTTTGTAATGGGAAGCATTTCTCTTCCTTTCTTAAATCCTTCAAAATTCTTACTCTACTTGAAGCAGCTAATACCTTCCCATGATTGAAAATTTTGCCTGAAGATGAAGGACAGCGTATGTAATATGCAAATTGCAGCTGATAACTCATGCCATTGAACTGGATTGGCTTTAGCTCAAAGTTTGCATATTAAAAATCTGATGAGCAAAACGGTTTCATATCTACTTTACCGTCAAGTCGTGAACTAAACAGGATTAAATAAAATAAAATTCTGGAAGAATTTAACTTGGGGGCATTAAGACTTTGTTTGGATTAAGAGAGAAATAGAGTGGAAAGAAATAGAGTAGAAAGAAATAGAGAAAAGAGAAGTAAAATAAAAAATGAATAGATTTTTAAGTTGTTTGGATTAAGAGAATTAGGAAAGAAATAAAAAAGAAAGAAATTAAATTTTATTGTAAATACATATTTACCCCTATTTATTTATTTATAAAACAACAAAAAAAAGAGTACATTAGTCAAATTTCTACATCTACCCATTTATTCTCTATTTCTTCTCACTTTATGAGAGAAATGAAAAAGTTGTGAGACCCACTATTTTTTTTTCTTTTTTATTTTTCCTCTAACCAAACAAGAGAACTTCTTCATTTCTCTTTTATTTCTCTCAAAACAAACAAAACTATCTGTGCAAACTGAAGAAAAGTTGAAGAGAATTGTACACGTTTTATTAACAGCAGTGCTATTTAAATAGAGTGCATGAATTCTGTAGTTAGAGAAACAGGAAATTCAAAATATAAAAGACTATTCTATGATTCTATCTAATCTAAAATTATTCTGACAAGATAATAATCTATATCCTAAGTTCCTAACTGATTACTCTATCAAGGACTATTATGTGTTTGTGAAGTCCCGCCACTAAATTTATGTACGATTTAAAAGTGTTAGCTTAATTAACTGCTAAAATCCTTTGCAGACAGTGAACTCAAGAACTTAAGAAATTGAGATGTTTGGTTCATAATCATATAAAGATTTTAAGAAAATAAGAAAGTAAACATCCGTTATGTAAGATGCACTCGTAGAGTAGAAGAAAAAAAGAAGTGTAGGATTTTGGAATGGCAGTTCCTTGTTAATAATGATTTGAATCTATCTAAGCTCACATGACAATGGATCTTTCAGGAGCAGAAATCTGAGAGAGCCAACACAGAAACACGTGAAGAAGTATATCACATTCTAATAACAGATTATATCATAAGTCTCAACAAGAGTTTATTAAAATAATTATTAATATAAAAAATTGAACCTAAATCTTTTAAGTGAAGTACATCGATTTTTACATGCAACCCCATCTGCAGAAACATGTGCGCTCTGATTCCGAAAGACACCCTCTTTTATTCAAGTTATGCCCACCTTTTTCAATTTTTTGGGTGTTGGCCATGGCAATGCCATGTGCAAAGTCTGAAACTTTTGAAGAAAATAAGGGTAAGATCATGTGCTGTAAATTGTGAATAAGACTTCAGCACCGACTACACCCAAAGCACAAAGTCAACTGTCACCCCGTGTCTACCGGGACAAATGAGAAACCAGGAATTTGGGATCCAATGACTAGAATTAATTTATAGGTCCTAACATGGCACTCGTATTACATTATTCCTTATTAGATAAAGTCAAGGGTGAAAATGTAAAACACTAGCTCATTTATAATCTCAACTTTGAAGAAGCCACAATACTTATAAAACGATATATGACCATTGGTAATGTAAATGCTCTCCCAAAATGATCATCTACTTGCTGCTGCTGCTGCTTGAATCCTTGACAATAGTCACAGGGCATGGGGCATTTGCCATCATAAAGTTGCTAACACTTCCCAATATTATCCTGTTTTTTTCCACCATCACACAAACAGGCATGTCCATGAGACCCATATCACAATAAATGAAGACAGAGATATACAGAAGTGCCCTCATCCCCAACAAATAATAAATTAGGGAGAATTAAAAGCAGACTCCATGAATGCGTTTTTTATTAATAAAAACTAATTTGATTATTAAATCTAATACGAGTCTAATTATTCAATTAACCAAACTCAGGAAAAACTAGCCATAACTTTAACTAAAAAAGCAAAATTGATAGGTGTTACTCACCCACAAAGTCTACACAAAGAACAAGTCTATACAAAGAATGATATCTGTACAGTTCAAAATCAATTTTATCAGTGAAGAATCGATTCCTACACTCAATGATGCTGTTTGGGTGGCTTTATTGCGTTGAGATAAATTAATTCTGAATCTCTAGAATTGATTCTTTTTTAAGAACCTCAATATTAAATTCTCCGTCCATGAGAAGCAATTCTACTCACATAAAATACGAATTTAACATAATTTTTTATTTAATCAGACATAATTTTTAACAATATACAACTAAAGTCATTTTTATACTTTTAAAGCAATTTAATACCTAAAAGTAACTTTAGATTATAATACCCAAATAAAATTAATTCCTATAATCGTAACTAAAAAAAATCAATTCCTATAAAATTACATTTTAGAAAATATTATCAAACACAAACTAATTTTTTAGTTTAATTTCTATTCAGTTTAAAAAAAATTTATACTGTCATCCAATTATGTGTTCTCAAATCAGTAAAAGAGTTGACTATCACAACAACTACCTAGAAAATTTAACTATTTTAATGATATTGAATAACAGAGTAAAAAAAAATGTAAACTTTACACTGAATAATCTCTAATTTTTTCACCAACAATTCTTTTAACACCAATTCTCTTAAAAATTAATTCTCCAAAACTCCAATCCCAATTTCTCCCTAAACTATCAGTGACAAAAATGCCAAAGAAGTAGAACAGTAAGTGCAGGAGATTAGAAAAGTACACACCTTCGGACTGAGCTGAGACCTCTGCTTCCCATAACCAGAGAATCCAGCTTCAGCTCTTCAATAGCATCCAAAAGTTTCTCTCTTGCATCACCCCAGTACAATTTTGCAACAATGTTCACCTTAAAAAAAAAATCACAACTTCACTTATTAAGCACCAAAAACATGGGCACCCCTAAAGAATCTGTGTCTAAATTGAACCCCATTATGCAGAAACTGCATAGACACAGAGGAAAACAGAGAAGACAAAAGAAAGTAAGAAACCTCTTTCTGTCTGGCAGCAGTGTCAAGCAAATCAAGAACCTCAACATCAGTTTGTACACCATAGTTGTTCATAACCTCTGGCTCTCTGAACTCTACCAAAGGAATAAGAGCTTCAAAGAGAACCAAAACAAGTCGAATCAGATCAGATCAAAACAGAGAAAAACAGAGGATGAGATAAATTTACAAGAACCCAAATGAAAAATATAGCACTCACGAGAACCAGATTTGGCCCATAGCTGGTTACGGGACTCATCTGCAGAGTTGGGGTTGATATGGATTATGTAAAAGGTGTCACCTTTATCAGCCAAATTTTCAAGGGCCCATTTGAGAGCATTCTTGCTGCTCTTGGAGAAGTCCATAGCAACTCCAACTTTTCTATCCTTTGCCATGGTTTCTTCCCTCTCCCTGCTCTTAGTCTTCTCTGTTGTTGTTGCTGTTGTGAGCTACAAGAGTTAAAGGTGAAGAATAAAGAATCTATGAAGAGAAAACAGGATTTGGACACAGTTAGAGGTTGAGGAATGAAGATGATAATGGTGTCTTTGTCTGAATGGTTTTGGTTATCACTATTGCATGTGTGTGTCAGTGTGTGGCAGCTTTATTTGAGTAAAGCAATCCAAAGAGCATAATAATTACTGTATTGAAGATTTTATTCTAAGAGCTTTGTACTCTTCACTGTTTGTGGTTTAGTTGAATCACAACCGTGAGATGTCCATCAATCACATGGCCTACTACATCAGGACCGTTGATATTGGTTAGAGGGGTCCACTTATTGCGGGTCCCTCAGTATGAATGGCTTTGCTTAACGCGGGGTAACCACTTTGGTTTGCCGTGCAGTCATCAAAGACCAGAGAACCTTGATAAGAAAAAAAACGGAAAAGAGAAATATCAAAGATCCAAATTTCAAACCACGTTATGTTATAGGTGATTATTCTGCTATTTATTTTTTATTGTTTGGTATTAATATTTAAGGTTACTTATTAATTATATTTAATAAAATTTTAAACATATAGGCTGTTCATGTGTTAATACGTAGATCCTTGGATTTGCTTCACGATTTGCACGAAAGTGGGGCTCTGCTTTTACCAAATTTTACAACGGTCTATGTGAGCACCACGTGAAAGGGGATGGATTTTTTTTAAATTTTATTTATTTTTTTTACTTTATTATAATTTAACGTTCAATTTATCTTAGAAATTTTTAATTAATATAAATGATGTTCATAATTTTTATGTGATAATATGCGAATCACATGAACAGAAGACAGATCACGATATTATACATAAGGAATTCCATAATGAAAAATAAAAAAGAATAGAGAAATGGGGCTGATGAATAACTTCCCTCTTTTAATTTCGAATTATAAAATATAAAAAAATCGATTTTTGCTTTTAAATGGCAACAAAAAAGAATATAGATGACAGGAAAATTATTACTCCTTTTTCTAATTTTGCTTATAAAATGGTGTCGGGAAGTGGCCAGGAAGCTTCATTGCCAGCTTATACATGATGACAAGTGTATTATGATCATTAGCATCATGATCAGCTGTCCTTTGAATACCTCCAACGATCATGCTATGATATGCTGATTCAAAGAGCTTAAGGGGCGTTTGGTTCAAGATAAACTTTATTTTTTTTGGAATCCTTCATATGTGGAGTAATTCATGTATTTCATCATAGATTCATAGAACCAGTTGTGAAGAATCTTTGTGGACTGCTTCCATTAACTGGTCCCCAACCATTTCCCAACACTTGGTAGAAGTAGAACAGCCTAGGCAGTCCATCTGGGCCAGGTGCTTTGAAAGGATGCCTATCCAAGAGTTTCCAAGATTTCAGTTCTAGAAAGTATAGGCGTTTGGGTCATTTGTTCATTCTCCTCCACAGAAATCGAAGGTTAAAATCAAGGGGTCGAGTCATTAATTTTACAGCCCAACCAGCTGGGCTTTTATAAAACAATAGTCTTGATGACAAAAACAAATAAATGAAATGAAACAATGATCTTCCTCAGTTGGGCCTTTCCCAGAGTAGATGGGCTCGTTTTGTGTATGGATTATTTAAACTAAAATAGGGATGCGATCTAAACAGAACTAGGGTTATGTCTGCAAAAGGATAGTGAATTTTATAGAATTCCGTTTTGTAGCATTGCTTGAGTGCGTTAGGATTTGAACCACATTAGCACATGGAAAGACGTGTGCCAATGTGCTAAACAAATGTAGTGCTGAGTCAAAGAACACATATTCAGTTGAGCAGATTTTGCATCTTTAACCGATATATATGATGCAGTATCACTTAGCACCTTCAATCAATTATAATCTTTGTGAGAAATAACCCATTTATCAAAACAGATGCAGTGAACTTTTCTGCATTTGGGGTTAGTATTGAATATTATATTAATGTATGATCTCACACAGTAGACTGTAGAGCACAATTCAGGGTGGTTAACATTAGGTAGTGGAATTGATTCTTCCATGCTGGTGACGGCATATGGAATTTATCAGCTATAGTGTAGAGATAGAGACAGAAGGATATCAAGGCTTGTGAGCATATCTATTCATTGTATTCAACAATTCTTTTAAAAAAAGAAAACAATTAAGAAGCTGCGATTCTAACAAGAATGTTCCCTGAAGAAAGATATTCTCTATCACGAGGCCAAAATCTAAATGACGTCTTCGAATATCCTTTCCAAGACAATGATTTTACCCTTTCAAAAAAGTTGGACCTAACTCAAGCAAATTCCAGCTCAACCGAAGATGAGGATACTTGAGCTTAATTACTTAGCATGGAAGCAAATGTTTTTTACTTTCTTATGTTGAGTTTCCAGTTTTAACTCCTATGGTTCTCTTCGGTATATATTTGATTCCTCCATCTTACTGTTTTTCTTTTAAACGTTTCTCTTATGTTTCAACTTTAGTAATTTTGGTTTATAAGATTGGGTGTGCAAAAGGCTAGATAATTAATTCAATAAGATCTGCTTAGAAATTACAGAGCTTTCAAGAGATTGTTGTTGTTGCTTTTATATGAGGTGTATCACTGTCAAGTGATATCATCTAATCTTGACCATGGGTCATGTAAAAGTTTTTTTTAGCATATTTATACTTGTGTCTCTAAAATTTTGCTGTTATTTATTCTTTAACTTTTTGCCAATTTAATTTTTTTAATTATTTATATTTTTTCCTTGCCATCACTTCGATATCTCTCCAAATAAAGATTGCTAAGTTGGTATTGTAGTTAACCAACATGTTGACATTTCATTTATGCATCTATATCATACCCAAAAAATTTAATTTAATTATTTGAAAAAGTAGGCCTAGAACGATAATTCTATTTTAGTGCTTGATTTAACAAAGACAGGAATCCTATTTTTCTTATAGAGAGCTGAGATTCTTTGTAGCCTATAAGGAACAAATGCTTGTTTTGTTTCTTTGTTTATCAAAATTGGTTATAATTAATATTTGATTATATATTGGTTCTATTTATCAAGCACAAAATTGAATAGAATGCAATAAAATACGTCTAAGCAAACCAAAATATTAGAAAATGAAGGATGATGCAATTTCAACCCTATATTCTACAAATTAAAATCAATTTTCTGTATTAAATTTATGATATACACTGTTGCCTAAAATTCACCAATATTATATATTTCTACTCACTTTAGAATTTGGACTTTTTTTTTCTTTGACTTAAGACGATTTTGACTGTCTCCATTTTGGAATGTTCTCAACTTAAGTAAATACAATTGAACACAGATTTCATTTTTATTTACACTACGAATGAACTATAATGGTGACACCTATTTAAAAACTGTTGCTCTTAGATGATGATTTCTAGTTTTCTCTTAAGTTTGTCTAGACAGTGATGAAAAAATGGCTTAAAAACTTAGGCTTTGGAAACCCCAAAGCCAATTTTTAAGGTTCAGTGTTGTCCAAGACTGCGATGTTGTTTAAGATTGACTTGGATCTAACTTTAGGGGTAACATACCCTCACCCGCCGCCACCTCAAGTTTAGGGAACATGTGCCCTAACTAAGTGGGGCTTCAGGCGCATGAACTAGGTTTGCTGTACTCTTGTATTCTCCTTTCTTATCTTTTCAGTATTCTTTTATCCCTTCTCAAATTAGGTTTTCTGTAACATGGATGGCAAAGAGTTTGGCACCGTTGTCTTTACTCTTTAGTTCAAAACTTAGGTGTATTCATATCACAGTGAATCTCAGATATGAATAATCTATCAATTGTATAGTAATGACCGTACTAAGGTTTGGTAACAAACTTAGATACGAGTCCCCACCACTCACCCACACAAAAATGCTTTTGCCCGCCATTAATGGTGCTTCATTCATTTTAATTACACAGAAAAGATGCCTAATTATGCGGCTTTTCTGTCAATGTTCTGCCCACACAACAAGAGAAAGAGACAGACAGACAGACAGACAGACGGAATGGCCTTTTAGTTTAAAATTTTAGTTTCATTATTTTATTCAGTATGGTTTTCCTCTGGTTTCTACCAAAGGAATTAAAAACTTTTTGCCAAAGACAAAAAAGAGAGAGAGAGAAGGAAGCAATCTCAGATTAATCGAAACCTTTTGTTGTGTTGGTTGTGACAGTGATGGTGGTCTATATATATATATATATATATTGAAAAATGTTAAAGGGACCAGAGTTTACCTTATTCTAAGGTTAGGAAATGTCACTTAACAGAAGCTTACAGATTTCTTATCAAGGGGAAATTGTTGATAACGAGAATTAAACCTAATTCTTACGAAGTATTTTGATCTTTTACTAGCTGAACGAATCTCGTTAAGTGTGTGTATATTTTGATTAGTCAAAATGGTAGAGAAATAAACAGCAATAGGTTACTCAGTTAATTAAATTAAACAATTAAAAAACCTTGAATGGGGACAGATAGTCAAAGATTGTTTTTGCCCCAGAAAGAATCTGTCTTCCTCATTCTCAGTTGGGACTCTTCTATGGACAGCGAGACTGCCAGTGATGCATCTTCTAAGAAAAGGCAAACGACAAGCTTAAGACACCAAACCCATACTTCACCGCTAATCAAGGTAACATGTTCCTTCGTGCTATTGCTACTTTCTTCCTTATCAATATCTACTTTAGAAAATATATATATATATATATATATATTACACTCTTTTGTACTTCATCTTCCTCTTCTACCTATTTTTAATAGATTTAATTTTAATTCATTATTAGTATAAAAAAAATTTACACTGTTATTTAATTATGTTTTAACACATTATTAAAGAGTTATATTTTTTAGATAGTTGTTATAATAGTTAAACTCCTTTAATGATGTAACAATATATGATTGAATGATAGTGTAAAATAATTTTACTGACAATAGATCAAAATTAAACTTATTTTTAATTGGTTAACAGTTCACACCCAATCCCTTGTAGTGCATGTGAGACACCAATTTAGCAATTAATAATGTCATCTATATAATTGTTATAGTCATTTGTGTTAGTACATGGCAATATAAAAATTTGAACTAAAACATTCTGTAAATTATTAAACGCTGTATATCATTAACTTACACCATAGTCACTTTTTTTTGTTTAGAGCTATTGCTATGCATAACTATGGGCATATATTGTACGTTG
This sequence comes from Styphnolobium japonicum, assembly GCA_023212625.1. NCBI lineage: Eukaryota > Viridiplantae > Streptophyta > Magnoliopsida > Fabales > Fabaceae > Styphnolobium > Styphnolobium japonicum. The sequence goes on from JALBWW010000014.1 coordinate 22,111,812, forward strand.
CATCTATGTTATAACTCATAAGTACTTTTTTTATAATTGGAATCTGATGTTTTGAATAGAATCAAGACTTGGAAATTGGAATAAAAGAAATGTCCATTCCTATAAAATCATATTTCAGCATACCAAACATAGTATCTCTATAGTTATAATCAATCCTTAACTTACCCGAAGTTAACAAACTATATATTACTTCGTATATTGTACATATAAATTAACTATTATTTTATGAATACAAAAATCTGATCTAAGATCCTTACACTCGTTATAAAAGATTTTATCAGCCGAGTCAATTCACACCTTACCATAGTTTCCTGTATTGCATTATTATTGTTCTCAATTGATTTATGATTAACTATAAGTAGAATGACCCACGGTCATGTGATTTCTATAAGGTCTTTAGTCAATGTGATATAAGTCTACAAGTACATGTGATTTCTCACTAAGCTCATAAAGAAGATTTCCCCTTGATCAAAATTAATCTCAAACATGTCACTTGTACCATTTTCAAGAAACCAGCTAAAGAAAATGTTATTAGCTCTAATTAATCTCTATATTTAGTTGCAAAATTTATAGAATTTTCGTATTATTTTTTTCCTTTCCTTTACTTTGCTTTACAAGAGAGGGGAAAAGAAAGAAGCTGATGTGTAGAGGAGTGGGTTTACATGCTTATACAGAATCCCTATAAGTAAATGATATCACGTGGTAATATGAGTATGGTGCCAATACAGATATATATAATTAATATTACTTAGAATAAAACCCTATTTGTTATTTGTGGATTGTGCCAAAAACTTGCTCGCCACGTCCTAATGATTGGAGAGATTAATTGCTCATTGCCGATCCTGATCCACCGCACACATCTTCTCCATATGCACAACAATTATACTCACAGTAACCTTAATGTGGGACGCATCATTGAACCCATAATTCAAACATTTGAATTCAACTAATGCAAAACTAGCTAATGCATATTGCACATTATTAATAATGATTATGACATTGATACCATATATATATATATATATATATATATATATATATATATATATATATATATATGTCATGAAACCTTCATGAATCAGTACAGTGCATGAAACATTCAATCTTGTGGATATTCCATTTAATTTTCTGACGTGATTCTTACCTGCCAAGTTTCCCCTACTACTTTTTTAATTCTTTTTCAAGGAAATGGACAGTGCCATCTGATCTGATCTGATCAAGGAAGCTAGCAATGGCAAAATAAAAGGAGTCAGACTCGAATCTTATAAGCTCTCTGTCTCTCATCACCTTGATCTAGTGTAGAGAAATTGCAAAAAGTTGTGAGAAGCATATTCTTCCTCATCTCTTTTACTTGTTGTGAGAAACATATTTTATTGAATAAGAATAATATTATATTATCCTACTGAATTAGCTTAATAAGTTTTTTATTTTATTTTCAAAAAAAGTACTTAATACTTTTTTAATTCCTAAAATATTAAATACTTTTTTTTCCATTTAATACTTTTTTTTAAAGTAAAGATTGCGCTACGAATAACTTGAGAGCATAAGTTGCATGTTAGTTATTTTTTTATTTAAAGAAACTAAATGCACATCCAAAAAAAATTATACATCTAAATGATAGGAAACTCGAGCGCATGAGCGCTTCAGTGTTTAGTATCATCGGATTTAAATCTTATGTCTTATTTTTTTATCTATTTTTCTGTTTCTTTAATTATATGTGGACAATTCAGCATAAAAATATTTCTCTCTTAATTGATAATAATTTCTTTTTAATTGTCAATTATTTTTGTTAAATTATCAATATTTAATTAAAAATACAAAAAAATAAATAAGAAAATCGACATAAGATGTGATTATAATATCATCATCCATTAAGTAATTAGAAAAATTTATTAAGAAGATATATAACATTATTGATTACATAATTTTATATCCTCTTAATGAATTAACATAATAATCTTCTTTAATATCTAAAGAAATTATTAAATATATTTTGGTTCTCAAAATATTATGACACTTCTACGTTTTTATTTAATACTTTTATTTTAAATAATTAAAAAGATGTTATCATAATTTATTTATAAGAATATAACGTTATCATATTTTATTTTGCTTTTGAGTTTGCCAATGCTAGGAGGTTTGACTCCAGCAGTAAAGTGCATGTGCAGCCTCCTTTCTTATTGCTCAATTAATTTCCCATTTTCATTTTCACTGATAATTTCCTTTTGATTGTACTTGCACAGTTGCAACCTCCCCCCACTACCCGTAGATAATTTAAGAAAAAGCAATCACAATTTGTTAATTAGAAAAGCTAAAGTCACAACTCAATAATAAAGTGTTGATTCTTAATTCTTATTTTGTACCATTACTTTAACATATTATTTTACAAAACAATAATAAAAAATAAAAAAACACTTTTCAGTATATGATTGTGTAAAAATTAACCAAATTTTTTTTTAAAAAATTTGTTCATGAGATAATATAAATTCATTTTAAAAAGACATGGGCATTTTATCCAAGAGTCCCACACACTTACAACCAAAAATAAATAAATAAAAATCATTCAAATCAATAGAAAATATTAAGAGTAAACATTTATTTTAATCTTCTAAATATATTAGTATTATTATCAGTTAGGTCCTTTAATAATAAATACATCAAAATTGTCATTCAATGTCAATTTTTGACATCAAATTTATCATTTAATGTCAATTTTTGACATCAAATTAGTTATTTAATAATATATTTTATATCAAATTAGTCTTTTAAAAAGACTATTTTGATGTCAAGAATTATTAAATAACTAAATTAATGTTAATTATATCTTTAAAAGATTAAAAATAGGTACTTATTCAAATATTAATTACAAGGATTATTTAAAGGTATTGTTGAACTCTTGCCATTGCAAAACGTTTTATCGGCAATCAATTGAAGAGCTCAATTATATACTTGCTTTAGAAATTCTCTATTGAATAAAGACGGCCAATTCTTCCAAACCATCCACCCCATTAATTAAAACCTTTCATGCTTAGACTAAGTGCATTCCACTAATTAGAATTTGTGTAAGTTTAAATCCACACCCATTTTCACTTACTGAAATATAATTCAATGAAAGAACATACTAATTATACTTTTGTCTTAAAGTTAATGATTTAATTTTCATACATTGTAATTTATTTACATTGGCTATTGAGAAATTCTTAAGTATTTTGATAATATTACTATCAATATTTTTTTATCCATCAGATTTGATTTAAGTTTTATATAATATTTTAAGTTTCATCTAACGACATATATTATTATATATATGATGTCACATGTTATGTTTATAGTAAAGTGATGTAGTATTTTCAAAATATATAAAAATTTCTCTGAGTTATTACAATAATTACTTAAAATATTTAATTTTTTTAATGATGTGCTAATACATATTAAATGATAATATACAATTTTTTATACTAATTATGAATCAAATTTAAACTCTAAAGTTATTCACCTAAAATCATTCTTATAAAATGCCAATATTGTAGATATCAAACTAAGTTAATTGAAGAGTAGGCCGTAATTAATTTAGACAAAAAGTCTCATACATTCATGTCAAAATATTGAAACAGTAAATTGACTGGATTAGAGCTCCCGTTATATCTATTCCTATTTTGATAGGATTTGAATCTCATTTTTTTGGGGTACATATTTGAATCTCTCATTTTATTTTTCAACTATGCTACAGTGCAAGAACATTATAACTCGAAAAGTGACTAAAAAATAGTATTTTAGGTGAGGTGAGTCCACAATTTAAGTGAGTCTTACTTCACCCGAAACACTGTTTTAATTACTTTTTAAGTTATAGCGTCTGAACTATTCAGGATTTTTGTTTATTTTTTAATATAAAGTTATCATTTTATATGAGAATATTTGAGTTTTAATTTCTTGATAAAGATGTTATGTATATCTCCCATTTTAAAATAATAATTAGGACTCGTTTAGATGATTATTTTAAAAGATAATTTTAATAATTTTAAAAAATAATTTTTTATAAAAGTAAATGTTATTTTATATTTAAATGTAATACTTAAAAAGTATTCTTTTAATTTTATGAGTGGCTAGATAAAAAATATAAAAATATTTTTTAATGTTAAAATTATATAAAACTAATTTGAGAGTCGTCCCATTTTACCTTCACATTCTCACACTTTATCATCATTTATTATATTGTCATTTTTAATATTTATTTGCTTAAGATTTATATACAAAGTAATTCTAAAATCATGCTATAAGTTTAAAAAATCATATCAAATTAGAGAGATGAGAGATAAAAAAATATTAGACCACAATAATATTTTTCAAATGTTAGTCACGTAAGCAAAGAATAATAAGGGTCATCACACAAAATAATAATAAAAGGGACATGATTTATGTACAAATACATATATATATATATATATATATATATATCAAAACAATAATTAAAGGGACGTGTTTTTAGTTGTAAAAAAAATTAAGGGTGGACATACCTGATGAAAGGAAAAGAAAGAAGATGATGAGGTGAGGTGTGTAGTGTTGCACCTGCAAAGAAAAAATATAGACATATAAGAAAATAAGGTATTGGTAAGATTTAAAAATATGAAAGAATGTTATTTTTTAAATTAGTCAAATATATATTTGTCTAAAAGATATTTCTAAACAATTTATCCATATTATTTTTAGAAACTAAAAAATCTAGTTAAAATAAAAAGACCTATTTAAGCTTTTTTTAATACTTTATCTTTTTTATAAAAGACCATCTAAATATGTTACAAAATATTAAAAAAAAAATTTATAAAAAAACATTTTTGTAAAAAAAATCATCCAAACATCAATTAATGTGTTTGTTTTATCTTTTTTTCACTGTAAATAGAAAATGAAAAAAAAAAATCATGGCTTTCGAGTAACATTTAGACGAAATTAATTTTTTCTCTTTTCCTCAAACGTTCACGTTGAGGAGAAGTTAAAACAAACAAATCAAATATGATGTTAGAAGTTAAAATGATATATATATATATATATATATATATATATATATATATTTGGTGATGAAAATTTAGGTTGAGGGAAGGTTTGTCTTAATCTTAAATTAGAGCATACAATCAACCTCAATAAAGAATTATAGTGAAGTTTATAAGTAATCTTTCAATAAAAAAATTTTAAATTTAAATTTTAAATTTAATTCATAACTAACATAAACGAAATACTTGTCAAAGTGAGCTAACTCGTTGGCGGACCATCTTGATATTAGACTCTTTTTGCTTTCTTTTTGAAAATTTTAAATTCCTGACAAATTTTTGATTAACGTCACAGTTGATGTAATTACTGAATTGCTCATTAATTTCAATAATATGAACTACTTCTTTGTTTTATTGAATTTAATGGTTATCTGTATATAATTATATAACCTAGAAAATTATTGAGAACTATATTTGAGTATATTGGTGTGATGATATAAATATCTGAATAGTAATTTTATCTTTTAAGCTATATTCAAGTTATTACTGCGTTTGAGCGAGATATAATACTTCAGTGAAATGAAACTTCGAGCAGCTATATATGACTTTTACAATTGTACCAAAAGAGCAAAACAGCAGCAATCTGCATGCCAAAAGATTTTATTAGCATCCAAAGCAAAGCATGGGTGGGTCGCAAAGATCCATCCGTATGGATAGAATTTGGACTAATGACACTACCATTAAAGTTCAGAGATCATTTCTCGAGGTATAATATCACAAAGCAATCATTGTGTCCATTTAATCCAAATCATATTTGCTCCCCAATTTGTGATTTAATCGAATAGCGAAAATATATGTTGTCTTTTGCTAAGGGATGGGACCTACGGCCTTAACACAAAAGAAAGAATAAAGAAAACAAAAGAAACCAAAAGACCCAAACAGAAGAGATTTGCGGAATGGAAGGTTGGCTGAAGAAGGTGAATGAGACTAAGAGAACTTCTTTTTTGACATAAAAGATGAGAGGCATAGCTAGAAAAAGCAACAGAAGGGTGTTGAAAAAATAGGGGACAGAGCGGGGAAGATGGAATCATTTGAGCAAGCTTAAGAGTCACTCAATAACAACCCCAATTTTCAAATGGAAAATACTCATACTTAGACATGCAGGCTGAAGATATCACTTGTTTGTTGCCATAAAACGAGAAGTTAGAAGCCCTATAAGACCCACAAAACACAACTGGATTCCACTCAGTCACAGTCACCACTCACCACCACTCACGGCTTCAATTATCATTTTTTCATATAATATGCAACTTTTTTCTGTTGACATTTCCCTCAAATTATTAGCATCTAAGAAAATTACTCTTTTATTATTCCTTTGCCGTTGTATGATTCTTATATTTGTGACAATGTAATAGAAAATGAAACTATATTGAGAAAACTAAAATTTTAATTATTGAAAGGTAAATAACTTTTAAATGATACAAAGAGCAGTAAAATATAAATAAACTCCATTCAGAATACTAATTTGAGAATACGTTGGGTTAAGATGGTAAAAGAGTAAGTTTCTTACTGTTTGACTCTAAGTACAAATCTCTTAATTAAAAGTTATAATTTAAAACATATTTTTTATAAGAAAAAATTAACCAAAAAATATATATTTATACCTATTTGGTTAACAAATTTACTAAAAAAAATTTATACACCTCATTTTTACATCTTTCCTTACAACATTGCATTATCAAATATTATTTAAAGTAAATGTTATAAAATGTTTTTCAAAAGTTATTATCCAAACTCAATATCAATTTTTGTTCATAGATGTCTTTATTTGAATAATAAATTTTACAAGATTAATTAATAATAATTTTATTCTCATACTTTTATTCTCCTGGAAAGAGATGAATTTGTTACATTCTTATAATATGAGAATATTTTTAACATGTAAAATATCAAAAATACTTAATATACAAGATAAAACTAACTACGTAAGCCCATATAAAAATGAATATGTTTAAAATTAAACTTAGTTTGGTTGAAAACTAATTTAAAATTGGTTCAATAAATTGTATGAGAAAGTATGAGGGAGAGAGTCTCAAAAAGTTAGACTAGGAAAAATTAACAATTGAGTTAGATTTTTTATGAACCAATTATCTTAAATTCTGTTTAGATAAGAACTATTTTTTAAAAATTTGAGTAATAACCAAACAGTTGATAATTTTTTTTAGAAAAATTGCGGCACCAATGTTGGAACCTATAATTTTCTATAAATGAACTAAATTCCTTAGCTAATTCCTAATAGCTTTGCACAATGCCTCTTTGAGTGTGTCGTGCTAGCTCCTTGGTTTATTTCATTTTTCATATTTTTCATTCATATAGTCTTTGAATTATGATCAATCACTGAGACATGAAGTCTTGATATGGAATGTGTAGCTGATCGGGTTTGGGCAGATATATAGTGAACTACTAGTGCCTACCCACACATGCGTAGGTTATTATATAGATAATTGTTTGACATTGGACATGATTAAGCAATAAGCATGATCTACTTACACTTACTACATGTTTGTACATAAAACTCCATCTTTATCCCATACCCTCTTCAAGCTAGGGTTTTATGCGCTGCCTAATAATAGATTTGTACAAAAAAAAATCGATGTAATTCTATACAATTTTAAAATAAATTTAATAATGCAGAAATAAATTAAAAATATATAAAAATATGTTACTAATGGTAGATTAATGAACCTAGCTATAGAAAAACTCCATTTTGATTAAAGATTAATAAAAATATATATTAGTAAGTTAAACACTGGTTCGATTGGTACAACGTTTTACTTTGGAATTTGACTCTTTTGAAGGCATAAAATAAAAAGCTTTTATTTTTGCTTTCAATTATTTAATGCGAAAGGGAAGCGTGCATGCTTGGTCTTTAAGGTTTGAAAAGTTTCACATACGAGTAACCTTTTTCGCTTTTGGGGTCACTTACGTACCAATACTTTAACAGGGTCCTTAAAGAGTGAGAAGAGACAAATTTTCCAAAATCTAGTCGGATGTCAATAATCGTTTGCCTAAATTACAAGCAAGAATTGAACTATTTTAGAAGAAAACAAATATAGCAATATCCAGTCATGAACCATTGGACAATGATCTCTCTCAAGTCTCAAGTTACTTAGAGAATTACTCATATTATTTTTTTGTCACTGGCAATTGCAAGAAATTCCCTGAAATCAAATAAAAATAAATAAAGGAAATGAAGAAAAAAACTGATAATGCAATGGTCAAAAGCAGCTTGAGAACGACTTCTCACCCAATCTCTCTTTCGGCGCCAAAGTTTCAAATATGTAGCAAAAGAATATGAAACATTATATTCTTTTCTTTTTAGTTTCTACACAAAGGGATCTTTATAAATAATGATCTAATGCTAATAATATCATTTGTGATCAATTATTTGATTCTTCTATTCATTAGTCATCCTATATTCTCTGCATTCCTGGAATTGCTTTCTAGATTCTTTTTCCTTTTGGTAAATACAAGGGGAAAATATTGACCGCAAATTAGAATCATATATTTAACAAGTAAATATGTAATTTAATTTTAAAAAGTATTTCTTACTTACAATTTAGTCTTTAAATTTATTATTATATACTTATTAATCTTTAAATTTATAAAATTCGTATCAATTTAGTCATTATGTTATTTTTAATTAACCAAGTTAAATGTAACTCCTGACATGACACGTTAAGTATTTATGTGTAATATTTAGTGTCACATAACACATTATTTAACACTTTTCCTTGAGTCATAATGTCATTTTAGCTTAGTGAGTGAAAAACTAAGTGCTTTGTGTATGATGAAATTAGGTTTCACTAAAATGAAACAATATTGTATCTCAAGGAAATGACTGAATAACGTGTTATGTGACATTTTAGGTTATTTACAGACACTTAACATGTTACGTCAAACGTCATAATTAAACTTGATTAATCAAAAATAACTAAATAACTAAATTAAAATGAATGTTAATTTTATAAATTTAATGACTAACTCCTACACAAAAATAAATTCAAATATTAAAATACAAGTAAAGGATATTTTCAGAGACTAAGTTACCTATTTATTCTTTATTCAACTAACTAAAGCCCTTTCATTTTTTGGAAAAGAATTAAGATCATCTTCTTTTTTTGTTTTTGTTACACAGTACAGTGCAGCATATAAATATATAGGTAGGCTTTATTTTATATTTAATAAATTTAGTAAATAAAAATATAATAATAATTTTTTTTATAAAGTAATTAAAACGCAATCAATAGTGTTAATTCTTACTCAGCAATATCTTGTAAATGACTAAAATATTAAATTGTCGCTTGTATACATGATATAATAAATTTTATTTTAAACATGAAAATAGAAAATAAATATATTATTACTTGGATATTATTGTTTTCACATGTGAAAAATCATCTATTATCATTAATCCATATATGTAAATTATTAGAATTCCCTTCAATTTGATTAATGTAAACTTTGTCACTTAAAATCTTCATTATAATAATTTACAAATTTGTTTTGACCGTAAATAACCTTCAAACCAAGTTATAAAAAACAAACTCAATTTAGGTCGACGAAAAAAATATAGTCCAATCAGTTTGTTTGAGAGCCGATCTATATCCAACATTAAAAAAAAAACTATATATACGAGTTCAATTATTGAACAAATTTTTTTAAACAAAATGCAACAAACGAAATTAGAAATTTCTGAACATATATTACTATTTAAAATAATAATATGGCATTTTAATTGACTCAGAGTAACAAATTATGTAAATTAAGTGCTTGTTTGAATTAATTTATTTTATATTTAAAAATTATAATTAAAATGTTATATAAAAATAAAATAAAATCAAACATGCATCTTTTTTAGTAAGTAAAAGTTTAGGTGAAGAAAAGATATATTTTTAGTTTAAAACTAAAACAAATCATCGGCCTCATCGAGATTTTATAATGTAATTACAAATTACCTACTAATAGATGTATAAGTTTAATTTTGATCAATTGTCAGTATAAAGTTTATTTATATTGTCATCCAATCATGTATAGTCAAATCATTAAAAGAGTTTGATTATCATAACAACTATTTAAAAAGTTGAACTCTTTTAATAATATACCAATACATGATTAAATAACAATATAATATTTTTTATACTAACAATAAGATAAAATTAAATTCTAAATATATTTTAAATTTGAAAATGAATAAAACATTTTTTTGATAACAAAATGAATAAAACATTTAACGAGGTGAGTCAATACTGTACATGTGTTATTTATAAAAACAATTTCCACGTTAAAGGGAGTTATGGAGGGAAAGCCTTTCCGACTTGGGAAAATAAAAAGACAAGCCGAAATGATGTTTTTGAAAACGACATCGTTAAGAGGAGGAGGTTTGACCGGTGTGCCTACAATAAACAGTTACGTCGGTTAGGCTACCAAATCATACTGCCACGTCACCTCAATGATGATAGGAAAATAATAATTTTATATACTCTTAATCGGTCAGTTGAATAAATTTTTGTAATTATTAAAAAAAGAAAGTATTACATATTTATTTGAATTTTTAAGATATTAAACATTCTTGTATTTTTATTTAAAATTTTATTTCAAGTACTTAAGATAATGTTAAAAGAATTTATTAGGAGAATGTAATATTATTTTTTAAAAAATCATCTTGTAATAATTAGCATCATCCTTAATATATGTTTTTGCCTTCTAATAGTGTTAGAAATCTACTTTTTTCTTTTTTGTTTTCTCCTTACTTATTGATTAATTTCAGCCACTGGGTGACTAGTTACAACGGTTCAATCTTTTTTGCTTTTGAAACATAAAACGTTTCAATTAATTTAATATAAGTTAAGGTTAAGGAAAAGTGCAAATGTAGATGGATCTTACTCGTATGCATGAAAGCAATCATTTTATATAAAGAAATACAATATTCTCATGATAAAATTTTCTAATTAGTTAAAATAAAATATTAAATAAAAAATAAAAGCATTCAAATTTAAGAAACTAAAAAATTAATTAATATTTTTTCTCTAAGTAATTAGGAAGATTATTAAACAAATTCATTGAGAGGGTTTAAAATTTTTTTATAAATGAAAATAATCATTCAACCATCAATGAATTAATTTTGGGAAATATTAATAGATGCTAAATTAGACATCATACAAGTTATCATGTCCATGTAATGTATGGATTTTTAATATATGTAATGTAATGTTTTATTCTTTTGAGTCATCCTTATTCAAAGATAGTTTTTTTTTAAAGAGGACATACTGCTCATCAATTGCTTCATTTTATTGCTGAAACATTTAATTCATAAAAATGTATTAAATCAGTCAAAATAAAAATAAATAAATTACACATACTTACCTTCGAAAGAAAGAAGTAATTTCGGCTCCAATTTGTTGGGTTCCTAAAATATTAGTTTCATTTGAATTGAGTTAGTGTTCAATATACCTATGTTGAAATCATGAAAGGAAGATCTGGACTACTTAAAAAGATTATTAAGAGTGAAAATAACTTTGTATTTATGAAAATGCATTGGGTTCAATGTTCCTATCTTAAAATTACGAAGGAGGATTTGAACTGTTTAAAGCATCATTAATGACATTTATTTAACTCAATTTAATTTTATAATATACATTTTATAATATACATAGATATATTTTAGTTTAATGTTTTAACCTATCATTTTTCTAACCATTCTTCATGAGAAAATTAAATAAAAACATTTTTTTTTACATAAAACACTTTTTAACTGTGGACATCTTTTTTTTTTTTGTAAAAAAATATCATTTAAAGGCTATTTAAAAAAAGTACAATACCAAAATAAAAAGCAATTCTTATATGATACATATATAAGGAAAGGAATTATTCATATTTAGCCTGATATAATTAACTGACTTTACACGATTCTCAGCTCTAACCCTAATATCTACACATTACATGCTCACTGCATTGCGCTACTTGGCCAACCCTTGAAATTATTATTTTTTCTTCTTAATTTTCCTATGAAGTTGGCTCATTTAACCACAACTGTAGAAGATTGGGTTGCCAATCCAACTCAACTTATTTTACGTTAGTTTGTTTTCCCTTTTTGACACGAACATTAATACCCGTTTGTCCATAGTTAAGAAAGATTTATTTTCTATGAATGCTAATTTGCGATGGGTAAAAGGTAAAATAAACAAGTCAGTTATCTGTAAAAAACTTCTCTATAGTCAGTAAAAAAATATTACAGCATTTCACTTGATATAATAATTTTATTATTATTAAAACATGACTATAAAGCATTCATACTCGATATTTAGTACAAATCACTCTAAACCATTCCAAGCGAAAATTTTAAAGCCTGTTTAATAACTTCACTTTAGCGCTAAATTGAAATTTTTAACACAAAATGAATTAGTATCATTTATTTAATACAAATTAAAAATGAATTTAAGTGAAAAAAATGCTGAATACATTCACCACGTGACTGATCATGGATGTATTTAATATTAACTATTCATTTATTTAGATATTTAAATGATAATAATTTCGTTTAGTGTAACCATATTTATTATATTTTTATTATAAACCTTATTTATTATATTAAATACTAATGGTTTATTTTAATTCATTTTTAAAATTTAACATTTAAATACTCTCAAATAAAATAAATTCATCACTTCTTTTGTCACCACTAAAATAACAATGCAGAATTATGGAAAAATTATGGATGGGTTTTTTGAATTCATTGTTCTCGTTGATTTAAGTTTTTCTTTTTCCCAGTGTTGCCACATGTTTTTTATTTTTTTTGGTTTATATGATAAATATATTTTTAAGGTATTTTTTACATCAACTGAAATTAAATATTTATTTAAATAATCTTAAGAGTGTATTCCTACATCACCTCTTACCACATATTATTCATGCGAAATAAAACAAAAAAGATACTATTAAAAAATGCTAAAAAAATCTTAAGTTGATCTAGAAAAGTTACATGTTTTCAACTGTCAATCTATTGAATTTGCAAAATAAGCTATTGTGACAATATTTACAAAAAAAAAAAGGAAAAAGAAATAAATTAACCAAATAATATTTGGCGATCTATTTTATTTTTTTATCCACTGATTTAAATAGCCTTTACGCAGTTTCACCTTTTTTGACGTTTGAAATTTGCAATAATATATTCCCCCAATTAATTATATATAAATAGTAAATAAGTAACTTAATTTTTGAAAATAATTTTTATAGCTTAATTTTTGAATTTATTCTTTTAATATGTATTAGTCTTTGTATTTATATTAATTTAATCTTTTTATTATCTTTGATTAATTATGTTAAACGATGACTTTTGACATGACATGTTAAGTTATTATTAATAATATTAAGTATCACATAACACGTTACTAAGTTCTCTCTATTTAAATACAATTTTGATTTAACTTAATGAATCTTAACTCTCTTAGCATTCAGTCTTTTACTAGTTAAACTAAAATAATGTCAAATCTAAAAAGAAAATACTTAGTAACGTATCATATAACACTAAATTTAAGTTAGTCAATCAAAGATAATAAAAAAATTAAATTTATATAAATTTAATAATTAACTTGTATATAATAATAAATTTAATGACTAAATTATAATTAAGATATATTTTTAAGCACTAAGTTATTTATTTACCCTATATATAGACAATTAACTTTGGTTAAAATTTATTTTTTCCATTAATAGTTAATTTTTAAAAAAATTTATATTATTTTCTTTACCAAGTATATTTTAAAAATTGAAGCTGAAATTATTATTTTTGGTGGGAATAGAAATGGCACTGACCAATCAAATGAGTAGCTATGTTTCTTTCCTAAATATAATATTACTTTTTTCTCCCGGGTGTTTTGGAATTTTTAAGGGGCATTAAGGTCCATATACCAAAAGGAAAAGCGAAACGAATGCAATATGAAACTTACTAGCAAAGGATCCTTAGCCAAAAAGATGAAAGAAATATAGAGGAAAAAAAGAAACGAAGTGGATTAAATGACAAGTGGACAAATCACACTCCCAATTGTAAAATATTATTTTTAATGAAAAACTTTTCTAAAATTATATTTTAGTTATGACTAACTTGTTCTTAGTTTATTCCATAACATTTTTTTTTTATTTTGTACTATTTTGATTATAAGTTTTTATTGAACCCAAAATAACTTGATTTAAATACACACTAAATCCTTGAAAGAATTAATCCGCTTTAAATTTGTCCCTTAATCAAAATATTATCAAGCAATTTAATAATTTTACTTATTTAATAAATTTAATTACATAAAATATGAAATGTGACGACTTTTAAATAATTTATAATTGACACATCATCATTTTAAGTGAAGTAAACAAAAAAAATTATATAATTTACATAGACAAATTTTGTCAAATAAATTATGAGATTTACATATGCAAATTTTGTCAAATTGTTAGTTTGAAAGTAAAAAATATAAAGGAATTGTTTTTGGAAATTAAATTAAGAAATTTTAAAATATTAAATTGAAAATGAATGCACGTTAAAAATAAAAGCCGATATTTAGTCATAATTTTTTTACAATAAATAAAAAAGTAATTTAATTTGAAATATCTTGTTGTCTTTCATTGGGGTCCACTGCCGTTCCGTGCTGTGCTTCGAGTTTTCAAACCGCTGATATGTCCTCAACGCCTTCACTCACGTCGTGCTGCCACTGCCTCCTTTCCTTTTTCAAAATCACTTTCACACTTCACACTCACACCTCACCCAGTGCTTCACACCTTCCAAATCTTTCTTTCCAAACACAGGAAAAATAAATAAATTAAAAATTAAAAAACTTGTTTAAAAATATACTTGGTTCATAATTTAAATCACGATTTAAATTAAAGTTCTTAAATTAAATGAATTTGTATCGTCTTACATCTTTTCTTATTTTTAATTAGGAGCGAGATGAGTTTGAATAAGGAAAATGTAAAATCAAACAAAACTTATTTCATAAAATGAGTACAAATGTGTGAGGTACTTCTGTCTGCCAGCACTTCATTCACGAGCCATCAACAAATTTATTTTATGATATGTAAAAGTACTTTAAAAATAATTTAAAGAATAATATTTTAGATTCTAAACTTTCCAGAATCAATTCTAATTATGTTTTAACATGTTGGGGTAATTTTATAAAATCGGTTCTCATAAATTTTTAAATTGTAGAATTGATTTTGAGAGAAATATAATTTTTGTACTTTTGTGGTAAATAAAATTAATTTCATTTGTACAATCCATAAAATTTTAAAAAATATTAATAATTACATTTTAAAAGTGATTATATTTTACCATTTAAATAAAATCAAAATTTTTTAAAAATTATTAAAATGTCATTCCTAAACTCAAATCAATTATTTTAAAATTAATTATTTTTAAATCAATTTTATTTTGAAAAAATGAATTTTATCAAAATTTAAAAATAATTATTAAATAAATTAATTCAGGAATCAATACCAATTTCAGCTTATTTTATTAAATATTTTGACTGTCTAGTAATTTTTTCTTTTAAAATCAATTAAGCTAAAGATATAATATCATTTTACTTAATTTACATGCTGGCGCGTGTACACCAACACTCACTCCACCGCGTGGAGATTACAGCACCGCTCTTCCTCCTCTCTCTGTCTCTACAAATACACCCTCTTTCTTCTCTCTTTCTCTGTGTGTTTTTCCTTTTTGCCTATGTTGGGACCCTGACACTGAGACCACTGCATAATCCATCATCATAGCTATTAAAATCTTCACAAAGCAGCAAAATCCTTTCACCCCTTTTCCCTCTTCCACACCCCCAAAATCCTCTCTGATACATTTTCCTTTTTCTCTTTTGGTTTTGCAACTGTCTCCTTTTCCTAATAGTCCTTCCTTGCCATGGCTGAGAATTTGGACGACGGCGAGTTCTGGCTGCCACCTCAGTTCCTCTCCGACGATGACACACCCATTGAAAAGAACACACCTTTCAACCCCATGCGTGAAGATGGTGCTGTTGATGCTGCATCAAGGGCTCTGTTTCCTTCTGAGTTCCCCTATGGTTTTGGCTCCTATGGTGTCCCTTCTGACCTCAGTTCCCCTGTTGAGTCCCTTGTTGGCTCCAGCGAGACAGAGAGCGATGAGGAAGAGCACATGGCCGAGTTGACTCGGAAAATGGCTCACTCCACCCTTGAACTCGATTTCAACTCTGAGAAATCCACTGTATGTAAAGCTGATTTTTTTTTTAGTCTTGGTGCTTGTTATGCTGGGTAATGAGTGTTATTTAAGGGTTTTTTTTTTCAACTGGTATTATGTATTTGTTGCTTGTTTGTTCAGTGGCGTAGCGGGTGTTATTTTGAGATTTTCTCAACTGGGTTTTTTATTTTGTTTTTTTGTTTTTTGTTTGTTTTTGGTGCTTGTTTGTTCAGTGGAGTAGTTAGTGTTATTTGAGATTTTTCTCAACTGGGTTTTTGATTTTGGTGCTTGTTCAGTGGTGTAACGAGTGTTATTTGAAATTTTTTCTGATCTGGATTTTTGATGTTTTGGTTGTTGTTGTTGTTGTTGTCTTTGGCCATTGGGTGATTGCAGGGTCGCTTTGTGTCTGGTTCGCCACAGTCCACACTCTGCGCGTTCGGGAGTGGGTGCAGGAATGGTTCGAGCCAGGGGAGCCCCAACAGTGGTTGCAGATTGTCCTCTTCGAGGGCAACATGGGATCTGCTGCACGCAGCTGCAGGGGAAGTGGAGAGGATGAGGTTGAGTGAAGAAGGCTATGGTTTTGGCCATCACAGTGGGTACTTGGTTCCCCAAAGAAATCCCTCTCCAGTGACTTTGCCTGTGAAGAACACCAATCCTGATGTGGGGTTATACACCCAACAATCACTTTCTCACCAGCAATTGCAGATGGCACAAGTAAGTTCCAGCACAGTGCCTTTGTGGATTTTTTCTTTTTTTTGGTTTTTGGCTATAAATTTTAGGCACTTTTTTTTTATTGTAACTTTGTTAGTTTCAGATGCTGAGGCAGCATCAAATGGAGAAGCAGCAGAACTCAATATGGGGTGTGCAGACGAAGCCTTCTGGTGGTGTTTACCAACAGAGGCAAAGTAACCAAATGGTTCAAAATAGAGGAAGAAACAGTGATGTTGTTGGTGGCAGAAACACTCGTCCTCTGGGTTTGTCTCCATCTGCATGGCCTCCTCTGCAACATGCCAAGCAGCAGCAGCAGACTCAGCAATACAGATCTGGCATGAGAGCTGTTTTTCTTGGGAACCCTGCTGGTAAAAGGGAAAGCACTGGCACTGGGGTCTTCTTGCCTCGTTGTGTTGATAGTCCTGCTGAATCACGAAAGAAGCCAGGTGAATACTGTTCTGTTCTTGTCTTGATATTCAGATATTCTCGTTACATGTTTCAAGCATTTGCTGCATTGAAGGTGTGGTCGTTGACATCATTACTATGAAGAATTTATGAGTCTCCCAAGCGTTTGAGCTAGTAAATGTTGGCTGCTCTTTCGGTGTGAATTCTATGCTGTTTTATTTATTACCTGTTTTTTGTTAAATCTGCTTTGGCCTTGTTCTACGTTTTGGTTCTGGTTTTGTTATGGGTCATTATATTATTAATATTTGTTTGTGATTGTGTTTGCAGGGTGTTCAACAGTGTTGGTTCCAGCTAGAGTGGCGCAGGCCCTCAATCTAAAGCTGGATGACATGGTGGGGGGCCAGTCGCAACATTTTCATCGTTTTAATATCAGTCCAAACATGGAAAATGGTATAATATTACTATGAGAGTGGATTTGGCACTTCCTTCCCTCTCTTGAGCATTTTGCTTGTAATCTTGTATTTTTGTTTTAAATTTAATTCAAAATGGTTTATTGAAATGTGAATCTTTGACTTTTTGGCATATGCAGCAGCTCCAAGGCTTCGGAGTAATTGTGTTCTTTCTCAACAGAAGCGCAACATCAGGCCACAGCCAGCAGTGAACCATGAGATCAGGCTGCCACAGGAGTGGACCTACTGATTTAACTGATCTTTTGGTTGCTTGGGAGGGGAATAGTTTTTTTGTTGGTTTTGTTATTTTGTTGTGGGGTTTAGGAAAAAGGGTAGGAATTTGAAGGGTAGGAGAAGGAATGCAAATGTAGTTTTATTCTACAGATAATAGTATTATAGAAGAAGAAATAGGTTTTTGTTTTGAATGGGAAAATGGAAGAAAATGAAAAAAATAGCCCCTTTTGAAGAGGTGGGAAAACATAAGATAGTGTTTTTTTTTGGGGTTAACCACAATAGAGGTTAAAAATAATGTTTTGGAGCCTCTGGAAAAACAAAAGCTAGTGATGCAGCAGCAGCAGAAATTGCAGTGATATCAGTAACTTTTGTTCTTTTTGATGGGCTTCGAAGGTCACAGGGAAAGACAAAACGGTGGATGGGTCAATTTTTGCCTCTTTTTTTATGTGGTGCTTTCGGTAATAAAAGATGAGTTTGGGAAGCCAACGAAGCATTTAGGAAGAGCTGGACCAGATTTGCAGAGGGATTACAGCCTTTTCTATTGTTGAATTGAATCACAATGGAATCATTTGGGGGAATTACTTGTGTCAGTAAAATCTGATTCCAACCTGTCCACCCAATTTACTATAAATAATATTGGAAGGAATTTTCATCATCTCATCTCAATCTCATCTCATCTGTGGTTGTTAAATGTTGATAATGATGTGTACCTCTGTTTGTTTTTGATGTGTAAATTCAAACACTTAATGCACAACCCATCTCGGTCCCACTACTCCTAGGTTAGCATTTGATTGTTGGTAAAAATGATTACAACAGTGTTAATTTAATTAATTATAACCTTAAATTGAAAGTGGCCTCTTATATCTTGTTGAAGATATCGTTGCCTTTGTAGTATAAAATAAAAGTAGCTTTTGCTTTGCCCAAGGAGTGGCAGCTGGATATGATGTGTAATGTTCATAAAACTGCTGAACCAATTGGGGACTCTTCTTATCAGTGGCCTTTTGCCTAAAAATAAGTATAGAAAACAAATTTGGAGTAAGAAAAGCAAGTGGGAACATCTTCATGGGGTCATAGCAAGAGGGTGTGATCTCTATGACTTTCGAAGATTATTTAGCCTTTGCTTGAGAGGGAAGCCTTCTGTTCTGTGCAACTGGGTCGAGTTGGGCTATGCATGTTGAGGCATAGCTTTAACACGTGGAAGGCAGAAGGTTTTGCTTTTGATATGCCTACAAATCGTTTTCAGAAGCTGCTTTCATTGATGGCAAAAGATCTCTCTCCATCTTGGAACTCACCAATGAGGGGTGGCTGATTCCTAATTTTCAAGGCTTTCGAAGGAAACGTAGCCATCTATGAAGCTTGTTCTCACTTCTTTCTCAGAGAGACGCATGGCCAAAGCAACAACACAATACTACACTGCTAAGAAAAGGAAGATGGTCTTTACTGATGCTGATGCTGACTGTGTGAGACACTTACACTGCACCACAACACCACAACACCATGCCTTGGTTCCTTTATTCGTGCCATCCATTTTCATTTTTCTCTTTTCTCTTTTCTTTTTCCCTTTTCTAGTGCACTCACCCCTACATTCTGCAGGCATCGTTGTAATGCCCATTTCTATCTTAAGATTTGGAACTCTTTCCGGAGAAAATTAGTTGATTTGCTGCTTGGAGTTAGTTCCTACAGTTAATTCTTGTAAATTTAATCATGACCTTATTTTTCTGTTTTTATTTTTATTTAGGTATTTGCTAAGGAGTGTTATTATGCACTGGTTAAAGAATTCAAATATAACAAGTATTAAATGTAAAAGGAAAATATTTAATATATTAAAAGCTCAAAATAATATAATACTTTCTTTATTAAAAATTTAAATTTTTTTATTAAAAAGTATTAAATGATTCATCCTTCATTTTATTTTGTCATGATATGATCTTGGTTCTAGAATGTGCAGTTAACAGAGTCCATGATAATTTTTTTTTTTTGGTAATGAGAGACCATGATTTTACTCATGCTTTCTTCTTCTTCTGTAGTTACAGTATATTTTGGCTATTGATTTTCACTTTAAGAACAAACATCAAACAGTAAATGTTTGCTCATTAAAATATGAATATCCAGAAGAAAAAAAATACCGTAACTCATGTTTTGTTATTCTTTCTATCTCTATATTATTTTACAAATGGGAGTAATAAATTATCTATGCTTTTTTTTTTGGATCATGATATTTTGATAGTTAAAATATTTATTAGTTGTTAGTTATGGATTGGGTGTTATTAAACATTTATTGTGAGAACCAATAACAAATAAATATTTGATAACTTATACCAAAAGAATACAAATACTATAACAACTCACTAAAAAATACATATGAAAACAAATTTTCAGTGGGAGGAGAGATTCTCGGATAGGTTTTTTTTTTGCCCTTATATTAAAATAACTAATTTCTTTTTCATTTTATTCCAATTAAAAAATTATGTATTTAAATAAACTATTTTTTTCAAATTGTGAAGTCAATTTAGTTCAAATTGACTTCCCAACATTTTTTTAAAAAAATAACTAACTTCTTAACAATAATTTTTTTTTAAAAATTCACATACTGACTTCTCAACGTTGATTATTTTTAAAAAAGCATATTTCTTCACATGAAAAAATTAACATATTTTAGTACATCATTTTTCAAATAAATATTTTAAAACTTTTAATATAAAAAGCCCTCTAGGATACCAACGATTACAATTTTACTTTATAGAGAATTAGATAGTATAAATTTAATTTGTGTTGCATATCACAATCTAATCAAGTGAATGCGTTATGTAGGTTATATATATATTAGAATTTGAAGGATTTGAAATATGAATTTCCCAATAAGGTAAATGATCTAGTTTGGTTTTTCATGCTGGATTCACGGGGTATTGTACATCATGGGTTGCAGTAAGGTACATAAAGTCTATTCTATAAATGCATATGCTTTCCAAATATAAATAGTACCAAATAACATATGATACAGTTTTGTCTAAGATATGATGATATGTAATGTACAGAGCATTTTTTGATTTGTCAAATTGTTAAATCACTTGAAAGAAATAAAAATGTGAAGATGAATACTGTGTTACTTATATAGGTGAAGAGAGATTTGATTAAATCAGGTGGTGTACAGGAGTGTTATTGAACCAATATATATATATATATATTTTACATGAATGAATCATTTAGCATTTTAAACCGGATCACATTTCATTATTTAAAAAAAGACTTCAGAGACAATACACAAAATTTATAATACATTATGCTTCATTAGATTTATTTTGAGATTTATGCAATATCACATTAACATTTTTTTTACACAAATTCATATATATATATATATATGTGTATATATATATATGTATATATATATATATGTATATATGTGTATATATATGTATATATATATATGTATATATATAGAGTGAGAAGAGCGATTTATTGTAAGAGTGAGATGAACAGATTTTGACTATTACATCATTTATATATGATCATGATTAAAATATAAAGTCATGTGATTTTTTTAAGTGGTCATGTGACATTTAAGAAACTTTTAATCTTGATAATTCATTTAAAATTTAATGGTTAAGATTGACTCTTTTAATCTCTCATAATAAAAAAATATTATCACTTAATATGACACACACATATATATATATATATATATATATATATATATATATATATTTTGTCTATATAATGTTTATCTACTCAACGTTACTCAAAAAGTAGAAAAGCTTTGATTCTGATGGAATCTCAATTAACCAACGGTTTTATATGAAGATGCGAGCGAGAAGGCTTTGAATAGCTTCTCTGATTCTAGTACGTTCCGACTCCAAGATGTTTTATTTTGTTTTTGCCTATGCCTTATCTTGCTGGAATATCAAATGGTGGAAGTCAAATTTGGACGCAGCCATCAACCCAGTTGGAAACATGTGTTGAGGGAGGGAGCCCAAATGTTTGAGAGATCTTTATTAATGAGTTTAATGGAAAATTATATTAATAGACTTGATATTATATTTCAATCTAAAATTTTAAGGCATTAGGTATTATGAGTTATTCTACTTATATATTTCTCACTTTGTACATTCTTTATTAATATGAGACTCTTCACTCACATTTTACTCATACTTGCAATATTTTTAACAATTTCCCACTCAAGTGTGAGTCTTTACATGGGTTCACTCTCCCTTGAGCCAACAATCTTCCTCTCAAGCGTGAGTCCTTACATGAATTTAGTCTCCCTCGAGTGAAAGCATTTTTCCAAGTATTTGACTATGTCATCGAGTCTTGATTTTCAATAGCTACATCATACCATTTAGCCCACTTTCCAAGAGTGACTTTTCACTCGAGTGTGCGCCTGTCAATGCTCCATAATAGGCTGGATTGGATTCGTTTTCAAATGAAGCTCACATCATACCACTCCACCTAAGCTTTGGTGGTTCATAGCTCTTCTATCTCAATATGGGTAACAACCATAAGAGCACCAACTATCATCACTAATATTTGTGCCCCTAGCAAAACCAATCTCTGATACTACTTGTTGAGACAAGGGAGCCTAAACGCCAATAAGATCTTCATTAATGAGCTTAACGATAAACTATACTAGCAGACTTGACATCATATCTTAACCAAAAACTTTTAAGTATTAAGTTCATAAGTCATTTCACTTATAGTTTCTTTACTTCATCTACTTTTTTTTTATGAATATAAAACTCTTCACTCACATTCTACTCACACATTCCCAAACATGTACATATGATTAATAGTAGCAGGAGGAGGAGGGTACAAAGGATGCAACATAATCAGATTACATTTTGTATGGTATGGGCCGTGGCACGAGCTTAATTCTAATGGGATCATTCTGTTTCAAAAACAATGCTTTCAACTGTAGAAATTTGCTGCAGGTGCAGGCTTTATGTTATTAGCATGGCCTTGCCCTTAGGCCTTAAGAAAGAAAGTGAGGCATAGGATTCCATTCTAGAGGGGCTCCCTCATTTCCCTAGGGATGCTGCTATTTACAGCCTAGTTAGTGGGGTATACCTATTCTTCTGCTTTTATTTAGTAACTTACTCACACTCAGTCCTATTTTACTTTACATCACATATTTGAATTTGCTTCCTATTTAATTTGCATTTTGTGCTTGAGAATTAGGAGCTTGTACTCAAGACAAAAATATTCGATAAATAAAATTAAAAAAATATGAAATTTAAGTTCTTCTAAAGAAAAACTAGGACTTAACATGATGTTATTGTTCTTTACCTATAAAATTTATCACAAAAAAATGTGTGATAAAATCTATCATATTGTTCATGCAAGCAACCACACCTACCTATATAAAAATGATAATCTATCTTTTCTTTTTATTCTCTTTGCAATAAAACTTCTTAATTACTTTTGGAACTTTTGTTAGTTATATTTAAAACATGCAGATATATATTGGTATGAACATAGACACATTCATACGATATGTGAGACTCATAATAACAATTTTCAATTGAGTACCAAAGTTTGACCATAAACACTGTAAACAAAATTCTTTCTAATTTTATTCGCAAATTCGCGTGTGTATGTATTTGTGCTGCTCATAATACCGTTCACCTAATTATTGATTTTTCTATTCTTTTTTGAAATCACCCAAAATAAAATGTTAAAAAGTGTGAAAACATTAAACATAAGGTTACAAGTTTGGTGTGACAAGTAAATAAAAAGAACCGATTCTTGGTGCATTGAATTGGAAGTTTGTGAGTGACGACCAAAGGGTGATGCTTAACGCCAAAAAGGAGTAAAAGGAATTAAGAAAAAAAGTCAAAGGAGAGGCAAAGGCAAAGCCGGCTCAAAGATTCAAGGGTTTGCTCAACTTCCAACCTAACCCGCAATATGTAGAGCTTTCATTGCCATCATTTTCTTTGGGTCAAATGTCCTTTGTGTTGTTTATTTTCTTGGGGCTTTTTGATATGGAGCCAATGAATTAGAACAATTCCAATTGGGCTAGATCTTCGTATACATTCACGAAAATAGGAGGTAAGAGCCCAATAGCCCCAACAAAAAATTAACAGCAAAGTTGGGCCAAAATTAAATCAGAATTCTAACCACACTTCTTATTTTTGTGGCGTAAATAATCAAAAGTTTTTAATTTTAATTCGTCATACTAAACTTATTTTATGATATGATCAAATCATGTGTTGAGAAGTCATTAAAATTAATTCTTATTCATAGCTTATTGGGCTTTTTGTAATACAAGTATTTGTATAAAATTCATCACACCTTTTTGGACATATTTAAGTGGAATATTCTTCTAATTAGATTGCTGTTCTCGGATGCTTTTATTTGACAAAACATTGTCAATTTGGTATGGTAAGGATATAACATGGAGTTGGAGTATGAGATTATGAATAGGAAAATCCATAGAGGCTAATCGACTATTGTACAAACCAAAATTTACAAACCAAAAAACTTACACAAATGCATAAACATATTCTCCTTACAAGATTATAGTTGAAATAAGTTAAAACTATGTGAAAAACTATGTGGAGTGGATTTTTTTTGCTTTGGTGTATGTATTTTTTGACGCATCCCACCTTAAATAAGGTTGACCTGCAACAAAATTTGAAAGGTGACCTGTAACAAAATTTGATTCAAAGAATACACCTTTAAGATTTTGAGGGGACGAGAGTTCATAATATTGCTCAGATTGCATTTTTTTTAATAACAACCGTTACTTCTTCCCCTATTTTCTGTATGAAAACTTGGCCTGGTCTCCCTGTTTGAGAACTAACTTGGATAGAGTATTTGTTAGCCTATTATGATACAAAAAGACTTGAATTCCATTGTTTAAGGATTGTCCTACCAATTTGAGAGTTAAACAACCAAATAAGACTGTTTTGGAACTTAATGTTACGTAATTAGGCCTCAAATAATGATAGTATCAACACTGGATTATCTTCTATTGTAGGCATAGTTGTTGGATTAAATAACTTTTTACTTCATGGCAATTGGTAAGGGGACCCCTACAAGGCAAAAGCAAGATGACTTTGATGTCGCTTGGAAGGATTCCAACAATGCCAAAGGGTGAAGTGGAAATAGTGACATGCTAATTCTAAAACTTATTTTTTTTTCATGTGAATTCATTTATTTTAAATATCACATTATCACTTGTTTAAGTTTCACTAGTAAATGTCAGAGAGGTGCTAATTTTTTTTTACTAAACTGCCAACTAAACTTTCATCATCATTGTCCTATGACTACTGCTAATATTACAAAAGGAAAGAAAATTTGTCCTTCACCTGATACTTCTACTTTGAATGAAATACATAGATAGTTTTCTTAACTGTAGTAATTTCTTTTTTCCTATTTTCTTTTTATGGCATATCTTTCTAAGGATTTGGTGGATTGTGCACCATAAGGGAAGAATGGAAGTTAGAAAATAATAAAATGGGATATGCTAAAGGTACCTTCCTCTCTGTCTCTCATTCTTCTTCAAGTTTTTTTGTTGATTCTTTTTCTGTATTAGGAGGGTATCTATCCCCTATTTCTGTTAGACTTCATTCACTCTTCCTTCATTAGAAAGGAATTACTTAGTTCTATATTATCCCCACACTGTTTAGTAAATTTTGATTTAATTCTTCTTGAAGTTCAAGATTTAGAATAATTGACCTATTTCAGCTCTAGTTAGCTTTATGAAGAAGGATGAACTTATATTTTGATATTGAACCAATAGATTTTTTTTCTTCTAAAGCTACGGCAAGAATGTGAATTGTGAGTTGTATTTCTGTTGTTTTCTTCCTCTATCTTTCTTGCCCTCGAGATTTCTTTTTGTGACAGTTTACTCTTGGCACATATTTTGCATTGATTGGGGTTCTTATAACCAATGAAAGTGATAAATTCTATTATGCAAGAGCACCATTTTGTTGCATCGCGCAACATATACATGACATATTGTATGCCTTGAATTTCAATGTCAATAAAATACATTTTTTTTGTTGGCTTGTAAATATAAGGTTTGTTAGATTTTGATTAAATTTAATTTATTAGTCTCAAAACTATATTTGAGTGTGACTAATTCCACTTAAAATGTTTGTGTTAAACTGAATTTAAAATGCATTCATTTGTTGAATCATAGAATTATCCATGGAAAAAAAATGATCAAATCACACATTTTCATGTTGTTCACACCTATTATGGTCATTATCAATATTTTTGCTATGTTCCCTAGTAGCCAAGCACTAGATTTTCTTGATAGTTATGAGATTCTATTTCAACACAAATATTGTTTGTACTTGACCTCTATATTTATTGGAAAATAATTGGATGACGCATAGCATGTAAGTGTGACGTGATTGACAGTGAAGTAATGTTAAAAAAAATTGCTATGAGAATGTAAATAAAAAATTTCTTTTACTTTTTGGCTATACATTATGCTTGTAATTGTTTTGATTGATTGTCTATTGTATTTTTTGGGTTTTCTAGTGTGTCATATTTTTGATTGACTTAAACATTATTTTAGTTGGCTAATTCAATTTAGTACGTGTCATTGTATATGATTAATTTTTTTTTGATGCATTCTGTTAAAAAATATTTGAAAAATTCTATTTAAATATTGAAATTCATTATCCTTTTAAAAATCATACAATTCATCCCTCCTCTTAAATCCCATTCTTTTTTGCCTCTTATAGAGAATGTAAATGCCTCAAGGAAAAAGAGATGTAATATTGCATATGTATCATAAATTATCAATCCCCTGTACTACTCTCTCACATTTTGTGTGTGGCTTTCTCATGATAGTGCATATGTTGCAAATATTAGTACTGCATGTGCATTGTTAGAACGTAAAATAAGATAGGTCCCATTAATGAAACCATATCAATGTCAACATCGCAGCAACATAAAAAAAACAAGATTCAATGACCATTTTGATTTGAACTAGTCCTTCTCTATTAACTTTTTGTCTTCATCTTGGAATCTATGCATCCATGGACCGCAAGCCTAGATCTACCCAAGCAACCTACTTAAGGTGCCAAGCCATCAATAAAGGCTATCCAAAACTACATTAATTGTTAGTTCACTCTTGTTTGGTGATGGGCCAACTCTATAGTATGTTCACTCTTTTGCTTATCTGGTATAATGTTATGTGTCTGGTTTTCAATCATAAATTTCAACTTCAGTTCACTTGGGAAATGAGTAGAGGAATATCGAAGAAAACTTTAGGAGTAACCATTACAAAATCTTACTCTAATGTATGTATTTAAAATTTTGTCTATGTACCTTGACTCTACTGATGCGATAAGACTTGGTTGTCGTTGTTGTTGTAAGACTATCATAATCCAAATGAGATGACAAATAACCTAAAGATACGGATGGCATGTGTTTGGCTTATAAACAGGAACTAGATAAGCTTCTGTTGTGAGTACAACTCTAAGTTTTGAAAGATCAGGACCACCTTTGCATACTTATGATGTCTATTCAAAAACATAGAACTTGGCCACAAATTTTTAGAAAGGCAAGTGGGCAATTTACTATGATTTTCATTCATGAAATTGTATATTGCTACTGCCTTGCTGGCTTGTTTGGCACAAAGTACTTCAAGAAACAAGTATAAATATATATATAAGAAGTTGCAGGTGGTCAAGAAAGTGAGAGAGGCAGTGGTAGCAAAGTGTGAGAAGCAATGGGTGGTGTTGCATGGACAGAAGAAGAAGATGACCTGCTTAAGAAATGCATACAACAATACGGAGAAGGAAAGTGGCATCGCGTTCCTCTATTGGCTGGTAAGCTGAATTCAAATTTTTTTTCTTTTTCTTGAGCTTGCTAGTTATATTTTCAAAGGAAAGCTCTACACTTTAATGATGAAGAAAAAGGGAATTAGGAATCAAATTTGCTGTTCCATTTTCTTGTCTTTTTTTGTTCCTTCCCTAATTAAATTATGACAACTCAACAAAAAAATCTATCTATCTCTTAATTGACAATAACTTCTCTTTAATTGTCAGTTTGTTCTGATGAGTTGTAATCATTTAATTGGGAGACCATGAAGGGGACAACAAATTTGATTCTAATTTATTAATGGTGTAATAGTTTGTTCAAGATTAGCAAATGGTTATAGGATTAAAATCTTTTATCCTTTTTTCTTGTCTCTTTTCCCATCTCACCAATTAAATATTGACAACTTAACCAAAAAATCTTATTTTTCCTTAATTGAAAATAACTTATTTATTAGTTGTCAGTTTTTCTTTTACTGAGTTGTCAATATTTAATTGGGGGAATATGGCAAGAGACCAAAAAAAGGATAGAAGATTTGATTCCTTAGTTATGAGTAGTTAATATGAGATTTATTTTGATAGAACATGATTATAATTGCATTTACATCAAATGAACGCAAAAATTTAGAAGAATAATTATACTCTAGTGGACTTTTACATCCACAAGCTAAGAGTGTATCAAGATAAAAGAGCTCGACTATAATTCTATGTACATTCTCGGGGTCATTTTAATAATTTGTTGTATATTACAAGAAATATGGTTTAGGAAATTATGACCACTGACCATAATGTTTTTAATTTATGAACAATTAACTAACGTAAAAAAGAATGATATTTAATATTCGAAGAGTTACTAACGATTAATCATAAACAAATTTGATTAATCATTTTTTTTCCTGAAATTTGATTAACTTGTTCTATAAAAAGAAATATCTTCAATAAAATGTCCTGAAACAAAATTATATTCTTGTTCGAATATTGGGCTGTTAAAGGTCTAAACAGGTGTCGAAAGAGTTGTAGGCTACGCTGGCTGAACTATCTTCGTCCTAACATCAAAAGAGGGAATTTTGCAGAGGAAGAAGTGGAAATGATTGTCAAACTCCACAAATTATTGGGCAACAGGTCAACTTTTACATTGTAGTCTTTCTCTTGGTATTTATTTTCCCATGTGTGCTAGCCACTAGGAGTGGGACAATGATAAGAGCTTTATATATATACCTTGCAAAAGATACCTTATATGCTTGTGTTTGTGTTTGTGTTTGCATGTAAGCATAAAGATCAAGGTATAACAAGTACCAAATTCATCATAACAAGGATATGAAATAAAGGACTTTAAGCTAGTTGCTACGCTTTTTTCAGGTGGTCACTAATTGCAGGAAGACTACCTGGAAGAACTGCCAATGATGTGAAAAACTATTGGAACTGTCATCTGAGTAAAAAACTAAGTGATCCTGAAATTGAAGACAGACAAATGGCCAAAAAAGTTGAAGTTATTAGGCCCCAGCCTCGGAGCATTGGTTCAAGCTCAGTAAAGAGGAGCCAGGGGGAGTCTCCAACTGAGTCAGGAGCTCAGCATGAGAGTGGCATGTCCTCTATGACATTTAATGCTGATGGACAAAGCCATATCCTTGAACCACAACAAGACAACACATATTCATGCTTATACCAACAGGGCATTGTTGGTGAGCTTCCAATGGACTTTCAATTCGAAGGAGTTGAAGCAATGATGAATGGAGAGGGTAGCATCCAATGGGATTGGGATGACTTGCTCTTAGACATGGATATGCATAACGATTTTTCTTAGATTTTTCCTAGGGAAGGCAATGTTGGTCTTATACCTTAGTTGTGTATCAATATCAAAGTTACATGTTTTCAAGATAAATGGTATCTGAATTGGTGTATTTTCTCACTCCCTTGAAGTTGGTGCTATTATGCCAAGGATGGAACATAGGGGTCATAGCTAGTAACAAAGGGGAAACGTTTTTAAGGTAGTAGGCATAAAATATAAATTACAATCTTGTTTTTCACTTGCATGAATATAAAGGTTAATATGCATATGTAGAGATAGGAATCTAAGAGTCGTTACATGAGATATTTTCTGAAACAAACAAATATGCAGCATATAAACTCATAGACATGAAGTTGAAGGCTTGATGAGAGATTAATAAAAAAAAGGTTAACCTAACGATAAAGACAATTATGATGATATCTAATTTCAAGTTTTGATGTCAAATTTCATATTTTGAACCAAGACTTATTGAATTACAACCAAAGATTAACTTTTAATTTAATATTGTGAATTTAGTCCATGTCACCATCATGGAATATTCATAAAATATCTTCAAACATGATGCGGTTGCGATATCACATTTTCTAATGGTATGCTAATGGCTTTAGAGAAGCCACAAACATTACTATATATTACATTGTGTTATAAGCTTAATGGATTTTAATTGGAAGCCCATGTATCTCAAAGGAGATTGTAAAGGACAAAATGGAACACCCAAAGTGGTAGGGCCAGCCTCAGGTGAGTCTCATTTTTGTGAGTGTTAGGTGTTCATTCGATTTCAGTTTATCTGATCTAAATAGAATCACACAAATAATAATTTCATTAGTAAAATTAAATAACATTGGAAGAAGTTTTTATAATAAACAATAAATAAGAAAAGGATTGACTGTTATATTAGAGAGAATCATCAAGATGTTATAATTTTTCCTTCTATTTAAAATGCAAGAAGTAATAAAAGGTAAAATCATAATTCTTGGGTTGATCCAATCGAAAGCTTGAGACTATTTTTTTATCAATTCAGTTAAATTCGCTTAACCCGACTTAATATGATTTTCATTAAAAATAATTTTTGTTTGATAAGAAACTTATATTTTAGTGCATCTTATTAGATTTATATTATTATTTGTTTAAAAACATGGTCTCTTCGTGAGGCAGAGCGTGGACCACTTAGGCTTTGTTTGGATTATGAGAGAAATAGAATTGAAAGAAATAAAGTAGAAAGAAATAAGGAGAAGAGAAATAGAGTAGAAAATGAGTAGATTTTTAAGTTGTTTGGATTAAGAGAATTAAGAGAGAAATAAAAAAAAAGAAAATTAAATTTTCTAATAAATACATATTTGCCCCCATTTAGTTATTTATAAAACAATAAAAAGAAGGGTATATTAGTCAAATTTTCATCCTTACCAATTTCTTCTCTATTTCTTCTCATTTTAGAAGAGAAATAAAAAAGCTATAGGACCCACCATTTTTTTTTCTTTCTTCTCTATTTCTCCTCTAACCAAACAAAAGAATTTCCTCATTTCTCTTTTATTTCTCTCCTCTCTTCTCTATTTCTCTCCTACTAAATAAAGGCTTAAGGAAAGTGACATTCTCATCCTATCTCCTTCCCTTGCCCTCTCCCCCAGAAGAGGGCTACCTAAGGGCTATACACTAAGGGGCCCATTCACTAAATCTCTTAGGGTTGAATCTAGGTATTTTTTTTAAATAAAAAATAATTTTATTTATGATTAAATTTTTTTTCTATTCAATTACTTTTGATTGTAATATTACATTATGTATTTCTTAAATATTGAATATGAGTTATATTTTATAAAAAATATGATATACATTTTTCATATAGCGTGTTTTTGAGTTTTTTCAATTCGACTACTAGACTTTAAAATAGATTGCTAACCTGATGACCTGGCTTTCTAATTGAGCCGACTACGAACCTAATTTATACAACTATGTGTGAAATTAAGCTAAATCAAGCTTTGTATATCAAATTGTATAATTAAAATTTATTAAATTATAATTTAATAAAATAAAATAAAAATATTTAAATTAATAGAGGAAAGAAATAGGTGGGTCCCGGACCCGGTTCTGTGAGTGAAGAATCAACGGGTTCGTCTTCAACTCGAACTATTTCAGCTCTCTCTGATTGATTACCCCACAAATTGAAATTGAAAATTCACTGCAAATTTTCCATTGTTTTGTTTGGCAGCCCAGAAACTACGAGAAAACATAAGAAATTTCTTTGGGTTTGAGTTACCTACTCGGCAACTAACCAGAGTACCACACTTTGTTAGCCCCACTTCCGTGGGTCACAAGATCTTCTGAACCTCCGAATTCTGAGGAACAAAGTAAGAGAAAATCGTTCTGAATATCTCAAAATTTCTTCCCCAAATTCTGGAATTTTTTGTGTATCAACAATTGAGCAAAATCAGAAGGCTTTTGGGTTGCTTCTAGAAAATGGGTTTGCTAAAGATTCAATTTTTATTCTAATTTTTGTTTGTAGGCATCTGGGAGCTGAAACCCTTCTCAGGAAATTGAGTGTGTTAGCTTATTGTAATTGAATATGGCTGTAAATGAAGATGCTGAACAATAATATTCACCACTAAAGAAGAAGCCACCCTCTGAGGATGAGAAGAGGTTGATTTTTATTTTTCTTCTTCCTGTTTTTGCTTTTATGGTTCATTTTACTTGTTGTGGGTGGAGATTGTGTGCTAAATGTTGTTTCTTTGGGAAAACAAAGGAAGAAGAAAATTGTGCCTGGGAGTTTGATGAAAGCTTTGATGAGTGATAGCCCCTCGGCAAGTATACCGAATCGCTCAAGTAATACAGTGATGAAATAGTTATCGTCTCCACAGGGATTAAGCCTACCAATCACCAATTCACTAGAATTAATTCTATTTAAACGAACGTTCCTTTGGATGGAAGGGGGCTCTACACTACGAAGTAACAATGAAATAAGAGATAAAGAGAGTAAACCAAAAACTCGAAGTAGTTGATTGAACTGAGGAAGTAAAGCAATTAGATAAAAGCGCTAGGGAAATGATTTCACTTAACTTATCAAATAGATGTGAGAATTCTCAAATACCTTGACTTTACCACTATGGCCTACAGGTTGAATTTCTTAAAGCTAATCAAACCCCAATTCCTTGGAGATTCAATTCTCCTTTAAACAACTAGAATTAATTAATTCCTTAACTTAATTCAAATTGAAAAGGGTTATACCTTTGTACCTAAATTCAAAGACACCACATAACCCCTAAGGCTTATCCCCTAAAACCCTCAAAGATTATGGCATTTATTCCCATGATGAGCTAGCACATAGAAGAATTTTCCAATTCCTACTATGAACCCTAAATCAAAATATGAGAGGCCAATTCATAAATTGCATGAAAACAAGAATAAACACTTAAACCATAGAATCAAGTCAAGGATTACAAGAAATTCATAAACCCATTATCCAAGTTAAGTTACATCAAATCCCTAGCCTAGAAATTTAGCTACTCATAATACAAGAGCAATAAAAGCAAAGAGAAGGGATGAACTCCATGAAGAATCCACAAGGTTGATGATGAAATCTTCCGATCTCCCTTCCAATTCCTTGATTCCTCTCCTTGGTTGTCTCCCCCAATCTGAGCCGGCTTCCCCCTTGTAAATGACAAAGATCGAGATCCCCTTCAAAACCCCACTAATTTCCTTTTATACCGCCGAGAATGCGTAATGAAGTGATCCAGCTCGAGCGTTGGATGTTGACGCCTGCGCGCAGTGTGGCCGAAAAAAACAACGATCGTGATTCTGGGCGCTCAAGCGCTAGATGGTGGGCGCTCAGCGCTTAGGGCGCTTGCGCTGGTGCTGGGCGCTCAGCTGAGCTTCCAGAAAAAAAAATGTTTTTCTCCCCTGCCTTCTTCTCTCAAATGCAGCAACTTTATTTAAACTTCACCTAAAACCAACAAAAGTAAAATTAATGAAGAAAACTGAACTTAAAAGTGAGGTAAATGCTAAACTTAATTAATCAAACAAGCCAACTAAATTCGAAAAAAAAATCCTAAACAGAATTACTAAAAGGAAGCACAATCCTAGTTAATTGAGAGAGAGCAACCCGGATAAACATAAGATATAATGCAAACATCACTCCCCCAAACTTGGGATTTGACTTGCCCTCAAGTAAAATCTAGGACAAACAAAGGAACACCATAAACCACCACAGAACATCATCCTCCTCAAAGACAAACTCAACGACCACAACAAAGCACAATTCAGGGAGATGGGAGCTCAGTTGAGAACAACAATCAGGAGTAGCGTCTCCCACAAATCAGTTAAACAAATGGATCAAGCAAGAAGTCAGAGCAGGGCAGAATCATGGAGGTTTTAAACACGTGGCATGCACGAGGGAAATGAATGAACTTCTCAAAATTTCTTTATGGACAGGGGTTCAAGTCTAAGTATAACACAATGAACATACTGGATTCGCATGGTCAAGCCCTACCACACATTACGCTCCCAGGATAATTTATTGAAAAGGAGAAACCAAAGCATGAGGAATGATCAAGGTTTTGAACGTGCGTCTCATCCACACATCACAACCAAGAGACGACCCCAAACTTGATTAAAACAAAGCAAATTATCTTATGGAAATAGGAAGTGAGGACCGTGCGCCTCATTCACACATCCACACCTTCAACCTCAACAAATAAATGCCATTATTCTCTTTTTTTTTCCTTTTTTTCTTTTTTTTTTTTTTTTTCATAAAAAAATTGCGTGAGAGAACCCTTGCATAACTTTAACCACCAAAGAAGTGTCAAAAATTTCAAACCGCATGCCAAGTGCTTAAAAAAAAAACTCCAAAACCAACCATAACTCAGAGAAAATCAAGCAAGACTCCAACGAAACAACAACAATGGAATATCGGGATCGCTAAAATTGTTCTCAACACTAAACTCCCAATACCCCAAAGATTGTACCGAATGGTGCAAGAGTCGCAAGTAAGATTACATAATTCATGGGGTGTGGTGAACCATGCTCGTAACAAAATTATGAAATGAAAAAGGAGCAGAAATAGAAAAGAAACTAACTAAAATCAAACGAAAAATGAAAAGCAAAGAACAACTAAGCTAGAATACAAATAAAAGGAAGAAAACAACCGTGTGAGTCCAATGTGGTGAAACTATGGTTCGTCATCCCCTTCATCTTCATCAGTGGCTGCTGCGCCCTCCTCAGCTGCTTCCTCATGATCATTGAAGTTGCTGTTGGCCATGAGATCTTCATCAGCGGGTGGAAGTCCTCCCAAGGCATCAGTATTAAGATTCAGCTGCTCGGCCATATTACGGAGCATGCTTTCCAATCCATGTTGCGGCATCAATAATGTAGGAAAGTCTCCATTGGTTTTGAAGCTCGGCACGCTCCAACCTCTCAAGCCTAAGGTCGTGGTGAGTGCTTGACGAGGTGGTCTAGAGCTTGAGTGCGCTGGACGAGTAGCCGTTGATGCGTCCTGGAAGTAGCTTTCAATGGTTTTAGCCGTGATGGGTGGTGCTGCCTTGATGGGCAAATCACCATGAGAAATTATGCCCAGATCTCTGCAGAGATGGGTGATGAGAGAGGGGTAAGGAAGACTGCCTTTTCCTTCTTCAGCCACTGTGAACATGTTATGGGATATGATTTCTCCTATATCAATTATGCCACCAGTCACAATAGCATATATTAGCAAGGCTCTCTTCACTGTCACTTCAGTTGTGTTAGATGATGGCAGGAGCTTTGCTTGAATGAAGGTGCACCACACCTTTGGTATAGGTAGCAAGTCGACTTTGTAGATGTGTTTTGGGAGACCCTTCATATCCATAACCCATTGAGTACCGGGCTTGCAGATAGTGCTAAGCACCAAGTTGCTCTCCACTCGGCCTTGAAATGAGGCGAGTAGTCACACCGCCCGGGTAGTCATATTCTGCTTAAAGAAGTCATTCGGTGTTGTCTCATCAAAACGAATTTCCTTCCCTCTTACGTAGAATCGACAAATTTTTCCCTCCTTCTTCAAAGATGTGCGCATTGGCATAAAATTCCCTAACTAAGTTTTGGCATCCCTGGAATAGGGACGAGCAAAGCTTACCCCAATCCCTTTCAATAAATTGGGATTGAACTTCCGGTACTCATCTTCTCCAGATGAAACCCCTTTCCCTCACAAAATTTCTTTTCAATAGAACATTGTTGAATCTCTCTTCATGGGCAAGGGATCGGAATCTATGCGATCATAAGTGGGAGAGCTTGATGAGGCACCCTGGTGGTCTTTGTCTCTTAGGAGGCATATTTCCTGTTGAAAAACAAAGATGTTGAATGAATAATCAGAATCATCAATAGAAAACCAGAATGGTAATTGGACCCCAACATGAACAATAAACCCATACTAAGCAATCTCAATTCTACATGTTTTCCTTCAGTCCATATGCATATTAATCAACATGTAAACTACAATCCAACAATGGCTTAGAATGAGATGTTTCCAAATCACACCTTCCATCAATCAAACTCCACAACGTAGATTAACCAATCTAATTCAACTTCAACACACCCAAATCATCTTCCTAAGGTTTAAGAAAAGCAAACACTATTCATCCTACAAGCCAAGCATCCACAAAGTGTAGCAAAAGCATGAATCAAGAGCACTTGACAATGGAAATTGGCATGATTTAACCTTAAGCAAGAAAAAAAAAACAATCAAACTCACCAGTGAATTCCACAATTTTACACAATCACCACCAATTTCAAGGTGTTCCCCAAAATCCCCAATTTAGAACCCTAAGATTTTCAATTCAACTATCTAAGAGCAATTTTTTCAATTAAGTCAAAAGAATGAGAAATCTAGGGCACGGGAGACTTACCAAGTAGGAGTAATGAGAGATGTAGAGAGAAAAAGAATTGAGTCACTTCAAGGAAACTCCAATGGTCCTCCAATGGGGGGGGAGAACTCTTTCTCTAAACTTAATGCAAGAGGGAAAAGGATGATGGTGGTGGAATGGTGAAGGAAGAAGTGTAGTGGAGTATGGGTAGAGGAAATCAGAGTGGGGATGGTTGAGAATGAGAATGGTGAGAGGGAATGAGAGGGGGTGGTGCGAGGAGATGAAAGGAAGAAGAAGAAATGCAATGCGTGTGTTTTCTTTCTATTTTTTTTTTTTTTTTTTTTTTTAAAAAAAAAAAATAATGCGCGTCAGCAAGTGGGTGGTCCAGCCGCTCAGCGCTGATGTGCGAGAATTGGTGCGCAAGACCACACCTAACGCGCGCTCAGCGAACAAATAAGTGGCGCTTAAGCGCTGAATTTTTTTTTTTTTTTTTTTTTTTTTTAAACAAAAAAAAAACACCATGGCCTTCGGCGCTGAGATTATCACGCTCGAGCGCCCAATTGCCTGAGAAAAACTCCAGTGATGCTGACCTTCTCGCGCTTGAGCGCTGGGAATTTTGCGCTTGAGCGCCTGAGTACCTGAGAAATTCCCTTTGATGTCGACAACGCGCGCCGAGCGGGGAATATTGCGCTGAGCGCCCACAAGGCGTAGAAATTGAAGCAGATGCCAAACATCTTGCGCGCCAAGCGCTGGATACTCACCGCTTGAGCGGTGAACAGGCAGACCAAATGAAGTAATGCTTCACAGCAGCAATTCACAGAAGAAACTCAAATAACTCAAAAGACAGCAAACTAAAACTAAGGTAAAAAGAAACAATTCTAAAGAATAACAACTCAAAGCATTTCTCAAGATCAAAAGAGAAGGTAACACTCAGATTAAACTAACATGCAATTCAAAAGCAAAACATTAACTAAACTAAACCACACAGTAAATCAACCTAACAAAAGATTGAGACAAATACTCCTAACAACCAGTAAAATGAAACACAGAAAACAAAGAAGGCACAGCAATGCAGTAAACAAAATTTAAACTAAAGCAAGATGATAAAGGGAAAAAGTGAAGAAAAACTTGGGTTGCCTCCCAAGAAGCGCTTGTTTAGCGTCATTAGCTTGACGTTGCACAGTTCAGTTGAGTTGATCTAAGTGCAAGGAAGTCTTTTGTCGATCGACATCCCCACCAAGATACATCTTTACTCTTTGGCCGTTAACCTTAAAAGCTCTTCCTGATGCAGGTTCCATCAATTCCATTGCTCCA
This sequence comes from Styphnolobium japonicum, assembly GCA_023212625.1. Classification (NCBI taxonomy): domain Eukaryota; kingdom Viridiplantae; phylum Streptophyta; class Magnoliopsida; order Fabales; family Fabaceae; genus Styphnolobium; species Styphnolobium japonicum. The sequence goes on from JALBWW010000014.1 coordinate 22,149,541, forward strand.
TAAGGGAAAATTTCCTTAATGACAAAGGGGCCTGACCACCGAGACTTCAACTTTCCAGGAAATAATCGCAGCCTTGAATTGAACAAAAGCACTTTTTGACCAGGCTCAAAGTTTCTATGTGAGATTTTCTTGTCATGCCATCTTTTGGTTTTTTCTTTGTACAGCCTTGAACTTTCATAAGCTTGGTGGCGAAATTCTTCCAATTCATTGAGTTGCATTAACCTCTTTTCTCCTGCTTCTTTTAAGTTGAAATTCAAAAATTTGGTGGCCCAATAGGCCTTGTGTTCCAACTCAACTGGGAGGTGTGATTTTCCAAAGACAAGTTGATACGGTGACATTCCAATTGGAGTTTTGAAAGCTGTCCTATATGCCCATAATGCATCATCAACTTTTCTGGACCAATCCTTCCTTGATGAGTTCACCATTTTTTCTAGAATCCTTTTGAGCTCTCGGTTTGAAACTTCTACTTGTCCACTTGTTTGTGGATGGTATGGGGGTAGCCACCTTATGTGAGACTCCGTGCCTTTGGAAAGCACACTTCAAGATGTTTGTTGCAAAAGTGACTCCCACCATCACTAATTAATGCCCTTGGGACTCCAAGCGGGTGAGAATATGTTTTTCTTCAAAAATCCCACTACCACCTTGGCTTCATTGGTGGTTGAAGGTATGCAACTTCCACCCACCATAGATACATAATCCACTCGCCACCAATATATAGAGATTTGAGAATGAAGAGGGAATGGGCCCATAAAATCTATGCCCCATACATCAAACAACTCCACTTCAAGGATGCTATTCAATGGCATTTCATGTCTTCTAGAGATTGTGCAGCCCTTTGACACTTATCACACCTTTTCAACAAACGATCTTGCATCCTTGAATATTGTGGGCCAATAAAATCCACTTTGAAGCACCTTGGCATTGTTCGATCACCTTAAAATGGCCTCCATACTGAGCCATGACAGGCCATAAGATATTTTCAATCTCTTCTTAAAACACATCTTCTTAACACACTATCTCGCACATCTCCGATATAGAAATGGCTCATCCCAAATGAAAAACCTTGCATCATGCAGAAACTTCTTTCTTCTTTGCCATGTTAGCTCGGTGGTAGGATTCCAACGGCCTTGTAATTAGTGTAAAGTCGATACCAAGGAGAGCTTGGATGACAAACAATGCTCATCCGAATTCTTCTTTTTACGGGTACCGATTCTTCTTCTTCTTCATCCCCACTTGTGAGATTGGATAGATGGTCACCATCGAGTTCTCGATTCCTTTCTTGTCTTTGATCTCCAAGTCAAATTCCCGCAGAATAGAATCCAACGAATTAACCGAGGCTTTGCATCTTGTTTGGACAAGATATTTAAGTCTTGAATGGTCGGTATACACAATAACTTTGGATCCAACTAAGTAAGAACGAAACTTGTCAAATGCAAAAACAACAAAGCAAGTAGTTCTTTCGCTCTGTGGCATAATTCATTTGTGCATCATTCAACACTTTGCTTGCATAATAAATCACATGCAACATTTTATTCTTTCTTTGTCCTAAAACAAACACTCCTCTTTGCGCAATCACTTGCATCACACATTAATTCAAAGGGCAAATCCCAATTAGGAGCAACAATGATGGGTGCAGAAGTGAGTTTCTTTTTTAGAATATTGAAAGCATGCAAGCATTCATTATCAAACACAAAAGAAGAATCTTTAACCAGATTGCTTAAGGGCTTTGCTATTTTTGAAAAATCTTTTATGAATCTTCTATAAAACCCAAAGATGCCCAAGAAAGCTTGAATCCCTTGACATTAGTTGGGGAGGTAGTTTTCTATGGTCTCCACCTTTGCTCTATCTACCTCTATCCCTTGGATGAGATTCGATGTCCAAGAACAATACCCTCTTTCACCATGAAATGACATTTTTCCCAATTAAGGACTAAGTTTGTTTCTGGCATCTCTTCAAAACCAAAGCAAGATTAGTCAAGCAAGAGTCAAAAGATGAACCAAAAAACAGAAAAATCATCCATAAATATTTCAATGAATTTTTCTACCATATCAGAAAAGATGGAAAGCATACACCTTTGAAAAGTTGCTGGTGCATTGCATAGTCCAAACGGCATCCTCCGATATGCCATCACTCCATGGGGGCAAGTGGATGCTGTCTTCTCTTGGTCTTAGGATCTACAACAATCGATTGTACCTTAATAGCCATCTAAGAAGCAAAGAATGCATGCCGACCAATCTCTCAAGCATTTGGTCTATGAAAGGAGAGGGAAGTGCTCCTTCCTTGTTGCACTATTAAGCTTACGGTAGTCAATGCACATTCGCCATCCAGTGACAGTTCTTGTGGGAATTAATTCATTGTTCTTGTTGACCACAACTGTCATTCCTCCCTTTGGGAACCACTTGTACCAGGACTCACCCATGAACTATAAATGGGGTAGATGATCCCGCATCAAGAAGTTTAATTACTTCCTTTCTTACCACCTCCTTCATTGTTGGGTTGAGTCTTCTTTGAGGTTGATTGCAGCTTTATAATCATCTTCCATGAGAATTTTGTGCATGCATACGCTGGACTTATCCCCTTAAGGTCACTAATGCTCCACCCAAGTGCTGATTTGTGTTCTCTCAACACTCTCAGAGTTTTCTTCCTCCACCTTGCTCAACTCAATACTAACAATCACAGGTGGGTGTTGTTCTCACCAAGAAATGCATATTTGAGACTAGATGGTAGGGGTTTCAGTTCAAGCTTGGAAGGTCTTCTTTCTCAACTCCTTCTTTCATTAATTCTTCTTCTCTTGACCCATTGGAGGTGGAGAGGATTGGTAAAGCATCTAATTGTTGCACACACTTCATTACTTGAATCATTGAGTTCTTCATCTTCCAAACTCCTAGAATGCATCAAGGCTACTTCAAGTGGAATGTTTGGAGGATTTTGTAGGAAGACATTTGAGACAAGAGAATCAATGGCATCCACCGAAAGCATTGTTCCTTATCCATTGGGTGTTTCATGACTTCAAACACATTAAAAGTCACCTTTCATCATGTACCCTTAGCATCAATTCTCCTTGTTGAACATCAATCAAAGCTCTCCCAGTGGCCAAAAATGGTCTTCCAAGAATGAGAGGGACATCGCATCCTCCTCCATATCAAGAACTACAAAATCACCGGGAAAATGAATTTATCTACCTTTACCAATACGTCCTCCACTATCCCATATGGGTGTTTGATAGATCGATCCGCCAACCTGGAGAGATATTGTTGTAGGCTTAATTTCTCCGATCCCCAACTTGTTTAGAATTGAAAGTGGCATCAAATTAATACTAGCTCCAAGGTCACAAAGGGCTCACCAATTGTCAATTTTCCAATAGTGCAGGGAATATGGAAACTACCAGGGTCTTTCAATTTCCGTGGTAGCTTTTTCTCGATAATTGCAATCGCACTCTTCAGCTAGCATTACCGTTTCATCTTCTTTTAGCTTCCTCTTCTTGGATAAGAGCTCCTTCATAAATTTAGCATAAGAGGGCATTTGTTCCAATGCTTCGCAAATGGAATGTTGATTTGAAGCCTCTTGAAGATGTCTAAAACCGAGCAAAGTGCTTCTCGTGATTTTCCTTCTTAAGCCTTTGAGGGAATGGCACCTTGGCATATGGTGATGGCACAAAAGGTTTGTCCCACTCCTTCTCTTTTTCCTTGGAGACTCATTTTTCTTCTCGCTCTTCTTCTTGCACATGATCGGGAGTTTAGATGAAGATGCATCTTCTTCTTCTCTGCACCTTGAGCTTGATGATTCATCACTTCCTTGACTTTACCTTCTCTAGGTGTAACTCTCCAATCGTTTTACCACTCCTCAAAGTTATAGCCTTACACTTTGCTCCTTAGGATTTGGCTCGGTGTTACTAGGAAATACTCCCCGGTGGTTTTTCGACTAGTTGCCTCGAGATCTGCCCCACTTGATTCTCCAAATTTCTAATAGAAGACTCTTGGTTTTTGAAGTTTGCCCTTGTCTCTTGCATGAAGCTTGAAGTTTGCTTACAAAACTTGTTGTTGATTGAGACAACTTTTCTAAGGCAATTTCCAAGGAGATGGTTTGGCTTGATCATCTTTGGACATGAGGTAATGGTGGAGCCTCGATAAGGAGGATTAGGCGGTCTTTGCACATTCTGATTACTCCATGAGAAGTTGGGATGATTTTTCCACCGGATTGTAAGTGTTGAGTAGGGGTTGTGTAGAAGGGGGTCTCACGTGGATTCCCCCATATAATTCACTTGCTCATGAGATGCTTGACTCAATACATTTGCCTCACAATCCCCATTGACATGGTTGCCTCCGCAAAATCACAAACTAGGGTCGGGAATTTAATGCATTCACTTGTACTTGCCCCAACTGCTTGGTGAGAGTCGCTAATTTGTTGAGAAAGACTCTTGTTTTGAGCAAGGATAGCATCTAATGTCTCGAGCTCCATAACACCTCTTTTTCCCATTGACCTCTCACTGAGTGTGATAATTATTAAGCCATAGTCTCTATCAATTGGAGAGCTTCTTCGGTGTTTTATTATTCAATGAACCCCACCGTATTTGCATCTACCATAGCTCTTGTTGCATGAGTCAATCCATTGCAAAAAGTCTGAATTTGGAGCCATTCTCGGGAATTGCATGATGTGGACATCTCCTCAACAAATCCTTGAATCTTTCCCAAGCATCATAAAGCACCTCTCCATCATGTCGAGAGAATGAAGTTATCTCTTGCCTCATCTTTGCGGACTTAGACGGAGGAAAATATTTGGTGAGAAACCTCGTCACTAACTCATTCCGTAACAATGCTCCCCCCGTGGTTGACTTTGGAGCCAACTCTTAGCCTTATCCCTTAGAGAAAACGGGAAAAGCCTAAGTCGGATTGCATCATCACTAGCCCCGCTTCACCTTCATTGTGTCACATAGTTGGAGGAAAGCGGCAATATGAGAATTAGGATCTTCATTAGAATTACCCCAAATCGTTTCTTCTGCGCAAGTGTAGAAGTGCGGGCTTGATCTCAAAATTGTTGGCCTGGATAGGAGGTCTCACAATGCTTGTAGCACACCCTTCAAAGCATTAGGGTAGCATAATCCCCAAAGTTCTCCTAGGAGGAGGTTGGTCTCGCCATTATCTCTTCTTCTAAAAGTTGTGAATTTCTCTCCGGGCTCTTGTCCTTCTTCGATTTTCCCTTGTCTGTCTTTTCAATCTCCGGTCAAATAACAATGTATCTCGGGTTTACGATGACTCAGCATAAACCAAAATCAACAAGGGTGAGGAACCAAAAATCCAATAACAACAATAAAATTAAACAAAAGAAATAAAATGTCTAAATTAGAATCAACTCGTTACTACGAGATGTTGATAAAAACACTCAATCCCAGACAGAATCGCGCCAAAAACTTGATAGCCCCTCGGCAAGTATCAGAATCGCTCAAGTAATACGGTGATGAAATAGTTATCGCTCTCCATGATTAAGCCTACCAATCACCAATTCACTAGAATTAATTCTATTTAAGCGAACGTTCCTTTGGATGGAAGGGGGCTCTACACTACGAAGTAACAATGAAATAAGAGATAAAGAGAGTAAACCAAAAGCGAAAGTAGTTGATTGAATCGAGGAAGTAAAGCAATTAGATAAAAGCGCTAGGAAATGATTTCACTTAACTTATCAAATAGATGTGAGAATTCTCAAATACCTTGACTTTACCACTATGGCCTACGGTTGAATTTCTTAAAGCTAATCAAACCCCAATTCCTTGAGATTCAATTCTCCTTTAAACAACTAGAATTAATTAATTCCTTAACTTAATTCAAATTGAAAAGTGGTTATACCTTTGTACCTAAAATTCAAAGACACCACATAACCCCTAAGGCTTATCCCTAAACCCTCAAAGATTATGGCATTTATTCCTTATGAGCTAGCACATAGAAGAATTTTCCAATTCCTACTATGAACCCTAAATCAAAATATGAGAGGCCAATTCATAAATTGCATGAAAACAAGAATAAACACTTAAACCATAGAATCAAGTCAAGGATTACAAGAAATTCATAAACCCATTATCCAAGTTAAGTTACATCAAATCCCTAGCCTAGGAAATTTAGCTACTCATAATACAAGAGCAATAAAAGCAAGAGAAGGGATGAACTCCATGAAGAATCCACAAGGTTGATGATGAAATCTTCCGATCTCCCCTTCAATTCCTTGATTCCTCTCCTTGGTTGTCTCCCCAATCCCGAGCCGCTTCCCTTGTAAATGACAAAGATCGGATCCCCTTCAAAACCCCACTAATTTCCTTTTTATCTTTGCCGAGAATGCGTAACAAGAGTGATCCAGCAGCTGAGCGCCAGATGTTAGCGCTGCGCGCAGTGGCCGAAAAAAACAACAGATGCTTCGATTACTGGGCGCGCAGCGCTAGATGGTGGGCGCTCAAGCGCTTCGGGCGCCTAAGCGCTGGGTACTGGGCGCTCAAGCGCTGAGCTTCCAGAAAAAAAAATGTTTTTCTCCCCTGCCTTCTTCTCTCAAATGCAGCAACTTTATTTAAACTTCACCTAAAACCAACAAAAGTAAAATTAATGAAGAAAACTGAACTTAAAAGTGAGGTAAATGCTAAACTTAATTAATCAAACAAGCCAACTAAATTCGAAAAAAAAATCCTAAACAGAATTACTAAAAGGAAGCACAATCCTAGTTAATTGAGAGAGAGCAACCCGGATAAACATAAGATATAATGCAAACATCAATGAGGCCTGGCGGGGGTGAATCTGGACCTTCAGACAGTGATCATGTTATTTCTGTGTTTTTTTCTTAGGCTGTGGATATGCATTTTTCTAATAGATATAGACAAGCAAGAAGTGCTTTGGTTTGGCAACCAATAGATATAATGTATTCTGTAGTGGGTATTATTCATCAAGAAATTAAATTTGGATGGTAAAGATTAATATGTTTTATCTCTCAGGTTATATATCATTGCACAATTCGAACTTTGGATGGAGTACTTGTGGAATCTACCAGATCAGATTATGGAGGTGAGGTGATTTTTAAGCTGCTTGGACCTTTGTTGGTGTCTTTTAATTAACTGGATCAGAGTCAGACAGTCAGTTATGTTCATTGTCTAGCATTCTCTTGTGAAAACTGTCTGTTACTTCCTCCCGTATTTTCCTTTACTGCTTACTTGACCTGGTATTTTTGTTAGAATTGACTTGGATGGAGAACTTCTTGTTAACCTGTTGTCAACTTGTAGCATTATAAAAAATGGACTTGGATTCCTTTAATTGAGATCTGACTTACCAATTTCATAGTGAAACCCCCCATTGTAGACTATATTTGAAGTTGGAACTTCAGATTTGGTAATTAGGCTATAAGTAAATATAGTATGAATGCTAGATTGTCTTCTGTTGTAGACGTAGTTGTTGAGTAAGATAACCGTTTCACTTCATTACAACAGGTAAGGGCACCCTGATAAGGCATGTTTTGGGAAAAAGCAAGATGTTATTGGGCTTGCTAGAAGGAGTTCCGACAATGTTGAAGGGTGAAGTGGCAATGGTAACATGCTAATTATTGAATTTTGTTTTGTCTTTCTGAATCTATACCTATGTGATGGTGACTAAGAGCTCAAGTCATCTTGTCTCATGCCTAATCCATATGGCATTGGAGGTTCTCATTGGTATTTATTTATTATTATGATTTTGAACTTAAAACCATAATTTAATGCATACTGCAATACAGGGATAACATAACTTGTTTCAGTAGTAGATTTAACAGAAAATTCCATTTCTTGTACTGAAATGTCAATTAATAAAATTATTGTTATTGTTATTATTATTATTATTATCATCATCATCATCTTCATCTATGATTTCTACTAATATCACAAAAGAGGAGGAAAATTGACCATTATCTGATAGTTCCCCTTTGAATGAAATACATTGTTAATTCTCTTAAACACATTTGGTTCTTTTTTTCTGCTTTGTTTTTGTCTACTGTCTATGGTGTGTCTCTTAAGGATTTGAGGGATCAAAATTTATAAGGGAATAATGGAAGTTAAATAGTAATAAATGGTGGGATCTGCTAATGGTTTCTTCTTATTTTTCTTCCCTGTTTTTGTTTTTCCCTTTCCATTCTTCTTGCTTTCCCTCCATTGTTCTTGTTGCTTCTTTGTTTTTTATTAGGCTGACATCTTATCCTTTGTTTATGTAGTTTTTTTCTTCTTTCAATGAATTCTAGAATTATATAATTCTATGTATCATCTTTGTATTGTTCACTACATTATATTATTTATTCTTGCAGTACAGGATGAAGCCTCAGTTACATTATGGCGAGGACGATTGTCCTGTTTCTGCTCCTGATGGTTTTCCAAAGGATGAAGAATTTCATTTTGAAATTGAGCTGATAAATTTATTTTAAAGCCAAGGCAAGAATGTGAACTGAGATCCTATTTTTTTTCTTTTAGTTTTTGGTACTTATCTTTCTTGTCCTGATGATTTTCTTTGGTATCTGTCAGCTTACTCTTGGCATATAGGGAGACTTCCGATTATTGATTGGGGGTTCTTATAACTATGAAAAATATCCGTTCTTTTGATTTGTTTATCTTTATCGACACTTTTGAATTTCATTTGATCAAGTATTCAAGTGTTTGTTGAACTTTATTTTGAACTTCATCAATATTCTTGGATTTCTTGCTATGATCCCAAGGAGAGCAGTACTGGTTTTCTAGATTTATATGGAATTTGTTTTCTGAATAACTATTTCTTGTGATTGACTTCTGCGTTCTAAATTCTAATCCTCTTTTTTGGATTTGTGTATCTTTTCAGGTTGTTACTAATGATTTGGGAGTTGTAAAAAAGTTAAAATCGCTGCATAATTCATAAACTTTTTTGGTACATGTTCCTATGAGCTTGGATAGCTCTAATTGGAAATACAAATGCCAAACAAAAGAGAAAAGGGAAATGAAACATTTGCTATTGATCATAAATAATCAATTCCGTACACTTTCCCACTCTCTCCACCCTTTGTGGAATTCTCATGATAGTAATTAACAATGTGTTAAAGCACAAATTGAAACGGTCATCTCTGTCACTTAATTGTATAGTCTTTGAAAGCTTTTGCTTCTTAATGCAATAAATATTCCCGTTTCATCATGATAGAGTTCTAAGTTACAAACAAAAGCATACTTGTAGTCAGACTTAAGTAAAACTGTAATGTTGTTAAAAACTTAAGAATGCGTATGGAATCTGGTGGGTGTTTACAGGCAAAAAATTTCAGAAAGTTCAAATTGTATCATGAATTTAGCCAAAATTTAGGACACTGTAATATTCTTTTTCATCAGGTGTTTTCATGTGTATATGTTGTGATGTCAACAAGTCAAACCTGGAAAGGGTGTTTTCATACTAAACACAACATGCTAGAGGAAGCTTGACAAACAGTAAACACAAGCAGGCACAATTCATCAATCCATAATAGAAGAGAAAAACTTTAAGAAAACTATGCTACATGACAAGCTGAGTATAGAACACTTCAAATTTTTTGAGTAATGGAGGACCCTTGCTCTTCCCTGTTGTTGGCGATGGCAAGAGCACGTGACTTGGTGATGAAGAATCCCAATGAATGGCCAGCCACAGCAGCTATGAAGATTCCCACGTTGAAGGACATGACAGAAAGCATCACCAAGTAGGTGAAGCTGATGCGAAAGAAGTAGACAGTAGCCTGAGTCAGCCCTCCCATGATGGGACTAGTCCCGCGTTTGATGACTGGCTGGTTAGATATGACCTCAGCAGCCATGGCTAGGAAAAACACAAACAAGATAGCCAAGATGTACATGCCAACGCTGTGGTTAGGCCACCCATAGAAAAGCACTATGGCATCTTTGCCCCAGTAGAAGCTCATCTGCATCATATTATTAGTGCCATTTGTCATGGGCATGTCTTGGCCTGGAGGCATATCCATTTCTTGCCAGATAATGTGCTACACAGTTACACACCCACACACTTTTAGGGAGAAAGAGAGAGGGATTGAGACTGCAAGGATTTCTTGCTGGATCTATCTCTTATAAATGAAAAGAAGAGGAACCAATGACATTAGATGATGATGATGATGAAAACTGAGAGGTACATGGACGTTTTGGCTGTGTTCACAGGTTTTCTCACTGGCTACTAATTTGTTCATTTCTTATCGTCGTTCATTAGGGAGTTGTCTTTATACATAATGGAAGCCAGTTGAACAAGATTTGGAACAAGAAGATTTTTATTTGTGGTGATTAATTTATCTTATAATTGCTTAGTAAGATATCGATTTTATCGATTATCTCCTATAAGTATGTGTCACAATGATGCGATTTTTTTTTTTTGAGTAAATGGAATTTAATAATTTTTTTAAGTTCTAAATGAACCTGGGTTATAACGTCTATATCTTCCTATTACAAAGTGAGCTAATTAACCAAATAAAACTACGTGCCCTTAGTCTTGTGATATATACACGTTTAGTCCAAAGGAATATAATAGGTAACTTTAGAGGTAACAAATTTTATATTGGAAGATTTTCACTTGATCTTGTGAGACTAACGTTACCTACTCTTGGATTTTGAGAACTTATCATTGCCATTATGCCTGTAAAATTTGTAGTCTAATTAGAAATTAGAAATGACATTTTTATCTTTTGTAAAATTTGTCTTACATTGCAATATATTATTATTATTATCGAAGTTTAGGAGGTGAATACTTAATAGGTTGTTCTATGATCAAAGTAAGAGATTACTTGTAAGAATTGACTCTAAGACGTTTTTGTCGAGATAATTAATTTAATCTTATTAATTAAGCTAACTTTCAATGGCTAATGACTATGTTAGTGTTTGCTATACAATAAAATAGTGATTCTCTTTTTAAGAAAGCAAAATTTACTTCTAGATACTTACATTTATTGTAAAAAATAAATAAATTAGTAGCTAAACTAATGTAGCTTCAAAAGTGATGATTTACTGGTGAACTTGTACAGGGCATAAACCTAATTTCCTTAACCTATGCTACGTTTGAAAACTTGACTAATTTCTTATGATGAGTTGACATTATTTAATAAATAAACCAATGTACACTAAGTAGCTTTCAGAGAGGGGGGAAAAGACAACGTATGCATCTAATACGGCCTGTTAATAACTGATGACTGACCAGGACGGTTACTGTAACTCTATAATTGTTTTTATAAATATTAAACATAACGTGCTGCTTCTGGTAACATATTAGCCAAGTTTATGATTAGCATTAGCTACTTAATATAATTTTTTTTTTATGCAACTACTTAATATAATTGTTGAGAGGTCATTGTAGGGTTGTTCATTTTTTTATTAATAGAGATGGAAAATTTGTCCGGTGGACTTGCCACGGGTAACACCACCATACCAACACTAATAAATCCATTTAATACCAAATTGAGAGTAGAGCTTAATATGGGCTAGTGTGGTTCAACATGACCTTAATCTATATGGGCTGAGATCTTTGGATTTAGTTAGATTGACTCACTTATTTATACTGGGCTAGTGTGGTTCAACATTACCTTAATCCGTATGGGATCTTTGGATTGAGTTAGATTCACTCACTTATTTATACTCGTTATGTTTAAAATTTTCCTCAACACCCTATAAACTTCCTTTCATCAAACGGCCTTAAAATTTGTGCTAACGTGCTTTTTATCAACAAAACACTAACTCCAACATACAAAGCATTAGTATGCTATTAAATATCTGACTAATTCATTTTTGTTTTTGTACTGTTTTTGTATTGAATATTTAAAGAGAAATTTTTAGGTAGGCATGGTCTACTATAAGTATTACATTTAACATTAAATATGTGTAAAGTTGTAAGTTATGTTATAAATATCCTTATCTCTAAAAAATGACCTTATACATGTTCATTATTAAATGAAGTTCTTATAGTAGATAATTCCTACCTACGACCCATGAGTATGTTACTATAAATTAAACATAATATATAAATAAAATTAACTGTTCATTTATTTAAATAAAAGTTAACATTTACTTTTATAGAATATTAAAAAAGAATCTGAAAAATTATAATTTTTTTTAATATTTCACTAACTAAACAACTGATAATTTAATATTATTTTTTTGGGCTCATGGACTAACATGACCCATCATTGACAGGTCGGGTTACAAAATTTACTTTTTAAATGGGTTAACACCCTTTTAAGTTCAATTCACCATTTGATACAAGGTATATGGATCAACTCATGAACTCTGCCTGATTTTGATGGCTCTGAAATTACTTGGTAAAAGAATAATAGTGAGATTATGTAATGTAGACAGCTCATGTTTCCTTCCATTTGTTCTATAAGTTATTTTTGATAATTAAGAATATTGTTATAGACACGGGACACAACATAAACAAGGACATAATGTTAAAACCAAATTTGAAATATTTACGTACTTTTAAAAGTATCATATCATGTTTGAAACAAAATATCTTAGACACATATTCTACATAGACAAGTCTATATTTCACCAAGTTACTTTTTATCTCCTATAGTCCTATTAAGTCTCTTTCATATTTTCACCTCCACACCCTTTTTCTTTTTTGTCCCTTCTCAACTTTTGTCTACTAGGTCCCAGGTGTATGTTCAGTAATTCAATGACTTGCAAACACATTCTTACACAAGGGGAGATGATCAGTAGAGTGTCAAATTAATGAATGATGTATGTTTAGTGACTCAATGACTTGCACAAAAGCCTCTTTTATTGTATTCCACAATCTGAACATAACTCAAAAAATATACATGACCAAGTGTCATGTAACAAAACGAAGGAGTTTGTGTTATTAAACCATACATTGAAGGAAGTTATTGTAATTTAAAGAATATATATAAAATAGATATCATACTTTCTTTTTCTTGGCACTTTGCCATTGTTTGAATAACAAAACACACCGTTTTCACTATTTCCTTTTATTTTTTCTGTAAGAATTCAAAGAACAGAGGATAATGATGCATCAGCAATTTCAGCATCAGCTTTCAATTGGGGCAGATCCGATTACAGTTTCGGAGAATCCGACCCGCCCGACTTCTTCCTGATAGCCCGAGTACCAAAAACCAAGAACCCGATGACGTGGCCGCCAATCGCGGCGAGAAACACGCCACCATTAAACGACATGACGGCGAGCATCACCATGTAAGAGAGCCCGGAACGCACGCCGTATAGCCCCGTCCTCAGGAGCCCCCCAACGACGTCGTTTGATCCCCCGGGCTTGAGCTTAACGATGTTGGTGAAGGACAGCCACTCCACCACCACCGCCACGGCGAAGACCAGGAGCAGCGCTACCGCGTACATGGCGGCGCTGTCGCCGGGCCAGCATTGGAACAGTATGTCCACCTTGTGGCCCCAGTAGAACTTCGTGTGTATCGGTATCCTCCGCCGCCCCAGCCGCGTCGCCACCGTCGAGTTGGGTGGCGCCGTCGCCGGCACTCCGTCTGCGGTGGCGGTCAACAATGATATCATTTTGAAGTGGAGCAGCTATATATAATAATGTTAGGTAAGAAAGGTTTATGAGATATTTGTCTAACACAAACCATATGCAACATAGGAACGAACATGCATATATGACGATACGTATATATATATATGTAGCAACCTATGTGTCGGTTGAGACATGACAGGGGAGAAGATGAAGATATGATTCTTGTTTGTAAAAATTGTTCCATAATTGGTTTGCAAGCAAGCATGGAGATACGTATACTATCGATGTAACCATTTTTTTGACGATGAAGAAAACCAAAAGGAAATTAAAGGAAAAGAAGGCTACTTTAGTTCTAGGATTTTCAGCAGAATGGGACCCTCCATCGATTCACTTTTTCATTCTATATATATACTTTGGAATTATTTAAGAAATTAAAATTAATTAATTTAGTTTAAAATTGTTTAGATTAGGATTTATTATGTAAGTTTATATGATATTACACTAATTTTAAAATGGGTTTTCTTTGTCTAAAGTTTGATTTCTATTAAATATTAAATATTATTTATTAAGTTTTATTGTATTTTTTTCAAAATTTCAAATAAGTAAAAACAGAAAAAGAATGAAGTTTTGATTTCAACTAGTGTTTTATCCCATGTGTTACACGATTAAATATTATTAATACATACTCAATAATAACACTGACGTTAAACTGGGAACAGATACAATAGTTTAACCTAATTTAAGATACCTACTGATGTTGAGTTGTAAAATACTTATTCAAATGCTACATTAATTGTAGTGTTAGTTAACTGTAGTTCTTTGTCACAAATTAATATTTTTAATCCATTTAAGCTCTTTATTCTAGAGAGAGTAACATAAATTTATTATGGCTAAAAACTGAGATTACCCTTAACTCATGTTGATCTATATAGTAAAAGAGATAGCCGATGGATATTGCCTCCATTAAAGTTTGAAAGGCAAACTAATTGGTATATCAAATAGAGTTAGAATCATGCGAGGAATAAAGACCTTGTGTCCTAAGTTGCTACTTGAAATTATCTTACAGTTCAAAACATGATTACCAATTAATTTAAACACGTATTTCTTTAATTTCAGTTACTGGTTAGGCAAACTTGAACATCTAATACTATTAGTTCAATTAATTTATAACACTCTACTACTTTCTAGTGGTTTCCTAAATAAATTTATTATTCCATCCAATAAAATATTTCAACCTCAAATATTAGAGACGAAATTTTTTTCACTATCTTTGACAACATAATTTTATCAAAGAATAAAAATCTTATCATTAAAACTTGCCGAATCAAAATTAGAAGATGATAAAAATTGTAATATTATAAAAGAATGTTATCTAAAAGGAATTTTATTAAATATTCATTTTTCTATGATTATTTATCCTTAATTAGGAATTAAAAAAAGTATTACTAAAACCCAATGTTTTAAGAACGGAATCAGAGATCGAACTGGCGAGACTTCCGGTTATGATTCGATTGGTTCAACTGGTCGAATCGGTGGTTGAACCGGATGACGTAATAATTATAATTATATACATAATTATTTATATATATATAAGTAAATCTAATAATATGAATAATAAAAATTGACTACATATGATAATATTTATTATTGTATTAAATTAAAATAGCCTTATTTTGAGAGTAACAGAGATTTAAGGGGAAAAATTAGAGTTTAATCCTTATTTAAAAAATTTATTATTATTATTTCTTTTAAAAATTAAAATACTCATAACTATGAAAATAATTATTATTTTTATTGAAAATCAGTTGATCCAACTTCACTCGTTCATTTTTCATCACATAGATCTTAAAAAGTTATGTGAAATTAATATAAAATACATCCAAATTGGTCGAACAAGTAAAAAGTTATGACTTTTGATATATAAATGTGAAAAAAAACTCCTAAAATACTAATTTAAAAATATGAAAAAGTAATAAAAAATTCAAAAAAAGCAAAAAAAAAAAAAAGAGAATCGGTCGGTTTTCAGAAACCCGGTCCGGTTCATCCGGGTCGACGGTTCAACTCGGTTCTTCCCGGTTCAATCCGGTTCTTTCCGGTTCAATAGTTAAAACGATTTTTTAGACTAACTGGTCTGGCCAGACACCCAAGTCATCGTCGGACCGATCGGACCGGCCGGTCCAGTTCGGTTTTGAAAACCATGCTATAACCGCTCAAATATATACCAAAAAAATCGATGAATAGTTATATATCACATTACATACTAAGCAAGACCTTTGTTTACTATGCTATCTGAAGCAAATTTACAAAAATCCAGATACATCTTACACTAAAACTAATAATAAAATACGCTACATTATCATCTTGAATAAATTAAAATATAAATAGATTATAAATAAAATAAAAATTTATTAGCTTAAATTATAAATAATATTAAAAAATAATTAAATATCTTAATAAATAAGATAAAAATTATGTCAACACCAATTTTAATTGACTTGAAAAAATGGATTTATAAACAATTCAGATGTATAGTAAACTATTTGTTAAATAGTTATCAAATTATAATTTAAAGTATAGTAAGTATAGGACACATGTCAATTGACATAAAATTTTCACAATCTTCAACAATTTATTTTTATGAAGGGAAGAAAATCTTATCATTAGAACTTTCAAAATCAAAATTAAAAGAAAATATAAATTAGAAATATTGTAAAAGTATGGATAGTATTTAATCGGCATTTTATTAAGGTGTATTTTTCTTTTCCTCTATTTAAGATTAGTTTATGTAACAAAGTATGTGCTATAAAAAAGGTCCATAATTCATATATTTAATTATTTATAATAATTAAAATTTTCATTTTGTATGAAATTAAATGTTAAAACCTAAATAATAAAAATAGGTTTAATGATATATAAGTTATACTTTTTTTTGTTTTACAATTAATTCAGGAAAATTATATATTTTCTTTTCCTATTTTCTAATTTTAATTTTATATTTTAAAAATTTAGAATTTAAAATGGAAGACAAATTGAAGGGTTGGGGAAGATAAAAAGTTGGGAAAAATGAGAGGGGTAGGGAATGGAAAGTCAAAGAAGAGGATGGGGGAAGAGAAATAATTAAAAGACTCCAAAAGTTAAGAAAATGTGACATGTCGCATATGTAGGGAACAACTTTAAATATATATATATGAATTTCTTAGATTAAAATTTAATCATAATAGAGCTAGATAAATATATATGTTTATCTGTATTAAGTACTCTCAAATAATTTTTTATGTTCTCATTATTTTGGCACAAAAAATTTCAAAGTAACTCTTGGTTCTTTTATTTAATTACTTTCTTTATCTTTTTGTTATTTCTATTCCATTTAACGAATATTCTGTTTATTTTCTTTATCTTTTCTTTCAAAATATTTTTATCATTTTTTTATTTTTATTTTTTTTAATTTATACACGTATGTGCGTGCTTTTGTTCTGATATATATTATTAGGTATACACGTATGTGCCTGCTTTTTGTATTCCCGCCATATGTGGTAATATATAGCGTTAATTTGAGGGCTCAGTATGGACATATGGCATGTTTAGGTAATGATATAAGTGTCCCATTGGGAAACAAATTCATAAAAACAATTATTATAATTTAATAATAAAAAGACAAATTGAATGAAAAAAATAAATTTAATAACTAGAATTTCTCACCAAATCGTTTTGTTTGCACTCTATTATCTCTTCTTACAACTGGCATTAATCTCAGATCTCTTTTTATCTTTAAAAAAAGCTATCTAAAAATAAGGACCACAGGAGGCAACAAATTCGGAGTCTCACAACTTGGCATGACGTATAATAATATCAAATTTAAACATTTTACACGGACTTTATAAAAAGCGTAGGCGCTTAACAAAAGGTACATATATTTAAATTTCTCATCTATTGCAAAAGGCACTCAACAAAATTTATTTTTGCCTATGCCCATATAGGTGCTGCGTACCCAGCATTCTGTCCAAGTTTCCAAAATTCTAATAAAATTCTGTCAAAAGCAATTTAAATAGTCAATCTATTGCCGTTGTCTTTCGAAAGTGCAGAATCTATTTAAAAATTACCTGAACAATAACAATTAAGGTTAATATTTATGAAAAATAATTTTTATTAAAATGTAAAAATTTCTGAAATTACCATGTAAATATCACTACAAAATTTTTAAGAGTTTAATTTTGATCCACTGTTAATGTAAAGTTTATTTATACTGTCATTCAATCATGTGTTGTCAAATTATTTAAAAAGTTTGACTATCACAACAACTATTTAGAAAGTCTAACTCTTTTAATAAGGTGTCAGCATATGATTAGATGACAGTGTAAAAAAACTTTACACAAACAGTGGATAGAAATTAAATCTAAATTTTAAATGTGTTTTTCATTCTTGGATACGTTTCAGAATACAAATTGCACACAATTGGGGAGAGTATAGCGTATTTTCAACATCAAAGAAAACTCAAAAAATTTATCATCTCACATTAAAACCAATTTTTTTTTTTTGCAAATAAGAAATTCATAGCTCACTTTATGTAAAAGTTGCAACAGTTACTCATCTTAACAACACACACTAGTATATATTTTACAGAAGGACACAATATCTGCGATATGTAAAGTAGTGAATGCACATTGGTCAGATAAAATGGAGCCCAGCAAACTTAGATATCTCACTTTTTATGGTACAAAAAGTTCACAAGAGGCTCTATTGGAGATTTATTCAAGCTGATCAAGATGTAGGGAAGTAGTAAAGCGTTCAGGATAATGCAGTATATTAAATTGGAGAAGCTCAGCTCCCAACTACAAAAAAATCAAGCCCAAGGTAAAGTCAGATCACTAGGGAAGACCCAAGTACCATGCCCCTTGTTTAGTATATATTATAAAAAAAACTTAGACATCATAAGCATCTATTCAATTATTTGAATTTTCACTTCTGCATTTCTCTCTATTAATAATTAAGATATCAGTGTACGAAAAGGTTGTTCATAAATGTAAAAATTATTAATGAGTGATTAGGTTACCTCATTTCATCCATAAAGCACTGTTGTTGGACTGGTTTGTATCATAAGCTCTCTGAGTTCCACCAAATGTTTGGCCGCTGAAACTGGAAAGATGTATTTGAGGGCTGGACAATCTTCAATGTACACTTTCTCTAGATTTTGAAAGGTGAAAGTTCCTTGGAGCTCAGTGTTATTCCATATCAGCTTTAATTTTGGTAGCTGGACAAATCTTAAACTTTTCAACTGAATGCTCATACCAGCACCTGCTTTTCTATCATTTGGTTCTTGAAGTTCAAAAATCTCCTCCACTGAACTGCAATTGCTGACCGTCAAAGTCTCGAGATTATGAAGATTACTCACAATGGAACCTGGAAAGATGGTCACGAGTTTCTCACAATCCTTTATCTCTACGGTTTTCAGTTTGCAAAATGAATTTTGATAAACTTGGTAGTGATTCCATATTGTCAGCAAGGTTCCCATCTCGGTAATTACCATCTTCTCCAATTTAGGGAATGAAACCTGCATATATCACACAACTGGACATAATTTGCAAATGAAATATTCTTTAAGTTTGACAATAAAATTATACATGAAGGGCGATCACTACAATTCCCCAACTGGTAAATGGGCTCATTATAACTCAGGTGATGTGGAATTTTATTATTATTATTATTATTATTTAGTTATAGAATCTATATATATTAATAATATTGTATGTTTAACATTATAAATATATATATAGAGAGAGACACACACACAAAATTATAGTAAATAAACTTCTGAGGATCGCCCAAGTCATATAAAATGTTCACAATATATGTGTGTACCTTGTGACTGAAAAGTGGAATGGTGGATGAAGGAGGGTTGTCTACTTCATCAATCTCTTTGGCTTCATTAGAGCAGAAACTGATCAGCTCAGGTAGTCCTTGCATTATCAAAGAGCGTAATTCAGAAAGCTCGATATCAAGATTCTCTCCTTCTAAGAGTACAATTGCCTCTATGAGTTTGCATTCTGAAACTTCTATATCGGCAAGATGGGGAAGAGCTTTAATCATGGAATTTGGGAAAATATTTTTCAATCTGCCACATTTCTGTACTTTGATTACTCTTAGTTTGCAAAAGGATTCCCTTGCTAGTGGGCCATGACATACATGTTCCAAACTGCATAGATTGTAAAGAACCAATGACTCAAGGTTGGCAAAGGCATAAAGAGGATGACTTGAGCTCATGGCTATGCATTTGACTTCACCATTGTTTTGTACAGTGAGGTGGTTCAACAGATGAAACCCATCACTATTCAAATCATAGAGGACATTCTTAACACCGTTCAATTCATCTAAGAACAAATGATCAACATTTTTCATCAGCAGTTTCACCCCATGATCTGATTGAATGCTCCTGTTGAGTTTGAGCTTCAGTGTTTTGGACTCATAAGCACCATTCGCGTACCAAGACTCATCTTCACCACTCCAGTAGGAACTCTGCCACACATCTCCTATAAAAATCCCGAACCTTTGTAGCTTTTCAAATATCAAGTCTACTGGCCAAACCGAAGCATCAGGAATATACAAGTCTATAGTGGTCAAGTTTTGCAAGTCTCTCAGCTCATTCAAAGTAGCATTTTCGTTGCTTCCTCCTTCAGCCTCCCAATTGAAGAAGCTATCTCCCATGTACAATTCTTCTAGCCTAGTCAAGTTTGACAAAACTTTGGGTGGAATCACTTGAAGATTGATACAATGTTTCAAATCCAAGAATCGGAGTCGATGGAGCTTTCCAACTTCTTTTGGCAATTTTTGGATGTTACATCCGTCAAGGCCCAGCATTTCCAAGTTTGTGAGCTCACCAACAAGAGCTATGTCTTCCAACATGCAATAATACAAGGATAATGCTCGAAGGTTTTTTAACAAACCAATACTTGCTGGCAGCTTTGGAGTACACCTCAAGCCAACTAAATCTAGGATTTTCAGATCTCTAGACTCCTCAAAAAAGGAATCTGGAATCTGTATATAATCCTTTAGATTTTCTAGTACAAACACTTGCAACTCAGGACATTCCAACCTTTCTGGAAGGCAATGGATATTTCCCGTAGGCAAGAAGATTGCCCTGCTCCCCTTAAGGGTATCTATTGATGGCCACTCTTTCAATTCTGCAAAGCTTAAAAAATTTAAATGCTTCCATGCTATTGACATACAAACTTCTCTCACCACATGATGAATTGCAACCCATCCTGTTTCAGCTTCAAGCAAAAGACTCTTGTCCTTAAGGTCACTAGCCAATGTCTGAACCCTATTTCTTGCATCCTCCACTGAATCAAGATTTTTTATTAAACCTGACCACATAGAGTACATCAATAAAGTAAACTTGTAAACTTTATATTGTCCTCGAAGACCAATAAGCAAGAAAAATGACTTGAGTTCCTCAGTTTCTAAATGATTGAAACTTACTTCCAAAGCTGAATAAACTTTGCCATGCAGTCCATCTTTGTCAAATCTCTCCAGCTGCTTCAAGGCATTTTTCCACGCATATATTTCCTTATTTTTCAAAGCCTTACCAACAGTAACAATTAAAACAGGCAAACCTGCACATCTCTTCACTACTTCAGCTGCTATGGGCTGCAGATTGGGATCATTAACAACATCACCTGCCACTTTCTCAAACAAACTCCAAGCCTCATCTTCTTGTAACACTTCTAGTTGAAATCCTTTTTGAATGCCCATGTCACGCCTTAACACATCCAAATTTCTTGATGTTAGCAATAATTTGCATCCCTTATGTTCATCACCCAACGGGATTCCAAATGCCTCTAAATCAAATTCCTCCCAGATATCATCAACAATAACAAGAATCCTTTTCTCTTTCTTTATCCTCTCCCTCAATCTATTTGCTTTCCCCACTGCAGTATGCACATCAAGTCTTAGACCCAATAAATCTGCAATCTCTCCTTGGATTCGTTCGACATCTGGCTTCTCAGTTACAGTTGTTATAACAACCACATCAAACAGTTTCTGTTCCTTTGCCAGCCTTCCAACCTCTTTGGCTAGTGTGGTTTTTCCTACCCCACCCAATCCCCATACTCCAATTGTGTGGACACTATTATCTCTCAGTGTCTCTAAGATTTGGTTTATAGTATTTGTTCTCGATTGCAAGGCCTTGTAATCCTTTGCAGGCAGTGCAGTCCTCAAACCATTTGGAGTCTGACGATAAGCAACTCGCTCAAATTTGCTTTGTGCTTGGATTTCTCTGACTTCTTGTGTCATCTTCTTTGCTCTCCTACTAATCTGGTGTCTCCGCCACAAATTTGGACAAGAACCTTTGGAGCACTCTACCTTTTGGTGGCCTTCTTCCTCATAGAACATATGTGCCTCTTCAACTATCACATTCACTTTATCTAACCAACTCTTCACATCAGTTTCGATTTCTTCACCATTCCAAGTAGCATCATCAATGTCATGTTGCACCCTCTCTCGGGTCACCTGCAGATTCGTAACTTCGGTTTTAAGATTCTCCACATTACTTCTGTAGAAAATCTGATACCCAAGTTGACGTCCAATTGGTTCCACCGCGTACTCAGCAACTTTTCCAGCTATAGAGATAAAAATTTCCATATTCGATTCCCAGATTTCCTTTTATAAACTCGTTTGTGTATGTAAGCTGCACAAGAAGTTTATATAAAAGAGTTGCGTTAGAATGGACTTGGGCTCATGGTAAACCTTACAAATAACATGTCTATTTATTTTAGATAGTTTTAAATTATAAATATGTACATATTATAAAATTCAGTCTATAAATATGTTATTATTCACCATAAATCCGAGTCGGCTGTAACAACTCTATATAAAAATGTAAGGATAACAAATATTTGTCAAAATGGACCTAGCTCATTTGGTCTAAAATTATATTTTTTAAACTTTTAATTTTGATTTGATTAAAACTTACATTATAATGTAATCATTTTTTCATATAATAAAGTTTGAAAAAAGTTTGACTCAAATAGTTGCTATCAATGATGGACGTCTGAAAGTGCGCACAGCCCACCCTAAATTTGAAAATCATTTTATTAGATAATGGGGTATTGTTTACACGGTGCCAACCCTATTTTTTTAAATGTGACTCTGCTAAAAAAGAAAAAGTTATCTTATTGATTGGATTCAAAGAGTTAGTCCCTTTTTCTTGAAACATTTCATAAAATTCTCTCTCACGGTCCTAATTTTATTTCTCTCTCTCTCTCTCTTTCTCTCTCTGGTTAGATTCTCTCTCTTCTTTTATATGATTGAGGCTATCTAAGACTCTCTTTGTTTCACACTCTCACTCCACCAGTTGATAATTTTCTCTCTTTCCTTTTCTTGGTTGAGGCTCTTGTCACTCTAGAGATCTCAGTCACCTGCTCACTAGCTCATCGGTTGTTTTACTATACAAATAGTTAGTATATTTGTCTCTATTTGATATGCTTATTTTTCAATAGTGTTGCATATACTATAGGATGTTCTAATGGTTAGTGAGGTATGATTTTAGTTTTAGAAATCCTCCACTATTGGTCGAGTAAAGAGTAACAATAGGTAAATTGAAATATTTTTCCACCAATGCTTGAACAAAGACATATGATTTATTTTTTATTTGATACAGCCAAACATATTTCAAAAAATGATCTACAAAGAGTAATTAATAGGGAAAACCATAAATAGATCTAGAAGGAACTGGTCCCTATAAATTAGTATCATGGTTTTAAATTGTGGCTGTGAAATTTTTTTCAATTTTGTAACCATGAAATTTTTTATTTTTAAACATAAGCTGTAACAAGGTGGCCATTGCAATTGCAATTGCGATAAATATAGTTATAAAAACCGGACCGGTAGTCGACTCGATCAGGGTACTGGGTCATTGGGTCACTGGTTCAACCAGTGGGTTACTGGTCGAACCGCATAAAATTAAATAAATATTTAAATACATATATATATATATATATAAATACACACTACATATATATGATGATATTTATCATTATAAATAACTAAAATATATTTATTTTGAAAAAAATATGACTACCATGGTGTAGATCTCGAAAAGTTAATGAAATGGACATATAATTAGTCTAAATCGGACAAACGAGTCAAAAGTTATGATTTTTCAAATTTTAAAAGTTTTTTTTTAATTTGGTTACCCGGCCGGTTCCGGTTCAACCAACCGGGTCACCGGTTTTCATTCAAAACCGGCCAAGTCAGACTGGGTCGGACCGGTTCTGAGACATACCCGATCCAACTAGTCACCTGGACCGGTCACTTGGCCGGTTTACCGGTCCACCGGCCGGTTCGGTTCGATTTTTATCACATGGGCGATAAAGCTCCATTGTGATTGCGTTGTAGTTTAGTTAAGACTTTTTTGTTGTGAATGAGAATCACTTTGCAATTTCGATGTGATGTTCGCAACCGCTATATTGTGGCCATAATAGGTGATGAGGTCCGCAATTTGAAACCTTAGTCAGTATAGGCTAATTGCAGGGGTCCTAAACTTGATAGACTGGATGTGAAGAAGGGTAGCTTTGTTGGTGTATGTCCTAGAAGTCAATTGTATACTAACCTTCCTGGTTTACATTGTTTCTTGTTGTTTATTTTAAATGAGTCATTTCATTTATTATGTTATTTGCTTTATTTTAAATTTGCATAATAAAGTTCTTAGAATAGTAAGTACAATTTCATGGGATATCAAATGTATGACTTGATTGTAAGATCTTATTGGTTGCAATCGGAATACTATTCTTAAATGTCCCTAGTTAAATATTATTGTGAATTAGGAGAACAATATAATGCATTGAGACTGACATGTGTGTAGACTAATGACCATATCTCATGGGTCATAGATATGAGATATCAAGTCCTCATATAGGTACATATTAGAGTAATAATGTACTGGATTGACCCACCATGAGATCACTGCATAGATCGTAGTGTGAATATTATGAGCGGTTCTCACAATGACAATGATATATGTGGTCCTTTGACTTGAAGGTACTACAGTTCCCTATATGAAGAGTTGTATGACTTAATAGCATCAAACATCCCTATAATAAGGTGATTATAAAGACGGTTGTTAGATATATTGCAAATCATGCAGAGTCATATGAGTGACCTCGATGAGATTTGTCCTTCCTACACAACAAGAGTGATATCTTCAAGCCCCTTGATTGAGTGAGACTGCAAAATGCATGACCCAATACAAATGAGCCAATATGAGATATTGATATCATTTGTCTTAATTAGTAAGTCTGCTCGGAGATTAAGAAACCAAAGATTGAATTGTACAAGGGTAACATGTTCCATGCCTTGTGTTCACAGAAAAGTTATGTCAAATCACTGACATTCATGTTACTTGAGTAATAGTGATGTATTGCTAGATACCTCTCACTATTTGTATTACTAAAATATGATTTTAGTATTACTGTCAACGTAATGGGAACTTACAGGGTCACACACTTTGAATGGATCGAAATTGAGATTTAAATTCATGAGATAAATTTAGTTGGGAATCCAATTATGACTTGGGCTCCTTAAATAACTAGTTGGGTATACAGTTAGACTAAATGTGCCAACTGATTAGATGAGCCTGCACATAATTCTGACCTAGGTCAAATTATATGTAGGGACATTAATGCTCCTTATACTCACTCATGACGGTTGCACTATACATACACACACACACATAATATATTCTTGTAGCAGTCGTAACACAACAGACTAGAGAGATATGAAGCAGCTTTAGAAACCATAGGTGCCAGTCTTTAAGAGTGAGAGTGAAAGGAGCACCCCCTCCAGCAGCTAGCACCGTGGCGTGGAGGAGAATCTGATTTTGCTTCGTTCGTGTGGATACCATAGAGGCAACGCAACTCTGTTGTGCTTATGATTGATAGATTGTGATGACAATTGTTCTTTATTAAAGGTAACTCCTTAACACGGTTTATGATGTTTGTGTGGATCCTCGACTAGTTTTTGGAATTTTTTTTTGTTATTCTGCTACACTGCATATAGTTTTTGTTTCGTATCCCGAAACCCAGCAAGCTTGTGATTCTTAGCACAATTGCAAGAGTTGCAGGTAACCATGTTGGTTGGATTTATTTGGAGGTGATGTTTGTTCAATGGACACTTCATTAGTGTGGAAGAAATGGGAAATAGAAATAAGTTTTGGGTTTATGGTAGGGACACAAATTACTTTGGAGAGGTGAAGTATGTGAGAAGGAGTAGAGATGGAAGCAAAATTTTAAATCTTGATTGCTGTAATGGTCGCGTTACGGCCGATGCAGTTTGAAATTGCTGATCGAGATGTTGTGGCTGCATCACCTACATTTAAAACCTTGGTTGGAAGTGCTACTGGTATGAGTTATGTCCAAACCTAAGCCATCTCCTACAAGAACCTAATCATGTCCTTGGTAGGGAGTGGTAAGGGTGAGGTTCTGATTATCATTGGTGATATAGTGTGAGGCTCTAGAGTCCAGGAGCTAGTCTATGTGCATATTTGGCGATGAAGTAGTGGCATGATGAGTTGCATGTTGCAAGGTGGACTCGGGTGGGTACCCTCTGATCTTGTAGCACACCTTTGCAGTATGCCCAAGTTTTTCATGGAATTGAAAAATTACCCTCTCTGTAGGCCCTGCAGATGGTTGTTTTGGTCCACGTGTTTGTTAGCTGGGCTGGCATGCATAAGATAGAGTGCTTTGAGTTCTATCTTGGTAACCTTTGCCTTTCTATAATTTAGCATTGGTCGTGGGGATTTGGTAGGTCTTGGTGACAAGTTCATGTCTCTTGAGGAAGGTCTCATAATCTGAGAGTTTGTCATAAAGTTCCTCAAAGGTGATTGATGTGTATTACAGGTTCTGATCATTATTGTTACATCTTTGTAGTATGAGCCTAGACCATTTAAGGTATAGATGATGAAATCTAGGTCATCAAGTGGGTTGTTGATGATGGAAATTGGAAAGTTCATCTGAGATGGCCTTGATGCCATGTACATATTTAGAGATAGGCTTTGTGCCTCTGAAGGTGGACAATTTTTCCTTAAGTGACATGATGTGGTGATCTTGATATGTTGGCAAATGTCTTGTTGAGAATGTCCCATGCTTGCTTGGATGTGGTGACTACAGCACCTAGAATGGTGACAACCATCTCAAGGACTGATGAGATGATGACGTGGATGATCAATTGGTCTTGCCTGATCTAGTGGTGGTAGTTATGATGATTGGATTGTGGACACCTGTTGTTGCCATCGACATAACCATAGTTACTTGGTTCTCTCAGTAACTCTGCGAACTGTGAATCAGTTACCAATTCATGGTACTTCACAGTATAAAAAAGGTCTTGAGATCGTAATTTTAAGAAGTGACATATCGCGTACCCATGTCTATATCACATATCAATAAGTATTGTGAACCTAGTAACTATGGATATATATAACCTACGTTGCATGGGTATGGGTACGACTATCCGATACGATATGATACGTAAATATGCCGGTTTTTAAAAAAATTAAAATACGGGTATGACAATACATATGGAATTAAATAAATTTATATTTATAGATGTAAAAAAATAAACTTTAAAATCAGTGAAATTCCTCACCAATTTATTATAATTTTGAGAATGGGAAGAATACGTTTTAAGAGAGATAACCAGTGAAAAATGGGCTTGAATCCATATATCGATTTTTTTAAGTAATAATATCTTGAGGGCTGTAAGTATTTGGAGGAAAAAAAATAGGGATACAACAAAAATATGAATGCAACAATATTATATGCGTATCTATATCGGATACAGGTACGATACAAATATGTCAGTAATTTTAAAATATCCATGCATCATAGTATATAACCCTTGAGGTCATTCATGACCAAAAAGGCATTAAACTGGACCCTCCACGCGGGATAGTTGCAGCCATTCAACTTGGTTAAGGTTTGCGTTCTTGTGTTTAGTGCTATGAGTGGAACGGCTGTATTGGAGGGGAGGGGTACAGAAGTGATATCGGAGGAGGTTCTGGAGTTTATAGTGAGGGTGGGATAGATTGGTGCTCTCAAGCTTGAAGCTCTTGATACCATAAAGAGGCTAAGATGCTGAGAAAAACTAGTCTATTGTGAAGCTGTGTTACAATATACAGAAGAAGGGAAAGCCTAAGATAACGGAATATGTGCTTGTTACAACAACTTAGGATGAGGTAAGTTATCCTTTGACTAAGTATTATGTTCCTATATATAACAAGGACTAGGTTGTTTTCCGGAAGTTGAAAGGTGAAGAATAGGATTTCGGTTCATTATAGCAGAGCAAGTTACTCCATATATAGTAAAAAGCTAGGTGTCGTTATGAGGCGTGAGTAGGATAATATTTAAAATAAATAAAGAAGCAAATGTTTGTAAATTATATAAAACTCTCCCGTTTCATTGTTTTTGTCGTTTTCTTCTTGTCTCCAGCTTAAACTTCTTACGAGACTCACACATATTATATATTTTGAATTAGAATTTATTTAAATATTAGTTGCAATCTTAAAGATATTCTGCCTATGTGGATTATATATATATATATATATATATATTTTGAAGAACAATAATAAAAATATATTTTAAATCTTTTATGATCATTCTTTCTATCTGTGTCTTTTTAAACTTTCAATTTGTGAATTATATATATATATATATATATATATATATAATTATGAATAATTTATCTTAAATGTATTTATAATGTCATATGGTTTTAACTAATTGAATATATTGAGAAGTGAAAAGTTGTTATAATATTAAGGTGAGTTGTCAATTATTTATTGATGGTTAATTTTATAATAAATATTTAAAATTTTATTAAATATAAATAACAACTATTGAATAATTTACAACCCATCTTAAGTATAAATACCCTAAATAAAAAAATGAGTAACAAAACAATCTATTTACATATGTAAAGGTGCGTAGAGAATGTGAAAGTTACTACAGAGTAAACTTATGCCCCTTAGATAGGTAGCTAGGTTGGTCACTGAAGAGTAATTTTATGATTAGGGATAATAGTTGTTCGCCAATACGCGGAGACCAAAAATTGATGAAGGACAATTAATTCAACGTTTACTATCAACTATTACTGTCAACGATAACTGTTGACGACGACTACTAAAGTGTCAACTATTCAACTGTTGGAAGAGCTAGGTCAAACGTTCATGAAATGAGACATGGATCGTACGTGTTCATGTGTGTATAAACTACAAACAAAGGCACGTCTCAGGATGCTCCATTAAAGGCTCTAGATTGAGGATCGAAATTAGAAAATTTTAAGTGGAAGTGTTAAATTTGGTATTTTGGGGAACTATTGCCCCTCTCACCTTCCACCTAAATCTGCCAACATCACTATATCTTAACTAGAAACTAAAGATTTCTTTATGCAAAGGGGTAGCGATGAAGGGATTCATTTAATAACCATCGGCTATTTTACTCTTGAAATTCGAAGATATTGCTAACTACTTTAAAAGAGAATACTATGTGTGCTTTTTGAAGGGGCAGCCATAGGCTTTTCCAGCAAAACACGGTTTTGCTTTTTGTAACGCGCGCGGTTTTGCTGTGCCTGCATGAGAGAGAAAGACAGAGAAAAAACAAACAGAGAAATGGAGAAGACAGGCAACTATAGAGTATAGAGTATAGACAGTATAAATTGAATACAAAAGAAAAGGTTTACAGGAAAATAAACCTTGATGAGTGAACATCAGACCATTAGCTCCTCCAAATCCAGCATTCTTTTTTGAACCTTCTGTGCACGAATCCACCTTCCTCCATTCCTTTTATGGTATTTTATGGACATCTCTTTCATTTCTCTCATAACTTTATATTTTGTTAAAAGGGCAAGGAGGTAAATACAAACTAGGTGAAAATGTTAAGGTTATAGAATGGTTTTTAATTAACCGACCTAATGTCATTTGATCATATATGTAATCATAGATTGGCCATATGTTTTGAACCTTTTGACAAAAAATAAGAGAATGAACTGCTGGTCATCTAAAAATATATACGATATCACGTTGGTCTTTTATTTATTAGTAACATTAAATTGGTTCTTTAATAATAATTAATGTTATTAATTTTTTGTTTAAAGACTAATTTGATGTCATTTTAAAAACTAATTTAATAATAAAAATATAACATTTGAAGATCAATTTAATATCACATATATCTTTAAGGACTAATTTGATATATTTATAAATAGATGATCAATGTAATATTGTCTATATTTTTGAATGACTAAAATGAGTGTTTGCTCATTTTTAAATAAGAGGATAAATGAACATAATTTGATCAAATCTATTATTGTATTAGTAAAGTAAACCTCATTTGATTTGTCTATATTCTGTTCAACTTTCTCTCTCATTATTAATTACCATAATATTACCATAAAATGTGTGTATCACTTTTAGTATTGAAGAAAGTATTTTCTCCAAAACCTTCTATGATGTTTGAAAGGAAGAATTCAATTCTCCCTCCTTGAGTTGTGTATAGCCACGTAGCCATGGAAAAAAGAAAGTAGAGCATGAGAATCAGATGTCTTAGTGAAGAAGCCAGTTGATGCCTTCACCACTCTTTTAAGATGATAGTAGGATTGAAATCAAATCTCACACCTCTTGCGTAACCACGTGATGATGTAAGTATCAGCACATCAAACAGGAAAAAAAAGAAAAAGAAAAAGAATTACGATAGTATCAGATGCCTTACCAAAAGCACATTGATTGATATAATGCTTTAACAGTTGTATGATACACAAATAGTTAAATAAATAAAAATGAAACACTGAATATTAGAAATGTAGCATTGCTTTACTCTTCGAACTTTTATTAGAAAAATTTAACAAGAGAATTAATTAGTTGCCCATCTAGGCTTATTCTTGCGTGCTTCTCCAATAGAGAAATTATATATATATATATATATATATATATATATATATATATATTTGCACGTATAAAGTGTAAGGTGTGTAAAATATAAACCATATAAAACAATTTAAATAAATCTAATTAAACTTAAATTGAAATAATAATGTAAGTACAATTAAATATGCATATGTTGACACACACACACACATATATATATATCTGTGTAGAAAATGTGAAAAATTAATAATAATGAACAAATATCAATATATCTCTACTAGTTTAGATAATATTCTCCACGACAAGTCTTATACTCTTATTAGTTTCTGTTCAGTGTGCATGCTAGTATAAGGCTTAATAGTATAAAATAGGATAAGAAGGCTAGATAATAATTAAATTTTTATACTATCATACATTTAGTACATAGTTATTAATCGAGGCATACCGTGCTAAATGTTTACATGAAACCTCTTCTTCTCTCAACTTGCAGATTTTTTGCTCTTCCTCTCAAGCCTTATATGAGCTTGGATTTCCCGTTCCATCCTCTTCCTCTTCTCTGCGTTTCCCCCCAATTTCTCTCATTTTTTATTGCAAGAAAAATGAGGCTCGCTGGCCATGGGAAAGACTTTCTTGTGATGTCTGCCATGAAAGAAATGAAAGGGGATGTCTCACGGGTCTAACTATGTGAGAGGAAAAAGAAGGAACAGAGAGAGACTTGATTATCAAAACCATTTTTTTTATTTATATATTTGACTATGATTCATAAGGCCCCAACAAACCAAAGCAATAGATATAGCCTATAGCTAAGCTTCCAATTTCTGGTTCCTAATAATTGAAGGTTTGAAGAGGGTAATTAATCCCTCAAACTCTGATTATTGGTCAAATACATGGATTAGTTCAAAGGATGAAAAAGCATCTATAAGACATAGAACTTTAGTTATTTATTTATTCAGATAATCATGTTTCTTCTACAAAGGTAGCAGTTTCTGTTGATCAGATCAGACACGGTCGCACATAGTATATATATACCCTTCGTTCTGATAAACTAGATGACACCAGAACTTCAGTGCTCATAAATGTTAATGTTTCTGACATGATGGTTCACAACATTGTGCTTGGGAACCGTAATAGTAAGCACCCCATTATCCATATAAGCCTTCACATGGTCAAGCTTGGAGTTTTCAGGCAACGTGAGACGCTGAACGAAATGGCCACTGGAGAGCTCCACACGGTGCCACCCCCCTCTCTGCTCTTGCTTCTCTACGCTCCTCTCACCAATGATACTGAGCACTCTTCCATCATCCACTTCCACTCTCACATCATTGCGCTTGAGCCCAGGAAGGTGTGCCTTGTACACATGCGCTTCAGGGGTCTCCTTATATTCTATATGGGCATTGACAATTGGTGATGGTTCGCTTGGGAAAGCCATCTGAGGTGTGGTTCGAGGAGCTCCCAAACCATGGTCTTGGTATGGGTCCCATGTCTGATGACGGGGAGGTTCGCGTCGTCGACCAAAGAAGCCACTGGGAAGGATAGACATGTTTGATAGTTTGGTGTTGCTGAAGTTGTTAACTGATGGTGCCTAATTAGCTCTACAGGTCCTACTCGTGTAAGGTCTATGAAGAAGCACTTACTTATAGAACAACAAAGGGGTTACTATGGTTGATCATGCACAAATTTTATAGGGTTATTATGGTGCATCAGATTGAGTTTTCGTTAATCACACCAGAGAGAGAATCCACTTTGTGCTAAGATGGAACAATGGAACAATGGAACAATCATAAAGGCACAGACATAAAATGGTGTAGAATATATGGTAGCATTAGGGATGTGCCTTCATTGTTTGCAAATGTGCGTGGTGGGGTCTAAGGTCCACGGAACAAGTTGTTTCTGTTCAAGATTCCAGCATTTACTCAATTGCCAATGTTTCTTTACCAAAGGAAGATTAGATTGTAGGTGCATGAAGTCCCCATCAGATATGAAGCTGAAGCTGGTGCTGTGTTGTAATCTGAAAGCATAAATCCCATTTCGACCCCTTTTGATAAAGAAGCATAATTTGGTAAGGATCGATCGATAAAGAGAATATTTACTTGGAGGGTTCTCCTTATGTGACCGTTACTGTCTTAACATGTCCATCACAATAAATTAATCATTTTCTTTGTTTTAGATGATAATTCCTCGAAAATTTTTAAATCAAAAGTAGCCAATTAATCTAATTGATGAGCTGTTGAGCAAGATAAGCATAAACTTTCTCTAGTGTCCGTGCTATATTCGTGTCCAGATTCTAAGCAGCCAGATTCGGTCCATGGAGAAGTGACAATTGGTGATATTTGAATTAGCTTATTTTACTTTCATAAAAGCTTATATTCATGTCCAGAAGTATCTATCATTTTCTTTCTAGAGTAGCTTTTTTTGCATTAATTTTTTTTCCAGTCAAAAACTCTCTTTTGAGCAATTTGAAAAAAGAAATAACTTTTCTGAAAACAAAATAAACTAAATCCAAATACGCACTTAATCCAATGCTTGCTTTGGTGCAGCTTCTATAGCATCTTTGTAGGATTATGAATTGTTGGTCATGATGTGGTCTTGTAGAAAGAATAAAAAAGGCCAATGGTGTAGACTTTGGAAAATATATATTAGCAAGCTTAGGGATAACGGGGCCTTCAAACTGGTCCAAAGTACTGAGAATGAGCGTAGAAGCTTGGCGCATGGCTGAGGTTTCTTTCATGACGAAATCTGACAAAATGTGTCTACATTTCAGTCTACAAATGTTTGCAATAATTCGGCATGTCAGTAGAAGCTAAATTTAGAGGAGATGTACAATGGCAGAGTGAAGGTAATTATAATGAATATACTGAAGAGATTCATCTTCTTGCCAAATATAACTTAAGCTTAATTTTCTCCATTTATTGCTTCCATTAGACAAAAGATTTCTTAAACTCATGCCAGCCTCCATCTTATTGGGAAAGCGGATAAACCCACAACAAAAGCATAAGGAGAAAAGGAATAAGGGTACGTTTGTTACAGATTAAAAAAAAATTAATTTGACCTTCAATAATTTAGAGATTAGTTTTTAGAAATTTTTAAGAAAAGCATAAGTTATTTTATGTGTGTTTACAATCATAAAAATTATTTTTTTAAATAAGAGTAACTTCTCTCTCATCTATTGCAAGAGATTTTTTTTCAAAAGCTAATGAGAATAGCTTTTCATTTTAACCATAAAAATGATTTTTTTAAACAAATAATTTTTTTAATAACCTTAAAGAAACACAATCAACATCATTAAAAATGATTTTTTACTTAAAAAAAGTGATTTTTTTATCAAATAATTGTAATAAACGGGCTCTAAAACAACAATCAAAACACAATATTTAATGTGGTTCGATCCCTCTAATATATATTCGTGACTCTTAGAAGGAATAAAAAAATACTCTACTAATAAAAATATTATATTACAACTTTTACATGGCTAAAACTGTATACCCAGGGATAATTTGTTTTTGCACAAATTATCTTCCTGGGATAATTTGTTCTTGCCTGCAGTTCAGTTGTGACTGCTGAAATCACTTTCTTATACTGAATACTCTTGTGTACCGTTTTCATGTTCAGTTAATTTGTTCGTGTTTTTGCTTTCACTTTTTCATTGAATCTATATTCAAGAAAGCCTTGTAAAATTAGACATTGTCAATTTTATACAAGGAATAGAAATGAAGCGGCTACTATTTGCATTCCAGCCTTAACAAATTTTTCATTCAGAATTTAGCATCAAAATGAGGTGAAAATTGCCATGTCAAGGGGATCTAAAATATAGAAGTAACATATAATTGTTCAAAGTGAAATATTTTGCAAACTAGATTATATTACGAGCCAAGGATGAGGGCATAGTACAGACACAGCAGCCAAAAGTGATCGTATATAGACAAGAAGAAAATCAACACAAATACAGCAGCAGGAAATTACTGATTGTGCGTGTACTTTTCAAAGACTACGTACTAGAGCAATTTGAATCTTCAGGGTTATTAGTGTTCTATGTGCTTAATTCCTCATGGCCTGCTCGATGAAACATTGTCCATTTGGACCATTTCCATATCCGTTGTTTTTATTTCTTCATCCAACGGATACTCTTCATCATATATATAATTCTTAGAGTAGTACGCATATATGCAAAGGGACACACAATTTAATATCCCTAACATTAGATAGTACCTCTCCAAATGGCTATTGTTAATGTATGCCTTGAACCAGTCAGTGAAAATATAAAGGCATGGTATGGTTAAGAGTTTCCCTATACCGAATACAAATTCAGAGAATGGCTCCTCCATGCTCCACATTGATTTAGGAACATGATTACGGAACAAGTTCTCGAGGCCATCATCAGCAAGTGCTTCCATTAGTCCTAAGAGAATAAACTGAGGAGCTAAGACTCCAATACTCATGGAGATATTGGTATCCATATCTGATTTGCCAATGCCTTCATTTCTTACTAAAGATAGTCGATGAGACTCCACCTGCCATGCCACGAAGCAGCAAAGGAAGCCACAAAACATTCCAGAACCAATCCTCACAACTGTGATCCCTTGTCTTTTTAAGTTTAGCCACCACATCAATAATTTGACCATTCGCCTTAGGGAACCGCGGAGTAGAGTCAAGATTGTGATAGGAAAATTCGGTATCAAGTTGCTGGTTTGAAGAAAAAAGAAAGTGTCCCCTGCAGCCAACACCAAACTGTATGGCAAAAGGGTGAAGGACAAATGTATCAGTGAAGCAAAACGCTTTACTTCCCTCACTTCCTTGACACTGAAAAGCTCTCCATTCATCTCTTGCCTTTCTGGGCTGAGATTAGATGGCTCTCTAATTATAGCAGCTTTGTCCAACCACCTGTATCCTACAGGTACCTTGGGTGACAATTGAACTCGACCTGCACTGTTAGTGTGCAAATGATTCTCTCTATGGTTTTTCCAGTAATAGCGTTTTTCAGAATCAGGGTATTCAAATTTTGATTTCCATAGAGCTGCCTTGACGACTCTATAGACTTTAACCAAAGGACTTCCAGCTGGTTTCTCAAAGCTATAGAAGAAGTAGCCTGATAGGAATAGCAGATAAGCACCTCCAATGGATAGTCCAGCAATCAAGATGGCTCTATTCCAACGATCTATTACTATAATCCAGTTTATATTAGAAACCACGATTCCAGGAAACCAAGCACATCGCCACCAGATATTAACAGCAACATCATTCTGCTCATCTTCTTTCTCATCACATTGCCTGCTTTGATTCCCGGGGTTCTTGATGATCTCCTCTCTGCGTTTGACTTTCTCCTTCAACTGATATTCAAGAAAGTCTCTTAATGCTGGGCAACCTGCTTCACCTAACGCTAAAAGTGGCATTGCTACATAGAAGATGGTCTCACATCGGTTGAAAAACTTATTCAAAAGCCATAGCAGCAATAACCCCTGCAACAGGAATTAATTGTGGGTTTTGCACGTGAAATCGTGTAAATAATATATATGCATTATACTATATGCTAGGAATATGAATATGACACCCAACCAAATGAGTTTACCATAAATTGGGCCAGTGTACATAATTGAATCACTGTGAAACGACCTATAGATTCTGAGACGTGAGTAGTAACAGTAACTAAGAGGGATGATAGGGCGTCTTGCAGATTAACATAAACAGCAGCTTCCCTCAGAGTTACAGAATCATGGTGAAGCTCTACAAAGTAATTTATCAACAGAGACACTACTAGGCAGTCCACAAGCGAATGGCTTAGAATTAAACCTGAAAGTTCAGTTCATTATTGATCATGGGTAAAGAAGAGAATTAATCTTTTTGCTAAGAAACTTATGTTGAAAATCAGAAGAGCTATTTGAAAAGGTAGAGAGATTTTTGTTACCCCCAATGAAAATAAGTGTCTTCGAGAACACAACCTTTGTGAGCAACCAAGCCCACAACCTGGAGAGCAATGCCAATGGGCTAGTTATACTTATCTTCATTGTTGTGGTTCTGTTAAGTGAGTGTATTTTATTATATGTTTTCTGCTCTAGTTGGACTGTCTATTTATATCAATCTTCCGCAAAGTTCCAAACCTTAGACAGATGGACACAGTCACAGACGAGGGAGCACATAGGGGAAAAAATTACCAATCAATTTTTTTATATAATTGATTGTTTTTTTAAATTAGACAACTAAATCTAACCAAACCAATTGCAATTAGATTTTGGCTAAAAAAAATTTCTTAAAAAAA
This sequence comes from Styphnolobium japonicum, assembly GCA_023212625.1. Taxonomy (NCBI): domain Eukaryota; kingdom Viridiplantae; phylum Streptophyta; class Magnoliopsida; order Fabales; family Fabaceae; genus Styphnolobium; species Styphnolobium japonicum. Next base: position 22,186,163 of record JALBWW010000014.1, read on the forward strand.
TTCATACACAAATTCACTTTTTTTAATAGCCAATTAAAAATAAGTTGGAATAAAAATCCTAATAAAAACTACATTACATAGTTATAAATAATAAATTGGTCTACAAATATTTATAGAAATAATAAGAAATTGAAATATAATTATTTATAAGTATGTAAATTATAAAAAATATATAAATAATTATCTGAGTTTGGTTTAGTTTGATTTCATAAATAAAATTCGAAAATCTAACCAAACCAGTCAATTTTCATAAAGAGAAATCAAACAAAACCAAAATTAATTGGTTTTGTTTAATTTTAAATTTTTTGGTTTAGTTTTTTTTTTTTATTTTGACCTATTTAGTTTAGTTTTGAACACATCTACTAGCACTAGCAGGTTGAAGAGTTCACCAATTAAATTTACTTACACTGACACATACATACACTTGGGGTTGAATTAGAGCCTTTTGAGTTTCACAAAATTCAAAATTTATTTTTCAATATACTTAATCTATTGAATTTTTTAAAATAACCTTATATTTCATCAATTCAATTATTAGATTGCAAGTTTGTATAAAGTAAATCAAGCTCATAATATTTCATAAAATTTAAAAAAATAATTGATATTTCATTGATCCACTTTATTTTAATATATAATATACTTTCAAAATATAAATAAATTTCAACTATGAATGTCCAATTTATATTAAGTTTGATGTGCATAATTATCCCGTTAATATCACATGATTCAAATTTAAAAAATTTAAACAATAATAAGCTTATGATCAAGTGGCTGATATTTTTATTTTTTGTAAAGTATGTTATAGTTTAATTAAGACACAAAGATAAAGTAGAAAATAATATTGGATCAATATAAATTTTTATGAGCATGATGTATATATATGATACAAACTTAATTTCATTTCAATGGAGAATTTCGTGAGAAATTCATATACAAAAAAGTTATGCACTAATGTAAGATTGAATTTTACTTTATATATATAATTGAACCATGATATTTGCAGTCTTATAAACTTTATAATACACGCCAATTCTTACACATGCAGAAGACTTATTATATGTGTGTATTCTGTACAAAAACCAATCTATATGTAAAAAAAATTATATAAAAATGTTTTAATATAAAGTTTAGCATTTAAATACCCCACCGTACTTATATATCTTAAAAAAGTTTCCAAAATTGCTGCATCTTCTCATCAAAGTGATGTAATTTGTAATTTGTGTTGTCTTTTTCTGATGTCATATGGAACTGATACAATACTCGTATCCACTTTTGCACTAAAATATCAGAGAGAATTAACTGAGATTTTGCATCCGTCAATTAATGGTGATGCTAATTTCCAGAGAGAGAGAATCCACTTTATCCTAAAATGGAAATGGTGTAGAATATATATAAGGTAGCGTCAGCGTAGTGCCTTCTTTTTTTTTTCCAGCAAATGTGGGTAGCTTCTGCTGTCCACAGATCAAGCCTTTAGTTAAATATTCTAGCCAGTTAATCTCTTTTTGCGGTTTGAGTACCTCAAAAGAGTACAGATCAGTTGGAGTTGTGTGGTAATGCAAGGGTTACATTTCATTTCGATCCAACATGATTAAGAATCATAATTTGCTAAGGGCCAAGAGCATATATGCTTGCTGATGCTGCGTCCTCATCTTTATTTTAGATGATATATATTTGACTCAAAATTGGAAGCAAAATCAGTTAATCAAAACTAGTAAGCTCACCATAAGCATCAATTTACTTAAATTCTTCTTGTTGGTTGAAGCTCTCCAACCAAGGATCGTCATAAATCCTTACTATTTGAATTCGAGTTTGAAATTAAAGTTATTCTGTCAAGAAATATTACTATTTGTGGGGAGAAACATTTTTTTAAAAAACTAATTATAATAATTTGTTAAAAGAGAAAAGAAAAAAAAACGTGGTTTATATATTGAAGGAAAGAAAGGCTAGGTGATCAATTGATCATACAATCATAAATATGTTTTTAATAGAAAAATGTCATTTTCAAACTAATTAGAGACAATAAGTGATAATCATGTGCAAACCGTTGGGTTTGTATGTGAATGTGTGTATAAAAATACTAAGTAACTTCTACACAAATATAAAAATAATCTCATGATGGAGAAAAATATATGTGAATTTTTGTGAGTATAAATGGGTGTCAATGACTCAATGTAGCATTGCTTTTTTGAATAACCATATCTACATTTATGTGTGGAGTCCAACCCAAATGAAAGAAGAAAAAAAAGAGATGAATAGAAACAAGGGTAATGATACACTCACACACTTATCCGTAAATTATTGAACAATAATAAAACCTCATTTAAAACTTTTTGCTTATACAAAACTTTAGTCCAACCCACTAAATTATTGCTTATGCTCAGTACACTTCGGACTCATTTGGATAAATAGATTATATAAGTACTTATTTGATTAGAACTTATTTAATAAATTCTATTGTTATAAGCATTATCTAAAATAAACTAAATAATATTTAAATAAACATTTTGAGAAGCACTTTTTATAAATTTTTTAAAATAAAAATTGTATATTTTAGGTGTATATTATAAATTGTGTCAATTCATTAAGACTAATTTTGTCAAAAATTATTATAAAATTAACTAGCACCTAAGTTATTTTTAACTTTTGCAAATACTTATTTTCATAAGTTTAAATTTCTGGTTTATGAAAATAAGCCCAAAATAGTTTATAAGGGTTTAAAAAGTTATTTTAATAAACTCATACAAACGAGATAATACTTTATAAGTACTTATTGTAATAAATAAACCTAAATAAACTACATATAAATCTATTCAAATGAACCTTACTATAAGTCAAATCACATTATTTACAAAAGGCATGCACCTATAGCCTAATGTATAGTTTGGTTTATATTATGAGAAATGACATATATTGACTTTATCAAAAGTGTTATTACATTATTTATGACTATATAATCGATCGCTTATATATTATGATTTTACAAGATTTTGATAAAATTGAAACTTACGCTATTGTGTATTTAAAGTTAATTCTAAAAAGTTTTTAAGGCATGTTTGGGAAAAATTAATTTTTTTTTAAAATAGCTTTTTTTTAATAAAAAATTGTTTTATCTAAAAATTATTTTGTTTGTTTAAAGTGTGTAAAATTGACTATAAGTTAAGATTATTTTTTTATAACTAAAAATAGTTTTTTTTAAAAAAAAACTGTTATTTTAAGTTTTTAATTATTTGATTTCATATTATTTTAAAACTTTGAGAGAGACATACTTATTTGTCCTTAATCAAATAACTTTTTCAATCATTTCATACATCTTTTGGTAATTTAATACATAAAAGTAATTTTTTTAATATAATCCAAACAAAATTCTTTATCATAAAATCGATTATGAATTAACATATCCAAACATAAATTATTTTTCTCATAATTGATTTTCTTGAAAATCGATTATACACATAATCAATTTTTCACATAATCTTTTTTTTACAACTAATCCACTTAGTAAGAACAATTGATTTTATTTGAGTATGAAGTGATTTTGATAGTTTAGTAACTAAGCAAAGTTGTTCTTGAGGTTTTAACCTGGTTTGGAGATTAATTCTATGGGCTTTTGAGTAAATCATGAAAGATGAGAACTTGGACATTCAAAATTGTTGTATCAAACTTTCTTTCGGGCCTTTGGGTTCTATTGTAAATATTTGGTTGGGCTCGAGCTCAAATTTAAGAAAATAGAATAGCGTCGAGCCTAGTCTTAAGCCCAATCAAATTGTATCCTTCATAAGCTGCCGTTAGCCCATTAATTATTTTGATCTTTTTGTGGTTTCTTGCCATTTTAACCTATTCTATTTTCTAATATTCTTTTTGTAAAATTTGAGGTTTGTCTCCAATCTCCATAGATCTAATTATTCCTTATTAAACCTGTTGATTATTCATCTAGCTAGATCTAGTTTTTCCTTTCGACCTTAAGCATCATACTTGATCTTCGACCTCCAACCCAAAGTGCAAAACGGTAACACGAGTAGTTTATTGATGCATGAGATCTCCAAGCTGCATCTTTTGGAAATTAACCCAAAGTGATTTCAGCATCATGGAAGAAATTTTTTATCCTTCTTTGAATTAAAAGGTTGGGGTTGTTTTAAACGTTCATGTATTCTTGTTGGTGTTTCAGTGGGGATATATATATATATATATATATATATATATATATATATATATATATTTGCGATTATATATATATATACATACATATCTATATATATGGGGGGAGCGCTAACATCCTTCCATCAAATAACTTTATTATAAGGGTTAGTAATTTAATATTTATTTTAAAAAATAAAAAATATCAAACTTAGTTTGACTCTTTGCCTAATATTAAGCTTTAGCATGAATGAGTACTGTGAATAACAATTCTCTCTTAAGAGCTTCAGGGTATGTTTGGATAAGTTTTTTAAAAAATAATTTTTTATATAATTTTTTTTATAATGCTTTTATAAAAATGAGAAGCAGTTTTGCATTTGGATAGAGTCATCGAAAAGAAAATTTTAGTTTAAAATCACTTTTAAATTCCTTGGATGTTAAAATATAAAAGTATTTTTCTTTTTTACATAATTACAAAAAAAGGACATGAAAAAAAACACTTTTTAATATATATGTTTGGATAAAAAGTATTTTTAAAAAAAGGTTTAAATGTTTAAATAATTCATAATTAAAATTATATATTTCATTTTTATTATTGAAAATAAAGTAACTAAATAGTATTACTTAATACAAAATACATCAAATATATAAACATTGGTCGTTTTAAATTTTTTTAATAAATATTTGTTTGTCTAATTTATATGTATTTAAGAAAATAGTGAAGAAAGAGAATATTAGGCATTATCAATATTTATAATAGTAATATAACCCTGAAAATAAAAGAAGTTTTGTTTTTTTTCTATAAACCGGTAGTTCAGTTTATTTTCTTTTTTTTAAAAAAGCTTGTTTTATATTAATTAATTGGTTCCACTGGTGTGGGGACTTGAGTCCTCAGCCATCAATAAGGAAGAATTGCGAGGAATTAGAATAAGGTCATGACTGCATAGTTAGAGAGGTTAAACTGACCAAGTATTAATCTGGGTTCTCACCAAACACATGTTTTGTTCTTCCCTTTTTAGCTAACAGTGTCTCTCCTCTCTCTCTATGTATGAAAAAAAAGAAGAAGAAAGTAAAATTAATATTCCTACGCTGAACGGTTTGGAAGAATTTCATCTTTAAAGCTTCTTTAGCCTTACTATAAGGAATTATTGTTTGTTCATATACATAGTCTCTCTCTCCCCATGAAAAAGGTTTGAATTTAGTATATTTTAATGATTGATTGTGTTCATTAATTACATGTACATGTTTATTGATACAATTTCTACTAATTTTATCAATGATTTACCAATTCAATTATTTTCAGATGACATTTTTTTTTTCAATTGGGAATGAAAACAGTTCCTGGACCTGGTTTACATAGACCTTGATTTGGCAGTCAATGAGAATGAATCACCTGCTACAATGAAATTAAGCACACAATATCAGCGCACATTATATAGAATGAAGGAGCTATCTAATCGCCTGCGCTTGATGCTCAAATCTCATATAAACTAAAGTATTGAAGGGTTCATTCCTTTAAAACTATGGTTTGGACAAGAGTGAGCTCTGCTTTATTGACAAGTTCTGCAGGATTTTGGACATGAAGCTGGCCAAATATTGCTTGGAAAGAGAGGTGTGTGAATATAACCCAGAGAAATACATACCTCATGGTGGAATCCGTGGCCAGCTCTAGCTTGCTGTGGAGAATATACCCCCTTGTAGTGCCTATAAATAGACACTCTAGGCTTGTTTCATGCTCTTGTGGCTTGTCCAAACCATAGTCCTAAAGAAATATCCCACCTCAACTCTCAAACTTTTGCAGACACACCACAGATGTATATACTAGTCTTATCTTTTCCAAAAGATGGGTATGCAGCACTCTGTCGGATGTGCTTTTATATGGCCTTCTTTGTACTGCACATCAGTACTGAACAGTATTCGTTCGATGATATATAGTTTGTACTGCTCTCTATAAACTTGTGTACTTTAAACCTGTACTGAACAATGAATGTAGGCTTGTTTGTACTGCATATTATTATTCCTCTCAAATTAATTCAATAAGGATAATGATTGGTCATTTTGAAAAAAGGGTACAATCGATGGCATGATGAGAAGTAATTAAGTTAAGAATATGAGAATATATTACTTAATAAAAGAAAATATATAAAAATTAACTTGCTTTTGACAATCGTCTTGAGATCTAGAATTTCATGAAACGCGTTATTAGAGTCTTCCTTTCACGCTCTCTTTTGTTCTAGGGACATCTGCAATGAAAAAGTGAGTATTCACAAAATATATGGAGAGAAGGGGCTTCACCTTATTTATATTAATTCATCGTTAATTTAATCTACCAATCACAGATTGGTTGGTAGATTAGGATAATAGGCCTACCTGTAAATATTATATTACACTTTCTATAGTAGCCCAAGTCCATAAATGCTAAACTAAACATGCTGCAAAATTGCCTCGACAGATTTGAGAGGGCAGATTTTGTAGGTAGAGATCAATATGGTGACCCGGTGACTATCTTCCTCCACTCAATCATCTATGATCTAACCTCGTTGTTGAGTTCATCGACCACAAATCATTGACCAGCATCTCAAAGCCATGGTAAGAGGACCCACCAACCTTCACACTATCATGAGCCATCCTAGCAATCTCACCCATTGATCTCATGAACACCTCTCTCTCCTCTTCCATTAAATCCTTCACCATCTTCTCCGCCATTCTCCTATAACAAGTGTCTGTCATGTCAACCCCAATCATCGATAGATCACTCACACACCAGCTAGTGACCTGCTGGTCCAGCTAGCCACCATAAATCCACAACAAAAGTTTACTTCCATCCACCATGAATCACTCGAGAAATTGTAGACACAACTTACATAGACACTTTTTTAATATTTGATAAATGTAAAAATATTTTTTTAAAGGATTTAATTTTAATTCATTGTCAGTGTAAAAAAATTTTACACTGTCATCCAATTATGTGCTGATACATCATTAAAAGAGTTAGACTTTTTAGGTAATTGTTGTGACAGTCAAACTCTTTTAATGATTTGACAATACATGATTGAATGACAGTGTAAAAAAACTTTAAACTGACGGTAGATCAAAATATATTTATAACATGATTTATATAATTTTTCACATGTTTAATATTAAAGAAAATATTTACTAAAAATTTCTTAGGTCAAGAACCCACCTACTGCTGGTGGGCCAGAACCTCCTCCTGTGAGCCCACCCACCATGCACCCTCTCTCTTTGGTTCCCTCTTCAAGCTCACTTGGAATCTGAGCCCTCAAGCCCAATTCCCCATCTTCCCCTTCAAACATGTCTGGCCTTATAGTACCCACAAGAATGGATTATCCTTGTTCACAAGCCCATACCAAAACTCCAAAAATCCAGTGCTAGAAAGCCCAGCCAAGCTTCCAAAGCTAACGTAGATCACTGATCTGGACCTATGTTTATCAAGCCATGTCATGCAGCTTCTGTCTTCTTTCCTTAAGGCTGCTCCATTGGATGAGATAGATGATGAAGGATCTTTGATGTGGGTTTTGAAGAGAGCGTGCAAGGGCCCAATGGCATATTGGGAAGAAAGATTTGAAGGTAGAGACAAAGGGAGCATCCAGTTCAACAAAGGTATTGAGTATAAGGGCTGAAGCTCCAACCATGGTTGTGGCTTCGCTTTTGTTGAATTCCATCATGGGGTTATTGACTTCTAGTCTGCAATGACTAGAAAGGTCTTGACGCCTTAGTAGGCCCTCCATCCCAGGAATGCAAGTTATGGATTTATCCATGTCGTTATCTGCAACAAAGTCATGAAAGTTCATGGACCTAGGTTGTTACATTAGTAAATAATATATCATCTATATTTGTAATTAAAAACAGTACTAATAAGCAACCTATAATTAATCACATGACAGTTTAAGCAACTTAAGTCTCTTGTAGTAAACATATAGACCTACAGTTAGATCCCACCTTCACTTATGCACTATGCTCGGGTTATGAGATTCACAAGGAAAATTCTTTAAGACTCTCTTGGTCTTAGGAAAATTACAAATATATATAGGATTCAAACCTATAACAATGTGTGTAAACACGCATGGTCTCTACCTCTGTCAGGATTTAAGAAACCGGAAAGATTACATTTTATTAACCTTATGACCATATAAATAGTGGGGGGAAAATATATTTGAAAGAAGTATATTCTACTCACCCCAAATATTAGACTTTTGATTTAGTTTATAACTAACGCTGTCTAGTCAAATGAAAAGATTCCCACAATTACCCATCCTTCATAAGAAATTCCTGCACAACATTTTAAACAATGTTCTTTTCTCATTTCTTGTAACTAAAGTACATTTCTAGATTATAATCTCGTCTTCAATTCATTAGTTCACTGGCATTTAATTTTAAATGTTCTTTTCACCAGCTACAATGAGCTTCGAAGTGTGCATGATAGCCCACAAACTACAAGGGCTATGAGTTGAGAAAGTAAAAACAGGGACACCCTAGTCCTTCCCAACATTCTGAGTTGATGAAGGTGATTTGGAAGCCAGTGTGGCAGAAAAGCTGTGCGAGATTGAGCATGGGTTTGACAGGGCCTGGTAAAGGAATTGAAAAGGAAAGATCACAACATGAGGAGGTCTTGGTCCATTGCTGATGATCACTCTCACACATGCATAGGTCTTGCCTATGCAAGCTGAGAAAGGTAAGAACTTGGGACTCTTTAGTTTGGTGTTTGCATGTGACGAGCTACTGAAAATCAAATCCCAAGGCATATCCATTTGTTCACAGGTGTGACTGGCACTGAAAACTGTGTGTTACAATTTTCCACGAAACAACAATGTTTTGAGCTTTTACAAAATACTTTTGTAATAATAAATCATTTGTTCAAGATCTTATGTTTTCCATTCTTTTAAGAAATCAAACATGATAAGAAAAATACTTGCTGCTGCCAAGGTTGCAGCAAAATCCTGCCGCAAGGCCCAATACTCAGGACAATATATGCTGAGCCTATTGGGTGAAACCCAAAATTGGCTTAGGGAATTGGATATTCTTGCTCTTGTTTATTATGACGAGACCCCCATTATGGTATGTGGCAAAGCCAAAGAGAGTTTTTTTTTAATGGATAAAAGTTTAGACGAGGAAAAACCCATATCTAGTTCAAGGTATCATTAATCTTAATGAGAGTTTACAGATCGCTAATTATCATATCATGGATTTGAATTCAAGTAATAACTAACATAAATAAAAGGTTCGAGCTAACTCTATTAACAGTTAAGAGAGTTGAGAAGTGACCTAAAAGAATGTCTATGGTGCATACGTAGCACAATTCCATGAGGGCGATGTGGCAGTGGCAGACAAATTTTCATTTAGTGGTAGGGCAGCATCCAGCAGCAACAGTTAAAATTGTACACATGGTTTTGGACCACCACCACCACAACATCCGAAGGTCTCTGCAACTCAAATGTCACTTTCACCAATGATCTGTTCTGTTCAACCATTTGCTCTGCAGCCTCTGCTTGATTGGGAACTCACAGGTTAACAATTTGTTGCCTGCAAGACAGAAGAAAACAACCACATTCAAAGCAATTGACACCTAATTTCATGCTCTAGCATTGTCATATGTAGACCTAACATGCATTTTTTTTCAACAAAATATTTTCTTTTTGGCTTTGGCCTAACATGTTAGAATTTAGATTTTTAAAATAAGGTAAAATTTCATGTGCCTAACATGGCTTTTTTTTCCCTTCCATTTGTTTGCTAGGTTCTAGGTATTACATGTTCAATTTTTAGATGGAGATCAAATTTCATGATAAGTTTATCAAATTAAGTATGAGTAGATATACAGTCCTAATAATTCAATAGGTCCACTTCCTTTTTGTTAAGAAAATAAGAATATTTTATGAAAAAGGAGATGATTATGATTATCATTCATTGGAATTAATCTAAATTTATTTAATCAATTGATAACATTGACAAATAAATAGATTTTTATTTAAGAAGAAAACATTAGACCTATTTCACTATAGTGCTAGTTTAGGGCCATTGGGTAAAAGCATTAGGCCTAATTCTCATCATAATGACTTGTTTCCTAAATAGAACAATTATTTCAAGTGAAAAGTGAAAGCTTAGTACGCGTTTGGTTTCAACTCTCAAGTGTAAAAGCAAGTGTGCAATTTTAAGATGCATTTTCACCCGTTATGTTTCACAATTAAAACACATCAGACTAAAAAGTTTTGGATTCAATTCTTGTTGAAGAACCTTTATTGATAAGTTATCTATAAATATCATTATAAACCGTTGCTAAGGCTGGTAATATATATATCATCACTTTGGCATAAGGTAATGTCTCCCCTCCCCTAATTTTTTTTGTATAAAACAAAAAACACAAGTAAGAATTTCTGAAACCTCGTTTTGGGGAAGGATACATTTTATGATATTTTGGGTCATTTGTTGATCAAATTGGACATTTGAGAACATTTTATTTATTTATTTATTTTAGTTGAATGATCTTTTTTAGTAAGTTCATATTTAAAAGTAGATTATTTAACACTATATAAATAGATTTCATTTTTAAAAAATTTATTGAAATAAAAAAATTTAGGAACAAATTTTACTTTTTCAAAAAATTAAAATTAATTATCTCAAAATATTATTACTTATTCAAAATTTTATGCAAACGGATACTTAAAAAGTTCAGGTACAAGAAAGACAGAAAAGGCTTCTTCCAGCTCTTGCCATTTTTTCACTCATGAATTAATACTCGCATTGTTTCTTTTCCCTTTAACAAAGCATGCCAATCTTTTCCTTTTCGGCTGAATATAGCATAATATCACATCTTTATCTGAAGCCAAAGGAGAAAAATATAAAGAAAAAAAGAAAGAATATAATTAACCAAAAAACAGAAAGTAGATCGATAGAGATTTTGAGGATATTGCCGATACCATCTAATATCAACATATTGAATTCATGATGAAGAATAATATTTTCTACGTGATTTTTCTTGTAATGTCTATAATAAAAATTTGTTTTAAAACTAATTACAATTAGGAAAGAGAAGAAAAGGGAAAAGAGCTAATTCAAGACAATAGCTAAAAATTAAGACGTGTGAAAGTTAAAAATAAATTATTTTATATTTATTAGATATAATTTATTTTAACTCTCGATCATAATTTTGAGTAAAATCAATTTTACTTCATTTTTCATTTTTATCATCTTCTCTCTTTTTTATTTACACAAACAAATACACTCAAAACAGTACTTTTATGTGAAAATCATCCATATCATCAAGAAAAAAGCTTCATGATTAAAGGCGCACACGCAAATAATGACTATTGCTTGAATTCACATCAAATCAATTGCATATATATATATATATATATGAATATATAAGTCCATTATGAATGGTGTCATTGGTATGCATGCACCAAAATGAGAAGTCAAGCCCTTTTATAAAAGGAAAAAAAAAACATAGACTTGTGACTTGTGAGAACAAAAAAGAAAGGAGAGCTATTGCAAAGGTGATGGGAGGTGACCCCAAGCGAAGTGTAAAAAGAAAATGTCCATAATTTCTTGGCCTTGTTCATGCAACACTACTCCTCCTCTGGCACTTTGATGATTGATACCCGTGCAGGCTATAGCCACTTTTCATTTCTTGGGGTTATGGGGTATGTTACTTTTGATTTCTAATGCCGTGGGCATGTGGCCAATGATCATGAGATTTTCATACTCTATAAGAAAAAGAAATAGAAGACAATACAAGGAAATATCAGATCTCTGAGCAAAGATATGATGCCTCTATAGTAAGTCATTCATTCATAACCAGTAAGGTAAGTACAGGAAGAGCAGAATCAAATAGGTGGAGGCCTGTCTCTATTCAAAACTGGTAAATGGCTAGGCAGTTTCCACAGTAACTAATTGCCTTTCTCTGTAGGTGTGTAGGAATTTAATCTCCCAATATTGTTGTAACCACTTTTTAATCCAAAATACCCCAAACTTGTGCTTTGTAGGAGGAACAAATGCCTAAGTTGTGTTCAGAACCTGAAAGCTATTATCAGGACTCAGGAGATTACTCCACTGCCATTTTTTTTAGATATTAATAATTTTATTAATTTTTAAACATTTATTAATTATTGATTCTGTTTAATGAACTCGAAATATTTAGTCAAAAATAATAATCAATTAATGTTAACAACTCAAAAAATACTAATCATAAAAAAAATCACCATACCGTAACAATGCCTTTAACTTTATCCAACCATTGGGAGGGAAGTTTGAAGAGATTATAGTAGTAATTTAAATCCACTATCTTCATCATAGTAACAATTTGTGAACAATATGATTAATTTCTATTGAGTGGCACTATAATGTCGAAAAGAAATAGTGCCCGGATTTGATCGGATGCTCACATTAGTGGTGGATCTTATCATGTGAGTCCTATGACACTTGTGGGACTTACATGGTAAGACTAACCATTAATGTGAGTTTCCTATTAAATTTGAGCACTGTTTCTTTTGAGCTTTGAAGTAATTTTTATTTATTTATAGTGTAATTCATGATTTTCAAATACAAGAATACATTTTTTTAAAAGGAATTATTTTAAAATATATTTAATATAAAGAGAATTTTAAACAAATTATATAAAACAAGTTGCAAGAAGTTTAAGAATGTTGTAAATAAAATAAAGAGGAATTAAGACAAAATAAAATATCAACTCTAAAAATTTAGTTTTTCATGAACTAGTTATACCACCAATTTTTTTTAGTTATTTTTTCTTAGATAAAACATGTCTTTATATATAGGACCTCAAACATAAGTAAAGAAAAATGATTATACTTATCAATAAAATGCATTATAATATGTAAAGATTGCATATACATTAAAGAAATCAAAGATTATAACAATAAATTCTTACTACTAACACTCATAATATCTAATATCTAATCAATATAAGCATTCATTACATATAAAGTTTGCATTTTTACAGCAAAGAATCCATTGTCCATTAAAGGAAAAAAAAAAACGTTTTTGCTTTCACAGTCAGAAATTAAAGTATTTATGGCAAGTGATGGGAGTTTCTGGTGAAATTTTGTAGTCTCTGAACAACTTGGTGCAACGATGTGTCTGAATTGCCATTTCCACGACATATGTGGCTTTTTGTGTTTCGCGTTAATCCCAAAACCGTGGCATTCTGAGGGGCCCAAGCTCGCTGATGTTAGATAAAAATAATATCATTTCAATAATATTTTATTATTAAAAATGAATATATATTTTTACATTTATAATATCATATTAGAAATTTAATTGAAAAATTATTTATGATCTTAATTGTATGCATATTTAAATTTTCAATGATTAATTTTAATTTTAATTTTAAGTTAAATTTATTTATTATAAATAATTAAAAGTATGAATATATAGTTTTACTTTAAAAAATTTTAATTTTTGTTTATATTATAATTATTAATTCCAATTCAGTTTGTTGGCCCTATTTATTCACTTATACTAACGAGTTTTTTAAAAACACTAGTTAATGAATTAAAATAAAAAATATTAAATGAAAAGTAAAAATATTTAATAATATGATAATTATGAAATATTTCTTAACCAGTGTCCCCTATTTATTTGGTCTTACAATACATTTGAGTATGATTAAAATTTTATTCATATTTTTTGTCAAGGTAATATTAAGCCAATTTCATTGGTTACTCTTTTTTTGTCTTCAATATGAGTATCTTATAGAAGTTTTCGCGTCAATGAGCGAACCCCTCGTTCATTTTAGTTAAAATTATTAATTTTGAAATAAATAAAATATTATGTTTCACATGTGGAGATTCAATGCCATATTAAGTCATGAGATGAGCTCCCTCTCCTCATGGGGTCATGACTTGAGTAACATGAAATGTTCTATATATATATATATATATATATATAATTTACTTAAACTTATAAAGTTATTTATACTATTTCTCTGTGGGACCCACAAGGTGGAGCCCACCCAAAACTCTATCTCTTACTCTCACTCCTCACTCACTCTCTCTCTCTCTCTCTGTAATGCAATCGATGATTTTCTCTCTCTCTCTCTCTCCGACAAAGCAAAAACGCTTACATCTATGCCAATACGAGGAACAAGATGATGATATTGATGATGGACAACGAAGAATGATCATTCTCATTCACCACACACATTGCCGCCATTGATTTCATTCTTTGCTTCGCTTCCAATCCAATCCACGTCTATTTCTTACAACCCCCCATCACGTTTCGCATCTTTCCTCAGTTTTCCTCTCATTTGCCGCCATACCCACAATTTTTTTTTTCTTTCTCTTTTCTGGGTTGGTAAGTTCTGTTCTTGATTATGCAAAAACTCTGAGATTCTGTTGGATGCTTCATTTTCCCATTACTTTCTTCTTCTGGGTATTCTTTTTTTTTTTAACAAAAAATCGAATCTTGGGTTGAAAGGAAACGACTTGATCAGTGTTTTTTGGTTTCTTTGTTTTATTGGAAATGTGGGTTTTGTTGCTCTTGATTTTCCAGCAAGAGGGTATTTGACTTTTTTGTTGTTGTTGTTGTTACATAATTTTCTGATGTGTTTATAAATTTGGTTTTTGTTGGGTGTTAGAAATCTATCGTTTTCCTCGTTAATCAGCTCACATATGTCACAGTCGTAGTGTTGAATAAGTATTAGCCTATGGCTATATCTATGGTTCTTCTCTGTTTTGCCAGAGGTTATGCCCCATGATGTGAAATTATGTGTAATTAGCATCAAATTCAGTAGTCACATATTCTTGGTTAGTAGTTGGTGCAAATGAGTCCACTATTGTCTGAATAGGGAGTAGATATCCATCCTTTTGCTCATTGAATTAGAAGTTAGAACGTGGATGATTTTGGCAAGTCTATATAGCATTTCCTTTTCAATCATTTCTCTTTCACGTGGCTTTCTGCCATAATTCTTTCTGGACAATGTCTAAATCAAAATTTCTATGTTTTGAGGATCAATTTACTATTTGTGTTTGGTGCCATAAATAAATAAAGCAATATCCCATTTCTGTGATGATTTTTCCACCCAGAGATCATTTAATTGTTGAATATCATGGCTTGAATTTATGTTTACATATTTTTCACATGAACATTGTCTTAACTCTATGTTTTTGTTTTTTAATCTGTTATGCTATTTACGTCTCTGATATTAGAAATGCAATATGAGAGACACATTGATCTGCTTATCCATTCATATCATTTTTGGGTTCCGAAATATAATTTGATCGTGTAGCTGCCTTCTTGTTGAATTGCTTTGGATGCCGTCAACGTTCCTTTTCCAAAATCTTTGTTCTTGGAATTGTAATATTTTTACCTTGTTTTTGGATTGCTTTTATTATTATTTTTTTTTACAATTTGTTTCTTCCCCGATGTTGGAACTGATTTAAATGTGAACTTTTCCAGGCAGATAATTGCCAGAGCAAAGGAGAAACTCCTCTGCAGCATGAGCTTATGGGTGAAACTTCAGAGTGAAATTTGAGTATATATTGTGCCATGCCATTCAATAAACAGCCAAGTAATCAGTTGTTGAAACCCTCTGAGGACATGGAATTTAGTTTAGACCTCAGAAAGATCAGCTCAAAACGGCAAAGCAGCTCAAAGACAGTTAAGGAAAGTTCTGTATTGCCCCAATCAAATCGAAGTCCAAAGGATCCAGATAAGTTGAAACCAAAGACTGGTGTTGGTCCACCATGCATTGATCCTTGTCATAAAGCAAGGCAGGAAGCAGATGGAAAGATTCAAAACCGGGAGAGTGTGAAGGGAAGTGCAACTCAACGTGATGAGCTTGTCAAGCACATGTCTAACTTGCCAAGTTTTCTCCAGCGTCCTGATAGAGGAGAAAACATTCAAGAGACGGCTTTCAATGTTGGGGTTCTAGATTGGTCACGACTAGAAAAATGGAAGCACAAGCAAAAGCATACACCGGCACTAGCTAGCAATTTGACATCACTTAATAGAAGTGAATCATCATCAAGAGCAGCCACCACATCATCTACCATTGCTGGAGGCCATAAAAAACTTGATGATAAAAAAGGTTTGCTTTCTTCAAGTATCAAGGCATCTTATAAGGAAGGCCTTCCTGAGAGTGCCAAATTGTCTTTTCAGAATGTCAAACGATATCAATATTCTGAAACTGAAACTAACAGCATTGGAGATGAGCAGAGAATGACACCCTGGCCATTTGAGTCCTTTGGCAAAACTCAGTCAGATACATCACTTCAAAAGGAGAAGAGGAATGGCTATGATAAAATAACTTCAGTAGTCGGAAATTTTGCATCAAAGTCTAGGCATGATGGGGTCTCACTAGTTCCTAATGAAAATGCAAATGGTAGGGATGATGAAGCTAAGAAGAGCATGGAGGGTTTGCAACAGCATAGCCTCAAGAAAAAAGAGAGAAATCATAAGTCCAGCTCTGATATGGGACTTCCATCATTAAAATCAAAAAATAAAGTGGTTTCATTGGGTTCTCAGAAGAAAATGAGTTCCAGCAACAGTGAAGCCAAGAAAAAGATGGATCAGTTGCAGGAGGCAGATATTGATGTTGGTCATAAACAATGCCATAGCAAGCCAAGTGATATTGTGCTGCTTTGTCCCCGACAAGTTCCCCAATCGAGTTCTGCAGATTATTTTCAGCTTTCTCAATTAAGAACGTCATCTGATGAAAAATTTTCAGAATCAAGCCAGAGTAGTTTGTCATACGTTTCCCTTCCTGAGGATGTTTACACTGAAGATGTGTGTTCTGAAATTCCACATTCAAGTGTACTGCGTTCTGTGACTGAGCTTGCTTCTTCTTCAGAATCAATGCAACACAGCATTAATACTGATCTAGATATTGATTTTTCTTCTGTTGTATCTAAGAAACCTGCTTGCTCAAATAAGATGTCTAGTCTGCAATCCGAAGACAGTTGTATTGAAAAGGATGTGTTAGACGTTAAGCTAAGAAGTCAGTGTGCTTTTGCTTTCAGTAATATGAAGGAATCACTGGACCAAGAAACTGCTGAGCTAACAGCTCAGAGGGGCAGGAATTCCTCATCCCATCGTCGGTTTAGCTTCAGCTTAAATCGGATTGGAAGAAGTTTCAGTTTCAAGGAGGGGTCTACCCTTCCACAACTTAGCTCCACGTATGTTAGTGCAAAGTCTGGTCCAGTGACATCTGAATATTCTGCTTGTTTGGATAATTCTAGCAAAGAGAAGGTAAATGGTCATAACAAAACCAGGTCCAGCCCCTTGCGGAGGTTATTAGACCCTATATTGAAGCATAAGGCATCAAACATACACCATTCATCTGAAAGCAGTCAGACACCAAAAGGAAGCATGAATTCAATGAGCTTCACGACAATCAGTGTCAATGATGAATCACTGCTTGCTGAAAAGAGTAAGGGATCATCAATTCAAGCCCTTTTGCAGCTTACAATAAAAAATGGAGTACCTTTGTTTAAATTTGTGCTCAACAATGAAAGAAAGATTTTTGCTGCTACCACGAAAAGTTTAGCATCACCAGAGAAGGACGATTTAGGCTGCTATTTTACATTCTACCTCGTTAACGAAATTAAGAAAAAGAGTGGTGGATGGATGAGTCACGGAAGTAAAGAAAAAAGCTGTGGCTATGTCTACAATATTGTTGGTCAGATGAAATTTTCTAGCTCTAAAATCACTGAACCAAGCAATCAGAACTCCAAGAGACAGTGTATGGTGAAAGAATATGTCCTATTGGGTGTTGAAATTGGCCAGACAGATCAAGGACCACCAAAGTTCATCCAGAGCAGGGAGCTTGCAGCTGTTGTTATTGAGATCCCTTGTGAAAACCTATGTCACGAAGGACTGCATAGTAATAATTTGCTGAAGAAGGGATGCTTAAAGTGCTTGGCAGAAGAAAGATGCTTTTGCAGCTCAGAAGAAAATGATATCTCTGGTAGCACTACAGTTATACTTCCAGGTGGTGTACATGGTTCACCAAACAAAGGAGAACCTTCACCATTGATCTATCGATGGAAATTTGGGGGATCATGTGATTGTGGAGGTTGGGATGTTGGTTGCAAACTGCTTGTTCTCTCTAACCAGAAGCCATGTTCAAATATTCCAAGAAGTTCAAAATCTTACATTGAGAGATTTCAACTTTTTGTTCAGGTATCGCTTTTACATTTCTGCCTGAGGCCATGCTTATATACCATTATAAATATTGTGGATAGCCCACTTAATTATATCCATGCCATAACTTCCAGGAAGGAGCAGAGCAAAACACACCCCTTTTCACTTTGGCGCCATTGAAGGATGGATTCTACTCAGTTGAATTCAGTTCAACAATCACACATTTGCAGGCTTTTTTCATTTCTGTTGCGGTTTTAAGCAGCCAGAAACTACTGAATTCCTTGGAAATGAGTAACATGCACGAAGAGATCAATAAGGAACACAGTTCAAAGAACAATAATGGACTTCAGGGGAGAGCACCTATAAATTATAATCCAATTCCACCGCTCTCCCCTGTTGGCAGGGTTTAATTTCAGAAACTGGAGGCTTTTTCAATGTTCATAGTTAGCTGTTCAATATCTCCAAGCAGCTGAGGAGTAGCAAGTAAATGCACTGCAAAGCATTTCTCTATCTTCTTCCTTTTCCCTTTCATACATGCAATCCCACAGCACAGAGTCCTTCCCGCCAGAGTACCTGTTGTGGCAGAAAATGGTATGCTCATTATACTCTTGTATTCATTGTACAAAAGAACCACTGCACCGACACCATCTTTGTACAAAACAAAACATGAATGAATAAAACCAGTAGGGTTATCCACTGCACAACTTGAGCAATGTAAAAGAGAACAGCTGAAACTAGATCATGTTTGGTTTGTTTTCTGTTTTCATTTTTAGTTAGATATGTTTTCATTATAATTACAAAAATGCCACCTTGCTTTCATGTTATTTCCTGCTTTCAAAATTTTGTGAAAGAAATAGTGAAAACCTTACAGGCTATCTAACTGGCATTTTTGTAATTATAATGAAAACATATCTAATTGAAAATAAAAATAGAAAATAAACCAAACAGGCTATAATATACTTATCTAAAGTAGTATTTGACACCATGCCTACAGAAGTCCTCTCGCCAGTTCACTGGAGATTATTGGTGGTGTGGTGTGGGTATAAATCAAGTAAACAGTATGCCATGACTCAGTTTTGACATCATTGCAATATATCCTATTAGAGATGTATGCTTTCAAGTTTGACCTCAAGCATGTTAATAGATTTTTAATTGTATATGGTTTTATGTTTCATGGTGGAGATTCTAATACGATTATGTAAACCAAAGATTTTTACTTGAAACTAATTGGAAGAGAAAATGTTTAGTTTGTTTTGAAAGAAAAAGCATAATTTATTTCCTAGCTTGAAGAAATCGTTTCTTCCTAATGTCTAAATATGATTAGCACGTCCTGATAACAATGATTAACGGGTACTTGCTATGGTGGAGACTTTGGACTGCAACACAGAGCTCAACTAACGTCAGAATGTTTAAGTTGGTCCATTATGAGTCCAATAAAACTTATATACTGCCATGTATGCAGAGGTACAAGTAATGTGTATAAAGTGACGTACCAATAGCATAAAAAATATAGGAAGCTTCGTATCTATACCCTTACTTTGATGTAGTCATAAGTATACTCGGGAAGCATGACGGATACAAATAAACCACTAGCCATTAATACTGTCAAACACATTCGTTACAAATTGTCCTCCCCATCTGCCTCCTTTCGTCTTTACAAATTCCATGCAAGTAACTTAACTTAATATCCCCTCTAGCATGAACCTTAAATGTCTTCTAGTTTAGTCTCAAGTGGAAATTCGTAGTTAGCCCATACATAATTCTAGCTCTCAATAACATCATCATAACCAGACATTCCTTTCAAACCAGGGTGCACACAGCATACCTCATCCCTTTTTGCCCACAGGGCTTGCATGTCTGCAAGGTTTCTGTTGGGTTGGCATATAAAGTCCCACATTGGTGGGATCTTGAAAATGGGTAGGCAAGAAACACTATAAATAGAGGCCTTCCCCTTGTTATCAAACCACACCAAAAACAAGCCTTCTATCTCTTCTAAGGCCTTGTATTCTTCTCTCTCTTGTATTCTTTCAAAGTAATATATTTGTAGTGGTGTCCGAGGACGTAGGCATAATTAGCTGAACCTCGTTAAATCTTGGTATATACTTTGTTTGCTTTTCTGCTTCGTATTTATCATTGTTAGCCATTGTTAAATTTGCTATTGGTGGAAAAATAGCTTGAATTTCCACAACAATTGGTATCAGAGCTTTTGGTTGCGATTTCTCTTGAAATTTTAGTATGCTATGTGGTTGCGGTTTTAACTGATCTTCCACATCAGAAAAAAAAATTTCTTGAGATATTTTTTGTTGTAATCTGGTGTTAAAATTGCTAGTAATATATTGTCTAAATTAAGTGCATGTCTAGGAAAGTTCTGTCTAAGGAGACTGGGTTTTAAGTGGGACCATTGTGACCTCTCCAGTCTTTCCTGGGAATTTTTCCAGGTGCATTTTTTTCAGGCAAAATTATTACTGGTAATTTTTTCACTTTTGAGCAAAAATGGCTGATGATAAGGAGCAGACTCAGAAAGTCACAGTTTCCACTAAATCAACTTCGGCAGCTTCTTCGTCGTCAATTTTGACGAGATTTGCTGCGCCAAATGCAAGATTTACGGTGGAGATTTTTGACGGTATGGGTCATTTTGGAATGTGGCAAGGTGAAGTTCTAGACGCGCTTTTCCAGCAAGGTCTAGACATTGCTATTGAAGAGGAGAAACCAGATGAAATTGAAGAAAAAGAATGGAAGACCATCAATCGGTTGGCGTGTGGTACTATTCGATCATGCCTTTCCAGAGAGCAGAAATATTCTTTCTCAAAGGAAATTTCTGCAAGTAAGTCGTGGAAAGGCCTTTGGAGGAGAAATTCCTGAAGAAGAGCGATCACAATAAACTCTTTATGAAGAAGAAATTGTTCCGGTTTAGTTATCAACCGGGTACCACCATGAACGATCATATTATTGCTTTTAACAAGGCAGTAGCTAATTTGAGAAATCTTGATGAAACCTTCAAAGATGAAGATCTGGCATTGATGTTGCTGTTTTCACTTCCTGAAAAGTATGAATTTATAGAAACAATGTTACTTCATGGGAAAGAGAAAGTTTCCCTCAGTGAAGTATGTAGTACTCTATATAGTCATGAATTGAGAAAAAAAGACAGGGAGGAAAGCAAGCATGCAGAGGTGGTTGCAGAAGCACTGGTAGCTAGAGGCAGACCACAAGGCCAGAAAAAGGGAAGAAGAGGAAGATCTCAGTCGAGAGGTAGACCGAGTAAAGATGAATGTGCCTTTTGCAGAGAAAAGGGGCACTGGAAGAAAGATTGCCCGAAATTGAAAAATAAGGGCAAAGTTGACAAAGGCAAAGCTGTTGCAGAAGCATGTGCTACTAAGTACAGTGATGAAGATTCAGATCTTTCACTGGTTGCAACAACCTCCACAAGGCGATCTGACAAATGGTTGTTTGACTCAGCGTGTAACCAACATATTTGTCATATCCGGGAATGGTTCTTTGAGTTCAAAGAAATAGACGGTGGAGTTGTTTACATGGGCAACGACACATTTTGTGAAACAACTAGAATTGGTTCAGTCTACTTAAAGAACCATGATGGATCAACTAGAGTTTTGACAGAGGTTAGGTATGTACCTGACATGAAGAAGAATCTCATCTCTTTGGGAGTCCTAGAATCCAAAGGATTGACGGTGACAATGCGAGATGGAGTTTTAAAAATAGTCTCTGGAGCTCTGGTGATGTTGAAAGGCACCCGGAAAAATAATTTGTATTACTATGATGGTAATACAATTGTTGGGACAGCTGCAGTTGCAACTCTTGATGATGAAGGGTCAGATGCAACTAAATTGTGGCACATGCGATTGGGGCACGCAGGTGAAAAATCCTTGCAAATTCTGGCGAAGCAAGGATTATTGAAAGATGTGAAAACCTATAAGCTGAATTTCTGCCAGCATTGCGTGATGGGCAAGCAGAAGAGAGTAAAATTTGGCACTGCAATCCATGATACCAAGGGTATTTTGGATTATGTTCACTCTGATGTGTGGGGTCCTTCCAAGACGGCTTCTTTGGGAGGAAAACACTATTATGTTACTTTTGTTGATGACTTCTCTCGAAGAGTGTGGGTGTACACTATGAAGTCAAAAGATGAAGTGTTAGATTGTTTCCTTAAATGGAAAAAGATGATAGAAACTCATACTGGCAAAAAGATCAAACGACTTAGAACAGACAATGGAGGTGAATATCGTAGTGATCCGTTTGATAAACTTTGTCAAGATGAAGGCATTGTGAGACACTTCACAGTTAGACATACACCACAGCAGAACGGGGTGGCTGAACGCATGAACCGGACATTGCTGGAGAAAGTTCGGTGTATCTTTGTCCAATCTTTGGGTTAGGCGTACAATTTTGAAATTTGAAATTTGTGAAATATGCAAGCCATCTTGTTAATCGTTTACCATCAAGTGCAATTGGTGGTAAAACTCCTTTGGAGGTTTGGTCTGGAAAACTTGTTACTGATTATGATTCTTTACATGTGTTTGGTTCCGCTGCTTATTATCATGTAAAGGAATCGAAGTTGGATCCAAGAGCCAAGAAAGCGTTTTTTATGGGGATCACTACCGGTGTTAAAGGATACCGCCTCTGGTGTCCTGAAACAAAGAAGATAATCTTTAGCAGGGATGTCACCTTTGATGAATCTGCCATGCTGAAGAAAGATGACATTCAACAGATCAATAATGCTTCGCAGCAGGTGGAGTTTGAAAGGAGAATTGACCCAGTAATGTATAAAGATGGAGAAACTCCTATGGCAGAAGAGGAGTTAAATGTAGAAGAGGTTTCATCCCAAGAATCTCACCAGCAAGAAGAACCAATTGCATTAAGGAAGTCACAACGGGTAAGACACAAACCTGCTCGATTCAGTGATATGGTGGCTCATGCATCTATAATAGTGAATGACGAAATTCCTACCACTTATCAAGAAGCAATTCAAAGTTCCGAAGATGAAGAGTGGAGGAATGCTATGAATGAAGAGATGCAGTCTCTTCATAAGAATCAGACATGGAAGCTAGCAAGTCTGCCGAAGGGAAAGAAGGCTATTAGATGCAAGTGGATATATGCAAAGAAAGAAGGATTTCCTGACAAGAAAAGCATTCGCTACAAGGCGAGATTGGTAGCTAAAGGCTATGCTCAGATGGAGGGAATTGACTATAATGAAGTTTTTTCTCCAGTGGTGAAACATTCCTCTATCAGAATTTTATTGGCCTTGGTAGCTCAATTGGATTTGGAACTAGTTCAACTTGATGTAAAAACTGCATTTTTACATGGAGACTTGGAGGAGGAAATCTATATGACTCAGCCGGAAGGGTTCAAGGTTGCTGGAAAAGAAAATATGGTATGCAAACTTGAAAAATCATTGTACGGATTGAAGCAATCTCCAAGACAGTGGTACAAGAGATTTGACAAGTTTATGTTGGGGCAGAAGTACACAAGGAGCAAATACGATCATTGTGTGTATTTGCGCAAGCTACAAGATGGATCTTTTATCTATCTTCTTCTTTATGTTGATGATATGTTGATAGCTTCAAGGAATTCAGGAGAAATTGACAAGCTGAAAGCTCAACTAAAGCAAGAATTTGAGATGAAAGATTTAGGGGAAGCTAAGAAGATTCTCGGCATGGAGATAAATAGAGACAGACGATTGGGGCAACTTCGTCTAACTCAGAAACAATATCTGAGAAAAGTGCTGCAACGTTTTGGTATGAATGACAAGTCAAAACCTGTGAGTACTCCGCTTGCTCCTCATATGAAACTTAGTGATGATTTATCTCCGAAGAATGATGCTGAACGAGAATATATGGCAAAAGTTCCTTATGCAAATGTTGTTGGTAGCTTGATGTATGCTATGGTGTGTACGAGACCTGACATTTCACAAGCAGTTGGGGTTGCGAGCAGGTATATGCATGATCCTGGTAAAGGACATTGGCAAGCTGTCAAATGGATTCTACGATACATTTGGAACACCGTGGATGTTGGGTTGTTATTTGAGCAGGATAAAAAGATTGGTCAATATGTAGTTGGTTATTGTAATTCCGACTATGCTGGTGATTTGGACAAATGAAGATCAACTACTGGTTATGTGTTTACACTTGCAAAGGCACCGGTTAGTTGGAAGTCTACTTTACAGTCAACAATTGCTTTGTCTACTACAGAGGCAGAATATATGGCTGTTACAGAGGTTGTTAAGGAGGCTATTTGGCTTCAAGGATTGCTGAAAGACTTGGGAGTTGGTCATAAGCATGTCAAGGTACATTGTGACAGTCAGAGTGCTATTTGTTTAGCAAAGAACCAAGTTTATCACGCACGTACGAAGCATATAGACGTTCGATATCATTTCGTAAGGGAGATTCTGGAAGAAGGTGAAATACTACTTCAGAAGATCCAGACAGCTGAAAATCCTGCAGATATGATGACCAAGATAGTGACATCGATCAAGTTTCAACATTGTATGAACTTAATCAATATTATGAAGATTGCAAATGGGTAGCACCATAGGTGCATTTGAAGACACTACTAGAGATAGCATTATTGTGAGAGAAGATTTTGTAACTTTAGGGACTTTATTCGCCAAGGTGGAGATTTGTTGGGTTGGCATATAAAGTCCCACATTGGTGGGATCTTGAAAATGGGTAGGCAAGAAACACTATAAATAAAGGCCTTCCCCTTGTTATCAAACCACACCAAAAACAAGTCTTCTATCTTTTCTAAGGCCTTGTATTCTTCTCTCTCTTGTATTCTTTCAAAGTAATATATTTGTAGTGGTGTCCGAGGACGTAGGCATAATTAGCCGAACCTCGTTAAATCTTGGTGTTTTCTTTGTTTGTTTTTCTGCTTCTTATTTATCATTGTTAGCCATTATTAAATTTGCTATTGGTGGAAAAATAGCTCGAATTTCCACAACAGTTTCCAGTCCTGAATGAATCAGAAAACTGGCTGTTTTACCCGAATACTGTTTTGTTAATATCCTTCTGAAGGTTTTTGAGAGTAACCCTTATTAATGCTGCTTTAACATAGTTCTCTTCAGCAATGGCATTCTGTAGCTCCTCCAAACACTGTTCATCCAATGCAACGTTCTCACTACTCAAATGCCCTCTGACTCTTCTCTTTTTACTCTTTGTCGTCTCCCTAATAGAAACCAGAAGCATGTTTAGAGAGTGCAACACAAAATTTAGCAAAATAAGGAGTGCTGAAAACCTTTTACTCTGTCATCTCATAAGGTTCTAGTCAAACAATACATTCATTTTGACAACACGTCACGTTAAGTTCAGAATGCGTATACAAAGAAAACTCAAAGCCAAAAGCAGCATGAAAGATGTGTAACCAGCAGGTCACCTCAGTATCAGAATGAGTGATGTTATAATCAATATCCATATTCAGATAACAAGGAATGGCATGTTACAGGGAACAAAGTAACAGTACAGCACATGAAATTTTTTTTTTTCCATTTTGAGATGTTTAAACCCAGAACAAAGTTCAAATAAAAAAGAATACTTTAAGCAATTGGGGTTATGAAATAGCACATTAAAGATGGAGAATCAATTACTTGGGTTTGTGTTGCTCAACATAGAGGAGACAGTCACTAATCCACAGACCCTTTAAGCATTCACATTCAAAAAAGGGTAACACTGAAAGCAATTGAAGAAACACAAAGAACAAAATGAAACAAAAGCTGGGACACACTATTCCATGGAAGCAGAGGCAAAGAGAGCAAGTACCAATTTAGTTTGAACCACAGGTATCTCTTGTAGTCATTATTGTTAGAAGAGTTCATAACCATTATACTCCCAAAACTGAAATGTATGAGAATACTTCTGATTTAAAACAAAACATACCAATTTGGTCGTGATTGGTTACTAACACAAATAAGAATCTCTAGAACACGGGCCAAGCCAAAAAGTTGTTGGGCTGGCCCAATTTTAGTCCAATTTATAATCGAGCCAAATTGGTCCATCGTACTTTAAGTGGGCACTCATGAGGCCTGGTCGTGATTGGTTACTAACACAGACAAAATGTATGAGAATACTCTCATTCAAAACAAAACATACCAATTTGGTCGTGATTGGTTACTAACACAGACAAGAATCTCTAGAACACGGGCTAAGCCAAAAAGTTGTTGGGCTGGCCCAATTTTAGTCCAATTTATAATTGGGCCAAATTGGCCCATCATACTTTAAGTGGGCACTTATGAGGCCTGGCCCGATAATTTTTCCTGGCCATACGGGTCGGGCCCTGACAACTCAAGTGGATATGGTTTCTTGATCAGAGGAAAATAGTATTTCACTTTCTGTTTTTTATTTTTTTATTTTTTAAAAACTTTGAAAATGGAACAATAAAGTTGTTTTCCAATAATTAAAAAATACATTGTTAAATATACAGAAAATTAAATTTATGTTAATCAAATTTTGTAGCATGTTGTCCTTAATGACAACTTTTGCCCCGTAAATAAGATAAATAAATCATGTCAATTTATTTTATCTTATTTCGAGGTTATGACATTTTTAAGTCTAAACAGAAAAAAACAATCAATGATATATCAATTACTTATGAGTTTAATTTTGATTGAATGTAAAAAAATTTTACATTATCATTTAATAGTCAAATTATTTTAATAATGTACTAATAATAACAATAAAAAAAAACTCATTTCTTATTGTGTATAGTAATAATAAAATGCCTTAAAAGTATCTGCTATATCTCTGCTGTAGCACACACAACGACACTTTTTTTTCCACTTCCAAGTCATTAAGTATGGCTAATAACAATAGAACATTTCCTTACCAAAAAAAAAAACAGAGAACATTTTAACCAAAACTCAAATCAAGATCATATGGACACTTAAATGTTTTTCATTAATTGAAATAACTGAAAAATCAAAGAAAAAAACTAATGCTGCAATTTGGATGAATCATCCCATGATCGTTGTTGTATGAAGAAGGATTCCGTGATAGCCTGTTTAGTACTAATGATAGATGATAGATTAGTAAAATTAAGTTTACTTAAAATCTAAACATGCTTTACATTATACATATTTCGATATAAAAAAGTGAAAATATAAGAACCGAGAGTGGTAAAAATTTACCAATAAAGAGCTTTTAGGTGACTTGCATGTAGAACGGTCAATATGTGTTGCAATTTATGAGCTAACCCGGCTTAATCCATAAAAAATAGTGGGTTGGATTACTTAAAATTTAACTCACAAAAATTTAGGTAATTTTTTATCCCACCTTACTTATGCCACCTCTGGGTTAAGTAGGTTGAACCTACTTAACTCGAGGGTGGACCCATTTACGTATTGTTTATTTTTTTAAAAAATATCATTAATTCACTAACTCAATTTTTATGTTTATGTTGGTGATCATAACTTATAAATTATAATGTAACTTAAATTTAATGATTATTATATGATTTTAGTCATTTTATTGATTATGTAACCTAGGTTTAATGATTATTTTATATTTTAGAGTTTATTTAATATCTTTTCTATTTTTTTATTTTATTTATATTTTTTCATATTTTAGTAGACCAACCCGCTTAACTTACTACTCATCCAAAATGTGACTCAGGTTATCCATTTTTCAGCCAACCACTTCACGGCACTACCTGTATAGGTGGGTTCCACTAAGCATTAACTTGATCCATGAGAAAATTTCATTGGATGAGATAAGGAAAACTATGTGAGAGGACTTTGAGGATGAATCCAAATGCGCCTCCTATGGTTGGAATGGATTCCCAATAATTTCTTCTGCGGAACTTTTTTCAATTGACTAAGCAAATTAATACTATCATTAATACCCCCAAGGCCCCAACCAATCACACACCAATACCAGTTGAAACTGATTCCATTAGAGGATGGTAAATACAAGGTTAATCTGGATATTGCATTGCATTGGAATTACTTCATCAGCAAGCACAAGAAGATCAACCTTCTCGGAATTTTATTTGGAAATTTATATCGAAGCTATGGGTATTAGCAGCTCATGCAGATAAAGATGTTAGTTTGGCATGATCTTCAACAACCTATAAGTTTTATAGATAATAATTGCCTTCTTTGCCAATCCAATCCAAAGTCACTTCTCGATTATTTACTGAATGCTAAAAAGTTAGACTTTTGTGGTCTCATGTTCTCTGGATGGAGCTATCTACAACTAGTTGTTTTTGCTTTGTGGATAATTAAATTTAGAACCGAAGTAATGATGTGATCTTCAAATCAAGATTCCTAACATCACTACTCTCTTTTGAATAAACGACAAGCAGATTCTATAGAGTCCAGAGTTTAAAAGACTTCGTTGGTTACAATGAGTCCTAGTTTTCTGGAGGGTTTCTTTATTTTGTTTACTTTTGTGATGGAAGTTTCTTGGTGTCTTCTCTTTTGGTGTATTCTTTTCATTTGATTGTTTTGACTGAGACATTCAACAAAACCTTTCTGCCTTTGTTGGAAAGAAAATTGCATTTTCTTAAAAAAAAAAAAAAAAAAAAAAAAGAGGAAAGTATTGGATTAATGAGACTTTATATAGTTTTTCTTTCTATCTTTTTATTCATGGAGAATAACTTAAAACAAAGACGTGTTCGATGCCTCCATGCATGCAGTATGGCACAACGTGATTCATGTCCCAAACTTTTGGGAAAATTACCTTATAGCATGATTTAAATTAATATTTTTTATGGTTAGGGTTGACCAAATTGGGAAACTCTCTTGTGGTGAATGGAGGATTTCAGTGGATGCTCTATGATAAATTCAATTTGACTTCTCAATGTGTAGGAAAAGAAAATTGTCCTTCATGTAAATCAACACTTCTAATTAATATAAGATTCTGATTAAGCAAATTCTAGTGTAACACATTTTTTTTGGCACCAATACAACAAACATTTAGTGTATTCTGCATAACAAATTTTAATCTCAATATGGGAACACAAAAATATTTTTATATTCATTTGAATAGTATAAAAGCCATATATGAGAACAATCGATTTTGCTTAATTTATTTCATATTAAACTAACCTTAAAACTTGTAGTGCCGAGACATTAATTGCATCAGTGTAACAAGATTTACTTGTTGCATCATCATAGAAGATGTCAAAGATTATGTGGTATTTTCTTATATTTGATGGTAAATAAGAAAAGAGAAATTTTAAATTAATTAACAGCTCCACGTTATTATACTTGAGCTCAAATGATAAGAATAAGACAACTTTTAAATACACAATAGTTTCTATTTCTCAAAAAAAAAAAAACACACACACAAACACACATGCATTCATGTTGAAAAATCATTATATAATTATAATAATAATAATAATAATAATAATAATAAAAGAAGACTAGTCATTTTATGCATATCGGGTTGCAATCTTTAGAAGACATCTTATGGTCCTCTATATGGGTCCTGTAGTGGGGACTGTGAAGAAATGGGGGTTGCCACAACAATCAATTGAAGAGGTCCCCCCCCCCCCCCCCCGCCCCCCTCCCCCCGCTTCTCCCCAAAAAAAAAAAAAAATGAAGAGGACACGATTGACCTTATTGTGGCCATTGCTGTCACTAGCCTCCAATATCTTCAACTTTCATTATTGAGTTACATTTTATAGCTTTGGAATTGTCTCACGAATAATGACGCCTGTTGCTTGTACGAATATTCTTCTTTTTCTTTTAGAATAATTAATTTGATAATTAAATTTTCTTTTTAATATTAAGAGAATAAATTATTATCATGATTTTTATTCATATTCTTACTCATATTAACCAATCAGTTGAATAATTAATACTGCACTTAAATTTTATTTTTATTTAGGTTCGATGGAGCTAAATGAATAATTTGAATACAATTTATTAAAAAGAGTAAACACTTATTTAGTTCTCTAAAGATATATATCATTAGATATCAAGTAATTTTGATAGTTAGCTTAAGTGTGTGTTTGGATTAGTTGTGAAAAAAAGATTATGTTAAAAATTGATTATATGTATAATAAATTTAAAAAAAAATCAATTATGAGAAAATTAATTTATGTTTGGATGTGTTAATTCATAATCGATTTTAAACTAAAAATTTTGTTTGGATTGTATAAAAAAATCACTTTTATATATTAAATTATCAAAAAATATATAAAATGATTTAAAAAGTTATTTAGTTGAGGACAAATAAATATTTCTCTCTCAAAACTTTTGAAATAATTTAAAATCAAATAAATAAAAGCTTAAAATAAAAGATTTTTTTAAAAAGCTGTTTTTAGTTATAAAAAAATAATCTTAACTTATAATCAATTTTATACACTTTAAACAAACAAGATAGATTTTAAATAAAACAACTTTTAATTGAAAAAAATAATTATTCCAAAATTTTAAGTAAAAAAAAACATGCTCTAAATTAATCAAGTAGTTAGCTAAGTTTATTCCATAAATAGAGAGTTAGCTAGCAGTTCAAGTAATAATAAGTCAGTTAAAATATTCAGTTAGTAGTTATAGAATTTGGTAATTTGTTACATTAGTTCTTCATTTATTTGCATCATCAAATTAGCCCATAATTCATGTTATTAATATTGTCCTTCAAGTAACAAATTACCAAATTATACAACTACTAATTGAATATTCTAACTCACTTAATGTTACTTGAACTACTAGCTAACTCTTTATTTATGGGATAAACTTAACTAACTACTTGATTAATTTAAGCTACTTATCAAAATTACTTGATATCTAGTGATAATATATACAACATTACGTTAGTCCTCTATTTAATAGTGACATTAAATTAATTCTTAAATGATAATTCATATCATTTTTATCATCTTTTGAGTGTTAATTTGATTTCATTTTAAAAATTAATTTGATAGTAAAAATATAATATTGAATGACTAATATAAAGTCACATATATCTTTATATGATTAATTTAATGTATTTATAAATAAAAAATAATATAACGTTGCATATATATGTAAAAGATTAAAATTAATATTTACTCCATAACAAAATTAATGTAACCATAATTATTCTTTCTATTCACAAACTATTAGAGGTGATCGAGAAAGTTAAAAGATTTATATAATGAACAGAAAAAATAAATGAATTGAGAATATGATTGAAAAATGTGATGTTTTACGAGGAAAATAAACAGAAATATTAATGTGATGTTCTTAATTTTCGTTAGACTTTGTCTAATGATTTGGGTTGGTACAATGAAGAGGATCGAATCGAGAAAGACTTTTAGTCTTTAGAATGAGTCATACTGTCATACCAGCTTGTGAGTCCGTACAACGCATTGAATGCTTTGTATATTTATTAACAGTCATTTCATTTTGTAAATATTAGATTTCTCATTTTCATTCAAGTTATATTATATTTTTAATTTATAAATAATATTAAATTAATTTTTTAAATAATAATTAATGTTATTAATTTTATTTTTTAAAAATAAAATTAATATAATTTTAAAAATTAATTTGATATAACATATATTTTTAAATTATTAATTTAATATATTTATAAATAAAATTTTAATTTAATGTGTATATATTTGTATATAATTAAAATAAGTGTTTATTTTAGATTTAATTTAATTAAGATAAGATCTAATCATAAACACATAATATATATATATGTTAATTAGATGAAAAATTTATTAATATTAGATTAAATTTTAACAAGAATAAGTCTTAAATAATATATTACATTATAATAAGTAAATTTTAGTTTATTATATTATGTAATTACAATGGTAGAACGGTAGAAGAGCCTGTATGAGTTAACAAAGCTTGTTACCAATGGAAACGCCGCGACCATTAAACTGAAAATCACCTTTATTTAACTTTAATATTTTGGTAAATGATTTTATATAATTTTAATTTAAAAATTTAATCAACTTGATTTTTTTTTGAATAATTGAAGATACAAGCATTTAGGTAATAAAAAGATATAGGTAATCTGATAGAAAATTAAATCTCCAACATAATCATCACATCCGAATTTTAAATTCTTAAGCCACTGCCGAGTTATAAGCTGGTTAGCAATTAACTTAAATTTTTTAATATGTATAAATAACTCTTGTGGTTGCAATCTCCAACTGCCAAAGTGCTACCACCCTCTCAAATCTCAAATTATTTCATAAAATTAATGCGGAACGATTAAACTTCACAACGGGGATTCCACATTCCACATAGTTATGATCCATTCCATTCAACTCCTCTAACCTACTCATCACCCACACCCAATTGGCTTATTAGATAAATTACAATGACCTATAGGCACTTTATATAGGTACCTATATGAAGTTAATAGGGCAATATCTGACGTGTGAAGAAAATATGAAGATATTGGAGGAAGTCATAAAGCTTGTATATCCAAGTAAGTTTACTGAGTAAGCAAGCACAATCTTCAATCACATTTGGTATCTGCTTTTGTGAAATCATTTGAGACCATCCGGCGACGTCTAACATGCACTATAACAAAAAAGTGTATGTATGCATTATTAAATTTAAGACATTGATTATTAATAATATAACTAATTAATTGACCTAACGGTTAATAATTTAACCTGAAATTGGTACAACAAGTTAAGCTTTATTTGTACTGAAGTCCTTTGTAAAAAAAGACTCTTAATTGTTCATAGTCTCAAAAGAAGAATAAAAAAATTATAACTTTTCATGAAATATTTTTTTAACATTCTTTAGGGGAAATAAATATTCTTAATTTTATAAAAAAAATTGAAAATACATATGTTTATTGAATAACATTATCTACACTGCACGTTCTTGAATTTGCAATTAACATGTAACTTTTAACATAATATCTAAATACAAGATGATGAACAAGACAAAAGTAAAGGAATATGATAATGAAAATAAATTTAATTTTCATCAATAAAATAAAATAAATGAGAAAAAATTATTACCATTAAAAAAGTCATTTTTAAGTCATGTAACAAAAATAAAAAATAAAAATAACATGAACTTAAAAAAATAATGAGAAACCAAAACAAAAATATTTTTTAATCAAGTTTTAATAAATACCCAAAACAAATATATTTTTTAATCAAGTTTTAATATATAAATTTTAGTATGGCGGAATTGCCAGTCCCGCCAGTTAGGTTTTTTTTAATAATTTGTTAAAATTAATTTTAATGATTTTGTTTTACATTTTTATTTTTCGATGGAAATTTTTTTATAAAATAATTTTAATGAAATATAAAAATAAAATGTGATGAAATAAAAAGTAAAAAATATTTTTATAAATACGAAATTAAATTAAAATTTCATGAAATAAATAAAATTAAAATAAAATTTTCATGTGTAATAAAAGAATATGAAAAAAAATTCATTTTTGGGTCATACAAAAAAAAGAAAATGAAATAAATAATGATGGATTAAATATAAATAATTATCAATATTAAAAGTAATTTTAAATCTAAAGCGTGTAAAAATATAATTTTTAAATAAAAATAGTCATGGCGGGACTGGCAGTCCCGCCATCCTATTCCTCAAAAATGTTAAGCTTAAAAATTAAAATAAAATATTGAACATAAAAATAAGAATAAAAAATATTTACACTCTAACTTTCATAAGTCAACAATAAAAGTACAAAAAAAAATCATCAAGAAAATTATTATATTATAATTTCATAAAAAATATAATAAAATATATATGATATAAAAATACAAAATAAACATTTCATGAATAAAAAATTAAAAGTTTAATTTTCATGACAAAAAAAATTCAAATATACACCATGAAATAAATATAAAATTGAAAAACAAACGTTTTCCAAAAGTATTAAATTTATAATTGATGAAAAGATAACATATATATATATATATATATAATCTTTTATTTATACATAAATTTAAATTTCATGGAATACATTAAACCTAAAATAGAGTATTATGATGGTTTTAACCATCAACAAAACATAATTACTTCAAAATTTAAAATAAAAAAAGGAGCTCACAATATTAAAATGTGAATAAAAAAATTAAAACCAGTCCATGGCGGGACTAGTAATCCCGTTAAGGTATTTTTTAAATTAAAATATTAAATTTTCAACAAATAACAAACATTTATAGTACGGTAAATAAAAAATATTTTCAACAAATATTAAATTTCTAATTTATGATAAATTATTATTATTTATTAATAATATTTCTTTATATATAAATTTGATTAATATTGTCATAATGAAATCAAAATTTAATTTAAAAATTTAGAAAAAGAATATTTTTTTTATGTAATTGAAATTTAGTACATTTTTTCAATAACTAAATTTAATGGTTATTTAAAAATTTATTACATTTTATAAAATTATTATTTGGGAAAAAATAAAAATTTAACTTAATATGAATTAAATTGCAAATTTTAACATAAACTAAAGCCTAAAATTAAAAACTTAAAACTTTTGTCATAAAATAATTAATAATCGACTATACTAAGTAATTTTTATAAAGTATTAATAATCCGTTTCCATATAAGTGTATTGTTGAAGTCTCCACGATGCTACGTTGGTTTCTGGTTTGAACTTCGAAGAAATTCAACAACCAATCAAAAAAGGTACATTATAGCACATGCATGCCCCACAAGATGAGTGTGAATTCAAAGAATGAAATGACAAAGCCAAATGTGGAGGCTTGACCAATGACCCTCGACAAGGTGGCTCTGACCAATGCAAGCACATGTGTTACTCTCTTTTTTTTTTTTTAACATTTTTCTTCCATGTGATCGGTATATTTTATTTATGTGTTTTGCAAAAGAATATGTATGGCAAATTGACCAATAAACAATAAGACAAATGGTCGGTTTGAAACATGGGCAGTTGTTTTTTAACACCAAAAAGAATGAATATAGTCATATTTTTTTGCGGCAAAGTTTGTGTTTGTCATTTTTTTTAATAAATTTTGATGTGATGTCATGTATAACGTACGTAAGGTGTGAGAGCATAGGAGACTTGAGCTGCAGGCATAGGTGCGGCAACATGTTTCTATCATATTGGCTTAGAGTTAATTTTCATCCAACATGAGTATAAAGTTGACACAGTTAGTTAATTATGTATTATTAATTTATTAAAAGAATTTAGTTAATAATTATATTAAAAATTTAATAATTTTAATCATATGTAATTAAATAATAGTATAAATTTTTTTATATTAATAATGAATTAAAATTAAATCAATTAACTCATTGCCTTATTGTGTAGAAAAGAAAAATCAAATGGATGTATATAATTTTTTTACTAAACAATATGAATTATTTATAAATCTAGAGTAAATTATATCAATTTTTTAACCGAAGAGTTTTATTGTTAATTTAGAAAAAAATTGATAACATTATTTAATTTATTTTTAAATTATTTAGATTATAATAATCTGTATTAATTTAAATTTTTAGAATAAGTGCATTTAATTTTTTTTCTCTGCGTTCTTCTTTTTAGTTTTGTTCATGAAACAAATGGGATTCTATGTGATATCTATGAGTTTAATTTTGATCCATTGTCGGTGTAATTTTTATATTATCATTTAATTATATATTGTCAAATCATTAAAAGAGTTTGACTATCATAACAACTATCATAACAACTATCTAAAAAGTCTAACTCTTTTAATAATCTATTTCTATAAAAGTTATTGTATATGCAATAACCCAGAAACTAATATACGTTTGATAATTTATTAATTAATCGATTAATATTTAATAAAAATACAAATACCGAAATAATATTTTATTATAATTAATTGAGTGCATTATTTCCAACATATACAAGAATTTCATAAATTTTGCAACTGTCGTACGGTAGACCCATCAATTAATGAAGTAAGCATGCTCTCAACATCAATTATTGAACTTTATTCCGTAATTGACACAAGGAACAAATGAAAAACATTGCATATTAGAAGAATATAAAAAGATTAGTGTGATTCTCGTATTATAATTTGGATGATGGAGGAACCAATATATAGATGGGTACAAAAATTCAGCTGGTTAAGGAATTAAGCAGTTCTTAAACAGGGATAGTTGGGAATATCTCAAGTCAACATGTGTAAGGTGAGGGTATTAGTGCAGCTGATTGTTTGGGACACAACTTAAAATATTTTCCCTCCTTTTTTCCTAATAATATTTTAAATTTTTTTTAATTCAATGCTGTAAAATACAAACCTACTAATTAATTTAAAGCAATTGACCTAGTGGTTAAGGATATATGTTAACTACCTTAATTACTTAGATTCAAACCTTTTAAATGCATTAACTAATGTGAAAGTGCACCCTTGCAACTATTTAAAAATGAGATTAATTGGTTAATATTGTAAATTCAATTGTGAACTATCTGCTTAACTAGTTACTTTCAATCTGGATTTTACAACTATCATTTTATCAATAATAAACTACTGAAATAATTATAATAATTATTTTTATAATATATATATATATATATGTGTGTGTGTGTAGTGTAATTTTTATTTTGGACGTGGTGGAGTGGTGGGTTCCCATAGTAGCTGGCAAAACGACAATGCGTAATGGGCAGACATGGCAATTGGCGTCGTTGGCCACGTGGGCTCCCCCGTTTCTCTCACTATTCGCACTTTCAAATACGCAACCGATGGAGGGAGACATCATAGGGAGAGTTGTTTCCCTTTCTCTCCCTATAATTAAGTATCACTATCAACGAGGTCATTTTTCCCCCCTAATAATCTTGGTTTTCTCTTCTATAGTTTTAAAATTTTTAAAATAATTTGATAGAATAATTAAAACAATTAATCCCTTTTTTGCTGTCTTTTTATTTTTGTTAATGTAGAAATTTTAGTGTTATATATATTTTTGATCATTGAAGTGAGGAAGCATTGTCGTTTTAATTTTATTAATTTAATATCTCTTTAATAAAAGATATTTAACACACACAAAAATTAGTAGTAAATTTTCAATAACAAGTACTAGTAGTAAATTTTCATTAACAAGTGAGGTAAGTTAGACTTCAAATCACTTCGCTTTTAAAGTTTAAGATCGATTTTAAATATTGGTAAATTTTAGACTCAAACTTAAATTAAAAGTGAGACTCGTTTATCACTGTACTCAATACTTGTTAGTACATATTTTAACATTTAAATGAGTAATAATTTCTTAATACATGAAAATGTTTTATTTTAAGCGCTGAATGATATTAGTAGAAAAAAAGAGTGGGTATAATGGTATTTAATAAAATAAATAATCACATACTTTTAATTTTGTTTACTTATACATTTGTGTTTGGTTGATATTAACTAAATACTACTAAATAAATGCTATGAACGGCGAAATTATTAGATACTCTTGAAGTATATTATCTCAACAACTGAGATCATGTAATGTGTCAAAACATTTTATCACGGAAATAATCTCAATTGGAAGAAGTATATGCTCTTGCAATTGTAATATGAATATCAATCAAACTTTTAGACCCACTTTCGCATCTACATCTCTTGTATTTGAGGAATATATTCTCATAAAACATATGGCAATGTCTATTCAAATTATAATTTTGATCCAACTTTTGTATATATATTTTTATAATAAAAAGTTTATGAAAAATGGAGATTGTCCTATTCTAAAATCATAACATTTTACAAGCTTCAATAAGGACTTTCACGTGTATTTTAATTTTGTTCAATTAGTTTATACATACATATATATATATATATATATATATATATATATACACACACACACACAAATTAGTTTAGGTTAGATAATAAAAAATTATCAATTGAGTCTTTTAACACCATAGAGTTATTTCAATGCACGTACATTATGATTACCAACTACTATATTAATAAAACAATTTTTTTTTGTTAAGTTCTATTTACATGATACTTGCCTTCACTTCATAAATTATTTTACTAGAACTCATCTTAACCCATTTATTTATTTATTTTAATTGAATCTAATGCATCTACTTATATAAGGGGAATTTTATGATATTTAAAATTTGATATTCATCTTTAATTAACAATATTATTTATTGTTAAGTAAATTTGGCTATAACATTCAGTAATAAACAAATATAAGAATACCAAATATTGGAAGTACTAACAAAATGTCTTAAAAGAAGTAATGATATCTCAAAAAACTTATAATCACACAGTCTTCACATATTCTTTATACAAATTATTAAATAAGACCATAGTTACATTATAACTTTTTTGGGTGATGGAAATTATGCACATATGCTTGTTTTGTAAAGGAAATCACTATGCAACCAACATAAATTTGCAGGCCGAAGCCGGAGGATCCGAGAAGATTTACAGCCACCTCTTTCTCTACCAAATCATTGTCGCTATTTCTCTTTACCTTCTTTTTTTTTTTTTTTTTCTTGCTGTGATATTGTTGCTATTTTTCACACAAATAAAAATTTGAATGAATATTTATTTTGATTCTTCAAACAATATTATTAGTTAATTTTTTAATAATAAATACATTAAAATTTATTTTTTAATATTAATTTTTTTACATTAAATTAGTTATTTAATATTATTTTTATCATTAAATTAATTATTCAATAATATATTTTACATCAAATTAATTTTTAAAAAAATTAATTTTATGTCAAAAACTATTAAAAAATAAAATTAATATTACTTGTATATTTAGAGAATTAAAATAACATTAACTTGCATTGATTTGAGTAAAAATTACTTAATCAACTTAAACATTTTGTTTAGAATTTGATCTTTAGGAATATATAAAAAAGGTTGTTGGAAGAAATTTTCCTTTCACGGGTGTGATTGTATTCAATAAAATTTGTCTCTTGCCTTAAAGAAAGAAGAGATATCATTTTTTACAAAAAAATAAAAATAAAAATAACTTTTTACTCTTTTAAAAAACATCAAACTTTCTTTTTGTTTTTTTGGTTAATTTGCTAATAGTAATTTTCCAAAGCTGGAAGATTCTATATGGAGGTTTTTTTTTCTCAATCTCTCTCATCACTTTCCTAGTAACCAACCCTCAACGGGAGAGAGAAAGTATTTGGTGGCGTCAAAGGAAGAAAAGTATCTTTCTCACTCTTCAATCATCTTCCCTTGTTTTTCGTTTTTCTATTCAAAAATCAAAAATCAAAATCAAAATCTTATTTTTTTTCTTGCATAAAAATATTTTCGAAAATGTGAATATAATAATATAAAAAAAGGAACTTTCTTTATATATTGTTTTATTCTCTCCTCTCTTCTCAACTGTCTCTCCGTGTTCATCTCGCGTGCATTGCAGTCAGACAAAGCGAGAAAGGGAAGAGAATCACAGAGAGAGAGAGAAAGAGAGAGAGGGGGCACCCCAGGGAGGAGAGAGAGAGAGGGCAAAGCCCCACACACCCTTTTGACCATTGTGAATTTCGTTCCATTTCCTCAACCCAGAGAATCCCTTTTTTCTTCTCCATTGATTCTGGGAAACCGTGCTTTTTGTGATCATCGTCTGGGTTCTCTCGATCTCCATCTTTCTGGGTTTCACTTTCTGCTTGGATCCTCTTCTGGGTTTTTTTTTTTTTTTGAATTGGATTTGAATACCCAGTTGTTTTTTTTTTTTTGTCTGGATTCTGCTTTCTGGGTGTGGTTTTTTTGAAGGAAAGTTTAGTTTTTGAGAGTGGAAAAGGGAATAAGGAATTGATTCCTATCTGGGTTTTGATGATGCAATTGTTGTGTTGAGGGCAATGATGATGTTGGCCTTAAGTGTGTCGTTATGAAGTAATATGGAAGTGGTTGTTACACGCCTACAACAACAACAACACCAGCAACAACAACAACAACGACAAGAACAAGAACAAGAAGAACATGTCGCTTTACATTGGTCGTGAGGCATCCAAGGTTGGTGTTTCACCGTTTACTACAACTTGTTTTATTCATCTGGGTATCTTTTTTTTTTTTTAAATGGGTGTTTGATTGTTGTTTGGTTCTGGATGTGTAGCTATGGAAGAGAATTTGTGCAGAGACAACTACAGAGATCAACCTCCTTGCAGAGAATTGGAAGTACCTTCTCGCTGGTCTAGTTTTTCAGGTTTTTTTTCTCCTTATTTTGATCAATCTCAAGAAATGTTTCAGTGTAGTTTCATGAGTTCTGGTTACCCTTTTGTGAAAAGAATGCAAAGGTTCTTTTGTTTTGCTTTGTGGAGTAGAGATTTTTGAAAGTTGTTTTCACATGTGGTTGTGGTGGGAACTTTACTTGAACGCTACAAAAAGTTTTCTTCATGTTGGTGTGGTTACTTCTACAGATTGCTTGCTTTCTTTATTAGGAATGAGGTTTATAATACTTTTGTTTGGGTTTTAATCACTAAACGTTATTTTGTCAACGATTATTATCAAGTGTCAGAGTTTGATAGCTTGATATTTCAATGAGGGAAAATTCATGGAACTGGTAACTGTTTGCAGCATTGTTTGTCATATTCTGCAACTCTGGGCATTTGGCATTCTATGCATGCTCAAAATAGGATCAATAATTACGTCCCAAATGAAATGCTGACATAAGTAATGGACTCTCCGATTATTTATTACATCTGCATTACAAATGTACTCAAGTCCATGTGGAATTCTGAGGCTTTCTGTTTCTCACGATGATCAAATGCTTCGTTTCTCTCATTGAAAACCTTTAATAGTTTGCAGCTAGTTTTGTTGAAGGAAAAAGATTTTTTCATGTTTGAGAAAAGGAAAAGAAATAAGAATGGCCAATTTTTGTAAAGTATATATTTTTGTAAGTTTTATATCCGTGTCTAACCTTATGCATAAGGGGTAACTGTATTGTACATTGATTTACGTGGTCATTTGACATACTTTTATTTTCTTTTAATGTTTGATATCTAAATCTAAATTTAAACTGTTTTCCTACAGTATATACATGGTTTGGCTGCCCGAGGAGTTCATTATTTCCATAGGCCTGGCCCTACACTACAGGATCTTGGATTCTTCCTTCTTCCGGTTTGTAATTGTCATTCCCCTCTCTCTCTCTCTCTCTCAACCTCCTGAAGAATCTGTCTTACATAGGAATGCCTTTTTAAATTTTAATGTTGGTGCTGTTACAGGAGCTGGGGCAAGACAAAGCTTACATCAGTGAAACTCTGTTCACCGCTATCTTTTTATCCTTTGTCCTGGTAAGTGTTCCCCTCTCCCTTCCCCTGTCTCAGCTTTTATAAATTATCTATGTATTCTGTTAGCATTTAATATTTTTGCGTGCAAATTTTATTAATATCTTGGAGAAGGTGGCCCTTGTCAATGTCATAGGTTATATTTTACCTATCCATGGCATCACGATTCATAAAGACAGCATTGTGTATTCTAGAAAGAATTTCCATTTTATTTTTTGGTGTGACAATTCACAAGGTAAATGTGGCTTGAGCGTAGACTTGTGTGCCAAGTTATCTGTTGAGGCTGCCACAGTTTGGTGTTTCCTTGAAGTCAAACTGTTGAAGCCTTAAATATTTTCCATTGTGAGGTTTAGAAAGTCACGCATGCATTGTTTTCGAGGGAAATCCTTTTTGTAAATTTATGGTAGTTGCTAGTGTTGACTTGACTTTGTATTGAGGATGACTTGTCAAAGAAAAAAAAAAGGAATGAGTAAATGAAATTGAAGAAAATATGATTTCTCATTTGTGATTTAATGCTTTCTGTTAGAGTTTGAGTTCTGATTTATCAGAAGGAATATTTGCTTTCGAATGTTTGGTTGTATTCCTTTTAAATATTTGCTTAAGTTTCAGATGGTCATATATAGCATCCTCTCATCCCTATTTCAGTGGCTTATTTTCCTTTTTATCCTTTTGGCTAGTATGGTTTGTTTTCTATGAAGTTCTCATTTCCAACAAGTGTAGTTGTTTTAATGAAGTTTTGACATGTTCTATGATATCTGCTTTTGCAGTGGACATTTCATCCTTTCATATTCAAGAGCAAAAAGATTTACACAGTTCTAATATGGTGCAGGGTTCTATCATTCTTAGTTGTAAGTGTTTATCTCATATGTATATTAAAGTATTGTTTGATTTTTTTAGAACTCTATTTGAACAGATGAGTGCTTAGGGTGATAGATAATTGGATTGTAGTGTGTTTTCAACATAAAATGCAGCTGTTAACGTCAACAAGGGTAATGTTGATTATTAAGTGATGTCATGATTTGGCAGCTTATGTCTAGTTATGCTTCCATGCATTGCATTTGTGTAAAAGTAAGATTCATGATCGTTTGACTTTTATTTCCTCTGTACAATAACTTCAGGAAATTATGTTAAGGGGAAGATTTGCTACTTAAATCCTTAAGAATATATATCTAAAGTTGCAGCATATCTCATGTCAATTATTATTATTATTTTTTAGGTTTTATCTCATATCAAGGCTTTTGTCTTTCAGAAAATAGAAAAGCAAAAGACTTCATGTGCTCCTGTGCTTCTCTTTTTTCCTTTGCATATTATATTATAACCCTTTAACTAGTTGTGAAACTTACTGAAAGAATTCCGTGAGATAAATGGATTATTGCCATTGTTTTGGAAGCAAATCAAGTTTAATGCATACTCATTTGAGCGTTTTAAGGTATGAAAAATGAGTTAATAAATAAGTTGCTATACATGATCTGCCATTGGGGAAATGGCCCTTGTCATGATCATAGATCCGTTATTAACCTTAAACATTTCTTAACTATATACCTTGCTTCCTTTTTTCTCGTGTAGTCGGCAGAGTATATTGATTACCGTTTCAATGTTTTGGATTGATTTAAGAACCTATTGTGTATGGATGCAATATATGACATTTTTCTGATTACATTTGGCTCCTCTGTATTTGTTTACTGCAGACTTCTCAAGCTCTTCGCATAGTGACATTTTATTCTACACAGCTTCCTGGTCCAAATTACCATTGTCGCGAGGTATAATTATTTGAGAATGTGTGCTTGTTAAACATCATGTCACTTGCAGTTTAACTGTTTCTTCTCTTTCTTTGCCAGTGGTAAATAGCATGTGTAAGGTCATTTAAAAAAAAAAAATCTTATGATTTACATTACTTCATGTATTATGCAGGGTTCTAAACTAGCCAGACTGCCTCGTCCAGAAAGTGTCCTTGAAGTCCTCTTGATTAATTGTGAGTGTACATTATTGTATTAGAGTTGTTTAGCTTCAATGCCTTTGTGTTTGTTTTGGTGCTCATTTGGTTTTTAATGTGCAGTCCCTCGTGGTGTGATATATGGATGTGGTGACTTGATATTTTCATCACACATGATCTTTACTCTAGTCTTCGTGAATTCATATCAGAAATATGGCACACGAAGGTAAATTGGCTCATAAATTACTTTTATATGGGTCTGGCTGATCTTTCTTGAAGAATTAAGTTTGCTAAAATATTTTATTGCAGTAATTTTTGTTTCGTATCTTCATTGTTCTTTTTATAACATGCCATCAATATCATTTTTCTATGTTTAAATTTAAATTCTTACTTATGGTGATTATTGATGAACCAATGCAGGTGTATAAAGCAGCTAGGGTGGTTTCTAGCTGTGATTCAGAGTCTTTTGATAATAGCATCTCGCAAACATTACACTGTTGACGTAGTTGTGGCCTGGTAAGGAGCATTTTCTGATTTGTAATGGGCAAATTGTGGTCCATGTCCTTTTGATTTAATGTTTTGATCCCTTGCAGGTATACTGTTAATTTGGTGGTTTTTTTTGTTGAGAAGAAATTGCCAGGTTAGCACATTTGGACATAATTATATATGCTATTGCCATTTACTTGAGCAGCTATTTGCTGTTGTGCTGACTTGGTTATTCTGCAGAATTGCCAGACCGGTCAATTGCAGCTGCGACCCCACTGCTACCGTTGAGTGCCAAAGACAAAGATGGCAGGACCAAAGAAGAGAACCACAAATTATTGAATGGGAATTCTGCAGACCCTGCAGATTGGGTATGCTGAATCTTCTTGTCCTTCCCCCCTTTATTTTTTATGTAAAGTCTTTGTCTATGATCTGGACATGACATGGTTATTGTCACTTGCTCAGAGGCAGAGAACTCAAGCAAATGGCAAGATTCTGGAAGATGGCAATATGCTCCATGCGGACTCTGCAATGAATGGTGCATAGATATATGAGCTTCTGATGAACAAGTTGGATCTACTACAAGATTGAAGTTGGAAAGCTGCAACCTTCAATTAGATGATCGTTACTTGAAACATTCATCTCTTAATTCAAATTAGTAGCCTAATTTGTATTGATGAAATTGTAACTGGGTTGTGCTTTTTAACATATTGCAGCCCTGATCCGTTGTCATTGTTAAATTATCTAGCATCAGCATGTGCCATAGAAATTTTCCAATCCATATTGTCTTCTCGGTATCTATTTCTGGTGCTTTTTATCTCCCTGCAGTCACATGGCGAGCAAATGATCAGGACAATGTAATAGGCTTCTAATGTAAATAAGAGTAATTCGAATCCTGGACCAGCCCTGCCCAATTAAAGTAAAAGCCAACCCTTG
This sequence comes from Styphnolobium japonicum, assembly GCA_023212625.1. Lineage (NCBI taxonomy): Eukaryota > Viridiplantae > Streptophyta > Magnoliopsida > Fabales > Fabaceae > Styphnolobium > Styphnolobium japonicum. The sequence continues at coordinate 22,230,881 of JALBWW010000014.1, forward strand.
AACACTTGTTGCTTGCTAATAAGGGGTTGTTGAGCGTGTAAAAGGATATGGGAATGGGGTTTTTACTGGTTAATGGATGGCTCATTGTCTCTGAGATGATGAGTTCGGTGGTTATCAAAAGGCAATGAAACTTGAATAATTCTTAAAACATAAATGGTCACAAGTGACATGAGCGAGCACATGGTGCTTTCAGCATGTGCTTACGACACATAATAATGCTTTTATGTATTGTCCCTGTCCTTGTACCTCGTCTGCAGTACCATTTTGGACGTTCAAATTCCCTCCTACTGATCGTCACATGCATCTTCTCCTTTTCACATGGGCCACAGGCCTCTTCTGGTCTTCACATAGCTCAAACAATTGGTCTAATTAGATGGGGGTATCATGTTTCTCAACGTTATCAATACCCCAACCTTGGATTGCTGTTTTATGTTAAGAGTAAAGCTTGTGGCCAATGCATATATAGCCTCATTTATTATAACCAACGGTATCTTTTCTCAGCTTGCGGTATTTGTTGCATAATTAAAGCAAACTCTAAAGAGCCTCCAAGGGTGTCACCATTATTGGTTCATATATGCACCATTGAGAGAAACATAGGGATCTCAGCTGTTTAAGGGCACCCGTCTAAATTGCTCAAAAGGATACATATATGTTTGGGCTTATGCATATTTTACTTTATCCATTTTGGAAAATGCAGCACTACGTAATAAATCACTAATTTTTCAAGAAAATTTATAGTGAATCTGAAAGGGTAACTAAGGCAGATATGTCCACTTTATTTAGATATTTTAGCTTAGCATGATCATTGAGCCCCATGCATTTAGATAAGGTGGTTTGAATTCAATGTTATATGAAGTCAAGCTAAAAGCATCATTGAAAATCCACCTAAATGATGTCCTTGTCTGTGTTGTTTATTGTATTGTTGTTGCTTGTACAAAATTTAAAGTATATGGATTGTAATAGCAGATAAGCTACCCTGATCATGTATGTGGATGTGGCCTTTATGTTTAACACTAGACAGCAAAGGGTCCCTGGAATCATACAATTATATATTCCAGATGCCCCACTCAGCAGCGATGGCTTTGAACAAAAAGGTGGTGCTTGCGCAATTTAAGCTGGAAAAGTTAGTCAACAAAGAAAAGGGAGCCTACTCATTTTGTGAGGCAAAAACACTCACACATAGACACAGCGCAATGATAGGGCTGATATGTGAGTGATGCAAGACCATCATTGTGGCATGTCTACAATCCAAATAACGACCACTTTCTTCCTTTATGTCATTATGTGCTACTTCTTTCCCTGTATGACAATATGAGGGACCTGTTGATCCCCATAAGGGTGGTTTGAATAATAACACCACCTCTCACTTGGGGGATTGATCCATTTCGTTTTGTGCTTTTGTTTTCAATAAATTAATAGGGCCAATTATCTGGCCGTGATCATTTTTTTTAATAAGATCACGAGATGTCTTTACACTCTTTAGATGTGAAACTAATTTCTGCGTGGTTGTTGGCTTTGTCTTGACTACAAGTTACTTTCAATAGGATTCAAACTCCTACACTACAGGTGAAGTCTACCTATATGAAGTTTAGTTTGCCAACTCAGCCACACCCAAGTTTAGTTTGCCAACTCAGCCACACCCATAGTTCATTCACTCTCAATTCTATTAGTATTGTTGTGAGACCATTTTCTTACCCCTTTTGATGAATGGAAATAAACAACGAAAAAGTTATGCCAAAGAGAAGCATATTGATAGCCAAACAAAGGGGCGTTCTATTTACACCCCTCTACTTTTACACTTTGTTTTACCTCTTTTATGACAGGATAAAAGCTTTCTTAATCCTTTGTCTAATAACCCAAGTTTTTAATTAAGAGTTTCGTCCCTATAAGCTTAATTCTCTCAGTGGCTCTGCTGAGCTTTTAATGCATCAGATACCACTTCCACACGCTAGTTTAGTTTCTGCTTTGCTATAATCTTGAATGAATGACATTTTTCCCAAATAGCACACAATAATTGTAAACACTTAAGTAGAACTAGAGTGGATAACATGATCAATAAAAAATGCTTTCAACGTAGGTCAAGATTGTGCACTATCTAAATTTTAAGTAATTCATTATTATTATTATTATTATTATTAGTACATAAAAGTTTCAGTGAGGAGAATGACTATTCTCAATTCAAAGACAAGTCAAACTAATAACTTTAGTAAAAATTTATAGTGAGATTATAAATTAACTATCAACAAGCGTAACTTAGATTTGAACTAAGTTATTCATTACCTCATATATCACAGAAATGGAAATTTGCTTGATTCCTTGTCCAAGGGAAACAGTGCACTTGGCCCCCCATCAAGGCCCAGCTTGTTTGTACTCTTGAAAACCATCTTTGATAGACAGGTCATGGTATTTGAAAATCACTTGCTTAAAGCCAAATACCTTTTCCTTTGATTAAGGTTTTAGTTTACAGAAAAAGGATATTGATGCAGCCAAGGGTTACACATCAGAAATCTGTAGACTTGTCAAGTAAATGGAAAAAGATAATGTTGTTTGTGTAAAAATATACTTTGTTTATATTGATATTTTTAGTATAAGTCAATAGGAGAACAATGAAACCTAGGAGCTAGAAATGAAGAATATAATAAAAAAAACAACAAAACTGCCATCATTTTTATCTTTGAAAGAGATGTGATTATGTTGAATTAGATACATTAAAAATTGATTACTCGCCTTACTAAATTACTATATTGGGTTCAAAATCATTAAGAATTTGAAAATTTTCATAAATTTATTAGGTCTGGTGACTGACGTAGAAAAGTCTGCTTAGATCGGCTCAAGAAAGAAGCCATTAGACGAAGCTCAAAAACCTATAACAAAATGACATATTTTTAATTTAGCCATATTTTATTTTAATTTGATCATATATATTTAAAGTGCTCGCAAGATGTACAGAAAGTATATACATAGTATGTGACAAGATCAAATCAAAATAAATTAAAGCATTTAAAAACAATTAACAAAATTAAAAGTTAAGGTTTCAATTTTTTTTAAAAAAAAAATGAGGTATCTTTTGAAAATAAAAGTAATAATTTTCTTAAGAATATATTGAAACAATCTTTACTTCAAGACAAAGTACAATGAAGTAGGCTCCCTCAAGTGGAAGCGTCATTCATTGGCAACATTATAAACTATCATAGGGAGAAAGAAGTGAAGGTGAATATCAGTGCTGTGATTACTTTTGGTTTTGTAAAATTGGCATTGAATTCTATGCCTGGTTTGGAGGTCAGTGCTCCAAAAGAATGGTTTATCTAAGATAGTTGAAGTGATATCTAAGCCACCTTTTTAATTTGAAAAATAATTAGCTAGAATCATATCCCACTTGAGCAAAATGAGTATTTTTTTTAGTACTATATATCATTGACAAATGCAGTGTGTTTCCAAATGTGTATTAATTTATTAAAAAAAAATTCGTTTCTAATAGTCATGAAGTGAGTGTGATGCTTTCTTTGACTAGCAGATCAATTAAATCCTATACAAATTCTTAATTCAACTTTTCCTAATTCTAGCTAACATGAATCTCACTTTCTGACACAAGGCACAGAAAACATGCCTATGATTTTTTTGTTTTGTTAGAAAGATCTTTAGACGTGATAAAAGAAAGGAAAAGGTCGGCTATGAGATTGTGATTCACTATAGAACAAAACTGACATTAAATGAATTTTTAAGAAAGTTAAGTATTCCTAGATTATATAGCCATTAACAAACAAGTGGATGATATATATTAATCTAGATTACTTACTTCTAATTCAATAGTTGTAAACTAGTAAGATGCCTTTTTCCCCATATAAAAACAGTACAACTCCAGTAAAGAGATGGATGGCAGATTATTGGATTTCCCAATTTAAATTTTTTAGATTTATGATGTTTTGGATAGAATTTATGGGGAGGAACATCCAAGTTATTGAATATTAGATCTTTGGAGTTAAATATTTCAGTTTCATTTCCCTTAAATATTCTTTGTGCAATTCAAATTTCAATTTTTTTTTAAAAAAATAGAAAAATTGCATATATAATAATAAATAAATCCACAAAAAATTAAATATTTTATTTTATTAAAAAAAATCCCTTTTATTAATAGTGAGGGAAATGATGAGAATGCAGAAAAGGAAAAAAGCTGAAACCAGAAAGTAAGGTAGCAAAGGCCCTTTACAAATTGAACCTCAACCAGTCACCACCACTAGAAATGCCAGTTTCTAAGACTTAGGGAGAGAGAGGAGGTGAGAAAAATACCCAGATAGTTGAACAAGCAAGTTATACATTGTAATATCTTTGGGTATATCAGCAATGGAAGTTGAAGTTAAGGGGAGAGTTGAATCAGCTTTAAACTAGTAAAAAGTTGCAAACTTTAATTGCCAACACTTTCCATTTATGCTCAAACATACACAAACAAACACATGTGCACTGCATCAGCATAGACCCACTGCACTGGTTTTCAGTACTACTACGTTAGCCCATTCAATCTTCAACTGCTTCTTCTCTCTTACATGGGGTCTTGTTGCTGCAAATTCTCTATTTGCTGGTTCCACTGTCACCTCAAACCCTCTGTCCTTGAATCCTCAGACAACGGTATTTGTGTGTGTGTGTGTTGAGTGTGTGTTTTCTTCAGCATACACCCTTTTGTTTTTCACTTCTTGCTATGGTTGACAATGTTGTTGTCTTTGCTGCAGAAAATGGTGGCAAAGGTGAAAGAAACCTATGGCCCAGTTTTGGTGAGTTCAGCTTGGAGCAACTGAAGGCTGCCACCAATGGGTTCTCCTCAGAGAACATAGTGTCTGAACATGGTGAGAAAGCTCCAAATGTTGTTTTCAAAGGCAAGCTCGAGAATGGACAGTGGATTGCCATCAAACGCTTCAACAAGTTCGCTTGGCCAGATTCTCGCCAATTCCTTGTTTGTTAACTTGTGCTTTCACTTCGTTTTATATCATTCTTTGCAGTTTTTTTGGTAGTGGACATGATGATATGTGCTTGTAGGAGGAAGCGAGACAAGTGGGGAGTCTTAGAAGTGAACGATTGGCCAATTTGATTGGTTATTGCTATGAAGGGGACGAGAGGTTGCTAGTAGCAGAGTTCATGCCCCATGAAACTCTGGCAAAGCATCTTTTTCATTGTGGGTTGTTTGTGACTATTATACCTTTTGTATTAATCTTTGTTGGGTTTTAAATCTTTCATTTGATCATCAATTTTGGCCTTGATTTTTGAACATGGAAGAAAATTGTGGTTGATTTGGTGCAGGGGAGGTACAACCCATGAAATGGGCAATGAGGTTGAGGGTGGCATTGTACTTAGCTCAAGCTCTAGAATATTGCAGCAGTAAAGGGAGGGCTTTGTATCATGATCTCAATGCCTACAGGATCTTGTTTGATCAGGTACAAGGGGTTTTGGTAGTGCAGTATATGCTTTGAGTTTTTCCTTGGAATCAATCCCTGCATCTTGCTTTTTGTAACTTGAATTGGTTTATATTGTTGTATCAACAGGATGGTAATCCCAGGTTGTCTTGTTTTGGGCTGATGAAGAACAGCAGAGATGGCAAGAGTTACAGTACAAACTTGGCTTTCACCCCTCCTGAGTACTTAAGGACAGGTAAAGTTTTAGGATGCTGGTGTATTTTGTTTGATACGATCCGTACACTGTACAGAGTGATCCAGAGCTGCATGAGTGCATGTCCTCAATCTATGGCATAACTTCAGAAGTCGTAGAATAAGAGAAGGCCTAGGAATCTGCCACTGACTCAGCCATAAGAAATAGATTGGCTAGAATGGTCATAGACCTATTAATAATATTACAGCATCCCTATCTGTTACATAGGATGCTTATTTATTGCATCCCAAAGGGGGACCTGCATTTAATATTACATGGTCTTCTGCAAATAAAAGACAATAAGATTGATTAATTGATTTTTTCAATTTGAGGAATATAATTTTTTACTAAATTATATGGAAATTTATGTTGAATTCATCTTAAAGAAGACCGCTTGTATTTTTTGTTTCTCTACCCTAAGGATAAATTGGATAATTCTTCTTCTTAAGATTTCTCTCTGACTCTCTCAAATTGGTAGTGTCACACCTAGAGCAATAATATATGTCAACAGTGACACAAATTTTAGTTCTTAAAGTGGTTAAAATTGCAGAGGGAGTTTTTTTTATACGGTGAGGAAACACATGTGGAATCAGTCTGCATATTCTTTGCAGATATTGGTATGTAACAATTCTTCTTTTGTATATGTGCGTGTGTAAATGCAGGTAGAGTGACACCGGAGAGTGTGATTTACAGTTTTGGAACCCTGTTGCTAGATCTCTTGAGTGGTAAACATATTCCCCCAAGCCATGTAAGTTTCCTTTCGATAGAGTCTTGAACAAACTAGCACTTTATATGTGATCTTTGGACCATGGTTAATTTTGGACAAGGATGTTAATAGTTGTTTAAGAATATACATTTATCATTTAGGGCATATCATAGATATCATAAAGTAAGTTATATCCTTGCTCTCAATTGGCCCATCAAAATGGCTTGAGAATGGCCACTGGTAATAGTTTTGAATAATAAGGCAGTTCATTGCCCTTTTTACAATACATGTAAATAGTCTTTAATGACCTGGAGTGCTTGATAGCTTTTAAAGAAATCTTCATCTGATCTGGATTATAAGGTGCCCTTATATTAGCATTATTGTGTTTCAGCTACATTCCTGAGAATTTCATATTATGGCGATTATTAAAATTCTGTTAAGGAAATTATTCTTGAGATACATGTTCAGGAACTTGTCTAAGTATAAGCCACAGGAGGGAACTGTGTGATGACCCTATATTCTGTAGGAAGTGCAGGTGGACAAGTCTACGAAGTTGAGTTTTCCTGATTTTTAAAAACGAAATTTGATCCTACTTTTCTAGAATGTGATCTACTTAAGTTGAGGAATGGTAATATTTGGTATGATGAACTCCAGTTTGGGAAATTTTGACAAACATTAAGAGAATTAATAGAAAGGACAATGTTGTCTACTCTTTTGAAGTCTTTTGGTATGTTAGTCATAAAGTGTATACTCTTCATGCAAAATCCTAAATGTTCAAGCAGAGTACATGTCTTGTGTAAGTAAGAATTCATTGAGTTTCTGTCAACAAATGTACTAAACTTAAGGTGGTTTGGTTAATCTAATTCACCTCCAGCTAATGAAGTACAAATATTTGATGTTGGAAGCATCCACTTTTGCAGGCACTTGACCTGATTCGTGGCAAAAACTTTTTGATGTTGATGGATTCTGCCTTGGAGGGTCACTTTTCGAAGGATGATGGAACTGAGTTGGTTTGTTTCGCTTCCCGTTGTTTACAGTATGAAGCTCGTGAGAGGCCAAATGCAAAGTCCCTTGTTGCATCTCTCATGTCACTTCAGAAAGAAACAGAGGCATACACCATACTTGATAAGCTTTGACATAAGTTTGTGTTTAGGTCTGATAGATCTATTTTGATTGCTATATTCTGACTGGCCCCTTTCTTCTATCCAAACATTCAATTCCTTTCCTGATTTATAAATCTTGTTTCTGAGCAATCTTGGGGAACTATGAAGAACCTCTATCCTTTATATTTCTATGTCCTTTGCCAGTTGTTGTGTTCCTTAAGATGGCTGCTTATCACTAAAGCAAATTGAAATTTAAGTATTTCATGGTTTGTTTACATATATTTTAGTATTATGCAAATGTTTACATATATTTAATTACTAATGTTTTATGCTTGTCATGATGCCATGCTTAATGAATGTGAAAAATGTTATAGGGTATGACTGCGATATCGGGAAGACTATATTTCTGATTTGGATAGTATATGAGCAGGTTTCCTCATATGTTTTGATGGGTCTCCGGCATGAAATTGCATCCTCAGCAAAGCCATTGTCATTGACACCTCTTGGTGAAGCTTGTTTGAGACTGGATCTTACTGCCATGCATGAAATATTGAAGAAGATTGGTTACAAAGATGATGAAGGAATTGCCAATGAGGTTTGCCAAAATCTTCACCTTACTCAGGAGAGTTTCCTCTCGCTTTGATACAGTATAGAAGAGAAGAAAAAGAACTTTCGTGTACAGACTTTTCCCCCTACTTTCTGTTACTTAAACATTAATTCTGCTAAATGTGGGCATTGCAGCTTTCCTTTCAATTGTGGACCAGTCAGATGCAGGAGACCTTGAATTTGAAGATGCATGGAGATACTGCTTTTCGAGCCAAGGACTTTGTCACGGCCATTGACTGCTACACGAAAGTAAGTTCTTTTAAAGTACTATTGCTTAAATTGGATGCTATGCAGAATGCTTCTCTAACTGTTAAAACAGTTTACATCTTTAGAGTAAGCAATGCATAATGTGTAAGCGTTTACCTTCTTTCAGCATTTAGCTGTGTGTGGCTATGAACAGTGAAGGAATGGTTTACACCTGCACTGAATTTATTATTTGCCATTTTCAGTTCATAGACGGAGGGACAATGGTATCACCTACTGTGTATGCAAGGCGCTGCTTATCTTATTTGATGAATGAAATGCCACAGGAGGCTCTGGTGGATGCTATGCAAGCCCAAGTGGTTTCCCCTGAGTGGCCTACTGCTTTGCATCTTCAAGCAGCTTGTCTTTTCAGCCTTGGAATGGAAAATGATGCACAAGAAACTCTTAAAGATGGGACAAACATGGAAGCCAGGAAAAACAAAAATTGAATATTGTATAGATTTTCCTCTTGCTATCTTTAGCATTATTTTATGCTTTTTTGGCAGTTTAGATAGGCTTTGCCACTTTGCATCCATTTTCATCTATTATGGATTTTTTTTGGGGTGTTTTCTGCATTGTATTGCAGGATAAAAGATAATGGCCGGTTTGAAAATTTATATGCTTGCAGACTCCTTTTATCTGTAGGTTCCTACATTATCTCCTCCTAAAACTAATGCTGTGTATATTACTTGACATATATGTCTGCGCTTGAAATTTAAGAGTTGAATTTAAAGAGGTAAAGGATGATTTTGTACCTTAATTTAATGGCTTGATGCTAGTATTGCGTTTAACCCTTCCTATGAAGTATTTGAAACCCATGTAGTTGAATGCACACACAAGGCTTATTCAATTCCCTACTTGGTTGCTGGTTTTTGCCATCAAGAATGCTTTAGTTCTTGCACTCGTACATGCCTTAAGTCATGAGAGTCCTCCTCACTCTAGTGTTCCAACCTTCTTAAAGTGAAGTGTGCCCCATTCCCATTTCATATAGATATAACAAAAGAGGAAGAAAGATGATACTGTGTTGCGACGTAATTTATATCAAAGCATTAAAAGAATTGTAACTTCTTTAACAAATACAAATACTGTAAGCAACCTATCAATAATTCAATACACATTCTTTTTATAAACATGTACTGTAGAAAATGCTATGATTAACATTTCTTAGGTTTAGTTTTTATGCATCAAATTTGATAGAAATTTACACGTTTGGATCAAGGTTCTCCAAGACTCCCTCATGAGAGGGTCACCCGATAAGAGTCATAGACAATGATTTGGACAGGACCAAATATTGTGCCAGAGTTAAAAAATTTCAAATAATGATTTACGATTGTGTATTTTATTTGTGAAAAATGAGCTACTCTTTGATCTAGGTAGTAGACATACAAGAAGCCCAACGTAATTATCAATCATCCTAGAGGGTATTAGTTGTGCACACGGCACAACTTTATGTTGAGTTGGTAGTGTCTCAAGTAGAGCCTTGACCTAACATCAGCCTATGATAAGAAGGGTTTGTTAGGATTTATTATGAGTTAAAAATTGGTTAGAAGAATTAAAAAAGCAATGATATACCCTCTTACAATTGCATTAAATTAATTCTACAACTGAGAACTGGCAAAAAAAAAAAAAATTGCATTTAAACACTAATGAGATAGCCAGCAGTTACCAACAACTGCAATCAGCAAGCAAGCCAACCACTAGCTTATTCATTGTTCTCAAAAGTTAACCCGGAAGCATGGATTTAGTATGAGCCTTGAAGCAGAGAAGTTAAATACCAAAACAATTTGCAACTACCACAAAGCAGTCTTCACTAATATGACTTACAAATAAACTAATAGGAGAAACCACCATGCACGAAAAAGCATTGGAGCAACAATATAAATTATATAATATATAATATACATTTGAATAAACACTCTAGTACTTGTCCAGATATTACATTGATTCTGAAAGATAGAATAAGAAAGCCTTGTAAAGCTCAATAATTTAGGACGAATGCACAATAGAAAATGACAAGCTGTCTACTTGCATTGAGGAAAGGATGTTACACTGTTACCTATATAAACCCAGTAAGGCTTCAAACTGTAGAAGGATTCATTCTCCAAGAAACAATCTCCATGGATTTCTAGAGTGGGATTTCTTTCTTTCTTCTTTTTTCCCCCTTTTCTTTTCATCTTTCTCTTGTTTGCTCCCTAATCACCTTTCACTTTACTTTAAATTATAAATGAAACTATGGCTCAGGAAATTAGGATGATGGCACATTAAAGTGAAAAAGCCATGATATGACAAATGCAAAAACCATACAAGCAAGCAGAAAATTCAGGAAGCGATGGCCATGCCAAAATCTACGAGTTTCTGCTAAAGAAGCAGGTGTTGAGAGGGTGGCTGCTGCAGTAGCATTGTTATTGTCACTTGAATGCTCTGTTGACTCCTCATTTGCTCCATAAACATTCCGTGCAACAGAATGACAAATTTCACAGGTCCTATTAAAATTTAAGCAAACAAAGATAATTAGAAACATACAAATTTTAAAATTAAAAGAGAAAGCTGTTCAGATAAATTGCAACTATTATAATTGTCTAGTTAGATGACTTGAAGAAAGTACATATGATAAATCCCAAAAAGCTATTGCCTCATACATGCGTGCACTTACTGCTCATGCCCCAACCAACATACAATGGTGCAATTCAAAGAGCTGCGCTTCTGATATTAAAGCAGGAGAGAGAGAGAGCACCGGTGATCAATTGATGGCATCATATATATATTCATACATCAAGGCCAATATTATCAGCTCCAAAACTGGATGCTAAAAGAAAACAAGCAAACTAAGAACTAACATTGCATTGCCAGTGAGACTGTCTAAATGATAGAAATGAAATAGGAAACAAAAGGTCATATTGTTAACAAGTATGAACTCAAAACATTATATAACAAAACCCTCAGAGTTTTCTGCTCATACATAGAATATGGGAAGAGTTGAAGGGCGGAGCAATTATTCCCTTACTCTTGCAATAAATGAATTTGATTTAAATTTAATAAAGTTAATCATCAAATAACATAACTGTTTATACTAAGTTGTCATAGCAGACAGGTTTAACTAATCAGAATAACTCATGATTTTGATGTTATACATCTTTTCAGCTCTAGTTAGCCCAACTCGAATCTTCGTCTCTGTATACAACTGCCTTTTACAAATCCACAATTGTCTTTGACAAATTGTGCAGTTTTTGAAAACCCCAAAACTAAGGAAAGAAGATATCATGAAATATTTGCCACCAGTTAAGGCATCAATACATAAATTAAAGATGATTCCCAAATAGAACAGATTCAAATTCTGTTACATTATTGAATTTTAATTTAGCCATGAAATCATGCACTTGGATGGATTTGCGTCTGAATTAGATATAACGATAGATCCTTCCTCAAGAAATGGCCCCTACAAATTGCTTTTCAATTGAAAATGAAGTACGGACGGTCACCAGTCCATGAATAAAAGTATGCTCCCTACCAAGTATTCATAAAAGCACAGAAAAATTATAGCATTAATTTGATTTAGAATTTAGGGATTGCAATTAAAATCAGGGCTTAGCTTTGTGGCATTGAGTAAAGGTTTTAACTGTTTTACTACCTGCAAGTGACACTGATGAACCTTTACATGAAGTATGGAAATATTTTACCTCAAAGAACTACAACAAGGATCTGGACATTTGTACTCACAATGCAGTAGCTTGTGGTACTCATAACAATTCTGCTCACTAAAAGTTAGTTGACATCATACATCTTAAATGAACAAATTATCTGGGTCAGGCAATTTATTGATTAAAATATTCTAGGTGGCACACAGCAAGCAACAAGCATCCACAAAAGATAAATGAATACATGAATATAAGGCTGAAGGGGTCAAATCTCCACTTTGATAGAGATAAAGAGAATAAGAAATAAGTTATATGGAGATTCCTAAATCTCAGAAAAGAGACAAAGCAAAAAAGAATCCCACTGTGCTTAGACATGTCAGCGAATCAATGGCACTGGCTGATGCTTTACGCCTTTCTTTTTCCATCATCTTCTTTAAATAACTCAATCTTCTATAACTTTCCCCTTTCTTGAAGAAATAATTGAGCCTGGCTCCTTACAATTTTGTTCTTTAAACGTTCTAAAATATGCATACAAGTACTTTTTTCACCGTCTTCAACTTTACATTCATCACTTAATTAAACAATCCACAACATACTTTAATTACAGTTCTGGATTTTTCCCACTCTATAATCATTAATATCATACCCTTCAAGTAAACATAAAATGTCAGTAATTGTAAATTTTTCTGGCAGCACTAAGACATGACAAGTTAAGAAATTCCAATTCTCAATGCCACGAATCAACAAAAGGGTGTCTAAGATTTTTTTTTCCCCCAAAATCTTTGAAATTTAGCATAAAAATCAAGTTTTACAATCCAAAGAAGGAAAGATAGGGTTTTACACTCACCTATTCCCCTTAATCTTGAACCAAGCCTCAGCACAGTGCTTATGAGCAGCAGCTAAATCATCCTTACAAGAACAACCCAATTCGATGGGAACACCAGACTCATGACTATCACTCTCCAAACCCATGTGACAAATCCTACAATCCCTCTCCACTTTAGCCAAATGCACCTTAATCTCAGGAACCCCACTTCCAGTTTCCACTTCCACAGAACAATCAGTAACAGAAGAAGCTCTCCCAGAACCAACAACACCCCCAACCTCAGGATCAGAAACACAAGCAAAGCTGTAATCATCGTATGACCCACCATTTGTTGAATAGAAATGAGAATAGCAGGATCCATCATCAGCATCAGAGAAGCATAGGCTCCCCTCAGCATTCATATCACTTTCAGCCACTGAACGATGGTGATTTCCTTGCTCTAAATCCACATGGGACATCTCTATAGTTGACATTTTCGACCCAGAAGAGAAAACAAAGAACACAACAACAACAAACAACAACAACAACGTTTCTCAGAGGTTGCAACAGAGCATGAAATGCCTCAAACTTTGTAGCTTTGAGGTAGTTTCTGACTTTGTGGCTCTTCACAACACACCTCTTGTACAAGAAGAAAAGTTTATATATAAAAACCAAAAAAAAATAAAATAAAATCACATGGGGTTTTAAAAGAATTGAGAAATTGGATTAGGTGACCATTGCCTTCAACCCCATTAATGCAACCTTCCAAAAGTTTCAAGCTTTGGAACAGGTTGAGGAAAGTTCCATCCTTTTATGGCTCCAGGCTCAAGAATGCTGGCTTAGACAGAGAAAGGGTGAGGGTGTAAGGAGGTGAACTATGGTGTGTGATGCAGAGACTCTTGGTGCGTGGTTGAACATGACAGAGACAGTGACACTGCAAACAAGAACAGAAACGTGCAGTGAGGGCACAGAGAAGATTGCATTGATAAAGGAGTGGCACATTGTCATTGAAAACAAAAACAAAGATTAATAATAATGTCACTTTAATTAAAACCTTTTTTGTCATTTAATTTACACTTTCACCTGATATTTTCATCATACGTGATTAAAAAAAGTTCTGATTTATTAAATGATTGTTATAATAATTAACCTCTTTAAGAACATAAAAAAATTACATTAAGAATAGATTAATTAATCTTTATAATAGTAATAAAAAAAGGCGTGGCATGCCATAGTTTTTTGTTTTTACATACAACATGTCATAGTTTTAGAATAAGATAATCTTATCTTATTTTTATAATTTTTTATTAACAAAATAGAAAAAGTTCAATTATGCTTTAGTAAGTTCAATTTTACTAAAATTTGATTTTGATATTTTAGGTCTCATTATAAATTTAATTAAATTATCATGTTAATATTGACATAATTTTTTTTTTATGGTAGTGTGTCATGTCATTTATATAAACAAAATTAATAAAAATAAGTGTCAAGTAATTATGTTTTATTTTATATTTTTAAGAAAAGGCCTTAACGTGACAATAAAGACAATGCCACCCATAGCCTCAATTTTATAAAAATTCAATTGCATCAACTTAAAAATTATGAAATTGATATTGTAGAACTGACATTACTTTAGTGAAACTATGAACACCAAAATTATAATTAAGCCTAAAAATTAAAATTTTATTTTGTGTCATTTAATTCATTGTATTTAACTTTAGTGTTGTATTTATTTTTAAAAATTATTCTTCAAATAATCGCTCTTTACAAAAGAATACCACAAGTAAAATTAGTTGTTATTCTATTGTAAACTGTGATTTTTATTTTGTTTGAAAAACTTAAAATAAGAAGAGTATAAATAAAATAGTCACTCTTCAATTTTTTTTAAAAATAAATTAAAATATAGTATGTGATTAACACTCAATTATAATTTTTATAAAAATGTTGGGAACTATTAAAATAAGGAAACTTTTATTTTTCTTTAGTTTTATCACATGTAAAGCATTATGGAAAAGAAAAATAGAAGAAAATCATTTGTCAATATATACCACTATTGATGCAACTTTTTTGTGTTTTCCAAATGACTATATAGTCCATGCTATTATTCATTTTTTACAGGAATGTTCTTCATTATTTGGGGGCAGTTTTATAAAATAATCACTCTTCAATTTTTTTTAAAAATAAATTAAAATATAGTATGTGATTAACACTCAATTATAATTTTTATAAACATGTTGGGAACTATCAAAATAAGGAAACTTTTATTTTTCTTTAGTTTTATCACATGTAAAGCATTATGGAAAAGAAAAATAGAAGAAAATCATTTGTCAATAACTTTTTGGTGTTTTCCAAATGACTAGATAGTCCATGCTTTTATTCATTTTTTACAGGAATGTTCTTCATTATTTGGGGACAATTTTATAAAATTAGTCTACCTTAAACCTATATTTCTCATGTTGCTATCAAATGCTTACTCCACACAAACACAAAACTAGAGAGAAGAAAAATCATAGGCAGTGGCTCAAGTGCAATGTTAGATATTTAAGTTCGGGGAAAAAATACTTACAAGAGAGAAAACTTCAATATCTTAAAGGAGATTAATTTTACTTTTAAAAGGTGTGGAATATATAAATAAGGAAAAAATAAACTAGTGATAAGAAAATGGGTGTCAAGGTAATGATCAGCTGAATCGCGGGTCTAATTCCTTGATAGATCAGAAGTTCAAGTTGATGCGATTAATAATAACTGATGAGAGTTGGTGAAGAGAAACGGCAGGATGAGTGACAGTGCATTTAGAATGATAGACACGCGTTGCATGTAAGAAATATGACGTGGTTGACTGAGGGTGGACCACCTCAACGTGGCCTTTGCGTGAACATGAAGAAAGAACACAAAAGGATATATATATTTTTAAAGTATATGAAAATATAAAAAATGCCACCAAAGAAAATAAAATAAAAATATAATTCTAAATTTGATTGTTACCGAAAACAATTATTATTGTTATTTATTTTGAGTAATTATGTGTTTTGTGTTTTTTTTTTCTCGTCGAAGTTTGGTGCAGGTGCGGGTGATGATAGCATTGGAAGCTTATGTTCTCACAAAAAAATTGCTTCCACCTTAAGTTTGGGGAGCAGGTTTTAGGGGTTTGGGTTAAAATAAAAGAAGAGATGAAATTAATATAATATTGACTATATATTTGTGAACTATGATTTGATCATTTAAAATTTTAATAATAAACTAATGAAGGAATTGAATTTTTAAATTTGAGGAGTCAACTTTATTTAAAAAAATCTCTTTATTTATTATAAAAAATATTAAAAATACGAAAATATAAAACTTGACATCTTAAAATAATTTTTTATATACAACGTATTAACATAATTTAAAACATGAAGAAAACACCTGCATATATGACCTAAAAAACCTTTTTTTAATTGATACATCATATTTTTATTGAATTTAATATCTTGATTAGTAAGTTTAAAGTTAAAATAATTAATTAGTGTTCCGTCCAAAAGTACCTTGCTGAGAATACTTTCGTAAGAACGTTTACTTTTTCGTATCACTCATTTGTTGACTCCTTCCACAATAAGGCTGGAGGTGTTACCCACGAAGACATTCCAACACTCATGTCAGGAAGTAGTTAAGATAGTAAGAGTGATTAACTGAAGTTTCATTTTTACCTATGCAGTGTAACCCAATTATATAAATGTTAAATGTAACCATGTTTCTTATAAATTAGTTAAACCCTATGCGGAAACAATGGGTTATTATCCCTTATTTCTTTGGGCTTGACCTAATTTGAATATTATGAGATTTAAATATATTGATTCCTTATTTGTAGGGATACGGATAAAGATAAAATATCGCTCTTGTTACGACAGTTTATTCTATCTTATTTAGTTAAGATGTTTATCCTCGGCTTCTTTGTAGGAAGTACTGTCGAGATATTAGTATTCGACTTTATTGTGAGAAGCGTAATCGAGTTGTAACGTCGGTAGGCAAGGTAGTCTTCCGAATCCTTAATGATCTTTCTCAGATGTGCTGATGATCGAAGATTGAGACTAAGTCGATCGTCCTACCTTATATTATCGGTCGCTACAATTAGTTATCTTACTAAAGTTGAAGTGCTTCAACATCAATTTTTTAATTAAGTTTGTGGCATTTTGCATATTTAGGTAAAGCATCTTTTAAGATGTCCAGGACTCTTATTTCAATTACTTATTTCTTTATTTGGAAGTTAAATAGGATATCATTTTTAAGGAAAATGAAAATAAAGAGAAAATTAGATATTTGATGTGCAATTTACAATACTATACGTTTATATATTATAAATTTCTCTTCACTTTTCCACCACACGTATTTGAAGTGATTGATTTTATCAAAACTAAGGTTAAACATTTTTCTCATTTCATATTTTTCTATCTATTCTCCTCATTTTTATTCCATATTTTTGTGGAAAAAACGTTTTTCAAATAAAGTATGTATATGCAATATAAGTTGCCCCCCTCCTAAATTTCCGTCTCTATTTAAATCTTTCCACCCATTTTTCACTACTTCTAAACGTGTCAACATTAATTAAGTAATCAAACTGGCACTTGGACTTAAGGTTAAGGAGTTGGATAGATGAAAATTCGGCACAAATGATCATATTCTAATGTAAAAATAAATTAAAATTAGCATTAGTAACAAAAAAAAATGAAGTGAATCATAAAACTTGAACGTAATTGTAATCATCCTAGTTTCTTAAATAAAGAAATTTAATGAAATGTCTAAACTATTGGTCCATTTATTTTACTAATACACTGATAAAAGAAAGTGTATTGACTCAAATCTAAAATTCTTCCCAAAGTCTAAGCATTCAAGCACCCTAGTCAAGTTTAAGCAGTTATCAATATATTGATACACCAAATCCACGACTTTACAAAGTCTAGTCATTCAAGCACCCAAGTTCAAGTAGAGCAGTTATCATTGATACACCAAACGTAACGTTCACACATTTAAAATTATAAAAGTCAAAATTGTTTACTAAGTATAACTAGGAGGCTTTTACTGTGCACTTAAAAAAAATAACATCCATACTTTTTAAAATTCACTTACTATAACCAGTTATGATGGGCGAACAGTGTGATTTTGAATTAATTATTTTTAAAACTTTATTTATTGATTTTTTTCCATTTTAGTTTTTGTTAGGTTTGTAAAAGAAAAATGAAAAACATTTTATAAAATAAAAAACATTTTATAAAATAAAAAACACGCGTTTTAGTTTTAGTTGTATTTGATTTAGTAGTTTTAGTTTTAGTTTTTATATATCATTTTATATTTAGTTTTTATATTAAAATTTTTTATACGTATGGTTTTTTAAAAATATTTTTATGTAATTTTGTTCAATTTGTTTAGAGTTTGTCAATACTGGCTTATGAATATTAATTTATTTTTGTCATTTACAACTTTCTTTTTATATATTTTTTCATAAATTTATTTCTTTGTATTTTATGTTCTTGAAATATTATTAATATGGAATACCAATCACGAATTTTTAATTTTCTTTTATATATTTATTTGTTGCACTGAATTCTTTTTTTTGAAAATTCCTAGATATTTTTTGACAAAATCTTGCTATATTAACAAAATTTAGATTAAAATATTACAATCTTACAAATTTATAATTTTTTCATAACTTTATTGGTCTAATTTTTAATTTTATGGGTTTTTCACCTAATTTTTAATAATTTTTATTTTAAATTTACCTTCAAAATCTTATGGGACTAGTCACAGGCCTTTGACAAAATTTTAAATAATTTTTAAATTTTACATTCAACTCTTTTTGAAATTATCGGTTTTGTAAAAATAATTTATAATTTATAAGTTTTACTTATTTTTATTTTGTCTCTTCTACAACTATCAATTTTGTAAAGATTTTTTTTAATAATTTTTAAAATTTAAGAGATAATTTATAATTTTTTTTATGAATTTTTATTTTACTCTTTCTAAAATTATAAATCTCGTAAAGAGATTTTTAACAAATTTTATATTATATGTTGTGAAATTAAGAATCTCATATTTTTTAATTATTTTTGATACTTTTAACAAATTTTATTTTGCTTTCATGCCCTTATCGGGACTTGAAGTCCCATAAAGGACCATTATACAAATTCATTTTTTATACTTTTAGCTTTCATGTCCTTGTTAGGACTTGAAGTCCCGTAAAGGATTACTATACAAATTCTAATACATGGCTTGGGAGGAAGAAGATACAATGTCTTCCATCAAAATGCCCAGCATTTCACGTTTTGTAATGAAAAATATATTCTCTAATCCCAGTTGTAGCTAAACTCAGAGAAACAAAAGAAATTATCAATCCCAATTCTACTTTATTGCATTAATTTCTTTGTTCCTCTTCCTCTTCTTTATTGACGAATTGATGGTGAAGTAATGAGTTTTCTGATAAGATTTTGATGGTTTGGGGTCAAAATTTGAGGTGGGTGTGACGGACGTCTTCTTCCATTGTTCATTCCTCTAGTGTAGATTTTGATTTTTCTAGTTTCAACCTATTTTATTTTATTAAGGATGATGACTTACACCAAGCCTTTATTAGTGTTATTTCTAATGATACTTTTGGTTTATGTGGCTGAAATGGATATATCAATAATGATAACATAACATAATATATATATATATATATATATATATATGCAGTATAATTTATAAATTTTGTCGTATTCCCATATTGATATGATCAGTATAGTATTTATTGTGTGTGCTTCATAGGCAAATAGTTACCTATAGTCCATCAAAATATACCTTAGATGAATGAATTTGCAATTTTTCTTTTTTTCTTTAAAAGTTAAAAATTGAGTTCTGAATTTACCAAAAGAGAAAACTAGAGCTCCACTATGTAGCTTTTAATTTTACTGTCATATCCGTTGAAGACCACACAATGGTATGGTTATGTGTGTGTATGAGAGGAACATTATTGTATGTTAGAAAAATACTAATAAATACTGAATTTAAACATTCTCATGCAAGTATTTTATATTGCAAGATTATGAGGAGAAAAAAAGAATAAATTTTATGAAACCGGAGTGTAAAATAAAATAAATATATCTCTAGAGGAGTTAAAAAAAGTTTCATAATATATAAAAAATAAAGTTTAAAGATTTTTTTGCAAAGTAACTTTAACCTTATAAATCGGTTTACTTATCAAATTTTAATTGTTAGATTGTTATCATTATTTTATTATTGTTAATCAATTACTTATATTAAATGATGCATCAATGCACCAATTATTTACAGGTGTATGTTAGATAAACCCATCAATTTAAACTAGTATTGATCTTTTTTTTCAAAAAAGTTGAAATTCATTCATCTATACAAGTCCAAACGCACTTCTATTTTAAATTAGAGAAAATAGATATAAAATTATAACATAATTACAAACTTCTTGTTAAACTAAGAAAGGTACGTGTTAAAATATATAGCTCTAGGTCAATAATAATCGATGACTAAACGGCACCTTGAAAAGAAAAACGAGATAGAGATAGGCCAGAAGAAGTAGAAGATACTAGGTAATTCACAATAATATCATTGATTACCCAAAAATATTCAAAAGAAATACAAACAACTGCAGCTATTAAAGAATCACTGCTCTAATTTTAGGAAAAATGCATAAAACCTCCTTTAAATTTTGATTTTTGACAAATAGGCTTTTTAACTTTTAATTTTGACAATTAGTCTCCATTAACCTAAAAAAAAATCTCAATAGTAAATAGTTAGCTAGTTTTGCTAAAAAATAACTACTTTTTATAAAGTTTAATTTCCAAGTATAGTTTTTAATAAGTAAGTCATAAAAAAATGATAATTGAAAAGTGTGAAGTTAAGAATAGTTTGAATATAAAATGATTAAAAAAATAGAAGTGAGTATTGAAATATTTTTCGAAATTTAAGTCATATACAATTTTTCCCTTAATAATTTTGTGATTCTGTTCTTCTTATACCGTTCTAAAGGTAAAGATAAAAGGAAAAATGGAAAGAAAAAAAGAAAAGAAAAGATATTGGTGTAAATAACATGGAATCTCATTTGGTTTCTGTTTCTCATCAATCTTTGGTTCTTGTGGATAGCTTTCTGAGGTGAATTTGGGATCCATACTAGCCTTTCTTTTTTCTCTTTACCAAATTCCAAACCCCACTAACTTCAAGGGAAAAAATACCTAACTAACCACCCAAATTGTCCAGCAGATAATGGTAAATGGTTTTGAATCGCTTTCGCACATCGAAGGTGGAGCCAACACACTTCTATGCTCAGATTAAAAAACCATATGTCATCATTAAGGTTAATGGCACAGAAGGGAGCTAGTAGCCATATTGTCTATATAGTATAATTGTGGTGGGGTGCCTTCAATGATGGAGCTAGTACCAATGAATCTTCCAAATGGGTCATGGGCTCATTATGGCTTTGTCTCCAAAAGAACAAGTCAATTTCCAAAGTTATGTGCATCTCAGAAAACCAAGCCTGGCAATCAAAGCTACATTTGCAACACATAATTATGATAGCTTAAGGTGAAAACAAGTTTTATATTATTTAAATAAGGAGATAATTATAAGTGTATAAGCATAAAAATATTTTTATTAATATGAGGCCTTTTAGTGATGTCCAAAAATAAATTTATGAGGTATTATATCAATATGAAAATATGTTATATTCTAAATTACCAACAGTAAAAAGACCTCTCATGTTTATGAACTAGCTAGTCTGAAATACTGGGACAAGTCACTTGAATTTGTTGAAATTAACAGGAGTTTCCTCTTGCTTAATCCTTGCTTAATTAACTGCACGTTGAATAATTAAAAATGTCAAAGTGACTATCTTAATGTTGAACATATTTGTTCAATTGTAGGAAGTACCATTTTTCTATTAAAAATGTACCTTGCATCCTCGTTTTTTTTTTCTTTAATAGTGTAAGGGAGACTAACCTATCACATTAAAATAAAGCTAAGTTGGTAGATATCCCGTGATGGATTGGAAAGCAAGCAGGCTTGATCCCCTAATGCACTCCCCCTCTTTCCCTTTCCCTTCTCCCTTCCTCCTCCCCCCTCCCCCTCCCCTTGAGCCCACTATCAAATACCCCTAAGCCTTGAAAATTTTTTGGAAACACTGAGAGTAATACTCTCAAGTAATCAAGAAGTGACATGTGTCACAATAAAATATTAAATAAATAATTTGTAACTGAAATTATGATACATGTCACTTCTTAATTGGTTGAGAGTATTATTCTCAGTGTCTTCAAGAATTTCTCCTAAGCCCCACTTTAGTAATGAGACTTCGACTAACTCTACTGAGGTCAAGTATAAAATAAAAATAAAAATAAAAATAAACACAATACTAAAAACTTAATTAAACAGTAATTGATTTTATTTTTATCATATCACTAGTGTACATTTAATAGTATTAAGTGTTTACATAACAAATTTCACATATAAAAACTATTACGTTAATATTATAATAAAAATAGAACAAAATAATATTTTCATAACTTTATTTTATCTTATTTATAGACAAATAAAATTCCCCTAGTATAGCAAGTACACCAGAACCTATCCTTTAACTAATCCCTTTCCTAAAATCTCCCCACCAAAAATATAGGAAGTGATAATAGGCATTTAAGACGACAACGAACAGAATCTTTACCAATTTAAAGTTAGTAGGCAGTAGCACCTTCATAACAGGTTGGTGTAAGGTCTACCAACCTATACTACTGTTTCCCCACTACAACCAGACAAACCAATCACATTCATAATAATTGCCTTGTTTTCTTCCATTTGTGTCCATGTAAAAGTTGCTTGGCTCTTTTTAATACTATGAATAGGACCCTGCACTTCTATTTTCTGGGAAGTATGCTTGCCAGCCACAGAGGTGGTTGATACTTGATATTAATTCCCTCCTAATATTCACATCCTTTTCTCTTCATTGCAAGCATCTGGATAGGTGCTAGTTGAGTTACCTTTAGATCATCAAGATGGTGAGAAAAATATTGACTAAAATAAATACCGTTCTATTGCTAGGTTCCTATTCCTTACTCCTATGAGACTAGGACACTTACTGAATCCGCCTTGTTTTATAACTTAATCTGCTTGCAGCTTAAATACCATCTGATATGACTTTTTATTTTTTTTGGATAAACAGCTCAATAGGAAATTGCCTTGATATACTCTCCTAACTCCGTTGGACTCCGTTTTCTAATTCCAAGCATATTGTAATTTGAGAATCACTTTTTATGTACCAATGGGAGTCACACCATTTACACTTCTGTTGAGTGACAGATTTTAATGTTTTCACTGTTGGCCCCAGACACATACAAATAAAAATCTGCTACCCTGCATTAGTGTAAAATGATGTGTGTGCAAGTAGTGTGCAAGTAAATGGACTCTTTAGTTTGAAGCAGTATAAAAAATTTACTCAGAAATTTGAAGCATTAAGGGCTGCAATGGTCGGTATACAGGATTGGTTATTTCAGGCAAACTAGATTCCTCTCCGTCTCATCATTTCATGATTTTGACTGTTTCTGGGAGCAGTTGATGTTGCAAATACAAGCCTTCATGTAATACAACTTTGCAGGAGGCGGAGGAGGAGAAATAACGTCTTTTAAAATGTAGAACAAACTTTCCTAGTGCAGCAGTGATATAGAGCCGGTAAATGACTATAGTACTATACAATTGTTGCACTAAGATATCAATGATGATGGCATGGAAGTTGGCAGTAGGTATTGCATGAGAGAAAGTTGAAATCATAGTAAAACACACTTAGCTAGCATCATATATAATGAAGCCTTGGTGATGTGATGCACGATAGAAAATAAGAACTGTTAAGTTTCCAGCATCAGTTTGGTGTCACTATCAATAAGATGCATCACTGACACTAATGAGCTTTACTCACCATAAGAAAGCAAACAGAAGCAACTCAAACTAATTGGAAGGCTAATAATTTCCCCCGTCCTACAATGGACAACATGTGCAAGCAATTACAGATTTCCAGCAGGATATTAAGTCCAAATCAGACCCAAAAACAAAATGAGTGTTCCTTGAACTCATGAACCATATATCCTACTGTACGTCTTTCACTTAGAAATTCCACTTACATCACAATCATTTACGTAGCCATGGCCACAGCCTCCAACTTTAGTTGCCTAAGTACATTTCCCAGGCAAAAAGGTTGACATCACTATAGCCATCATGCCCATTATCCTGTCCCTCCCACTCAAAATAGAATTGATAATTTAATTGACACTCTAATGGTCAATAAGCATTTGAGATCTATTATATATTACCCTGCCAGCTATGTCACCCACCATTTTGACGTTAGTATCCTCCAATCCACTTTTAAGCCAAAAAAGGTTACTAATGTCTGTAGCTATTGCAGCCAACTCAAAACTTGGGAAAGATGGGGGTTCTAAAAATTCAACAAATTCTGGCCCCAACAAAGAGCTTTTGGATTTTTTACCATTTGTAGCAGCACAACAACTATGGCCACACTGGTCAGGAACTGACTGGTCACCATAAATTCCTTCAAGCATGTTTGAAATTTCAATATCTGGTTTCGAGGCTTTTAAAATATGTCCTTCCATTGGAACAGGTATTTGAATGGATGTTGACGGCTGTAAACCATTGGAAAAGTTATATACACTAAAAACATTGACACGTGCTACTGGTCGTAAAAGGGTAGGTGCATGGTTCCTTGACTTTAAGGTTTAATTGACCCTCTGCCTGTGCTTTGTCTTCAAATTTATCATCCATGATCTCCACAGAATTGACATCTCTTCCTTCAGAGGATTTCAAGGAATTAACATCTCCACATGACAGAGTGGTACAGGTTGAAGATTAATTCTCAACCTAGTGTAGTTTGAACAGTGAGTCATTGCCACCTGAGAACGACACTTTGCAACATCATTGAACTGTTCTTCATCATCCCACACAATTTCAATGCGACGGATGCGGAGGAGGGATGTCAGCTTGAAAAGGTGATTGCTGTCAACTCAAAGCAGCTCACGAACCAAGTCATAGTGGCCATTAGCAGCAGCTCAGTCTACGGGGGATGCATACCACCATTGGTCCCCGGTGCTCTCCCAGCAAAGAGGAAAATATGCAGGAGGCATTGGGAAGATTGAAATGCTCAAGCTTTGTGATTTGAGAGACTGACAACTTCAACAAAAACAGATAATACCTCTGAGAAGAACAAACCAAATCATCTGATTCTCACACTGAAAATAATGATAGCAAAGGTGAAAGGGAAACCATTTTGAGATACGTTTCTCTTAGTTGTGGCAAGGAATAGCAGAAGAATATAGTATAGTAACTCTCCAAGTGTAAGATGAAACTCGCTTAAAAGAAGAAGCAGGACCAGTGTGAGGATAGAACTGATGCAACAGAAGAAAGTTTACAAGGAAAATATTGACAAATTGACAATAGACTACCAAGTATGTTGTAAGTATATATAAAGGGAACTTCAAATACCCACATGCGAGAAATGTAGAAAAAAACTAGAGCACCCAAGCCATGTCCTAGAGCCACCACTTTAATAAAAAATTTTTTAAAAAAGTTTAATTCTAAGTCATGGCTTTTAGTTACAACTTACACTCAAAGGATTTAGGGTTACTATGTTCTTCGATCAAGACTTGTTATAAGTTGTGGCCATGAATTAAGACTCATTGTTCAAACTATACCAGCTTGGGAATTAATCTTCAATCTGTACTAAAAAGTGAACTTTACTTCCCATTTATACCAAATTGATACTGAGGATGCTTTTGCTTTGGCCAGGCTAATATCTTCCATTTCTTACATGATTCTAACTTAATCTTATCAAGTTCAACTCCACAACGCCTCAAAGTGGAATTCCAGTCGTTCCTAATGGCATTATCTCTGTTCTTCCTGGTAGAATCCCGGCAATGGCTGCCCATTTTGATAGCAGTCGTTGAAGTCTTCTAATCCATATAAATGTTTGTAATCTGTCATTTTGAGACTTTGCACTGTCATTTTTCAATAAATAACTATCATCAGCATTCAATTTTTTCCGAATCAATAAACATGAAAATAAGAAAAAGAAAATTTTAAATTAAACAAATGAAAAATATAAAATATTTCTTTTGTTAAAAAAAAAAATATAATAAATGTGAAGGTCCAATTCATTTCAATTTTCAAATCCCTTAGGCCCATGTCCCAATTGAAGATCTATTTGGACACAACCCACTCTAACCATTGGCCCGAATTAAACATTATCTTTTGCTAACCCATTACTCATTTAACCCACTAAACTGTACCCAATTAATAACCGAGAATCAATATACACCCATTCCACGCGGGATCCAACCTTACGAGGACCTAAAACTCTCCATCCCCGCTAGTAGTGAGCACATTCACCTCTTCCCTCTTTGGTTCTTGAGCTGAATGCTGAGATCAATATTGTTACGTAATATTGTAGCTTGATTGTATTTGATATTCAATGTCAATTGAAAAGTTAAGTAGAAGGGAGGTTCCTCCAAGACTGATCTATTTCCAAATCAGGGTATGCCATAAGTTTTAGTAAAGGCTTACAAATAATAGATATTAATGAAAGATTACTAACATGAATTGAATTCAAAATCTTTGAGTCGGCACATTTCAATCTTACTAGTTGAGTAAATCCTCGTTGGTTGTTGATGTTATCTCTGATTTCATATTTTCATGACTATTAATTGTTACTAGAGATGATAGTGCTTGGTTACACGATTTCAGAATTCATAATTCAATATCTAATTTGGATACTGATTGTAAGCGGATATGCTTCGATGCTCTCGTTATTGTGGACATTGACGTTGTGAATTAGTTACTGATTTCATTTAAAGATGAAGTGGTTTTGAGTTTAGGTTATTATTATATAATAATAAGGGACTGTGGCAGTGGCACCGGTAAAATGGTAAAGATACTGGCCAGCTGAATTTATCCTCAGCTATTCCCATTCATTTCTTTTGATTCCCTAAATCGCACGTTATAGTAATTCAAGTCTCGTCAAGTTTACCAACCGCTGGCAAAAGTATCATCACTGATAAATTATTTTGTGGTGGTTATAACTGTCACTAAAACATTGTGTTTAGTGGACCGTGCTAATATAGAACAGTAATTTTGATCCCTGTTATTCATACACATTTTTTTTACACATCTTTCCCTTGCGTTATCAAATATAATTGAAATCCTTATCAAGTATTTTGTAAAAATTATCATCTATACCTAGTAACGATTTTTGTTCATAGGTGCCTTTGTTTAGATGATAACTTTTACTGAAGATATAATTCAACTAATATTGAATAATGACCATAATTTACCTACTAGTGACTATTTTGTGAATAATGAACAGTGTGACTATAATGATCATACATAATTCTTAGTAAATAGTGACTATTTTCTTAATATTTCTATAACCTAAACTTTCTCTTAAAATGACCATAATTTACAAGAACATAATGATTAATGATTAATGCTAAATGAAAAACATTTGAAAAGAAACAAAGAGAGAACATAGTGACAGTGAGAATGAGATCAAATGATCACAAAAACAAAACAGTCAAGAACCTGAGACTATCAGCGCAACAATCTTACCTTTGAGTCAAGTTTCATCCTCTTGATTTAATGACAACAAAAATCAGAAAACCACCCTAGTGTGCTGTAAATTCTTATGTGTAATACATTTTCTTTTGCTAATATTAATTTAGTCAAACAAACAAACGCGATCAAATATGGCATATAATGATAGGTTGTCCATAATGACAAGGACAAAATCAGTGGCACTATACAAGAGTGGGCTAGTGGTGAAGGTTTGAATAGTTTGGAGGAGATAGATTCAAACCAGTGATAATTAAACATATAAAGTTTGGTTTCTGAGTACAACGATTAAAAGGCAAATAAAATCCAATACAATGTCACTGAACAGAAGGTAAGCTGGTGTACCATCTATATTACAAAGACGAACGTAAACAATCGCACACGAGGAAATTAAGATGGCAATCGATAGCAATTTGGATTCTCTCCAGCTCTCCTGCCTCTCCAGCAGAAAAGATAAAGGGGAAGATAGAGATGATGGAGAATTAATAAGGAGAGAGATAGAGGCTGGAGGGAAGCTGGAGAGAGAGCTGCAGGAGAGGATCTGAATCCCATCGATAGTTGGCAGCTTCTTTGTTTATTTATTTCCCTTCATTTGGTGGGTGGCTTTTGAACGAGCAAACCACCCTACCAAAAATATTCCGAGGATAGGAACGTACGCTGTGGTGATTGAACCAGCTGATCTGACAGTCAGAATGATGACCCAAACGAGAAGTGTAGTACTCTGTATCCAAGTGAATTGTGCACCAACAAGAACCATTGTAAAAACAGCCCAAACAAACACTAGGAAACTGAACAACCCGAGCAAGGAGAACCCTATGGACAGGGTCCCATGTTCTTTGAGCAGTGGATGGCTATAGTTTGTTGAGAGCAGACAAAAAAGAAATGACATGGTAGCTACAAAAGATGAAACACTTTTCATGGTTTCCTTACGCTTGTGCTGATTGAAGTGAGTGAAGGTATCATCAAGCTTATCCATGTGGCCTCTTGGCATGGTTTCCTTATGCTTTTGTGGATTACAATGACTGAAGTTGTCATGCAGGTGTGAAGATATTTTGCCATAATCCATAAAATCAATGTCAATAACCAAACGTGATTCAGTATCCACTGAGAACCTGTTTCCTGTGGTGTTCATTTGCTTGACTTGCTTCCCAAAAGTTATGATCTTTCCAATGTCTGAAAAATAGCTCTGTGGGAGGGCTCCCAAAACACACGGGGTTCCAATCTGTACGGTGGAAAGTTAGATGGAGGAAGATCCAGAAGGATAGTAAAAGTAAAAGTTTCACAAAGTAAGAGTCAAGGACTACCATTTGGTCATTTGTTCCGTGAAAGCCCAATGATCTGCAATGCAAGCAGATCTGCAGCATAAACAGACATATGAATGTTAGAACAACATTTCAATTCCATATATATGTAAATCAATCACTATAGGGAACATACAAAGATACTTACATTATTTGGTGATAAGAACGGCTCCCTCAATAACTCTAAGGATTTGCGGGTTCTTTGCTTTGGGAAAAAGGCCTGTATCTAAGAACAGAAAAAAATTCATTTGGCCTATTTCTGATTAGCAAGGAAAAAGAAGATGGCCAACGAGTAAATTGAATCGAAGAAAAAAGATATTTGAACGATGGATTTCGCATACCCACCTCTCCTGGGCCAGAGTTACCTTTCTCCTTATTAGTTAGAAGTTAGAACACAATGTATAATGCTAAATGAAAAACATTTGAAAAGAAAGAGAGACAACAGAATGACAGTGAGAATGAGATCAGATGATCACAAAAATAGGACAGTCTAGAACCTGAGACTACCAGCACAACAATCTTACCTTTGAGTTGAGACTCATCCTCTTGATTAAATGATAACAAAATCAGAAAACAAAATAACAACAGAAAGAATAATAATTCAAAAAGCAACAACTTTACCAACTTACCCAGTTCTTAAAATAATCAGCATTTAACAAGGGTAATGACTTAAACATATTAATTTCCTGTTGTAGATAATCCAAAAACAAACATACCTTCAGTTTTTCCATCATTCCTCGGATACACAAGAATAATAGATAAACATTTCCTCTATATTATCCTACTCTCTCTGTTCAGTAGTTAGCTAGATTATGCTATCCTTTGTTGTTGTATTTTCATACATTCAAATTTCATAGCAGGCTTAGCAGCCTTCTCGAGGCTTCTTTATAAATTCCGATCAATGGAATAAAAAAATTCACGTCTTAGTTTCATAAATCTCTAGAAATAAGAAGGGTAATACTCATACTTTATACCTTCTGCTGAATCCTTAAACTTTGCATAAGGTACTAAAAAAGTATGTCCGTGAATCATATCTGGTAGCCAACTATTTCTAACCAAAACATAAAAAAAAAAAAAAAAACTAAACTTCAGAAATTAGGGACTAAAAATATCAGGATTTCCGGACAAAATAAAGAACAGGAGCAAAGATCAAAGAAGATCAGTCCAAATGATAACAATAATTCCTAAGACAAAAACAGAAAAAAATAATAAGAAGAAGAAATTAAACGTCAATGGTTGCCACCCCGAGCTAACAACAATTACAATGGATGAAGGAAGGATAACGTAACGTACCGATTCGATCTGGCTTTTGTAGATCACATCATCCTCAAGAAATATAGGAGACAAATTAAACATATCGTCCTCGATAGTAGACTCTTCAATCATCTTTATCTTGCTCTCGAACAGCTTTTCCTGAGAGTATGTGAACTCGGGATTATCAAGTTCATCCAACAAGTAGGAAATGATTTCCTTGATGCTTGGAATAAGATATTTAATATGACGTTTTTTCCCCTCCATAATATTCGAAAGTGCCCATTCATTCTCTTTCTTTACTCGGTTTCCAATATTCCATTCTCCATAGAGTTGCTCCGGATCTTCAAATATTGACGACGCTGGTATCTCATGCATTCTGCTAGGCTGATTCATTACAGATAGAAACCACCTTCCAAGCGGGCAACCGATGATATGTGAAGTTGAGAAATGGACACAGGAACCACTCGAACAGCAAGGGATGTTTCAAAGTGAGTACAACAAAAGCACAATGTTAGTTCTAGTATTACCAGATGAATAGAAATGTGAAACCAATTGCAGATGACTTCAAAGTAAGACGCGTTGGCGTGCTTCACGGAAAGATAAAGGTATGTAAGCTGCAAGAGAAAGCTTAGTAGTTTATTAATTTCAGAAATCAAAAACCTTCGATTAAAAAAAACACAGGACAAAAGCATCTTTGAATTCTGGACACGGAAACGTGTCTGAGCTTTGAATTCATCGTCTCCTTTATCTCTACTCTCTAGGGGGGATCAAGGTACATAAGCTGAAAGTGAAGGCTGGGTAGTTATTTTATTGATAATTGATACAAGCTACCCTACCTCCATTGAAAAAGTTAATTTCAAAAGCCTTTGATTAAAAGAAAAAACGTAGGCATGGGGTAAGACGAAAGCATCTTTGAATACTGGACACGGAAACGCGTCTGAGCTTTGAATTCATCCTCTTCCTTTGTCTCTTTGGTTAGCATGCATATCGGGAACAGTGGATTGAGTTTCATCAGATTATAGTGTCTTGCCTTGGGGAGGACTGAGGAGAAACGCCTGTGCTTTTCACCATGCAGCGATCACCCTCTGGGAACTCTGAAGTAACTAATTTTGGGGAAGAAACAGAAAATCAACTCGAAGTCAATCAGCTAAAGATCGACATGGAGGGACTGCACGAGCATATAGAGAAGTTGCAGTTTCATGAGTATCAAGGCAAGAACCTCAATGAAGACAAGGTTAGCAAGAATTTAATAAACAAAGTAACTAGTCCTATTCCTATTGATTGTTCGCTTTGCTATAATCATGATCATATATTATCATTATTATAGTTTATCTCCTGTCTTGCTGATCTTGATGTTCCCTACAATTCAATGGCCAAACAGTTCATGTCATTCTTGGAATTTTAAATAAACACCAACATCTGGCCTAATTCTCGGACAGAAACATAGTTAGCTCCATCAGATCGGAGTGACATAATTTGTCTGTTACACATTTTGCTACTAATTCTCGAAGCAAAGCAAATCATCTTCATTTAAAATTTCATTTTCTTCTTTGAACTGCATGTGCATAATGGAAATTCAGTTACATAACCATAATTCTCTTTAATAAATTATTTGTTCAGTGTTTTCATCGTTCATAATTGTCATCCTTATGTCGTTTTTCTTTAATATTTATGCTATCATAATAATAATAATTATTATTATTCATCTCGTTGTTTTTCATTTGTGCTCTCTTTGCTTTCAGTGGAAACTTTCCATTGCCTTTAATTAAGATAATTATCCAACTGAAACAAGTATTGTTAATTTCCATTACTGTGCAAAATCATAAACATGACTACATATGATTTTTAACACACAAATTAAAGCTTCATCTATTTGAAATTGATTTAGTGCTAACAACAACTCTTTCCTTACTTAAGTCATTAAAATAAATAAATTTTTTTTATATAATATAATATTATTTATTATGTTAAACACTGATAAATTTTTGTAATATAATTCAACACTTAAAAAATGAAAATATTTGTAAACATTAGAAATTGAGTATTTAATTTTAGACAAGTTCTATCAAACACACCTTATAGTTGTGCTACCTTAAGTCGAATATAGTTATTTATATAATTGTACAAATGGGTGAGACTATTGTCACTCTCAATTGCTTATTAGCTCTCTTCTCTAACTATTTTGAATTGAATCCTTTCTTTTTCATTAACAACATTAGTGTGTCATGTTACGAGAAAGAAAAATACAAACTATACCCTTGCATATTAAAAGGTGAGCCCAACTCTACTAAAATTTGTGTTTTTCTCTTACATAATACAAGGATGTCATGTTCAAAAGAAGATTCAAATCCAACTATATTTTCTAATTGCAATCACTTTTTTCTGTTGCTGCTATCATAATTATTATAGTTTTTTGTTGTTCTAAAATGCAAGGAATCCTCTCTAAGTATGAGTCAAGTTTAAAAAGTTCCATATGTTTTCAAACTCATCAACACGACTTCCTAAACTAATAAAACTTAGTATAATTATCCTTTTATTAACATTTTTATTTAAATCACTAATGAAAAAGTAGTTACGTGATTAACAACTTTTTTTTTACTAATATTATCTTAAATCATTAATATTTATTCCTCAAATCATCTTTAAACTTCTTTTTTCTGGACAGTCATTAACCACACATTACCGCTTTAAGCGGTTCCTGAAAATCTCGAAGGAGAACTTAATACCATCATTTCGATAAATGAATTTTTATATAACTAGTTGATTGTGTAAATGAACACAAGTAAAAAGAGAAAGATGTTGATTTGGGGGGTATAATTGGGGAAAATATGTTTCAGAGAAGAATGAAAAATGATTTTGGGTGAGATTAATGAAAAAACTAACACGTACAGTGATGTGACTACTTTTCTATTAGTGATTTGAATAGAAGATTAACATGATGATTATTATACATTGTTTTATTGATTTAGGGAGTTGTGTTGATGAGTTTGAAAACATATATATGAGGTAAACTTGACTCATAGTTAGAGGGTGTTACTTGCATTTTAGCCTCTCTATTTTTTCCCCATATCATTGTCTCTGAGTTGTGCTCCCTTTTCTTGCTATAAGTTTAATGGAAACTTGAATTGCCTTTAATTAAGATAATAATCCTACTGAAACAAGTATTGTTTTAATTACTGTGCAAAATCATAAAATGACTCCGTATGATTTTAACATAAAAACTTTGTCTATTTGAAAATTATATTCGGTGATATAAATTAAAAACTGAGTATTTAATTTTACATAAGTTTTATCAAACACACCTTAGTAGTGGTGCTTCCTTAAGTCAAATAGAGTTATTTATGTATTTGTGTTAAAGGGTGAGACTAGGCACTCCTAATTGCTTATTCACAGTTTTCACTAACTATTTTGGATTTGGATCATTTCATTTGTTTAACAACCTGAGAGTGATATGTTATGAGAAAAAGAGACAAAAATACTTTTGTGCCATGGACCCTTGCATAAGTAATGCCCATGTATAGGATAGTTTGTATCTTTATCTCTCATAATACAACGATGTTCTTAAAAAAAAGATTGAAATGATCCAAATCCATCTATTTTTAATTGCAATTTCCTAAATTATCATCTACAAGATTCAAACCTTATTTGATCAGTCTATTCACACTTAACTGGGGACACCAATTGAGAACAATTTATGATATTGCAACTAAAATGTAATTGGGGATCGAGAAGTATAAATAGATAATTAGAAGCGCTAATAGCACTATCTTATGAAAAATTCAAATTCTATACATTACTCTCTAATTTACATCCTATACCTAATGTTTATTTCTAAATCCGAAACGTATAATTTATATATTACGAATTTTTTTTTGTTATTTAATAAGTGGCAATGCTGTTAGGAAAGAGAATTGAGCTTGCTAATCTCATTCATTAGTCAGATCATGTCTTTTTCTGAAACATTTTTGTAGCTTGAGTTGAGTCATCTTATCTCCGGGTATGAGATGTCTTAGTTCGTGCATCCTATAACATCTCTAGTTTCTTGACTTTGACTACAAGCAGTGACGGATCTAAGTGTAATATTTTTTTTAGTTATATGTA
The DNA here is from genome assembly GCA_023212625.1 of Styphnolobium japonicum. Taxonomy (NCBI): domain Eukaryota; kingdom Viridiplantae; phylum Streptophyta; class Magnoliopsida; order Fabales; family Fabaceae; genus Styphnolobium; species Styphnolobium japonicum. Next base: position 22,264,900 of record JALBWW010000014.1, read on the forward strand.
ATTTAATTATTTTTATCCTATGCTTCATATATATATTTGCTGCCGTTATTAACTAAATTGAAAGATTGATTCGGTATTTAAGTCATTAATTTGTTTTTTAAAATTCCAATTTATAAGCATTTAAGAGATGAATGATTGAATAATTATTTAATTATATATAGAGAGAGATAAATATTTGATAGCAATCATAATGAAAAAAAATTATTGGGTGATTTCAAAATATGAAATCACTTAGAAAACAATTGTAAATTTATCTTTATTCTGTATTTAGTTTTAATTCATTATCAAATGTAATAATCTTTTACATTATCATCTAATCATGTGTTGTCAAATCATTAAAAGAATTTGACTATAACAACAACTAAATTAGATATCAAAATCTTTTAATGATGTAATAAACTAACAATATATAATTTGATAATAGTATAAAATTATATTACATATAAATCAAAATTCCTTCACAACCAAAAATTCCTGGAAGTGTCACTGACTACAAGTCATAAGTCTTCTCATCTTTTCGCATGAGATAGTTTATCTCATACTTCTTAGAATATCTCAGAGATTTGTTGACTCTGATGAATCTTGAGTTGTCTCATCTTCCATTGAGATTTTTTATGCAATGCTTCTATGCAGTGTTTTTAAAACCGGTCTAACTGGATCGGTTTAACCGGTTGGATCATGGACCGGAAGCTCTACCGATTCTGGTTCAACTAAAGAACCGCCCGAGCGGTTAAACCACAAAAAATAATAAAAAGACCGGTTGAACTGGTTAAACCGGTAAAAATCAGAAATAAAAAACCGGTTGGACCGTTCATCAACTTTTAAATTAAATTTTTATTAAAAAAGAAAGAAGAAAATAGTTCTTTAAAAAAAAAACTTAGTTAAGTCACAAAATAAAAGGCAACACAACAAAACGGTTTATGATTTTTGTGATCAGTTATATATATATATATATATATATATATATATTTTATAGTATATTGGTTCAACCACCGGTTCAACCAATCAAACCGATCAAACCTTGACCACTCTCCTCTCTGGTTATCCGATTCAACCGATTTTTAAAACATTGCTTCTATCCTTCCAGCTTTCAAAGTTCATTTGTGTCTTCTCATATTGGGATGTGACATGGGTTACTTGAAGATTTAATTTGTAACTTAAAGCTTTTCAAAATACTTCTTCTGTAAAAATGTAGACTTCTTTTTTTGATAAATCTGTAAACCAATTTTTCAACTTTCATCAAGTGTAAACAAATGTATCAAAATAATGTTTGGTATCATTATGGCTAAAATCACCTTTCTCTAACACACCTATCCTTATAATTAAGAGAACCATGGAATGTTGGGACAGATATATTATTCAGAACAATATCAGCCCTATCAGATACGTAACTCAACCCAAAACACAACATCTTTCTGACTCCCCATGTTCACAGCTGCCCTTAAGGACTTCGTGACATCAGCACTTGCCAGAGCCTTAACAATCTCCTCCTGGGTTTCATGCATGACTCCCAAGCCAGACTCAAAGATAGAACTAGTAACTGAACCAATCCCTTTGTACTTGTTCTTAATTTGGGGGAAATTTAAAATTGAGCATAATTCAAACTCAGGTGAATAGCCAAGGTTATGGGAGCTCAATGGAGCGAAGTTCGACCATCACTTTTTAGTACCTTTGAAAAGCGTTCAGTTTTGCTTTGACTTGCTTCTATATTTAAGTACCTTTGAAAAAACAAATAGTTAGAAGAATACTAGTTAGTTAATTCAAAATAGAAGAAATTTTTTAGGGTTTGGAGCTAACATTTTTGAGTTTTGCCAACAGCTGGTTGGACAATCAGATGAACTGCCTTCTTGCGATGATACAGAGCTAAATAATGATAGTGTGCTCGAAAAGATTCTTGTAAGTAACTCTTATCTCTTTGTAACGAAAAACTAATGCCAAAGGCAACTGTGCCAGATCTAAAGAACAGCTATGTAATTTCACTACGCAGCGGAAACAGTTGCAATATGCGCTGAGCAAACCCAAGCAAATGAAAAGTGAAGGCATGAATGGGGTGAGTCATCTTCCTCTTTAATTACCACTAGTCATCTTATACTTCTTCGTGAATCCTAAGAGATGGGGAGATCAATATAATTGTTTGGAATTTCAAATCTTCCAAATTAAATGCCACTACCTGAAACTGTATTTCAAAGATAAGATTATTGCCTTATGAGCTTCTTTTTTTTTTTTTTTTGTCTATAGAAGCCCTATTGGACTTAAGGAGGAATGAGAAATGGGGATGTGAGTGATGAATTCTCACTACATAACCCCAGCCCCTGGTAAAGACTAGTAGAAATATCATGTGAGCTATGACTTGGTCATGGGTTACGCCTAACCCACCCTAGTCCTTACCAAAGTAGGAATCTCCTGCATTGAGCCAGCTCCACCCTAATCCGGAAACTATATTGATTGGATTTCTTGCTATTTGTCAGGCAAACAACGGAAATCTTCTTCCTGTTTCCACCCAGGATCTGGCAAACACCCTTCGAGGAAAAGCTTTGAGCTGGAAAGTATTCCTAGGTTTCTTGTGTTGGAGTGTGATTAACATTCCTCCCGAACATCATGGCACTTTGTTGTTATTGTGTGGTAGCTTCCTAGGTTATCAGGTAAAAAACTTGAGCACACCATTTGATTTCCAAAACGGAATCTCCAGTAACGCTCCACTGTCACAGCTGAGCTTCGGGGAAGCATTTTCTAGGTTCCTTCCAGAGATGGCACATATCACAAAGTTTATGCTGTGCTATTTTATAACTTTAATGCTGGTTTGGCCACTGCAACTTGGAGTGCAGATTTTTATTATGTTACTGTTGATTTCTGCACCACTCTATTATTTTCCTGAACTGGCACGCAAGGCGTCTGGGATTGATGTGGCCTGCGGCTCATTCAAGGTGCCTGTCATCTGGTTTGCATCCTTAGGGGCTCTTGGCCTTTCCCTGATTTGTGGTTTACTGACATTGCTGATGGTTTACTTTAGCTGGCGACACATATATGAAAGGAGACCAAGGATTAACGAACTCAAGGTTTCTTTGAATGACTTGTCAGAGATATTGGGTGGATGAACATATTCAGCTTTCTATTTGGTAATTAGAAACTGGATTTCTCATGTAAAAACTTATACTCTTATTTGCTTGCTTTCTTTTCTTTTATATTTTTTGGGTACTTCGATGTTTGATGTGGAATGGTTTACAGGCAGTTTTTCTATCGCTATTTTTACTTTCTATTAAGAAATTGAAGCAAGTTTCTTTCCTTAATTTTTATACCTTGCTTTAGTAAAGATAAATAAGAAATTCAGGTCAGTAAACTCCTAAATTAAAACTTAAGTCATGCAGTTGTCATAAGTAAAAAGTCAATCAGGTAAGCCAACCCCCCATTAGCTAATAGCGTGAGTGTTTAAATAACAAGTTTCATATATAAAAACTAATATAAATAGAACAAAATAATCTTTTCATAACTTCATTTTATCTTATTTATAGATAAATAAAATTTCCCCAAGTATAGCAAGTACACCTTAACTCTATCCTCTACCTAATCCCTTTCTAAAATCTCCCCACCATAATATAGGAAGTGATACAAGCATTTAAGACGACAACGAACAGAATCTTTACCAATTTAAAGTTAGTAGCACCTTCATCCGAGTAAGTAACAGTTAGGTGCAAGGTCAACCTATAATACTATTGTTTGCCCACTAGTCTACAACCAGACAAATCGACCACGGTCATAATTGCCTTGTTTTCTTCCATTTGTGTCCACGTAAAAGTTGGCTCTCTTTAATACTAGGAATAGGGCCCTGCACTTCCATTTTCTAGGAAGTATGCTTGCCAGCCAGAGACAACGGAGGGCTGGAACCTCCAACTCAAGGGTGGTGGTTGATACTTGATACTAATTCCCTCCCAATATTCCACATCCTTTTCTCTTCATTGCAAGCATCTGGATAGGTGCCAGTTGAGTTACCTGTAGACAATTAAGATGGTGAGAAAAGTATTGACTAAATAAATACAGTTATATTACTAGGTTCCTGTGATAGAGTGGAAGGAGAGTTGAAGGACAATATAAGAGGAGATATATTTTTTATGTCTTACTCAAACTCCAAAATATATATGATACTTATACTTAAGAACTCTAAGAAAGTTTAAGAGTCATATTACATATGTTATAACTCTCACTTATTAGTAGAATAATTTCTCATAATTTTCATAACTCTTATGAAATAATTCACCCTAATTGCAATATAACTCTTATAACATAATTCTTCATAATGACACATAACTCATACAATAATTCTTCATAAAACTCACCCTAGCCACATCAAAGGTCACATAACCATAAAAAAACTCCATTAACTTCAAGTTATTATTTTTTTATTTCAACATCCTGTTACTTACTGCTATTAGACCAGGGCACTTGCTGAATCCGCCTAGTTTTATAACTTAATCTGCTTGCAGCTTAAATACCATCTGATATGGCTCTTTTTTTTGGGTGGATAAACAGTTTAATAGGAAATTGCCTTGTGTTGAGGTGCAAACAAGTTCCATATTGCTTAAACAAGGGGAGGATCATGAGTTTATAAGCATGAAAAATGTTGGTATGAGACCTTTCGGGTGATGTCCAAAATGCAAATTTATGAGAGTTTGTCGATATAGTGGACAATATTATACCAATGTAGAAATATGTATAATTCCTGACACCTTGATATACCCCGTGTTAGTGTAAATGATGTGCGTGCAAGTAAATGGAATCTTTTAGTTTGAAGCAGTATAAAAAATTTACTCAAAACTTTCAAGCATTAAGGGCTGCAGAGGACGGTATACGGGATCGATTATTTCATGCAAATTAGATTCCTCTGTCTCAACATTTCATGAATTTGACTGTTTCTGGGAGCAGTGGATGCTGCAAATGGCTTCTAAATAAAAGGATACAGGTAATACAACCTGTAGTTACAAACACTGGCCTTCAATATGTAATTCAACTTTGCAGGAGGTGGAGGAGAAATTTCACATATTTTGAAATGTGAACAAACTGCAGTGATGTAGAGTCGGTAAATGATTAAACAATTGTTGCACTAAGATATAAATGATGATGGTATGGAAGTTGGCTGTAGGTATTAGCACAACCAAATACTCTGCACCAACACCAACCTCAAGCTCACCAACCTCCTCCATATGAAGGGCCATTTTTGTTGACTATTCCATCCAAGTTATTTGAATTTTCTTAACTTATTGTTCATTTACAGGTTGTATCCAGTTAAGGTTAGCTCATAGAAATGCTATAAATAGAGCCAAGAACCTCATGTATTACACATCTTGAGTTATATGAAATTTTGAGTGTTTGAGTTAGAGAGCTTTTTCTCTCTTGTTTTCTGAGCCATTTTGGCATCATAGCAAGGTTCCTAGATCCCCAGTGTTGAGTTTGAGAGAAGAGAGTGCAAAATTTGAGAGAGTTGAGAGAGTTTGTGGTTGCACCACAACTTAACCCCCTCGAAACTCCCATTTAGAGCCATTTTTTTGCAAAACTAACACTGCCATTGAACTCAGGAGGCCGAAAAACCTTAGACTGAAGGTTTTCATCGCCGTCGGAGCCCCCACGTGCCGCTATTCTCCTCGCCGGAAAGTCGCCGGAAATCAATGTAGTCGCCGAAAAAGTCGCCGGAGATCCAGTGCAGTCGCCGGAAAACCAGAGGTAGAAGACGAGCCACGTCATCCTGACCTGCCCAGTCATCAACACGTCATCCACTCAGATTTGGCCACGTGTCATACTGTGCCACGTCAGTAGTCCAATAAGCAGGAAGTTTTTGAAATTTCAAATTAGCCCCTGAAGTTTCAGAAATTGGTATTTTGCCCCTAAAACTTTCCAAATTTCAAATTAGACCCTGAAGTTTTGGAAATTGGTATTTGCCCCTGAACTCTTGAAAATTATACTTTGACCCCTGATCTTTTTGATATTCTTATTTTCACCTCACAATTACAAATTGCTACAGATTTTTTAAAAAAAGTGCCAGACTCATTAGAAAATTCTTAGTATGCTCTGTGGTTGCAGTATCATCTGATCTTCCACATCAGAAAAGAATTATTCTTATTACTAGGCAAAAATTGTAGTAGTGTGAAAAGTGCATGTCTAGGAAAATTCTGGCTAGGAAAGACTTGGTTTTTAAGTGTGTCAATTGGTGACCCACCTCTCTTTCCTGGGAATTTACCTGGTGTGCTGTTTACAAAACTACAGTCACTGTTCTAGTTGGTCGGTACTTAATTGTTTTCAACCCACAAAATGCCTCCAAGAAGACAACATTTGTATGAAATTGAAATGGAAGAATTGAGGAGACAAATCCAACAGTTACAAGAAACTGTAAATGCACAGCAAACCCTTTTGGAAACCCGTCACATACGATCAGACAATGACGACTCCAGCAGTGATTCATCATCGTTTAGAAGCCATTGTCCATAAAGACAACAGTTTCGAAACGATGACATCAGGGTAGAGATTCCAGATTTCGAAAGAAAGCTCCAACCAGATGAGTTTGTTGATTGGTTTCAAACTATTGAGCGAATATTTGAGTATAAGGAGATACCAAAAGAAAAGAAGGTGAAGATTATTGCTGTAAAGCTAAAGAAGCACGCTTCCATATGGTGGGAAAATCTTAAAAAGAAGTGTGATCGTGAAGGGAAAAGCAAGATCAAGACATGGGAGAAAATGCGTCGAGAACTAACTCGGAAGTTCTTACCTTCTCACTATTATCAAGATAATTTTATTCAACTGCAGAATCTTCGACAAAAGAACTTATCTGTAGAAGAATACACTAGAGAATTTGAGAAGTTGATGATGAAGTGCGATATCCACGAAAGGGAGGAGCAATCAATAGCTCGTTACCTTGGAGGATTAAACACCGATATTGCTCATCCAGTTCAGCTCCAACAATACTGGTCTTTAGATGATGTTATCTGTCTAGCCATCCGAGTGGAGAAACAATTACCCAAAAGGTCTTCTTACAGAACTTTTTCCTCCACTGAAAATACTCCCTATACCCGCAAAACACCAACAGATCAACCCAGTACTTCAAACAAACCTCCTTCTAAGACCACCACAGAGAATAAACCTAGAGTCACCAAGTGTTTCAAATGTCAAGGTTTTGGGCATATAGCTTCAAACTGTCCAACTCGGAGAACAATCACCATCATCAAAGGAGAAGCTTATGAAGCAACGGAAGAAGAAGAAGCTCGAGAAGAGCCTGAAAGAGAAGAGGAGTTAGAGCCAATGTATGATGAAGAACTCACTGTTGCTGATCATGGTGAGTCATTAGTGATCAGACGAAGCCTACATACCATGACAACAAAGGAAGAACCTTGGTTAAGGCACAATATTTTTCACACTCGTTGCACTTCTGTTGGAAAAGTTTGTGATGTCATTATTGACAGTGGAAGTTGTGAAAATGTAGTTTCTAACTACATGGTGGAGAAGTTAAAGCTACCAACTCAGATACATCCACATCCTTACAAATTGCATTGGCTCAGCAAAGGAAGTGAAGTGAAAGTTGACAAGCGTTGCCTTGTGACATTTTCCATTGGTCAGAAATATCAGGATCAGGTTTGGTGTGATATTGTACCTATGGATGCTTGTCATCTCCTCCTTGGAAGGCCCTGGCAATATGATCGTCATGCATTATATGACGGTTATACCAACACCTACTCCTTTGTCAAAGATGGAGTAAAAGTCAAGCTAACTCCTTTATCACCGAGTGAGCTTGATAAAGGCAAGAAAGAAACAAAGCCATTGGTGTCCTTAATCACGAAAGAACAACTTAAAGAAGTTGCAAAGGAAGTTCCGACCATGAGTTTTATTCTACTGTTTGAGTCAAATGTGGATACTATCATTCCAGTAGAAATTAAAGAGCTACTTGCAGAATTTCCAGATGTCATACCAGAAGAAGTTCCATATGGACCACCACCAATGCGAGACATCCAGCATGCCATTGACTTCATTCTTGGAGCAGTCATTCCAAACAGACCAGCCTATAGAATGAGTCCCCAGGAGCATGCTGAAATCCAGCGCCAAGTTGAAGGATTATTAAAGAAAGGATTGATCCAGGAGAGCGTTAGTCCCTGTGCTGTTCCTGCCATCCTAGTACCTAAGAAAGACGGAAGCTGGAGAATGTGTGTTGATAGTAGAGCTGTCAACAAGATTACCATCAAGTATCGATTTTCGATTCCCAGACTTGATGATTTGATAGATCAGTTGCATGGTACCACTATATTCTCAAAGATTGATCTTCGTAGCGGTTACCATCAGATCAGGCTGAGACCAGGAGATGAATGGAAGACAGCTTTCAAAACCAGAGATGGTCTTTATGAATGGATTGTGATGCCCTTTGGGCTATCCAATGCTCCTAGCACTTTTATGCGCTTGATGAATCAAGTACTTCGTCCATTCATTGGGAGCTTTGTAGTTGTTTATTTTGATGATATTTTGATCTACAGCCAGAGTAAAGAAGAACATCTAGAGCACCTTCGTCAAGTGCTCCAGACTCTCCGTGAGCAAAAACTTTATGCCAATCTGAAGAAATGCTCATTTTTAACCAATGAAGTTGCTTTTCTTGGTTACATCATCACAGCTGAAGGCATACGAGTTGATCCAGGAAAGATTGAAGCAATCAATAGCTGGCCAACACCAAATTCAATCCATGATGTGAGAAGTTTCCATGGATTAGCATCCTTTTACAGAAGGTTCATCAAGAACTTTAGCTCAATTGCTGCCCCACTCACAGATTGTATAAAAGGAGATAAGTTTCAATGGACCGAGCCAGCACAGAGAAGTTTTGATAAACTGAAGAAACATTTGACTGAAGCACCAGTGTTAGCCCTTCCAAATTTTGACCAAGTGTTCGAAGTCAGCTGTGACGCTTCCAACACTGGAATTGGTGCTGTTCTAAGTCAAGAAGGTCATCCTATAGCCTTTTTCAGTGAAAAGCTCAACAATGCTAAGTTCCGATATTCTACATATGACAAGGAGTTCTATGCAATTGTTCGTGCTTTGCAACATTGGAGCCATTACTTGCTGAATAAGGAATTCATTCTTTATTCTGATCATGAAGCCTTAAAGCATTTGAACTCTCAACAGAAGATTAGTCGTAGACATGCTGCTTGGAGTGAGTTCCTACAGCCTTACCCATTTTTGATTAAGCATAAGGCCGGAGTTCAAAATACAGTTGCAGATGCCCTCAGTAGGCGTCATACTCTACTTTCCACACTACAAGTGAAAGTAGTTGGATTTGAGACTATCAAGGAATTATACCCAGATGATCCAGATTTTCAAAAGTTCTGGAATGCTACTAAGTTACAATCCTCACAAGATTACTACAGGCATGAAGGATTTTTGTTCAAAGGAAAGATCTTATGTATTCCTCAATGCTCACTGCGAGAAGCTATCATTTGGGAAGCACATGCTGGAGGATTAGCAGGACATTTCGGACGAGATAAAACAGTGGCCTTAGTAAAGGAGAATTTTTATTGGCCAAGACTTGAAAGAGATGTCAATAGGCATATTCAAAGATGCAGAATCTGTCACTTGGCTAAAACCAAAGGCCAAAATACTGGGTTATATATGCCACTTCCAGTTCCATAATCACCTTGGGAAGATGTTAGCATGGATTTTGTCCTTGGATTACCTAGGACTCAACGTCAGAAAGATTCCATTATGGTGGTCGTAGATAGATTTTCAAAGATGGCCCATTTCATTCCCTGTCAGAAGACCAATGATGCTGTTCAAGTTGCTGACTTGTACTTCAAAGAAATTGTGCGTCTTCATGGAATTCCTAAAACCATCACTTCCGATCGAGATGTGAAGTTCTTAAGCCACTTTTGGAGAACCTTATGGAAGAAGATGGGTACCAAACTTCTGTTCAGTAGTGCTAGTCATCCACAAACTGATGGACAGACAGAAGCAGTCAACCGACTTTTGGGAAATCTACTTCGAAGTTTTGTTGGTAAAAATTTAAAACAGTGGGATCTTATTCTAGCCCAGGTTGAATTCGCTTACAACAATTCAACTAATCAAGCCACTGGGAAATGTCCATTTGAAGTAGTCTATGGCATTCGTCCACACAGTCCACTGGATTTAACCCCTTCATCTGATAAGCAACAATATAGTTCAGATGCAGATAGCCGAGCAAAGGAAATCAAAAAGTTGCATGAACAGGTTCGAGAGCAGATCAGGAAACAGAATTCAAGGTATAAAGCTCAACGTGATAAGCACCGCAAGCAACAAATTTTTAAAGTTGGAGATTTGGTATGGATACATCTGTGTAAGGAAAGATTCCAAAAACAGTCAAATGCCAAATTGTCTCCAAGAGCTGATGGACCTTTCAAAGTCATACAGAAGATCAACGACAATGCTTACAAGGTAGAACTACCAGGAGCATATGGTATCTCTGCAACTTTCAATGTCGCTGATCTTTCACCATAATTGGATGATGAGGTCGAATTAAACTTGAGGGCGAGTTCTGTCCAACCCGGGGAGAATAGCACAGCCAAATACTCTGCACCAACACCAACCTCAAGCTCACCAATCTCCTCCATGTCAACACCAACCTCAAGCTCACCAACCTCTTCCATGTGAAGGGCCATTTTTGTTGACTATTCCATCCAAGTTATTTGAATTTTCTTAACTTATTGTTCATTTACAGGTTGTATCCAGTTAAGGTTAGCTCATAGAAATGCTATAAATAGAGCCAAGAACCTCATGTATTACACATCTTGAGTTATATGAAATTTTGAGTGTTTGAGTTAGAGAGCTTTTTCTCTCTTGTTTTCTGAGCCAGGTATTCCATGAGAGACAGTTGAAATCATAGTAAACCACACTTAAACTAGCATCATAAATAATGAAGCCTTGGTGATGCATGTCATGCACGATAGAAAATAAGAACTGTTAGGTGTCCAGCATCAGTTTGGTTTCACTATAATAAGATGCATCAATGACACTAATGAGCTTTACTCACCATAAGAAAGCGAACAGATGCAACTCAAACTAATTGGAAGGCTAATAATTTTCCCCATCCTACAATGGACAACATGTGCTAGCAGTTACAGGTTTCCAGCAGGATATTAAGTCCAATCCAGACCCAAAAACAAAATGAGTGTTCCTTGAACTCATGAACCATATATCCTACTGTCGAGGAACTGACTGGTCACCATAAATTCCTTCAACTCCACAACGCTCAAAGTCGAATTCTAGTCGTTCTTAATGGCATTATCTGTTCTTCCTGGTAGAATCCGGGCAATGGCTGCCCATTTGGTCCCATGGATTGCATGTGAAGCAACTATGATCCGGTTCTCCACCTCTGAAAAGAATCGTACTTTGTTTAGCCTTGATTTTCAGGAAAGTGGCATAATAAGGGTTTCATAAATGAAATACAGAACTTTATAAGAAAATATAAATGATATAATTCTAATGTAGATAGCTTTGTATGCTGGAAGGCATATTGCAGCACATTTCAATGCAATGCATGTTTCTTGTACATTGATGTCAATGTGTTAAGCAACTTTTGAAAGAAAAAAGAAAGGCAGGGATTGTCTTCCATATCCATCCGACGGTAAGGTTCACAAAATTATTAAACCTCACTATTTGAAAAACTCGACCCTGTTAAACTACTAGAAACTCTAAAAGCTCAAAGTGTTAAACGATGGACCCAACAATCCAAATTCTCAAACTGCTAAGTGCTAACCAATTTTAAGATTTAAGGACAAACATGACAAAAAAACACTCGAGTTCAGTGTCTTTACAAATCTCGAATCACAGTCCTCTTTCAAGAGTCAAGACTAGAACCATAGCCTCCACCTCTTAGTATGGTGGTTGGCGATTTGCCTTAGCCATTGAGCAAATCAAATCGTATCTTCCTTCTGTTGGCCCAAAAGAAATGATGGGATTTTGATAGTACTTGAAGTCTACTAATCCATAAATGTCTGTAATCTCTCTCATTTTGAGACTTTGCACTGTCATTTTTCAATAAATAACTATCGTCAGCATTAATTTTTTCGAAACCAATAAAAATGAAAAAAAAGGAAATTTTTAAATTAAAAAAATGAAAAATATAAAATATTTCTTTTGTTAAAATAAAAAATGTATAATAAATGTTCCAATTCTCCACTTCAATTTTCAAAAACCTTATGCCCATGTCAGAATTCAAGATCTATTTGGACACAACCCACCCTAACCATTGGCCCGAATTAAACTTATTATCGTTGCTAACCCATTACCCATTTAACCCACTAAACCAAACCCAATTAATAACTGAGAATCAATATATACCCATTCTACGTAGGACCAACCTTGTGAGGACATACAACTAATGAGTTAAGAATCGAATTGGAGAATCGGTAAGATCTCTCAATTATAGTTTGATTAGTTTAATTGGTTGAACCGAATGACATAATAATAATTATAATTATATACATAATTATTTATATACATATAACTAAATCTAATAACATGAATCATATAAAAAAATCTAATAACATGAATAATAAAAATTAACTACATATGATAATATTTATTATTGTATTCAATTAAAATAGTCTTATTTTGAGAATAACAAGGATTTAAGAAAAAAATTAGGGTTTAATTCTTATTTAAAAAATTAACTATTATTATTTTTTAAAAAAATACTCATAACTATGAAAATAATTATTTTTTTAAATCAGTTAGCCCAACTTCATTTGTTCATTTTTCATCGCATAGATCTTAAAAAGTTATGTAAAATCGATATAAAATGCATCAAAATCAGATGAACAAGTAAAAAGTTATGAGTTTTAAGAGATAAATGTGAAAAAAAATCCTAAAAAACTAATTTAAAATCTTAAAAAAAAGTAAAAATCTGAAAAAGTAATAAAAAATTTTAAAAATTTTTTTTAGAGAATTCGCCGGTTTTCAAGAACCGGGTCCGGTTCATCCCGGTCATCGGTTCATCCCAATTCTTTTCAGTTCAACAGCCAAAACGGTTTTTGACACTATCCGGACTGGATAGGCGCAGCAGGTCACGGACCAACTGGTTGGACTGGGCCGGACCAGTTTTAAAAACCATGCCTAAAACATTCCATCCCCACTGGTAGTTGATGAGTCTTATTCAATACTTATATTTCATATCTTTATCATATGATTTTGTGGGATATTATCTCCTAATTGTTGTTTATTTGCTATTTATTTTAGGAAAGTTGATCTTTGAACAAATCTACGGTAATTATGATAATTTGTGCAAAGAATCTTCAAAGGATGAAAGTAGGAGATTTAGTCAAAGGCTAATCAAGGAAACTCAATCAAATGCTAATCAAGGAGACTCAATCAAAGATTATTCAAGGAAAAAAGAAAACTTAATTAAAGGCAAATCAGGGAAACTTTTGCTATCAAACCTATTGTAATAAATTGGGCATAACTTTCACTCTAGAAGTTCAAATGACATGATTCCGGTAGTTATGGAAAGTTAAGAAAAAGATCTACGAATATTATGTTGACTACTATCACTGATTCGACCAGATTTGATGAGATACGTCCAGCTCAAGTTAACGCTTTTTATGGGAAAAAAATGACAGCAACATTCAATTACTTTAGGGTTTCCTAAATCTTATAAAAGGACTTATTCTGTCTTAGAAGGGGAGGGGGATTTGGGAGGAGAGGGCTTCCAGCCCTAGGAGAGCCAAGGAGATCATCAATGAGTAAAGATTCAAGATCTTCACATTCTTGTTGTCTTGGATTTAATGGAGTTTGTAATTTCTTATTTTTTGTACTCATATTTCTTGATGTTTTTCTAAACTTTTCCTAACTAAAGTGATGATGTAACTTGAATGGATAATTTATTTGGATTTATAGTTTTTAGTCTAAGTTTTCTTTAATGATTGAGTGTTCATCTCTATTCTTAATGCTTTTATGATTTGATCAACCATAAATTGAACTGATGGTCATGCATAGAATTGGAAAATTCATGTGTGATGTTGCTTCTTGAGATAAACACCACAATTAAGCAATAATCTAGGAATAGATATTGTTGGTTGTGTGGTATTACTTGGGATTGTGTTCATTCATGCCTTGTTCTATTTGGAATTAGACTAAGGAATTAGTTAATTCTAAATAGTTGAAAAAAATTGATTTACCAAGAAATTGGGTATTAATTAAATTAGATTTCTCACCGTTAATTCTTGACTTGGAATTTAATTAAGAAAGAATCCAAAAAATCAAAAAATCAAGTGAAATTGGATCTCTAACATCTCACTCTTTGTTTGCTCAATACCATTTAACATAGTTACAATTTTAGTTTTATTTCTAAATTATCTTGATTAAATTTCACTGTTTAAATAGTATCTAAATTAGTAATTTGATACTTGATAACACAATTTTTTGTGAAGACGATAATTTACTCATTATTTTATTATTTGTACGATTTAGTACACTTATCAAAGAGTTATCAGTAGTGCCCACATTCACCTCTTTCCTATTTGGTGCTTGAGCTAAATGCTGAGATCAATATATATGTATTATATCCAGTGTTACGTAATACCGGTAGCTTGATTGTATTTGATATTCACTGTCAATTTGTTGAAAAGTTTAGGAGATAGGAGGTTGCTCCATTTCAAGGTTGTTCTATAAATCAGGATATGTTCCAACTTTGACTTATATATGACATACCAAATACTACTAACAAAAGTCAAACTAAAGACCTTTTCAATCGATCCTGTTTAATCTTACTAGTTAAACTAAATCGTTGATGTTATATATATATATATATATATTATATCCAGTGTTACGTAATACCGGTAGCTTGATTGTATTTGATATTCACTGTCAATTTGTTGAAAAGTTTAGGAGATAGGAGGTTGCTCCATTTCAAGATTGTTCTATAAATCAGGATATGTTCCAACTTTGACTTATATATGACATACCAAATACCACTAACAAAAGTCAAACTAAAGACCTTTTCAATCGATCCTGTTTAATCTTACTAGTTAAACTAAATCGTTGATGTTATCTCTGATTTCATATTTTCATGACGGTTAATTGTTTATTACTAGAGATGATAGTGCTTGGTTACACAATTTCAAAATTCATCATGTCATGATCTGCTTTGATCTACAAGTTTCTAATTTGGATCTATGTTACTGATTGTAAATGGATTTGCTTCCTTGATGTTCTCGTTATTGTGGATATTGACGTTGAATTAGATACTGGTTTCATTGAAAGATGAAGTGGTTTTGAGTTTAGGTTATTATATAATAATAAGGGACTGTGGCAGTAGCACCAGTAAAATGGTAAAGAAATTGGCCAGCTGAATCCTCAGCTATTCCCATTGATTTATTTTTTATTTTCTTAGGGTATGTATATAATGAAAGATTTTGGAGAGGGGTTAATTTTTTATTTTTAAATTGAAAGAATTATAAAATGTTTATAAAAATAAATAAGAGATGATTAGAAAGTTATATGATAATTTTTTATTTTATTTCTCATTTTAAAAAATTCTCAAATAAAGAAAATATTTATTTAAAATAAAAAATTACTTTTCTCCTATCCTCTTATGCCTTTAAAATCCCTCCATTCAAACATATCTTAAATCACGTATGTTATAAGAATTCAAGTCTCTCATCAAGATTACCTTCCGCTGGCAAAACCATCACTGATAAATCATTTTGCTAGTTATAACTGTTACCAAAACACTGTGTTTAGTGGACCAAGTTAATATAGAATGAGTTTAAATTTGATTTATTATTATTGTAAAATTGTTTACACTATCATTTAATGATGTCTTTGCACATTATTAATTAAAAGATCCTTATTTAATTAATTTCTCACTAATATGTAAGACTTCCTCAATTACACTTGAATTTTTATCATAATAAAAAAACTAAACAAACAAATTGAATATAAGTTAAAATCAAAATCAAAATAGTAAGGTCATACAACAAGAGAGAAAACCGAGTGCTCTTTTATATGTGGTTTTCTGATTTAAATAATTCGAAACTAATCTCAAGATAAGTTTAAGAAACAATATAAAAGAGAAATATTGTAGCAAATATGAAATTTGAAAAAGAAAAAGAAAATAAGAATTTATCTTAATTCACAGTTCATTCCAATGCACGAGGTACGAGGAGGACCTTACTTGGTTTCCATCAGACAATGAAGAAAGTGGGGTGGGGTGGGGTGGTTCCCACTCTGGCATTGGCGAACCAAGCTCATCAAATTCAAAAATGAAAACTATTATACGCGTGCTTTCCTTGTCTTTTCCTAACCCAACACATGCAATGCAACCATGCAATACTCCCTTGCTTTGCTTCACTCACACAGCTATAACTTGCCATTCTCTGGCATTGGCGAACCAAGCTCATCTCATGGTGTTTGTATCATGAATGGATGATTTTTTTGGTTATTCCTCAAGTTCAAACATTTAGCACCTGAAAATTGTTTTGTATGATGAATCATGCATTTATTTAATCATTAGTTTATGGGATTAGTTAATTGGTTTGTAATGGACTAATGAATCTTAATATAGTCTATAATATATGCTGGCCAACCTGGACTTGATAATTATGATTAGTTTGATTACTCCCCGATGAAGAATCCATATCACTAAAATACAAATAATAACATAGAGTTTAATTTCTATCTATTGTCAGTGTAAAAATTTTTTACACTGTCATCTAATCATGTGTTGCCAAATCAATAAAAAAAGTTGATTATCACAAAACTACCTAAAAAGTATAACTATTTTAATGATTTTGCAACACATAATTGGATGACAGTGTAAAGTTTAAAGAAACTTTACACTTGACAGTTGATAGAAATTAAATCCAATAACATATGTCGTTTTTTTCGTAGATACATGAGGACCAAACACAAACACATCAATGTAAAAAAAAATTATTATCATTAACTCATATATTGGCATATCATGAAAAAGAGTTTGCTTATGATAACTACTTCTCAAAAAGTCAAACTCTTTCAATTATGTAGCAATAAATGATTGAGTGACAGTGTAAAATAACTTTACACTAAGAATGAATCAAAATTAAACTCTATATAAAATATATTTGGAGTTCAATATATTTGGCGTTCAATAATAGTATGTTGTAAGGTCTTTAACAATTTCCTTATCAATATAGATGATTACATTAATAATGTAAACTTTTAATTTTAAGTTATGTTGTGTGAAAGAGCTAAAAAAAAGAAGTTAGTGTGTGAAATCTGCAAGTACACAGATTGCTCAAGTAATAAAGGGATCCAAGGGATCTAGTATTGTCCCATGAGAATTGAATTTGATTACTAAATGTTGATTTTACTAAACCTTAATTAAGAAAAAAAATGCATGAATAAGAGAAGTAACAAGTAAATAACACTAAACAAAGAAAAAAAAGGTTTCACCAAAATAAGAGATCTAGGACTTTTGAAGCCCTTGTTATTCCTTTTGCTACCTTAGTCAATTCGCATACATGTTCTTCAATTCTCAATTTTAAAATTCAATCTCTTAAGTTAATTAAAACTCACTCACTCGCAGATATTAAAACTATTCTTAAACTAACCAAACTTATCTTCTTCAAGTATAGATTAAATCAATATAATTTACACAAGAAAAATGGGCATGCAGGTGAATCATCATAGACGACAAACGCGAATCAAAGTGTTCACCTACTACACTAATTGTTCCAAGCTTTATCAGGCTGAATGCTTCGGCCAGTGTTTTAAGAAATGCAGATGAAGCTCTTGCTGCAATAAATTGTAGTTATTATTATTAACATAAAATAATATTTAAAAATCAGTTCGATTGGACCAGCATGCACCGGTCGAAGTGCTAACTGAACCACGTATTTATTTGGGAGGAACTTTAAAATAGTTGAAGCGGTTTAACCACATGGACTAAGTTGTCAACATCTTCAATGTCACATTTATTTCAGATTATATAACCAAAAATCATCTAAAGTTATTAAAAACAATTTAAAAAATTGTATACTTTAAATCTCCGATGCTCATTTTCTTAAATTTGTGTTTCGAATTTTTTATTTACTATTAATTTATTTAAAATCTATTTATGACGTTATTTCATTCAATCTCGGATGGAACTATGAAAGTAAACCACCTTCTACTCCGGTTATTTGGTTTAAAAAACCCTATCTATGTTAATCCTTACGACTAATAAATGGGAGACAAGCCTTGGACTCCAAGAATAAGTAGTGTCTAGCTAACTTTATAGTCTATACCATATGCTTAACAATAGATCTAGACTTGATAATTAGTATTGGTTACTTTCCGACGAAGAAATCATATAACTAAAAGCAATTAATAATGTCGTTGTTTTGCTCGGTAGAGGAAAAGGTTGGATATACAAGTACACAACGCAAACGCATAAGAATATATATATATATATATATATATATATATATATATATATATATGAATGTTCTGTTTTTTTTAATATATATATATATATATATTGTTGGGTCTTTAACAATTTCGTTATCAATATAAATGTGGTTATATTAATAATGTAAACTTTTATATTTAAGACTTTTAAGTTGAAATATTAAAAAAAAAAAAATACAAAACAAAACATAATGTTATGTGGTTTTCATCTCAACAAACCTCCTTTTAAATTTACGAATGCTTTAAATTATTTTCTGAGTTCATGATATATTAGTTTGGAATGAAACTAGAAATGGATAGTACATATTAATCTTGAAATAAAAAAAATCATGAATGATTGGATGCATTTTTGGTTTGCATGCAAACTTGGAAACTGAAACCTCTACGTTAGTTATTCATTCTTGATATTTGTTGCGGAAAACTTAAAGCAATTAAGCACGAATATTAATTAGTAGAACAGTCTCATGACTTGAGTTATTAAAAAAACTTCATACATCAACGAAAATAAAAAATTATATCCATATCTTTTCCTTTTGTAACGTGTTACTATTGGTTTCTTAGTTTTCATCCTTCATGATTAAATATGAACATATAAGAGTGATGAAACTCATTAATAATCATTAAACCAAACTAATTTAAAATAGTTTTAAAAACCACAAAAAAACTGTTGCTAAATTAAAAATGTCTTATACTTGAAGCAGTTTATCAAATTAGAAAAAGAAGTTGAATAACTTTATTAGGTAGTTTTAACTAATAGCTTGGTGTTAACTTGAAATTTATAATACTTTTTTTATATGAATACATTAAAATTATATAACTTCTTTTTTAAAATATGCATGATGCAACAAATTAATTATTTTCTTTAGAGTTTGGCCTCCCCAAAAATTTTGTCCAAGATCCACCACTGCTTTTAGTTGTCATCTAATAATCTCAAGCAAGAAATTTCACCATATACACATGATATACGAAATAAAATAACACAATACTTACAACTGCAGATAACTCGTGATGTTGGGATAGATGACTTGCATTTATTAATGTAAAAGATTGAACATTATAATTAACGAAAAAACATAACTTTTAAGTTGAGTACATGCTTTGAAAGATTAATTTGTCTCTGGTGCACAGACTGACGGCGAGTAAAACGCGTTCTCATGCATCTTGCATATTCTGAAGTATAAAAAAGTTATTAAATAAACTAAAATTTTAATTAACCCAAATCCACCACAGCAAGTCCAGATCGTTTTCCTGGAATCTGCACGAAATCTTAGTTTGGAAGAGATAACAAATTATATTGGTTTGGAACTCCTTACACACAGACAACAGCTAACAGATTATCTTTTATTATTGTATCAATCCATTCATTATTGTGTGCTATACACTTAAGATCATAGATACTTCACGTCTACGCCAATATTTAATTAGTTAATTATGTTCCCTATAAATAATGCAAGGGGGAAAAAGGGGTTTTCAAAAAGTGAAATTATCCTTTTTTTTAAAAAAATTGTGAAATTTCGATGAATTTGATGTGAGACAACCTGTTTAAAAGTTGTCCTACTAAAACAAGCATTGTACTACATTCTAAAAGAATATAACTATTCGAATATATATATATATATATATGTTTCCTGTTTCTTTTTTTTTTTTTTTTGGTATAACATCAAAGATTACAAGCCACGTTATGCGAGTTTCAAAGTAATTTTTAAAACTTAACGTAACTTAACGTACTTATTGTTGTTGTATAAACTAGCGTATTTTTTTACTCGAAATGTGAGAGATTAATTTCACGAGATACGGTCAAATGCATAAAATTAAGATTATTCCTAATTATATTTTTTCTATATATACTACCTAAAAATTGAACTCGAAACCAGATTCTTAACATACTTACATATATGCATTGGATACATTTAAGCTATTAGCCCATTACGGTGAACAAAGAAATATATCAAGCTATAATATTGATAAAAATTAAATTTTGACAAGTATCAGCCATGAATTTATGGATTTTGGTAAAGTATTTGAATTACAAATTAGTTTCAAAATTAAAATATATATAAAACTGAAGGCTATGTATCATACATTAATGAAGTTATTATAGTTGACGTTACATTAATTTTCTTAAACCTCAATGTAAGTAATAAAATAACTGACAAAGTACAAATAAGGTAAGAACCCAACAAACCCTTTAACAGACAAAGGGGATAAAGAAATCAGATACAAGCATAGCCAACAAAACAAACAAATGGGAAAACGGTAATACAACTATGAAGCCAACCAATACTGAGTATTGTAAATAACCTTACTATTGCTCCAAAGCTTTCATTAATAGTGGTGAGATTTTAACCCCTCCCTAGTATTGAAATTTTATCCGATCAACTAGTCCGACACTATATGTTATTTATCAACTTAATTTGTAGAGTGTATGATGTTCTTACTAATTAGTTGATTTTGAAATTTCACTATTTCTGATTATGTTGTGTTGAATGTATAATTATGGTCGGATATTAGGGATTTTGATAGGAAAAAGATATACATATACATACATACATACATATATATATATATATGATGGATATAAGAAGATATTTTTTTTAATAAAAAAAGCAGGGTATTTTCGGATTAGTCTTCTATCAAGTAAGATTAAATCCCTTACAAGTGATCTTGAGAGCGCATAGGAAGAGAGCTTTTATTTAATTCTTATTCATCAAACTGCAAGTGCATTGAGTATTTATAGAAACTAAACGAGGATTCAAGAGTCATATAATACATAATTTCTATAACTAACACTATCTAGAATAATTTTTCTTAATTTAAATAACTCTCATGAAATAATTCTCCCTTATTACATACTCCTAATTTCCACACCAAAAGTCATGTGGACCCACACAATATGTGGCTCAATTGAAAAAATGAGTTCTATATGAGTGGACTTCACCTACATTACATGAACTTGAATATTCCTAAAAGTATCTTATAATCGGACCAAGCTAAATGTCCAAAGGAGAGAATTAGTCCCACCTATCAAAAAAGTCACATGGACCTAGAATTCAAAATTTTATTGACTACAAACTATTTTTATTCAACATATACCTGACCAGGTAACATTCATATGAATCGTCAACATTGGTATTCATCCGAAATTTTATTGTTCAAGGCAGCAGCACCATTCATATATATCATACCAATACCTTGATATTACGATATTACCCCCTTATCGTTGACTTAAAGTCTTAAAATGATAATTATGGTTACTTCTCTGCTAACTCAAACCTCATTGGAGTTGCTTGTGTGAATAGTTTCTAGTTGAACACGCAAATGGAAAATGTCAAATCTCACTAACACTATATATATGGAGCCCTTGTTGTCGTGCCAGGAAAACATACTGGTGTACAATCCAGTAACTAAATCATCGAAGTATTTCTATTGCTAGTCTCAGCATTTGATTTCTGAGAAAAGCTTCTATCTTCGTACTTCTCTCGGCTCCCCACTTCAACATGAAGTTTTTTGTGTTTTCGCTAGCATGGGCTTTTGCTCTTTTAGCTTCTTCCTTGGCTTCTGCTGCTACAGTGGAACACACTTTCAATGTAATTGGCTACCTCATTTGATTTCCATTTTTACTAGTTGTTGGTTGATAGCTTATATTGTTGTGTTTGTTTCTATAAGCAACTTATTGTATATTATATTTGGCTTCATAACCAGTCATTACCATGACTTTAATCTAACAACTCTACTTTCCCCACCCACCTTAACCACTTGCAATACACTTAGCTGGTACTGCACTTTCTCATACTGTATATGGAGACATATATTTGCAATCTAATATACTTGTAAAAAGAGTAAAATATATCTCGCCTTCCTACCCTAAATAGTGCCCTCTTTTATCAGAACAAAATTCAATACGAGGACTACTGCAAAAGATTTTCCGAAAGCTATAACAAATGTTCAACTATATATGAACTTTCTTCTTATATATATATATATATATATATATATATATATATATATATATATATATTATGGAGCTTGACATTATTTGTTGGGAGAGAGAATGAATCGAACCTGCATTCACCACCATTGTTGGGAACTCAGGCCACCTAATTAGCCAAAACTAAAGAGGCATGTGTATGTACTTTTCATTTTTTGATGGCTAAAACTCTCTCTAGTCAGTCAGTAGCGTTGCAGCTACCTGGATTCTGTGTCTCTAAATGCTCTTTCTCAAGTTATATATGTCTCTAGTTTCTGCAGGGTACGTAATCACCTATGACCTATGTATGGTCATGTTATTGAAATTTCATATGTTGCAGGTTCAAAACAAGACTATCAAACGCTTGTGCAATGAGCGAGTGATTGTCACAGTTAATGGACATCTCCCTGGACCACAGATAGTTGTTCGAGAAGGTGACACTGTGATCGTCCACGTATTCAACGAGTCACCCTACAATATCACTATTCATTGGTAAACCCTCCCCTCATATGTTTGTCCTTCAAAATTTTGATAAAATGCTATGAAGTCTGCCTTAGAGCCTTAGCTTAAGTGGCACAATTTTTTTTTGGGATTGCTTCATCCAAGAATTAAATTACACTCAAGTTGCTTTGCCTCTACTTTAACCTATTCTCCCATTCCTACACCAGGTCTTAGACGTCCTTTGTAATCAGGGTTTTAAATCTCAGATCACATCATGTGATGCGGCCGCGACATCTCAGTTGCGATGGCTGCCGCAACCGCGACACCCCGCAATTGCGGTCCGCATCGGCCGATATTAGCCCGCATTGGCCGTATCAACCACAACGCGACCGAAACCGCAACGCGATCACAACCACGATTTAAAACTTTGTTTGTAATGAAAAATATATTATGAAATATTTTGTCTATCGCTGATTGACGTCAATTTTTGCATGTCATTACCATGCACTTCTCTTCTCTTAATTTGAAGCCTCGGAAAATCTATGGTAGCCCGGAAGGCAGACAGCCCAGATACTCACATGAATAGAATGTCTTATAAGCCCTATATGTGGGATCCACCTAAAGTTGGTTCTATAGAGATCCGAGTTCTCCTCGGGCTACATAGACATTCCTAGCAGTACTCTTGGAAGCTTGGCTTTTGTCCATGGAACATATTTGTATATTTTGTAGTCATCTGAAGAAACCTTGGTCCATTTGGGTTACTTTTGGATTTTCTGAATTCCTCGAAGATAAGACGATTATAACAGTTCATTTAATAAATCAACCACTTGCTAGTGATAAACACCATTTTTAGACTAATACTTACAACTGAAGTTTTTAGATGAATGATTTTATTTTATTTTTTTAAATCTTCAGCACTGGTACTGGAATTTCGTTTTCTTTTAATTAATTAACTCACTATTTATGAATCTTTGAACTATATATGTAGGCATGGAGTATTTCAGCTTTTTAGTGGATGGGCAGATGGTCCTGAATATGTAACTCAATGCACAATTAGTACCGGAAATAATTATACCTATAAATTCATCGTCACAGGACAAGAGGGAACATTATGGTGGCATGCTCACGCATCTGTTTTACGTGCCACAGTTCATGGTGCTTTCATTATTCGCCGTAGATTGGGTCACTCCTATCCATTTCGTAAACCACACAAGGAAGTTCCAATAATATTAGGTACTAGCTTTTGCTGAGTTTATGCTTCTCTACATATTATTCCTATATGCATATAATAAGTCTTTTCGGTCAATGAAGTAAAGCTTACTCATTCCATTCACTGAATGTTATTATAAAATCTGCTATAACATGAAAATATCGTAATATTTTCCATGACAAGAAAATAGCAATTTTTTTTCTTATTTAAATGCAGGTGATTGGTATAATGGTAATGTTGTGGATATTGAGAGCCAAGCACTCGCTACCGGTGGTGCTCCTAATATATCTGATGCCTTCACCATCAATGGCTTGCCTGGTGATCTCTTCAATTGTTCTCAAAAGCGTACGTTACCTCCTTAAACACTAATGCATATAATTAGTGTTACAATTTGCAACTGTGATTGCATTTAGATTCGATATGAAAAACTTCAAGTAGATTCAGATGAAGAGATTGTGGCTGTAAACTAATATAGATGACTTAATTTTACTTTAATCTACTTATCATATTCATTTATTCAACACTTGATTTATTTTAAACTCATAAATCTAAGCTCTCTATATGTATGATCTTTTCAACATAATTCAGAGACATTCAAGCTCAAGGTGAAGCAAGGAAAGACCTACTTGTTACGAATGGTCAACGCTGCACTCAACAACCATCTTTTCTTCAAGTTAGCGAATCATAGCTTCACAGTTGTTGCTGTTGATGCTGCATACACTGAACACTTGGTCACCGATATCATTGTCATCGCCCCTGGCCAAAGTGCTGATGTGCTTTTCACAGCAGACCAACCTGTAGGTTCATACTACATGGCTGCCTCTCCTTACGAAATTGGCTTGCCAGTGTTCGATAACACCACAACTCGGGGCATCGTCATTTACGACGGTGACAAACCATCTTCGCAGCCTGTGATGCCATCCCTACCACTCTTCAACGACACGCCAACAGCTCACAAATTCTACAGTAACATCACCAGCTTGGTGGGGGCACCTCACTGGGTCCCTGTCCCACTTGTGGTGGATGAGCACATGTTCATCACTGGCGGATTAAACCTAGAAAGGTGTCCTGTGAATACCACATGTCAGGGCCCATTCCAACAAAAGTTCTCTTCAAGCATGAATAATGAGTCCTTTGTGATCCCTAGAGGGAGAGGGTTCTCTATGTTGGAAGCATTCTTTAACAATGTGAGTGGGGTGTACACTACAGATTTCCCTGACAACCCTCCAAACCAATTTGACTTCACCAATTCCAGTACCAGTTTCGATCTAAACCTTCTATTTGCGCCAAAATCAACCAAGGCAAAGAAACTCAAGTTCAATTCAACGGTGGAGATTGTGTTTCAAAGTACAGCGCTTGTTAGTGCGCAGAACCATCCCATTCACATTCATGGTTTTAGCTTCCATGTTTTGGCTCAAGGGTTTGGGAATTTCAATTCCACCAGAGATCAAGCGAAGTTTAATTTGGTGAATGCTCAAATACGCAACACAATTGGTGTGCCTGTGGGAGGATGGGCTGTCATCAGATTCCTAGCAAATAATCCAGGTAAATTATCTTTCATTCTTTACGGCATAAACTTAAAGCAACTTCACAATCTGTCATAACACATTTTTTTATATAACTGTTGACGTAGTTACATTGACTTTGATAAAAAAAAATTATCTGAAACTCTTGTGTATGTATACTTATACACTAGTATAATATTATTAAGATGTAGCCATGTAATCAGCATTCGTGTATAATTCGTGATAAAACAGTGTGAATGTAACATTAGTTTTAAATTTGTAATCAGGTAATCTTAGAATCTGATTGAGATGGAACACTCTAATATCTTCATATTTTTATATATTTTGCAGGAGTATGGTTTGTTCATTGCCATGTAGAAGATCATGTGCCGTGGGGATTTGACATGGCTTTCGAGGTTGAGAATGGACCAACTCCTTCAACTTCACTCCCTCCACCACCTGCTGATCTGCCTAAATGTTAGCCTGGTCCCAAAGTGCATCAGGGAATGTTAGAAATCAACGCCAACTCGCCTTATTACTCTAGAAATTTCTAGTTGTATTATAAGTATCCAAAGTTATTTTAATATACGTTTGTTGATAGGAAAAATGGGTATCTATGCGCGCCGACTCAAACTATTCTACAACTATTAATGATTTTCAAAGTATTATATTGTAACCGGCATTGCAAGTCTATGATATAAATAAGAGCAATTGCTTCAGTTGTGTTAGATCCATCGAGAGAGGAGTAACGGCTGGTTTCGAATTTAGATAACCTTATATATATATATATATATATATATATATATATATATAATCATTTTTATAAAAATAGTTTTTATAAAAAATAAAACTTATTTTTTGAATACAATATCAAAGTATATTTTCTTTTATATTTGAACAATTTTTTATGCTATAAAAAATGCCTTTTTTTAGAAGTATCAAAATCTAGTTAAAAATGTACAAAATGTGCTTTAATTTGTTTTTTAAAAAAATTCTAAACACACTAAAAAATATCATATATATATATATATATATATAATAAAAATAAAAAGCATATGAAAACGAACACTAAGTGTGCTGTGAGAGAGAAATAAAAGTGCACTGTGCTAAGATTAGACACCATACCATATATAACTCACCATTGTGTTATAAGTTTTGAGAAATATTTCACTCTATCAAATTGTGTGTTTGAGTGAGAAAAACAAAAATTAACTCGGTGAAATAATAAATAATATATTTGATAATATAACTCTCAAATGATCATGGATTAAAATTTTTGACAATTTATAATTTTTTTGCAAAAGGATTAAATAAGCTTAATTATTAGAAATAATTATTTTGAAGCTTGTAATACCTTTAATCGTGAATCATAGTTATAGCCTAAGAGAAATTATAGTCAATGATAGTGTTTAAATATCATTAAAATATGAAATTAATTTTTTTAATATGTCTCTATTTATTAACCCAGTGGTCTAATTGATTACATGCACTACAAGAAAACAATAACTTTATGACCTATTATATATTTTTGTTATAATTTTCACTATATTTCTCATGAAAATATAGAAAAAATATATAAACTTGACACGGATAAAAAATTGGTTGAAGAATCTATCGAAAATTTTGGCGCGATCTTTAAAGCTAGCATTGCCGTCAGCAAGGGTGCTTGGGGCCATATTTCAATGAAAGAAAGCAGCTACCCAACTTTGCTCTGAGATCAGCAACAGAAAAACTTTGCTCTCAGATCACCACATTGAAAGCTAATTTCGAATATTTTAATTTCTTTATGGTTTTGTTGCTATATTCTACGTACTCCTGAGTTCGTTAATTTGCCTGTGCTGTGTCTCATGATTTTAAGTAGCTTTCACACGTTGAAAGCCAACTCGGTATACTATACGTACTTTTAGCATTTTATGGCGTATTCCCACTATTCCTAGAGTTGCATGGAAGCAGCTATTTTTGACCAATTCGTTGTAAAAGAAGTTCAACAAGGTTCCACCTAGTAAAACAGCTACATCAATTGTTATATAATAATATGTTGAATAAGCAGTATTTATGATTAACGAAAAGAAAAGAAGAAACAAAGCTCATCTGAGATGGATGATTATGTTTATATTTGATAAAGTCAATAACAAATTAAGGAGAAAGGGACAAAAACCTCTTTCGATTCATTGACCGAAATCTTTATCTCAGGATTCTAATTCTTCCACCATTAATTTGACGTCTTTCAGATAAAGAAGAGATTTTTCTTTTTCCGCTCATTCAATAGTAAAATATTCTTGATTTATTTTTTGAACACATTCATTGAAAACAAGTTTGCTTAATATTTTTACAAAAGGAAAATATCTATGTACATCATTTAATATATCTACATTAAATGGTGCACAATTTTTTTTGTGAGATCAAAATAGTTTTAATTGTGTCTAGCATAATTCAAATTCTGGAATAAATGTATATATAAAATTGATGCGTATAAATCAGTGTACAAATAACATCATCTCTTGACATGAAGATGGGAGTTGTTATGGTTTGATATCTAGAGTGAGTTGTCAATTATTTATTAATTATTAGTTTCACAATAAATATTTGAGAACCTGTTAAATATAAATAACAACTAATAAATACTTGACAATTCACCCCGGATACCAATACCTTAGAAAAAAAAATGAGTACCGAAGTAATCTCTCATGAAAACTGGCTTGCCTTTTCCATAGTCAATTTTATATATATATACCTAGAAAGCATGGTAATTAATCATTATATTATATTTTATTTGCTTTCATTGAATTTCCTGGATATGCCTAGTTGATTGTGATTAGTAGTAACATTTGAAAAATTAATCTTGAGGAAGCCGCAGCTGAATGCTTGTGTATCTTAAATATAAGAGAAGCCCTTACCCAGAAGCAACCTTTTAGGACGTGGACTTTCTGGTTTTCATCACCAAGAAATTGTCAGAGAGAGTATAAATTATTACCGCCAACATAAAGAGGAGCCTTAGTCTCCAAGGCTTGGACTCCCTTTCCGTATTGTTGCTCACCTGGAGCCTGGAGGCCATAGTACTTCATTGCAATCCCCAGGAAAATGTTAAATATAGAAATTAAAAAAAGATGGAGTTAAAAATTTGATGAAGCAGAATTTATACTGTCGTTTTCTTTAGACACGAAACTTTGGAAATTGTCAAAGTTTGATATAAAAGTAGGAAATAAAATAAATATTCTAATATTTTTTAATTTTAATAAATAATTTAGAAAGAATTGAAAAGTGAAAAAGTTGATCCAATTTTCAAGTTTCTATTTAATTATATATAAGAGAGATCACTTGACATCGTTGTAAGACAATATATATTTAATAAATTTTTATATAATTTTTATTTATTAAATCATTGAATTATAACTATTCATCATATTATATTGATTTCTCGTGTAAAATTTTGAAATAATTGAACATAAATTAGAATGTAATCAAGTATTACTAAAAAAGCATAATTAAGTAGTTTATATTTTAAAAGTATATATTACATCAATCTTAATAGATTATAAAATAATTTTATATTAATGTGAAGTTTTATGGATATGATTTATTTAACACTGTGTTTTGTGATAAATTCATCTAATAAAAAGTTATTCAATATAATAATGTCAGATTGATTTTAGTTTATACCGGTATCAATTAATCTTTTTTTAAATCTAACATTTAGTAAGAAGTCTAACATTTTCAAAAGGTTTATATCCTATATATACATTTAAATCTTTTAGAGAATTAATAATTATTTTGAGTTGCGAGGTTTATTTTGTCTGTGGTGGTGCAAAAAGAAGTCAATTGATGCGTTATCGGATAAATTTAAAATAGTCAACGTATTCCCTTCACATGCAATGCAAGACGACCAGGAACAGTTCTAAACATTTTCCTCGGGTCCTCGAAGGCATCTGAGAAACACATTGATATTCTTTACACGGCTAAGTCTAAGCTGCTCCAAAAGCATATAAATGGTGCATTATTAAATCTAGAACATATATCCATTAATAATAATATCATCGATCAATCAATCTAACGGTTATCAATTAAACTTACAACCGGCATTATTTTTATAAAATTACATTGAAGTCCTTTCTCTTTATTTTCATGAAATTGCACTGAGGAAAAAAATTTAAGGAAAAATTTCTTAATTTAATGAAAAATATAAAAATAAAATAAAATAATCATTTAGGATTCATGAAAGATAAAAAAATGGTAGAGAAAAAATGAAAAAAAAATTTAATTTGTGAGGAAAAAATGAAAATAAAATAAAGTTTTATTTGTAATGAAATTTAAAAATCACAGATTAAATAAAATATCATGACATAAGAAAAATGAGTTAAGTATGATAAAATGTCCAAGATGCTAGAATCGCACATTTGTAGTGAAATTAAAAAATTAAAGATTAAATAAAATGTTCATTGAATTAGAAAAATAAAGGATCAAAAAATTATATAATAATAAAATAAAAAATCATGAAATTTTTTTAATTTAATTTTATAAAAAATAAAAACAAAAATAAATTTTTGTTTATAACTTCTAAATCGTCATAAAAATTTTAAAAATTAAAATAAAAGTTAAGATCTTTTTATAAAAAAAATGTTAATTCATGGGTAGGATTGACAATCGTGGGATTGGAAATCCTGCCATACCATCAATTTATAATAATATATTATTTTTATTATTGTTATTTATTATTTAATATATATTTTTATATTAGAATTTTTTTATAATAATAATAAATAAAGAATATATAATAATAATATGGAATAATATAATATAAAGAATAATAGAATAGAATATAAATATATATAATAAATATTAAATATAAATATAAAAAAGGATTGAAAAAAGAGTTCCAGCATATATAATAACATATATAATGAAATAATATTCTGGGTTCTCACCAAAAAGAATAATTTTTTTAATACCCACCCGCTTATTATTGTTATTATTATTATTATTATTAATTACTAATCCTAGTAATTAGATTTATATACTTATTTTTTTATAGTAAATAAATGAAATATCAATATTTAAAATAATATTTATATGATTTTTCATCAAATGAGTTACTGTTTCGAGGTTGAAGTGTGTTGAGATGGATCTTGGTAGAGCTTGGGGTTGGTGGCTCAACATGAAAGGTGGTTGTATGTGTGCAGAAACCTTGCAATGATTGTTGTTTATGTGTTTGAATGAGTTTATTTGGGATCTGAAGGGTGTTTTCATGGTGAGTCTCGTGCTTGGAGTGTGGCTTGGGTAGTAAGAAGGAGCTTGGTCATTGGACTAGTGCGCATAGTGCCTTGGGTATTGATGTGTAGATAAAATACACACATATAGTATTTTTGTTGTTAAAGGATTAGATTTCATTCATCACTAATTTATGTCTTTTATTGTGTTTTATCATCCTATCTTCCTTTTTGTACATTTGGTATGCTTTTAATGAATTTCAGGTGAAAGTTAGAGATCTAGGACTAATTTGATAGAAAATCAAGAATCTGACAAGGAACTTTGAAAATTAATAGCCATAATGACTTGTTTGCAGTAAAATGATCACATATTGAGTTCTAGAAGCCCAATGGAAGTGAATCCAAATCCATTATAAAGATAATACATAGGGCTACAACTTTTGTGTTCAATGGAAATTCTAGTTCCAATGTGTTGAATTAAAAGATACCTGAAACAATAAACAAACGGAAAAGATGTGATAGTCTGAGGCATGCAAAGCACTGGCCTTAAGGAATATTTCGGCAACAAGTGCGAAATTCTCCCAGGATACAGCAGACTCTTCCCGGCTGAACCGAGGTCTCAAACAACAGTAAGGCTAAAAACTATGTAACCCGTAAAGAGAAGAGGAGAAGAAGAAGAGAGGACAAAATTTTCTCACACACCAGGAGGCGGCAGCAGAAGAGAATAATATATCAGCATGAAAAAAAACCTAATACATAAATGCCATTAACCTAATACATAAATGTCATAAATCTAATAAAATCAAATTAAAACTTACCAAAATCGTGGGCTGAAACTAGGGAGTAATTAAACCTAATGATTGCCCAAAAAAACTGCTACATTTATGTAATTAAAATCTTCTCCAAAATCCCTATTTTTTGGCAAGGTTCAAAATTCAAATATTAATTAAAATTATTTCCAAAATTCAAAGTGTTTGTTTTAAGCAATGTGAGACTTTATTCTTTTGAAATACTCAATATTCACAACAATCCCCCACATATTTCAAAAGAATTTAAACAATATTAAAAAATAAATAAATAACTCAAGTCTGGGTTACATCATGTGCAAATGCATCGAATCTGGTGTCTTTTGGACTATGAATCAGATCTAGATAAATAAGACTTTAACTTATAATGTTATTGGTGAAGTTAAACTTCTATGAACCAAAACACCTTTTACATAAGTTAGAATCTTATTTGATCACATTTACACTCTCATTTTACTCTTGCTGTTAACGTCATTTTGCACTTTTCGGTCATGCGCGTGCCTGGTGTTCATGAGTGCTCTAGAGACTATGCCATCGTCTCACAGGAGCGGCCTCCACTCCACACTCATATAGATGATTTCATCAAGTGTATACTGCACTTTATACACCACCCATAAGGGCTATGAAATACATTAAAAACATTAAGTTTATCCTCACATTAAATGCAGTCTAACACTTCTCATATTTCTCACACCATAGGAAGGGACGAATGTAGTGTTAGCATAATTAACAAATGACTTGTTATTACCCATATGAACCTTTTCATGGGATCTCCATTCATAAGGTTGGGTTACTATAACTGTTAATCTCGAATTGGCTTAAGTCTCATTCCCCTCGATGTGGCACTTATTAGATTTCTTCCTAAAGGTTTAGTTAGAGGATCGGCCAAATTTAGTTCTGACTTCACATAATCAATGGACACAATTCCATCTTTCAGCAGCTGCTTTATTACCTCATATCTCAACCTAATGTGTTTGTTCTTACCATTAAAGGTTTTATTACTTGCAATGGCTATTGCCGCTTTATTATCACAATGAACAGATACAGAAGGATTTGGTTTTATTCCCAAAGGAATATTCTCTAAGAAAATTTTCAACCATTCAGCGTCATTACAGGCTTGCTCTAGAGCTATGAATTCTGACTCCATGGTAGATTTTGCAATTATTGTTTGTTTACTTGATTTCCAAGTAACAGCACCACCACCAATAGTAAACACATATCCGCTAGTGGATTTAATCTCATCTGAATCTGAAATCCAGTTAGCATCACTGTATCCTTCAAATACAGCGGGTAATCCACTATACCAAATACCATAATTCATGGTACCTCTCAAATATTTCATCAGTCTAGCCAAAGCTGCCCAATGATCATTATTTGGACTATGTGTATATCTACTCAATCTGCACACAGCATATGCTATATCAGGTCGAGTGAAATTCATCAGGTGGAGTAAACTACCAATTATCTGCGCATACTCAGACTGAGCAACCGGATCGCCTTTGTTTTTCTTTAATTGAGTGTTGGCATCATAAGGGGTACTCACAGGTTTGACATCAAAATGTCCAAATTTCTTTAACATTTTCTCAACATAATGTTCTTGTAACAGTATTATACTATCACACTTCCTTATGACTTTAACACCCAGTATTACACTAGCTTCACCCATGTCTTTCATGTCAAATTTAGATGCAAGAAAACGTTTTATTTCATGCACTATGTCTAGGCTAGTACCAAATATAAGCATATCATCCACATACAAGCAAATAATCACACATTCACCATTTACCAACTTTGTATACACACATTTATCAACTTCAACAGAAGAGAAACCATTATTGATCAAAGTTTGGTCAAATTTTTCATGCCATTGTTTAGGTGCTTGTTTTAAACCATACAAAGATTTAAGAAGTTTACAAACTTTATTTTCTTGCCCTCGAACTACACAACCTTTAGGTTGAAACATATAAATTTCTTCTTCTAAGTCACCATTCAAAAAAGCCGTTTTAACATCCATTTGGTGAACAAATAATTTATATGCAGATGCTAAAGCAAACAACATTCGAATAGAAGAAATTCTAGTCACAGGAGCAAAAGTATCAAAATAATCTATATTTTGTTTTTGTGAGAAACCTTTTGCCACTAATCTAGCCTTATATTTTTCAATCGATCCATCAAGGTTATATTTTCTTTTGAAAATCCATTTGCAACTTATTGCTTTCGCACTAGGAGGTAAATCTACTAAAACCCAAGTATTGCAATTAGAAATTGAATCAAATTCTGATTTAACAGCTTCTTTCCAAAAAGATGCTTCAGGTGATGCAAAAGCCTCAGAAATTGTAATAGGATCATTATCAACAAGATATGTATAAAATTCATTTCCAAAAGAAGTTTATTTTCTTTGCCTTTTACTCCTTCTCAACTCCTCATTTGAATCATTTAAAGAATTTTGTGTTGAAACTTCAGAAGTATTTTCATATTTTAAAGGAAAATTATATTTAAAAAATTCAGCATTTTTTGTCTCAATAATAGTATTATAATCAAGTACTTCACTTTTCAAAACCAAGAATCTATATGCAGCACTATGTTCACCATACCCAATAAACATGCAATCAGATGTCTTAGAACCTATTTTCTTTCTTTTAGGCTCAGGTAACATAACTTTAGCTAAACACCCCCATACTTTTAAATATTTTAAATTTGGCTTATAACCCTTCCAAAGCTCATAGGGTGTCTTTCCTATTTTCTTATAGAGAATCCTATTTTGTAAATGACAGGCAGTTAACAAGGCTTCACCCTAAAGATTATCTGGTGCATTAGAGCTAACTAACATAGCATTCATCATTTCTTTTAATGTCCTATTTTTCCTTTCAGCTATTCCATTAGATTGGGGTGAGTAGGGAGGAGTTATTTCATGAATTATACATTCTTTTTCACAAAATTCATTAAATAAAATATATTCTCCACCTCTATCTGATCTAACCCTTTTAATTTTCTTATTTAATTGGTTTTCTACTTCTGCTTTATATACAAGAAACACGTCAAACGCTTCATCTTTATTTCTTAATAAATATACCCTAGTAAATCTTGAAAAATCATCAATAAAAGTTACGTAATATTTTTTACCACCTCTAGTCATGGTTTGTTTTAAATCTCCTAAATCAGAATGAATTAGTCCAAGTAGTTCAGTTTCTCTTTCTACAGATGTACAAGATTTTTTGGTTAATTTAGATTCAGCACATATTTCACATTTATTTAAACATGCATCACTAAAACCAGAAATCAATCCAAGATATTGCATTTTCTTCATATAAGAAGCGCTAACATGTCCTAATCTAGCATGCCACATATCCATAGAGTTAATCAAATAAGCAGAAGAAGATGCATTTTCATTCATAATTTGAGCAACATTAAGTACAAACAGTCCCTGATTACAATAGCCTTTTCCCACCAATACATTATTTTTGGTCATTACAATTTTGTCAGACTCAAAGGAAACCTTTACCCCAACCTTTCCTAGCAATGCCACAGAAATTAAATTTGCCTTAATGCTAGGTACATGAAGCACATCATTGAGTGCTAATGTCTTGCCAGATGTGAGTTTCAGAAGAATTTTTCCTTTCCCAATAACTTCAGTAGTCCGGGAGTCACCAAGATACACACATTCTTCTCCATCCCCCACAGAAGTGTAGGAGGTAAACATACTCTTATTAGCACAGATATGCCTGGTAGCCCCAGAGTCTACCACCCAATCATTTACACTGGCCATGAGTAAAGCTTGAGAAACGACCGTAGCAATTATGTCATCTCCTTCAACCAAGTTTGCCTTTGGCTTCGGAGGATTGTCATTTCCCTTCTTCCTATGTCTGCAAAAAGCTGCCTTATGACCTGGCTTACCACACACATAACAATTTCCACTAATTTTGAAAGTGAGATTATTAACTTTAGGCACATGATTAGGTCTATTGTAATCAGATTTGTTGTTTGATTTATGATCATACATTTTCTTGTTGGTTTGTACCATATTTGCTCTTGAAGCTAATGCTTTTGCTCTTGCGGCATTGATTTCCTTCCTGTTTGTGTCTTCAATAATTATATGGGTGATCAGATCTGAGAGTGAGAGTTGTTTGGTCTTGTGTTTTAATAGTTGCTTGTAGTCTTTCCACGAATCTGGCAATTTCTCAATTAGCAGACCTGCAACAAACTCGTCCTGGAGTGTTATGTTCTCGGCTTTGAGGCTCTCAAGCAGTTTGTGATATTCATTGATTTGTGTCTTTATGTCTTTTTCATCATTCATCTCCCATTTGTAGAAATTTGAGATCACGAACTTCTGCCTCCCGGCATCCTCAGCAGTGTATTTAAGTACCATGGACTCCCAGATTTGATTGGTTTCCTTGTATGAACAGTAGACATCGAACAGTTCGTTAGATAACGTAGTAAGAATGGTATGCCTACAAACCTTATTGGCGTAAGTCCATTCGTCTAATTTTCTGGTGGTAGCAGAGGAATCGGGTTTGGGATCAGTGAGAGCATCCGCCACTCCATGCATGTCAAGGATTGAGAAGACACGTTCTTGCCACCGTTTGAAGTTCTGGCCACCAAAGATCTCGATTTTGGAGACATCCGGAAAGGGTCTGGCGAAGGAGACCGGGGCGGCCGAAACCGGTTTGGGAACGTCAGCGGTACCATTGTCGGGTTCAACGTGATCAGGTTCAGCCATATTCCTTAAGATTGTTGAATTAAAAGATATCTGAAATAATAAACAAACGGAAAAGATGTGATAGTCTGAGGCGTGCAAAGCACTGGCCTTAAGGAATATTTTGGCAACAAGTGTGAAATTCCCCCAGGATACAGCAGACTCTTCCTGGCTGAACCGAGGTCTCAAACAACAGCAAGGCTAAAAAATCTGTAACCCGTAAAGAGAAGAGGAGAAGAAGAAGAGAAGACAAAATTTTCTCACACACCAGGAGGCGGTAGCAGAAGAGAATAATATATCAGCATGGAAAAAAACCTAATACATAAATGTCATAAATCTAATAAAATCAAATTAAAACTTACCAAAACCGTGGGCTGAAATTAGGGAGTAATTAAACCTAATGATTGCCCAAAAAAACTGCTACATTTATGTAATTAAAATCTTCTCCAAAATCCCTATTTTCTGGCAAGGTTCAAAATTCAAATATTAATTAAAATTATTTCCAAAATTCAAAGTGTTTGTTTTAAGCAATGTGAGACTTTATTCTTTTGAAATACTCAATATTCACAACACAATGTCTAAAGGCTCAAATCATAGAGGGAAATATAATGTGAGATGAAGCTTGCAAAATTTGTAAACTGACATTGTTGCAGTGATTTGGGTATAACTGGAGCTACAGATCTCGGATTGGTGTGATTCTTGATGTTTTGAAAAGATAAGAGAGTGATCTACAACTTCATTGAAACCTCGAAGTCTAGTTCAAACGTTTTGAGAGTGAAAAAGTGGCTTGAGCGACCAAAAGCCACCACTTAAGTGGTGGAGTCCCAGAGCGCAATTTCTTCCTACCACTTGAGCACCCAAGCAGTGGAAAGCCATCGCTTAAGTGGTGGCGGTGGAAATTTAAGAGTTTTTTTTAGTATAAAAGGAAAAAGAAAGGGTTTGAGAGAAAGGAGGGCTTTAAGGGCTGTGAAATTCAAAGGGGTAGAGGGTTTCCAACCTTAGGAGAGCCAAAGAGATCATCAAAGAGCAATGATTCAACATCTTCATATTCTTGTTGTCTTGGATTCAATGGAGTTTGCAATTTTCTATCTTTTGTGCTCTTATTTCTTGATGTTTTTCTAAACTCTTCCTAACTAGGGTGATGATGTAACTTGAATGAATGATTTGTTTAGATTTATAGTTCTTAATCTAAGTTTCCTTTCATGATTGAGTGTTCATATCTATTCTTAATGTTTTTATGACTTAATTAACCATAAATTGAATTGATGGTCATGCATAGGATTGAGAAATTCATGTCTGATGTTGCTTATTGATATAAACACCATGATTAAGCAATAATCTAGGAATAGATATTGTTGGTTGTGTGGTATTACTTAGGATTTTGTTCATTCATACCTTGTTCTATTTGGAATTAGACTAAAGAATTAGTTAATTCTAAATAGTTGAAGAAAATTTATTTACCAAGGAATTGAGTATTAATTAAATTAGATTTTCCACCATCAATTCTTGAATTGGAATTTAATTAAAAAAGAATCCAAATAATCATAAAATCATGTGAAATCGGATCTCTAGCATCTCACTCTTTGTTTGTTCAACCTCATTTAACATAGTTACAATTTTAGTTTTACTTCTAAATTCTCTTGATTAATTTGCACCGTTTAAATAGTATCTAAATTAGTAATTTGATACTTAACAACACAATTCCCCGTGGAGACGATAATTTACTCATTACTTTATTACTTGGGCGATTTGTACCCTTGCCAAATAGTTATTAGGTATCCAAGACGTTAGCTTCTTCTTCTTTTCCTGCTATGGCAGAAGGAGTAAAAAAAAAAATTAATAATAATAATATTTTTAAATTTGTTACAAGCCAGCTAGATACCAGTTATTAGAGATAAAATCACTAGAGTATACATTCACTCATCTTCTTTAGGTGCATGCTAGAATGCTTCTTCTTTACACACTCCTTCCTATCCACTTTTGTTTTGAAAAATGCTCTTTAATCAGAGATTTAATCTAAAACAACAGTGTGCACCTTTAAAGGATTATAAAGTTGTTGTTAATCGAAACTGATTGGAAATCTAGGAGCCTTCAAACCTGCACCTAAAAAATTAGAATTCATCCATACTCTTTAAAATTTAGCAGTTAATTTTTTGATCTTTGTGATTTTTCACTTAATTATTTTTAAACACTTATATATTAGTTTATTTACATTTTAGTCCTTCTTAATTTTTTGGCTTTTCTTTTAACTGCAATGATCACCCTCCACTGGTGAGATCGAGATTGATGATATTGCGTCCAATTATTGGTGAACCCGCGTGATTTGTGAAGGAGGAGGGCTGAAATGAAGAGCGTTGAGTAAGTGCGGGACTGAATCCAAGTAATTATTTCCTTATTTTTATGTCACTTCAAGTTAATTTTAAATTTTACATTACCCTTTGATTTTTTAATGATTTTAAATTTTACTCAAAGTATTTTTAGATAATTTTAAATTTTAAATTTATTTTTATTTGGTCCTTGCGGGACTCATAATCCCGTAAGGGTCTTTTTAACAAAAAAAAAAGGCTTTTGAAAAATTGTGAATCAACCCTTTCAAGACTCGTTGTCCCGTAAAGGTCTTGTTTCTAAAAATTTTAAATTTTATATTATTTTTATTTATCCCTTACTCAGTCTTGTAAAGGTGTTTTTGTTAAATTTTAAATTTTACAAACCTTTTTTCTATCCCTTGCGAGATTATCAATCCCGTAAGGGGTCTAAAACAATTATCAATAACCACTGTTTATTAGTCCACAAACTAAACTCAATGGCCAGACCTTATAGCAAAGCCAAGTTTGTGTGTCCATATTGGAAGGCTAGAGAATTCGCAAGAGTTTCCTCAACAGCTTCCACGCAAGAGTTTCAAACTTTCCTCTTAACAACTTACACCTACTTCCAAAAACTAAAGTCTGTGGGCGGAGCTTAGAAGCCCAGATTGGAAGGCCAAAGAATTCACAAGAGTTTCAAACTTTTCGTTGCAAAACCTAAGTAGCTTTAGCTATATAATCTTACAGGAGACTCTTCCATGATGTTAGAGACACAATTAAGAATAAAATTAGCAGCTTTTTTTTATTTAAAAAATAACAATTCTGACTGACAATGTATAAAAAAATATATTAAGTATGAGGGGTCTTTTTTACAAAAAAGTAATCAAATAAAATAAATATAATTTATAAAAGAATAAAGTTTGAGGACTTTTTTTGTAAACTAAGATTAACTTGATGAACTAGTTTCCTCTCAAATTTTAATCAAATTTTAACCATTAAATTATTATCATTATTTTAATATTTTTAATCAACAATTTATACTAACTGCTGCAACAATGCATCAATTTCTTTCAGGTGTATATTAGACAAATCCGGAAATCTATTCTCGTGTATGCAGTTTTCCTATTTTTACATTTTGGTTTTGCTTCCGAATAAAAGTTTGCATGGCACACAAGCAAGTTCTTGAATCTATAGAAAGAATTAATAAATAAAAAGAAGGCATAGTGTTGATCATGAGTTTGACTGTGTTGCTGATTAAAAGTAATAATATTATTTTAATCAGAAATGATGGATTCGTAAAATGATTACAATGCCTTAAATATGCTTAGATGATTTTTTTTCCTTTTTTTCTATTTTTTTTATTCATTGATTCGTAAGTTTTCGTAAAGTGATTTTTCGTAAGAAATAACACTGCCCTTGATAAAAAGGGCCAGAGTATCTGTTACCGTATGCCACGTCTAATTCGTGAGGCATTTTACAAAACTCATTCGAGACATATAGCAATGCTCTATTTTAATACCAACATAATTGTATGTTTTCTTATGAAAAATTGCTTGTCAATAAATTTAATAATATTTTATGAGAAAGTAATCGGTTTTCTTTTCCTATAAATTAAACCCAGTCCTGAGTAGAGATTATGAATGCCTTTGAATTGATCAACTCACTCACATTCTGACCTTAATAGAATAGTTTAAACCTAAACAAACTTGAATTCGGCATATACTTGTTGCATGTCTTCAACATATTGCAACAGTTTAACTGCTCCGGAAATGGTAAAACTTCTCAATTTGAAAGCGAAAGTGAGAATAAGTAAATCATCAAATTATCTGGGCCATATAATAAGAAGCATTGCATTTGAAAGTTCTGCTTTGCTTAAAATACTGGGCTTTTGACTTGTTATTAGTTTTCTTTGTGGGGTGTTCAGGTGACCAAACCTTCATCTTTAAGGTAACGGATTTTCTGCCACAACGCGCTGCAACACCAATTCAAATGCTTTATCAAAGACAATTGCAATATTTTATACCAATAATTACTAAGTAAACACGAAATCATGGAAACAGGGAGCACCACTGACTCTATATATATAGGACCCATAAACTTGCCTGGAGAACACACAAACACACAGTATTTCCAAGCTCACGCTCTAATAGTCTGAGTTATAATTTCAGACACAGGCTTTACTTGTCTTGGC
This sequence comes from Styphnolobium japonicum, assembly GCA_023212625.1. Taxonomy (NCBI): domain Eukaryota; kingdom Viridiplantae; phylum Streptophyta; class Magnoliopsida; order Fabales; family Fabaceae; genus Styphnolobium; species Styphnolobium japonicum. The sequence goes on from JALBWW010000014.1 coordinate 22,305,634, forward strand.
TCTCTCTCTTCTCCTCATGAACATGAAACATCTTGTGCATACTCTAGCATGGGCTTTCGCTCTGCTAGCTTCGTCTTCTTTGGCTTCCGCCGCTATTGTGGAACACACATTCAATGTAATTCGTTTGTTCATTTGGTTTTCTTCCCCTATATTCTGTCCCTTGACAACTTGCTGTCGCCATTTCACTCCTTATAGCAACATGCACCATGCTAGTGCTCTGCTAAACACGATAAGATTCTTCTAGTTATTGAAATATAAACTTCTAATGAGCCTAGGCATTCAGCTCTATTTCATGCATGGTTGAATACAACTTAGCTATATATTGAATTGTAATATTATTGAAATTTAATGTGTATTTTACAGGTGGCGAACATGACTATTCCTCGGTTGTGCAACAACCAAGTTATAACGGCAGTTAATGGGAAGTTCCCTGGACCCATTATACGAGTGCGAGAGGGTGACACTCTTGTCGTCCATGTGTTGAACAATTCACCTTACAACATCACCATGCATTGGTAATTATTATTTTTCCAGTAAATTAAGTTTTTAAAATTAAAGAAATAACGATGATGGATTAAATTCAGTTATACTTATAACGACAACTTCCCAATCTGCCAAATAAAAATGAAAGAAGCAACAATATTAAAATAACACGTTTGACCTTGACAACAAAATATATCATACTACAGCTCTTTTTGTCATGTTATTTTGGCGCGCGGCAAATCGATAAATGTTAATTGTGTTTTGACTTCGTCCAACTCATTTATGTTTGTTTAGCCTTCTCAAGATTAGAGTTTGTCTCTTCAGCTTTTTTTTTTTTCAAGTTTGAATCCGAATGAGATATATTATCCTTGGTTTATCCACTAACAAATAAGTAATTTCTTTATTTCTAGATGTAAATCTTCCATGTAAATAATTTGATATATCAACCCCTACCTTTAATTTCATGTTAGTGGTTTTTCTTTTCTCTATATAATTTAAATAGTCAATGTTTATTTGTATAAATGCTTTTACTCTACAGGCATGGAATATTTCAAATTTTGAGTGGGTGGGCAGATGGTCCTGAATATGTCACTCAATGCGCAATTCGTCCCAAACATAGTTTTACTTATAGATTTACAATCAAAGGACAAGAGGGAACTCTATGGTGGCATGCTCATTCATCCCTTATACGTGCTACTGTCCATGGTGCCCTTCTTATCCGTCCCAGGGAAGGTTACCCTTATGCATTTCCTAAACACTACAAGCAAGTCCCCATCGTATTAGGTATTATTAATTACTTGTCTTTTTATTTCCTAATAATCTTTTTCCTATCATTCCTTTAGGGTGCGTGGATACCCGACAAATAAAATAAAATAAAATAAAAATCACTCCTTTATATATTGATGTTAATCAATTGACTTTAAACAATGGTTGATTTCAGGTGAGTGGTGGAAATCTAACGTTATGGACTTTGATAACCAAGCAATTCCCCCATCCGATGCTTTCATGATCAATGGCTTGCCTGGAGATCTGTACAATTGCTCTAAAGATCGTATGTCACCCATTCTACATTGTCATCTTGAATTCATTTACTTTTAACCTAAGTTTCAAAGTTCTTACTTTTTAAACTATGTTGTCGACCTGTATATAATTGTGGTGTATAGATGTGACACATGCTCATGCTTCATTATTGTTTGCTATTGATATAATTTAGAGATATTCAAGCTCAAGGTGAAGCCTGAAAAGAACTACTTGCTACGGATAATCAACACCAATCTCATTAGCCAAATGTTCTTCAAGGTTGCCAATCACAAGTTTACCGTGGTGGCAGTTGATGCCGGATACACGACTCCCTATGTTACCGATGTTGTCGTGGTGGCCCCCGGCCAAACCACCGATGTCCTCCTCAAAGCTGACCAGCCAGTTGGTTCCTATTACATGGCTGCATCAATTTACTTCTCTACAAGTACACTAGCAGCACTTGACAACACAACAACCAGAGGGCTTGTTGTTTATGAAGGCTCGGAATCAACCACTACTCCTTTGATGCCAATGATGCCAGTCTTCAACGACACAAAAACAGCCCACAAGTTCTACACCAATATCACTGGCCTTGTAGGTGGCCCTCACTGGCGCCAATGTCCACATGATGTAGATGAGAAATTGTTCATGACATTTGGACTGAATCTTGAGCCTTGTCCAAAGAATGGTACATGTGTGGGCCCACAAGGGTTTCGATTCTCTGCCAGCACGAACAATGAATCTTTTGTGCTTCCTAGTGGTAAAGGAATGTCCATGTTGGAAGCATTCTTCAATGATGCCAGTGGGGTATACACCAAGGATTTCCCAAGCAAGCCTCCCATAGAGTTTGACTACACCAGCCCAAACAACAGCCTTGACTTTTCTCGCATATTTGCACCCAAATCAACCAAGGTGAAGAAGTTGAAGTTCAATTCCACTGTAGAGATTGTGTTGCAGAATACAGGATTCCTTGCTGTGGAGAACCACCCCATTCACCTTCATGGTTTCAACTTCTACGTTTTGGCTCAAGGCTTCGGAAACTTCAACTCTGCAAGAGACAGGAAAAAGTTAAATCTTGTGAATCCCCAAATGCGAAACACAATTGCTGTGCCAAAGGGAGGGTGGGCTGTGATCAGATTCAAAGCAAATAATCCAGGTATGTTATCATTAAGTAAATCAATTACAATGTTAATATTAAACTAATAAAATTTAATTAATTAAGGTTAGATGAATTTACTTTGGTATTATTATATGCTAATATCTTCTTCACCCTCGTTGTACTAATTTGCAGGTATATGGTTGCTCCACTGCCATATAGACACTCATTTGCCATGGGGGCTGGCCATGGCTTTCGAAATTGAAAATGGACCTACTCCTTCATCTAGACTACCTCCCCCACCTCATGATCTACCTAAGTGCTAACAGCAAAACGTGCTCCCATTAACTTTGTTTGGCAATTAATTAATTGCATTGTTCTTGAGTTATATTCAATTCTCACTCTGTTTGTAGTTGAATTAGTTTTCTTGATTAGTTTGTTTCTTTTGGGACGGAATTTGTAACAAGCTTGCTGTTTTATGTTTTTTTAAATCCCACTAATTGTATTCTTTGATTGCATTCTTTAAATGTAATAACCTTTGGTTATCTTTATACTATCTTCCAATTTGACTTTTTTAAACGGTATATCGACATTGTTGGTATGTTTAGATAGATTTGTGTTAATGGCTATATTGGGTTTTATACCAGTTATACCATATGCACTTTTGTGTGCATTAAGCACCATATATATTATAATTTTGTTCTTTATGTAAATAAACCAGAGTAAATGTATGAGACATACAATCTTTTTTTTCCTGTTTGGTATTAACGTCGGAAAAGACTAAGGACTAGGCATGCCTAAAGACTAAAGACTAACATCGGAAAAGACTAAAAACTAATTGAAAACCAAAATTGCCAAGGCATGCCTACCCCAACAAAAGGACTAAAAATGAGAATAGAATGCAAAACATGGAAACCCTATTTGGACATGGGTACTTCATTTAAAGGTTAAGGCTATCGATCCTTGGTACAAAATAGTTCATTACTCATTAATCAAACATTTGAAAGGGAAATCAAGCACTTCTTGAGTTGATCCACTCATCAAATGAGTACTTGTAGCGTAGGAATCACACAATTTGAGTGTGCTCAAATTTTTAAATTATATTGGGTTTAATGATTTATACCTATTGTTAGAAAGAGGGTACTTTCCAAATTAAGAGAAGGACCATGCAACATACTTCATTAAACATCATATTCAAAATTTGAATCACACTTGAAGACCTGTTGGCCGAAGATATTGTTTTATTGATAAACATATATTTGATAAATTATTTGATAAATAGATCAAAATATATTCTAATAACTATTAATTGTTATCTTCAAATTGTTATGCTCTTTATGTTATGTCCTAGAATATCAAATAAATATTAAATATTGGATATTCTATATTCTTTTATATGGTCGTTCATATTAATTTAATTATGTTATGACATATTATGTTATGAATAGCTAATGATAAACAGTTACTAACTAAGATCCCAGTAGTTTATTAAATTTTTATGCATGCACAATTTCTGTTATGTGAGCCCGCTTCGCTGAGAGGTTAGAGCATGGCATTTGTAATGCGCCAAAGACCGTGGGGAACACCTCGATCTTACAACAAAAAACAAAAAAAAGAACATATTCAAAATAAACCATTACAATAGCAACAATTCCAACAACCGCACGAGGTCCTTTCTTAACTCAAGAATTTATTTTCAGTGGCAACCGTGCAGGACTCTTCTCTCACATAAACCAGATTTTTCCATGTAATCCAGAATGTCCATAGTTAAAACAAAATTTTGGAGAAAAGGGGATGTCACAACTAGATTAGTACCATACAAAGAACAAGCACTTGTGGATGTAGTGGTAGAAAGGACACAGAACAGAGGCAGAAGTTATATAATGAAAGGTCAGGAAGAATAAACACACCATAACACTTCATTGAAGCATATAGTCTAACCAATGTTCCCAGTATCAAGCAAATAGATGCATCTGTTCTGTCTAATGTTCCAAAGGAGGGAAGAATAGTTACAAAATAACGCATAATCACTAATCAGTGACATTTTCAATAACCAAGCTAGGGAACAAAAGAATGGGGTTTCCAGTGTCATGTACAACGATTGCATTAAGGACTGTAAGTGAACAAATTTTCTCATAATAACCGGTTGTTAGAACTGTTTAACATATTTTATTGACTAATCCGAAGACTCTATTCCATAACACTCCGTTTCATCGACCTATTATAAGGGTGCAAAATTGGAGCTTAATTTTCATATTCAGCCCTCATTTTTCCCAGGTGCTCTAACTAGTTCTTATATTTGATTTTTTTTTTGTTTTTTGTTTTTTTGGAAAAATTATGTGTAAGAAGCTGTTACAACCAACCATTAGAATCACAAAAGAGCAGGGGAAAAAAGTTAACTCTGTAGCTAAAGCAAGAAGAAATAAAATCCCGTAGCCATACACCATAGCCAAGGATTAGAATCACAAATCACCTCTGCAAATTAAGAGAGCTTAATTTCTTTAGGCTTTAGTTAATACAAATTTCATTGGATGAATTTAGATAGAAAGAAAAGCTAAGAATTGATATAACGTAACTATATACCTCCTTTGTTTGGTTAGATGGAATTGGACGGAAAATAAGAAATGTGAGAAAAGGTTTTGAAAGGAAACGAAGGGACAAATTCCATTCTAGTCACCTTTTTCACTGTAAATATCCATTTTAATTCAACACGTTCCATCTGTTTTCAATCCAACTGCAAATTTACTTGAACAATTTTTACATTCATTTTACGTTCGAAGAAATAAATCAAACTCAAATTACATATCAAAATCATTACCACCATATAATTTGAATAATGAAATCAATAGAAGGATTAAGATTTTACTTTCACAGTTTCATCATTTTTTCAATCATGCCTCTAAACTGATAAATTTATGAAAATCAATCAAAAGAGGAATATATGGAAGAGCAAACTTTTAAAATAATTTAACAAGCTAAAATAAATTAAAATTCCGAATTTATTATAAACTGGCCAAACCCAGAAAAGAAATGAGAATTTTTTTTCTTAAAACATGAAACGAAAGTGAGGTTATAATTCCATCCTTTAGGAGAAAAGAGGAAAAAAATAAAAACTTGTCGCAACACAAAAATAGATATATTATGATTTTATATTATAATAATATTAAAATTTTGCTTTGGTATTTTATCTTTCGACACTTGATTTATCTTAAAAAATAATAAATTCAGTTAGTGAATAATTGTTAGAAGTTTTCTAAATTATTTTTTCTCTTCACTTCTTAAGTAAAAAACAAACAAACAAACAAACAAATTGACAAGCATCAAGTTGGTGGTATTAGGAAGAAAAAAAAAACTAAATTTTTGGCTGAAAAGAAGCTTCATTGAACTGTTATAGCTCATGGCTTTTTTTTTTCTTATTTTACTGTACCCTTGATTATAACATAACTTAAAGCGGAAGTGTCTATATATAGTTGATCCAGTTAGGCATACGCGTAAACCTAATTGAGTGACATCCTACGCAGGACAATAGCTACCTCTGTATAAGAACATGTTAAACTTACCTTTATAAAGGAAGAAATAAACCATAAAGAGAATGAACTTCTACCTATAAAATTCCACCTATGGATGATTACGACTATAGTGACATCATGATAAAAATGGTTTATTTAGAAGAAGACTAACTTCTGCTACCTGCACGAGACTATGATTCAATTAAATTGAAAAGGATAAAGGACAATTGCAATTAATGAGGGGCAAGTTTGTTTCATATTATACAACTCTTTTGTTGCCAAATTTTAATCTTATATATTTCACATCAAAACAAAAGTTCTATCTAAGATTATCCTATAAAAATGAGATTAATTACTATTTTACAACACTCGTTAAGAAATGAGCTTGCTATAATTCTCCTATTCAAGCTTGGTTTTTGTTGGGTAAAATTCAGATGACGAATAAGTAAAACTCCGACTTTCCAACATGTAGTAGGACGATAACTTTTTGGGGTGATTGGCTGGTAGGTAGTATCGTAGTATATCTTGATGGTGCGATGGCTCTAAATATTTTTTACAAAAAAGATTATAATTTTACATTTTTTTAAAAAATATAAGTTCCTCAACTTTGCTCTAATTTTTTTTTTAAATATAAAGAATTTTCTTTAATTATGGATCAAGTTTGAAAAACTCTTCAATGCTTTTAAATTCACTAACTCGACTCTTTAAATTAACAAAACAGTATATAATAATTTTTATGTTAACCTACCATTTAAATAATTGATAGAAAAGTAGTCATGTATTAATTTTTTTCACTAATATCACCTTAAATTATTAATATTTATTACTCAAATCATCTCTAGACTTCTTTTTTAGGCATTCATTAATCTCACACTACCATTTAAGATTCGTGAAAATCTTAAACGGTGATGTGAGGTTAATGAATAATAAGAAAAAGAGGCTTAAAGATAATTTTAAGAATAAATATTAATAATTTAAGATAAAATTAGTAAAAAAATTAATATATAACTACTTTTTTTATCAATTATTTTAGTGATAGGCCAATATAAGAGTTATTATATATTATTTTATTAATTTAAAAAGTCAAATTAATAAGTTTTAAAATATAAAAAAGTTTCTTAAAATTGACTCATAATTAAAGAGAGCTCCTTCTATTTTAGCTTTTTTTTTTCTTTGGCCTCTTAGGTAGAAGAAACCCCCTAGCTAGCTTCGTTCCTAGTAATCTAGGAGAAAATGGAGTAGATGATCAGTCTGATCTAATGATCAAGATCGAACAACTCATAGTATGAAGACTAATTAAATGTTAGAAGGTAAAAGTTATATACACGTGGAACAGATTCCATTATTTATTGGGAAAATGATTCTTTATTTTGAGAGAAAATTATTCCTATTTGATTTTTGGGTATAATTAATTAATTAATTAATTAATTTAAATAATAATTATATATATAATTAATTAATAATTTATTTTTATTTTAATATTTAATATGTGATTAATTATATATAAATTATTAATTAAATTAATTAAATATTTAATTATTTTTATCTAAAAATAAAATATTTTTTTTTTCTAAGCCTACCTTAAAGTAATTCTCCCTTATTTATAAGCTTGAAAGAGTCAGCTGTTATAGTCGGTGAGACGGATGAATTTAGCGGGGATGGAGTCTTAAAATTGCTCTTCTGACACATGCTACACAACTGAAAAGATTTGTCAGAATTCAGTCAGTATTTATCAGGATTTAAGGTTATTAAATGTTGAATAAGTCAAAGTACTCATTTATCTAAAAATCAATAATAATACCAATTTATTCCGACTAAAATTCTAAGAATTGTTATTTTTAATCTATCTAGTATTTTCCAGTACATACATGATATGTGATGCAAGTCATGCTAAGTTTTAAATTTAACGATAAACTTTATTTTTTTAAAATTACACAATAACTTTATTTTAATGAAATGATTATTAAGAAAAATTTGAATTAAATAAATTTGTATTGATAAACATACATACTTATAGAAATCAGTCGCAAAAGTCACACACATTCCTTAATTGATAAGAACAATGGATTGTATGGTTGGTATTGGTTTGAATAAATGTCTAGAAAGGTTGCAATGTACCTTGCCTTCAAGCCCACGGGTTACAAGCCGGATATTTCGTTTGTATTGGAGAAAAGCAAATTAATAGAAGTTTCTCTCATTGTGATTGCCAAGGAAATTAGATCTCAGATGTGAATTCTCACGCTTAAACTTTAAAGTTTCAATTCAACCCAAGAAATTGTCGAAGTTTCATTTGGATGTTTTTATAACATATATAAACCATGTTTGTATGTTATTTGGATATAATTACTATATGTTTGATAAATACACTGACATCTGGTTAAATGTGAGTTTTGATTAGTATAAATGCTATATATTTATACTTATGTTCTGTTTAGAATTACAAATTTATCAAGTTATATTATAAGATTAATAAGAAATTAAAATAATAAATTAAAATTTTAATTATTTGCGATAGAATATAATTGAAAAAAATCCATCACAATCAAAGAATCATTGTGACAGAATATAATTGCAAAAACAGGTCACAATCATAGAATAATTGCGATGAATTTATTTCCCAACTTTTATCATTAAAAAAATTAAAAAAAATATTTCATTATGAATTCTGTCACAATTTAAAAATGTTTGTGATGATTTTTTGTTTTAAACTTCCATTGCAAGTATATTTACAAATAAAAAAAATTTGTTACCAATTCCTCCGCAATTTGGCGACAAAATAAAATATTTTCTCATGAGTAAATTGCGATGAGCAAAATAGGAACGAAATAATTTCATTGCAAAGTCCATCATGATTTAAAATTGGGACAGAATTTTCAACTATGGTGCCACCCAAAATTTCGTCGCTATTTAATTTTTTTGTTGTAGTGTAATTAACATGCAGAGGGTAAAATTTTGGGAACATATTTCATCTCCTGAGAAAATGAGGTTTTAAATTGTATCATGAAATAGTTTTTAAATGCATATTATTTTTTTATGTGTATATATATTTGAATTTAATTGAAACCCCACTTTAAATTACACCCACTTCAATTTTTCTATTTACATTTTATACACTACACACAAGTATGCAACTATAAATTGGATAAATAAATAAATAAAAGGCACCAACTAGTTGTGGTTATTACCAGACAAAAAGATGAAAACAATCTTCTATTTTTATTGTCGTGCCACCATCGATGAGCATTCACTATAATAAAAAATGAATTTTTTTACTATATTTTGCGGCTAATTTGCATCCGTCAGTAAATTTTATCATTTTTAACGAAACTTTTAACTTTTCAAGAGAAATGTCCAACGGAAAAATTTTAATTTTTTTCTACTTTAGAAAATTATAGTTTCTATCCAAATTCTTTTGAAAAAAATGGATTTCTGAAGGAAATCTTTTTAAAGAAAAATTGGACTTTCCTGCGACTGATCCATAGGAAATTTATGGCCTAAATTGGTTTCTAAGGACTCAATTTTCAGTGGACAAAATTCTGCCAAAAATCAAGATTTGAGAAATTTTGCCTAATAGGGCGTTTGTTTTAAAGATTGTAAATTTAGTGTGTGTTTGGATTAGTTCCAAAAAGAATTATGTTAAAAATTGATTATATGTATAATTGATTTTTAAAAAAATTAATTATGAGAAAATTAATTTATGTTTGAATGTGTTAGTTCATAATCAATTTTAAGATAAAGAATTTTGTTTGGATTGTATAAAAAGAATCACTTTTATGTATTAAATTACTAAGTGTGTGTTTAGATTAGCTGTAGAAAAAGATTACATTAAAAATCAATTATATGTTAATAGATTTTCAAAAAAATTGATTATATGAAAATTAATTTTATGTTTGGATGTGTTAGTTTATAATTGATTTTAAGATAACATTTTTTGTTTGGGTTTTATAAAAGAATCGCTTTTATGTATTAAATTACTAAAAGAGATATAGAATGATTGAAAATTTTATTTAGTTGAGGGAAAAAGAGTATTTATCTATCAAAGCTTTTGAAATAATCTATAATCATATAATTAAGCTTCAAATATAAGTTTTTTTAAAAAAAGATTATTTTTAGTTATAGAAAAATAATTTTAACTTATAATCAGTTTTACACACTTTAAACAAACAAGATAAATTTTAGATAAAACAACTTTTTATTAAAAAAAAAACTATTTTAGGAAAGAATTAATCTTTCCCAAAAATACTCTTATTCTTAGGAATTTGAACTTGAAAATGAGACATTCTCACTTTTGGTACTAGTTTTATGGATTGTCATGAGGTCATATTCTCAAGTTTTGCTTAAATTCGCAACATTCCCTCGTTCGTCCATTAGAAATCAGATTTTCTTATAATAATTGTCATTGCCCAACCATCCTTAGCAACCACACTGCCTCTCTCGCCACTTTTACCACCACGTACTGCTATTGCTGCAACTACTCCATTGTCATTGCCACTATATCACCTCTCATCATTGTAACCACAAGCTCCCTATTGTTATTGCCATTGTGAACTATATATGTTAATATCGTTACAATATTCCTGTATATGAATGTTAGTAGTTGCAAAACTTGATTTGTATTGGATAGGAATGCCACCTAACCGTTCTAATCTAATCTTGCAAAATTATCAAAGAGGCAAGTCAACTTTTGCCGAATATATATGTACAAATCCAAAACGATTTCTTCTGTTTCCGGTAGGAATTTTACTTTGGGAAGAAAGATATACTAGTTGATTTAGAAACAACAAGCATTTTGATTGGTTTTTGGAGCTCATCATCATTACATATATAACTAATCATCTTATATATATATATATATATATAAATAGATTCTTCAATCAATCCATTATTCGTTATTAATTTACGCACTTGAAAAGAAAAATAAAATCCAATCGTTTAACGACGTGAAGTAATGTTTCTTTTACTTTTTTCTTGGTTGTTAGGGAGACCCCACCACTTTAGGGGCTTAGGGGGTGATTTAAAACGAAATCGTTCAGTTTGGGTCAACTATGTACAAAAGTCTAAAACAAAATAGTACGTTTACGTAATTCTAAAAGATTATATGATGTTGATATATATATATATATATATATATATATATATATATATATATATATCGTAACTTAAAATTTTGGATGAAAATAAAACAATAAAATCGGATTGCAATATATCCAAGTGCTTTCATTCCAAGTGATGAAATAAAAGTCTATCAAAAAGAAGGAGGGTAGAGAGTGAAAACAATTTTCTTTCATAAAAAAATCTTAATATAAATATTTTAAAAAAATTGTGCCAAAAATATAATTTAATCAAACTAACACCCATTTTTAATTATAAAGTATCAAATTCACATTCCCTTATCTCGTTCCCCCCCCCCCCCTCTTCTATTTGTCATTGAATTCAAAGGTTAAACTAATGCTATTATTATCAATAGATAGATGCTGGTCAATTCAAAATTATCGTTGAATTTGTCTTAAAAGTTACTGAAAACTTGAAGTTGCTTTCCTTAATTGGATACAATTAATAATAAGATATGTAATTAACAAATTTTTATCATACGCTTTGTTATATTGCAAAACATAAACTTGTCAGAAGAAAGCTTTTACCATTTCCTTCTTGTTATAAAGGTTTATCAAATTTGCCCCTTGTTTCACTTTTCCCCCCTTCCCCTTACTGGAAAGTGCATGTTTTTGAATTGTTCAACCCACAACATTTTTGAGTATGTACTAGATATACTAGTATTAACCAAGTTCGAACACGTCTTCACTAGTTTTTCGTAATTACTTATCAAATTTAATTATCAGATTTGGTTCATAAAAAATATAGCTAGTATATACTTTAAAGAATAATATAAGTAAATAATTATTTTGAGAAAAATGAAAGTAGTTAGTTTTTACAAATTCAAAAATTGTTATCAAGTTGTTTATACTTCATAAAACCTCAAACCATTTTAATCAACGGTGGTTCACTCTGTATTTTATTTTTTAAAATGCATCTTACACTTTTTTTTTGTGGTAAATAATGCATCTTACACTTTGAAGAATACTGTGAATGATAAAAGTTTCCAAATTTTGAAACCGAAAAAATTAAGGGGAATGAGATGATGATTATGAAGTCCCAGCATATAAATAAACAAACAAGGGTCATATAGTCTGGGGCATATAGTCAGAAAGTCAGAAGCACGTACACCACATTCAAAATTTCCAGATAGCTTAAGATAACAAGCTATTGACTTATTGTGATTCTCCTTTGTGGACATTTCTGATGGCCAAATTAAACTTGGCTAGATAACGTATTTCATCCTTCCTAATGCGGAGAAAATTCCAATGCTTCATCAAATCACATTGCGTTATTTTACTAATTCCTACACGCGCAATAGCCAAGTATCAGGGTCTCTCTATATATAGCATTCATAATCTTGCTTGGAGACAACATAGCCAGAGATTGCTTCATTAATTTCATTAACAATACATGCATCGAGTCCTTTTAATAACATGAAACTCTTTGTGTTTTCTCTAGCATGGGCTATTGCTCTTATGCTAGCTTCTTCTTTGGCTTCTGCTGCTGTTGTGGAACACACTTTCAATGTATGTGCTCATTCATTCTTCTCCCTTTCTTTCTTCAGATGATATACATATGTTGAGTTCTGTAAATGGCAAGCTACCCTCTCTTGCTTCGGGTTATTGCATGCAGGGAGCTAGACACAAACTGTGGATCATTGAACTAATCATAGATAGTTTTCCAGTTATAGTGTTAGTAGAGCATGAGATATCTTTCTCGTATATATTTGAATGATATTCACTGAGATTTCATTTGTGGCAGGTAGAGAACATGTCTGTCCAGCGCTTGTGCAATCAACAGGTGATCACTGCAGTGAATGGAAGCCTGCCAGGGCCAACGATTAACGTTCGAGAGGGGGACACTCTTGTCGTCCATGTATTCAACAAGTCACCCTACAATCTTACTATTCACTGGTAAAGTTTTCCACCTAAAATGTCAATGAAATTAATCATTAACTAGGAGAACTTACGGTAAAGAAGTACACACAGCAAGGTGCCTCAAGAATTAAATATACGAATGAATACTCATTTTGGTCATCTAAATATATAAGTGTATCAGTTAGATCATCTAATAATAAATATATCAATGTCAATTTTTAACTTCAAATTAGTCTTTTAATGTGATTTTTTTTATATCAAATTAGTCTTTCAGTGTTAATTTTTACATAAGAAATTATTAAATGATCAAACTGATGACATTTGTAATTTTGAAAAAATAAGTATTTAGTCTAAATATATCTATCATATAGTTTTTGTCTACATTAGTTTCAATTATTTACCTGAAAAATTCATCATTATTCTTGATTTCTCCCATGTATCGCTCATGTTTATAATTTATAGTCATCTATACTAATGTAGTAAGGGGATTCTTCCACTTGCTTGCTGGGCTTTTGGTTTTCCTTATATCAAGTAATTCAAAATGAGACTTTCAGGTTTCTTCTAAGTCTCATTTTTCTACAAGTAAATTTTCAACGTAGAAAAGTCTCTAACAGATCCATTAGAGATATGAATATGTATATAACATGTTTTGGTAAACATATGACAATTTCTTAAATATATCAACAACCATATAATTGCTTTTTATATATTTATATCAGTAATTCTAAATTTAGATTTTTTTACTATATGCAGGCATGGGATTTTTCAATTTTTGAGTGCGTGGGCAGACGGTCCTGAATATGTAACTCAATGTCCAATACCTTCTGGTAGCAGTTATACATATAAATTTAAAATCACCGGACAAGAAGGGACACTGTGGTGGCATGCTCACTCATCTTGGTTACGTGCTACCGTCTATGGAGCCCTCATCATCCGCCCTCGGCTAAGACACTCATATCCATTCATTAAGCCACACCAGGAAGTCCCCTTGTTGCTTGGTACTAATTTTTTCCCCTTATTTTGATCATTTGTCAATATATAATCAATTCCTTTATTTATAATTTGACTACCTAAATCTGTATTTAAAGGAAACGTGTGTGTGTGTGTGTGTATACGAATATCTAATAGCAGTAACTAGTTGTAATTAACAAGGATTTTTCTGAAAGCTTTGATAATTAATTTCAGGGGAGTGGTGGAATGCTAATGTTGTGGATGTTGAGAACCAAGCACAAGCAACCGGTGCTGCTCCAGCAGAATCAAATGCTTACACAATTAATGGCTTGCCTGGCGATCGCTACCCATGCTCTCAAAATCGTATGTCAACTGTTCAATTAACAATACTATCAGTTATTCATATATTTGAAAATTATAACGAAATTTAACTCATATATATTCAAGATTTTCAACACTTTAATCTTCTTAGAATTTCTTCTTACATACGTGTCCAATTTATCCTCTAACTTGGATCCTTTAACAATTTTACTTTACATGTCTAACACAACCTTGTTTCACTTTGATATAATTCAGAGACATACAAACTCAACGTGAAGCAAGGAAAAACCTACTTGTTGCGTATCATCAATGCTGCACTTAATGAACAACAATTCTTCAAGATAGCCAACCACAACTTCACAGTTGTTGCCATTGATGCCTGCTATACCAAACCCTATGATACAGATGTTGTTGTGGTTGCACCAGGCCAAACCACAGATGTCCTCTTCTGCGCCAACCAGAACGTGGGGTCTTATTACATGGTTGCCTCTCCATACCACACCATAAACGGAACATTCAACAACTCAACCACCAGAGGTGTGGTGGTTTACGATGGTGCCTCATCAGCAACACCCAAAGTGCCAACCCTACCTGCATTCAATGACACACCAACAGCCCACAAGTTCTACACCAATATCACAGGGTTGGCTGGTGGCCCTCACTGGGTTCCTGTTCCACGTAAAGTGGATGAACACATGTTCATCACCTTTGGGGTTAACCTAGATCAATGTAACCTTCCAGGACCAAACAACACATGTGGTGGACCAAATGGTTTGAGGTTATCTGCAAGCATGAACAATGAATCCTTTGTGCTCCCTATTGGTAGAGGCTTCTCTATGTTGGAAGCATTTTTCCGCAATGTTGATGGGGTATACACCAAAGATTTTCCAAATAAGCCTCCAATTGAGTTTGACTATACCAACCCTGCCATTAACAATTTAAATGCCTCCCTTGCATTCGCACCTAAATCAACAAAGGTGAAGACGTTGAAGTTCAATTCAATAGTGGAGATTGTGCTTCAAAATACCGCTATCCTTGCTGTGGAGAACCATCCTATGCACATCCATGGCTTCAATTTCCATGTTTTGGCTCAAGGGTTTGGGAACTACAACTCCAGTAGAGATAAGCCAAAGTTTAATTTTGTTAATCCTCAAATACGTAACACAATTGCTGTGCCAGTGGGAGGATGGGCCGTGATCAGATTCCAAGCAAATAATCCAGGTTAATTGATTGTCTTCAAATATATAAACTATATTTAACGATGTTGTGATTGCATTTTAACTATCAATTTCAAATCTTATGCTAATTAGTTTGATCTTGCCTTCAAACACTATGCAGGTATATGGTTTGTGCATTGTCATTTTGACGTTCATCTGCCATGGGGGTTAGCCATGGCTTTTGAGGTTGAGAATGGACCTACTCCTTTATCGACGCTGCCTCCGCCACCAGCTGATTTTCCCAAGTGCTAAGTGCTAAGTGCAACATGCACCAATATACTTACACAGTTACACCTTATAATAAATTTGAAAATAAAAAATAAAAATTCGTTAATGTTTATTCATTCTTACTATTATGTAATTAATGTGGATTCCTTACTCAATTTGTTTGATTGGGGAAAAAGAAAAAGAAAAGCCTATTCTTTTCAACCATGTTACTTGATATTCAGTTCACTTTGTAAAATAACATATGTTTTATTTATGTGGATATGTGCTTTTATTTTCCAATATGCTATCTTCTTCTATTTTTGCCTTTAGAGAATAGTGCTTGCTTTCCAATTATAACGAAGCATCAAAAGTTACTGCACATTAATTGACTCTTAACTCTTAATAAGCATGCGCGAATCGGTGACGAAGAGTACATGGGACACACGCAAATTACTTGGGGAAGAAAATTTTGGCTGGATATTGCTTTCGAAACATATGCACTAAAGCACCAGTAACGTAAATAAACCGAACTCCAATTTCGTCAAATGCGTGTATTATTTTCATATTTTATTACAATTAGTCAAGACACATGTTAGAATGGATAACGCTAAGGCTCACTAACTATACATTATTTGCGTAGAATTTCGTGCTAATTGCATGATCCCACGCATCTTTTCATAGCTAACCTTCACGAAAGAAAGTATATGATAATCAATTAGAAACAGGGTTTCCATATTTAATTTAATAACTTTACTTAAATAGGGTTTCCATGTTTAACTTCATAACTTTACTTCTTCTTCTTTTCTCATTTAATTATTGTTTATCTAACATCATCTATTTTTCTCAAAACTGATATGGACTCTGAAAAGACGAAAGAGATGAGGGTTTTTGCTATGAAAGAAAGTTGAAGCAAGGAGGAAAATTGGGAACTGAATCAATATTGATATGTTGATCGAACTAATTAAACTGACACCATCTTTTCCTTTTTCGGTCAGAAAATCTAACACAGTTTAATTGTTCAGAAAGCAATTAGAAGTTCACGTACGTGCCCACATACAGTTGTAACAATATGCACGAGTAGAACGAGCTGACAGCAACCATGGCAGCAGCCAAGTATTTTTCTTCCCAAAATTATCATAAAGCCAAAAGAAAATAACTATGCAATGCTTATGCAATTTTCTTATCCAATTTTTCAAATGAGTAATATTACTTATGCAACTTGACTATATGTGAGCTTAAGTGACTTCACTTAAACATTTTTTATAAACTTAAATCAATACAATGATATCATTAATTTGTGTACAATTTGTGCGAATTATATATCATTTTTGCCTAAAGCTTTGTTTACAATGCTTTCGTTGGCTTATCATTGATGCTAGGTTGATTGACATATGAGAGTCAAATTAGCGTTTGCAGTTTCCCTATACCTATAATATGAAATAGTCAATAGACTAAAGACCAAGTAAATAAGGAGACTTTTCTAGAGGAATGGACTAGGTAACCATGAGAGGAAGTTTGGTGGAACTTGAGAAATAAAGAAAAAATCAAACATGCAAATTAGAGGGGCCATGATTGGACAGTTTGGCATCTATATTTGATTTAAAATGAATTTTTACAAATAAATAAATCAAGCGAAGAATGTTAACTTGGTCACAAACTGTTCTTGAATTGACTGATATTTTAGAGGGGAGACCAAAAGGAAAAGAAAAAAAATTGTTTTTACATATCTCTTTGTAAACATTAAAGTGATGTATAAAATTTAAATGTACTAAACAAAATTTCAAGTTGATTTAATCAAAACTTGAGTCAATTCAATTAAACTCCAATTCTATTATGTGTGCAAGAGTAGAAATTTTTTTCATATTTAAATATGTAAATAGTATATGTTAGCCCAAGGTTTATAGAATGACTACTTTTTAATGATGATCTCAAACATTATTCTAACATATAACACTGTACATATTTGCACTTGATCAAAGCTGAAATGTTGTGTTACATATTTATCAAATAATACATGAACTCTCAAGTTACAGAGAAAATATTTCAAATTGGTCAAGCTATAGAGTTTCCATATACTACAATGAGCCAACTCATACTAGGAGATAAGAAAACTTATATGAAGCTAGAAGGCTGAAAGCATTAGAAGCAATCTGTGAAGTTATCTCATAAAAGAAGATGAGAAGCCTTATATTCTGAAGATGCTACAGTCAAAGTCAAGTTCTGAAGAAGTATGTAGAAGACTAACGATAAGCATACTTATGATGGAGATAAACCTACTCATATTAGTCAACAACTTTTGAGGAATACAATGATGAGCCCTTTCATGAAAGAATATGAGCATGCTCATGTAAAAAATGCAAAACACCCTGTTTCGAGATTTAAATTTTACATTGGCTTGTGCATAATTCCAAAATACTGATAACGATTAGAATATCTTTTGCAATGGTCAGAAGAGTACCAGTACACATGGAAGAGTAGTGGGTCATTTTGCAAAAGTGAAGAAAGGACATTCCTATACAAATAATGCCAAGAAACTTTCTGCAAAAGTAAGGCCAGTACAACAATTAGCACAGCCAAATACTTTGCACCAACACCAACCTCAAGCTCACCAACCTCCTCCATGTCAACACCAACCTCAAGCTCACCAACCTCCTCCATGTGAAGGGCAATTTTTGTTGACTATTCCATCCAAGTTATTTGAATTTTCTTAACTTGTTGTTCATTTACAGGTTGTATCCAGTTAAGGTTAGCTCATAGAAATGCTATAAATAGAGCCAAGAATCTCATGTATTACACATCTTGAGATATATGAAATTTTGAGTGTTTGAGTTAGAGAGCTTTTCTCTCTTGTTTTCTGAGCCATTTTGGCATCAGAGCAAGGTTCCTAGATCCCCAGTGTTGAGTTTGAGAGAAGAGAGTGCAAAATTTGAGAGAGTTGAGAGAGTTTGTGGTTGCACCACAACTGAACCCCCTCGAAACTCCCATTTAGAGCCATTTTTCTGCAAAACTAACACTGTCATTGAACTCAGGAGGCCGAAAAACCTTGGACTGGAGGTTTTCATCGCCGCCGGAGTCTCCACGTGCCGCTACTCACCTCGCCGGAAAATTAGTGCAGTCGCTGGAAAAGTCGCCGGAGATCCAGTGCAGTCGCCGGAAAACCAGAGGTAGAAGACGAGCCACGTCATCCTGACCTGCCCTGTCATCGACACGTCATCCACTCAGATTTTGCCATGTGTCATACTGTGCCGCGTCAATAGTCCAGTTAGCAAGAAGTTTTTGAAATTTCAAATTAGCCCCTGAAGTTGCTGCAATTGGTATTTTGCCCCTAAACCTTTCCAAATTTCAAATTAGACCCTGAAGTTTTGGAAATTGGTATTTGCCCCTAAACTCTTGCAAATTATACTTTGACCCCTGATCTTTTTTATATTCTTATTTTCACCTCACAATTACAAATTGCTACAGATTTTTTTTAAAAGTGCCAGATTCATTAGAAAATTCTTAGTATACTCTGTGGTTGCAGTATCATCTGATCTTCCACATCAGAAAAGAATTATTCTTATTACTAGGCAAAATTGTAGTAGTGTGAAAAGTGCATGTCTAGGAAAATTCTGGCTAGGAAAGACTTGGTTTTTAAGTGTGTCAATTGGTGACCCACCTCTCTTTCCTAGGAATTTACCTGGTGTGCTGTTTACAAAACTACAGTCACTGTTCTAGTTGGTCGGTACTTAATTGTTTTCAACCCACAAAATGCCTCCAAGAAGACAACATTTGCATGAAATTGAAATGGAAGAATTGAGGAGACAAATCCAACAGTTACAAGAAACTGTAAATGCACAGCAAACCCTTTTGGAAACCCGTCACATACGATCAGACAATGACGACTCCAGCAGTGATTCATCATCGTTTAGAAGCCATCGTCCACAAAGACAACAGTTTCGAAACGATGACATCAGGGTAGAGATTCCAAATTTCGAAGGAAAGCTCCAACCAGATGAGTTTGTTGATTGGCTTCAAACTATTGAGCGAATATTTGAGTATAAGAAGATACCAGAAGAAAAGAAGGTGAAGATCATTGCTGTAAAGCTAAAGAAACACGCTTCCATTTGGTGGGAAAATCTTAAAAAGAAGCGTGATCGTGAAGGGAAAAGCAAGATCAAGACATGGGAGAAAATGCGTCGAGAACTAACTCGGAAGTTCTTACCTTTTCACTATTATCAAGATAATTTTATTCAACTACAGAATCTTTGACAAAAGAACTTGTCGGTAGAAGAATACACTAGAGAATTTGAGAAGTTGATGATGAAGTGTGATATCCACGAAAAGGAGGAGCAAACAATAGCTCGTTACCTTGGAGGATTAAACACCGATATTGCTCATCCAGTTCAGCTCCAACAATACTGGTCTTTAGATGATGTTATCTGTCTAGCCATCCGAGTAGAGAAACAATTACCCAAAAGGTCTTCTTACAGAACTTTTTCCTCCACTGAAAATACTCCCTATACCCGCAAAACACCAACAGATCAACCCAGTACTTCAAACAAACCTCCTTCTAAGACCATCACAGAGAATAAACCTAGAGTCACCAAGTGTTTCAAATGTCAAGGTTTTGGGCATATAGCTTCAAACTGTCCAACTCGGAGAACAATCACCATCATCAAAGGAGAAGCTTATGAAGCAACGGAAGAAGAAGAAGCTCGAGAAGAGCCTGAAAGAGAAGAGGAGTTAGAGCCAATGTATGATGAAGAACTCACTGTTGCTGATCATGGTGAATCATTAGTGATTAGACGAAGCCTACATACCATGACAACAAAGGAAGAACCTTGGTTAAGGCACAATATTTTTCACACTCGTTGCACTTCTGTTGGAAAAGTTTGTGATGTCATTATTGATAGTGGAAGTTGTGAAAATGTAGTTTCTAACTACATGGTGGAGAAGTTAAAGCTACCAACCCAGATACATCCACATCCTTACACATTGCATTGGCTCAGCAAAGGAAATGAAGTGAAAGTTGACAAGCGTTGCCTTGTGACATTTTCCATTGGTAAAAAATATCAGGATCAGGTCTGGTATGATATTGTACCTATGGATGCTTGTCACCTCCTCCTTGGAAGGCCCTGGCAATATGATCGTCATGCATTATATGACGGTTATACCAACACCTACTCCTTTGTCAAAGATGGAGTAAAAGTCAAGCTAACTTCTTTACCACCAAGTGAGCTTGATAAAGGCAAGAAAGAAACAAAGCCATTGGTGTCCTTAATCATGAAAGAACAACTTAAAGAAGCTGCAAAGGAAGTTCCGACCATGAGTTTTATTCTACTGTTTGAGTTAAATGAGGAGACTATCATTCCAGTAGAAATTAAAGAGCTACTTGCAGAATTTCCAGATGTCATACCAGAAGAAGTTCCATATGGACCACCACTAATGTGAGACATCCAGCATGCCATTGACTTCATTCCTGGAGCAGTCATTCCAAACAGACCAGCCTATAGAATGAGTCCCCAAGAGCATGCTGAAATCCAGCGCCAAGTTGAAGGATTATTAAAGAAAGGATTGATCCAGGAGAGCGTTAGTCCCTGTGCTGTTCCTGCCATCCTAGTACCTAAGAAAGACGGAAGCTGGAGAATGTGTGTTGACAGTAGAGCTGTCAACAAGATTACCATCAAGTATCGATTTTCGATTCCCAGACTTGATGATTTGATAGATCAGTTGCATGGTGCCACTATATTCTCAAAGATTGATCTTCGTAGCGGTTACCATCAGATCAGGCTGAGACCAGGAGATGAATGGAAGACAGCTTTCAAAACCAGAGATGGTCTTTATGAATGGATTGTGATGCCCTTTGGGTTATCCAATGCTCCTAGCACTTTTATGCGCTTGATGAATCAAGTACTTCGTCCATTCATTGGGAGCT
This sequence comes from Styphnolobium japonicum, assembly GCA_023212625.1. Classification (NCBI taxonomy): domain Eukaryota; kingdom Viridiplantae; phylum Streptophyta; class Magnoliopsida; order Fabales; family Fabaceae; genus Styphnolobium; species Styphnolobium japonicum. The sequence continues at coordinate 22,327,323 of JALBWW010000014.1, forward strand.
TTGTAGTTGTTTATTTTGATGATATTTTGATCTACAGCCAGAGTAAAGAAGAACATCTAGAGCACCTTCGTCAAGTGCTCCAGACTCTCCGTGAGCAAAAACTTTATGCCAATCTGAAGAAATGCTCATTTTTAACCAATGAAGTTGCTTTTCTTGGTTACATCATCACAGCTGAAGGCATACGAGTTGATCCAGGAAAGATTGAAGCAATCAATAGCTGGCCAACACCAAATTCAATCCATGATGTGAGAAGTTTCCATGGATTAGCATCCTTTTACAGAATGTTCATCAAGAACTTTAGCTCAATTGCTGCCCCACTCACAAATTGTATAAAATGAGATAAGTTTCAATGGACCGAGCCAGCACAAAGAAGTTTTGATGAACTGAAGAAACGTTTGACTGAAGCACCAGTGTTAGCCCTTCCAAATTTTGACCAAGGGTTCGAAGTCAGCTGTGACGCTTCCAACACTGAAATTGGTGCTGTTCTAAGTCAAGAAGGTCATCCTATAGCCTTTTTCAGTGAAAAGCTCAACAATGCTAAGTTATGATATTCTACATATGACAAGGAGTTTTATGCAATTGTTCGTGCTTTGCAACATTGGAGCCATTACTTGCTGAATAAGGAATTCATTCTTTATTCTGATCATGAAGCCTTAAAGCATTTGAACTCTCAACAGAAGATTAGTCGTAGACATGCTGCTTGGAGTGAGTTCCTACAGCCATACCCATTTTTGATTAAGCATAAGGCCGGAGTTCAAAATACAATTGTAGATGCCCTCAGTAGGCGTCATACTCTACTTTCCACACTACAAGTGAAAGTAGTTGGATTTGAGACTATCAAGGAATTATACCCAGATGATCCAAATTTTCAAAAGTTCTGGAATGCTACTAAGTTACAATCCTCGCAAGATTACTACAGGCATGAAGGATTTTTGTTCAAAGGAAAGACCTTATGTATTCCTCAATGCTCACTGCGAGAAGCTATCATTTGGAAAGCACATGATGGAGGATTAGCAGGACATTTCGGACGAGATAAAACAGTGGCCTTAGTAAAGGAGAATTTTTAGGATTACCTAGGACTCAACGTCAGAAAGATTCCATTATGGTGGTCGTAGATAGATTTTCAAAGATGGCCCATTTCATTTCCTGTCAGAAGACCAATGATGCTGTTCAAGTTGCTGACTTGTACTTCAAAGAAATTGTGCGTCTTCATGGAATTCCTAAAACCATCACTTCCGATCGAGATGTGAAGTTCTTAAGCCACTTTTGGAGAACCTTATGGAAGAAGATGGGTACCAAACTTCAGTTCAGTAGTGCTAGTCATTCACAAACTGATGGGCGTACAGCGATCAACCGACTTTTGGGAAATCTACTTCGAAGTTTTGTTGGTAAAAATTTAAAACAGTGGGATCTTATTCTAGCCCAGGTTGAATTCGCTTACAACAATTCAACTAATCAAGCCACTGGAAAATGTCCATTTGAAGTAGTCTATGGCATTCGTCCACACAGTCCACTGGATTTAACCCCTTCATCTGACAAGCAACAATATAGTTCAGATGCAGATAGCCGAGCAAAGGAAATCAAAAAGCTGCATGAACAGGTTCGAGAGCGGATTAGGAAACAGAATTCAAGGTATAAAGCTCAACGTGATAAGCACCGCAAGCAACAAATTTTTAAAGTTGGAGATTTGGTATGGATACATCTGCGTAGGGAAAGATTCCCAAAACAGCCAAATGCCAAATTGTCTCCAAGAGCTGATGGACCTTTCAAAGTCATACAGAAGATCAACGACAATGCTTACAAGGTAGAACTACCAGGAGCATATGGTGTCTCTGCAACTTTCAATGTCGCTGATCTTTCACCATATTTGGATGATGAGGTCGAATTAAACTCGAGGGCGAGTTCTGTCCAACCCGGGGAGAATAGCACAGCCAAATACTCTGCACCAACACCAACCTCAAGCTCACCAACCTCCTCCATGTCAACACCAACCTCAAGCTCACCAACCTCCTCCATGTGAAGGGCCATTTTTGTTGACTATTCCATCCAAGTTATTTGAATTTTCTTAACTTGTTGTTCATTTACAAGTTGTATCCAGTTAAGGTTAGCTCATAGAAATGCTATAAATAGAGCCAAGAACCTCATGTATTACACATCTTGAGATATATGAAATTTTGAGTGTTTGAGTTAGAGAGCTTTTCTCTCTTGTTTTCTGAGCCAACAATGTTCAAATTTCTCACTTGCCTACAAATACCCATCATTTATAGAGAAATCGTGAAAAGAAAAAGAAGAGAAGAAAACGCAATATCAAGAGTGCTTTATGTTTTTATATGAGAATCATATTGTAAATATGTGGTGAGCTTATCTTTGTAAATCCAACTCCCCGTGAAAGAGTTTTTCTCTAATATCTTGTAAAACCCAATGAGGGTATGTTGTTTCATAACTCGGATAGGATATGGTTGATCAAAACTACCCAATTCTAACTTGGAGAGGCAACGGTGGATCAAAACTACTTGTTGTATTTAGCTTAAAGAAGCTAGGGTAGATCAAAGAACACTCAATTGATAGTAAAAAAATATCAGCGAGACTGAGAACTGAAATTAGGTTCCACATTAGGGTTGGACTAGTATAAATCTTTGTGCGCAAGCTCTTCCTAGTCATGCTCTTTACATTATCTTGCATTCTTGTATGTTGATTTATGCTATGTATTTGATTTTAGCTTCCTGCACATGATACTCTATTTCTAGTTTTTGAAGACTAGTTTGCTCATCATTTTTATAAGTTGTTTCATCTCTGCATCAGTTTTGTATTTGAGTTTAATTTTGTAGAATCGTTTATTGGGTTGGACTTGATTCAACCTCCCTTCTCAAGTCCTCTTTCACCATTAGTATATATCAAAATAAAAAAGATTAAGGTAAAACAATCCTAATTAACAAAGCATATGTTCAATTGTATTCCTTTATTTTTTTTTTTTACACTAGAGGTATCCCTACTCCGTTTGAGTATGAGACTAACCCCCTTTGGGTCATTAAGTGATTATGGTTACTAGCCTTCCTCACAATGACATCTCGTAGGATCCAAACCTTTGGCCTATTAAACAAACTAGTTTTCTAAACATTGTATAAATATCATTTTTTCTATTTTTTTTAAAGTCTTGTAAAAATATGGGTAAATATTTCTACTTAGAAATAATAGGGTAGACTAACCCTTATCAGCAAGCAATGAAATTGCAGAAAGAATCTAAAGAAAAGTCCTATTGTAATAAGTGAAAAACCAATCCCCATGTTAGACTAAATTGGTACCAGATAAATAGTAAAAGTTTAAGGTTTAAATTATTTTGCAAAGAATAAATTACATTTTATTTATTGAAATTTTTAGTTTAAATCAATCACATGAGCAGAACCAATTCCAAAATTTGAGAATTTGGAGAATAACATATAGCTATCAATACTGTGCCCAACTCAATATTGTGGGAAAAAAGAAACAGGACCTCAGTCCTTGTTTGTTCAACAAAGATTATTACATTAATCAAACCCCAACCCATAAAAATGAACTCATAGACCCCCTACATCCTCTAATGTGATAATATAATTTCTCTCTCAATTTACACCATCTCTGCAAAGAAAAAGTGAAGTTTTCAAGGGACCAAGCAACATTGTTTACAGGGGAGCAGGGGCAGGTGCTGCTTGTATGTCCTCTGATACATCAGAAACAGGGCCAGGTGCAGCTCCAGAGCTCACAAGCTCGATCATAGCACGGCGAGGGTTGGTCCTCTGCTTCACACATAGGTCTGGCAAAAATACCCCTGCATAGCATCAAAGCAAGCTTCATTATTGTCTATTCTAATTCCAAGCAAAAGAAATAATACAAAACAGATTCCTCTGCAAATAATCAAATAAAAAAAATGTTCTGCCACAACATGAAGCAAAGGCAAAGCACCCCCTCTTTTCTTAGTTTTTTTTTTTAAAAAAACTTTTGCAAAGAAGAAATGGACAATATATACGTTGATTAAGTTTTCGGTTAAAATATTGGAAGGTAAGGTATCTTAATCCTTTCATAGTGCAAAGTGAAAGCAAGAGGCAAGAGCAGAACATGAATCAGCATTGCCCTATATTTAAGAAAAGGTGACCATATACATAGATATTTTCTTGTGACATGGCCTTATTATATTAGTTAAGAAAATCCAATCAAGAGAGTGAAACAAAAAACAAAACATCCTTAGTATACTTAGAAACTTCAACCATGGTTTATTTTTGTTAGTTGAACCTAAATTCCTTGAAAATATCTTCAAAGGTCACACCATTGAGTTTTCAACCGTTAATCCCTATTCTTTTTCCGTCTCCTTCTACTGAATAAATGGACATAACTAATGACCCTGAATACTACTTTTAATAGGCAAATTCAGCAAGGAAAGCCAACAAGTACCCCCACTAGTTAGCCATGATCATGCATGATAATTTTGGAACTAAATAAAAGGAATTTTTGAATTTTGAACTAGTTTTTTACATGTGTTGATTTTGACACAAGTATGAAACGGTAGCAAATGAACAATTCTTACCCTCTCCAGCAGCCAAATTGAAGTAAAGGTCAACAATGTTGGGGCACTTCTGGTAACAAGCTGGTGAGCAAAGCTTGGCAGTGAATTGTGGCTCAAGGAGTGCATCAGATGAAATACCAACAAACTTCCTATCAACCCCACATGCCTCCACACATTGGTCTGTCTCTATGTATTCTGCCATCCTTTCCACCACCACTTCTGATGTCCTGCACTGGTATTCCACGCCACCAGCCGCCGCCCTCTCCGTCTCCAGCAAACACCTTTTCCCTGATGAAGCTATTGAGAAAGCACATACATCCTTTGGCAGCTCCTCACATACAACCTCAGCTGCAAATTAATGGAAGAGAAAACACATATCATGAAAAAAATCATAGAAAACAAATGCACTAGATATGGAAAAATATATAGCAGGATGTATATAGTATACGTACCCAAAGATGCGTGGAAGAAAAGTGAAGAAAATAACAGAACCAAAGGCAATTTGGTTGAGAAAGACATGGTTTAATATGCTGGCTATAGTATGGTTTTGTGTAGGAGTAGTGTTTCAAATTTTTTGAGGGATAGATTGGCAAAACAGAAATTGTTTTGTGAGAGAGAATTAAAAGGTGTTTGTGTATGTAATGAGAAGTATGGAAGGGATGTGAACAACCATATGGAAACGGCACCAATGGTCTATATTTATAGGTGGGATGCGGTAACACTGCGTGTCTCTAATAGACGCGTTTGGAAGGCTGATAAGTTGGCTTGTGTATACTAATACACCATTCCCTTTCATTCATTAATTAAAGCTTAAAATACAAATTATTCTTTTTAACATTAATCATAAATATAGTTTTGTAATTTTAACTTTGACAAGTAATCTTTTTTAATTTTTAATATATAATAAATAATTTCTATTTTAATTTTAATAATAAGTCCATTTAAATTTTTAACATATAACAAATATCTCATGAAATTTCAAGTAATTCTCCATAATTAATTGTTAAAACTAAGTTACATTTTAACCTTTATTTAATATACACAGATGATTTTCTTTTGTTTGATTTTTTCTTATAATTTTGGTTCAACTTTATTGCGTTGATTATTGACGACATGTGTGAACTTTGAAGTTTCCAACATATTAAGGCAGAGAATCAAGCAATTCCCATGTCTATTTGCCTATTCATGATCATATTCCACTTCTATGTCTCGGCAGCTTCCTTTGTTCCAAAAACATTTGAGAAAAAGTCCAAAAGGTTTAACTTTGGTGGGGTTACACTTACATGTGCCTATAATAAGTCTCAGCCGAGCCAGGTAGGGGTCAAAGTCTGAGACACAGTCACAAAGGCTTGGGGACATTGATTGGAAGCCATAACCAACTCTCACAAAAATCACAATTGGGTCTTTAGAAGAATAAATGACCTTCGCTGTGACGCTAATTAGTAGTTACATAGTTGATGTCGTAACTCGTAAATGACATTTCAATTCTTTTCTTGCTTTCTTTTAGTCTGTGTTTCACACATTCAGATTTTGTGTGAACAGTAAAAATGGCAGTTCTAGAGGTTCTGACTCTTAGCTTCAAAGAAAAGTCATGGTGGGAAAAGGTTCAAAGGCATTGCCAATTGCCATTTCTCTACAGAAGAAAAATACAAGACATAAACCAAATAATATGTATCTACTACCTTGAAAGGGAATGAATAACTAAAGACAGTAGAAGTAGTTTGGCAGCAACAATACAATATTTGATTTAACTGTAATCTCTTTCTAAAACCAAAATAATTGCTGTGATCTCTGTCTCAAATCAATTAATGAAATTAACCCATGTTTGAATAACCAGCAAACAATAACGGTAAAAATAGAATTTAATTTTGATGTATAATATACTTAATTTTGATTTATAATTTGCCTTTTATAAAGAGTATTTCTATTTAAGGTCAGTGTTTTTTTCCTCGTAAGCTAAAATTAATAAGGAGATTATCTCATTTCAATATGAAGAATGTCGTGTACTTTAAATTCAAACTTAAATCATAATTAACATAAACAAAAGATTTAATCAAGTAAACAAACACCTATTAATTACCATAGGCCTTATAATAGTATTTAAAAATAACTTATATCAAAATAGAATTGTTGACAACAAAAATCGAATATAAACCTTACAAATAAAATATTTCAATCGCTAGTGGCTAAAATACCCCTCGTTGTCATCCATGTTCAATTTTTTATTTATTGACATCAATGTTCAAGTTCTACCGATGCATTATAGATCCTACAACAGATTTTAGGTGAATATTTTATCAACCAAAGATTTCATTTTCGGGTACGTTTTGCCAACCAACTTCAAAGTTGCCTTGCATAGAGTGCAACCAACCTCAGTTCAATACCATAAAATAGAATTAAGTAAATTGTCTCTATACGTTTTGACCCACGTGTTAAAAATTTCTGCTCTAAATCATGGGGGAAAAAATATATCATGGGCGCCAATAATAAGAGTTAAAAATTGTTACAATGGCAGTATCTAAAAGATATTTACGCAAGTGACATAAAAAATTCATATCTAGAACTAAATTGATAGAACACAAATTATCATATTTTTCGTATGTGATATTATTTAAAATTACACATTTTAAAAATCTTAAAAACAGATGATGGTTATTATGATATCTAAATAGAAGTGTGTTTTGAACCAATAAATAAATAAAAGTATGTTGAAAAGGAGTAGGCCAAGACTTTGTTTGCACTAAAGGCCCAAATTTTGTGGGGTGAGATTCCGAAGTTATAAGGCCTAAACAAGACAGCCCAAGTTGCAAAAATATCATCAGTTTCAAATTTCAATATGTCGGATTTATGATAGATACAACATATGGTAACATGTTTATTTTGTTTTGATAATTCAAAATTATAAATATATACATATTATAAAATTTAATCTAAAGGCATGTTGCACGTATAAAGTTTATCATGAAACGGAGTCCCTTGTAACAAAACTCTTTCAACAAAACTCTTTCAATCTCTCGTTGAATATGAAACGTGCTAGTTGAATACTTAAAAAAGAAACAATGATATGTATCATTTAATAAGAGATTATTCCGATACTCATCAATTTTTTAAGATATTAGTATCTTAATTAATTTTCAACCATATCATGCACTCAAAAGATTTATTTTCATAAATAAATGTTTCACCCAATATGTTTCAGTTTCACCTCAGTTCTAAAACCCACCACATTTATTTGTTTTGGAATTGTTCGGACTACAGACTCATCTAAGCAAGCAAATATAAGAATCCCTCGTGGCACTGCCATTGGAGTCCTCATGCAATTATAATCACTAAAAGGAAAATGATATGAAGAAGATAAGTGGGACCACTAGAATCATAAATCATTACTGACCTCACAATCTCTTTCCTTCAGTGCCTTAGAACACAATCCATGTAGTCACCACTAGCAAGATAGTGCAAAAATCAACAAAAATCAAAGTTGGCAATAACCATGGTTGCAATGGCAGCAGCAACAGCATCCTCTCAGTTGATTTTCTCAAAAGCTTGCTCTCCCTCTCGTCTCTGCCCCTTCCAACTATGTGTCTTTGACACCAAATCAGTCCTCTCAAGTTCATGTAGCAGGAGAAAGCATGTGGGGGGCGCTGGTGTCAGATGCATGGCTGTGGGGGCAGCAGCTGAGGCAGCAGAGACAAAGAAAAGAAGTGGGTATGAACTTCAAACTCTAACAAGCTGGTTGCTGAAGCAGGAACAAGCAGGGGTGATTGATGCAGAACTCACTATTGTGCTCTCCAGCATTTCCATGGCGTGCAAGCAGATTGCTTCTTTGGTGCAAAGAGCTAGCATTTCCAACCTCACTGGAGTTCAAGGAGCTGTCAATATTCAAGGGGAAGACCAGAAAAAGCTTGACGTTGTCTCAAACGAGGTTAGTGTTACAGGCTTGCCTGGTTTTTTAGAATTATACCTGCTTTGATGTAGTGAGCAATTCGTTTTGATTTTGTCCAAGTTAAAATTTCAAAAGTATGTGTCTTAAAGGACTAGACTACAACGGATTCTTTGTCAGTATTGTAAACAAATTTATAGGTTCTTAAATTTGAAGGACCATTTAGGTAGCCACCATTAACAACCAAGGTATTGTTTTTGCATTTATCAGGTTTTCTCAAACTGCTTGAGGTCAAGTGGGAGGACAGGGATCATAGCATCAGAGGAAGAGGATGTGCCAGTGGCAGTAGAAGAGAGCTATTCTGGCAACTACATTGTAGTATTTGACCCTCTTGATGGGTCATCCAACATTGATGCTGCAGTGTCAACTGGGTCCATTTTTGGGATATACAGCCCCAATGATGAGTGCCTTGCTGACATTGGTGATGACCCCACCGTAAGTCTTCCATGGCTTATTTCATTTCATTTTATTTAGAATTGACAATGGCTAAAATAAATTTAGGACCTTGAAACTTTAGATTAGATTTTCAAGGGCAAGGATAATTAGGTTCGGCTCAAAGAAAAAGTATTATGTTTTGGTTTTCATGTGATTATCTTGTTATAAAAATGTGACTAATAAGCTTAAAAAATGTGGCTTTGAGTCGAAGTGGATTACATCTTATCTGAGATGAACTATGTTGTCTTTTTTTTTCTTTTTCTTATTTTCAATTGGATCATGCTAAACTAATGTAATCAGAAGCAACTGAGAAAATGGATTCTTTATGGATTTCGCGACTTAACGTATGCATATGTTAATTTGCAGCTTGACAACGCAGAACAAAAGTGCATAGTGAATGTGTGCCAACCTGGGAGCAACCTACTTGCAGCTGGTTACTGCATGTATTCTAGTTCAATAATCTTTGTGCTCACACTTGGAAAAGGAGTATTTGTATTTACATTGGACCCAATGTATGGGGAATTCGTTTTGACTCAGGAAAACCTCCAGATACCTAAAGCCGGGAAAATTTATGCGTTCAATGAAGGGAATTATCAGCTGTGGGATGACAAGTTAAAGAAGTACATTGATGATCTCAAGGACCCAGGTCCTAGTGGCAAACCTTATTCTGCAAGGTACATTGGTAGCTTAGTAGGAGACTTCCACAGGACACTGCTTTATGGTGGCATTTATGGGTACCCCAGGGACAAGAAAAGCAAGAATGGCAAGCTCAGGCTCCTGTATGAGTGCGCTCCAATGAGCTTCATTGTAGAACAGGCTGGTGGAAAAGGTTCAGATGGCTATCAGAGAATACTTGACATTCAACCAGTGGAAGTAAGTATAGATGAACTTTATATGCCTCTAAAAGCTTTAAAAGTTCATGCTAAAGTTTACAATGTGTCTTATTCATTTTTCCTTTTATAAACAGATTCATCAGCGTGTTCCACTGTACATTGGGAGCACAGAGGAGGTGGAGAAGGTGGAAAAGTATTTAGCTTAAATGATATGTTAATGCGAAGAAAGTTTACTTGTATATGAAGATTATGCTCAATCGAAACTTCTAAGACAATACAGTCAAGTGGTTTTAAGGAAGAGTTTTCCCCCCCTCCTCCCCCCCCCCCCCCTTTTTATCATCCTTTGGTGCACAGCATAAAAATTGATTCCAAGGATCTTCAGATTTTTTTGGACAAAAATTGTGTATAAAATTTCAATAGAATCATGTATCAACATCACACCAGTTTAGCATGGCTTCATTAAAAGTTTAATATTGATCCGTTATATTGGATATCAATTTGTCCATTCAAGGGATTATTTCTGCAAGAGAAGCAATCATTTCAGTACTCTTCTACTACCCTGATTTTAAATCATGTCAAATGTCTGAAAGTAAATAAATAAATAAAAATGTATCCAGGTCTCTTACCCATACAACTGTTGTTACCTAAGTGTTTTCAATCTAAAGTTTAAAAAACTTAAATATATGAAAAAGGATTAAATACAGGCATATTTTATATGCAGAAAGACATTTGACATGATTTTATATCTGAGCTTCTTACTAAGGAGTAGATGAAACTAGAAATTTATGCTTGAGTGTCTTACCACAAAAAACTAAATCAAAACAAGTACTGAAAGATTAGAGTAGAAGAAACATTAAATGATTTAGATTAAACAGGACCAATGATTAAATATAACATTTATCATCATGCTGTTCTGAAACTGTTCAAACATATGCAAGTTCTGAAGTCATATAATTACAGTAATCAACTTGCCTCTTTTACATGCAATTTTAGCTGTTTCAGTATACTTGAACCAGTAAGAAGTTTGCTCAAAGAACTTATAGACTTCAATACTAAGTTGTTTGCTAACCATAGTTACCATCTAAATACAATCCAACTAAGATTGATCCTTATAATAAACCAAAACAAGGGAGGAAGCTATCTACAATCACTTAAAGTTGATCATTTTAGCTTGGCCTAATGACCAAATAATAGGTTAAGCTTGTAAGCTAAGGTATAAATGAATGGTGTTATCATCCTAGACCAAGTGCAACTACGGAGAACCATTCTTTGGAAAATAGACATAAGCATCTCAGGCAGCGAGCATGGGTACCAAGTCAGCCTGAGTGTTTCATCAAATTGTCACTCATTTACAAGTTTCCTTATCCAGAGAGTGCTGGCGGTTCTTCTCTGCAGGCATGATATAGAATGAGTTAATATTGTTGGATCTTCCACGAGAATTTATACAAATAAAAACAACAAAAAAGAAGTTATAGAACAATTGGAGAATAAATTTACCAGGGCTTATAATTGTTATGCTTTTTGTGACAGATTTCATTGCTGTCAGACAATCAGAGCCTGCAGAAAGGAAAGCTTCTCAGTAAATAATGATTTAGCTAAAAAAACCTAAGACACAAAATGAGTTTTATTACCTAGTATTTTCATGTCTTTCTCACATAGAACTTCTGCCATAGCTGATAATTCAGGTATAACATGATTACCATTGCATTCATGAGATGACCTGTTGGATAATGGAAAAGAATATCAGATACAGATAGAAGAGTTGGATTAATAATAAAGAGGGACTTACAGCATTAAACTGAAACAATACCCTGAAGCATTATCCTTAGAAGGACTTGATGTTGGATGGCAAGAAAAATCAATGCCTTCACAAGGAAGGTCTAGATCACTTAACATCTCAGTGAAGGAGAAGTCTATTCCTAAGGCATCTAAGTTAGGAAAATCAATGTCAAATATGTCCAATTCCTTTTCAGACTCAGATGTAGAAATCTCATTAGGCAATGGTTTGTCCAAGCTCTCAGGCATATCAGAGGCATCAAAGTCCAACCTGCTTCTTACATGATCCCTCTTACTTACCTTGTCTAAATATGTCTTCACAGGAGAAATGCAATGACTCATCTCTATGTAAGCCATCTGTTTTGCAGGGCTGACCATAACTCTCTTGGTTGAAATTACAGTGCAACGAGTGGGTGTAACCTCACGATTGCAAGTTGCAACCGAAGAAATCTCAGGAGGGGATATATATGTATCACTGTAAGAATTTGTTCTAGGAGGAGTCTTTGGAACTGGTGAATTGCTTGGAACAGAAAGCGAAGATTGATTAAATAAGCATTTAGCAACACTGGATCCTTGAACCTGTGACCCACTGGGTATGCAGTTCTCAGGTGAAGATTGAATTGCAGAAGAGGGCTGAGCAACTACTTGATTATTGACAGGATTATCTGATTGTTGCAGTGTGTTTTGACCTGACAAAGGAGATAGAGCAAAATGTATGTGATGATTTCATGACATTTGCATATACTTATTGGATGCACAAATTAGGAGATAATACCTTGGACTGGTATTTTCCTGCCGGATGATCTACTACGAGATTTTTTTGCAGCTGAAGGGGCATCCACGGCTTTAGTATCCTTTCTCTTTCTGTCAGATACATTCATGATGGTTGTTGACAAGTTTACAGCCTCTGCATTTCTAATGCTAGACTGAGGCAGCGCTTGTATATTTAATTTGTTTTGCATAGAAGTAGGAACACCTAATACGAAAGCAGTGATGATCATAATCAAGCAAGGTCAATATGTCCTTGAAACAACCTAAAAACTAGGGGTGTGCCTGGTTGAGTAGGTGGAAAATGGGAAGGTAGAAAATAGAGGACGTGTTAAAAACGATTTTCAATCAAAAGTGTAAATAAAGTGCATTTTATTTTCCATCCTCTCATATTTTTGCTGTACCAAGCAAGTGTAAATTATTTTTCATTCAAAATTTTCCACCTTACTTTCCACCTACTCAACCATGCACACCTTAAAGCACAACAAATTACCCTTTAATGCTAAAAGGTTTTAATATGTTACAGTCAGCTCCAGAACTAACCCTGAAGGCAATTGATAATCATTCTTGACAACATATTATAGATTATGCTTATTCCTAGCTTACACTTGTCAAAGATAACTCAGGCAATCTGTGACTAAATAAACATGATTTACTGATTACAGTACAATCAAGTCAATCAGAATTCTACAGTCTCCTTGACTGTAGATATGTACAAGTTTCCATTACTCTTCAGCACCAAAATCTGGGAAAGTAACCCCAATACACCCTCTAATGAGTTATCTTTAGCTGTCAACAAATAATGCATAAATAATAATACCAAATTGAACCTGCCCAGCAAATAAATATTATTCTTTGCCTTTATTTGCTCATGTTTAGGCCATAATATGCAGGATTGACCTAAATTAAAGCAATAACATCTAATGATCACCCAGATTTGAGTATTGGTTAATCAGCAAACATATATACTCATAGAAGAAAATATCTGAATGAAAAAAGTCAGGCCAAAGGATTGTACCTGGAGGAGATTTGTTACTAAATTTTGGTTGAGGAACCACTACAACAGTAGATTTTGCTACAGGAGCCGGGAGGTTTCCACAAGCATTGTAAGCGTTCATGGCATTCTGCATGCCTTGCAACAGCATCTGAACCCGGTTCTTCTCTTGTTCCACAAGTACCCTTTCCTGATCCAACATCACCTTCTGCTCCTTCAAGCAGATGTACTCGTCCAGCATCTCACCCAAACTCAACAAAGTCTTGGGTGCCTGAAAAAAAAAACACAAAATTTATCATTAAAAACGAAGACCCACATGCACAGATCTACAGCAAAACGGACAAAAACAAAAGGGTTGGCAGAAGATGGGAAATGGGTGCCTAAGAACCCCAACTTCGTGATCCAAAAAATGAAGACCCACGTGGACAAATCTACATTGAAACGGAGAAAATCAAAAGGGTTGGCATAAGATGAGAAATGGGTGCCAAAAACCCCAACTTTATGATCCAAAGTGAAGACCCACATGCACAAATCTGCATTAAAACTGAGAAAACCAAAAGGGTTGGAATAAAATGACAAATGGGTGCCTAAAAAACCCAACTTTATGATCCAAATCGAAGACCCACATGCACAAATCTGCATTGAAACAGAGAAAGACAAAAGGGGTGGCAGGAAAGGGGAAATGGGGTGCAGGGATACCTCTTGAATGGGGGAATTGGCGATGAGTGATGAAGCTTCGTTTCTGAAGATGGAGCGAGTTGAGGAAAAGTTGTTGTCGCATAGGTACCTGTCGACGATGAATGCGATCTGGGTAGGGGTGACCTTGCCCTTCCCAAAAGCCTCTGGCTTTCTGGCTTTGGATTGCTTCGCCATCTCTTGCAATTGCAATCAACGAAGACTCAGATCAGAGACAGAGAGAGTGTGTGAAGCATTGGTACTGGGTTAAAATGGAGGGAAGTGAATGCCAAAGAACGCGCGAGTTTTTTGAACTTTGGTCAGGGAAGTGCGAAACCCAAATAGTGTTCTTAAATCTTGTCGTTTTGGCGGTAAACGGCAAAACAAACAAACCTCTGATGATGGGTATACATTTATTAAAGGAATTAAGTTTGGAATTGATTTTTGAAATTAGAATCCGTCTCAATTTCAATTATTTTATTTATTGTACATATAATTATTAAAATTTTAATTCAAAGTCTAATTTTATATAATTAAAAAAATAATTAGTTTATATTACTTTTAATGCTTAACTTAAACTTTAAATATTCTAATTTCAAGCATAAAATTTTTTTATTTTTTAAATATTAAAAGATAAAAGTTAAAAACTATTCAACAATCATTGTTGCTCGCAATACAGACATAGTCCAACAACGTTGCCGCCTGCGTGCTTCAGCCATGTTAACTATCGTGCCTCTGATATGCTATCCGTCGACAGCCTTCGATTACTGTCTTCGTCATATGTACAATAGTCAAATCGTCACGTTTTTTCTTATTACTGATGTCAGCATATTACAATTAACTTCATCATCGTTAATGGCGTTCTTAATTTGACATCTATTACGACTGCTATAATTCAGTAATGTAAATTTTATTGATTTTTTTATAATTTAAAATTATTATTTATTAATTTAAAATTATTTATTATATTTTTATAAATTCTTAATAAATTATTCAAATAATAAAATTTTAATTTAGTTTAAAATTATAATTCTAAACTTTCAATTTTTTAATTTTTTCAAATATAAAAATTAAAATTTTTATTAATTTCAATTCTAATAGAATAAAATTAAAATTAAAATTTTAAATTTTAATTTTAATTTTGTCATCTTATCAGTCCGTAAAAAAAATATGATTGAATTAATAACTATTAATTAAAAAGTTAACGGTTTAGATTTTAATAAAATATAAATAGATGCATAATAAATTATAGGTTTCAATAATCAACCTTAACCAATTTTTAGTCTGGGTAAGACTCTGCTTTAATCCTTAAAAAATGCATGTTATAAATTTAGTCACTTAAAAATTAATTTTATCTATCAAATTTTAAATCTTTAATAATTTAGTTTACTTATTTTTATGATAAGTCATTTTTTTGGTAATTTGGAATGAAATGAATAAAGAAATTAAATTATTATAGATTTAGAATATGAGACGTAAGTTAACAAAATTAATATATAAGGAAATAAATTAATAAACGAATATATATATTTTGAGAGTAAAAATGAGTTTTTCTCATCATTGGGCTTCTGCGAAGGAGTCCTTGTCCTTGCTCTCTTCTTTCTCTCTCTCTCTTCTTTCTCTCTCCTCCATAGCCACACGCTTCAAGCTTTCAATCTCCGCTGCTCTTCAATCTCATTATGAAACCCAACAGCAGGTGACACCCAGAGAGAGAAGGAGAGAAGAGAGAGCAAAAGCACCAGCAACTGGAGAGAAGAAAGGGGTCATCAAGAAGCAGAAAACATGTTAGAGCGAGGAACTCAACCTCGACAGAGACAAGACAACCTTGGGTCCCCAATGGTGGGTCGTTCCCTGTTTTTCGGGTCAAGGGTCAGTACACTGCTGAACTGCTGTCTCCCTCACTCCCCACTGGCTAGGAACTTCCCCCACTTTCATTTTAAGGTAATTTACTGCTCCTTTGGACATGCTTGTTTTTATTCAAAAAAAAAGTTTTGTTATATTTTACTGTAGTTAATTTGGATGATTTTTTAAACTAAAAAATATTTTTATTAAATATTAAGCGTTTGGATGAGTTTTTTTTTAAAAAAACCAACATAAAAAAAAAATATCTCTTACACTTAAATATAAAATAACTTTTACTTTTTGTAACAAATTTTTTATTAAAAAAAAAACTCATAATAAAAAAAAAAAAGGTTTTTGAAGCTTAGATGGATTAGTTTTGGGTACGTTTCTATGAAAATTGATTCTATTCTGTCTTTGTTTGAATGAATTCTAGAGAATGACTATATGCTAATGGGAATTTAGAGCTACTTGATTTTTCTGTTTAACTGAAGAAAAACTTGTTGCCATTGGGGAATTCCTTTTCTATATTCAATAATCAATAGCAAACAGCCCCACTTCCTGATGAGTTGAAACGAACAAAATATACTGAGTAATACATGAGAAATGAGGTTTCATGCATACATACATACATATATATATATACATACATACATATATATATATATATATACATACATACATATATATATATATATATATATATATTTCAATGTGATAGCGTTTGTTTTCAGGTCTATGCTCCAGCTGCCCAAGTGAAAAGGAGGTTAAAGAATGGTTCTTAATCGATTAAACCAAAGCCACTGTTCGCTGGTTGTATTTTTTTGAGATGTGTATTGAACAAAGAACTGCATTACTTTATAAGAGAGTATGATGTTGTTGGAGGCTTTGTTGTTTCTAAGGTTAGCAACACGTAAGTTTCTGGTGTTTGTGCTGTGTTGAACTTATTGCCACTTATTTGCTGTTATATCAAGGCAAATCAAACAGTCGATATATTTTGCCATCTTGCATTTTATTGCCTAATTGCTGAAATTTTTTTTATGGATAGTTAATTCTTATGCGAAGCAATTAAGAAGTATAAATAAAGTTAAGAAGTTGAAGATATGTCTTTATTTGAACAGTTAAGAGAAAGAGCTCTGACCACAGTCTAGAAACTAGAAACCTATTTCAGACAAGTAATCTGAATGGAAAGTTTGATATGTATACTTTTTTCTGCGGAGTATATAAAGTGGGATACTGGATTAAGTTCTGATGGAATGAGTTACTACTTATTAACCGTGTATGCTAGGTTTTCCGATGGGTGGTGTTTGCTTTTGTTTTTTTTAGCTTTCATAGACAATTAACTATTGATTGAAAATCTCAAAAGCATCTTATATCTAATGTTTGTAATGCATATTTTCCCTTAATTTAGCCTAACTGGGAACTCTCAAATCTTTTCACACTTGTAGAAAGAGGTAGATTAACAAACCAAGGCCAGTATCCCTTGATGATATGGAAGCAGTCTTCAGACAGGCAAAAGAAGAACAAGAAAAAACTGATCAAGAATTTGAGGAAGAAGAGAAAATTGCTGTCCTGAACTCTGCAGTTCTCAATAGAGTTTTATAAGAGAAAAAGACATATACAAGTGTATGTGATGAAAAGTGCTGTCTCATCAATATGTAGTTTTAAGTGGCTGTGAAGGCTGTAAATAATGTGTGAATTAGTGGGGCAAGAAAGGTTCCGAATTACCTGAATTGTTTGTTTTAGTTTTCTTTTGTGTATGAATTCAATCAAGTTTCTTCATGCAGGACACTGGTTTTTACTCTATTCGGGAAAGAGAACATCGCAGACATAGATGTGGGTGAAATTGCGCCAGAGACAAACTGATGGCTTTAGGTTCTCTCCCCATATCACTATGAAATGGTACATTTCACAATTTTCTATTCTCTTATATGATTGTTCTAATCTTTTTTCTTTCTCTTTTGGGTACTTAAAATTCACTGGAAGTGGCTAAATAGTAATGACAGTGATCTTTAGTTCAAATGCACATAGGAGTGTATGGATGTGAGGCAATGGATAATCAGTGAATGATTTTGCATATAATTTAGGGAAAAATGCACATAACCCACTTCAAATTTGGGCCTTTGGTAAACAGACTTGTCAGGTTTCAATTTTGGAAATTTAGCGCCAGAAGTTTCACATTAATTCCATTATCTATTAATGGATAGTCAAGCACCTAACTTTCAAATTACTCACAATACACTGTTTTAAGTACATAACTTTTGATTATTGAAATTGACAAAACAAAATATTTTGAAGAGTTAAACACTGCTTGCTCTTTGTGCTTTTCCCATTTGTGGATGAAGGCCTTTCTTTTAAAGAAAATTAAAAGCATTCTTGCCTAGTGCTTACATGTGTATTAATAGTTCATTTGGAAGTGAAGCAATTTACTTTTAGAAATATTTGCAGGACATGGTTGGAAGCTGTTTTCAAAAGTGCCGGTGCTTAATTTCCACAATTGAAATCTGAGATGTCTAACTCTAAATGCTGAAGGCCCAAAGTTGAGGGGTTTAGTTGCATTTTTCCCTATAATCTAGTTAAATCAACAGAGATGGTGTGGAGAAAAGAGGACTTTCTTATGTAATTCAGTTCCCTTATGTATATTTAATTTTTTAAGTGATAAATTAAATATTTATTTAATATTTTATTGTTTTCAATTTTAAAATATGCAATTTTTGTCATTCCTAAACGTTAAAGTATGATAAATATATTAGAATGAAGATTTGTTCAAATTAGTTGCTTAGCGTGGTAATTACCAACTCGGCCTTTGAAATGACATAACTGGCTTCTAATCCCAGGTTTGGCATTTTTGGGCTAAAGCTTCCTTTACCAAGCATTGCGGTTTTAAGATGTGAACCGAAGCGGACCATAATATATGATGCATGCATTACAATTGTCCTCTACTGATTCTCAAAGATGGCAGCTTGTAATTGTCAAATCATCTGGTTCTTGAAATCAATGCTAATTTTCTCCTTCAATGGCTTTATGTTCATGAAAGGAAAAGTTATTTTTCTGGATCAAGTTTTCAAGCACACTATTCTCAGCTACCGATGGACAAAGATGGCATTTATGGTCACGCATGTAACTGTCAAAAACATGAAATTCTTGAAATCAATGCTAATGTTGTCCTTCATTGGCTTTATGTTCATGAAAGGAAAAGTTATTTTTGTTGATCAAGTTTTCAAGCACACTGCTCAGAACTTCTTTGAGTATTTTTCTAAACTGAATGTTCATGTTCCTTTGGAAATATGGTTTATGTTGGTTGATCATGTAACTAGTTATAATATAAGTTCTATAAGTTTTGAATACCATTTGAATTAGTAGAGCTGGGTATAATAGGCTGAAAATTTTGAAAGCAACATTCAGGCTGTTGGGTAACTGTGCTGTAGGATAGTATGGCTGTATAATACACATTACAAAGGTGCTATTGAGAGTTCTGCATGAATTATTAAGTTGTGTATAAAAGTAATGTGTAATGTTATCTGAACACAGTGAAATGAAGAATAAAGAAGGTAAGAATATTTGCTGTTTCAATGGATTTGATTGAACTATTTATTGTACAAGCTTCAGGAATAGGTTTAATCTCTGACATGCACCATCACATTATATGTTTTTCTTGATTAAAATGTGGCCAAAACAGGTTCATCACTCCCTTATATTGAAATTTAATGTAATATGACACAGGCAGCAATGATCAATTACTGACCATTTGGTTATGAAAACTTTATGTCAATAATAGAGTTATCTTTAACAGGTAAGATGACAGGTAAATCCATAAGCCTCGTCATAGTTTTACAATTGTTGGTAACATGCCCTACTCTCGTAATTTGTTCACTTTCCCTTTCAGGACATTAGATTCATTTTTAATAGATTTGTTTATTCTATCTGAACGTTGAGGGAAATTCAGCCTTAGGTTGAAGAAGCCCCACATTTAAAAGCTGGTTTTTATTATTGTTGTCATCATCTTTTGTTCTTTTTGTTTTCCTTTTTATCTTCTTCTTGTTTAATGGTAATAAAATTCAATTGGAGTAGAGGTCCAAAAAGAAGGAAAAGAAAGTTTTATTGAGGCTTTTTATTCATCTGGTATGCAATAATATAGAGTCTTTTTGGAATGCTTTTGAAGCAGGCACGCAGGGGAAGCAGTGGCCACTGGCCTGCACTAGAACACAACTAGTTTAGTGGTCCTATATCTCAAGTGTTAAGAGCTTGGACCTTTGGGGTAAATCCCTGTTGCTCGTTTCTAAACTTTGTCTTATAGAAGATGTAACACAATGCAAACAAAGCACTGCGAAAGCGAAATAACAGAAGGAAAAGAGACAAGTGAGGCCAACTCTCTTGCCATCCAGTTGTGTGGTTGTGACCCTTCAGCCTTCTACAATTTATCTTCAGAGTTACACATTTTCATGGTTTGCCCTGCAAACCGCCACAGAAGTAGTAAGTGTGGATAAGAAGATACAAAAAGCGAAGAGGAGGCTCCATTTTCCAAAATTTGAATTGAAATATGTTATACCAAAAGACAAAGAAAAGAGGGAGATCGTTTCATTTATGGACTAAGGTTTTTCAACTCTCAACAGTTGAGCAGAAGGGTTATCCCTATTTAGTATTTACTACCTAATTTTTTTTTTCTGGTTTCCATTTCAAATGGCCATTACGTTTTATTTTAGCTTTTGAATCTAATTATTAGCTAAGTGGCATTTATGTAATCTGAACTCATTGGAGTCTAAGTTAACGTATTTAAGATGAAATTTTAAATATTGAAGATAAATAATTTGACTGAGTGTGAAATAGATACTAATAATATATCCTCCTGATGTTAATGAAATTTAGTAATTGCCATTACATTTTCTTTTCTTTTCATTTCATCTAGCAAAAAAGCTTGGGGAGTCACACAGAAAAGGTACCTGCAGAAGAATCTCTGCTAGAAAGTGGACATAGAGGGATTTTTGTTTGACCAGTTCAGGCCATTACTTTGGGGATTAATGATAGGGGTAAAAGTAAAACCTAGCAGAGAAGAAATGGGAACTAGTAAACAAGAGTCTTGTAACTCTGGTGTACTATTCAATGTGTTGCTTGAACCTTCTAACATTCTCTTCACCAAACAACACGGAGTGAACCTTTTTATCATTTAAATCAACATCACTGGTGAATGTGATCCATTATTATTATATTAATAGTTGTGGTCTTATCAATCTAGTTTGTGAAATCTCAGAACATTCAACATGCTCTCTAGCACCCTTAAGTTCTTAAGAATGTTAATTTATCATATGTCAAAATTTGATTCTTATGACGTTTTTCATGATTCTGTGAAGCCCAAAAAAATCATGATCGTGTGATTTTAACATTTTATTTTATTCCTTATGTTGGTTAGTGAGAAAGAAATTATTATTTGTTAGAGATATGATATTATTGTCCCACGTGCAGACTAACTTAGGACGGTCATTTGCTTATACAACCTAAACATGCTAACCAACATGACACATGACATTGGACCAATATCATTGTCTTTTCCACCTAGAAAATAACATAGCTCAAATGCAATGAAGAATTGATGCAAAAACATATGGGAACAAAGACGTTTCATCAAATATACTTTGTCTTCAAAGTTTAAACAAGTATAAGCATAGTATTCTTGTCTTAAAAGGAAAAAATATACAAAAGCATAACATGCCTAAAGATGTGTACAACTTGTATAAACAGTCAAATTATATATTACAGATTTTAAATATATATATATATATACAAATGACAGTGTACAAATTTAATCATTTAACGACTGCATAACTTGAGAACATGTAGCTATTACATCATTGGTTAAATTTAATAATATAAAAGTAGAGTTTAATTTTGATCAACTCTTAGTGTAAAAAATTTTTACACTCTCATTTAATCATGTATTATTATATCATTAAAGGAGTTAGACTATCATAACAACTATTTAGGAAGTCTAACTTTTTAATAATGTGTTAAAACATCATTAAATGATAATGTAACTTTTTTTATACTAACAATAATAGATTAAAATTAAATTTATAAAAGTAACTAAAAAAAAACTTATAATATAAAAATATTACCTGAAAATAGGAAGACAACAAAAAATTATAGCTAATATTATTACTAATAAAAACCCTAGTAGATGGTAGCCAGGTAGCAATCAATGATACTTTTTATTTTTTATTATAGAATGACTAATATGGTTGTTTTGAGAAAAAAATATTTTTATTTAGTTTGTGAAAAAAATTAATTAAGTATTTAACTAATAATTTATATATAATTAATCACGTTTCAAATGTTAAAATAAAAATAAATTATTAATTAATTATATGTAAATTATTAACTACATTAATTAAATACTTAATTAATTTTATTTAAAAACTAAATAAAAATATTTTTATACCAAACAAACCTTTTGAGTTTTTTTTTTCCCTCAAGCAAACTGGCATTCAATTGTCTCAGTAGGGTTGCAGGATTCCATGCAGTTCACGAATCACACGACGTCAGAGTAAATTGCAATTCAGATTATTGGGTACATTATCGTTCTTTTTCCTTTTTTTTTCGGTAGATACCATTCATTGTTAGTTAATGCATCAACCTACAAAGTCGAGGCACTGCATCAAACCCCAAATATGCTCATTGCTTTCATTTGACATTAATTACAAACATATGTCAACACCAACACCCAGTTGATGAGAGTCGAGACCAAATCTTTTATATTATTAGATGCATTCATTTTCTGATCGGGAATATTTCACTTTATTTTTTAAAATATACTTATTATTTTAAAAGATATAAATTTTATTAGATTTATTATAAAAAAATTATGTTGCTATATTAAAATTTAATTTTTTAAATAATTATTATCATAAATAAACTCTTTTAATAATATGATAACATATAATTAAAATATAACATTAAAAAATATTTTACAATAATAATAAATTAAAATTAAATTCTTTGCTTTAGTTATAGATTAGTACATAAGCCATTGCCTTATCATGAGTTTAAATTTTACATCCAACTTTTAACTGAAGATTATGTGAAAGTTGATGTAGAAACCAATTAACTAACCCCATAAACTAATGATTAAAAAAAATGCACGATTCATCATACAAAACAATTTTCAGGTGCTAAATGTTTGAACTTGAGGAATAAAACAAAATTCATCCATTCATGATACAAACACCGTGAGATGAGAGAATGGCAACTTATAGCCGTGTGAGTGAAGCAAAGCAAAGGAGCATTGTATAGTTGCATTGCATGTGTTGGGTTAGGGAACAAGACAAAGAAAGCACGCGTTTAATAGTTTCCATTTTTGAATTTGATGAGCATGGTTCGCCAATGCCAGAGTGGGCACCACCACGCACACCACAACTCACCCCCAACTTTCTCCATTGTCTGATGCAAACCAAGAAAGGTCCTCCTCGTGCCTCGTGGATTGGAGTGAACCGTGAAGGGTGTATCTACTCTTGCTACGCAGGTTAGGGAGAGAATGCATGTGTATATCCATATCAGCATGGTCCCCCTTTGCATAATGTATGAATCCCTACTCTCCTTTTCTGGCATTTGGCACTTGTCACCCTCACACAACTTTTTTTCACATTACCATAAAAGAAATTGTAAATTTCTGTTTCTTTTGCCAAAAACAAGAATATGGTTAAATTAATATGAAACAGGTGAGGTACCCCTGGAGAGAAGTTAAGTATTGATATTCTATCCATGTTACATTTAGATTCCATTCATTGTTTTAATATATGTTTCTCGTAGTTACACAAGAATTAAAATATTACTTTTTTTAGTGTATAAATTATTGTTTTTAGATTCTTTTAGTTTATAAATTGGTAATTATTACGATGTAAATATGTAGCACAATTTTTTGCATTCAATGAAATTAGTTCATTAAATCAAGATTAAATAATAAATTCAATGTTGGTACTTTATTTGCCTTATTTAATCCTCTCGAATTATTTTCATTTAATTCCAATTTGAAGTCACTCTTACAAATCAATACAGCTTAAACTCAACAAAATATCACCAATGTTATTTTCAGGCCAACTAAAAAACGCTGTTACATTCTTGTGGTCTTAAATTTGAAAGTGAAGTACCAACAATTCAGTATGAAGTTGATAGCTGAAAAGACACCATATATGACATGTATCCTCTCATTTCATGTGAAGCTAGTTAAATACAAGTCTGAATGTGTGTGCTATATTATTGAATTCAGTAAAAAAATAATAAAATAATATTAAACCAAATATACTTAAATATATGGCCATCTAGAAAAATAAGATTTTATGATCTCATGTGATAAAATGTAAAATTAGCAAATTTACAAGTAAGAGAGTGAACCATGATGTCAGAATTCAGAATAAGAAAAAAAACACACGATTGAATGAATGAAAAAATGTTACTACTCTGAGGTTGAGTTTAGAGTTCACATGAGGAATATTGCAAAAGGAAAAGCCTAAAAAAAAAAAAAGCCTTTATTATATTCCCTGGTTCAGCTGGCACTGTGAGAAAGTGAACCACGAAGTTGCAGAAATCAGTTAAACGTATTTAATTTTCACAACGTCCAACCCCATCTTCCCCAATATTCTTTACTTTCTTCCTCTGCTATCTTCACTCTCAAACCCTAGACAAGCAAAATCACTTTTTTTTAATGCAAATGGGATCAACCCACCAACTCTAGAGCAACACCCAGCAAGATTCAGCTCATACCCACTTCAATTATGGCCTCATTTTCCACTTCCCATCACTTCACAGCCTTAACATTCCTCATCTTGTTCCTCAAAACCCAAGCTTTTGACCCAATTTCATCCTTTTCCTTCACTGATTTTGAAAAAGATCCAAAATTTAAGTCAAGTGTGGCCCTTTATGGCAATGCAAAGGTTGTCAATGGCGGGTCTGAAGTCCTTCTTTCTGGGTCTGGGAGTTCAGGCAGTGGGAAAGTCATGTGCAAGAAACCCATCAAATTTGTTGAGGGTAAAGCAAGGGAATTAGTCTCATTTTCAACATACTTTGCATTTTCGATCTCCTTGGATGATGGGGATGGCTTGGCTTTTGTTATGGTTCCAAGTGGTTTTGAAGGTGAGGTTTTTGATAATAGTTCATCTGGGTTTTCTCTTGGATTGAAGAAAAGGGAATTTAAGGTTATTGGTGTTGAGTTTAATGCTTCAAGGGATGGTAGAAATGGGGGTTCTGCTAGTTGTAATGTTGCCATTAATGTGGGTAATTCAGTTCCTGCTAAAATAAGTAATACCTCCTCTGTTAATATGGCTCTAAGAAGTGAGGAAAAGCTGCATGCTTGGATTGATTATGAAGCCAGTTCAAGGCGCTTAGAAGTCAGGTTGAGTCAATATGGTCATTCAAGGCCATCTGATCCATTGCTCTGGCACTCAATTGACTTATCAAATGTGTGGGAGGCGAAAGAAATGTTTGTGGGCTTTAGTCCAGTGAAGGGAAATACTTCTCAAGCATGCTTTCTCTATTCATGGAGCTTTATTCTAAGGCATTTTCCACATTGGATGCATTCTGAGCCTCTGGATCCAAAGGTCCTTGCTAAGAACACTAAAACTCCAGCAGTTAAACCAAGGAGCGATTGCCTTTTAAGAGTCCTTGCTGCAATGATATTTGGTGCTGGATGTGGAGCATTGACAGCATTCATTGTGCTTTATTTGTGGACCATCTTCGGCAATAGACGTCCAGTGGTGCCAGAGGAGTATGTTATGAAGCCTGTAGATTTTGAGTACAAGAAAGTCAATATTGTTGTGGATAAAACCATCAAAGATGGTAAGGAGTAGATCTACAGGAGTGAACTAGTTGGACGCTTGTGTTGTAAATCAGTGTTTCTTGTATTCAGGTTTTGCTTTATTGTAGTCTGGTAAAGAACTATTTAATTTACTTTTTCTTACATTATTGTTTATTGTTGAGCAAATTGAGATCGAGATCCAACTCTACATTAAAGATTACATAGCTTCCTTACCTTTTTTTTTATACATGGCCAAATTTAAGTTATTAATGTATTGTATGATGTTGCTGAGATAGATTTTATTGAATGATGATGACAAATAACCATAATCAGTGTATATATTGAGGCTCATACTAAAAATGTAGATTGGTCTTCATCTGCTTGACACTTGTGACATTGTCCATTGTAAGGACCTCAAATATAAGTAAAAAGGGAATATTATACACAAAGAATGATTAATAGTTAGGTAGCTTCTACAATACACTATGAAGTATGAAGTTATAGCGTATGGAAACACTGTATTATCCTCATCATTGGTTTTCTTTGTGTAGATGTGGATGGTTGTGATTATCTCAGCCTAATAAAGTTGGAGTTATTCTGTATTTCCTCCCTTTCCTTTTTTATTTAATTATGCTATTTCCCATTTTTTAAGATAAGAGTAAATTACAAAAGAAAAAAAAAAAACCTGTCTAAGGAGCATCAGCTGCAATCAAAGGAGCAGGCATCGAAGGAGCATAGGTGTTAAGCATATCGTCGACTTAAATGATACTTCGTCCCTGAGATCGCAACATATTCAGATTGGGATCACGTCTTCATTTCATTGTCAGGTTTCTCAAATGGCAAATTTCTCACTCTCACATTTATCTCCTTCCTTCGTTGATCTTGTCCTTCAATCCTTCTGTGAAACTAATTTTTAGCAGTAAGGGAAATGTGCAGCTGCCTCATTGGCACAAAATTTGATTTTTTTGTGCACTCTGCTATTATTTGTTAATATTCTAGCACTTTTGCAGAATATGTTATTTGGTATCTAGGCATCTTTCAGTCATGCTTTCTGCATTCAGCTGATATTGTTTCTGCAATAAAAAGATTAAATGTGTGATATTGCAGCAGGCACCTCTACCAATGGCATAGATTTCTTCTGGTTTTCTGTATGGAATATCAAGCATATTGTCCTCTATATTACATCTTATAGTTTGTTACCTTAAAAGTATTTTTTGTAAATTCTTGAGGGCTTAGCTGAGGTTGTGCACACCATTTGCTTTGTATACTTGCTTGTGGAAGAGTAATTGAATCTGCTTGTGATAACCCTCTTATTGAGGTTTAGTTCTTGTAAATTTTATAATGTTTTAGTGTGTAAAGGGTATTCTGAATATAATAATAATTTTTTATTATCATTTCTATTATAGTAAATATTACTATGCAATTGTAGATATTTACTAGAATGTTTCTGTTTGGCATGATTTGATCCCATTGCCTAATTGCAGACCACAGCATCCTAAATTTGTCCTGGACCTTATCCTCAGAGGCAAAATTATGGATATGGAAATAGGTTTTCAAATGGCTACCATGATTTGTCTCGGAGATTGTTTTCATATCTCACTTTTTAGCTTTCCTCACTATGTTGAAACTGGCGAGGAAAGGGAAAGGAAATTATCAGGTTTGTATGGTAAAAGGAAGGATATAGTAGAGCATTGAGACTTGGTTCTGTTTGTTTCAAATACTGAAGTTAGTTTCTTGTTCCTCTGTCATGCATTTGTAGTACATGGGTTTGGTATATTGTTATTCTATTGCCTTTCTAGATGTGTATGTTCTCATTATGTTTTCCTGATTAATCTGATAGCTGAAATTGCCTGCTATAGTCGTGTAGAAGGAGGAGAAGTATATTTTGATTATCGTAGCTTGGTAAGCTATTTGAAGCTCATCTATTATTTGAAATTTCTTTTTCTTTGGTTTCCATTTGCAATAAATCGTGTTCATATTATGTTCCTTTAAGTACTTTCTTTTTCCTGTTTTTAAGAGGGCTTTTTTATTTATTGCCTTATCACTGAATTGGAGCTGATCTGAATGAGGGTTATGATACACTCATTGCCAAAAAAAAGTTATGTTTTAACTCTAACTTTAAGTTGCTGGTTTGTGATTTTGCAAGTTAGATTTCCAAATGCTACTTGGAAGATTTTTGCATGAGAAATGATGTATGTTACTGTTTATGCCAGTAATCCTTTTTCTTCTTCTGTTAATTCCTAAAACAGACTTAGGCTCAGAGGGCTTTGGCAATCTTCTTGCTTGCATTAGAGACAAAAGTATCCCTCTTCAAAACATTCATTTTGTCGTATGAAGTATATCATGGTTTAGTTTTTCATAATCTTGTAATGCTTTTACTGAAGTAATATCTGAAGGTTCATACATTAAACTTCTTTTTTATCCTTTGTAGACATTTCGTAACAAGTATTTCACATATTGAAACTTGAAAGACATAAAAGACATATCTTTTGCCAGCATTGCTTCCTCTTCGCGTGGGATGCATAAATTTATCTTGTTTATGTGGTATTCAAGGCCTCTGCGTCTTCTGCATTCATTTAAAATAAAGAATAAAAAACGTTGATTATATTCTCATCTCAAAAAAAAATAAAAGAAAAAAAAGAATGTTGATTATATTCTGTCATTATGTTGTTTTCAACTGTTTTCTTATCTTGTATGGCTGTCTATTATTGATTTCCTTTTGCTCTGGGGGACCTGTTCATGACTGACCAGAGGAGAGCTATGCAAATGAAACACACACTTTGGTTTAATTAATTAAAAATAAACTTTGATAACCTTGCTTATTGATTGGAGTCCAATTCTTCAAGTTATGACACACCAGGCTCATCAAGCCTTTTCACATCGTGTCATTTAGCTGATCTTTTGTTGCTGCTAGAATCTGACTACCTTAGTTGTTAAGTGGTAATCGCTTTTTATTTAGCAGATCAGTTCATTGCTTCTGGCAAGTCAAGAGACATAGCCCATGAACTTCCTATAATTTGGAGGAAAATTAGCAGACAATTTTCGTACTTAGATATCTTGCGCACGAAGGGAAGTGAGTGCACCTCATATCATAACTATACCAGCCATTGTAGTTAAAATTGGACTGGATTGGGTGGTGGACTGGTGAATTGGCCAAGTAATTAGTCAGGGTAATTAGTTGAATTGGACATGTTTTGAAACCGGTGTGACCCGCCCGAAAATTAGTGATCCAGCTAGTTGAGAAAGAAAATTAGCTGGGCTATGAAATTTAAAAAAAAATCTCTCAAATTTTGAGAAATCAAAATTTTTGACTCGTTTGATTTAGACTAATTATATGTCCATTTCATACTATGTTATGTCGATCTTAATTTTTTTAAGAAAAATTTATTTTCTATGTTATGAGTATTTTAATAAAAATATTAAGGTTCTTTTTTATAAATTAAAGGTTAAATTTATTTATTTTTCTCTTAAAGGTTATTATTTTTTTTAAAATAAAGATATTTTAATTATTTATAATAATAAATATTATAATGTATATTTATATATATATTTAAATATTTATTTAATTTTATATAATTAAATCAGTAATCTATTAATTCAGTAGTATAAGTCAGTCGACTCCTTCTATGAGTTTAATATATGATACCAGCCCAAAAAATGTTTAACAGTAATGGACAAATTTAATGACTGGCTGACATATTGAGTATACAGAGATGTGTACTTGTGTAGAGAAGGGAAGGTGGGATGCACTTACTTTTCTTGCTTACCCCTCCCCCTGACCCCACTTTCTGTTTCCCTTCTCTTTCTCGAAGTTAACATGGAAATTTGATTTTGACCAAATGCTCCTTTATAAGTTCCATACTGGTGCAATTATTCCTGGTTACAGTAGGTGATGTATTCATTTTCTCTAAAATTATTGCCTGAAAAGAGGTACCCTCTTTACATCTGCCGGTATAATTGTTCACCCTGGATAATTGATAACTTAGAAGAGGAGCTGAAACTGAACATATTGCTACCATTCTCACACAAAGATGGCAAGATGTAAAGCGAGATCCTAGATGCTAGAATTTACATTGCAGTTGGAGCAATATCATATATGTTTTCTTGCAGGCTTTTCTTCCATGTGTGACCTCACCAATAATTGCCTCTCTTACAGCATAAATTATTTGTCATTATTTTATTTTCAGCAGGTTTTTCTTCCATACCATACACGAGATCAGTCAAAGTCCAATGCAGTGTGTTTGAGAAGCGATTTTCGAGATTGCTTCAACCATGTAGATTACTATGATACTTTTGAATGTGCTATGAGCAGGTTTCAGCTAATACCATCTGCTTGGTTAGGTTACCAGCAAATACGGCAATCCTCAAAGCATTAGATGTAGTCTTTGTACTAGTGAGGTCATATTCTTT
Source organism: Styphnolobium japonicum (assembly GCA_023212625.1). NCBI lineage: Eukaryota > Viridiplantae > Streptophyta > Magnoliopsida > Fabales > Fabaceae > Styphnolobium > Styphnolobium japonicum. The sequence continues at coordinate 22,357,311 of JALBWW010000014.1, forward strand.
TGGAAAATGACTAAAAAAACACACTCTGAATTATCCCACTGTAACCGGTTCTTATGATCTTTTCTAATCCTGCTTGCAGAAGGGTTGTAAAGACAGTTGGGTATGATATATTATTATTAACATTATTAGTATTACAGATGTAGTAATATTAACATTATTTGCATTACAGATGTATTGAAGAATCTTTTCCTAGCTGGCATAAACTCAACAATTCAACATTCAACACAATTACAAGTATAGTAGGAAGCACCTTGAAGAATTGTTTGCATTGTCAAACAGATGTTTTAATAACCAGTGTAAAACATACATGTATTGAATTATGAGTATGCAACAGCAAAACCTATTATTACTACTAGCCCAAGATCTCAGTACATTACGATTATCTTCAGTTCCTCTGAAGGACTTACAGATAGATAACGCAGTTTCTGAATACCATCATCGATCCCATATATAAACATGCTTAAATACTAGACTTTGTAGAAAACTAAGGACATATAAACATGAATTCCAATAGAGCAAATACAAAATATGTAACATAGGTATACTAATAAAATTAAACTGATCAATACCCATTTAACATAAGTTCTGAATGATGCAAAATCAATGGTAGACAACACTTCAAAATGATTTTATTCCTTAGTCTTGAGCTCTACCCTATAGATATCTATTCACATCACATTGGAATAAAGGGATTTATGTCCAAAAATAAAATCAATGGATCTCAGCAACTAATGGTTATCTTCAAATTCCTTTAGGAAGTTTCAGATAGATAACGCAGTTTCACAATAACATCACTGATCCAAAAATCTAACCATGTGAAGAAAAAAAAATCAATTTTTTTTGTGTGTGAATGAATCATAATGATTAAATTTTTAGAATAGGTATATAAAAAACAGATTGAAGAAAGAAAGAGCATCATCTCAGAGTAATCATTCCCCATAAGTTTCTTCACGGGCAATCAAAGTGCAAGGATAACGAATTGGAATTGTTCATCACTGATGCTCATAAAAACAGAAAGATAAACAAACACGTAGGAATAACCGAATGCATAATGGGTTTGTCTGAAACACTGAGAATCAAGGAGATGAAAAACACGGCGTCGTGGGTTTGAACCTCGGATTTGGTTCGCGTGAGTTCTGAGAATTTATAGAACCGTGTAGAACCCTAGGGAGCTGTTTGGACACTCAGATACTGTATTCCGGTTCCAGTCCTCGACATATGCTAAAAGGTAAAAGCCTAAGATAGTAAAATCTGTTACTCAATGCAGCATGTTTGTTTGGATTAACTTTTTCAAAAAAAATGTTTTTCTGTAAAAAAAAATCGATTAGGCCTGTTTGTTTGAGAGTTTCTCAAATCAAACCGGCGTCTATCTAAAAGTAAAAAATATAAGGGGAATGATTAGTAAAAGTAATAATTGGTTGGTTATTTTGAAAATTAATTAAATATTTAATTATATTAATTAATAATTTATATAATTAATTATATATTAAGTATATAAATAAAGATAAATTATTAATTAATTTTATATAAATTATTAATTAATATAATTAAATACTTAATTAATTTTTAAAATGAATTAACCGGCCATTATTGTGACTGAACCGACCCTTATGATCATTCCCCAAAAAATATATATATATAGCTACGGATAAACGCTTCTCAGTTTTATTGTAAAACGCCGGTTTTGGGTTTGAGAAAATCTCAAAACAAACACGCTATATATAAATTATTTTAAAAATAAAATAAAATAATCTAAATTTATATTAGCATTGTTACCCAACTAGAATTGTCAACTTAGGCGTGACCCATTTAGCCTGATAATTTCTTTGGTTTAGGCCGAGAAATTATAAACCCACGAATGAGAAGGTGAAAGGAAATATAAGGTGACAAAATTTGGAGTGGCAATGGGTGAAATGGTGGGGTGAAGGTGGAGAAGCTGAAGAAGGGATATGATCCTCTCGTTTTACTTAGTAAAATGAGAGGGTTATTTTATGAGAGAGACAAAAACTACTTTAAAATAAAATTAGTGGATTCTTACACAAATAATGATGAGTCCCACCATAATAAAATTGTGCCATTCTCATAAGTCATAACATGAGGCTCTCATGTTACTAAGTAAAAGGAGAGAAACCAAATCACTTGAACAGCTTGGAGAGAGATGGCTAAAAGGTAATTGGGGATTTCTTGTTAGCCAGGTACAACCCACCTTGGATAATACATGCTCTCAGGACTAATGAGGTTATGATTCCAGTTGAATGAATATGGGATAGTAATAATAAAGATTTCATTACTTCATGTTTGCTAGGATCCTGTTCATTTGCTGCTTGGTTGAAATCCTGCTTTTACACGAATTGATGTTAATGCTAAGGATTTGCCCCAGAAATGACAAAGAAAAAGGGAATTGAGAATGGTATTCAAGTTTCAAGTACATCCAGTACTGCTACAGCTGATGAGTTCTGTTCATCTACCCCTGAATTGAATTTTGTAGGGTTGAAAAGTATTCAATTGAACACAAAACTCACAATTTTTATATGATACACACAAAAGAGCATAGACCTTCAATGTCAGTCTATTCAACTTATCCAGAGAAAAGTTTCACTACAATAGTGAAGATATTGAACAGAATAAGAGGAAGTCTCAAGAATTGGCAGGCATGTATGAGCCCTATCACCTGCCCTTTAAGGGAATTCCTCCTCGGCCCTGTCACTTCTGCCAATGTCCATCCTATTGGGGATAGGAACCGATCCTCATTCAATATTGCCAATGCATTTGCAAAGAGTAGAAAACCTTCGAAACAAGTCCATAAAACCCATCTTCTGCCAGAAATACAAAGGGTGTGCATCTCAGCACCCAGAGAAAAGCTTCATAAGTTCAAGTTTATTTGTTACAAAGAACTTATCATTTGCAAAGAACATACAAACTTCTGATCAAATGCAAGCTGTTTTTCTTAGCAATAACAATTTCCCTCTATTTGGAGAGATAATTATAGTGGCTTTAAAAATGTCCATTTTCCTAGAAATAAATCACACTTTGAGATTGTTACCTTAAACCACCATTAGAACAACCAAAATTCATACGCACAAATCCATGCAAATTTACCCAAAATAGCAAACCATGGAGAACAATATGGACCCTAGGCAACACAACCCCAAACCCCATATGGCCATAATTTCAGTATAATGAATTTTATCTCTTTTACAAAGTTAAAATCACCACAAAAAGATCTCAGTTACAAATTTACAATCCCAAGCACATGATTATTAGTCAAGATACCCCAAGTCATAAAATCACCGCAAAAAAGCTGCAATACATCACTGATAAACAAATATATAGCAAGTCTTGGTAGACATCAAAGAAGAACATTAAGTATTCACTGGGTGCACTGGTCCACTTGAATCTGGAACTTAATTCACAGATGTATGGGGTTACTGGTCCATAGCTGTGATCCATGCAAGCCAATGGAATAATATGATGAAGTTCATCTGCAAATCCCTCAAACCCAGTAATCTGCTTCTGCATTATTAACAATCACAACAAACAACAGAGAACTCACAAACGCGAGTAGATGGAAACATACTACTGCCCAATGCTGCCAGGATGAAAACTGTCAACATTACAACTTCAACCACTCCAAACAGGGACATAAGCCCCAACAATATTTAGAGGGGTAATAGTCCTTTAAGTACACCTCCCTGCTATATCCTATAATATAAAAACTGAAGGATCGCCCACGATGAGCCATGGTGACACGAGTTACTGGTACAACCGAGATTGTATGTCTCTCACATATGACCCTTGCGGTTGCAGGTACTGGAGCTCTCTCTGCAATGACTTCAGAGGAGAACTTGTTGAGAAAGAAAGAATCAGCAAAAAAGGCTGGAGTGCATTGGTAAGCCTGAGTGTTGCACAATTGAACCCCTTTGGATCTGTGGAAAACCTCATCTGGTACTGATGCTGCTCCACTAGTGGCATTTACTTTGCGAGTTGAAAGTGTCTTCCTGTAACAGCATGCGCGCACGCACACACAGACATATGTTCTCATTTAGCATTGTCACTAAAAGGAATCCATATTCAGCATAAGAACATGAAACTGTAGGAACTTCTTACAAGAAGATTACATATTAGTAGTATAATACTAAAAAATGAATCTCATGAACTAACAATATTTAATCTAGTCTACAATTTTGATCATGCATAAGGGATTGAGCAGTAATGCTCAAACATCAAACCATGACACGGGCCTTGGTTCCTAACTATTTGGAGTCACCACAAGTACCTTCAAATTATACAAAATCTTTATCATGGATCCACAAAGACCATTCAACCCCATTAAATGCTCCATTTTCTACCAACTCTTTTTGTATTATTTCAAATGCTGTCAATGATTTCCTCCCTTCTATCATCTTTGGAGTTTTGGCTACAATTTTTCTCGTGTAGACTAGGACATCAGCATCTTTATTTCAAACAAGTCTGATAGGAACCTAGTTCCACTGATAGGAAAAATAGAGACTAGCTCCTTACACCAGAGAATACCTCTCTGAAATTTACAACAGAATGAGAAAAGAAACAAAAAAAGAAGCAGAGACTGTTCAAGTTTCCAGAACTCCAGCCTATTCAAGGAAGCCACCCTCCCAGTCCCAAACTTTTCCTCTGAATTCTCTCTTCTCCTCTCCTCTCCTCTCAATTCCTTCCTCTCCCCCTTTTATTCAGTTTCCCATGCATTCTGGTGGATTCCAGAATTTTCTCCTCCACTGACAGCTTGCAAACTGTCAAGTCGGTTACTCTCAATCATCTCTCTCCTAGTCAGCCCTTCACACTCATCATCCCCTCTAACTAACTCTTCCAGGAATAATCCCCTAATTTCTCCCCTATCTTTCTTGTCATACATAACTGAGGGTCTAACAAAGCCCAAACCATCTTAGGAACCTCTCCTATAATTTATCTCAATTAGATTCTGTATGTTGAATGCATCTCAAAATTCTCAATATTTTGGCTGTACACTTTGTACATGTCCCAACCATGTTAGACAACTCTCCCATCAAACAATGCAAAGCTACCTCAAAGCTTTGAAAATTATAGTACCTACTAAAGGCAACTCCTCCAGATAATGTATTATAAATAGCCACATCAAGTTAGAAGAAAATTATTTTAGAGACTATTGAAGCATGTTAATTACGCACCATTTTTTCATGACTTGTATTCCTCATAGTTATTCTAGGTACAAAATTAAACAATGTATGATTAGACACTGGCAGATTGACGTACCATCTAACAATGGACATACTGCGTGCTATAAGAGAACCACTTCCATTACATGTTCCACACTTAATTAGTCCACGAGATCCACAAGTTGCACAAGGAATCTTTCCCTTACCATTACATTTCACACATCTGCAAGAAAATATGACTTGAGTAAGTGAATTACAAGTACAAAATTCCACCTTGACACATTTAAATTTTGGATTTTCTGTATTTTGTTCTAAGGAAAATATAGCAGTCTATCAATTCTATGAATGACAATTAAGTTTGACCATATGATCATTCTGTAGGAGCTTAAGCCAGATGCATCACAGCTTCCCCTAATCTCCATATGAGCAAACAAACTACTCACACTGTGTCAGAACCATCTTTATGAGCAATCAAACCCCTTCCATAACAAGCAGCACACTGAGTCATCTGATTTTCTTTATAATGTCCAGGTTCTTGGTCTGCATTGCATGTAGCACATACTATACCTCCTCGTCCTGCACAAACTGTAAATAATTTCCAGGATTTTGTTAGGAGAGGTAAAATGAAATAGTAAGAAAATAGCAGTATATACACATACACATTTAATTTGTGAAACTTGGAGATGCAAAGCCAGAATTTACCTGAGCATTTCTCAATAATTTCAGAATGAGGAATCTTTTCCTGCACTTCTTTGTAGGGTACAAATAGAACAGGGAATTGAGACCTTAGATCCAATTCCCAAATACCGAGTTCAGGCCCATTATCCTTTCCATCAATATTGCCACCAAGGTATGGCTCTGTCACTTTTACAATCTCTCTTTCCTCTATAAACGTATCCAGAGTTCCAATATGAACATTACAGTCTTCTACTGCATGAATCTTCCATGTTCGAGCAGGACGGCTACCCCAACAGCAACGATGACCAACATGATCAATGAGCAACTCTCTTATCTCTACTTCATCCAATATTTCCCTAAAAGTGGATCACCCAGTTAACAAGATTATTTGCCAATATAGTGCTGGAATATTGAACTTGAAATCCATATTATAATGGGTTTTATCAAAAGGCATACATTTTTGAGACAGCTGAGGTGTGGATGATGCTTTTAAATTAAATATGTATAATATGCTCTACCAAGAAAATGCACTGCCAATAAGCCAATTTTATGGCCTATTCATGGAAACAAGACAATCTAATACTTTAATGAACCCAAACATGATTGAAAGTTTCTCTTGATCAACCCTACTAATTTCTCTCTCCATCAAACCTTTTGAGCTATTGCTATTTTCTTAAACATTAAAAAGGGAGCCTTTTGAATCAATGGCAGCAACCTTTCTTTATGATTGGAACATTTCCACTGCAAATATACTAAAATAAATAAACTTGTTGCTTCGTGCTGCATATATCATTCCAATTATCATTTGTCCATCATTCCATGTGAATGGTGTATAATACCACTAGCCAGGAAAAATATATTTAACTACACATAAAGCCTTCAGCCAACTGTCCCACTTGTGTTGAAAGCCCTGGTACAAGAGTTGTACCAACTACCAAGTAAAGACTAGCTAAAGATCTCTCCACACAATGTCAGCACTTTGTAGAACAAGAATAAGCAGCTTGATTACATGTTTATCTATAATGTAGCTTTTCTAATGCATAACAACAGCATCATCTTTTCTATTTAAAATGATTAGACTTTTCTTTTTGCCTCAAATATCATCTTCTGCACCATCAACACACCCACAGAGTTCAAGGCTATACATAAGGTGAAAGATCATACCTACGCAGAAAGGAAGACCAGAGTAAAATGAGGAATGAGCCAAATAGACATGTAGATGAAAGATAACAGTAACACTGCATGCTAGTGCAGCTGTTGAGATATATATGTCTCAAGGATTTGGCTCTTATTGAATGTGCATCTTAGAGAGCATCATAAGTACTGATGAAAAATCAAGTGATGAACTATAAATTAATGACTCAAGATCCAAACTATTATAGCTTTTCATTAATGATTGTAAATATGCACTTTATTAATCCATGACTCACACCATACTTCTATAATGAGTTTTTGATTTCCAGCATCTAATTTCTGCCACAGTAAATATTGAATTGTAGTAGAATAAAATCACAACTATTAATTCATTTCTGAATAAATAAGCCCACAAAATTAACTAGCTTCATTCACAGCCTAGTTTCAATATGACAAATTATGTGAAATACTTCTATTATAGGTTCGATGTACTAATTATACCTCTGGAATTCGGCTCTGGTTCCACCATAATTTCCTCCATACCCACCTTGATAAACAAGAACTTGCTCTGCAACAAGTAATGTATTTAACATTCAGGCATATATATAGTCAAAGAGTCTTTTGCAATAAACTTAAAACAAGAAAATTTTGCAAGTCTCTCTTTGCCTCATAATTGTAAACGATGATGCTAAAGAAAAATAAACAAATTCCCCAACTCAAGATCAAATGTTTTGTATGAATTGTTACTTTGGAATCTATAATTTTCCCAATGTTTACACAACTAAAAACACAGGAGTCAACACTTCCATGAATTAGTCTTGAAAATGAAAATCAGGAACAAGATCAAATCAGAAATAACAAGATCACCAACCTGTAGGATCAGGCTCAGGGGAGCCAACCAAAGCCCCATGAAGGGAAGGGGGATAGTAACCAGAAGAAGTAGCAGCAGCAGATCGTATTTCATCAACGCTCACTTCAGTTCCAGCCAATGAAGCAGTAGGCATCACAGAACCCGTTCGACCCACATACTGATACGAGCTCCATTTTCCACTCTCCTTCTCAACCGATTCATTTCTTTGTTCTATTAAACCCAATAAAAAAATACCCAGATTCAAAAACATGATTAACATTCAAAATCAATGATAAAGTTTGAAACTTTCTGAGAAAATTTTGTCCTGGGCAAGAATTGAATTGTACCCGGTAGCAGAGGCTCCTCCATGTTGGTCCTCTTCTGCTGTGTGAGAGTGAGAAAACACTATGATGCCTTATATTTTGGGTGTTACCTTTGCCATTAAGGAACTAGAATTGTGGATATACATAACACAAGTCAAATGGTACTATGATAATTTATGCTGCCACTGCAATGTGAAGGGGTTGGGTAGTCCACGCTCTTAACACACGGCATGCTGACTTGCTCTTATGTTCTTGTTACAACAAACGGCATATAGAAGACTAGAATTTTTATTGTTACCCTTTTTGTGAAATTGCTCGAGATTTCTGCCACGTTTACATTTGTTTGGTCTTACTTTTGTGAAGTTGGGGATAAAAAGCCAAACAAACTCTTGGATAAAGCTCCAACTGCATCAGCCAAAACCAATGCATGAATCATGATAACATCTACAAAAGAAAGCCATTAGATTGAGACACGGGTCAAAACTCTACTTTTACATTGATTTTGACAATTTATTTTCAAAAGAGTTAATATATATATATGGATGTTATCGTACTTTAATAATTAGTATTTAATATTTAACTATAAATTTAACTTAATTAAAATATAAATATTAAAATAAATAAAATAATTATGTTTTAATTAAGTGACATAAAACCAAATATTAATCATGAATTGTCAAAAATTAACGATATCCTCACCAAAAAAACAAAATCAGAAAAATCTCCATATATATGATATAATAATTACTTATGTATTCTTTATTATATATAATTTTACTATTTTTTAAATTATGAATATATAATATTTTATTTTATTTATAATAAAATTACTAAATTAGTAAATTGCATATTTATTCTTTTCTTTGGTCAAAATATATTTATACTATATAATTTTGTTTTGTTGCAATTATATTATAAAATTGTTTGTACTATAGAATTGTTGAATTTTTTTTCTTAAAAAAAATTAGAAATGCAAATACCTAGCTAGGATAGAGAGTAGGTAGCACCAAAGATTTATAGCATGTTTAGTTTTGATTATTTTACACTCAAAACAATTTTTTTTCAAAATCTCCTCTTTTTAACATTTTGATTATAAGTTGTTTTGAAGTTAAAAACAGCTAATCCAAACACACATTCGTCTCATTCAGTAACATGTAATTCATCATCTGGTGGGAAGACATCATCAATGCCCTGTGAAAATAATGAAAAGATATTGAACAGGACTTCATCTATGGGTAAGTTCATGAATGTAATTGTATTCGAGTAATTCTACCAAATGAAGGTATTTGTAGGCTTTTATCTAATTTTTCCTTTGTTGTGGTTCTGCTTTGTAAGGTGAGCTTGTTTTTAGATTTAGTCCTCTAATATCTTTACTCTTATTTCGATGACGGTCTATAAACAATTGTGATTGGAACCATTTTTTTGAACAAACATGATCTTTTGTAAGGTCTCTTACTATAATTCTTTATTTATCTGATGTGCAAATATTCGATGTCAAGATTGTGTTCTCCTAGTAGCACTTGTAGAGTTGCAAACCAACCACTACCAGCTTAGAACAAGAGAGTTTAAATATCACATGACCATCCAATTCACTTGAACGTAACCAAAATATTGCAGGGTTGCTCTACACCACCCCTTATCACTAATAGGAGAAAGTTCAAGCTTCAGCTTCTTCCTTTGGCTTCTTCAGGAGGTAGAATAGGCCCTCTGTCAAAGCAGCTTTAGATGTCAAAGAAGCCCTCAACAGGTTTAGTGCCTGACCATGTAGACATAATGATTGTCATTTACTTCAAAGATTGTAGAGGGTAAAATGGAAGAAATATGGTACAAAGTTGTTCGTAGCCAATCATTAGACCAAAACTAATTTACGTATATCCATTAATAAGCATCAGTTTTTCTTATATCAGTATTTACAGCATGAAAGACAACCAGTCAAGAGTGGATTGTTACCTCTGTATACCCAATGCCAACCTCATGCTCCTCAAAATCATCCAACGGGACATTCAGTTTTTGCAGAAACGAAATGCTAGAAGTAGTTGCCAATGGTGTCACTTGCAGATCATCCCACACAACAAATAGTGATGGCCTCCTCACAAAGCCCACAGCAGGTTCTCTTGTGCCATCGGCAGATCTAGGGTCAAAAAGTTTCATGGCTCTTGGATTTTGTACCATATTTTTGTTCTTTGAAATCACTTCTTTCCCATTGACATCGGATATAGTAACTTTATTTCCTTCTGTGTCATACCAATAACAAGGAGTGTCTTCTTCAAAAAGCTTTAGTGGCTGCCTCATACAACCAAATTGAGGAGCCACCCGTAGATTCAGTAAAGGAGTGTTTGATGACCCTGTGAACCATGATGAATTGAAATCCTTCACACTTTTGTACAAGTTATCCATACATCCCAAAGATAAATTTCCATCCAAAAGCTTTAGAATAGATCCAAGAGGTGTTGTGAGGAAGCTAAATAGAAAATCAACAAAATCTTCCTCAGCTTCAGCATACAATATCTTGTTCTTTGATTTGCTCACTGTTATTTTGAGTTCTATAATACAATTTAAAGTAAAAGTCCAAGATTTATTTTTTGCTCCAAGTTCTGGTAAGAAAAAGTACATCGGCTTAGATTCTCCATTTGCCAAAAATACATCACTGAGAGGAGATTTGGAGGTTAATGCTTGCTTTAGTATGCGAAAAATCTGAAAAAAAAAAAAAACAAGGGTATAAGCTTATAATTCATTAAATAAGGAAATTTTCATACCACCATATAAAAATGTTTTGAATTCAATATGAACTTTCTATCACAAAATAACAAATTTAATCCACTAAATTTAAGTATTTTGATTAACATATATACATATACAATTACTATTGTCCCTATACAAATTCATATACAAACTTTTAAGAGCAAGTCTACAAGTACCATTTAAAATGAATTAAAAGCTATTACCTTCTTCATGCCAACGTTTGGAGACATTTCTGTCAGCTTGTTGATGTCTTTGTAGCCAAGTTGGAGGAGTTGTTGAACAGAGTTGCCTGGAGAGCTTTGGAGCACTTTTAAATCATCAAAGATCAAGTACATGGTTCTCCCTTCAACAAAAACGCCATTCCCACAGTCCTCTTCATTGGAATCTACCTGCAGCTTCATTTCTTTGCTCATCAATTTCCCACAGGTGCATCTCGTCTTTGCAAAAGTACTAAGCAAGCTATCACTGCCCCTGAGACAGTTGCTACACGTGAAATATTTTGTGGGCTCTGTATCATCCACCTTCAATTTTAGTCTTTGGCAAAGGGCTTCACATGGGTTGCGTGGACAAAGCAGCATTTTCTTGCAGATATGATTCCAGAAATCATCAGTATTAAAATTTTCCACACTCTGGTACAGATTGTTGATGCAACCAATCTCTTCTGGTTGATGCTGTTGGTTCTTGGACACAAGTCGGATGATAGTTCCCAATGGAAGGGTCAGGAAACTAAAGAGAACATCTATAAACTCTCCACTTGCCTCAGCCACAACTACACAGTTTCTTTCTTTGTCCACAAAAAGTTTCAAAGGGAATGTTGTTTCTTGCTTGGAAGCCATATAACACATACAAAACCACAGGGAACGAAAAGGGAAGAAATGGACAGGTTTTAGTGAAAGTTCTGATTTCTCAAATGAGTTGTTGCTTTGGACATGCCATCTGCTTCATAATGTGATATTAACAGTGTTGTGTTTGTAGTTGGAATTAAGAAAACTGGAAAGAAAAAGGAAATAAAAAAGTTTCCTCTGTCAGCAAGCATTATTGTGACACATTTTTCAGTTCTTTGTCGTTTGCAGAAAAAGAATGATCAAAATTGATGGAAACTTTACATCTGCTTTATATTTCCTTTCAATTTATATTTTTGTTTGTTGGTAATTTGTTAGTATATAATGATAACTTATGTTGTGATAATTTTTTAATCATTTTAAGAACTAATTTGTTTAAAAAATTGTTAACACATAGTAACTAGTTATTAACAAGTTTAAGTTACTGGTTATTATAAAGAGGTATAAAATTTAGAAAGATGGCACTTAATTACCAGTTGGTTAATTGAGGCCAAGTTTGAAGTGTTTGGAAGTCTTTGTGCGCTATGATCCTCTTCTCTTTTCAGCATGGAGGGTGACACCACTGTTAGAAGACCAAGTCTCACATCGGTGGGAGCAAATGAAGAGTCCCTCCTTGAAGGTTATAAAAGGAGGCTTAAGGGGATGGTTTAACTCATCCCAAAATCTTCTCTTCTTTTTTTTTTGTATATTTTCTTGTATTTTTTGTGAGGTTGTTCTCTCCTAATATTTAGAGAGAGGTGTTATAATTTCTTCCCATAGTGAAATTCTTCTAGTCTTACCTCGTGGTTTTTCCCTTTATTCATTGAGGGTTTCCACATTAAATATTATGTATTCAGTTCCTCTTTTCTCATCTCTTATTTTAGTTGTGAGACATTATTCCGTCATACCTAACAACCAGAGCCTAAGCTATTCAATTTATTATATACTTTGAAGTCTACTTTGTAAAAGATAGCAACTACAACTGATGTGGAACTTACAACTCGTCCCATGATTTAAGTGGACTTTTCTTGACCTTCACTCAATCATATCCTCTTGAACGGATTTTTACTTTACTTCCTCTTAGAGGAAATGCTTTTTGATCTTTTCTACACTAATTAAAATATGCCAACTCAATTTTATGAGACTCACTTTTATCTAAGTTTATATAAAATCAACTACTTTTAGGTCTAATTAATATAAGTGGTTTAATCATAATTAAAATGTGAAAATCTACAAATATGAGTTGTCTGGTATCCCAATGCCAATTGACTCAATTAAATGGATACGAAAAAGACTCTTTATTATTATCTGTGTATGGGTTCCAATCCCAATCCCCGTTTCCTGGATAATCTCGATTCTTGTCCCAGTAGATCAAGCCGAAAACCCATTGGCCCGAGTCCATGGTAGATTTTGTCATTTTTTTATTAGATTTAATTTTAATACACCGTTAGTGTAAAATTCTTTATACTATCATCGAATCATGTACTGACACATCATTAAAAGTGTTAAACTTTTGAAATAGTTGTTATAATAGTCAAACTTTTTAATGAGTTGATAATATATAATTGGGTGACAATATAAAATTTTTTTACACTCACAGTGAATAAAAATTAAATTCTTATTTATTTTACTTTTTATATTTTCTTATCTTAGTAGTATTTTTTTACTTTATCGACTATTAAACGTACAACTTGATGAATAACTGCTTGACCGAGTTAACCATTAGCACGAGTTTTACAATTATGCAAATATTTCTCTTCTAATTGAGAGTATTATATTTAATTTTAATCTTGACACAATCTAAATCGGTATAATACTTAGATAAGTTTTATTAGTTATGAATTATACTTGACCGATTTCAAAATCTTTATAATTAAAATTAACGATTAATAAATATTTTTGACAACTCAAAATACCACAATTTAAAAAAAGTGATAAGGTCCGGATAGCTTTGCACGAGATGTACTAAACCCCTCACAGAATATGCAATAGTGCTAAAAAAACAAAGATACCTGAGAGTTGTTATGGTACGTACCAAAAATGAGTTGTTAGGTTTGGAAAGATCAATGCTTTCATACCCAAGAAACTCTTTCTCCACTGGGCCAATTTCTTCAAACATAAATTCCACACACCATTAAAAACAAAAAAATAAAATAATGTGAAGCATAGGCCACGACTTCTATATAAAAAATAAAAAATAAAATTATTTATCATTGAGTTATAACTTAATGTAAGTTGTGATTTAAGATGACAACTCACTGTGAATAATAATGTACCAGAATGAGAAATAATACTTAAATTGTACTAAAGTGAAAAATAAAATTTCCACTTACACTGTACAGGTAAAAAAGCCGCTGCAACTACCTCAGCCAAATTAGATCAATTTATGAAAACATCTATGAAAGCAATTAGAGCAGGATTAAAACTTTATTTTTACATAAATTAGACAAAAATTATAAATAAAAATTGGGCCAACCCAATTATGTATAATTAACTAAAAAATATAATATACTAACGTATTGTAACAGGAAATACAATAAATATAATGAGATAAAAATAGTTTATACATTATTTTAAAGTATAGCGTATCAATTAATCATGCCTTTATCACATTCACACAATTAAGTTAAATATAAATATAAAAAATATAAATATTTCCTGTTTGTTAGATAAATAATTAGATAAACATGCTAAACATGTTTTTATGCTACATCCATCAATTTATCATGTGGATTTCCTCTAGCTTATTGACAGGCACATCAGTGTCTCAATCCGCATTTTTTATAATAGTAAATTAGTATAATTACATTATGAATGCCTGCCAATTAATTTGAGTTAATATTAAAAAAACAGTTTTCATTAACTAGTAATAAAAAAATAATGAGTTAGTTATTATTCAATGAGTATATTAGTTTGAGTATCATTATCTTAAAATAATGTAAAACTAATTTGTAATGTTCTCGTGAATTTTAGTTAGAATAGTAATTTAACTTAATTTTGTTTTGTTGCAATGATATTATAAAATAGTTTATACTATAGAATTGTTGAATTGGGGGCGGTAGGGAATTAGCACAATAGAAATGCATACACCTAACTAGCTAGGATAGGAGGCTTACCGATGGTTCGTCTCTCACTCAGTAACATGTGATTCATCAATGCCCTTTGAAAAGATATTGTCACGAACGTGAAAATCGCGATGGGACCGATGAGAGAAAATTTTAAATAAATAAAATGGAACCGCCACCAATTGTTTACTGGGTAGGGAAAATGAATGGCAAAACTCTTTAAAAATGGATTTAAAATAAAACAAAAGAAAAAGGTATGCAAAAAAACCAGGTTGGGTTCGGGAGTCGATTATGCACAGGGAAGGGTGGAAACTTAATCCCACTGCACCCCTGATACATCCGTCCTAAGACGGTTACCTTAAACCAGTTGTACGAATTTTAATAATCTAATCGATATCTATTTTACCCCTTAAATAAAAATGAAATAAACTAAATAATTAAATTACAAATATTCACAAATTCAAATAGAAACTAAATTGCACAATTTACAAATTTGAAAGAAAATAAACACAAAAAAAACTAAATTAAATATTTGCAAGTTTGTTGTTAGAACTAAAAAAAATAATTAAACTATAAATATTCACATAATTAAATAAAAACTAAACTAAACAATTTACAAGTTTAAAGGAACAATAAACAAATAAATAAATTGAATATTTACAGGTTTGGTGGAAAATAAATAAAAATAAATTAGAATATTTACAGGTAAGGGAAGGAAAGAAAGATAAAAATTAAATTAGACTATTTATACATTTGGCTTGCCGAGAGTGCCTACGTATCCCCCAAGTGCAATAGGGAATTCAAAGCTACGTAGTTCTTTAAACATATATAAAAATAAAAATAAAACAAAAATAAAGTAATAAAATATTATTGTATAATGATTAAAAAAATGATTTATCTAATTTATTAAAAATAAATGGTTAATTTGATTTTATTTGAATAAGGTAAATGAATTTATTAACGGGTCCTAATTGAAATGGAACATGGTATAATGCCCACAGAGCCATCGCAAGAAAAATTAGCCAGTGGGTACTTGACCCCTCGAGACCGCTAAACGATGTTTATTTTATTTTATTTTAAAAGCTAGTCCTAAGTGGGATTGGACATGACAATAGTTCACAGAGCAACCCCTAAATCTTGATCAGTGGGTACTTGACCCCTCGAGACCTCTAAGCAGATATTAATAAATTTATTTTTTAATTTAAATCTTAAAATAGGATTAGTCATGACATTAGACCACAGAGCAACCCCAAAAACTTGGCCAGTGGGTACTTGACCCCTCGAGACCATTAAACCGATATTAATAAAGTTATTTTTAATTTAAATCCTAAATATAATTAGTCATGACATTAGGCCATCCGAAATTAAGTAATTCTTTTGAAAAGTGATTATATGTTGAACAACTTTAATAAAAGATTTATTTGATTTTATTGATTAAAAGAAAACGAACTGACTTGATAAAAAATAAACAGTGGATTAGTGCATCCTAAGTGAAATGGCACATGGTACTACGCCCGCAGAACCATCACACGAAAAATTGGTCAGAGGGTACATGACCCCTCAACACCAACTAACGAAAATATTATGACATTAGACCATGTATTTGATTATTATTCCTTTTTTTCTTCTTGCACAATACAAATACAAATAATTGATATCAAATGTCCAAAAAATAAAAAATAAAAATAATTAAATGCAGTAAAATCAAATAATTAAAAGAACAAGTAAAATAAACAAAGCAGGATATACAAAGGACATAACAACAAATAAAAAATGGTGAAAGAAATTAATAACAATAAAATTTGTATCAACCCAAGTAAAGACAACCAAAAATTAATTTTTTACATTATTCTTTTTATTACTTCATTTTTTTATTTTTTATTCATTGCAATTTTTTATTCTTTTCTTTCTCCTCTCTATTATTTTTCTCTTTCTTCCTTTTTCTCTATCTTTCTCTTCCCTTCTTTCTTTTTCTTCTCTCACTTTTACCTTCTAATTCCTACGACCAACTCAAGTTTTGAAACTTATATATACATATTTTTAAATTTATTTTACTTATCTTTTTTGTTTTGTTCTCTCTCTTCTCTCTCTTCTTTTTCCTTTTCTTTCACTCAATTCTCACGATCAACCTATTCTTTTCTCCCTCTATCTTTGTTTTTTTTTTCTTCCATCTACACTCTCTCTTCCTTTTCTCTTTCCTCTTTTTCTCTCACTCAAGTCTCACGATCAACCCATTTCTCCCTCTAACAGTGGCTTGGCTATGGGACGGTGGCTTGGCTATGGGTTCTGTTTTTGTGATGGTTAGGTGGCTTGAAGGAGATAAGGTGCAGATGAATGGTTGTTTCGATCTGGGTGTGGGTGGCTTGGGTTTTCTGTTTTGGTGCTGCGGTTTGGGTCTGTTTTGGGTGGAGGTTGGGCGGTAGTCTTGGTTTGTTTTGGGTGGCTGTTGGTAGTGGTGGTTTGGACGGCTGGGTATGGCTTGGGGAAGGGAATAGGTTCCAGTTTGGGTGGTGCCGGCGAGGTTGGGTGGCCGGGCTTAGTGCTCTGTTTTGGGTCTCGGTTTGGTAGTGGTTTTGCTGGCGGAGGTGGTGCGGTTTGGATGGTGGAAGTTTGTCAGTTGGTGTTGGGTGGTGCCGCTGGGTCAGTTGGTGTTGGGTGGTGCCGCTGGGTCAGTTGGTGTTGGGTGGTGCCGCTGGGTTATGGAGGTATGAGTGATTGTTTGCTGGTTTGGGTTCTGTTTGGTAAATGGTGCTGATGGTACCGCTACATGAAGGTTATGGAAAATGAAAGTAAAAAGAACAAAATCAAATGAAAGGCGGAAAATACAAACAACAATCAAATGAGAAATTACTTCAGAAATTACTTGAGGATTCAGGGATCTTGCTCTTCCTCTGCCTTCCCTTTATGAAAACCCCAAAACTCAGCCTTTTCCCCTCTTTTGCAGGTGTTGCCATTTATGAAGGATTAGTGAAGTGCGTGTGTGTGCTGTGTGATGATTGTGTGTGTGCAGGTGTAGTATGGGTGTGTTGTGTGTGATCATTGTCTGTGTGCTGGAGGGGTGGGGTGTGATTGTGTGTGATCATTGTAGTGTGCTGGTGAGATGGGGTGTAGTATGAGTGTAGGGTCCTGTGTGTTTTTTTTATTTTCTCTTCTCTTTTCTTTTCATTTTTTTGTTTTTGTTTTCCTATTTTTTTTAAAATAAAATAAAATAAAATAGGATAAATTTAAATGTTCACATATATTGAACAGGATTTCATCTATGAGAGAATTCATGAATGTAATTGTATGTGAGTAATGCTACCACATGAAGGTATTGTTGGCTTTTATCTTATTTTTCCTTTGTCTTGCATGGTTCGGTTTTGTAAGGCATTGAGCTTGTTTTTGGGTTTAGTCCGTTATTATCTTTACTCTTTCCCATTTCGACGACAGTCTTTACAAAACACACAGTTCTGATTGAACCATAGTTTTGAATAAACGTGATTTTTTTAAGGTCTCTTATCAGAGCTCTTCATTAATCTCATGAGCAATATTCGAAGTCAAGATAGTGTTCTCCTAATAGCACTTGTAGGGTTGCAAACCAACCACTTTCAGCTTAGAACAAGAGAATTTAAATGTCAGATAACGGTCCAAATCACTTAAAACGTAACTGGCACATATTTCAAACACCAAAATATTGCAGGTTTGCTCTACACCACCCCTTATCCCTAATAGGAGAAAGTTCAAGCTTCAGCTTCTTACTTTGGCTTCTTCAGGAGGTAGAATAGGCCCTCTGTCAAAGCAGCTTTGGATGTCAAAGAAGCCCTCAACAGGTTTAGTGCCTGACCATGCAGAGATAATGAATGTCCCTTACTTAGATTTTAGAGGGTAAAAAATATAATGGAACAAATAAGGCACAAAATTCTTCATGGCCAACAATTAGACCAAAACTAATTTTTGGAGAATCAATTAGTAAGCATCAGATTTTCATATCAGTAATTACAGCACGAGATATAACATAAGTCAAGAGGGGATTGTTACCTCTGTCTCCCCAATGCTCAACACGTGCTCCTCAAAATCATCAAACGGCACATTCAGATTTTGCAGAAATGAAATGCTAGAAGAAGTTGACAATGGTGTCAATTGCAGATCATCCCATACAACAAATAGCGATGACCTCCTCGCAAAGCCTTGTGCAGGATCTCTAGTGCCATCAGGAGATCTTGGGTCAAAAAGTTTCATGGCTTCTGAACTATAAACAATATTTTCATTCTTTGAAATCACTCCATTCGAATTGACAAAGCACAAACCATTTTTTCTTATTCCTGCACCATACCAGTAACTGGGAGTGACTTCTTCAAAAAGTTTTAGTGGCTGACTTTTACAACCAAATTGTTGAGCAACCTGTAGATTCAGTAAAGGAGTACATGATGACCCTGAGAACCATAATGATTTTAGATCCTTCACACTTTTGTACAAGTTATCAGTACATCCCAAAGATAAACTGCTATCAAAAAGATTTAGAATAGATCCAAGAGGGGTTGTGAGGAAGCTGAATAAAAAGTCAACAAAATCTCCCTCAGCTTCAGCAAACAGTATCTTGTTCTTTGATTTGCTCACTATTATCTTGAGGTTCAAAGCAATACACTCAGATGTTGAAGTCCGGGATTGTTTGTTAACTTTTTTTGCTCCAAGTTTTGGTGAGAAAGATTCTATCGGTTTAGATTCTCCATTTTTCAAGAATACATCACTGAGAGGAGATTTGGAGGTTAGTGCTTTCTCTAGTAAGCCCAAAATCTGAAAACAAAAGAAGTAAGGGTATAAGCTTATAATTCAGTAAACAAGGAAATTCACATACCACCAATTAGATAACTGTTATAGAAGTCATGCGCATCCACAACTTCACACACATAAGTGGAAAGTGAATGTCATAAAAATGCTTTAATTTCAATATGAACTACCTATCACAAAATAATCATTTTCACCCCCTAAATTTAAGTATTCTTATTAAATTACCCATACAACTACAAATGTTCATCTATATATTCGTATACAAAATTTTAAGTGCAAGTCTACAACTACCATGTGATGTCAAATGAATTAAAAGCAATATCACCTCCTTCATGCCAACATTTAGAAACTTTTCTGTTAGCTTGCTGAAGTCTCTGTAGCCAAGTTGGAAGAGTTGTTGGACAGAATTGCCAGGAGAGCTTTGGAGCACTTTTAAATCATCGAAGATCAAGTACATGGTTTCCCCTTTAACAAAAACACCTTTCCCACAATCCTCTTCATTGGAATCTTCGAGCAGTTTCATTTCTTTTTCCATCAATTTCCCGCAGAAGCAACTTGTCCCAGCAAAAGTACTCAGCAACCGATCACTGCTCCTGCCACAGCTGCTACACGTGAAATACTTTGTGGGCTCAGTATCATCCACCTTCAATTTTAGTCTCTGGCAAAGGGCTTCACATGGGTTGCGTGGGCAAAGCAGCATTTTCTTGCAGATATGATTCCAGAAAACCTTGGTATTAAAATTTTCCACACATTGGTACAGATTGTTGATGCAACCAATCTCTGCTGGTTGATGCTGTTGCTTCTTGGACACAAGCCGGATGATAGTTCCCAATGGAAGGGTCAGGAAACTAAAGAGAACATCTACAAATTCTCCACCTGCTTCAGCCACAACTACACGGTTCTTTTCTTTGTCCACCAAAAGTTTCAAAGGGAATGTTGTTTGTTGCTTGGAAGCCATCACACAAATATAAAACCACAGAAAAAGAAGGGAGGAAATGTGCAGGTTTTAGTGAAAATTCTTATTTCTCAAATGGTTTGTTACTTGTTGCTTTGGATATGCCATCTTCTTCCTAACGTGATATTAATAGTGCTGTGTTTGTAGTTGGCATTAAGGAAACTGGAAAGAGAAAGGGAATCAAAAAGAAGTTTCCTCTGTCAGCAAGCATTTTTGTGACACATTTTACTGTTCTTTGTCGTTTGCAGAAAGTGCAAACTTTGCATCTGCTTTATATTTCTTTTCAATTTATATTTTTGTTTGTTGATAATTTGTTAGTATATGATGATAACTTATGTTTTGATAATTTTTTAATCATTTTAAGAACTAATTTATTTAAAAAAAATTGTTAACACATAATAACTAGTTATTAACAAGTAAAGTATAAGTTACTGGTTTTTATAGTGGTATAAAGTTTAGAAAGATGGCACTTAATTACCAGTTGGTTGATTGAGACTAAAGTTTAAAGTGTTTGGAAGTCTTTGTTCGCTATGACCCTTTTCTCTTTTTAGCACGGAGGGGTGGCACCAGAGCCTAAGCTATTCACTTTATTATATTCTCAGCAAAAAAAGAAAATTCATTTTATTATATACTTTTGTAGTTTACTTTGTAAAATATAGCGACTACAACTGCTGTGGAACTCACAACTCTTCCCATGATTAGTGGACTTTTCTTTCCCTTCACTCTATCGCGCATGATCCTCTTCTCTTGAACAGATTTGAACTTTACCTCCTCATAGAGGAAATGCTTTTTCATCTTTTCTACACTAATTAAAATATGCCAATTCAGTTTTACGACTCTCATTTTCATTTTAGGTTTAATTAATATAAGTGGTTTAATCATAAAAATTTAATTTTAATCCACTGTCAGTGTAAAGAAACTTTATACGGCCATTTAATTATGTGCAGACAAATTACTAAAAGAATATAAATATCACAACAATTACTTAAGAAATTTAATTCTTTTAATAATGTGTTAGCACATTATTAGATGATAATATAAAGTTTCTTTACATTTTTTTTACACTAATAATATATCAAAATTAAAATTTAATCATAATTAAAATGTTCTACCTACAAATATGAGTTGTCATATTATTATGCCAATTCGAATTGATTCAATAAAATGTATATGAATAACCCTCAGTTCTCTACGTGTATGGGTTTTATCTTCCCATCCCTATACACTGATAATATATATATATATAATATATATTTTAGATCAAGAAACTTAATTTTGTGTTTTTCAAACAACTTAAACTTATGAGTATTTTGGTAATGTGATATTTAATTTATTCAAAAAAACTAATAAAATTAATGACTTTTTTCCTCTCTCACTCTTTTTCTCATTCTTCTCTTTCCCTCGCACGCCATGCAAGAAAGAGGGGACTTCCATATCAGGTGATGACCTAAAAAGCTTTAACTAAGCATAACACTATTTTTCATCAATAAGATAGTCAATATCACCAGTGCAAAATCAAATTACAAAAAGAAAAGTAATGATTATGTAGAATAAAAATTATGAATTGAAAATACGAAAGCAATAACTCTCCCACCCTATTGGCAATGATTTCCCTAAAAAAGTTTCCTGCAATCACAGTTTAATATCCCACAACTGAGAGAGAAAGAGAGAGTTAGATTCTTGGATATTTTTATGCTTGAGGAAAGAGAAATTTATGGGTTGAGAAAAAATAAGAGGAAAGAGATTAAGAATGAAAAAAAAGAGGAGAATAATTAATAAATTTTTTAAAAATATCTTAATAAAATAATATAAATATCTTTTATTATTTTTTATTTTTTAAAACTAAAAAAATAAGATATTTATGTCACAAAAAAATGGTGGAGGCTGCCGACCTCCATAAACAGAAAAAGGAATGAGAAGATGTTAGCAATTCCTTTGATATATATATATATATTCTTATGTTAGTAGTTTATATATATATATTATATATATATATATATATATTCTTATGTTAGTAGTTTTTTTTTTACTTGACTGGCTATTAAACCGATAACTTGATCAACTACTGTTTGACCGGGTCAACCTCTTATACGAGTTTTACAACTGTGCAAATATTTCTCCACTAATTAAGGGTATTTGATTTTGTTTTAATCTTGATCTGTTGATAATTCAAATCGTTATTAATTACTAGTCATACTTGAGTGACATTCAAACCTTTATTAATAAATTTTAACAATTAATAAATATTTGATAATTTAAAATATTATTATTAACATAAAAGTGATATGAGATGTATGAATCTTCTATAAAAATGTTAATGGTAAAAAGTGATGAGAGGTATGTTATTTAATAATAAATATATTAAAATAATTATTTATTATTAATTTTTTATATTAAATTTATTTTTTAATAATATAATTTACATTAAATTAATTTTTTTAAAAAATAATTTAATATAAAAATTATAAAAAAAATTAAATTAATAACACTTATATTTTTATAAGACTAAAATAAATATTTAATTATATAAAAAAATATAAAAAGCAATCTCATACTAAAAATGACTTGTTATGATACGGTATTAAAAGTAAGTTATATTATTTATTGAGAATTAATTTTATAATAAATATTTGATAATTAATTTAAAATACCTGTATTAAAAAAATATATACCAGAATAATATCCTATATACCTTAATAAATTCAAATCCAAATCCGTACACTTTAGGTCCAAATCAACCCCCACCCCAATGCAGTTCCTTTTTTCAACATCACTCTACTCCTCCTAGGACTCTTCCCATCTTCATTTTCCCACTCCAAAACAAAACCACTTTCTCTTCACCCACCCACACTTCCAAATCCCAAACCCCTTTTCTCCCCTCCAACAACAAAACAACCACCATGTCCATCACCGTAGTTGACCACAACCTCCCCTTCGACACCCACAACCTCTACGACGTTTCCTTCTACTCCGACAACATCCTCACCCTCCTCACCAATGCCCCTTCCATGGTCGACTCCTGGCTCTCCGACATCCACCGCATCCACCGCCGCCGCCTCCGCCACCTCATCGTCGGCCTCGACATCGAGTGGCGTCCCAACATCCACCGCAACATGCAGAACCCCGTCGCCACCCTCCAACTCTGCGTTGGCCGTCGTTGCCTCGTCTTCCAAATCCTCCACGCTCCCTTCCTTCCTCAATCGCTGATCGCTTTTCTCAGTAACCCTGATTACACCTTCGTTGGCGTTGGCATCGAAGAAGACGTCGAGAAGCTCTTGGATGACTATGACTTGGGCGTTGCCACCTTCGTTGACCTACGTGCCCTCGCTGCTGACACGTTGGGTGAAAAGGAGATGAAGAGAGCTGGGATCAAGACCTTGGCTCTTCGTGTTCTTGGTGTGGAGATTGACAAGCCCAAGAAGATCAGTAGGAGTAGGTGGGATAATCTGTGGCTTACTGCTGAGCAGGTGCAGTATGCTTGTGTTGATGCTTTTATCTCCTTTGAGGTTGGAAGGCGTTTGTTTTCCAATTGATTTGATTCGGTTTATGTTATGTATGGTTTGGGAGTTTTTTGGTATGTTTGTGACTATTTATGTGGGTATGGTTTGATTTTTCTGACTTTGGGGACCAGCTGTTTATGTTGTTTTATACATGTGATGATGTCAATTATATATGCTGTAAGTTAAACTTTCCGAGGATTTATGGCTTTTGAGAGGGAGTTATTGATGACATGGTTGGGTTACTTCAATCTGTGTCATGTGTCTGAATTGTTGTGGCTGTGATGATACTATGTTTCTGATATTGTGAATTTGTGAAGATGATTGGAATGGAGAAGAGGAATTGACGGTGTTCTTCACATTGTGTAATTTTTTTTAATGTATGCCTTTAAGAAAGGAACAAAAATGTTCAAGTTTGAATCGAAGTTGCTTTCTGCCTACTCATGGTTTACTGAACTTTCACTTCAAAAGGGTAAAGGCATCCAGAATATAAGGTGGGCCACTCTTTATAATTAAAAAAATTATGTTAATTGACTTTGACTCACATGCTCACTTGGTCAATCTCGTTGCATACTGAATTATATTTGCCCATAATTAGTCTTTTCTTTTTCCTTTTTTGACGGTGTATTAGTCCTTTGCATCGTGAGCTTCTTGGATATAAAGTTATGTTTGGATAGACAGGTGAAGTGATTAGGAATAGAGGAGGATGATAAAAAGAATTTAATTTATTGTTTGAAAGTTTTTTAAATAATAAAGTAGAATGGTAAAAAAAAATTAATTTATTGTTTGAAAGTTTTTTAAGTAATAGAGTTTAATAATTAAGGAGAATAACTCAAATTACTCTACACCACTCAAACTTTTTATTTTTCATAACTACTAATTTAGGAGATTTGGAACAATTACTTATCTCTTTTATTTTTATTTTTATATAATCATTTATCATTTTAACCTTCATTATTCAAAAATCATTTTCTCTTCCCTCCAACCGTTCTTAACAATACTTGCTACCCGTCTCTGTAAAACATTGAGCAGTGACTGGGTTACTGATGCCATTGCCATGGAAGGGGATGCATTCGGCAACATGTATGGTAATTTTTATTCTCTGCAATATCTAATTCAACACAGTACAGTTCCTCTTGTAGTTGAAAATTGTCTGCACAATTAGGAAACATGCTTGTGGGAATTCAACTTGCACTTCTGCTTCATCATTTGTCTATCGGATACAAGTAAAGTTTGATCATCTTCATTGATAATATAGTTGCTTTACCAACTATACATTATTAATTGTGTTTGTCATATATGAATTAAATAAAAGGTTAATATTAGAAATTAAATTTGTAATTCAGTTTACTTCATTAATTATCATTGTAACTTCTAAACAATAGAGAGTAACTTTTCTCCATTCCCTCATTAAAATTTTTAAATAATATAATGATATTCTTTTACCTTTCTACTCTATTTCATTCCAAATCATTTCATTATAAACCACTACACTCCATTCTTTTCAAAACTATTAGACATAGCCCAAGTCTTATATTCTCCCCACGGTGCACTCTATTCTTTTCAAAACTATTAGACGTAGCCCAAGTCTTATATTCTCCCCACGGGTAGGCTCAGCTGGTTAACATTCCGCTCACAATAACTACATAACTTTGGGTTCAAATTTATGAGTCTCTTGTTAGCAAGTGATATGTAATTTTATTGTTAATTCTTGCTGAATTGGTTGTTTGTCATGGCCTTGGAGTATGGAGAGTCTTCCCTCAGCCTAAATTTTTATTAACCCAAAAAAAGGTGTAAAAATATTTAACATGTTATCTATCAACTTTGTCTCTAACTTCAACCATTTATCTTATATTTGTAGTGCTAATTATGATTAGTAAAAGCTAATAGGAATTACTTTAACCGGCAATGATCAAAATACTTCATTTGAAAGGTTTAAATTTGATTTTCGCCTCTAGCAATCCCCTTTTGTTGGTAGCCTATAAGTATTACTATAAGTTTCCATTCAAGCTTGTAGCATGCCTTAGCCATGGAAATAGAGTCATCCCCTGGAATCAAGTCTTTTGTCCCTTTTCTTGTTTTTCTAATCAAATGTTGATTACTTAGCAAATATAACTATCAACTAAGAAAGAAATTATTACCAGTTAAGAGAATGATTTTTTATATTGAGTTGTTAACATTTAATTGAGGGACAAAAAATGAGACATGAAAAAAATGACAGAAGATTTAAACATGTTACATGTACAAAAAAAGACTATGATTAGTAGAAAAATTCTTAGGTAGACATTGCATATCATAGACATTTTATTCAATATTAAATATATACAAGGTTGTGTGAACCATATTATAAATGTACTTATTTCTAAATAGTGTTCTTACACATGTTAATATAATGTTTATGATAGAAAATACTTACTTAAGAATTTCTCTAATTAGTAGGAGTTACTATGATACCAATTTTTATTTTTATTTTGATTGTTGATATCTTATTAATTGATGATTTGTTAAATATTTATTAATTATCGATTAAATTATATTAATATATAACTAATAAATCATTGAAGTATTATAAATTTTTAATTATATATTATTATAATAAATAAATAGACCGCCCTATTAGGCCAAATAAATTTTTTAAAAAGTTTAGGTCTTGACCTATTTAACTAAATTGACTTTTTTAAAAGCTTAAGCATTGCTTGTTTGATAAATAAACTAGGTCGAAGTAGGTTGAAAGTAGGTTAAGCCGTATGCTCTTGTTGGGCCGCCTGACTTATTTTCATCCCTAGTCCCACTTGATAAATTTTGAAACATTTATTATGAAAAATAACAACTAATAAATATTTTAGATAATAATTGCAGGAAAATTAAACCCGTAGCTTTTATGATTGAGTTTTCTAATAGAAACTCTTTGCGTGTTTGAGATGAAACACAATCATAGACAGAAGGGAGGCATCAAGAGAGTATATATTAGTGCAGGAATTTGAGATTATATAATCCTCAAATGATTCATCTAAACCAAGATCTTTACGAGAGTAGTTGAATAACTCAAAATCCTCAAGTATTACTGAACAAAAAATGTTTAAAAGTTTAGTAAAACACTTTTATTTCTCAAATATAAAACGGTTCTGATATAAGTTGTCCATGTAACGGTTCAGATGTATGTTGTGCATGAAAGGCACGTGGTTCCCACCTGAATGGCTCAGATTTGAAGTGTGAGAAATTCTTTCATAGTTTTTTTAGTTTTAGAGAATTCCTGTAGAACACATACTAGGAAATTGAGATGTGAGGAATTAAGGGTTTGTTTGTTACAAATAAAAAAATAATAATTTTGACCTTTAATAATTTAGAAATTATTTTTTAAAAATTAAAAAAAAATAAAAATTATTTTGTGTTTATTTATAATTATAAAAATTATTTTTAAATAAGAATAGCTTTTTTATCTCTTTTATCGTAAGAATTTTTTTTAAAAAATTAATAAAAATAACTTTTTATTTTAATCATAAAAATAATTTTTTTATCAAATAATCTATAACAAACAAGCTCTAAATTCTTCCCTCTAATAAAGACTATAAAAGATATCACTTGAACTTCACTTAACAAGTAGTTTTTTTTTATAAATTTAGTATAAACAATTTTTGTAAAATAATTATTGCCATAAAAATTTGTATGAATTTTATTTATTTATTTAATGTGTAATGACAATGTGTCAGCTTTTTTTAATTATTTAATCTCATTTAACTATTATTTTAACTAAACTTAAATGCAAATACGTAGGCAATCATGCTCAATTAGAAGCTTCAATTGACAGTATTCAGAGAAAAATACTTTAGTTTTGATTTAGGAAAAAATTATTTTATTTTAATTAGTGAATTAAATTAATTAAATATTAATTTATATATAATTAATTAATACTTTATTTTTATTTTAATAGTTAATATATAATTAATTATAAATAAATTATTAATTAAATTAAATTAATATTTAATTAATGTGAAATGTTTCGTATTTTAACCTTGAGTGCTTTACTATTGGATACAACATCCTTATATTGGATGACAAGATGTATTCATCTTTCCAGTTTTCAAGAAAGGTTATATAGAGGAAGATGCGTCAGCGCATCACAACACCACCCTGTTACTTTTGGAAACTTTTGGAAAATTCTTACTTCTTCGGAGGGAAATACTTTAATTTTTTTCTTTAAGAGGGTCATCCCCATTTGATTATTAATAAAACTTACACAGTTATTAAAATCTACATAAATTATTGATAGTGATTTAAACGGAGGGAACAAAAATGTACACTAAATGTAAACAAGAATGTTTCATTACTTTTATTGAGTTGGTAACTTGAGTTTTTGTCACGAAAGATGATGGGTACAAAACAAGAAGATAATAAAGGGAGACTTGTGTTTTTCTCTTTTTTACTTTATAGAGCTTTCCTATTCTTAGTCACAATTGAAACCGCATTTTGTTTGAATTAGGAGAAGTTAGGGAAAAAGAAACCAAATGAAATGAAAATGGGAGAAGTTTTCACTTGTTTGGATGCTATGGAGAGTATAATAAAAAATGAAAATTAGATTGAAAAAGTAGTGTAGGTCTTAGTAGAAAGTAGGGGTGGACATAGGTCAGGCTGTCCAAAGAGACCTACGACCTAGTTTATTTTTGGCCTACTTTAGCCCATTTATCAAATAAGTCAGACTTAGGCTTTTTTAAAAGCCTATTTAGTTAAATAGGCTTAGAGCTAGACTTTAAAAAAAGCCTATTAGACCTAACAGACCGACTTATTTATTAATTATAATAACATATTATTAAAATTTTATAATACTTATATGATTTAATAGTTATATATTAATATAGTTAATTTATTTTATACACAATACAATAATTTTATTAAAGATTAGGTATATTTAAAACTAATAAAATTTGAGTCTGTTGACTTATTCGAAATTCTTTATACAATATAGGCCTTAAAATAGGTTTTCAGGTTAGGCCAGGCTTTTAAGTTTTTATAAAAAGGTTAGATCAGGCTAAAAAAAGGCCTATGATAAGTAATAGGCTAGACCTATTTAGAGTAAAGTCTAGCCTAACCTAGCCTATTTCTACTCTAGTAAAAAGTATTCTTTATGTAAGTGAGAACAAAATGAAGAGAAATTTTTTTTTTTAATTTTGCTTAACTTGGCTTCCAAATATTGTGAAGCCTACATAAGAGTAACTCTCACTAAGACTAACAATTAGCAGCCCAACATGCCAAACCTTTCACAGTTCAAAAAAAAGATATCGACTAAGTCTTAGTCTAAGCCCATTATGAAATTATAAGATTACAAAAGCTCAGCCCATTATACTAATAATAATAATAATAATAATAATATTTTCTCAGGAAGCCAAACGTACATTTCGGCTCCTTTGTTGACATTCAAAAATGACAAGTTTTGAGTTAAAAGTCAGATCTTGCTCATGAAGATTCCTATAATTCCTTCCAGTCTTCTTTGCGCAATGAGTGAGAGAGGGATTCTTCACCCATTCGTTTAGCCCCTGCACCCATTGTGATTCCTTACATAGCATGCCTGCACCCAAACCGCAGGCTAAATTTTTTTTTTAAACTACTGATTGTAATTTTTTTTAAAAAAACAATAATTTTTTTGTTATGTCAGACTATAGGTAATTTTTCATGTGGTTGAAACATCTACTATTCTAAAATATTCTTAAATATTTATTACCTTTGTTTACACAATACTGTTATTATCCATGATGTCTTTTTTCTTTTACTTTTTAATAGAATATGTAATTTTCAAATTTACTAGTTTGATAATTTATTCTTCATCTAAATAATATAAGTATGTAAGAGTTTGTTTATATAATAGTAATATCCAAACTAATAGGGATATGAATTTGTGACTAAAGTCTTTTAACATGTCAGTTTAAGTGATCATTTTGAACTAATTTGAAATATTAGCATATCCCTATATTACCAATTGCAAAAGCTTCTTTGAACTATGGGCAAGCTGAAATCCCTTGACTAAAAGAAATGACAAAATAATAATAATAATCAAGATCCTTTTATAGCTACTACATCAACCCTAACTCATTTAACACTTGAGCTATCAAATATCAATGCTTAAACTCCTCAACACGGTAGTTCAAAATGCCCAAGACTTACCCCTAAACAAATTGATGCTTGTCATTTAGAAAGTGATCTTAAAGTGTGCCCACTAATTTGGGAATTTCCTATAAATCAAAGAGATGAAATTTGTCTAGCTTATCTCAAAGCTGGGCCAAATCAACTAATACTTGATCATTATCCATTTAGTGATAAGAATCGATGCTTATGGTATTAGCAAAGTATTATTATCATTTGAATTTGCTTTCACATTGCAATTGATGAAGGAAATTATGAGAATCACTAGTGTTATTTGCCAAAGACTACAACAATATTCTCAATATATTTTAACTGCAACGCATCTTGTTTCTACATCAATCACTTTTTCAACAATTGAGAGATGGTGGATGGTTGAATTTGCTTGAGAATGTGAAAGAATTTTGTATAAAACAAGATATTAAGGTCTCTTATATAGATGCATGATACATTTTAGGCAGAGGTCAATATCATAAACCGAATGTAACGATTGAGCATAATTATCGAGCAGCGTTATTTTTTTTGCAACAATTGACTCCCAAATGCAAAAGTTAAATAATAGATTTAATGAGCACATAGTGAAGCTTTTGACGTTAAGCTCAAATTTGGATCCTAAGGACAATTTCAAATTATTCAAAGTTGAAGATATATGCAAGTTAAAAAAGAAGTTTTATCCCAATGATTTTACTTAACATGAAAGATTTCTTTTGAAGTCCCAATTAAAACATTATGAGCTTGATGTACCAAAGCGTTTCAAAGATATTGAGACACTTTCTAAGTTATGTTAGAGATTGAAAGAAACAAGAAAGTCAAGAACTTATCAGTTGGTTGATAGATTAATACTTATTGTCTTGACCTTTCTAGTGTCTACAACAATAACGGGGAGAACTTTTTCAACAATGAAATTTGTCAAAACAAGACTTTGAAATAAAATGGATGATGAATTTCATGTAGATAATTTAATTATTTACATTGAGAAAAAATAGATACTATTTTTAACAGATTCAATAATAGATGATTTTGAATCTATGAAAAAGCGTCGTACACAATTGTTTTGAAAGACAATTGTAAGTGGTACAATCCATGATACTCACCTAAGTTTTGGTACTTTGTGTTGTGGTTTTTATTCATTTAGCTTGCGTTAGTGAACATACATATGTTATGTGTTACTAATTATTCATAATTATGCATTGTCTTATATGGTGTAATGTAATCATGTAGGAAAAGTTTTGATAATGCATGGAAATTATGATTTCATTAAAGTCTCTTTGAAATGTGCTTGAAATTGTAGAGGTTTGTTTGTCACTTTCCTTGATTATTAGTGTGCCTTTTTTTTATTATTTGTCTTGTGGATTTTATTTAATATTTTAGACAAGAGTAAGAATTAGGGAATAATTTTCTTCTTTCTCATTTTTCAACATAACAAGTTAAAAAAATAATTTTCTCTTTATTGTTTTCTTCTTATTTTCTCTTCCTCCCAATCATGAGGAGAGAACAACATTATTCTTCTTATTTTATTGTATTTTTATTTTTCCTCCATAACAAATGAACCTTATGTGCAACCTCAAAACTAGTTCATCTCTATTGAAAATCATACTTCTTTTGTTTCATTCAGAATTACAACAAGCAGTTACTCCACCAAGGAATGTATCCAATTCTGATATTGGGGAGGTTGAACTTGAAGCTAATGTTGGATGGTATAACATGATGAACGTCAAGGTAATGGTAAGAAAATCCAATAGCAAGATTTTGTTTGCTTTAGCTGAAGAGGAATTTGTGAACTTCCTTCTTAGTTTTTTGTCTTTCCCATTGGGGTGGAGCAAATATTGAATGGGAACTCTAGCTTGGGCAGACAACATAGATAATTTTGTACAAGAGCATGGTTGATTTGGAATGGAGTAGCTTCCTGAAATCTAATCTTATGTTCCATTTTCCTGTATTCTCTATCAAATGCTGACAATTCAACAAAAATAACTAACAACTAAGGGAGAAGTTATTGCCTCTTGTGACGGTATCATTTGAGGTGTTTTTCATGGCAGATTTCTTGTGTAACTTGGGTTCCTACTTTATCACACAAGCAAAGCTTTGGGACATCTTCCATGACCTCAAGCTTGCCCAGTCCCTCAATATTCCTTGTTTGATTCTTGACACGGACTCGCTATCACTACAAAAAAGACGCTGCTTTGCGGCGATTTATTCTAACCGCCCCTAAAATTCTTATTTGGTGACGCTTTCGTTGAACGCCGTAAATAAATAAAAAATTCTGAAGGTGGTCTAATGTCCTCAAATAGAACTCCTCTGCTACATTTGTTTCATTCTCTATTCGGTTCCTCCTCTCTCGCAGGGTTCACCATCTCTCAGGTACGCATCGTCATCTCCTCGTAGTTCACAATTCTCTCTCGCTCAATCTCTTTCTCACAGTTCTTCAATTAGTGAAACAATGAAGCTAGTTTTTCAATCAGTGAAACGTCACAATATTTCTCTTTGTTTGGTTCCCTCAATGAATCGGTGAAACCAATTCTCCAATCAGGATTAAGGTTCAATCAATATTTTTTGTAAAAAAATTAGGATTTGTAGAATAGGGATTTAGGGTTCACCTTGTCGTTGCTGAGAGAAATAATGGCATTGACATTTATATATTTGTTCGTTCTTTCTTCTTAATTTTACTTATTTCATTCTGAAGTTCTTATATCAACTAATTGGTTACTTCTACTTGCTTTATGTGTTTGTAATTACATGGGAAGGTCATGGATTTATGTAGAAATTACATTATTGTTCTGGTTTAGTTGTGGTTATGTTCCTTGAATGTTGTACTGCTAAAACATTATCTAGCCTGGACCTAATGATTCCTCTTTGATAAAGTGAACTATGATTGCTTTGTGATTTGAAATTAATTTCCAAGATATTGACTGTTAAAAATCTGCATATTTCCTCAGTTTTTGATAAAGGGGGCATTCATTAGTGTCATCTTGTTTCCAATTGTAGGAAATGCTACGAAACATGCAAGTGCTATCATGTTTACCATGAAGGACATGCTTGTAAGTGGCTTTCAGAGCCTATCTTTATTCAATGGATATTGTTCACTCTTTAATGGATTCAATCTCTTCACAGGCTATCACACTTGGAGTTGCTATTGGATCATCTACACAGATATCTATGTTTCTGGTATGGCCTTGAACTGTTATTAAATGGCTATTTGAGATATATATTTACTTGATCTAGAATAGGATGCTGGTGGTAGGAAAAAAATTGATGATTCTTACTCTATTGATAATTGTAGATCCCCTTCTGTGTGGTTGTTGGATGGTGTATGGGAAAAGAAATGGACTTGAATTTTCAACTCTTTGAGACTGCCACACTTTTTATTACCGTGCTAGTAGTGGCATTTATGTTATAGGTATGTGATTCCCTGTTTACCCCCATAAATTGTGTTAATGTTGCCCAACTTTATAAGCTATCCTATTAATAACTGGAAGTTAGTGCCCTCATAAGGTGCTTAGGCAAGCCAAAACAGTCAAAGTAAAGGGGAATTAAAAAGAGTGAAGTCAAAATAGTTGATTGAGGAGAGAAAGCAATGAAGCTGAATAGGTAATGCATTAGGCCCCCTAAGAGCATTAGTTTAATTTTTATAATTGTTTTGAGTTAGTAGAAAGTAGAAACATTGATAAGCTGTCCTTTAAATTCTGAAATTGAGTTTATTAATTCTCCTTCTTAAGACTGAGGTGTTGGTCTTTTGGGTGAGTGTTTTATTTATATGCACAGCCTGGACACTTTGATTTTTATAAGGCATCTTCTTGTTTGCCATCAATATAGTGTGCTAAGAGTGTGCCTCTTTTTTTGGCACGTAGGATCTGAGATTTGATTGACATTTTCTTATAATCGTATTTGTCTTCAAATTAAAGAAGACTATTCATCCATCCAAATTTATTGGAGTTAGACTTCCATATAATTCTGCCACCACCTTGAGATATTTGTTAAGGAAAGATTGCTTTTCCAGAGATCTAAGATTCTCCATGGATGAAGGAAGAGCAGGCAATGACAAATTACTCCTCCCTCTGAGCCTCGAACAGGGCCAAGCAAATTCAGGTTGAAACACTATGACCACTGCACCAGCCAAGCTAAAAACTGAGTAAAAGCATTATCTTTATCCAAAAGTATTTTACAAATTATGAAAAATAAAAACAAATTTTATTACGATATTGTTTATGCAGGATCAACTTTTGTGCCTTTTTTCTGCCTTTTTTCAACCCTCTATACTTAACATGTAAGTTTTGTTTTTCATTGATGAGTTTGGACCCACCGTGGCCTGTATTAACTGTTGTTAATATTAACTTCAACCTTCATCTTTCTTATTTCCTTTATGCAAAGTGTGTTATTCAAAACAAAAAAAAATTCTTGAAGGCACTAAAAATTCTTGTAATGATATCGTCAACATTTTGATGAGCATTTTCTTCTATTGATGCCTATTGCCTGTTTATCTTGTATTGAATAAGATATTAAATTTAGGAGGCTTGGAGTTGACAATCTTGTTATGTTTCTGTGACTTGCAGCCAGGACCACGTGACCATCCCCACCAATGTCAAGGTAAATTTACTGTTTTGAACAGTTTGATTGGACATCCTGTTTTGGTGTCATGCTGGCTTGCAATGCAAAAAAGAAAAAAAAGTGTCATGCTGTTTCAGAACTTAACTTGCATGAACAACTGTCTGCATTGTCAAGTCTGTGATATACATCTAACTGAAATGTGAGAAATTTGTGATTTGTTAATTTGAATTTTTCAGCGGGAAATTGCTAATGTTTTTGACTTTTTTTGCCATATGTGCAGATAGTCTTGTTTGTTTCTTCTAGTGATGCTCTAAAGCCAGGTTGGCTTTTGAAATTTCTAAAAGGCATTAGCCCTACTCATATAAAAGAAATGCAACAAAATCTTGCCAAGGTTTGTGATCAGGGATATGCAGAATCTACTTCACTCATTTTTTCTATCTAGTATTGTTATTTGATTCTTAAATCTGATTGCTATGAACGGTTGCTTTTCTAAAGGTGCACCTTGTGCTTTATACTTAAAATCAATAGGCAATTGTCTTTATGAAAAATAAATGTTAAAATTGTCTGCAAGGAAAAACTATGTAATACCAAAATAAAAATAAAATTAAAAGGTGCAGTATAATCAAATGTTGAGGGCTCATTTTTATTTTCACAATTTTATTTTTTCTTGCTGCTGCTCTAAGATTCTAGTGAAATATAGGCTTTCTGAGAAAGCAACCTAGTTTTTTTTTCTCCCCAATTAAAACTTAAGTAGAAATAACTAGGTGCTCATGCAGATTGATATGCTTTTCTCTCTCTCATGCTAATTCTTCTCATACTTGTGCTTTTTCAACCCATTGGGTGGGTATTACGCCATTTTTTGTGCTTTTTCAACAAAGAAACAATCTGTTTGCTACTCATGCCATCTAGAATTGTTTGGCAGTACTGCAGGTATATAGCTTGAGCTATATTTACATTATGCAGGTTGGTTATTCTGTTGCCTACATAATGATACTTTCTATCTCCCTTCTTTCCTTGCACCTTGTTCTATACATGGTTGTCATATATATACAGCTCATTCAATTACCTTGATAACTGACCGAGGAAGCATATGCTGAAATTTTATGAATTTGTAGCTTTTAGATATTGGAAATGTGCATGGAGATGAACCTGTGGGCCGAGAGCTTCTTATATTTCTGGCCAATTGGATATGTGATAACCAATTTAAAGATTCCCTGGTATTTTCCTTTCATTTTTTGCACTTAAATATATTCTAATCTCTTTCCCTACATTTTAACCATGAGATTTTACTATTATGCTAATAAGACCATTATAATATTTCATTTCCATGCATAAATGTCATAGGTAAATTTAAGAAACTTCATTTTGTGCTTTGACGAAGGCTAATAAGTTGTCTCTTAATTTTAAGCTTCTTATAATATTTTGTTTCATTAATATATTTAACTATGTGGATCGAGGAGCAATAGCTAACAATGGTGTAAACACCGTGTTTATATATATTAAATATGATTGAAATAGATGCAGTTTACAATCGCTGTGATTTTTTTTCATATTTTATTATTATTAGCGGCGGTTTTAAACCGCCGCAACTTTTTTTTTATTATTAGCTGCGGTTCTAAACCGCCGTAAAAACTGCTGTTAATATAAATCACTATTTGCGGCGCTTATTCCAGCTGTTAACAAAAACCGCCGCTAAATGGTTTTGCGATCCCCTTATACCCAGAAATTTTGTAACCGCAGCTAAACACGCTTTTTTTTGTAGTATATGTGCCATTTACATGCTAGATAATGGCTGTGATGAGGATCACCCGGTTGCTTCTCTGGTCCATGCCATCAAGGATCTATTAAACCAAGACTGGTGTATCACGTGGCAGCACATTTACCGGGAAGACAATTCGTGTGTTGATTGTCTCGCTAAACATGGTCATACTTTAGACATTGGGGCTTTTTTATATAAATATATCTAAAATTAAAAATATATACCGTTTTATTATATATGAAAAATTACATATCAAAATATATATATATTTTTTTAAGTTAGGAAGTCGGTTTTTCTCAAATCGATTTCCTAACTATGTTATATATATTTTTTAAATCCGTTGGGAAGTCGGTTTGAGGGAAATCGACTTCCCAACAGTGGAAACTAAATTTTTTTATACCCTGTTGAGAAGTCGGTTTCTCTTAAACTAACTTCTCAATAGGTTATTTTTTTTTTCTTTTACATTTATAAAGAAGTTAATGGAGAGTGGTGTATTGTAAGTCAGGGAGAACGGTGTGAATGAAAAAGGGTGGGGGTGGTTTCGTGTTAAATAAACAGGTGGTTTAGGGTTTAGAAAAAAAAAATTAACCTGTTGAGAAGTCAGTTTGGGAGAAACCGACTTCTCAACAAGGTATAAAAAAATTTGGTTTTCATTGTTGGGAAGTCGGTTTCCCCTAAATTGACTTCCTAATGGGTTTTAAAAAATATATATAACATAGTTAGGAAGTTGGTTTGAGAAAAATCGACTTCTTAACTTAAAAAAAAAAGAATATTTTAATATATAATTTTTCATGTTTGATAAAACGATATATATTTTTATTTTTAAGTATATTTATATAAATGGACCGGACATTGATTTTGATCCTTTCATGCATATTCCTTCGTTTCTTAGCGTTTTTTTTTTTTTTCTGATGGTATAGGCACACTCTTTGATAGAGTGGATGTTTGTAAGTTTCTTGGTTTTGGTTCCTTTGAGCCTTATTTTCAAAAGATAAGAGGATTTTTTTTTTATATTGAGATGTTAATATTTAATTTAATTGATGGAAAAAAACGAGATATGAAAAGAGGATAGAAGATTTAAATCTATAACTTTCCTTCTCCCTAAACTTTGTTGTACAAAAAAAAAAGATTATGATTAGTAGAAAAATTCATAGGTAAACACTTTATTTAACATTAAATATATTTAAAATTGTGTGAGTTATGTTATAAATATACATATTTCTAAATAATGTCCTTACATATGCCAATTGTTGATTAGAGTGTAAAATGATTTCCTAAGAATTTATCTGATTAGTAAGAGCTACTATGATATTCATTTTTTTCTTGTATATTACTATCTTAATGATTGATGAGTTATTAAATATTTATTAATTAGTGACTAAAATTGATGAACTCACTTTATGGACTCTCCGATAAATATTTTACATAATAATTGCAGTAAAACAAGTTTTTGCGTAACGCGTGGGTAACGACTAATTTTCATTAATTTTGCAGGTTTAAAAATAGTAATTAATTATTATTCATTATGGTTCATTTGTGAGTTTTTTTCAATTGTATCGTTACAAAAATAGTCTTATAATATATTTCTCTCGTAATTGTTTAAAAGGTTTACCATTATATTCTTTTAATAATAAAGCAACATATTAAATTAAATTATTATTTTTAAATAAATTCCATATATATATTTAAGAGTTTAATTTTGATCCATTATCAGTGTAAAATTTCTTTATACTGTCATCAAATCATGTATTGTCAAATTATTAAAAGAATTTAACTCACAACAAATACCTTAAAAATCTAATACTTTTATTAATGTACCAGTACATAATTAGATGATTGTATAAAGAAATTTTACACTAGCAGTTAAATTCTATATTTAATTATTTATTACTGATATTGATGACGGATCAAAACAATTTTTATGATGTATTAAATGTTATTTATATCATTCGTGATTTCGGTGCCTACTATGTTTTCTTGGATTACTTGGCAAGCTCCTCCTGCTAATTGGATAAAATTGAATACTAGTACTGATGGGTCTTTACTTCATCATAATCAGTCAGCTTCTTGTGGCAATATCTTGAAGGGTGAAGCAGGTTCCTTTATTGCTGCGTTTTCATCCAACTTGGGGACCTGTTCCATTACTCAGGCGGAGTTATGGGGGATTTTTCATGGGATTAGTCTGCCTAAGTCTCTAAATCTCACCAAGCTCATTGTAGAGGTGGATTCTCAGTGTGCCTTACAATTCCTTCAGAATGGCTGTGAGAACTTACATCCCTATTCGCCTCTGGTGAAGGCCATTTTGGACCTCATTGATCATACTTGGGAGGTGAACTGGACTCACACATTTAGGGGAAGGGAACTCTTCAGCCGACTGCCTTGCCAAACATGGCCATAATCTTGATCGCGATTGTCATTTCTTCTTCCAGATGCCAGCGTTCCTTGCAATTCCTTTTTTGTCCGACTTGTCTAGTACTCTTTATGATAGAGTGGGTAGCTAGTAGTTTCTTTTTGTTTAGTTTAATCATCAAAAAAAAAAAAAAAAGAGATTGATACTATTTATTTTATCCATAGTTTATACGGGTTATTTAATATTTAATATTTTATTTAATATTATATATTTTAAATATTTTTTTATGTTATTATTTTAAATATTTTAAATTTATGAAGTAATATGTTAATAAAAAAATTAATAAATAGATAAAGAAAATATTTAAATTTATTTTTTTATATTAGAGATAATGCCTTTTTTATATTTTATTTTACCTGTGCTTTTTATAAATTATTTTTTTATTTAAAATGATATTTTTATATATAATTATTATTTTATAAATGATAAGTTTAGGAAGTATTTTTTAATAAAAACTTAAAAATAAATGAAGGAAATATTGTATTAATTGTTTATTTTAAAGAGAATGTCTGTTTTTAATTTTACTATTCTACTTTTTTAAATTTTAATTTTACTATTCTATTTTTTTAATTTTAATTATACGTTTGACAATACATACACCCTAATATATATTATGTCTTTTTTTAATTTCTTTATTTTATTATTTTCATTAAAAGTTAACATATATTTAATGATACTATTGTATTAAATGATAGTATTAATTGTTTCTGAATGGAATTTTACTAGATAGATTAAACCCGTAGCTGTTTTGATTGGGTTTTCTAATAGAAATTCTTGCGTGTTTGAGATGAAACACAATCGAAAACAAAAGGGAGCCATCAAGGGAGTATATATTACTGCAGGAAAATGAGGTTATATCACCTAAACCAAGATGATCTTGACGAGATTAGTTGAATAATTATATGAATTCAGCAAGTATACCTAGTCGTAATAAGTAATACAATGGTAAGATCGAGTATTGTTCGTTAGGATTGCGGACAATTATCACTTCTCAAATTGGACTATTATTTAAACGTTCATTTAAGCAAAAAAAAAAGTCTTAATTATGATAATTCTAATCAAGAGTAAAATGGTTTTGAGTTTCTTTGGGGAATTTTATCAAATACTTAGTGGTTGAACAGAAATTTGATTAGTAAATGGATAAATTGTCAAGGTTAAATTATACCAATCATCCCTTAATTGCTATGAAATGGTTATTAAAACAAGTCCAAATTCTATTATGAAAATCAAGTCTTCTAAGTACCCAAACCCTAATTCCTTAGGTAGATTGAGCCTAAAACCCCAAATTAAACCCATAATTCCTTAGGTGGATTGATAAAAAGATTTGCATTAAGAATAAAGACTTAAAGATTACTAGCACTCCAAGATCTATTCCTAGATTCATGAATTACTAGGTATTTAATCTCATGAGCATGCATTAGCATCAATTTTCCAATTGTTTATCAAAACAATAAAACATTCCAAGGTTGATCAAGCCAAGAAAAACATTAAGAGTAGAATTAAATACTCATAAGAAGAATGAACTTGCATTAAAACCAATCAAATTACAATCAAGTTCTGAAAAGTAACATCTAACCCCATCAAAGGGATTTAGCTAGACATAATATAAGAGAAAGCAAAAGGAAAGGGAAAGAACAAGAAGAATGATTCAAACTTTATGAATATTTTCGTGCAGCTGCTGACCTAAAATTACTCTCTCCTCACTGCCCTTTTAAAATGACTTAAAAACAGAATATATAGGTGTAACAAGTTGCCTCATGCTGCGGCACAAATTAGTGTATGTCGCGGGGCCCAATCTTCGGGTCTCAGCGGGAATTTGTGGCCGAAACTTCCATGCTGCGGCGTGGAATGTCTTCACGCCACGACGCGAATTACTGGTTCATTTCATCATTTTTCTTCTTTCACTGCAGCTCACATCTCACTCCAAATGCTAAATTATGGTGTTTCCTGTAATAGAGATACCATTAAAATTAATGCAAGTGCAAAACCAATTGATTCCTCCATGAATATATAAGATTTTTGCAAAAATTATCAATACAAGTATCAAAAATGGAATCCATTGAAAGTGAGTGGAAAT
Source organism: Styphnolobium japonicum (assembly GCA_023212625.1). Taxonomy (NCBI): domain Eukaryota; kingdom Viridiplantae; phylum Streptophyta; class Magnoliopsida; order Fabales; family Fabaceae; genus Styphnolobium; species Styphnolobium japonicum. Next base: position 22,398,234 of record JALBWW010000014.1, read on the forward strand.
GTATCTAATTAAGCTTGAAATTAAGAACTTAGCATCTAAAGTTAACAAAATTCGAGTCCATATAAATATATTTTACACAGTTATCAAATAACTCAATATCCTCAAGAATTAGTGAACAAAAATGTTTAAAGGTTTTTAGTAAAATACTTTTATTTCTCAAAAGCAAATATAAAAACAAGTATCTAAGATAGTGTGTACATTAGAAGTTGTTGACACAATCTTATTTAATTAGAGTGAGTTTTCTTATGCAATGCTTACACACATAACGGACAATAATAATTATATAAGGAGAAAAAATCCAACGGTTCTGATGTAAATTGTGATGTAAGGCACGTGGGTCCCATCTGAATGGCTCATATTTAAACAGTCAGAAATTCTTCTAGATTTTTTTTAAAGAAAGCCTATTAAATCTAAGAGGATGAAAAATAAAAAGTAAAGAATCGAACTCCCACCATTCAACCACAATCCCCTAGTGAAGAGCATGAAAAGTATTCATTGTCTTACACAGTCAGTAATTCTTCTATAGATTTAATATATCTAACTTGTGTAAATTAAATTAATGAAAAAATTACTACATTATAATTTTTAATGTAAAATAATTATTGACGTAAACATTTATATGAATTTATTTATTTAATGTGTAATGATAATGTGTAAGCTTTTTTTATTAATTTAATCTCATTTAACTATTATTTTAACTAAAGTAAAATGCACAAGGCAGTCATGCCTAATTATCAGCCTAGATGCTATATAAATGACATTATTATTATTTTGGGTGTTGATGTGAAAAGCTGGACCCTTTTTTATTCTCGAGTGCTTCGCGATCGGATACAACATCCTTATATTGGATGACAAAATGTACTGCATCTTTCTTTTACTTTTTCTTTTTCTTTTTCTTTTTAAGAAAGGTTATATGTTAAGTAAGATGCGTGAGAGCGCATCATATGACCACCTTATTACTTTTATTGGAGTTGGTAACATGCTTTTTTATCGCAAAAGAGGACGGGTACAAAGCATGAAGATAATAAAGGGCGACTTCCGCTTTCCTTCCCCCCCCCGCCCCCCTTTTTCTCTCTTTTTTCTCTTCTTTTTATAGAGTTTTCCTATTCTTTTTCACAATTGAAACCACATTTTGTTTGAATTAGGGGAAATTATGGAGAAAGAAACCAAATGTAAAGAAAATGGCAAAAGAAATGAGTTTTCACTTGTTTGGATGCTACAGAGAATATAATAAAAAATGGAAATTAACTTGAAAATGTAGTGTAGGTCTTACTAGAAAGTATTCTCTTCCTAACTGAGAAGAAAAAGAAAAGAGAAGTGGCAGCCCCTATAAAAACTTCTATAGATTTTAAAAGTATCATTTAAATTTTCAATCGCAAAAGTTTATGCTAACTTACTAGGTTATGTATCACTTGACAATATTTAATTTTCTTCTTTCTCGCTTTACTACATAACAAATCAAAAAAATAATTTTTTCTTTATTGTTTTCTTCTTATTATCTCTTCCTACCTCCCAATCATGAGGAGACAACAATATTATTCCTCTTTTTGTGTCCTCCATATCCAAACGGACCTTATGTGCAACCTCAAAGCAAGTTTTTTTTTTTGGCTTCCTAGAATATCTCCCATGTGCAACTATAGGACTAATCTCTAGAGGTATTGAGATCTATTTAAAAAGTTGACCTCTCTTACTAAATATTTTTCTAAACATATAGGTCAGGAATCAAACATCGACCTATACTTAAAAAGTTCAAGTATCTAACACTTATAACACACCACCTTATTAACTCAAAACAAGTTAATCGCTATTGAAAATTACACTTCTTTTGTTTCATTCGGAATTAGATCAAGCACTTGCATACCTTAAGAGTTAAGTGTTGAAAAAAAGCCTTGTCAATCTAAGTCCAAGTCAATGGGTCATTTAGAAGAAACAGATGTCAATTGGCCATTGATAAACGCATATTAACTTTATTAAATTTTTTTTCTATCTTTTCATTTATTCATTGTCCTTTTTCTCATTCATTCTCCTTTTGCTAGCTTAAATAGTATTGTATCCCTTTCACCCAATTTCTTCAAAATGCCAATGCAAAATTTAATTTGTTTTTTTGTCATACTATAGCACAGTTGCATTATATTGCAGGCATAAATTAAATTTTAACTATGAATACATATAAAATTCATACTTATTTTTCTACATTATTAACTTTATTTATAGAAATAAAAACGTCAAATTTTTCTACAATTTGTCATATGCAATCTTATGGCCTTATATCTGTATTGTCTCTTTAATAGCATCAATGATATGCTGAGCGTGGTTATGTTGTGAACTTGTGATGTTTTATGAAAATTAAAATGATAAAAATATAAACTAAGAAGTTGACTTGCAAAATAGAAATAACATCTTTCTTTTGTGTCAATGGGGGTTAGGACAAGCACTTACATGACTTCTGAATTAAGTATCCAAAAGCAACCAGCCTCGACTAGTCAAGCCAAAGAAAACGTCTAATAAATGCATAATAGCCTTTATAAAATTCATTTTATGATCCTATTCCATATTTACATAGCATTGTTTCAAATATTTAAGGAGGCTTAAGCAAATTTCTGTAAAAGAAAGAACCTACTTCAGAAGATTTCCTTCGTGATGTGTGGTTTGGTGATTTCTAGCTACCCCATGGCTTCATCTGCAACCGAGAAACAAGTTCCCCTCAAAATTTTGGTAGACGAAGTGAAAAATAAAGTTGTTGTTGTCCAGGCAGGGAAGGACTTTGTGGATGTCCTGTTAAGCTTCTTAACCTTACCCTTGGGTACGATTGCTAGACTGGTGGGCAAGGAGTCAAACATGCAGAAGGTTAGCGTTGGAAGCCTAAGCTCATTGTACGAAAGCGTGGCCAATCTGGAGGAAAAGCATTTTTGGACAGAGACGTGTAAAGAAATGCTGCTGCAGCCAAGAAACTCAACGGAAGCTTATTGCCGAAATATGAAGCTTAACATTGACGACACAGAGAAAACAAAGTACTTCATATGTGAGAACTGGGATTGCAGTCGTCAGTCCAGTGGTGGCTTGTTGAGCACATTCAGGAATAAAAGATGCAAATGCGGGAAACAGATGAATCGAGAGATATCACCTGAAAATGGAAGGATTCAGGAAGGGTTCGTTCCAGAAATGGCTACTTTTATCATCTTTGACGACCTAAAGGTGATGCCTGATAATCTTCAAACTTCTGTTCTTCTACCTATGGATCTTGGATATGAAGACTTCGATGCAATCAAAGAAGTAAACGTGAATGTCACTCAGAAGGAGGTATTATTCCATGATACATACTTGTATAGATATGCATATGATACATCATACATAATTATATAGATATACCGTATACCTATACAACACACACGCCTAATATGTATATTAGTTTTTATCTTTTATCAAATATACTGTGTATTGTTTATTTGTGTAGATAGTGGACCTACTCAAGTGCTCCTTACTCTCTAAGACACCTTTAACGGACCTATTCTTGAGGAAGAAACAGTTCCCTGAGAATGCTCAACCGATGAGTGTATCCGATTCTGATATTGGTGAGCTTGAAGCTAATGTAGGAAGTCGAACGATGATAGTAAAGGTGATACTAAGAAAGTCCAACCGCAAAATATTGTTTGCTTTAGCTGAAGATAATTTTGTCGACTTCCTTCTTAGTTTTTTGACCTTCCCCTTGGGAGGGGTGGAGCACATGTTGAATGGGGACTCTTGCTTGGGCAGCATAGATAATTTGTACAAGAGCATGGTTGATTTGGATGGTCGCAGATATTTGAGGTCCCACGATCTAAAGGGAAAGCTAGTTAAATCTCGGCTTGCCCACCAATTCAAACTCAAAAAACAGATATTACCGATTCATGAAGTTCCCACTTCTAATTACTCTTGCTACTGTGAATTTCACAGTAAGGGGAGGGTTAGCGGCTATCTAACTGCTGCACAAGATTATGAAAAAATTTATACAATAAAGGCAGAGGTATATGCTCCCTTGAGCTATTTGGAGCCACAGTCATCAACTGGCGAAACAGATAGCAGATATGGCGGAGGAGGATTCGCTAAAAGTCCATCACTGTACATGGTGACAGATGACTTGGTCGTGACACCAAGTTCTTTCATCGCTGCCGTTTCATTTCTGACCAAATCGAGAATTCCTCCCTCTGATTTGGAGGAAAGGGTTATCAGCATTGGCAAGAAAGAGGTAAAGCCTAATACTGAGACATGAATTTCTAATATTTCAACCAATTTCCTTAGACAATATTAATTGATAACTACTAAAACATTTTCTTGTTTATGGTACGTTACATTTAATTTAATTTGTTTTTCTGGTGGTACTGCAGGGTCTCAGCCTACTGAAAGCTTCTTTGATCTCCTCGTCCGCTCTGACAAATGCTCTCAGTCAATTCATAAAACCCATCAAGGAGGAGAACTTCTCAAACTAATTGATAATGAAGATGTTTTCCCGTGTTAGAGTTATTATTAGTTGTTATTATCAGGCAATACTAAAACATTGAGCTAATGCTGGTTCAAGAACTTTGTATTAAACTGCTGCGTGTGATATATCTAATGGGGTTAGATTTTCATGAAATCTTTATTCCCCACATCATGGATACATGAACTTAGAATACTAATCTATTGAAACAAAGAATACAGACATACATGTTTGTGCCATATCCAATAGTAGTTGATTTTGTGCTGAATCTTCCTCCTTATACCAAATCCAAGTGGGGCAACTAAATCACATGATGCTATAAAGAGATGTGTTTTCTCATTCTGACAAGTTAGATTAGAGAAGGGATCTGACAACTTTAAATAGGTTACTGAATCCTCCTATTATAGGCTTCCATAACAATTGGGGCTCAATAGCCCATTAAGTTTTATACATAACTGTCAAATTAGACATTTATAATAATAAAATGTCAAGCTTAATATACTTTATATCACATATTTGTTTTAGGCTAATTAGTTATGGACTATCCCATCAACCCGTTTCATTAAATTAACATAAATTAATTATTAATGTAAGGCCACATATTTTTCTAACATCCCATATTTGGGCTACATTGATAAATTTTGTATTTAATTGTTTAAAGAAAAACTTTTTGACTCTTTAAAAAAATAGACTCTCGATGACAAGAAGAAAAACCTTTGGACTCAATATGAAAATAATAGTCCATAAATAGCATTTTTAACACAATCCTGTCAAACTTGATATCTAATATCGGATCAGGAAATCAATGTGTTATTCTTACCAACACACAACCAATCCATAATCACAAATATTATCTATCAAGTCCACAATGATGTAAGTCTCGTAGTGTAGGAAAGAATAGTGCACTTATGTGATAGTATGAACAACACCATTACCTTATCTGTCTTCATTGCAATTTCTCCTATCCTTATGTTTCAAAATGAAACTGACGAAATTGCAAGGCTTCAACAAGCCATATGTCTCTAACTACCGTCACCTTTATCTCGAGACTTTATATGGTATCAATATGCATGGCAAAATATAACTAAGACTCTCTTGGGTTCAACCTTATACCCTAAGATACCCAGTCTCATCACACACACATGCGAAAACATTTGGGAATTTGTTATATTCCTCAAGATATCATAAAGTGAATCATACATATAAACATTGTAAACAATAATCACAAAAATAATAGCCAAAGAATAATAAGACAAACAATGTGTGACTTTTATTCAAAATAACTATATACAATAGTAAATACAACAGACTCCCACTAACCCAAAGAATCAAAAGATTCTGTTATACCCATATTCACAACATGGCTATGATTATACTATGGTTCTGAACATTGTGAATTTGTGAAGATGATTGGAATAGAGAATAGGAATTGACAGTATTCTTCACATTAGGTATGTTTTTTTCAATGTATGCCTTCAAGAACGGAACAAAAATATTCAAGGTTGAATTGAAGTTTCCTTCTGCTCAATCATGGTTTACTGAACTTTCACTTTAATGGTAAAGGTAACGAATATAAGGTGGGCCACTCTTTATAATTAAAAAAATTATGTTAATTGACTTTGACTCACATGCTGACTTGGTCAATGTCGTTGCATACTGAATTATATTTGCGCATTGTTGGTCCTTTTGTTTTTTGTTGGGATGATGTATTAGTCCTTTGCGACGTACGTGAGATTCTTAGATACTAAGGCTTGAATTCTGCCAACGGAATGGCTCACCTTATTGATATTTTGTTCATAATAATTACATAATTTGGGTTCAAATTTAAGTGCAATATATAACTTTACTTTAAATTTTCTCTGAATTGGTTGTTTGCCCTAGCTTTGGAGTAGGGAGAGTTTCTCTTTACCCTAAACTTTTATTCACCAAAACAAAAAAAATTGTAAAAGCATTTAATATGTTATCTATCAAATTTGTCTCTAACTTTAACCATTTATCTTATAGTTTTAGTGCTAATTATGATTAGTAAGAGGCAATATGAATTGGTTTAACTGGCAATGATCCAAATACTTCACTTAAAAAATTTAAATTTGATTTTCATTGCTAACAATCCCCGTAGTCTATAAGTATTACTGTGAGTTTTTATTGAAACTTTTAGCATGCCTTAGTCGTGGAAATATAGTAGTCTCTAGGAATCAAATCTTCTGTTCCTTTTCCTATTTTCTTAATCAAATGTTATAACTCAGCAAAAATAATTAACAACCAAGAGAAAATTTATTGTCAATTAAGAGAGAGTAATTTTTATGTTGAGTTATCAACATTTAATTGAAAGATAAGAAATGAGACATGAAAAGAGGACAGGAGATTTAAACATGTTACATGTACAAAAGACTATGTTTAGTTAAAAAATTCTTGGGTGAATATGATATATCATAGACATTTCATTTAACATTAAACATATATAAGGTTATGTGAACCATATTATAAATATACCTATATTTAAATAGTATTTTTACACACGTGAATGAAGTGCCTATAATAGAAAATGTCTACCTAAGAATTTCTCTAATTAATAAGAGTTACTATGATACCCATTTTTTTTAAATTTTTTTTGAGTACTGATATCTTAATAATTGATGGTCTCACTTGATGAACTTTGAAATATTTATTATGGAAAATAATAAATAATAAATATTTTAGATAATAATTGCAGTAAAATTAAACTCGTAGCTTTTATGATTGGGTTTTCTAATGGAAACTCTTGCGTGTTTGAGATGAAACACAATCATAGACAGAAGGGAGCCATCAAGAGAGTATATGTTAGTGCAGGAATCTGAGATTATATAATCCTCAAATAATTTACCTAAACCAAGATCTTAACGAGTGTTGTTGAATAACTCAATATCCTCGAGTATTACTGAACAAAAAAACGTTTAAAAGTTTGGTTAAACACTTTTATTTCTAGAAAGCAAAATGGTTCTAATGTAAGTTGTGCACGTATGGCACGTGGGTCCCACCTGAACGGCTCATATTTGAACTGTGAGAAATTCTTTTATAGTTTTGTTTTAAAATTTTAGAGAGGTCCTATTAAACACGGGATAGGAAATGAAGTTATGAGAAATTGAACCTCCACCGCTTAATTACAATCCTTTGATAAAGATTATGAAAGATACTAGTTAAGTACACTTAGCCAGTAATTTTTCTATAAATTTAGTATATACAATTTATATAAACTAAGTTAATTAAAAAAATTACATTAAAAATTTAAATGTAAAATAATGATTGACATAAAAATTTATATGAATTTTATTTATTTATTTAATGTGTAATGATAATGTTCCAGCTTTTTTTATTAATTTAGTCTCATTTAACTATTATTTTAACTAAACTTAAATGCAAATACTGAGGCATTCATGCCTAATTATAAGTCTAGACGTTACGCAAATGACATTATTACTTTGGGGTTGATGTGAAATGCTCAACCGTTTTTTACCCTAGCTAGAGTGCTTTACTATTGGATACAACATTCTTATATTGGATGACAAGATGCACTGCATCATGCCGAATGATTGAGCGCATCACAACATCACCTTATTACTTTTGGAAAATGTTTACTTCCTATGGGAGGAAGTGCTTTTACTTATTCTAAGAAGATTACCACCATTTAATCACCAATGTAACTCATATAGTCAGTAGGACTTACATAAAATTAAAGGAAAATGACTGATAGGGTCGATTTAAAATTTTTTTTTATTTCGTTCGTTTTAAAAATATAAAATATTTAATTAATTTAACTAATAATTTATATACAGTTAATCACTTATTAAATATTAAAATAAAGATAAATTATTAGTTAACTATATATAAATTATTGATTAAATTAATTGAATATTTAATTAATTTTCAAAATAAACTAAATAAGAAACGAAATTTCCAAACTAACCCTATCAGTCATCTTTCCTAAAATTAATGATAATGGTTTAAATGGAAAAAGAAAAAAAAACATACACAAGTGTAAGCAAGAATGTCTCCTTACTTTTATTGAGTTGGTAACTGGCGTTTTTATCACAAAAGAGGATGAGTACAAAACATGAAGATAATAAAGGGAGACTTCTGCTTTTCTGTTTTTTGCTTTATAGAGCTTTCCTATTCTTAGTCACAATTGAAACCACATTTTGTTTGAAATAGGAGAAATTAGGGAGAAAGAAACCAAATGTAAAGAAAATGGGAGAAGAAATGAGTTTTCACTTGTTTGGATGCTATGAAAAATATAATAAAAAAAATGAAAATTAGCTTGAAAAAGTAGTGTAGGTCTTACTAGAAAGTATTCTCCCTCTAAGTGAGAAAAAAAATGAAGAGAAACGTCTAGATTTTAAAACTGTCATTTTGCAGGGGCGACTCCTCTTAAATACAAAGGGGGCACCCAAAAAAAAATCTTTTAGTTTTACATGTAAATTTGTTTTAAAATATTTGCTTAACTCTTAAATATTGGGGAACCTACATAAGACTAATTCACTAACCCTAACACTGCCCAATATGCTAAGCTTATCAAATTCAAAAATAAGAATCTCACTAAGTCTTGGTCTAAGTTCATTATGAAATTATGAGATTACAAAAGTTTATCCTTATACTAATGAGTTTAATTTATACTAATGAGTTTAATTTCTATTCACTGTAAGTGTAAAGTTTCTTTACACTGTTATCTAATTATGTGTTGTCAAATCAATAAAAAAATTGACTATCACAATAACTACCTAAAAAGTCTAACTATTTTAATGATTTGGCAACACATGATTAGATGACAGTGTAAAATTTTTTTACACTAACAATGGATAGAAATTAAATCCTATACTACTTGGTATGGCAAATAAAAATAATAACAACTCTTCCTAAGGAAGCCAAAGATACATTTCCGCCCCTTGGCCTTCTTTATTGACTTTTGATAATGACAAGTTTTGAGTTAAAGTGAGAGCTTGCTCATGAAGCTTCCTTGAACTCCTTCCAATCTTCTTTGTGCACTGAGTGAGAAAGGGATCCATCACCCATCTATTTGATAGCAAGCTACTGATTCCCTGCATCTATTGTGATTCCCCGTGCTGCATACCTACACCCATACCTCAGGCTCTGGTAATTTTTTAAAACTATTGATTGTAATTTAAAATTAAAAAAAACAGTAATTTTTTATTTTTTTTGGTTGAACAGTAATGATTTTATTTTATGTCCGACTATGAGAAGTTTTTCATGTGGTTCAAACATATACTATTCTACAATATTAAATATTTGTTACCTTTGTTCTCATAATATTGTTATTATCCATATTGCCTTTTATTCTTTTGCTTTTTAATAGAATATGCATTTATAAATTTACTGATTTGATAATTTATTCTACATCTAAATAATATAATTATGTAAAAGTTTGTTTATACGATAGTAAATTAGTAATACCCAAACTAATTAATAGGGATATGAATTTGTGACTGAAGTCTTTTAACATGTCATTTTAAGTGAACATTTTGAACCAATTTGAAATATTAGTATATTACTTTATCACCAGTTGCATGAGCTCATTTGACTTATGAGCAAGCTGAAAACCTTTGACACATTATTTAAAAGAAATGAAAAAAACAAAAACAAGATCATTCTACAGCTACTACATCAGCTCTAATTCATTAAACACTTAACCCAGCTAATGTCAATGCTTCAACTCCTCAACAAGGTAGCTCAAAATGCCTAAGACTTAGCCCTGAATATATGGATGCTTGTCATAGAGAAAAAGACTTTGGAGTGTGCCCACTAATTTGGGAATTTCTTATAAATCAAATAGATGAAACTCGTTGAGCTTATCTCGAAGCTAAGCTAAATCAACCAATACTTGATCATTATCCATTTAGTGATAAGAATCATCATCATTGCTTTCAATCTTCTTTGATTTGAATTGTATCATTCTTGGTTGGAGTATTCTAAAAAATATGATGCTATATATTGTTTGCATGCTATCTTTTTGGTAAGGAATCTTCAAGCCACTTGGGTTCAATTGCATGTTCAAGAGAGATTCTTTGATCTTGTGCAGGTTAGTGACACTAGTGCAACTTAGAAGAATGAGTTGGTGTCTGTCCTTTCTCATTACAATCTCCAAATTGAAAATATTCGAGGTCAAGGATTTGCTCACTACAATAAAATGATAAAATTGTAACAAACAATTGTGACCGAATATTTGTGATAAAAAATATCATTCACAATTTGTGATTGTATTTTTTATTGATATAGATACGCAAAAAGAAAATGTCTAAATTTGTGATTAAAAGAAAAGCAGTCATAAAATCAGTTGAAAAGTTTGGCGCCATTACGAGAGAAATGTATTTTGTGACCAAATTTTCAGTCAGAAAATATTTAATTTAATTTTTATTTTTTTAATAAAATTTGTGATTGATATTTTGGTCAGAAATGTATTTATTTTTTAAAATTTATTATTATGTTAATTTGTGACTGATAATGATAGGTCAAAAAATATTTAGTTGTAATTTTAATTTTTTAATCGATTAGAAATTTAATTTTTCTTAAATTTTATAATTATGTTAATTTTTGACAAATAATTATTAGTTAGAAAATATTTAATTTTAATTTTAATTTTTTAATAAAATTTGTGACCGATATTTTACTCAAAAATTTATTTATTTTTTAAAATTTATAATTATATAAATTTGTGACAGATAATTAATGGTAAAAAATATTTAATCGTAATTTTAATATTTTTAACGCTTTCTTAGTCATTTTGTGCACAAGGATATTATTTGCATTATTTTGCCCGCAAATTGCAATTAACATTGGTTACAACTTCAAGAGAAGTAATTTAATTAAGTTTATAAATTTTTCACACAATTGACTTCTATTGTTAATTAATATTGTTGGTGTTTCTTGCAAACGACATGATCAATTACAAGCAGCTCAAGCAATTGAAATTAAATACATGATTGCCTTGATGAACTTGAAACAAGTAGAGGGGCAAATTAAGTTGGGACTTTGTAAAGAGCAGGAGATACGCAATGGGCTCTCACTTTAATTCTATTTGTAGCTTGATAAGAATGTTTAATGCAACTTGTATTATTCTTAATAATATCATTGATGAGGGAACTACTTATGCAGAAAGAGGTTATGCTTATGGTGTTAGCAAAATATTATTATCATTTGAATTTATTTTCACCTTGCATTTGATGAAGGAAATTATGGGAGTTACTAATGTTCATTGCCAAGCACTACAACAATACTCTCAAGATATTTTAAATGCAATGCATCTTGTTTCTACATCAAAATCACTTCTTCAACAATTGAAAGATGGTGAATGGTTGAATTTGCTTAAGAATGTAAAAGAATTTTGTATAAAACATGATATTGAGGTCTTTGATATGGGTGCATGATACATTTTAGACATAAGTCAATCTCGTTGATCGAATGTAATGGTTGAACATTATTATTGAATATAGTTATTTTTGACAGCAACATGCTCCCAAATACAAAAGTTAAATAGTAGATTTAATGAGCAAACAATGGAGCTTTTGATATTGAGTGCTGCTTTAGATTCTAAGGACAATTTCAAATAATTTGAAGTTGTAGATATATGCAAGTTAGCAGTAAAGTTTTATCCCAACAATTTTATTGAACAAGAAAGATTTTTTTTGAAGTCCCAATTACAACATTATGAGCTTGATATACCAAAACATTTCGAAGATATTGAGACACTTTCTGAGTTATGTCAGAGATTAAAAAAAGAAAAGAAAGTTAAAAACTAATCACTTGGTTGATAGATTGATACACATTATTTTGACCATTCCTGTGTTTACAGCAACAATAGAGAGAATTTTTTCAACAATGAAAATTATCAAAACAAGATTTCGAAAAAAAAATAGATGATGAGTTTCTTGGAAATAATTTAATTATTTACATTGAAAAAGAAATAGTTACTACTTTCAATACAAATTCAATAATATGAATTTGAATCTATGAAAAAAAGGCGAGCACAACACTCATAAAAGACAATTATAAGTGGTACAATTCACTCAACGAAGTTTTAATACTTTGTGTTGTAATTCTTATTCTTTTAGCTTACATAATTGAACATACATATGTTGTTCATTACTAATTATTCATAATGTAATATAATGTAATCTAATCATACTAAAAAGGTTTTGATAATGCTTAAAAATTACGATTTCATTAAAGTCTCTTTGAGATCTACTTCAAATTGTTGAGGTTTGTTTGTCACATTCCTTAATTAATAATGTGCATTTTTTTTATGTCTTGTGAATTTTACTTAATATTGTAGATAAGAGTGAGAATTAGAGAATATATAAAATTCTCTCTATAAAGTTGATTATTCCAATACTTTTTTGGTCCCTAAATAAAAATGCTCTAACTTTTCCCCTCATCATTTAAATGTTCAATCACAAATTTTTATGTTAACTCACTCGGATTATGGATAAATTTATCACTTGACAATATTAAATTTTCTTCTTTCTCGTTTTTCTACATAACAAATTAAAAAAATAATTTTCTCTTTATTATTTTCTTCTTATTTTCTCTTCCACCCAATCATGGGGAGAGAACAACATTATTTCTCTTATTTTATTATATTTTCTCCATAACCAAACGAACCTTACGTTCAACCTCAAAACAAGTTCATTGTTATTGAAAATCACACTTCTTTTGTTTCATTCGGAATTAGAACAATCACTTACAACTAATGCGTGTTGTTGGTTTACTTGATTGAATTTTCAGTTTATGTTAGTCATGATTTGAATTTAAATTTAGAATACATTTATTGATAGGTGATTTATAATTTCATCATAATCTTCACTAAGGTTGGTAATTTATGTTAACCTTAAAATGAAAATCAACATTTTCCTTACTTAAAATTTTATTTATAAAAAAGAAATAAAAAAAACAAGCACTTACATACCTTAAGTCCAAGTCAATGGGTCATTAAGAAGAAACAGATGTCAATAGGCCATTGATAAATGCATATTAACTTTACTATTTTTTTTTCTGTCTTTTCATTTATTCATTCTCCTTTTGCTTAAAAAGTATTGTATCCCTTCCACGCAATGTCTTCAAAACGCCAATGCAGAATCAAATTGTTTTTTCATACTATAGCACACTTGCATTATATTGCAGGCATAAAAACTTGATTAAATTTTAACTATGAATTCAATACATATAAAAATTCATACTTGTTTTTCTACATTAATACTTCATTTATAGAAATATCATGTTAAATTTTTTATACAACGTCACATGCAATCTTATGGCCTTATATGTGTATTGTCTCTTTAAAAATTATTCATATAGCATCAATTATATGTAGAACGTGGTTATGTTATGATAAAAGTCTTAAATCACGGTTATGGTCGCGTTGCAGTTGATGTGGCCGATACGAGCTACTATCAGTCGATGCAAATCGCAATTGCAGGGTGTCACGATTGCGGGGCCACCGCAACTGAGATGTCGCAGCCACATCATGTGATGTAATCTGAGACTTAAAACTCTAGTTATGATGTTTTAGGAAAGTTAATCAAATGATAAATATATTACACTAAAATATCGACTTGAAAAAATAAAAGAAACATCTTTCTTTTGTGTCATTGGAGGTTAGGACAGGCAGTAAAGCACTTACATGCCTTAAGAGTTAAGTATCCAAAAGCAAGCATCTTCGTCAGTGCCAAAAAAAAAAAAGTCTAATAAATGGTTAATAGCCTTTATAAAATACTTAACAACGAAGTTTGGAACAATCATTTTAGGATCATATTCCAAATTTACATAGCATTGCTTCAAATATTTGAGGAGGCTTAAGCAAATTTCTGTAAAAGAAAGAACCTACTTCAGAATATTTCCTTCTTGCTGTGTGGTTTGGTGATTGCTAGCTACACCATGGCTTCATCTGCAACCGAGGAACAAGTTCCCCTCAAAATTTTGGTTGACGAAGTGAAAAATAAAGTTGTCTTTGTCCAGGCAGGGAAGGACTTTGTGGATGCCCTGCTAAGCTTCTTAACCTTGCCCTTGGGTACGATTGCTAGACTTGTGGGCAAGGAGTCAAACATGCAGAAGGTTAGCGTTGGAAGCCTAAGCTCATTGTATGAAAGCGTGGCCAAAATTGAGGAAAAGCATTTTTGGACAGAGACTTGTAAAGAAATGCTGCTGCAGCCCAGGAACTCAATGGAAGCTTGTTGCCGAAATCTAAAGCTTAACATTGACGACACAGAGAAAACAAAGTACTTCATATGTGAGAACTGGGACTGTATTCGTCAGTCCAGTGCTGGCTGGTTGAGCACATTCAGGAATAAAAGATGCAGATGCGGGAAACCGTTGAATCGAGAGATGTGTTGTCGTGATTCACCTGCAGATGAAAGTGTTAAAGAAGGGTTTGTTCCGGAAATGGCAACTTTTATTATTTCTGACGACCTAAGGGTGATGCCTGATAATTTTCAAACTTGTGCTCTAAATGACGAGCACATTCTTGGATATGAAGACTTCGATTCAATCACAGAAGTTGCTCTAAATGTCACTCAGAAGGAGGTATTATTCCATAACCTGCATTTGTGGGCTTTTCTAATGAGTATAAGTGTTTTTTTTTACCATGAATTAGACACGTTATTAAAGAATTTGACATTTTGAATAGTTATTTTGTTTAATAATGTCTAATTATGACGATAGTGTAATTACACTAAATTTAATTTTAATTTACTATTAATATAAACTGTTTTTTATACTAGCTATCATCCACTTATATATTTTCGTATCATTTAAAGAGTAACTATGAATATAATTACTGGTATGTCAAATTCATGGTGATGTAAAAGTTTAAAGTGACAATAGTGACAATAAATTAAAATTAAATTACGGGTATTAACTTTTATCGAATATACATCGTAGGTAGTGGACCTACTCAAGTGCTCCTTACTCTCAAAGACACCTTTAACGGACCTATTCTTGCGGAATGCTCAACCGAGGAGTGTATCCAATTCCGATATTGGTGAGGTTGAAGCTAATGTTGGGCGGAATGAGACGGGGAAAATGAATGTCAAGGTAATGCTAAGAAAATCCAACAGCAATATTTTGTTTGCTTTAGCTGAAGAGGATTTTGTGAACTTCCTTCTTAGTTTTTTGACCTTCCCCTTGGGAGGGGTGGAGCAATTGTTGAATGGAAACTCTTGCTTGGGTAGCATAGATAATTTGTACAAGAGCATGGTTGATTTGGATGGTAGCAGATATTTGAGGTCCCCTGATCTTAAGGACAAGCTCGTTAATTCTAAGCTTGCCTACCAATTCAAACTATTAAACCATATATTACCGATTAGTGAATCGTACCCTTCCAATTACTATTGCTACAGTAATCTTGACAGTATGGGAAAGGTAAGCGGCTATATAGGTAGAACATGGCAACGGAATAATAATAGTGGTAATAAGCAAGCTGACTTGAACTGTTTGGAGCCACAGTCATCAACTGGCGAAACATATAATTCTAATTATGGAGGAAGGGGATTCGCTAAGAGGCCATCACTGTACATGGTGACAGATGACTTGATCGTGACACCAAGTTCATCCATCTCTGCTGTTTCATTTTTGACCAAATCGAAAATTCCTCCATATGATTTGGAGGAAAGGTCTATCAGCATTGGCAAGAAAGAGGTAAAGCCTGATATTGAGTCATGAATTTTTAATATTTCAAGTTTCAACCAAGTGCCTTAGACAATATTAATGCTAACTAATAAAACATTTTCTCGTTTATGAAAAAGAATATGTTACCTCAAATTTTTTTGGTGGTACTGCAGGGTCTCAGCATACTGAAAGCTTCTTTGATCTCATCGTCCGCTCTGACACATGGTCTCCGTCAATTCATAAAACCCATTAACATTAAGGATGAGAAATTCCCTAACTAATAATGGTGATATTTACCCTTGTTATAGTTATGAGTTGAAATGATCCGACAATACTAAAACATTGAGTTGATGCTGGTTAAAGTACTCTGTATTAAACTACTGAATATGGGTATATGTAATGTAATGTTATGTACTGCGTAATACAGGGGGAGCATGGATTAATTGGATCGCTTGCGTCGTGCCAATGATATATTATAGCCATATATTTTGAAAGTTACTCAATTCTACTACTTGAGTCTTTAATTTATTTTCTTAGCATGCAATTTCCATTTTACTCTCAACAACAGTGCATAAACTTATGCAGTCATGGCCAATTATATATAATCTTAGATGTTATGCCACATAAAAATTGAACGGGGACTATTTTGTTAAGTCAGGATACCGTGTGGCTTGGCACAATAGTTTCTCGCAGGAAAATTCATCCCCTGTCAGGCTGTCAGGATACCTTTATTTGGAAAACTGTTCTGCCACATAAAACGCAGCTATTTCTCTTGAAGCTTGTCAATGGTTTGGTTCCAGTTAGACAAACTCTTTTTCGGAGAGATCATATGTCCACTCTGTCAAAAAAAAGTAATTAATCATTTAACTTATTTTTATGTTGCCAAAAAGTATAACAAATTTGGTTTGCAGGTCCATTGCAAACAAAATTCTTCCGTGCAGAACATTAAAAGATTAGTTATGCCCATCTCATTGTGTTATCTTATTCTTAAATATGATTATTAGGTTGTTACTGTAAATATTATATATACTATTAACTCCATTCAGAATTTTTATGTTGTAATTCGACTTCAAAATCTAGAGTTAAAATTTGATAAGGAAGCTAATTTAACTCTTGTTTTATTAGCTTATTCCCATTTAACTAATGTTTTAACTAAACTTCAATGCAGATACTTATGAAGTTATGGCCAATTATAAGCCTAGATGTTATGCAAGTAACATTAGTACTTGAGGATGGGTACAAAACATGAAAATAGACTTCTGCTTTCCACTTTTTTTCCCTTGGGATAAACTATGCTTTGTTTGAATTAGAAGGAATTAGGGAGAAAGAAACTGAAAAAGGAAACAAAATGGAGAAGAAAGGAGTTTTCACTTGTTTGGATGAGGAGAAAATAATTAAAAAAGAAAAATGATTTTACCATAAAATAATCTCTGTTAAAGTGAGAAGAAAATGGAGAAAAAAGTGACAGCACCTATCATTTTATAATATCAAATTTTTTTCTTCTACTTTTTATATACAACAAAACAAAATAATTTTGTCTTGTTCCAATCATGAGGAGCGAAAAATAACATGGTGTGACACAAATGGTAGATATTTGGGCCCCTTAAGCATGTGGTTAGGGGTTCGATTCCTTACCCATATGTATAGAAAAACATATGTTGGGAGAGGTCAACCCCTTAAATGGATCTCAGTACCTGGAGGGATTAGTCCCTACAGTCACACGCGAGGATACACTGGAGAAAAAAAAAACAATATTCTAAGTTTCTTTTCCTAACTAAACTAACCTATTTAATGTACAACCGCAAAACAAGATAGTGTAAATTTTTTTTTTTATACAATCACTCAATCAAATGTTGCTATATCAATTGATAATAGTGCCAATCTAGGTTTTTCATCTACTAATTGTCATTTTCATCTAGTCATTGTCATTCTCCTTATCCCTTCAACGAAACCTTAAACCATAAGCACCTAAAATCTAATCACAAGCTAGTAAATAAGGATATGTCCGCGGATTAGGGGATTTGTTCGCTCCTAGGGTATACCCAGTTCACGATTTGGGGTATCCCTATCTACGATTAGTAAATTGGGATATATCCTTATCTGTAGCTTGAGGTAATCACTGTTTGTAGATTGGGCTATATTGGATTAGCAAATTGGGTTATATTTCTATCTAGGGATTGGGGCATAATAACCCTATCCATGGATTATGATGTATATCTATCCACGGATTGAGGCAACCCTAAACCTTAACCCTAGCCAAACCCTAAAATCTACGCCTTAAACTCTTAAATCCTAAAATCCTAAGCCCCAAAGAAAAGTTTGAATGGTTGGAAAGAGTGTGAGATCTTCATATAAGATCGCTTGTTTAAGTCCTATGTAAGCATAAATTCTTTTTCAGCCTTCTCTTCTTTAATTTTATCAAGTTTCCCATTTCCTAAATCAATAGTATAAATGAATTAGAAAGAAAACTATAAAAAGAATTGGAAGGATAGAGGACTAACAAAGTTTATGCACAGATATATAAACAAGTATCTTAGTTTTCTGAAAGCTCATTTATCAATGCTTGTACTGCCATTTTGTAAAAGAACCAAATTCGTATTTGTGAACTAAAAGAGAAATATTACTCATTTATCACACAAATGCATGATAATCATTGAAAAAAAAACAATGGAGGTTGTAGCTGGACTAATTAAGTTTTAATAACTTGATGACTTGACACTGAATATAGATAGTAAAACATTTACATTACCCTATGGATTTAGAATATTATCTTTATCTTACAGAACTAAATGCATAAGTAAACATAGAGGGCGAAAAAATGAATGATGTATATTAGCAAAGTGATAATCATTGAAGAAATACAATTTCAGATAGATTATTAGCAGTGAAAATTATCAGAAATCAGAATAAGAAAGAAGTTGGGTGTAGAGGTCTTAACAATAAAGCACTTTCAATAAAAATTGTAATAGAAAGCATGGCAGAAATCTTGATCAGAAAATTAGCAACTACAATAATTTAGCCAGGGAAGGTGTCAGCTATAATCTCCACAAATTCGAAAAAATCTTCCATGCAAAGTGAAGATAAACTTCAAAGGTTCAACTTTCAAGGGGAAACAGGCGATAAATCACGTACAGTGAAACTATATGTTTACTTCATTTTAAATGTAAAGTAAAATAGCAATCACGATGTTGTAGAATTCTTACTTCATTTTTTTCCTAGAACATTGTTGTAATGTTCATCCTAAGCGGGTTCGAGGTCATAAAATTTATTCATATGGATCCCGTAGCTTTTTGCCTTTCCATTTCCATATCTCTATACGACATTCATGTAAATCTATTTTCAAATTCTAATTGAACATGCTCTAATTTTAGGGGTAATTGACCATCGTGGAGCAAATTTAAAAATTACTTACCAAAATGGTGTAATTTTAAAATTATTTTTTAAAATAGGATAATTTTTGTCACGCTGTTTTTTTATGTTTATGTGACACTTGTGTTACCGCAAGTTAAGTCACGTGGCGGAGTTTAGTCGCGGATATTATTATTTAAAATATTAAATTTATTTAAAATTTTATAAAATAAAATTGAGGTATTTCGTTATATGCAAATTTAAAAATTTTAAGTAGTTATTTAATGGTTATACTTGTATAAATATCATTTAATAATAATTAATATATATATATATATATTATAATTTACATTTATAATTCAAAAGGATCATATGGTATAGTAGTAAAAATAGCATGCACTAATGGTTCTTGGGTTCAAACCCTTACTTCTTTACTTTTAAGAGAGAAAACGAAAATTTAGAAAAAAATCGTTTAACCGCAGTTTTTAAAACGTCGCCACGTGGCATGACTTGTGCTAGATTGACTAGCGCAAGTGGCACATAAGTAAAAAAATAAAAAAAAAGCATGGCAAAAACTATCATATTTTGAGAAATAATTTAAAAAATACACCATTTTGATTAAAAAACGCAAGTGTCACATAAGTATAAAAAAAAACGTGGTAGATACTACCTTATTTTGAAAAATAATTTAAAAAATACACCATTTTAATAAATAGTTTCTAAATCTGCACCACAGTGATGAATTACCCTGATTTTAGTACGCTTTCTTAATTTGATTTGGCAAGTTTGTCTAGTATACAAATTACTGAATATCAAATGCAATTTATTTTGTGACATGAGCTATTAGCATTTATCTTTGTGATAATTTGGAGTATATAGCTAGAATTTGTAGTTGGACAATAAATCTGTTATGACAGTGGGCGTTAACTTTAATTGTTATCTGTTCATCATGTAGATGGATAACAATTGCATTCAAACAGCAGTTAAGGGTGTCATTCGGAGCAAGATTACTACAGAAAATTGTAGTTGGCATGCCTTGTATAAATTGAGTCAAACCCATATTTATTAATTGGCTCATTCACAAAATGAGGCTCATTACAAAAGATGTTAGCAAAATGGTGGATGAGCCTCCACATTAGACTGAAGACTAGAAATGGATGACAGTGTTATTATAATATGTGTCAAAACTATAGTATTTTTCTGTGGTAGGTAACACAAAAATATTTGTCATTGTTAATAAGAGTTAGTTTTGTATCACTTAAAATTATAGATTGTAGGAGTTAAAATTATAGGTGAAAAATTTAGGAATGAATTTTTGAAACAATTTTTTAAAATTATTTTTATCATTATTTTTAATGATATACCAAATTGACTGTAAATAACAAAAATTATAAATTTTTGATAAGAACATTTTATTTTCTCCCACCATGTGATTTTCCTGAAAGACTAAAGATTAGAATTAGTTTGTAAAATTAACCTGGGTTTTTCTTTATATATATAAACAATTTTTTTTCTTTTAAAATTTATTATTAAAATTTTTAGAAAATTTCTTAAGCAGTTTTTTAGGTTTATTATTATTATTTTTTTATCAAACTGAAAATACCAACATGGTTAAGCGACAATTACAAATAAAACCTGTGAGAACCACACGTGCAAACTGCAAAGAAAGGTGTTGGCCACTGTTCCCTTTGGCCTTTGACTTTACTCTTTGTTGTGTGCTTGTGATCTCTGACTCTGTTCTTGTTCCATGATGTCTTCCGCCGCTTGTTCTTCATCACACTCCATATCTGCATCCTCAAAATTGGAATGGGTAAACGATGTGTTCTTGAGTTTCATGTTTGATGTTGAATGCATGTCTTTCGTTTCTCAGCTTAGTTCGTGTCTAGAAGAAGCTGACATCGAAGTTTTCATGCATGACGGGTATCAAAAGAAAGAAGAGATGTTAACCACAGCTTTGCAAGCAATCCAAGAATCAAGGATTTCTGTCGTTGTTCTCAAAAGAAATGTTAGATCTATGTGCTGTCTCCATGAGCTGGAGAAGATCATGGAGTATCAGAGAACTGTGGGCGATGTGGTTCTGCCAGTGATCTATGCCTATGGTATTGATGTGTACGGAAGTCTCTGAACAGAGTGATATTTTTGGAGATGTGTCTGCAGGGCTTAAAATCATAGCCGATGAAGATATGCATCCAAGATGGAGAAGAGTCCTCACTAAAGTTGCAGAATTCCCCGGCTGGAATCTTTCAGCTTTTAGCTCGAGGTAGTCTAAATTTTCTTTATATATATATATATATATATATATATATATATATATATGAGAGATGAGGGATCAACATTGGTGTAAGACTTGATCATTCTTACACTACTTAATAAATTTTTATTGGACAACTTTCTCAAAATATACCGTTAGATTGAAAATTCATATAATGTAAATCATTTCATATTAATTCGAAATTATTTTGTGATTTATTAATATACATTACGATTAACGTAATATAAACTTTTGAAATATATAAAAACATGACTATTTGATTATATTTTTATTGATATTCAATTTTTTCAAAATTTGACAGAAATGATTAACATGATGGATAATTATGATTTAACGGTTGAGTTGATAAACAGTATACTCAATAAAAAGTTATTGAGTGGTGTAAGTGGATTAAGTTTTACACCTGTGTCAATTGATCCCTTCTCTCTCTCTCTCTATATATATATATATATAAGGATTCACTTAACTATTGATCATACCAACAAGTGATTAGTTGAAGTAGTAAGTGATAGGGGGAGGTCATAGGTTCGAATCTTGGGAGTTATCACTATTGGGAAGGTTTTACCATAACTCTTTCTGGCCCAAAGGGGATTAGTCTCACACTCAAAGTTTGGGGATGCCTCTGGTCAATACCAAAAAAACTTAAACTATTGATCATCACAAAACTATCACATAATTCAACTATTAGATTTGCTGAACTAAACAGCAACGGACATAGGAAAATAGACTCTCCTCATATCAGCCATGACCAGAGAATAGCATCCATCAGGGGATGATTAAACTTAGGAAAACCCATATGAAATATGCCAATGCAATACTGCCCTAGTAAATTATTCCTTAAGTTTTAAATTACAAAAATGGTTCAATATTTGAATTAGTCGTTAAGGATAGGCCCATTAGGGTATATTTCCAACAGGGGGTAAGCTAATGGTGAGAATTTGGTTCATTTGCAGATCTTAGATTCTAATCTCTGCATTGTACTAACAAAAATTTCGGCAACTGAAATTGCTATTGCTGTTGCCTATTAAGTATTGTAAACAACTTGTTTTTAGAATAAAGATGAAGCGACAGTCGTGTTATCTTGTGTAAATAAGTAACTCTGAAAGTATTATATTATTATGTTTGTTTTTGGATAGCTAGTGTAGAATTACTTGAGTAGAATGTATTTTCAAAGAATGAGTTTTGTTTGGATAGTATTGAGTAAAATTACTTTTGAGTGTGAAATGATCAAAATATCAATAATATTCATATTTTGTGCTTACATGTAACTTTATGAAGATAAAAATTCAACTAATGTTGAATAGTGATTAGTGAAAGGCTGAAAGCCACAAAATGACATTCAAAAGTAATAACAAGAAGTTACTTCTGTGTGAACATTTGTCTGCAGTGTTCAAGGCAGAAGAATGAATTCTTCCTTTGCCCACCCAAACATCATTCTGTGTGCTAAACTGCATTGTTGCCAAAATGATGTTCAACAGTGAAAATGTACATTTGTCATCCCTATCTAAACACGCAGTATGTTTATTGTGTTAATTGGGTTTTTGATAAATGTAATGCTATTGTCACACAACCATGAAATCACAGAAGATCACAACTGCTGAACCCTATGCATGCCACTGAATATCTGATGATCAATCAAATCAATGGTCTGTGGAGAGCATTTCTGATTTCTAGTGACTTCATGGTTGTGAGTGCCTTAGGTCTTGGCTTTACTCTTATCGCTATGATGTCATTAATCCTTTGATCTTGCTCAAGACTCAAGTATATGGTCCTACTTGACATTCCTGCACTGGTAAAATTCATGTATTTACTTATTACTTTCAAATTGTCATATGTTAAATCTTATTATTATGTATCATTGTACTCATGCTTGTATGATTACATATTGATAGCTAGCATCATTATTCTGGTATACTGTCAAAGTTGTTTCATTTTTGTTGGTTCACTTGAAATTCTTCTTGCTTTGATAATTGGTGCTATAAAGCACATGGATTACTAGCCTCTATGCTTAGTTCTTTTTGTTTTCTTTATTTTTAATTATTACTTGCCAGAAGTGAAAGAACGGTGATCGAGGATATCAAGGACTACATTTTCAGAATCATTATCCCATTCAAGAATGTGTCAGACAATCTCGGGTTACTAGATCGTGTGCAAGATGTGATTGCATTGTTAAATGACGGGTCAAATTATTCTCTCATTGTTGAGATCTGGGGAACGGGAGGAATTGGTAAAACAACTATAGCCAAAACCGTTTACAATGAAATTGGCAATCTTTTTGAGGGTAAAAGTTTCCTTGCAAATATTAGGGAAGTTTGGGAGCAAGATGATGGTCAAGTTTATTTACAAGAACAGCTTCTTTCAGACATCTTTGATACAAAAAATATGAAAATGCATAGCATTGAAGAGAGAAAAACTATAATGAAGGAAATGCTTCGCAATAGGAGGACACTTCTTGTACTTGATGATGTCAATAAGTTGGACCAAATAAATGCTTTGTGTGGAAATGGTAACTGGTTAGGTCCAGGGAGTAGAATAATCATTACAACTAGAGACAGGCATCCAGTTTCTAAAGTAGCAGACAGAATATATGAAGTGAGGCCGTTGGATCTTCATGAAGGTCTTCAGGTTTTTTGCTGGCATGCATTTAAACAAGGAAGCTGTAAAGCAGAGTTTAGAGGGCTCTCAGCAAGTATAGCTCATAAGTCTAAAGGATTGCCACTTGCTCTTGAAGTTCTTGGCTCTTTTTTGTTTAGAAGGGCAGAACCAGTGTGGGAAAGTGTAGTATCAAAACTAAAAGTAAGTCCAAATAACAGAATATTGGAGATGCTAAAAATAAGCTATGATGATTTAGATGCTTTGGAGAAAGACATGTTCCTTGATATATCTTGTTTCTTTATTGGTAAAGATAGACACTATGTTACACAAACATTAAATGACTCTGGAGTTTTTGCAGAAACTGAAATAAATGTCCTCATAGAGCGGAGACTTGTAACAGTTGATGAGAAAAACAAGCTTCAGATGCATGATATGTTGCGAGAAATGGGAAGAGAAATCATTGGTAGAAAGCCAAAACACAAATGGACCTACGATGTATTCTTGAGTTTCAGAGGCGAGGAAACTCGTAGGTCTTTAACTTCTCATCTCTATGCTGCTTTGAAAAATGCCGGTATCAAGGTTTTCATGGATAACGAGCTTGAAAAGGGAGAAGATATTTCATTGTCACTATCACAGGCAATTCAAGAATCTAGAATTGCTATCATTATTTTCTCAACAAATTACACTGGTTCTAAATGGTGTCTAGATGAACTGGAGAAAATCATTGAGTGTCAAAGAACTATTGGTCAAGAGGTTATGCCATTATTCTATGATGTGGACCCGTCAGACGTACGTAAGCAGAGGGGAACTTTGGGAAAAACATTTAACAAACTTATAAAAAGAACCTCAGCAAGCAAAGATAAGGTGTTCAGTTGGAGGATGGCACTCACTAGAGCTGCAAATTTGTCCGGGTGGGATTCAAGAAATTATGGGTAATCTGATTTTTTTTGTTTGCAAGAACTTTACACATTCAAAAGTGTCATGTTTCATACTCAGATGTATTTTTTTATTAAATTTTTCTTTGGCCATTACTTAGATGCATGATTAAAAGCATGAAAATAAGGAATCAATTAAATTCAAGGTAATTTTTAATTTTTTCCCTAGAACTCTCTCTTTGCTTCAAATATTCAGTTAAACTTCAATTAAGATCATATTTCTTTTATGAAAAATGAAAACCAATACAATTGATGATTTTTTTAAAATAAAACTTCACATTGTTTTGTTTTTATATAAATATTAATTCATTATTTTCATTATCCATGTAAAGTATTGATTTATTTGAACTAAAATTTGAACCAGTCTATCACAGTCATCCCCAAAATCCTACATGTTCCCTAAAGTACATGTAGATATCTTACTTTTTAATGTATTCTCTTAGATCTTCCAGGTATTTGCGTATTCTATTTTTGAGGAAAAAAATGATAAATCTCTAATTTTTTTGTTTATGGTTTTAAACAGGTCTATTATTTATCTGTTTTTTCTCTAAAACTTCTTATACTTCTGTTTAATTGAGAGTATCAAGATTGTGAGCCTATGTTTTCTCTGAATTCTACATGTTCCCTAAAATATCATACTTTTTAAAGTATTCTCTTAGATCTCCCAGCTACATGTTTATTCTATCTTTGAGGAAAACAGTGATAACTCTGAATTTGTTTCAATTATGATTTTTAAAACAGGTCTATTATTTATCTGTTTATATCTAAAACTTCTTAAACTTCTGTTTTATTGAAAGTAGCAAGCAAGATTACGAGCCTATGTTTATATATTTTGCTTGAAAAAATGTTTTTCACTGTTTAAAGAGGACATAATTTTTATATTTATTGGAGGTATGTTTTCCTTTTTTCCTTGGTACAAGGAGAGGGATTACAACCCAGAAGAACAACAAACTAAATGAGGGAACACAGTCCCTTGCACATCTTCAAGCTGAAACCCACAGCAGGGAGAAGGAGGAGTAACAAACTCCTGATACTCCACCTCCAAAATATGTTAATGATTAGCTAGTATATCAGCAACTCTATTAGCTTCCCTGAAGACATGGGAAATTGTGACTTGCCAATCGTAAGCCAAAAGCCTCTGAATCTTATGTACAATTGCAGAATGAGGAAGACTTCTATCACACCCATCCTGTACCAAGTTAACAGCAGTGAGGGGGTCAGCCTCCAATCGTTCATTCCTTACACGTATCTCACAAGATAACTTGAGTCCCACAAACATACCCCAAAACTCAAATTCTAAAGAATGGCAATATCCAAGTTTCTCCGAGAAGCCACCCACCCAGCTACCACAAGCATCTCTGATAACATATAGGAAAGTTCAAACATATGAGAACAATCAGAATTTTTTTCTGCTAAAAGTTAATTAATTGATTTCCTGCATAAGATGGATGGTTTGCTAGTCTTGGTGAAACAAGCTCGGGGCCTTTCTCTAAATGATGGATTTAACAAAACAATGGTTTGGTAATCAGTTTTCCATGTTAAAAAAATGAAATTCCTTTAACAGGTCTTTTTTCCCCCTAGATAGAGTGTTGATGTTAAGGATTTATCTTTCATTAGTATTGTTGAATATCATTTTGTTTCTAGTATTTATTTTTTGTTAGTTTAATTGTAAGATGAAATCAATTTCGTTACTGAAAGGAATCAGTGAACAAAACATGAAAGACACTTGGGCACCTTCCACCCATGTACATATACTGTTAGCCAAAAGAGACTGTTTAGCCAAACGGTGAGCAACCTCATTACTTCCTCTATAAGAACAAACACAAAAGTAACCTGAAGGAGACAGATAAATCTAGCTCCACTATGGCTCTCAGTGGTGCCACTCCACTAGTCCTGCCCCAAACTCCTCTTCTAACTTGTCATCTGTTTCTTCTTTGTCTCCTTTTGTGTCCATCAAGCCACTATCAGTTGATCCTATGTTTTCCGAAGTCTATGTTAATTTGAGGGCTAATTCATGAGGGACTTCCTTGTGAATGCCTTATACATCTGCAAAACTACATTAAGCAAAAATCCTTTTTATACTGTGCCAAACATTACCGAGTTCTGCAGTTAGAGTTATTATTTCAATTGTTAAAATCCATGTCTTGAATTCTTGAGATGAAGGTGAATGCTTATATCTTCATTTTTTTTAGAATTAAATGGCTTGAACTATTTTAGTTTCTTGAAATATTTCCTTACAAGTAAATAAATTTACAATATTAAAACTATTGAATCACATCGGTACATGCAAGTAATTACTGTTGGAATATCTAAGCTAAGAATTGAGAGAGTTATGAATAACATGGAGAAAACATTTCATTATTCATCATTACTTATCTGTACTTATAGAGTGATACAAACTTTGGAATTGTCAAAACAGATAAGATGACTCAGCACCCAAGTCTAAATTAACTTAACAGATAAGATCAAATTTATTTTGACAAACTAATCATAAAGCTAAAACAAATTACGAAGAGATTGGAGTGACAACCAGTAGTGTCACATTCTTCAACACT
The DNA here is from genome assembly GCA_023212625.1 of Styphnolobium japonicum. Classification (NCBI taxonomy): domain Eukaryota; kingdom Viridiplantae; phylum Streptophyta; class Magnoliopsida; order Fabales; family Fabaceae; genus Styphnolobium; species Styphnolobium japonicum. The sequence continues at coordinate 22,426,044 of JALBWW010000014.1, forward strand.
CCTCCTTGACGCTTTTGCTGGAAACTCCAAGACTTTTCCTCAGTTGCTCAAACCTTACTTTGGACAAAGCCTTGGTCAAGATATCTGCTACTTGATCTTCAGAACTACAATGAAACAGCTTCACTTCTTTTTCTTTTTTCTGCTTCTCTAATAAAATGATACTTGATCTTTATGTGCTTAGTTCTTCCATGAAACACAGGATTTTTAGCCATAGCAACTGCAGATTGGTTATCACAGAAAATTGTTGTGGCTTTTTCTTGCATTTGATGCAAGTCTTCAAGAACTTTTCTAAGCCAAATGGCTTGATTAACAGCAGCTGTAGCAGAAATGTATTCTGCTTCAGCTGTAGATTGAGCCACTACATCGTGTTTCTTTGAATTCCAGCTTATCATCCCTGACCCTATAGTGAAAGCATATCCTGAGGTACTCTTCATGTCATCAGGTGAGCCACCTCAGTCACTATCCGCATAACCAATCAACTGAATATTGTTTGTTTGTTTGAACCAGACTCCAAAATCTGTTGTTCCTTTTACGTACCTTAGCACCCTTTTAGCAACCCCAAAGTGCATTTCACTTGGTGCTTGCATAAGTCTAGATAATAGGCTTGCAGCAAACATGATGTCAGGCCTTGTTGCTGTCAGATATAGCAGACAACCAATCAAGCTCCTGTAAATTCCAGCATCAACTTTATCATACCCATCGTCTTTGCTTAACTTTTCATTCACAACTAAAGGAGTTCCAACATCTTTGCAATTTTCCATCCCGAATTTTTTCAATACTTCTTTGGCATATTTTTCTTGACTTATAAAAGTCCCATGCTCAGTTTGGAGAACCTCCATGCCAAGAAAATAGGACATCTCTCCCAAATAAGTCATCTCAAACACTTCTTCCATCTCCTTTTTAAAATATTCTACTGAGTTTTTGTTGCTCCCTGTAACAAGGAGATCATCCACATACAAGGATATGATTAATAAGTCTTCACCTATTTTTTGTATATAAAGAGTAGCTTCATTAGGACTTCTCTTGAAACCCAGCTGCAACAAATGATCATCTATTCTTTTATACCAAGCTCTGGGAGCTTGTTTTAAGCCATACAAGGCCTTCTTGAGCAGGAAAACTTGGTCTTCATTTTCTTCAGGACCAGGAGGCTGCTCCACAAATATCTCCTCCTGCAAGTAGCCATTCAGGAAGGCTGACTTGACATCAAACTGAAAAACTTTCCAATTCTTATGAGCTGCCAAGGCGATTATCAGTCGTATTGTGTCATACCTTGCTACTGGAGCAAAGGTATCTGCAAAATCCACTCCATACTGCTGAGAATAACCCTTAACAACCAGCCTTGCGTTAAATTTATTGACAGAACCATCTGGATTCAGTTTAGTCCTATATACCCATTTTACACCAATCACCTTCTTGTTGGTAGGCCTGTCAACCAGCTGCCAGGTTTCATTCTTTTTAATCATTTTTATCTCCTCCTCCATTGCTGCTCTCCAATTTGATGACTTTGCTGCTTCTTCATAACTCACGGTTCCATTAATGCAACATTGCACCTGCTGTAAATTTCATTCAATGATCTAGTGCCTCTGACTGCAGTTTCTTGATCATTATCAGATTCAACTTCTTCTATGGCAGCATCATGTTCTTGATGTATGTCTCTTCTGATTTGGTTATTATTATTGCTTTTTCTCCCAATTCCAATATGCTCCTTCATCAATCTTCACATTTCTGCAAACAATTAATTTTTCAGTTTTCTGATTAAAGACTCTGAAGCCTTTTGCATTGCTGCTGTACCCGATAAGAATGCCAACTTCTGCTTTTTGATCTCACTTATCTCTTTTGATTTCTGGAACATAGGCATAACAGATGCTTCCAAAAACTCGGAGATGATCGACAGAAGGCTTAGCTTTACTCCAAGCTTCAAGTGGAATTTTACTTTTTAAAGCCTATGTGGGAAATCTATTCAGTAGGTAGACTGAAGTATTCACAGCTTCAGCCCAAAACTTCTTTGGAAGTTTCTTCTCAAACAAAAGACATCTGGCCATCTCCATAACTGTTCTGTTCTTCCTCTCACTCACACCATTCTGTTGTGGTGTGTAAGTCACGGTCAATTGGTGATGAATACCTGCCTCTTCTCAAAAATTGTTGAACTTATCACATGTATACTCAGTTCAATTATCAGATCTGAGTATTTTGATTTTGCATCCACTTTGGTTTTCAACCAAAGCTTTAAAACTTTGAAATACAGCTGCCACTTCAGGTTTCTGTTTGAGAAAATACACCCAACACATTCTGGTGAAGTCATCAATAAACAAAATAAAATATTTACAGCCATTTAAAGATTCTGTTTTCATGGGTCCACAGACATCTGTATGTACTAGTTCCAGCTTTCTTGAAGCTCTCCAAGACTGATTTGCTGGAAAAGGCAACTTTGATTGCTTCCCCAATTGACAAACTTCACATACATTATCACAGCCATGCATGACAGGCATACTTAAAGCTAAGCCATTGATGTGCATATATTTCAATGAAGAATAATTAAAGTGCCCAAATCTCTTATGCCAAAGAGATGAATCATCCACAGAACTAGGATATGCTTCAATTTTTTTAGAATTCCAAACCAAAGGAAAGCGTCTACCTCTCATCTTGACAGTCATTAGTTCATGGTCAGGTGGGTCAAGTATTTTGCAGGTCATATCTTTGAACAATAATGTGTAATTCCTTTCAAGCAATTGCCCTACACTAAACAGATTTTGATCTATTTGTGGCACAAACAGAACATCTGTAATGAATTTCATACCTGTAGGGGTTTCCACAGCAACTCCTTTACCTTTGACTTCAACAAAGTCGCCATTCCCAACTCTTACTCTTGAAATGTAGGATTTGTCAAGACTTGTGAACATGCTGAGCTCTGAAGTCATGTGATGAGTGCAACCTCTATCAACTAGCCAAGCTTCAGAGTTATAAGTTGTTGTATAGCCTGTGGCAGCAAAAACTTTTTCTTCATGCTGCTGATTTTCAGCAACTTGGGCCTGCTGACCTTGTTCCTTCTTCACTTTGCAAACTTTTTCTACATGTCCAAACTGTTTGCAGTTTCTGCATTGTATGCCTGGTCTGAACCAGCAAAATTTCTCTAAATGATTTGTCTTTTTGCAGTTCGGACAAGGTGGAGATTTTCCTCCTTTCTTCCCCCAATCTTTGCCACCAAAAGCTTCACATTTCCCTTTATCCTTTCGTTCACTTGCTGACTTTCTCTCTCCATAACTTGTTTGAGCCTTCCCTTTGTTTTTGGCAAAAAAGGCTCCTTCAGTATTTTCCTCCATCCTCAAGGATCTTCTGTGTTCAGTAGCTTGTAAAGCATTCACAAGCTCCGAAATTGAAATCTGCGAAAAATCTTTAGAATCTTCAAGAGAGGAAATTTTTGACTCAAACCTCTCAGGAAGACTTATCAAAACCTTCTCCACAATTCTTTTATCATTCAGTTCCTCACCCATCAATCTAATCTGATTCACCACTTTCATCAGTCTATCAGTAAACTCCTTGACTGTTTCAGCATCTTTCATCTTCAAGGCTTCAAACTGTCTCCTCAAATTCAAGACTTGTAGTTGTCTTGTTCTTTCACTGCCCCGAAACTCCTCCTTGACTGTGTCCCAAGCCTCCTTTGCAGTCTCACAAGCCATGATTCTGATGAATACATTATCATTTACTGCTAGGTGCAGTATGGTGAGAGCTTTTCCTTCTTTGGAGCTTCTTCACTGTGTTGTCTTATTTGAGCTATCGTTGGGTTATTTGGCAATGGAGGTGGGTTACTTCCAGTCTCCACTACCTCCCAAAGACCATAAGCTCTCAGATAAGCTTTTATCTTAACAGCCCACATCGCATAATTTTCCCCAGCAAATACTGGAGGTGAAGGTAAAGGGGTACTGCTAGATGCCATTATGGTACAAGTGTTTAAGGATTTTTTTTTTTTTTTTGGTGTGTGAAGAAGCTTGCTGGTTTTCTCTCTTTCTCACTCACAATCACTCTAAGAACAATGAGGCTCTTGATACCATTTGTTGGAATATCTAAGCTAAGAATTGAGAGAGTTATGAATAACATGGAGAAAACATTTCATTATTCATCAGTACTTATCTGTACTTATAGATTGATACAAACTTTGGAATTGTCAAAACTGATAAGATGACTCAGCACCCAAGTCTAAATTAACTTAACGGATATGATCAAATTTATTTTGACAAACTAATCATAAAGCGAAAACAAATTACGAAGAGATTGGAGTGACAGCTAGTAGTGTCACATTCTTCAACAATTACTCTATGTTAATTAAGTGGTATCTCTGATCTTGCTGTGCACATACAAGTTTCTATATGATGAATCTTATCTATAATTGTACCCTTATGTTCCAAAAATATTTATAGCAGGTAAAATTTGTCAATTGCAAGTTGTTATTTTTGTTGTTGGTGTGGTTCAGTCAAATTCATCTCCATTGTTTTGGTGAATTGAACTGTTATTTTATGGATTAATTGCTTCTTGTTATTATTCTATAATTAATTCTCCTTTCATTTGACTTGTAAACATTGTTTCCAGAACTGAAATTGAGTTGATTGACCATATTCTTGAAACTATCACCAAGAAAGTAGACGACAGCACTTGCTTATTCATTGCTAACCATCCTGTGGGAGTGAGATCTCGTGTTCAAGATGTAGGAGACATGATTACGTTGTTAAAGAGTAAATCAGATGGTGCTCTCATAGTAGGAATCTGGGGAATGAGTGGAATTGGTAAAACAACCATAGCCAAAGCCATTTACAATAAAATTGGTGGTCAGTTTGAGTGTAAAAGTTTTCTGGAAAACATCAAGGAGGTTTGGGAGCAAGATTATGGCCAGGTTTATTTGCAAGAACAGCTTCTTTCAGATATTTTGAAAACAAGAAGGCTTAAAATGCGTAATATTGAACTGGGGAAAAAAATAATAAAGGAAAGCTTTCACCGGAAAATGGCACTTGTTATACTTGATGATGTGAATAAGTTGGAACAGCTATCTGCTTTGTGTGGAAATCGTGAATGGTTTGGTCCGGGGAGTACAATAATCATTACAACTCAAGATGAACATCTACTTAGTGTCCTTCAAGTGGATGCTGTATATAGAATGAGAAAAATGGGCAAAAGTGAAACTGTTGAGCTATTCAGTTGGCATGCGTTTAAGCAGGCAGGTCCTCCAGAAAAATATATTGAACTCTCAGACAAGTTAGTTAATTATTCTGGGGGACTCCCATTAGCTCTTGAAGTCCTTGGCTCTTATTTGTTTGATAGGCCAATATCTGAATGGGAAAGTGTATTACAAAAACTCAAAAAAATCCCCAATGATCAAATACACAAGAAGCTTAAATTAAGCTTTGATGGTTTAAATGATGATATGGAAAAAGATATATTCCTGGACATATGTTGTTTCTTTATTGGTAAGGACAGACACTATGTTACAGAAATATTAGATGGATGTGGACTTCATGCAGAAATTGGAATAAGCGTCCTCATAGAGCGGAGCCTCATTACTGTTGACAACAAAAATAAGCTAGGAATGCATAATTTGATACGAGACATGGGAAGAGAAATTATTCGTGAAGAATCACCAAAATATCCTGAGAAGTGTAGTAGATTATGGTTTCATGAGAATGTGGTGGATGTTCTAATGAAGCATACTGTAAGAACTTTCTCCATACATGATTTTGTTTTAAAAAGTTTCAATGGTAGGAGAATTGACAATCATTAGTTTATTGCACCATTCCTTTGATATCTTAATTCAAAAAGCTGAAAAATCAGTTTCGTTTCAAATCACTTTGTGCTTTTTACCATTATGTATTAAGAAAAAAAATACTATAAAAAGTTTCTCTGTATATAGTTTTGCATCAAATGAATTTGCAATGTTGAGGGAAGCAAAATGAACATCAATGAGTTGATAGTATCATCCATTATGATTTCTTATAATAATCAAAAGTTGGTTTGATCTGAATATTACGTGCTACAATCCTTTTGACTACAATTATATGTATGGGTTGCGTTATCAATGGGCAAAAGATTGGTATTGTTTTCAAGCAAACAGTGGCAAAGGTAGCACTTTAAGCAATTTTTGTTGCTCTCCATTTCACAGGGAACAAAAGCTGTTGAGGGACTCGCTTTGATGTTGCCAAATATTAATAATGTTCCTTTTAGCACCAAAGCATTTGAGAAGATGAAGAGACTCAAATTGCTTCAACTTGATCATGTGCAGCTCACTGGAGATTATAAATATCTTTCAAAAGACCTGAAGTGGCTTTGTTGGCATGGATTTCCTTTAAGATACATACCTGACAACTTCTATCTGGGAAGCTTAGTTGCTATTGACTTAAAATACAGCAAACTCAAACTAGTTTGGAAGAAGCCCCAGGTTTGCTTATGACTTTTCTCAGTTCTTAGTTGTAGGTTGTGATTTTAATTAAATTTCATTCAAATTTGTTATTACCTTTTAGAGGATCAATGTTTTTAGCAGTCCTCAATAAGTTTCTAGGAGCATCACTAGGAGTACTAGTGTTCTTTAGAAAATCGTTTCTGAGGAATTTACCACACACTTTAATGCTTTCACTTTATGATAACTAGAAGTCACATGCAAAAAAGAAGATTTAAATTTAAAACATTCCTGAGCATGAGAAGTAGTGAATCTTTTGTGTTTTTTTTTTTTAGAATACAAAAAATCTCTAAATGTTTTCACAAGATTACATACTGAAAAACTACGGCACTTAATATTACGTGCTACCATATGGATATCTGCGTTACTTCATTATTGAAAGTGATTTCAGCCAATATATAGTATCCCTCAAACTCCCTTTCAAAGTTGCATTTTGAAGTATTGTTATACCTAATACTACTTTTACATCAGCTTCTAATTAGGTTCCAGAATAACAGAAATACCTCACTCATATGATTCATTGGACTCTCAAGTTGATACACATTAATTGGTTTTTTGCAGCTGCTGGCAAAGTTGAAAATCCTCAATCTTAGTCATTCTCAATGCTTGACACAAACTCCTGACTTTTCAGAACTTCCAAATCTTGAATGGCTAATACTCAAAGATTGTCCAAGTTTGTCTACGGTTCACCAAACCGTTGGAAGTCTTAGCAAACTTCTTCTGGTAAATTTGAAGGATTGTAAAAGCCTTAGCAATCTCCCAAGAAGTATCTATAAATTAAAATCTTTGAAAACTCTCATTCTTTCTGGTTGTTCAATGATTGACAAGTTAGATGAGGACATAGAGCAGATGGAATCATTGACAACTCTAATGGCGGTTGACACTGCCATATCACAAGTTCCCTTCTCATTGGTGAGATTAAAAAGCATCAGCTACATTTCTCTATGTGGCCGTGAAGGATTACCATGTGATGTGTTTCCTTATCTCATTTGGTCTTGGACATCGCCAGTGAATAATCTCCAGTCCCTTACTCAAGCATCTGGAAGCATGCCGTCTCTAATTTCCTCAGACATAATGGATAATACTTTTCATGGTCTGTCATCTATTCTCAGCAGCCATTCACAGCTTCGAAGTCTTAAGTTGCAATGCAAGTCAAAAATTCATATAAAACAAGATATGAGAAGAATTTTGGATGCCTTGTATGTTACAGATTGTATGGAATTTGAAACAACACCAAGTGCATCACAAATGTTAGAAATGGGAGCTTCTATATTAAGAAGCAGTCTCAATCAAGTTCACATTTCAGGGTCAAAGAGTTCGTCAGGTTGTCTTTGGATTTATATGGGAGAGCACAGCAAAGTTGCAGATAGTCTTAGAGAGATCATTTTGCAGGTTCTCTCTCTGCCATTTTCTTGTTTTGTCGTTTTTATTATTCCCACTATACCACATTATTTTCTCTTCACACCACTCCCGGACCAATATTATTTTATAATATGCAGTGGTTTTATCGAACAGAGTTCAAACAATTAGCTAATATTTATAATTGATTTGTTTAAATTTAATCCAGTTTGAGCATTTATTGAGTTTAAACCAAACTTAAATTATGTTGTTTGAACTTGGTTTGTGTAAGTTTATCCTCATTTTAGCTTATTCGATTATATATATATATATATATATATATATATAAAAGCTTTTATCATTTTTAAACACCTATAGAATAGCTAATTCTTTGAAAAACAAAATATTTGATTATAACCACTAGCCATCATCGAATTTTACAAGCCTTAAAGTATCATTCGTGGTATATAAATTTCTAATCTTTTATTTTAAGAATCCCACTATTTAGAAATTTGACAAAACACTAGCAATATACTACCTCAACAGTTACTCCTTTAGTCTTAAATTGTAAACTATTCCTCCAATGTACCAAAAGTAAATAAATAAATTATTCCTACATTTATAGTGATGCAGAAGCAACCTATAAGGCTTCTCAACCTAAGTGGGGCCAATAATAGCATAGGCTAGCCCATCAACAGCTAAGAATGAGCTCATTACTTTGTGTCATTTTACATAATTAATGTATGTTTTATGTTTTGTTTGAAGTGGCAGCCCCTGTTTTGGATATTGCATGTGACCTTTCAATGAATTTGAATGCCCATGATTTAACTAGGTCTTATATAATAAATGATTCTAAGGTTACCAGAAGCCTTCTATAAAAGGGCCCTTCGGAACTAATATAAGCAGTTTTAGCAACCACGTTAACAAGATTTCAGAACTTAAGCTCTCTCTAGGTCTTTGGCCTAGACTTCCATACTTCCATTGTTTCACTTTAAAGATAACTATTGGGGTTCCACTTCAACATGACCCAACAATTACACCTCTATGGAATTTCCCAAGCTCTCTATGCTTTATTTGTTTATAGTAGAGATAAGTGTTATTTTTTTAAAATTTAGATTTACCAATGTAAAAATGAATTAAACCTTGTTTTTGATAAATAAATAGATAAATTAATTATTGTTTCCTTACTTGCAATTAAGAAATGCATATCAATATATTAGATTAAAGGTGTGAATTATAAAAATGAAAATTTTTACATTAAAAATTTGTACTAAAATTTTTAGTGATAAAAAGTTTAGCACCAATATCTAATGTTTGAAAATATTTCTATTTTTTCGTGTTCAATATGTATTAAAAAAATATGGACACTTACCACTAAAATAAAAGGACAAAATTATTTAATAATTTAAATAAGGAAAGAGCTACTACTAAATGCATTTAGTGACCTCCCATATTTAGAATAATTTTTTACTTAAAATGATTTTTTAAGTAGGTAGTAAATAAATATCACTGAATTTGAGTACTAAAATTTTCAACATTGTCAAACATGCCTTCAATTATTTTTTCATTACCTTATTAATATTTAGTTATGTCCTGATTCTTGTACACTGTAGTTATATTGAATGTACAAATTTTAGTCAGTCCACCATGGTAATTTCAAATTTTGATTGTTATAATAAAATTGGGAATGACATATTTGTATGCATAAATAGCTACTGGGTGCCTAGTTCTTATGTTCATTGTGCAGGGACGAACTACCAGGGATTTTGACGACTGTTCGCTCAGTGGTGACCAATATCCCAATTGGCAAACCTACAAGGGTGAAGGATCCTCAGTATTGTTCAAAATGCCTGAAGTTATTGATTGTAAATTGAAAGGGGTTGCTGTCTGCATTGTTTACTCATCGTCCCTGGTGAACATGGCATTTAAATATCTTAGGAATGTCTTGATCATTAATCACACAAAGGCTACGATTCAGCTTCACAAACGAGAGGTAGTAACCTCCCCTAAAGTTAAAGAATGGCAGTACATAATATCTGATCTAGAACCAGGAGATGAAGTGGAGATTGTTGTAGTTTTTGGACATGAATTTACTGTGGACACAACAACAGTCTATCTGGTATATGGTGAGTCAATTGACCAAAATTCCATAGTGTTCCTTAGCGCCTGATAAAATGTAAAAAATGTGGTAACTTGATTGAGAATGTTTTGATGTATGGTTATCTCGTTCTTTAGTCTGTTGCAATATATTTACATCAGAAATAGGTGACAACTTTTGTCTTTACTGTTAGCTTTATCATTATTTTTTGTTATAAAGGAAGTCTATGATGTGGGGAGGGAATAGTAGGTGAAAGTGCAGGCAAAGAAGCATGGCTGGAATTCGATATCGGGATCAAGTGGTTCCTAAAGAAACTGTGTCATTTGAGCTAAGGCTCTTGGACACTATTAGCTTTCTTTTATGTATAGTTGACATATTGTGGTAATTTCTTATATAGGAATATATGTTTTAATTTTATATATTAATTTTTATTTTTCATTTAAATTTCTCTCAATCTAGAGTTTTAGATAAATAGATCTCAATGCTAACATTAGCTTCCAAATTGTGTGTTAGTATGACAGCTTACACCTTATTTGGGCACATATGGCCAAAACTTCATAGCTTTCATAATAAAAACATCATGTCTGTGTTCTAGTTTAGGATTTAACTTTGATTCACTGATAGTGCAAGTCTTTTTCCACTGTATTATTATATCATTAAAAGAATTTGACTATAACAAGTACTTAAAAAGTCAAAACACTTCTAATGATTTGTCAACACATGATTGAGTGATAATACAAAAAAATTTACACTCACAATAGATCAAAATTAACTATAAATGTCACTAAGGAGGTATTATTCCATGATAAATACTTATATACATATTACATATGCATATTTATATAGATATACCTATACAGCATACACACATAATGTGAATATTAGCTTTATCAAATATACTGTGTACTGTTTATTTGTGTAGATAGCGGACCTACTCAAATGCTCCTTACTCTCAAAGACACCTTTAACGGACCTATTCTTGCGGAAGAAACAGTTGCCTGAGAATGCTCAACCGAGGAGTGTATCCAATTCTGATGTTGGTGAGCTTGAAGCTAATGTAGGAAGTCAGACGGTGAATGTAAAGGTGATGCTAATAAAGTCTAACAGAAAAATATTGTTTGCTTTAGCTGAAGATAATTTTGTTGACCTTCTTAGTTTTTTGACCTTCCCCTTGGGAGGGTGGAGCACATGTTGAATGGGAACTCTTGCTTGGGAAGCATAGTTAATCTGAACAACAGCATGGTTGATTTGGATGGTTGCAAATATTTGAGGTCCCACGATCTAAAGGGCAAGCTTGTTAAATCTTGGCTTGGCCACCAATTCAAACTCAACAACCAGATATTAGCGATTCATGAAGTGCCCACTTCCAATTACTCTTGCTACAGTGAATTTGACAGTAAAGGAAGGGAAATCTGCTATCTAACTATTGCACCAGATTATGTTAGAAATTATAATAGTATCAAGACAATGGCATATACTCCCTTGAGCTATTTGGAGCCACAGTCATCAACTGGTGAAACATATAGCAAATATGGTGGAGGAGGATTCGCTAAGAGTCCATCACTGTACATGGTAACAGATGACTTAGTCGTGACACCAAGTTCTTCCATCTCTGCCGTGTCATTTCTAACCAAATCGAGAATTCCTCCTTCTGATTTGGAGAAAAGGGTTATCAGCATTGGCAAGAAAGAGGTAAAGCCTATTGAGACGTGAATTTCTAATATTTCAACCAATTTCCTTAGACAATATTAATTGCTAACTAATAAAACATTTTCTTGTTTATAGTATGTTATATTAAAAAAATTTCTTGGCGGTACTGCAGTGTCTCAGCCTATTGAAAGCTTCTTTGATCTCATCGTCGGCTCTGACAAATGCTATTAGTCAATTCATAAAACCCATCAAGGAGGAGAACTTCTCAAACTAATAATGGAGATGTTTTCCCGTGTTAGAGTTATTATTAGTTGATATTATCGGGCAATACCAAAACATTGAGCTGATGCTGGTTCAAGAACTTTGTATTAAACTGCTAAATGTGATATATCTAATGCTATGTAATTTGAAATACATGGGGTGCAAGGATTAATTGGATCGCTTGCCTAATGTTATGTATGTGTAATACATGGGGTGCATAATGCCAATGATATATTTTAGTCATATATAGTTTGAAGTTAATCAATTCTACTACTCGAGTCTTTAATTAATTTTCTTAACCTGGAATTTCCATTTAGTTGACTGTTCACTTCAAGTATACTTACACCTCATGGATTTTAAAACCTTTATAAAGTGTAACAATAAATCCATCGTTCCATCTCAATACAAAATTTTGTTAATTATTATATCTAGCAGCGCTTAAAATGTTGACCCAGATGTAAGCCAAAAACAAAGTTGCCCAAGATCTTTTTATTGTAGTCTCATCAACAACAGAACATAAATGTCGTTAATCATAATGTTTAACAACTTAAAAAAGAATCCTAAAGATTGACATGTTAAATGGGGACTATTTTGTTAAGTCAGGATACAATGTGGCGGCTTGGTACAATAGTTTCTCACAGGAAAATTTTTCCACAGTCAGGCAAAACTCTATTCCTTTATTTAGAGCACAATTGGGGTTGTGTTTCTTTCCTATCCCTCTAAGCTCTACTCCTCTTACGAACCCCTTATAACTAGGATTAAGATTAATAGCAGATTAACCCCAATATGTACCAAAGGGCTAAATTGTAGTGAAAATCTAGAAAAGGGGTGGGGGGAAAAACCAATAGAGTTACGATCTTTGAGACCGTAATTAATTAACTGTCTCTCCCTCTGTGTGTGTGACCGGGTGCTTCTCTGTTTAACTGGGTTTCCCAACCTTGTACCATCATTTATAGATATTTGGTGGTTTCTCATTCTTTCACTGGACCTAGTGGACCCAAAACTTTAGCACAAGGTAAACAATTTTTTGGATGTAGCTTTTATTATAGCTTTTGGTTTTGAGTTGCCAATCTCACGTTGAATGATTCTTTTGCTTGAGTTGACACTGGCGTGTCGTGTCATATCCAGTAAGTTCTGTAATTATAGAGTGAATGTTAGTCTTTGGATTTCCTTTATTGTCATTTCTTCTTTTAGAATCTACATCTTCAAAAGCAACTTGAATTAGATTACAAACAATCATTAAAAATAAGAAATAAGAAATACATTTTATCCTATAATATACAATTTGTATTCAAATATTGTATATAATATACGTCATGAATAGATTTGCTGTGAGACAGGATTCGAACCTCCTAATAGCAGGACCAAAACCCATTGCGATCTAGAATTTACTGAGACAAAGACGTGAGAGATTGATTGTTGTCTCAAAAGTGAAAGAAGAAAGGTTATGCTTTTTGGGTAATAAATATTCATATTATTTTTTAAGTTTTTGAAAATTAGATTAGATTAAACCTTTTTAATAATCAAAGCATTATAGAAGGGAGAAGAGTTACTTAAGGGGAATAGTATAACTGGACATTATTAGGTACTTAAGTGGGTTTCCTGTACAAATCTAAGTACTCTTGCTATAGTTCAAACTAGGTGCATGAAGCAAAGGAGACCATTGCCGGAGCTGACCGAATTTTTTATTACCAAAGCCTAGACTTATCAAACACTGAACCTTGGTCTTATCTCAATAAAATTTATCTCTCTCTATCTCTCCAGCTTGTCTCTCTAGCATCTCAACTTGGCCATTTCACGATGCTTCCCCACAAATTTGGGTGCTCTGGGCGTAGTGAAAATCATGAACTGAAGACCATTTTTGGAGGTGACCGAATTTTTATTTAGCGAAGTTGCAGAACCTTGGCCATTTCATGACTTTTCCCATACACATTTGAACCTTGTGCTCCAATGAGAACCATAAACTTATCAGGAGAAAACTTCTTTTTCAGTCTCTTTAGCATATGAAGTTGGCCTGTTCACAATGCTTCCCTTACAACTCCTGTCGTGGTTCAAACTAAGTGTATGAATCAAAGACCATTGCTGGAGCTGATCGAATTTTTGGTTAGTGAAGAAGCACTTGTCAAACACGTTGAACCTTGGCCATTTCATGGTACTTCCTAAACCTTGTGCATGAATCTAATTTATCTCAAGAAAACTTATCTTTCTCAGTCTCTCATTTGAACTTGTTTCACGTCGCTTCCTATACAAATTTGGGTACTTCAGTCGCGAATGTCAAAGATGATTGAATTTTTGGTGATCAAAGCAACCAGACTTGTCGAACAATCATGGAGCTTCCCAAACAAATATAAACTCTTTATCTCAATAAAATTTCTATCTCTCAATCTCTATAGCATCTAAACCTTGACCATTTCACAATGCTTCACTACAAGGTGCTTTGGTCGTGGTGAAAATCAGGTGCATGAATTGAAGACCATTGTCGAAATTGTTGTGAATATTGAGTATTTCAAAAAAATAAAGTCCCACATTACTTGAAATAAACATTTTGAAAGTCTTTATATATTAGTTTGTGACAAACAACCAAATTGAAAATGGGCCTCACTCACTCAAGAGTGAGCCCAAGAGCATTGGGCTAGTTCAAATCTTTAATTTTCCCCCTGCGCGTGATACACCTGGCCCAATTTTTTGGAAATAATTTTAATTAATATTTGAATTTTGAACCTTACCAGAAAATCGGGATTTTGGAGAAGATTTTTTTAATTACATAAATGTAGCAGTTTTTGGTAATCATTAGGTTTAATTACTCCCTAATTTCAGCCCACGGTTTTGGTAAGTTTTAATTTGATTTTATGTATTAGATTTATGACATTTATGTATTAGGTTAATTGCATTTATGTATTAGGTTTTTTTACATGCTGATATATTATTCTCTTCTGCTGCCGCCTCCGGTGTGTGTGTCAATTCCGTCTTCTCTTCTTCTTCTCCTCTTCTTTCTACAGGTTACAGAGTTTGGACTTGCTGTTGTTTGATATCTCGGTTCAGCCGGGAAGAGTTTGTTGTATCCTGGGGGAATTTCGCACTTGTTGCCGAAATATTCCTTAAGGGCAATGCTTTGCACGCCTCAGACTATCACCTCTTTTCCGTTTGTTTATTGTTTCAGGTATCATTTTTACAACAATCTTAAGGAATATGGCTGAACCTGATACAATTCCCGTTGGATCCAACAATGGTGCTGCCGACGTTCCCAAACCGACTTCAGCCGCCTCGGCCTTCTATGCTAGACCCTTTCTGGATGTTTCCAAAATCGAGATCTTTGGTGGCCAGAACTTCAAACGATGGCAAGAGCGTGTCTTCTCAATCCTTGACATGCATGGAGTGGCGAATGCTCTCACTGATCCAAAACCAGATTCCTCTACCACCACCAAAAAATTAGACGAATGGACTTACACCAATAAGGTTTGTAGGCATACCATTCTTACTACGTTATCTAACGAACTGTTCGATGTCTACTGTTCATACAAGGAAAGCAATCAATCTGGGAGTCTATGGTACTTAAATACACTGCTAAGGATGCCGGGAGGCAGAAGTTCGTGATCTCAAATTTCTACAAATAGGAGATGAATGATGAAAAAGACATAAAGACACAAATCAATAAATATCACAAACTGCTTGAGAACCTCAAAGCCGAGAACATAACACTCCAGGACGAGTTTGTTGCAGGTCTGCTAATTGAGAAATTGCCAGATTCGTGGAAGGACTACAAGCAACTATTAAAACACAAGACCAAACAACTCTCACTCTCAGATCTGATCACCCATATAATAATTGAAGACACAAATAGGAAGGAAATCAAGGCCGCAAAAGCAAAAGCATTAGCTTCATGAGCAAATATGGTACAAACCAACAAAAAAAGGTACGACCATAAATCAAATAACAAATATGATTACAATAGACCTAATCATGTGCCTAAAGTTACTAATCTCACTGTGAACACCTAAATTTGTCCGGATTTTTAGCCAGAGTTCAAAGAAATAAAAAAAATTTAATTATAAAAAAGGAAAACAAAAAAAAAGAAATGAAAAGAAAATAAAAAAAAATGAAAAATACACAATCATCTTCCTCTGCACACTACAATGATATCCCGCACCCTACACCCATACTATACCCCATCTCACCAGCACATAGACAATGATCACACACACACTACACCCATACTACACCAGGCTGGCACAGGGGGGAGCCCGAACTTTAACATTGGTTCTGAACTTTAAAGAGGGGAAGGACAAGAGAGACGGGGCAGGGGAATCGTTGGAAAGAAAACCAGCTTCGAAGGTAAAATCCTTATACTGTTTTGATCTTGATTCATTGAAATGAAGTAAGATATTTCTTAGGACACAATCCCTGCAACCTTTCAACAAAAAAAATTGCAAACTGAAAACATTGCCCATGCCATAAACAGAGCCAGCTCCCGCCATGCCAACCTCCATTTTCAGGTGTGAGAAGAAAAAAATTCACCTCCACAAACACACAGAAGCCAAAACAGACCCAATATTCAGCCACCCATCAACCTCCCAACAACCACCCATCAACACCAAAGGACCAATCACCCAAAACAGACCTAGCCACCATAGCCACCCATGCCCAAACACCACCACTTCGAATCACCAAACCACTTCACCAGCAGACCCAATCTCCACCCAAACAGCACCCAAATCACCGCCTCATCTCCACCCAAAACAAACCAAAACCACCACCCAAACCAGAACCCATTCCCTTACCCAACGCCACCATTACCAAGACCCCCACATTAGCTTCCCTTGCAATATCCGCTCCTGCTTCGTTTTGTTTTCTCTTTTATTTGTTCCTTTGTATTTATTTTATTATTATTTTGTTTTACTTTTGTTTAGTTTTCAGATTACTGATTCATGTTAGTTTTCGTTGGGCTACTCGTATTCTTATCTTTTAATTGGGCTTTAATTTTTGTAGAGTTTGTTTCTATCTTGGTTACTAGGGAGCTTTTAACTTAGGCTTAATGTTTGTCGCAATCGTCCCGAAGGGCGCCGCGAAGGGAGAAGGCAACTAATAATTTAGTTTCATGAAAATCACACACCATACCCTGGTGTCAAGAAGGGAGAAGGCAACTAATAATTTAGTTGTTGAGAAGGGGTTTTCGGAGTTGTCACCAATCGATTTTTTCATTAAAAGATGGAATGGTGCGATTGGACACCTATAAAGAGAATCCGCATACCAGAGTTTGAGTTCGGGGGTTTGGTTACGGGTAGGGAAGGTATTAGCACCCTACACCGTCCGTTCTGAGAACGGTTACCTATTTAATCTAACATTATCTGCTAAGTTATTTGTGTTGGTCATTTATTAATCAAAGAAAATATATTTTTTATTTTTATTTTTTTATATCCCATTTTGTCAGGCATATTATCAAGGGTGATAAATGGCTGAGACAGGGAATGAGTGGCTTAAGAGCCATTATTGAGGAACAAATTGTGAACCTGTAATTTAATAGAGATGACAATGGTGAATTAGAACTTGGATTTCCAAAAATATTTTTGATAAATAAAATAATTTTTGAAAATGAGTTTCACAATTGAGAAAAATTATTTAATAAGGTAAATGATTTGAAAACGCATTGTTTAAAAGGAATTTCAAATTTTAATTCACTATTTTCATTAAATACAGGCTGTATGAATTTGTTCGCAATTATTTTGAGTTATTTTTATTAATTTTTGAAAAATATTTTATTATTTTTTTATTGTTTTGAAAAGTATTTTGTTTTTATTTTATTTTATTTTGAGAATCAGACCCCGCCAGCGCTTCTGGCAATATCTGATATAAATGCCTCAAGAATATTGAGAAGAGTTTAGTTGATCAGACTCCCGATCCTTTCCTAATTTCCGTCATTGGCCAGTTTTGTTGTGGCGTGAAGAATTAATATTTCAAATTACAAATGACGTAGAAAAGGTAAGGAAAAATATTAACGTAGTTTTTGTTGAAATCAAATGCAATAAAGATGGGAAATTAATCGCAACAAAATTAATAATGGAATAGAGCTTTTATTGAAGATTATTTATAGCCCCACCAGCGCTCCTAGCAAAACCATAAAAATTCTCCCCCACCTCAAGGAGATTAAAATGTCACCGCCATCGCAGTTAATTTTAAATATCCCATCATTGGGACCTTATTCCACGAATTAATTTTGGCATGAGTCGGATGATAATGCAAATTGATAAAATTAACTATGAAATAAGTTTTTTGCGAGAAATAGTTTATAACCCCGCCGGCGCTTCCGACAAAACTATAAAAAATTTCCTTACCTCAAGAAAATTAAAAAATGTCACCGTTGCAACATATTTTTAATTGTCCTATCATTGAAATCTTATAACATAATTAATGTGACATAATAAAAAGACAAATGACCAATAATTGTAAAAGGTTTTCTTTTCCTTTTTTTTTTCAAGCATTAATGTCATAAACGTTTAGCATGACTAACAATGACAATGTGAACTAAAACGAAATAACTTGGAAATATTAACGTGCAAAAATAAAATAAAATAAAAAATAAATAAAATGAAAGGGGATAAGCACTCGTACATGTTAGACATCCCTATAGCATTACATCCTCTTATTTCTTTTATATGAAACCCCATCTTTTCACGTAATGCAATGAATAAAATATAAATCAATTTGTTTCTTTTTCTTTTCACTTTCTTTTACGTGTCACTTTTTTATTCATTCTTTTGATTTGCTTTCTCCAATTTGTGTTGCATCCTCCCTTTATCCGACTTCCCTTTATTTACTAAAGTGACATTTAGCTCAGTGTAGGCAAATTCATTAGAAGACAAAATATTGATAAAGGTAGGAATTCATCATACAATGACACACCGGAAATAACGAGGTATACACCACAAATGGGAAAAAGGAGAGGGAGTCTACACGATGTGAACGGCAAACATCTAAGGGAGCAAATCATACATGCCTCCACTCCCCAAATCAACGCACGGCCAAAGACCAATATTAACTAATGAAATTTGGTGTTAACAGAGAACAACAGTCAGCCCAATGTGGTCATAACTTGCTTAAACACACAAAAATGAACATCTTGATCCAGGCATTTTATCAAACACGTTTAGGTGCATATTGGAGAGTCAAAAGGATAAACCAATGTCAGAACCAGTACACGTCCAAACAACAAGGAGACAGACACATTAGGGTCCAATGTAAGAGATCCAATGATACATCAAGACATACCCACTGACAAATAAAAAACACAAGAAGGACAAGTCAACCTTCATCATTGCTTAAGCCTTGTGTCCTTTTTACAAAACATTCTTTAACTAACCTCCCAATATAATTGGAAAACTTTTTGACACTCCATTTCAAACATTTACTGCCGACCCAAAAAGAACAGCAGACCCAAAATAAGAGTACTAAACTTCACACGGATGATCAAACCACTTAACCATGATCAATTGATTATTAATTTAGCATATCAATATACCACCAAAGGGAACTATAACTCAAACTCTTCAACCCGCAGACACAATTAAATCATTGAAATGAAACTAAACCATGAAATGAATGTAGGTTTCAATATAAAACAAATGAAACCAAATTAGCTCAATCATCAGTTTAGCCTTACATGAAAATCAAACCCCAGAATTTTCATAGCAAGGTACTAATCCAAATTAATTGGGTCCAACAAATTAGAAGAAAACATTCATCAATACACTTGGTAATCATATATGCTAGGCATTTCCAAATTCTCAACTTGTCATGTGCAACTTAAACCAATGGATAGCAGCATATATACTAAACCGTCATTCACTAAACTAAAACCAAGCATTATAACTTTAATCAGAAGGCAAAACAAACAGACCAATCAAAACCAAACTATGCTCGTCAGAGGGGTTCTCATTTGTTAACAAAAACAAGTAAATCCCCAATCAGACTTGAAGTCCTTTAGATATAAGCAAATCTAGGCACTAACAGCAGTAAAAAAGTAACAAACAAACATCCCAATATTCCACTTTCGTGTCAAACGACAAAACAACTAAATGCAGAATAATTAGCCTCCAAATCTCACAGTATGTACACTAAGTTCACAATACACAGGATCAATACCAAAAATATTTAAATAATTTAACAAATGCATTTAGTTTATTTGAACAAATTAAGATCAAATCCCCCTTATGCCTTACTACATTATTAATGGAACAAGGAAAGAAAATGGATTACCGAAATGCTCAGAAATCCTTAATGCTCAGTGACTCCTCTTTCACGATCCCAAGCTTCCTATTTCCCTTTCTCGGAATCTCTCTCCCTTTTCAAAGACCGTGGGAAAAAAAAAACCAGAGACCCCCCCTGGCCGAAACAAAATGGCCATATTTATATAAAATTTCAAAGAAAAGAAAACAAAAAATAAAAAAGAAATAAATAAAAAAAAACATTTGCTGTCTGTTGCGAATTATGGGCACAGGGGGAAGAGGGATGGGCTTGGTGCGGTGTTTTGTGGATGTGTGCTGCTGGTAGCAGCGTGCTGGTGCGCGGGTGCAGGGGCGTGCAGGTGCGCGGGTGCAGCTGGGCGTGCAGGTGCAGCTGTCGCGGTTGGGCGTGGCTGATGCGCGATGCTGTGGGTCTCGCGGCTTGTGGCTGGTGGAGGCGTGGAGGATGGGTGCTGCTGGGTGTGGTCCCGTTTGGGTGCAGCTGAAGTGCGTGGCCATGGAGTGGAGCCGCAGCAGCAGAGATGGTTGGGCATGTGTGGCTTGCTTGGAGGTGCAGCGGACACATGGGTTAGGGCACCAATTGGGGAGAAAGGGAATTGTGGGTGTCGGTTTTGGAGGTGCAGTGTGTGTGTTTGTGCGCTGGAGTGAAGGAGCATGGGTTGGGGGAAATGGGTTATGGATTTTGGGTTAATGGGTTTGGGTCTTTGGTTATTGGAGCAAATGGAAGACTGGGCCTAAACAATGGCATGAAAAATTTGACCAAACTTTGATCAATGATGGTTTCTCTTCTGTTGAAGTTGATAAATGCATGTATACAAAGTTGGTAAATGGTGAATGTGTGATTATTTGCTTGTATGTGGATGATATGCTTATATTTGGTACTAGCCTAGACGTAGTGCATGAAACAAAACGTTTTCTTGCATCTAAATTTGACATGAAAGACATGGGTGAAGCTAGTGTAATATTGGGTGTTAAAGTCATAAGGAAGTGTGATAGTATAATACTGTCACAAGAACATTATGTTGAGAAAATGTTAAAGAAATTTGGACATTTTGATGTCAAACCTGTGAGTACCCCTTATGACGCCAACACTCAATTAAAGAAAAATAAAGGTGATCCGGTTGCCCAGTCTGAGTATGAACAAATAATTGGTAGTCTGCTCCACCTAATGAATTTCACCCGACCTGACATAGCATATGATGTATGCAGATTGAGTAGATATACACATAGTCCAAATAATGATCATTGGGCAGCTTTGGCTAGACTAATGAAATATTTGAGAGGTACCATGAATTATGGTATTTGGTATAGTGGATTACCCGTTGTATTTGAAGGATACAGTGATGCTAACTGGATTTCAGATTCAGATGAGATTAAATCCACTAGCGGATATGTGTTTACTATTGGTGGTGGTGCTGTTACTTGGAAATCAAATAAACAAACAATAATTGCAAAATCCACCATGGAGTCAGAGTTCATAGCTTTGGAGCAAGCCTGTAATGAGGTTGAATGGTTGAAAAATTTCTTAGAGAATATTCCTTTGGGAATAAAACCAAATCCTTCTGTATCTGTTCATTGTGATAATAAAGCGGCAATAGCCATTGCAAGTAATAAAACATTTAATGGTAAGAACAGACACATTAGGTTGAGATATGAGGTGATAAAGCAGCTGCTGAAAGATGAAATTGTGTCCATTGATTATGTGAAGTCAGAACTAAATTTGGCCGATCCATTGACTATACCTTTGGGAAGAAATTTAATAAATGTCACATCGAGGGGAATGAGACTTAAGCCAATTTGAGATTAACAGTGATAGTAACCCAACCTTATGAGTGGAGATCCCATGAAAAGGTTCATATGGGTAATAACAAGTCATTTGTTAATTATGCTAACACTACATTTGTCCCTTCCTATGGTGTGAGAAATATGAGAAGTGTTAGACTGCATTTAATGTGAGGTTAAACTTAATTTTTTAATGTATTTCATAGCCCTTATGGGTGGTATATAAAGTGCAGTATACACTTGATGAAATCACCTATATAAGTGTGGAGTGGAGGCCGCTTCTATGAGACAATGGCATAGTCTCTAAAGCACTCATGAACACCAGGCACGTGCATGGCCGAAAAGCGCAACACGGCGTTAATAGTAAGAGTAAAATGAGAATGTGAATGTGATCAAATGAGATTCTAGCTTATGTAAAAGGTGTTTTGGTTCATAGAAGTTTAACTTCATCAATAACATTGTAAGTTAAAGTCTTATTTATCTAGATCTGGTTCATAGTCCAAAAGACACCAGATTCGATGTATTTGCACACAATGTAACCCAAACTTGAGTTTTTATTTATTTTAATATTGTTTAAATTCTTTTGAAATATGTGGGGGATTGTTGTGAATATTGAGTATTTCAAAAGAATGAAGTCTCACATTGCTTGAAATAAACACTTTGAAAGCCTTTATATATTAGTTTGTGATATGACTTGGTAATAAGCAAATTGAAGATGGGCCTCACGTGTTCAAGACTGAGCCCAAGGGTGTTGGGCTAGTTCAAATTTCTGATTTCTCCCCCTGCGCGTGATACTTGTGGCCCAGTTTTTTGAAAATAATTTTAATTAATATTTGAATTTTGAACCTTACCAAAAAATCGAGATTTTGGAGAAGATTTGTTTAATTACATAAATGTAGCAGTTTTTGGCAATCATTAAGTTTAATTACTCCCTAATTTCAACCCACAGTTTTTGTAAGTTTTAATTTGATTTTATGTGTTAGATTTATGACATTTATGTATTAAGTTAATTGCATTTATGTATTAGGCTTTTTTACATGCTGATATATTATTCTCTTCTGCTGCCGCCTCCGGTGTGTGTGTCAATTTCGTCCTTTTTTCTTCTTCTCCTCTTCTCTTTACGGGTTACAGAGTTTGGGCTTGCTGTTGTTTGAGACCTCAGTTCAGCCGGGAAGAGTCTGCTGTATCTTGGGGGAATTTCACACTTGTTGTCGAAATATTCCTTAAGGGCAGTGCTTTGCACGCCTCAGACTATCACCTCTTTTCCATTTGTTTATTGTTTCAGGTATCATTTTTACAACAGAAATTGACCGAATTATTGGTTAGCAAAGCCACTAGACTTATCGAACATGCTGAGCCTTGGTCATTTCTTGCACAAATTTGAAGCCTGAACTTATTACCTGAAATAGTCAAAAAGCCAATTTTTGTGACAAATGATGATTTTTCAGCATTAGTGTTCATGCTTGTTTCAGTCATGTGATTGATCTGGGAGATTTCTCTGCTTTCTTTTCCATCTCATCCAAATACAAAATAATCATTTGATGGGCTAGATGATAATTGTTACTAAATAATATAGATATTAGTTAGATCTGATATATGCTAGTCGATATAATTCTAATAAAGAAAACTTATCTCTCTTAGGACCAGCATATGAATCTTGGCAATTTTGCTTCTTGTACAAATATAGGATTTGATCACAGTTCAAACCAAAGCATTAGTCAAAGAGCTAGAGCTGACTTAATTTTTGGTTAGTGAAGCCACCCAACTTCTCGAACACGCCATTTCACGGTGTATGAACCTTACATATGAATCTGAACCTAAACTTATCTCAAGAGACCTCTCTTAGTCACTCCAACATCTGAATATTGGCCATTGCCAGAATTGATCGAATTTTCAGCTAGCAAAGCCACTAGACTTGTTGTACACACTGAACCATGGCCATTTCCTGCACAAATTTGAAGCCTAAACTTATTATTTACATGACATAGTCGAAAAGTCAGTTCCTAAGACAATTAATGATTCTGAGGTATTAGTGTTCATGCTTGTTTTAGCCATGTGACTAATCTGGGAGATTTCTCTACTCTTTTTTCCATCTCACCCAAATACAAAATAATCACTTGATGGGCTAGAGGATTGTTGTTACAAAATAATCTGGACATTAGTTAAATCTAACCTATGCTAGTCGATAAATTCTAATACCAAAAACTTATCTCTCTCAGTGTCACCAACATCTGAATCTTGGCCAATTTGCTTCTCGTACAAATCTAGGTTCTCTGATCACAATTCAAACCAAGTGCATAGTCAAAGGCCATTGCTCAAGCTAACTTCATTTTTGGTTAGTGAAGTTGCCCAACTTCTCAAACACGTCATTTCACGTTGCATGAAGCTTTCGTATGAATTTTAATTTGAGATTATCTTAAGAAAAATTACCTCTCTTAGTCACTCCAACATCTGAACCTTGGCCATTTCACGATGCTATAGAAATGGCCTTTGTTGGAAATGACCATATTTTCGACTAGCAAACCCACTAGACTTGTCAAACACGTTGAACCTTGGTCATTTCCTATATAAATTTGAAGCCTGAATTTATGAATTACCTGACATAGTCGAAAAATCAATTCCTTGGACAACTGATGACTTCATAGCATTAGTGTTCATGCTTGTTCAAGTTATGTGACTAATCTGTGGGATTTCTCTACTTTGTTTTTCATTGTTTTAATAATAAAAACTTATCTCTCTCAGTGTCACCAGCATCTAAATCATGGCCATTTTGCGTCCCGTACAAATCTAGGTACTTTAATTGCAAATCAAACTAGGTGCATAAGTCAAAGGTCATTGCTAGAGCTAACTTAACTTTTAGTTAGCGAAGCCAGCGTCCAACTTCTCAAACATGCCATTTCACGATGCATCAACATTTCACATGAAACTAAACCTCAACTTATCTCAAGAAAACTTACCTGTCTTTGTCACTCTAACACAATGAACCTTGCCGGAACTAGCCACTGCTGGCTCTTTGTCCGAAATTTCGACTAGCAAAGCCACTAGACTTGTTAAACACACTGAACCTTGACTTGACTATTTCTTGCACAAATTTGAAGCTTGAACTTATGGATTACTTGACATAGTCGACAAGTTAGTTTTTGGAACAACTAATGATTCTACGACATTAGTGTTCATGCTTGTTTCAACCATGTGACTGATCTGGGAGATTTCTCAACTCCTTTATTCCATCTCACCCAAATACAAAATAATCACTTGATGTGCTAGAGGATTGATGTTACAAAATAATCTGGATATTAGTTAGATTTGATATATGCTAACCGCCCAACTTCTTGAACACACCATTTCAAGAAAACTTACCTCACTTAGTCACTCCAACATTTGAAACTTGCTATAATTGGCAATTGACTGTATTTTCAGGTAGCAAAGCCACTAGATTTGATGAATGTGTTAAACCTTGACCATTTCCTGCACAAATTTGAAGCTTGAACTTATGGATTACCTGACATTGTCGCTAGTTACTGATGGTTTTGTGATATTAGTGTTCATGCTTGTTCTGGGAAATTTTCCTGCTCTCCTTTCCACCTCACCCAAATACAAAATAATCACTTGATGAGCGAAAACATTATTGTTATATAATAAATATGGATATTAGTTAGATTTGATATATGCTAATCGCCCAACTTCTTGAAATGCCATGTGCATGAACCTCTCACATGAATATGAACATGTACTTATCTCAAGAAAACTTACCTCACTTGAACCTTTCTAGAATTGGCAATTGATCGTATTTCCAGCTAGCAAAGCCACTGGATTTGTCGAACATGCTGAACCTTGGCCATTTCCTGCACAAATTTGAAGTCTAAACTTATGGATTACCTGACATTGTCGCCAATTACTGATGATTTTGCAATATTAGTGTTCATGCTTGTTTCGAGAATTTTTCATGCTCTCTTTTCCATCTCACCCAAATACAAAATAATCACTTGATGGGCTAAAAGATTGTTGTTACAAAATAACCTAGATATTAGTTAGATTTGATATCTGTTAATTGCCCAACTTCTTGAAATGCCATTTCACGATGCATGAACCTTTCGCTTGAATATGAACATGTGCTTGTTTCAAGAAGACTTACCTCTCTTGGTCACTCCAACATCTGAACCTTGGCTATTTCACGACGCTACAAAATTTTTCGTCAATCTGTAAACTTTTATTAATGATAAAGCACTTTTAAATTAATGAAAGAAACCTACTTTACTGATAATATAGATGCTTTCTTGCTTAAGTACTGATTGAAATTCCCTACTTTATTGATTTTGTCCAAATTTTTTATTTCTTACTAATAATAATTGCCAAAATGATCAAAGAAGAAGCACAAATTATTGCTTGAACCTTGGATTACTTGGAAATTAATCTTGTTCCAAATTCATTAACCATAAAAGGTTCTCTGTTTCATTTATAACCATGTCAAGTAATTAAACGAATAGTCTTTTCTACTTGTCATTTATACTTTCTTATTTTCATCTCATTATGGATTAAAAATCTGATTAAAAATACAAACTTTCATAAGACAAGAGTCAACATGAAATACAATTATGACCTAATAGTGTAGAAAGCAAGAGTGGATATATATGATCCAAACTAGAATACTTTTAATTATTGATCACACACCTAAACATATTTTCATGTTTTACTATTTTTGATAAAATATTTTGTTCAATTTCTTTCACAAAAAAATGAAAATAATTTCTAATGTTTTATCTTTTGACAATTTTATTGGATCCAATTTCTATGAATGCTTCTATTAGAAAATTTTTAAAAATTTGAGCTTTTCTAAATTATTTGATTTCAAAATCTTAAATTTTTTAAAAATGTATTATAATAAAAATTATGATTTATAATTTTTTTAACGTATTTATACATAAAAGATATTTTTGAAATTTTTAAATTCACACATGATAAAAAACATTATCCAAATATTAGAAATTTTAAACACCATTGAATCTGCACATAATAAATAGCTAGACCCAAGCTACGTGAAATATTAAATATAGTGGAGAGTGGAGACAAAGAATAATGAAATGAAGGTGAGGGCTTTTACTCTTACCATTTGGTTGTTTTTCTACGGCAAAGCTGCGAACAAAACCAATGTTTAGACACTAAAAGAATAAACTTGAAGAAAAGCACATAATCTGTAATTACAAAAAAGATATCATCTTACCAGAGAAAGAAGAACAGAACAAGTGTTGTGCGTATGATGACCAAAAGTTGGCTGGGATAAATGTAAATAGAATTATAATAAAATGTTTCACAGATAAAGAAAGTAAAAGAAAATAAAAGAGAAGTTGAATCAATGCAATGAGAGGCTTAAGCTGTAAATGGACAAATAGAATTGTTCTTTGGTACTACCTCATCCAATGTACATCACTTGTGATCTACACGAACTGAAAGAAGAATCAGCATAAAATATTAAATAAATAAAACAACTCCTAATTGACCATGACAAATAATACGTGACTATATCCCATACATGACCATAACAATAATACATCACAGCATATCCCATAAAAAATTGAACACATAGATTAAAGATCGAGTAAACATTATATTTGCTAAACTGTAAGGCTCCTGGCACACCATGAATTGCAATGACAAATTTGAAGGAATTAAAAAATCTTCACCTGGACAAAGAAGTATGCTTGTTTGGAATTTCTTGTCTGAAACAAATTTGATACACAGAATGTATTATCGTTATGGTAATTCTATTTGCCAAACTGTAAGAATCCTGGCAAATCATGAACTATATGTGAAAATATAGAGAGCAAGTGAAGCAAATAATCAATAATGTCAAAGCATGATAAATTAAGTCAACATATTTATAGCTTGCCAGAGAACAACTGTGAAAGTTGTTTACACCTTGGAGTTGCAAGCATACACTTCAGCAGTACTACTAAAATAAGAATCAGCATAATACATTAACAGGTATATTATTAGAAGCTAATTTGATATCATCCTAACCATATCATACAATGATCCCAGAAATTAACATACAAGACAAACTTTTACTTACAGATTAATAATAAGATAGTGGAACTACAATTGATATCAATTATTGGAGAATACAATAGCATGTTATTTTGAAGAGATGCTACCACAAAAGATGTACATAATGTATAAAAAAAAGTGCCACCATAAGTAAGGCAAATATCCATGTATGTCTTAGAAAGAACACAATGAACTTAACATGATTCAAAACATTATATGAATTCATAACAACTGGAACACAAACAACCATATGAAGAATCTGGAGCTTGGCAAACACATTCCTTGATATCACAAGCAATCACTGTTGGGAATCAGAGATCTAGCATATCTCCACATTGGTATGATATTGTCCACTTTGGACTTGAACCCTCATGGATTTGCTTTTGGACATCACCAAAAAGGCATAAAACCAATGGAAACATTTTCCATGCTTATAAACCCATGATCTTCCCCTTGTTTAGGCAATGTAGGACTTTGTTTGAACCTCAACAATCCTCCCCCCCAGCGAAAGCCTCTTCGAGTATTTAGCCTTATACTTTGTATCGTTGTTTGCTCTCCAACTAAACCTGCTGCCTAACCAACCTGTTAGGAAGACTTTCGACATAAGACCATTTCCATCTTGCATCGCTGTACAACAACGGGACACTCCGCCTGATCACCTCAACGCCAGGAAGACTTTCGACACAAGGAATCTTCGACTCAGATCCATCAACGGCTGTTCCAATACCCGCCCTAATCGAAACCATCAGCTCTGATACCAATTGTTGGAGATAATATATTGGAAGGACCACAATTCAACAACAATACACACACACTCAAAGTAATAGAGTAGACATGAGAATTTACGTAGTTCGAGAAATCCCTTACGTCCATGGAGCTACTGCAATATTTTCACTGGGAAATATACACTATGTTTACAAACACTCAACTCACAACACCACAACCCAAATATGCTTACTTGGGATTTCTCTCTTTCTTACTCTATTTTCTCTCAACTTTCTCTAGCAAATCTTGCTTTTTGGTGTGTCTTATGAGGATGATGAAGCACTCCTTATATAGGCTTCACAAAACATGGGTAGGTGGATTTTAGGTAAGAAAAAAGGCATTCTTTGAAAAGTTGACAACCACCATTTCTCACAAAAATGGTTAGTGTGGCTAATGCTTCCATTAGTGTGGTTGGTGCCTCCATTGATAACTAACAATCTCCCACTTGAAAACTGATTTCAATCTATCTTCACACCTTGATTAATGCAGCAACTCTTTCTAGTCTTGTTATTCTTGAAGACTCACTGAAGTTGCACACAACTCAAGTTTCTTTGTCGTGACCGGTTTGGTCAACATATCTATTGGATTCTTGCTACCTTTCTATCTTTACAAGATTTAAAACTTCATCCTCTAACAATGACCGAATAAAGTGGTAGCGTAGACCAATATGCTTGGTCTTAGAATGAAAGGCCAAATTCCTTGCCAAGTGTATTGCACTCTGACTATCACTATGCAACACATTCATTCCTTGATTGAAACCCAGTTCAGCTACTATACCCTGTAGCCATATCATCTTTTTACTGGATTCTGTCACAGCCACATACTCAGCTTTTGTTGTGGATAATGACACAATCTTCTGTAATTGCGAGACCCAGCTGACAGTTGTATCGCCTAGTGTAAATACATATCCAGTAGTGCTCTTTCTGTGATCTATCTCACCGACGAAGTCTATATCTACATAACCCTATAGCATCATATCACTCTTTCTGAATGTTAGATATAGTATCATATCACTCTTTCTGAATGTTAAACACTTCTTTGTGGTGCCTTGTAGATATCTCAATATCCACTTCATTGCTTCCCAGTGTTGCTTGCCTGGGTTAGACATGTATCTGCTCATAACTCCTACTGCATGAGCAATGTCTAGTCTCGTACAGACCATGACATACATAAGACTTCCAATGGCCGAAGCGTATGGAACTTTTGCCATGAAGCTTTTCTCTTTGATAAACTGTCGTTTTATATACTTAAGTGCTGGGAAATTGAGTTTGATTTGGTATTTATTTGATGATTTTATGAGGGAAACTTACCCAATTTCCTTTGAATATTGCAGGTTGAAGATTTATAAGAATCAAGCTTTAAAATGTTAAAATGGAAGCAATCTTGGGAAAGATACAAAGATATCATCAACATAATTATGAAAGATTTTGGCAAGATCCTACAAAGATATCATCAATCTAGTTGTGGAAGTTTCCTATTTTTATTTTTGGAAGATTTTTCCTCTTATCTCACATTAATTAGGAATACTCAAAGTGGGAAAGAAATATACTTTCCTTGTTACCCAAGAATTGCACATTAAATGAATTTGTGCACAATTAGGAAACCCTAAAAGAAAAGTTTGCTAAAGTTGTTGGCCCACAAAAATATTATAAATAGGAGGAGTGGCAACGCAAGGAGAAGGGTATCCGGCATTCAGAGAAAGAAAGTAGCTATAGCCCTTTGCTTGATTAGAGAGTTGTAGCGGAACTTGAGAGGTTTTTGAAGCTATCAAGCGAAGGACCGTCTCCCCAATTGTTCGTGAAGGACCTGTTTCACCGCAAGGGGGTTTCCGGGTTTTCGTTTTTCTATTGTTCTTTTATGGATTTGAATTTGGTTTTAGTTTATGCTTTGTTCTCTTTGACTATGCGCAGCTAAATCCATAACTAGGGTTGTGGTGGATCTTATGTTCAAATTCTTATAATGTTTTCCTAATTCTAAATAATTTTGTGTTTCCCCAATTGATTGGATTTTTCCTAGTGCTTTGTTTTCCAATAAGGTTTGCGCACCCTTTAAAAAGTTAATTGATTGACTGGCGACCGTACCACAATTAGTTAACGAAACTCTAGGATTAATCGGATTTGGGGTTGTGTGGACCAAACTCAATCCTTTGTTTTCAATCGCTTATTTAATTAACAAATCTCTTTGGTTCTTTATGCTTTTCTTGACTGTTTGCCTTGCATGACCATTGGGGGTTTCAGATTGAGAAAAAGAATATTAATATTGCATGACCATTGGGTATTAATAGCATTAGAGCAGGTGATTGGCAATCAATCGGAACACATATTATTGGGTAATTTTATGATTTTTGACATAAGTGAAACCAGACACCCTAGGCTTTCCATAATTGAATCTTTGCTTGATAATCTTTGATTTCATCACTTTCTCCTAATTGCTTGGTATTTTCTCATTTCTCATTCGAATTGCATTGTCTAAATAACATAACGAATTAATTAACTTAGTAATTTTATGATTTTTGACATAAGTGAAACCAGACACCCTAGGCTTTCCATAATTGAATCTTTGCTTGATAATCTTTGATTTCATCACTTTCTCCTAATTGCTTTGTATTTTCTCATTTCTCATTCGAATTGCATTGTCTAAATAACATAACGAATTAATTAACTTAGTAATTGCCAACAATCCTTGTGGGTTCGATACTTGGAGTCCCAAATACTCCTTTATTACTTGGGCGATAGGGTGCACTTGCCCTTAAGTGCGATTTTAGCGTAACACTCTTCGTCCATCACTGGACTCTGTTCCTTGGACAATCTGAAGTGATTAGCTAGTGGTGTTTTAACTGGTTTGACTTCATTCATGCCAAACTTGTACAACACTTTTCTGATGTAATCTGTTTATGAAAGTTGCAGAGTTCCCTTATGCTCATCTCTGTTAATTTTCATTCCAATTATTTGCTTTGTTGCACCCAGGTCCTTCATCTCAAACTCACTGGACAACTGCTTCTTCAACTTGTTAATCTCATTCAAGCCAGCTCCAACTACTAGCATGTCGTCGATATATAGCAATAAAATAATGTAGCTGGAATTCATCTTCTTAAAACCATATCCTCTCTGCCCGGTAATGCAAACTCTTCTGGTTGCTGCATGTAAAATATCCTCATCCAAATCTCCATGGAGGAAAGTGGTCTTAACATCTAACTGCTCAAGATGGAGACTCTCTGCTACTACAATGCTCAACACTAACCGAATTGTGGTTAGTTTGACAACTAGGGAGAATATTTCTGTGTAGTCAATACCTTCCTTCTGCTGAAAGCCCTTAACCACTAGTCTAGCATTGTATCTTTCTGAGCCATCATGCTCCAGTTTGATACGGTACACCCATTTATTTTGCAGGGCTTTCTTACCCAATGATAATTTGGCTAGCTCCCAAGTCTGGTTCTTGACAAGGGAATTCATTTCCTTTCCCATAGCAAGCTCCCATAGCATTCAAGTTCTCTAACATCTGTCAGTAACAGATAATTCAGATACCTCATGTTTGGTACATGGGGGCGAGTAGTTCTTCTTAAAGAAACTTGAGGATCAGTCAATCCTTGATTGTCGGTTGATCTTTAATGAGCGATAAAGCTCTGGGGATTAGTAGAGCTCTGTGGATCAGTAGAGCTCTGTGTGGGTATCGGCTCCTCCACCTTTTGTGTAAGATTTTCATCTATTGGCCTTTTACCCTTTATGTCAACTACACTGTCGGGCACATCATCTGGCCTAAAATAGTCTGGTTTTTTCGGCTCACTTATTGCTATTTTTCTGTCCTTGTACATCACCTTCTTGTTGAATACTACATCACGACTTCTGATGATCTTATGATTCTGCTCATCCCAGAATCTGTAGCTGAATTCTCCATCAGTGCCATATCCAACGAATGTACACTCGAGTGACTTGGCATCTAGCTTGCCCTTATGGTCACCATCAAGTATGTAGGATACACAACCAAAAACTTTCAGATGTGAAAGTTTCACCTCTTTTTCTGTTCAGACCTCTAAAGGAATTGAGTCCCAAAGGTTTTGATGGTCCTCGATTTATCAAGTATGTTGTTGTACTGACTGCACACGCCCATAACTATTTTGGTAAACCAAACTGTATTCTCATGCTTCTGGCTCTCTTAATCAGTGTTCAGTTCATGCGTTCTGCTACTCCATTTTGCTGTGGCGTTCCAGGAACTGTCTTACTTAGCTTGATCCCATTCTGAAAGCAAAACTTCTTGAACTTGGTGTTTTCATACTTACCATCGTTGTCTGAATGCAGCTTCTTGACTTTCAATCCTATCTCAGTCTCAACCATAGCCTTCCATTTCTTGAATGTATCAAACACTTCAGACTTGTGTTTAAGGAAGTAGACCCAAACCTTTCTAGAATGGTCATCAATAAAAGTGACAAAATATTGTCTGCCATTAATTTAAGAGAATGATGATGGACCTCATGCGTCTGTATGCACTAACTCAAGCTTTTCTTTTACCGGTTCTCTACCGGTCTTCATAAAACTCACTCAGCGTTGCTTACCGAGAACCCAGCTTTCACAGAAATCAATTTCTGTTGACTTTAACTCTGGCAGTTTTCCTTGGGAAAGTAGACACTTCATTCCCTGACTGCTCATGTGGCCAAACCTTTGATGCCACAAATTCGGATCTTCTTTTCCTTCAGCGACTGCTAAGGAACCGTATGCCCCAACGGTAGTGTAAAGAGATCCATCTTTGTTGCCACGAGCAATGGTCATTGCACCTTTTGATATCTTCCACCTAGCTATGGTGAAAGTGGTCACATAACCATTTGAAGCCAATTGCCCTATAGAAATCAGGTTTTTCTTCAGACATGAAATGTGTCTCACATTCTCCAATTTCCAAACTGAACCGTTCAGCTTGATTTTCACATCTCTCTTCCCTGTGATATCACACGCCTAATCATCACCAAGGTAAACCTTGCCTAGGTTACCGGAGATATAGTTCTTGAATAATTTTCTGTTTGAAGTGGCATGGAATGGCACCCCTGAGTCCAAAATCCATGACTATATCTTGCTCTCCATTGCACAGATAACACAATCATCAGATTCTCTTGAAACTGTATTTACACTGTTCCTGCCTTCGCCTTTCTTTGAAGACTTGCATGCATTAAAGTAATGGCCCGTCTTCCCACAGTTCCAACACTCAATATCTCTTTTGCTATTCTGCAGATTTTGAGTGTTGTTTTGATGATTTCTGGATTTTAATCTACCATGCTTCGGTTTCCCTCTTCTTCCTTCCTTCTGATTTCTTCTGTCTTGATCATGTCGACGACTTCTGAGAATACCATTTTACTTTTCCCAAATGAAACATTGATCGACTGTACAGTAGATTGCCAACTTTCTAGCAACGTACTGAGAATGGCACTGGCTTCAATTTCATCAGTGAAAGTCATTTCCACCAATTTTAATTGATCCTTAATCTCATTGAATGAGTTCAGGTATTCTTTGAAATTGCTGTTTTCTGACATCTTCAAATTAAACAAATTTTTATTTTAAAAAACCTTATGGGCTACAAAGGGCTGCTCATACATATTGGAGACAGCCTTGATAAGCTTTGTTGTTGTGTCTTGATCTTTTACGTTGAATGCGACTGATTTTGTTAAACTGAGACGAACCGCGCCCAAGGCCTTGCGGTCAAGCACCTTTCATTCCTCGTCCTTCATAGTTGCCAGTTTTTCTGCTAGTGGCAAGTACGAGTCTTTCTGGTACAGATAATCTTCCATCTGCATTTTCTAGAAACTGAAATTTGTACCATTGAATTTCTCAATCTTGTATGAATCTTTCTCGGATGCCATTGCTCCTACTAGAATCACACAATTTCACCACCAGTGAATAGTGCCATATACGTGAATAGTACCATCGTATACTGGAATAGTATATGTAGTTATAAACAGTACACTAGGAAATTCCCAGAAAAGAGAGGTGGGCCACAAAGGACACGCTTAAGTACCAAGTCTTTCCTAGACATGCACTTTCACACTACCTATACTTATTTCCAGAATCGATACCTTAACCAATAACTCAAGGACAAATCTTTTCTGATATGGAAGATCAGACGCTACTGCATCCACAGAGCATACTAAGATTTTTCAAGAGAATATTGTCCGGATAACCAAGAGCTCATGATACATACCAATTGTTGGAAATTGGGGATCTAGCATATCTCTACATTGGTATGATATTGTCCACTTTGGGCTTGAACCCTCATGGATTTGCTTTTGGACATCATCCAAAAGGCTTCATACCAATGGAGACATTTTCCATACTTATAAACTCATTATCCTCCCATCGTTTAGGCAATGTGAGACTTTATTTGAACCTCAACAATCACTCTCTGTAACAATAAACAACCAACAGGAAAAGAGATATGATATCTGAAAAGAAAATTTTGGGCCAAATACAGACCTGGGAATAGAGTGTGTACATTTCCATTATGTGTTGAAAATCAAGGTCTCTACAGTCTGTGGGATTCAAAAAAAATGATTAGGCAATAGAATTACTCTTCATTCATGTATTCAACTGCAGTGATTACTTAAATCATACTAAATGTGACAGCATGAAAATTAAATCACAAGTAAACAAATGGTAGATTTATCATCTCAAGTCAAATAGCAACAATGTACCAACAACGAATGTGTCAAGAGGAATGATCAGGCTAAAAGATATGAGAAAGCTGTTTCCTTGGAGGCACCAATGGAGTATAACATCCAGAAATTGGCACCCCCACATTGCCAAAGCTCAAAAACTCGGGGGAAATGGGAAAGATAAAGTCTCGTGTTTTAAGGATTGAACAAAATAAGAAGAAATAAGCCACGTGCTACTCACATAGATTACAAATTACAATGAAATCGTAATATACCTAAAACCTTCCAGGCAGTATCTCTTTTTTCTTGAATGAATACCAGGGTTTTATCTGCTATAACAAATTTAAAAAAATAAAAATCAAGAAGCAGATACAAATATAGCTACTTTACTTCAGATGACCATTAAAAAAATGAATATAGCTAATGTTTGTCACTCACTTTACCTATTGACATTTAAATGAAATAGTGAGAAAATCCACTGATAAGAGACCAATGCATTAACTTGGAAAATAGTGCAACAGATATTGAAACGGGAGTTGCTAGGGTACCCTGATGGGTTTGGTACCCTGATGGGTTTGGTACCCAAAGTGAGTTGTCAATCATTTATTGACTGTTGGTTTCACAATAAATGTCAAATAGTCTATTAAATATAAATAACAACTATTGAATGTTAGACAACTCACCCTGGGTACCGGTACCCTGGAAAAAAAGATGGGTACCAGAGTAATACCCTATTGAAACAGAATGCAAAAGACTACGCAACTGATATTGAAACAAAATGCAAAAGACTACAAAAGGCAACATGAATGTTATTATTTTGTTTGATTAGACATCATCGATAATTACTGCATAAACACTCTTAAATCGATAATTTCATAATTACATGTTGCATTAGTATGATATGCGATTGGTACCTAAAGAGACAGATGATATAACATACTGATGGTATTAATGCTAATGCGCATACAAAATGACCAATTTAAAAGTACCCATGCAACATAATTACAGACCCTTTATTAAAAAAATAAGTCACATGACACAAATCAAGGAGTAGAAATTAATTATCAACGAAAATGCTAAAAAGTCTCAACTAACAATTGAAAAACTCTTGTAAACTCTAGAGCGGAAATGTCATATTATATAGTCTGTCGAGAATTACAACCCAGTTACAATGAAAGTGAACCTCAAGTATGAAATTTAGAAAGGAAAAAAATTGAAAGGATATATTAAACACTCACCCTGTCACAGCTATAAGCTTTCAAATGAAAGGGAAAAAAATATACCAAACCGAATAAAATGCAGCACATTTGTCGATACCCAATTTTCCCACTTGACTGCCTGTTCAAAGACAATCAAGCTACTTGATACTATCATGGTATTATTATTACCAAAAGAATGGATGAGAATATGAAAAGAGAGATATGAAACAAGCATTTGACGTGAAGTTTAAAGGCATGATATAATTGGATGAAAATCTGACCTTGAAAGATATATGATTATCCTTTGAATTAATTTCCATCTTCCTTGGCAAGTTCTCCGAGTCCTTTGTTTGCAATAAATGAATTCGAATCCCTTACCCAAATAGCCTACACATTTAACACATAGAATATCGATAACCCAATAAGAAAACCAACCAAAATTTTCTCCCTAGAAAAAGAAAATAACAGCAAATTTGGAGAAAAATTTCTCCATCTTTTCTCATGTTTCTTTGTCTTTCTAATTAATCTCAACAAGACACATGGGCATTATTTTCAATTGAATAAGTTTCTTATTGGGTTGTAATGATCATGTATGTGAAATTACCATGCCCACCCTTCTAAATCAAAACCCAAGAACATTCTGGTAGAAACTGAAATGATGGGAAGAGAGATCTCCATAAGATCGCTTGTCAAGTACTATGTAAGCTTAAATTTCATTTTTTGCCTTCTCTGCTTTAATTTATATCAAGTTTTCTATTTTCTAAATCAATAATATAAACGAATTAGAAAGGAAACTGTAAAAAAGAATGGAAAGACAGACGACTAAATAAGTTTATGCACATATATATAAACAAGTTACTTAGTTTTTTAAAAGCACATTTATCAATGCTTGTACTGCCATTTTTTAAGAGAATCAAATTCGTACTTGTGAACTACGAGAGAAATATCACTCATTTATCATACAAAAGCATGATTAGCATTCAAGAAATGAAGATAACCTGACAAAGTAAGTTATAACAGGACCAATTAAGTTTTAGTAACTTGATGACCTGACACTAAATATATATAGTAACAAAACATTAACATTACCCCATGGATTTAGAATGCTATCTTACAGAACGAAATGCAGAAGAAAACATGCAGAGCGAAAAAGAAAAAAGAAGAAGAAAGATTATTAGCAGAGTGATCATCATTGAAGAAATACAATTTCAGAGAGACTATTAGCAGTGAAATACATATATCAATGGGTTGAAAAGATGGCTTTGGGAATTTGCAAATGAATAATACAAAAATCTTCATGAGAACAACAAAGAAATTGGGTGCAAAGGTCTTAGCAATAAAGTACTTTCAGAAAAAAAAAATTGTAACAAAAAACAAGACAAAAATCTTGATCACAAAATTAACAACTACAATAATTTTCCAGCAAAGG
The DNA here is from genome assembly GCA_023212625.1 of Styphnolobium japonicum. Classification (NCBI taxonomy): domain Eukaryota; kingdom Viridiplantae; phylum Streptophyta; class Magnoliopsida; order Fabales; family Fabaceae; genus Styphnolobium; species Styphnolobium japonicum. Next base: position 22,463,918 of record JALBWW010000014.1, read on the forward strand.
TATCTGCTATGATCACCACAAATTTGAAAATGCAAAGTAAAGATAAACTTCAAAGGCTCAACTTTCAAGGGGGGAAATAGGGGATAAAAATGGAAAGAAACGAATGAAAAATGGGTTTCTATTCGAATACTGAACAAAACCCAAGGGAAGAAAAAAAAGAAAAGAAAACAGAATTGAAGTTGAAAATCATAAAAAGCTTCATCAAATGATCACCCTTGGCACCGTGAAATCAAAAGCCCAGGAGCAGATTGAGATAAATATCTACAGATTTTTCCAAAATACCTCAGTTTCAGAGTCAAAGAAACAATCCAAACCAAACAAAAATCATAACCCAAATCCAAATATGTGCACGAAAAGCATAACATATAAAAATGAAGAAACTAAGATCAGAAAATGTGTAGAAAAAGCATCAAAACAGGGCACCACACCTCTAGGGTGTTCCTGCAGAGCAGCAGAGCAACACCTCTAGTAGCCATCTCTCTCTCTCTCTCTCTCTCTCACGTGCACCGCTTGGTTCTTCAGAAATTCTTATTATATAAGCCTAAGAGAGCTACAACGGTCGAATCATTGTGGAATCTTTACCCTTGGATGTGTGGACCATCCAAGGGCTACAAATCTTCTCTTCATTTTGACTCTTGATCTCTGACTCTGAATTGAACCGTTTCATGATTTCATCTCACCCCCAAATCCAAATTTTGCTAAAGTTCTAATTTTTCTAAGAGAAACTAACGGATTTAATAGCTAACCCAATGAAAATTTTCAAATTTTGAATAAAAATCGAAAATTTTCAAACCTGGTCAACACCAAGAATTTGGAAAAGTGAAGTGTCTCCAGTCCACCTCCACATGAAGAATTTCAAAAATTTAAAAATCCAAATTTGTTCTCGTTTTGACCTCATACCATTGCTGAATGCTGAATTATAATTTTCTAAGAGAAACTAACGAATATAATAGCTAACAAAATGAAAAAACAAAATTCAAATTTTGCATAAAAATTGAAAATTTTCAAACATGGAGAAGTTGGAGGAGTGAAGGGTCTCCACCTCCTTGAGCTGCTGCAGGTGAGGTTTCTGAGTTCTGACTCATATTCCTCTGCTCATAAAATACGGTGTCGTTTCAATGTTCTGCAAGCTCTTTCATGGAGTTTCACCAGGTTTGAATGTTTGAGCAGTGGAGAGATTAGTAGAGTGTTTTGGTTTCTTTTTCTCCCTATGTTCTTGTGTCCCTGAGTGGGCTTGTAAGCCAAATTTCACGTGCAGAGTTTGCAAAAGGAATTTAAGTTTAGCACACACACATTTTGCAGTGATGCCACTTGTTTTTATGATATTGTTTAATATCAGACAATTTGTTCCCAAGTAGCTAACATACTCAGTTCATCAAATTTAAGTTTAACACACACACACATTTTGCAGGAATTTAAGTTTAATATCAGACAATTTGTTCCCAAGTAGCTAACATAGTCAGTTCATCAAATTAGCAGAAATGAAGCAGTGCATATCATAAAACCCATAATAGACCCACATATGATCAGCCCAGACCTAAAACCTCAAACCCCAGGTGAACTTGACATCTTTGTCAAACAAATAGAATAGCTTTTCAGCTTAATAGGCATGAAAGACACCAAACCAAAAACCTGTTAAGTTCATTTGTCAAGCTCATATCAGCATGATTTTTCAATTCGGTAATAGCACAGGACAGTTTGCACCACCATTTAAAACTATTGCTATGTTGATTTGTAAAAAGAAAAATGAACTGAGTTATCCGTCACTTCACAAATCATTTTATTCATCCCATAAGCTGTTAACCAAATTAACTCTGATATTATATCACACAGTTTGCATGCAAGTAGTTAAGAAGAGAGTTAACTATATAAAAAAAAAAACATTTTGCAAGTAATGTATGATTCAATCAACCAATACCTAGACCTACGGCCCTTAACAACATGGATTTGGCATTTTATCAAGCAACAAACATGCAGTGCCGGTACATATCGTGAAGTTGCTTGGTTAGGGAGAGATGAATGGGTCTTGGATCTGATTCGGGTATAGATGGTGGCAGAGTGTCCATTTTTGGGTGTCAGGGTCAAGATTGGGCTGGGTTAGAATATGTTTGGGTTTTATATTGGGTTGTGATTAGATGGGTGATGATGAGTTGGGGCCTTTTGTTGGGTCAAATCATTTGGGTTATGGGTTACAGGCTGAAGTGGATGCATTAAAGGGCCTAGGCTGAGTCTAAGTGAGTGGGGAGCCATGTTGGACAATAAGTCAGGTAATTGGTTCAGGTTCTATTAATCGAAAATCTTTTATTTTAGTTTATTTTTCTATTTTTCTTCCCTTAAAATTAAAATTTTCAGTTTTTCAATTTTTTAATCTAATTATTTTTTTGATTAATAATTTTTTTTTAAATCTTCTAATTTTCAAAAAAGTCCCAGACAAAATAGGAAGTTCTCGAGGTGTTCTTCATTACAAACTCTTCTTTCTCTTATATTATATATTAGTTCTTTATATTTATAGAATATTTTTCACTTTTATTTTCTATGTTCAGGGTTCTTCTCTCATAGATAATTCAGATATATTACTCAACAGGGTGATCAAGAAAGAAGTTGAATGAAGTTTGTTGCTTATTTGGGTTGGGTGAATAGAATTATGGATTGTTTGTTTTAGATACACTAGCACTTAATATGTTTTTTGCTTTGTAAAATTGGATTTTTTAGGAAGTTTTTACGGTTGTTTTTGTTCAATGTGTTTTGCACTGTACTTTTGACTTATATTTATATGGTTATACCATATACAAAACAATTGCAGTCATTTATCTACAAATGGAAATTCAATATAGATAATAAGTTTAACTAATTATAAAGTATGAATCAAGGTTTTAACCGTGTTAAACCCTTCAAAGGTACTCCCTTCAAAGGTACTCTAATCGCAATTCATATTTAGTGCATAAGTCAAAGGTCATTACCAAAGCTAACTTAATTTTTGGTTAGTGAAGCCGCTCAACTTCTCAAACGTGCCATTTCACGACACATGAACCTTTTCCATGAACCTAAACCAGAACTTATCTCAAGAAAATTTACATGTCTTAGTCACTCCAACAAGTTGAACCTTGTCGAAGCCATTATCAAAATTGACCTTATTTTTGGCTAGTAAAGCCACTAGACTCGTCGGACACGCTGAACCTTGGCCATTTCCTGCAAAATTTCAATCCTAAACTTATGGATTACTTGACATTGTCGAAAAGTCTATATCTAGGATAATTGATGATTTTGCGACATTAGTGTTCATGCTTATTTCAGCCATGTGATTGATCTGGGAGATTTCTCTGCTCTCTTTTCCATCTCACCCAAATACAAAATAATCACTTGATGGCCTAGAGGATTGTTATTACAAAATAATCTAGATACTAGTTAGATTTGATATATGCTAATCGCACACGCCATTCCACGGTGCATGAACCATTCACATAAATATGAACTTGAACTTATCTCAAGAAAACCTACCTCTCTTAGTCACTCCAACATTTGAACCTTGGCATTTCACGGCACTACTAAAATTTTCATCCAACTTGTAAACTTTTATTAATGATAAAGCACTATTAAATTAATCAAAGAATTGTACCTTCTTTACTGATAATATAGATGCTTTCTTGCTTAAGAACTAATTGAAATTTCCTACTTTATTGATTTAGTGCAAATTTTCAATTTCTTACTAATAATAATTGCCAAAATGATCAAAGTAGAAGCTCACATTCTTGCTTGAACCTTGGCTTACTTGGAAATTAATCTTGTTCCAATTTCATTTATGGATATGTACCATGTCAAGTATTTAAAGGGATGGTTCAGTGCTTGTTTTTCTTTCTTTTTTACTCGTCATTTATACTTTCTTATTTTCATCTTATTATGGATTAAAAATCTGATTAAAAAAATGCAAACAAAACATAAGACAAGACTCAACATGAAATGTAATTATGACCTAATAGTGAAAAAAAGCAAGAATGGATATATAATCCAAATTAATGAATTTTTTTATGAATACTTTTAATTACTTATGTTAGCACACACATAAACAAATTTTCAATGTTTTACTATTTTTGATAAAATATTTTATTCAATTTCTTTAACAGAAAAATGAAAATCATTTCTAATGTACGCATAAAAAAATCATTTCTAATGTACGCATAAAAAAAATCATTTCTAATGTTATCTTTCCAAAAATTTATTAGATCCAATTTCTATTAGAAAATTGAAAGAAAAGTTGAGATTTCCTAAATTATTTATTTGATTTCAAAATCTTAAATTTACTGATGGATAAATTTTTTGAAAATGCATTATAATATATTAAAAGGATGGTTCAATGTTTTTTTTTCTTTGTTTTTTACTCGTATTTATACTTTCTTATCTCAAGTAGCATCATCCTCTCTCTGGTCATGATGTGCCACAAAAAGCAAAATTCCTAAAAATCCTCACATTGACTACCATACAACTTAGTGTGACTCGACAAAGTCCCTTGTTCTAGTATGGTATGTATCTAAGTTAATTACAAATAAGGTCTTTGATGGCCTCACATTAGCTGCAGATATTATGTAAACGACTAGCAAAGAACCACATACAATTTTATAACAGGGTATCACTCTACAAACTATCCCTTTTTAACTATCTTACTCTCTCTCTGTACCAATTTTATAACAGGGTAGCCCTCTACAGACTATCCATTATTAACTATCATTAGATCAAAGCATTGAAAAATCATGCACAAATGAACTATCTATGTGAAAATATATTTTAAGGAAGTATGACAAATTAAGTCAACATATTTATAGCTTGCCAGAGAACAACTGTGAAAGTTGTTTACACCTTGGAGTTGCAAGCATTAAAAGGTATATTATTAGAAGCTAATTACCATCCTAACTTGATGCCAGAAATTAACAGACAAGACAAACTTTTACTTACAGATTATGAAATAATAAGATAGGGGAACTACAGTTGATATCAATTATTGAAGAAAGCAATAACATGTTATTTTGAAGAGATGCTACCACAAAAGATATACATAATGTATAAAAATAGTGCCACCATAAGTAAGGCATTTATCCATGTATGTCTTAGAAAGAACACAATGACCATAACATGATTCAAAACATTATATGAATTCATAACAAGTGGAAGTGTGGAACACATACTATATGGAGAATCTGGAGCTCGACAAACACATTCCTTGATATCACTAGCAATCACTCTCTGTAATTGTCATGACCCATTCTTAAGCCATGATCGACGCACAAGCTTGTGAATGAATGCATACTCCTAGTTAGACTTGGACATGAAGCACAAAGTTTTGAAGATAACAAAGTGTGCCAAGTAAAGTAAATTCAAGTTTGGAAGACTTAGACTTAGATTTTCTTAGTTTTTACAAAGGGTAGTTCTTAAGGTTTACATTTATTTAGAACCCTTATTCGATCACACAAGAAGATTGAAAGAGACACTTAAAATGAACCTAAAATAAACATAGGTTGATATAATAGAATTGCATTCATGCATTCATCAATTTACAATGAATTAGAATCATTTTAAGCTTCTGTAAATCTATTCACAGATAGTATGAATCGATTCACTCAAGTTCACAATCTGTGAATCTATTCACAACATGTGTGAATCGATTCATTGTTCAATTCACAACCTGTGAATCTATTCAAAAGATTCAATGAATCTATTCACAAACATGTTTGAATCAATTCAAGCATTCTAATGGTATGTGAATCAATTCATGAACACTTGCGAATCTATTCATAGAAATTTGTGAATCTATTCACAAGAATTTGTGAATCCATTCACAGTGTGCATATATTGTTTTGAATAGCTATGAATCTATTCACGAGTAAGTGTGAATCGATTCACACAACTGAAATCAGTTTTTAACTGAACACATCTTAACTAGTTAAAGTACATTCTATCTTGCATACTCTTACATACGAAAAAGAAACTATCTCAAAGAAATACTCTGAAACTATCATCTCTTTCTCTCAATCTTTCTGTTGATCATAGAGCTTCAATTTGTGTAATCTTCACTTTCAAGAGTGATTCAATATTTTGCTACTTTCGTTTCTGTTGTGCGTTGGTTTAGAAGAAGTGGGGAATCTTCTTCTGGGTTGATTCAGGGTTAGGTATCCCTGATTTGTAAAGGTTGCGGAGTGGGGTATCTCTGGTTTAAAATTCTTGAACGGTGTAATCAAGATCCTACATAGTGAAAGAAAATCTCATACCGTTTAGTGTGGGGACTGGATGTAGATCACAGTGGTGGTGATCGAACCAGGATAAATCTCGGTTTGCATTTTTCTCTAACCTTACTCTCTTTAATTTAAGTCTTGTATTGCTTATTAGGGTTAACTTAAAATTAATTGAATTGTTAGTGATTAAAGATTCATTATATCGTCTGATAATACAATATATCTTCACAAAGAAAATCGTTTTTAGAAAAGTTTGTGAAAATCTTTAGAATCATTCAAACCCTTTTTAGAGGCCACTTGGGCTAACAAAGCTAAGTTAACTCAAAATTACCTAGCCTGTTAAGCCTAACAAAGAAATTGAAAAAAATCAATTTAAAAAAAAGTTAGACTGGAGGCTACCGAAAATTCGACAGAATCTCCCTTAAAATCTAAACTATCAAAATTTAAGTTCAACCTGAAAAACAACACAAATCTCAGAAGTTTCAACATGCATGAGTCTCTCTCATGTATTAGCTATACATATATGTATACCGTCAAAGTCAATTGTACAGAAAGTTGCATAACAAGACCAACTATACTATATACAAATCAATAGAATTTAACACACTATCCCCTATAGCTGCAAAATACTGGAGTCAATGTACAACACTATCTAGAAACAATAATTGAGGTATACCAAAAGAGTATAAGCATGGGGAGTACAGCAAATCCCAGGAACCAGCTACTCAACTACCTATGAATGAATTTGAATTAGAAATGAAAGGAATTGAGTGAGTCACACAAACTCAGTAAGGGAATAATAAACTAAGTGAACTGGAAGGGAAACAAATAATTGCACTAATATTTAAGCTTTCTAATAATCTTGAATATACTAACTGATATAAATAAAATTTATAAATGAAGTTATTATATCAAATACTCTTTTTTCTCTAAACTATACATAAACATAAATTTCTTTAAAAAAAATTCTAATCATCAATAAAGTAATTAATCCATATGGGTAATAATAAAAGAACTATAACATAAGTTGAGAACTTAATTCTACCCAACATGTAAATTCTCATGCTCATCTCAAGTCAAGGTCTTGCCTTACTCGGCACAAATCTCATGGCTAAGGTCCGCTCACCCTACAACCACGTAAATCAATCTGCTGGAGTACAACTGCTGGTTTTTTATGCTCAGCTTTTACCTGCTTCATCCCTTCCTACTAGTAAAATTCTTTCAAATCTTGGTACATCTTTGTGAAACTTGGATGGATGGTATAAGAGGAATGATGAGCTTCCTCTAAAATCTACCTCTTCAAATCACCTACACTAGGTACACAAGCGTGAACCATGACATAAAACACCCTTAGAGTCAATCACTAAATTAGAAACCATGCCTACTCGAACCTCCTCCAATATCTTCATCAAATAAGGATCTTGACCCTACACTGCCTTAATACTATCCACCTACATAAAACAAACTTGCACGTGAGCTAGTAATGAATCTGTGTCTGTGATCTCAAACTGTACTCCACTATCTACAAGGTCCTGAAATTCCTTCACTATTTCCCTTCTAGCTTCAGTTATATGAGCAAGACTACCCATGGACTTCCTAGTCAAAGCATCAACAATTACATTTGCCTTCCCAGGGTGATATAAAATCGTGCAGTCATAATCTTTTAGGAGCTCCATTCATCTCCTTTGTCTTAAGTTCAAATCCTGTTGCTAAAAGATGTACTTGAGACTCTTATGATCAGTGTAAATCTCACAAGTCTCACCATATAAGTAATGCCTCCAAATCTTGAGAGCAAAAATCACTGCCGCCATCTCCCAATCATGTGTGGGATAGTTTTGCTCATGCTTCTTAAGCTACCTAAAAGCGTAAGCAATCACCCTTCTATGCTGCATCAACACACAACGAAGACCAACCCTAGTAGCATCACAATAAATTTCATATCCGCCACCACTCGAAAGTAAGGCCAATACTGGAGCAGAGGTTAAGCAATCCTTCAACTGCTAGAAACTCTGCTCACATGTATCTGTCAATTGAAACTTAACTTGCTTATGTGTCAACCTTGTCAAAGGTACTGCAAGCTTAAAGAAATCCTTAACAAACTGGCGGTAATACCCACCTAGTTCAAGGAACTCTGTCACTGATGTGTCTATACAAAAGCCTCAAACTCATGTGCCATAGCATCTCGAACACTTTGAGGTAAGAAATGAGTCATGAACAGTCGAACAAACTCATCCCAAACCAAAGGGAGTGACCATGCTGGCCTCGCAAGAAGCATGCTCTCATAACAACTTCTAGCTATAACCCTCAATCGGAATGCTGCCAACTCAACTACCCTGGCGGGAGAACAGCTCAGTCCTCTGCATATCGATGTTACCTCATCAATAAAACTCTGAGGATCCTCAAGGGGTGTCTGAACCTCCGAAAACAGGGGGATTAAGCTTCATAAAGTCAATCAATGAAACCCCAGTCTCTCTATGTAACACAGACTACTGCTCACTCTGCCCTGTCTCCTGGTGAAGCTCTAGATCCATTTGAGTATGATCTCTATGTGCTTCTTGTTATCCACCAACAACGTTCACTAACTGTTCTATTGCTTGCTGCACATTTGGCATACCAACTGCTAACAGAGCTAGTGTTGGGTCACCACGCCTAGCTCGAGGAATCTCAACCTCAGGCATCCTACCAGCCCCTCCACGTTTACCTCGACCACGACCACGACCACGTCCACAACCTCTTGTGAGTGATTCATGAGGTCGAGTAGAAACTTCATCAGAAACTGCTCTGCTAGCTGATTTAGTCCTGGGTGGCATCTTCACCGAGGGAAGAATAAAAATTAGACAAAAGACAAGGATATCAAATAAGATTGAATAAAGAAAACTAAAACTGAATAAACCAACTCTGACAAGCGACTCCAGTTCAAAAGATGGGTGATCATAGTTTCTTGCATGTAAGTTGTGCCCAGGTACACAAGTTATAAACAAGATTCTACAACTACTTGAATTTTGCAATTAATAAGACCTACTAACCAAAACTCTGATACCAACTTTGTCATAACTCATTCTTAAGTCATGACCGATGCACAGGCTAAGTTAACTAAAAATTAGCTAGCCTGGCAAGCCTAACAAAAAATGCTGAAAAAAAAAATCAATTTTAAAAAAAATTAGAAAGGGGCGACCAAAAATTCGGCAGAGTCTCCCTTAAAATCTAAATTAACCAAAATTTAAATTCAACTTGAAAAACAATATAAATCTCATAAGTTTCAACAAGCATGAGCCTCTTTCATTCATCATCTATACATATATGTAAGTCGGTCATGGCATAAGATCGGATTATGACAAAGTTGGTATCAGAGCTTTGGTTAGTAGGTCTTATTAGCTGCAAAATTTATGTACCCGGGCACAATTTAAATGCAAGAAGCTATGATCACCCATCTGTTGAACTAGAGCCGTTAATCAGAATTGGTGTGTTCAGTTTTCGTTTTTCTTATTTAGTCTTATTTAATATCCTTGTCTTTTTCCTAATCTCTACTTTTCCCTAGGCGAAGATGCCACCCAGGACTAGACCTGCTAGTAGAGCAGTTTCTGATAAAGTTTCGATTCGACCTCATGAATCACCCACAAGAGGCCGTGGACGTGGTCAAGGTAGACGTGGAGGAGCTGGTAGGATACCTGAGGTTGAGATTCCTAGAGCTAGGCGTGGTGACCCAACACTAGTTCAGTTAGCAGCTGGTATGCAAAATGAGCAGCAGGAAATAGAGCAATTAGTGAACGTTGTTGGTGGACAACAAGCACGTGGAGATCATACTCATGTGGATCTAGAGCCTCACCAGGAGGCAGGGCAGAGCGAGTAGTAGTCTGTGTTACATAGAGAGACTGAGGTTTCATTGATTGACTTTATGAAGCTTAATCCCCCTGTTTTCGGATGCACAAACACCCTTGAGGATCCTTAGAGTTTTATTGATGAGGTGGCATGAATATGCAGAGGACTGGGTTGTTCTCCAGCTAGGAAGGTTGAGTTGACAACATTCCCACTGAGGAATGTAGCTAGAGGTTGGTATAAGAGTATACTTCTTGCGAGACCAACAGGGTCACTCCCTTTGATTTAGGATGAGTTTGTTCGACTGTTCATGGCTCATTTATTACTTTAGAGTGTTCGAGATGCTAGGGTACGAGAGTTTGAGGCTCTTGTACAGACAAATCAGATGTTTGCAATGGTGATATGACATATGATGATTGAACGGGGGCATAAAGAGAGAGGAGGATCTTCTTGTGACTAGCAAAATAGGACACGTTCTGAGACATCACGTGGTGGCCATCAGGGCCATGGTAAATGAGCTGCTAGAGATGTTGGTCAGAGTCGTCAAGGCCAGTAGGGGAGTCGTACTCAAGGCAATACTTAAGGCAACCAGACAACTAGCACAACTCAGAGTCGAGATGATTTTCAGCATCAGAGGCCTTTTGCTCAAACTCGTACCGCATGTATTACTTGTGGGAAAGTACACGCTGAACCTTGTAAGCAGGGTTCAGCTGGGTGCTATTAGTGTCGTCTAATTGGGCATTTTATGAGAAATTACCCTATGTTATCTTCTCATACCTCTTCTAGTAAAGCTTCAGCACCAGTGGCTCCAACAAGACAGTTTGTTGGTTCAGGGGGTCGAGGATCAGGTAATTCTCAATAGGGTGGTAAAGGATCTAAAGGCAAAGGTTAGGGGCAAGCCAATTGGAATCAGGCTCGTGTGTTTGCCTTGACTCATCAGGATGCTCAGGCATCCAATGCTGTTGTGACAGGCATACTCTCAGTGTGCTCTCATGATGTATATGTTTTATTTGATCCTGAAGCCACACATTCTTTTATATCTCATTTCTTTGCTTCTCAACTTGGGAAAGATCCTTCATCTCTAGAGGAGCCTTTGATAGTAGTTACACCTATGGGTGATTTATTGTTAGCTAACTCAGTGTATAAATCTTGTGAGATTACAGTGAGAGACAAACTTTTGTTAGCAGATCTGATAGTGCTTAATATGAAGGGATTTTGATGTGATTTTAGGCACGGATTGGTTGGCTTCCTATCATGCTACTTTGGATTGCTACAGTAAGGTGGTACTATTTAATATGCCAGAGGAACCAGTTTTTATGTTTCAATGGGATCAGAGTTTATCACCATGTAACTTGACTTCAGCTGTTGTAGCTTGGCGATTGTTGAGGAAAGGTTGTTATGGGTATTTAGCTTCAGTGAGAGACACTTGTATGTCTGAGGGGAGTTTAGAGCAGATTCCAATGGAGTGATTACCTCGATGTGTTTCCGAATGAGTTGCCGGGTTTACCACCTGATAGAGAGATAGAATTCTGTATAGATTTGGTTTCAGGTACTCAACCAATATCTATACCCCCATACCAGATGGCTCCAACTGAGCTTAAGGAGTTAAAGGAGCAATTACAAGGTCTTCTTGATAAGGGTTTCATTCACCCTAGTTATTCTCCTTGGGGTGCACCAGTATTGTTTATAAAGAATAAGGATGGTTCTTTTCGGTTGTGTACTAATTATAGATAGTTGAACGAGGTGACAGTGAAGAATAAATACATTTTACCTTGTATTGATGATCTCTTTGATTAGCTTCAGGGATCTCAATGTTTTTCTAAGATTAATTTGCGATCTGGGCATCATCAACTGAAGATAAGGAGTGAGGACATTCTAAAGACAGCTTTTCAAACTCGCTATGGACATTATGAGTCTTTGGTCTTACCAATGCCCTAACAACTTTCATGGACTTGATGAATCGAGTCTTCAAGCCGTTCTTGGATCACTTTGTGATAGTTTTCATTGATGATATCCTAGTGTATTCCAAGAGTAAAGAGGAGCACGGGCAACATTTGAGGTTGGCTTTGCAAACACTGAGAGAGCATAAGCTTTATGCCAAGTTCTCTAAATGTGAGTTTTGGTTGGATCATGTTGGGGCATGTGGTGTCGTCTAAGGAAGCAATAAGTGTTGATCCAAAGAAGATAGAAGCAGTCCAAAGTTTGCCTAGACCCACATCAGTGATAGAGATTCGTAGTTTTCTTAGACTAGATGGGTATTACCGCGGGTTGTCAAGGATTTCTCCAAATGTGTAGCACCTTTGACTAGGTTAACATAGAAACAAGTTAAGTTTCAATGGACACATAGGCCATTATATCTCTTCGCTAACGGCAAACGATGTTCTAACACTTAACCCATAATGGATATTGGATATTGAAAATATAATATACAACTATTATCCAGCAAAACTAACGATTCTTAATAATAAAATGAGTAAAATGCACAGAACTTCCTTCAACTATAGGTTATGTGTAAAGAAACCCCCCATGGTTCAAAACTCAACAACCTGACGCCTTATGGTTAGAAAACTAAGTATCTCAACCCTTTTGTTAGACTTCCGTGAGTATTTCTAACGGTAAACCATTCACATGACATGCACATGTCACTTAAATCTCTAAAATCCCTAAATTCTTTCCTCTCCAAAAAGTTGTGACATGTCATGAGTTTTGTGACAGGTCAACTAGTTCAACCTTACAGGGACAGACCTAATGAAGGTTCGCTTTCAATCTTCACCAAGTTCTTTCCCATGGCTGATCCTTATTCGAGTCTGGTCGTCTTGGAGAATCTGCCGTTGAATTAGGACGGATTATAGACTGTGCTTTGAGGGTAAGCAGCGTCGTAGACATTGAATCACTTTGTGTTCTTTCTGGCAAGCTAGTCTGGGCCATTCGTATTGATATCCATGTACTAGACAACGAGGGTGAGCTCTTAGTTCTATTTTCTTTCTATGCCATTGCCAGTTTTTGTCCACCCTTTATTCACCTCAACTCACATTTGCTTACAATTGCTAAGGCTAATTATTTACAATTCTTACTTGAGAATTAGAAATCTTGTGGATGCTGCCAATATTGCTGCCTTGGCTGCTCTCTTGACATTCTGGCAGCTTGAATGCTCATTAGGGGGAGAAGATAGTCAGCAAATTGTACTGCATCCTCCCAAGGTTCACTTCTTCAGTTTAAGGATTAACATGTACAGCTAGAAACGCTTAACTTGCTTCCTGTTCCTGTTAGTGGGGATGCTTGACCATTCTCATAGATAGTGCAATGATTCAAGAAAAGGAAAATTTAAATGAGTTGTCCCCCAATGGGGAATAGTTCGTTCACTGGAGGAGGCCAATGTCTCATGAGTAAATACTAGTTATAGCTCTTTCTATTTGCCTGTTATTGTGTTACTGGACATAAATTACATAACAGGTGCGGGAGCAACTTCCTTTGATTATACATCATCTTTCTATAGCTGTGACCTTTGGATTTTTCAGTAATGAAAATTGCAAAAAATATTGAGAGAAAGTTAACACTCTTCCGATGAACTTGTGTCAGAGAAATTTTTTTTGGAGAAGAAAGAATTTAGGGATTTTAGAGATTTAAGTGACACGTGCATGTCACGTGAATGGTTCACCATTAGAAATACTCATGGAAGTCTAACAGAAGGGTTGGGATACTTAGTTTTCTAACAATAAGGTGTCGGGTTGTTGAGTTTTGAACCACAGGGGGTTTCTTTACACATGACCTATAGTTGGAGGGGGTTCTATGCATTTTAGCCTAATAAAATATGAAATCATTTCTAAATATCTAGCTAAACTTTCACTTTAATAATTATAAATTACAACTCAAATAGCTCATAAAATCAATAAAACAATAGTTGAAATATAACATTTATAACATTTAATATTTCCAAACACAAAGTTAAAATAAATATAATTTAATCGTCCCTTTTGTAATAAAAATTCATTTTAATAAAATTCAAATATTCTTGGAAGGTTTATCTCCCCAAGTAAAATAGTAAAGATGCCACTAAGTAAATTATCCACTCACAAAAATGAAGAACTAATTCAGCTGCCTCCAACAGCTCCTGTGTAAGCAAGTAGAGTATTATCCTGTGAATTTGTTCACAAATAAAGATACTTTAATAAATCTAAATTGTAACGGCCAAAACAATGGAGGGATATAAAGGGAAGAAAATTTGTTTTTAAGGGTATTTTGGACATTTTACCATTAAGTTAAAAAAACACAGAATCAGTGTTAAAGTGTCGGTGCTGTGCTGCAAGAGAAAGAGCGAGAGAGAGAGAGAGAGAAAGAGGGAGAGAGAGAACGAGAAAGAGAGAAAGAGAACTTTAAACCATCAAACCCACTTGATTCCAGAGCTTAAGGTGAGTTTTTTTAATTTTTGAATTTTTGCTCTTTTTATATCTTTTAGTCATGAGAACTCTAAAATATAGTAGGTAACTCTATTTTGTGGAAATGATAACAAAGTAAAGCTTAGTAAGTAATTTAAATTTGAGGACGAATTTCTTTTTAAAGGGGGAAGAATGTAACAGCTAAAACAGGGGAGAGATATAAAGGGAAGAAAATTTGTTTTTAAGGGTATTTTGGACATTTTACCCTTAAGCTAAAAAAAACACAGAATCTGTGTTAAAGTGTCGGTGGCAGTCAGAAGAGGTGTGCTGCGAGAGAAAGAGCAAGACAGAGCGAGAGAGAGAGAGAAAGAAAGAAAGAGAGAGAAGGAGAGAGAGACAGAGAGAAAAAAAGAAAAGGAACTTTAAACCATCAAACCCACTTGATTTTAAAGCTTAAGGTGAGTTTTTTTTATCTTTGAATTTTTGCTCTTTTTATATCTTTTAGTCATGAGAACTCTAAACTATAGTTGATAACTCTATTTTATGGAAATGATAACAAAGTAAGGGTTGCGGATAATTTCTAATGGGTGATTAGAGACTTTAGAGTTAGATTGTAGTAGAAATTTTATGTTTCTTAAAAGAAATTAGAAATCTTAGAACCTTTGTTTAAGTTATATTAGGAAAAAGGTTATCATTTATGATTTTGAATTGGTGTAGGTCATTGATGACCCATATAGATTTATTAAAGTATTTTTATTTGTGACCAGATTCACAGGATACTACTCCACTTGCCTCCACAGGAGCTATTGGAGACAGTTGAGACTAATTCTTCATTTTTATTACTGGATAATTTACTTAGTAGCATATTTACTATTTTATTTGGAGAAACAAACTTTCCAAGAATATTTGAATTTTATTCAAATAAAGTTTTATTACAAGAGACGATTAAATTATATTTATTTCCAATGTGTTTGAAAATATTAAACGTTATGAAAGCTATATTTTAGCTTTATTAATTCTATGAGCTATTTGAGTTGGTATTTATAATTACTAAAATGAAAGTTCAGCTGGATATTTAGAAATGATTTCAGATTTTATTATTGAGAATTGTTAGTTTTGTTGGATAATAATTGTATATTATATTTTCAATATCCATTATGGGTTACATGTTAGAACCCTGTTTGCCGTTAGCGAAGAGATATAACGGCCTATGTGCATATAGTAGATACAGGATAGAAATAAACCTAACTCTGATACCAACTTTGTCATGACCCGATCTTAGGCCATGACTGGCACACAGGCTAAGCCAACTCAACACTTACCTAGCCTGGCAAGCCTAACTTAGAATGCTGACAAAAGTTTGCCTTCTACTACGATCTCGCAAGATTTATACACTGAGTTAGCTATCAAGAAATCTCTCATCGGTGTAGCTACTATCAAAGACTCATCTAGAGGTGGAGGATCTTTCTCAAATCGAGTAACAAAGAAATGAGATATAAAAGAGTGTGTAGCTCCAGGATGAAATAAAACATAAGCATCATGAGAGCACATTGAGAGTATACCTGATCCTCGACCCCCTAAACCAACAATTGCTGGAACCACTGGTGCTGAAGCTCTACTAGAAGAGGGATGAGCAAACAACAATAGACAATTTCTCATAAAATGCCCAATCTGACCACACTAATAACACCCACTTGAACCCTGTTTACAAGGTCCAGCGTGTACTCTCCCACAAGTAATACATGCGATACAAGTTTGAGCAAAAGGCCTCTGATGCTGAGAATCACCTCGATTATGAGCTGTGCTAGCTGTCTGACTGTCGTAAGTGTTGCATTGAGTATGACTCCTCTGTTGGCCCTGGCAACCTAGATCAACATCTCTAGCACCTCCACTACCCTGGCCTTGATGGCCATGACGTGATGTCTCAGAACGTGACCTCTTTCATGAGTCATGAGAAGATCCTCCTCTCTCTCTATTCCCCGCACAATAGTCAAAGCCTTAATCAAAGCCTCATCATATGTCATGTCACCATGGTCTGCAATTGACCTGAATAAATAACTCTTCAAGCCTTCCACAAAGCTCAAAACACGTAGCTCCTTTATGGCTACTAGGTGTGGTGCATATCTAGACAATCTCATAAACTAGATATTGTAATCCATCACAGACATTTGATCTGTCTGTACAAGAGCCTCAAACTCTCATGCCCGAGCATTTCGAACACTCTAAGGTAAAAAATGAGTCATGAATAATAAAACAAACTCATCCCAAATCAAAGGAAGTGACTCTACTGGCCTGGCAAGAAGCATACTCTCATATCAACCTCTAACTACAATAATGTAACGGCCAAAACAGGGGAGGGATATAAAGGAAAGAAAATTTATTTTTAAGGGTATTTTGGACATTTTACCCTTAAGTTTAAAAAAAACACAGAATCTGTATTAAAGTGTCAGTGGCAATCAGAAGTAGGTTTGAAATTTCCTCTTTTGTGCTGCGAGAAAAAGAGCGAGACAGGGAAAGAGAAAAAGAGAGAGAGAGGGGGGAGAGAGAGAATGAGAAATAGAAAGAGAGAAAAGGAACTTTAAACCATCAAACCCACTTGATTTTAGAGCTTAAGGTGAGTTTTTTTAATCTTTGGATCTTTGCTCTTTTTATATCTTTTAGTCATGAGAACTCTAAAATATAGTGGGTAACTCTATTTTTGGAAATGATAACAAAGTAAGGGTTACGGATAGTTTCTAAGGGGTGTGTCATGACCCGATCTTAGACCATGACCGGCGCACAGGCTAAGTCAACTCAACACTTGCTTAGCCTAGCAAGCCTAACTAAGAATGCTGAAAAACTGCTTAAAAAAAAACTTAGAAAAAGGCTACCGAAAATTTGGCAGAGTTTCCCCTAAAAACTGAACTAACCAAAATTTTAAACTCAACCTGAAAAACAGATAAAACTCAGAATTTCAACAAGCATGATTCTTTCTCATGCACCATCTATATATATACATATATCCAACTCAAAAGAATTTACAATACTATTCCCTATAACTGCAAAATACTGGAGT
This sequence comes from Styphnolobium japonicum, assembly GCA_023212625.1. Taxonomy (NCBI): domain Eukaryota; kingdom Viridiplantae; phylum Streptophyta; class Magnoliopsida; order Fabales; family Fabaceae; genus Styphnolobium; species Styphnolobium japonicum. Next base: position 22,481,386 of record JALBWW010000014.1, read on the forward strand.
CAAAATACAACACTGATCACCAACAATAATAGAGATATACCAAAAGACTATAAGCCTGCGGAACAACAAATCCTAAGAACCAGCTGTCTGCGAATCTGAATTAGAAAAAAATGAAATGGAGTGAGTCACACAGACTCAGTGAGGGAGTAATAAACTAAGTGAACTGGAAGGGAAACAAATAATAGCACGAATATTTAAACTTTCTAACAATCTCTGAACAAACTAACTGATGAAAATAAAATTTATAAACAAAGCTATTATGTCAAATACTCTATTTTCTCAAAACTATGCATAAATATAAATTTTTTTTTTTTAAAATTCTAATCATCAATAATGCAATCCATATGGGTACCACTAAAAGAACTATAATGGGGAGTTAACTCTACCCAACATACCAATTCTCATGCTCATCTTAAGCCAAGGGTCATGCCTCACCCGGCACAAATCTTGTGGCTAAGGTCCGCTCACCCTACAACCACGAAAAGGACTAAGGGTTCTCTCACCCAATAGCCAAACTGAAACAACTGACATTGCCAGATCTATCTATATATATTTGTATCAACTATGTGCACATAGGCCGTTATATCTCTTCGCTAACGGCAAACAGTGTTCTAACACGTAACCCAATATGGATGTTGAAAACATAATATAAAACTAACAATTCTCAATAATAAAATCTGAAATTTATTTCTAAATATCGAGCTGAACTTTCACTTTAATAATTATAAATCATAACTCAAATAGCTTATAGCTAAAATATAACCTTCATAATCTTTAAAATTTCTCAACACAAAATAGAATTAAATTTAATTAAGTTGCTCGTTGTAATAAAACTTCATTTGAATGAAAATTCAAATATTCCTGGAAAGTTTGTTTCCCCAAATAAAATAATAAAGATGCCACTAAGTAATTTATCCACTCACAGAAATGAAGAACTAGTCTCAACTATCTCCAACAGCTCCTGTGGAGGCAAGTGGAGTAGTATCCTGTGAATCTGCTCACAAATAAAAAATACTTTAATAAATCTAAATAACCTTTTTCCTAATATAACTTAAGCAGAGACTCTAAGATTTCTAAGTTCTTTCAAGAAACATAAAATTTCTACTCCAATCTAACTCCAAATTCTCTAACCACCCCTTAAAAATTATCATCAATCCTTATTTTGTCATCATTTCCACAAAATATAGCTACCCACTATATTTTAGAGTTCTCATGACTCAAAGATATAAAAAGAGCAAAAACTCAAAGATTAATAACTCACCTTATGCTCTAAAATTAAGTGGGTGCTAGCAGATTTAATGATCTAGAGCTCTCTTTCTACCTTTCTCTCTCTCTCTCTTTCTCTTTCTCTTTCTCTCTCTCGCTCTCTCACTTTCTCACTCGCACGAACAGAGGAGAAAATTATCTCATCTGTCGTACCACTGCCCCTAATATTCAGCTTCTTCTTTTTTTTTCTTTTTTTTTAACTTTAAAGGCAAAATTACCAAATTACCCTTAAAAACAATTGTCTTTCCCTTTATAGCCCTGCCCCTGTTTTATCTACCATTACATTCTTCCCCCCTTAAAAAGAAATTCGTCCTCGAATTTAAATTACTTACTAACCTTGTATACCAAATAGATGTGGGTAATTCTCACGCATAACTACTTCAGGTTCCCAAGTCATTTCTTCACTAGACAGTCCCCGCCAAACAACTTTCACAGAAGCAACATCCTTTGAACGCAGTCGTTTCACTCGTCTATCAACTATAGCTACAGGTTGTTCGACATAGCTAAGATGTTCATCAAGCTAAACCTCTTGGTGTTGAATAACATGAGAAGGGTCATGAACATATTTCCGAAGCATAGAAACATGAAAAACTGGATGAACTCCTGAAATATAAGGTGGAATGGCCAAGCGATATGCCACTTGCCCTACTCTCTCTAGAATCTCAAATAGTCTAATGAACCTCGGGCTCAACTTACCCTTCCTACCAAACCTTACAATACCTTTCATAGGAGAAACATGTAGAAAAACATGTTCTCTCACACTAAACTCCAATGGTCGGCGTCTCCGATCTGCATAAGACTTCTGCCTACTCTGGGCAATCACTAAACGATCACGAATCAATTGGACCTTCTCTATTGCTTCTTGAATTAAGTCAGGTCCTACAAGTCTAGACTCTCCAACCTCAAACCAACCAATAGGCGACCTACAACGTCTCCCATATAAAGCCTCAAATGGTGCCATCTAGATACTAGACTGGTAACTATTATTATAAGCGAACTCCATCAAGGGTAGGTATTGATCCCAACTCCCTCCAAAGTCCAATATACAAGCCTGAAGCATATCCTCCAAAATCTGAATAGTCCTCTCAGATTGACCATCAGTCTGAGGATGAAAAGCAGTACTCAAATCCAATCGAGTTCCCAAGGCTGTCTGAAAAGATCTCCAAGACTGAGCAGTAAACTGAGGTCCCCGATCAGATATGATAGATAATGGCACACCATGAAGAGATACTATCTCATCTAAATAAAGCTTAGCATACTAAGCTGCTGTAAAAGTAGTCTTCACTGGTAAGAAGTGTGCAGACTTAGTCAACCGATCTACAATTACCCACGCTGAATCATAACCCTTTGAGGTTCTAGGTAACCCTGTCACAAAATCCATAGTAATCCTCTCCCATTTCCACTCAGGTAAATCAATCTGCTGGAGTACACCTGCTGATTTTTTATGCTCAGCTTTCACTTGCTGACACACTAAACATCTAGATACAAAATCAGCTACGTCCTTCTTCATCCCTTCCCACCAGTAAAATTATCTCAAATCTTGGTACATCTTTGTGGAACCTGGATGGATAGTATAAGAGGAATGATAGGCTTCCTCTAAAATTTGTCTCTTCAAGTCTCCTACATCAGGTACACATAAGCGAGAACCATGGCGTAAAACACCCTCAGAGTCAATCACCAAATCAGAAACCTTACCTGCTCGAACCTCCTCCAAAATCTTCATCAAATGAGGATCTTGATCTTGGGCTGCCTTAATACTATCGACCAAAGTAGAATGAACCTGCACATGAGCTAGTAATGAATCTGTGTCTGTGATCTTAAACTGTACTCCACCATCCACCACGTCCTGAAACTCTTTCACTATTGCTCTTCTAGGTTCATCTATATGGGCAAGACTACTCATGGACTTCCTACTCAAAGCATCAGCAACCACATTTGCCTTTCCTGGGTGATATAAAATTGTGCAGTCATAATCTTTTAGGAGCTCCATCCACCTCCTTTGTCTTAAGTTCAAATCCCGCTATTGAAAGATGTACTTAAGACTCTTATGATCAGTGTAAATCTCACAAGTCTCACCATATAAGTAGTGCCTCCAAATCTTGAGAGCAAAAATCATTGCCGCCATCTCCAAATCACGTGTGGGATAGTTTTGCTCATGCTTCTTAAGCTGCCTAGAAGCGTAAGCAATCACCTTCTCACGCTGCATTAGCACACAACCAAGACCAACTCTAGAAGCATCACAATAAACTTCATATCCTCCACCACTAGAAGGTAAGGCCAATACTGGAGATGAGGTTAAGCAATCCTTCAACTGCTGAAAACTCTGCTCACATGTATCTGTCCATTGAAACTTAACTTGCTTCTGTGTCAACCTAGTCAAAGGTGCTGCAAGTTTGGAGAAATCATTGACAGACCGGCGATAATACCCAGCTAGTCCAAGGAAACTACGAATTTCTGTCACTGAGGTGGGTCTAGGCCAACTCTGGACTACTTCTATCTTCTTTGGATCAACACTTATTCCTTCTTTAGACACCACATGCCCTAAGAAAGTTACACGATCCAACCAAAACTCACATTTAGAGAACTTGGCATAAAGCTTATGCTCTCTTAACATTTGCAAAGCCAACCTCAAATGCTGCTCGTGCTCCTCTTTACTCTTGGAATATACTAAGATGTCATCAATGAAAACTATCACAAAGTGGTCCAAGAACGGCTTGAAGACTCGATTCATCAAGTCCATAAAAGCTGCTGGGGCATTAGTAAGACCAAAGGACATAACCAAAACCTCATAATGCCCATAACGAGTACGAAAGGCTGTCTTTGGAATGTCCTCATTCCTTATCTTCAACTGATGATACCCAGATCGCAAATCAATCTTAGAAAAACATTGAGATCCTTGAAGCTGATCAAAGAGATCATCAATACAAGGTAAAGGGTATTTGTTCTTCACTGTCACCTTGTTTAACTGTCTATAATCAATACACAACCGAAAAGAACCATCTTTCTTCTTTACAAACAATACCGGTGCACCCCAAGGAGAACAACTAGGGCGAATGAAACCCTTATCAAGAAGACCTTGTAATTGCTCCTTTAACTCCTCAAGCTCAGCTGGAGCCATCCGGTATGGGGGTATAGATATTGGTTGAGTGCCTGTAACCAAATCTATACAAAACTCTATCTCTCTATCAGGTGGTAACCCTGGTAACTCCTCTGGAAACACGTCGGGGTAATCACACACAACTGGAATCTGCTTTAAACTCCCCTTAGACATACGAGTGTCTCTAACCGAAGCTAAATACCCACAACAACCTTTTCTCAACAATCGCCAAGCTACAACTGTTGAGATTAATTTACATGGTGATAAACTCTGATCACCTTGAAACATAAAAACTGGTTCCTCTGGCATATTAAACTGTACCACCTTACTATGGCAATCTACAGTAGCATGACATGAAGCCAACCAATCCATGCCTAGAATGATGTCAAAATCCTCCATATCAAGCATTATCAAATCTACCGACAAAAGTTTGTCTCCCACTACGATCTCGCAAGATTTATACACCGAGTTAGCTATCAAGAAATCACCCATTGGTGTAACTACTATCAAAGACTCTTCTAGAGGTGAAGGATCTTTCTCAAGTCGAGTAGCAAAGAAATGCGATATAAAAGAGTGTGTAGCTCCAGGATCAAATAAAACACGTGTATCATGAGAGCACACTGAGAGTATACCTGTCACAAAAGCATTGGATGCCTAAGCATCCTGACGAGTCAAGGCAAACACACGAGCCTGACCTCTACCAGCTTACCCCTGTCCTCTGCCTCCAGATCCTCTACCACGCTGTTGAGAACTACCTGATCCTCGATCTCCTGAACCAACAAACTGTCTAGCTAGAGCCATTGGTACCGAAACTCTACTAGAAGTCGGATGAGAAGACAGCATAGGGCAATTTCTCATAAAATGCCCAATCTGACAACACTGATAACACCCAGCTGAACCCTGCTTACAAGGTCCACCTTGTACTCTCCCACAAGTGATACATGCGGTACGAGTCTGAACAAAAGGCCTCTGATGCTGAGAATCACCTCGACTCTGAGCTGTGCTAGCTGTCTGCCTGCCATAAGTGTTGCCTTGAGTACGACTCCTCTGCTGGCCCTGACGACCCTGATTAACATCTCTAGCACCTCCACTACCCTGGCCCTGATGGCCACCACGTGATATCTCAAAACGTGACCTCTTTCGTGAGTCACGAGAAGATCCTCCTCTCTCTCTATTCCCCCGCTCAATAGTCAAAGCCCTATTCAACGCCTCATCATATGCCATGTCACCATGGCCCACAATCGACCTGAATAAATAACTCTTCAAGCCCTCCACAAACCTCTGAACATGTAGCTCCTCCGTGGCTACTAAGTGTGGTGCATATCTAGACAACCTCATAAACTGGATATTGTAATCCATCACAAACATCTGATCTGTCTGTACAAGACCCTCAAACTCTCGGGCCCTAGCATCTCAAACACTCTGAGGTAAGAAATGAGCCATGAACAGTCGAACAAACTCATCCCAAACCAAAGGAAGTGACCCTGCTGGCCTCGCAAGAAGCATGCTCTCATACCAACCTCTAGCTATATCTCTCAGCCGAAATGCTGCCAACTCAACCATCCTGGCTGGAGAACAACCCAATCCTCTGCATATCCATGCTACCTCATCAAGAAAACTCTGAGGATCCTCAAGGGTGTCTGAACCACCAAAAACAGGGGGATTAAGCTTTATAAAATCAATCAATGAAACCTCTGTCACTGTATGGAGCACAGGCTACTACTCGCTCTGCCCTGCCTCCTGGTGAGGCTCTAGATCCACCTGAATGTGGTCTCCATGAGCTGCTTGTTGTCCATCAACAACATTCACTAACTGCTCTATTGCGTGCTGCACATTCTGCATACCAGCTGCTATTTGAGCTAGTGTTGGATCACCACGCCTAGTTCTAGGAATCTCAACCTCAGGCATCCCACCAGCCCCTCCACGTCTACCTCGGCCACGACCACGGCCACGACTGCAACCACGTCCACGGCCTCTGGTAGGTGAATCATGAGGTTGAGTAGAAACTTCATCAGAAATTGCTCTACTGGCTGGTCTAGTTCTAGGTGGCATCTTCACCTAGGAAAGAATAAAAATTAGACAAAAGACAACGAGATACAATAAGACTGAATAAGGAAAGCTAAAACTGAATAAACCAACTCTGACAAGCAACTCAAGTTCAAAAGATGGGTGATTATAGCTTTTTGCATGTAAGCTGTGCCCGGGTACACAAGTTACAAACAAGATTCTACAACTACCCGAATTTTGCAGCTATAGGACCTACAAACCAAAACTCTGATACCAATTTTGTCATGACCCAATCTTAGACCATGACCGGCGCACAGGCTAAGTCAACTCAACACTTGCTTAGCCGGGCAAGCCTAACTAAAAATGCTGAAAAACTGCTTAAAAAAAAAACCTAGAAAAAGGCTACCGAAAATTCGGCAGAGTTCCCCCTAAAAACTGAACTAACCAAAATTTTAAACTCAACCTGAAAAACAGAAAAAAAAATCAGAATTTCAACAAGCATGATTCTTTTTCATGCACCATCTATATATATACATATATCCAACTCAAAAGAATTTACAATACTATTCCCTATAGCTGTAAAATACTGGAGTCAAAATACAACACTGATCATCAACAATAATATAGATATACCAAAAGACTATAAGCCTGGGGAACAGCAAATCCCAGGAACCAGCTACTCAGCTGTCTGCGAATCTGAATTAGAAAAGAATGAAATGGAGTGAGTCACACAGACTCAGTGAGGGAGTAATAAACTAAGTGAACTGGAAGGGAAACAAATAATAGCACGAATATTTAAACTTTCTAACAATCTCTGAACAAACTAACTGATGAAAATAAAATTTATAAACAATACTCTATTTTCTCAAAACTATGCATAAATATAAATTTCTTTTTTTTAAAATTCTAATCATCAATAATGCAATCCATATGGGTACCACTGAAAGAACTATAATGGGGAGTTAACTCTACCCAACATACCAATTCTCATGCTCATCTTAAGCCAGGGGCCATGCCTCACCTGGCACAAATCTTGTGGTTAAGGTCCGCTCACCCTACAACCACGAAAAGAGCTAAGGGTTCTCTCACCTAATAGCCAAACTGAAACAACTGGCATTGCCAGATCTGTCTATATTTGTATCAACTATGTGCACATATGCCATTATATCTCTTCGCTAACGGCAAACGGTGTTCTAACACGTAACCCAATATGGATGTTGAAAACATAATATAAAACTAACAATTCTCAATAATAAAATCTGAAATTTATTTCTAAATATCGAGCTGAACTTTCACTTTAATAATTATAAATCACAACTCAAATAGCTTATAGCTAAAATATAACCTTCATAATCTTTAAAATTTCTCAACACAAAATAGAATTAAATTTAATTAAGTTGCTCATTGTAATAAAACTTCATTTGACTGAAAATTCAAATATTCTTGGAAAGTTTGTTTCCCCAAATAAAATAGTAAAGATGCCACTAAGTAATTTATCCACTCACAGAAATGAAGAACTAGTCTCAACTATCTCTAACAGCTCCTGTGGAGGCAAGTGGAGTAGTATCCTGTGAATCTGCTCACAAATAAAAAATACTTTAATAAATCTAAATAACCTTTTTCCTAATATAACTTAAGCAGAGACTCTAAGATTTCTAAGTTCTTTCAAGAAACATAAAATTTCTACTCCAATTTAACTCCAAATTCTCTAACCACCCCTTAGAAATTATCATCAATCCTTATTTTGTCATCATTTCCACAAAATATAGCTACCCACTATATTTTAGAGTTCTCATGACTCAAAGATATAAAAAGAGCAAAAACTCAAAGATTAATAACACACCTTATGCTCTAAAATTAAGTGGGTGCTAGCAGATTTAATGATCTAGAGCTCTCTTTCTACCTTTCTCTTTCTCTTTCTCTTTCTCTCACTTTCTCACTCGCACGAACAGAGGAGAAAATTATCTTCTCTGTCGTGCCACTGCCCCTAATATTCAGCTTCTTCTTTTTTTTTCTTTTTTTTTTAACTTTAAAGGCAAAATTACCAAATTACCCTTAAAAACATTTGTCTTTCCCTTTATATCCCTGCCCCTGTTTTATCTACTGTTACAAGGTGGTTAGAGACTTTGAAGTTAGATTGAAGTAGAAATTCTATGTTTCTTAAAAGAATCTTAGAGCCCCTATTTAAGTTATATTAGGAAAAAGGTTATCATTTATGATTTTAAATTGGTGTAAGTCCTTGATGACCCATCTAGATTTATTAAAGTATTTTTATTTGTCACTAGATTCACTGGATACTACTCCACTTGCCTCTACGGGAGCTGTTGTAGACAGTTGAGATTACTTCTTCATTTCTGTGAGTGAATAATTTACTTAGTGACATATTTACTATTTTATTTGAAGAAACAAACTTTCCAAGAATATTTGAATTTTATTCAAATGAAGTTTTATTACAAGGGATGATTAAATTATATTTTTCCACTTTGTGCTTGAAAATATTAAACGTTATGAAAGTTATATTGTAGCTAGAGGTTGGTATGAGAGTATGCTTCATGCCAGGCCAGCAGAGTCACTTCCTTTGATTTGGGATGAGTTTGTTCGATTATTCATGACTCATTTCTTACCTCAGAGTGCTCTAGATGCTCGGGCACGAGAGTTTGAGGCTCTTGTACAGACAGATTAGATGTCTATGATGGATTACAATATCCAGTTTATGCGATTGTCTAGATATTCACCACACCTAGTAGACACAGAGGAGCTACGTGTTCAAAGGTTTGTGGAAGGCTGGATGAGTTATTTATTCAAGTCGATTGTGGGCCATGGTGACATGACATATGATGAGGCGTTGAATAGGGCTTTGACTATTGAGCGGGGGAATAGAGAGAGAGGAGGAACTTCTCGTGACTCACGAAAGAGGTCACGTTCTGAGACATCACGTGGTGGCCATCAGGGTCAGGGTAGTGGAGGTGCTAGAGATGTTGATTAGGGTCGTCAAGACCAGCAAAAGAGTCGTACTCAAGACAACACTTACAACAGTCAGACAGCTAGCACAACTCAAAGTCGGGTTGATTCTCAGCATCAGAGGCCTTTTGCTCAAACTCGTACTGCATGTATCACTTGTGAGAGAGTACACGCTGGACCTTGTAAACAGGGTTCAGCTAAATGTTATAAGTGTGGTTAGATTGGGCATTTTATGAGAAATTGTCCATTGTTGTCTTCTCATCCCTCTTCTAGTAAAACTTCAGCACCAGTGGCTCCAGCAAGACAGTTTGTTGGTTTAGGGGGTCGAGGATCAGGTAGTTCTCAGCAAGGTGGTAGATGATCAGGAAGCACAGGTCAGGGGCAAGCCGGTAGAGGTCAAGCTCGTGTGTTTGCCTTGACTCGTCAGGATGCTCAGACATCCAATGCTGTTGTGACAGGTATACTCTCAATGTGCTCTCATGATGCACATGTTTTATTTAATCCTGGAGTTACACACTCTTTTATATCTCATTTCTTTGCTACTCAACTTGAGAAAGATCATTCACCTCTAGAGGAGTTTTTTATAGTAGCTACACCAATGGATGCTTTCTTGATAGCTAACTCAGTGTATAAATCTTGCAAGATCGTAGTGGGAGGCAAACTCTTGTCAGCATTCTTAGTTAGGCTTGCCAGGCTAGGTAAGTGTTAAGTTGGCTTAGCCTATGTGCTGGTCATGGCCTAAAATCGGGTCATGACAAAGTTGGTATCACAGCCAGGTTTATCTCTATCTTTGTATCTACTATGTGCACATAGACCGTTATATCTCTTCGCTAACGGCAAACAAGATTCTAATACATAACCCATAATGGATATTGAAAAGATAATATATAATTATTATCCAGCAAAACTAACGATTCTCAATAATAAAATCTGAAATCATTTCTAAATATCCAGCTGAACTTTCACTTTAGTAATTATAAATAACAACTCAAATAGCTCATAGAATCAATAAAGCTATAGTTAAAATATAACTTTCATAACGTTTAATATTTCCAAACACAAAGTGGACATAAATATAATTTAATCATCTCTTGTAATAAAACTTCATTTGAATAAAATTCAAATATTCTTGGAAAGTTTGTTTCTCCAAATAAAATAGTAAAAATGTCACTAAGTAAATTATTCACTCACAAAAATGAAGAACTAGTCTCAACTGTCTCCAACAACTTCTGTAGAGGCAAGTGGAGTAGTATCCTGTGAATCTGGTCACAAATAAAAATACTTTAATAAATCTAGATGGGTTATCAAGGACCTACACCAATTTGAAATCATAAATGATGACCTTTTTCCTAATATAACTTAAACAGAGGCTCTAAGATTTCTAAGTTCTTTCAAGAAACATAGAATTTCTACTCCAATCTAACTCCAAAGTCTCTAACCACTCCTTAGAAATTATCCGCAACCCTTACTTTGTTATCATTTCCACAAAATAGAGTTACCTACTATATTTTAGAGTTCTTATGATTAAAAGATATAAAAAGAGCAAAAATCCAAAGATTAAAAAAACTCACATTAAGCTTTAAAATCAAGTGGGTTTGATGGTTTAAAGTTATCTTTCTCTCTTTCTCTCTGTCTCTTTCTCGTTCTCTCTCTCTCCCTCTCTATTTCTTTCTTTCTTTCTCTTTATCTCTCACGCTCTTTCTCTCGCAGCACTGACGAGGAAATTTAGAAGAGGAAATTTCAATTTCCTTTTCTGATTGTCACTAACACTTTAACACAGATTTTGTGTTTTTTTTTTAACTTAAGGGTAAAATGTCCAAAATACCCTTAAAACAAATTTTTTTTTCTTTATATCCCTCCCCTGTTTTGGCCATTACATAAATAAGCCATCAAGGACCTACACCAAGTCAAAATCATAAAAGATAACCTCTCCCTAATATAACTTAAGCAGGAGCTCTAAGATTTCTAAGTTCTTTCAAGAAATATGAAATTTCTACTCTAATCTAACTACAAAGTCTCTAACCACCTCTTAAAAAATTATCCTCGGCCCTATTTTGTTATCATTTTAACAAAATAGAACTACCCAATATATTTTACAGTTCTCATAGCTAAAAGATACAAAAAAGAATAAGCCCCCAAGTATTACGAATTCACCTCAAACTCTAGAATCAAGTAGGTGCAAGCAGGTATGGTGATTTTGAGTTCTCTCTCTCTCTCTCTCTCTCGCGCACGCACAAAGGAAATGGAGAAATTTATCTCATCTGTTGTGCCACCGTCCACTTTAACATTCAGATTTTTTTAAAATTTAGATGTAAAATTACAAAAATACCCTTAAAGACAAAAATTATCCCTTCAATACCATCTCCCCTGTTTTTTGGCACCGTTACAGTAACAATAAGCAACCTGCAGGGAAAGGAGCTATGACATCTAAAAAGAAATTTTTGGGCCAACTACAGACCTGGGAATAGAGTTTGCAGCTTTCCGTTGTATGTGGAAAATCAAGGTCTACAGTCTGTGGGATTCAGAAAAAATGAAGAGGCAATAATAATTACTCTTCATTCATGTACTCAACAGCAGTGATTACTTCAATCATACTAAATGTACCATGAAACTAAATAATATTTGTGATTGCATAGACATAGATATGTACAAGTAAACAAGCGGTAAAATTTTCATCTAATAGCAGAGCAGCAATGTACCAACAATGAAAGCATCATTATTATTAAACTAGAACAAATAATTGATCCACAAAGTTCAAGAGGACCGATCAGGCTAAAAGGTATGAGAAAGCTGCATCTCTGGAGGCACTAGTGGAATATAATATCCAGAAGTTGGCACCCCCACATTGCCAAAGCTCAAAAACAAAGTCATGAAACTTTGTTTTTAAGGATTGAACAAAATAAGAAGAAATAAACCACATGCTACTCACATGTTATTACAAATTACAATGAAATCATAACATACGCGAAAACTTCCAAGCCATATCTCCTTTTTCTTGAATGAATACCAGGGTCTTATCTGCCATAACAAATAAAGGGAAAAAAATCAAGCAGATACAACTATAGCTACTTTACTTCAGATGACCATTAAAAAATTGAAAAAAGCTAATGTTAGTCACTCACTTTACCTTCCAAGCCGTATCTCTTTTTTCTTGAATGATACCAGGGTTTTATCTGCAATAAAAAATAAAGAAGAAAAAAATCAAGGAGCAGATACGAATATAGATACTTTACTTCAGATGACCATTTAAAAAATGAAAATAGCTAATGTTTGTCACTCACTTTACCTGTTGACATTTTAATGAAATAGTGAGAATACCAACTAAGAAAAACTAAACAAATGCAATCCTTTAAAAGTCTCACCAATAATAAGAGACAAATGTATGAGAGTAAAAGTTATAGATTAGCTTGACTTATAAGAGACAAATGTATTAACTTGGAAAATAGTGCAACTGATATTGAAACAGAATGCAAAAGACTACAAAAGGCAACATGAATGTTATTATTTTGTTTGATTAGACATCATCGACAATTACTGCATAAACACTCCTAAATCGATAATTTCATACTTACATGTTGCACTACTGTGATATGAAAATTGGTACCTAAATTAGACAGATGATATATCATACCGATGGTTTTAATAATAATAAACATACAAAATGACCAATTTAAAAGTACCCATGCAACATAATTACAGACCCTTTATTAAAAAAAATCAGTCACATGACACAAATCAAGGAGTCGAAACTAATTATCAATGAAAATACTAAAAAGGCTCAACTAACAATTGAAGAACTTTTGTAAACTCTACAGCGGAAATGTCATATTATATATTCTGTCGAGAATTGCAACCCAGTTACAATGAAAGTGCACTTCAAGTATGAAATTTAGAAAGGAAAAAAAATTGAAAGGATATATTAAACACTCACTCATTCACAAATATAAGCATTCAAATGAAAGGGAAAGAAATATACCAAACCGAATAAAATGCAGCACATCTGTCAATACCCAATTTTCCCACACGACTGCCTGTTCAGAGACAATAAAGCTACTTGTTACTATCATGGTATTACTATTCCCAAAAGAATGGATGAGAATATGAAAAGAGACATACGAAACAAGCATTCGACGTGAAGTTTAACGGCATGGTATAATTGGATGAAAATCTGACTTTGAAAGATATATGATTATCCTTTGAATTAATTTCCATCTTCCTTGGCAAGTTCTCCAAGTCCTTTGTTTGCAGTAAATGAATTCGAATCCCGTACCCAAATAGCCTGCACATTTAACACATAGAATATCGATAACCCAATAAGAAAACCAACCAAAAGTTTCTCCACAGAAAAAGAAAACAACAGCAAATTTGGAGAAAAATTTCTCCATCTTTTCTCATGTTTCTTTGTCTTTCTAATTAATCTCAACAACACACTTGGGCATTATTTTCAATTGAAAAAGTTTCTTATTGGGTTGTAATGATCATGTCTGTGAAATTACCATGCCCACCCTTCTAAATCAAAACCCAAGAACATTCTGGTAGAAACTGAAATGATGGGAAGAAAGAGATCTCCATAGGATCGCTTGTCAAGTACTACGTAAGCTTAAATTCATTTTTGGCCTTCTCTGCTTTAATTTATATCAAGTTTTCTATTTTCTAAATCAATAATCAATAATATAAACAAATTAGAAAGGAAACTGTAAAAAAGAATGGAAGGACAGACGACTAAATAACTTTATGCACATATATATAAACAAGTTACTTAGTTTTTTAAAAGCACATTTATCAATGCTTGTACTGCCATTTTTTAAGAGAATCAAATTCGTACTTGTGAACTACAAGAGAAATATCATTCATTGATGATACAAAAGCATGATTATCATTCAAGAAACGAAGATAACCTGACAATGGAAGTTGTAACAGGAGTAATTAATAGCAACTTGATGTGTAGAATTGAGAAAAATGAAGATGACCAGACACAGAATATAGATAGTAACAAAACATTAACATTACCCCATGGATTTAGAATGCTATCTTACAGAACTAAATGCAGAAGTAAACATACAGAGCAAAAAAAATAAAAAGATTATAAGCAAAGTGATCATCATTGAAGAAATACAATTTCAGAAAGACTATTAGCAGTGAAACACATTTATCAGCGGGTAAAAATGATGGCTTTGGGAAATTGCAAATGAATAATACTAAAATCTTCATGAGAATAAGAAAGAAATTGGGTGCAGAGGTCTTAACGACAAAGTACTTTCAGAAAACAAATTGTAACAAGAAACAAGACAGATATCTTGATCACAAAATTAACAACTACAATAATTTTCCAGCAAAGGTGTCTGCTATGATCTTGAAAAATTTGAAAATGCAAAGCAAAGATAAACTTCAAAGGCTCAACTTTCAAGGGGAATGAAAATTGAGTTTCTATTCGAATACTGAACAAAACCCAAGGGAAGAAAAAAAGAAAACAGAATTGAAGTTGAAAATCATAAAAAGCTTCATCAAATGATCACCATTGGCACCATGAAATCAAAAGCACAGAAGCAGATTGAGATAAATATCTACAGATTTTGCCAAAATACCTCAGTTTCAGAGTCAAAGAAACAATCCAAACCAACAAAAATCAAAACCCAAATCCAAAAATGTGCATGAAAAGCATAACATATAAAAATGAAGAAACTAAGATCAGAAAATGTGTAGAAAAAGCATCAAAACAGGGCACCATAAACATTAGAACAGGGAACCACACCTCTGGGTTGTTCCTGCAGAGCAGCAGAGCAACACCTCTAGAAGCCATCTCTCTCTCTCCCTCTCCCACTCCCTCTCTCTCTCTCATGTGCACCGCTTGGTTCTTCAGAAATTCTTATTATATAAGCCTAAGAGAGCTGCAACGGTCGAATCATTGTGGAATCCTGACCCTTGGATGTGTGGACCAACCAAGGGCTACAAATCTTCTCTTCATTTTGATTCTTGATCTCTGACTCTGAATTCAACCGTTTCATGATTTCATCTCACTCCCAAATCCAAATTCTGCTAAAGTTCTAATTTTTCTAAGAGAAACTAACGGATTTAATAGCTAGCCCAATGAAAATTTTCAAATTTTGCATAAAAATCGGAAATTTTCAAACCTGGTCAACACCAAGAATTTGGACAAGTGAAGGGTCTCCACCTCCACATGAAGAATTTGAATAATTTAAAAATCCAAATTTGTTGTCGTTTTGACCTCATACCATTGCTGAATTCTAATTTTCTAAGAGAAACTAACGGATATAATAGCTAACCTGAAATTTCTTTTCAAATTTTGCATAAAAATTGAAAATTTTCAAACATAGAGAAGTTGGAGGGGTGAAGGGTCTCCACCTCCTTGAGCTGCTGCAGGTGAGGCTTCTGATTTCTGACTCATATTCCTATAGTTCAGAAAATACGGTGTCGTTTCAATGTTCTGCTAGCTCTTTCATGGAGTTTCACCAGGTTTGAACGTTTGAGCAGTGAAGAGATCAGTAGAGTGTTTTGGTTTCTCTTTCTCTCTCTATCTTCTTGTGTCCTTGAGTGGGCTTGTAAGCCAAATTTCACGTGCAGACTTTGCAAAAGGAATTTAAGTTTAACAAACACACACATTTTGCAGTGATGCCACTTGTTTTTATGATATTTGTGATTTGTGATCCTTTCCAATTTTATTTTACATTTCTTGCAGTTGCATGCACCCTTTGGTCTGGCCATCTCATTCTGAAACAAGTTTTATTTGGAAACCTGTTCTGTTGTGCCACATAACACACACAGCAGATATTGGTCTTGAGGAGAAACACCGTTCAAGATGTTATTATATGTCATGTCCACTCTGTCAAAATAGTATTTAATTCATTGTACTTATTTTTTTATGGTGCGAAAAAAGTATAATAAATCTGGTTCTGAATATTGCAAGATTAGTTATCTGGCCATCTCCTTGAGTTTCGTTATCTTTTTCTTAAACATGATTTTTCTGTTGTTTCTGTAAATATTATAGATACTAATATTAACTCGTTCATTATTTTTATGTTGTAATTCGACTTCAAAATCTTGAGTTAAAATTTGATGCATAAATTTGAGATATTTTGTTGCCTAAGGAAGCTGATTTGATCCTGGGAATTCCCTTGAGTTTGACACCTGTGGCTGATGGTAGCTGGTATTGGTATTATTCTAAGAATGGGTGTTTTTCTGCAAGAAACACTTGTGTTGTGATCTTGAGATGAAGTTACAATGGCAGGGACCTACAACCAGGGTGTTAGTGCTTAAAGAATCAGAGAGCACAATTGGAGTCGTGTTTCTTTCCTATCTCTCTATGCTCTACTCCTCTTATGAACCCCTTATAACTGAGATTAAGCTTAATAGCATATTAACCTCACAACACCAAAGGGCTAAATTGCAGTGACAATCTAGCAAAGAGGGTGGGGAAAACCCAATAAGTATACGATCTGAGACCTTAATTAGCTGTCTCTCCCAGTCTCCCTCTGTGTGGGTGATTTTGTGCTTCTCTATCTATCTGGGTTTCCCAAGTGAACTCACCATTTCCGCAAAATCTGAGGTGAGTCTTCTTTTGTGGGATTTTGTTATATTTCACAATGATCTGTGAGTTTTATATGGTTTACTATAATCTTGGTTGGCATAGTGTTTCATGGTTGGAACAATTTTAGTTGCCTTTTTTATGTTTGTTGTAATCCTAGCTTGCATAATTTCGTCTTGATCAGGGTCGGCTTAATCATTTAACAAGAAGCTTGATATTGACCAGTTCAAGAATCAAGACCATCCATTCTTTCTACTGCTTCTTGTCTTGGATCCTTCTAACGTGTTCTTTGAGGTATTCCATGCTGCACTCACTGCTACTGATTATGCTCAACTGTCTTCTATATTTATGTTGGTGTAGCGAAGTATTATTTGAATTATTATTCAATGTTTGCTGACATTGATTGCATTTAGGAGTAGGACTTGTCATATTCAGTAGGGAATTGGAGAGAAGAGCAGGTTCTGTAATTATAGAATGAATGTTAGTCTTTGGATCCCCTTTGTTGCTATGTCCTCCTTTTGAATCTACATCTTCAAAAGCGACTTTATTTAGATTAGAGACAATCATTAAAATTAAGAAAAAGGAATTACATTCTCCCCTATATTATATATTCTTAAAATTAAGAAGAGGTTTTCCAAAAAAGAGAAATCTTTACTCTGGTGTACAATTTGTATTCAAATATGATATATATCATGAATTGAAATGCTCTGGGACAAAAGGATTCTAACCTCCTAATAGCAGGACCAAAACCCATTGTGATAATGAAAATTTTGAGACAAACACTTCATAGATTGACTTTTGTCTCAAAAGGGAAGGCAGAAAGGTTCTCCTCTGAGGTGAAAAATATTCATGTTAGTTTTTAGTTTTTGAAACATTAGATTAGATTAACCTGTTTAATAAACAAGGCAGTGTAGAAGGGAGAAGAGTTACTTAAGGAGGAGGACATTATACAGCTATTAGGTGGGTTTCCGGTTTCCAAGACCTGTGACGACTAGGTTTTACCATAACAGCACAAAAGTACTTTTGTTGTCAGCATGAGCAAGTAACATTATGAAAATAAGATAGATGAAATATAGTAAATTCAAGGTATTTGCTGGACTCTTTGTTACTCATATTAGAATTGATATGACAGGCTAGGGGGTGAAGAAATTGGATTACATCCGAAGGCATTTACAACAACACATGTTGACCTATTGGATTTCTTCAAGATACACTAGTTGCTATATGTGATGATTGAATGCTTGTTTTGTATGACAATATAAAATGCCATCTCAATTCTAAATATTGAAGGAAGAAATCCCCAGCTAATATAATGATAGACTCTTAGGTTAGATGGAGTAGCGAGGATGCCTTTGGATTGCAGGAAGGGGAATGGTCAATTCAGGTGTATATTTTAAGTCCAAATATACTTATACATAGGAAAGAATCAATTACACTTTTTGTCACTGTTTGAATTTTGAAAGTACTGTTTAAACTAGTCCAAAAAAAGCAATGTTTAAACTAATATCTATCTGTTTATATTTGCTACACTACAACTTGCATAATCTGCTAGTAGTTTCCTGAAAGGTGTGATCTACATTATGATATTCAGGGTTTATACATATTTATGTGTGTGTATTTGATGAGGTGTAGATCAATTTAGTGAAGGAAGACAAGAGTTCAACTACAACTTTTTAGAGAAGTTAGAATCCATTGTCAATGCAATCAATATATGCCCCTTGAGCAATGCAAGGCACTCTGGTCTCTTTCTATTCCTTTGTTCCCACTTTGAAATAGCGTCAGGAATTTTTAACCTGAGATAAATATCTACATTTAGTATCAGACTAAGTGTTTTGGGTTGGTATTATATCTTGATGTTGGTCTTACAGACTGCAAATAGTTGTGCCTCCTTCTTAAGTCCTACATGAAAATTTTCTTTCTAATGTATAAGTATACTCATTTAGCCTCTTTAGGGAAGTGAAGATATCAGCTTTTATTTATTCATTCCTGTGATTTGAATACTTAGCCTATCCATAACTACATTTGTGCACAACTCCTTATTTTGTACATATAATTGTATTTTCTGTGTATATGTTGCATTTATAGTCATATTCAACATTCAAAATGTTTCCTTTGTGGCTTTGTTCTAGCACCTGTTCATATTATCGTTGACCGCAATACTATTCTATTGATTTATGAGGGATTATGGAGTACTTGTCTATTGCCTCTTTTCAGCCTGTTGCTTCACTCTGGTAAATAACATTGCTATCTATATTGCTTTTGGTAGCAGCCTTGGGGCTATGTATCTAACCAGATTTTGTGAAATGATGGGACAAACAAGTGCAACTGAATTTGGATAACTAGAACTGTTCTGGTACCAAAGTTGGTTCTGTTTCTGTATATATTGGTCATCTTTGTTTTTTTTTCTTTGGTTACAACGTCATCTTTGCTTTTAGTTGTCGTTACACTATGATTGGCTAAAACTGAAGTGGTTCTGTTCTAGGCCATTTTCACTAAAAGAAAGAAATCAGTATACTACAGGGGCTGCTAATTCTCTTTCTAAGTAGACACTTGTCTATAAGGTGTCTTCCCTTAGAAAACTCTGTTATGCTGATAATTTGAACCGATATAGATATGGGTTATATTATATTCTAGATGATCTTTTCTTTTTTGTTGTGGTGAGGTGAGAAACCTCCTCTTCACATGTTCTGGACATGACGAAAGATTACAGCTTCCTAATTAGTCTTTCACCAGCTTCCTTGTGGTAGTTTTTTCTTTTTTATTTGGAAAATGACAATGAGAGGACATGCTTTCTTTTTTGCCAATATATTTAAATGGGTACCATCATATGCTAGTATAGGTGCCCACAAGTTGTGGTGTTTCTACATGTTTAGAGTTCTTCACATGCATCTTGATGGCCATAATAAAAGATATCTGAATACTTTCAACTAAAAAAAGAAAGAAAGATATCTGAATACTTAGGAGTGACAAGTTTCTTTTTCCCACGAGAGATCTAAGGTGCTCTCAAGCAGGGAGGGATTTATCAATTTCAAAAAGCTTTTACTTATTATATAGTTATTTAATTATTATTCTATTAGTATATATGTAATTGCCCTCACTAACTAGTTATAATTACGTTAATATAATGAGAGGAATGATGTTATATATATATATATATGATATTAAGAAAATTCGAATATCTATCTATACTATTAGATTTTTGTTTAAGCAAAAATAGTTTATATAACATTTTCTTAAAAGATAATAGATATTACTAGTTCAAAAGTTCACTCTAACATAGTACCATTCATCATCTTTCAAATTTTTTGAATAAAAAATTATAAAAGTTTATACTATTACATGTATGATACATTGAACATTTCATTTTTTTGGTACATTAGTAAAACAAATTATCCTCACTAAACAAATTTTCTAGATTCGTCTCTGCTCTAGGGTTATGGCATAAATGCTTATCTAGTAGTTCTTATGATTTGTGGCTTAAAACTACCCTTGCTGTAGTTATGGTATACTCCAACTCTTAAATGCTTATCAAGTTTTTTGTTTCTTATCATTTTGTGCGTATTTCTTTTTTGATAATATCATTAAAAGCATGTTTGAGAAAGATTGATTATTTTTTAAAATAGTTTTTTAACAAAAAAATTGTTTTATCTAAAATTTATTTTATTTGTTTAAAATGTGTAAAATTGATAATAAGTTAAGATTATTTTTCTATAACTAAAAACAATTTTTTTAAAAAAGCTGTTATTTTAAGCTTTTAATTATTTGATTTATGACTATTTCAAAAGTTTTAAGACATAAATACTTATTTGTCCTCAATCAAATAACTTTTTTAATGATTTTATACATCTTTTGGTAATTTAATACATAAAAATAATTTTTTTTATACAATTCAAACAAAACTCTTTATCATAAAATTGATTATAAATTAACATATCTAAATATAAATTATTTTTTTGATAATTAATTTTTCACATAATTTTTTTTTCACAATTAAAAATCAATTATACTCATAATTAATTTTTTAGATAATCTTTTTTCCTAAATTAATTCAAACAAATACTAAAGCTCTGCCTTGCAGATTAATGTTGTCCTTTGTAAAATCCTAGGCAAATAAAAATATTAAAAGAAAATAAATCAGAATTCTTTTTTTCATATTTGGTGTCCAAACAGGGTAATATTAATATACTATTCCGAATGCTTTTTTTTTATTGTTGCTCAACATGTGTTTTCCAGGTTTCTATTTGTAGAAAACAATTTCCTGTTTTTAAAAACTGGACATGAAATTAAAATTATCCAAAATAAAATAGGAAATAGAAAAATAGAAGACGTTTCTCTTTTCCCTTCCAAACAGGGCGTAACTATTTGGTGCTTACTGCTACAGATTAGAACCCATCTTCATCGACGGTGTTTTGGTGGCCAAAAGAGTTGCAGTTTTCTCATCTACGAAGAAGAAATGGATGATGGAAAGCACCACAAAAAGAGGAAGAGCGGTTCCTATTCCATGAAATCAGATGGTGGCGGTTCAAGGAGGAGCCACCGTGATGAGAGGCACAAGGAGAGGCGCAGAGTACATGGCGAAGAAAGGGACAGGGAACGCAGGGAAAGAGAGAAGGAGAAGGAGAGAGAAAAGGGTATGAAGGGTCGTGACAGAGAGAGAGAAAGGGTTAAGAGGGTGAATCCCAGAGGGGTTGATTGCGATTACAGTGATGATGATACCCGGAAAAGAAATGGGAAGCGGTCAAAAAATGAACTTGATGATCACAAGGAGAAAAAAATCACTTTTTTGAAGGTGGTGGTGGAGGAGGAGGAGGTGGAGAAAAAACCCACCTTTGAGGATGAACAAAGGAGGTTGGATGAAGAGATGGAGAAGAGGAGGAGGAGGATTCAGGAGTGGCAAGAGATGAGAAGGAAGAGGGAAGAAGATGAGAGAGAAAAGCATGGTGAGTCAGTTGCTGATGATGATGGTGAACCTTTGTCGGGAAAGGGATGGACCCTTGATGGGGAATCTGATGATGAAGAAGGACCTGCCAGAGGGAAGCCAGATGATTCAGATATGGGTTTGGATGAAGGTGACAAACCTGGTGATGTGGAAGTTGTTGTTGTTGGTAATAGAACTGTTGTATCTGATTTACAACCTGCAGATGAGGAAATTGATCCCTTGGATGCTTTCATGAATTCTATGGTTCTGCCTGAAGTTGAAAAGCTGAACAAGGTTTCTGTGACTCCTTCGGTTGCTGATGGCAGTGCTGACTTGAGGGCTATGGATGAAGGGGGTGAGGAAAGGAAAGGTTCAGTTGGGAGTAAATGGATTGGGAGAATAATTCCTGGTGAAGAGTCTGACTCGGATTATGCAGATTTTGGAAATGGGGGGGATCCGGTGGAAGATGAAGATGATGAGGAGTTCATGAAAAGGGTGAAGAAGACAAAAGTTGAAAAGCTTTCTATAGTTGATCACTCAAAGTTTGATTATGAACCGTTCAAGAAAAAATTTTATGTTGAGGTAAAGGAGATCTCTAAGATGAATCAAGAAGAAGTTGCTGTATACAGGAAGCAGTTGGAGTTGAAAATACATGGAAAGGATGTGCCAAATCCTGTAAGATTATGGAACCAGACAGGACTCACAAGCAAAATTTTGGACACAGTGAAGAAGCTTATGTATGAAAGACCAATGGCTATTCAAGCTCAGGCACTGCCTATAATTATGAGTGGAAGAGACTGCATAGGGATTGCTAAAACTGGGTCAGGCAAAACACTTGCTTTTGTTCTGCCAATGTTGAGGCACATCAAGGCTCAGCCAACTCTTGTTGCAGGAGAAGGACCTATTGGGCTTATAATGGCCCCTACAAGAGAACTTGTTCAGCAGATTCATAGTGATATTAAGAAGTTTGCAAAGGCATTGGGTCTCAGGTCTTTGCCTGTCTATGGAGGTTCTGGTGTTGCCCAACAGATCAGTGAGTTGAAACGTGGTGTTGAGATTGTGGTATGTACTCCAGGTAGGATGATTGATGTGCTTTGCACCAGTAGTGGAAAAATAACTAACCTGCGTAGAGTCACTTATCTTGTCATGGATGAGGCTGATAGAATGTTTGACATGGGCTTTGAACCTCAAATCACTCGAATTGTTCAGAATATTCGACCGGATCATCAAACTGTTCTATTCTCTGCCACTTTTCCTCGTCAGGTTGAAATTCTGGCTCGTAAGGTTTTGAATAAACCCATTGAGATTCAAGTGGGTGGGAGGAGTGTTGTGAACAAGGACATTACTCAGCTAGTTGAGATGAGGCCAGAAAATGAGAGGTTCTTGAGGCTCTTAGAGATATTAGGGGAATGGTATGAGAAAGGAAAGATTTTGATATTTGTTCACACACAGGTGAAATGTGATGCTTTGTTCAGGGATTTGCTTAGCCATGGTTATCCATGCCTTTCTCTTCATGGGGCTAAGGATCAGACAGACCGTGAGTCTACAATTTCTGATTTTAAAAGCAATGTCTGCAATCTGTTGATTGCAACAAGTATTGCTTCCAGGGGGTTAGATGTCAAGGAACTGGAATTGGTAATCAATTTTGATGTTCCAAACCACTATGAAGATTATGTACATCGTGTTGGACGTACTGGCCGAGCTGGTAGGAAGGGTTTTGCTATCACATTTATTTCAGAGGAAGATGCAAGATATGCACCGGATGTGGTGAAAGCCTTGGAGCTATCTGAGCAAGTTGTTCCTAATGACCTGAAAGCTCTTGCTGATAGCTTTCTGGAGAAAGTGAATCAAGGACTTGAGCGAGCCCATGGAACTGGTTATGGAGGCAGTGGTTTTAAATTTAATGAAGAGGAAGATGAAGTGAGGAAAGCAGCAAAGAAAGCACAAGCCAAAGAATATGGTTTTGAAGAAGACAAGTCAGACTCTGAAGATGAGGATGAAGTTATGAAGTCACAGCATTCTGCTCTTGCTCAAATACCTGTTCTTGGTCTCCAAATGCAAGGGACAGGGGTACCCCTTGATGCAAATGAAGGTGCTGCTCGGGCAACATTAGCTGCACTAAATCTTCAGCACAATTTAGCAAAGATGATGCAAGTTACAGATAGGCCTGAGCATTATGTAGCAGAGTTGGAGATAAATGATTTCCCTCAGATTGCTCGGTGGAAAATCACACACAAGGATACTTTGATCCCAATTTGTGACTGGACTGGTGCATCTATTACCACTAGGGGGCAGTATTTCCCACCAGGCAAGGTACCAGGACCTGGACAACGCAAGCTATACTTGTTCATTGAGGGCCCTATTGACACTGTTAAGAGAGCTAAAGCAGAGTTGAAGCATGCTTTGGAAGAGATCACAAACCAGTCTTTGCAACTTCCAGGTGGCACTCAAGCTACAGGAAAATACTCTGTTATATAAAGGGTAAGTTTCTGATTCAATATATCGACTATATTAGTGCTTGCTTATTGATGTATAGTAGCTAATGGCCACAGGATTTACCTCCCTTTGCTCACTGAGCTGTTGGTTTTTAAATCTTTCTAGTACTAGGTGTTGGCTCCTCTAGGATTTTGCTTCAAGAATTTTGGAATTTATTTAGAAGTGTGCTTCTTTGGTTTAAATTGAGATCATCTTGATTTAATTTATGAACATATCTCAAAGCTAGCAAACTAGCAACATCAACTTGGTTTTTTACATATTCCTATGTCAAAGGTTCTCAATATTTTTTCCCGTCTGTCTGCTTGTATTCATGTGTGAAACTGTGTCTTCTTTTATATATCGTTTTGCACCCTAGTCTGTTGTAAAATATTTTAGCTGTTAATAAATTTATTGGCAAAAACTTTTCTATCCTTTTAATTATTTTCTTTTCTTGTTTGTCATTCACTGTGGTGCGAGGGATCTTCTGAGCCTATTGCTTCATGGCTACTAAAGAGGTTGCATGGTGCGGCACTTTTTCATGCAGGCTTTAGTTGGGAGATCTTTCATCCAAAAAAAAGAAATGTAATAGTCATTCAGCAATCAGCAAGAACTTGACATATAACTTAGCCTCTTAAGTGTTTATTTTGAAAATGGACTAATAGTAGACTTTATTTACTGAAGTGATATTAAATTTGAAGAATAGCAAGAGGACTCTGACAAACGAAGGGATGCTTGCTTTCTTCTTTGTTGCTTTAGGAAAAGAAAAAGAAAGGGCATTTCTTGTTTATTCATGTAACTTCATAAGTATTGCACTGCGTGGAGTTTCACTTGCAGACGTAGGATATGCCATCGTTTTTGTCTTCTCAGTTGCCTTTTCACACTGGTCCTAGTCAAGGTCGCTAACCCCTAATTGTTTGGTTAATTGTTTGGTTAGAGGAATTTAGAAGAAAAGAGAGGGGATGTATAATATTTTATTTTAGATATACATTTTCTTTATTTAGAAATTTTTTTAAATGAGACGAATAAAATCAGAGGTTATGCAACCTTTTAATCATGTGTTTTTTTTTTATATAAATATTTTATAATTATCTTAATTTAAAAATGAAAGATTACTCTTCTACTTCAAATTCTTTCAATCCAAACATACCTTAAAGTTATTTATTGAAAAAACACACTTCTGTTTCTATGGGTATCAGGACAAGCACAAAGATGACTTAAGACGTAAGTATCAAGAAGCAATTCGCCAGCTCAATTTCTTGTCAAGTCAATTAACTACTCGTAAATGCTAAGATCCTATGAACCTTAATGATTCTTGCTTCATTTTAAGTTAAAGAATACGTCTACCTCTATTTAATATAATTTCTTTTACAATTTTAAATGTTCTCTTTTACAAAAAGTTCGTTGTATGTCATATGAGGTGAATAACATTTTTTTGGATGAAAGAAAATGTGTTTTGTGGGGTGCATTTAAGAAAATTGTGTATGGCTATGGATCAATGGCTGTAGATAGTAAGTTTTATTTACTTATTGGGAAAAAGATTTAAAATATACACAAATGCTAGATCTAGTTAAATTCTTAATGAAGTACAGCTAAAAAGAATTAGATTCTCTTTTTTATTTTCTTATGCGAGAAGATTTTGTTACTATCTCTTGGATAACCATAAACTCATTGTTAATAGTTTAAGTCTCTAAATGAAGCAACATATTAATCATGCCTTTTAATTGTTATACAGTGTGATCATAACATTTTCCAAAATCATCTAGAACACATTGAAGTAATTTTTTATCGGAAGAATTCGTACTTAAATATTGCTCTGATTAAAATTAAACTCCTTTATTTATCGATATCATGTTTAAAGAAGAAACCATCCACTCAGAAAGGTTTCAAGTACGGAAAAGATACAATTTTGATAAACAGAACACAATAAAATGACTGAAGACTTATACAAACAAAAGTGTGAATTTTTTAAACAGAACACAATAGTTTGAATTTCCATCGCATTGCTTTAAAAAGTTAATGCTTTATAAGTAGATTTTGGCAAAGCAACAACCTTACCTCAAATCTAAATTCTCAAACACAATAGTCTAAATTCTCAGTGACTTGGTGTTCTGTGATTGCTAGCTACTATGGCTGCAACTGCAACTCCATCAGAAGAACAAGTTCCCGAAGTTTCCCTGAGAATTTTGGTGCACAAAGAGAAAAACAAAGTGGTGTTTGCTGAAGCAGGGAAGGATTTTGTTGATGTTCTATTAAGCTTCTTAACATTGCCCTTAGGAACGATAGCTAGACTCACGGGTAAAGAGTCCAATATGCAACCAGTTAGAGTTGGCAGCCTTAGCTCACTGTATGAAAGTGTGGCAAATCTTGACAAAGAGTGTCTGTGGACAGAGACTTGCAAAGAAATGCTATTGCAGCCAAGGAATTCAATGGAAGCTTATTGCCAAAAGCTGAAACTGAACATCGACGACACAGACCCCATAAAGTACTTCGTTTGTGAGAACTGGTATTGTAGTCGAAAACAAAGTGATGGCCTTTTGAGCACTTTCAGGAATCTAAGATGCCATTGTGGAAAATTAATGAACAGAGAGATATCCCCAAGATATTCGAATCTCAGCAATGGTTTTGTTCAGGAAACTGCTACTTTTATCATACGCGACGATCTCACTGTGATGCCTAATGAGATTAAAACTTGTGTTGCTCTGGTTCAGAATCATGGAATCAAAGACATGGATGCTATTGAAGAACAAACTGTAAATATCAATAAGAAGGAGGTATGTTTATCCATCTGCTTTAAAAGCATATGGTCTTTTCTTTTTAGATCATCTTTCTTCTCATTGATTAATTCAGTTTTGAATTTTATAGGTTGTAGATCTGCTCAAGTGTTCATTACTCTCAAAAACCCCTTTGACAGATTTGTTCTTAAAGAAGAAACAATTCATTGATAATTTTAATCCAAGTTATCAATCCCAGTTTGACATTGGAGAGGTACCAACTGATGAGGGTAGGCAGATGGTTTTGAAAGTACTGCTAAGAAAATCAAATAGGAAGATTCTGTTTGCTCAAGCAGAGGAAGATTTTGCAGACTTTATTTTTAGCTTTCTCACCTTCCCTTTGGGAGGAGTGTTGCATATGCTTGAAGGATGCACTTCTTTGAGCTGCATTGATAATTTATATAAGAGCATCGCGGAATTGAGTTCAGACAGATATTTGAGATCAAAGGAACTCAAAGAATATTTAGCTAACCCTCATTGTGCCCCGCAATTTAAGCTTAGCAACCAGATATTACCAATTGGGGCTGCATGCTCTCCTATTTATTATTGCACTAGTTTCTATTTGAACGGAGTGATACGTGGTTCTCTATCTAATTATCCTGTGCCTCATAATGCTGAATTGATTGTGAAAGTACCCTTGAATCTTGTTGATCCTAAGTCCTCTACAGGAGAAACATTAAGTCCTCGGGGATTTGCTAAAGGGCCATCAACGTACATGGTGACAGATGACTTGGTTGTGACTCCAATATCATCCATTTCCTTAGTTTCATTTCTAAATAGATCAAAGGTTCCCCTCTGTGACTTGGAGGAAAAGATTATCAGTATTAGCCTGAAGGAGGTATGGCTGTCTCTGAGTCTTCCCTAATCTTAGTCATTCATCAGGCATACTTTTATTTGTATCATTGATTGTATCACACTTATTCTATTGCTTTGTGCAGGGTCTCCACATACTAAAAGCTTCATTGGTCTCAGCATCTGCTTTGACAAACGGTCTAAACCATGTCAAAAATACCATTAAGAAGGAGAAATGACCAAATATTTCTTTTTTGTCTAAAATTTTAGTTCGTGGTAAGAATTTTAGTATATATTTTGTTATGTTTAATAAAAATATTCTGAATGCCAATGTGTTTCCTTTTCTCAATTATTAACTCCCTTCTCAAAGTAATGGGTGGTAATCACCTTAGCGAAATTGCTATTTGTAAAAATTATTTTTCTGTACAAATAATCTTCGGCCCTTAAGACTTGTGTTATGTTGATGTTGGAGGTGCGGTCCTCCGTCAGTCCACCTTTCCCCCTCTACTTAGGTGTTTGCACCTCCAATGTAATAATAAAATATCAAAACAGGAAATAGAAATCATGGTACTGCATTTATATCATCATTAAGTTTCTGCTTAATGTTATGTACCACCCCTAACATCTTTGATGGCCACAATCAAAATAATAGAGAAGAGAAGGCCACAAATCTCGGTAGACTATTTGTTATATTTTAAGGAACGGTTGATAAACCCCTCACAAATTGGTAATTGATCAAATTAACAGCAAATGGAGAAGCCTATGCGAAATAATGATAGCACAATTTTTTTATCTGTAGTGAAGGCTATTTTGGTATAAAACCTGCACCATAAACCCTGTTGGACCTCAAGTCCCCAACTTGCTAAGCAGTTGGATTTGTCAAGGCCCCAGTAATGCACATTGTGACCGATGATTTGGTTGTGACACCAAATACAATCATGTCTGCTGTTTCATTCCTGAAAAAATTAAAAATTTCTTCCCGTGACTAATAGGAATGGGCCATCAACATTGGCATAAAAGATGGTATTGGCCGAGCCTAGGAGTATTTTAGTAGGTTTAAACAATTTTCGCTAATAAAATGGAATTTAATTTGTTTATTTATTGAGTATATGAAACTTGACTGACCAAATTTCTTTATAATGCAGAGTCTTTTAGTATTATGAAATCTTCTTTGACAAATGGTCTCAGTCAATTCATGGAAACCATTGAGGAGGGGAATTGATAAGATCATACAATATGTTGAAGTATGCATGCTGGAAGAAGTCAAAACGCAAACCCAACTGCTTGGCAGGGCAACTCCATAGATTTACTATTGATGTAGCTTGAAAAGCTACTTTGATCTTGAGTTGTACAAGTAACTATTCATTCATGTAAATAGATTCAATAATTCAATTAGTCCAAATCATCATATTATTTTTCACTACATTTTGTAGTTTATTTTGATGAAGATAAATATCCCAAAATAGATTAAATATGTTAATATAGAATGGCTTATGTTAAAGAAGAGGTGAGTCGCGAGGTTCTTAGTTTCATAGTTTGAGATGAGTAATACTCTAGGAACTATTAATAAGTAGGAAGGAGGTAAGTTCATATGGTAATAAAGATTGCAATTTCCAGGTCATGTTTTTCTTTATTGGTTAGTCCAACTTTAATTTTTATAGGTATTGGATCTGCTTAATATTCTACTTTCAATGACCCCTTTGACAGTCATGTTCTTAGAAAAGAAACAAACCCATCAGAACGTTCATCCAATAAATCAATCTCGATTTGAGATTGGAGAGGTACGAACCAATAAAGAAACAAAGAAGATTGTGAAGGTACTTCTTCAATAATCATATAGCAGGATAGGATTTGCCCAAGTACCAGAAGATATTTAAATTTGTAGACCTTATCTTCAGTTTTCTAACATTTCCCCTTGGGGCAGTCTTACATATATTTGAAGATTTCATTTTTTGACTTCATAGATAAATCACATAACAGTAGTACACCAAAAGATAAATTACATAATATCATAGATGGATTGAGTGTATACAGATTTTTTAGCACATAAGATATTGGCCAGCTCAAGAGCATGCTCTCCAAGATACATTTATTCTGGTTACATATCAGAAGTCAAGGCTAAGTGCAGTAACAATTCAATATTATAAACAACAATGTACGCCCCTGAAATTTGTTGATTCCCCTGTACTCAAGTCCTCGACTGCAGAAGAATCAAGTCTCCTAGGGTTTGCTAAATGCCTAAATTCAATATTATTAACGGACTGAGCAAAAAGATACTGAAATTCAAACGAGTTGATGAGATATCATTCCGACTCTCCCAATATAAACCCATGAGATTAACAGGAAGCATGTTTACATTATAATTTTTTTAAAATAAATAAAATTTACTTATTTTTAAAAAAATTCAAACATCAAAGTTAATACATTACATAGTTCAAATCCAAACTTACATAAAAAAAAATCACATAATCTTTAGTTCAAATGATAAAAATGTCTCCAACACATGAGAGTATAACGGTCGACTCAGCCCATTTTGGTCTGACTCTTTTAACCCCTCGAATTAACAAGCAGGCTAAAAGTACACACTTCTAAAAAAGAAGTTTTCTAACTAAGAGATGAAGTTTAGCTGACATTTGACAATCTGTGTTGCAAGAGTTTGAATCTGACAAACACTTGTGAAGAGTCACGTCATCAACGGCGAAGCAAGAATTAATCTTACACCAAAGCCGGTGTGAAAGGCTAGTGAGATGGGTAGACCTAGTGGGAAGGGACGCATAGTGAGGGAAGCAATAAAAAGCCAGACGTTGTCCTTCTTTGTGAAATCTGCAATCGACATCATTAACGACCAGTAGTGTTTCACTCTTACTTGTTCGATGCTCTCGAGAACAAAGTCAATAACGTCGACGATAATTAAACTAGCGACATCCGTTAAGCAGAAGCAACGAAAGAGTAATTTAAATGCTGAGGTGAGCCTGTTGACTGAAAATGTTAGTTGTTACATGGAATATATTTTTGGTAAATGTAAAGAGAAAGCCGTCTCTGAAATTCATTTCGAGCACTTGCTTGAAGACAAGGAAGAACGACAATCCAGCGCAGATAACTGCAATACCATTTGCGGAAGACCCCAGGACAACTTATGTGCCTGTGGCAAATGCCACAATTATTGCTGCCACAGCAACCAAAGTGAATGAGAAGGCTATTTCAGAGAGGAAATCATTCTTCGAGTTCTGGCTTTATTCAGTGGAAAAGATGTATGAAGGCTGCAGAAGCTGACAACACCAGAGCCATAGTGTCTGTTATAATGAATGCTTTGAAAGCAGCTCTTCGACTGAGAATAGGGTTACCCTCATTCTTGCCATTTTGTGTGGCACCACCTGGTAAGGAAAACCCAGCTGCAAAACTCACGGTTGCAACGAATAGGTGTTTGGAATTTGAATTGGTTCGAGAAAAAAGTTATTTTTAATTTTTTTATATTAAAAATTAATTGATTTTTTTAAATTAAAAAATTAAATTGAATTAATTACATTTGATTTGATTTGATTCAATTAATTTTTGATTAAATATTTTTTTAAAAAAATTCATATATAATTTTACTTGATTTTTTTATGGACTAATTAAAAAAATAATATAAAATCATAATAAAAATATTATTATATAATTATAAACAATAAATTAATCTTAAAATATTTATAAAAATAATAAAAAATTTAAATATAATTATTTATAAGTATATAAATTATAAAAAATATATAAATAATTATATGAATTCAGTTTAATTTGATTTGATTCGATTTTATAAATAAAAATCGAAAATCAAACGATCGATTTTTATTAAAAAAAATATCAAACAAAATTAAAATTAATTGATTTTATTTTTTTTTTAATTTTTTAATTTAACTTTTTAGATTTTGATCAGTTTTCTATAAACACTTCTAGCAATGAATGTAGCCACTCCTAAATGCGATTCCTTTGCTTCATTAGAAAAATCTAACCTCCGACTCTTGTCATTCATATCCTTCGATTTTAGTCGCCCACTTCGTCTCACCCCAGCATCTTGTAAGCTCCATATTAGGTTCTGCATTGGAAAAATTAGTACTTATTCATTCTAGCTAGTATAATGCTTTGAAAATTGAAAGTTAATGGTTAGAAGTTGGAACACTATTACACTAGTTGTGTCAACTCTCAATAAATATATATATATATATATATATATATATATATATATATATATATATATCACGTAACACACTTGTTCAATTAGAATAACTGTATAAACTTTGTCCATGGTTTGATTAAATTACATAAACTTCATTTATTATATTTTCTATGACATCTATTGCCTTAGTGTATGCAGTTACACTTCTTGAAAATGCAAGTGAAATTATCAGAAACCTTCATATGTCTTTAAAAATTGGGAATTAAATAGTAGACGCATTTCCAATTTATCATTTTCTCTGTTTATTTTTTTTTGCTTGGTAAAATAATTTTCAATGAGCTTAACAATATACTTTAGCTGTACCATGGAATTTATTTAACATTTCAGATTTCAACAAAACATTAGAGGGAGGTATTGTTACATTAAAGTTAAGGAGACGTTTATCAATTTTAGAAAAAAGAAGAGGATTTATATTACATATTATAAAAGGATTTATATGTGAAAATTTATTTATATTATGTTGAAACTTAAATTAAGGGAAGTAAACTATGCATATTCTGATAGTTAGATGAGAAGAAAATTGAGTATAGATAGATTAAAGAATTTGAGGAGAGATCGATAACTGAGATATAGTGGCTCTCAATATATATGAGAATAAAAAAACCCATAAATGAAGGAAGATTGTGTAGTTTTAAATTTTAAAAAAGAAGAGATGAGATTTATTAGGTTAATTTAGAGCTCGTTTCATACAGATTATTTGATAAAAAAATTAATTTTTTTAAATATCAAATTATTTTTAATTATTTTAATTATGTTTGTTTAAATTTATTAAAAATTTATTTATTTAAAAAATCAATTTTATAGTTAAAATAAAAAAATATTCTTGTTAACTTTTTTAAAAAAATATCTTGCGATAAAAAAGAGAGAGTAAAGCTACTCTCATTTAAAAATAATTTTTATAATTATAAAGAAACACAAAATAATTTTTATTTTTCTTAATCATCTCTAAAAAAATAATATTTAAATTATTAAAAATTAAAATTAATTTTTTTAAATCTACAATAAACGGCACTTAATTTACTCTATTAATTACTTGAAAAGCTGGCTGCTGGCTGCTTGCCGCCAGCTGCTTGGAATTTAATCATACCCCTTGTTCATCTAGTAGGTGAGATTCATTGCATCGAATTCATTTAATTAATAATCAATACATTAAAAGGATTAAAATTTATTCTAAAGAAATTTGAGGAGATATTACATTTGTAAGGACGAACATGTTTTGGTTCTGTCATTAATGAGAAAAAATAAGAGCGTTTACCTCCGTCATAGCCGAATTTTTATTAGCGTACGTAATGTCAAGGGCGGTTTGATATTCCTGTGAATATTCGAATTAATTATTTTAAATAAATTTTTCTAAAAAAGAAGTAAATTTTTTTATTAAAAATAATTTTTTCTCTCTAAATAAAGTAAGTTTATTTCTTTAGAAAAAAATAATTTTATTTCTTTAAAAAATTAGTTTTTTCTCTTTAAAAAAATTAATTTTTTCTCATTAAAATTTTTTCTCTCTAAAAAAAGTAAATTTCTCTTTAAAAAAGTTAATTTTCTTTCTAGAAAAAATTGATTTTATCTCTTTAGAAAAGGTTAATTTTCTCTTTGTAGAAAAATAAGTTTTTCTCTCTAAAAAAATTAATTTTCTCCCTCTATAATTTTTTTCTCTCTAAAAAAAGTAATTTTCTCTTTTTAAAAAAGTAAGTTTTTCTCTCTAAAAAATGATTTTTCCTTTCTAAAAAGAATATTTCTCTTTCTAAAAAATAATTTTTCCTCCCTGAAAAAAATATTTCTCTTTTAAAAAATAGATGAATTAAGATTTTAAATGAGTTATGAGTTATTTAGATCTCAAATGGATCATGATTAAGTTAATAACTAAATATTTAATAAATATTAAGCATAATTTATTAATTATTTATTAATTAATCTGATTCAATCCATCTAATCTATTTAATTTATTATTATTAAATAAATTAAATTAAATTTAGACATAAATAAATTATAAATAATTAAATTATTTTTATACCCTTAATTCACCACTGCCGTGCGGTAATGAAGGTATTATTGAAATATTTCCCCTCAAACCAGAACCCACTTCAGTGGCTTCTACCTGGTTGTCTGCTGCCTCCATAAGAATTCTGCGACTCTTTCTAACCAAAATTGACATTAAACCATGGAAATATTTAATGAATTAGATTTGTTTGGATTATGAGAGAAATAGAGTAAAAAGAAATAGAGTAAAAAATTAATAGATTTTTAAATTGTTTGAAATAAGAAAATTAGGAGAGAAATAAAAAAAATTTTAAATTTTGTTATAAATACATATTTATTTCTATTTATTTATTTATTTATTTATAAAACAACAAAAAAATAGTATATTAGTCAAATTTCTACCTTACCCATTTCTTCTTTATTTCTTCTCATTTTAAAAGAGAAATAAAAAAATTATAAAACCCATTATTTTTTTTCTTCTTTATTTTTTCTTTAACCAAATAAAAAAAACTTTTTGATTTCTCTTCTATTTTTCTATTCTCTAATTCTCTCTTCTTCATCTTGTTAACCCAAGGTTTCTTGTTAGCACTTATTTTATGATGATTACAAACATTACTCTATCATTAACAAAGATTGCTTACACTTGATCCTAGTTAAAAGACTATTATGCAGATTTATCAAAGCATTAAAGCTGAAATTCTCAAAGATAAGCAAGCTAGTGAGCTGACTCATGAATTGAAGATGAGCTAGCTCACTTCCTACACACTTGAACTAGCTCACTCCCTGCAGACTTGAACTAGTTGCTGGATGGACAGAGAAGAGCATGCTAATGATCAAGATTAATTTGCTCAAGGGACAAAGCTGGAAAACATGGATGAGCTGGCTCATGAATGCAAGATAAGCTGACTTATACTAGAAACTCAGAAATACTCTGTTCAACTCTGTTTTTGTTATCTAGCTGCAAGATGATTCTAGAAGGTTTCCCAAGCTGCCAAATCGTTAGAATATTCTTTGGAAGGGCTGGAATGCCAAATCGTTAGAAACTCAGAAATACTCTGTTCAACTCTGTTTTTGTTATCTAGCTGCAAGATGATTCTAGAAGGTTTCCTAAGCTGCCAAATCGTTAGAATATTCTTTGGAAGGGCTGGAATGATACCAAACAAAAGGGAATGACAGACACAAAAGAGAAAAAGGACAACATGCACCCGCTAGCTGCCAAAAGAGGTTATGGACTGCTGGTACACTACAAAAACTGCAACGTCCTTGTGCTGCAACGTTAAAATTCGCTTGCTTACAAATACCTATAATTTTCCAGAGACAACAAGAAGAGGAGAAGAGAAAAAGAGAAGAAAAACAGAATTAGTTGTGCTTTACTCTGAGAATCATTTGTAAATCTGTGTGGAGCTTATCATTGTATATCTAACTCTTTGTGAGAGAGTTTTTACTCTGTTTCTTGTAAAGCCCATTGAGGGTGTGTTGTTTCATAGCTTGGAGAGGTTAGGGTTAATCAAAACTACTTATTTCTAACTTGGAGAGGTTAAGGTGGATCAAAACTACTTGTATCTAACTTGAAGAGGCTTGGGTGGATCAAAGAACACTTGGTTGATAGTGAAAAATCTCAGTTTTACTGAGGACTGGATGTAGGTTCCACATTGAGCCGAACCAGTATAAATTCTACTGTGCAAGCTCTTTCTTAACCCTTCCTTTTACTGCATTCGTGTGTGTGAATGTTTATTTATTGATATTCAAATTTGTATGCGCATGCTTACTTCAGTTTCAAATTCTGATTTAGATAAACTAGTTCACTATTACTGATAAACCAGCTCATCTCTACTGTATTAAGTTTTTTGTGTGTTACAAAAAATTTCATTTTTAATATCACTTGATTCAACTCCCTTCTCACATGATTTCTTCCTATCACATCTATCTAATACCGAACAAAGGCAGGCTTTAACATTACACATTGACTCCTTTGATTTTGATATGCCAGTTGTCATACACATGCAAGCACTTCGTTTGATGACATAAACATTTACCTTCCTACCCAATTCTATGTAAGTGACCTTATTTAAATTCGGGTGCTTGTACTTCGTTTTTACTATTAGACTCTTACCGAATCTTTTTTATATCTCAGAATCAAATTTAATAATTCTATCCAGTATTTCAAAAACCGATTTGGCTGTCAAATATTAGTGAAGGAAAAGGATAAGGTTAGTGATTCAGTCAATAAAAACCACTACGCGTTAGACTGTCAGTCGAGTCTATCATTTTTTTGGAGGATGACTTTTTAATTTTTTTTAAAAAATTATATTAATTTAGTTTATTTTAAAAATTAATTAAATATTTAATTATATTAACTAATAATTTACATATAATTAATTAATATTTTATTTTTATTTTAATACTTATACATAATTAATAATATATAAATTATTGATTAATATAATTAAATATTTAATTAATTTTTAAAGTCAAATCAAAAAATAAATATTCCTTATCAATTACACTATTAAATCATTTTTTTACCATTTTTTGGGTCAGATAATTCAAAAAAATTTACGAACTAAACAAGTCGGTTTGATAGACTGAGCCTATTTTGATACTTTTAAACATGCCCCAGCTCAATTTGGAACAATCATTTTTCCAAGACTAGCCAGGACGGGATAGCCTGATGGGTCAGGCCTATTTAAACACCTCAACCTATATAGGTTCCGTTTGGTAAAAATTAGGGAATAGTGAATACGTTAACTAATAATTGATAAGTTTATAGTGAATAATTAATAGTAGATAAGTTAAAAAATTAAATTTAAAATATTTAATAAAATTAGTAATTGAATTAATTAATAAATATAAAATAATATAAAATGATATTTTTAATTAATACTTAAATTTCTTCTATTAATATAATTTTTGTATTATAATATAATAATAGACATATAACAATAGTATTATAATTAAAATAAAAATTAAACATAACCTTAATTATATTTTATTATATTATTCCAAAATAATAAACAAAATAAATTTATCATCTACTATCCCATAATAGATTAGCCCGGTCAAAATTGAGTGCTTACTATACAAATATGGTGAAAGTGAGAGTGTATAGATTAATATTGTATAGATTAATATTTTTTTTTTGTTTTATTTAATAGAGGATGAGAGGAATTTAATTAAAATAATGAGGATATAAAAGAGAAAAAAATAATATGCTATAAGCTATAAGCTCAAACGCTATTGATTAATTTACATTATAAGCTACTGATTATCAAACAGCTCTATTTATTTAAATTTGTTATCTGTTAGTCAAATTCATTATAAGTTAGTGGATTGAACTTACCAAACAGAGCAAGATTTTAAAAACATGAAAAAAAAAATATAAAAAGACAGATAAAAAGTGAATTGATGATATCAAAGATAGCACAATAAAACAAGTAATGGATTCCACTTGAATCATCACCTTATTAATTAACTCAAGTTAATAAATTTACTGAACTAGAATGACTATAATCCGAATGACTTCTTTCCTTCAATACTATAGACACATAAGTATTACCAGCCATGGTGAACGGTTGGAGTGCTCCCATGGAAATATTATACAATGAGTTCCTTTGTATACTAGTCATTAGAGTATGGGATATTTAAAGTTTAAACCATGGAAATACTGAATGCATTAAGGCTTTAATATTATACAACGAATTCCACACTAGCCAGAATTTGTTGAAGTACTTCCATGCAAATAATTTTTTAGAATGACTTCCATTTTATAAGACTTTTTTAAGTATTTCTACTAGTGATTACAGTGTGAGATATTTAAAGTTTAAACGAGGGAAATATTTAAGAATTTAATTTCAATTCACTGTCAATGTAAAGTTTCTTTACATTGTCATTCAATCATGTGCTGACACATCATTAAAAGACTTAGATTTTCTAGATGGTTGTTGTAATAGTCAAAATCTTTTAATGATTTGGCAACACATGATTAGATGACAGTGTAAAGAAACTTTATACTAACGGTGGATCAAAATTAAACTCAATATTTAATTCATGAAGGCTTTAATTACAATGACTTCCACACTTCCCAAAAATTATTGAATTATTGTCATGAATTAGAGGAGATATTTACACATTAAATTTTACATTATTTTTATACTTAGTTAATGATAAATAAATTTTTGATTAATAAATTTGGTAATCAATTATTAGTTTGTAAGAAATTAATTACTAAATCTATTTATCAAATGATATATTGTATTAATTAAGAATTTATTCATTATTAATCAATTAATTGTAAAAATAGTGTGAAATTTGTAGTGAGTATCATTATTGTAGAAATATTATACAATGACTTCCATTGTATGAAGCTTTAAAGTATCTCTCCACTAGTGATTAGAGTATGATATTTGAAGTTTAAACATTAAGCCATTGAATGATTGAAATATTTAAGAGTTTAAATTTAATAAATTATTAGTATAAAAAAATTTATATTACTATCTAATGATTGGATAACTCATAATTAAAACAAAAAGTTAGGCTTGGCATGTATTAGCCATTCCGCAATAGCAAAAACATGACATGTTAGCATAAGGACTCTGACAAACGAAGGGGTGTTTGCTTTCTTCTTTGTTGCTTTAGGAAAAGAAAAAGAAAGGGCATTTCTTGTTATTCATTTAACTTCATAAGTATTTGCATTGTGTGGAGTTGCACTTGCAGACGAAGGATATGCCATCATTTTTGTCTTCTCAGTTTCCTTTTCGCTGCTCCTAGTCAAGGTCGCTAACCCCTAAAGTTCTTTATTGAAAAAGCACACTTCTTTTGTTTCTATGGGTATTAGGACAGGCACATAGATGACTTAAGATGTAAGTATCCAGAGGCAATTGGCCTGGTCAATTTCTGGGTCAAGTCAATTAACTACTCGTAAATGCTAAGATCCTATGAACCTTAATGATTGTTGCTTCTTTTCTCTTATTCTTTTACACCTTTCAAGTAAAAAGATAACGTCTACCTCTCTTTAATATAATTTCTTTTACAATTTTAAATGTTCTCAATTACAAAAAGTTCGTTTTTTTTGTCATGCAAGGTGAATAATATTCTTTTGGATGAACGAAAATGTGTGTTTTGTGGGTTGCATTTAAGAAAAAAGTGTATGGCTATGCTAGGACCAATCACCGTAAATATTAAGCTTTATTTATGTAATTATCGTCTAATTATGTGTTAACATATCATTAAAAAAGTTAAAATTTTTAGGTAATTGTTGTGATAATCAAACTCTTTTAATGATTTAACAATACATGATTGAATGACAGTGTAAAATTTTTTTACACTAATAATAAATCAAAATTAAACTCTTAAAAAAATACAAGCGGTACATCTATAGTGAAATTCTTAATGAAGTGTAGCTAAAAATAATTAGATTCTGTTTTTAATTTTCTTATGCGAGAAGATTTTGTTACTATCTCATGGATAACCATAAATTCATTGTTACTATCTCATAATATTTTCCAAAATAATCTAGAACACATTGAAGTAATTTTTTTATCAAAAGAATTCTTACTTAAATAATGCTCTGATTAAAAGTAAACGCCTTTATTTATCGATATCATGTTTAAAGAAGAAAGCATCCACTTGGAAAACTTTGATGTACGGAAAAGATACAATTTTGATAAAGAGAACACAATAAAATGAATGAAGACTTACACAAACAAAAGTGTGACTTTTTTTAACAGAACACAATATTCTAAATTTCCACAGCATTGCTTTAAAAAGTTAATGCTTTATAACTAGATTTTGGCAAAGCAACGACCTTACCTCAAATCTAAATTCTCAATAACAATAGTCTAAATTCTCAGTGACTTGGTGTTCTGTGATTGCTAGCTACCATGGCTGCAACTGCAACTCCATTAGAAGAACAAGTTCCCGAAGTTGCCCTGAGAATTTTGGTGGACAAAGAGAAAAACAAAGTGGTGTTTGCTGAAGCAGGGAAGGATTTTGTGGATGTTCTAATAAGCTTTTTAACATTGCCATTAGGAACGATTGCTAGACTCGTGGGTAAGGAGTCCAATATGCAACCGGTGAGAGTTGGCTGCCTGAGCTCACTGTATGAAAGTGTGGCAAATCTTGACAAAGAGTGTCTGTGGACAGAGACTTGTAAAGAAATGTTATTGCAGCCAAGGAACTCAATGGAAGCTCATTGCCAAAAGCTGAAACTGAACATCGACGACACAGACCCCATAAAGTACTTCATTTGTGAGAACTGGGATTGTAGTCGAAAAGAAAGTGGTGGCCTTTTGAGCACTTTCAGGAATCTAAGATGCCATTGTGGAAAATTAATGAACAGAGAGATATCCCCAAGATATTCGAATCTCAGCAATGGTTTTGTTCAGGAAACTGCTACTTTTATCATACGCGACGATCTCACTGTGATGCCTAATGAGATTAAAACTTGTGTTGCTCTGGTTCAGAATCATGGAATCAAAGACATGGATGCTATTGAAGAACAAACTGTAAATATCAATAAGAAGGAGGTATGTTTATCCATCTGCTTTAAAAGCATATGGTCTTTTCTTTTTAGATCATCTTTCTTCTCATTGATTAATTCAGTTTTGAATTTTATAGGTTGTAGATCTGCTCAAGTGTTCATTACTCTCAAAAACCCCTTTGACAGATTTGTTCTTAAAGAAGAAACAATTCATTGATAATTTTAATCCAAGTTATCAATCCCAGTTTGACATTGGAGAGGTACCAACTGATGAGGGTAGGCAGATGGTTTTGAAAGTACTGCTAAGAAAATCAAATAGGAAGATTCTGTTTGCTCAAGCAGAGGAAGATTTTGCAGACTTTATTTTTAGCTTTCTCACCTTCCCTTTGGGAGGAGTGTTGCATATGCTTGAAGGATGCACTTCTTTGAGCTGCATTGATAATTTATATAAGAGCATCGCGGAATTGAGTTCAGACAGATATTTGAGATCAAAGGAACTCAAAGAATATTTAGCTAACCCTCATTGTGCCCCGCAATTTAAGCTTAGCAACCAGATATTACCAATTGGGGCTGCATGCTCTCCTATTTATTATTGCACTAGTTTCTATTTGAACGGAGTGATACGTGGTTCTCTATCTAATTATCCTGTGCCTCATAATGCTGAATTGATTGTGAAAGTACCCTTGAATCTTGTTGATCCTAAGTCCTCTACAGGAGAAACATTAAGTCCTCGGGGATTTGCTAAAGGGCCATCAACGTACATGGTGACAGATGACTTGGTTGTGACTCCAATATCATCCATTTCCTTAGTTTCATTTCTAAATAGATCAAAGGTTCCCCTCTGTGACTTGGAGGAAAAGGTTATCAGTATTAGCCTGAAGGAGGTATGGCTGTCTCTGGGTCTTCCCTAATCTTAGTCATTCATCAGGCATACTTTTATTTGTATCATTGATTGTATCACACTTATTCTATTGCTTTGTGCAGGGTCTCCACATACTAAAAGCTTCATTGGTCTCAGCATCTGCTTTGACAAACGGTCTAAACCATGTCACAAATACCATTAAGAAGGAGAAATGACCAAATATTTCTTTTTTGTCTAAAATTTTAGTTCGTGGTAAGAATTTTAGTATATATTTTGTTATGTTTAATAAAAATATTCTGAATGCCAATGTGTTTCCTTTTCTCAATTATTAACTCCCTTCTCAAAGTAATGGGTGGTAATCACCTTAGCGAAATTGCTATTTGTAAAAATTATTTTTCTGTACAAATAATCTTCGGCCCTTAAGACTTGTGTTATGTTGATGTTGGAGGTGCGGTCCTCCATCAGGCCACCTTTCCCCCTCTACTTAGGTGTTTGCACCTCCAATGTAATAATAAAATATCAAAACAGGAAATAGAAATCATGGTACTGCATTTATATCATCATTAAGTTTCTGCTTAATGTTATGTACCACCCCTAACATCTTTGATGGCCACAATCAAAATAATAGAGAAGAGAAGGCCACAAATCTCGGTAGACTATTTGTTATATTTTAAGGAACGGTTGATAAACCCCTCACAAATTGGTAATTGATCAAATTAACAGCAAATGGAGAAGCCTATGCGAAATAATGATAGCACAATTTTTTTATCTGTAGTGAAGGCTATTTTGGTATAAAACCTGCACCATAAACCCTGTTGGACCTCAAGTCCCCAACTTGCTAAGCAATTGGATTTGTCAAGGCCCCAGTAATGCACATTGTGACCGATGATTTGGTTGTGACACCAAATACAATCATGTCTGCTGTTTCATTCCTGAAAAAATTAAAAATTTCTTCCCGTGACTAATAGGAATGGGCCATTAACATTGGCACAAAAGATGGTATTGGCCGAGCCTAGGAGTATTTTAGTAGGTTTAAACAATTTTCGCTAATAAAATGGAATTTAATTTGTTTATTTATTGAGTATATGAAACTTGACTGACCAAATTTCTTTATAATGCAGAGTCTTTTAGTATTATGAAATCTTCTTTGACAAATGGTCTCAGTCAATTCATGGAAACCATTGAGGAGGAGAATTGATAAGATCATACAATATGTTGAAGTATGCATGCTGGAAGAAGACAAAATGCAAACCCAACTGCTTGGCAGGGCAACTCCATAGATTTACTATTGATGTAGCTTGAAAAGCTACTTTGATCTTGAGTTGTACAAGTAACTATTCATTCATGTAAATAGATTCGATAATTCAATTAGTCCAAATCATCATATTATTTTTCACTACATTTTGTAGTTTATTTTGATGAAGATAAATATCCCAAAATAGATTAAATATGTTAATATAGAATGGCTTATGTTAAAGAAGAGGTAAGTCGCGAGGTTCTTAGTTTCATAGTTTGAGATGAGTAATACTCTAGGAACTATTAATAAGTAGGAAGGAGGTAAAATAACTATTACTTAAAAGTCCTTCACAAACATTGCACCAAAATGTAAAATAACTATTTCTTTAAAATAAATCTCTACTAAAAAAAGTCATATTTTTAGAAGCTTATCCAAACGAGCCCTAAATATTACATATACTTTTAAAACTACTAATGTAAAGGTTTTTTTTACAGTAAACTAGTATGAATATCAATAAAATACTTTATTTACATAAAAAAAATTAAAAAATAATCGCATACTCATAAAAGAAAAATCAAAGAATAATTTCATACTCATACTTGGTACGTACAAATATTAATATCGCTAGTTATCTTACTCGTGCTTTGCACAGGTTATTTTATAGTTTATATTTTAATTTTTTATTCAAAATTATATTTTTTATAATTATTATTTTGAATATGTTCAATTTATAAAATGTTTTCTATAAAAGTTCTTATAAATAGATGAAAAAATGTTTAAAATTAATTTTTTATGTTAGAGATAATTTATTTTATTTTATTTTATTTATGCTTTGCACATATTAATTTGTTTTTTTTTTCAAAATAATGTTTTTATATATAATTATGATTTTAGATATGTTAAATTTACAAAATATTTTTTAATAAAAATTCTTAAAAGTAAATGCAGGAAACATTATAAATTAATTTTTTATGTTGGAAATGTTGTCTTTTTTTATTTCACTATATAATTCTTTAAATTTTAATTATATCCTCTGATAACACTTTACTTCCTAATATAATTGTCTTTTTAAATTTTATTACTTCATTTTTGTTAATGTTATCATGTATTTAATGATATAATTATATTTAATGATACTATTAATTGCTTCAAAAGATAATTTTACTTATATATATAGATTAAAAATGAATTCTTATATAAAATTTACATGCCAAAATAACCTATAATCTGTTCCGAATACAAAAATGATGACAAGGCATTTTTCTTGTGTAAAATATACACACTAACAAACCAATAATCTATGTAAACAATTGCTGAAAGAACATGTTTCACAATGAAGAAAAAAATATTTTTAAGATTGTGTTGATTCAATTCACGTGGCTAAGTTGCTAATAATAATGATAATGATAATAATATACATTTATTGGATCTAGAAAGTTAGATTGTATATCATGATTACTCAACATATATATAACCTATTTATTGAAGCACACAAGCAAACAAAAGAAATATTCTACACATGCAGAGTAATAGTTACATATTTCCAAATCATCATCATCCGTGATTAACAAAGAAATTACATTTATTGGATCTGGAAAGTTAGATTGCATATCATGATTACACAACATATATATAAACTATTTATTGAAGCACACAAGCAAACAAAAGAAATATTGTAGACATGCAGAGAAATAGTTACATATTTCCAATATTTGAAAACTTGCGCAAATTGTCCTCAATGAAGTAGTAGCAATTGGTGCCAACCAATTCTATATAGTAAAACCATGCTCGCCTCCAGTAAGGATTGATGTATAGAACTGCTACAATTAGCACTAACACCGATATGTATGACACAGCAAAGCTCACACAAAAAACATACATGTCCACTA
The DNA here is from genome assembly GCA_023212625.1 of Styphnolobium japonicum. NCBI lineage: Eukaryota > Viridiplantae > Streptophyta > Magnoliopsida > Fabales > Fabaceae > Styphnolobium > Styphnolobium japonicum. The sequence goes on from JALBWW010000014.1 coordinate 22,525,875, forward strand.
AACTGTCATTGTTGTCCCCATCGGCATACGAGGCATTTGGTCCAGAAGCAGTACAACTTTTTGGCAGTGGAAGTCCACAAAGGAAAGGATTGCCCTCATAGCTGCTTTCGTCGAAGGTCATAAATTGGCCTTTCCTGTCAGGTGTTTCACCTGATAAGTTGTTGTGTGCCACACTAAACACTGCAAGGGAGTTTAAATCACTCAATTGAGGAGGGATATTGCCACTCAACTTGTTAAAAGAAAGATCCAAGCTCTCTATCTGTACCAAATTGGAGAATGTAGTTGGAATTTGCCCTGTCAGGTAGTTGTGGGACAAGTTCAATGCTCGAATTTTTGTCAAGTTTCCAAGCTCGGATGGGATACTCCCATTTAATTTATTGTGGGATAAGTCAATTCCAGTCATATAAGCGAGGACTCTCCCTGCATAATTGTATGATCTTTTCTTTGTAGTGAAGTCTGCTTTCTCTGGCATATACGGTAAATTACTTGTTGCTCCTCTATAGATTACCATAATGCGGTCGGGAAATAACATATCCAACATTGTAGTGTCCTTATTTTCAAAAGGTATTTTACCCAAGCAACTTGGAATTGGACCAGAAAAATTGTTATAAGAAAGATCTAGGATTTTTAAAGTAATCAGTTGGCATAACTGCTTTGGTATCTGTCCAGTAAAGTGATTGCCTTTCAAAAGGAGAATGTACAACCCTGTATAATTAAGGTCTTGTATCATATCATGAATGCTTGTGGTTAGTTCATTGTATCTAAGGTCTAGTGTCACTAAGGAAGATCTTTTACTGAACATTCTTTTTGCCAAGCCACTTAGCTTATTGTTGCTCAGATGGATAAATCTCACAGAGGAATTGACAAAAGATGGAACAGAGCCAGTCAAATTATTTCCTGAGATATCTAGATAAACAAGAGATTGAGATTCCCCAATTTTGGACGGAATAGATCCTTCAAGATGATTGTTGGACATATTAAGTACCTCCAATTGTGACAAATTTCCAATCCCGCTTGGAAGCTTTCCCACAAAATGATTATTGCTTATATCTAGTTCGACCAAGGATGTGTTAAAAAAGCTACTTGGAAGGCTACCAGAAAAGCCATTATTGTCCAAATACAGAACCTCCAAGTTATTCAGAGTTGACAAGGTAGGAAACAAGAGTCCATCAAGATTATTGTTTGAAAGTTTCAACAATTTGAGCAAAGATCTAACCCCAGATATGTTCTTTGGTATTTCTCCAGACAAATCATTCTCAGAGAGATCCAATGTATGCAAGAAGTTCATTTGGCCAAACTCATGAGGAATTGAACCATGGATTTTGTTTATAGACATGTTCAGATCATGCAAGTTTGGAAAGATTGAACTGATATTGGTGCTAGGGATTTGACCTGTTATGTAATTGTCGGACACATCAATCGCCGACATGCTGAGAAGGGGACGCGATGGCAGCAGGAAAGTACACGTGAAAGAGCAATTTCTAAGAACAAGGTCTGTCATTTTTGTGTTGTTTTCCAACAACCAGGTTGGAAACTCTCCTTCCAAATTAAAACCAGTGAAATCCAGGCTAGTCAAATTGTATTGGTAAAGAAGAAAGTTGGGAAGCGAAAGAGAATTGGCCTCAGTTGTTGAAGACAAACTAAGCTGGGTGCGCCAAAGGGAGAGAGGAGGTTTGCAATGTGTGCGTTTTATTAGTATCGGAGTTTTATAAATTTAGTAGTTGAAATTTGATTTGTAAGAAATACTCAACCGCGTGTGACTAAGTTCATTCTTTAATAAATTTAAATTTTTTATTAAATGTAAATAAATCAATATAAATTACTTGTATTTATTATGATTATAATGCTGTGTAGGTCGTATTACTATTCAATAGAAAAAGAAGAAAATATATTCATTAACACAACAACATAAAAGATAAATGTCATTTTCAGTCAAGACGCAATGAAATTTGATCCGTATAAAAAAAAAGTAGTAACTATAAAGTTTATCCTGTTAAAATTTACGTAAATTCAGTTAAAATAACATTAGAATATGTTTAAATATAGTAAATAATGTATTGAGTCGATTGATTTTCAAAGAAATATTATACAAGAAAAAGAAGTGGTTTAAATAAGAATGCACCTACTAGTTTGTGACTCTAGGCTTATCAGAAATTCTTAAAATTTGGGTTTTGGTATAACCTAACTTCAAAAGCTAATTCATGAAACGAGGATTGCTCTCCACTTATAAATACTATTCAGGCTATATAACTATATAATGTGGGACTCTCAATATACTTCCTCACATCTAGGACTGGATATCTGGAGCGTGAAATTTACAGGACTGGACATATGCGGGTGGCCCAACAGATCTCGGATAGGCTATGACACCATTTTAAAATTTAAATTTGGACTTAACTCAACCCTAAAAGCTAACTTATAAAGTGAGGGTTGCTCTCCATTTATAAATACTATTCAGGACATATCATTATCCAATATAAGACTCTAAGTATAAATGTTTTGAGTCAAGAATATATTATTGTTTTGCTTAATGATTCCAAAAAGCAGCACCTTCGTTGTAATTTCGTACCAAAGACTTTAGACTTCCTTTGTTTGATCCATTGGACCAGCACGTAATGGTCCCGTTATGGCGATGTATTTGTACTTTCTACTCTATCATTGACATTGCTAATTAAGCCCCAAATGGCACGGCCTATTGTTTGTTTGGATTCTTGCATGAACCTGAGCCACTTATTAGTTTAAATTGAACAAGAAGATTGCCTTCTTTTGAACTTGGTGATTGGCATAATTTCGTAGAAAAATGAGCACAATCACTTGACTTGACGTCAACCCATGCAAAGCCGTGACTTTGGCAACTACAAAGAAAATCCAAGGACGAATGCATTAGGTCTCCCATCCTTTTCGGACCATAACTTTGCACTTAACATACGGGGTAGGAAAAAAAAATAGTTAGACGCACCCACAATTTGGTTCATTATGTCTTACATTTCGCACAAAATAATCAAGGTTTATTATGGCTAATAGCCAGTTGTTGAGTGTGAATTTCTGATTCATTAATTTTATTACCAGTGCAATGCAAGAGTTTGTTAAATGAACAATGTACGAAATTTTTATTTAGAAATAAAAAAGTTAAAGTATACATTACTATATTTTGCACTTTACATAAAAATGATAAATCAATTCAAACAAATTGTGTTACATCAAATTGATTTTAAAAATTTTCAAAATCAATTTGTCATAGTTATAATAGGCAAATAAATTAGCTAATAAGGATAATTGTACCAATTCAATTAGTTCAAATATATCCGGTTTAACATAAGTTTATTATGCTTAGATTTGATTTTAAAATTAATTAATCATACTTATAATATGAAAATTAGTATAGCAATAAGGGTATATTATAATTTACTAAAATAAAATCTATGAAATTTAAATCCTTATAGAAATTTTAGGAACCATTAAATTATGAGACACCTTATTTAAAAAAAAAAGCGGGTTAAACAATTAACCATTGCTCAAGAAAACAGATATTTTATGAAATACTTAAATTATGGGATGTATCATATTATCAAATTTTAATATTTAATGTAATTAGCGTAATTGTTTTTTTTAATTTATTTAATAATATTATAAATAGCTCTAAAGTATAAGTAAATAAAAATGAAATACGTACAAATTTTTTTTGAGAGTAATAATAATGTAGTCCAAAATTATGAAGATTCTATTTAAATATGAAATTTATTGCAATAAAAAAAAGTATATTAATAACATAATTACATGTAATGATATGAATTTCGTTTTTGAAATTGAAAAAAAGTATATAATACTAATAAATTATCCACACAAAAAATATGCTAATAAATTAAATGAAAAGTAAGATAATATAAATGTCTATTTTCAAAATAGCACTTTGGCATAATCCCCACTTGATTTTTTTATGGTTGAGTGAAATTTTATCATTAATAATTTTTATTTTCAAAAATAAAATTAATAAATTATTGTCAAAAGTTAAATCAAATCAAATCAACTATAATTGAAATTTGAATTTGAATTATATGTTAACTTCATTATTCAAAATTATTATTCATAATTATATTTAGAAAAAGTTTATGTTCTTACTTACTAGTTCAAAATTACCACTCATAATTTGAACCTGAGTCACTTACTTACTAGTTCAAATGGAATAGTGTTGAACAAGATTATCTTCTTTTGAACTTGGTAATTGGCATAATTTCGTAGGAAAACGAGCATGCTCACTTGACTTGACGTCAACTCATGCAATGGCTGTGACTTTGGGGATTTGAATTTTCTAAAGTAAGATATATTGCATAGAGAATAAAGTGTAAAATTATAATTTTTGATGAGAAAATTAATAAAGTAAATTACCACATGTTTATGATCTGTTATGCAAAAGCAAATATTTTATAAAATTTTAAACTCCTAATTTTTTCATCAATTATTATAATTTTGCATTTTACTCTCTAAAAATAAACACTCCATTTTAGAAGATTCTGACTTGGCAACCACAAAGAAAATCCAAAGACGAATGCATTAGGTCTCCAACCTTTTTGGACCATAACTGTTCTGCACTTAACAAAGGGTGTAGAAAAAGGAAAAAGTTAGATGCATCCACAATTTGGTTCATTATATCTTACCTTTTGCTCAAAATAGTCAAGGATTATCATGACTAATATATAGCCAATTGTTTAGTGTCAATTTCTGATAAATTACCTTTTTCTCAAAATAGTCAATTAAAGATTATCATGACTAGTAATTACATTTGTAATTGATACATATATGTGATTCCCAATTTCAATTACTAATCCACTTGTTGATGCCCAAGGTTTCTAAGTCTAATTATAAGTGCAATTTGCTAATTACTTATGATATGCCTATTTTATTTTTTAATCTGATTGATAAATGCTCATCGTTCTCAAGTCCAATTTGGGATATAATTGCTAGTTAGATATGTTCCTAATTTCAATTACTAATTTAATTCGTGATTACTCTTAGTTTCAAAAACCAATTAGTGATGTAATTACTAATTACATATAATTTTCAATTGATTAATAATAATCTAATTTATCGCTGGTGGTTCTAAACGTTATTTAGTGTTATGATTACTAATCTAATTATTAATTGCTCATAGTCTAATTTAAAATGCAAGTGGTTCTTGTTCCTAATTTCAATTACAAATCAAATTAGTGGGTGCCCTTAGTTTCCAAGTCTAGTTTTTGTGATGTAATTACTAATTACCCATAGTTCTCAATTTCAATTACTAACTTAATTGTTTATTGCTAATGCTTTCAATTCCAATTAGTGTTGTATTTTGTAATTACCTATATTTCTCAATTTCAATTACTAATCTTATAGTCAATTGCTCTTAATTTCTAAGTATATATAGAATTTAGCCAGGATATATATGTGTAATAGTGGCTAAATCTTGCCACCTTATTTTGTCTATATTGCACTACCCAAACAGAAATGGTTACTTTTAGTATTAATGGAAACTTGATGTAAAAGAAATGACTGTTATGTTCTCACTTATCAGCAGCACTAGAAAAACCAAAGGGCCCAATTGTGATCAACGTTGAACTTGAATCACATTTTCTCTCCTCCACTATATTTTCTTTTTGGGTAAGATTCTCTCCTCCACTATCGTTAACATAAAAAGAAAATTAATGGGTTAGGCCAAGGCATAATGGGTCCAAGTTTCACTAATATTGGGCAGATGAGTTAGCTCAGAGGCCATGTTTTACACAAAAAGTTAATGAACTAAGTCCACAAATATTCGAACCTAATTATGGAGGCAATGTCGGCTTGGATCTTGCAATAAATGGGCTTATTGAAACAAGTTAGCTGAAGATTGAAGCTACATTTGTGTGTGTGACCAAGTCCAAGGGCTAGTAACTACTTGGGTTCCAAATAATAACCATCTCCATGAAAAATGATGAGGGGAAGATTGAGTCTACAGATTAGTTATCCAGATTTGCTAACGTGGCACATATCATTACTTTGATTGTTAGGCTATGACCCCATGATATTACTAACTTGAGGAGGAAGACAATGAGACATGACAAACGATTTTGGCGAGATAACTATTAGTTTAGCACTATATAAAGGCTTGAAGAAGTGAAAAAAATAAATCTCTTAATCAATCAAACACAAATCAATTTATTTTTCATTTCATTTATTTTTGTTATCACTTTGATTTACATCTTTTGAACTCAATTTATGCCATTTATCTTAATGCAATATATAGTTATTACATTTATAGCTTTTATTTACTTTATGTTTTAGCTGACCTTTGAACTATGAGCTTTCTTTAGTATCATGGGGACCTAAAGCTAAGGGATAGATTCCCTTCCTTAGCTCATCACTTGAACGTGGAATCATTGGTGTGATTTACCTGACAAAATCGGCTAAACAAGAAAATTGTACGACAATTATATAAAACTATAGAAGGAAGAGTTGCAATTTTAAGTGAAAGAATTAGCCTAAGAAATCTCAACTTTAGCATAAATCCAAGAGGGTTAACAGCCTAGCCTAATATTGGTGACAAGCATAATCATTCAATTGCTGCGAATCGAAACATTTCACTTAAAAAGTTTAGGTTCAATTTGAACTGTCAGTAATCTTCTTTGGTACACAATCTGTAAGTAACACTACAAGTCTTCATTAAGACTTATTGCATGCCAAATGAAGTAGCATTCCCTCTCTCTAAACCTTTTGCATGAAAAAAAGTCTTTGTGCAATTGCACAGTTTATTATGAATTTAATTTTGATTAATTATCAATATAAAAGTTTTTTATATTATCACTCAAGAATGCATTATAACATCATTAAAAGAGTTTTACTTTGATAACAATTAACTAAAAAGTCAAACAATTTTTGATGATTTGTGAAGACATAATTGAGAGGTAGTGTAAAGATATTTACACTAACAGAATTAAACTCATTTATTATCCTATTTTCAATCTTTTTTTGAAAGAAAATGAATTTTATTATGCATACAAACTAAATTGAGTTTCTTAGTAGCATACAAAATAATTTACTAATTCATTTGTTATACATTTGGTTTATAGGAGCTTGGATATTATAATTGAAACTACAATTGTTTACTACAGTTTAGGTGTTTTATTTCTTATAATTTTTTCTTCAAAAAAAGATGATTTACTGTATTTTATTGAAATCATTTCTATGTAAGTCCAGCACAATTAGTAGATAATTGGGTTCCTTAACCATAATGTCTTGAATTCGAACTAGGCTGTGTGTATGAAAAATTAAGACTTTGTTGGGAGAGGTTGTACCTACTTTAATGATCTTTCTGCCTCGAAAGGGATTAGTCTCTGTCTGTCGGCTGGTGGATACCCTTGATTCTCATAAAAATAAAATTCTGTATTGTAGACAAGGAACATATACTCACGTTTAATAAAGGAATGGAAAATAACATTTGTGCATTTTCTTGTAGAAAGAGTATAGAAATTGAGTAAATAATAATTTGTATACATGTATAAAAGGTATATAGTGCTCGTTTAAACGTGTTTTTCTTGATAAATTTTGTTTTAAAAATTAGTTTTGTTATATTTTAGAGTGTTTTAATGTGCCTCTTTTTATTAAAAAAAAAGGAAAGAAAATTGAAACACTAATCAAAGTATATTTTGTGCCTTTTTTTTAGCTATCTTACTTATTTGGAAATGCTTTCCAAGTTAAGAAAAAAGAACTTTATTTTAAAAATGTACATATATTATATTTTAGTATGTTTAGATGAGCTATTATATAAAAAAATCGAAGCACTTGAAAACACAATTTGTACTTTATTTTAACAAATTTTTTAAAAGAATACATTTTTTTATAACTAATAAAAGTTGTTCGAATATTAAGAAGCAAAAAAAAAAGATCTTATCAAATATTGTATTCAAATATAAGATAAATTTTATTTTTTATATAAAATATTAAAAAAATCATATAAAAAAGACCTTTTATAAGTTCATCCAAACCATCCCATAGAATTTGAACCATTGGTTATTGGTAAGTAGGTTTAGGTCAAGTTTATAATGCAACTCCTAGTTGTACTGATGCAATTGCTTATTTGATTTCATGTGAACCATTTGGTGTTGGCTATTTCATATGGACGGCTTACACAGTTTTGGTTTGGGTTTCCCAAATTCTTATGTTTAGAATCAGTCTAATCAAAGTGATCTTTCCAAGAATGATCTAAAAGACCACTTAAATCCTTAATAGTGCATCATTTTTCAAGTGATGCTAAGAGGATCTCTAGAGTCTTATTTATGCTTAGGAGTAATTGTCCTTCTTCATAACACCCATTCATTTTGCTTAACATTCAAAGAACTCAACTTCTATTACAATCATTGTTTGAATGAAAAGGGGAAATATCCTGCTTTCTTTTCCTAATTTTAGAAAAAACATAAACATTTTTTTCCTTTCTTACATGAATAACAAAGATCGAAACTATAATTGATTAAAATTGGTGAAAATCTTCAAGATAATTAACTTCTTCCTATCTTGCTGCAAAACAGTACACATCCCAATCCTCACATACATTCTTGTATTAAAAAAATTTAGCTTGGGTTAAAGAAACAATGAGGAGTACATAACATAATGATGATAAAGAAGAGGTCCTTCCACATCTAATAGAAAAGCATAAACAAAGAAAAAAGATTATAAAAACTAGGATACTCATGGAAAACACTGAACTTCTTGTCGTGAGATAGCCTTAACAGAGCAAAGATAAAGATCTAAATCTGGACACGAACACTCTTGGGGTGAATTTAGGTGATATAATTACTGATATTCCACCAAAAATTCTGGAACTATGAAATGAGCTCTCCTCACTCACACTGGGGGCCACCTTGTTGTAATTATAATTTATTTATGATAATATGTTCAAGTCCAAACATCATTCTTTATATATATTTGTTAAACTGGTCGGCTTGGTCCATTTAAGCTCGCTTGTGACAGGACGCGCGATAAGCGGGTTAGGCCAAAATTACCCGTGTTTAAATAAGTTATAAAATAATCAGCCAACTTACCTCGCATCAATTCACAAGCCCAGATATTTGTTGAAACCAAAATCTTATAAAAAGGTTTATGTACTAAATCTTTAAAAGCTGTAGTTTTCCCTGTTTAAGTTTTGAGGATAACAAAAATATTTATTTAGTTTGAACAAGTAAGTGTTTCGACAATAGTTTTAACAAATCGCTACTTGTATGTGCGTCCATTCTGTTCTAAGCTTAAAGAAAACTCTTTGTGCGACCAATATGCTTTTTCACTTTGTGCGTCCAATGAATGTCTAAAAATGCATTGTGCGTCCAATAACTGTCTTATATACCTTTACTATTGGTGCGTCCAATATTTGTATGCATTTACTGTTACTATTTTTATTGGTTCGTCCAATACGATCTGTTTGCCAAAGCTCGGACTCAATTCACTCTTTCAAAGTTCAAGCTCAAGCTCTCGTCCAAGTTAAAATTCAAAAATGAAGAACTGTTCCTCATTAAATGCTAGAAAAGAACTCTGACAGCTCACGGCGACAGAAGAAGTCAACTAAGCCACTTTTGCTCACATTGTCTAACAACTACAAAGATCTGCAAATAAGAAACCTTCTGCAATCTTAGTCAAATCAGGACTTTGTTTTCACTGATTGGAAATCTCAGAGAATAAAAGTCACCGTCAGAAGAAGTTCAGCACTTTTCCAGTAGATACATTTAATGCTACTCAGAACGGTAATAAATGTTTCCGTTGGACGTTATAGCTCATGAAGTCTGCTCAATTTGTTCTTACATATAAAAAGAAGAAGCATCACTTGAAGAACAGAGAGATCTTGGTGAAAGCATCTTACAAAGTCTAAAAAGCTTTATTTCCTCTTGGATTATATTATTCGTGTTAAAAAGAAAAAGCCTTAAGATTTCTATTGTCTATTATCATTTGTCAGTGAGTTTCAAACTCAAGCTTTCATCTATTTTCACTTATTCATCTTAGCGTTGTAAGCCTGAAGAGGCTGTGTGTAAAAGAATACTTGTGTGATTGAATCTGAAGAGGTTGAAAATACTTGTTACCTGAAGATGTGTATAATACTTGTAATCTCGAAAAAATTAGTTGGAAAATCCTTCTGATTGAAGGGACTGGACGTAGCTCTTGGTTGATAAGAGTGAACCAGGATAAATCTCGTGTGTAAGCTTCTTTTCTCTTCTAGTGTTTTTATTATATTCACTAACCTCTGGGGTTTACTATTGTGTTTATTAACAAAGACCTTTTAATTGGTTTTAGAACGTGTTAACGGTTTTTTTAAAAGTCTTTTCAAAATCCTTAAAGTCCAATAGGACTGAGCCGTGTTGGTTCTAAGTTCTTTGCTTGTCAAACTTTATCCTTCGCTGTGTTCAATTTTCTGTTGAAAAGGAAAATCTTTTATTAATTTAAAAAAAAGGGTTAAGAAACACAATTCAACCCCCTTCTTGTGTTTCAATTGGTTATTTCAATATTTCTGGCCTATTTATTTTTTTTAAGAAAACAAAATTAAGCAACCAACTTCATCCACTAATGCATAAATCCTAAAGTTTAGCAAATAATTCACAAATCAATAATAAAAAAAGTTTTAAAATTCAATAAATAATCATTAAACCACATCAAGTCACAAATCAAAATAAAATATAATAAAATATAGTAAATAAAAAATAAACAAGCAGCCCGTGAGTTAAAGGGGTTGGTCCATTTAACTTGCAAGCTAAACAGGGTGATTCTTAAATGCTCGTATTTATATGGATAACTAAAATAGAGGCACAACTCATATAATTTATGCAGTTAAACGGATTGGCTCGACGAGATTGGTCAGTTTTGATAGCCCTAAGTATATTCCTAGTTCTAAGTATACTCTAATTCAAGGTATTGGTCCTTCAAATCCAACCATATGGGTATTTCCAATTAATTCAAGAGTAAATCCCCAAATTGTTCCTTAAAAAATTTAGCTGACATCAATTTGATCATTGACAAGAGGTTGTCGAGACCTCGTCAAATAATAAAAATTACCGGTTCGCAAACTAATTTGTAGTATAGAGCATGAACCGAATCGTCTCTCAAGGATCCAAAAGAACAAAGATTTAATCAGATCAAGATAAATAAAAAGTGGGGTTTTGATGATTTATAAGATTGAAAAATAAAGTACAAGACTTAAAGTTGTAAACAAATATAAAGAAGCAACCAATCCAAGGAAATTTACCGATCTTGAGTTTAACTCATCATTGATCACAAGGAATTCACTTAATTGCTAACCATGTTCTTGGCCTTAGATCATATTAAGACGCCTCAACATGATCCAAGAATCCTCTACTAGATAAGCATCTAGGATTTAATTAACCAAGGTTAGATAAAGTAAGCACCATCCAAACATAGATTAACTTAAGATCAAGAATTTAACCAAGCTAAACAATCCATCAAAAAGCTTTAATAAATTGTTTATTCTATGTGATCCTCTTTGAATACATGATAATAAAGCTATTACCACATCAACATCTAAATCAAATTAAGCAATTCAATCTAGATAAAAATCAAAGGAGGAAGAAGAGAAACTTGAATAACAATTAAGCAATATGAACAAGCAAAACAAGATCTCCAAATTAAACATCAAGATGGCTAATCCCTTGGATTGATTATGAGAGCCTAGCCTTCCATGGATGGGAAGGAAGAACTCAAAAATAAAATAACAAAAACGAAATTCTAAAGAAAATAAAGAAGAAGAGAAAGAAAACTCTAACAAATACTCAAACTTTCTACAAAATTGAATTCTAACTTACTTCCAAATTGAATGAATGATAATACAAAGAGATTGGCTCTATTTATACTAATCCTAGAAGCCAATTTGTACATGTACATAATCTGAATACAAGCTATAAGAATATGAAAATTGTCAAAAATGGAAACTTGATGCATGGTAGGTGGGTTGGTGCATGGTAGGTGGGTTGGTGTATGGTTGGTGGCTTTTAGTCAACAACTCTTATCCGACTTCTGGCTTCAAATTCATTACCTAGACGGTGCATTTTGGCTTGGATGTCTTCATCAAAGTTGTAGCCAGTTGTCTCCTTGAAATTCTCCAATTTGAATCATGTCATTTGGACTTTTAGAACTCCAGAAATTCCAAAAACACTTCACCTACCTCAAGTTAGGTTGGAAGAACGTGTTTCCAAATTCAGACCAACTTGTAGCTTCAGAAGCATGCCTAAAACGACATCTATTGACAAAATGCTCTTCATTGAAGTTGGAGATATGGGTCTTATCTTTCAAGTGACCAAGTTTCAGCCCAAGAGGAGGCCTATAACCCACTATATAGTCCAATATGTGCATACTGCCCAGATGGTTCCGTGACAACAAACTCACTCTGCATTGCAGGGATATTTTGGACCCTTAGCATTCTGATCCAGCTCTTGAGTTCTTCATGAAACTTGTAGAGCATTGTCTTAGCTTTCCAAAGACACCAAGATCACCTCAATTGGATCACCGAGTCCCAAGTTATGACCTAACCAAGGAAGAAAGGTCAAAATGCATCAAAATCCGAAAATTATTCACAATTTGCATTAAAACCCAATGAAGCCCAACAACATTAAACTCATCTAAAGTACTAATATTGGGCACAATAAACATCTAATAATGCCTAATACAAAGCTAACATAAGTGTCTCAAATTGATTGATCAATCATCGAATTATTGTTTTTGACATCACGTTAATTTAGATGTAAAGTTTCGTGATAAAACTGTCAGTTAGCCGCTGACGTGGCCCGTTTTCTGCTAATGTGGCTTGTTAAGTAGTGACGTGGTGACCAAGTTGGCATCTGATGCAAGAAAAAAAAGGGGAAAAAATCCCAATATCCCTAAATCCTCAAAACCCAAAATCATGCCAACTCATTGATCCACCTTCGTTGTGAACCTCATTGCATGCCTTTGGAGCTACCGTTAGTCGTATTAACCTATATGAAGATGTTCACTTGTTGTGCATTGTCAACCCAGATGAATAGGTTCAATGTTTGGCATTTTTTTGTTCGTGTGCTGCTTCTCAAGGTGCTGTTGGGTTTTGGATTGGTTTTACGAGCTAAAGTCCTGAGTACTGGCAGTGTGATGGAGCTATTATGGTGTTTAATGGGGTCTTAATCTAGGATTTGAGTTGGAGTTGCTATGTTGGGCTATTTTGCATATATCAAAATTGTCATAGTTTGAAGGCTTGTGAGGCAATGGATATGTGGGTTGCTCAGCACATAAAGAGTTGAGGTTGAGCTTATGAGTAGGGGCTATAATGGATATTTATTGTGCTAGCAAGGATAATGTTATAGATTTGAAAAAGAACACAAAATATGGGTCATAACTTGTGTGGGAAGTTTAGAGGTTGGTTGATTGGATAAGCATATTTGGCTGGGAATCAAAATGTTGGGTTTGTGGCAGGATAGGCTTATGCTACTTGGTGGTTGGTCTTAGGAATTGATTTCCATGGTTTGATGGAGGAGTTGGCTTCCATGGTGATAAACATATTTTATATGCATAATTTAGCACCTCTCATTGGTCTATTCTTATGAAATTATTGCATATATGAAGTGAAAATTGCATAATTCCTCATATATTGGTTATGTTGTTACAAATTGAGCAGAACACCTGATCAATCAATTTGAGACACTTATGATAGCTTTGTATTAGGCATTATTAGATGTTTATTGTGCCCAATATTAGTACTTTAGATGAGTTTAATGTTGTTGGGCTTCATTGGGCTTTAATGCAAATATTGAATAATTTTCGGATTTTGATGCATTTTGACCTTTCTTCCTTGGTTAGGTCATAACTTGGGACTCGGTGATCCAATTGAGGTGATCTTGGTGTCTTTGGAAAGCTAAGACAATGATCTACAAGTTTCATGAAGAACTCAAGAGCTGGATCGGAATGCTAAAGGTCCAAAATATCCCTGCAATGCAGAGTGGGTTTGCTGTCACGGAACCATCTGGGTAGTATGCACATATTGGACTATATAGTGGGTTATAGGCCTCCTCTTGGGCTGAAACTTGGTCACTTGAAAGATAAGACCCATATCTCCAACTTCAATGAAGACCATTTTGTCAATAGATGTCGTTTTAGGCATGCTTCAGAAGCTACAAGTTGGACTGAATTTGGAAACACGTTCTTCCAACCTAACTTGAGGTAGGTGAAGTGTTTTTGGCATTTCTGGAGTTCTAAAAGTCCAAATGACATGATTCAAATTGGAGATTTTCAAGGAGACAACTGGCTACAACTTTGATGAAGACATCCAAGCCAAAATGCACCGTCTAGGTGATGAATTTGAAGCCAGAAGTCGGATAAGAGTTGTTGACTAAAAGCCACCAACCATACACCAACCCACCAACCATGCACCAACCCACCAACCATGCATCAAGCTTCCATTTTTGACAAATTTTAGATTCTTATAGCTTGTATTCAGATTATGTACATGTACAAATTGGCTTCTAGGATTAGTATAAATAGACCCAACCTCTTTGTATTAGAGGCATTCAATTTTGAAGTAAGTTAGAATTCAATTTTGTAGTAAGTTTGAGTATTTGTTAGTTTTCTTTCTCTTCTTCTCCCTTCTCTTTAGAATTTCATTTTTGTTCTTTATTTTCTGAGTTCTTCCTTCCCATCCATGGAAGGCTAGGCTCTCATAATCAATCCAAGGGATTAGCCATCTTGATGTTTAATTTGGAGATCTTGTTTTGCTTGTTCATATTGCTTAATTGTTATTCAAGTTTCTCTTCTTCCTCTTTTGATTTCTATCTAGATTGAATTGCTTAATTTGATTTAGATGTTAATGTGATAATAGCTTTATTGTCATGTATTCAAAGAGGATCACAAAGAATAAACAATTTATTAAAGCTTTTTGATGGATTGTTTAGCTTGGTTAAATTCTGGATCTTAAATTAATCTATGTATGGATGGTGCTTACTTTATCTAACCTTGGTTAATTAAATCCTAGATGCTTATCTAGTAGAGGATTCTTGGATTATGTTGAGGCTTCTTGATGTGATCTAAGGCCAAGAACATGGTTAGCAATTAAGTGAATTTCTTGTGATCAATGATGAGTTACACTCAAGATCGGTAAATTTCCTTGGATTGGTTGTTTCTTTAAATTTGTTAATTACTTTCCTTTAATTCAACTAGTGTATTATCTTTATAAATCATCAAAACCCCCTTTTAATTATCTTGATTTGATTAAATCTTTGTTCTTTTTGGATCCTTGAGAGACGATTCGGTTCATGCTCTATACTACAAATTAGTTTGCGAACCGGTAATTTTTATTATTTGACGAGGTCTCGACAACCTCTTGTCAAATTTGGCGCCGTTGCCGGGGATCCAAAGGCAACTATTTGATCATTTCATCTAACTCTAACAATTGTGTTTGTTTTGTTTTTGAAGCATTTTCAAGTGGAATTCGGCTGAAATTGGGTAAAGGGCATTGTGTCAAGAATTTCGGTTTGGTAAAGTATCTCTGATTGACCTGAATTTTGGTATACTACTGGAAACCGTTATTTTGAGAAAGGCTCACTACATGTAGTGAGGTCACCCTTATTTTTGCCAAATTCCATCGTTTAGACCACGTTTTCAATTTTTTAACATTTTTTATTATTCTGTTAGATAGAATTTTTGTGTAGATTTCACTTTGTGGTAGTCCCATAATTTTTAAAAATCTGTAGATATGTTTTCTGTAATTATTTTGTGTGTATATTTAGACTTGTTTTTGAGATTTTGTGTTTTTGTGTTTGATTTCTAATCTGATGGAGCATAAACTTGATGAGCTGGCTTATCTGGTGGGGAAGTTGGCAGTGGAACAACATCACTTACCTGTGCAAGAACCTGCAAGATTTTGTAGTATATGCTGTAGTTCTTATCATCCCACACATGCTTGCACCACATTACAATATGATGGTTCTGTATTTCATGACCATTCTGTTGATGCAACAGGTGTATTTCTTGGTGAACCACAATACCAACAGCTTGGATATGATCCTTATTTTGCCACATATAACCATGACCAGGGAGATCCTCCGTGGTTCGAACCTTATGTTGAACCAATCGGTCTATACCAGCAGCCTATGCAGCAACAGCAAGCCCCAATAAGCATGAAATCTGAGCCTACACTAGAGGATTTGGTGAAACAATTTGCTCAGAAAAACATCCAATTCCAGCAGAGAACAGAAGCTATAGTACAAAACGTGAAGACCCAAGTTGGTCAACTTACATCTTCATTGAGTCAGTTGAGCAAGCAACAGATGCAGAATCGATTACGCAAAACATGAGATCATTGATGAGAAAAAACCAATTGATGATTTGTGTGATGAATTTGCTAGTTTTACTTGATTTTGATGATTACATTTGTTGTACTGGTTGTGATGGTGATATGTTGTGTAATGCATGTGCTGAGATTGCTGCCTTTTTGAGACATGATGAATCTTTTTCAGCAGATTATGTAGCAATTCAATCTACAAAAGCAGTGCAGCCACCAAAATTGGAGTTCATTGTGGCTAAAAACTTCCTTACTGATGAGGAGGAGAGGTTGTTGCAGATTTTTAAGGAGAATCAAAGAGCCATCACACTTGCAGACATTCCAAGCATTAGCCATTCCATTTGCATGCATAAGATTTTACTTGAAAATGGAGCTAAACCAGTAAAGCAACCCCCGAGGAGACTAAACTCTCTGATTCTGGATGTGGTGATCCATTACACTGGCTATGGTGTGGCTGCTGGAACGTTAATTCTTCTGCTATCCATAGGGAGTTTTCTTTCCACACTTTTATTTCATTTTTCTAGTTGTTGTTTTCTTTTTGTTTTTACTGTTTTGATATTGTTTTTAATATTGTTTCTATTTTTATTTGATTGTTACAATTTACTCTTTTCTGTTGCTGTTGTTTCTGCTGTTTGTGTTGTCTGTTTCTATTTCTGTTTTGCTGTACTGCTGATGTTTGTCTTTTATTACTTTTTTTTTCTGTTTCTGTTTTTATTTTTTTGTTCTGTTTGCTGTTTTTATTTTCTGTTTTCTATATAAATCTTTGTTGAAAAAAAAAAAGCCACGTTTAAGGTCAATGGCCAGAAATTGAATCATTATTGGGGAGGACCCATGGATCGTGCAAAATCTTCAATCACGCTGGCTAAAGACATTAAAAGTAGCGCTTCTTGGGAGGCAACCCAAGTTTTCTAACTTTTTCATTTTTTCAAACTTTGACTTATTTGCATTCACAGGAATCAAGACAGAAAATCGGTGCCGAGCAAGAAAATCTATCAGAGTTTGATTTTTCTGTCTTAATTTTGTTTGTTTTTCATTAACAGATGATTTTTCACCGGTTAAATGGCGGATAACGGTACTCCGTGAAAATTTTTTTCGGTCCTTTCAGTTACCCACAAACACTGAAATCTGTATATATTTTTACTCATTTTTTTTCTCTTTCTTCTTTCTTTCGAAATGGATAATCAGCTTGTTAATCTCCGCAAGCAATTCCCTTCTCTCCCTCAAAATGCTTTAACTAACATTTATTGTGCAAGGTTTGAGAGATTAAGGATGCTTATGTATAAAGGCATCCCTGCGGATATACGCTGGTTGATCGAAGCAAAGGTCCGACTCAGAGGTGAATTTTCTGACGCTCTTGTTTCATATATGCCAGGGCTAGGCAAAAGTTCATATGCAAAGAAGAGAAGAGCAAAAAGGTTACGGGTCTGCTATAAATGTGCAAGATGGACCTGTAACACAAAATGCAAATCAATTGGAATGACGTCTATAAACCGAGATGATAAAATTAACTTCATAAAGGATGGCATGAGTAAGGAGTCTTTAGATAACATTCTATTGACTCTTGAGACGCATCCTAGTGGAGATGTGCAGAGAGTACTTCTCGATTTATGGCCAATATTCCAAGATGAACATGAGCGTTATAGTCTCGAGAATCTGACTCAAAAAGACCCTGTTTGCCAATTTTTAAGAAAATTGGATGGGAAGCCGACCATCGGCCCATAGAGAGCTTCAAGACGTTACTGGACGTAAAACCAGAGGAAAATGTGAGCCACAATCACACCTCCTGTAAGTATTTTTTTTTCTTTTTTTTTTCTATTTTTTCTTCTTGTTTATTAAAAAAAATTCAATTCAAAAAAAAAATCAAAAAAAAAATATAGCCGTATTTTTGAAATATGCGTTGCATATTTTCAAACTTCTTCTAACACATAGATTAGCCTTTTATCTTTGTCATATAGCTATTATCATTGTTGTGCTTATTTTTCAAACTTATCTGACACGCAGATCTACCCCTCCTTTATAGGTGTAATTATTACCTTTGAGTTTTGATGCCTTTAAATATTGCACTTTGCTCTCTTCAGATCATTGATAAGGTGAGAGTACAAAAAAAAGCAAAAGAAAAAAAAAGAAAATGGAAGTCACTTCAGTTCGTCGGATCAAGAGTGTTTGTGTCTTTTGTGGATCTAATCCTGGTAAAGATAAAGAGTTTGTAAATATTGCACACCATCTTGGTCGAGTGCTAGCTGAGAGAAAAATCCATTTAGTTTACGGAGGAGGTAGTCTTGGGTTAATGGGTTGTGTAGCAACTGCTGCACATTTAGGAGGTGGCAAAGTCCTTGGTGTCATTCCCAGTCCTTTATCTACAAGCAAGCCCATTGGAAAAACATTAGGGGATGAAGTAATGGTATTTTGCATGCACCAACGCATGAACTTTATGATAGCAAATGCTGATGCCTTTATTGCCCTACCTGGTGGTTTTGGAACTTTGGAAGAGCTCTTCCAAATTACATCCTGGTCACAACAGAACTTTCACCAAAAACCCATAGGTATATTAAATGTTAATGGTTTTTATGACAGTTTGTTTTGTTTTCTTGATCATGCTGTAGAAAAAGGGTTCATCTCACAAGCGACACGTCAAAGTCTTGTAATCGCTTCGCAACTCCCGAACAATTGCTCGATCAACTAAATGAATTTGTACCACAACGTGATCCAAGAATGGCTCCACGGAATTGGGAACAAGGCAAAGAAGAAAAAGCCAAAACTTGATTTGAATTTGTCTTTGTGAATTTTTGTTTTACGTTACGGTTTTTGTTGTTTTTTTGTAATTTTTCTTATTTCAGCCCGATTTGCGCTTTTAAGTAAGACCTTCTACACTCTACCTATCTTTATTTTGACATTGGGGACAATGTCTTTAATTAGTTGGGGGAGGGATAGTTGACATTACCATGTACATAGTTTAGTTAAAAAAAAAAACTAACCACTAATCTTTATTGTTACTAGCTTATTAGATGTATGATGGCGTAGTAAGGAGTAGTTTTGCTCTTGAGACGCATCTTAACTTGCATTTCATAGTATGTTTTAAATTATTTTGTTCTTGCATATAAACAAAAAGAAAAAAAGACAAAAACAAAAACAAAATTTGATCTTTTCAATTAATTTTGATGCAAGCATGTCTTTGAATCTGAGCTTAATTGATAATAAAAGTATGCAAAACAATTTATAGTTGAATCATTTTCATGATATACATGTGTATATGATTGTGGATATTAGGAAGAAGGCATGGTTGAATTGAGTGAATGTTTCATACCTTTGTGAGTTTTGGGCTTTTCCAAGTTTGATACTTACACTTGGTTATTTTCTTTCATGAGTGATGTCAATTATGAATTTATTTTCTAGAACTTGCATTGAATCGATTTGAGATTACATTGGTCTGTATGTTGCATGAAAATGACAGAGGCATTTTTTCTTGACTTAGCTGCTTTGGCCAAATAAACCTACCTTGCATTTATCCCATTGTTAACCCCCTCTGAGCCTACTTGCCTATTCTTTGTTCTTAGCTCATTACAAGCCTTGAGTGAAAAACCATGTTTTACCTTACCTTTGGGAATGGGAGAGCATTGATTTTCTTATTGGAGGAGTTCTTTTGCTTGCAATGATTTAAGTATGGGGGAATTGGTGTGCTGATACGAAATGCTTGGTACAAAAACAAAAAACAAAAAACGAAAAAAAAACAAAAGAAAAAAAAAACAAAAAAAAAAGAGAAAAAAGAAAGAAAAATAAAAGAATAGAAAAAGGAAGGAATGTGTGAAGAGAATGAGCATTTTATGGTTTTGGGTAAAAATTTTATTCTTTCTACTTGAGTTACTCCTCAATGCTCTTTTATTCTCTTTGGTTTTAACCTGCTATTATCTATATTGTTCCCTTCCTTCACCTTATAAGTTCCATTACAACTTTTTTGAAAGACCTCTTGATTTTTGCAATTTATTTGATCTAAGTAGTGGAGAATTAATGTATATGCAAGCCTATGGTAAAATACTTTCATAATTTGACTGAGTTGAGCGTAAACAGTTAACCTAAACACCTTGTGTGATTTGAGTGTCACTTGTGAAGAATTTTACTCAATCTGAACATGTCTATTTCTGATTAAAGCATGATTATGCTATACTTTATTCTCAATTGATTTGATTCAACTATTCTTTGTTAAGCATACTTGACTTATTAATTATGGTTTATATTTCATACAATGCTTGTATTTAAAAATTAGTTGAATTGATTAAATAAAATATTACATGTTTGTGGGTATCATCCTGGTAAACCCTCACGAGACTATAACTCGTCCACTAGGGACACCTAGGGGTTTAAAGGCTTGTGGCACATGCTAAGTGCCATCGTGTTTTCCTACGGAAGTGGATTAGATTAGGTATAATCAGTTTGATGTTTTTTGTTTAATAATATGATGTTTCTTGTTTTTCTTTAGTTTCGTTATTATGTGTTTTGCCCAGGAGTGCAAAAGCTTAAGTGTGGGAGAATTTGATCAATCAATTTGAGACACTTATGATAGCTTTGTATTAGGCATTATTAGATGTTTATTGTGCCCAATATTAGTACTTTAGATGAGTTTAATGTTGTTGGGCTTCATTGGGCTTTAATGCAAATATTGAATAATTTTCGGATTTTGATGCATTTTGACCTTTCTTCCTTGGTTAGGTCATAACTTGGGACTCGGTGATCCAATTGAGGTGATCTTGGTGTCTTTGGAAAGCTAAGACAATGATCTACAAGTTTCATGAAGAACTCAAGAGCTGGATCGGAATGCTAAAGGTCCAAAATATCCCTGCAATGCAGAGTGGGTTTGCTGTCACGGAACCATCTGGGTAGTATGCACATATTGGACTATATAGTGGGTTATAGGCCTCCTCTTGGGCTGAAACTTGGTCACTTGAAAGATAAGACCCATATCTCCAACTTCAATGAAGACCATTTTGTCAATAGATGTCGTTTTAGGCATGCTTCAGAAGCTACAAGTTGGACTGAATTTGGAAACACGTTCTTCCAACCTAACTTGAGGTAGGTGAAGTGTTTTTGGCATTTCTGGAGTTCTAAAAGTCCAAATGACATGATTCAAATTGGAGATTTTCAAGGAGACAACTGGCTACAACTTTGATGAAGACATCCAAGCCAAAATGCACCGTCTAGGTGATGAATTTGAAGCCAGAAGTCGGATAAGAGTTGTTGACTAAAAGCCACCAACCATACACCAACCCACCAACCATGCACCAACCCACCAACCATGCATCAAGCTTCCATTTTTGACAAATTTTAGATTCTTATAGCTTGTATTCAGATTATGTACATGTACAAATTGGCTTCTAGGATTAGTATAAATAGACCCAACCTCTTTGTATTAGAGGCATTCAATTTTGAAGTAAGTTAGAATTCAATTTTGTAGTAAGTTTGAGTATTTGTTAGTTTTCTTTCTCTTCTTCTCCCTTCTCTTTAGAATTTCATTTTTGTTCTTTATTTTCTGAGTTCTTCCTTCCCATCCATGGAAGGCTAGGCTCTCATAATCAATCCAAGGGATTAGCCATCTTGATGTTTAATTTGGAGATCTTGTTTTGCTTGTTCATATTGCTTAATTGTTATTCAAGTTTCTCTTCTTCCTCTTTTGATTTCTATCTAGATTGAATTGCTTAATTTGATTTAGATGTTAATGTGATAATAGCTTTATTGTCATGTATTCAAAGAGGATCACAAAGAATAAACAATTTATTAAAGCTTTTTGATGGATTGTTTAGCTTGGTTAAATTCTGGATCTTAAATTAATCTATGTATGGATGGTGCTTACTTTATCTAACCTTGGTTAATTAAATCCTAGATGCTTATCTAGTAGAGGATTCTTGGATTATGTTGAGGCTTCTTGATGTGATCTAAGGCCAAGAACATGGTTAGCAATTAAGTGAATTTCTTGTGATCAATGATGAGTTACACTCAAGATCGGTAAATTTCCTTGGATTGGTTGTTTCTTTAAATTTGTTAATTACTTTCCTTTAATTCAACTAGTGTATTATCTTTATAAATCATCAAAACCCCCTTTTAATTATCTTGATTTGATTAAATCTTTGTTCTTTTTGGATCCTTGAGAGACGATTCGGTTCATGCTCTATACTACAAATTAGTTTGCGAACCGGTAATTTTTATTATTTGACGAGGTCTCGACAACCTCTTGTCAAATTTGGCGCCGTTGCCGGGGATCCAAAGGCAACTATTTGATCATTTCATCTAACTCTAACAATTGTGTTTGTTTTGTTTTTGAAGCATTTTCAAGTGGAATTCGGCTGAAATTGGGTAAAGGGCATTGTGTCAAGAATTTCGGTTTGGTAAAGTATCTCTGATTGACCTGAATTTTGGTATACTACTGGAAACCGTTATTTTGAGAAAGGCTCACTACTTGTAGTGAGGTCACCCTTATTTTTGCCAAATTCCATCGTTTAGACCACTTTTTCAATTTTTTAACATTTTTTATTATTCTGTTAGATAGAATTTTTGTGTAGATTTCACTCTGTGGTAGTCCCATAATTTTTAAAAATCTGTAGATATGTTTTCTGTAATTATTTTGTGTGTATATTTAGACTTGTTTTTGTGATTTTGTGTTTTTGTGTTTGATTTCTAATCTGATGGAGCATAAACTTGATGAGCTGGCTTATCTGGTGGGGAAGTTGGCAGTGGAACAACATCACTTACCTGTGCAAGAACCTGCAAGATTTTGTAGTATATGCTGTAGTTCTTATCATCCCACACATGCTTGCACCACATTACAATATGATGGTTCTGTATTTCATGACCATTCTGTTGATGCAACAGGTGTATTTCTTGGTGAACCACAATACCAACAACTTGGATATGATCCTTATTTTGCCACATATAACCATGACCAGGGAGATCCTCCGTGGTTCGAACCTTATGTTGAACCAATCGGTCTATACCAGCAGCCTATGCAGCAACAGCAAGCCCCAATAAGCATGAAATCTGAGCCTACACTAGAGGATTTGGTGAAACAATTTGCTCAGAAAAACATCCAATTCCAGCAGAGAACAGAAGCTATAGTACAAAACGTGAAGACCCAAGTTGGTCAACTTACATCTTCATTGAGTCGCTTGAGCAAGCAATGATGCAGAAACTGATTACGCAAAACATGAGATCATTGATGAGAAAAAACCAATTGATGATTTGTGTGATGAATTTGCTAGTTTTACTGATTTTGATGATTCTGTTTGTTGTACTGGTTGTGATGGTGATATGTTGTGTAATGCATGTGCTGAGATTGCTGCCTTTTTGAGACATGATGAATCTTTTTCAGCAGATTATGTAGCAATTCAATCTACAAAAGCAGTGCAGCCACCAAAATTGGAGTTCATTGTGGCTAAAAACTTCCTTACTGATGAGGAGGAGAGGTTGTTGCAGATTTTTAAGGAGAATCAAAGAGCCATCACACTTGCAGACATTCCAAGCATTAGCCATTCCATTTGCATGCATAAGATTTTACTTGAAAATGGAGCTAAACCAGTAAAGCAACCCCCGAGGAGACTAAACTCTCTGATTCTGGATGTGGTGATCCATTACACTGGCTATGGTGTGGCTGCTGGAACGTTAATTCTTCTGCTATCCATAGGGAGTTTTCTTTCCACACTTTTATTTCATTTTTCTAGTTGTTGTTTTCTTTTTGTTTTTACTGTTTTGATATTGTTTTTAATATTGTTTCTATTTTTATTTGATTGTTACAATTTACTCTTTTCTGTTGCTGTTGTTTCTGCTGTTTGTGTTGTCTGTTTCTATTTCTGTTTTGCTGTACTGCTGATGTTTGTCTTTTATTACTTTTTTTTGTTCTGTTTCTGTTTTTATTTTTTTTTGTTCTGTTTGCTGTTTTTATTTTCTGTTTTCTATATAAATCTTTGTTGAAAAAAAAAAAAAAAAGCCACGTTTAAGGTCAATGGCCAGAAATTGAATCATTATTGGGGAGGACCCATGGATCGTGCAAAATCTTCAATCACGCTGGCTAAAGACATTAAAAGTAGCGCTTCTTAGGAGGCAACCCAAGTTTTCTAACTTTTTCATTTTTTCAAACTTTGACTTATTTGCATTCACAGGAATCAAGACAGAAAATCGGTCTTGAAGCAAGAAAATCTATCAGAGTTTGATTTTTTCTGTCTTAATTTTGTTTGTTTTTCATTAACAGATGATTTTTCACCGGTTAAATGGCGGATAACGGTACTCCGTGAAAATTTTTTTCGGTCCTTTCAGTTACCCACAAACACTGAAATCTGTATATATTTTTACTCATTTTTTTTCTCTTTCTTCTTTCTTTCGAAATGGATAATCAGCTTGTTAATCTCCGCAAGCAATTCCCTTCTCTCCCTCAAAATGCTTTAACTAACATTTATTGTGCAAGGTTTGAGAGATTAAGGATGCTTATGTATAAAGGCATCCCTGCGGATATACGCTGGTTGATCGAAGCAAAGGTCCGACTCGAGGTGAATTTTCTCGACGCTCTTGTTTCATATATGCCAGGGCTAGGCAAAAGTTCATATGCAAAGAAGAGAAGAGCAAAAAGGTTACGGGTCTGCTATAAATGTGCAAGATGGACCTGTAACACAAAATGCAAATCAATTGGAATGACGTCTATAAACCGAGATGATAAAATTAACTTCATAAAGGATGGCATGAGTAAGGAGTCTTTAGATAACATTCTATTGACTCTTGAGACGCATCCTAGTGGAGATGTGCAGAGAGTACTTCTCGATTTATGGCCAATATTCCAAGATGAACATGAGCGTTATAGTCTCGGGAATCTGACTCAAAAAGACCCTGTTTGCCAATTTTTAAGAAAATTGGATGGGAAGCCGACCATCGGCCCATAGAGAGCTTCAAGACGTTACTGGACGTAAAACCAGAGGAAAATGTGAGCCACAATCACACCTCCTGTAAGTATTTTTTTTTATTTTTTATTTTCCTTTTTTTCTTCTTGTTTATTAAAAAAAATTCAATTAAAAAAAAATTCAAAAAAAAAAAAATCAAAAAAAAAAAAATATAGCCGTATTTTTTGAAATATGCGTTGCATATTTTCAAACTTCTTCTAACACATAGATTAGCCTTTTATCTTTGTCATATAGCTATTATCATTTCTGTGTTTATTTTTCAAACTTATCTGACACGCAGATCTACCCCTCCTTTATAGGTGTAATTATTACCTTTGAGTTTTGATGCCTTTAAATATTGCACTTTGCTCTCTTCAGATCATTGATAAGGTGAGAGTACAAAAAAAAGCAAAAGAGAAAAAAAAAAGAAAATGGAAGTCACTTCAGTTCGTCTGATCAAGAGTGTTTGTGTCTTTTGTGGATCTAATCCTGGTAAAGATAAAGAGTTTGTAAATATTGCACACCATCTTGGTCGAGTGCTAGCTGAGAGAAAAATCCATTTAGTTTACGGAGGAGGTAGTCTTGGGTTAATGGGTTGTGTAGCAACTGCTGCACATTTAGGAGGTGGCAAAGTCCTTGGTGTCATTCCCAGTCCTTTATCTACCAGCAAGCCCATTGGAAAAACATTAGGGGATGAAGTAATGGTATTTTGCATGCACCAACGCATGAACTTTATGATAGCAAATGCTGATGCCTTTATTGCCCTACCTGGTGGTTTTGGAACTTTGGAAGAGCTCTTCCAAATTACATCCTGGTCACAGCAGAACTTTCACCAAAAACCCATAGGTATATTAAATGTTAATGGTTTTTATGACAGTTTGTTTTGTTTTCTTGATCATCTTTGTAGAAAAAGGGTTCATCTCACAAGCGACACGTCAAAGTCTTGTAAATCGCTGCAACTCCCGAACAATTGCTCGATCAACTAAATGAATTTGTACCACAACGTGATCCAAGAATGGCTCCACGGAATTGGGAACAAGGCAAAGAGCAGAAAAAGCCAAAACTTGATTTGAATTTGTCTTTGTGAATTTTTGTTTTCTGTTCTGGTTTTTGTTGTTTTTTTTTTTTGTAATTTTTCTTATTTCATGCCCGATTTGAAGTTTTATGGTAAGACCTTCTACACTCTACCTATCTTTATTTTGACATTGGGGACAATGTCTTTAATTAGTTGGGGGGAGGGATAGTTGACATTACCATGTACATAGTTTAGTTAAAAAAAAAAAAAACTAACCAGCTAATCTTTATTGTTACTAGCTTATTAGATGTATGATGGCAGAGTAAGGAGTAGTTTTGCTCTTGAGACGCATCTTAACTTGCATTTCATAGTATGTTTTAAATTATTTTGTTCTTGCATATAAACAAAAAAGAAAAAAAAAAGACAAAAACAAAAACAAAATTTGATCTTTTCAATTAATTTTGATGCAAGCATGTGCTGAATCTGAGCTTAATTGATAATAAAAGTATGCAAAACAATTTATAGTTGAATCATTTTCATGATATACATGTGTATATGATTGTGGATATTAGGAAGAAGGCATGGTTGAATTGAGTGAATGTTTCATACCTTTGTGAGTTTTGGGCTTTTCCAAGTTTGATACTTACACTTGGTTATTTTCTTTCATGAGTGATGTCAATTATGAATTTATTTTCTAGAACTTGCATTGAATCGATTTGAGATTACATTGGTCTGTATGTTGCATGAAAATGACAGAGGCATTTTTCTTGACTTAGCTGCTTTGGCCAAATAAACCTACCTTGCATTTATCCCATTGTTAACCCCCTCTGAGCCTACTTGCCTATTCTTTGTTCTTAGCTCATTACAAGCCTTGAGTGAAAAACCATGTTTTACCTTACCTTTGGGAATGGGAGAGCATTGATTTTCTTATTGGAGGAGTTCTTTTGCTTGCAATGATTTAAGTATGGGGGAATTGGTGTGCTGATACGAAATGCTTGGTACAAAAACAAAAACAAAAACAAAAAACAAAAGAAAAAAAAACAAAAAAAAAGAGAAAAAAGAAAGAAAAATAAAAGAATAGAAAAAGGAAGGAATGTGTGAAGAGAATGAGCATTTTATGGTTTTGGGTAAAAATTTTATTCTTTCTACTTGAGTTACTCCTCAATGCTCTTTTATTCTCTTTGGTTTTAACCTGCTATTATCTATATTGTTCCCTTCCTTCACCTTATAAGTTCCATTACAACTTTTTTGAAAGACCTCTTGATTTTTGCAATTTATTTGATCTAAGTAGTGGAGAATTAATGTATATGCAAGCCTATGGTAAAATACTTTCATAATTTGACTGAGTTGAGCGTAAACAGTTAACCTAAACACCTTGTGTGATTTGAGTGTCACTTGTGAAGAATTTTACTCAATCTGAACATGTCTATTTCTGATTAAAGCATGATTATGCTATACTTTATTCTCAATTGATTTGATTCAACTATTCTTTGTTAAGCATACTTGACTTATTAATTATGGTTTATATTTCATACAATGCTTGTATTTAAAAATTAGTTGAATTGATTAAATAAAATATTACATGTTTGTGGGTATCATCCTGGTAAACCCTCACGAGACTATAACTCGTCCACTAGGGACACCTAGGGGTTTAAAGGCTTGTGGCACATGCTAAGTGCCATCGTGTTTTCCTACGGAAGTGGATTAGATTAGGTATAATCAGTTTGATGTTTTTTGTTTAATAATATGATGTTTCTTGTTTTTCTTTAGTTTCGTTATTATGTGTTTTGCCCAGGAGTGCAAAAGCTTAAGTGTGGGAGAATTTGATCAATCAATTTGAGACACTTATGATAGCTTTGTATTAGGCATTATTAGATGTTTATTGTGCCCAATATTAGTACTTTAGATGAGTTTAATGTTGTTGGGCTTCATTGGGCTTTAATGCAAATATTGAATAATTTTCGGATTTTGATGCATTTTGACCTTTCTTCCTTGGTTAGGTCATAACTTGGGACTCGGTGATCCAATTGAGGTGATCTTGGTGTCTTTGGAAAGCTAAGACAATGATCTACAAGTTTCATGAAGAACTCAAGAGCTGGATCGGAATGCTAAAGGTCCAAAATATCCCTGCAATGCAGAGTGGGTTTGCTGTCACGGAACCATCTGGGTAGTATGCACATATTGGACTATATAGTGGGTTATAGGCCTCCTCTTGGGCTGAAACTTGGTCACTTGAAAGATAAGACCCATATCTCCAACTTCAATGAAGACCATTTTGTCAATAGATGTCGTTTTAGGCATGCTTCAGAAGCTACAAGTTGGACTGAATTTGGAAACACGTTCTTCCAACCTAACTTGAGGTAGGTGAAGTGTTTTTGGCATTTCTGGAGTTCTAAAAGTCCAAATGACATGATTCAAATTGGAGATTTTCAAGGAGACAACTGGCTACAACTTTGATGAAGACATCCAAGCCAAAATGCACCGTCTAGGTGATGAATTTGAAGCCAGAAGTCGGATAAGAGTTGTTGACTAAAAGCCACCAACCATACACCA
This sequence comes from Styphnolobium japonicum, assembly GCA_023212625.1. Classification (NCBI taxonomy): domain Eukaryota; kingdom Viridiplantae; phylum Streptophyta; class Magnoliopsida; order Fabales; family Fabaceae; genus Styphnolobium; species Styphnolobium japonicum. The sequence continues at coordinate 22,554,658 of JALBWW010000014.1, forward strand.
ACCCACCAACCATGCACCAACCCACCAACCATGCATCAAGCTTCCATTTTTGACAAATTTTAGATTCTTATAGCTTGTATTCAGATTATGTACATGTACAAATTGGCTTCTAGGATTAGTATAAATAGACCCAACCTCTTTGTATTAGAGGCATTCAATTTTGAAGTAAGTTAGAATTCAATTTTGTAGTAAGTTTGAGTATTTGTTAGTTTTCTTTCTCTTCTTCTCCCTTCTCTTTAGAATTTCATTTTTGTTCTTTATTTTCTGAGTTCTTCCTTCCCATCCATGGAAGGCTAGGCTCTCATAATCAATCCAAGGGATTAGCCATCTTGATGTTTAATTTGGAGATCTTGTTTTGCTTGTTCATATTGCTTAATTGTTATTCAAGTTTCTCTTCTTCCTCTTTTGATTTCTATCTAGATTGAATTGCTTAATTTGATTTAGATGTTAATGTGATAATAGCTTTATTGTCATGTATTCAAAGAGGATCACAAAGAATAAACAATTTATTAAAGCTTTTTGATGGATTGTTTAGCTTGGTTAAATTCTGGATCTTAAATTAATCTATGTATGGATGGTGCTTACTTTATCTAACCTTGGTTAATTAAATCCTAGATGCTTATCTAGTAGAGGATTCTTGGATTATGTTGAGGCTTCTTGATGTGATCTAAGGCCAAGAACATGGTTAGCAATTAAGTGAATTTCTTGTGATCAATGATGAGTTACACTCAAGATCGGTAAATTTCCTTGGATTGGTTGTTTCTTTAAATTTGTTAATTACTTTCCTTTAATTCAACTAGTGTATTATCTTTATAAATCATCAAAACCCCTTTTTAATTATCTTGATTTGATTAAATCTTTGTTTTTTTGGATCCTTGAGAGACGATTCGGTTCATGCTCTATACTACAAATTAGTTTGCGAACCGGTAATTTTTATTATTTGACGAGGTCTCGACAACCTCTTGTCAACACCCGAAGGACTATTCAAAGCAGTTGTTGAACCAAAATATCATGAACTTGGATGTTGATATCAGTATAGCTCAAACAGAAGAGAAATGAAGACCTAAACTCAGTGAATTTTAGGTTACATCAAATTCGGGACAAATCAGAAAATTCCTGCTCAAACCTATACTCGGTTATTTGGTGATTTCTAAAGATCTAACCGTTGGATGTAGCTGAAATTGTGACATGTCATGCATGACATAATTCTCTATGATTTTCCTAGAAATGAAGATTTCTAGATTAGCATCGGAAGTGGGTCAAAATAAGGCAACAAGTTGGTGGCTGTCATTATTGATATAATCTGAGTAGTTTCGGCAAAATGGTCAGAGCTCAAGATCCAACCGTTAGATCTGGCTGAAGTTTTGACATGTTCTTCATGACTGCATGTGCTACAACTTTCATGAAGAGAAGATTTCCAAATTATGATGGGAGAAATGACGAATTTGATAATCTTCGGAGCTGAAATTTCAACCCATATGCAAAGAGATTTGACAAAATTGTAATTGAATAGTTCTAGCCTTTGCCTATAAAAGGAAGGCATTTGCCACACTTAAGGGCATCCCATTTCTGAATTCTCTCATTGTAGTTTGAGTTACGGGTGAAACTTTGATAAATTGTGAGATTTATACTTTGATTTCAAGGTTAGATCTTCCAATTTGTTTAAAGGAAATCCCAAAGCTCTTGTAGTATGTATAATATAATCTTCATCTTATTCAAGTTTCTTCATCTTGATGTCTAGTTAAGGTTCTTCTTAGAGTTAGGGGTGAAGCTTTCATAAATTGTGAGATTTATACTTTGATTTCAATGTTAGATCTTCCAATTTGTTTAAAGTAAATCCCGAAACTCTAGCCCGTTGTGTTCTTGTTAATACCAACAACCACTTTCATTTCTATCATGCTTTTCACTTGTTCTTTTGTTTCCTTTAATATAATGAGTAGCTAAATTTCTATACTAGGATTGCAATTTGAACTCACACGTAATTTGATTCGTTTATCATATCCAAGAGTAGGTTGATTATCTTGAATTGTTTATCTTACTTGTTCTTAATGCTTTTAATTAATTGGCCATTAATTAAATTGAATTGATAAACCTTAAGCAACTTAACAAAGGGATTTTAGTTTTAGATCTAAGTAAGATAACATATGATCTTTGTGCGAAAGCCTTGAGTTCATATAGGATAGACATATACCTATATGACATATGTAACCATTAATGAAATCGGAACTTAATGAATTCTTGATTATTTGATAGACATAGACATATAGTTTATCATTAATTAAGGATAATTCTATTTGACCATCGAAAGAGGCTTATAGATAAGTTAAGGATTTCGAGTTAACAATTCAGATAATTAATTGATCTTAGATAGAAGTAAGAGAATCAAGTAAAAGTGTGAGGAATAATTGCAATCCTAGGCTTGGTTAATTTGATCATTAAATTTTTCTTCTTGTATACTTTAATTTTTAATCTTTCATAACACTTCCTCTTAGTAAGTTGTTTAAATAAGATTGAGTTTTGTAAACTTTTAATAGATAGTTAAATTTAGAATTAATCCCTGTGGGTTCGACACTTTCTTACTATTATATTACTTGATTTGCGATAACGTATACTTTAGTTCTGATTTACCACATCACATGGTTAAAGGAGACTAAGTTTGTGTGCTTAGAAACATAGCTCAAATTTACCAAAATTACTCCATTAAAAACCAAGTTTTTCCAAATATGTAAATGCTCCCTCAACTCAGAAAAATAGAGAGAAAAAAAGGAGAGAAAGTTCCACATAAGGATTTAGGGTTCAAAATTTGGGAAATTTTCCTTTTTTCCCTTGTATCAGATGCCAACTTGGCCACCTCATCACCACATAACAGACCATATTAGCAGAACACATGCCACTTTAGTAGCCAACTAATAATCTCGTTATGTAACTTTACGTCTGAACTAATGTGATGTTAAAAACAATTATTTGAGGACTAAATTAATGTCAAACATCTTTTGAGGACCAAATTAATGTCCGCTAAATATTTCAAGAACCAATTTGGGGATTTACTCTTAATTCTATGATACTAACTAATTTCAAGATAGTATTAAGGACTAATTCAAATATTGTTCATCTAAGAATAAAGGAACTTACTCCTTAAGGGTTCATTGTTTAGAAGGAAGATCACATGCGTGTATTCTAAATTTTGGAATAATATAATAATTGATAAACTGAAATAATAATGATATTTTTTATATATGATTCTATGATTTACTTCACAAACAATCTAAGAGATCAAATAGCGCGATTTGAGTTTTCCAAAGGTGATTTTGAACCTACAAGCATTACCGTATATGTTGCATGTTGAATGCTTGATCCAACTGGTCTGTAGGAAGTGTTCAAGGTTGTTAACATTTGTTCATTTGGTATGAAGTTGTCAAGTGACTAACACGGCTGGTTCCATTATATATTTAGACAGAGATGTGTAATTGTTACCAAATTAAAATATACCTTGTATTCAATTACAATGTTTTCCATTCAGGACTCAAAACTTACATGGAGGCATCACATTTGCAACTCAAGTGACTTTAACTCCAATCATTTAAAAATGCAGTATTTCTGGTGAGGTGCACCCATACATACATACATACATACATATATATATATATATAATTTAATTTTGATTCATTATATATATTATTATCATTAAAAGTGATTCACTTCTTAAATAGTTAGGATAATAGTTAAAAAAAATTTAATGATTTAAATACTTAATTAAAATAATTTTTTTATACATGAAATTTAAACTCAATGCCGAAAAAGGTGAGGGCATTAAAAAATGAGAGAATGGCTTTTTAGTTCTTTTTGTGAAAAATAATACCAATTTGGTTCGTTTTGAAAATTAACAAAGTATTCAACTACATTAACTAATAATTTACATACGGTTAACCAATAATTTATCTTCATTTTGATACTTGATACGTGGTTAACATTATGTAAATTATTGGTTAATGTAGTTGAATACTTGGTTAATTTTCAAAGTCAAACCAAAAAATAAATATTTCTTACAATCTGTACTATTAAATCCTTTTCCTTTAAAAAATCACCAGCTCAACTTCTAACAATGGATGGTGACCCCTAAAAAATAATAAGGTCCATAATAATGGCCACTACATATATATATATATATATATATTGGATTTGAGTGATTTTTTATTTAATTTTAGTTTTAAGTATTTAAATTAATAAATTTATTTTTATTATTTTATTCATATTATTTATTTTAAGTAAGAATAATAAAGTAAAATTCTTAAAATGTAATGAGTTCTATTTATTTTTTAAGTATTCCAAACATAAAAATTGATTTATAAATCATTCAAATCTTATTTTGTATAATAAATTCCATTCAATTCACCTCAAATCAAATATATTTTATATTTTAATAATTTCAAACATAATTAAAATAAAAAATCCAAAATAATAAAAGTACATTAAAAAAATAAACAAAAAAAATGAAGCCCCTGAGTTGTTGTTGACTTCTTGTTGCCGCTTTTGTGCATTGCTTTGCTCTCATCCAAAGGTGTTGCTTTTTGTTGAGTTTGTTCTTCTTACTTGTTTGTTATTATCAGGCGCATCAGATCCTGTCCCACCAACGCTTCCTTCATTCTACTTCCCTTGCATCACTATTTAAGTACTCTCTTGTGTCCTTCTCTCTCCCTCACTTTCTTTTCTTACTCTGTAGAACTCTCATTACTTAAAATGGGCAAGTGGTTGCCCTCCCGAATTGCCCATTTGCTACCTATTTCTATTGATTTTATTGATTTTCGGGTTGATTATTGATTAAATTTTAAAAAAAATGTGATGCCTTTCTTTAATTGTCGTGTTGTGTTTTAAAGATCATTTCTTTCTTCTATTTTTATTTTACCATTTAAACAAAAAATAATAATTCCTCCATGAGATAATTAGGAGAAATGCAATAGCAGCCTTACCGTTAATGTCAAATTGAGTGGTTTTGTCGTCGGTTGGAAAAAAGAATTCTTGTTTTTTCTAATATTTTTTTTTGGTTGAGGAGGGGTTCTGCTCATGTATGGTCATGAATGGTGTGCTCAATAACATTCCAGTTATTTGCTCTGTAATGGTAATAATCAATAATTTAATTAGAACCTTTCCTTTTCTGGGTCATTTCTTTCTGCAATGCCCTGTCACCCTTTACTGATTGTTCATGCTTCATGCCCTTTTTAAGGTTGGCCTTTAGGATCAGACTTTGGAAAGTAAACTAAGAAGGGATAGAGACAGTTCTATTCGGCTTGGACACATATTATGCCCACACTTTGTTCTTATACACAAACTCTAGATTAGTTCATACGGTAGTCCGTAGTCATGTCAACCTATTTCACATATTTTAATACGAAGAAAACTTCTGAATAGAGGAACTAGACTAGTGTTAATAATCCTCAAATTTGAATCCGGTGCATTAGCTAAGGACAAAATAGAAAATTTATTTTTGGTACATTTAGTGGGATAAAGCTTGGTTGATGTTGTAATGTTAACATATAGTTGTTTGCACTATTATAATTTTTAAACAATTATTTCTTGAACTAATTTGTAATAGATATACATTACACACAATATGAGTATCTTAAAATTTTAAATAATAAGGTGCCCTGCATTTATAGGTTTTAATTCCATAGTTAAAAATTGATTTTAAGATTTAAAAACATGCAAAATTCAAGTGATCTCGAATTTTAGAAATGTTTTCATAATTATTTTTTCTGTATTATTTTATATGGAATGATGTTTCTTTATTTTACTTCTTGAATAATTTTATAACAACTATTTTATTTTTATTTTTATAGTGTATCAAGTATTAATTCTCATTAAAATTTACACTCTACATTAAACCATAATTTATGAAAATAATTGCTGACAAAGCATGTTTTACAGTGGGGGGAAAAAGATTGCTAAGATTATGATGATTATAAGCCATTCATTTGGCTAAAGTTCGTGTATAGCCTAAAAAAATAGAAAATAGAAATCATGTTATTTCTTTAAATCATCATTAAGTTTCTGCTTAATGTTATGTTCTATCCCCAACATCTTTGATGGCCATAAATAATGGTGACGAAAAAGCCACAAGTCTCGGTAGAGTAGGAGCCTATGCCAAATAATGTAGTACAAATCGTCAGTTTGTATCCAACGCTTGCACTCCCTAGTGAGCCCAAACTGGCAAAGTTTGTCAATGCCCATTCCATTTTTTAGATATAGATATTGACAACAACTTCTATTTCTACTGTGGAGAAAGTTCCCTTGAAAATTCTTGCAGACAGATTCAAAGATCATTTGTTACAGATGAACGACCGTACTAAAGTGAAGGCTATTTTGGTATAAAACATGCAACATTGACCCTGTTGGACCCCAAGTCTCCAACTGGCGAAGCATTTGGATTTGTCAAGGCCCCAGCAAGTCACACCATTTGGTATAAAACATGCAACATTGACGCTGTTGTGACACCAAGTTCAATCATTTCTGCTGTTTCATTCCTGAAAATTTTAAAAATTTCTTCCCATGAATAATAGAAAATGGGCCATCAACATGGCACAAAAGAGGCATTGGCCGAGCCTAGGAGAACTTTAGTAGGCTTAAACAATTTTCGATAATAAAATGGAATTCAATTTAAGATTATACAATATGTTGAAGTATGCATAGATGGATTGAGTGTATACAGATTTTTGAGCACATAAGATATTGGCCAGTGCAAGAGCATGCTATCCAAAGAAACTTTTATTCTAGTTACATATCAGAAGGAAAGGCTAATTTCAGTAACAATTCAATATTATAAACAATAATGTTAACTCTGAAATTTGTTGATTCCCCAAGACTCAAGTCCTTGACTGTAGAAGAATCAAGTCTCCTAGGGTTTGCTAAAGAACCATCTATGTACTCGGGGACCAGTCTCAGCATACTTAAAAGCTTAATTGATCTATGTTGACATGGTAATTTTGCAACATTCAGCAGCCAAAAATAAATGGACACAGTATGCAAAATGGAAAATGAAGAGACTTTTTATATGACCATTAAGCACTGATTCCTGATTAACTGTGTTAACGGCAAATGAAGAGGTCAGTGCCTAATAATGGTGGCACCATCCAATGCACTCAAAATTATCTTCGTTGTATCTGGCCTAATTCCACCACCCACCCGATCCCTTTCCTTGAATCAATTCTCAATGCACATTTCCAAACAAAACTGGTTCATTAAATAAAGTGACTGTACAATACCAATGATACCTCCTTATATATACTTAAAACATATAGTAAATTTTTTGTCGATAGAAGGAAGACTGTTTAAAGTTTTGACCACAAAAATTCCTCCCTTTCTTCGTTGATACTTGTTTCTTGTTTGCTAACATGGCTGCTTTTGGATCAGAGCAGGATGTTTCCTTAAAACTCCTAATAAACAAAGAGAAAAACAAAGTCCTCTTTGCTGAGGCAGGGACGGACTTCGTGGACGTTCTCTTTAGCTTCTTAACATTGCTTGTGGATAAGGAGTCAAATCTGCCGCCAGTTAAAGTTGGGTCTCTGAGCTCACTGTATGAAAGTGTGGCAAATCTTGACAAAGAGTGTCTATGGACAGATACGTGTAAACAAATGCTATTGCAGCCAAGGAACTCAATGGAAGCTTATTGCAGGAATCTGAAACTTAACATTGATGACACAGAGCCCACAAAGTACTTCGTATATGCAAACGTGTTATACTGTCGACATGGAAGTAGGGTCATGTTAAGCACCTTCAAAAATAAAATTTGCAGCTGTGGGAACTTGTTGGAAAAACCAATTTCCCCTCAAACCTCTAATGTCTGCGAGGGTTTTGTTAAGAGTAATGTGACTTTTATGATCACTGACGATCTGAATGTTGTGCTAAACTCATTGGGTAGAGTCTTCTGTTTGCACAAGAATCGTGGTATAGAAAACACGTGTTCAGTGGAGGAAATGACTGTGAATGTCACTAAGAAACATGTTTCTTCATTTAAAGTTCCCTGAATCTTCTATCACTTCATATTTTCCTTTTAAATTCATATCTTAGTTATATTTTGTGGTGATCTTTGATTTATTCATCTTCTTTACAGGTAATGGATTTGCTAAAGTGTTCTTTGCTCTCAAAAACAACTTTGACCGATTTGTTCTTAGAAAAGAAACCGTTTCTTGAGAGATTTAAACAGACAAGACTTTCTCTTAGTGATTATGCTGCTAATGGTAGCAGCCAAGTCAATGTGAAGGTAATGCAGAGTGTGAGGATGTCTCATAGGTGATTTGAGATGTTGAACAAATCTTGGAACCAGTTTGGAAGCTGCAGCAGGGCCACGCCGCGGCATGGCTTAGTGCACACCGCGGCATGGGAGCCACGCCTTGGCATGGAATAGTCCACGCCGCGGCGCGGGAGCTTCGGCTAAGTTTACTGTCATTGTCTCGAAGGTTGGGCGCCGCGGCGCGAAGAAGCCATGCCGCGGAATGGACATCTGCTATATAAATTCTGTTTTCTGGTTTAATAAATCAGTAGGTTAAACTTTCAAAGGGAGGTAGAGGACGAGACAAACTTGTGAGAGGCATCATAATAGGGTTATCTTGAGAGGAAACACCATTGAAAGGTTGAGATTGCTAAGGTAGGTAGATCAAAGGAGAGTGGAGAGATTGTAAAGCTTGATGGGAGGTTGTTCCTATTGGTAAGCTTGATCCAAAACACTTGTAATCTTGTTCTAATCTTAGTAGATGATCTCTAATGCTGGATGTAGGCTATATTAGCTGAACCAGGGTAAATCTTGTATGTTGTTTCTCTTTACTTCTCTTTAATCTTCCTTAATTTTGTTACTTTGCATTTCTTGGATTGGTTTCTGCATAACCTTTCTATTTCCGCATATGTGTACTTGCTGTGATTGCTTGGTATTGACTAAATGGTATAATCACAACACAGAGAAAATCAAATGGCAAAATAGTGTTTGCTCTAGGGGAAGAAGATTTTGCGGACTTCCTTTTCAGTTTTCTCACTTTCCCTTTAGGAGGAGTGATACATATGTTAGAAGGCTATTCTTCTATGGGCAGCGTTGATGGATTGTACAAGAGCATTGTTGATTTAAATGAAAATTATCTGAAGACAAAGGAAGTAAAGAACAAGCTTGTTGATCCTGGGCTTGCCCCACAGTTCAAATTAAGCAACCAGATACTACAAATATATGAATCAGATGCTCCAAGATATTTTTGTTACACTAACAGTTATCGATCTCGTAAAAAAAATATTATTTTATCTGATTGCCATCTAACTTCTACATATAGGGACGATTGTAACAGCAATGAAACATGTAAAGCTTTGGACACAGTTGATCCCATATCCAAAACAGGAAGTCCAAAAGGATATGCCAAGGGACCAACAATGTACGTGGCAACAGATGACTTGGTTGTGACGCCTATGTCAACCATTTCTGTTATATCTTTACTAAACAGTATGAACATTCCCCTTAGTGACTTGGAGGAAAAAGTTATCAGCATTGGCATCAAGGAGGTACGAAGAGTCCAAAACCTCTATTTGAACTACTAATATATAGTTTTTTGATTGCTCGAAATTTATTTCACGCTGGACTGATTTGCCAGAAGGTTATGCAGCTGTTGCTAATTTAACAATGTTGCTAAAAATTATCTCTTATTTCTAAATTTGTAAACTCTTGTTTCGATTAAAATTAAATTACAAAAATATTAGATTTAGTTTGTACACATCGTAGATGCTCCCATTCAAGTCATTGGATTACATTGCTCTAATTAGTTGTGCATATATGTCACATAATTTGTGCAATTATCTTTATCCTATTAAGAAAGAGAAATATTTGAATATTTTAAAATTTTATCTTATTTCTATATTTGTAAAGTCTTGTTTCGATTACAATTAAATTACAAAAATATTATATTTAGTTTGTACATATCGTAGAATAATTAATAATCACATTACTGATAAGAAAGTTTTGCTATAATGTTTCATCATGAGTTTTTTATGAAAAAAATTATAATACAGCGTATTAATGTTAATTTTACTAGAATTTTAATTCAATGGAATTTTGAGTTCGAGTGATATATGTTTGCTATCAAGGGAATCTTCCATCAAGGACATCATTTTTTACTATTATAAATTATTAGAACTCTTCATTCATTCTATTAGTCCGCATCTCCTTTCTTTGTATATATGATCTAAACATAAAATTTCAAATTCTAAAAAACTAATTTTACTATAAAGTGAAATTAAAATTAAAATTTTGAACATTATTTATAATTTTTTTAATTTATGAAATCTGTAGACTTAAACTAGTTTCAACCCTAAATGGTATTGATTGATGATCTTTAATTAAAAGCATTTTAATAGAAATAAGTTCTTTGACACTATATTATTATTAATGAGTACTATTATTCACTTATTATAATATTGGTTGACATAAAATTAATACTTTAAATGATACGCATATATAATCCTATTTGTTCGAATATAAATATATTAGAAGTCTAAACAAATAAATGGTTGTCATATAGAAAAGGATTTAATTTTAATCTACTGTCAGTGTAAAGTTTTTTTACACTGTCATCTAATCATGTACTAACACATCATTAAAAGTGTTAGACTTTTGAAGTAGTTGTTATAATAGTCAAACTCTTTTAATGAGTTGGTAATACACGATTGGATGACAGTGTAAAAAAACTTTACACTGACAATGTATTAAAAATAAACTCTATAGAAAAATAATTTAAGTAAATAAAGTTGTATTTAATTATATATTAATTTTATGTGTTGAAGTTGTTATTTTGTAAGTTGGTGCAATTGATCTGACTCAATTTTTTTTTTATAAAAAAATTATACTCAAATTAAAAATCACTTGTAGTCTATTCAACTAATCTATTTTTTAGTTCTTCCCTTGTATTCTCCATCCTTTAATTGTGAAACTAATCTTGTGAGGGGTATTCAGGCTACCCTTCCCCATAAGTGCTTTTTGACAGGATAAAACTTCTAATATTGTAGAAACCTCTTAACAGTTGAGTTATAGCTTGCTTACTAGTTGAGTCACCCTTGTGAGTATTCAATTCATCTTTCTAAGAATATTGCTAGGACAATATATTTTTCTAAGTTAGCGCTTATTACATACGATACCCTTATTATTTGAGATATGATACTGATTTCCCTTAATTGAAACAAAAGTTAACGATGCTTAAAAAATTTATGAAATATTACGTTTACCCTTATAGTGAAATTACACCCACCTCCCTTAAGGTTAATGATGTTTAAAAAATTTTATGAAATATCACGTTTATTCTTAACAAAATAAAAAAAAAATTGTTCTTTTCTCTTCCATTTCTAAAACCTTTTTCAAACCTTATGGCAAAAATTCATTTTTTTAATTCTTTTAATCCCAAACAACTTTCTCTTGTATTTCTTATAAGAAATCAAATACTCACTTTCCTAAGCTTCCCATCTCAAACCTTATAGTAAAAAAAAAAATAAAAATTGAGAGTCAGTTTAGGTGTGAGACTAATTCTTGAGTATCGGCTTGGCTGTAGCTGCTAAGTGCTTCAATGAGTATAACTAATAATAATGAAGTACTAACTAATAATAATTTAATAACAGTATGAAAAACTTTACAACATTATATCATAATTAAATAGCCACTCATTTTAAGCAAAATATCTATGGCATGGTGATTTTGTAACATTCATTTGCCAAAAACCAAAGGGTTACACAACATGCCAAGCTAAAAAATAAATATGATATTCTTTTAGATATGGTATTCATGGTGAGTTGTGAAGCATTAATTGATGTTGGTTTCACAATAAATGTTTGAAAGTCTATTTAATATAATCAGTAACTAATGAATACTTAACAACTCACCATAAATACTGATACCCTTAAAAAAAGATAAGTACCAAAGTAATCTCTTGTTATTTTATCTTTTATCTGTCCATTTAAGACACTTATTCCTAATTAACCGCGTTACTGACAAACGAAGAGGTTAGGGCCTAATAATGGAGGCAGTGGCAAGTTCCAATTCCCACTCAAATTTCTCTTCGTTGTATCTGGCCTCTGCATTCCACCACCCACTCGTTCCCTTTCCTTGAAACAGTTCAATGCACACATCCAATGATACCTGCTTATATATATATATATATATATATATATATATATATACTTAAAACGTTTAGCAAAGTTTTTTTCTCAATAGAAGAAAGTGATCAGTTTCGAGTTTTGAACATATAATTCTCACCTTCGTCGTAGATACTTGTTTCTTATTAGCTACCATGGCTGCTACTCAAACGGAGGAGCAAGTATCCCTGAAACTTGTGTTAAACAAAGAGAAAAACAAAGTCATCTTTGCTGAGGCAGGGAAGGACTTTATGGACGTTCTGTTTAGCTTCTTAACATTGCCTTTAGGAACCATTGCCAGACTTGTGGGAAAGGAATCAAATATGCAACCAGTTAGAGTTGGGTGCCTGAGCTCTCTCTATGAAAATGTGGAAAATCTTGACAAAGAGTACCTGTGGTCAGAGACCTGCAAAGAAATGCTACTGCATCCAATGAACTCATCGGAAGCTTATTGCAGGAGCAAGAAACTTAACATTGACGAGATAAAATCTTGCAATATATATTGTGTTAAAGTACTTCGCTCAATAGAGCTCTCAAACTCGTTAAGTGCTTTATGTCCTAAAATTGGATGAAGATCTCAAATTTTCTCAATAGAAAAGATCATTCTTATTATTGAATTCGCCCTTGCACCTGCTCATTGAATACTAACAATGGAAGACGTCAAACTACTAGGATTTTGGCCTAGCTCTTGCGTTCACAGAGTGATAGGCTCTAAAGATCAAGGGTATTAGCTATGAGTAGAAAAAGACATACATGACAAGAGTCAGCTACTTCTGCAATCCAATCTAATTAACAAGAAAGCCCCAGTGCTTATTCATGGGGCAAAGCCATTGTCTGCATAGATTCAGAATTTTACTCGAGTTCCTATGATCAAAGAAAACCTTGCAGTCTGTCTTGCAGAGAATTTCATCAATTATTTAACTAGATTAATTTATTTTATCACAAATAACTAGTGTTGAAATCATTACATTATAATAAAAAAACACGAGGATATTACCTTTATCTCTAACTTATATATATTACCTTTAAGCATGCTAGTTGCCTAATATCATGGGTGTCAGTCAGCACATATTATTCAGCAGCATTCATTCTAATAATTTCAAAATGTGTCGATCAATATAAAGTTAATATCCATCCAAGACGTATATAACGAAACAGTATATGCTTGAGTATTTAATCTCTACAACATGTATTTTTGAATTTAAATAACTAATTCTGTACGTTCCTTATTAAGTTGGTTTGTTTTCGGTGGGCGAAACCAACAGAGATATCATTCAATGAGCAAAAAAGAAATATTAAATGGTTGCTCCTATTGTTGATTTTATTATATTTTTAATGACTTGAATTGAAAGAACTGTAAATGTTGTTCCTATTATGTTGTTCATTTTCTTTATGTTATGCTGACTTTATGTTGGATTATGTTGTTCACTTATTCAACTTTATTAATATATTCTTATATATTCAGTGGACAATTTGATAATCTCTTATTTGATCAGAAATTTACAAGTTATACGCATCTCACAGGTCTACATCTACTTACTATTTATTTGGTTGTTTAAATTCAAGTATTATTGTGTTAAGACTTTTCATTTTTACTTATATAGTTCTGAATTCAGAATGACAAACATTTTATTGAAATAATTAATGTCTTTGAATTTATCTGCAAAAGCAGTTTTTATTTTTTGTTTTAATAAATAATTCTCCTTTATTTGGGTAAATTATAAATTCTTTGTTTTTATTATACTCCTTTTTGTCATGACGCTACATCTTAGTTAATGTCAAATATATCTTTCTCAGTAGTGTAACTTTAATTTTAGGGATACTAAGTGTTTAGAATCAATTAAAAATATAATTGAATTGATTTAATTTAATTTTAAAAGAAAATTCTATGTTTGGAGCTTATTATAAAAAAATAGAATTTGAATTGATTTGAAAATCAATTCTTATGTTTGAAATTCATTAAAAAAAATAAATTGATTGCATTTCATTTTATTATTTTACTTTTTTACCATTATATAATTGTGAATGATATTTTAACAAATTAAAAAGTTAGTAACGATAAAATAACCGATCTAAATAGTTAAATTTAAAATCAAATCAAATTCTAACAAATCTGACCATGATAAGATTTCTAAATTTAAACCATTAAATACATGAGATTTTAAAATCAAATTATTTCTTATTTTTTAATACTCTAAACATAAGATTTGATTTACAAATCAAATCCAATCTCCTTTTTTTTATATTCCAAATACACTCATAGTTTATGTCCTTCAAACCCAACTAAAGGGGGATAAATTAATTCATAGATTATTTTCCAAGAGTAGAGTGACATACTCCTTCATGATTCATTGTTTTGGATGGAAGATGACAGAAATGTATTCAAAATTTGGAATAATATAGTAATTGATAAATTGAAATTATAATATTTTTTTAATATAATAATTTTGTGATTCGTCTGTTTAGCTCTTCTTTGATCATGCTTGTAGGAAATACCATGCATTTGCCCCATTTAATGGTTAATTAACAGGAACAAATTTTTAATCCAAGCCTGGATCCAAATCTTTAGGAACATATACACTGATGCTCTTCACATTAGTTTGAGCTTTTCAAATGTAATTTTAAAGGGTAAAATCAAATTTATGTGGCACCCATTTCTTTTAAAAGACAACACTGAACTGATAATTCAAATATGCCGCCAGCTAGAGTTGGTTGTCTGAGCTCAATCTATATAAGTAGCAAATCTTGAAGAAGAGTATCTGTGGCCAGAGACCTGCAAAGAAATGCTATTGCAGCCTAGGAATTCAATGGAAGCTTATTGCAGTAATCTGAAACTTATCACTGATGACACTGAGCCTCTAAGTACTTCATTTGTGAGAATCGGGATTGCAGTCGAAAGGAAAGCAGTTGGGGACTTTTGAGGACTTCTAAAACAAAATATGAATGTCATACCATACTAATGGAGAATAAGCTAGCTTCTGTCTACTCAAGAATGGTGGAATAGAAATCATGTTTTCTGTAAAGGAAGTGACTGTGAAGGTTACTAAGAAGGTTTTTCATTTAAAGTTTCTTGAGTTTTGCAATAGGATCTTTTATATTGTTTAATCCTTGCACTACTTACCACTTCCTATATTCTTTTCAATCTAGAGCATAGCTATATGTTTGTGATGATCATTAATTGATTCATCTGCTTTACAGGTTTTGGATATGCTGAAGTGTTTCCTTTGAAATGGAACTTTGATAGATTTGTTCTCAGGAAGTAAACTGTTCTTTGAGAGACTTGAACCAACAAGGCTTTTTGTGTGTGTGTGTGTATGTCCCTACACCCTTTGAGTGACAAGCTAATCCTCTTCAAGTCGTCGAGCGATTACGGTTATTAGCCCTTCCCATAATAGCTTCTCATAGGATTCGAACATTTGGCCTTTTTTTGAAGTCGTAAGTCGCTTACCACTCTGACCAACCACTTGTGAATATAAGGCTTTGTGAGTATATTAAGAGTGCGTTTGGATAAGATTGTTTTCAAATAAAGCACTTTTTTTTAAAAAAAAAGGTACTTCCATAAGTTTTTATGTATGTTTGGGTGAAACTTTAAAAAAAAGTAGAAGTTAAAAAAAAAAACTCAATTACCACTTTTTTACCCTTTGCCTTTATTAAAAATTACATCTTTTCTTTTTGTAAATCCTACCTCCATTATTCTGAATACCCTATATTTTTAGTAATTTTACTCTTTTGTTCTTTTTTATCCAAACAAACTTACAAGTCATTCTATTACTTAAAAGTGCTTCACAAACATTGCATCAAAATGTAAAATAACTTTTTCTTAAAAAAAAACCTCTACTAAAAAAAGTCATATTTTTAGAAACTTATCCAAACGAGCCCTAAATATTACGTATACTTTTAAAACTACTAATGTAAAGGTTTTTTTTTTACAGTATACTAGTATGAATATCAATAAAATACTTTATTTACATAAAATAAATAAAGAATAATCTCATACTCATACTTGGTACGTACAAATATTAATACCACAAGTTATCTTACTCGTACTTTTTACAGGTTATTTTATAGTTTATATTTTAATTTTTTATTCAAATTTATATTTTTTATAATTATTATTTTGAATATGTTCAATTTATAAAATGTTTTCTATAAAAGTTCTTATAAATAGATGAAAAAATGTTTAAAATTAATTTTTTATGTCAGAGATAATTTATTTTATTTTATTTATGCTTTGCACATATTAATTTGTTTTTTTTTTCAAAATAATGTTTTCATATATAATTATGATTTTAGATATGTTAAATTTACAAAATATTTTTTAATAAAAATTCTTAAAGGTAAATGCAGGAAACATTATAAATTAATTTTTTATGTTAGAAATGTTGTCTTTTTTTATTTCACTATATAATTCTTTAAATTTTAATTATATCCTTTGATAACACTTTACTTCCTAATATAATTGTCTTTTAAAATTTTATTACTTCATTTTTGTTAATGTTATCATGTATTTAATGATATAATTGTATTTAATGATACTATTAATTGCTTCAAAAGACAATTTTACTTATATATATAGATTAAAAATGAATTCTTATATAAAATTTACATGCCAAAATAACCTATAATCTGTTCCGAATACAAAAATGATGACAAGGCATTTTTCTTGTGTAAAATATACACACTAAACAATCCAATAATCTATGTAAACAATTGCTGAAAGAACATGTTTCACAATGAAGAAAAAAATATTTTTAAGATTGTGTTGATTCAATTCACGTGGCTAAGTTGCTAATAATAATGATAATGATAATAATATACATTTATTGGATTTGGAAAGTTAGATTGTATATCATGATTACTCAACATATATATAACCTATTTATCGAAGCACACAAGCAAACAAAAGAAATATTCTACACATTCAGAGTAATAGTTATATATTTCCAAATCATCATCATCCGTGATCAACAAAGAAATTACATTTATTGGATCTGGAAAGTTAGATTGCATATCATGATTACACAACATATATATAAACTATTTATTGAAGCACACAAGCAAACAAAAGAAATATTCTAGAGATGCAGAGAAATAGTTACATATTTCCAATATTTGAAAACTTGCGCAAATTGTCCTCAATGAAGTAGTAGCAATTGGTGCCAACCAATTCTATATAGTAAAACCATGCTCGCCTCCAGTAAGGATTGATGTATAGAACTGCTGCAATTACCACCAACACCGATATGTATGATACAGCAAAGCTCACACAAAAAACATACATGTCCACTAAACTGTCATTGTTGTCCCCATCGGCATACGAGGCATTTGGTCCAGAAGCAGTACAACTTTTTGGCAGTGGAAGTCCACAAAGGAAAGGATTGCCCTCATAGCTGCTTTCGTCAAAGGTCATAAATTGGCCTTTCCTGTCAGGTGTTTCACCTGATAAGTTGTTGTGTGCCACACTAAACACTGCAAGGGAGTTTAAATCACTCAATTGAGGAGGGATATTGCCACTCAACTTGTTAAAAGAAAGATCCAAGCTCTCTATCTGTACCAAATTGGAGAATGTAGTTGGAATTTGCCCTGTCAGGTAGTTGTGGGACAAGTTCAATGCTCGAATTTTTGTCAAGTTTCCAAGCTCGGATGGGATACTCCCATTTAATTTATTGTGGGATAAGTCAATTCCAGTCATATAAGCGAGGACTCTCCCTGCATAATTGTATGATCTTTTCTTTGTAGTGAAGTCTGCTTTCTCTGGCATATACGGTATATTACTTATTGCTCCTCTATCGATTACCATAATGCGGTCGAGAAATAACATATCCAACAGTGTAGTGTCCTTATTTTCAAAAGGTATTTTACCCAAGCAACTTGGAATTGGACCAGAAAAATTGTTATAAGAAAGATCTAGGATTTTTAAAGTAATCAGTTGGCATAACTGCTTTGGTATCTGTCCAGTAAAGTGATTGCCTTTCAAAAGGAGAATGTACAACCCCGTATAATTAAGGTCTTGTATCATATCATGAATGCTTGTGGTTAGTTCATTGTATCTAAGGTCTAGTGTCACTAAGGAAGATCTTTTACTGAACATTCTTTTTGCCAAGCCACTTAGCTTATTGTTGCTCAGATGGATAAATCTCACAGAGGAATTGACAAAAGATGGAACAGAGCCAGTCAAATTATTTCCTGAGATATCTAGATAAACAAGAGATTGAGATTCCCCAATTTTGGACGGAATAGATCCTTCAAGATGATTGTTGGACATATTAAGTACCTCCAATTGTGACATATTAAGATCCTTCAAGATGATTATTGCTTATATCTAGTTCGACCAAGGATGTGTTAAAAAAGCTACTCGGAAGGCTACCTGAAAAGCTATTACCATCCAAATACAAATACGCCAGAGTTGACAAAGTAGGAAACACGGGTCCATCAAGCTTATTGTTTGAAAGTTTCAACGATAAGAGCGAAGATCTAACCCCAGATATGTTCTTCGGTATTTCTCCAGACAAATAATTGTCAGAGAGATCCAATGTCTCCAAGAAGTTCATTTGGCCAAACTCATGAGGAATTGAACCATAGATTTTGTTTATAGACATGTTCAGATATTGCAAGTTTGGAAAGATTGAACTGATATTGGGGTTAGGGATTTGACCTGTTATGCAATTGGCGGACACATCAATCGCCGACATGTTGAGAAGGGGACGCGATGGCAGCTGGAAAGTACCCGTGAAAGAGCAATTTCTAATAACAAGGTCTGTCATTTTTGTGTTGTTTTCCAACAACCAGGTTGGAAACTCTCCTTCCAAATTAAAACCAGTGAAATCCAGGCTAGTCAAATTGTATTGGTAAAGAAGAAAGTTGGGAAGCGAAAGAGAATTGGCCTCAGTTGACAAACTAAGCTCTTGTAATTGAAATTTCGGAACCCAAGTCTGCAAAGTAGGGTGTGAGTCGAGTATGACTTTGTTGCCTTCGCCATAGATGACCTTAAGGTTTGAAAGATTGGCAAATGGTGCGAATGAAATAGGGACTTCAAATTGGTTTCCAGCAAAATCAAGATATTCGAGTGATGGGAGGCTTGCAAGGTTAGAGCCGAAATTTCCGGTAAAGTCATTGCCAGAAAGTCTCAGCGTCCGAAGAGATGTCATGTTACCAAAAGATGAGGGAAGTGGCCCCTCAACTTCATTGCCTCTTAGATCTAACTCCTCCAGCTTCTTAAGCTCAGACCAATCTGTGAAATAAATATTGTCAAAATTACTTTCTTAGAAATGACATAATGAAAAAGATACAAAAAAATGGATATAAACTGAAAAGGAGTCAACATTGAGCAAATGGAATATGTGTTGTATTTTATAAATAGTAATTTAGTAACGGAAATGATAAATACATTTTTACCTGCGGCAGGGAGGGTGCCATTGAACCCACATTCCCAAAGAGACAAAACTTTTAGAGAAGCCAATGATCCAATGCTTTTGAAAAACTCATTTACTATGTTAGAACTGTTGTACAAGTTCAAGTTTTCTAGGTTACCCAAATCACGAAAATCTACACACAAAAATAACATGAAACTTAATTTTAATTAAAAGGAAATGAACTTACAAATGGCAAATTAAAAAGTATTATCACCTTCAGCAACAATTTTTCCTTGAAATTCATTGTTGCTCAGAGAAAGCACCCTAATAGATGAGAAAACTCTTAATGACTTTCGCAGCATGCTTCCGTTTATCTTATTTCCATCTAAATAAAGAACATCCAATTTGCTTAGAGCTTTTGAGCCTGAAAGATATAAGGAGGTTTAAATTAAAACTCCAGCTTCAATTTTTAAATTCAGCAGAAGATGACGGAGCAGATGTGTCTCAACTCAAGTTACACACAGAACTAAGTAAAATCTTGTGGAAAATGAAAATGCAGTAAGTCTCCGCTAAATATTGCGTCATAGCAGCTGGTAACATTAAGTTATCCAATATAGGTTGTGTTCGTCCATCACAAAACAATTGTAACATGAAGAAGACACGTGATATAGATTTTGGAATATGTAGGTTGGCATAGCTTTGTATAGAACGATATCTTTATTAATTGATGCATGATCGGGCAACAAAATTGCATAAATACCTTGATCGACAACAAAATTGCATAAATACCTTGATCGACAACAAAATTGCTGATATCATTATAACTCAAATCGAGAATCCCCAAGTTGCTTGAAACCAATAATCCTGCTTGAGATAAACAGAGTGATTATTTATACTGTCATTCATACAGAGTATAATAGTTTTCTTCAGTTGTAGAATAAAACTACAACATTAGAAAATGAGCCTTTGTTTAAGAGATACCACAGCATACAAATGGTTGGCACTTGACAGGCAACAAATAATCCATAGCAGTACTGACCACTAATGTCCAATGATCCTTCCAATTTGTTCCCTCTTAAATAAAGAGATTTGAGACTTCCAAGCCCACCTAGAGACGAAAGAAAATTCTTACTGAAATTGTTATAACTCAGTTCAAGGACTTGTAGACTGGTTGGCCAAGCGAATCCTGTTAGAAGTAATAATTAGAAAATGAAAAGTTATATGTAGTTACTAGGGCATTACTATGTCATTATGAACCAATTCCTTGTTAAATGGAGAGTTATGCATGTATCTAGGGCCTTTTTCGTTAGTTTGTAGAAATAAGGCATTATGTAATTAAGACCAGCAATTATGGTTGAAAGCTTAATAGTCTTCGTAAGTTTAGTATAAATAGGGGACGACTCTGGCCTTGTATTAAGTGTGCCAAGAAATATAATGCATCTAGTTATAAGTAGTCACTAAGTAGAAGGAGGAGCATATTCCCAGGTCACATTGAACCTAACATTAATAAATTAACAGAAGATGACAACCAACCTAGAGACCGTAGGATACTGTCGTTCAACTGGTTCTCTGCTAAGTCGAGGATCTCCAAGGAGCTCAGTTTTGATATACCTTCCAATATATAAATAATGATCATAGTTGCATATATTTGTCAACCAATAACGAATGAGGAAGATATATAATATGCAAAGTGTGCCATTACTATGAATTGATCTCGGAGTCAATTGGCTTTCTTCTAAAGTCAAAGACTTGAGGGATGAAAGCCCACTTAGAGCAGATGTAATATCACTCTCATTGAAGTTGTTCCTGCTTATGTCAAGGACCTCAAGATTGATCAACATGGAGGATAAACCTGCAAGGCACAGAATGTTATAGTTATATCCCCTGAAGAAATCAACACTCCTCAATCCAAAACCACTGTTTAGTTATATTGAGAAAGAATAAAGGAAATTATATAGTATACTAACATTAATAAAATAGAAACGGTGAGCATACCTTGAATATGAAGCTCCGAGTCCAATCCAGTATCAGACAAAGACAGGTTTTTCAAAGATTTAAATCCCCCCAGAGATGGCAGGATGTCATTTGTCAAGTAGTTGTTACCACTTAAGTGAAGGACCTCCAGATTAAGCAACTTTGATGACAGTGTTTCAAAAGCTGAGGTATATATGTATCAGTGGAAGGTGTGGAATAAACTAAGAAATTTAATAAATAGTACCAAAAATAAAAAATAAAATAAAAAAGCTTTAAATATTATATTAAAAAAAAAAACGCATATCAAGTCTTACCGCGGAATGATGTTGCATTCAACCCGTTAGAACTTAAGTATAGAGACTTAAGAGATGAAAGCCCATCCAAACATGATAGAATGCTGGCGTCATTATCCAGTGAATTATCAATCAAGTCAAGAACTTCCAGATTACTTAACGTCAACCCTGCAAGGTATATAAATAAAGTGAAATTAATATAGGAATGCCACAACAGATTCAGTCTCATGTTGTAACCTAATGATCAGGATATAGAACTTGTATGAGAATAATGACCTTCGTTTTCAACACAACCAGCTATGTTATTCCATCTCAAGTAGAGAATCTTCAGATCTTCAAACACTAGAAAATCCGAGTAATTTAGATACCGATGTCCAAGCCTATCAGTATCACTCACGAACAGGCCATCTAGATCGAGTTTCATCACTCGCCCTGTGGTGGTGTTGCACTCAACTCCTTCCCATTGGCAACAATCAGTGCCGTCTACCCAAGTAATAAATTGGTGGTCTCCGTAACGGGCATTGAGACCCAGAAGAGCTTCTCTCTCATGCTTCCTACACCCTTGACAGCAAGTCACTTCCAGTAAAACCAAAATCAACAAAAACACGCTTACGCTCTTCATTTTCATCTTCATATTTCGTAACACAAGGAATTTGGGTTTAAATAAGAACGCACCTTCTAGTTTGTGTCGTGACTCTAGCTAGGCTTTAGTAATCAGGTTGAAACGCCGTAATTGACCCGCTTTTTCCTTGATGTTTCCAAAAAGTGGTTTTTTTCTTTTAGTCGTTGTAATTTCTTATCAAAGACTTCCATTATTGCTATGCCCCGAATGGCACGGCCTTTCATATTCATCTATCATAAATAAATTCCTCAATTCTCTCTCATATTATTGTTGAGAATGAATTTACATGGGCAAATTGAATAAAATTATATTTAGTGTCAAATGAAGGCCACGAAAATACAACGAGAAACAGAAATAGGTACTTTAGTATGAATGGAAAAAACTTGGACTCGAGTTATTGTTGTAATTAGTGATTAATTTACTAGTGTGATTACTACTCTTAATTTCCAAGTTTAATTGGTGATGTAATTAATAATTATCTACTGTTGTCAATTTCAATTATTAATTGCTCATGGTTCTAAAATATAATTGGTCTTTAATTATTACTTACACGTGATTCCGAATTTCAGTTACTAATCTAATTATTAATTGCTCCAGGTTTCCAAGTCCAATTACTAATTAAATATAGTTACCAATTTTATTTACTAATTAGATTGGTAATTGCTCATGGTTCGTGAGTGAAATTTCGGATGTATCACCTATTATGTAAATACTTAAAGCATTAAGGCTTTAATATTAAACATTGACTTGCGTTGATTTTGCTTTGTCAGTTGTCACGCTCATTCAACCACTTGGGGGCATTTTTGTAAGCCTGTTTTTTAAAGTGAATTGAAAGAATTATATAAGAACTAAAACGAGAGAATCTTATATGCAATAAGTGTAATTATCTTCCACTGTATATATATATATATATTTTATAAATCAGAGTATTCTTTCGTCTAGAATGTGAAAGACTAATCTTATAGGATGTCAAGCGCGTGAAGCAGAAGCCCCTCTCATTTCCATACACATCATCCTAAAAATTGAATATAAATCAAAATATTTAAGGTGATGATACACATTCTGCTCGGACCAACGCAAGTTGATTTCTACTATATCATTGAGTGCGTCATATTGTGTTCCACAATATATACCTTAACAATAATTTGCATTAAAAATAATTAGCGTATAGCACACTGTGTTCAATGATTCAAAGAAATAAAAAAGTAAAAACGAAAGACCAAGAAAGAGGAAAAAGCACGAGAAAGAGAAAAAAAATAGAAAAAGTACAAAAAAGTGTATCAAATATTCGCATTAAATATTTTTCCTCTCCCAATAATAAAAAAATGTTGGAATTAAATTTTTGACCAGACATTTAAGATTAAAGTTAATTTATTATTCTAACTAACCGATTGTATAAGACCTGTATTGTACATATACCTTAAATATCTAAAAGGAAAAGATGAAAGATCATACAAATTCATGCACATTGAGACAATTTATTTAGCCAAATATGAAATATTCATGTATTTTGTGCTTGTGTATCTATACTACTATAAAGGGGATTTCCTTATTTGGTCTCCAATTTCTTTTATTCAAAAAAAACCATTTTCATTCATTAAACATAAATAGAAAAAGGGGTAAAATTATAATTTTATGCTTCTAGTTCCTTAATTATACGTTCCACTCTTGCTTTTTGACAAAACATTTTTGAAAACCACTTACAATAATCCCTTTAAGATACAGTAGTTACAAAACTCCCTTCCTTCAATTTCTAAAAGCAGATTAAAAGTTACAAAACTCCCTTCATTCAAAAACTTTCATCTTTTATCTATGCAGGAACTAAATGAACAATAATACAAAATGTGATTGACTGGCACGTAAGTACCTGTCAATACACTAGTGAATTATAATAAGAATCTTCATACATCCATATTTAGCTAAGAATATGAAGAATAATCTTCCATTCATCATGGAGCCTCCTCCTTATTATATGATTTAACTTTTATATATTATGATAGATTTAATTATTAATTATAATAAATACATTAAATTAGTATTTGATCGTAAATTTCTCAAAGTAGTCTGATTCATTTTTTCAAACTAATAGTAGGCTTACACTTAAAACTCATTTCATTTGGACTAGTTTTAATTAAATTTTATTAATTCTCTAAAAGATTTAATTTTAGCCCACTAAAAAGTTTTTATATTATCATGGAACTATATGGTTTCACATATTTAAACAATAGTTAAATTATTTTATTAGAAATGAAAAATATTGTTTACTCTAGTAATTTAAAACTTTCTTATTTTTTTATAACCTAAATTTTTTTACATTGAAACTGAATTAACTTTAAACTATTTTTTATATACTGATTTTTAATATGCTACGGGCCAACGATTGGACCAAATTTTAATTTTTCTTGTTAGACTGATCTAAGTGAGTGTTTGGATTAGTTGGGAAAAAAATATTATATAAAAATTGATTATATGTATAATTTATGTTAAAGAAAATCGAAAATCAATTATAAAAAAATTAATTTATATTTGGTTATATTAGTGTGTGTTCGGATTAAATGTGAAAAAAATATTACGTTAAAAATTGATTATATGTATAATTTATTTTTTAATAAATTAATTATGAGAAAATTAATTTATTCTTAGTTATGTTAGTTCGTAATTAATTTTAAGACAAAGAATTTTGTTTGGATTATATAAAAAGAATCATTTTTATGTATTAAAATACTAAAAGAGATATAGAATAATTGAAATTTTTATTTAATTAAAGGAAAAATGTTATTTATCTCCTATAGCTATGAAATAATCACAATAGATTATAAACAAAATGTTCAAATTCTATCTTTTAGGGAAAAGCTACTTTTAGTGTAAAAAATTAATCAACAATTTTAACTTAACAACCCCAACGTGTTATTAAAAAGTAAAAATAGGTTTTATGATGAAAATTCTAAATAATTAAGTTAAATCAAACATGTTCTAATTCAATTTTTCAATATTATCTTAATTCTAACTTTTACTTTTTTTTGGATGTATTCTAACTTACTTTTTTTCTGGTACAACTTTAATTTACCTTTGTTAATTGAGTCATTTCCAAATAATTTAAGAAATTCTTGCATTCACAGCTTCTCATACATAAGTGTACAGTAATGCACTAAAAAGGGATAAATTATACGTACTAGGGACCCAACACAAAAGTACTGAAGTGTGATGACCCGAAATTTTTGCGTATGATAGTTGTATTATGTATAGTATTTTTTCTTATGAATTTGAGTTCAAAGGATTAACCTTTTGAGTCATTTTACTTCATTAGTGGGATTCTTAGAATTAAACTTACCTTATAAAAGTTATTTAGAGCCATTTTTGGTGTATTAGATAACTACTTGTTAATATGGGTCCTGAAATTTGGCTAAGTCTGGGAAGTGGCACCTATATGGAGGGCTATAGTAAATATGTATTTTCTTGAAATCAAAATTGGCGGTAATTGATAATTGGATATCAAAGAGTTACAAAATGATTTTTAATGAATTTTTAGAAACCTTTAACTCACTCGTTTTGAAAAGAAACATCTTTAAAAGTTTCGGATTTCAGGAATTTGAACTAAAACTCAAGAGTTGACTTTTTATTTATAAGGATTTTAATTTTTTTGATATTTTTATTAAATCCAAATGGGATAGCATCAGAATAGGATAGCATATTCTATCCTCCCTTCCAAACACTCCATATCCTCACTACCAAACACTCCTCTTCCTCCCCCCCTGAAAGACCCGTTCGAGCAGTGGCAGAGAACACGTTTCTCTTTGCCTCTGCTCTCTCTGCCTCTGCTCTCCCTCCTTCTCTGACTTCTCTCATTCCTTCTCTACTCCGTCATCTTCCTCCTCATCATCTTCTTCCATCCACCGGATTCCACCATTCTTGGTCGTTGCAAGCTACTGGAATCCTTCATCTTCCAAGAGTTGGGTTGCACGGTTTGGTGAAGCAACCCAGTCACCCACTTCATCCTTCCATTATTGTGACTCATTTAGGTAATCTCTTAGCTCAAATATGTTGTTAGTGGTTGGATTATATTGAATTGTAGATTGAATTGTAAGATGCATAATGGGTATTGAACCTAGGGTTTGAATTGGGAATTTTGGAATTCTTGGAAATTGATGGTATATGGAATGAATTGGATGAGTTTTAATGTTGTTATGGAGAAGTGATACTAATAGGAAGGGTGTTAGAACATAGAATTTTTGTGCTAGCTTTGGAAAGAAATGATTGCTCATCAAGTGTTTGATAAAATGCTTAGATGGGATGAAAATTGTATTCTAGTGTAAACTAGACAATGTGTAGTAATTTGATCATAACTCTTGATTAGGAGATCGTTTTGAGATGATTCCAGTTGCGTTAGAAACTAGACACATAGGGCTTCAATTCCATATATTATTTGCAATTTATTAGCCTCTGAATCAGTGCAGAAATTCTGTCAAACAAATGTCATCTTTCTAAACTAACTTGAATGTTTCTAAATTCTTCAAGAACTCCTTATTCCACAAGTGGATGAATCCTTAGTTTTAAATGTTGATTGTTGTTTTTGTTATGTTGTTGTAATCCTAGATTCATTGGAGGATCGTCTTATTTGTCCGTGACAACATAGCTTTTGGACTCATGAAGTTTCGTCCTTTGAGTGAGTTGATGACATGATCTATAATATGTTTTTGTACATTTTCTTAAAATATTCTTTATTGAAGGATTTCACAAAGTCATTTATTTTTCTTCGTGTTTAAATTATAAGAAAGCTTGGGACAAACACTTTTTCATGATTCTAAATATCTATCGTTGTGTTTCTGATACTTTGTTTTGGATTATGAATATATGTATATCTAGATTTATACAACTATGTTTTGTTGGGAGGAAACTTTGACAGAATACTGTAGCTAACGACAGTAGACGTTAGCCTTGATGCACCTTGGTCTGAACCTCAGCTAGTAGGGGTGTTGCTAGCCCGACGTGTTGGCTCACACGATCGGATCTGTTTGACTTGACAGGTGGATTTGACCCCTGTGCCCTGTTGGTGGGCGTTTGTCAAACATTCGAACTATGTGTTCGTTGGTGAGATTTCTGATTAATTCTGGAATAGGAACCTCCCATATGATATATGACATTTGACTATTGATATATGTTATAGTTGAATTGGTCATTCATGATTGACTTACTTATTAGTTTTTATTTTATGATTATTTGAACTAACGCATATGTTTCGATATGTGGATGTACTTTCCGTGAAAAACTGATGCTTATGCTTGTCCCAGTTTCATTATAGATTATGTTATCTCTCACTGGGTCTTATGACTCACTCCTCTATCTTATATGTATTTCAGATACAAATACTGAGCCAGGTCCGGGTTCTTCCAATAACTAGGAGTTAGTCGTTTTGGTGAGCCCAACACCTTGTCCGTGTGGGCATGTTTGTTTTGTTCCTGTTGTTGGTTTCTTATACATTTTTGGTTATGTAATAATCTTAGATATGCTCCATTATTCACAGGCAGGATCTAGCTTCCACTGTATCTTTGTCTGGTCTTATGATATACTGTTAGTGGGATTATGTTTAGTGATGCTTGTAAGTGAACAGGTTGTGAATTGTTAAATTGGGATGTCTAACTTTTAGAGGTTATACTGCTGAAATTTTGGTAGATTTAGTATATTGTCTTATTATGGTCTTTGGCCCGTTGGGCTTGCTAGGTTGACTAGTCTTTCTTATGCGCCGGTCAGGGCCCTCTAGTTTGGGTCGTGACATGAAGTTTATGTTTTGGTGTTATAGAGTAGCAACATGTTTGATGAAGCTTTTAGGAACCTATCTATGTTGATTAGATGCTTTATGAGCAGTCCTATTGCTGAATTCTTCTGAGTTCTCAATTCTAGAGGTTTTAAATCGATAAAAATAAAAACTAGGCATGTCATAGTGTAAAAATTAAATGCAGAGTGACATTTAATTCCTTTGCACCAAAGTATAAAATTTTTCTCTTTTTATATCAATACAGTTTTAAATTCAAAGCTTGTGGAACTGTCAAGTATCTCTTGTCCCTGTGAACTTATCTTTGGCTGATTCCACAAGGGCCCCTCCATCATTATCATCTTAAATTGTGTATTAATTCATGGAAATATTGTGAGTGGGTTTTATCTTGCTATAGTTGCTAAAATATAATTTCTTTTACAAGTTAATTGTTAAGTTAATAAAGGAAATATTAAATAAATTGGATTTAGAGAAATGAGAAAGAACAGTTAAATAAAATTATGTAAGATGCTAGTTTGTGTACATGATTGGCTTATAGGTTAGCACAGTTGGGCGCGCCAAAGGGAGAGGAGGTTTGCAATTCTCTATATGTGTGTTTTATTAGTATCAGATTTTTATAATTTTTGTAGTTGAATATTGTTTTGTAATACTCAACCAGGACTAAGTTCATTCTTGAATAAATTTAACTTTTTATTTATTAAAATGTAAATAAATTAATATAGATTACGTTTATTTATTATGATTATAATGTTGTGTAAGTCGTATTACTATTCAATAAAAAAAGAAGAAAATATATTTTTTACCGCAAAATAAAAGATAAATGTTATTTTCAGTACTAGTGAATAAAAGATGAAATGAATTTTGATTCGTATAAAAAAAATTAGTAAATATAAAGTTTATCAGGTTAAAATTTACGTAAATTCAGTTAAAATAAAATTATAATATGTTTAAATATAGTAAACAATGTATTGAGTCGATTGATTTTCAAAGAAATATTATACAAGAAAAAAAGTGGTTAAAATAAGAATGCACCTACTGGTTTGTGACTCTCGGCTTATTAGAGATGTTTGAGTCAAGAATATATTATTGTTTTGCTTGATGATTCCAAAAAGCAGCACCTTCGTTGTAATTTCGTACTTTTAGACTTCCTTTATTTGATCTATAGGACCACATTGTGATGGTCCAGTTATGGCGATGTATTTGTATTTTTTACTCTATTGTTGACATTGCTAAGCCCCAAATGGCACGGCCTATTGTTTGTTTGGATTCTGGCATGAACCTGAATCACATATTAGTTCAAATGGAACAATGTTGAACAAGATTATCTTCTTTTGAACAAGATTGGCATAATTTTGTAAAAAAAAATGAGCTTAATCACTTGACTTGACGTCAACCCATGCAAAGCTGTGACTTTGGCAACCACAAAGAAAGTCCAAAGACAAATGCATTAGGTCCCCATCCTTTTTGGACCATAACTTTTTTGCACTTAACAAACAGGGTAGAAAAAAAAAAACGTAGATGCACCCACAATTTGGTTTACTATATCCTACCTTTCGCTCAAAATAGTCAAGGATTATCATGATTAATAGCAATATGTTGAGTGTCAATTTCGGATTAACTACTTTTATTACCTGTGCGATGCAAAAGTTTGTTAAATGAACAATGTAATATATTTTTATTTAGAAATAAAAGGATTAAAGTACTATATTTTGCACTTTACATAAAAATGATAAATCAATTTATGCAAATTGTGTTACATCAAATTGATTTTAAAAATTTTCAAATCAATTTGTCATAGTTATAATAGGCAAATAAATTAGCTAATAAGGATAATTGTACCACTTCCATTAGTGTAAATATATCCGGTTTAACATAAATTTATTATGTTTAGATTTGATATTGAAATTAATTACTCATACTTATAATATGAAATTTAGTATAGTAATAAGGGTATATTATAATTTATCAAAATTCTTGCCTGACAATTTAACACAAAATAAAATCTAAGAAATTTAAATTCTTATAAAAAATTTTAGGAACCTTTAAATTATGAGACACCTTATTTCAAAAAAAGCGGGTTAAACAGTTACCATTGCTCAAGAAAACAGATATTTTAGGAAATACTTAAATTATGGAATGTGTCATATTATCAAATTTTAATATTTAAGCTAATTAGAGTCATTGTTTTTTTCAATTTATTTAATAATATTATAAATAGGTCTAAAGTATAAGTAATTAAAAATGAAATACGTACAAATTTTTTTTAGAGTAATAATAATGTAGTTCAAAATTATGAAGATTCTATATAAATATGAAATTTATTTCAATAGAAAAGGTATAGTAATAACATAATTACATGTAATGATATGAATTTCGTTTTCTAAATTGAAAAAAAGTATATAATACTAATAAATTATCCACACACAAAATATGCTAATAAATTAAATGAAAAGTAAGATAATATAAATTTTAATTTTCAAAATAGTACTTTGGCATAATCTTTATCTGATTTTTTTTTGTTGAGTGAATATTTTATCATTAATAATTGTGATTTTGAAAAGTAAAATTAATAAACTATTGTCAGTTAAATGAAATCAAATCAATTATAATTGAAATTTGAATTTGAATTTGAATTATATGTTAACTTCATTATTCATAATTATAATTTAAAAAAGCTTATATTCTTACTTACTAGTTCTAAATTACCATTCATAATTTGAACCCGAGTCACTTACTTACTAGTTCAAATGGAATAGTGTTGAACATGATTATCTTCTTTTGAACTTGGTAATTGGCATAATTTCGTAGGAAAATGAGCATGTTCACTTGACTTGACGTCAACCCATGCAAAGGCAGTGACTTTGGGGATTTGAATTCTTTAAAGTGAGATCTAAAGTGATATATATACTATAGAGAATAAAGTATAGAATTATAACCTATAATGAGAAAACTAATAAAGCAAATTACCATGTGTTCATGATTTGTTATGCAAAAGCAAGTATCTTATAAAATTTTAAACTCATAATTTTCACATTAATTATTATAATTATGCATTTTACTCTCTAAAAATGCACACTTCGTTTTAAAAGATTCAAATTCTAACTTGCCAATCACAAGGAAAATCCAAAGACAAATGCATTAGGTCTCCAACCTTTTTGGACCATAACTTTTTTGCACTTAACAAAGGTGATGTGGTAAATCAGAACGCAAGTATACGTTATCGCAAATCAAGTAATATAATAATAAGAAAGTGTCGAACCCACAGGGATTAATTCTAAATTTAACTATCTATTAAAAGTTTACAAAACTCAATCTTATTTAAACAACTTACTAAGAGGAAGTGTTATGAAAGATTAACAATTAAAGTATACAAGAAGAAAAATTTAATGATCAAATTAACCAAGCCTAGGATTGCAATTATCCCTCACACTTTACTTGATTCTTTTACTTCTATCTAAGATCAATTAATTATCTGAATTGTTAACTAGAAATCCTTAACTTATCTATAAGCCTCTTTCGATGGTCAAATAGAAATATCCTTAATTAATGATAAACTATATGTCTATGTCTATCAAATAATCAAGAATTCATTAAGTTCTGATTTCATTAATGGTTACATATGTCATATAGGTATATGTCTATCCTATATGAACTCAAGGCTTTCGCACAAAGATCATATGTTATCTTACCTAGATCTAAAACCAAAATCCCTTTGTCAAGTTGCTTAAGGTTTATAAATTCAATTTAGTTAATGGCCAATTAATTAAAAGCATTAAGAACAAGTAAGATAAACAATTCAAGATAATCAACCTATTCTTGGATATGATAAACGAATCAAATTACGTGTGAGTTCAAATTGCAATCCTAGTATAGAATTTTAGCTACTCATTATATTAAAGGAAACAAAAGAATAAGTGAAAAGCATGATAGAAATGAAAGTGGTTGTTTGGTATTGACAAGAACACAACGGGCTAGAGTTTCGGGATTTACTTTAAACAAATTGGAAGATCTAACCTTGAAATCAAAGTATAAATCTCACAATTTATGAAAGCTTCACCCCTAACTCTAGGAAGAACCTTAACTAGATATCAAGATGAAGAAACTTGAATAAGATGAAGATTATATTATACAAACTACAAGAGCTTTGGGATTTACTTTAAACAAATTGGAAGATCTAACCTTGAAATCAAAGTATAAATCTCACAATTTATCAAAGTTTCACCCCTAACTCAAACTACAATGAGAGAATTCAAAAATGGGATGTCCTTAATTGTGGCAAATGCCTTCCTTTTATAGGCAACGGCTAGAACTATTCAATTACAATTTTGTCAAATCTCTTTGCACATGGGTTGAAATTTCAGCTCCGAAGATTATCAAATTCGTCATTGCTCCCTTCATAATTTGGAAATATTCTCTTCATGAAAGTTGTAGCACATGCAGTCATGAAGAACATGTCAAAATTTCAGCCAGATCTAACGGTTGGATCTTGATATCTGACCATTTTGCCGAAACTACTCAGATTATATCAATAATGACAGCCACCAACTTGTTGCCTAATTTTGACCCACTTCCCATGTTAATCTGGAAATCTTCATTTCTAATAAAGTCATAGAGAATTATGTCATGCATGACATATCAAAATTTCAGCTACATCCAACGGTTAGATCTTGAGAAATCACTAAATAACCGAGTATAGGTTTGAGCAGAAATTTTCTGATTTGTCCTGAATTTGATGTAACCCAAAATTCACTGAGTTTAGGTCTTCATTTCTCTTCTGTTTGAGCTATACTGATATCAACATCCAAGTTCATGATATTTTGGTTCAACAACTGCTTTGAATAGTCCTTCGGGTGTTCTGCTCAATTTGTAACAACATAACCAATATATGAGGAATTATGCAATTTTCACTTCATATATGCAATAATTTCATAAGAATAGACCAATGAGATGTGCTAAATTATGCATATAAAATATGTTTATCAAATTAGTTGTGGGGATTTATAGTTTCACCCCTAACTCAAACACCCCTAACAACATAACTCCACTTATCTTTATTTTGACATTGGGGACAATGTCTTAAATTAGTTGGGGGGAGTGATAGTTAACATTGTCATGCCATGTACATAGTTTGTAAAAAAAAAAAAAAAAAAAAACTAACAAGCTAATTTTTATCGTTACTAACGTATTAGATGTATGATGGCAGAGTAAGGAGTAATTTTGCTCTTGAGACGCATCTTAACTTGCATTTCATAGTAGGTCTAAAAATAGTTTGTTCTTGTATATAGATATATATTAAAAAAAAACAAAAAAAAAGATTCATTTTGATCTTTTCGATTAATTTTAATGCAAGCATGTGCTGAATTGTAGCTTAGTTGATGATAAAAGTATGCAAAACAGTTTATAGTTGAATTATTTTTCAAAATTCGTGATATACATGTATATATGACTGTGGATATTAGGAAGAAGGCATGTTTGAATTGAGTAAATGTTTCATACCTTTGTGAGTTTTGGACTTGTCCAAGTTTGATAATTATGCTTGGTTTATTATCTTTCATGAGTGATGTCAATTATGGATTTATTTTCTAGAACTTGCACTGAATCAATTTGAGATTACATTGGTCTGTATGTTACACAAAAATGATAGAGGCAATTTTCTTGACTTAGCTACTTTGGCCAAATAAGCCTAACCTTACATTTATCCCATTGTTAACCCTCTTTGAGCCTACTTGCCCTTTTTGTTGTTCTTAGCTTTTACAAGCCTTCAGTGAAAAACCATGTTTTACTTCACCTTAGGGAATAAGAGAGCATTGGTTTTCCTAATTGGAGGAGTTCTTTTGGTTGCAATGATTTAAGTGTGGGGGAATTGGTATCCTGATGCGAAATGTTTGGTAAAAAAAAAAAAAAAAGAACAAAAGAAAAAAAAAAGGGAGCTAAATTAAAATAAAAAAAAAAAGAAGAAGAAAAAGAGAAAATAAAGGTTGTTAAAAAAAAAAAAAAAAAGAATGGAAGGAATGTGTGAAGAGAATGTGCATTTTAGGGTTTTTGGTAAAAGTGTATGATTTCTACTTGAGTTACTCCGCAATGCTTTTTATTCTCTTTGGTTTTTAACTTGTTATTATCCATATTATTCTCTTCCTTCACCTTATAACCTCATTACAACCTTTTTGAAAGACCTCTTGATTTGTGAAATTTATTTGATCTAAGTAGTGGAGAATTGATGTATGTGCAAGCATATGGTAAAATACTTTCATAATTTGACCGAGTTGAGTGCAAACAGTTAACCTAAACACTTTGTGTGATTTGAGTGTCACTTGTGAGGAATTTTACTCGATTTGAATATGCCTATTTCTAATTAAAGCATGATTATGTTATGTATATTTTACTCTCAATTGCTTTGATTCAACTATACTTTGTTAAGCATATTTGAATTTGATACAATGCTTGTATTTAAAAATTAATTGAATTGATTAAATGAAGTATTACATGTTTGTGGGTATCATCCTGGTAAACCCTCACGAGACTATAACTCGTCCACTAGGGACACCTAGGGGTTTAAAGGTTTGTGGCACATGCTAAGTGTCATCGTGTTTTCCTACGAAAGTGAATTAGATTAGGTATAATCAGTTTTTATTCTTTCAGTTTAATATTAGGTTGTTTCTTGTTTGAGGACAAACAACAAGTCAAGTGTGGGGGGATTTGATAAACATATTTTTTATGCATAATTTAGCACCTCTCATTGGTCTATTCTTATGAAATTATTGCATATATGAAGTGAAAATTGCATAATTCCTCATATATTGGTTATGTTGTTACAAATTGAGCAGAACACCCGAAGGACTATTCAAAGCAGTTGTTGAACCAAAATATCATGAACTTGGATGTTGATATCAGTATAGCTCAAACAGAAGAGAAATGAAGACCTAAACTCAGTGAATTTTGGGTTACATCAAATTCAGGACAAATCAGAAAATTCCTGCTCAAACCTATACTCGGTTATTTGGTGATTTCTCAAGATCTAACCGTTGGATGTAGCTGCAATTTTGATATGTCATGCATGACATAATTCTCTATGACTTTCATAGAAATAAAGATTTCCAGATTAGCACCGGAAGTGGGTCAAAATTAGGCAACAAGTTGGTGGCTGTCATTATTGATATAATCTGAGTTGTTTCGGAAAAATGGTCAGATCTCAAGATCCAACCGTTAGATCTGGCTGAAATTTTGACATGTTCTTCACGACTGCATGTGTTACAACTTTCATGAAGAGAAGATTTCCAAATTATGAAGGGAGCAATGACGAATTTGATAATCTTCGGAGCTGAAATTTCAACCCATGTGCAAAGAGATTTGACAAAATTGTAATTGAATAGTTCTAGCCTTTGCCTATAAAAGGAAGGCATTTGCCACAATTAAGGACATCCCATTTTTGAATTCTCTCATTGTAGTTTGAGTTAGGGGTGAAACTTTGATAAATTGTGAGATTTATACTTTGATTTCAAGGTTAGATCTTCCAATTTGTTTAATGTAAATCCCAAAGCTCTTGTAGTTTGTATAATATAATCTTCATCTTATTCAAGTTTCTTCATCTTGATATCTAGTTAAGGTTCTTCCTAGAGTTAGGGGTGAAGCTTTCATAAATTGTGAGATTTATACTTTGATTTCAAGGTTAGATCTTCCAATTTGTTTAAAGTAAATCCCGAAACTCTAGCCCGTTGTGTTCTTGTCAATACCAAACAACCACTTTCATTTCTATCATGCTTTTCACTTATTCTTTTGTTTCCTTTAATATAATGAGTAGCTAAAATTCTATACTAGGATTGCAATTTGAACTCACACGTAATTTGATTCGTTTATCATATCCAAGAATAGGTTGATTATCTTGAATTGTTTATCTTACTTGTTCTTAATGCTTTTAATTAATTGGCCATTAACTAAATTGAATTTATAAACCTTAAGCAACTTGACAAAGGGATTTTGGTTTTAGATCTAGGTAAGATAACATATGATCTTTGTGCGAAAGCCTTGAGTTCATATAGGATAGACATATACCTATATGACATATGTAACCATTAATGAAATCGGAACTTAATGAATTCTTGATTATTTGATAGACATAGACATATAGTTTATCATTAATTAAGGATATTTCTATTTGACCATCGAAAGAGGCTTATAGATAAGTTAAGGATTTCTAGTTAACAATTCAGATAATTAATTGATCTTAGATAGAAGTAAAAGAATCAAGTAAAGTGTGAGGGATAATTGCAATCCTAGGCTTGGTTAATTTGATCATTAAATTTTTCTTCTTGTATACTTTAATTGTTAATCTTTCATAACACTTCCTCTTAGTAAGTTGTTTAAATATGATTTAGTTTTTTTTTTTTTTACAAACTATGTACATGGCATGACAATGTTAACTATCACTCCCCCCAACTAATTTAAGACATTGTCCCCAATGTCAAAATAAAGATAAGTGGAGTGTAGAAGATCTTACCAGAAAACTGCAAATCGAGCTTTTTGCTTTTTGCTGCCTTGTTCCCAATTCAGTCAAATGAAGTCAAATGAAGTCATAAGGACAAAGTCAAATGAAGTTTTTGCTTTTTGCTTTTGCTGCCTTGTTCCCAATTCAGTAGATGCACCCACAATTTGGTTCATTATATCTTTGCTCAAAATAGTCCAGGATTATCATGACTAATATATAGAGCCACCTGTTGGGTGTCAATTTTTGATTAATTACCTTTTGCTCAAAATAGTCAAGGATTATCATGACCATACTAGTAATTAATACATATATGTGATTCTCAATTTCAATTACTAATCCACTTGTTGATTGCCCAAGGTTTCTAAGTCCAATTATAAGTGCAATTTTCTAATTACTTATGGTATGCCTATTTTATTTTTTAATTTGATTGATAATTGCTCATCATTCCCGAGTCCAATTTGGGATATAATTGCTAGTTAGATATAGTTCCTAATTTCAATTACTAATTTAATTGGTGATTACTCTTAGTTTCAAAAACCAATTAGTGATGTAATTACTAATTACATATAATGTTCAATTAATTACTAATAATCTAATTAATTGCTGGTGGTTCTAAACGCTATTTAGTGTATTCTAAACGCTATTTAGTGTTCTGATTACTAATCTAATTATTAATTGCTCATAGTCTAATTTAAAATGCAATTGGTCCTTAGATATGGTTCCTAATTCAATTACAAATCGAATTAATTAGTGGGTGCCCTTAGTTTCGAAGTTCAGTTTTTGTGTGTAATTACTAATTACCCATAGTTCTCAAGAACGAGTTTCATCACTCGCCCTGTGGTGGTGTTGCACTCAACTCCTTCCCATTGGCAACAATCAGTGCCGTCTACCCATGCAATAAATGGGTTTCCGTAACGAGCATTGAGACCCAGAAGAGCTTCTCTCTCATGCTTCCTACACCCTTGACAGCAAGTCACTTCCAGTAAAACCAAAATCAACAAAAACACGCTTACACTCTTCATTTTCATCTTCATATTTTGTAACACAAAGGATTTGGGTTTAAATAAGAACGCACCTTCTAGTTTGTGTCGTGACTCTAGCTAGGCTTTAGTAATCAGGTTGAAATTGACCCGCTTTTTCCTTGATGTTTCCAAAAAGTGGTTTTTTTCTTTTAGTCGTTGTAATTTCTTATCAAAGACTTCCATTATTGCTATGCCCCGAATGGCACGGCCTTTCATATTCATCTATCATAAATAAATTCCTCAATTCTCCCTTATATTATTGTTGAGAATGATTTTACATGGGCAAATTGAATAAAATTAACTTTTTTCCTTCTTATTTTGACATCATATTTAGTGTCAAATGAAGGCCACGAAAATACAACGAGAAACAGAAATGGGGTACTTTTAGTATGAATGGAAAAAGCTTACAGACTCTAATTATTGTTGAAATTAGTAATTATCTGAAATGCTTAATTTAAGTTACTAGTGTGATTACTCTTACTTTCCAAGTTTAATTGGTGATGTGATTAATAATTATCTACTGTTCTCAATTTCAATTATTAATCAAATTATTTATTCCTCATGATTCTTCTAAAATATAACCGGTGTTGTAATTATTACTTATATGTACTGCTGAAATTAGTTACTAATCTAACTATTAATTGCTCCAGGTTTCTAAGTTCAATTAGTAATGCAATTGCTAATTAACTATAGTTACCAATTTTATTTACTAATTAGATTGGTAATTCCTCATGGTTCCTGATTGCGATTATGAGAGTATCACCAATTTTAAGGATTCAAATCTAGTATTTCATTTTTCTGCTTCCTTTTCTATCTTCCTAATTAAATAATAACAACTTAGTAAAATCAATCTTCCTCCTTCTTAATTGACAATAACTTCATTGTTAATTGTCAATTTTTTTACTGAATTATTATCATTTAATTGAGTGTACAGGGAATGAAATAAGAAAATGAGACAACAGATTTGATTCCCAATTTCAAGCTATGTAAATACTTAGAATCAAATTAGTTGTCTCATTTTTTCATCTCTTTTTCTATCCTTCTAATGAAATATTAATAACTCAGCAAAAAAAATTAACAACTAAGAAAAAAATTATTACTAATTAAAGAAATAAAAAAATTTGAACTGAGTTATCAATACTTAATTAAAAGAAAAAAAAAATGAGACATCAATACTTAAAAGCATTAAGGCTTTAATATTGTAAATTGACTTGCTCATTCAAGCACTTGGGGGAATTTTTATATATAAGCCTTTTGAATTTTCGAAAGAGAAATAAAATAATTAATAACTAAAACTTGGACAGAGAGAATCTTAGATACAATTGGTGTAACTGTGTAAGACAATCTTACACTGCATTTGCATTTAAACAATTAGCGTGGCACTACACGCCCAATATTAAATTATAAGAAGATTATCTTATAACAAGTGTAACTAAAATTCTGTGTCTGTAGAAAAGGGAAATCACAAGCCCTGTTGCATAGAAATGTTCAAATGATTCAAAAAAAAATAAAGAAGTAAAAACAAAAAACCAAGAATAAGAAAAACGCACGAGGAAGAGAGAAAAAATGGGAAAGAGTAAAAAAAAAAAAGTGAATGGAACATTCGCATTAAATAATTATTAGTTATTAGTTATAGAACCCGTATTTCACATATACCTTTAATTTCTAAAAGGAAAAGATGAAAGATCATACAAATTCATGCATTGAGACAATTTATTTAGCCAATTATGAAATATTCATGTATTTTGTGCTTGTGAATGAATTTGTAATAAGAATCTTCATTCATCCTTATTGAGCTAAGAATATGAAGAATAATCTTTCATAGATCGCGCAGCATCCTTATTATATGATTTAACTTTTATATATCATAATAGATTTGATTATTAATTATAATAAATACATTAAATTAGTATTTTATCGTAAATTTCTCAAAAAGTTTGTAGACTGATTCATTTTTTCAAACTAATGATACGTAGGCTTACACGTAAAACACATTTCATTTGACTAGTTTTAATTAAATTTTATTAACTTTTTAAAAGATTTAGTTTTAACTCAGTAAAAAAAAATTTACATTATCATCCAATTATATAGTTTCATATATTTAAATAACAGTTAAATTATTTTATTAAAAATGAAAAATACTAGTTACTCTAGTAATTTAAAATTTTCTTATTTTTTAAATGTAAAATTTTTTACATTAAAACTGAATTAATTTTAAACTTTTTTGATATACTGATTCTTTATGTGCTACGGGCCCCACGATTGGACCAATTTCTAATTTTTCTTTTGTTAGAACGACCGGATCTAAGTAAATTTTTCAATATTATTTTAATTCTAACTTTAACTTATTTTTAGATGTATTCTAACTTACCTTCTTTTTTCTGGTACAACTTTACTTTACCTTAGTTAATTGAGCCATTTCCAAATAATTTAAGACATTCTTGCATTCACAATTTCTCATAAGTGTACAGTTAATGCACTATAAAGTGATAAATAATACTAGGGCTCAAAACGAAAGTACTAAAGTTTTTGTTTTGGTATGATAGAGTAGCTAACATGTTTGATGAAGTTTTTGGGATCTTATCTATGTTGATTAGATGCTTTATGAGAAATCCTATTGCTGAATTCTCAATTCTAGAGGTTTTGGATCGATAAAAATAAAAAGTAGGCATGATGATCTTGAGTTCTCTAGTAATATTGATATTGGAAATAGAGAGGTTGTTGAGATTGATCAGGTTCCTTATTTAAATATAATACCGTGCAAATTAGTTAATGATATGAATTGAGTCTCTGCATCGTTTTTACAGCGCCATGGAAGAGTACGTAGGAGATGCTCCCAAAGCTAGGCTCCACAGTCTGATTTGATACATTTGTAGGATTAGAAATAAAATGACTTGAAAAACGATTTTACAATTTTGTATTTGGGATGCAATATGAAATTAAATCTAAATTAATGTAAACAACATAAATATCCTTAATGAGGATAATGAAAAGTTTAATTTTTTTCGTCTATATCTTGTATATATTATGAATGTACATTTTTGCAAACAATATTCAAGCTTAATTTTTTAACAATTTAATAGCAGAACTCTAATAATTTTTTTCTTTTCAATGATTTTTTGTTTCCTTACAATTAATTATATTATACAAGAGTTAAAATTTTTAAGGCAAATTACATAAAAATTATGATTGAAAAGTCATAACATATTGTATAAAAAGCAATGGTTCTATGTTCTATGATAACCTAAAATGAAAATTACAACATAAAAAAAAAAAGGCTCCAAGTTCAAGTATCTAAAAAACAAAAAATTATATCATCATAAGTCAAGAAATATTTCTTTGCTTATATCAATAGACATTTAGAGAAAGGTGAACAAGAAGTCGAGAGGGGATATGAATCATATGGAGAGTGAAAATATTTTTGTAAATTATAAAAGGATAATTTGTGTCATTTTATAAATTAAATAAGAACATATTAGAAAAAATATGGAATCCTATTGCATAAAAATATGGAATCTCAATCTCAACTTTTATAGATGAACGAGATTTTCATAAATTTGTGGAATTAGATTGAATAGGAATGTCATTCTATCTTCTTTTCTTTTTCCACAAACGAACATAGGAATTCTCTTATTACAAGATTAAATGCATAATAACATTCCATTCCACTGCACCAAACGTAGTGTAAAATTTTTCTCATTTTATATCAATACAGTTTTAAATTCAAAGCTTGTGGAACTGTCTAGTATCTCTTGTCCTGTGAATTTATCTTTTGCTGATTCCACAAGGGGCCTCCATCACTATCCTTAATTCATGGAAACCTTGTGAGTGGGTTTTATCTTGTTATAGCTGCTAAAATATAATTTCTTTTACAAGTTAATTGTTAAGTTACTATATGAAATATTAAATATATAAATGGGATTTAGAGAAATGAGCAAGAACAATCAAATAACATTACGTAAGATGCTAGTTTGTGTACATGATTAGCTCATAGGTTAGCACAGTTGGGTGCGCCAAAGGGAGAGAGGAGGTTTGCAATGTGTGCGTTTTATTAGTATCGGAGTTTTATAAATTTAGTAGTTGAAATTTGATTTGTAAGAAATACTCAACCGCGTGTGACTAAGTTCATTCTTTAATAAATTTAAATTTTTTATTAAATGTAAATAAATCAATATAAATTACTTGTATTTATTATGATTATAATGCTGTGTAGGTCGTATTACTATTCAATAGAAAAAGAAGAAAATATATTCATTAACACAACAACATAAAAGATAAATGTCATTTTCAGTCAAGACGCAATGAAATTTGATCCGTATAAAAAAAAAGTAGTAACTATAAAGTTTATCCTGTTAAAATTTACGTAAATTCAGTTAAAATAACATTAGAATATGTTTAAATATAGTAAATAATGTATTGAGTCGATTGATTTTCAAAGAAATATTATACAAGAAAAAGAAGTGGTTTAAATAAGAATGCACCTACTAGTTTGTGACTCTAGGCTTATCAGAAATTCTTAAAATTTGGGTTTTGGTATAACCTAACTTCAAAAGCTAATTCATGAAACGAGGATTGCTCTCCACTTATAAATACTATTCAGGCTATATAACTATATAATGTGGGACTCTCAATATACTTCCTCACATCTAGAATTTGGATATACGGAGCGTGAAATTTACAGGACTTGACATATGCGGGTGGCCCAACAGATCTCGGATAGGCTCTGACACCATTTTAAAATTTAAATTTGGACTTAACTCAACCTTAAAAGCTAACTTATAAAGTGAGGGTTGCTCTCCATTTATAAATACTATTCAGGACATATCATTATCCAATATAAGACTCTAAGTATAAATGTTTTGAGTCAAGAATATATTATTGTTTTGCTTGATGATTCCAAAAAGCAGCACCTTCGTTGTAATTTCGTACCAAAGACTTTAGACTTCCTTTGTTTGATCCATTGGACCAGCACGTAATGGTCCCGTTATGGCGATGTATTTGTACTTTCTACTCTATCATTGACATTGCTAATTAAGCCCCAAATGGCACGGCCTATTGTTTGTTTGGATTCTTGCATGAACCTGAGCCACTTATTAGTTTAAATGGAACAAGAAGATTGCCTTCTTTTGAACTTGGTGATTGGCATAATTTCGTAGAAAAATGAGCACAATCACTTGACTTGACGTCAACCCATGCAAAGCCGTGACTTTGGCAACTACAAAGAAAATCCAAGGACGAATGCATTAGGTCTCCCATCCTTTTCGGACCATAACTTTGCACTTAACATACGGGGTAGGGAAAAAAAAATAGTTAGACGCACCCACAATTTGGTTCATTATGTCTTACATTTCGCACAAAATAATCAAGGTTTATTATGGCTAATAGCCAGCTGTTGAGTGTGAATTTCTGATTCATTAATTTTATTACCAGTGCAATGCAAGAGTTTGTTAAATGAACAATGTACGAAATTTTTATTTAGAAATAAAAAAGTTAAAGTATACATTACTATATTTTGCACTTTACATAAAAATGATAAATCAATTCAAACAAATTGTGTTACATCAAATTGATTTTAAAAATTTTCAAAATCAATTTGTCATAGTTATAATAGGCAAATAAATTAGCTAATAAGGATAATTGTACCAATTCAATTAGTTCAAATATATCCGGTTTAACATAAGTTTATTATGCTTAGATTTGATTTTAAAATTAATTAATCATACTTATAATATGAAAATTAGTATAGCAATAAGGGTATATTATAATTTACTAAAATAAAATCTAGGAAATTTAAATCCTTATAGAAATTTTAGGAACCATTAAATTATGAGACACCTTATTAAAAAAAAAAAAAGCGGGTTAAACAATTAACCATTGCTCAAGAA
The DNA here is from genome assembly GCA_023212625.1 of Styphnolobium japonicum. Taxonomy (NCBI): domain Eukaryota; kingdom Viridiplantae; phylum Streptophyta; class Magnoliopsida; order Fabales; family Fabaceae; genus Styphnolobium; species Styphnolobium japonicum. Next base: position 22,598,202 of record JALBWW010000014.1, read on the forward strand.
AACAGATATTTTATGAAATACTTAAATTATGGGATGTATCATATTATCAAATTTTAATATTTAATGTAATTAGCGTAATTGTTTTTTTTAATTTATTTAATAATATTATAAATAGCTCTAAAGTATAAGTAAATAAAAATGAAATACGTACAAATTTTTTTTGAGAGTAATAATAATGTAGTCCAAAATTATGAAGATTCTATTTAAATATGAAATTTATTGCAATAAAAAAAGTATATTAATAACATAATTACATGTAATGATATGAATTTCGTTTTTGAAATTGAAAAAAAGTATATAATACTAATAAATTATCCACACAAAAAATATGCTAATAAATTAAATGAAAAGTAAGATAATATAAATGTCTATTTTCAAAATAGCACTTTGGCATAATCCCCACTTGATTTTTTATGGTTGAGTGAAATTTTATCATTAATAATTTTTATTTTCAAAAATAAAATTAATAAATTATTGTCAAAAGTTAAATCAAATCAAATCAACTATAATTGAAATTTGAATTTGAATTATATGTTAACTTCATTATTCAAAATTATTATTCATAATTATATTTAGAAAAAGTTTATGTTCTTACTTACTAGTTCAAAATTACCACTCATAATTTGAACCTGAGTCACTTACTTACTAGTTCAAATGGAATAGTGTTGAACAAGATTATCTTCTTTTGAACTTGGTAATTGGCATAATTTCGTAGGAAAATGAGCATGCTCACTTGACTTGACGTCAACTCATGCAATGGCTGTGACTTTGGGGATTTGAATTTTCTAAAGTAAGATATATTGCATAGAGAATAAAGTGTAAAATTATAATTTTTGATGAGAAAATTAATAAAGTAAATTACCACATGTTTATGATCTGTTATGCAAAAGCAAATATTTTATAAAATTTTAAACTCCTAATTTTTTCATCAATTATTATAATTCTGCATTTTACTCTCTAAAAATAAACACTCCATTTTAGAAGATTCTGACTTGGCAACCACAAAGAAAATCCAAAGACAAATGCATTAGGTCTCCAACCTTTTTGGACCATAACTGTTCTGCACTTAACAAAGGGTGTAGAAAAAGGAAAAAGTTAGATGCATCCACAATTTGGTTCATTATATCTTACCTTTTGCTCAAAATAGTCAAGGATTATCATGACTAATATATAGCCAATTGTTTAGTGTCAATTTCTGATAAATTACCTTTTTCTCAAAATAGTCAATTAAAGATTATCATGACTAGTAATTACATTTGTAATTGATACATATATGTGATTCCCAATTTCAATTACTAATCCACTTGTTGATGCCCAAGGTTTCTAAGTCTAATTATAAGTGCAATTTGCTAATTACTTATGATATGCCTATTTTATTTTTTAATCTGATTGATAAATGCTCATCGTTCTCAAGTCCAATTTGGGATATAATTGCTAGTTAGATATGTTCCTAATTTCAATTACTAATTTAATTCGTGATTACTCTTAGTTTCAAAAACCAATTAGTGATGTAATTACTAATTACATATAATTTTCAATTGATTAATAATAATCTAATTTATCATTTGGTGGTTCTAAACGCTATTTAGTGTTATGATTACTAATCTAATTATTAATTGCTCATAGTCTAATTTAAAATGCAAGTGGTTCTTGTTCCTAATTTCAATTACAAATCAAATTAGTGGGTGCCCTTAGTTTCCAAGTCTAGTTTTTGTGATGTAATTACTAATTACCCATAGTTCTCAATTTCAATTACTAACTTAATTGTTTATTGCTAATGCTTTCAATTCCAATTAGTGTTGTATTTTGTAATTACCTATATTTCTCAATTTCAATTACTAATCTTATAGTCAATTGCTCTTAATTTCTAAGTATATATAGAATTTAGCCAGGATATATATGTGTAATAGTGGCTAAATCTTGCCACCTTATTTTGTCTATATTGCACTACCCAAACAGAAATGGTTACTTTTAGTATTAATGGAAACTTGATGTAAAAGAAATGACTGTTATGTTCTCACTTATCAGCAGCACTAGAAAAACCAAAGGGCCCAATTGTGATCAACGTTGAACTTGAATCACATTTTCTCTCCTCCACTATATTTTCTTTTTGGGTAAGATTCTCTCCTCCATTATCGTTAACATAAAAAGAAAATTAATGGGTTAGGCCAAGGCATAATGGGTCCAAGTTTCACTAATATTGGGCAGATGAGTTAGCTCAGAGGCCATGTTTTACACAAAAAGTTAATGAGCTAAGTCCACAAATATTCGAACCTAATTATGGAGGCAATGTCGGCTTGGATCTTGCAATAAATGGGCTTATTGAAACAAGTTAGCTGAAGATTGAAGCTACATTTGTGTGTGTGACCAAGTCCAAGTGCTAGTAACTACTTGGGTTCCAAATAATAACCATCTCCATGAAAAATGATGAGGGGAAGATTGAGTCTACAGATTAGTTATCTAGATTTGCTAAAGTGAATGTTTTTGGCCCTAAAATATAATAAGCGATCTGACGTGGCACATATCATTACTTTGATTGTTAGGCTATGACCCCATGATATTACTGACTTGAGGAGGAAGACAATGAGACATGACAAACGATTTTGGCGAGATAACTATTAGTTTAGCACTATATAAAGGCTTGAAGAAGTGAAAAAAATAAATCTCTTAATCAATCAAACACAAATCAATTTATTTTTCATTTCATTTATTTTTGTTATCACTTTGATTTACATCTTTTGAACTCAATTTATGCCATTTATCTTAATGCAATATATAGTTATTACATTTATAGCTTATATTTACTTTATGTTTTAGCTGACCTTTGAACTATGAGCTTTCTTTAGTATCATGGGGACCAAAAGCTAAGGGATAGATTCCCTTCCTTAGCTCATCACTTGAACGTGGAAACATTGGTGTGATTTACCTGACAAAATCGGCTAAACAAGAAAATTGTACGACAATTATATAAAACTATAGAAGGAAGAGTTGCAATTTTAAGTGAAAGAATTAGCCTAAGAAATCTCAACTTTAGCATAAATCCAAGAGGGTTAACAGCCAAGCCTAATATTGGTGACAAGCATAATCATTCAATTGCTGCGAATCGAAACATTTCACTTAAAAAGTTTAGGTTCAATTTGAACTGTCAGTAATCTTCTTTGGTACACAATCTGTAAGTAACACTACAAGTCTTCATTAAGACTTATTGCATGCCAAATGAAGTAGCATTCCCTCTCTCTAAACCTTTTGCATGAAAAAAAGTCTTTGTGCAATTGCACAATTTATTATGAATTTAATTTTGATTAATTATCAATATAAAAGTTTTTTATATTATCACTCAAGAATGCATTATAACATCATTAAAAGAGTTTTACTTTGATAACAATTAACTAAAAAGTCAAACAATTTTTGATGATTTGTGAAGACATAATTGAGAGGTAGTGTAAAGATATTTACACTAACAGAATTAAACTCATTTATTATCCTATTTTCAATCTTTTTTTGAAAGAAAATGAATTTTATTATGCATACAAACTAAATTGAGTTTCTTAGTAGCATACAAAATAATTTACTAATTCATTTGTTATACATTTGGTTTATAGGAGCTTGGATATTATAATTGAAACTACAATTGTTTACTACAGTTTAGGTGTTTTATTTCTTATAATTTTTTCTTCAAAAAAAGATGATTTACTGTATTTTATTGAAATCATTTCTATGTAAGTCCAGCACAATTAGTAGATAATTGGGTTCCTTAACCATAATGTCTTGAGTTCGAACTAGGCTGTGTGTATGAAAAATTAAGACTTTGTTGGGAGAGGTTGTATCTACTTTAATGATCTTTCTGCCTCGAAAGGGATTAGTCTCTGTCTGTCGGCTTGTGGATACCCTTGATTCTCATAAAAATAAAATTCTGTATTGTAGACAAGGAACATATACTCACGTTTAATAAAGGAATGGAAAATAACATTTGTGCATTTTCTTGTAGAAAGAGTATAGAAATTGAGTAAATAATAATTTGTATACATGTATAAAAGGTATATAGTGCTCGTTTAAACGTGTTTTTCTTGATAAATTTTGTTTTAAAAATTAGTTTTGTTATATTTTAGAGTGTTTTAATGTGCCTCTTTTTATTAAAAAAAAAGGAAAGAAAATTGAAACACTAATCAAAGTATATTTTGTGCCTTTTTTTTAGCTATCTTACTTATTTGGAAATGCTTTCCAAGTTAAGAAAAAAGAACTTTATTTTAAAAATGTACATATATTATATTTTAGTATGTTTAGATGAGCTATTATATAAAAAAATCGAAGCACTGGAAAACACATTTTGTACTTTATTTTAACAAATTTTTTAAAAGAAGACATTTTTTTATAACTAATAAAAGTTGTTCGAATATTAAGAAGCAAAAAAAAAAAAGATCTTATCAAATATTGTATTCAAATATTAGATAAATTTTATTTTTTATATAAAATATTAAAAAAATCATATAAAAAAGACCTTTTATAAGTTCATCCAAACCATCCCATAGAATTTGAACCATTGGTTATTGGTAAGTAGGTTTAGGTCAAGTTTATAATGCAACTCCTAGTTGTACTGATGCAATTGCTTATTTGATTTCATGTGAACCATTTGGTGTTGGCTATTTCATATGGACGGCTTACACAGTTTTGGTTTGGGTTTCCCAAATTCTTATGTTTAGAATCAGTCTAATCAAAGTGATCTTTCCAAGAATGATCTAAAAGACCACTTAAATCCTTAATAGTGCATCATTTTTCAAGTGATGCTAAGAGGATCTCTAGAGTCTTATTTATGCTTAGGAGTAATTGTCCTTCTTCATAACACCCATTCATTTTGCTTAACATTCAGCAACTCAACTTCTATTACAATCATTGTTTGAATGAAAAGGGGAAATATCCTGCTTTCTTTTCCTAATTTTAGAAAAAACATAAACATTTTTTTCCTTTCTTACATGAATAACAAAGATCGAAACTATAATTGATTAAAATTGGTGAAAATCTTCAAGATAATTAACTTCTTCCTATCTTGCTGCAAAACAGTACACATCCCAATCCTCACATACATTCTTGTATTAAAAAAATTTAGCTTGGGTTAAAGAAACAATGAGGAGTACATAACATAATGATGATAAAGAAGAGGTCCTTCCACATCTAATAGAAAAGCTTAAACAAAGAAAAAAGATTATAAAAACTAGGATACTCATGGAAAACACTGAACTTCTTGTCGTGAGATAGCCTTAACAGAGCAAAGATAAAGATCTAAATCTGGACACGAACACTCTTGGGGTGAATTTTGGGTGATATAATTACTGATATTCCACCAAAAATTCTGGAACTATGAAATGAGCTCTCCTCACTCACACTGGGGGCCACCTTGTTGTAATTATAATTTATTTATGATAATATGTTCAAGTCCAAACATCATTCTTTATATATATTTGTTAAACTGGTCGGCTTGGTCCATTTAAGCTCGCTTGTGACAGGACGCGCGATAAGCGGGTTAGGCCAAAATTACCCGTGTTTAAATAAGTTATAAAATAATCAGCCAACTTACCTCGCATCAATTCACAAGCCCAGATATTTGTTGAAACCAAAATCTTATAAAAAGGTTTATGTACTAAATCTTTAAAAGCTGTAGCTTTCCCTGTTTAAGTTTTGAGGATAACAAAAATATTTATTTAGTTTGAACAAGTAAATGTTTCGACAATAGTTTTAACAAATCGCTACTTGTATATGCGTCCATTCTGTTCTAAGCTTAAAGAAAACTCTTTGTGCGACCAATATGCTTTTTCACTTTGTGCGTCCAATGAATGTCTAAAAATGTATTGTGTGTCCAATAACTGTCTTATATACCTTTACTATTGGTGCGTCCAATATTTGTATGCATTTACTGTTACTATTTTTATTGGTTCGTCCAATACGATCTGTTTGCCAAAGCTCGGACTCAATTCACTCTTTCAAAGTTCAAGCTCAAACTCTCGTCCGAGTTAAAATTCAAAAATGAAGAACTGTTCCTCATTAAATGCAAGAAAAGAACTCTGACAGCTCACGGCGACAGAAGAAGTCAACTAAGCCACTTTTGCTGACATTGTCTAACAACTACAAAGATCTGCAAATAAGAAACCTTCTGCAATCTTAGACAAATCAGGACTTTGTTTTCACTGATTGGAAATCTCAGAGAATAAAAGTCACCGTCAGGAAGAAGTTCAAGACTTTTCCAAAGAGATGCATTTAATGCTACTCGTAAGCGGTAATAAATGTTTCCGTTGGACGTTATAGCTCATGAAGTCTGCTCAATTTGTTCTTACATATAAAAAGAAGAAGCATCACTTGAAGAACAGAGAGATCTTGGTGAAAGCATCTTACAAAGTCTAAAAAGCTTTATTTCCTCTTGGATTATATTATTCGTGTTAAAAAGAAAAAGCCTTAAGATTTCTATTGTCTATTATCATTTGTCAGTGAGTTTCAAACTCAAGCTTTCATCTACTTTCACTTATTCATCTTAAGCCTTGTAAGCCTGAAGAGGCTGTGTGTAAAAGAATACTTGTGTGATTGAACCTGAAGAGGTTGAAAATACTTGTTACCTGAAGATGTGTATAATACTTGTAATCTCGAAAAAGATTAGTTGGAAAATCCTTCTGATTGAAGGGACTGGACGTAGCTCTTGGTTGATAAGAGTGAACCAGGATAAATCTCGTGTGTAAGCTTCTCTTCTCTTCTAGTGTTTTTATTATATTCACTAACCTCTAGGGTTTACTATTTTGTTTATTAACAAAGACCTTTTAATTGGTTTTAGAACGTGTTAACGGTTTTCTTAAAAGTCTTTTCAAAATCCTTAAAGTCCAATAGGACTGAGCCGTGTTGGTTCTAAGTTCTTTGCTTGTCAAACTTTATCCTTCGCTGTGTTCAATTTTCTGTTGAAAAGGAAAATCTTTTATTAATTTAAAAAAAAGGGTTAAGAAACACAATTCAACCCCCTTCTTGTGTTTCAATTGGTTATTTCAATATTTCTGGCCTATTTATTTTTTTTAAGAAAACAAAATTAAGCAACCAACTTCATCCACTAATGCATAAATCCTAAAGTTTAGCAAATAATTCACAAATCAATAATAAAAAAAGTTTTAAAATTCAATAAATAATCATTAAACCACATCAAGTCACAAATCAAAATAAAATATAATAAAATATAGTAAATAAAAAATAAACAAGCAAATTTCAATGAAGTTAAAGGGGTTGGTCCATTTAACCTGCAAGCTAAACAGGGTGATTCTTAAATGCTCGTATTTATATGGATAACTAAAATAGAGGCACAACTCATATAATTTATGCAGTTAAACGGATTGGCTCGACGAGATTGGTCAGTTTTGATAGCCCTAAGTATATTCCTAGTTCTAAGTATACTCTAATTCAAGGTATTGGTCCTTCAAATCCAACCATATGGGTATTTCCAATTAATTCTAGAGTAAATCCCCAAATTGGTCCTTAAAAAATTTAGCTGACATCAATTTGATCATCGAATTATTGTTTTTGACATCACGTTAATTTAGATGTAAAGTTTCGTGATAAAACTGTCAGTTAGCCGCTAACGTGGCCCGTTTTCTGCTAATGTGGCTTGTTAAGTAGTGACGTGGTGACCAAGTTGGCATCTGATGCAAGAAAAAAAAGGGGAAAAAATCCCAATATCCCTAAATCCTCAAAACCCAAAATCATGCCAACTCATTGATCCACCTTCGTTGCGAACCTCATTGCATGCCTTTGGAGCTACCGTTAGTCGTATTAACCTATATGAAGATGTTCATTTGTTGTGCATTGTCAACCCAGATGAATAGGTTCAATGTTTGGCATTTTTTTGTTCGTGTGATGCTTCTCAAGGTGCTGTTGGGTTTTAGATTGGTTTTACGAGCTAAAGTCCTGAGTACTGGCAGTGTGATGGAGCTATTATGGTGTTTAATGGGGTCTTAATCTAGGATTTGAGTTGGAGTTGCTATGTTGGGCTATTTTGCATATATCAAAATTGTCATGGTTTGAAGGCTTGTGAGGCAATGGATATGTGGGTTGCTCAGCACATAAAGAGTTGAGGTTGAGCTTCTGAGTAGGGGCTATAATGGATATTTATTGTGCTAGCAAGGATAATGTTATAGATTTGAAAAAGAACACAAAATATGGGTCATAACTTGTGTGGGAAGTTTAGAGGTTGGTTGATTGGATAAGCATATTTGGCTGGGAATCAAAATGCTGGGTTTGTGGCAGGATGGGCTTATGCTACTTGGTGGTTGGTCTTAGGAATTGATTTCCATGGTTTGATGGAGGAGTTGGCTTCCATGGTGATAAACATATTTTATATGCATAATTTAGCACATCTCATTGGTCTATTCTTATGAAATTATTGCATATATGAAGTGAAAATTGCATAATTCCTCATATATTGGTTATGTTGTTACAAATTGAGCAGAACACCCGAAGGACTATTCAAAGCAGTTGTTGAACCAAAATATCATGAACTTGGATGTTGATATCAGTATAGCTCAAACAGAAGAGAAATGAAGACCTAAACTCAGTGAATTTTGGGTTACATCAAATTCGGGACAAATCGGAAAATTCCTGCTCAAACCTATACTCGGTTATTTGGTGATTTCTAAAGATCTAACCGTTGGATGTAGCTGAAATTTTGATATGTCATGCATGACATAATTCTCTATGATTTTCCTAGAAATGACGATTTCTAGATTAGCATCGGAAGTGGGTCAAAATTAGGCAACAAGTTGGTGGCTGTCATTATTGATATAATCTGAGTAGTTTCGGAAAAATGGTCAGAGCTCAAGATCCAACCGTTAGATCTGGCTGAAGTTTTGACATGTTCTTCATGATTGCATGTGCTACAACTTTCATGAAGAGAAGATTTCCAAATTATGATGGGAACAATGACGAATTTGATAATCTTCGGAGCTGAAATTTCAACCCATGTGCAAAGAGATTTGACAAAATTGTAATTGAATAGTTCTAGCCTTTGCCTATAAAAGGAAGGCATTTGCCACACTTAAGGGCATCCCATTTCTGAATTCTCTCATTGTAGTTTGAGTTAGGGGTGAAACTTTGATAAATTGTGAGATTTATACTTTGATTTCAAGGTTAGATCTTCCAATTTGTTTAAAGGAACTCCCAAAGCTCTTGTAGTATGTATAATATAATCTTCATCTTATTCAAGTTTCTTCATCTTGATGTCTAGTTAAGGTTCTTCCTAGAGTTAGGGGTGAAGCTTTCATAAATTGTGAGATTTATACTTTGATTTCAAGGTTAGATCTTCCAATTTGTTTAAAGTAAATCCCGAAACTCTAGCCCGTTGTGTTCTTGTTAATACCAACAACCACTTTCATTTCTATCATGCTTTTCACTTGTTCTTTTGTTTCCTTTAATATAATGAGTAGCTAAATTTCTATACTAGGATTGCAATTTGAACTGACACGTAATTTGATTCGTTTATCATATCCAAGAGTAGGTTGATTATCTTGAATTGTTTATCTTACTTGTTCTTAATGCTTTTAATTAATTGGCCATTAATTAAATTGAATTGATAAACCTTAAGCAACTTGACAAAGGGATTTTGGTTTTAGATCTAAGTAAGATAACATATGATCTTTGTGCGAAAGCCTTGAGTTCATATAGGATAGACATATACCTATATGACATATGTAACCATTAATGAAATCGGAACTTAATGAATTCTTGATTATTTGATAGACATAGACATATAGTTTATCATTAATTAAGGATAATTCTATTTGACCATCGAAAGAGGCTTATAGATAAGTTAAGGATTTCGAGTTAACAATTCAGATAATTAATTGATCTTAGATAGAAGTAAGAGAATCAAGTAAAAGTGTGAGGAATAATTGCAATCCTAGGCTTGGTTAATTTGATCATTAAATTTTTCTTCTTGTATACTTTAATTTTTAATCTTTCATAACACTTCCTCTTAGTAAGTTGTTTAAATAAGATTGAGTTTTGTAAACTTTTAATAGATAGTTAAATTTAGAATTAATCCTTGTGGGTTCGACATTTTCTTACTATTATATTACTTGATTTGCGATAACGTATACTTGCGTTCTGATTTACCACATCAAGTTTTTGGCGCCGTTGCCGGGGATTAATCCTTTATTTTACTACTATTAATGCTAGCGTACTTGATCTTAATTTAAACTTGTTCTTTTATTTCTTTTTAATTTTTCGAACTGTTTTATGCGCAGTGCTCAAGACAAGGAGTTGATTCCTCTTAATCCTGAGATTGAGCAAACTTGCCGCAGAAACAGAAAAGAGCGTCGTCGAGAGTTATTGCAACAAAGAAGAATGGCTGACGATAACAGAAATCAAGAACTTGGGCTAGCTAATCAACAACCAAGAACTCTTAGGGATTACATAATTCCTACTGCTGATGGAGTTCATTCAAGTATTGTCAGACCTCCAATACAAGCTAACAACTTTGAGATTAAGCTAGGAGTGATCCAGATGCTGCAAAATAATCAATTTGGGGGTTTGCCTCATGAAGACCCAAATGCTCATATAGCAAATTTTCTGGAGATCTGTGACACTTTCAAGCACAATGGATGTTCTGCAGATGCTATTCGGTTAAGAATTTTTCCCTTTTCACTAAGAGACAAGGCTAAAAGTTGGTTGAATTCTCTACCCGATAGCTCTATCACTACTTGGGATATGTTGGCACAAAAATTCTTAGCTAAGTATTTCCCTCATGCAAAGAGTGCAAAGTTGAGGAATGAAATTACCTCTTTTCAGCAATATGATTCAGAATCATTGTATGAGGCATGGGAGAGATTCAAGGATCTACTTAGAAGATGCCCTCATCATGGGGTACAAAAGCGGCTTCAAGTTCAGACTTTCTATAATGGCTTGACCAACTCTCTGAGGTCAACCATTGATGCTGCTGCTGGTGGTGCATTGATGAACAAAACTGTTGATGAAGGTTATGATTTATTGGAAGAGATGGCTTCCAATAACTATGAATGGCCTACTGAAAGAGCATCACAAAGGAAAGTAGGTGGAATTTATGAAGTAGATACTTTATCTGCTTTATCTGCACAAGTAGCTGCGCTGACCAAGAAGCTAGACTCAATTGGGAGTCAATCCAATCAACAGTCAATACATGCTATTCAGAGCCCTTTCATGATCTGTGAGTATTGCTCTGGACCCCATTCTGTTGATCAATGCTCTTTTAATTCTGAAACTGCTAATTATGTGGGTAACTTCAATCGGCAACAACATAACCCAAATTCAAATTTTTACAATCCCGGTTGGAGGAATCACCCAAATTTTTCTTGGAGAAATAACCAAGAAGCTTCATCATCAGCTAGACCGATGGGACCACCTGGGTTCCAACAACAAGCTCCACAACAAGAGAAGAAATCTGTAATGGAAGAAGCCATCTTACAATTGACTAAGAGTACTCAACAATGTATGAATCAACTTCAAAGTCAATGAGCTTCTATCCGGAATCTTGAGGTTCAAATAGGGCAATTATCTGGTTTTATGAATAATCGCCCTCAAGGTAGTTTGCCGAGCAACACGGAGACTAATCCTAAGAGAGGTAATAATGAACAATGTAAGGCTGTTACCCTCAGGAGTGGCAAAGAACTGGATGAGCCCATTCAAAAACCTGAAGAAAATGAAGATGAGAAGATTCATGAACAATCAAAGAGCAATTCTGAAGAGCCTTTTCTATTGAAGAAATCTGAGAAGAATGAACCCCCTCCACCTCCATTCCCACAACGATTTCAAAAGCAAAAGATGGACAAGCAATTCAACAAGTTTCTAGAGGTATTCAAGAAACTTCATATTAATATTCCTTTTGCTGAAGCTTTGGAACAGATGCCGAGCTATGTCAAGTTTATGAAGGAAATCTTGTCCAAAAAGAGAAGACTTGGAGATTTTGAAACTGTTGCACTTACTGAAGAGTGCAGTGCCATATTACAGAAAAAGCTTCCGCCAAAGCTAAAAGATCCAGGGAGTTTTACTATTCCTTGTACTATTGGAAACAAATTTTTTGGTAAAGCTTTATGTGATTTAGGAGCTAGTATAAATCTGATGCCTCTTTCTGTTTACAGGCAACTTGGATTGATGGAGGTGAAACAAACCAATCTAACTCTACAATTAGCAGACAGATCTCTCACCTACCCAAAAGGAGTGGTGGAAGACGTTTTAGTGAAAGTTGATAAATTCATATTTCTTGCTGATTTTGTAGTATTAGACATGGAGGAGGATCGAGAGGTTCCAATCATTCTTGGGAGACCTTTCCTAGCTACTGGTAGAACCCTCATAGATGTACAAAAAGGTGAGCTGACTATGAGGGTACAAGATCAAGAGGTAACATTCAATGTCTTTAAAGCTATGAAATATCCTCAAGAATCTGATGTATGCCTCATGATTAATGTTATTGATGATAGCAAATTCGAATCAAGTACTAATGGTTTTAGTATTGATCCCTTAGAAGATGCTATTATTAATCTACCTTGTGAGGATAGGCAGGAATCCTTTGAGTTTGTGCAATGGCTTAATGCATCACCATCTTACAATCATGGCGGAAAACAATTTGAGGAGTTGGAGTTGTCCATGAAAGATGGGACTACAATGAAATCCTCGATTGAAGAACCACTGCAGTTGGAGCTAAAGCAACTTCCTAATCATTTGAGGTATGTGTTTTTAGGAGAATCTTCTACCTTACCAGTTATTATCTCATCTTCTCTTAATAGTGTGCAGGAAGAGAAATTGCTAAGATTGTTGCGAGAATATAAGAAAGCCTTGGGATGGACCATAGCAGATATCAAAGGAATAAGCCCATCTATCTGCATGCATAAGATTCTCCTAGAGGAAGGATCAAAGCCCACCATTGAACATCAAAGGAGGTTGAATCGATAATGAAGGAAGTAGTTAAGAAGGAGATTATTAAATGGTTGGATGCTCGGAATCATTTACCCCATCTCCGATAGTTCGTGGGTCACCAAGACAATGTGTACCTAAAAAGGCAGTATGATCGTAATTACCAATGATAACAATGAACTAATCCCCACTCGAAGCGTACGAGGTTGGCGAGTCTGTATGGACTACGGAAAGTTGAACAAAGCAACACGGAAAGACCATTTTCCTCTCGCCTTTCATTGATCAAATGTTAGACAGACTTGTTTGGTCGAACCTATTAACGCTTTCTCGGATGGATATTCTGGTACAACCAAATTGCCATAGCTCCTGAAGATCAAAAAAGACAACTTTCACATGTCCTTATGGGACATTTGCTTTTCAAGGATGCCATTTGGATTGTGCAATGCACCCGCAACTTTTCAACGATGCATGATGTCAATCTTCTCGGATATGGTGGAAGCGATCAATTGAGGTATTTATGGATGACTTCTCTGTATTTGGTGATTCTTTTGACCTTTGCCTTAATAATCTTGCTTTAGTGCTTAAAAGATGTGTAGAGACTAATCCGTACTAAATTGGGAGAAGTGTCATTTTATGGTTCAAGAAGGAATAGTCCTTGGCCATAAAGTTTGCTAAAGGAATTGAAGTAGACAAAGCAAAGATTGAGACAATTGAAAAATTACCTCCACCTACTTGATGAAGGGCATTCGCAGCTTCTTAGGGCATGCGGGCTTCTACAGACGATTCATTAAGGATTTTTCTAAGATCTCTAAACCTTTGTGTAATTTACTTGAGAAAGATATTCCTTTTGAATTTGATGAATCTTGCCTTGAAGCTTACGAGGATTTTGAAAGAAAAGTTGATTACGGCACCAATCATTGTTGCACCCAGTTGGAATATCCCATTTGAACTCATGTGTGATGCTAGTGATTTTGCGGTGGGGGCAGTTCTTGGTCAAAGAAAGAACAAAAAGATGCATGCCATTTACTATGCGAGCAAGACCTTGAATGATGCTCAACTCAACTATACTACCACGTAAAAGGAACTTCTTCTTTGTGGTATTTGCTTTTGATAAATTTCGATCTTATTTAATTGGAACATGAGTAATTGTCTATACGAGATCATTCAACAATCAAGTATTTGATTTCCAAGAAAGATGCTAAGCCGAGGTTGATCAGATGGATACTCTTGTTACAAGAATTTGATCTTGAGATTCAGGACAGAAAAGGAACAGAAAATCAAGTGGCCGACCACTTATCTAGATTGGAAAATGACAATAATGAAGGAGGTAAAGTGCAAATTAATGAATGTTTTCCTGATGAACAACTCTTTACCCTTCAAGGTAATATACCATGGTATGCTGATTTTGTTAATTATCTTGTAAGTGGTATTTTACCTCCTGAGCTTAACTGGCAACAAAGAAAGAAATTTTTGCATGATGTAAAATACTATGTTTGGGATGAACCTTTCTTGTTTAAGCAATGTGCAGATCGAATTTTAAGAAGGCGTATCCCCAGTGAAGAAGTTGATAACATCTTGCATCAATGCCATTCATCTGATTATGGAGGACACTTTGGAGGAGAAAAGACAGCTGCTAAGGTGTTACAGTCTGGTTTTTATTGGCCATCATTATTTAAGGATGCTTACTCCTTTGTTGTAAAATGTGACAGGTGCCAACGGACTGGAAATATCTCTAGAAGACATGAGATGCCCCTCAATAATATCTTAGAAGTGGAGATCTTTGACGTATGAGGTATTGATTTCATGGGTCCTTTCATCTCATCTTTTAATAACCTCTATATTCTTGTTGCTGTTGATTATATTTCTAAATGGGTTGAAGCAACTGCTTTACCCACTAATGATTCTAAAGTGGTGTTGAATTTTTTGAAGAGAAACATATTCACTAGGTTTGGAACTCCAAGAGCAATAATAAGTGATGAAGGGAGTCATTTTTGCAACAAATACTTTGGAGCCCTTCTTGCTAAATATGGAGTGACTCATAGGGTGGCAACTGCATACCATCCGCAAACTAGTGGCCAAGTTGAGGTTTCTAACAGAGAAATCAAGAGGATCTTAGAGAAAACTGTGAATCCCACAAGAAAGGATTGGTCCAAGAGATTGGATGATGCATTATGGGCTTACCGAACAGCATACAAAACTCCGATTGGAATGTCACCATATCGATTGGTGTTTGGCAAAGCATTTCACCTTCCAGTGGAGCTGGAACATAATGCATATTGGGCTATCAAAAAGCTCAATTTTGATATGAAGCAAGCTGGTGAGAAACGTTTCCTCCAACTTAATGAGATGGATGAGTTCCGTCTTCAGTCATATGAAAATGCCAAATTATACAAGGAGCAAACAAAAAGGTGGCATGATAAGAAGATTGTCAAGAGAGAATTCCAGGCAGGGCAAAAAGTCTTACTTTTCAACTCGATGTTGAAATTATTTCCTGGAAAACTTAGATCAAGATGGTCAGGACCGTTCGTGATAGTCAAGGTGTCCCCATTTGGAGCAATTGAAATCAAAGATGAGAAAACTCAAGCCACGTTTAAGGTCAATGGTCAAAGATTGAAGCATTATTGGGGAGGACTCATCGATCGTGAAAAATCTTCAATCACGCTGGCTGACAATGAATGATCTTTGACAGATTACTTTTCACCGGTTAAATGGCGGATAACGGTACTCCGTGAACTTTGTTCGGTCCCTTCAGTTACCCACAAATACTGAAATCTGTATATAATTTTACTCATTTCTCTCTCCTTCTTTCTTCCCAAATGGATAACAGGCTTGTTAACTTACGCAAGCAATTCCATTCTCTTCCTCAAAATGCTTTAACTAACATTTATTCTGCCAGGTTTGAAAGATTAAGGATGCTTATGCACAAAGGCATCCCTGCTGATATACGCTGGTTAATTGAAGCAAAGGTCCGACTAGCAGGTGAATTTTCTGACGCTCTTATTTCATATATGTCAGGTCTAGGTAAAAGTCTATATGCAAAGAAAAGAAGAGCAAAAGGTTACGGGTCTGCTATAAATGTGCAAGATGGACCTGTAACACAAAATGCAGATCACTTGGAATGGTGTCTATAAATCGAGATGACAAAATTAACTTCATTAAGGATGGCATGAGTAAGGAGTCTTTAGATAACATTCTATTGACTCTTGAGATGCATCCTAGTGGAGATGTGCAGGGAGTACTTCTTGATTTATGGCCAATATTCCAAGCTGAACATGAGCGTTATAGTCTTGGGAATCTGACTCAAAAAGACCCTGTTTGCCAATTTTTAAGAAAATTGGAAGAGAAGCCGACCATCGGCCCATAGAGAGCATTGAAGCCGTTACTGGACGTAAAACCAGAGGAAAGTGTGTGCCACAATCACACCAACTGTAAGTATTGCTATTTTGTTTCTTCCCTTCTTTTCTTCTTGTTCAAAAAAAAATTAAAAAAAAATTAAAAAAATTAAAAAAAAATATAGTCGTATCTTTTTGAAAAATGCTTTGTATATTTTCAAACTTCTCCTGACACATATAGATTAGTCTTTTATCCTAGTTGTATAGCTATTGTCATTTCTGTGTTTATTTTCAAACTTTCCTGACACTAAATCTATCCCTCCTTTATAGGTGTAATTATTAGATTTGAGTTTTGATTCCTTTAAATATTGCACTTTGCTCTCTTCAGATCATTAATAAGGTGAGAGTACAAAAAAAAAAAAAGAGATGGAAGTAACTTCAGTTCGTCGAATCAAAAGTGTTTGTGTCTTTTGTGGATCTAATCCTGGAAAGGATAAAGATTTTGTAAATATGGCAAACCATCTTGGTCGAGTGCTAGCTGAGAGAGAAATCCATTTAGTTTACGGAGGAGGTAGTCTTGGGTTAATGGGTTGTGTAGCAAGTGCTGCACATTTAGGAGGTGGCAAAGTCCTTGGTGTCATTCCCAGTCCTTTAGCCATAGGCAATCCCGCTGGAAAAACCGTAGGGGATGAAGTAATGGTATCATGCATGCACCAACGCATGAACATTATGATAGCAAATGCTGATGCCTTTATTGCTCTACCTGGTGGTTTTGGAACTTTGGAAGAGATCTTTCAAATTGCATCATGGTTACAGCTGAACTTTCACCAAAAACCCATTGGTATATTAAATGTTAATGGTTTTTATGATAGTTTGTTTTGTTTTCTTGATCATGCCATGGAACAAAAGTTCATCTCACAAGCGACACGTCAAATTCTGGTAACTGCTGCGACCCCGGAGCAATTGCTCGATCAACTACACGAATTTGTCCCACAACGTGATCCAGCAATGGCTCTACTGAATTGGGAACAAGGCAGCAAAAGCAAAAAGCAAAAACTTCATTTGACTTTGTCCTTATGAATTTTTGTTCTCTGTTATGGTTTTAGTTTTTTTTTGTAAATTTTCTTATTTCAGGCTTGATTTGCAGTTTTCTGGTAAGATCTTCTACACTCCACTTATCTTTATTTTGACATTGGGGACAATGTCTTAAATTAGTTGGGGGGGAGTGATAGTTAACATTGTCAATGTCTTAAATTAGTTGAGGGGAGTGATAGTTAACATTGTCATGCCATGTACATAGTTTGTAAAAAAAAAAAAAACTAACAAGCTAATTTTTATCGTTACTAACGTATTAGATGTATGATGGCAGAGTAAGGAGTAATTTTGCTCTTGAGACGCATCTTAACTTGCATTTCATAGTAGGTCTAAAAATAGTTTGTTCTTGTATATAGATATATATTAAAAAAAAAAAGGAGATTCATTTTGATCTTTTCGATTAATTTTGATGCAAGCATGTGCTGAATTGTAGCTTAGTTGATGATAAAAGTATGCAAAACAATTTATAGTTGAATTATTTTTCAAAATTCGTGATATACATGTATATATGACTGTGGATATTAGGAAGAAGGCATGTTTGAATTGAGTAAATGTTTCATACCTTTGTGAGTTTTGGGCTTGTCCAAGTTTGATACTTATGCTTGGTTTATTTTCTTTCATGAGTGATGTCAATTATGGATGTATTTTCTAGAACTTGCACTGAATCAATTTGAGATTACATTGGTCTGTATGTTACATAAAAATGATAGAGGCAATTTTCTTGACTTAGCTACTTTGGCCAAATAAGCCTACCTTACATTTATCCCATTGTTAACCCCCTTTGAGCCTACTTGCCCTTTTTGTTGTTCATAGCTTTTACAAAGCCTTCAGTGAAAAACCATGTTTTACTTCACCTTAGGGAATAAGAGAGCATTGATTTTCCTAATTGGAGGAGTTCTTTTGGTTGCAATGATTTAAGTGTGGGGGAATTGGTATGCTGATGTGAAATGTTTGGTAAAAAAAAAATTAAAAAAAAAAAGAAAAAAAAAGAAGAAGAAAAAAAAAAGAAAAAAAAGAGAGAGAAAGAGAGAAAAAAAAAGGTTGTAAAAAAAAAGGAAGGAATGTGTGAAGAGAATGTGCATTTTAGAGTTCTTGGTAAAAGTGTATGATTTCTACTTGAGTTACTCCGCAATGCTTTTTATTCTCTTTGGTTTTTAACTTGTTATTATCCATATTATTCTCTTCCTTCACCTTATAACCTCATTACAACCTTTTTGAAAGACCTCTTGATTTGTGAAATTTATTTGATCTAAGTAGTGGAGAATTGATGTATGTGCAAGCATATGGTAAAATACTTTCATAATTTGACCGAGTTGAGTGCAAACAGTTAACCTAAACACTTTGTGTGATTTGAGTGTCACTTGTGAGGAATTTTACTCGATTTGAATATGCCTATTTCTGATTAAAGCATGATTATGTTATGTATATTTTACTCTCAATTGCTTTGATTCAACTATACTTTGTTAAGCATATTTGAATTTGATACAATGCTTGTATTTAAAAATTAATTGAATTGATTAAATGAAGTATTACATGTTTGTGGGTATCATCCTGGTAAACCCTCACAAGACTATAACTCGTCCACTAGGGGCACCTAGGGGTTTAAAGGCTTGTGGCACATGCTAAGTGCCATCGTGTTTTCCTACAAAAGTGAATTAGATTAGGTATAATCAGTTTTTATTCTTTTAGTTTAATATTAGGTTGTTTCTTGTTTGAGGACAAACAACAAGTCAAGTGTGGGGGGATTTGATAAACATATTTTATATGCATAATTTAGCACCTCTCATTGGTCTATTCTTATGAAATTATTGCATATATGAAGTGAAAATTGCATAATTCCTCATATATTGGTTATGTTGTTACAAATTGAGCAGAACACCCGAAGGACTATTCAAAGCAGTTGTTGAACCAAAATATCATGAACTTGGATGTTGATATCAGTATAGCTCAAACAGAAGAGAAATGAAGACCTAAACTCAGTGAATTTTAGGTTACATCAAATTCGGGACAAATCAGAAAATTCCTGCTCAAACCTATACTCGGTTATTTGGTGATTTCTAAAGATCTAACCGTTGGATGTAGCTGAAATTGTGATATGTCATGCATGACATAATTCTCTATGATTTTCCTAGAAATGAAGATTTCTAGATTAGCATCGGAAGTGGGTCAAAATAAGGCAACAAGTTGGTGGCTGTCATTATTGATATAATCTGAGTAGTTTCGGCAAAATGGTCAGAGCTCAAGATCCAACCGTTAGATCTGGCTGAAGTTTTGACATGTTCTTCATGACTGCATGTGCTACAACTTTCATGAAGAGAAGATTTCCAAATTATGATGGGAGAAATGACGAATTTGATAATCTTCGGAGCTGAAATTTCAACCCATATGCAAAGAGATTTGACAAAATTGTAATTGAATAGTTCTAGCCTTTGCCTATAAAAGGAAGGCATTTGCCACACTTAAGGGCATCCCATTTCTGAATTCTCTCATTGTAGTTTGAGTTAGGGGTGAAACTTTGATAAATTGTGAGATTTATACTTTGATTTCAAGGTTAGATCTTCCAATTTGTTTAAAGGAAATCCCAAAGCTCTTGTAGTATGTATAATATAATCTTCATCTTATTCAAGTTTCTTCATCTTGATGTCTAGTTAAGGTTCTTCTTAGAGTTAGGGGTGAAGCTTTCATAAATTGTGAGATTTATACTTTGATTTCAAGGTTAGATCTTCCAATTTGTTTAAAGTAAATCCCGAAACTCTAGCCCGTTGTGTTCTTGTTAATACCAACAACCACTTTCATTTCTATCATGCTTTTCACTTGTTCTTTTGTTTCCTTTAATATAATGAGTAGCTAAATTTCTATACTAGGATTGCAATTTGAACTCACACGTAATTTGATTCGTTTATCATATCCAAGAGTAGGTTGATTATCTTGAATTGTTTATCTTACTTGTTCTTAATGCTTTTAATTAATTGGCCATTAATTAAATTGAATTGATAAACCTTAAGCAACTTGACAAAGGGATTTTGGTTTTAGATCTAAGTAAGATAACATATGATCTTTGTGCGAAAGCCTTGAGTTCATATAGGATAGACATATACCTATATGACATATGTAACCATTAATGAAATCGGAACTTAATGAATTCTTGATTATTTGATAGACATAGACATATAGTTTATCATTAATTAAGGATAATTCTATTTGACCATCGAAAGAGGCTTATAGATAAGTTAAGGATTTCGAGTTAACAATTCAGATAATTAATTGATCTTAGATAGAAGTAAGAGAATCAAGTAAAAGTGTGAGGAATAATTGCAATCCTAGGCTTGGTTAATTTGATCATTAAATTTTTCTTCTTGTATACTTTAATTTTTAATCTTTCATAACACTTCCTCTTAGTAAGTTGTTTAAATAAGATTGAGTTTTGTAAACTTTTAATAGATAGTTAAATTTAGAATTAATCCTTGTGGGTTCGACACTTTCTTACTATTATATTACTTGATTTGCGATAACGTATACTTTCGTTCTGATTTACCACATCACATGGTTAAAGGAGACTAAGTTTGTGTGCTTAGAAACATAGCTCAAATTTACCAAAATTACTCCATTAAAAACCAAGTTTTTCCAAATATGTAAATGCTCCCTCAACTCAGAAAAATAGAGAGAAAAAAAGGAGAGAAAGTTCCACATAAGGATTTAGGGTTCAAAATTTGGGAAATTTTCCTTTTTTCCCTTGTATTAGAT
Organism: Styphnolobium japonicum; assembly: GCA_023212625.1. Lineage (NCBI taxonomy): Eukaryota > Viridiplantae > Streptophyta > Magnoliopsida > Fabales > Fabaceae > Styphnolobium > Styphnolobium japonicum. Next base: position 22,619,276 of record JALBWW010000014.1, read on the forward strand.
GCCAACTTGGCCACCTCATCACCACATAACAGACCATATTAGCAGAACACATGCCACTTTAGTAGCCAACTAATAATCTCGTTATGTAACTTTACGTCTGAACTAATGTGATGTTAAAAACAATTATTTGAGGACTAAATTAATGTCAAACATCTTTTGAGGACCAAATTAATGTCCGCTAAATATTTCAAGAACCAATTTGGGGATTTACTCTTAATTCTATGATACTAACTAATTTCAAGATAGTATTAAGGACTAATTCAAATATTGTTCATCTAAGAATAAAGGAACTTACTCCTTAAGGGTTCATTGTTTAGAAGGAAGATCACATGCGTGTATTCTAAATTTTGGAATAATATAATAATTGATAAACTGAAATAATAATGATATTTTTTATATATGATTCTATGATTTACTTCACAAACAATCTAAGAGATCAAATAGCGCGATTTGAGTTTTCCAAAGGTGATTTTGAACCTACAAGCATTACCGTATATGTTGCATGTTGAATGCTTGATCCAACTGGTCTGTAGGAAGTGTTCAAGGTTGTTAACATTTGTTCATTTGGTATGAAGTTGTCAAGTGACTAACACGGCTGGTTCCATTATATATTTAGACAGAGATGTGTAATTGTTACCAAATTAAAATATACCTTGTATTCAATTACAATGTTTTCCATTCAGGACTCAAAACTTACATGGAGGCATCACTTTTGTAACTCAAGTGACTTTAACTCCAATCATTTAAAAATGCAGTATTTCTGGTGAGGTGCACCCATACATACATATATATATATATATATATAAGATTTAATTTTGATTCATTATATATATTATTATCATTAAAAGTTATTCACTTCTTAAATAGTTAGGATAATAGTTAAAAAAAATTTAATGATATAAATACTTAATTAAAATAATTTTTTTATACATGAAATTTAAACTCAATGCCGAAAAAGGTGAGGGCATTAAAAAATGAGAGAATGACTTTTTAGTTTTTTTTGTGAAAAATAATACTAATTTGGTTCGTTTTAAAAATTAACAAAGTATTCAACTACATTAACTAATAATTTATATACAGTTAACCAATAATTTATCTTTATTTTGATACTTGATACGTGGTTAATAGTATGTAAATTATTGGTTAATGTAGTTGAATACTTGGTTAATTTTCAAAGCCAAACTAAAAAATAAATATTTCTTACAAGCTGCACTATTAAATCATTTTCCTTTAAAAAATCACCAGCTCAACTTCTAACAATGGATGGTGACCCCTAAAAAATAATAAGGTCCATAATAATGGCCACTACATATATATATATATATATTGGATTTGAGTGATTTTTTATTTAATTTTAGTTTTAAGTATTTAAATTAATAAATTTATTTTTATTATTTTATTCATATTATTTATTTTAAGTAAGAATAATAAAGTAAAATTCTTAAAATGTAATGAGTTCTATTTATTTTTTAAGTATTCCAAACATAAAAATTGATTTATAAATCATTCAAATCTTATTTTGTATAATAAATTCCATTCAATTCACCTCAAATCAAATATATTTTATATTTTAATAATTTCAAACATAATTAAAATAAAAAATCCAAAATAATAAAAGTACATTAAAAAAATAAACAAAAAAAAAATGAAGCCCCTGAGTTGTTGTTGACTTGTTGTTGCCGCTTTTGTGCATTGCTTTGCTCTCATCCAAAGGTGTTGCTTTTTGTTGAGTTTGTTCTTCTTACTTGTTTGTTATTATCAGGCGCATCAGATCCTGTCCCACCAACGCTTCCTTCATTCTAGTTCCCTTGCATCACTATTTAAGTACTCTCTTGTTTCCTTCTCTCTCCCTCACTTTCTTTTCTTACTCTGTAGAACTCTCATTACTTAAAATGGGCAAGTGGTTGCCCTCCCGAATTGCCCATTTGCTACCTATTTCTATTGATTTTATTGATTTTCTGGTTGATTATTGATTAAATTTAAAAAAAATGTGATGCCTTTCTTTAATTGTCGTGTTGTGTTTTAAAGATCATTTCTTTCTTCTATTTTTATCTTACCATTTAAACAAAAAATAATAATTCCTCCATGAGATAATTAGGAGAAATGCAATAGCAGCCTCACCATTAATGTCAAATTGAGTGGTTTTGTCGTCGGTTGGAAAAAAGAATTCTTTTTTTTTTCTAATATTTTTTTTGGTTGAGGAGGGGTTCTGCTCATGTATGGTCATGAATGGTGTGCTCAATAACATTCCAGTTATTTGCTCTGTAATGGTAATAATCAATAATTTAATTAGAACCTTTCCTTTTCTGGGTCATTTCTTTCTGCAATGCCTTGTCACCCTTTACTGATTGTTCGTGCTTCATGCCCTTTTTAAGGTTGGCCTTTAGGATCAGACTTTGGAAAGTAAACTAAGAAGGGATAGAGACAGTTCTATTCGGCTTGGACACATATTATGCCCACACTTTGTTCTAATACACAAACTCTAGATCAGTTCATACGGTAGTCCGTAGTCATGTCAACCTATTTCACATATTTTAATACTAAGAAAACTTCTGAATAGAGGAACTAGACTAGTGTTAATAATCCTCAAATTTGAATCCGGTGCATTAGCTAAGGACAAAATAGAAATTTTATTTTTGATACATTTAGTGGGATAAGGCTTGGTTGATGTTGTAATGTTAACATATAGTTGTTTGCACTATTATAATTTTTAAATAATTATTTCTTGAACTAATTGGTAATAGATATACATTAGACACAATATGAGTATCTTAAAATTTTAAATAATAAGATGCCCTGCATTTATAGGTTTTAATTCCATAGTTAAAAATTGATTTTAAGATTTAAAAACATGCAAAATTCAAGTGATCTCGAATTTTAGAAATGTTTTCATAATTATTTTTTCTGTATTATTTTATATGGAATGATGTTTCTTTATTTTACTTCTTGAATAATTTTATAACAACTATTTTATTTTTATTTTTATAGTGTATCAAGTATTAATTCTCATTAAAATTTACACTCTACATTAAACCATAATTTATGAAAATAATTGCTGACAAAGCATGTTTTACAGTGGGGGGAAAAAGATTGCTAAGATTATGATGATTATAAGCCATTCATTTGGCTAAAGTTCGTGTATAGCCTAAAAAAATAGAAAATAGAAATCATGTTATTTCTTTAAATCATCATTAAGTTTCTGCTTAATGTTATGTTCTATCCCCAACATCTTTGATGGCCATAAATAATGGTGACGAAAAAGCCACAAGTCTCGGTAGAGTAGGAGCCTATGCCAAATAATGTAGTACAAATCGTCAGTTTGTATCCAACGCTTGCACTCCCTAGTGAGCCCAAACTGGCAAAGTTTGTCAATGCCCATTCCATTTTTTAGATATAGATATTGACAACAACTTCTATTTCTACTGTGGAGAAAGTTCCCTTGAAAATTCTTGCAGACAGATTCAAAGATCATTTGTTACAGATGAACGACCGTACTAAAGTGAAGGCTATTTTGGTATAAAACATGCAACATTGATCCTGTTGGACCCCAAGTCTCCAACTGGCGAAGCATTTGGATTTGTCAAGGCCCCAGCAAGTCACACCATTTGGTATAAAACATGCAACATTGACCCTGTTGTGACACCAAGTTCAATCATTTCTGCTGTTTCATTCCTGAAAATTTTAAAAGTTTCTTCCTATGAATAATAGAAAATGGGCCATCAACATGGCACAAAAGAGGCATTGGCCGAGCCTAGGAGAACTTTAGTAGGCTTAAACAATTTTCGATAATAAAATGGAATTCAATTTGATTATTTATTGAGCATATGAAACTTCACTGGCCAAATTTCTTTATAATGCAGAGTCTTAGTATTATGAAACCTTCTCTGATCTCATCATCTTCTTTGACAAAGGGTCTCAGTCAATTCATGGAAACCATTGAGGAGGAGAATTGATAAGATTATACAATATGTTGAAGTATGCATAGATGGATTGAGTGTATACAGATTTTTGAGCACATAAGATATTGGCCAGTGCAAGAGCATGCTATCCAAAGAAACTTTTATTCTAGTTACATATCAGAAGGAAAGGCTAATTTCAGTAACAATTCAATATTATAAACAATAATGTAAACCTCTGAAATTTGTTGATTCCCCAAGACTCAAGTCATTGACTGCAGAAGAATCAAGTCTCCTAGGGTATGCTAAAGAACCATCTATGTACTCGGGGACCAGTCTCAGCATACTTAAAAGCTTAATTGATCTATGTTGACATGGTAATTTTGCAACATTCAGCAGCCAAAAATAAATGGACACAGTATGCAAAATGGAAAATGAAGAGACCTTTTTATATGACCATTAAGCACTGATTCCTGATTAATTGCGTTAACGGCAAATGAAGAGGTCAGTGCCTAATAATGGTGGCACCGTCCAATGCACTCAAAAAATTATCTTCATTGTATCTGGCCTAATTCCACCACCCACCCGATCCCTTTCCTTGAAACAATTCTCAATGCACATTTCCAAACAAAACTGGTTCATTAAATAAAGTGACTGTACAATACCAATGATACCTCCTTATATATACTTAAAACATTTAGCAAATTTTTTGTCAATAGAAGGAAGACTGTCTAAAGTTTTGACCACAAAAATTCCTACCTTTCTTCGTTGATACTTGTTTCTTGTTTGCTAACATGGCTGCTTTTGGATCAGAGCAGGATGTTTCCTTAAAACTCCTAATAAACAAAGAGAAAAACAAAGTCCTCTTTGCTAAGGCAGGGATGGACTTCGTGGACATTCTCTTTAGCTTCTTAACATTGCTTGTGGATAAGGAGTCAAATCTGCCGCCAGTTAAAGTTGGGTCTCTGAGCTCACTGTATGAAAGTGTGGCAAATCTTGACAAAGAGTGTCTGTGGACAGATACGTGTAAAGAAATGCTATTGCAGCCAAGGAACTCGATGGAAGCTTATTGCGGGAATCGAAACTTAACATTGATGACCACAGGCCCACAAAGTACTTCGTATGTGCAAAGCGTGTTATCTTTGTCGACATGGAAGTAGGGTCATGTTAAGCACCTTCAAAAATAAAATTTGCAGCTGTGGGAACTTGTTGGAAAAACCAATTTCCCCTCAAACCTCTAATGTCTGCGAGGGTTTTGTTAAGAGTAATGTGACTTTTATGATCACTGACGATCTGAATGTTGTGCTAAACTCATTGGGTAGAGTCTTCTGTTTGCTCAAGAATCGTGGTATAGAAAACACGTGTTCAGTGGAGGAAATGACTGTGAATGTCACTAAGAAACAGGTTTCTTCATTTAAAGTTCCCTGAATCTTCATTATTCTATCACTTCATATTTTCCTTTTAAATTCATATCATAGTTATATTTTGTGGTGATCTTTGATTGATTCATCTTCTTTACAGGTAATGGATTTGCTAAAGTGTTCTTTGCTCTCAAAAACAACTTTGACCGATTTGTTCTTAGAAAAGAAACCGTTTCTTGAGAGATTTAAACAGACAAGACTTTCTCTTAGTGATTTTGATGCTAATGGTAGTAGCCAAGTCAATGTGAAGGTAATGCAGAGAAAATCAAATGGCAAGATAGTGTTTTCTCAAATGGTAGTAGCCATTCTCATTGATGATGACATGGTAAGTATTGCAAATTAAGTCCATACCCCTTCATCGTGACCGATCTTTTTCCAAGAGTATTGTAATTAACAAATAACCAAGTGTCTTCTATTAGCGAATGAAATTAAGAAGAGTAATGATACTTACACAAACTTATAATTACATATTTTATACATGTTCTCATTCAAGTCATTGGATGACATTGCTCCAAGTTATGCATATATGTCACATAATTTGTACAATTATCTTTATTCTCATTCAATTATCTTTATCCTATTAAGAAAGAGAAATATTTGAATTTTAAATTTTATGCTCTTATTTCTATATTTGTAAACTCTTGTTTTGATTAAAATTAAATTACAAAAATATTATATTTAGTTTGTACATATCGTCGAATAATTAATAATCACATTACTGATGAGAAAATTTTGCTATAATGTTTCATCATGAGTTTTTTTAAAAAAAATATATATTACCACGTTTTATTGTTAGTTTTACTAGAATTTTAATTCAATGGAATTTTGAGTTCGAGTGATATTTGCCATCAAGGGAATCTTTCATCAAGGACATCATTTTTTACAATTATAATTATTAGAAGTCTTCATTCATTCTATAAGTCAGCATCTTCTTTCTTTGTATATATATTATCTAAACATAAAATTTTAAATTCAAAAAATCTAATTTTACTATAAAGTGAAATTAAAATTATAATTTTGAACATTATTTATATTTTTTTTATTTTATGAAATCTGTAGACTTAAACTAGTTTCAACCCTAAATGGTATTGATTGATGATTTTTAATTAAAAGCATTTTTATTGAAATAAGTTCCATTGACACTATATTATTATTAATGAGTACTATTATTCACTTATTATAATATTTGGTTTACATAAAATTATTACTTAGAACGCTACGCACATATAATCCTATTTGTTCGAATATAAATATATTAGAAGTGTAAACAAATAAATGGTTGTCATATAGAAAAATAATTTAAGTAAATGAAGTTGTATTTAATTATATATTAATTTTATGTGTCTAAGTTGTTATTTTGTAAGTAGGTGCAATTGTTCTCACTCAATTATTTTTTATAAAAAAATTATACTCAGATTAAAAATCACTTGATGTCTATTCAACTCATCTATTTTTTAGTTCTTGTCTTGTATTCTCCACCTTTTAAGTGTGAGACTAATTTTATTTGGAGTATTCAAGCTGCCCTTCTCGACAAATACTTTTTTACAGGTTAAAACTCCTGATATTGTATAAGCTACTCAATAGCTGAATTCTAACTTGCTTATCAATTAATTCACCCTTGTGAGTGTTCAACTCATCTTTTTAAGAATATTCCTAGGACAATATATTTTTCTAACCTTAGAGGAGGTGGTTGTAATTTTCCTATTTTTCTATATATCACTTTGATTAACTTTCACCAACTTATTCAAAACATTGCAACATTGTTAAAGAAGGAGCAGCTGAATTATATAGCCCTGAAATAAGTTTCTTACTATGCAAAGATAGTCATATATTCCAATATCTTAAACTATTAGGAAATTGTTAAGCACAATACGCGCGCCTTTATAGTCCACAACTATGCAAAAATGATTCTCTTGCTTAAAGTTCTACGCCCCAAACCTCAACTATAGACCTTTTTAACGAACGGTCCACAAGTAACGATTATATGTGTCATGACCCATGTCAACCAAAGTTTAAACTTCTCTTTGTATTAGTTGTAAAAAAAAATTATGTAAAAAATTGATTATGTGTATAATTAATTTTTAAGAAATTCAATTATAAAAAAATTAATTTATGTTTAAATATGTTAGTTTATAATCAATTTAAAAACAGAAAAATTTTATTTGGATTGTATAAAAAGGATTACTTATATGTATTAAATTATTAAAAGAAATATGAAATAATTAAAAAAATTTTTTAGTAAAGAGTATTTATCTACTAAAATTTTTTGAAACAATCTACAATTACATAAATGCTCAAATGAAAGTATTTCAACAAAAGTGATTTTTAGTTTATGAAAAAATAATCTTTACTTATAAACAATTTTACACATTTTAACCGAACATGATAAAATTTACACAAAATATATTTTAATTATAAGAAAAAAAATTTGTTATTTTGAAAAATTTAATCTTTTCCAAACATGCACTTAATATATTTTTTTATTTTAAAAAATTTCAAATCAATATGAATGGCATGACACATGTTAAATGATTTAATTTTAATCTATTGTCATTATAAAAGTTTATTTTAATATTATCATGTAATTATTTAATTTATTAATATTATTAAAAGAATTTGTGACAGTAACTATTTGAAAAGTTATAATCTTTTAATAATGTGTCAATAAATAATTAAATGATAATATAAAAACTTGATATTTTTACCAATGTTTTAAGAACCGGACCAGAGATCGAACCGGCAAGACCTTCGGGTTATGGTTCGATTGGTCGAACCGGTGGTCGAACCGGATGGCGTAATAATTATAATTATAATTATATAATAATTATTTATATACATATTCAATTAAAATAGCCTTATTTTGAAAGTAACATGAATTTAAGAAAAAAAAAATAAGGTTTAATCTTTATTTAAAAAAATAACTATAATTATTTCTTTTAAAAATATTCATTACTATGAAAATAATTATTAATTTTTTTAAAATCAATTGGTTCAACTTCATTAGTTCATTTTCCATCGCATAGATCTTAAAAAGCTACATGAAATTGATATAAAATGCATTCAAATCATACGAATGAGTAAAAAGTTTTGACTTTTGGAAGATAAATGTAAAAAAAAATCCTAAAAAACTAATTTAAAAATCTGAAAAAGTAATAAAAATTTCAAAAAAAGTAAAAAAAAGAAAAGATTGAACCAGCTGGTTTTCATGAAACGGTCGGTTTTCAAGAACCGGGTCCGGTTCATCCGGATCACCGGTTCAATCCTGTTCTTCTCGGTTTAATGGCCAAAACGGTTTTTTGGACGGACCGAACCGGCCAGGCATGCAGGTCACGGTCGGACCAGCCGGTCCAGTCTGGTTTTTCAAACATTGATTTTTACTAACAAATGACCTTTTGATTAAGGAATCAAAATAAAAATTATCAAATGTAAAAGTAGAGCACTTAACATCTTTAAATGATATATCAGCACATGATTTAATGATTATGTGAATTTTTTTATAGTATATCAAAATTAAAGTCATATATAAAAACTTGAAATTAAAATCAAACTATTTAATAATGTACTAACTAATAATAATTTTATGAAAATATAAAAAACTTTACAACATTATATCATAATTAAACTCAATTCATATTCATAGCCACTCATTTTAAGCAAAATATCCATGGCATGGGATTTTGTAACATTCATTGGCCAAAACCCAAAGGGTTACACAACATGCCAAGCTAAAAAATAAATATGGTACCCTTATAAGTATGATATTTATGGTGAGTTGTCAAGCATTAATTGATAGTTGGTATCACAATAAATGATTGAAAGTCTATTTAATATAATCAGTAACTAATAAATACTTGACAACTCACCCTAAATACTTGTACTTTAAAAAAATGATAAGTATCAAAGTAATCTCGATATTTTATCTATCCATTTAAGATACTTATTCTTAATTAACTGCGTTATTGACAAACGAAGAGGTCAGGGCCTAATAATGGTGGCAGTGGCACGTTCCAATTCCCACTCAAATTTCTCTTCGTTGTATCTGGCCTCTGCATTCCACCACCCACTCGTTCCCTTTCCTTGAAACAGTTCAATGCACACATCCAATGATACCTGCTTATATATATACTTAAAATGTGTAGCAGAGTTTTTTTCTCAATAGAAGAAAGTGATCAGTTTCGAGTTTTGAACATATAATTCTCACCTTCGTCGTAGATACTTTTTTCTTCTTTGCTACCATGGCTGCTACTCAAACGGAGGAGCAAGTATCCCTGAAACTTGTGTTAAACAAAGAGAAAAACAAAGTCATCTTTGCTGAGTCAGGGAAGGACTTTATGGACGTTCTGTTTAGCTTCTTAACATTGCCTTTAGGAACCATTGCCAGACTTGTGGGAAAGGAATCAAATATGCAACCAGTTAGAGTTGGGTGCCTGAGCTCTCTCTATGAAAATGTGGAAAATCTTGACAAAGAGTACCTGTGGTCAGAGACCTGCAAAGAAATGCTACTGCACCCAATGAACTCATCGGAAGCTTATTGCAGGAGCAAGAAACTTAACATTGACGAGATAAAATCTTGCAATATATATTGTGTTAAAGTACTTCGCTCAATAGAGCTCTCAAACTCGTTAAGTGCTTTATGTCCTAAAATTGGATGAAGATCTCAAATTTTCTCAATAGAAAATATCATTCTTATTATTGAATTCGCCCTTGCACCTGCTCATTGAATACTAACAATGGAAGACGTCAAACTACTAGGATTTTGGCCTAGCTCTTGCGTTCACAGAGTGATAGGCTCTAAAGATCAAGGGTATTAGCTATGAGTAGAAAAAGACATACATGACAAGAGTCAGCTACTTCTGCAATCCAATCTAATTAACAAGAAAGCCCCAGTGCTTATTCATGGGGCAAAGCCATTGTCTGCATAGATTCAGAATTTTACTCGAGTTCCTATGATCAAAGAAAACCTTGCAGTCTGTCTTGCAGAGAATTTCATCAATTATTTAACTAGATTAATTTATTTTATCACAAATAACTAGTGTTGAAATCATTAAATTATAATAAAAAAACACGAGGATATTACCTTTATCTCTAACTTATATATATATATATATATATATATATATATATATATATATTGTATAGAACGTGAGGAAAGAAGAATAGCACTATAACGGGGCAGATTTGATGTTTTTGATCAAATCTCAACTCAGTCAGGATGGGGCTTCTTAAATGATTGGGGGAACTCACTTTCTGGGTATTGTTTAAGCATGCTAGTTGCCTAATATCATGGGTGTCAGTCAGCACATATTATTCAGCAGCATTCATTCTAATAATTTCAAAATGTGTTGATCAATATAAAGTTAATATCCATCCAAGACGTATATAACGAAACAGTATAGAGTATTTAATCTCTACAACATGTATTTTTGAATTTAAATATCTAATTCTGTACGTTCCTTATTAAGTTGGTTTGTTTTCGGTGGGCGAAACCAACAGAGATATCATTCAATGAGCAAAAAAGAAATATTAAATGGTTGCTCCTATTGTTGATTTTATTATATTTTTAATGACTTGAATTGAAAGAACTGTAAATGTTGTTCCTATTATGTTGTTCATTTTCTTTATGTTATGCTGACTTTATGTTGGATTATGTTGTTCACTTATTCAACTTTATTAATATATTCTTATATATTCAGTGGACAATTTGATAATCTCTTATTTGATCAGAAATTTACAAGTTATACGCATCTCACAGGTCTACATCTACTTACTATTTATTTGGTTGTTTAAATTCAAGTATTATTGTGTTAAGACTTTTCATTTTTACTTATATAGTTCTGAATTCAGAATGACAAACATTTTATTGAAATAATTAATGTCTTTGAATTTATCTGCAAAAGCAGTTTTTATTTTTTGTTTTAATAAATAATTCTCCTTTATTTGGGTACATTATAAATTCTTTGTTTTTATTATACTCCTTTTTGTCATGACGCTACATCTTAGTTAATGTCAAAGATATCTTTCTTAGTAGTGTAACTCTAATTTTAGGGATACTAAGTGTTTAGAATCAATTAAAAATGTAATTAAATTGATTTAATTTAATTTTAAAAGAAAATTCTATGTTTGGAGCTTATTATAAAAAAATAGAATTTGAATTGATTTGAAAATCAATTCTTATGTTTGAAATTCATTAAAAAAGGAATTGATTGCATTTCATTTTATTATTTTACTTTTTTACCATTATATAATTGTGAATGATATTTTAACAAATTAAAAAGTTAGTAACGATAAAATAGCCAATCTAAATAGTTAAATTTAAAATCAAATCAAATCCTAACAAATCTCACCATGATAAGATTTCTAAATTTAAACCATTAAATACATGAGATTTTAAAATCAAATTATTTCTTATTTTTTTATACTTTAAACATAAGATTTGATTTACAAATCAAATCAAATCTCCTTTTTTTTACATTCCAAATACGCTCATAGTTTATGTCCTTCAAACCCAACTAAAGGGGGATACTGATAACTAAGTTCTAGAAAGTGTTAAGGACAAATTAATTCATAGATTATTTTCCAAGAGTAGAGTTACATACTCCTTCATGATTCATTGTTTTGGATGGAAGATGACAGAAATGTATTCAAAATTTGGAATAATATAGTAATTGATAAATTGAAATTATAATATTTTTTTAATATAATAATTTTGTGATTCGTCTGTTTAGCTCTTCTTTGATCATGCTTGTAGGAAATACCATGCATTTGCCCCATTTAATGGTTAATTAACAGGAACAAATTTTTAATCCAAGCCTGGATCCAAATCTTTAGGAACATATACACTGATGCTCTTCACATTAGTTTGAGCTTTTCAAATGTAATTTTAAAGGGTAAAATCAAATTTATGTGGCACCCATTTCTTTTAAAAGACAACACTGAACTGATAATTCAAATATGCCGCCAGCTAGAGTTGGTTGTCTGAGCTCAATCTATATAAGTAGCAAATCTTGAAGAAGAGTATCTGTGGCCAGAGACCTGCAAAGAAATGCTATTGCAGCCTAGGAATTCAATGGAAGCTTATTGCAGTAATCTGAAACTTATCACTGATGACACTGAGCCTCTAAGTACTTCATTTGTGAGAATCGGGATTGCAGTCGAAAGGAAAGCAGTTGGGGACTTTTGAGGACTTCTAAAACAAAATATGAATGTCATACCATACTAATGGAGAATAAGCTAGCTTCTGTCTACTCAAGAATGGTGGAATAGAAATCATGTTTTCTGTAAAGGAAGTGACTGTGAAGGTTACTAAGAAGAAGGTTTTTCATTTAAAGTTTCTTGACTTTTGCAATAGGATCTTTTATATTGTTTAATCCTTGCACTACTTACCACTTCCTATATTCTTTTCAATCTAGAGCATAGCTATATGTTTGTGATGATCATTAATTGATTCATCTGCTTTACAGGTTTTGGATATGCTGAAGTGTTTCCTTTGAAATGGAACTTTGATAGATTTGTTCTCAGGAAGTAAACTGTTCTTTGAGAGACTTGAACCAACAAGGCCTTTTGTGTGTGTGTGTGTATGTCCCTACACCCTTTGAGTGACAAGCTAATCCTCTTCGAGCGATTACGGTTATTAGCCCTTCCCATAATAGCTTCTCATAGGATTCGAGCATTTGGCCTTTTTTTGAAGTCGTAAGTCGCTTACCACTCTGACTAACCACTTGTGAGTATAAGGCTTTGTGAGTATATTAAGAGTGCGTTTGGATAAGATTGTTTTCAAATAAAGCACTTTTTTTTTAAAAAAAAGGTACTTCCATAAGTTTTTATGTATGTTTGGGTGAAACTTTAAAAAAAAGTAGAAGTTAAAAAAAAAAACTCAATTACCACTTTTTTAGAAGCTAGTAATCCCTAGCTTCTGAAATACCCTTTGCCTTTATTAAAAATTACATCTTTTCCTTTTGTAAATCCTACCTCCATTATTCTGAATACCCTACATTTTTAGTAATTTTACTCTTTTGTTCTTTTTTATCCAAACAAACTTACAAGTCATTCTATTACTTAAAAGTGCTTCACAAATATTGCATCAAAATGTAAAATAACTTTTTCTTTAAAAAAAATCTCTACTAAAAAAAGTCATATTTTTAGAAACTTATCCAAACGAGCCCTAAATATTACGTATACTTTTAAAACTACTAATGTAAAGGTTTTTTTTTACAGTATACTAGTATGAATATCAATAAAATACTTTATTTACATAAAATAAATAAAGAATAATCTCATACTCATACTTGGTACGTACAAATATTAATACCACTAGTTATCTTACTCGTGTTTTGCACAGGTTATTTTATAGTTTATATTTTAATTTTTTATTCAAAATTATATTTTTTATAATTATTATTTTGAATATGTTCAATTTATGAAATGTTTTCTATAAAAGTTCTTATAAATAGATGAAAAATGTTTAAAATTAATTTTTTATGTCAGAGATAATTTATTTTATTTTATTTATGCTTTGCACATATTAATTTGTTTTTTTCAAAATAATGTTTTATATATAATTATGATTTTAGATATGTTAAATTTACAAAATATTTTTTAATAAAAATTCTTAAAAGTAAATGCAGGAAACATTATAAATTAATTTTTTATGTTGGAAATGTTGTCTTTTTTTATTTCACTATATAATTCTTTAAACTTTAATTATATCCTTTGATAACACTTTACTTCCTAATATAATTGTCTTTTTAAATTTTATTACTTCATTTTTGTTAATGTTATCATGTATTTAATGATATAATTATATTTAATGATACTATTAATTGCTTCAAAAGACAATTTTACTTATATATATATAGATTAAAAATGAATTCTTATATAAAATTTACATGCCAAAATAACCTATAATCTGTTCCGAATACAAAAATGATGACAAGGCATTTTTCTTGTGTAAAATATACACACTAAACAAACCAATAATCTATGTAAACAATTGCTGAAAGAACATGTTTCACAATGAAGAAATTTTTTTTTTAAGATTGTGTTGATTCAATTCACGTGGCTAAGTTGCTAATAATAATGATAATGATAATAATATACATTTATTGGATCTGGAAAGTTAGATTGTATATCATGATTACTCAACATATATATAACCTATTTATTGAAGCACACAAGCAAACAAAAGAAATATTCTACACATGCAGAGTAATAGTTACATATTTCCAAATCATCATCATCCGTGATCAACAAAGAAATTACATTTATTGGATCTGGAAAGTTAGATTGCATATCATGATTACACAACATATATATAAACTATTTATTGAAGCACACAAGCAAACAAAAGAAATATTCTAGACATGCAGAGAAATAGTTACATATTTCCAATATTTGAAAACTTGCGCAAATTGTCCTCAATGAAGTAGTAGCAATTGGTGCCAACCAATTCTATATAGTAAAACCATGCTCGCCTCCAGTAAGGATTGATGTATAGAACTGCTGCAATTACCACCAACACCGATATGTATGACACAGCAAAGCTCACACAAAAAACATACATGTCCACTAAACTGTCATTGTTGTCCCCTTCGGCATACGAGGCATTTGGTCCAGAAGCAGTACAACTTTTTGGCAGTGGAAGTCCACAAAGGAAAGGATTGCCCTCATAGCTGCTTTCGTCAAAGGTCATAAATTGGCCTTTCCTGTCAGGTGTTTCACCTGATAAGTTGTTGTGTGCCACACTAAACACTGCAAGGGAGTTTAAATCACTCAATTGAGGAGGGATATTGCCACTCAACTTGTTAAAAGAAAGATCCAAGCTCTCTATCTGTACCAAATTGGAGAATGTAGTTGGAATTTGCCCTGTCAGGTAGTTGTGGGACAAGTTCAATGCTCGAATTTTTGTCAAGTTTCCAAGCTCGGATGGGATACTCCCATTTAATTTATTGTGGGATAAGTCAATTCCAGTCATATAAGCGAGGACTTTCCCTGCATAATTGTATGATCTTTTCTTTGTAGTGAAGTCTGCTTTCTCTGGCATATACGGTAAATTACTTGTTGCTCCTCTATAGATTACCATAATGCGGTCGAGAAATAACATATCCAACAGTGTAGTGTCCTTATTTTCAAAAGGTATTTTACCCAAGCAACTTGGAATTGGACCAGAAAAATTGTTATAAGAAAGATCTAGGATTTTTAAAGTAATCAGTTGGCATAACTGCTTTGGTATCTGTCCAGTAAAGTGATTGCCTTTCAAAAGGAGAATGTACAACCCTGTATAATTAAGGTCTTGTATCATATCATGAATGTTTGTGGTTAGTTCATTGTATCTAAGGTCTAGTGTCACTAAGGAAGATCTTTTACTGAACATTCTTTTTGCCAAGCCACTTAGCTTATTGTTGCTCAGATGGATAAATCTCACAGAGGAATTGACAAAAGATGGAACAGAGCCAGTCAAATTATTTCCTGAGATATCTAGATAAACAAGAGATTGAGATTCCCCAATTTTGGACGGAATAGATCCTTCAAGATGATTGTTGGACATATTAAGTACCTCCAATTGTGACAAATTTCCAATCCCGCTTGGAAGCTTTCCCACAAAATGATTATTGCTTATATCTAGTTCGACCAAGGATGTGTTAAAAAAGCTACTTGGAAGGCTACCAGAAAAGCCATTATTGTCCAAATACAGAACCTCCAAGTTAGTCAGAGTTGACAAGGTAGGAAACAAGAGTCCATCAAGATTATTGTTTGAAAGTTTCAACAATTTGAGCAAAGATCTAACCCCAGATATGTTCTTTGGTATTTCTCCAGACAAATCATTCTCAGAGAGATCCAATGTATGCAAGAAGTTCATTTGGCCAAACTCATGAGGAATTGAACCATGGATTTTGTTTATAGACATGTTCAGATCATGCAAGTTTGGAAAGATTGAACTGATATTGGTGCTAGGGATTTGACCTGTTATGTAATTGTAGGACACATCAATCGCCGACATGCTGAGAAGGGGACGCGATGGCAGCTGGAAAGTACCCGTGAAAGAGCAATTTCTAAGAACAAGGTCTGTCATTTTTGTGTTGTTTTCCAACAACCAGGTTGGAAACTCTCCTTCCAAATTAAAACCAGTGAAATCCAGGCTAGTCAAATTGTATTGGTAAAGAAGAAAGTTGGGAAGCGAAAGAGAATTGGCCTCAGTTGTTGAAGACAAACTAAGCTCTTGTAATTGAAATTTCGGAACCCAATTCTGCAAAGTAGGGTGTGAGTCGAGTATGACTTTGTTGCCTTCGCCATAGATGACCTTAAGGTTTGAAAGATTGGCAAATGGTGCGAATGAAATAGGGACTTCAAATTGGTTTCCAGCAAAATCAAGATATTCGAGTGATGTGAGGCTTGCAAGGTTAGAACCGAAATTTCCAATAAAGTCATTGCCAGAAAGTCTCAGCTTCCGAAGAGATGTCATGTTACCAATAGATGAGGGAAGTGGCCCCTCAAATTCATTGCCGCTTAGATCTAACTCCTCCAGCTTCTTAAGCTCAGACCAATCTGTAAAATAAATATTGTCAAAATTACTTACTTAGAAATGACATAATGAAAAAGATACAAAAAAATGGATATAAACTGAAAAGGAGTCAACATTGAGCAAATGGAATATGTGTTGTATTTTATAAATAGTAATTTAGTAACGGAAATGATAAATACATTTTTACCTGCAGCAGGGAGGGTGCCATTGAACCCACATTCCGAAAGAGACAAAACTTTTAGAGAAGCCAATGATCCAATGCTTTTGAAAAACTCATTTACTATGTTAGAACTGTTGTACAAGTCCAAGTTTTCTAGGTTACCCAAATCACGAAAATCTACACACAAAAATAACATGAAACTTAATTTTAATTAAAAGGAAATGAACTTACAAATGGCAAATTAAAAAGTATTATCACCTTCAGCAACAATTTTTCCTTGAAATTCATTGTTGCTCAGAGAAAGCACCCTAATAGATGAGAAAACTCTTAATGACTTTCGCAGCATGCTTCCGTTTATCTTATTTCCATCTAAAGAAAGAACATCCAATTTGCTTAGAGCTTTTGAGCCTGAAAGATATAAGGAGGTTTAAATTAAAACTCCAACTTCAAATTTTAAATTCAGCAGAAGATGACGGAGAAGATGTGTCTCAACTCAAGTTACACACAGAGCTAAGTAAATCTTGTGGAAAATGAAAATACAGTAAGTCTCTGCTAAATATTGCAACATAGCATCTGGTAACATTAAGTTACCCAATATAAGTTGCGTTTGTCCATCACAAAACAATTGTAACATGAAGAAGACACGTGATTTAGATTTTGGAATATGTAGGTTGGCATAGCTTTGTATAGAACGATATCTTTATTAATTGATGCACGATCGGGCAACAAAATTGCATAAATACCTTGATGGACAACAAAATTGCTGATATCATTATAACTCAAATCGAGAATCCCCAAGTTGCTTGAAACCAATAATCCTGCTTGAGATAAACAGAGTGATTATTTATATTGTCATTCGTACAGAGTACAATAGTTTTCTTTCAGTCATAGAATAAAACTATAACATTAGAAAC
Source organism: Styphnolobium japonicum (assembly GCA_023212625.1). Classification (NCBI taxonomy): domain Eukaryota; kingdom Viridiplantae; phylum Streptophyta; class Magnoliopsida; order Fabales; family Fabaceae; genus Styphnolobium; species Styphnolobium japonicum. The sequence goes on from JALBWW010000014.1 coordinate 22,637,185, forward strand.
TGTGCCTCTGTTTAAAAGATTACCACAACATACAAATGATTGACACTTGACAGGCAACAACTAATCCATAGCAGTACTGACCACTAATGTTCAATGATCCTTCCAATTGGTTGTTGCTTAAATCAAGAGATTTGAGACGTCCAAGCCCACTAAGAGATGAAAGCAAATTGTTACTGAAATGGTTATAACTCAGTCCAAGGACTTCTATACTGGTTGGCCAAGCGAATCCTGTTAGAAGTAATAATTATAAACTGAAGAGTTATTGATGTAGTTACTAGGGCATTACTATGTCATTATGAACCAATTCCTTGTTAAATGGAGAGTTATGCATGTATCTAGGCCCTTTTTCGTTAGTTTGTAGAAATAAGGCATTATGTAATTAAGACCAGCAATTATGGTTGAAAGCTTAATAGTCTTCATAAGTTTAGTATAAATAGGGGACGACTCTGGCCTTGTATTAAGTGTGCCAAGAAATATAATACATCTAGTTATAAGTAGTCACTAAGTAGAAGGAGGAGCATATTCCCAGGGTCACATTGAACCTAACATTAATAAATTAACAGAAGATGACAACTAACCTAGAGACCGTAGGATACTGTCGTTCAACTGGTTCTCTGCTAAGTCGAGGATCTCCAAGGAGCTCAGTTTTGATATACCTTCCAATATATACACATAATGATCATAGTTGCATATATCTGTCAATCAATAACGAATGGGGAAGATATATAATATGCAAAGTGTGCCATTACTATGAATTGATCTCGGAGTCAATTGGCTTGCTGTTGAAGTCAAAGACTTGAGGGATGAAAGCCCACTTAGAGCAGATGTAATAGCACTCTCATTGAAGTTGTTCCCGCTTATGTCAAGGACCTCAAGATTGATCAACATGGAGGATAAACCTGCAAGGCACAGAATGTTATAGTTATATCCCCTGAAGAAATCAACACTCCTCAATCCAAAACCACTGTTTAGTTATATTGAGAAAGAATAAAGGAAATAATATAGTATACTAACATTAATAAAATAGAAACGGTGAGCATACCTTGAATATGAAGCTCCGAGTCCAATCCAGTCTCAGACAAAGACAGGTTTTTCAAAGATTTAAATCCCCCCAGAGATGGCAGGATGTCATTTGTCAAGTAGTAGTTACCACTTAAGTGAAGGATCTCCAGATTAAGCAACTTTGATGACAGTGTTTCAAAAGCTGAGGTATATATGTATCAGTGGAAGGTGTGGAATAAACTAAGAAATTTAATAAATAGTACCAAAAATAAGAAAAAAAATAAAAAAGCTTTAAATATTATATTAAAAAAAAACGCATATCAAGTCTTACCGCGGAATGATGTTGCATTCAACCCGTTATAATTTAGGTATAGAGACTTAAGAGATGAAAGCCCATCCAAACATGATAGAATGCTGGCGTCATTATCCAGTGAATTACCACTCAAGTCAAGAACTTCCAGATTACTTAACCTCAACCCTGCAAGGTATATAAATAAAGTGAAATTAATATAGGTATGCCACAACAGATTCATTCTCATGTTGTAAAATAATGATCAGGATATAGAACTTGTATGAGAATAATGACCTTCGTTTTCAACACAACCAGCTATGTTATTCAAACTCAAGTCGAGACTCTTCAGATCTTCAAACACTAGAAAATCCGAGTAATTTAGATACCGATGTCCAAGCCTATCAGTATCACCCATCACGAACAGGTCACGAAGATCGAGTTCCATCACTCGCCCTGTGGTGGTGTTGCACTCAACTCCTTTCCATTGGCAACAATCAGTGCCGTCTACCCAAGTAATAAATTGGTGGTCTCCGTAACGGGCATTGAGACCCAGAAGAGCTTCTCTCTCATGCTTCCTACACCCTTGACAGCAAGTCACTTCCAGTAAAACCAAAATCAGCAAAAACACGCTTACACTCTTCATTTTCATCTTCATATTTTGTAACACAATGGATTTGGGTTTAAATAAGAACGCACCTTCTAGTTTGTGTCGTGAGTATAGCTAGGCTTTAGCAATCAGGTTGAAACGCCGTAATTGACCCGCTTTTTCCTTGATGTTTCCAAAAAGTGGTTTTTTTCTTTTAGTCGTTGTAATTTCTTATCAAAGACTTCCATTATTGCTATGCCCCAATGGCACGGCCTTTCATATTCATCTATCATAAATAAATTCCTCAATTCTCTCTCATATTATTGTTGAGAATGATTTTACATGGGCAAATTGAATAAAATTAACTTTTTTCCTTGTTATTTTGACATCATATTTAGTGTCAAATGAAGGCCACGAAAATACAACGAGAAACAGAAATGGGGTACTTTTAGTATGAATGGAAAAAGCTTACAGACTCTAATTATTGTTGAAATTAGTAATTATCTGAAATGCTTAATTTAAGTTACTAGTGTGATTACTCTTACTTTCCAAGTTTAATTGGTGATGTGATTAATAATTATCTACTGTTCTCAATTTCAATTATTAATCAAATTATTTATTGCTCATGATTCTTCTCAAATATAACCGGTGTTGTAATTATTACTTATATGTACTGCTGAAATTAGTTACTAATCTAACTATTAATTGCTCCAGGTTTCTAAGTTCAATTAGTAATGCAATTGCTAATTAACTATAGTTACCAATTTTATTTACTAATTAGATTGGTAATTCCTCATGGTTCCTGATTGCGATTATGAGAGTATCACCAATTTTAAGGAGTCAAATCTAGTATTTCATTTTTCTGCTTCCTTTTCTATCTTCCTAATTAAATAATAACAACTTAGTAAAATCAATCTTCCTCCTTCTTAATTGACAATAACTTCATTGTTAATTGTCAATTTTTTTGCTGAATTATTATCATTTAATTGAGTGTACAGGGAATGAAATAAGAAAATGAGACAACAGATTTGATTCCCAATTTCAAGCCATGTAAATACTTAGAATCAAATTAGTTGTCTCATTTTTTCATCTCTTTTTCTATCCTTCTAATGAAATATTAATAACTCAGCAAAAAAAATTAACAACTAAAAAAAAAATTATTACTAATTAGAGAAATAAAAAAATTTGAACTGAGTTATCAATACTTAATTAAAAGAAAAAAAAATGAGACATCAATACTTAAAAGCATTAAGGCTTTAATATTGTAAATTGACTTGCTCATTCAAGCACTTGGGGGCATTTTTATATATAAGCCTTTTGAATTTTCGAAAGAGAAATAAAATAATTAATAACTAAAACTTGGACAGAGAGAATCTTAGATACAATTGGTGTAACTGTGTAAGACAATCTTACACTGCATTTGCATTTAAACAATTAGCGTGGCACTACACGCCCAATATTAAATTATAAGAAGATTATCTTATAACAAGAGTGTAACTAAAATTCTGTGTCTGTAGAAAAGGGCAATCACAAGCCCTGTTGCATAGAAATGTTCAAATGATTCAAAAAAAAAATAAAGAAGTAAAAACAAAAGACCAAGAATAAGAAAAACGCACGAGGAAGAGAGAAAAAATGGGAAAGAGTAAAAAAAAAAAAAAAAGTGAATTGAACATTCGCATTATATAATTATTAGTTATTAGTTATAGAACCCCGTATTTCACATATACCTTTAATTTCTAAAAGGAAAAGATGAAAGATCATACAAATTCATGCATTGAGACAATTTATTTAGCCAATTATGAAATATTCATGTATTTTGTGCTTGTGAATGAATTTGTAATAAGAATCTTCATTCATCCTTATTGAGCTAAGAATATGAAGAATAATCTTTCATAGATCGCGCAGCATCCTTATTATATGATTTAACTTTTATATATCATAATAGATTTGATTATTAATTATAATAAATACATTAAATTAGTATTTTATCGTAAATTTCTCAAAAAGTTTGTAGTCTGATTCATTTTTTCAAACTAATGATACGTAGGCTTACACGTAAAACACATTTCATTTGACTAGTTTTAATTAAATTTTATTAACTTTTTAAAAGATTTAGTTTTAACTCAGTAAAAAAAAATTTACATTATCATCCAATTATATAGTTTCATATATTTAAATAACAGTTAAATTATTTTATTAAAAATGAAAATTACTATTTACTCTAGTAATTTAAATTTTTCTTATTTTTTAAATGTAAAATTTTTTACATTAAAACTGAATTAATTTTAAACTTTTTTGATATACTGATTCTTTATGTGCTACGGGCCCCACGATTGGACCAATTTCTAATTTTTCTTTTGTTAGAACGACCGGATCTAAGTAAATTTTTCAATATTATTTTAATTCTAACTTTAACTTATTTTTAGATGTATTCTAACTTACCTTCTTTTTTCTGGTACAACTTTACTTTACCTTAGTTAATTGAGCCATTTCCAAATAATTTAAGACATTCTTGCATTCACAATTTCTCATAAGTGTACAGTTAATGCACTATAAAGTGATAAATAATACTAGGGCTCAAAACGAAAGTACTAAAGTTTTTGTTTTGGTATGATAGAGTAGCTAACATGTTTGATGAAGTTTTTGGGATCTTATCTATGTTGATTAGATGCTTTATGAGAAATCCTATTGCTGAATTCTCAATTCTAGAGGTTTTGGATCGATAAAAATAAAAAGTAGGCATGATGATCTTGAGTTCTCTAGTAATATTGATATTGGAAATAGAGAGGTTGTTGACATTGATCAGGTTCCTTATTTAAATATAATAATGTGCAAATTAGTTAATGATATGAATTGAGTCTCTGCATCGTTTTTACAGCTTCATGGAAGAGTACGTAGGAGATGCTCCCAAAGCTAGGCTCCACAGTCTGATTTGATACATTGGTAGGATTAGAAATAAAATGACTTGAAAAACGATTTTACAATTTTGTATTTGGGATGCAATATGAAATTAAATCTAAATTAATGTAAACAACATAAATATCCTTAATGAGGATAATGAAAAGTTTAATTTTTTTCGTTTATATCTTGTATATATTATGAATGTACATTTTTGCAAACAATATTCAAGCTTAATTTTTTAACAATTTAATAGCAGAACTCTAATAATTTTTTTCTTTTCAATGATTTTTTGTTTCCTTACAATTAATTATATTATACAAGAGTTAAAATTTTTAAGGCAAATTACATAAAAATTATGATTGAAAAGTCATAACATATTGTATAAAAAGCAATGGTTCTAAGTTCTATGATAACCTAATATGAAAATTACAACATAAAAAAAAAAAAAAAAGGCTCCAAGTTCAAGTATCTAAAAAACAAAAAATTATATCATCATAAGTCAAGAAATATTTCTTTGCTTATATCAATAGACATTTAGAGAAAGGTGAACAAGAAGTCGAGAGGGGATATGAATCATATGGAGAGTGAAAATATTTTTGTAAATTATAAAAGGATAATTTGTGTCATTTTATAAATTAAATAAGAACATATTAGAAAAAATATGGAATCCTATTGCATAAAAATATGGAATCTCAATCTCAACTTTTATAGATGAACGAGATTTTCATAAATTTGTGGAATTAGATTGAATAGGAATGTCATTCTATCTTCTTTTCTTTTTCCACAAACGAACATAGGAATTCTCTTATTACAAGATTAAATGCATAATAACATTCCATTCCACTGCACCAAACGTAGTGTAAAATTTTTCTCATTTTATATCAATACAGTTTTAAATTCAAAGCTTGTGGAACTGTCTAGTATCTCTTGTCCTGTGAATTTATCTTTTGCTGATTCCACAAGGGGCCTCCATCACTATCCTTAATTCATGGAAACCTTGTGAGTGGGTTTTATCTTGTTATAGCTGCTAAAATATAATTTCTTTTACAAGTTAATTGTTAAGTTACTATATGAAATATTAAATATATAAATGGGATTTAGAGAAATGAGCAAGAACAATCAAATAACATTACGTAAGATGCTAGTTTGTGTACATGATTAGCTCATAGGTTAGCACAGTTGGGTGCGCCAAAGGGAGAGAGGAGGTTTGCAATGTGTGCGTTTTATTAGTATCGGAGTTTTATAAATTTAGTAGTTGAAATTTGATTTGTAAGAAATACTCAACCGCGTGTGACTAAGTTCATTCTTTAATAAATTTAAATTTTTTATTAAATGTAAATAAATCAATATAAATTACTTGTATTTATTATGATTATAATGCTGTGTAGGTCGTATTACTATTCAATAGAAAAAGAAGAAAACATATTCATTAACGCAACAACATAAAAGATAAATGTCATTTTCAGTCAAGACGCAATGAAATTTGATCCGTATAAAAAAAAAGTAGTAACTATAAAGTTTATCCTGTTAAAATTTACGTAAATTCAGTTAAAATAACATTAGAATATGTTTAAATATAGTAAATAATGTATTGAGTCGATTGATTTTCAAAGAAATATTATACAAGAAAAAGAAGTGGTTTAAATAAGAATGCACCTACTAGTTTGTGACTCTAGGCTTATCAGAAATTCTTAAAATTTGGGTTTTGGTATAACCTAACTTCAAAAGCTAATTCATGAAACGAGGATTGCTCTCCACTTATAAATACTATTCAGGCTATATAACTATCTAATGTGGGACTCTCAATATACTTCCTCACATCTAGGACTGGATATCTGGAGCATGAAATTTACAGGACTGGACATATGCGGGTGGCCCAACAGATCTCGGATAGGCTCTGACACCATTTTAAAATTTAAATTTGGACTTAACTCAACCCTAAAAGCTAACTTATAAAGTGAGGGTTACTCTCCATTTATAAATACTATTCAGGACATATCATTATCCAATATAAGACTCTAAGTATAAATGTTTTGAGTCAAGAATATATTATTGTTTTGCTTGATGATTCCAAAAAGCAGCACCTTCGTTGTAATTTCATACCAGACTTTAGACTTCCTTTGTTTGATCCATTGGACCAGCACGTAATGGTCCCGTTATGGCGATGTATTTGTACTTTCTACTCTATCATTGACATTGCTAATTAAGCCCCAAATGACACGGCCTATTGTTTGTTTGGATTCTTGCATGAACCTGAGCCACTTATTAGTTTAAATGGAACAAGAAGATTGCCTTCTTTTGAACTTGGTGATTGGCATAATTTCGTAGAAAAATGAGCACAATCACTTGACTTGACGTCAACCCATGCAAAGCCGTGACTTTGGCAACTACAAAGAAAATCCAAGGACGAATGCATTAGGTCTCCCATCCTTTTCGGACCATAACTTTGCACTTAACATACGGGGTAGGAAAAAAAAATAGTTAGACGCACCCACAATTTGGTTCATTATGTCCTACATTTCGCACAAAATAATCAAGGTTTATTATGGCTAATAGCCAACTGTTAAGTGTGAATTTCTGATTCATTAATTTTATTACCAGTGCAATGCAAGAGTTTGTTAAATGAACAATGTACGAAATTTTTATTTAGAAATAAAAAAGTTAAAGTATACATTACTATATTTTGCACTTTACATAAAAATGATAAATCAATTCAAACAAATTGTGTTACATCAAATTGATTTTAAAAATTTTCAAAATCAATTTGTCATAGTTATAATAGGCAAATAAATTAGCTAATAAGGATAATTGTACCAATTCAATTAGTTCAAATATATCCGGTTTAACATAAGTTTATTATGCTTAGATTTGATTTTAAAATTAATTAATCATACTTATAATATGAAAATTAGTATAGCAATAAGGGTATATTATAATTTACTAAAATAAAATCTATGAAATTTAAATCCTTATAGAAATTTTAGGGACCATTAAATTATGAGACACCTTATTTAAAAAAAAAAAGCGGGTTAAACAATTAACCATTGCTCAAGAAAACAGATATTTTATGAAATACTTAAATTATGGGATGTATCATATTATCAAATTTTAATATTTAATGTAATTAGCGTAATTTTTTTTTTAATTTATTTAATAATATTATAAATAGCTCTAAAGTATAAGTAAATAAAAATGAAATACGTACAAATTTTTTTTGAGAGTAATAATAATGTAGTCCAAAATTATGAAGATTCTATTTAAATATGAAATTTATTGCAATAAAAAAAAGTATATTAATAACATAATTACATGTAATGATATGAATTTCGTTTTTGAAATTGAAAAAAAGTATATAATACTAATAAATTATCCACACAAAAAATATGCTAATAAATTAAATGAAAAGTAAGATAATATAAATGTCTATTTTCAAAATAGCACTTTGGCATAATCCCCACTTGATTTTTTATGGTTGAGTGAAATTTTATCATTAATAATTTTTATTTTCAAAAATAAAATTAATAAATTATTTTCAAAAGTTAAATCAAATCAAATCAACTATAATTGAAATTTGAATTTGAATTATATGTTAACTTCATTATTCAAAATTATTATTCATAATTATATTTAGAAAAAGTTTATGTTCTTACTTACTAGTTCAAAATTACCACTCATAATTTGAACCTGAGTCACTTACTTACTAGTTCAAATGGAATAGTGTTGAACAAGATTATCTTCTTTTGAACTTGGTAATTGGCATAATTTCGTAGGAAAACGAGCATGCTCACTTGACTTGACGTCAACTCATGCAATGGCTGTGACTTTGGGGATTTGAATTTTCTAAAGTAAGATATATTGCATAGAGAATAAAGTGTAAAATTATAATTTTTGATGAGAAAATTAATAAAGTAAATTACCACATGTTTATGATCTGTTATGCAAAAGCAAATATTTTATAAAATTTTAAACTCCTAATTTTTTCATCAATTATTATAATTCTGCATTTTACTCTCTAAAAATAAACACTCCATTTTAGAAGATTCTGACTTGGCAACCACAAAGAAAATCCAAAGACGAATGCATTAGGTCTCCAACCTTTTTGGACCATAACTGTTCTGCACTTAACAAAGGGTGTAGAAAAAGGAAAAAGTTAGATGCATCCACAATTTGGTTCATTATATCTTACCTTTTGCTCAAAATACTCAAGGATTATCATGACTAATATATAGCCAATTGTTGAGTGTCAATTTCTGATAAATTACCTTTTTCTCAAAATAGTCAATTAAAGATTATCATGACTAGTAATTACATTTGTAATTGATACATATATGTGATTCCCAATTTCAATTACTAATCCACTTGTTGATGCCCAAGGTTTCTAAGTCTAATTATAAGTGCAATTTGCTAATTACTTATGATATGCCTATTTTATTTTTTAATCTGATTGATAAATGCTCATCGTTCTCAAGTCCAATTTGGGATATAATTGCTAGTTAGATATGTTCCTAATTTCAATTACTAATTTAATTCGTGATTACTCTTAGTTTCAAAAACCAATTAGTGATGTAATTACTAATTACATATAATTTTCAATTGATTAATAATAATCTAATTTATCGCTGGTGGTTCTAAACGCTATTTAGTGTTATGATTACTAATCTAATTATTAATTGCTCATAGTCTAATTTAAAATGCAAGTGGTTCTTGTTCCTAATTTCAATTACAAATCAAATTAGTGGGTGCCCTTAGTTTCCAAGTCTAGTTTTTGTGATGTAATTACTAATTACCCATAGTTCTCAATTTCAATTACTAACTTAATTGTTTATTGCTAATGCTTTCAATTCCAATTAGTGTTGTATTTTGTAATTACCTATATTTCTCAATTTCAATTACTAATCTTATAGTCAATTGCTCTTAATTTCTAAGTATATATAGAATTTAGCCAGGATATATATGTGTAATAGTGGCTAAATCTTGCCACCTTATTTTGTCTATATTGCACTACCCAAACAGAAATGGTTACTTTTAGTATTAATGGAAACTTGATGTAAAAGAAATGACTGTTATGTTCTCACTTATCAGCAGCACTAGAAAAACCAAAGGGCCCAATTGTGATCAACGTTGAACTTGAATCACATTTTCTCTCCTCCACTATATTTTCTTTTTGGGTAAGATTCTCTCCTCCACTATCGTTAACATAAAAAGAAAATTAATGGGTTAGGCCAAGGCATAATGGGTCCAAGTTTCACTAATATTGGGCAGATGAGTTAGCTCAGAGGCCATGTTTTGCACAAAAAGTTAATGAGCTAAGTCCACAAATATTCGAACCTAATTATGGAGGCAATGTCGGCTTGGATCTTGCAATAAATGGGCTTATTGAAACAAGTTAGCTGAAGATTGAAGCTACATTTGTGTGTGTGACCAAGTCCAAGGGCTAGTAACTACTTGGGTTCCAAATAATAACCATCTCCATGAAAAATGATGAGGGGAAGATTGAGTCTACAGATTAGTTATCCAGATTTGCTAAAGTGAATGTTTTTGGCCCTAAAATATAATAAGCGATCTGACATGGCACATATCATTACTTTGATTGTTAGGCTATGACCCCATGATATTACTGACTTGAGGAGGAAGACAATGAGACATGACAAACGATTTTGGCGAGATAACTATTAGTTTAGCACTATATAAAGGCTTGAAGAAGTGAAAAAAATAAATCTCTTAATCAATCAAACACAAATCAATTTATTTTTCATTTCATTTATTTTTGTTATCACTTTGATTTACATCTTTTGAACTCAATTTATGCCATTTATCTTAATGCAATATATAGTTATTACATTTATAGCTTTTATTTACTTTATGTTTTAGCTGACCTTTGAACTATGAGCTTTCTTTAGTATCATGGGGACCTAAAGCTAAGGGATAGATTCTCTTCCTTAGCTCATCACTTGAACGTGGAATCATTGGTGTGATTTACCTGACAAAATCGGCTAAACAAGAAAATTGTACGACAATTATATAAAACTATAGAAGGAAGAGTTGCAATTTTAAGTGAAAGAATTAGCCTAAGAAATCTCAACTTTAGCATAAATCCAAGAGGGTTAACAGCCAAGCCTAATATTGGTGACAAGCATAATCATTCAATTGCTGCGAATCGAAACATTTCACTTAAAAAGTTTAGGTTCAATTTGAACTGTCAGTAATCTTCTTTGGTACACAATCTGTAAGTAACACTACAAGTCTTCATTAAGACTTATTGCATGCCAAATGAAGTAGCATTCCCTCTCTCTAAACCTTTTGCATGAAAAAAAGTCTTTGTGCAATTGCACGCTTTATTATGAATTTAATTTTGATTAATTATCAATATAAAAGTTTTTTATATTATCACTCAAGAATGCATTATGACATCATTAAAAGAGTTTTACTTTGATAACAATTAACTAAAAAGTCAAACAATTTTTGATGATTTGTGAAGACATAATTGAGAGGTAGTGTAAAGATATTTACACTAACAGAATTAAACTCATTTATTATCCTATTTTCAATCTTTTTTTGAAAGAAAATGAATTTTATTATGCATACAAACTAAATTGAGTTTCTTAGTAGCATACAAAATAATTTACTAATTCATTTGTTATACATTTGGTTTATAGGAGCTTGGATATTATAATTGAAACTACAATTGTTTACTACAGTTTAGGTGTTTTATTTCTTATAATTTTTTCTTCAAAAAAAGATGATTTACTGTATTTTATTGAAATCATTTCTATGTAAGTCCAGCACAATTAGTAGATAATTGGGTTCCTTAACCATAATGTCTTGAGTTCGAACTAGGCTGTGTGTATGAAAAATTAAGACTTTTATTGGGAGAGGTTGTACCTACTTTAATGATCTTTCTGCCTCGAAAGGGATTAGTCTCTGTCTGTCGGCTGGTGGATACCCTTGATTCTCATAAAAATAAAATTCTGTATTGTAGACAAGGAACATATACTCACGTTTAATAAAGGAATGGAAAATAACATTTGTGCATTTTCTTGTAGAAAGAGTATAGAAATTGAGTAAATAATAATTTGTATACATGTATAAAAGGTATATAGTGCTCGTTTAAACGTGTTTTTCTTGATAAATTTTGTTTTAAAAATTAGTTTTGTTATATTTTAGAGTGTTTTAATGTGCCTCTTTTTATTAAAAAAAAAGGAAAGAAAATTGAAACACTAATCAAAGTATATTTTGTGCCTTTTTTTTAGCTATCTTACTTATTTGGAAATGCTTTCCAAGTTAAAAAAAAAGAACTTTATTTTAAAAATGTACATATATTATATTTTAGTATGTTTAGATGAGCTATTATATAAAAAAATCGAAGCACTGGAAAACACATTTTGTACTTTATTTTAACAAATTTTTTAAAAGAAGACATTTTTTTATAACTAATAAAAGTTGTTCGAATATTAAGAAGCAAAAAAAAAAAAGATCTTATCAAATATTGTATTCAAATATAAGATAAATTTTATTTTTTATATAAAATATTAAAAAAATCATATAAAAAAGACCTTTTATAAGTTCATCCAAACCATCCCATAGAATTTGAACCATTGGTTATTGGTAAGTAGGTTTAGGTCAAGTTTATAATGCAACTCCTAGTTGTACTGATGCAATTGCTTATTTGATTTCATGTGAACCATTTGGTGTTGGCTATTTCATATGGACGGCTTACACAGTTTTGGTTTGGGTTTCCCAAATTCTTATGTTTAGAATCAGTCTAATCAAAGTGATCTTTCCAAGAATGATCTAAAAGACCACTTAAATCCTTAATAGTGCATCATTTTTCAAGTGATGCTAAGAGGATCTCTAGAGTCTTATTTATGCTTAGGAGTAATTGTCCTTCTTCATAACACCCATTCATTTTGCTTAACATTCAGCAACTCAACTTCTATTACAATCATTGTTTGAATGAAAAGGGGAAATATCCTGCTTTCTTTTCCTAATTTTAGAAAAAACATAAACATTTTTTTCCTTTCTTACATGAATAACAAAGATCGAAACTATAATTGATTAAAATTGGTGAAAATCTTCAAGATAATTAACTTCTTCCTATCTTGCTGCAAAACAGTACACATCCCAATCCTCACATACATTCTTGTATTAAAAAAATTTAGCTTGGGTTAAAGAAACAATGAGGAGTACATAACATAATGATGATAAAGAAGAGGTCCTTCCACATCTAATAGAAAAGCATAAACAAAGAAAAAAGATTATAAAAACTAGGATACTCATGGAAAACCCTGAACTTCTTGTCGTGAGATAGCCTTAACAGAGCAAAGATAAAGATCTAAATCCGGACACGAACACTCTTGGGGTGAATTTAGGTGATATAATTACTGATATTCCACCAAAAATTCTGGAACTATGAAATGGGCTCTCCTCACTCACACTGGGGGCCACCTTGTTGTAATTATAATTTATTTATGATAATATGTTCAAGTCCAAACATCATTCTTTATATATATTTGTTAAACTGGTCGGCTTGGTCCATTTAAGCTCGCTTGTGACAGGACGCGCGATAAGCGGGTTAGGCCAAAATTACCCGTGTTTAAATAAGTTATAAAATAATCAGCCAACTTACCTCGCATCAATTCACAAGCCCAGATATTTGTTGAAACCAAAATCTTATAAAAAGGTTTATGTACTAAATCTTTAAAAGCTGTAGCTTTCCCTGTTTAAGTTTTGAGGATAACAAAAATATTTATTTAGTTTGAACAAGTAAGTGTTTCGACAATAGTTTTAACAAATCGCTACTTGTATGTGCGTCCATTCTGTTCTAAGCTTAAAGAAAACTCTTTGTGCGACCAATATGCTTTTTCACTTTGTGCGTCCAATGAATGTCTAAAAATGCATTGTGCGTCCAATAACTGTCTTATATACCTTTACTATTGGTGCGTCCAATATTTGTATGCATTTACTGTTACTATTTTTATTGGTTCGTCCAATACGATCTGTTTGCCAAAGCTCGGACTCAATTCACTCTTTCAAAGTTCAAGCTCAAGCTCTCGTCCAAGTTAAAATTCAAAAATGAAGAACTGTTCCTCATTAAATGCTAGAAAAGAACTCTGACAGCTCACGGCGACAGAAGAAGTCAACTAAGCCACTTTTGCTGACATTGTCTAACAACTACAAAGATCTGCAAATAAGAAACCTTCTGCAATCTTAGACAAATCAGGACTTTGTTTTCACTGATTGGAAATCTCAGAGAATAAAAGTCACCGTCAGAAGAAGTTCAGCACTTTTCCAGTAGATGCATTTAATGCTACTCAGAACGGTAATAAATGTTTCCGTTGGACGATATAGCTCATGAAGTCTGCTCAATTTGTTCTTACATATAAAAAGAAGAAGCAGCACTTGAAGAACAGAGAGATCTTGGTGAAAGCATCTTACAAAGTCTAAAAAGCTTTATTTCCTCTTGGATTATATTATTCGTGTTAAAAAGAAAAAGCCTTAAGATTTCTATTGTCTATTATCATTTGTCAGTGAGTTTCAAACTCAAGCTTTCATCTACTTTCACTTATTCATCTTAGCGTTGTAAGCCTGAAAAGGCTGTGTGTAAAAGAATACTTGTGTGATTGAACCTGAAGAGGTTGAAAATACTTGTTACCTGAAGATGTGTATAATACTTGTAATCTCGAAAAAGATTAGTTGGAAAATCCTTCTGATTGAAGGGACTGGACGTAGCTCTTGGTTAATAAGAGTGAATCAGGATAAATCTCGTGTGTAAGCTTCTCTTCTCTTCTAGTGTTTTTATTATATTCACTAACCTCTGGGGTTTACTATTGTGTTTATTAACAAAGACCTTTTAATTGGTTTTAGAACGTGTTAACGGTTTTCTTAAAAGTCTTTTCAAAATCCTTAAAGTCCAATAGGACTGAACCGTGTTGGTTCTAAGTTCTTTGCTTGTCAAACTTTATCCTTCGCTGTGTTCAATTTTCTGTTGAAAAGGAAAATCTTTTATTAATTTAAAAAAAAGGATTAAGAAACACAATTCAACCCCCTTCTTGTGTTTCAATTGGTTATTTCAATATTTCTGGCCTATTTATTTTTTTTAAGAAAACAAAATTAAGCAACCAACTTCATCCACTAATGCATAAATCCTAAAGTTTAGCAAATAATTCACAAATCAATAATAAAAAAAGTTTTAAAATTCAATAAATAATCATTAAACCATATCAAGTCACAAATCAAAATAAAATATAATAAAATATAGTAAATAAAAAATAAACAAGCAGCCCGCGAGTTAAAGGGGTTGGTCCATTTAACCTGCAAGCTAAACAGGGTGATTCTTAAATGCTCGTATTTATATGGATAACTAAAATAGAGGCACAACTCATATAATTTATGCAGTTAAACGGATTGGCTCGACGAGATTGGTCAGTTTTGATAGCCCTAAGTATATTCCTAGTTCTAAGTATACTCTAATTCAAGGTATTGGTCCTTCAAATCCAACCATATGGGTATTTCCAATTAATTCTAGAGTAAATCCCCAAATTGGTCCTTAAAAAATTTAGCTGACATCAATTTGATCATCGAATTATTGTTTTTGACATCACGTTAATTTAGATGTAAAGTTTCGTGATAAAACTGTCAGTTAGCCGCTGACGTGGCCCGTTTTCTGCTAATGTGGCTTGTTAAGTAGTGACGTGGTGACCAAGTTGGCATCTGATGCAAGAAAAAAAAGGGGAAAAAATCCCAATATCCCTAAATCCTCAAAACCCAAAATCATGCCAACTCATTGATCCACCTTCGTTGCGAACCTCATTGCATGCCTTTGGAGCTACCGTTAGTCGTATTAACCTATATGAAGATGTTCATGTGATGACCCGAAATTTTTGCGTATGATAGTCATATTATGTATAGTCTTTTTCTTATGAATTTGAGTTCAAAGGATTAACCTTTTGAGTCACTTTACTTCATTAGTGGGATTCTTAGAATTAAACTTACCTTATAAAAGTTATTTAGAGCCATTTTGGGTGTATTAGATAACTACTTGTTAATACGGGTCCTGAAATTTGGCTAAGTCTGGGAAGTGGCACCTATATGGAGGGCTATAGTAAATATGTATTTTCTTGAAATCAAAATTGGCGGTAATTGATAATTGGATATCAAAGAGTTACAAAATGATTTTTAATGAATTTTTAGAAACCTTTAACTCACTCGTTTTGAAAAGAAACATCTTTGAAAGTTTCGGATTTTAAGAATTTGAACTAAAACTCAAGAGTTGACTTTTTATTTATAAGGATTTTAATTTTTTTGATATTTTTATTGAATCCAAATGGGGGGTATTCCCTTATTTACATTTATGTTTTAAAGTTAATGGAGAGTAAAATTAAAGAGGACATTAACTTAAAATTAAGAAATGTAAATAACATTGCACCAGAATAGGATAGCATACTCTATCCTCACTCCCAAACACCCATATCCTTACTACCAAACACTCCCACTCCTCACTTCCGATATTTCCGTTCGAGCAGTGCAGTGGCAGAGAACACATCTCTCTGTCTCTGTCTCTGCCTCTGCCTCTGCTATCTCATTCTCTACTTCCTCTCAATTCTTCTCTACTACGTTATCTTCTTCCATCCACCGGATTCCACCATTCTTGGTCGTTTCAAGCTACTGGAAACCTACTGGAACTTAATTCCTTCATCTTCCGAGGGTTGGGTTGCACGGTTTGGTGGAGCAACCAAGTCACCCACTTCATCCTTCCATTATTGTGACTCATTTAGGTAATCTCTTAGCTCAAATATGTTGTTAGTAGTTGGATTATTGTGAATTGTAGATTGAATTGTAAGATGCATAATGGGTATTGAACCTAGGGTTTGAATTGGGAATTTTGGAATTCTTGGAAATTGATGGTATATGGAATGAATTGGATGAGTTTTAATGTTGTTATGGAGAAGTGATACTAATAGGAAGGGTGTTAGAACATAGAATTTTCGTGCTAGCTTTGGAAAGAAAGGATTGCTCATCAAGTGTTTGATAAAATGCTTAGATGGGATAAAAAATTGAATTCCCGTGTAAACTAGACTATGTGTAGTAATTTGATCATAACTCTTGATTGGGAGATCGTATTGAGGTGATTCCAGTTGCGTTAGAAACTAGACACATAGGGCTTCAATTCCATATATTATTTGCAATTTATTAGCCTCTGAATCAGTACAGAATTTCTGTCAAAACAAATGTCATATTTCTAAGTTAACTTGAATGTTTTCTAAATTCTTCAAGAACTCCTTATTCCACAAGTAGATGAATCCTTAGTTTTAAATGTTGATTGTTGTTTTGGTTATGTTGTTGTAATCCTAGATTCATTGGAGGATCGTCTTATTGGTCCGTGACAACATAGCTTTTGGACTCGTGAAGTTTCGTCCTTTGAGTGAGTTGATGACATGATCTATAATATGTTTTTGTACATTTTCTTAAAATGTTCTTTGTTGAAGGATTTCACAAAGTCATTTATTTTTCTTCGTGGTTAAATTATAAGAAAGCTTGGGACAAACACTTTTTCATGATTCTAAATATCTATCGTTGTGTTTCTGATACTTTGTTTTGGATTATGAATATATGTATATCTAGATTTATACAACTATGTTTTGTTGGGAGGAAACTTTGACAGAATACTGTAGCTAACGGCAGTAGACGTTAGCCTTGGTGCACCTTGGTCCGAACCCCAGCTAGTAGGGGTGTTGCTAGCCCGACGTGTTGGCCCACACGATCGGATCTGTTTGACTTGACAGGTGGATTTGACCCCTGTGCCCTGTTGGTGGGCATTTGTCAAACCTTCGAACTATGTGTTCGTTGGTGAGATTTCTGATTAATTCTGGAATAGGAACCTCCCATATGATATTTGACATTTGACTATTGATATATGCTATAGTTGAATTGGTAATTCATGATTGACTTACTTATTAGTTTTCATTTTATGATTATTTGAACTAACGCATATGTTTCGATATGTGGATGTACTTTCCGTGAAAAACTGATGCTTATGCTTGTCCCAGTTTCATTATAGATTATGTTATCTCTCACTGGGTCTTATGACTCACTCCTCTATCTTATATGTATTTCAGATACAAATACTGAGCCAGGTCCGGGTTCTTCCAATAACTAGGAGTTGGTCGTTTTGGTGAGCCCAACACTTTGTCCGTGTGGGCATGTTTGTTTTGTTCCTGTTGTTGGTTTCTTATACATTTTTGGTTATGTAATAATCTTAGATATGCTCCATTATTCACAGGCAGGATCTAGCTTCCACTGTATCTTTGTCTGGTCTTATGATATACTGTTAGTGGGATTATGTTTAGTGATGCTTGTAAGTGAACAGGTTGTGAATTGTTAAATTGGGATGTCTAACTTTTAGAGGTTACTCTGCTGAAATTTTGGTAGATTTAGTATATTGTCTTATTATGGTCTTTGGTCCGTTAGGCTTGCTAGGTTGGCTAGTCTTTCCTATGCGCCGGTCAGGGCCCTCTAGTTTGGGTCGTGACAGTTCACTTGTTGTGCATTGTCAACCCAGATGAATAGGTTCAATGTTTGGCATTTTTTGTTCGTGTGCTGCTTCTCAAGGTGCTGTTGGGTTTTAGATTGGTTTTACGAGCTAAAGTCCTGAGTACTGGCAGTGTGATGGAGCTATTATGGTGTTTAATGGGGTCTTAATCTAGGATTTGAGTTGGAGTTGCTATGTTGGGCTATTTTGCATATATCAAAATTGTCATGGTTTGAAGGCTTGTGAGGCAATGGATATGTGGGTTGCTCAGCACATAAAGAGTTGAGGTTGAGCTTCTGAGTAGGGGCTATAATGGATATTTATTGTGCTAACAAGGATAATGTTATAGATTTGAAAAAGAACACAAAATATGGGTCATAACTTGTGTGGGAAGTTTAGAGGTTGGTTGATTGGATAAGCATATTTGGCTGGGAATCAAAATGCTGGGTTTGTGGCAGGATGGGCTTATGCTACTTGGTGGTTGGTCTTAGGAATTGATTTCCATGGTTTGATGGAGGAGTTGGCTTCCATGGTTAGAGGAGACTAAGTTTGTGTGCTTAGAAACATAGCTCAAATTTACCAAAATTACTCCATTAAAAACCAAGTTATTCCAAATATGTAAATGCTCCCTCAACTCAGAAAAATAGAGAGAAAAAAAGGAGAGAAAGTTCCACATAAGGATTTAGGGTTCAAAATTTGGGAAATTTTCCTTTTTTCCCTTGTATCAGATGCCAACTTGGCCATCTCATCACCACATAACAGACCATATTAGCAGAACACATGCCACTTTAGTAGCCAACTAATAATCTCGTTATGTAACTTTACGTCTGAACTAATGTGATGTTAAAAACAATTATTTGAGGACTAAATTAATGTCAAACATCTTTTGAGGACCAAATTAATGTCCGCTAAATATTTCAAGAACCAATTTGGGGATTTACTCTTAATTCTATGATACTAACTAATTTCAAGATAGTATTAAGGACTAATTCAAATATTGTTCATCTAAGAATAAAGGAACTTACTCCTTAAGGGTTCATTGTTTAGAAGGAAGATCACATGCGTGTATTCTAAATTTTGGAATAATATAATAATTGATAAACTGAAATAATAATGATATTTTTTATATATGATTCTATGATTTACTTCACAAACAATCTAAGAGATCAAATAGCGCGATTTGAGTTTTTCAAAGGTGATTTTGAACCTACAAGCATTACCGTATATGTTGCATGTTGAATGCTTGATCCAACTGGTCTGTAGGAAGTGTTCAAGGTTGTTAACATTTGTTCATTTGGTATGAAGTTGTCAAGTGACTAACACGGCTGGTTCCATTATATATTTAGACAGAGATGTGTAATTGTTACCAAATTAAAATATACCTTGTATTCAATTACAATGTTTTCCATTCAGGACTCAAAACTTACATGGAGGCATCACATTTGTAACTCAAGTGACTTTAACTCCAATCATTTAAAAATGCAGTATTTCTGGTGAGGTGCACCCATACATACATACATACATATATATATATATATAATTTAATTTTGATTCATTATATATATTATTATCATTAAAAGTGATTCACTTCTTAAATAGTTAGGATAATAGTTAAAAAAATTTAATGATTTAAATACTTAATTAAAATAATTTTTTTATACATGAAATTTAAACTCAATGCCGAAAAAGGTGAGGGCATTAAAAAATGAGAAAATGACTTTTTAGTTCTTTTTGTGAAAAATAATACCAATTTGGTTCGTTTTGAAAATTAACAAAGTATTCAACTACATTAACTAATAATTTACATACGGTTAACCAATAATTTATCTTCATTTTGATACTTGATACGTGGTTAACAGTATGTAAATTATTGGTTAATGTAGTTGAATACTTGGTTAATTTTCAAAACCAAACCAAAAAATAAATATTTCTTACAAGCTGTACTATTAAATCCTTTTCCTTTAAAAAATCACCAGCTCAACTTCTAACAATGGATCTTGACCCCTAAAAAATAATAAGATCCATAATAATGGCCACTACATATATATATATATATATATATATTGGATTTGAGTGATTTTTTATTTAATTTTAGTTTTAAGTATTTAAATTAATAAATTTATTTTTATTATTTTATTCATATTATTTATTTTAAGTTAGAATAATAAAGTAAAATTCTTAAAATGTAATGAGTTCTATTTATTTTTTAAGTATTCCAAACATAAAAATTGATTTATAAATCATTCAAATCTTATTTTGTATAATAAATTCCATTCAACTCACCTCAAATCAAATATATTTTATATTTTAATAATTTCAAACATAATTAAAATAAAAAATCCAAAATAATAAAAGTACATTAAAAAAATAAACAAAAAAAAATGAAGCCCCTGAGTTGTTGTTGACTTGTTGTTGCCGCTTTTGTGCATTGCTTTGCTCTCATCCAAAGGTGTTGCTTTTTGTTGAGTTTGTTCTTCTTACTTGTTTGTTATTATCAGGCGCATCAGATCCTGTCCCACCAACGCTTCCTTCATTCTACTTCCCTTGCATCACTATTTAAGTACTCTCTTGTTTCCTTCTCTCTCCCTCACTTTCTTTTCTTACTCTGTAGAACTCTCATTACTTAAAATGGGCAAGTGGTTGCCCTCTCGAATTGCCCATTTGCTACCTATTTCTATTGATTTTATTGATTTTCTGGTTGATTATTGATTAAATTTAAAAAAAATGTGATGCCTTTCTTTAATTGTCGTGTTGTGTTTTAAAGATCATTTCTTTCTTCTATTTTTATCTTACCATTTAAACAAAAAATAATAATTCCTCCATGAGATAATTAGGAGAAATGCAATAGCAGCCTCACCGTTAATGTCAAATTGAGTGGTTTTGTCGTCGGTTGGAAAAAAGAATTCTTTTTTTTTTCTAATATTTTTTTTGGTTGAGGAGGGGTTCTGCTCATGTATGGTCATGAATGGTGTGCTCAATAACATTCCAGTTATTTGCTCTGTAATGGTAATAATCAATAATTTAATTAGAACCTTTCCTTTTCTGGGTCATTTCTTTCTGCAATGCCCTGTCACCCTTTACTGATTGTTCGTGCTTCATGCCCTTTTTAAGGTTGGCCTTTAGGATCAGACTTTGGAAAGTAAACTAAGAAGGGATAGAGACAGTTCTATTCGGCATGGACACATATTATGCCCACACTTTGTTCTAATACACAAACTCTAGATCAGTTCATACGGTAGTCCGTAGTCATGTCAACCTATTTCACATATTTTAATACTAAGAAAACTTCTGAATAGAGGAACTAGACTAGTGTTAATAATCCTCAAATTTGAATTCGGTGCATTAGCTAAGGACAAAATAGAAATTTTATTTTTGATACATTTAGTGGGATAAGGCTTGGTTGATGTTGTAATGTTAACATATAGTTGTTTGCACTATTATAATTTTTAAATAATTATTTCTTGAACTAATTTGTAATAGATATACATTAGACACAATATGAGTATCTTAAAATTTTAAATAATAAGATGCCCTGCATTTATAGGTTTTAATTCCATAGTTAAAAATTGATTTTAAGATTTAAAAACATGCAAAATTCAAGTGATCTCGAATTTTAGAAATGTTTTCATAATTATTTTTTCTGTATTATTTTATATGGAATGATGTTTCTTTATTTTACTTCTTGAATAATTTTATAACAACTATTTTATTTTTATTTTTATAGTGTATCAAGTATTAATTCTCATTAAAATTTACACTCTACATTAAACCATAATTTATGAAAATAATTGCTGACAAAGCATGTTTTACAGTGGGGGGAAAAAGATTGCTAAGATTATGATGATTATAAGCCATTCATTTGGCTAAAGTTCGTGTATAGCCTAAAAAAATAGAAAATAGAAATCATGTTATTTCTTTAAATCATGATTAAGTTTCTGCTTAATGTTATGTTCTATCCCCAACATCTTTGATGGCCATAAATAATGGTGACGAAAAAGCCACAAGTCTCGGTAGAGTAGGAGCCTATGCCAAATAATGTAGTACAAATCGTCAGTTTGTATCCAACGCTTGCACTCCCTAGTGAGCCCAAACTGGCAAAGTTTGTCAATGCCCATTCCATTTTTTAGATATAGATATTGACAACAACTTCTATTTCTACTGTGGAGAAAGTTCCCATGAAAATTCTTGCAGACAGATTCAAAGATCATTTGTTACAGATGAACGACCGTACTAAAGTGAAGGCTATTTTGGTATAAAACATGCAACATTGACCCTGTTGGACCCCAAGTCTCCAACTGGCGAAGCATTTGGATTTGTCAAGGCCCCAGCAAGTCACACCATTTGGTATAAAACATGCAACATTGACCCTGTTGTGACACCAAGTTCAATCATTTCTCATTGTTTCATTCCTGAAAATTTTAAAAATTTCTTCCCATGAATAATAGAAAATGGGCCATCAACATGGCACAAAAGAGGCATTGGCCGAGCCTAGGAGAACTTTAGTAGGCTTAAACAATTTTCGATAATAAAATGGAATTCAATTTGATTATTTATTGAGCATATGAAACTTCACTGGCCAAATTTCTTTATAATGCAGAGTCTTAGTATTATGAAACCTTCTCTGATCTCATCATCTTCTTTGACAAAGGGTCTCAGTCAATTCATGGAAACCATTGAGGAGGAGAATTGATAAGATTATACAATATGTTGAAGTATGCATAGATGGATTGAGTGTATACAGATTTTTGAGCACATAAGATATTGGCCAAAGTCAAGAGCATGCTATCCAAAGAAACTTTTATTCTAGTTACATATCAGAAGGAAAGGCTAATTTCAGTAACAATTCAATATTATAAACAATAATGTTAACTCTGAAATTTGTTGATTCCCCAAGACTCAAGTCCTTGACTGCAGAAGAATCAAGTCTCCTAGGGTTTGCTAAAGAACCATCTATGTACTCGGGGACCAGTCTCAGCATACTTAAAAGCTTAATTGATCTATGTTGACATGGTAATTTTGCAACATTCAGCAGCCAAAAATAAATGGACACAGTATGCAAAATGGAAAATGAAGAGACCTTTTTATATGACCATTAAGCACTGATTCCTGATTAATTGCGTTAACGGCTAATGAAGAGGTCAGTGCCTAATAATGGTGGCACCGTCCAATGCACTCAAAAAATTATCTTCATTGTATCTGGCCTAATTCCACCACCCACCCGATCCCTTTCCTTGAAACAATTCTCAATGCACATTTCCAAACAAAACTGGTTCATTAAATAAAGTGACTGTACAATACCAATGATACCTCCTTATATATACTTAAAACATTTAGCAAATTTTTTGTCAATAGAAGGAAGACTGTCTAAAGTTTTGACCACAAAAATTCCTACCTTTCTTCGTTGATACTTGTTTCTTGTTTGCTAACATGGCTGCTTTTGGATCAGAGCAGGATGTTTCCTTAAAACTCCTAATAAACAAAGAGAAAAACAAAGTCCTCTTTGCTGAGGCAGGGACGGACTTCATGGACGTTCTCTTTAGCTTCTTAACATTGCTTGTGGATAAGGAGTCAAATCTGCCGCCAGTTAAAGTTGGGTCTCTGAGCTCACTGTATGAAAGTGTGGCAAATCTTGACAAAGAGTGTCTGTGGACAGATACGTGTAAACAAATGCTATTGCAGCCAAGGAACTCGATGGAAGCTTATAGCAGGAATCTGAAACTTAACATTGATGACAGAGAGCCCACAAAGTACTTCGTATATGCAAACGTGTTATACTGTCGACATGGAAGTAGGGTCATGTTAAGCACCTTCAAAAATAAAATTTGCAGCTGTGGGAACTTGTTGGAAAAACCAATTTCCCCTCAAACCTCTAATGTCTGCGAGGGTTTTGTTAAGAGTAATGTGACTTTTATGATCACTGACGATCTGAATGTTGTGCTAAACTCATTGGGTAGAGTCTTCTGTTTGCACAAGAATCATGGTATAGAAAACACGTGTTCAGTGGAGGAAATGACTGTGAATGTCACTAAGAAACAGGTTTCTTCATTTAAAGTTCCCTGAATCTTCTATCACTTCATATTTTCCTTTTAAATTCATATCTTAGTTATATTTTGTGGTGATCTTTGATTTATTCATCTTCTTTACAGGTAATGGATTTGCTAAAGTGTTCTTTGCTCTCAAAAACAACTTTGACCGATTTGTTCTTAGAAAAGAAACCGTTTCTTGAGAGATTTAAACAGACAAGACTTTCTCTTAGTGATTATGCTGGTAATGGTAGCAGCCAAGTCAATGTGAAGGTAATGCAGAGTGTGAGGATGTCTAATAGGTGATTTGAGATGTTGAACAAATCTTGGAACCAGTTTGGAAGCTGCAGCAGGGCCACGCCCCGACATGGCTTAGTGCACGCCGCGGCATGGGAGCCACGCCCCGGCATGGAATAGTCCACGCCGCGGCGCTGGAGCTTCGGCCAAGTTTACTGTCATTGTCCCAAAGGTTGGGCGCCGCGGCGCGAAGAAGCCATGCTGCGACGTGGACATCTGTTATATAAATTCTGTTTTCTGGTTTAATAAAACAATAGGTTAAACTTTCAAAGGGAGGCAGAGGACGAGACAAACTTGTGAGAGACATCATAATAGGGTTATCTTGAGAGGAAACACCATTGAAAGGTTGAGATTGCTAAGGTAGGTAGATCAAGGGAGAGTGGAGAGATTGTAAAGCTTGATGGGAGGTTGTTCCTATTGGTAAGCTTGATCCAAAACACTTGTAATCTTGTTCTAATCTTAGTAGATGATCTCTAATGCTGGATGTAGGCTATATTAGCTGAACCAGGGTAAATCTTGTATGTTGTTTCTCTTTACTTCTCTTTAATCTTCCTTAATTTTGTTACTTTGCATTTCTTGAATTGGTTTCTGCATAACCTTTCTATTTCCGCATATGTGTGCTTGCTGTGATTGCTTGATATTGACTAAGTGGTATAATCACAACACAGAGAAAATCAAATGGCAAAATAGTGTTTGCTCTAGGGGAAGAAGATTTTGCGGACTTCCTTTTCAGTTTTCTCACTTTCCCTTTAGGAGGAGTGATACATATGTTAGAAGGCTATTCTTCTATGGGCAGCGTTGATGGATTGTACAAGAGCATTGTTGATTTAAATGAAAATTATCTGAAGACAAAGGAAGTAAAGAACAAGCTTGTTGATCCTGGGCTTGCCCCACAGTTCAAATTAAGCAACCAGATACTACAAATATATGAATCAGATGCTCCAAGATATTTTTGTTACACTAACAGTTATCGATCTCGTAAAAAAAATATTATTTTATCTGATTGCCATCTAACTTCTACATATAGGGACGATTGTAACAGCAATGAAACATGTAAAGCTTTGGACATAGTTGATCCCATATCCAAAACAGGAAGTCCAAAAAGATATGCCAAGGGACCAACAATGTACGTGGCAACATATGACTTGGTTGTGACGCCTATGTCAACCATTTCTGTTATATCTTTACTAAACAATATGAACATTCCCCTTAGTGACTTGAAGGAAAAAGTTATCAGCATTGGCAACAAGGAGGTACGAAGAGTCCAAAACCTCTATTTGAACTACTAATATATAGTTTTTTGTTTGCTCGAAATTTTTTTCACGCTGGACTGATTTGCCAGAAGGTTATGCAGCTGTTGCTAATTTAACAATGTTGCTAAAAATTATCTCTTATTTCTAAATTTGTAAACTCTTGTTTCGATTAAAATTAAATTACAAAAATATTAGATTTAGTTTGTACACATCGTAGATGCTCCCATTCAAGTCATTGGTTTACATTACTCTAATTAGTTGTGCATATATGTCACATAATTTGTGCAATTATCTTTATCCTATTAAGAAAGAGAAATATTTG
This sequence comes from Styphnolobium japonicum, assembly GCA_023212625.1. Taxonomy (NCBI): domain Eukaryota; kingdom Viridiplantae; phylum Streptophyta; class Magnoliopsida; order Fabales; family Fabaceae; genus Styphnolobium; species Styphnolobium japonicum. The sequence continues at coordinate 22,663,389 of JALBWW010000014.1, forward strand.
AATATTTTAAAATTTTATCTTATTTCTATATTTGTAAAGTCTTGTTTCGATTACAATTAAATTACAAAAATATTATATTTAGTTTGAACATATCATAGATGCTCCCGTTCAAGTCATTGGATGACGTTGCTCCAATTAGTTGTGCATATATGTCACATAATTGGTGCAATTATCTTTATCCTATTAAGAAAGATAAATATTTGAATATTTTAAAATTTTATCTTATTTCTATATTTGTAAAGTCTTGTTTCGATTACAATTAAATTACAAAAATATTATATTTAGTTTGTACATATCGTAGAATAACTAATAATCACATTACTGATAAGAAAATTTTGCTATAATGTTTCATCATGAGTTTTTTATAAAAAAAAATTATAATACAGCGTATTAATGTTAATTTTACTAGAATTTTAATTCAATGGAATTTTGAGTTCGAGTGATGTTTGCTATCAAGGGAATCTTCCATCAAGGACATCATTTTTTACTATTATAAATTATTAGAACTCTTCATTCATTCTATTAGTCCGCATCTCCTTTCTTTGTATATATGATCTAAACATAAAATTTCAAATTCTAAAAAACTAATTTTACTATAAAGTAAAATTAAAATTAAAATTAAAATTTTGAACATTATTTATAATTTTTTTAATTTATGAAATCTGTAGACTTAAACTAGTTTCAACCCTAAATGGTATTGATTGATGATCTTTAATTAAAAGCATTTTAATAGAAATAAGTTCTTTGACACTATATTATTATTAATGAGTACTATTATTCACTTATTATAATATTTGGTTGACATAAAATTATTACTTTAAATGATACGCATATATAATCCTATTTGTTCGAATATAAATATATTAGAAGTCTAAACAAATAAATGGTTGTCATATAGAAAAGGATTTAATTTTAATCTACTGTCAGTGTAAAGTTTTTTTACACTGTCATCTAATCATGAACTGACACATCATTAAAAGTGTTAGACTTTTGAAGAAGTTGTTATAATAGTCAAACTCTTTTAATGAGTTGGTAATACACGATTGGATGACAGTGTAAAAAAAACTTTACACTGACAATGTATTAAAAATAAACTCTATAGAAAAATAATTTAAGTAAATAAAGTTGTATTTAATTATATATTAATTTTATGTGTTTAAGTTGTTATTTTGTAAGTTGGTGCAATTGATCTCACTCAATTTTTTTTAATAAAAAAATTATACTCAAATTAAAAATCACTTGAAGTCTATTCAACTAATCTATTTTTTAGTTCTTCCCTCGTATTCTTCATCTTTTAATTGTGAAACTAATCTTGTCAGGGGTATTCAGGCTACCCTTCCCTATAAGTGCTTTTTGACAGGATAAAACTTCTAATATTGTAGAAGCCTCTTAACAGCCGAGTTCTAGCTTGCTTACTAGTTGAGTCACCCTTGTGAGTATTCAATTCATCTTTCTAAGAATATTGCTAGGACAATATATTTTTCTAAGTTAGCGTTTATTACATACGATACCTTTATTATTTAAGATATGACACCGATCTCCCTTAATTGAAACAAAAGTTAACGATGCTTAAAAAATTTATGAAATATTACGTTTACCCTTATAATGAAATTACACCCACCTCCCTTAAGGTTAACAATGTTTAAAAAAATTTATGAAATATCACGTTTACTCTCAACAAAATAAAAAAAAAATTCTTCTTTTCTCTTCCATTTCCAAAACTTTTTTCAAACCTTATAGCAAAAATTCATTTTTTTAATTCTTTTAATCCCAAACAACTTTTTCTTGTATTTCTTGTAAGAAATCAAACACTCACTTCTCTAAGCTTCCCATCTCAAACCTTATAGTAAAAAAAAAAAAAATTTGAGAGTCGGTTTGGATGTGAGACTAATCTTTGGGTATCGGCTTAGCTGTAGCTGCTAAGTGCTTCAATGAGTATAACTAATAATAATGAAGTACTAACTAATAATAATTTTATAACAGTATAAAAAACTTTACAACATTATATCATAATTAAACTCTATTCATATTCATAGCCACTCATTTTAAGCAAAATATCTATGGCATGGTGATTTTGTAACATTCATTTGCCAAAAACCAAAGGGTTACACAACATGCCAAGCTAAAAAATAAATATGATATTCTTTTAGATATAGTATTCATGGTGAGTTGTGAAGCATTAATTAATGTTGGTTTCACAATAAATGTTTGAAAGTCTATTTAATATAATCAGTAACTAATGAATACTTAACAACTCACCATAAATACTGATACCCTTAAAAAAAGATAAGTACCAGAGTAATCTCTGTTATTTTATCTTTTATCTGTCCATTTAAGACACTTATTCCTAATTAACTGCGTTACTAACAAACGAAGAGGTCAGGGCCTAATAATGGTGGCAGTGGCAAGTTCCAATTCCCACTCAAATTTCTCTTCGTTGTATCTGGCCTCTGCATTCCACCACCCACTCGTTCCCTTTCCTTGAAACAGTTCAATGCACACATCCAATGATACCTGCTTATATATATATATATATATACTTAAAACGTTTAGCAGAGTTTTTTTCTCAATAGAAGAAAATGATCAGTTTCGAGTTTTGAACATATAATTCTCACCTTCGTCGTAGATACTTTTTCCTTGTTTGCTACCATGGCTGCTACTCAAACGGAGGAGCAAGTATCCCTGAAACTTGTGTTAAACAAAGAGAAAAACAAAGTCATCTTTGCTGAGGCAGGGAAGGACTTTATGGACGTTCTGTTTAGCTTCTTAACATTGCCTTTAGGAACCATTGCCAGACTTGTGGGAAAGGAATCAAATATGCAACCAGTTAGAGTTGGGTGCCTGAGCTCTCTCTATGAAAATGTGGAAAATCTTGACAAAGAGTACCTGTGGTCAGAGACCTGCAAAGAAATGCTACTGCATCCAATGAACTCATCGGAAGCTTATTGTAGGAGCAAGAAACTTAACATTGACGAGATAAAATCTTGCAATATATATTGTGTTAAAGTACTTCGCTCAATAGAGCTCTCAAACTCGTTAAGTGCTTTATGTCCTAAAATTGGATGAAGATCTCAAATTTTCTCAATAGAAAAGATCATTCTTATTATTGAATTCGCCCTTGCACCTGCTCATTGAATACTAGCAATGGAAGACGTCAAACTACTAGGATTTTGGCCTAGCTCTTGCGTTCACAGAGTGATAGGCTCTAAAGATCAAGGGTATTAGCTATGAGTAGAAAAAGACATACATGACAAGAGTCAGCTACTTCTGCAATCCAATCTAATTAACAAGAAAGCCCCTGTGCTTATTCATGGGGCAAAGCCATTGTCTGCATAGATCTAGAATTTTACTCGAGTTCCTATGATCAAAGAAAACCTTGCAGTCTGTCTTGCAGAGAATTTCATCAATTATTTAACTAGATTATTTTATTTTATCACAAATAACTAGTGTTGAAATCATTACATTATAATAAAAAAACACGAGGATATTACCTTTATCTCTAACTTATATATATATATATATATATATATATATATATATATATTGTATAGAATGTGAGGAAAGAAGAATAGCTCTATAACGGGGCAGATTTGATGTTTTTGATCAAATCTCAACTCAGTCAGGATGGGGCTTCTTAAATGATTGGGGGAACTCACTTTCTGGGTATTGTTTAAGCATGGTAGTTGCCTAATATCATGGGTGTCAGTCAGCACATATTATTCAGCAGCATTCATTCTAATAATTTCAAAATGTGTTGATCAATATAAAGTTAATATCCATCCAAGACGTATATAACGAAACAGTATATGCTTGAGTATTTAATCTCTACAACATGTATTTTTGAATTTAAATAACTAATTCTGTACGTTCCTTATTAAGTTGGTTTGTTTTCGGTGGGCGAAACCAACAGAGATATCATTCAATGAGCAAAAAAGAAATATTAAATGGTTGCTCCTATTGTTGATTTTATTATATTTTTAATGACTTGAATTGAAAGAGCTGTAAATGTTGTTCCTATTATGTTGTTCATTTTCTTTATCTTATGCTGACTTTATGTTGGATTATGTTGTTCACTTATTCAACTTTATTAATATATTCTTATATATTCAGTGGACAATTTGTTAATCTCTTATTTGATCAGAAATTTACAAGTTATACGCATCTCACAGGTCTACATCTACTTACTATTTATTTGGTTGTTTAAATTCAAGTATTATTGTGTTAAGACTTTTCATTTTTACTTATATAGTTCTGAATTCAGAATGACAAACATTTTATTGAAATAATTAATGTCTTTGAATTTATCTGCAAAAGCAGTTTTTATTTTTTGTTTTAATAAATAATTCTCCTTTATTTGGGTAAATTATAAATTCTTTGTTTTTATTATACTCCTTTTTGTCATGACGCTACATCTTAGTTAATGTCAAATATATCTTTCTCAGTAGTGTAACTCTAATTTTAGGGATACTAAGTGTTTAGAATCAATTAAAAATGTAATTAAATTGATTTAATTTAATTTTTAAAAAAATTCTATATTTGGAGCTTATTATAAAAAAATAGAATTTGAATTGATTTGAAAATCAATTCTTACGTTTGAAATTCATTAAAAAAATGAATTGATTGCATTTCATTTTATTATTTTACTTTTTTACCATTGTATAATTGTGAATGATATTTTAACAAATTAAAAAGTTAGTAACGATAAAATAACCAATCTAAATAGTTAAATTTAAAATCAAATCAAATCCTAACAAATCCCACCATGATAAGATTTCTAAATTTAAACCATTAAATACATGAGATTTTAAAATCAAACTATTTCTTATTTTTTAATACTCTAAACATAAGATTTGATTTACAAATCAAATCAAATCTCCTTTTTTTTATATTCCAAATACGTTCATAGTTTATGTCCTTCAAACCCAATTAAAGGGGGATACTGATAACTAAGTTCTAGAAAGTGTTAAGGACAAATTAATTCATAGATTATTTTCCAAGAGTAGAGTGACATACTCCTTCATGATTCATTGTTTTGGATGGAAGATGACAGAAATGTATTCAAAATTTGGAATAATATAGTAATTGATAAATTGAAATTATAAGATTTTTTTAATATAATAATTTTGTGATTCGTCTGTTTAGCTCTTCTTTGATCATGCTTGTAGGAAATACCATGCATTTGCCCCATTTAATGGTTAATTAACAGGAACAAATTTTTAATCCAAGCCTGGATCCAAATCTTTAGGAACATATACACTGATGCTCTTCACATTAGTTTGAGTTTTTCAAATGTAATTTTAAAGGGTAAAATCAAATTTATGTGGCACCCATTTCTTTTAAAAGACAACACTGAACTGATAATTCAAATATGCCGCCAGCTAGAGTTGGTTGTCTGAGCTCAATCTATGTAAGTAGCAAATCTTGAAGAAGAGTATCTGTGGCCAGAGACCTGCAAAGAAATGCTATTGCAGCCTAGGAACTCAATGGAAGCTTATTGCAGTAATCTGAAACTTATCACTGATGACACTGAGCCTCTAATTACTTCATTTGTGAGAACCGGGATTGCAGTCGAAAGGAAAGCAGTTGGGGACTTTTGAGGACTTCTAAAACAAAATATGAATGTCATACCATACTAATGGAGAACAAGCTAGCTTCTGTCTACTCAAGAATGGTGGAATAGAAATCATGTTTTCTGTAAAGGAAGTGACTGTGAAGGTTACTAAGAAGAAGGTTTTTCATTTAAAGTTTCTTGAGTTTTGCAATAGGATCTTTTATATTGTTTAATCCTTGCACTACTTACCACTTCCTATATTCTTTTCAATCTAGAACATAGCTATATGTTTGTGATGATCATTAATTGATTCATCTGCTTTACAGGTTTTGGATATGCTGAAGTGTTTCCTTTGAAATGGAACTTTGATAGATTTGTTCTCAGGAAGTAAACTGTTCTTTGAGAGACTTGAACCAACAAGGCTTTTTGTGTGTGTCCCTACACCCTTTGAGTGACAAGCTAATCCCCTTCGGATCGTCGAGCGATTACGGTTATTAGCCTTCCCCATAATAACATCTCATAGGATTCGAACATTTGGCCTTTTCTTGAAGTCGTAAGTCGCTTACCACTCTAACCAACCACTTGTGAGTATAAGGCTTTGTGAGTATATTAAGAGTGAGTTTGGATAAGATTTTTTTTAAATAAAGCACTTTTTTTTTTAAAAAAAGTACTTCCATAAGTTTTTATGTATGTTTGGGTTAAACTTTAAAAAAAAGTAGAAGTTAAAAAAAAAAGCTCAATTACTAATTTTTTAGAAGCTAGTGATCCCTAGCTTCTGAAATACCCTTTGCCTTTATTAAAAATTACATATTTTCCTTTTGTAAATCCTACTTCCATTATTCTAAATACCCTACATTTTTAGTAATTTTACTCTTTTGTTCTTTCTTATCCAAACAAACTTACAAGTCCTTATATTACTTAAAAGTACTTCACAAACATTGCATCAAAATGTAAAATAACTGTTTCTTTAAAATAAATCTCTACTAAAAAAAGTCATATTTTTAGAAGCTTATCCAAACGAGCCCTAAATATTACGTATACTTTTAAAACTACTAATGTAAAGGTTTTTTTTACAGTAAACTAGTATGAATATCAATAAAATACTTTATTTACATTAAAAAAATTAAAAAATAATCGCATACTCATAAAAGAAAAATCAAAGAATAATTTCATACTCATACTTGGTACGTACAAATATTAATATCGCTAGTTATCTTACTCGTGCTTTGCACAGGTTATTTTATAGTTTATATTTTAATTTTTTATTCAAAATTATATTTTTTATAATTATTATTTTGAATATGTTCAATTTATAAAATGTTTTCTATAAAAGTTCTTATAAATAGATGAAAAAATGTTTAAAATTAATTTTTTATGTTAGAGATAATTTATTTTATTTTATTTATGCTTTGCACATATTAATTTGTTTTTTTTTCAAAATAATGTTTTTATATATAATTATGATTTTAGATATGTTAAATTTACAAAATATTTTTTAATAAAAATTCTTAAAAGTAAATGCAGGAAACATTATAAATTAATTTTTTATGTTGGAAATGTTGTCTTTTTTTATTTCACTATATAATTCTTTAAATTTTAATTATATCCTCTGATAACACTTTACTTCCTAATATAATTGTCTTTTTAAATTTTATTACTTCATTTTTGTTAATGTTATCATGTATTTAATGATATAATTATATTTAATGATACTATTAATTGCTTCAAAAGATAATTTTACTTATATATATAGATTAAAAATGAATTCTTATATAAAATTTACATGCCAAAATAACCTATAATCTGTTCCGAATACAAAAATGATGACAAGGCATTTTTCTTGTGTAAAATATACACACTAACAAACCAATAATCTATGTAAACAATTGCTGAAAGAACATGTTTCACAATGAAGAAAAAAATATTTTTAAGATTGTGTTGATTCAATTCACGTGGCTAAGTTGCTAATAATAATGATAATGATAATAATATACATTTATTGGATCTAGAAAGTTAGATTGTATATCATGATTACTCAACATATATATAACCTATTTATTGAAGCACACAAGCAAACAAAAGAAATATTCTACACATGCAGAGTAATAGTTACATATTTCCAAATCATCATCATCCGTGATTAACAAAGAAATTACATTTATTGGATCTGGAAAGTTAGATTGCATATCATGATTACACAACATATATATAAACTATTTATTGAAGCACACAAGCAAACAAAAGAAATATTCTAGACATGCAGAGAAATAGTTACATATTTCCAATATTTGAAAACTTGCGCAAATTGTCCTCAATGAAGTAGTAGCAATTGGTGCCAACCAATTCTATATAGTAAAACCATGCTCGCCTCCAGTAAGGATTGATGTATAGAACTGCTGCAATTACCACCAACACCGATATGTATGACACAAAGAAAGCTCACACAAAAAACATACATGTCCACTAAACTGTCATTGTTGTCCCCATCGGCATACGAGGCATTTGGTCCAGAAGCAGTACAACTTTTTGGCAGTGGAAGTCCACAAAGGAAAGGATTGCCCTCATAGCTGCTTTCGTCGAAGGTCATAAATTGGCCTTTCCTGTCAGGTGTTTCACCTGATAAGTTGTTGTGTGCCACACTAAACACTGCAAGGGAGTTTAAATCACTCAATTGAGGAGGGATATTGCCACTCAACTTGTTAAAAGAAAGATCCAAGCTCTCTATCTGTACCAAATTGGAGAATGTAGTTGGAATTTTCCCTGTCAGGTAGTTGTGGGACAAGTTCAATGCTCGAATTTTTGTCAAGTTTCCAAGCTCGGATGGGATACTCCCATTTAATTTATTGTGGGATAAGTCAATTCCAGTCATATAAGCGAGGACTCTCCCTGCATAATTGTATGATCTTTTCTTTGTAGTGAAGTCTGCTTTCTCTGGCATATACGGTAAATTACTTGTTGCTCCTCTATAGATTACCATAATGCGGTCGAGAAATAACATATCCAACATTGTAGTGTCCTTATTTTCAAAAGGTATTTTACCCAAGCAACTTGGAATTGGACCAGAAAAATTGTTATAAGAAAGATCTAGGATTTTTAAAGTAATCAGTTGGCATAACTGCTTTGGTATCTGTCCAGTAAAGTGATTGCCTTTCAAAAGGAGAATGTACAACCCTGTATACTTAAGGTCTTGTATCATATCATGAATGCTTGTGGTTAGTTCATTGTATCTAAGGTCTAGTGTCACTAAGGAAGATCTTTTACTGAACATTCTTTTTGCCAAGCCACTTAGCTTATTGTTGCTCGAGATGGATAAATCTCACGGAGGAATTGACAAAAGATGGAACAGAGCTACCAAATTATTTCCTGAGATATCTAGATAAACAAGAGATTGAGATTCCCCAATTTTGGACGGAATAGATCCTTCAAGATGATTGTTGGACATATTAAGTACCTCCAATTGTGACAAATTTCCAATCCCGCTTGGAAGCTTTCCCACAAAATGATTATTGCTTATATCTAGTTCGACCAAGGATGTGTTAAAAAAGCTACTTGGAAGGCTACCAGAAAAGCCATTATTGTCCAAATACAGAACCTCCAAGTTATTCAGAGTTGACAAGGTAGGAAACAAGAGTCCATCAAGATTATTGTTTGAAAGTTTCAACAATTTGAGCAAAGATCTAACCCCAGATATGTTCTTTGGTATTTCTCCAGACAAATCATTCTCAGAGAGATCCAATGTATGCAAGAAGTTCATTTGGCCAAACTCATGAGGAATTGAACCATGGATTTTGTTTATAGACATGTTCAGATCATGCAAGTTTGGAAAGATTGAACTGATATTGGTGCTAGGGATTTGACCTGTTATGTAATTGTCGGACACATCAATCGCCGACATGCTGAGAAGGGGACGCGATGGCAGCTGGAAAGTACCCGTGAAAGAGCAATTTCTAAGAACAAGGTCTGTCATTTTTGTGTTGTTTTCCAACAACCAGGTTGGAAACTCTCCTTCCAAATTAAAACCAGTGAAATCCAGGCTAGTCAAATTGTATTGGTAAAGAAGAAAGTTGGGAAGCGAAAGAGAATTGGCCTCAGTTGTTGAAGACAAACTAAGCTCTTGTAATTGAAATTTCGGAACCCAAGTCTGCAAAGTAGGGTGTGAGTCGAGTATGACTTTGTTGCCTTCGCCATAGATGACCTTAAGGTTTGAAAGATTGGCAAATGGTGCGAATGAAATAGGGACTTCAAATTGGTTTCCAGCAAAATCAAGATATTCGAGTGATGTGAGGCTTGCAAGGTTAGAACCGAAATTTCCGGTAAAGTCATTGCCAGAAAGTCTCAGCTTCCGAAGAGATGTCATGTTACCAATAGATGAGGGAAGTGGCCCCTCAAATTCATTGCCGCTTAGATCTAACTCCTCCAGCTTCTTAAGCTCAGACCAATCTGTAAAATAAATATTGTCAAAATTACTTACTTAGAAATGACATAATGAAAAAGATACAAAAAAATGGATATAAACTGAAAAGGAGTCAACATTGAGCAAATGGAATATGTGTTGTATTTTATAAATAGTAATTTAGTAACGGAAATGATAAATACATTTTTACCTGCAGCAGGGAGGGTGCCATTGAACCCACATTCCGAAAGAGACAAAACTTTGAGAGAAGCCAATGATCCAATGCTTTTGAAAAACTCATTTACTATGTTAGAACTGTCGTGCAAGTCCAAGTTTTCTAGGTTACCCAAATCACGAAAATCTACACACAAAAATAACACGAAACTTAATTTTAATTAAAAGGAAATGAACTTACAAATGGCAAATTAAAAAGTATTATCACCTTCAGCAACAATTTTTCCTTGAAATTCATTGTTATTCAGAGAAAGCACCCTAATAGATGAGAAAACTCTTAATGACTTTCGCAGCATGCTTCCGTTTATCTTATTTCCATCTAAAGAAAGAACATCCAATTTGCTTAGAGCTTTTGAGCCTGAAAGATATAAGGAGGTTTAAATTAAAACTTCAACTTCAAATTTTAAATTCAGCAGAAGATGACGGAGAAGATGTGTCTCAACTCAAGTTACACACAGAGCTAAGTAAATCTTGTGGAAAATGAAAATACAGTAAGTCTCCGCTAAATATTGCAACATAGCATCTGGTAACATTAAGTTACCCAATATAAGTTGCGTTTGTCCATCACAAAACAATTGTAACATGAAGAAGACACGTGATTTAGATTTTGGAATATGTAGGTTGGCATAGCTTTGTATAGAACGATATCTTTATTAATTGATGCATGATCGGGCAACAAAATTGCATAAATACCTTGATGGACAACAAAATTGCTGATATCATTATAACTCAAATCGAGAATCCCCAAGTTGCTTGAAACCAATAATCCTGCTTGAGATAAACAGAGTGATTATTTATATTGTCATTCGTACAGAGTACAATAGTTTTCTTTCAGTCATAGAATAAAACTATAACATTAGAAACTGTGCCTCTGTTTAAAAGATTACCACAACATACAAAGGATTGACACTTGACAGGCAACAACTAATCCATAGCAGTACTGACCACTAATGTTCAATGATCCTTCCAATTGGTTGTTGCTTAAATCAAGAGATTTGAGACGTCCAAGCCCACTAAGAGATGAAAGCAAATTGTTACTGAAATGGTTATAACTCAGTCCAAGGACTTCTATACTGGTTGGCCAAGCGAATCCTGTTAGAAGTAATAATTATAAACTGAAGAGTTATTGATGTAGTTACTAGGGCATTACTATGTCATTATGAACCAATTCCTTGTTAAATGGAGAGTTATGCATGTATCTAGGCCCTTTTTCGTTAGTTTGTAGAAATAAGGCATTATGTAATTAAGACCATCAATTATGGTTGAAAGCTTAATAGTCTTCATAAGTTTAGTATAAATAGGGGACGACTCTGGCCTTGTATTAAGTGTGCCAAGAAATATAATACATCTAGTTATAAGTAGTCACTAAGTAGAAGGAGGAGCATATTCCCAGGGTCACATTGAACCTAACATTAATAAATTAACAGAAGATGACAACTAACCTAGAGACCGTAGGATACTGTCGTTCAACTGGTTCTCTGCTAAGTCGAGGATCTCCAAGGAGCTCAGTTTTGATATACCTTCCAATATATACACATAATGATCATAGTTGCATATATCTGTCAATCAATAACGAATGGGGAAGATATATAATATGCAAAGTGTGCCATTACTATGAATTGATCTCGGAGTCAATTGGCTTGCTGTTGAAGTCAAAGACTTGAGGGATGAAAGCCCACTTAGAGCAGATGTAATATCACTCTCATTGAAGTTGTTCCCGCTTATGTCAAGGTCCTCAAGATTGATCAACATGGAGGATAAACCTGCAAGGCACAGAATGTTATAGTTATATCCCCTGAAGAAATCAACATTCCTCAATCCAAAATCTCTGTTTAGTTATATTGAGAAAGAATAAAGGAAATTATATAGTATACTAACATTAATAAAATAGAAACGGTGAGCATACCTTGAATATGAAGCTCCGAGTCCAATCCAGTATCAGACAAAGACAGGTTTTTCAAAGATTTAAATCCCCCCAGAGATGGCAGGATGTCATTTGTCAAGTAGTAGTTACCACTTAAGTGAAGGACCTCCAGATTAAGCAACTTTGATGACAGTGTTTCAAAAGCTGAGGTATATATGTATCAGGGGAAGGTGTGGAATAAACTAAGAAATTTAATAAATAGTACCAAAAATAAAAAAGCTTTAAATATTATATTAAAAAAAAAAACGCATATCAAGTCTTACCGCGGAATGATGTTGCATTCAACCCGTTATAACTTAAGTATAGAGACTTAAGAGATGAAAGCCCATCCAAACATGATAGAATGCTGGCGTCATTATCCAGTGAATTACCACTCAAGTCAAGAACTTCCAGATTACTTAACCTCAACCCTGCAAGGTATATAAATAAAGTGAAATTAATATAGGTATGCCACAACAGATTCATTCTCATGTTGTAAAATAATGATCAGGATATAGAACTTGTATGAGAATAATGACCTTCGTTTTCAACACAACCAGCTATGTTATTCAAACTCAAGTCGAGACTCTTCAGATCTTCAAACACTAGAAAATCCGAGTAATTTAGATACCGATGTCCAAGCCTATCAGTATCACCCATCACGAACAGGTCACGAAGATCGAGTTCCATCACTCGCCCTGTGGTGGTGTTGCACTCAACTCCTTCCCATTGGCAACAATCAGTGCCGTCTACCCAAGTAAAAAATTGGTGGTCTCCGTAACGGGCATTGAGACCCAGAAGAGCTTCTCTCTCATGCTTCCTACACCCTTGACAGCAAGTCACTTCCAGTAAAACCAAAATCAACAAAAACACGCTTACACTCTTCATTTTCATCTTCATATTTTGTAACACAATGGATTTGGGTTTAAATAAGAACGCACCTTCTAGTTTGTGTCGTGACTCTAGCTAGGCTTTAGTAATCAGGTTGAAACGCCGTAATTGACCCGCTTTTTCCTTGATGTTTCCAAAAAGTGGTTTTTTTCTTTTAGTCGTTGTAATTTCTTATCAAAGACTTCCATTATTGCTATGCCCCGAATGGCACGGCCTTTCATATTCATCTATCATAAATAAATTCCTCAATTCTCTCTCATATTATTGTTGAGAATGATTTTACATGGGCAAATTGAATAAAATTAACTTTTTTTCTTCTTATTTTGACATCATATTTAGTGTCAAATGAAGGCCACGAAAATACAACGAGAAACAGAAATGGGGTACTTTTAGTATGAATGGAAAAAGCTTACAGACTCTAATTATTGTTGAAATTAGTAATTATCTGAAATGCTTAATTTAAGTTACTAGTGTGAGTTACTTTCCAAGTTTAATTGGTGATGTGATTAATAATTATCTACTGTTCTCAATTTCAATTATTAATCAAATTATTTATTGCTCATGATTCTTCTAAAATATAACCGGTGTTGTAATTATTACTTATATGTCCTGCTGAAATTAGTTACTAATCTAACTATTAATTGCTCCAGGTTTCTAAGTTCAATTAGTAATGCAATTGCTAATTAACTATAGTTACCAATTTTATTTACTAATTAGATTGGTAATTCCTCATGGTTCCTGATTGCGATTTTAAGTGTATCACCAATTTTAAGGATTCAAATCTAGTATTTCATTTTTCTGCTTCCTTTTCTATCTTCCTAATTAAATAATAACAATTTAGTAAAAAACAATCTTTTTCCTTCTTAATTGACAATAACTTCATTGTTAATTGTCAATTGTCAATTTTTTTGTTGAGTTATTATCATTTAATTGAGTGTATAGAGAATGAAATAAGAAAATGAGACAACAGATTTGATTCCCAATTTCAAGCCATGTAAATACTTAGAATCAAATTTGTTGTCTCATTTTTTCATCTCTTTTTCTATCCTTCTAATGAAATATTAATAACTCAATAAAAAAAATTAACAACTAAGAGAAAAATTATTACTAATTAGAGAAATAAAAAAATTTGAACTAAGTTACCAATACTTAATTGAAAGAAAAAAAATGAGACATCAATACTTAAAAGCATTAAGGCTTTAATATTGTAAATTGACTTGCGTTGATTTTGCTTTTTCAGTCGTCATGCTCATTCAAGCACTTGGGGGCATTTTTATATATAAGCCTTTTGAATTTTCGAAAGAGAAATAAAATAATTAAGAACTAAAACTTGGACAGAGAGAATCTTAGATACAATTGGTGTAACTGTGTAAGACAATCTTACACTGCATTTGCATTTAAACAATTAGCGTGGCACTACACGCCCAATATTAAATTATAAGAAGATTATCTTATAACAAGTGTAACTAAAATTCTGTGTCTGTAGAAAAGGGAAGCCCTGTTGCATAGAAATGTTCAAATGATTCAAAAAAAAATAAAGAAGTAAAAACAAAAGACCAAGAATGAGAAAAACGCACGAGGAAGAGAGAAAAAATGGGAAAGAGTAAAAAAAAAAAAAAGTGAATCGAACATTCGCATTAAATAATTATTAGTCATTAGTTATAGAACCCCGTATTTCACATATACCTTTAATTTCTAAAAGGAAAAGATGAAAGATCATACAAATTTATGCATTGAGACAATTTATTTAGCCAATTATGAAATATTCATGTATTTTGTGCTTGTGAATGAATTTGTAATAAGAATCTTCATTCGTCCTTATTGAGCTAAGAATATTGAGAATAATCTTTCATAGATCGCGCAGCATCCTTATTATATGATTTAACTTTTATATATCATAATAGATTTGATTATTAATTATAATAAATACATTAAATTAGTATTTTATCGTAAATTTCTCAAAAAGTTTGTAGTCTGATTCATTTTTTCAAACTAATGATACGTATAGGCTTACACGTAAAACACATTTCATTTGACTAGTTTTAATTAAATTTTATTAACTTTTTAAAAGATTTAGTTTTAACTCAGTAAAAAAAATTTACATTACCATCCAACTATATAGTTTCATATATTTAAATAACAGTTAAATTATTTTATTAAAAATGAAAATTACTATTTACTCTAGTAATTTAAAATTTTCTTATTTTTTAAATGTAAAATTTTTAACATTAAAACTGAATTAATTTTAAACTCTTTTTGATATACTGATTCTTTATGTGCTACGGGCCCCACGATTGGACCAATTTCAAATTTTTCTTTTGTTAGAACGACCGGATCTAAGTAAATTTTTCAATATTATTTTAATTCTAACTTTAACTTATTTTTGGATGTATTCTAACTTACCTTCTTTTTTCTGGTACAACTTTACTTTACCTTAGTTAATTGAGCCATTTCCAAATAATTTAAGACATTCTTGCATTCACAATTTCTCATAAGTGTACAGTTAATGCACTATAAAGTGATAAATAATACTAGGGCTCAAAACGAAAGTACTAAAGTTTTTGTTTTGGTATGATAGAGTAGCAACATGTTTGATGAAGTTTTTGGGATCTTATCTATGTTGATTAGATGCTTTATGAGAAATCCTATTGCTGAATTCTCAATTCTAGAGGTTTTGGATCGATAAAAATAAAAAGTAGGCATGATGATCTTGAGTTCTCTAGTAATATTGATATTGGAAATAGAGAGGTTGTTGAGATTGATCAGGTTCCTTATTTAAATATAATACTGTGCAAATTAGTTAATGATATGAATTGAGTCTCTGCATCGTTTTTACAGCGCCATGGAAGAGTACGTAGGAGATGCTCCCAAAGCTAGGCTCCACAGTCTGATTTGATACATTGGTAGGATTAGAAATAAAATGACTTGAAAAACGATTTTACAATTTTGTATCTGGGATGCAATATGAAATTAAATCTAAATTAATGTAAACAACATAAATATCCTTAATGAGGATAATGAAATGTTTAATTTTTTTCGTCTATATCTTATATATATTATGAATGTACATTTTTGCAAACAATATTCAAGCTTAATTTTTTAACAATTTAATAGAAGAATTCTAATAATTTTTTTCTTTTCAATGATTTTTTGTTTCCTTACAATTAATTATATTATACAAGAGTTAAAATTTTTAAGGCAAATTACATAAAAATTATGATTGAAAAGTCATAACTTATTGTATAAAAAGCAATGGTTCTATGTTCTATGATAACCTGAAATGAAAATTACAACATAAAAAAAAAGAAGGCTCCAAGTTCAAGTATCTGAAAAACAAAAAATTATATCATCATAAGTCAAGAAATATTTCTTTGCTTATATCAATAGACATTTAGAGAAAGGTGAACAAGAAGTCGAGAGGGGATATGAATCATATGGAGAGTGAAAATATTTTTGTAAATTATAAAAGGATAATTTGTGTCATTTTATAAATTAGATAAGAACATATTAGAAAAAATATGGAATCCTATTTCATAAAAATATGGAATCTCAATCTCACCTTTTATAGATGAATGAGATTTCATAAATTTGTGGAATTAGATTGAATAGGAATGTCATTCTATCTTCTTTTCTTTTTCCACAAACGAACACAGGAATTCTCTTATTACAAGATTAAATGCATAATAACATTCCATTCCACTGCACCAAACGTAGTGTAAAATTTTTCTCATTTTATATCAATACAGTTTTAAATTCAAAGCCTGTGGAACTGTCTAGTATCTCTTGTCCTGTGAATTCATCTTTTGCTGATTCCACAAGGGGTCTCCATCACTATCCTCTTAAATCGTGTATTAATTCATGGAAACCTTTTGAGTGGGTTTTATCTTGTTATAGCTGCTAAAATATAATTTCTTTTACAAGTTAGTTGTTAAGTTACTATATGAAATATTAAATATATAAATGGGATTTAGAGAAATGAGCAAGAACAATCAAATAACATTACGTAAGATGCTAGTTTGTGTACATGATTAGCTCATAGGTTAGCACAGTTGGGTGCGCCAAAGGGAGAGAGGAGGTTTGCAATGTGTGCGTTTTATTAGTATCGGAGTTTTATAAATTTAGTAGTTGAAATTGATTTGTAAGAAATACTCAACCGCGCGTGACTAAGTTCATTCTTGAATAAATTTAAATTTTTTATTAAATGTAAATAAATCAATATAAATTACTTGTATTTATTATGATTATAATGCTGTGTAGGTCGTATTACTATTCAATAGAAAAAGAAGAAAATATATTCAATAACGCAACAACATAAAAGATAAATGTCATTTTCAGTCAAGACGCAATGAAATTTGATCCGTATAAAAAAATTAGTAAATATAAAGTTTATCCTGTTAAAATTTACGTAAATTCAGTTAAAATAACATTATAATATGTTTAAATATAGTAAATAATGTATTGGATCGATTGATTTTCAAAGAAATATTATACAAGCAAAAAAAAAAAAAAGTGGTTTAAATAAGAATGCACCAACTAGTTTGTGACTCTAGGCTTATCAGAAATGTTTTGAGTCAAGAATATATTATTGTTTTGCTTGATGATTCCAAAAAGCAGCACCTTCGTTGTAATTTTGTACCAAAGACTTTAGACTTCCTTTGTTTGATCCATTGGACCAGCACTTATGGCGATGTATTTGTACTTTCTACTCTATCATTGACATTGCTAAGCCCTAAATGGCACGGCCTATTGTTTGTTTGGATTCTTGCATGAGTCACTTATTAGTTTAAATGGAACAACAAGATTATCTTCTTTTGAACTTGGTGATTGGCATAATTTCGTAGAAAAATGAGCACAATCACTTGACTTGACGTCAACCCATGCAAAGCCGTGACTTTGGCAACTACAAAGAAAATCCAAGGATGAATGCATTAGGTCTCCCATCCTTTTCGGACCATAACTTTTTTGCACTTAACATACGGGGTAGGAAAAGAAAATAGTTAGATGCACCCACAATTTGGTTCATTATATCCTACTTTTCGCACAAAATAATCAAGGTTTATTATGACTAATAGCCAGCTAATGAGTATGAATTTCTGATTAATTAATTTTATTATCAGTGCAATGCATGAGTTTGTGATGTGGTAAATCAGAACGCAAGTATACGTTATCGCAAATCAAGTAATATAATAGTAAGAAAGTGTCGAACCCACAGGAATTAATTCTAAATTTAACTATCTATTAAAAGTTTACAAAACTCAATCTTATTTAAACAACTTAATAAGAGGAAGTGTTATAAAAGATTAAAAATTAAAGTATACAAGAAGAAGAATTTAATGATCAAATTAACCAAGCCTATGATTGCAATTATTCCTCACACTTTACTTGATTATCTTACTTCTATCTAAGATCAATTAATTATCTGAATTGTTAACTAGAAATCCTTAACTTATCTATAAGCCTCTTTCGATGGTCAAATAGAAATATCCTTAATTAATGATAAACTATATGTCTATGTCTATCAAATAATCAAGAATTCATTAAGTTCCGATTTCATTAATGGTTACATATGTCATATAGGTATATGTCTATCCTATATAAACTCAAGGCTTTCGCACAAAGAATTTAATATTTGTTTTATGCTTCACTTGCTTTATTTCTTCTTTTTTTTTTCCAATGTTTTGCGATTTATAGCTTGGCATCCTTTTTATTCTCATGATTGGTTTTATCCCCATGTATTCGTAATCTTTTAAATTATTTTTTTTTCAAATTAAAGTTTATGTAATTTGGTTTTAGAACAATGAGGAATTGTGCTCTTGTAAATAATATAAAACCAAGTTGAAGCACTAACTCTAGAGTTGCCATATCAACTAAGTTGTATTCTCTCAAATTGCCACATTAGCTCATCTTTTACTATTCCATTAAGCCACCTCATCACAACAGCCTACTTGAACTTCATTATTTAGCCCTATAAGCAATTTCTCATGTTTCTATCCACTAGATTGGTGTCCTTTTTAGTTTTAGCTTTCCGTGGGATATGTAATGCAACTTAAATTTATTTTTAGGTCTATTATTTTTTAGTGTTCTTGGCTTTTACCGTCCTTTGCTTTTAGTTTTGGGTTCTCTTCAAAATTCTTGATTTAGAATTTCTTAGTGAGGTTTTGGATGTTGAAGTTTTTTGCTTAACACCTATGTCACACAAGTTTTTTTTGGCAAATTAAGCATTGGGTTTTGAATTTGAGCCCAAAATGTTAGATTTGAGCCCAAATGTGTATTGCCTTGCATTGAAATGTGCAGGGCAACAGAAGCCTTAATAATTAGTAAAGATGGAGCTTTAAACTATACATATGAAGGTATCTTTGAAGCTGATGCAATTTCAGGTATGTACTTAGTTTTATTATCCATTTATGGTGAGAATGTACAGACTTAAAAGTATAATTGTCATCATCCAGTTAAATTCACATCTATTAAGAGTTTCTTCTTCAAACAATATAGATTATTTTTCCATAATCCAAAATTGTAGTGAGTATATTTTTAAATTTTAATCAAGTTTTCTTTTTTCCTCATCATGTGTCTTTTGTAGAAAGAGATTAAATCCTTTTTCTCAGCACTACCAGGTAGATTGTGCATTTTTAATCACCCTATTTGGCTTAAGTAGCTTGAAATTACTGCCATGCTTCCTTCTTCTCGAAAGAAAAAAATGAAACTTGAAACTTAGTTTCAAAACTTGACCTACATTGGCAACACCTTTCATATGGATTGTACTTTTTATTTTATTCTTCACTTTCTTTGTCATTTTAATAAAGATAGCAAGTAACTATTTTGTGGAAAGAGATTAAATCCTTTTTCTCAACACTACCATGCTGATTATGCATTTTTACTAATCATTCATGCATTACTTAATCTAATAGTATGAATTTATTATCTATGAATTGTTGCAGTTTTGAAAGTATTGCAAATTTGATTGGATATGTGAATGAATCTGGATCAAAGACTCAAAAGTTGTTAAAGGAGGTGATAGACTTGATATTTTACATCCCATTTAATTATGGACAAGCCTTACTTTGCAAAGTTGAGTATAAGTAAACATTAAAACTCAACTAGAATTTATAATGCAACATTTGCATCTACATTAGCCGCTAGGACTTCTTTTGTTCTCCCTACTCCCTAGTGAGATATCTTATCTAGATATATTAGTTTGTGAACTCCAATATAAACATTTTGTTGCATTATTTAAAGCATTATGTCTTTCCAATATTGACTAATTTTTTAGGCTATAGGATCATTAGGATCAACAACAATTGTTTTTGTTTGAAAAATTTAGTGTTATGGTTTTATTTGCTCTCTCTAACTACACAAAATTTGAAACAATATTTGCCCGCGCAACGCGCGGGTCTACATCTAGTTATTATCTAATGATATGATAACTCATAATTAAAACAAAAAAATTAGGCTTGACATGTATTAGTCATTCCGCAATAGCAAAAACTTGACATGTTAGCATAAGAACTCTGACAAACGAAGGGGTGTTTGCTTTCTTCTTTGTTGCTTTAGGAAAAGAAAAAGAAAGGGCATTTCTTGTTATTCCTTTAACTTCATAAGTATTTGCGCATTGTGTGGAGTTGCACTTGCAGACGAAGGATATGCCATCATTTTTGTCTTCTCAGTTTCCTTTTCACTGCTCCTAGTCAAGGTCGCTAACCCCTAAAGTTCTTTATTGAAAAAGCACACTTCTTTTGTTTCTATGGGTATTAGGACAGGCACATAGATGACTTAAGATGTAAGTATCCAGAAGCAATTGGCTTTCTGGGTCAAGTCACTCGTAAATGCTAAGATCCTATGAACCTTAATGATTGTTGCTTCTTTTCTCTTATTCTTTTACACCTTTCAAGTAAAAAGAAAACGTCTACCTCTCTTTAATATAATTTCTTTTACAATTTTAAATGTTCTCAATTACAAAAAGTTCGTTTTTTTTGTCATGCGAGGTGAATAATATTCTTTTAGATGAACGAAAATGTGTGTTTTGTGGGTTGCATTTAAGAAAAAAGTGTATGGCTATGCTAGGACCAATGGCCGTAGATATTAAGCTTTATTTATGTAATTGTCGTGTAATTATGAGATAGGTTACATATCATTAAAAAAAATTAAATTTTTTATGTGATTATTGTGAATTTTTTTTAACAGAACACAATATTCTAAATTTCCACAGCATTGCTTTAAAAAGTTAATGCTTTATAACTAGATTTTGGCAAAGCAACGACCTTACCTCAAGTCTAAATTCTCAATAACAATAGTCTAAATTCTCAGTGACTTGGTGTTCTGTGATTGCTAGCTACCATGGCTGCAACTGCAACTCCATCAGAAGAACAAGTTGCCCAAGTTCCCCTGAGAATTTTGGTGGACAAAGAGAAAAACAAAGTCCTATTTGTTGAAGCAGGGAAGGATTTTGTGGATGTTCTATTAAGCTTCTTAACATTGCCCTTAGGAACGATTGCTAGACTCGTGGGTAAGGAGTCCAATATGCAACCGGTGAGAGTTGGCTGCCTGAGCTCACTGTATGAAAGTGTGGCAAATCTTGACAAAGAGTGTCTGTGGACAGAGACTTGTAAAGAAATGTTATTGCAGCCAAGGAACTCAATGGAAGCTCATTGCAAAAAGCTGAAACTGAACATCGACGACACAGACCCCATAAAGTACTTCATTTGTGAGAACTGGGATTGTAGTCGAAAAGAAAGTGGTGGCCTTTTGAGCACTTTCAGGAATCTAAGATGCGGTTGTGGAAAATTAATGAACAGAGAGAAATCCCCAGGTTTTCTGACTCTCGACAATGGCTTTGTTCAGGATACTGCTACTTTTATCATAAGTGACGATCTCACTGTGATGCCTAATGAGATTAAAACAAGTGTAGTTCTACTACAGGATCATGGAATCGAAGACATGGATATTATTGAAGAACAAACTGTAAATATCAGTAAGGAGGAGGTATGTTGATCCATCTGCTTTAAAAGCATATGGTCTTTTCTTTTTAGATCATCTTTCTTCTCATTGATTAATTCAATTTTTAATTTTATAGGTTGTAGATCTGCTCAAGTGTTCATTACTCTCAAAAACCCCTTTGACAGATTTGTTCTTAAAGAAGAAACAATTCATTGATAATTTTAATCCAAGTTATCAATCCCAGTTTGACATTGGAGAGGTACCAACTGATGAGGGTAGGCAGATTGTTTTGAAAGCACTGCTAAGAAAATCAAATTGCAAGATTCTGTATGCTCAAGCAGAGGAAGATTTTGCAGACATTATTTTTAGCTTTCTCACCTTCCCTTTGGGAGGAGTGTTGCATATGCTTGAAGGATGCTCTTCTTTGAGCTGCATTGATAATTTATATAAGAGCATCGCAGAATTGAGTTCAGACAGATATTTGAGATCAAAGGAACTCAAAGACAATTTAGCTAACCCTCATTGTGCCCCCCAATTTATGCTTGGCAACCAGATATTACCAATTGGCGCTGCATGCTCTCCTATTTATTATTGCACTACTTACAATCACTGGGGAGTGATGCATAGCTCTCTATTTGATGTACCTAACAATTTTAATTATTCTTGCTATTTGAAAGTACCTTTGAGTCTTGTTGATCCCAAGTCCTCTATAGGAGAAACATCATGTCCTCGAGGATTTGCTAAAGGGCCAATAACGTATATGGTGACAGATGACTTGGTTGTGACGCCAATATCATCCATTTCGTTTGTTTCATTTCTAAATAGATCAAAGGTTCCTCTCTGTGACTTGGAGGAAAGGGTCATCAGTATTGGCCTGAAGGAGGTAAGACCGTGTCCGAGTCTTCCCTAATTTAATTCATTCATTGATTGTTTCACACTTATTTGATTTCCTGGTGCAGGTTCTCAGCATTCCAAAAGCTTCATTGTTCTCAGCATCTGCTTTGACAAACGGTCTCAACCATATCACAAAAACCATAAAGAAGGAGAAATGACCAAATATTTTTATCTTGTCTAAAATTTACAAAAGTTAGTTCGCGGAAACAATTGTAGCATATATTTTGGTATGTTTAATGTACAATATTCCGAATGCCCTTGTGTTTCTTTTTCTTTTTAATCATTTTATTTTTGTTTGGTGATAATTGCAATCTCTTCTCAAGTTATGGATGTTAGTCACCCAAACGAAGTTGCTACCTGTAAAAAAAAATATTCAATAACTTTTTTTGGTTTTAATTTTTTGGATAAATGAAGTAGCTCTTTAAAGGACATAAGCAACGGAAACAGAAAATAGAAATCATGTTATTTCTTTAAATCATCATTAAGTTTCTGCTTAATGTTATGTTCTATCCCCAACATCTTTGATGGCCATAAATAATGGTGACGCAAAAGACACAAGTCTAGGTAAAGTAGGAGCCTATGCCAAATAATGTAGTACAAATCGTCAGTTTGTATCGAACGCTTGCACTCCCTAGTGAGCCCAAACTGGCAAAGTTTGTCAATGCCCATTCCATTTTTCAGAAATAGATAGATATTGAGTACAACTTCTATTTCTACTGTGGAGAAAGTTCCCTTGAAAATTCTTGCAGACAGATTCAAAGATCATTTGTTACAGATGAACGACCGTACTAAAGTGAAGGCTATTTTGGTATAAAACATGCAACATTGACCCTGTTGGACCCCAAGTCCCCAACTGGCGAAGCACTTGGATTTGTCAAGGCCCCAGCAAGTCACACCATTTGGTATAAAACATGCAACATTGACCCTGTTGTGACACCAAGTTCAATCATTTCTGCTGTTTCATTCCTGAAAATTTTAAAAATTTCTTCCCATGAATAATAGAAAATGGGCCATCAACATGGCACAAAAGAGGTATTGGCCGAGCCTAGGAGAACTTTAGTAGGCTTAAACAATTTTCGCTAATAAAATGGAATTCAATTTGATTATTTATTGAGCATATGAAACTTCACTGGCCAAATTTCTTTATAATGCAGAGTCTTAGTATTATGAAACCTTCTCTGATCTCATCATCTTCTTTGACAAAGGGTCTCAGTCAATTCATGGAAACCATTGAGGAGGAGAATTGATAAGATTATACAATATGTTGAAGTATGCATAGATGGATTGAGTGTATACAGATTTTTGAGCACATAAGATATTGGCCAGTGCAAGAGCATGCTATCCAAAGAAACTTTTATTCTAGTTACATATCAGAAGGAAAGGCTAAGTTCAGTAACAATTCAATATTATAAACAATAATGTTAACCTCTGAAATTTGTTGATTCCCCAAGACTCAAGTCCTTGACTGCAGAAGAATCAAGTCTCCTAGGGTTTGCTAAAGAACCATCTATGTACTCGGGGACCAGTCTCAGCATACTTAAAAGCTTAATTGATCTATGTTGACATGGTAATTTTGCAACATTCAGCAGCCAAAAATAAATGGACACAGTATGCAAAATGGAAAATGAAGAGACCTTTTTATATGACCATTAAGCACTGATTCCTGATTAACTGTGTTAACGGCAAATGAAGAGGTCAGTGCCTAATAATGGTGGCACCGTCCAATGCACTCAAAAAATTATCTTCGTTGTATCTGGCCTAATTCCACCACCCACCCGATCCCTTTCCTTGAAACAATTCTCAATGCACATTTCCAAACAAAACTGGTTCATTAAATAAAGTGACTGTACAATACCAATGATACCTCCTTATATATACTTAAAACATTTAGCAAATTTTTTGTCAATAGAAGGAAGACTGTTTAAAGTTTTGACCACAAAAATTCCTCCCTTTCTTCGTTGATACTTGTTTCTTGTTTGCTAACATGGCTGCTTTTGGATCAGAGCAGGATGTTTCCTTAAAACTCCTAATAAACAAAGAGAAAAACAAAGTCCTCTTTGCTGAGGCAGGGAAGGACTTCGTGGACGTTGTCTATTCTCTTTAGCTTCTTAACATTGCCTTTAGGAACCATTGCCAGACTTGTGGATAAGGAGTCAAATCTGCTGCCAGTTAAAGTTGGGTCTCTGAGCTCACTGTATGAAAGTGTGGCAAATCTTGACAAAGAGTGTCTGTGGACAGATACGTGTAAAGAAATGCTATTGCAGCCAAGGAACTCGATGGAAGCTTATTGCAGGAATCTGAAACTTAACATTGATGACACAGAGCCCACAAAGTACTTCGTATGTGCAAACGTGTTATACTGTCGACATGGAAGTAGGGTCATGTTAAGCACCTTCAAAAATAAAATTTGCAGATGTGGGAACTTGTTGGAAAAACCAATTTCCCCTCAAACCTCTAATGTCTGCGAGGGTTTTGTTAAGAGTAATGTGACTTTTATGATCACTGACGATCTGAATGTTGTGCCAAACTCATTGGGTAGAGTCTTCTGTTTGCTCAAGAATCGTGGTATAGAAAACACGTGTTCAGTGGAGGAAATGACTGTGAATGTCACTAAGAAACAGGTTTCTTCATTTAAAGTTCCCTGAATCTTCATTATTCTATCACTTCATATTTTCCTTTTAAATTCATATCATAGTTATATTTTGTTGTGATCTTTGATTGATTCATCTTCTTTACAGGTAATGGATTTGCTAAAGTGTTCTTTGCTCTCAAAAACAACTTCGACCGATTTGTTCTTAGAAAAGAAACCGTTTCTTGAGAGATTTAAACAGACAAGACTTTCTCTTAGTGATTTTGCTGCTAATGGTAGCAGCCAAGTCAATGTGAAGGTAATGCAGAGAAAATCAAATGGCAAAATAGTGTTTGCTCTAGGGGAAGAAGATTTTGCGGACTTCCTTTTCAGTTTTCTCACTTTCCCTTTAGGAGGAGTGATACATATGTTAGAAGGCTATTCTTCTATGGGCAGCGTTGATGGATTGTACAAGAGCATTGTTGATTTAAATGAAAATTATCTGAAGACAAAGGAAGTAAAGAACAAGCTTAAGCAACCAGATACTACAAATATATGAATCAGATGCTCCAAGATATTTTTGTTACACTAACAGTTATCGATCTCGTAAAAAAAATATTATTTTATCTGATTGCCATCTAACTTCTACATATAGGGACGATTGTAACAGCAATGAAACATGTAAAGCTTTGGACATAGTTGATCCCATATCCAAAACAGGAAGTCCAAAAGGATATGCCAAGGGACCAACAATGTACGTGGCAACAGATGACTTGGTTGTGACGCCTATGTTAACCATTTCTGTTATATCTCTACTAAACAGTATGAACATTCCCCATAGTGACTTGGAGGAAAAAGTTATCAGCATTGGCATCAAGGAGGTACGAAGAGTCCAAAACCTCTATTTGAACTACTAATATATAGTTTTTTGTTTGCTCGAAATTTATTTCACGCTGGACTGATTTGCCAGAAGGTTATGCAGCTGTTGCTAATTTAACAATGTTGCTAAAAATTATCTCTTATTTCTAAATTTGTAAACTCTTGTTTCGATTAAAATTAAATTACAAAAATATTAGATTTAGTTTGTACACATCGTAGATGCTCCCATTCAAGTCATTGGATTACATTACTCTAATTAGTTGTGCATATATGTCACATAATTTGTGCAATTATCTTTATCCTATTAAGAAAGAGAAATATTTGAATATTTTAAAATTTTATCTTATTTCTATATTTGTAAAGTCTTGTTTCGATTACAATTAAATTACAAAAATATTATATTTAGTTTGTACATATCGTAGAATAATTAATAATCACATTACTGATAAGAAAATTTTGCTATGTGTTTCATCATGAGTTTTTTTATAAAAAAAATTATAATACAGCGTATTAATGTTAATTTTACTAGAATTTTAATTCAATGGAATTTTGAGTTCGAGTGATGTTTGCTATCAATGGAATCTTCCATCAAGGACATCATTTTTTACTATTATAAATTATTAGAACTCTTCATTCATTCTATTAGTCCGCATCTCCTTTCTTTGTATATATGATCTAAACATAAAATTTCAAATTCTAAAAAACTAATTTTACTATAAAGTGAAATTAAAATTAAAATTTTGAACATTATTTGTAATTTTTTTAATTTATGAAATCTGTAGACTTAAACTAGTTTTAACCCTAAATGGTATTGATTGATGATCTTTAATTAAAAGCATTTTAATAGAAATAAGTTCTTTGACACTATATTATTATTAATGAGTACTATTATTCACTTATTATAATATTTGGTTGACATAAAATTATTACTTTAAATGATACGCATATATAATCCTATTTGTTCGAATATAAATATATTAGAAGTCTAAACAAATAAATGGTTGTCATATAGAAAATGATTTAATTTTAATCTACTGTCAGTGTAAAGTTTTTTTACACTGTCATCTAATCATGTACTGACACATCATTAAAAGTGTTAGACTTTTGAAGTAGTTGTTATAATAGTCAAACTCTTTTAATGAGTTGGTAATACACGATTGGATGACAGTGTAAAAAAACTTTACACTGACAATGTATTAAAAATAAACTCTATAGAAAAATAATTTAAGTAAATAAAGTTGTATTTAATTATATATTAATTTTATGTGTTTAAGTTGTTATTTTGTAAGTTGGTGCAATTGATCTCACTCAATTTTTTTTTTATAAAAAAATTATACTCAAATTAAAAATCACTTGAAGTCTATTCAACTAATCTATTTTTTAGTTCTTCCCTTGTATTCTTCATCCTTTAATTGTGAAACTAATCTTGTCAGGGGTATTCAGGCTACCCTTCTTCATAAATGCTTTTTGACAGGATAAAACTCCTCATATTGTAGAAGCTTCTTAACAGCTGAGTTCTAGCTTGCTTACTAGTTGAGTCACCCTTGTGAGTATTCAATTCATCTTTGTAAGAATATTGCTAGGACAATATATTTTTCTAAGTTAGCGCTTATTACATATGATACCATTATTATTTGAGATATGACACCGATCTCCCTTAATTGAAACAAAAGTTAACGATGCTTAAAAAATTTATGAAATATTACGTTTACCCTTATAATGAAATTACACCCACCTCCCTTAAGGTTAACGATGTTTAAAAAAATTTATGAAATATCACGTTTACTCTCAACAAAATAAAAAAAAAATTCTTTTTTTCTCTTCCATTTCCAAAACCTTGTTCAAACCTTATAGCAAAAATTCATTTTTCTAATTCTTTTAATCCCAAACAACTTTCTCTTGTATTTCTTGTAAAAAATCAAACACTCACTTCCCTAAGCTTCCCATCTCAAACCTTATAGTAAAAAAAAAATTCGAGAGTCAGTTTGGGTGTGAGACTAATCCTTGGATATCGGCTTGGCTGTAGCTGCTAAGTGCTTCAATGAGTATAACTAATAATAATGAAGTACTAACTAATAATAATTTTATAACAGTATAAAAAACTTTACAACATTATATCATAATTAAACTCTATTCATATTCATAGCCACTCATTTTAAGCAAAATATCTATGGCATGGTGATTTTGTAACATTCATTTGCCAAAAACCAAAGGGTTACACAACAGGCCAAGCTAAAAAATAAATATGGTATTCTTTTAGATATGGTATTCATTTTGAGTTGTGGAGCATTAATTGATGTTGGTTTCACAATAAATGTTTGAAAGTCTATTTAATATAATTAGTAACTAATGAATACTTAACAACTCACCCTAAATACTGATACCCTTAAAAAAAGATAAGTACCAGAGTAATCTCTTGTTATTTTATCTTTTATCTGTCCATTTAAGACACTTATTCCTAATTAACTGCGTTACTGACAAACGAAGAGGTTAGGGCCTAATAATGGAGGCAGTGGCAAGTTCCAATTCCCACTCAAATTTCTCTTCGTTGTATCTGGCCTCTGCATTCCACCACCCACTCGTTCCCTTTCCTTGAAACAGTTCAATGCACACATCCAATGATACCTGCTTATATATATATATATACTTAAAACGTTTAGCAAAGTTTTTTTCTCAATAGAAGAAAGTGATCAGTTTCGAGTTTTGAACATATAATTCTCACCTTCGTCGTAGATACTTTTTTCTTGTTTGCTACCATGGCTGCTACTCAAACGGAGGAGCAAGTATCCCTGAAACTTGTGTTAAACAAAGAGAAAAACAAAGTCATCTTTGCTGAGGCAGGGAAGGACTTTATGGACGTTCTGTTTAGCTTCTTAACATTGCCTTTAGGAACCATTGCCAGACTTGTGGGAAAGGAATCAAATATGCAACCAGTTAGAGTTGGGTGCCTGAGCTCTCTCTATGAAAATGTGGAAAATCTTGACAAAGAGTACCTGTGGTCAGAGACCTGCAAAGAAATGCTACTGCATCCAATGAACTCATCGGAAGCTTATTGCAGGAGCAAGAAACTTAACATTGACGAGATAAAATCTTGCAATATATATTGTGTTAAAGTACTTCGCTCAATAGAGCTCTCAAACTCGTTAAGTGCTTTATGTCCTAAAATTGGATGAAGATCTCAAATTTTCTCAATAGAAAAGATCATTCTTATTATTGAATTCGCCCTTGCACCTGCTCATTGAATACTAACAATGGAAGACGTCAAACTACTAGGATTTTGGCCTAGCTCTTGCGTTCACAGAGTGATAGGCTCTAAAGATCAAGGGTATTAGCTATGAGTAGAAAAAGACATACATGACAAGAGTCAGCTACTTCTGCAATCCAATCTAATTAACAAGAAAGCCCCAGTGCTTATTCATGGGGCAAAGCCATTGTCTGCATAGATTCAGAATTTTACTCGAGTTCCTATGATCAAAGAAAACCTTGCAGTCTGTCTTGCAGAGAATTTCATCAATTATTTAACTAGATTAATTTATTTTATCACAAATAACTAGTGTTGAAATCATTAAATTATAATAAAAAAACACGAGGATATTACCTTTATCTCTAACTTATATATATATATATATATATATATATATATATATTTATTGTATAGAACGTGAGGAAAGAAGAATAGCTCTATAACGGGGCAGATTTGATGTTTTTGATCAAATCTCAACTCAGTCAGGATGGGGCTTCTTAAATGATTGGGGGAACTCACTTTCTGGGTATTGTTTAAGCATGGTAGTTGCCTAATATCATGGGTGTCAGTCAGCACATATTATTCAGCAGCATTCATTCTAATAATTTCAAAATGTGTTGATCAATATAAAGTTAATATCCATCCAAGACGTATATAACGAAACAGTATAGAGTATTTAATCTCTACAACATGTATTTTTGAATTTAAATATCTAATTTTGTACGTTCCTTATTAAGTTGGTTTGTTTTCGGTGGGCGAAACCAACAGAGATATCATTCAATGAGCAAAAAAGAAATATTAAATGGTTGCTCCTATTGTTGATTTTATTATATTTTTAATGACTTGAATTGAAAGAACTGTAAATGTTGTTCCTATTATGTTGTTCATTTTCTTTATGTTATGCTGACTTTATGTTGGATTATGTTGTTCACTTATTCAACTTTATTAATATATTCTTATATATTCAGTGGACAATTTGATAATCTCTTATTTGATCAGAAATTTACAAGTTATACGCATCTCACAGGTCTACATCTACTTACTATTTATTTGGTTGTTTAAATTCAAGTATTATTGTGTTAAGACTTTTCATTTTTACTTATATAGTTCTGAATTCAGAATGACAAACATTTTATTGAAATAATTAATGTCTTTGAATTTATCTGCAAAAGCAGTTTTTATTTTTTGTTTTAATAAATAATTCTCCTTTATTTGGGTACATTATAAATTCTTTGTTTTTATTATACTCCTTTTTGTCATGACGCTACATCTTAGTTAATGTCAAAGATATCTTTCTTAGTAGTGTAACTCTAATTTTAGGGATACTAAGTGTTTAGAATCAATTAAAAATGTAATTAAATTGATTTAATTTAATTTTAAAAGAAAATTCTATGTTTGGAGCTTATTATAAAAAAATAGAATTTGAATTGATTTGAAAATCAATTCTTATGTTTGAAATTCATTAAAAAAAGGAATTGATTGCATTTCATTTTATTATTTTACTTTTTTACCATTATATAATTGTGAATGATATTTTAACAAATTAAAAAGTTAGTAACAATAAAATAGCCAATCTAAATATTTAAATTTAAAATCAAATCAAATCCTAACAAATCTCACCATGATAAGATTTCTAAATTTAAACTATTAAATACATGAGATTTTAAAATCAAATTATTTCTTATTTTTTAATACTTTAAACATAAGATTTGATTTACAAATCAAATCAAATCTCCTTTTTTTTACATTCCAAATACGCTCATAGTTTATGTCCTTCAAACCCAACTAAAGGGAGATACTGATAACTAAGTTCTAGAAAGTGTTAAGGACAAATTAATTCATAGATTATTTTCCAAGAGTAGAGTTACATACTCCTTCATGATTCATTGTTTTGGATGGAAGATGACAGAAATGTATTCAAAATTTGGAATAATATAGTAATTGATAAATTGAAATTATAATATTTTTTTAATATAATAATTTTGTGATTCGTCTGTTTAGCTCTTCTTTGATCATGCTTGTAGGAAATACCATGCATTTGCCCCATTTAATGGTTAATTAACAGGAACAAATTTTTAATCCAAGCCTGGATCCAAATCTTTAGGAACATATACACTGATGCTCTTCACATTAGTTTGAGCTTTTCAAATGTAATTTTAAAGGGTAAAATCAAATTTATGTGGCACCCATTTCTTTTAAAAGACAACACCAGAGTTACCAGGTTCACAATACTCTCGATAGTGCAGTGCAGTACGGCACGCGATCGTTCTTGAAATTATGTTCTTAAGAATTTCTTTACAAGCGAAGTACCAAGAATTGGTACGTGAGAATTAGTACGCGAGAATTGGTACGCAATTCGCAGGGTTAGGGAGAGAATCCGGTAACTATGGACAACACTGAACTGATAATTCAAATATGCCGCCAGCTAGAGTTGGTTGTCTGAGCTCAATCTATATAAGTAGCAAATCTTGAAGAAGAGTATCTGTGGCCAGAGACCTGCAAAGAAATGCTATTGCAGCCTAGGAATTCAATGGAAGCTTATTGCAGTAATCTGAAACTTATCACTGATGACACTGAAACTCTAAGTACTTCATTTGTGAGAATCGGGATTGCAGTCGAAAGGAAAGCAGTTGGGGACTTTTGAGGACTTCTAAAACAAAATATGAATGTCATACCATACTAATGGAGAATAAGCTAGCTTCTGTCTACTCAAGAATGGTGGAATAGAAATCATGTTTTCTGTAAAGGAAGTGACTGTGAAGGTTACTAAGAAGAAGGTTTTTCATTTAAAGTTTCTTGAGTTTTGCAATAGGATCTTTTATATTGTTTAATCCTTGCACTACTTACCACTTCCAATATTCTTTTCAATCTAGAGCATAGCTATATGTTTGTGATGATCATTAATTGATTCATCTGCTTTACAGGTTTTGGATATGCTGAAGTGTTTCCTTTGAAATGGAACTTTGATAGATTTGTTCTCAGGAAGTAAACTGTTCTTTGAGAGACTTGAACCAACAAGGCTTTTTGTGTGTGTGTGTATGTCCCTACACCCTTTGAGTGACAAGCTAATCCTCTTCGAGTCGTCCAGCGATTACGGTTATTAGCCCTTCCCATAATAGCTTCTCATAGGATTCGAACATTTGGCCTTTTTTTGAAGTCGTAAGTCGCTTACCACTCTGACCAACCACTTGTGAGTATAAGGCTTTGTGAGTATATTAAGAGTGCGTTTGGATAAGATTGTTTTCAAATAAAGCACTTTTTTTTAAAAAAAAAGGTACTTCCATAAGTTTTTATGTATGTTTGGGTGAAACTTTAAAAAAAAGTAGAAGTTAAAAAAAAAAACTCAATTACCACTTTTTTAGAAGCTAGTAATCCCTAACTTCTGAAATACCCTTTGCCTTTATTAAAAATTACATCTTTTCCTTTTGTAAATCTTACCTCCATTATTCTGAATACCCTACATTTTTAGTAATTTTACTCTTTTGTTCTTTTTTATCCAAACAAACTTACAAGTCATTCTATTACTTAAAAGTGCTTCACAAACATTGCATCAAAATGTAAAATAATTTTTTCTTTAAAAAAAATCTCTACTAAAAAAGTCATATTTTTAGAAACTTATCCAAACGAGCTCTAAATATTACGTATACTTTTAAAACTACTAATGTAAAAGTTTTTTTTTACAGTATACTAGTATGAATATCAATAAAATACTTTATTTACATAAAATAAATAAAGAATAATCTCATACTCATACTTGGTACGTACAAATATTAATACCACTAGTTATCTTACTCGTGTTTTGCACAGGTTATTTTATAGTTTATATTTTAATTTTTTATTCAAAATTATATTTTTTATAATTATTATTTTGAATATGTTCAATTTATGAAATGTTTTCTATAAAAGTTCTTATAAATAGATGAAAAAATGTTTAAAATTAATTTTTTATGTCAGAGATAATTTATTTTATTTTATTTATGCTTTGCACATATTAATTTGTTTTTTTCAAAATAATGTTTTTATATATAATTATGATTTTAGATATGTTAAATTTACAAAATATTTTTTAATAAAAATTCTTAAAAGTAAATGCAGGAAACATTATAAATTAATTTTTTATGCTGGAAATGTTGTCTTTTTTTATTTCACTATATAATTCTTTAAATTTTAATTATATCCTTTGATAACACTTTACTTCCTAATATAATTGTCTTTTTAAATTTTATTACTTCATTTTTGTTAATGTTATCATGTATTTAATGATATAATTATATTTAATGATACTATTAATTGCTTTAAAAGATAATTTTACTTATATATATAGATTAAAAATGAATTCTTATATAAAATTTACATGCCAAAATAACCTATAATCTGTTCCGAATACAAAAATGATGACAAGGCATTTTTCTTGTGTAAAATATACACACTAAACAAACCAATAATCTATGTAAACAATTGCTGAAAGAACATGTTTCACAATGAAGAAATTTTTTTTTTAAGATTGTGTTGATTCAATTCACGTGGCTAAGTTGCTAATAATAATGATAATGATAATAATATACATTTATTGGATCTGGAAAGTTAGATTGTATATCATGATTACTCAACATATATATAACCTATTTATTGAAGCACACAAGCAAACAAAAGAAATATTCTACACATGCAGAGTAATAGTTACATATTTCCAAATCATCATCATCCGTGATCAACAAAGAAATTACATTTATTGGATCTGGAAAGTTAGATTGCAAATCATGATTACACAACATATATATAAACTATTTATTGAAGCACACAAGCAAACAAAAGAAATATTCTAGACATGCAGAGAAATAGTTACATATTTCCAATATTTGAAAACTTGCGCAAATTGTCCTCAATGAAGTAGTAGCAATTGGTGCCAACCAATTCTATATAGTAAAACCATGCTCGCCTCCAGTAAGGATTGATGTATAGAACTGCTGCAATTACCACCAACACCGATATGTATGACACAGCAAAGCTCACACAAAAAACATACATGTCCACTAAACTGTCATTGTTGTCCCCTTCGGCATACGAGGCATTTGGTCCAGAAGCAGTACAACTTTTTGGCAGTGGAAGTCCACAAAGGAAAGGATTGCCCTCATAGCTGCTTTCGTCAAAGGTCATAAATTGGCCTTTCCTGTCAGGTGTTTCACCTGATAAGTTGTTGTGTGCCACACTAAACACTTCAAGGGAGTTTAAATCACTCAATTGAGGAGGGATATTGCCACTCAACTTGTTAAAAGAAAGATCCAAGCTCTCTATCTGTACCAAATTGGAGAATGTAGTTGGGATTTGCCCTGTCAGGTAGTTGTGGGACAAGTTCAATGCTCGAATTTTTGTTAAGTTTCCAAGCTCGGATGGGATACTCCCATTTAATTTATTGTTGGATAAGTCAATTCCAGTCATATAGGCCAGGACGCTCCCCGTGTAAGTGTAGGATCTTTTCTTTGTAGTGAAGTCGGCTTTCTCTGACGCATACAGTAATGAATATCGTGTTCTATTATAGATTTGTTTATTGCCGGCAAATAACATATCCAATAGTCTAGTGTCCTTCTTTTCAAAAGGAATTTTACCCAAGCAACTTGGAATTGGACCAGAAAAATTGTTACAAGAAAGATCTAGGATTTTTAAAGTAATCAGTTGGCATAACTGCTTTGGTATCTGTCCAGTAAAGTGATTACCTTTCAAAAGGAGAATGTACAACCCTGTATAATTAAGGTCTTGTATCATATCATGAATGCTTGTGGTTAGTTCATTGTATCTAAGGTCTAGTGTCACTAAGGAAGATCTTTTACTGAACATTCTTTTTGCCAAGCCACTTAGCTTATTGTTGCTCAGATGGATAAATCTCAGAGAGGAAGAGGAATTGACAAAAGATGGAACAGAGCCAGTCAAATTATTTCCTGAGATATCTAGATAAACAAGAGATTGAGATTCCACAATTTTGGACGGAATAGATCCTTCAAGATGATTGTTGGACATATTAAGTACCTCCAATTTTGACAAATTTCCAACCCCGCTTGGAAGCTTTCCCACAAAATGATTATTGCTTATATCTAGTTCCCACAAGGATGTGTTAAAAAAGCTACTCGGAATGCTACCTGAAAAGCTATTACCATCCAAATACAAATATTTCAGAGTTGACAAAGTAGGAAACACGGGTCCATCAAGCTTATTGTTTGAAAGTTTCAACGATGAGAGCGAAGATCTAAACCCAGATATGTTCTTTGGTATTTCTCCAGACAAAGAATTGTCAGAGAGATCCAATTCACGCAAGAAGTTCATTTGGCCAAACTCATGAGGAATTGAACCATGGATTTTGTTTATAGACATGTTCAGATATTGCAAGTTTGGAAAGATTGAACTGATATTGGTGTTAGGGATTTGACCTGTTATGTAATTGGCGGACACATCAATCGCCGACATGCTGAGAAGGGGACGCGATGGCAGCTGGAAAGTACCCGTGAAAGAGCAATTTCTAATAACAAGGTCTGTCATTTTTGTGTTGTTTTCCAACAACCAGGTTGGAAACTCTCCTTCCAAATTAAAACCAGTGAAATCCAGGCTAGTCAAATTGTATTGGTAAAGAAGAAAGTTGGGAAGCGAAAGAGAATTGGCCTCAGTTGACAAACTAAGCTCTTGTAATTGAAATTTCGGAACCCAAGTCTGCAAAGTAGGGTGTGAGTCGAGTATGACTTTGTTGCCTTCGCCATAGATGAACTTAAGGTTTGAAAGATTGGCAAATGGTGCGAATGAAATAGGGACTTCAAATTGGTTTCCACCAAAATCAAGATGTTCGAGTGATGTGAGGCTTGCAAGGTTAGAACCGAAATTTCCGGTAAAGTCATTGCCAGAAAGTATCAGCGTCCGAAGAGATGTCATGTTACCAAAAGATGAGGGAAGTGGCCCCTCAAATTCATTGCCGCTTAGATCTAACTCCTCCAGCTTCTTAAGCTCAGACCAATCTGTGAAATAAATATTGTCAAAATTACTTTCTTAGAAAGGACATAATGAAAAAGATACAAAAAAATGGATATAAACTGAAAAGGAGTCAACATTGAGCAAATGGAATATGTGTTGTATTTTATAAATAGTAATTTAGTAACGGAAATGATAAATACATTTTTACCTGCAGCAGGGAGGGTGCCATTGATCCCACAATCGAAAAGAGACAAAACTTTTAGAGAAGTCAATGATCCAATGCTTTTGAAAAACTCATTTACTAGGTTATAACTGTAGTCCAATGTCAACTGTTCTAGGTTACTCAAATCACGAAAATCTACACAAAAAGTAACATGTATCTTAATTTAACAAAAAAGAAAATGAACTTACAAATAGTAAATTAAGAAGTAATATTACCTCCAGCAACAACTGTTCCGTTAAATTCAATGTTCCTCAGAGAAAGCACCCTAATAGAATGAGAAAACTCTTAATGACTTTGGCAGCATGCTTCCGTTTATCTTAATTCCATCTAAAGAAAGAACATCCAATTTGCTTAGAGTTTTTGAGCCTGAAAGATATAAGGAGGTTTAAATTAAAACTCCAACTTCAATTTTTAAATTCAGCAGAAGATGACGGAGAAGATGTGTCTCAACTCAAGTTACACACAGAGCTAAGTAAATCTTGTGGAAAATGAAAATACAGTAAGTCTCCGCTAAATATTGCAACATAGCATCTGGTAACATTAAGTTACCCAATATAAGTTGCGTTTGTCCATCACAAAACAATTGTAACATGAAGAAGACACGTGATTTAGATTTTGGAATATGTAGGTTGGCATAGCTTTGTATAGAACGATATCTTTATTAACTGATGCATGATCGGGCAACAAAATTGCATAAATACCTTGATGGACAACAAAATTGCTGATATCATTATAACTCAAATCGAGAATCCCCAAGTTGCTTGAAACCAATAATCCTGCTTGAGATAAACAGAGTGATTATTTATATTGTCATTCGTACAGAGTACAATAGTTTTCTTTCAGTCATAGAATAAAACTATAACATTAGAAACTGTGCCTCTGTTTAAAAGATTACCACAACATACAAATGATTGACACTTGACAGGCAACAAATAATCCATAGCAGTACTGACCACTAATGTTCAATGATCCTTCCAATTGGTTGTTGCTTAAACCAAGAGATTTGAGACGTCCAAGCCCACTTAGAGACGAAAGAAAATTGTTACTGAAATTGTTAGAACTCAGTTCAAGGACTTCTATACTGGTTGGCCAAGCGAATCCTGTTAGAAGTAATAATTAGAAAATGAAAAGTTATATGTAGTTACTAGGGCATTACTATGTCATTATGAACCAATTCCTTGTTAAATGGAGAGTTATGCATGTATCTAAGCCCTTTTTCCT
The DNA here is from genome assembly GCA_023212625.1 of Styphnolobium japonicum. Taxonomy (NCBI): domain Eukaryota; kingdom Viridiplantae; phylum Streptophyta; class Magnoliopsida; order Fabales; family Fabaceae; genus Styphnolobium; species Styphnolobium japonicum. Next base: position 22,701,279 of record JALBWW010000014.1, read on the forward strand.
TAGTTTGTAGAAATAAGGCATTATGTAATTAAGACCAGCAATTATGGATGAAAGCTTAATAGTCTTCATAAGTTTAGTATAAATAGGGGACTCTGGCCTTGTATTAAGTGTGCCAAGAAATATAATACATCCAGTTATAAGTAGTCACTAAGTAGAAGGAGGAGCATATTCCCAGGGTCACATTGAACCTAACATTAATAAATTAACAGAAGATGACAACCAACCTAGAGACCGTAGGATACTATCGTTCAACTGGTTCCCTGCTAAGTCGAGGATCTCCAAGGAGCTCAGTTTTGATATACCTTCCAATATATACACATAATGATCATAGTTGCATATATTGTCAACCAATAACGAATGAGGAAGATATAAAATATGCAAAGCGTGGCATTACTATGAATTGATATCGGAGTCAATTGGCTTTCGCCTAAAGTCAAAGACTTGAGGGATGAAAGCCCACTTAGAGCAGATGTAATATCACTCTCATTGAAGTTGTTCCTGCTTATGTCAAGGACCTCAAGATTGATCAACATGGAGGATAAACCTGCAAGGCACAGAATGTTATAGTTATATCCCCTGAAGAAATCAACACTCCTCAATCCAAAACCACTGTTTAGTTATATTGAGAAAGAATAAAGGAAATAATATAGTATACTAACATTAATAAAATAGAAACGGTGAGCATACCTTGAATATGAAGCTCCGAGTCCAATCCAGTATCAGACAAAGACAGGTTTTTCAAAGATTTAAATCCCCCCAGAGATGGCAGGATGTCATTTGTCAAGTAGTAATTAGCACTTAAGTGAAGGACCTCCAGATTAAGCAACTTTGATGACAGTGTTTCAAAAGCTGAGGTATATATGTATCAGGGGAAGGTGTGGAATAAACTAAGAAATTTAATAAATAGTACCAAAAATAAAAAAGCTTTAAATATTATATTAAAAAAAAAAACGCATATCAAGTCTTACCGCGGAATGATGTTGCATTCAACCCGTTATAACTTAAGTATAGAGACTTAAGAGATGAAAGCCCATCCAAACATGATAGAATGCTGGCGTCATTATCCAGTGAATTACCACTCAAGTCAAGAACTTCCAGATTACTTAACCTCAACCCTGCAAGGTATATAAATAAAGTGAAATTAATATAGGTATGCCACAACAGATTCATTCTCATGTTGTAAAATAATGATCAGGATATAGAACTTGTATGAGAATAATGACCTTCGTTTTCAACACAACCAGCTATGTTATTCAAACTCAAGTCGAGACTCTTCAGATCTTCAAACACTAGAAAATCCGAGTAATTTAGATACCGATGTCCAAGCCTATCAGTATCACCCATCACGAACAGGTCACGAAGATCGAGTTCCATCACTCGCCCTGTGGTGGTGTTGCACTCAACTCCTTCCCATTGGCAACAATCAGTGCCGTCTACCCAAGTAAAAAATTGGTGGTCTCCGTAACGGGCATTGAGACCCAGAAGAGCTTCTCTCTCATGCTTCCTACACCCTTGACAGCAAGTCACTTCCAGTAAAACCAAAATCAACAAAAACACGCTTACACTCTTCATTTTCATCTTCATATTTTGTAACACAATGGATTTGGGTTTAAATAAGAACGCACCTTCTAGTTTGTGTCGTGACTCTAGCTAGGCTTTAGTAATCAGGTTGAAACGCCGTAATTGACCCGCTTTTTCCTTGATGTTTCCAAAAGTGGTTTTTTTCTTTTAGTCGTTGTAATTTCTTATCAAAGACTTCCATTATTGCTATGCCCCGAATGGCACGGCCTTTCATATTCATCTATCATAAATAAATTCCTCAATTCTCTCTCATATTATTGTTGAGAATGATTTTACATGGGCAAATTGAATAAAATTAACTTTTTTTCTTCTTATTTTGACATCATATTTAGTGTCAAATGAAGGCCACGAAAATACAACGAGAAACAGAAATGGGGTACTTTTAGTATGAATGGAAAAAGCTTACAGACTCTAATTATTGTTGAAATTAGTAATTATCTGAAATGCTTAATTTAAGTTACTAGTGTGAGTTACTTTCCAAGTTTAATTGGTGATGTGATTAATAATTATCTACTGTTCTCAATTTCAATTATTAATCAAATTATTTATTGCTCATGATTCTTCTAAAATATAACCGGTGTTGTAATTATTACTTATATGTCCTGCTGAAATTAGTTACTAATCTAACTATTAATTGCTCCAGGTTTCTAAGTTCAATTAGTAATGCAATTGCTAATTAACTATAGTTACCAATTTTATTTACTAATTAGATTGGTAATTCCTCATGGTTCCTGATTGCGATTATGAGAGTATCACCAATTTTAAGGATTCAAATCTAGTATTTTATTTTTCTGCTTCGTTTTCTATCTTCCTAATTAAATAATAACAACTTAGTAAAATCAATCTTCCTCCTTTTTAATTGACAATAACTTCATTGTTAATTGTCAAATTTTTTACTGAGTTATTATCATTTAATTGAGTGTACAGGGAATGAAATAAGAAAATGAGACAACAGATTTGATTCCCAATTTCAAGCCATGTAAATACTTAGAATCAAATTTGTTGTCTCATTTTTTCATGTCTTTTTCTATCCTTCTAATGAAATATTAATAACTCAGTAAAAAAAATTAACAACTAAGAAAAAAATTATTACTAATTAGAGAAATAAAAAAATTTGAACTGAGTTATCAATACTTAATTAACAGAAAAAAAAATGAGACATCAATACTTAAAAGCATTAAGGCTTTAATATTGTAAATTGACTTGCTCATTCAAGCAGTTGGGGGCATTTTTATATATAAGCCTTTCGAATTTTCGAAAGAGAAATAAAATAATTAATAACTAAAACTTGGACAGAGAGAATCTTAGATACAATTGGTGTAACTGTGTAAGACAATCTTACACTGCATTTGCATTTAAACAATTAGCGTGGCACTACACGCCCAATATTAAATTAAAAGAAGATTATCTTATAACAAGTGTAACTAAAATTCTGTGTCTGTAGAAAAGGGAAATCACAAGCCCTGTTGCATAGAAATGTTCAAATGATTCAAAAAAAAAATAAAGAAGTAAAAACAAAAGACCAAGAATAAGAAAAACGCACGAGGAAGAGAGAAAAAATGGGAAAGAGTTAAAAAAAAAAAAAAAGTGAATTGAACATTCGCATTAAATAATTATTAGTTATTAGTTATAGAACCCCGTATTTCACATATACCTTTAATTTCTAAAAGGAAAAGATGAAAGATCATACAAATTCATGCATTGAGACAATTTATTTAGCCAATTATGAAATATTCATGTATTTTGTGCTTGTGAATGAATTTGTAATAAGAATCTTCATTCATCCTTATTGAGCTAAGAATATGAAGAATAATCTTTCATAGATCGCGCAGCATCCTTATTATATGATTTAACTTTTATATATCATAATAGATTTGATTATTAATTATAATAAATACATTAAATTAGTATTTTATCGTAAATTTCTCAAAAAGTTTGTAGTCTGATTCATTTTTTCAAACTAATGATACGTAGGCTTACACGTAAAACACATTTCATTTGACTAGTTTTAATTAAATTTTATTAACTTTTTAAAAGATTTAGTTTTAACTCAGTAAAAAAAAATTTACATTATCATCCAACTATATGGTTTCATATATTTAAATAACAGTTACATTATTTTATTAAAAATGAAAATTACTATTTACTCTAGTAATTTAAAATTTTCTTATTTTTTAAATGTAAAATTTTTTACATCAAAACTGAATTAATTTTAAACTTTTTTGATATACTGATTCTTTATGTGCTACGGGCCCCACGATTGGACCAATTTCTAATTTTAGAATGATATGAATTGAGTCTCTGCATCGTTTTTACAGCGCCATGGAAGAGTACGTAGGAGATGCTCCCAAAGCTAGGCTCCACAGTCTGATTTGATACATTGGTAGGATTAGAAATAAAATGACTTGAAAAACGATTTTACAATTTTGTATCTGGGATGCAATATGAAATTAAATCTAAATTAATGTAAACAACATAAATATCCTTAATGAGGATAATGAAAAGTTTAATTTTTTTCGTCTATATCTTGTATATATTATGAATGTACATTTTTGCAAACAATATTCAAGCTTAATTTTTTTACAATTTAATAGCAGAACTCTAATAATTTTTTTCTTTTCAATGATTTTTTGTTTCCTTACAATTAATTATATTATACAAGAGTTAAAATTTTTAAGGCAAATTACATAAAAATTATGATTGAAAAGTCATAACATATTGTATAAAAAGCAATGGTTCTATGTTCTATGATAACCTAAAATGAAAATTACAACATAAAAAAAAAAGGCTCCAAGTTCAAGTATCTAAAAAACAAAAAATTATATCATCATAAGTCAAGAAATATTTCTTTGCTTATATCAATAGACATTTAGAGAAAGGTGAACAAGAAGTCGAGAGGGGATATGAATCATATGGAGAGTGAAAATATTTTTGTAAATTATAAAAGGATAATTTGTGTCATTTTATAAATTAAATAAGAACATATTAGAAAAAATATGGAATCCTATTTCATAAAAATATGGAATCTCAATCTCACCTTTTATAGATGAACGAGATTTCATAAATTTGTGGAATTAGATTGAATAGGAATGTCATTCTATCTTCCTTTCTTTTTCCACAAACGAACATAGGAATTCTCTTATTACAAGATTAAATGCATAATAACATTCCATTCCACTGCACCAAACGTAGTGTAAATTTTTTCTCATTTTATATCAATACAGTTTTAAATTCAAAGCTTGTGGAACTGTCTAGTATCTCTTGTCCTGTGAATTTATCTTTTGCTGATTCCACAAGTGGCCTCCATCACTATCCTTAATTCATGGAAACCTTGTGAGTGGGTTTTATCTTGTTATAGCTGCTAAAATATAATTTCTTTTACAAGTTAATTGTTAAGTTACTATATGAAATATTAAATATATAAATGGGATTTAGAGAAATGAGCAAGAACAATCAAATAACATTACGTAAGATGCTAGTTTGTGTACATGATTAGCTCATAGGTTAGCACAGTTGGGTGCGCCAAAGGGAGAGAGGAGGTTTGCAATGTGTGCGTTTTATTAGTATCGGAGTTTTATAAATTTAGTAGTTGAAATTTGATTTGTAAGAAATACTCAACCGCGCGTGACTAAGTTCATTCTTTAATAAATTTAAATTTTTTATTAAATGTAAATAAATCAATATAAATTACTTGTATTTATTATGATTATAATGCTGTGTAGGTCGTATTACTATTCAATAGAAAAGGAAGAAAATATATTCATTAACGCAACAACATAAAAGATAAATGTCATTTTCAGTTAAGACGCAATGAAATTTGATCCGTATAAAAAAAAAGTAGTAACTATAAAGTTTATCCTGTTAAAATTTACGTAAATTCAGTTAAAATAACATTAGAATATGTTTAAATATAGTAAATAATGTATTGAGTCGATTGATTTTCAAAGAAATATTATACAAGAAAAAAAAGTGGTTTAAATAAGAATGCACCTACTAATATGTGACTCTAGGCTTATCAGAAATTCTTAAAATTTGGGTTTTGGCATAACCTAACTTGAAAAGCTAATTCATGAAATGAGGGTTACCCTCCACTTATAAATACTATTTAGGCTATATCACTATCTAATGTGGGACTTTCAATATACCTCCTCACGTCTAGGACTGGACATCTGGAGCGTGAAATTTATAATATTTGACATATGCGGGTGGTCCAACAGATCTCGGATAAGCTCTGACACCATCTTAAAATTTAAATTTAGACCTAACTCAACCCTAAAAGCTAACTTATAAAGTGAGGGTTGCTCTCCATTTATAAATACTATTCGGGACATATCATTATCCAATGTAAGACTCTAAGTATAAATGTTTTGAGTCAAGAATATATTATTGTTTTGCTTGATGATTCCAAAAAGCAGCACCTTCGTTGTAATTTCGTACCAAAGACTTTAGACTGACTTTGTTTGATCCATTGGACCAGCACGTAATGGTCCCGTTATGGCGATGTATTTGTACTTTCTACTCTATCATTGACATTGCTAATTAAGCCCCAAATGGCACGGCCTATTGTTTGTTTGGATTCTTGCATGAATCTGAGCCACTTATTAGTTTAAATGGAACAAGAAGATTGCCTTCTTTTGAACTTGGTGATTGGCATAATTTCGTAGAAAAATGAGCACAATCACTTGACTTGACGTCAACCCATGCAAAGCCGTGACTTTGGCAACTACAAAGAAAATCCAAGGACGAATGCATTAGGTCTCCCATCCTTTTCGAACCATAACTTTGCACTTAACATACGGGGTAGGAAAAGAAAATAGTTAGACGCACCCACAATTTGGTTCATTATATCCTACCTTTCGCACAAAATAATCAAGGTTTATTATGGCTAATAGCCAGCTGTTGAGTGTGAATTTCTGATTAATTAATTTTATTATCAGTGCAATGCAAGAGTTTGTTAAATGAACAATGTATGAAATTTTTATTTAGAAATAAAAAAGTTAAAGTATACATTACTATATTTTGCACTTTACATAAAAATGATAAATCAATTCAAACAAATTGTGTTACATCAAATTGATTTTAAAAATTTTCAAAATCAATTTGTCATAGTTATAATAGGCAAATAAATTAGCTAATAAGGATAATTGTACCAATTCAATTAGTTCAAATATATCCGGTTTAACATAAGTTTATTATGCTTAGATTTGATTTTAAAATTAATTAATCATACTTATAATATGAAAATTAGTATAGCAATAAGGGTATATTATAATTTACTAAAATAAAATCTATGAAATTTAAATCCTTATAGAAATTTTAGGAACCATTAAATTATGAGACACCTTATTTAAAAAAAAAAAGCGGGTTAAACAATTAACCATTGCTCAAGAAAACAGATATTTTATGAAACACTTAAATTATGGGATGTATCATATTATCAAATTTTAATATTTAATCTAATTAGTGTAATTGTTTTTTTTTAATTTATTTAATAATATTATAAATAGCTCTAAAATATAAGTAAATAAAAATGAAATACGTACAAATTTTTTTTAGAGTAATAATAATGTAGTCCAAAATTATGAAGATTCTATTTAAATATGAAATTTATTGCAATAAAAAAAAGTATATTAATAACATAATTACATGTAATGATATGAATTTCGTTTTTGAAATTGAAAAAAAGTATATAATACTAATAAATTATCCACACAAAAAATATGCTAATAAATTAAATGAAAAGTAAGATAATATAAATGTCTATTTTCAAAATAGCACTTTGGCATAATCCCCACTTGATTTTTTTATGGTTGAGTGAAATTTTATCATTAATAATTTTTATTTTCAAAAATAAAATTAATAAATTATTGTCAAAAGTTAAATCAAATCAAATCAACTATAATTGAAATTTGAATTTGAATTATATGTTAACTTCATTATTCAAAATTATTATTCATAATTATATTTAGAAAAAGTTTATGTTCTTACTTACTAGTTCAAAATTACCACTTATAATTTGAACCTGAGTCACTTACTTACTAGTTCAAATGGAATAGTGTTGAACAAGATTATCTTTTTTGAACTTGATAATTGGCATAATTTCGTAGCAAAACGAGCATGCTCACTTGACTTGACGTCAACTCATGCAATGGACGTGACTTTGGGGATTTGAATTTTTTAAAGTAAGATATATTGCATAGAGAATAAAATGTAAAATTATAATTTTTTATGAGAAAATTAATAAAGTAAATTACCACATGTTTATGATCTGTTATGCAAAAGCAAATATTTTATAAAATTTTAAATTCTTAATTTTTTCATCAATTATTATAATTCTGCATTTTACTCTCTAAAAATAAACACTCCATTTTAGAAGATTCAAATTCTGAGTTAGCAACCACAAAGAAAATCCAAAGACGAATCCATTAGGTCTCCAACCTTTTTGGACCATAACTGTTCTGCACTTAACAAAGGGTGTAGAAAAAGGAAAAAGTTAGATGCACCCACAATTTGGTTCATTATATCTTACCTTTTGCTCAAAATACTCAAGGATTATCATGACTAATATATAGCCAATTGTTGAGTGTCAATTTCTGATAAATTACCTTTTGCTCAAAATAGTCAATTAAAGATTATCATGACTAGTAATTACATTTGTAATTGATACATATATGTGATTCCCAATTTCAATTACTAATCCACTTGTTGATGCCCAAGGTTTCTAAGTCTAATTATAAGTGCAATTTGCTAATTACTTATGATATGCCTATTTTATTTTTTAATCTGATTGATAAATGCTCGTCGTTCTCAAGTCCAATTTGGGATATAATTGCTAGTTAGATATAGTTCCTAATTTCAATTACTAATTTAATTCGTGATTACTCTTAGTTTCAAAAACCAACTAGTGATGTAATTACTAATTACATATAATTTTCAATTGATTAATAATAATCTAATTTATCGCTGGTGGTTCTAAACGCTATTTAGTGTTATGATTACTAATCTAATTATTAATTGCTCATAGTCTAATTTAAAATGCAAGTGGTTCTTGTTCCTAATTTCAATTACAAATCAAATTAGTGGGTGCCCTTAGTTTCCAAGTCTAGTTTTTGTGATGTAATTACTAATTACCCATAGTTCTCAATTTCAATTACTAACTTAATTGTTTATTGCTAATGCTTTCAATTCCAATTAGTGTTGTATTTTGTAATTACCTATATTTCTCAATTTCAATTACTAATCTTATAGTCAATTGCTCTTAATTTCTAAGTATATATAGAATTTAGCTAGGATATATATGTGTAATAGTGGCTAAATCTTGCCACCTTATTTTGTCTATATTGCACTACCCAAACAGAAATGGTTACTTTTAGTATTAATGGAAACTTGATGTAAAAGAAATGACTGTTATGTTCTCACTTATCAGCAGCACTAGAAAAACCAAAGGGCCCAATTGTGATCAACGTTGAACTTGAATCACATTTTCTCTCCTCCACTATATTTTCTTTTTGGGTAAGATTCTCTCCTCCACTATCGTTAACATAAAAAGAAAATTAATGGGTTAGGCCAAGGCATAATGGGTCCAAGTTTCACTAATATTGGGCAGATGAGTTACCTCAGAGGCCATGTTTTGCACAAAAAGTTAATGAGCTAAGTCCACAAATATTCGAACCTAATTATGGAGGCAATGTCGGCTTGGATCTTGCAATAAATGGGCTTATTGAAACAAGTTAGCTGAAGATTGAAGCTACATTTGTGTGTTTGATCAAGTTCAAGGGCTAGTAACTACTTGGGTTCCAAATAATAACCATCTCCATGAAAAATGATGAGGGGAAGATTGAGTCTACAGATTAGTTATCCAGATTTGCTAAAGTTGTTAGCCAAGGGCAACCATCACACAAGAGGGGGGTGAATTGGGTGATCACAAATTTTATTTCAACTTTGTGCAATTGTGCATTTTGATGCACCCAATCAATACATGCAGCGGAATAAATATATTTCACAACAATTCATGCTTTCATATTATTAACAATTCATATAATGCATAATATCAATCACATATAAGTATATTGAACAATGTAAATTATAATGTGATTAATTTGAGACTAGTGGGAAATAAACCAAGATAGAAAATCACTTGGTTGAAACCTTGTAGTAGACTGCAAATAGTGTGTAGTCAACTACAATAAACCCCTGAAAGTGGTTTTGTAAGATCAACAAATAAAACACTAATGTTGAGTTTCTAGTAGTCTTGTAGTAGACTACACTTTTCTTGTAGTAGACTACAATTTGCTTCTGTGAGCAGATTGAGTTTTAAATGAATGCCTTACTTGTATGAAGATTTGTCAATCAATGTAGATACCTTGAGTATAGCTTAGATGTATATATATAAATCAAGCAAACAAGATATATATCAAGTTCTAATGATCTAAGTAGAAATATCACAAGTTATGCAGTAGATCAATAATTATAGCTATCATAAGAACTCAACAAATAAGTAGTTAAATGTAAATTGCTAGAATGTAAAGAGAGTGAGGGATAAGAGAATGCAAACAATATTTTACTGGTTCAATCACTTCTTGTGATCTACATCCAGCCCCAAGATCATCCACTTGAGGTTTCCACTATTCTTCAAGCTTGTAACTTAGGTGCTTGAGAAACCTTTACAAGAACAGAGCACTCTTCACACTTTGGGATCCTCCACCCTTATGCTTGAGCCTCTTTCTTTTCTCTTCAAGGGAAGTCTACCCTTGAACTCTTTTGATGGATTATCCACCCTCTTACAAGTATATATGATTGATAGAAAATGATAAACTCTCTCAAATAGTAGATAATACAACTTGAAGAACTAATGGATAGAGGGATTATGAAAATGAAGAGCTCAAATGTTGATTTTGATAGAAAATGATCAAATCCTCATAATGATTTGCAAATGGATGTTCATCAACTTGTTAATACTTCAATCTTAGCATATATTAATAGCCCAAGTGATAAAATAGCCGTTGGTGGTGTTTAGGAATGATTAATTTCGAAATCTAGCCGTTTATAGCCGTTACAGGCATTTCTGGCACGTTGTAGTCGACTACATATACATTGTAGTCGATTACGATTCCTCTCTGGAATGTAGTTTTTGAATTTTAACACTTTGTAGTCGACTACACAACCTTGTAGTCGACTACAATCCATTCCTGGAATGTAGTTTTCGAGTTTTAACACTTTGTAGTCGACTACAGATACCTTGTAGTCGACTACCATTCATCTCTGGAAAATATATTTGATTTCTGACACTTTGTAGTCGACTACAAGGTCTTGTAGTCGACTACAATCCATTTCTGGTGGTCTTGTAGTCGACTACAAGTCTTGTGTAGTCGACTATAATTCCACTCGGGAAAGTAGTCGTTTTGAAATGATCATAACTTCTTCGTTTCTTAACCAATTTAAGCAAATGACCATGCGTTGGAAAGCTCTTTGAGTGTACTTTCATATGAAACAAGTTTCAGATCAAAACTCAAAGTATTTTAAAAGTTATGATAAAAATAGTGACCATATGTCAGTTTTTCAAGGTCTTGTAGTCGACTACAAGTCTTGTGTAGTCGACTACAATTCCTATCCGGAAAGTAGTCTTCTTAAAAATGTCATAACTTCTTCGTTTCTTATCCAAATTAAGCAAATGACCATGCGTTGGAAAGCTCTTTGAGTCTACTTTCATATGAGATAAGTTTCAGATCAAAACTCAAAGTATTGTAAAAGTTATGATAAAAATAGTGACCATAGGTCAGCTTTCAAAATTCAGATTTGGCTATTTTTCATAGTTTTGAAATACCACCAAGACTAACTTCTCAAAACTTGTTTGTTGGGCATTTTACCATATTAAAAACATTTGTCAAGATTGAATAAAGATATTTGAGCTCTCTTCATGTAAAAACCTCTATCCTTACAAAGGAGAATAGCCTATAAGAGAATATATACCCAAATGAGTCATTAGGCTTCTTGATGCAATCCAAGATTCCAAGAATTCTTCTCTTCAAATATTCTAAATGCTTGGTTCATCTATTCATTCTCCTTCTTCTTGAGTTGAGCATAAATAGGATATTTCACTTTCTTAATCCAATGCTCACTCTTGGTACTTGGACTATCCTACAAAGCATAACTCACTTGAAAACCATGGTTAGTCCAAATCCATAACTCAATAACTAAGTATGCATGATTCACATGTATATAACTTTATAAAGTTCTTCATGCATATATAATTCACATATAGACACATATCCAATAATTAATTATATCACTTATCAAGTACATTGGATATATCCTATCAATGATGCTACACAAAACTTAATGCATGATTCTTATAATAGGAACAACAAGATAATATATAACCGTGCATTATCCAATATAGCTCATCACGCACATATGTAGCATATTTGTAATCCTTTTTGTAATGCATTTGTCATCATCAAAACATAATACAATAAACCATTGAGGCAAACATATTTTCACAAAAGTGAATGTTTTTTGCCCTAAAATATAATAAGTGATCTGACGTGGCACATATCATTACTTTGATTGTTAGGCCATGACCCCATGATATTACTGACTTGAGGAGGAAGACAAGGAGACATAAACGGTTTTGGCGAGATAACTATTAGTTTAGCACTATATAAAGGCTTCAAGAAGTGAAAAAAAATAAATCTCTTAATCAATCAAACACAAATCAATTTATTTTTCATTTCATTTATTTTTGTTATCGCTTTGATTTACATCTTTTGAACTCAATTTATGCCATTTATCTTAATGCAATATATAGTTATTACATTTATAACTTTCATTTACTTTATGTTTTAGCTGACCTTTAAACTATGAGCTTTCTTTAGTATCATGGGGACCTAAAGCTAAGGGATAGATTCCCTTCCTTAGCTCATCACTTGAACGTGGAATCATTGGTGTGATTTACCTGACAAAATCGGCTAAAAAAGAAAATTGTACGAAAATTATATAAAACTATAGAAGGAAGAGTTGCAATTTTAAGTGAAAGAATTAGCCTAAGAAATCTCAACTTTAGCATAAATCCAAGAGGGTTAACAGCCAAGCCTAATATTGGTGACAAGCATAATCATTCAATTGCTGCGAATCGAGACATTTCACTTAAAAAGTTTAGGTTCAATTTGAACTGTCAGTAATCTTCTTCGGTACACAATCTGTAAGTAACACTACAAGTCTTCATTAAGACTTATTGCATGCCAAATGAAGTAGCATTCCCTCTCTCTAAACCTTTTGCATGTGCAATTGCATAGTTTATTATGAATTTAATTTTGATTAATTATCAATATAAAAGTTTTTTATATTATCACTCAAGAATGCATTATGACATTATTAAAAGAGTTTTACTTTGATAACAATTAACTAAAAAGTCAAACAATTTTTGATGATTTGTGAAGACATAATTGAGAGGTAGTGTAAAAATATTTACACTAACAGAATTAAACTAATTTATTATCCTATTTTCAATCTTTTTTTGAAAGAAAATGAATTTTATTATGCATACAAACTAAATTGAGTTTCTTAGTAGCATACAAAATAATTTACTGATTCATTTGTTATACATTTGGTTTATAGGAGACCTTGGATATTATAATTGAAACTACAATTGTTTACTACAGTTTAGGTGTTTTATTTCTTATAATTTTTTCTTCAAAAAAAGATGATTTACTGTATTTTATTGAAATCATTTCTATGTAAGTCCAGCACAATTAGTAGATAATTGGGTTCCTTAACCATAATGTCTTGAGTTCGAACTAGGCTGTGTGTATGAAAAATTAAGACTTTGTTGGGAGAGGTTGTACCTACTTTAATAATCTTTCTGCCTCGAAAGGGATTAGTCTCTGTCTGTCGACTGGTAGATACCCTTGATTCTCATAAAAATAAAATTTTGTATTGTAGACAAGGAACATATACTCATGTTTAATAAAGGAATAGAAAATAACATTTGTGCATTTTCTTGTAGAAAGAGTATAGAAATTGAGTAAATAATAATTTGTATACATGTATAAAAGGTATATAGTGCTCGTTTAAACGTGTTTTTCTTGATAAATTTTGTTTTAAAAATTAGTTTTGTTATATTTTAGAGTGTTTTAATGTGCCTCTTTTTATTTAAAAAAGAAAGAAAGAAAATTGAAACACTAATCAAAGTATATTTTGTGCCTTTTTTTTAGCTATCTTACTTATTTGGAAATGCTTTCGAAGTTAAAAAAAAAATAACTTTATTTTAAAAATGTACATATATTATATTTTAGTATGTTTAGATGAGCTATTATATAAAAAAAATCGAAGCACTGGAAAACACATTTTGTACTTTATTTTAACAAATTTTTTAAAAGAAGACATTTTTTATAACTAATAAAAGTTGTTCGAATATTAAGAAGCAAAAAAAAAAAATCTTATCAAATATTGTATTTAAATATAAGATAAATTTTATTTTTTATATAAAATATTAAAAAAAATCATATAAAAAAGACCTTTTATAAGTTCATCCAAACCATCCCATAGAATTTGAACCATTGGTTATTGGTAAGTAGGTTTAGGTCAAGTTTATAATGCAACTCCTAGTTGTACTGATGCAATTGCTTATTTGATTTCATGTGAACCATTTGGTGTTGGCTATTTCATATGGACGGCTTACACAGTTTTGGTTTGGGTTTCCCAAATTCTTATGTTTAGAATCAGTCTAATCAAAGTGATCTTTCCAAGAATGATCTAAAAGACCACTTAAATCCTTAATAGTGCATCATTTTTCAAGTGATGCTAACAGGATCTCTAGAGTCTTATTTATGCTTAGGAGTAATTGTCCTTCTTCATAACACCCATTCATTTTGCTTAACATTCAGCAGCTTAACTTCTATTACAATCATTGTTTGAATGAAAAGGGGAAATATCCTGCTTTCTTTTCCTAATTTTAGAAAAAGCATAAACATTTTTTCCTTTCTTACATGAATAACAAAGATCGAAACTATAATTGATTACAATTGGTGAAAATCTTCAAGATAATTAACTTCTTCCTATCTTGCTGCAAAACAGTACACATCCCAATCCTCACATACATTCTTGTATTAAAAAAATTTAGCTTGGGTTAAAGAAACAATGAGGAGTACATAACATAATGATGATAAAGAAGAGGTCCTTCCACATCTAATAGAAAAGCATAAACAAAGAAAAAGAGATTATAAAAACTAGGATACTCATGGAAAACACTGAACTTCTTGTCGTGAGATAGCCTTAACAGAGCAAAGATAAAGATCAAAATCCGGACACGAACACTCTTGGGGTGAATTTAGGTGATATAATTACTGATATTCCACCAAAAATTCTGGAACTATGAAATGGGCTCTCCTCACTCACACTGGGGGCCACCTTGTTGTAATTATAATTTATTTATGATAATATGTAAGTCCAAACATCATTCTTTATATATATTTGTTAAACTGGTCGGCTTGATCCATTTAAGCTCGCTTGTGACAGGACGCGCGATAAGCGGATTAGGCCAAAATTACCCGTATTTAAATAAGCTATAAAATAATCAGCCAACTTACCTCGCATCAATTCACAAGCCCAGATATTTCTGGCCTGTTTATTTTTTTTAAGAAAACAAAATTAAGCAACCAAATTCATCCACTAATGCATAAATCCTAAAGTTTAGCAAATAATTCACAAATCAATAATAAAACAAGTTTTAAAATTCAATAAATAATCATTAAACCACATGAAGTCACAAATCAAAATAAATAATAATAAAATATAGTAAATAAAAAATAAACAAGCAGCCCGCGAGTTAAAGGGGTTGGTCCATTTAACTTGCAAGCTAAACAGGGTGATTCTTAAATGCTTGTATTTATATGGATAACTAAAATAGAGGCACAACTCATATAATTTATGCAGTTAAACGGATTGGCTCGACGAGATTGGTCAGTTTTGATAGCCCTAAGTATATTCCTAGTTTTAAGCATACTTTAATTCAAGGTATTGGTCCTTCAAATCCAACCATATGGGTATTTCCAATTAATTCTAGAGTAAATCCCCAAATTGGTCCTTAAAAAATTTAGCTGACATCAATTTGATCATCGAATTATTGTTTTTGACATCACGTTAATTCAGATGTAAAGTTTCGTGATAAAACTGTCAGTTAGTTGCTGACGTGGCCCGTTTTCTGCTAATGTGGCTTGTTAAGTAGTGACGTGGTGACCAAGTTGGCATCTGATGCAAGAAAAAGAAGGGGAAAAAATCCCAATATCCCTAAATCCTCAAAACCCAAAATCATGCCAACTCATTGATCCACCTTCGTTGCGAACTTCATTGCATGCCTTTGGAGCTACCGTCAGTCGTATTAACTAGATGAAGATGTTCACTTGTTGTGCATTGTCAACCCAGATGAATAGGTTCAATGTTTGGCATTTTTTGTTCGTGTGCTGCTTCTCAAGGTGCTGCTGGGTTTTAGATTGTTTTACGAGCTAAAGTCCTGAGTACTGGCAGTGTGATGGAGCTATTATGGTGTTTAATGGGGTCTTAATCTAGGATTTGAGTTGGAGTTGCTATGTTGGGCTATTTTGCATATATCAAAATTGTCATGGTTTGAAGGCTTGTGAAGCAATGGATATGTGGGTTGCTCAGCACATAAAGAGTTGAGGTTGAGCTTCTGAATAAGGGCTATAGTGGATATTTATTGTGCTAGCAAGGATAATGTTATAGATTTGAAAAAGAACACAAAATATGGGTCATAACTTGTGTGGAAAGTTTAGAGGTTGGTTGATTGGAGAAGCATATTTGGCTGGGAATCAAAATGATGGGTTTGTGGCAGGATGGGCTTATGCTACTTGGTGGTTGGTCTTAGGAATTGATTTCCATGGTTTGATGGAGGAGTTGGCTTCCATGGTTAGAGGAGACTAAGTTTGTGTGCTTAGAAACATAGCTCAAATTTACCAAAATTACTCCATTAAAAACCAAGTTATTCCAAATATGTAAATGCTCCCTCAACTCAGAAAAATAGAGAGAAAAAAAGGAGAGAAAGTTCCACATAAGGATTTAGGGTTCAAAATTTGGGAAATTTTCCTTTTTTCCCTTGCATCAGATGCCAACTTGGCCACCTCATCACCACATAACAGACCATATCAGCAGAACACATGCCACTTTAGTAGCCAACTAATAATCTCGTCATGTAACTTTACGTCTGAACTAATGTGATGTTAAAAACAATTATTTGAGGACTAAATTAGTGTCAAACATCTTTTGAGGACTAAATTAATGTCCGCTAAATATTTCAAGAACCAATTTGGGGATTTACTCTTAATTCTATGATACTAACTAATTTCAAGATAGTATTAAGGACTAATTCAAATATTGTTCATCTAAGAATAAAGGAACTTACTCCGTAAGGGTTCATTGTTTAGAAGGAAGATCACATGCGTGTATTCTAAATTTTGGAATAATATAATAATTGATAAACTGAAATAATAATGATATTTTTTATATATGATTCTATGATTTACTTCACAAACAATCTAAGAGATCAAATAGCGCGATTTGAGTTTTCCAAAGGTGATTTTGAACCTACAAGCATTACCGTATATGTTGCATGTTGAATGCTTGATCCAACTGGTCTGTAGGAAGTGTTCAAGGTTGTTAACATTTGTTCATTTAGTATGAAGTTGTCAAGTGACTAACACGGCTGGTTCCATTATATATTTAGACAGAGATGTGTAATTGTTACCAAATTAAAATATACCTTGTATTCAATTACAATGTTTTCCATTCAGGACTCAAAACTTACATGGAGGCATCACATTTGTAACTCAAGTGACTTTAACTCCAATCATTTAAAAATGCAGTATTTCTGGTGAGGTGCACCCATACATACATACATACATATATATATATATATATATATATATAAAATTTAATTTTGATTCATTATATATATTATTATCATTAAAAGTGATTCACTTCTTAAATAGTTAGGATAATAGTTAAAAAAATTTAATGATTTAAATACTTAATTAAAATAATTTTTTTATACATGAAATTTAAACTCAATGCCGAAAAAGGTGAGGGCATTAAAAAATGAGAAAATGACTTTTTAGTTCTTTTTGTGAAAAATAATACCAATTTGGTTCGTTTTGAAAATTAACAAAGTATTCAACTACATTAACTAATAATTTACATACGGTTAACTAATAATTTATCTTCATTTTGATACTTGATACGTGGTTAACAGTATGTAAATTATTGGTTAATGTAGTTGAATACTTGGTTAATTTTCAAAACCAAACCAAAAAATAAATATTTCTTACAAGCTGTACTATTAAATCCTTTTCCTTTAAAAAATCACCAGCTCAACTTCTAACAATGGATCTTGACCCCTAAAAAATAATAAGATCCATAATAATGGCCACTACATATATATATATATATATATATATATATTGGATTTGAGTGATTTTTTATTTAATTTTAGTTTTAAGTATTTAAATTAATAAATTTATTTTTATTATTTTATTCATATTATTTATTTTAAGTAAGAATAATAAAGTAAAATTCTTAAAATGTAATGAGTTCTATTTATTTTTTAAGTATTCCAAACATAAAAATTGATTTATAAATCATTCAAATCTTATTTTGTATAATAAATTCCATTCAATTCACCTCAAATCAAATATATTTTATATTTTAATAATTTCAAACATAATTAAAATAAAAAAATCCAAAATAATAAAAGTACATTAAAAAAATAAACAAAAAAAAAATGAAGCCCCTGAGTTGTTGTTGACTTCTTGTTGCCGCTTTTGTGCATTGCTTTGCTCTCATCCAAAGGTGTTGCTTTTTGTTGAGTTTGTTCTTCTTACTTGTTTGTTATTATCAGGCGCATCAGATCCTGTCCCACCAACGCTTCCTTCATTCTACTTCCCTTGCATCACTATTTAAGTACTCTCTTGTGTCCTTCTCTCTCCCTCACTTTCTTTTCTTACTCTGTAGAACTCTCATTACTTAAAATGGGCAAGTGGTTGCCCTCCCGAATTGCCCATTTGCTACCTATTTCTATTGATTTTATTGATTTTCTGGTTGATTATTGATTAAATTTTAAAAAAAATGTGATGCCTTTCTTTAATTGTCGTGTTGTGTTTTAAAGATCATTTCTTTCTTCTATTTTTATTTTACCATTTAAACAAAAAATAATAATTCCTCCATGAGATAATTAGGAGAAATGCAATAGCAGCCTCACCGTTAATGTCAAATTGAGTGGTTTTGTCGTCGGTTGGAAAAGAGAATTCTTTTTTTTTTCTAATATTTTTTTTGGTTGAGGAGGGGTTCTGCTCATGTATGGTCATGAATGGTGTGCTCAATAACATTCCAGTTATTTGCTCTGTAATGGTAATAATCAATAATTTAATTAGAACCTTTCCTTTTCTGGGTCATTTCTTTCTGCAATGCCCTGTCACCCTTTACTGATTGTTCATGCTTCATGCCCTTTTTAAGGTTGGCCTTTAGGATCAGACTTTGGAAAGTAAACTAAGAAGGGATAGAGACAGTTCTATTCGGCTTGGACACATATTATGCCCACACTTTGTTCTTATACACAAACTCTAGATTAGTTCATACGGTAGTCCGTAGTCATGTCAACCTATTTCACATATTTTAATACTAAGAAAACTTCTGAATAGAGGAACTAGACTAGTGTTAATAATCCTCAAATTTGAATCCGGTGCATTAGCTAAGGACAAAATAGAAATTTTATTTTTGGTACATTTAGTGGGATAAGGCTTGGTTGATGTTGTAATGTTAACATATAGTTGTTTGCACTATTATAATTTTTAAATAATTATTTCTTGAACTAATTTGTAATAGATATACATTAGACACAATATGAGTATCTTAAAATTTTAAATAATAAGGTGCCCTGCATTTATAGGTTTTAATTCCATAGTTAAAAATTGATTTTAAGATTTAAAAACATGCAAAATTCAAGTGATCTGGAATTTTAGAAATGTTTTCATAATTATTTTTTCTGTATTATTTTATATGGAATGATGTTTCTTTATTTTACTTCTTGAATAATTTTATAACAACTATTTTATTTTTATTTTTATTTTTATAGTGTATCAAGTATTAATTTTCATTAAAATTTACACTGTACATTAACCCATAATTTATGAAAATGATTGATGACAAAGCATGTTTTACAGTGGAGGGAAAAAGATTGCTAAGATTATGATGATTATAAGCCATTCATTTGGCTAAAGTTCGTGTATAGCCTAAAAAATCTCCTGTCAAAAAAAGAATTACAGTTATTGGGTCTGGAAAGTTAGATTTTCCATATTATTACCTTGTTTTATTAAACATTAACAACTGTAGAAAATCATACTCAACATATTTTCTAATGTGAGAGGAAACAGTAAATTAGGAAAGCTTAAGCTGGCTTCATGTCAATGTGACATAGAATACTAAATATCATATATATAACCTATGTAGCGTAGCACACTTGAGTAAGCCATACAGAATTAATGATAGATTATTGGACATGCAGAGCAGAGTGACAGCTACATTGAAAACTTGCGCAAATTGTCCTCGATGAAGTAGTAGCAATTGGTGGTGACCAATTCTATATAGTAAAACCAAGCTCGCCTCCATTGAGGATTTATGTATAGAGTTGCTGCAATTACCAACAATACCAATGTGTATGACACGGCAAAGCTCACACAGAAAACATACGTGTCCACCAAACTGTCATTGTTGTCCCCATCATCATATGAGACATTTGGTAAATTAGCAGATGGTTGTCCAGAAGCAGTGCAACTTTTTGGCAGTGGAGGTCCACAAAGGAAAGGATTATCCTCATAGCTGCTTTCATCGAAGGTCAGAAATTGGCCTTTCCTGTCAGGTGTTGCACCTGATAAATTGTTGTGTGCCACACCGAATACAGCAAGGGAAGTTAACTCATTCAGTTGAGGAGGGATTTTGCCACTCAACTTGTTAAATGAAATATCCAAACTCTCTATCTGTGCCAAACTGGAGAATGTAGCTGGGATTTGTCCTGTCAAGTAGTTGTGGGACAAGTTCAATGCTCGAATTTTTATCAAGTTTCCAATCTCGGACGGGATTTTTCCAACTAATTTATTGTAGGATAAGTCAATTCCAGTCATATAAGCGAGGATGTCCCCTGTATAAGTGTAGGATCTTTTCTTTGTAGTGAAGTCTGCTTTCTCATGTACAAACGGTAATGTATTTTTGCCTCTATCATAGAAGCCGCCAAATAGCATTTGCAATTGGTCAGGGTTTTCATCCTCAAAAGGCAGTTTACCCAAGCAACTGGGAATTGGACCAGAAATATTGTTATGAGAAAGGTCTAGGATTGTTAATTCTATCCATTGACATAACTGTTTTGGTATATGTCCTGTAAATTGATTACCTTTCAACAGTAGAATGTTCAACCCTGTATCAGTAATGTTTTGTATCATATCATGAACGCTGGCGGTTATTTCATTGTATCTAAGGTCTAGTGTCACTAAGGAAGAGCCTTCTCCGAACATTCTTTTTGACAAGCCACTTAATCTATTGTTGCTCAGATGGATGAATCTCACAGAAGAATTGACAAAAGATGGTACAGAACCGGTGAAATTATTTTGTGAGATATCTAGATAAACTAGAGATTTAAGTTCCACAAATTTTGTCGGAATAGATCCTTCAAGATTATTATTAGACATAGAAAGCGCCACCAAATTTGACAAGTTTCCTACCCCGCTTGGTAGCTTTCCTACAAAATGATTATAGCTTATATCCAGGGCCAACAATGATGTGTTAGAAAAGCTACTCGGGATGCTACCAGAAAGGCTATTACCATCCAAATACAACTGCTCCAAGTGCTTCAAAATTGACAAAGTAGGAAACACGGGCCCATCTAGCTTATTGTTTGAAAGTTTCAAGAATCTGAGTAGAGATCTAACCCCTGATATGTTCTTTGGTATTTCTCCAGACAAAAGATTGTTAGAGAGATCCAATGTATCCAATGAGTTCATTTGGCCAAACTCATGAGGTAGTGAACCATGAATTGCATTTATAGACATGTTTAGAAATTGCAAGTTTGGAAAGATTGCACTGATATTTTTACTAGGGATTTGACCAGTTATGACATTGTCAGACACATCAATTCTCCACATGCTTAGAAGGGGACGTGATGGCAACTGGAAAGTACCCGTGAAAGAGCAATTTCTAAGAACAAGGTCTGTCATTTTTGTGTTGTTTTCCAACAACCAGTTTGGAAACTGTCCTTCCAATTTACAACTAGTGAAATCTAGACTATTCAAATTGTATTGGTAAAGAAGAAAGTTGGGAAAGGGAAGAGAATTGGTCTCAGTTGTTGAAGACAAACTAAGCACTTGTAATTGAAATTTCGGAACCCAAGTTTGCAAAGTAGGGTGTGAGTCGAGTATGACTTTGTTTCCTTCCGCCATAGATGAACTTAAGGCTTGAAAGATTGGCAAATGGTGTGAATGAAACAGGGACTTGAAATTGGTTTTCTATAAAACCAAAATATTCAAGTGATGTAAGGCTTGCAAGGTTAGAACCAAAATTTTTGGTGAAGTGATTATGAGAAAGTTTCAACATTCGAAGAGATGTCATGTTACCAAAAGATGAGGGAAGTGGCCCCCCAAACTCATTATAGCTTAGATCTAACTCCTCCAGCTTCTTAAGCTCAGACCAATCTGAAAAATGAAATTTTGACAAAAATATTATCTTGGAAGGGACATAATAAAAAGGATATAAATACATTGAAATAAACTGAAAAAGAGTTAAACATTAAGTACGTGATGTATATCATAAAAGGTAATCTAATAACTGAAATGATAAATACAATTACCTGCAGGAGGGAGGGTGCCATTGATCCCACATTCCGAAAGAGACAAAACTTTCAGAGAAGTCAAATCCCCAATGCTTTCGAAAAACTCATTTACTAGGTTAGAACTGTGGTCCAATGTCAAGTGTTCTAGGTTACTCAAGTCACGAAAATCTACATAAAAAATAACATGAATCTTAATTTAACAAAAAAGGAAATGAACTTACAAATAGTAAATTAGAAGTATTATTACCTCTAGCAACAACTGTTCCTTTAAATTCATTGTTACTCAGAGAAAGCACCCTAGTAGATGAGAAAGCTCGTAACGACTTTCGCAGCTTGTTTCCATCTATCTTATTTTCATCTAAAGTAAGGACATCCAATCTGCTTAGCTTTTTTGAGCCTGAAAGATATAAGGAAGGTTAAATATAAAACTTCAAATTCAAAGTTCTAATTAGGCAAAAGATGACAGATAAAAATAGCAAATGCGTCTCAATTTAAGTTACACAAGGAGATAAGTAAATCTTGTGCCAAATGAAAATACAAGAACTTTCTGCTAAATATTGGGATTGAGCAGCTAGTATCATGAAGTTATCTGATATATGTCATGTCCATCACAAATCAATTGTAACATGAAGAAGACAAAGATTAAGATTTTTTAATATCAATTGCTTAATTACCTTGTTGGACAACAAAATTCTTGATTTGATTAGAACTTAGATCGAGAATCTTCAAGTTGGTTAAAGCCAATAATCCTGCTAGACATAAATAGAGAACTTATTATTTATACTGTCATTCATACAATCTAGAACAGTTTTCTTCAGTCATAGAATAGAACTATAGCATTAGAAAGTGTGCCTTTGTTTAAAAGATGCCATAGCATACAAATGGTTCACAGGCAACAAATAATGCATAGCAGTACCGACCACTAATATCCAGTGATCCTTCCAATTGGTTCCCGCTTAAATCAAGAGATTTGAGACGTCCAAGCCCACTAAGAGATGAAAGAAAATTGTTACTGAAACTGTTATCACTCAGTCCAAGGACCTGTACACTGGTCGGCCATGCAAATCCGTCATTCACTGTTTAATACATCCAGTTATCAGTACTCACTAAGAATAAGGAGCATGTTCTCATAGAGTCATATTGAATCTAATATTTATAAATTAACAAATGACAGCCAACCTAGAGACCGTAGGATACTGTCGTTCAAGTGGTTCCCAGCTAAGTCAAGGATCTCCAAAGAGCTGAGTTTTGATATACCTACCAATATATATACTGATCAGAGTTACATAGATTTGTCAACCAATAACGAATGAGGAAGATATATAATATGCAAAGTGTGGCATTACTACGAATTGATCTTGGAGTCATTTGGCTATATCCTAAAGTTAAAGACTTGAGGGATGAAAGCCCATTAAGAGCAGATACAATATCACTCTCACTGAAGTTGTTCTCGGCCATGTCAAGGACCTCAAGATTGATCAACATGGAGCATAAACCTGCAAGGTATATAGTGTGTTACAGTTATATACCTTGAAGAAATCAAAATTCCTCCAACCAAAACCACTGCTCAGCTATATTAATAAAATGGAAATAGTTCGCCTACCTTGAATATGAAGATCTGAGTTCAATCCAGTTTGAGACAAATATAGTTTGTTCAAAGATGTGAATCCCCCCAGAGATGGCAGGATGTCGTTAGTCAAGTAGTTAGCACTTACGTCAAGGACCTCCAGATTAAGCAACTTTGATGACAGTGTTTGAAAAACTGAGGTATATATGTATCAGTGCAAGGTTGTAGAAGAAACTAAGAAAATTAAAAATATATATATAAATAATTAAAAAGGCTTTAAATATTATAAATAAATAAATAAAAATGCGCATATCTAGCTAGCTTCACCGTGGAACGAAGTTGCATTGAACCCATTGGATGTTAAGTATAGAGACTTAAGAGATGAAAGCCCATCCAAACATGATAGAATGCCTTCATCATTATCCAGATTGTTATAACTCAAGTCAAGAACTTCCAGATTTTCCAACCCTGCAAAAGTATGTAAGTAAAGTGGAATTGATATAGTTATTTCATAATAGTTTCATTCTCGGTAGCTAGTAAGACAATGATCAGGATATAGAACTTGTATGAGAATACCTTCACTTTCTTCACAACCAGCTATGTAATTTAATGACAAGTTGAGACTCTTCAGATCTTCAAAGACTAGAAAATCCGAGTAGTTTAGATACCATTTTCCAAGCCAATAACCCCACAGGCCATAAAGATTGAGTTTCGCCACTCTCCCAGTGGTGGTGTTGCACTCAACTCCTTCCCATTGGCAACAATCAGTGCCGTCTACCCAAGATATAGGGTTGCCTAAACGGGCATTGAGACTCAAAAGAGCTTCTCTCTCTTGCTTCCAACACCCTTGACAGAACATCTCTTCCACTGAAACCAAAATCAACAAAAACACGAATACACTCTTCATTTTCGTCTTCATATTTTGTATCAATGGATTTGGGTATAAATAAGAATGCACCTGCTAGTTTGTGACTATAGGCTTATTAGACAAGTTTTAGTCAAGTACAAGTTCAAGGTGGCTGACGCGCTTTCGGCTATTATTAATTTATTATTGCGTGATGCTTCCAAAAGGCAGCACTGTCGTTGTAATTTCTTATCAAAGACTTTGTATGATATATCAGACTTGCACCTGGCATGTAATGGTCCCATTATATATGGTGGTGTGTTTCTACTTTGTACGTACTCTATATTATTGCTATGCCCGAATGTCACGTATCATATTCAGCTACCCTATAATATACTATTATTGTATGTTTGGATTCTAGCATGAACCTGAGTCACTTACAAGTTTGAATGGAACAGTGTTGAACAAGAGTATCTTCTATTAAGTTGTCCTTAACATGGAAGATAACTTCTTCAATTCTCACACGTCTTGTGAACGAATTTACATGGAGAAATTGTCAAAATCTTCTAGAACTACAGTTAATTAAACTTGCAAAATCAAATGAGGTAGAAAAACGAGGATGACTTGAAGTCAACCCAAAAAGGCCGTCACTTTGGCAACTACCAGGAAATCCAGAGTCGAATCCGAGTTAGATGTACCCCATAATTTGGGTTCTTATATCTTACCTTTTGTTCAAAATAGTTAAGGATTCATCATGACTAAATGGCCAACCGTTGAATGTCAAATTTACATATGAACTTCTTACAAACGGTATTCTGATTTGTACCTTGCAAGTTTATATAATTTGCGCTGTTAAAATTACATGACAAAAGGATATTCTAATATTTTATTTCTCTCTTGTTTAAAAGCTCCCACACGTACAATTTTTTTTTAATTTTAAGAAAATAAATTTTGTATATATCAATTTTTTTTTCTTTCTACCAAAACCCGTCAACTTTTTCCGCCGTAACTTAGTGAAGAGTGGATACTATTAAAGAAAATATTTCTTACACATTATTTTTTTACACTACTTTTATAATTGGTTAACTATGAGTAAATTATTGGTTAATGAAGTATATCATTTGGTTAATGGGTTTTAGTAACCAATCACTTACAAGCTTGTAATCTATTAACCAAACGAACTTCATTAATTAATAATTTGTTCATTATTAACCAAGTCCGTGAGTAATCGATTACCAAAACTCATTAACAAAATAATATACAATATTAACCAAAAATTTGTTCATTGTTAACCAAGTATAAAAATAATATTAAAAAAATGGTATACAAATATCATTACTTTAGTACTAATACAAGTCAAATGATGTTCTAATACAAGACAAAGAATTACTGGATTATTCTACCACTTTGTGTATATGGTAAACAATTAAAAAAAGTTAGCTGATAAGTTACGTAAAAAACTAGTTAGTGAAAGTTTATAAGATAATGTATACACGACATCTACTTTCAACTTTCCAAGAAATAATTAATAGCAGCTCTCTCATCAGTTTCCGAAAACTTCAAATTGTCTTGTGCTGCAAATGTTTCAAGCACTAGTTGTGGACATGAGGGATTTGTATTCTCCTAAAAATGCAAAGGACTCATATATACATTATACGTTCTGCATAAAACAAATTTCTTCCTTTCTACAAGTGACACTAATTATTATTTTTATTTCTAAGCAAGATAATATCTAAATCCGAACATGAACCCTCATGGTGTGAATTTAGGTGATGTTAGTAGTGATATCCCATTCCCACCAGATTCTAGAACTATGAAATGGGCTCTCCTCACTTATACTGGTGGCCACCTTATTGTCTACTTGCCAAGGAATGTTGTAATGAGTAACACTGCTTATTTGCATTGACGGAGATTCTTCAACACTGGAAGACAACTGTGAAGCTTACCCTCACTCTCCCAGCTGTTTTGCAACTACGAAACGAAAAACAGACACTATTGCTTTGAATTTAGCCCTTCAATGGAAAAATTTTGGGTCATTTTCATCCTATCATAGGATAGGAGCGTTTTACTATACATCTATAAGGGAATAGAATATTGGTACTCCGTCAAAATTATTTACTATAACATGTTTTGTCTTTTTTTTTAAGGCTTAGCTTTTTATTTTTTTACACTTTAGTCCATCATATTTTAATTTACTTTTTATGCTGCATGACTTAAAATTAATTTTATTAATTGTAATAATTTTTTTCATTTATTTTTGTTTAATACATGAAAATTAAATTTATATGTTGTTTGCATAAAATGTTTTCGACTATGTCATGAAAAAATTAGTTTATTTTTAATTTATTTTTCATGAAAATTAAATTAAATTTTGTTTCCTTCATGACCATCTTGATATTTTACTTTATGTTTAATTTCTTTCATGGAAATAAAACTTAATATATAAAGAAAAGGTTTATTTTATATTTTTTATATGTATTCTTTATTTTTCATGAAATACAAATATAAATTTATAATTAATAAAAATTTTATTTTTAATTTTTATAGAATAGATATTTTACTATCATTCTTATAACAAAGGTTTATATATATATATCTATATATATATATATATATATATATGTTGATTGCTGGCAATCCCATGGATTAAAAACTAAAATAAAAAAAAGGAAAAAAATTATTTGATAGCCGTAGAAAAAAGAGAAAGGATAAAATTGCTGATAAAGAAAAATATAGTTTTTTAATTCATGGTATGGCGGGATTGTCCCAATAAAATGAACTTTAAAAAAAAAAATCTCTTGACTCAAAATGTATTTTATTTTATTTTTTTAAATTTTATCTACAACGATTTAGAAATTATAAATGAAAATTTATTTTTTTTATTTTTATTAAATTAAATTTAAAAAATCATATTTTTTATTTTATTTTTATATAATTTTTTAATTCTTTATATTTTAATTTTGTGAACATTTTATTTAAGGAAGAAATAAAAGAATATATATATATACAAGAAATTTGTTTTAGATATTTTATGAAAAAAATTAATATTTTTTTAAGGAATTATAGCATGACAGAATTAGTAATATGTAATGCAAATTTTTTTAAAAACTTTTTAATATATCATCACAAGAATTTTTTTATAATATTTTATTTTAAGATTGTCATTGAATTATTTTTTAAATTATTTTAATATGTTGTCATGAAATTTAAATTTTATTTTATTTAATTTCATATGTTAATTTAATTTTTTTAGTAAAAAATATTCATAAACTATTTATTTAAAAATTATTATTTTTAATTAAACTTATGTCATTATGAATTTCATTTTATTTTTACATTTTATTTTTTTATTAAATGAAAATAAATTTTATTTTATTAAACAAAAGACATCTTAAGTTTTTTTTTATTCAAAAAATTATATTATTGTTTAAACTTAATTCAAAGGTTGTCATTCCAATTATAGAAAATTACTAAAATGAAAAGAAAAAAAATTGAGAATAAATAAAAATCCTAAGTCTATTTTTGCAAAATATATTTTAACCTCTTCAACGGATTTACTATTCAATTTTTAATTGTTGGATTTTTTTATGATTTAATTTTTGTTAATTAATAATAAATATTAAATGATACATCAATACACTTATTCTTTTAAAATATATGTTAAATGTCTTATAAATTATCCTACTAATAACATGTTTGTTTTGAATTATTCTTAAGTCCAAACTGATGTTTGCATGAGTACCGATACACGTTTAAAAGAAAGGGAAAAAAATTTGTTTCCACGTCCCTATGCGTTCGGGAAAATGTAAAACCAACATAGCCTAACTTTAGTCAATGCAATTTTGTAGAAACCCAATAGTCGTTAAATAAGATAATACCAGAGACGTAATTTTTAGTGAGAAATATATATAATCAACGTAAAAAGATATTAAATTATATATAATTTTATCATAAAATTATTAATATTATTATATAAAGATAAAAATAAATATGGTAAAAAATAATTTGAGTAGCATTAATCTATTATTATTTTACTTATTGTTATTATATGAATTTTTATTAAACTTTAAAATAAAATAATATATGATGTATCACATATATACTCACTTTTATTTTAATTCTTTAAATTTATTTTTTATTTTAGTGTATTTACTTTCATTTTGATTCGTCAGTCCTTAGTTCTAACGCAGTTGAAACAAGTTGCAATATTGTTTATGAAAATCTATGAACTTACAAAGGAAAGAACATCATTTACTAAAAACTGAAAAGATTATCTTTATACAGAAAATTTTGGAGGGACCAAAAAAAACAATGATATTATTTATTATTTTGAGAAAATATGTTTAGACTTTTTTTTTTCGCATTCTGAAAAAAGTTGAGTCCAATTCCCAAGAACAATAGAAGCATAGCCTCCAAACGGCGTGGAACTAATGCCCAATAGGTCAATAGTACCTGATAATTTCTTAAAAAAAACATCAGAATTTTATGATCATGTGGTTGGAACGCCTATTATATTTACAATCACTAGTTTCTTCGTTTTGATGTGATATATTGATAAGCAATCTTGCATATCGGAGAATTTAAGGTGTCATTCATAATAGTTAATGATAATACCAAACATAGTAACAGTCCCGTGTTTGAAACAAACCTTCTAGTTCTAACCCTTTCCAAAACGTGCACCAAATGGTATTTTTCAGTTCCAAGCTCTGAAAATGAGTTCAGACACACAAACCAATTGGTGTGAGTCCCTTCTCTGCATGCATTTTGTTGGGATGAACGGTAGCTTCCTGCAATCGCCTCAAGAATTCTCAGCAAAGAGAGCATTTCAATTGGGCTGATAGTTGCTTGTTATAGTTTTAACATTGGGGTTCTCCTCCTAAACAAATACTTGCTCAGCAATTATGGGTTCAGATACCTTGTTTTCCTCACCATGTGTCACATGATGGTGTGTTCTATTTTCAGCTACTTTGCCATTTCAGTAATGGAAATAGTCCCTTTGCAGAGCATACAATCCAAGAACCAGCTTGCCAAGATTTGTGGGTTGAGCGTCCTTTTCTATTTCTCAATTGTGTGTGGAAATATGTCACTCAAGTACATCCCAGGGTCGTTTAACCAGGCAATTGGAGCCACCACCCCTTTCTTCACTGCAGTTTTTGCCAATGTGATGAGCATGAAAAGAGAGGCATGGGTTTCTTAAGACACCATCTTGCCTGTTGTAGCAGGGGTCATCATAGCTAGTGGAGTAAATATTTCCATCTTTAATCTTTTGGTTTTCAACCATTTCATATGATGACAACTTCAATACAAGATAGGCAGAAAAAAGACCCATTTTTGTCTCTTATGCTATTACTTAAATTGGAACAGAGAAGATCACCCATTAGGACTAGTTTCTCGTTTGTATATTCAGATAGACATGCCATGCTTGCATACAACTAGCAGAAGATAGGGAAATCAAGAGTTTGAAGTTACCAGCCCTCAAAAAATTCCTCTCAAAACCCCTTCTATAAATTTCCTTAGATTGGGGTGTACGGAAAAGTAACACTTTTCACAATTTCCATTCCCTCCGTTTAAACATAAGCAAATAGAAAATCACCTTTTATCCTCTTATTTCCTTTCCCATCCCTTTTCTCTTTTACCATTTCCCCCCAAACTCCCAAACAAGTTATTCAAGAACTACTAGTTTCCAGCTTTGCTGGTAGCATTTTTCATCATCAATACATCTTATGATGAGAAATTCATTTTACACATTTTACTTTTGAAAATTACAGATATTTATAGTTTATTTTAATACATGGCTTAGTCAGATCTGAGCTAATTTCAATTAGCATATCTTTGAAATTTATATGCACTAGTAAAATTACCGGGGCAATGCACGGAAAAATAAAAAAAAAACAAACAACTTAAAATTATAAAATATAAAAAGTAATTTTCATCATTCATTTTAAATTTTACATGATTAGAGATCATCAACTTATTATGATGATTATAAAAAGAAACTCACATAATAAATGAATTAAAGGCATGAAAACATTTCAAAGTTAATTGATCAAATAGATAGGAGAAGTCTACAGGTACAGTCTAGAATTATTAGCAACCATGTCCCAAAACAAATTTATGATCCTTAGGTTTGCCTCTTGTTTTAGAATTCAACTTTTTGTTTAACATTTTCTTTAAACGGTATCTTATAAATTTTGTTATGTAAATATTAATTGAATGAAAATGAAGAATTAACAATAAGAGAAACGAATAATTATTCAAATCTAAATCTACTAAAATAATTGATCCTAGATAATTTTTAAATACAGATAATTTTATTTATAAGGTTATAAATCATATTAATATATTTCATTTGTTGGTATATTGATTACTTAAATTCTAGGAGACTGCTAAAGTATTTAATTAGCGTAGTACTTAACATTATCACATAGTATCACACATTATATATTGACTTGGGAAATATGAATTCAATTTTTAAATATTAATTAATAATTAATTGACACGTTAAATATATTATTATTGAATGAAACAAAGTAACATAATTTCAAATATTTGTCTTGAAAGTTGACATTAAATAAGTCATTTACATCATATAATTTTCGGGAATGCCTTAATTATTTTGAATTTTTGAATTGTTCTATGACCCATAAATACTTCCATGGTATATTGTGATATGGGATACATAATGTAATAATTCAATTAACAGTTAATAATTGACACAAATGAATTATACATTAAATATATATGAATATAAAATAAATCAATGTATTAAAACCTGGAATGACATGTCATATGGTAAGTTTGCCAATACATCTGCCAAAATATTACCAATCTCAGTGTTCAAATGAGAATGAGAGGGAATGAGGGGGTATGAGAGAACTGCAGAATACCTCTGATACATAGCTTATTTTATTTAAATCCAACTCAACACCAAATACACAGACATGTATGACTGCAAGGAAAACGAAAAATCTATTAAAATTATTGCCGAAATATTGGCAGAATTGATTGTATGCTCATATATGGTAATGCAAGTATACAGTTTAGAGTCTATTGAGTACTTTATATATGTATTTTTTCGCATAACCCCTAAATTAACATTGTGCCAATCTCTTTACCCCTAATGGTGATAAATGTTAACCAAAATCTCCATTTTCCCTTCTTCCAAGGAATTTTTAAACTAATGATGCAAATCAGTGTTTTCAACCACCTTCACAGCATGCCTATGTTCATCAGAGATTAGAACAAATAATAGAACCCATATAAGGCAAGTATTAAGAACGAAAGAAGAACGAATATATATAAACACATATACAAATTTCAAATGATTTACTAAGTATGAATATTAAATATTATATAAAATCAGAAGCAAGTGCCCCTAACATTTTTGAAAAAATTAAGCAAACATAAATGTGTAAAACTACCATACTATTAAAATCGCGAACAAATGTATCATGCCATGAAAAGGAAAGATAAATTAATATAAGCATCGAGATTAATCAATTGCACAAAATCAACACTTGAAAAATCAACTATGGCCTATTTCCTCAACACCTGCATGAAATAATGGAAGTTAAGTCTCAAATTGGGTATAGGGGTTCTAATTGTCAGTACTCCATGATCACCATGAGACATACTATGATATAAAAGCATGATCTAGGGCAGAGCATAAAATACAAGATTTACATTGGAATAAAACTTAAAAAATAGAAAAGAAAAGTTAAAGAAAAAAGATAGATCAAAAGAAAAAGCTGCAAACAATGTTCTTGTCTTCTCAAAACACAATAGCAAAAGCTCCCAAAAAGTGTTCCTGCTATTGAGACCCAAAATAATTCACTAAAAAACACAGCAAAGGGTTGTGAATAAAGCATTCTTTGAGAACTTTCTGATGGTGTACAAACTAAAATTTAAAACTTCAAAGACAAATAGTTGGGGAAAAAAAGCAACGGTCCCAGCATTCTTTTTCTTTTGTTACCTATTTATTTGCCAGTGTTCGAATTTGAAGTGTAGCTAGCTAGAAACCAGTTGAAAAAGTTCCCTCTTAAGCGTATGTGCCTTTAACTTCTTCTTGAAGACTTTCCATGCCAAAAAAGAAAGCTTTTGAGGGAAATTATTGGCCTTGTGATATTGCTGCTATTGTAATAATCCGATTACAGAATGAAGACCTAGTTGCAAATAGAAATAAACATTTAAACAATATAAGCATTTGCCATAATATCAAAAGCATTTGCCATTTGAAATAGAAATACAATATAAATAAATATAAAGCAAAATCACAGTCATGAAAGAACACAACTGACATACGAAATTTAAATTTGAATAACCTAGCTTCAAAGAACAGAACAAATGAAAACTACAATTGTACAAACTTGAATGAATGGCACACAAAAACGATGAGAGAAGAAGCCAAGTCCTCCAAACAATTTTCATACTTATATCCAAAAAAAGAATGACAAAGAGAAAAATATCGGGAACGAACATAATAACAAAGCATGCATCAGCAAGCAAAATATTGGGAACAACAGACTAAATTAAAGTTGAGAATCTAGGCAACCATTAATCCATAGAATATTGCAGCTGGAAATGAAAATAAGAGAACAATTGAAAACTGCATGGGAAAACAATAAAATGATCCAACAAAACGAAAGGTCTCTGAAACATGATTGGTAAAGTTCGGTTGGCGATATAAATATTACAGGAATAAATGACCTCATTGGAAAAACAAGTTACAGTAAATATAGTATTGGAAGTTGTAATTAGTCTAAAAGAAATAAATTGAAGGTCAGATGAAGAACTTTGAAGCAATAAAGCTGATTGTGTATGCACATATGTCAAAAGAGCATGTCAACTGACAGAGTGTTTTAAGACAAATGTCAAAACAGAATTACAAATGTCAAAATAGAATTGACAAATGACAAAATTGTTTTTGTCACATGACAGTTTCGAACTTGTTAATTCCTTTTACATATAGTATTAGATAATGATAGTGAGCAAACTGAGAAACTTTCGTACTTTCCCTCAGGGCATTTAGAGATAGCCCAAGACATGGCTATACAATGTGGGTGGGAAAGTTAACAAACCAAAACACTCAGTTTGGTTGGCTGGCTGCTTCAACCTTCAGGTGATAATGCTAGGTAAGATAGATCAGCTAAGACTGTTTGTTTGGCTAGAAAAGAACTAGTCCAACAGTCGGTGCACTGAGGGAAAAATTTTGTTGAGTTGCCATTTAGTGAAGATTCAGGGGAAGGCAAACTAAATGTCTTCAGCTTATTAGTAGTACATGAATAACACAGCCTGCTTGATATGTGACATTCCACATTAGCCCCTTCTTTCCAACTCCAATTGCTTTAAAGCCACCTGTTTTGTTTTTTTGATTTCATAATCCTAAATGTTTTAATGTTCTTTTTGTTCTTTAAACTCAGCCTGTCAAAACAATTGCTTGCATTTCTTATTTTATATTTTCTCTAACTGTAGTCTACTTCCTTTGTAAACCAAAATATTTGTTTGGCTTTGATGGTTTTCAAAGAAAAGTTGAATTCTATGAACCTGCTACTTTATATGACACCTATAGCAATGGTGGTCTTGCTTCCTGCAACATTATTGATGAAGGAGATTTTGATCTCAATAGATCTTGCCAGAAATGATATCAGAATTATCTGGTATCTGCTCTTCAGTTCTTCTCTTGCATATTGTGTGAACTTGACCAATTTTTTGGTGACAAGACATACAAGTGCACTGACTCTTTAGGTATGTCCTAATTAATACCATAGTTCCAGATTATGCTTTTTGACGGTTACTAATATGTGGAGTCTATTTGGTATCTCGTCTGGACTAGATGATTTGCCAAATGTTTTTTTTATTTTTTATTTACAAGGAGTAACCTTATGTATCACACGCCAGTGACTAGGGGTGGACATGGGTGGGGTTTGGTTGGATTTGGAGATTTTTTTCATTTAACTCGAACCAACCCGA
Source organism: Styphnolobium japonicum (assembly GCA_023212625.1). Lineage (NCBI taxonomy): Eukaryota > Viridiplantae > Streptophyta > Magnoliopsida > Fabales > Fabaceae > Styphnolobium > Styphnolobium japonicum. Next base: position 22,736,121 of record JALBWW010000014.1, read on the forward strand.
CTTGCTCATATGTGAGTCGATTTGGGTTGAGTTCAACCCGGGAATTGAACTTATATCTAAAAAAAATTAACATAATAAAATCAAAATCAAAATTCATTCTAAATAACATAACATCAAACATAAGTTTCAAATTACATATAGGATTATAATTATGATCAACACAAAGAAACAACAAATATACAATTAACCAATGACATCATAACAAATGCTTCCTCTCCTCTTTAATTTCCTGCAAGTCAATAACACCATAACCATTTACCACAATCAACACAATTGTCAAAATAAAGATATGTTGAAACTAACAATGAAATAATAAGTATAAAAAACTAAAATCATAACCAGTTAAATGACAAACATCTAAAAAGATCAATTATTACGATCTACAATTTCATCTCTAGTAGCAGACACATCTAACACAAAAGAAATCATGAAGCATTAACAAGCATTACTGATTAAACTATTAGTAATTGACTAAACAAATTAATCTATTTGTATATAGTACACTACTTGTTTTAATCTTTTTAATTTAATCCATTTGAGCTCGTAGATCAATATGTTTATCATGAGTTTTTAATCAGTTCTGAGCACAAATCAATGTCTCAACAGTTGTAGGTTACAAAGAACTATGAAAATGGTTTAGAACTTGCCCTCAATACTGAATGCAATGTGATTTTAATTCAAAATTTCTCAAAAAATTAATTATCCAAAAAAATTATAAACTTATATAAGATTTTGGAAGTCCTAATAAAAAGTGATAGCATGCCCAACAAAAAAAAATTAAGTGGGTTGGGTTGGATTTGTGCAAGTTAAAAAAGTCTCGACCCGCTATCCGACTCATACCTCGTAAGTTTGATTATTTTAAATCTAACGCAACTCACAAATTCAAACCAACCCATCATTTATAGGTTGAGTTGAATAAAAACGTGTGGGTTCGGGGTCCACCGTACCCGTTGTCTACTCCTGCCAGTGACACCACTACTCAATTTCATGTGCATATCTACGATCGAAATAGCGTTTAGAGAAGGATGAGCTTGAGATTTCTTTTTTTTTTTTTTCTTCTCAGATATCCAATCCGTAAGGGAATAACTTGACAAATCAACGAGGCATTTTTCCATTTAGGGATGAGTCCACTAGAATTTACCTTCCAGTTTATTAACACTTTACTCAGAGCACCCTCTGAGAGATCTGTTGTCTAAACTGAGTCTGAATGCCATTTGGTTAAATCTTCACAGGTTTTAGGAAATGCAAAGGTGGCAGTTGCTGTGGTGGTCTCAATTTTGATATTCAAAAATCCTATGTCAATGATAGGAATGCTGGGCTATGCACTCACCGTCATTGGAGTTATTCTTTACTGTGAAACCAAGGAGAGGTATAGTTGAAACTTGTAAATGAACACGATTACCAATCAAAGCAGAGTCTATGATTTACTTCACAACCGAGAGGAACATCAACTTTGGCAGAATATGTGATTTCAGCAATCATGTTATATTTACTTGGAAAAAGAAAATTTTTTCACCTATTTCAATTGTCAACCACTCTCTTAGCATGTATCTGTCGAGAACTAGAAGGGTTGTTAAACAGATTTATTGTTGTTTTGTGACATTTATTACCTCCATTAATTTCATATGAATATAGTAACCAAAAAGATAAATGAAAATCTGATTTTGATACCATCATGCAATGATGATATACTTGACCCAAAAGCCTAACTGCATGAGACAAATGCTCAATCCATCCATAAGTACAAGCCACACCTCTCTTTTCTTCTACCTAATGTGAAACTTATCTTCCACGCCACTTTTACACTGTCTCAATACTTTTATAGTTTTGATTTTTCTAGAAACTAGAAAACTCAAAAGCTAGTTCGCTGTTCAATTTTGAAGGAGACTGTCCTAGTTTCAATGAAGTATCCCAAGTTCCCAACCTTATGCAGAAATTTAAGTCTCCCTAAACTGGTGGACAATCATAACCCGTCTCCCTCCCCTTCTTTTTCTCCACTGAGGTCATAAAATTGGGGCCTAATTTCAAAATCCGTGGTTGTTCTTAGATTGGATTATTTCAAGGAATGCTAGTTCTTCTAAAATTTGGGCCTAGACATAACATTGATGTATTTCACATTATTGAGTAATGTTATTCTTATAAGTTATGCATAAAATATTAATGTCATTACATTTAAGCAGTGACAGATCCACGTTTGTAATAGTGGGGCATGTGCCCCTACTCAATTTTAAAAATATTGATGTATTTCACATCATTGAGTAATGTTATTCTTATAAATTAGAGTTTAATTTTGATCCACTATCAGTGTAAAAATTTTTTACACTGTTATCTAATCAGGTGTTGTCAAATCATTAAAAGAGTTTGACTATCACAACAACCACCTAGAAAGTCTAACTCTTTTAATAATGTGTCAGTATATGATTGGATAACAGTATAAAATTTCTTTACAATAATTTACTATTTTAGTCTCTACTGTGTTTAAAACTTCTCCCATTAGGTGAATGAATGAGTAAATTTCAATACCTAAAATTTCAGGGTCCATCACTGTATTTAAGTTTATCAAACTGAGTTACAGGCGCATTAGCAATTTGTGTTTGTGCATAGCATGTGAAGAAAACCTATTACACTCACATTATTCCATGCAGCCTATCAAGGAAGACACAGCTCACCAACTATCATTTAATTTTAGGAAAAAATGTTATTTTTATTATAAAAAAAAAAAATCAACAACTTTTCGTAATAAAATCTAAACATGCTATTTTTTAAAAAAATAACTTTATAAATATAAAAAAACAATTATTTTAAATAATTAATTAAATCCAAACAGACACTTTGGTCACTTCCTAACAGAACAGTTTTTTTTATAAGAAAGAAAGAAGAAGAATAAAATTCCAGATAAATGTATGTCCACCTAGTCACAAAGTTTATGACTGCAGCAGAGGGGGCAACTAGCCTCTCAGAACATTGATATGCGTTGCTACTCACTGGCCGTTGCCTGCAAGTGATCTATGTGGATGCCATATTCTTTGTTCTGCGGCTCCAATTGTTTCTTTTGCTGCAACACATCCTACCTATTTATCTCGTTGAGCATTTTGCTTTTTCTTACATGTAAAAGCCCATCATGTCCCACTCTTTCTTACGAGAGGACTCGGGGGAGCAAAGATCGAGTGGTAGCAGGATCTGATGCTCTAAACGTGGGAGTTAGTACGGTGCTCCTACTTTTTCTTTTCTTTTCTTTCCTTTTTTTGAAAAATCATTTTGGTACTTAAGTTTTTTTTAACCATAATTTGATTAAATTTTAAATATTTATTAGTTGTAAATTTATAAATTAATAATTAATAAATGTTTAACAACTTATCAAAATTATTTATAATCATGAAATAGACTTAGAAGTAAAACTAACTTATGTTAGTTTAATTCTTGAAACAATATGTATAGAAAAAACTCAATTAGACAAAGAGATATTATAGTTTATATTAAAAAAAAAAAAAGCTAAATGTTTTCCTCTTTTTATGTGCTATTTTTTTTGTGAAGCTATAGTGTAAGAAGAGAAGAAATTACTACATTGCAAAATCAAAGCATTGCCAGTGCCACAAACCTAATTAAAAGCTCATAATAATACTTACATATCACTTTCTAAAAAGGATTGCTAGTAGCAAAAATCCAAGTGTTTCAACCCTTATAAGCTACAATCACGTTGGCTGCTTTTATGTGCTAATATATTTCTAAGAACAAACAGGCGGATTAGTGTAACCAGGGTTGTTTAAAAACTTGATGTATGGACTTGACTGAAACTCTTATATCATGTACTTGAGGGAAAAGCATATTTTACTCATGCATTTGGATGAAACTTTCTAAACTTTGTTCCATTAAAAACCTCATATGCTTTTGTTGAAAACCCGATCATGGACCCAAAACGAAAGACAATACTCTTTCAAACCTGACCTGTGCGTGCTTATTCTCCCCTCAATTTCGAGGGTCAAATATTCAGGCGCTTACTATCCCCTACCCTCCATATCTGTCCTTCATCTCTATCAACATACTCGTACTTACATAAGCAAATATGGGGAATTAGAATGATCTGATTCATACGTGTGTGTATCCTCATCCATCTCTTAATCTAAAATAAGTCAAAAAAGAAATAATAAATTATTTTCTTGTTATATAAAATTTGAACATAAAATCTAGATAGGTTTAATATGGGTTCAATACAACTCATATGGGGTAGTGTTTTATAGGTGTAAACACGTGTACTTCTATAAATAAGTCAATTAATTTATTTTATAATATCTTTTAAAAATGAGTGTACCCACCATCATTCCTTGTCACTAAAAGTCCGTTCGTAAGATTAAAATCAAGTTTGGTTTTCACAAACGTGAATACAAACACATGTTAAGTGATACACCCGTCTTTGGTTGTAATGCATTTTTTTTATTAAGAGTATTTTCATACTTTTTAAATATGAAATTAATTTTTTTTAGACTACAAAACATTCTCCTAAAAATTCTCTCAATTATAGTGACTTTCAAGATTTGAGTCTTTAACCTCTTCTTTGAATCAAAAAGTGTTATTGTAAAACCTTCACAATAATATTGATTTCCAAGATTTAAATGTTTAACTTTCTCATGGAGTCGAAGTTCCTTACCATTTTAATCATACACTTATTATGATTGCATTTAATTTAATCGGCCACAATCCAGATGAATAGTAGAAATAATATTTTACAGTAAATTTGATAAAAATTAAACTTTAATTGTTAATATAAAATGCCAATAAAAAATAATAATGATATTCATACACTATAAAATTTATTATTTTTATACTTAATTAATAATGACTAAATTTTTAATTAATATAATATATTATTTGATTAATAATTTTTAAAAAATAATCACTTACAAGTTACAAGTTACAAGTTAATAATCGATTATTAAATTTATTAATCAAACGATATATTATATTAATAAAAATAATTAATCATCGTTAATTAAGTCTTTAAGTAAATAATTATCGATATTTATTAATCAAATAATTTATTATATTAGTTACAAATTCATTTATCGTTCACAAGATATAAAAATAATGAATATATATATATATATATGAAAATATATATTTTCCAAAAGGAAATACTTTATTGCAGCAACCAAAGGAAAAGAGGAAGAAAATGAAAGACTTGAGCCTTTTAAAAAGGGACCAAAGGGAGGGACCCAAATTGCCAAACCTTTGGTTCCTTTCCCAAGAGATCTTTGGCTTTGCGCCAAAACCCCGTTTTCTTATTCTTCTTCTTCCTCCTCTGAAACCATTCTTCTACTACTACTTCTTCTTCTTGGTTTTGATTCCTTCTTCTTTTTCTCTCTTCACTTGTTAGTGTCTTTTGCCTTAACATTTTTTGGCCTCTGTGAAGCCATGGTGGCTGATGGCAAGTCCAAATCCGATATCTCCTTTGCTGGGACTTTCGCCAGCAGTGCTTTCTCTGCATGTTTCGCGGAGGTATGCCTGCTCCTACCTCTTTCTTCAAAAACTTTCATCTGGGTATTCTTTATCTGAGGATTCTCTTTTCTGGGTAACCTCTTCTTTGTGGTGATCCTGTGTAAGACCCTTTTTTTTTTTTTGTCTTGGAGTTAGACCCATTATTTCTTATGTATTGCTTTTGGGTAGTAATGGATCCTTCTTGCACTGTTCACTGCCATGGAGTTTGTTTGGTGGATTATTTTAGTTCTAGGTGCTTGTGCTTTTGTTGTAACAAACCATGCATGTGATAGAGCTGAAAATGGGATGTGCAAGTGAATATTTTTGTCGTCTTGCCATTCATTGACAGACACCCTTTTGCTTGGTCAGAATTCAGTTGAATATGGGGTGAACTAACTATGTTTAGTGATAAAAATATAATTTTCAAGTTGGTTGGCACAATTTGTGTCTGGCCCGGTAGCCAGTTTTATTTATTAGTCAATGGTTACGGAGGAACGGTTGTATTCACTGCTCTGGTATGATGAAAGGCATGCACTTTTCACTCCAGGCTGTTTGTTTTTCAAGGCTCAACATTTATGAGGATTATTCCATGCTTGATGATTTGTACATCTTGGAAAGTTAGAATTAGATGGGTGGATTGACTTAAAAATCATAATGATCTGTTTTTTCTGGGGAAATTCTGGATAATAAATATTGTCTGTGACATTTTGCAGACTCCCTCTTTTATGTCTTTGAACTTTTGGTTAAATATATGGATTTTGGTCCTGAGTTGCTCTGTATGGAGATTTGTTTAGCTTGTTATATATTACTTACTCTGTTTTCTTATACTATTTTGCATGTTCAGTTCACTTGTCAGTTGTCATACTGCTTTTGTAAGTACTCAATTCTGGCACATCTTTGAAATTCTAGCTCAAATTTATCATTAAATTATTGTATTTGAAATAGGTGTGTACTATTCCATTGGACACTGCCAAAGTTAGGCTTCAGCTTCAAAAACAAGCTGTAGCTGGTGATGTAGTGACCTTACCTAAATATAAGGGTATGCTAGGAACAGTTGCAACCATTGCCAGGGAAGAAGGTCTTTCAGCACTCTGGAAGGGGATTGTGCCAGGGCTACATCGTCAATGTTTGTACGGAGGTTTAAGAATTGGATTATATGAGCCTGTGAGTTTTGAATATTGTCTCCGAAGATTGTTCATTTATTTCATTTCATATATACTGTTTGTCTATGTAATATGATGGTCTAAAGCAAATATGATGGTCCAAACTTTTATTAAAAAAATATGTATATATATGATGGTCTAAATAACATGGGTTTTTAACAGGTTAAGACTTTCTATGTGGGCAGTGACCATGTTGGAGATGTTCCATTGTCAAAGAAAATTCTTGCTGCATTTACAACTGGTAAAGCCCAATGCTGGACATTGTGCGATGGTTTTTCTATATGCTAATATATGAATTTGTGGATTGTTGACTTTTTGCTTGCAGGAATTTATGTTATTCCTGTCTAGACAATTAATGCAAATAACTCTGATATTTAGCCCCTTAAATTTTTCTTATCAACAGGTGCTGTAGCAATTACAGTGGCAAATCCAACTGATCTTGTAAAAGTTAGACTTCAAGCTGAAGGAAAATTACCTCCTGGTGTGCCCAGGCGCTACTCTGGATCATTAAATGCTTATTCAACAATTGTGAGACAGGTCTTGCATTTAACCTGATTTGATTTATGAAAGAGAAAGATGTATTTAGTCCTTTTTAGGTCATAATTAGTTATGTTTAATCCTGCATCTAACACACAGGAAGGATTTGGAGCTCTTTGGACTGGGCTTGGCCCTAATATAGCAAGAAATGCTATCATCAATGCTGCTGAACTAGCCAGCTATGATCAAGTGAAACAGGTAATGTAAAAGATACTGGACACTTGCATTTTGGAGTAAATTTTTCATATTCTTCCTCTTTTATATTTCTTCTGGTCTAATTAATTGTTTTACTGCAGAGTATTTTGAAAATTCCAGGGTTCACCGACAATGTTGTGACTCATCTCCTTGCTGGTCTAGGGGCAGGGTTTTTTGCTGTCTGTATTGGCTCCCCAGTCGATGTGGTAATTTATTGCTGTTTACTTGTGAATATCCATAGTTGATTTGGCATTTTTTATTGCCTCAGCATTTTATATATAGTGTTAATAATTGTTTTTACGATTTGCTATAAGTTTTACTTTTTTTTTTCCTCTGTTCAACTTTGATAAACTGATAATCCATGGATGATTAGAAAATGGTAGAATTAGTAAACGCATCTGATGTTTTATAAGAATTTCTTGTTGACAGCTGGTCTCTTTAAGGTCCATTGGAGTGGATGTGTATAAGAAAAAATTTTGTTTCTATCTTCATTTGGTTGCCGATCTTCTTAATTATGCAGTACCATTCTTCTAATTCAATTGTTCTATTTTCCTTCTGATGTATATGCAGGTTAAGTCGAGAATGATGGGAGATTCTAGTTACAAAAGCACCCTTGATTGTTTCGTCAAAACGTTAAAAAATGATGTATGGTTGCTTTTCATTGTTACTGTTTTCTCTCTTATGAACGTCTTACCACCATTTTGCTTTAGTTATAAGCATTAACTATATTTGGATAAGTTGTTGAGATGGATGAATAAAATGATTCACAGAATTTGATCATATCTAATTGTAAGTGGTGGGTGCCTGGTGTATATTAAGTACAATCCACAAGCATAGCCAGCTGAACAAGTTCCCTTGTGACTTTTCAGTTTTTATGACATCTTTATGCATTCCCATTTCTTACCCTTGATTATATGCCAAAACAAAATTGATCAGTTTCATTGGTAGTGTTGCATAATATGCCTTTTTATTTCTTTGGCTTTATCTGTTGGGGAAAGGAGGGGGGGGGGGAGCAGGAATTTATCCAAGAAAATTCATATTATTGAATCTATGTACTTAGACAAGGAACTACATTGTCAACGGGTATCATTTATCACAACTGATTGGTTATGGAATGTAATGTTTTGCAGGGACCTTTTGCCTTTTATAAGGGGTTCATCCCAAATTTTGGACGCCTAGGATCTTGGAATGTGATCATGTTCCTATCCCTAGAACAGGTACAAGTTCAATACCATGCGCTAGGTTTCCAGTCTTCATTCTTTCGTTTTTGTAGTGTCCTACCTCATGGAGTCTTGGTTTATTTTTATAGCCTACATGTTTTAAATGGTAAAGGTGAGATAACCCAATTGCAAAAGCAGTTTTTTTGTATTTAACATCAAGATGGCTGAGATATTAATAATGGTCAAAGTGCAGGCAGGTTGAAGAGCATTTTGGCAAACTCTTCCCTGCTTCATTCAAAGATGGGCAAATTAGCTCCATACCATCTCTATGTTTTTCAAGCCTCCCACTTGCCTTGTCCTTTCTTCGCACTTTTCATTAATTGTGTTATATTTTATTTAGACATTTATGTTAAATTTAATTTAGTAAACAAATTTTATTATAAAAAATGTTAAATGCAATAGTGGTTATGCGTTAATAAGAAATATGCTATAATTATATATTATATCATATAATTTAAATATAAAATTGTTATTATAGATGTACACAAGCATGATGACATTTGTGAGTGTTGATTGACTATGTTCCTACATACATTCTCACAAAGCTTATCTAACTTTAAACTGTTAAATTTGTGTGTTTTCATGCTCATTTGTATCTTTTTTTCTCATGACAGACTAAAAAGTACGTCAAAATTTTGGAATCAGCCTGAGCTTAAACCAATTACCAGTAGAATTTTCTGAGGGGACTGCCCGCAACTTCAAATGCAATGGAAATTGTCAAGAAAATAAAACTCCTCTTCATTTTGCTAACTGGAATGTACCAAAACATTTTTTTGGAGGAAAAGTGAAATATTAATAAATGAGAATAAGCATCTTCATATATACTGTTTTTAAGCTTCTAATAATTGTGACCCAGTCTTTAGGATTGCATGCTGTTTCCATGTAATTCTCTTCAAAATTTATTATGAGCTGGGCTTGGGCACGAGACTTCTTGTCAAATTTGATGGGGTCCAAACCTCAAAAGAAACGTGATCCTTTATTATAATTTAAAAAACAAAGCATCTAGCTTGAAATTCATATTTATCCTAGATTCTTTTCATTATTTTAACTTTTATACTATATTTGGATGAGAGGTAAAGGAGAGGAAAAGTGACAAACACTTATTTAGAAGATTTAAATGAGGGAAAGGAGCAGGATGTATTCTCCATTTGCTTTAAGGTCCCAAAATTTTTGTTTTCAAATTATGAGGCAAGCAAGGAAAATGTTTTATTTTAAATTAGATAAAGATAAATAACATTCAATTTTTTTCTATTTTAATTTCAACTTCTAAACAAGAAGATAGTTTTTTCTCATTTTATTATGGGAGTTGTTATAGTATCTTTATGAGTATAATACTCAATGTAAATTGTCAAATATTTTTTTATTGATTATTAATTTTATAATAAATATTTAAAATTTTAATAAATATAATTAACAATTAATAAACCATTCATAACTTACTTTAGATATTGATATTCTAAAAACTCTGGATTTGATAGAAAGTAAAGGACATGTGTTATGCATGCCCTCAAAATCTAAAATTAGTAAAGGACATGAAATCAATGCTGTGTTACCATGGAATTGCAGAATATTACAAACTATATAAATGCAAAAACTCAATAACTAGTTAAATTTACCTACAGATAAATGCTTTTTACATCAAGATTGTTCAAGTAAAATAGATTCTACTGGAATTATTTTTTCTATTTATTCCCGAATTCAAATAAAATATTTATAGAGAAATTATTCTTAAGAACCAAAATTTCAAATGGGTAAAATGCATTTTATAACAATATTGATACATTAGAATTAGATGCAAAACGTAAGTAACGTCAACAGACATGTTTTCAACTTCGGTTCTTGTTTTCATTGAAACAAAATAAGCAAACCAAACATGTTCTTGATTTCTTTGGGTGCTAGTCAAGGTTGGAACATGTATTATAAAAGGAGATATTACATATCTTTAATTACTAAGTCAATCTCTTAAGATGCTTAACACCATGTGGGTGAAAGGGAGAGCAAAGCTAGCTTACACATGATTAATTTAAACCATTTTACACTCCTTTGATAAATTATTTTATAATTAATTTCTTTATAGTAACTTTTCATATAATTAATTTTATAAACTTTAAAGTACACGTCTAATTTTTTTTAAGTAATAAATGTTTAATTTATACAGAAACACACGGTAACAAGCAAAACATGAAAATTAACAACACCAAAAAAAATTGAAAATTCATTACTCTTTTTTGTCATATGAAAATATTTTGCTAATTACTTGAATTTTGTCACTATATTAATCCATCATTTACAAATTCATTAAATTTCTTCCAATTTTAATTGACGCCATAAAAAATAAAAAAATTAATATCATATCACGTATATATATTTAAAAGAGATAAAAAAAAAAATGCACACTAACTCTTTTTTTCTTATTTGTATACTTGGGAAGCAGTGTTAGTGGGGCGCCTCTGCGTCAAAGCGAGGCAAATCTGACACTGGAAGATTCTGGATTCATGAACTGCAAGTTAGTCTCTTCAATCAATGCTTCTTCTTATTCTCAATCTTCTTCTTCAACGATGCTCCTTATAGGTTCAAAAATCGTTTTTTTTTTCTCTTTTTTTAATTTAGGGTTTAAGTTGGGGGAAATCCCGCCAGTGTCATCGAATTTGGGGCCAATTTTATCATCCAAAAAGTTGATTTGTATTTTAGGGTTTGAGCATTAGTTTAATTTTCTTGTTCTTCTTCTTCTGGGTTTTGCAAACATTTATATATATATATATATATATATATATATATATATATGTATATCCCTTTTTTCTCTTTTATCTTATTTTTATTTATTTAAAATAATTTTTATCTAATGGGTCTCCTTCATGTTTGCATGTTTCTGGGTTCTTCTACAAGTGCTATTTATTGCTTTAATTTGATTTATCTGGTATTGATGATATTTTTTCTTTTTTCTTGTTTACATTAATCATTACCTTTGGAGATATGCTTCAATTATTTGTTGTTCACCATTTTGTGTTATTAAATCTAAAGATGTTTCCTTTATATTGATTTGCAGGAGGAGGAAGCATATTTTGGTATAATTCTATACCCAATTTGAAGTATTGCATTGAAAGAGGTTGAGAGTTGAGGGAAGAAGTTGCTTGAATATGCTTCAGATTCGGCTTAGTAAGGTTCCTGCATCTGAAGGGTCAGCAGGGGTGAATCTCTCACCTGTTGAGACTGTTACAGTGGCATGTCCTGACCATCTAGTCCTTGCTGATCTTCCTGTTGCAAAGGGCATTGGAGCAGCAACTGCTGCTTCCCTTGTTAAGAATTTAGGCCGTAGATCCCGCCGCCAGCTTGGTGAGAGAGTCCATTTCTGTGTTCGCTGTGATTTCCCGGTTGCTATCTATGGACGGCTGGTAACTGCTTATACATGTTAGCCTGTTTTTCAAATTGAGATTTCTGCTTGTTAGAATTCTTTTAATCATGATAGAAATAGAATCTAAGTTGTTTGGTTCTAATTTAACTTTCATTCTAGCCAACTGGGGTTGACTGACTCGACTATAAATCATCGCTGAGGTTGGTGGTATACTCTGACCTTAGACGGGTGTGCCTTACCCTCAACCTAAAGTTTTCTGTACCAAAATAATATATCTATATATATATATATATATATATATATATATATAACTTTCATTCAGGCTTAATTTAAAAAATGGGTTTTTCTGGATATATTATTTGTCATAGCCTCAGCCTGTGTCCTCGCTAAAAAGATAATGGTGAAAAACAAAAGGGAATTTATCGAAGAGTGCATGCTAGCTGAAATGCTGAATGGTTATTTCAAATGTCTTTGTTTGTGTTATTGATGTACAATTGACTGGTTACCTTAAAGGAAAGGATGGATGCTTGGTACAGTGAACTGAATATTCTATTCTGTAGTTATCTTTATAAGTACAGCGATTATTTTTTCTTGAAATCTCAGTCACTCTTGCCAAATGTCTCTGGATAAGTTAGCAATGCTGGAAAGTGTATGAGAAATGGCAGATCGTTTGATTGACTGTTATTAAGGGTATGACAGACTGTTCCATTTTACATATGAATCACTTTCATTGGTAAAAGAGTAGTGTGAACAAACATTCGCATACACTGTGAATTTATGTTTTGAGTGGACAGCTCACTTCTCTTACCTATAATTTTTTAAATGAAGCTATTATGTGAATATAAGCTGGATGTTCTTTTATGTCCTTGATTTTGAGTTGACTTTCTATTTTTCTGCTATATTGGGTTACTAGCTTCCACTTAATATATTCCTATAACGGGCCTATGGGTTTATTTTTCGGCATTTCTAGATAAAACTATGGTTATTTCATCTATGGCTTTGCATTTTTATCTGAAATTTGGTTGAAAATGACAAAATGTATTTCATACTGGTATCAAGAAATATTTTTCTTCTTTTGAACTTTGTCTGCAATTACGAGTTCTAGATGTTGAGCATCCCTTCTGAGGTGGACCTGTTTAGTTATATGGCTGCCATGTTAAATATTTAGTTACACTGTCTTTTTCTCGCTGAACATATGCTAGAACTTGTTAAATACCTTGATGTTGGGTTACTGTAAATTAACAGGCTTATGGTCTTGCAGAGCCCTTGTGAGCATGCCTTCTGTCTAGATTGCGCTAGAAGTGATTCAATGTGCTACCTGTAAGGATATTTCTTGTCTTCTGATCTTCATACAGTAAAGCAATGAACAACAGTGACTTTTGTCTTTTTTAACCCCTTCTCTAGATTCATATGGGACTTCACTTTGGAGCATAATGTTTGCTAAGTACTTAATTTAGAAGATCTTGGTTTCAGCCTAACTGGCCCCCTCTTTTCAAACTGGAAGAGTAGTTTTTTCCAAAGTCTTAAAGTTGCACTACGTATGCCTTTTGGGGGGCCTTAAGTATGTCCACCTTAATACTGACCTGAGGGAATTTGTTTCGCATTTGATAGCTTCCATAGATAAAAGTTTTCTTCTCTGTATAACATCTAATGGCTATGTAAGAAATGGTTTTCATCTTCATTGGAACACAGGTGTGATGAACGAATCCAGAAGATTCAGACAATTAAATTGATGGAAGGAATCCTCATCTGTGCAGCTCCTCATTGTCTCAAGTCTTTCTTGAAGAAGGCTGAATTTGAATCTCATATCCAAGACAGCCACACTAACCTTCTTCAACCCAACGCAGATAAAGAAGATGGAAATGAGTCAGAGGCACAGAGTGTTAGGCAATCTACAGCTTCAGATTCCATTGCTCGAGGTCCCCAAAGGCCAGTATTGTCTCCTGGTTCAAATTCCCAGCTCCATGATCAGGAAGACAAAACTCGTCGACAGCCACCAAGAGAGCAACCACTTTCAAGGCCACCTCTGCAGCCAAAGCCACCATTTTTTGGTCAACAACATCACCCTTCAGATGCCCAGTCTGGCTCTGTCGGAGGTATTCAACAGGGCTTCCATCAACAAAGTTTTGACATGCAGCATCCCCCACAAGAACCTTCCCAGTTTGCTGACAGACAGCAAGCAGTTGGTCCAGAGACCCCATTTCCTGAGTATCCACCAATGCACTCTGCCCAGCCCCCTTCAGACCCAATGCTCAACCCTCCTATGCCATTTGGTTATCCCCCTTACCCACATGAACGAGCTCAACCATTTTATGCTGCTCCATATGATATTCCTAGGCAGGACTCGGGTTCTGATATAGGTGGGAACCAGAGTTCATTACTGGGTTTCCCACAAGGTGTCCCAAGTGGCCCAAATTTTCCAGGAAACTATCCTCAGCCCTGGCATGCAGGAATTGCTGGTGTTCCTTTCGAACAAGCACAAGGTGGTATGGTTGTGGATCCAAGGGATGCCAAAGGTATATTGGCACCACTGTCCATACCCCTCCCACCACCACCACCCCCACCCCACATGTCACATCTGAAACAGAATTATTATTCTGGTGAGCTTGGACATAATGGGCAGGGTTATGGGTGGCAGCATGATAACCGTGATAGCTTTGCTGGCCAAGGCTAGTGATGCTTCCAATCATTAATCTCCTGTATTAGGTTACTTCTCAGGATGTTGCTGTGAGCATATTTATCTTATGGGTGATCTTTCAAATCACCAAACAGCATAATTGAATTGAGTTTTTCTTTGAGTTCAATTTTGATTCAATGTAAAAAACTTTGTATTGTTATCTTTGTATTGTTATCTAATAATATGTTGACAAAGTTTTATTGAATGGTGGAGATATCAAGTACACGTAATATTCACAAAACAGGATATCTTCTGCCCAGAAAGGCACTAACCATACAGTCCAACCATACACGATATAAACTGAAAAGCCGGGCTGAGCTTTGGGCCGGCCCAATCACTTGTGGAGTAAAATTGGGCTGGCATGATCACACCTGTGGGCTGGGCCGATCACCTTTATTGAAAAGCATAATCAAACCCTAAACCCTCATAGTTTTCTTTATTCTAACAAAAATAATAAAATAAATACTTATTTAGGTCTTTAAAAAATATGAGTGTTATTGATTAGATTTTTTAATTAATGAATATATTTAAATGATTTTTTAATGTTTAACTTTGACATTAATTTAGTTATTTAATGTTATATTTTTACATTAAATTAATCTATGTTTGTAAAAATTTATTAAATGATTAAATTAATGACATTTATATTTTAGATGATTATAATTGATGTTTACGCAAAATGATATAACCATGAAAAGTCAAAACCACATAAGCTAAAACGGCAGTTCAATTGATAGAAGTTGTAATGGTGTAAAAGTAAGCTATGCACCATGAATGATAGATCAATTAGTCGTATAAAAAAAGGTCATACCCCTAATTGAAGATTTGAAGTTTCTTAGTTTTAGTTCATAACCTTCCTTGTGTCTCAGACAAAAAAATATTACGTACACTGCTTCATTTTTGGTACATATATATTGCTTTATTTTACTTATTAGACCAGATTGATTCTGGAAATTTGAATGAGAAAACATTAGTCCATTACTTATGTACATTACTGCTAATTATCAGAAAACAAGGGTGTGAGTAGACTGGCAGATAAAATCTAAATACAAATAAAGAAGTTGAAGTAGATGCAGAGTGCATTCTGCTCAAATTTAAGTGAATTTAATTAAACTTAGATGTAAATTTGTTTGCATGTTTAAAAGAGAATCCGTATGGGTGGCCTAGTGGTTAACCAATACCGGTAGCCTGACAAAAATATATATATATATATATTGCATTCAAGACATCTTATCCAGTACTTTCTTATGTTTGCGCACCTATATCAGTTCTTGTTTCACCGAAGGGGTCCATCGTTGAATATGGAAAATGCAAAAGGAAGAAACTATTTTTTTGGGGGGTCACCATTGTCCCCTACACCCCAATCACAATCTCACCAATGATCCTATAAGAAACATTTAGGAGAGTAATAAAAGAAATTATCAACATGAATAAGTGAATAAAAAAAAATCATTTGAGCTTTTTCTTCTCCAGAATCCAATTTTGGACTCTGCTGACATATTCCTTGTTTATGTTCACATACAATTGGCATAATTTGTGGTAGTCCTTCTTGACATATCTATCTATGTAATCTTCGTATCTTTCATAGAGTGCTGGTACAGTAAGAAACAATAAAAAGACCTGCCACAAACCACAACAACAAATTCATTTTCATTAATTTGCTACTGCATTTTCAAAAGCTGGTGAATTATTAAATTCTTAGTCTAATTTGATCAAATGATGCTAAAAAACTTACAGTTGTATGCCAGGGTAAGGAAATCAGTCAAGCCACCAACAACAGAAATTCACCACAGGTATGCGGCTACTTTCAAAAACAGCCTCGAGTCCTTACCCAGGGCAATATCGTGAGAAAGTGAAAACAGATCACTAACACGAGTGCAGATAAAAGTTCACTTCATTTACCATTTCCTCTGACAGATGCAACTGTGGTAGAGGTGGAGCAGGTCTGTCAAAAGAAACATAAATAATTAACCTGCTTTCTAAAAATTGTTGATAAACTTAAAAACATTAAGATCATATCTAATGAACCCAAAAATTATGGATTCAAGTTACTGCACTTGGAGAGCTTAGAATGATGAAAGCTAGTATTAAAAAGTCTCTAAACTTTATCCTTTTCAAGTGAAGGCCTCAGGAAGCAACACTTTCCACAAAAAGCTTAAGCATGTAGAACCAGACTAGACTATCAAATGATTCAAAAGATTACATATTTCACCAAGCCACCTGGCATCCACAATATTGCAATGCCAAAATGTTGAAATTCTTGTACAAAAGTCTCTTATAAGGTCAAAACTTGCAACTGAAAGAACATAGATCATGCTTATAAATCACAAAACTTCTCTAAAGTGCAGCACCAAAATTCAGAGTTGTGAAGAATGATAGGCATGCATCGCCACTGTGCATAAAGCACTAGGTTTTCAAACAATTCTTTATATTTCATAAAACAACAGCAGCTACCAATGTAGAAGTAAGCACCTACCTCTACGAAATCCATTATACATGTTACACAAACTTGAACTGCTAAATCATTCCAGCAGTGATCTTTATAGGAATAGGCTATAGGCCATATAAACTAAAAAATAAAATTATAGAAAGGGAGGAATAATAGCTCTAGCTCAGAATTAATAAGCTGAATTTTTAACTGTCAATGGCTATAACGATTTCGACATTCCAATACACTTCATGGTTCAAAACAGCACGTGAAAGAAGTTCCAAGTCAAGTATATTCAAAGAAATATAATTTCTGTACCTATTGAGAATTGCTGCTGATTTGGCCCAAAGAAAAAGAATGACAATGAGGAGGAGGAGAACATTAGAAACAAGAGACTGAAGAGTATAACCAGATCTTTCAAAGACGACCCAAACAGCTAATGTAACCAACAATATCCCCACAGTCAGATTCTTCCGCCTCCATAGTATTAAATCTGCAACTGTGTTGAAGAATAGCATTGATTCAAGGTCGAGGATCAATTTTTTCTTTTCTTTTCTCTTGGTTTCTTCTTTTTTCACTATGAATACTGGAAAAAAGAAAATGATAGATACAGGCATACCCCATATGGCTATTCCATAGTTAAATAGCACTAAATGAACATATATAAATACCATGATAATAAAAATGGGAGATTGTGATATGGGGTAAAAGAAATGAATACATATTATCAAGAAAGTTGAGAAATTTAAGCAAAACTATGAGATAATGGCATACCCAGACCACCTCCTAGGATCTCTTAAAGAGCTCTTTGCCTGTTGAACAATCGATCAGATGAACCCATTTGATGGAGAAACTGAGGACAAGAACTTGAATCCATCAAGGGATCTCTCTCACCAAAAAGCAGATAGCTTTGAGATGATCCACAGAAAAAAGAAAAACAGTGAACTTTGTTGTATTTTTATAGCTTTATTCACCATCCCTTTTTCTATAGAAAAAAATATTGTTCAGCCCGTGGTCCCTGGATTATGTATTCTAAGGGTGGCTGTTGAAAGCTGGGGTTGGATGTCTGTCTCAGCTACCAGTCTAGAATTGTCTTGCCATTGTTTACTTTTCGTTCTCTGTTGGCCACCCCTAGACAAAGTCCTCCATTCCTTCCCCATGGCCCTTGCACTCCCTTTTGTCTAGTATGCATGAAGTAGAGCTCGTTTAGATAAGTTTTTTTATTAAAAAGGGTTTAATTTGGATCTAATTGTCAATAATACTTCTTACACGGTCATCTAATTATGTATTATTAAATTATTAATTACTTAAGAAGTATAATTCTTTTCATAATGTGCCAAGACGTCATTAGATAAAAATAGTTGATTAAATTTAAACTCTTTTAAAAATAAGACTTTTTTTATATATTTTTTTAATAAAATTTAAACAAAAAGCTTTAAAATAAACCTTCCTTGACTTACTTGAGAATTATTTCTTTCCGAATAATTTCATCTAAATTGAATTTTCTGAATTGTAGTTTACCTTCTCATCTTCTACATCAAATCTTCTACCTTCTTTCTAATTTTTTTTTTAAAAAAAATAAAAGATCAAAGACGCAAATGGAGAAAGAAACACAAAAAGTATCAAGGAAACTGTATTATATATACCACCATGTTCCATGATAGTGATTTATGAAAAGTTTGCTCATTCAACAGTAAACGATGTTGTGTTCTCTAGCCATGTCCCACACCACCTGCATTCATTAAGAAATCTTAATTTAAATGGATTCAACAACTAGCAGACCACCTAACCTAGAAAATGTATCTTGACCCTCTTCTTTCTTCACTTTGGACGGTCCAAGTTGACCTATCTCATAAGCAGCTTCATGTTCTTTCGGAGAACCCTTAAACAATAGGAACACTTCATGAAGGAAAGCGAGAGATTTTTGCAAATAATGCATAGAAAATACAAATAATCATGTTCATGAGTTTATAACTCAATTGCTACCGTTTTTAGTCTATAAGATTGTGGTTTAATCATTCACAAAATCACTACATATTCTTTTTTTTTCCTACTCAAGTGGTTGCACTTTCTAATGAACCAAAGGTAAAAAAGTTACAATAGTAATCCCCAATTTAATTTAACTTTTTTTTACCTAAAAAACAAAAATAAATTATGCATGTTACTAAATCTCTGAAAACATAGTAGTCAAGGAAAGTGTATATGTGTATTTTTTGTTATAGGAAATTTAGATCTCTGAACGACTTCATTCATAATTTATATATATAAGAGAGAGAAAAATATTCAAGTTAACTCTTAATAAAAATAAGTGAGTTAAGATTTATAAGAAGGAGATAAAGTTACATAATTAGAAAAAGTTAAGCGAAGGAAGGCACAAGAGCAGTCACGTGTGCAGGGGACATGGCATTTTGGCAGCCCAAGCACGCATAGCTTATACTTGATGGTTCTAGATCTTCTCAAGGAAACATCCTTATATACAAGTAATTAGCGTTAAGAAAATAGTTTTACAACACATCATTGATCGTGGGCAAGTGAGTTATATGAAATATTGTTTTCTCAAACTTTAATTATTATATGAATTTAATTTTGATTCACTATTAATGTAAAAAAAATTTTACACTGTCATTTAATAATGTATTGACATATCATTAAAAGAATTAGATTTCTTCGATAGTTATTGTGATAGTCAAACTCATTTAATAATTTGTAAACACATGATTGGATGACAATGTAAAGAAAATATTGACAGTAAATTAAAATTAAATTCTTATTATATTTACTTTTTAATATTAACCTTGGTTAATATTTGATTAGTTAGAGAGAGTGTGTAAAAAGTTTATACATAAGAGATTATTAAGTGTATAAGAGGGATACTAATACGGGTATAGATACGACATAAAGATACGAGTACAACACAATAAACATAACATATACATAATAAATTATATATATCATCTCATAAATTATTAAAAAAATGAAGAATTTTTTTAATATTAATTATTACAAACATAATGAAAGACTAATATTTATTAAATTCTTATTATATTTTACTTGTATTAGCATAAAAAATTAAAAATTATTAAAAAAATAATAAAATACAAGCTAGCAATATCTGATAAAGTGTGTTTTGGAATGTTGAAATTTGATTTAATTTGTAAATCAAATCTTGTGTTTGAAATGTTAAAAAATAAGAACTGATTTGATTTTAAAATTATTTTGATTTAAATTATGTGTATTTAGAAATTCACTCAAATTTAATTATATTTGAGTAAATTTTATTTTATTTTAAATTTAACTATTTAGATTAATTGCTTTACCTATATTAACTTTTTATTTTACTTTATTAACTTAATAATATCATTCACAATGATATAAGGTTAAAAAAAAATCAATTCTTTTTGCAATAAGTTTCAAATATAAGAATTGATTTTCAAATCAATTCAAATCTAATTTTTTATAATGATTTCTAAACATAAAATTTGATTTTTAAATTAACTTAATTTAATTTAAATTAATTTCAAACACAATTAGTGTCTAAAAAATACCTAATACGATATACGATATCCAATAATATCTAACACAAATACCATATATATTTTGATGTATCCATACTTCTTAGAATACATAAGATAATACTCTTATATTATATTACGGAACCACCCTGCCTAAACATTAATAATGTATGGAAAGTGAAAGATAAGGATAAATCACATAATGGTTGTGTCACACCTTCGTAAATACATGTATAAGAAATTTTTCTTACATCATACTATACCTAAATAAAAATGAATGGTGCATATAAGAATCTCTCTCCTCGAGTGCAAGGGGGGAAGGAAGGGCACAAGTACAACAACATAGGCAGGCAGTAACCGGCACTTAGCAGTGACAGCAGCAGCAAAATTCCCATCTCTCTCTCGTGGAATGTTGTGTTGTGTGTTGTGTTGTGTGTTCTCTCTTCCTTAACGGCCAAACCGAAAAAAGCTGGCTCATTATTGTAAGTTGTAACACACGGAGCATAAGAAGTATCGCCCCCACTTTGGCTTTGGCCTTTTTCTTCTTTGAACAAAGACCCCAATCTAGCTACCTACTCTCTCTACTTCCAACACCAACAACAAACAACAAACAACAACAACAACTCCTCTTTCTTTTCCTTCATTGACGATCTCCACGAAGCAAAACAAAAAGCTCTTTCTTTTCTCTCTCATTCCTTAAGAATCCACCACCCCATTTTCTCTCTCTTTCTCTCTATCATATTGGAGCTTGCTTTCTCTCTCCTTCCCTCCAATCCAGGATCTCCAACTTCTTCTCACTGGTAATTTTCCTGGAAACTCCCTCCTTTTCCTCCTCACTTTCCCGAGAAAAAAAAAATGGAGTTTTCTTTCAGGAGTTTGTTTTGATGATTTTGGTAGTGGTTCCTGAATGAATGCTTCATTTGGTTTCTGGGAATTTGAACTTGTGCTCAATGTTGCTTAGAATTTGTGAAAATGGAGCTTAGTTAAGTTGATGGGTTCATGTCAAAAGATTCTTTTTTTTTTTTTTGGATCGAGAGAAAGCTTTTTGTTATTCCCTTTCTGGGTTTTGATGATTTTGTATCCTTTTTTCATAAAGTGTTTGTCTTTATGATAGATATGTCAAAACTGCTATTAACGTTATTCTGGGTTTTTTTTTTTTCTTTTGGTTTTTTGTTTTGCTTGGGGATCTAATTTGAAGAATTCTGCTGAGGAACTGAAGCAAAGGATATGGCTTCTTCTTCTGCATCTCTTGCTGGTGCTTCGGCTTCGGATCTTCTCCGGAGTTCAACTAATGGTTTCAGTGGTGTCCCTTTGAAAACCTTAGGAAGGGCACGGTTGGGTTTGAAAAGAAGGGATTTTACAGTTGCTGCTAAGCTCAGGAAGGTGAAGAAGAATGAATATCCCTGGCCTGATAACCCTGATCCCAATGTGAAAGGTGGGGTGCTAAGTCATCTCTCCCCTTTCAAGCCACTGAAAGAGAAGCCAAAGCCAGTCACTTTGGATTTCGAAAAGCCTCTTGTTGCTCTGCAAAAGAAGATCATCGATGTAATATTATCTAATTTACTTTGTGTGTTCTTTGTCCACTTAATTGAGAATTAGTTGCAAGAGTCTGATTCATCAATGTTATGCTATTTTTGGTTGAAAACAGGTGCGGAAGATGGCAAACGAAACTGGTCTGGACTTCAGTGATCAGATTCTCTCATTGGAGACTAAGTACCAGCAGGTTAGACTGTTATGAACGTTAATCCTGAGAAAACTGGTGATGATTGGTGGATTGCATTATGTGCTCAATCTCATACATTTAAGTGTTCTTATCAAACTGATTATTAGTAGATGGGATTACCTACTCATATCTGCCCCCCCTTACCTTCCTTTTCTTTAACTATCATGCTGCTCTTTGATTGTCACTTCCAAGTATGAATGTAGCATATTTTAAGCCATACTGGTTTAGTTATGTCCTAGATGAACTAGTTAAGCCTGACTGTCATTCATGTTGGCTTGTGCTTGTACCAATTGTTGTACTACACTTGTACTCAACCTAGATTATTAGTATAAATAGGGGTATAAGGTCAATGTTTTGTAATACAATTATTCAGATTCTCATTATTCAAATATAATATTCTCTTTTCACTTTTCCACCTAATCCCTAAAATTTCAACAGAAACAATTGGTAAAATTCTCACGCTTTCACTGCTCCCATTGTTATTTCAGGCTTTAAAGGATCTATATACGCATCTGACTCCTATACAACGGGTCAACATTGCACGGCATCCTAACAGGCCGACTTTCCTTGATCATGTCTTTAACATAACTGAAAAGGTCTACTAAATATTGTCTTTGTTTTTTACTTCAATTTATTAGCTATTGCATATTCTTAAAAGTACATATTTTAATTGGTTTATTGTTGTTGAACCTCTTATTTTAACAGAAGTCTCATGTTTCCTCATGTTGCAGTTTGTGGAACTCCATGGTGATCGGGCAGGTTATGATGATCCTGCTATTGTTACTGGTATAGGGACCATAGATGGCAGAAGATACATGTTCATGGGTCATCAAAAGGGTAGAAATACTAAAGAAAACATTCAGCGTAACTTTGGGATGCCAACTCCACATGGGTATGTCCAGCACTAGAAACTCTTATTAATATTGAAAAATTGACTAGATTTAAGATGAGATAAGAACGTTGTTAACTTATTTGATTAAGTTTAGGGACTATCAATTTTCTCTGAATCTGACACTGATGGTAAATTTTCAAATCAAACAGTTACAGGAAGGCTCTTCGTATGATGTATTATGCAGATCATCATGGGTTCCCGATAGTTACTTTCATTGACACGCCTGGGGCATATGCTGACCTTAAATCAGAGGAACTAGGCCAAGTATGTAGCTAATTATGCTTTACGATTCTGCTTTGGCTCTTTTTTTTAAGTAGATTAATCTATTTGATTGCTTTTCATGCATGCAGGGTGAAGCGATTGCTCATAATTTGAGAACCATGTTTGGTCTGAAGGTGCCAATAGTGTCTATAGTTATTGGGGAAGGTGGTTCTGGTGGTGCCCTTGCCATTGGATGTGCTAATAAATTACTGATGCTTGAAAATGCAGTTTTCTATGTTGCCAGGTGATTTAATTTTCCACTCCACTTTTTGTAAATTCTATAATATTGCAATAGTTATTTCAATTATGTGGTGCCTCATTTTCTTTTCTAGTGCATGTTAGATGAATCTTGTAGAGCTTCTTTGTAATAATGTTAACTTTCCAAATCACCCGTAGTTGAAGGTTTGAGGTTGCAATTCTGTTCATAATTTCATATTAACATAGATTGTTAGTTCAGAATTGTGTTGGACGTGATTATATGTTATGCCAGTTTTCAATTATATGAATGCTTCTAATTATTTAGTAATATGCTTATAATGGGATGATGATTCTGGTAAATTTCTGGTAGATTCTCCATTGAGCTAATCTCTTCTTTTGTTTTTTCTTTCTTTTTCCTTTATGGTTCCCCTTCTTGTCCTCCTCCTTTGTACTCTTCTTTCTTTTACCAGAAAGGGAAAATTTTCTGTTAGATTTGATTTGGCTTTGGCCTTCAGTTGTCATCCACATAATGAGGTCTTTAGCTAAGTGCTTTTGCACATCTGAGGTCATAAGGTCAACAAAACTCACAAAACTAGATCCTGACAAATTATTTATAGCAAAATCTGGATTGATACATCTTAAAGAACACAATCTACAATCCTTTTCTCCTCTTTCAACATCGGAAAGTGCAGCAACTTTTTTCTCTCTATCTGCATTAAGTAATTTCTGGTGAGTCATAACAAATGGTAGAAAACAGAGAAAAAAGCCAGAACAAATATAAATCATGCTACAGTTGGGGGACCGGAGATTGCAGTATGGAAAATAGCTTATATGCTTCCAACTAGACGTGTCAAAATAGGCTCAACTGGGTGTTTAGCTTGAAAAACCTTTGGTCTGTTCCTTGTTTACAGAGGCACCAAATCGGCCCGGACCTCTACTTCCAACCTTATGTCTAAGGACTATTACAAATTAGTAAACGTAACTTCTGTGATGTACTGGCAGATTTAATTATCATTCAGTAATCTTGTAAAGGTTTACTTGTTAGGAGTCTTAGGACTAGTGATACGGCAAATGAACATAAATTAAAATTAAGCAACAGAAATTTGATGTATTGCTTGAATGTTATTCACAAAATAGTTGAGTCTCCTTTTGAAAATAAATTATTCAACCATATTGAGAGCTGATTTTCCCATATATTTTGCGCCTCCCAAAAAAAAAATCGCATATACCAGAAATTAATGCTAATCAATAGTTATTTGTCATGTTTTCTGATATCAATTCTCAACTTGGAAGAATGAAAAAATGCTATGATTCTTTGGCTTTGACTATTGACAGGCGCTCACACATGTGCCAAGAAGTATTCTTATATGGTTAAATGCTTTTTCCTTTTCAATTCTATATCCATATTTTTTTTATTTTTATAATATAGTAAAAAGAATCTTAGAGGCAGTTGAGTTTATTTCCAATTCTTCATAACTGTATAATAATTATAAAAAGTGGAAAAAATAGGTTTTAATAATTGTCATTGTCATATAAGATTTTTATTTAATGCTTTGCTCCTGTACATCTTTCTTCCTCAAAAAGTTTAGAAAGTGGGTTTTGAAAATTTTTACAATTTTTTTATCTATGTTATCTTAATGAAAAAACGTGAGAGAAGCTATGAGGGATGTGCCTTTTATAATAGTATTTATAGACAGAGAGAAATGTGAGAGACCTTGAAGGGTGTTCCCTTTTTAGTAGTATATATATAGATACATACATGTCCAAGGAGGAGTTTTTCAACTCAATGAGGAACTTGCTAGTTTTACTCTCCAATAAATTATTTATTTTTTTACATTGAAGAGGATATAAATCTCCACTTAAATTGATTAATTAGATGAAATACTTTCTCTGTCTCATCTCTAAAATGAGAGTGAGGAGTGAATTGTTGACCATTGGATCTAACATTAATAATTAGTAATGAAACACCAAGTCATGTGGCATTTTAAGTGGCTATATGACCTTTAAGTGGTGTTTTAGTCCTGACCATTTATGTGATATCCAATGGTTAAGATTCACGCTCCTCTTGCTTTTATAATAAGTAAGTCAGTGCTCTCTCTCTCTCTCTCTCTCTCTCTCTCTCTCTCTCTCTCTCTCTCTCTCTCTCTATATATATATATATATATATATATATATATATATATATATATGCACACACACACACACACAGAGATAGATAAGAAAGAGATTCTATGACACAATCCACACAGACACAGCAGGTTGTATGAAAACCATAACCATGCTTTTTAACCAGTTATGTTACTAAAAAAAATTGATTTCATATTAACTATGTTTAAATTAATCACTTATATGAAGTGGTTAAAGTGGTTTCAACTTTCGTTAAATGTACTAAAAAAGTCTATGTTCTGATCTGTTCTGCTGGTTTGGTCTCTATTTTTGTCATGGTATAGTCCAGAGGCATGTGCAGCAATCTTGTGGAAGAGTGCTAAAGCTTCTCCAATGGTATATACATAATACCACTTGACTCTATCATTTTATAGTAATAAGTATATTTTTAATTATTTTCTTCCTTTTTTATCCTTTGCAGGCTGCTGAAAAACTGAAGATTACAGCCTCTGAATTGTGCAGATTGCAAATTGCAGATGGTGTTATCCCTGTAATAATCCTATTAATTATGTCTGCTGCTCTTAAATCGTATTCATATATATGGAATATACCATCTTAATGGTCTAAAAATTAAAATATAGGTTATAAGTATTTCAATGTAGAGGCAAATTTGGCAAACCTTGCAACTCCTGCTTTGATTTGATCTCATTTTATCTTCTTATATATATATATATATATATAGTGACATAGATAGATAACAATATTCTCTGTGGAATCTAAGTAGAATTTCATTTCGTCTTTTCAATAGGAGCCACTTGGTGGTGCACATGCAGACCCATCTTGGACTTCACAACAGATAAAATTTGCAATCAATGAAACCATGGATGTAAGTTTTAGTGGTAGCAAGTTTTCTACTGAAATCAAATATGTTGAAGCATATGCTAATTTGGAACTTTGGCTTGTTTGTTGTGTAGGAGCTCACCAAGATGAACACAGAAGACCTATTAAGACACCGCATGCTTAAGTTCCGAAAGATTGGTGGGTTCCAGGAAGGAATTCCTATAGATCCTAAGAGGAAAGTCAACATGAAGAAGAAGGATCTACCCGTTGCTAAGAAGATTCCCGATGCTGAACTAGAGGTTGAGGTTGAGAAACTGAAGCAGCAAATTTTGGAAGCTAAGGAATCATCTGCCGAGCCTCCAAAGCTAGATCTGGATGAGATGATAAAGAAACTTAAAAAGGAGGTTGATCAAGAATACTCTGAGGCAGTTAAAGCCATGGGCTTGACAGATAGGTTGTTGAAACTAAAGGAAGAATTTTCAAAAGCAAATTCAGATAACGAACTTATTCATCCATTGCTGAAGGATAAGATAGAAAAGCTAAAGGTGGAGATTGACCAGGGCTTGTCATCAGCTCCCAATTATGGCAGGCTGCAGAATAAGCTTGACATGTTGAAAGAATTATCTAAAGTAAAGCTTCTGTCGGATAGGAACAAGGAGGCTGCCACATTGAAGCAAGAATTGAAGACAAAAATTGATGATGTCTTGAATAATCCTAGTATAAAGGAAAACTTTGAGGCATTGATGGCTGAAATTCAAGGTGTCGGTGCATCCTCACCAAGTGATTTGGATGATGAGTTGAAGAAGAAAATCATTGAGTTTAAAAAAGAGGTAGACTTGCAGCTGGCTAATGCTCTGAAGTCTGCGGGCTTAGATGTTAAGTATGTAAAAGCAAAGGCCCAAGATGGCATGAAGGAGTCTTCAGTGTCACAGTATGAGTCAAAGATAGAAGAACTGAACAAAGAAATCAATAAGGAAATTGAAATTTCCGTAAACTCATCAGATATTAAGAGCAAGATAGAGCTATTGAAAATGGAGGTTGCTAAGGCTGGAGAGACTCCTGATTTGGCATCAAAGAATAGAATTGATGCTTTGGTGCAACAAATTAAGCAGAGCCTTGTAGAGGCCATTGATACATCTAGCTTAAAAGAGAAGTTTGAAAATCTGGTGTCTAAGGTTTCCAGCAAGGATGAACTTTCTGGAGAAGTAGATGGAAGTTTGAAAAAGGAAGATCGAGCAGGAGACAGTCCCTCCAATGATGAGTTGAGAGTGAAAGTTGGTGCAAACCGCACCTTTTCTTAATGTGAGTTCATCTAACCCAATTACACAAAATATTGTTTTGTTAGTGCATTTTCAGAATCATTGAGGCATTCTAGGGAGTATTGTATCTGTAGTGTTTACCATTAAAAGTTGTATTTCCCATTAAACTAAATTGCATGACTGACATGTATGGTGGTCCCCATAGTTCAAAACTACATCTTAACAAGCAAAAATACAGTTTTAAGATGGTTTTCTGTGATTTTGGATTAACAATGATTGCAGGGAATAAATGAGATTGGCTTCATAATTAGTTTCAGAATGTGTAAATTTACTTCATCCATCATTTGAATTTTTTCCCCTTAATAAAATTGTGCTGAATATCTCTTTCTTTCAGCCTGCTGCTCATATGGCGCTGGTGAAGATGCTGCTGACTTGCGATAACTATATGAATGTAGTAGTGGTAACTGCACCAGTGTCTTCCTGATAAATTACTAATATCTTCAGCTGGTGGTACATCATCTAGCATCATGGCCATCTTTGTTAGAAACAAGTTTTGGGAATTTAAAGGAGAGATACCATGTGAATTGTGGCTGATATTTTTCTGTCATCTTCCAACAGAAGACCACAAGGGGGGAATAAAGCGAAAACCATTTTGTATTTGTTTTGAGTCAGAATGTTGCAGTTAATTCTAGAATGATTTACTTTATCTGCATCTTTTTTCCTTTCTTTTTCGTTTATTCTATAATTTTTATTTTATTTAAAATGATGAATTTCTCTCTCAATAGACTTAGATGTTAGATGAACACTGTATAGATTGCTTGAGTTTCAGGAACTTAATAATATGAAGTTGTGGTATTATAATGACTTGTTTGCAAGAATTATTGCCCTTCTTTTATATCTGCCTAATTATTACCGTAGTTAATATGGATTTTTAGGCATTGGTGTTATAACAATTCCTGTATATAAAACCAATATGTAGCACTTTATTAATGGCTTGTAACATTCTTTCCTCAAAGATATTAAATTGAATGAATTCTGGTGAAATAGATTGGCAAAAACTTGTTGATGGTTTGTTCACGTAAGTGCATGTATCGCAACAATATATATAGATGAGAAAAGTACCGTTCTGACAAGGACTTGCTTTAAATTTGCTAATTATTAAAATTTTAACTACTGATTTTTATCCAAACAACCAAAAACATTTGTAAAGAGAATGTAATTAAAAACAATAAATTAAAACAAGAATCAAGAATCAAGCAACAATGTATATGACTTAAGCAAGCAATGAAGAAGCCTAGGATTACAATTTCACTTTATACTTTATTCAGATTTGCTTCCCTCTTTCTTAACTTATCTAATTCCTATAAGTTGCTAACCTAGGGCACCAATGTATTTATAAGCCTCTATGGTCAAACAAAAATATCTCACTGAATCAATTACCTATATTCATATGAGAACTATATTAAAGAAAGATTCATTAAGTTCAAGCCTTAATTTTAATTGCATATGACTTACGAGTATATTCTTATCTTACAAGCCAAACAATTTACTCTATCAGTTGAATGAAATTGAACATATGCTATCCAATCTAAGGCTAAATCCAAAATTCCCTTTTTCCAAGTTCAATTTAGGGTTTCCAACTCAACCCAATCGATGGTCAATCAACTAAAAGCATTAAAAGCAAGATTGAATAAGCCACGGAAATAGCATTAAAACAAAGAAAGAAGAATTAGATCCAAACTACATGCAAAGATTCATTGCAATCCTAGATATAGAAATCTAGTTCATGATAGAAATAAGAAACAAAATAACAAATTGGTTCACCATCTAATACATAGAAGAAATCAAGGAAGAACCAAAGAAAGAGAGAAAAGAGATGAAAAACTAGATGTGTTGCTCTCTTGATCTTCAAGACTCCATGAAACTTGATGTATGGTGGTTTCCTTCCTCCTATTTCATGTTCCCCCAAGGCAGAGAAGTCCCCTAAGAGTCCTATTTATAGATGGGCTTTCAAACATAAGAATTTAAATTTAATTAGGAAATCTCGTCACCCCAGTGCTGCAGCCATGCTTTTCCAGCGCTGTGTTTTCTGCTGCAGGAATCACTTGGCTGAGCCTCCAGCACTGCAGCCTTGAAGTCCCAGCGCTGCAGCTCCAGTGCGTCAGTTTCAGCTACGGCTTTGCACGCCAGTTTTGACCCTCCTCCTGCTCGAATTGATCTTCAAGGTCTTCATCAAAGTTGTAGATAATCCTCTTAACTTTCCAAAGCCTAAAAAATCAACCCAAACAGAGATCTGTAGCTCACTTTATGCTCAAGACACTACCACCATGTCAGTATGGGCGCGAATATGGATTTTTCCATCTTTGGGCTTCCACCTTCAAAACCAAATCCAATACGCAACTAAGAACACTAATAAGATGGAAATCAAGCAAACTAACTGAAATTCATATTAAAATTAAATTAAACCTACAAATGCAATAAACCGAAAGAACACAAGCAACATCTACCTAAAACTAAACAAATTAACACTTTACTCAAGAATTCTGCTACTTTAAATGCATGAAACAAGATCTAATAACTCTACTTTCATAGACTTATCAGTAGTGCTAATACACAATAGTATTGGCATATGTAGGAGAGATACTTTATTCCCCCGGTCCCATTGACTCAGATTTGAGAACTGAGAAAATCAATTGATTAAAATTTTCAGTTGCACCACAAAACTATTGCAAATTAATAGCTATTGCTTGGTTGCGGTCATCCTTCACATGTTTGAGATGAAAATTCCATCACAATTAACCTTGAATATGTTCCCCTATGTTTAGCTTAGAACTGAAAATACACACACACTTCAGTAATAAGAAAGGCGAAGATCCTATTGACATGTTGCAGAAATTCATTACATTAGAGCTACTTAAAGTTGTTAGTTATAAATACATAGGATCTGCAATTTTCTTATCCATTTGATTTTATTTTTTTTGGTATTGCAAATATCAATGCCTATGTATTGATATTGGAATAATAGCTATTTTCTTTAAATAATTGGAGCATTTGAAGCACATAAAACATGGCCGACAGGGAAGCATATATCGGATTTGGATTTTACAGCAACATTTTAAGTAGTAAATTCCTCATTGTATCCTCAAAAAATATCTCCTAAAATCCTCAAAAAGCAAAAAATTTCATTGAAAAGAATTAGCAATACCGAAGAATGTCTTGATTTTTCACGCTTTAAATTATTCTTTGTCATGCTGTGCCTTGCATTGCTTGTGTCAGCCTCTTGCAGAAATAAATATAGATCTACCTCGGTGAAATCATTATTCAAAATTTCAACATAACAATCCTCCTCATGCACCTCTACACAAGATAAAATATGTATCAAAGTGTTAGGCACCCCTTCTATGACTCGGGTGCATGCTAGAAAGATGGGGAGGGGTAGCAGAGGATTTGTTACCCCTATTGAGGGATGTGTGGAAAATGTGAGGGTGGGGTAAACCTTGGCAGAGTGAGAGAGAAGTTAGGCAAGAATTGGGTTAGGAATTTGGAGGGAGATGGCAAGCCTCTCGAAGAGCTTGTACTCTCTGCTCTTCTGTTTCTTTTGTAATTTCCAGAGAATTATTCTCTGCTGTAAGGAGCTTGGCTCCATTTCCTTATCAATAAACAAGGTTTCTATCACAAAGACATAAATGAATCAATATAATTCTTTTCAGTGCGAGAGTTCAATTTACTCCATAGCCTTAACACAAATTACAAAAAGATGACTCTGCCTGGTAACAGCTTAGATATGTGGAAACAACTTGCTCTGTTGCCTCAAAGACAAAGAAGCTAAAACTATCTTTTCTAAATGTTTGGATAGAGTCTAGAGTTACGTTTTTCACTGTACAAGATCATTCTACACTGTTGGACTGAATTTTTTATGAAAAAGGACGTTTGGCAACTCAGAATGCAAAATGCATTCTGCTTAGGTTGTCTCAAACGGATTTGGATGCTGCATGCTTTAAGCATAAAAGAATAAATTTATCTGCAATTATTTATGTTATATTCTACACATACAGTATACTATATCTTTTTTACTTTGATAATTTTATAAAGTAATTTTACTCAATACTCTCCAAACAAAAATTATTTTTGAGAAACATTTCCAAACATTAATTTCATTCTTCTAAAAGTAATCCTTTCAGAATAAATTCTACTCAATAAGTCAACACAAATTATTGGCTGGTTTTGCTGTAGTAACTCAACTCCAATCTTCAAAGTGGCATCTCCAAACACAATGTCAATGGCCTATACTAACCTATATACTTTGATCAGGACAGATATATAGGCAAATGCAAAAAAGACGAGAAGAGCACAGAGCTTATTGGATTTTCTTTGTCCAAGTTTTCTTTGCTTGGTAGTGGCTAAAGCTTAATGAACTTCTTCACTCCTCTGCAACGTAAGCAAAAACAAAAATTTTAATGCACAGGATATAGAAATTTTAGATCAACTGCAGAAATCCCATCACCTATATAGTTGTGCTTGACAGTTTATATATGGTAGCAGCAAATAATATGTTGAAAAAACGAAAGGAGGGAGGAGAAAGAGACAAAGACATGTACAACAACAATAATTTCATGTGTGAATATGTATTGTAAAATGATAGGGAAATGAAAATTGGGGTTTTTTGTGCAGAAGGGCAGCAAGGGAGAGATAGTAGACATGTTTTTATGATTGCACTTTTAAGGATCCTTGCAGATTACTAGTAAATAAAACTTCTTTTTAAAACTATTTCATGTGCAGGTAGTTAAACAATTTACCTTCAATAATATATGTTTATTGATGAGATCCTGTAAACTACAATATTTGATTAAAAACGCTTAACTTTGGTGACATTAATATGTTAAATAATTCCCATGTAAGCATGGAGAGAAAAAATTGATATATAATTAAGTATGAGTGCATATCTTCAGGAGGCAGGAAAATCTTTCAGCTGCAAAATCCAGACTAAGGACCAAGACATCTTTACCTACACCAATGTTTACATCATGTGTTATTACCAAGGGACTCATGTAGGTAGTATTATATTCATCATAACTTCATATACAATTGTAATAAAAATGGTAAAACAGATATTAAAAATAAAAAGATAAGCCTACAATAGATGGTAAAAAGAGAAAGCAATAGAGCAAGCCAACAATGGCTTACTCTGTTTTTATATTTAGAACCCTTATGGAGAGAGTAACTGATAGCTTAAAATACTCTTTATTAAAGTTATCATGGCTCGCACAATGCTTCATATATATGGAGAGAGAGAGAGAGGCATTGGCTACCACGTAGTGAGTTAGGCCTCAATTATCAAATCTCATCTCTAAAGGTGATTTATTTTCAGTCCAACCAGCAAAGTCATCATCAGACTCATCACTAATACCCTGATTCTCAAAATCAAAGATGTCAACAACAATAACCAAGCCTTATCAAACTAGATGAGATTGGCTACACGAATCAAACAATGCCATTGGACTCACAAAGATGTCAAAAAGAGAAATGACAAAAAAAAGTCTAAACATGTCCTTGTGACTTGTGAGTCCCAGT
Organism: Styphnolobium japonicum; assembly: GCA_023212625.1. Lineage (NCBI taxonomy): Eukaryota > Viridiplantae > Streptophyta > Magnoliopsida > Fabales > Fabaceae > Styphnolobium > Styphnolobium japonicum. Next base: position 22,769,527 of record JALBWW010000014.1, read on the forward strand.
TCCCACATCCCAGCACCAATCCACAACTTAAATTACAGATGTTTTCTTCCAAAGCTTTCTCTTTTCCTCTCAGTAAGGATAGCAACCCATAGCCATACTCACATCAGACTTTGCTGGCCCCTTGATATCCTCTATTTGTTTCTCTCACATTAGCACAACATTGCAGAAATAAATGATTCAGAGTCCTCACTTGTGACTCCCAGTTCCCAGCACCTATCCACAACTAAAATTACAAATGTTCTCTTCCAAAGCTTTCTCTCTTCCTCTTTGTAAGGATAGCAACCCATAGCCATACCCACATCAGACATTGCTGGCCCCTTGTTCTCTGTATTTGTTTCTCTCACACCAGTACAACATTTCAGGTATAGAGCATGTAGAAATGATTCAGGTAAGGTAAGTGGTATAGAGTTTGAGAGGAAGATGGTGCAACATGTTCATGTCTTGGATCGTGAAAGATAACTGCAATATAACTGAGATGGAGTCGTTTGCCGTTTGGAGTCCTTCGTTGCTAAGCTAGGAACCACATGGTTGTACTCAATAAATTTTAAGGGTGGTTAATACTTAATAGTCACATGTGGTCTTTTCTGAAAAACAAAAAATAGAAACCAATTTTTGTTGTATAGATAGATAGATAGCATTGCTTGAAAATATTCAGTCAAAAATAGGATAGATTAAAGTGGAAAATGTATTATGTTGATTAACCCAATCTGTCATATTTGCATATATCCTTCTAATATTTTGACACTCCAGAAAATATCATGTTATAACTTATGTGACAAATTTTTCATAATTAAAATTAAGGAAAGACCAATCCATGAGTTATGCAATTAGTCAAGTTGATGAAAACCTTAAACATTAATTTTTATCGTTAATAAAAAATTTGTACTGTATTGCTTAATGTATCTTACCCATATGTTAAGAGATATAAAAGAGGTATATCTTGAAGAAGTGGTATAGTAACATAGTTACATATACAGCTCTAAGTAACAGAGAAGAATATATAAATGGACAAGGAAAAAAAAAACATTAGAATCATACCAATCCAACCCATATTAGATAAATCAAGTTTTGCTGCAATGCTTCAGCAACTTATTCTTATTGTTTTGTCCCTTGACACCAACATCCCAGGTACAAGGCAGAAAGAAAAATCAATACAAGTAGGGAATAACAGCTTTCCTATTCTTGGGATAATCCTCCCCAAATTTCTCCAAATACCACTGATGATTTGCACGTGCCCTGGGCACCAAGTTGGCACAAGTGTAGAGGAAGAACCCTAGTCCAACCCAAGACCATGTCATCACAGCCCACCCAAGCCACTCCACAATCTCCCCAAAGTAATTTGGACAAGTCACCAGCTCAAACAACCCTCCCCTTGGCACCACATACCCCTTCCCCTCAGCCTTCAGCCTCAGCAATTCCCTATCAGACCAAACATTGATTCCCATACCACACAGAAACACCAAAACACCACCAAAAAACAGCCACCAGAAACAACCATCAAGGTCATAGACCTTATAGTGAGAGACCCATCTAGCCTGCAGGTAAGAATTCAACAAGTTGAACACAAAAGCCATCAATGCAACACTGAAAGGAAACCCAGTTGCAGTTTTCCTTGTGGGGGCCTTCAAGAGGCGAAGTGGGTAGAGGCAGGTACGGTTAAGGTAGTGGAGAAGAAAAGGGGTGATGAGAATGATGGATTTTGGGTTGGAGGAGTGGTGGCCATGGGGGAAGAGCAAGAGGGTGAGCCAAAGTGTTGGGCTTTCCATCAAAAACCATGCCAATGGTGGGGGAAGATTGGGACCCCACCCTGGTCTGTGGTGCTTCCCATATGGGGCTTGAAGGAATCTGAGAGAGATGAAGGTTGGAGGAGCTATGAGATAGAGAGTGAGAAGACTGTGGTGGAAGAGAGCCTCATCTGCAATCATGGTTGATTCTTCTTCTTCCTCTTCCTCAAAGACTCCACCTTTGAGCGTGGTTTCCAAAGAGTGGAGGAAGAGGGAAGGGAAGTAGGACACTACTCTAAAAAAACAAAAGAACAATAGTTGGGTGAAAACATCTTTTTGGCCTTTTTGCCCTACTAAGGGTGTGATTGGAGGAGGCAATCACTTTCTAGTTCTATTATGTGATGGAAGATAAAACTAACATTTTGTTGTTTTTATAATGAAAGGAAATTTTTTTTATGTCTATTGAAAAAAATATTTTTATAATTTAATATTATATTATTATTTTAATAATATTTAAAAAAATATAACTTAATAATTTATTTAAAATATTTAAATTAAATTTTTTATATAATATCTTAAATAAATTTAATTTAATTTATTAATTTATTTATAATCAATCTTTTTAATATTAATTTATTAACAATTTAATTTAAAATAACTCATATCTTTTTTTAGTAATTTTATATCTAAAAGTAATTTTTATCAATATGATTCAAATAATATTTATTTTAATAAAATTAATTTTCAGATAAAAGTTTTCAAATATAAATCACTTCACTCAAATTCACTTCTAATTAAAATCAAATTTACAAAATCAAGTTAATTCAAAATTAAGTTTACAAAATCTAATACAAACACTTGTGTATTTGGATTAGTTATGAAAAAAAGATTATGTTAAAAATTGATTATATATATAATCAATTTTAAAAATTGATTATATATATAATCAATTTTAAAAATTGATTATGAAAAAATTAATTTATATTTGAATATATTAGCTCATAATCGATTTTAAGCTACAAAATTTTGTTTGTATTGTATAAAAAGAATCGTATTTATGTATTAAACTACTAAAAGAGATATAGAATGATTAAAAATTTTATTTAGTTGAGGGCAAAAAATTATTTATCTCTTAAATCTTTGGGAATAATCTATAATCACATAATTAAAAGCTCTAAATACAAGCTTTTAAAGAAAAAAATATTTTTAATTATAGAAAAATAATCTTAACTTATAATCAATTTCACACACTTTAAACAAGCAAAATAAATTTTAGACAAAATAAATTTTTATTAAAAAAAACTTATTTTGGAAAAGAAAAAAGTTTTGCCAAACATGCTCTAAATTAAAAATGTCAAAGTTAGTCATTATTCAACCTAGGTCAAAAATAATATTTATAGGAGTTGAGAATTTAGTTTGATAATTATTAGTAAAAGTTTATAATTTTGTTCTACCAAATTTTGTATTTATTTTTTTATTTTTGGTGATCAAACTCGTTATACTCAACAATACAATTCTTTTTCACAGTTTCAAGGAGATTATTCTAGTATCCATATTTTTTTATGGTATCGGTATCCAGAGTGAGTTAGCTATCATTCATTAGTTGTTATTCATATTTAATAAACTTTTAAGCATTTATTGTAAAATCAACAGTTAATAAATAATTGATAACTCACTATAAATATTAAATATAGATACTAAATCCATCTAAATACTATAACAACTTTCCAATTTCAATAATAGGTTCTCATTTATTTATTTATTTTTCCGTAAAAGTGTCTCCATGCCAACATTCCCATCAATTAAAAATAATTCTCTCTCAAGGTGATATTAAGGGTATATTTGATACCTCACATCTACCTAAGGCTTTGTTTGGATTATGAGAGAAATAGAGTAGAAAGAAATAGGGAGAAGAGAAATAGAGTATAAAATGAGTAAATTTTTAAGTTGTTTGGATTAAGAGAATTATGAGAGAAATAGGAAAGAAATAAAATTAAATTTTGTTATAAATACATATTTGCCCATATTTAGTTATTTATAAAACAACAAAAAGAAGGGTATATTAGTCAAATTTCTATCCCTACCCATTTCTTCTCTATTTCTTCTCATTTTAAGAGAGAAATGAAAAAAGTTATGAGACCCATCATTTTTTTATCTTTCTTTTCTATTTCTCCTTTAACCAAACAAGACAACTTCCTTATTTCTCTTTTATTTCTCTCCTCTCTTCTCTATTTCTCTCCTACCAAACAAAGGCTAAGAGAATTAATAGTATATTTTTTTTTCTAAACTAAGCATACTGACCGATAATATATTTAAATTAGCTTTAGAAGAGTCTCAAATCATAATTTGAGCAAAAGCTTAAACTTTTTTTAAAACCATAATTTAAAATCCAACTATACTACGAGTTATTCGTGTCAAGGAGTTATTCATGTCCCTTGAGCACTAGTCACTGTTGTAGGGAAAATATGATCACAATAGGGCTTAATAATTACCTTGTTGGTGCCAAAACTGCCGGCCATTTGTAGCTGCTGGATAAATTCCCCCAAAACATGACTACCCCATATAGATGCAGTCAGGATCTAATTCCCACTTTGAATGGTGGAAGCACGCCATCAATCATGACATTGTCACCATATAAGACCTGTCACATTAATATGGTTCATGTGAGATAAGACAACGTACAAGCAACATAGAGTAAAAGACGAAAACATTATAGACATAATGCTATACTATATATACACGAATAATTAATAATTATCAGCTCATACCATTAGAACTCAAAGGCTGCCACCAAAATTATGATCAGTTCTTTCCTTGTACCACCTGATTGCATTTATCAAGAGTTCATACACCAAATTACCCTCCCAATTGCCATTAAGTATGTATACGGATCCAACAAGTATCTACTGAGACCTTGATGGACGAATTGTGATTTGTGGGGCACAAAAGGCCCCATTTGGCAATGAGAGAAAACATAGCTTGAAGTCAACCAGTGGCATATCTATTCTCTCAATATTTGAAAAATTATTGTAATAGAATCAGTTTATATTTACTTTGTAGACTCAATGATCTAATGTACAATGAGATCTGGTAATTTTGTTAATTATTATTTTTTAGTTTGCATGCCATATTTTAAATAAATTTTATTAGAGCTTATTTTGTGCGAGTTATATATATTCTTCATTAAATATACTTATAATCATATAGGAATTTTCGATCCACTTCAAAAGATTTCATATATGTTCTTTGTATCTTTCACTGCAATATTTCTATAATAATTATAAATGTGACTTTTTATTCGCACAGTAATAATAGAAGGTATATCCTACTCTGAAGTGGGGCTTGTTGTGTTCTTTTTTAGGTTGAAATTTATAAAAAAAAATGATAATTATTTTAAAATTATAAATAAAGTTTTTAAATTAATTGAATAATTAATTTATCTATTAATAATTTATCAAATTTGAAAAAATATTATTATAATTATTTTTTACTTTTAAAATTTTGTATCACGGAAAAATTAACTACACATATATATCTTCTATTCTAATGTCAAAACTTGGTGTTGATTTTTTATATATTTTATTTTGAGTTTAATTTTGATTTATTATTAATGTAAAAAAAATTTATACTGTCATTTAATCATGTATTACCACATTATTAAAAGAATTTAACTATCATAGTAACTATTTAAAAATTATAATTATTTAATAATGTATTAAAATATCATTGAATGACGATTGATTAAAATTAAATTCTTTTATTTTTTATATTATGCAATCTTTGGTATAAAATATAAAAAGTTATAATTGTTATAACGTAAAAACTGGGTGTTAATTTCCCCAAAAAAACTCGGTGTTAATATTTGATTTTTTTAATATAAAATCTGCTTCATAAAATATAAAAAGTTATAATTAATGGATGTATTTATTCTATTCTCTTTTACTTTCAAAGAACGAAAAAAGATAAAGTGAAATACAAAGTAATCATTTGATTATTTAATTTTTTAAACAAATAAAAAATAAATTGACAAGCACACTAATAACAGCAGTCATCATTAGTTCATTAGTTACTAGCAGCATCTTGTATAAATAATTTTACAGTATCAATAAAAAAATTATTAATACATAACTAATATCATGCCAAAATCCCAAAAAGTAAAAAGTGATATATTAAAATCTAATAATTCAATCCAATAAGCAAGCATGATAATCCTAATTACGTCAAATAAATATTTTAAACTTGAGTCTATTTAATTTGCCAATTTAATTACAAATTACACACATTACATTCACTTGGTGAGTGTCCACATCTCAACCGTGCAATCACTATTCATTAAATTAAAAAAATTATTATATTAATTAGCTAATTAAATAATTTATTTATTAACAATTTGTGGTGGAACTGGGAAGTCTACAGACTACACATTCACATCACTGAAAAACTCTCAAAATCTCACACTTCATCAAACACACTTTTTTAAAAAAATAAAAAAATTATTTTTTGGTTCTTCTTAACCTTAATTAATTAATCAATGAATTCAAATACTTATATATATATTTTTCCTATTAACTCGCAAACATAGAATCGCGTGTTATTTCTTCGTCTACGCTCTGCAACAACAAAACAAACAAACAAACAACCCTCACTTTCTCTCTCTAACCCAACAAACACTCTACTTTCTCTCTCTAGGGTTTTCAGCTTCGATCCCAACTCTCAGTGACGAGGAAGGGAAGGCGCTGCTTTCCACAATTGTAGGGTTTTTTTTTTTGGCTGTTCTTTCGTGCGAATTTCGTTGATTGCTGTTCTTGTGATCGAGCTAAGTTTCGATTTTCACGAGAATTCGTGGTCGGGTTGTTGTTTCGCGAGGGAATTCGTCGTCGATTTCGTTTGCCTTATGAGGTTTGGTACTCTTCCACGCTCTCGCCTTCGTTCAATTTTGCTAGTTTGAAGCTTCGGCCGAGAATGTTGATATGAATTTTTGCCAGCTAGGGGTTGAATGCTTAGCATTGATTTTGCTAATGTGATGTTGCTATTGAGAAAGAGAGGCAAAAATGATTTATATATTTATTTATTTTTGTAAAAAATGGGTGTTTGGTTAATTGAGGTTGGAGAAAAAAATTAAATTTCAACTGGGTTTGTTCTCTTTTGTTAGGAGGATAAAATAAATGCTCTTTCATGCACAATTAGCTGGTAGAATTTGTTGGTTTGGTAAAAAAAAAAATTAATATTGCTGGGCAGCATGGCTTAATTTTTATTTTATTTATTGATGAAAGAAGAATTTCATTAGTAATAAAAGAAGAAATTACAAAAAAATTAATATTGTTGGGCATGCTGGCTTAATAGGATTGCTGTTTGAATGGTGCAGGCAAAAGAATTATAGGTACTGACAACGTAGGTCATTGCAATTTATACTGTGGCGGGCCAATGTTGTTTGGTGCTTAATGATAGTTGCTATGGACTTGAATGCCTCGCCGGTGCCTGAGGAAGATGAAGATACCTTTGGGGGACATGTTGAAGAGTATAATGCACCAGAAGAACGCATAGAATCTGCAGTTGATATTGCACGCCGGGTATCGGTTCCTCTATTCTTTTGTTTTTTCTCTCCCTTTTGACAATGTCATGGCGGTCTAAGTTTGCTATGATGCACGGTGCCCTGGACTAATTTGATATTAGTTTCTCATTTATTGCGATGAAGCTATTGTCACAAAGGTTTTTTTGTCTGGTTTGGTTGATATGAAGAAATACATCTTTTTCTGCAAAGCTGGGTACAAGTTTTAATATTGTAAATACTGGATACAAATTGTAAATTAGGAAGTTATCATCCTCTGGCACGGAACAAGAACAGGTTATATAATTTACAATTTTTTTAAGAGCTGTTGGAAACTTGGCAGGAATTAAATCATATATCCTGCCATAATAGGGAACTACGCTGATACTACAGCAGCATCAGTAAACGCCTCTATTAAACAGCCATTTTTTTTTCTTTCTGAAAGTTAATGTACTCATGTAAATCCATGCACTTGCTGCAGGAACCATAATGACACTGGCTTGAGACTTGAGAGCATAAGTTTGTTAGAAGTTGAGCATGTATCTTGCTTTATTTGAATGAGTGGATAGTGGAAATTGATTTAAATATTTCTTTTAGCTGTCTTGTCATATAAAAGGAAAGTTGTGTTGAAAGATGAATTTAATTCAGTCAAATGATACATATTTTCTGAGTCAAAGCTCAAGCAAACTATGAGTTGAGACTTTAAAGATGCTTAGATACTGTGTTTAAATTTGAATGATCTAGGAGTTTGCAGAAGTTCATACTAAGTTTTGAATAGCAAGAATATTTTCTCTACCTCTCTCCCCCTGCCTCTCCCTCTTTCTTCCCACTTCCTCACTTAACGAAGTTAATTAGCAGATAGAAAACATTAAAATAAAGAAAAAAACCACAATCCCAAAATTGGTCTTTGCTACGTTAGTTTTTAATCAAAACTGGTTGGAGTCCCCAACAAGATTTCTTTTTGGCCATCCAATCATATCTATGCCTCATGTTCCACTGACTCTTTGGGCTCCATAAATATTCAAAATGTATTTTACCTGTACATGTCTTTTCATTAACACAATTGCTGAGTTCCTGCTTCTTTTTAGGAGCGTGAAGAAAGAAAGAGACGGTTGAAGAGAGAACGCTCAGATGACAGACCTGTGCAAGTATCACAATCACTTGGATATGATCAGCTATTTCATACTAAGACCCTTAAATCATATGATAGAAGTAAGCTTCCTCCGGGTAAGGATTTCTTTCCCTGGTCAACGTACTGCCTTGCCAGTGGTAATTAGTGATGTGATTCCATTCATATTTCTTCCCAACAATTTAATATATTCAATAATGCTATGTTTCACAGAAATGGTAAATTCAAATATCTCCCAATTCTTAATACAATTCTATTTCTATCCTTATCTTGGACTATTCTGTAGTGTATTTATTATATATCACGAATGGTAATATTTCTTCTAGCATTTTTTTTTTTTTTTGTAAATAAATTTGGCTAGACATTTTAGTTAAATTTACATGCAGTTTGAGTTTTTTGGGGCTGGGGGTGGGGGCTGAGTGATACAAGTGAGTACATGATATTAGAGGATTTTCGATTTATGAAGTGCAGATGGATAGCTACTTTATACTTTGCTTCAATTATATTTGAGATTACTAGAATATATTTTATGTGACAGATTAAGATGGTTGTACATGTGAGTGAAAAATAATCTCGAATTATCATTTTCTTCTTAACATGCAGGTTGGTTGGATTGCCCTTCATTTGGACAGGAGATTTGTTGCATGATACCTTCTAAGGCTCCACTTGGTGAATCGTTCAATGACTGCATTGCTCCTGGTAAAAGATACTCATTTAAACAAGTGATACATCAACAGAGAGTTTTAGGGAGAAAAGTAAGTAGAATTTATTCAAAAAATGTTATGTTTCATTAGATTTTAGTCTGTTTCGTCTGCTTCTTTGTCATTGAATTTTTCTGCAATTCTAATTAAGAGCTGGAGTGATCTAAATAAAAGGAATGTCTAGATTCTTAGAAAACAAGGAAAAATGAAAAAGGATAATCTAGTTTTTTAAAATATTACTATCTGTACTGTTTGTCCTCAGCAGCACAATCTATTTCGTACCCGAAGATGGTTTGCTTCATTTTACTGCATTTTTACATTTTATTCTCTTGGTTTGTAGCTTGGTCTAGTGATTGATTTGACGAATACTTCCCGATACTATCCTGTGACAGATCTAAAGAAAGAGGGCATCAAGCATGTTAAGGTCTGTAGTGGGCACGAACTCAATGTTTTCTAATTTTGTCTCTATTACAGTGACACCTCTTTCTTGTCCTTACCTTTGAAGATCATTGTTGTGGTTTAGATTCAATGCAAGGGGCGCGACTCTGTACCTGATAATTTATCTGTTAATCAGTTCGTCTATGAGGTTTCTTTCTTTCTTAATCATATTTTTGTAGTCTTCCTGAGTTATTTTGAAGAATGTGGCATCTATTTTTCTTTCTAGGGTAGGCAAACATTTTGTTCTTTATATGAATAAACATATTCATTACCTTGGCAACATGCTCCAGAAGTGGGGTTTCCTGATACTTTCAAAACTATTCGATGTATTGAACATTTGAATTCATATTTTCTTTTACTAAATTTCTTTTTTAAACATTTTTCTGTAGATTGGTTCATATAAGCTAAATAAAAGCTAAATTTGATTCTCTAGTAAATATTAGATGCTTAGTAAATTTAATTGTTATACCATCTGGACTTCTTTTTTCTTTTAAATTATCATATATTTTATTTAAGTATTAATTAATTAGTTTTATATCTTTATATTAAATAGTTATTTATTCCTTAACATTGTTTTATATTTTTATGCGCACATGTGATGTGATTTTTTGCTCCTCACCTTGTCTGTTTGTCTATGTACAAGTAAACTTTTGAAATAAATAAAAATATAAATCCATGAATGCTTTGTCCTTTCTGGAGAAAAAAATGATACTCTCTCCTATCTTATTAGAGCAACTGCATTTTGTTCTCTAGTTTCTAACCACGTGACTATTTTCAATTCCAGGTTATACAATTTCTATCACGTCAAAAACAGTCGAAGAAGTATATACTTGTTCATTGTACACATGGGCATAATCGTACAGGATACATGATCATCCATTATCTAATGCGCGCTATGTCAATGTCTGTCTCTCAGGTCAGTTATGGAGTTACCTTACGATTGTATCCGCGCATGTGTAAAGATGTTGCCTAAGTCCAGTATTTATACTTCTAATTTGCCTATTCTGCAGGCAATAAAAATATTTTCCGAAGCACGCCCTCCAGGAATCTACAAACCTGATTACATTGATGCGTTATACACGTTTTATCATGAAAAAAAGCCTGAAATGGTAGTTTGTCCTCCTACTCCAGAGTGGAAGAGATCTTCTGAAATTGTTGATCTCAATGGTGAAGCAGTGCCAGATGACGATGATGATGGAGTACCAGGCCCTCCTTTGCATGTATGGATAATATAGTGAATTTTGATATTTTGGCTTTTACTATTATCTCATACTATATGAATGGCTTGTTGATCTTCTGGTGTGTTTTCATATAAGTCTTATTTCCAGTTTCTTACTCATTCTCCTACTAGGGATAGGTTTCTTCTTGAGTTGCCCATCTAGAGATTGAAAACTCCCTTTGAGGTGGTGTCCTTTGCGTGGTTAGCAATACACTAGGATTAATACAAATGGCGTGTTGCTGATTTGTAGGATCCACATATCTCTTTCTTCAGAGACTAGCAGAGCTAGGGGATATCTCCTAGGGGGCCAAAGAGAAAAAACACATTGTTTGGGGGGCCTAGTTAAAGATTTTATTTTAAAAAAATGTAAAAGTATAATTTTTCAAAAACTTTTCGGGGGGGCCACGGCCCCTCTTGAGCCTAACTACCTGCTGCCCCTGTCCATATATTTGTGTCATCACTGTTATGTGGAGCTTGAGTGCAGAAACAGTGGCCCAATTATTTCTACATCATAGGGTGGCTACTTCCCTTTGGAATAAGTTGTTTAGTGTGCTGGAACCTTCACTTTGAAGCAGATTCTTTCGGTTTGTTTTAAAGGTTTTGGAAGAAACAAGTGGGCCAAAAAAATTTGCGGCAGTGTGCTAAATTTTTTTGTTCTTTGGTGTCCTTGGTTGGAATAGAATGAAGCGGGCATCTCTTTGACCCTATATTTGCTTTGGGACAGGGTTGTGTTTGTGGCATCTCTCTGGCATTCTGATCATTGCTGTTTAATTCAAGGGAGTTTCCACTTCCAATATCGAGAGAGAGATTGAGCTGCCTTGTTACATTCTTGACTTTTTAATTTTCCTCCTAGTTCTTTTCGTTGTTTTGGAGGATATCTTATCCTCCTCCTAGTTGTACTTTACTTCCTTTCTCTCTAATAAATTCTTTTTCTATATAAAAAAAGGGTATAGAAAAATTATGGGCTTTCTGAATAAGTCATTTGCCTCTCTTTCCACCTCTTCATCTTTTCCTTGTGTGCTTTTTTACTCCTACCTAGTGCACCATACCTGTTGCGGGTTCATGTGTCATTGAAGAGAGGTAATCTTGTACTCTTTTTTATATCTGTCAATGGGTTTTTGACTGTCAAGTCCGTTTATTTTAAATTTGGGCCTGTCCAGAATACCTTATGTTACCTTATCACATTCCTGAACCTACTTGTTAATTAGTTTCGTAGTTTAGATGCTTACTTGTCTAATGGTAATATTCATATAGAAGTAGTGGACTCAGCCATGTGCCATGTTTTAAATCTTGACATCTTTCCAATTGTCTCAGGAGAACCATGAGACGGACACAACAATGACAAATGATGATATTCTGGGAGATGAGATACCTAATGATCAGCAAGATGCATTTCGACATTTCTGTTATCAATCACTTAAATTGGGTGTTGGGGTAAGCCTTTTAAATGGTTGTCTTCCATGTGTGAGTTTATTATTCGGAATTAGGATGTTTTCAGTTTTAAAACTTCACTACTTCTTTCCTTGTTTATTCAATATTTAATTTACATTGCAAGAAAGGAATTGATGGCATGTATTCTGCTAGTTGTTACTCTATTATTTGGTACTTTGTCTTTATGTTTGTCACATTGTTAGGCTATTGTATTTGTAATTTTTGTGTGCTTGGACATGTTATTGTATGTTTGCAAAATGTTTGTGTTATTTATCAGAATCTTTTGCTTTAGAGGTTTTGCTCCTTTTTTGTTAAAAATGTTATTTTGAACCAGAATTTGTCATTCCTGGTTACTTTACTGGAGCCTCTTTGGCCATCCTGTGAAATCAATAAAAGCTGCTTTGTAGTTTAAAAAAATCACTTTTAATTTTTCAAGGTGCATGGCCAAAATACAAAAATGCTTTTAAGTGATAGCAGATGTAAAAAATGTACTGTTAACTAGAAGCGAAGTTTGGTGCTTCTCCTAGGAAGCAAAAGCATATGCAGAAAAAAGTTATTTGTAAACCAAATTATTTCTTTCTAGTAGCACTTTTTATTTGAGTAACAGAGCAATGGCGTCATTTGATCCATGTAGCCAACCCCACCTAGTAGGAAAAGGCTTTTGTTAGTGCTTTTTATATAAGCAATTTTTATGAAACTAATTTTCAAAAAAGCAAAAATTTCACAGCAAGGCCAAACAGGTACACTGCATCTTTTCTTATGTGCTCATATTTGTGGTTTTGTCATTCAAGCCAAGCTTGGTTACTTACTCATATATGACATGTAATTGCTTTGGACTTGTTGCATATTGTTGATTCAAGGGTCAGTAAGAAATTTTTCTTATGAATAATTTGTGGAATTTGTGTCTGGAAAGCTCATTATAGTTTCAATATGCTTCTTTTGTTCTGTAAATCTTTTCAGTTTTTATGCAGGCCTGACAATATCTGAATTGGGCATTATTGAATTTTGGATGTTCGTCAAATAAATCAGATACCTTATATTCTTGTTGAATTCTGTGTTCTATTAGTTTTATGTGTATATCTAAGCTGCTGATAATATGGATTCTTTTAGAATTTGGATCCTCTAAAGTGAGGGATGCACTTAAGAGAGTATAGTGAAGACTTGATAACCGTTGATGAAAAAATCAATGGTTTAGAATTTTATTAAATACAAGCACCTGTATAACAAATCATAGATATGCGAGAATCAACCTCCTTGATTTTCTCATGAACGGTTACCAATTGCACTTTATCCTCTAAAGTGCACCCCTCACTTTAGAGGATCCAAATCCATTCTTTTAAAGGCTCGTCCCTTTTGTTACCCCTTTTATTTTTGATGATTTATCTGCTTAATGTACCTCTTATGCTTGTTATAGCTATTTTACTAATTCTTAGAATGCAGGCCAGAGGACACACGCAATTTCCAGGGTCACATCCAGTTTCTCTTAACAGGTCCAGCTTGTCTGTGCCATTAGCATATTATGTTGTTATATGTTATATTAATTAAACATTAAACTTAGCTACTATACTTTTATATGCTGTGCTGTTATGCCTTGACTAATCATATAATTGTGAATGGTGGTTAGCATGGGTTTCTTATGTGCATTTTCTTTTTGTCTGTCTTTCTTATTTAATGTCTGAAAATGATTCATGCTTGTCACTGAGGATACTGCATAAAATTAATTCTACCCCTATATTTATCCTGAGGTAAATGTTCATAAGTAAGCTGGCCTTTTATTATAATAGCCTGGCATTTATCTTCTTGTTCAAAGATTGAGTATTGCTAACTAGCCTTATCCCATCTATTAATTGCATAAGAAAAGGTTAAGCGAGTGGTTTCTTAAATGCCTCCATAATCTATATTCTAGCAGAAGATTAAATTCTTCATCTCTATATATCCTCTTCTGTATCATTTACTCGCATTCCTTCCATTCTTCATAGCTGCAATTACAAACCATTACTCCAATGGTCAGATCCCACAAGGCGACATCAGATTTTAATGCTCTATGCTTTAAATTTGTAGTCATTTTACAGTACATTCCTTGCTATTTTATTTTACTTTAATTTTTAGGTTTTGGGGGTGGGGGGGGGGGGTGGCGGCAGGGGCAGGGAAGCCATCATTTTTGTATCACTTAAAATGAATCAGAGTCTACATAGGAGGGGGTTTGGAGAGTCTATATGGATATGGATTTATCACCAAACTCTTGTTGCTTATTTTTTATAATTATACCAATTAGTGAGATATTTTTTTCTATACTCTATTAAAATCTAATTGTCTCTTCCAAACACTTCCATAGTTTTGTAAATGTAGTAATTGTATTAATTGATTGCAGGAGTTATTTTCAAGACATTGTTCCTTATTGATTTGGCCTTTTTATCTGTATAATATATGTTAAATTTGATTACCTTGGTGCGCAGGGATAATTTACAACTGTTACGACAGCGTTATTATTATGCAACATGGAAAGCTGATGGAACAAGATATATGATGCTAATAACTATGGATGGATGTTACTTGATAGATAGAAGTTTCAATTTTCGAAGGGTCCAAATGCGGTTTCCTTGCAGGGTTACAAATGATGTACATGTGCTAATTTATATTGGAAGTTTCTGATAATGGTTGTTAGATTTGTTTTGACTTAATGGTGCACAAAATGATATGTTTATATCTTCGGCTTCTAAGGGCTTGGCCGAGAAGACCCACCACTTCACATTACTTGATGGGGAGATGATTATTGATAAATTGCCAGATTCACATAAGCAGGAGAGGAGATACCTTATATATGATCTGATGGCAATCAACCAAGTATCAATAATAGAGGTTTGATTTATATGTAATTGCACAAAATAATGCTGGATGTTCTCATTTTGGTTTTGACTAATATTGGTTCATACTTTGGGGAGAGGAAAATCACTGTTGCTTGCCTTCAGCTTTAATTTATTTGCACTGTTGAAAAATACTAAAATTGTAATGCAACCCAACTTTCTTAATTTCAAGATCTTGTGGTTGACTATGCAATAGCATTTTTCTTGTGTCATAATATAGCAATTGCTTCTCTTTAATTTAGTTTCTTTTTCTATCAAAAGCAATATAACAATTGTTTCTATAGCACCTTCAAGATCAATATGATTTTCATCATTTTCACTTTTCTAATTTATTTTTTTTCCGGGTTGGGGTTAAGGATCAAAGAGAATTATGTCCCTTTTACGCTAGATAAAAAAACTGACTTAAAAATGTTGTCTTTTTTATACTTTGCTTCAGTACTTGATTGCATATTTCTTTGTTAGTCGTTCAAATTTCTTGTCAATGTATCTGGTTTTTATACAATTGTTGGCCATATGTTATGATATAAAACCAGGAAATTAGTCATTTGGAAGAGTAGTCATTTGGAAGAGTCAGGCATATTTTAGCAAATGCGTGGTTTTGTAAAATCTTCTCACCTCCCTCACCCCTTAAATTTGAGGTGTCTTTTTGTTGCAATTTGATATTGGAATATAAACCTGTAGAGCTCTATTGGTTTAAAGATGAATTTATGTCTGCATAAACTGACAACCCATCATTAGGTGTTACTGTCAGGAATTTGGCTTTACAAGTGGGATCAACAGGAATCATTAGTTGAATGCTGCCTAACATAACGAGAAAACCATCATCATATTCCATTGACTAAACAATTATATTGGTTGTGATTAATATTATGTCTGAAATTTATTTGCTAGGGTGTCTCTAGTTCCTTTTGGGTTCATCACTACCACACCTATGAGTGACCATTATTTGAAACTTCTGTATTGGTCAATAGAAGTCTGATAAAAATTTGGAAGTGGTCATGAATTTCCATTTTTGTTTATCTGTTGTGGTAGAACAAATAGCAGGTGTTTTTGCTGTTAATCTCCTTGCCAGGGTTTTAAATTGTGGTCTGCAACCGCAAATGCGGCCACAATATTGCGGTTTTGGAGGTCTCCGACTCTCCACAACCACAACAAAGCTGCAATTGCGGCTGCATCAGCTGCATTTTCCCGCAATTTCTGTAATCGCAACACAACCGCAACTGTGATTCAAAACCTTGCTCCCACGTGTTATTGTCAAGAGTGAATTTATCTAGATGATGCCATGGTGAATATTTGAGTCACTGTTTCTTAAAGTATGCTGGTAGAGTGTTCTCAAATTGATTTAACATTTGATTATCAGATTAATCATGACTTAAAATGTCTGAATAGTTTTTCTTCTATATTATTTTTGTCCTCTATAATCTGTGTTTTCTTTCTTGGTTTTGTTGATTCTTTGATACAAAGTGTTCCTAGCAGTGTATGATTAATAGTTCAACCTTGGTGCAGCGACCTTTCTATGAACGGTGGAAGATGCTTGAGAAAGAAGTGATTGAACCCAGGAATCAGGAACGATACCAGAGCAGAAATCCTTACTATAGATATGACTTGGAGCCATTTAGGGTATGCATCTCTACCCTTTAATTGGGCATTGTTTAAGCTTCATTTGTTCCCTGGTGGCTTGGCTATTGATATGCATGAAATGTTTAGGTGAGGAGGAAAGATTTTTGGTTGCTCTCTACCGTCACAAAGCTTTTGAAGGAATTCATTCCGAGACTCTCACATGATGCAGATGGTCTCATATTTCAGGTGGGTTTGGATCACTTTCGTTGCACTAAACATGAGGATGAGATTCTCTTCTGACATGTTGAATAACTTGCTTCTGGATCAATGCCAAGCTGGCAAGTCACCTTTTTTTTATCATGTTGTGGTATGTAGCCTTTTAAGATATTTTCTTTCGATTCCATTGGTTCTCTCTCACATCGGGTAATATCTTTGTGGCTTCTATTGTGATCCTAATATGATGTCTGTTAAAATAAGCAATATACCTTGACTAGCTCATAGAGAATCAATGTACCTGGACTAGCTCATAGTCCAGGTATATTGGTCCATTCTGTTTGTTTCCTTTCAAATCCTTCTTACCAAACACAGTGAGTGTTTTCTTTTTCTTTTCCTCTTATTATTGAATTGAATGCTGTTACTGACAATGTTAATTACCAGGGTTGGGACGATCCTTATATACCACGCACTCATGAAGGCCTCCTAAAGTGGAAATATCCCGAGATGAATTCAGTTGATTTTCTCTTTGAGGTAGTATCATCAACTTATTACATATGATGCTGGAATATTACTCTTGACGTCTCTTGCTTCACTTATCCTTGGTCACTTCTAGTTTGTTGCTGATGCAGCCAACTAATTTCTAGCTGCTTGTGTTGACAGATTGTTGATGATCGTCAGCTGCTTTTTCTCTATGAACGAGGAAAGAAGAAAATCATGGAAGGGAATAGGGTTGCATTCAGAGGTCTGGCAGATTTTTATTTCATTATATCTGTCCAACTCATTCTGTTCTGATATGATTTTTATTCATGCTTCGTTGTTTTTGATAAGAACATTTATGCTTCATTGTAGAATAGGAAATTCTATAAAGTTAAGTCATGGCTTTATTTGTTTCTCAGTGTGCACGTGTTCATATGCCAATTTGGTGTCCAGATTGGTGATTTTCTTATCACTGTAACCAATTTCTAGCACCCACCAGAAAAGTGGGTTTGGGAAGCATTGTCTATCAATTTATTTGGGATAATGCTTTAGTAATACTATTCAGTGCATGATTTTGTCACGCTTATGTTTTTAAGTCTGCGGCTTCTATGTCTGATTCTTTTTAGTTGCATTCCATTCATTGCAATTGCTTACTGGAAATTTAAAAATCTGCAGATGGTTCAGATCCCTCACTTTATTCCGGAAAGATCATTGAGTGTTCTTGGGATTCTGATGAACAGGAATGGGTATGCATGCGAGTCAGGATAGATAAATCAACTCCAAATGAGTTTAATACTTATAAGAAGGTCCTATGCCCAACTCCTTTCATTTTTAATTTCCCTCGTCTCTCAATCTGTACTTGAGTTAGGCCATTTGCTTAATTTTTATTACAGGTGATGCGAAGTATAAGAGACAATATCACAGAGGATATCCTGTTGAATGAAATATATGAGATAATTCGCCTTCCCATGTATGCCGACAGGATAAGAATTGATAGCAAAGCCCATCAGCATACTAATACGGCACGGCGAAGGTAATACCAGCAACTCATGCTGCAATTTTTTCACTGGTGGGAGAATCAGATGTTGAAAGTGTATTACATCAGGTGAAAATAAGATCAAATGTATCCTCCGATGTCTGCCTCTGGGATTAATTTGAAATTGTACTTGGATTTGGATTTGGCTATTTATGTGGCCATCATCCAAAGGTTGCTCATATTATGTAATTAGTTGGGCCTTGCGGTAATCTTACTACTGCTGAGTTGTATGATGCAGTTGGTTCCGCTAAAATTCAGGCTCAGAATCCATTTCCTATGGTTGTCCAGATGAAGAGTTAGGTTTAGGGTCGCAATGTATATTATCTTATCAATTTTCTTTTAAGTAGTGAGTAGTGATTGTAAGTTGTTGAAAGAGTAGTTGTTTCTTATAGTCAAGTTCCATTATATTGTTCAGAATTTTCCCTGTATGTGAATATTAATTTGGAAAGTACTAACAAGCCTTCCTTTCTCTCCAATGTGGAAGTTTTCTTGCATTTAACCCCCTCATCAGCGCCTGAATAACATTTTTAATAAGATATTTGATGGTAGCCCTTCAGTGCAAGTTATGTTAGCATGAGCTTAACAAGTCACTACTGCTCATTCTTCTCAGTACTTGAAAACTAGCAAAGATAGTACTGTCCTGGAAGGGCGTGGAGGGAGGCCATTGTGTTTTAAAAATGTTTGGCAGGGCTGAAAATATGAAATGGGGTCAAGAAAAATTGAAGTGGAAAAGGAACCAATGCTCATTAGCAAATCTCATTTTCTTAATGAATTTGTTGAAAATATATCCAGTTTATCATAGGCTAACATAACCTCCACTCAAATGTACGAAATCCCTTCCTAGTCTGAATGTAACTTCCTACTGCCTCATTTTCGGGTTTGCCAAAAAGACTTACCATAAAATTGCAATTTTTCTGAAAATTTACGTAACCAGAAAATGATCACTCAGAAATTACTAAAATGGGCTTTGCTTAATTAATATATCTAGATATATTGTTTTCTCTTGCTTGCGTATAAATTTTAAACTTCGATGTGTGTTCACTATGTAGCAATATAATCAAAGTAAAATTGCTGAGTGATCATTCAACCACGTTATTTTTATATTTAAGTCCGTTAACCATTTACATAAAGCCATTCAAAGTAAAATAATCAAATTAAAATCAATAGACAAGTTTGCAAAATACACACATAAGCAAAATTTGCTGGAAAACTCCAGATGATAGCAGAAAGTTTTTTATTGAATTGAGAAGTAATAATTGCTGGCAAGTAGCAACTGATGTTTCAACTTATAATGTACATGTAGATCATGCAAAGACCAAGACATATCACTAGACGAAATGTGGTATCTCAGATCTGTGAAGTCCACCCGATTGGTGACTTACACACTTCATACTACAATTTTTGAACATCACAAAGCCTTCTCGTCAAAGATTGATAACCAACCACAAAGCACCATCTTCCCACTGAAGACTTCGAATGAATTCATCTGCACTTCCATGTTTCCTGTACCGATGTTGGTCTGAGACACTTCAAATTTCACAATCATAAATTGACGAACCTGCAAACATCTATTTCCCATATCAGAACAAAATGGAGAGTTACTCCTCTACAACTTCCTATAAGCCTCTTAACATGCTAATGCTACAGTCGTATGGACAATCAAATCAAAGCATATTGAATTATAGCCTGCAAAAACTCAAAATTCTAGGTAGAAAACTTATATCTTCAAAAAGTGATCTTTCCTAGACAAAGTTGGAAACACAAGAACAGAGCAACAAACTCCTGGTCAAAGATGAAATATTTGCTGCCAATCAACAAGCCACATAAATTTGTGGTAAATATCTAGAAAAATTAATCACAGATGTAGATCTCAATCAGTGATGAAACGAACAATTTATTGCACTCAACTAATTTGAAAGATTCATTGAATGACCACTCTCAGTTAAGAACATCACAACTACTGTCTTGTTTCAGCAAAAGATCCAACTGTTCTATTTCATAGATGATTTTTTTTTATGGAAAAACAAATTTTATTAGAGAAGAAAGATTACAAAGAAGAAATTGAGGATAAGATCCTCCTGAGCAAATAAAGGTCATCAGTGCAAAATAGCTCTCCAATCCCTCTACATACGGGTAAGGGAAATTCCCTAAAAGAAACCATGGGAAGAACACCAAAGGGGGGCCATAAAACAATCCTAACGCGAAAAATATTTAAAGGCAACAAATCTACTATGTAGATGATTAAGCAATTTAGCAGCTCTATTGGTTGTTTTATTCAATTAGATGTAGAAGTTTACAATATGAAGTATAATAAGACAAATTGTTTGTCTTCTGCTAGACAATTCAAATTGAGGGTTCTTTCCAACCTTTCAAGGTCATTACAAAACTATACCAGAAAGACAACACTTTAGGTTTCTTTTATAGAAGAAAGACATACTTTTGGTGTCAACGAAATGCACAAAGGGACCTGAAAATTTATCCAAACCTTCGTAGAAATAGATTTAAAGTTGAAAGCTAGTATCCTTTCTGAATCTCTAGGGTCAGCCAAACAAATAAAGTTTTAGATGAAATAAAAAGGCAGAAAAAGGAACCTTCATAGTATAATGCCAGTTGTAATGTAGAAGCAAAGATAAGTAATATCCAGCCACATCTTCTTTGAGCAATCTTTTCAAGGTTATGATGGTCGCCCGCCACTATCCAATGGAATTAGCTCATAATGCAGATCCTTTTATTAAAGAATGTAACAATACCGGCAGTAGATTTTTCATAAATTTCTACCTGAACTATGCAATTGTCAATACTCAATAAAACAGCTTCTATGTTTTTGTACTACAATGTCTACTTAGGAAATTTTACTGCTTTTGTTTTTCAGGGGTTGCAGGCATTATCAACACATTTACAACATCTATGTATCTGAACAGATGGCAAAAGTTAAACCACATTCCTCCAATTCTCTTCAGCTCATCGGTTTATTCAGTTATGCTGTTTTAGCAAAATAATTCAATCCAGCAAGTTGCAGCATCACACAAACACACATCAGTTCATTCAGCTATACAATATTTTAGCAAAATCATCCAAACCCAATCAAGTAAATGACAAAATATTGATATCTACTCAGTAAAGAAATAAGTTATTAAAACATCAAATTATTATTGAAAACACACACACACAAACAAAATTTCAGATGCAAACTCACCTCAAACAACAGGGAACAAGCTAACATCGAAATCAGAACACTTGCAGGACAGGTCTTTTCCCAAGCCTCTTGATCTCTCTATCCATTTTCCCCGTAAGCATCAACCCAAACATCTTGTAATCACATAATAGAGACCAAAAGGGGTGCCCAAACGTGGCTGGAACATTCCCTTCCACAAAGAAATGACTGTACCAGGCACATCCATACCCAGAAAAAGGCACAAAGAACAAGAACCACCAGCTGAAGAAAACCGAACAGAGCAAGAAAAAAATACTCAAGAGCGTGCCCACAAAGTGCCAGCGCCTTGTGGATGGCTTCGAATGCTGGCTCACATAAAAAGCCCAGAAATCTTCCAAGCTCCTGAAATTCATGGCTTCCAGAAAAGCATAAGCAAACCCAACAAATTTTATCGAAAACCCAATTCAGAACCAAGCTGAAAATCCCATTTGGGTGTGAATTTGAAGGGATTGAGATCAAAAAAGGTGATGGGTATTCTTGAAATCACGGATTTGGAAGCAAAGTTGGAATTTTTATGGGGTGTGGATACTGGGTACTATAGAAGAAAGGTGTCAGAGATGTTATGCATCAAATTGGGTGTCCATGGATGTGTTGTGATCTTCTCGATGGATTGGTTTTGTACTTGTATTCATCTGCCGGAGACTTCAAGGTCAAGCGCTCTCATCTTTTCCTAGCAATGTTTGGTTTACCATTTCACCCTGCTAATGCTTTGTTTGATTCTTTGCTTAGTTTTTGTTTTGTTTTGTTTGTTTACTTCAGACAATTTGTTGAAAATAATATTTTCAATTTCCACACCTTTTTTATTTGTTACACAAAATTTTATAAATATAAGAAAAATTTATATACTATTATATAAAACATAGTTTATGAAATTTGAACAAATGTTATGTGTCACTCATATATGTATTTTTTTCTCTTTAAATTCTTACTCATTTCATTTTTTTTTAATTTTTTTGATGTTGAAATTTTGAATTACTTTTTTTATTGATATTTTAGTTATATTAAATAATTAATTTGATTTTGTTTAGGTAATAATTTATCTTATCTAATTGATTTTGTTGATAGGGTCGGGTGTCATATTTCTCACCTAAACGACGTCATTAGAAAAGTTAAGCATACGGAGTAACCTGTCATGTGACATTTAACGGTATACGTAAGTATTTAATACACTACATCACGTGTTACCGTTTAATTTTGAAAAAAGAAATAATAAAAAAATTAAGTTGCTATGTGTTTTAAAATTTTAAGGCCTAATTTATATGTAAAAATAAATTCAATGACTAAATTACAAATACAAACTATTTTCGAGGCTAATTTACTCTTTAATATAACACTACACAAATTCAAAAATATATATATAACACTACACACACACACACACACATATATATATATATATATAATATTTACATCTCCCTCTTGTTTTCATTGTACAACAGATAAGGCCCAGAAGAGTAGATGTAGAATGAATTTATATGTAACCGATGTCTAGTCAATTCATCATATACGCATTTTTCTCTCTCTGTTTTTCCCCCTCTTACTGGTGGGGGCCAAAGGGTTGACAGCAGCTGAAAATATGACAATTTATTTTTGGTCATAAACAAAAAAACATGCTATTCATTCATTTCTAGTAGAAGATAACTCAAATTTAGGGGCCAATACCAAACGCACTTTGTGGGAAATTTTTCGATGAGAAGGTCAAAAAACTTGCTCGCCTGTGGCAAAAAGATTCCAAAAAATGGTTGTCACAAAATAGAGAGCTGCTGTTACGGTTAAGAATGCCTGAAAAGATCCCAGCCATTGTACAAAATAACCAGTTCCAATTGTGCTTATGATAGCTGCTAAAGTTCCAGCTGAATTTGAGATTCCTGTAATAGTATTATTTTGTTAAAGAAAGAACCATTATGAAAAAGGAAAAAATAAATAAAAATAAAATAAAAGTTGCCACAACATATATATGCACAACTTCTTACCATGTAGGAATCCTGCATACTGAGGAGCAATGTCCTGATCATGTAAAATATAAAAGGTGTGAGGTTAAATTTCTATTAATGTATTTATAAGTTCATCTGAAATGGCTTACATATATTGTTTTAAGTTTAAGGTTATGTTCAGACTTTGTGGTTTGAACTTACTTGTATATTGAGCATAAAGCCAGCCTGGCTGAAAGAACTCAAGCTCAAAGCTGCAGTCATGAATGCGGCAGCAAGTGCTGGTGTATTGGCATAATGCAAGCAGAGCAAGGTCACTGCCGGCCCAATGAATCCAATGGACTGTAATTTACAAGTATGAATATCAGGCTACTGTTGCAGATGCATGCCCATGTACTTCATATATGTTACCAAAAATCAACATGAATAAGGAAATATTCTTCATCCGTTAATATGAATTCCTTCTGATATTGATCTCTAATTGCTTTGAAATAGAAAAATTAGGCTAGCTAATGGGCCATGGCTGTTCATGGTCATTTTATCAAACATTAGGATTGATCCTTATATCTAAAACTGGCAGACAGCAGATAAAAGTATTAGATATGTAAAATTATAAATACATCCTTCTGCATGATGGTTCTGAAAGAGTTACCTGCATGACCTTACGGACAAATGTTGTGGGGTACCCTGCGTTGATTAAGGAGTCTGATGCAGCACCAGCTAGATAACCTGAAATTGCCATTGTTGCCCATGGAACAGCACTAAACCAAGCTGCCTGCTTCAAGTTCACATTATATACCTACAGAAAGAAAGGGAAAAAAAATTGTCATGCTTGAAAGTTCCAGCATTATGAAAAATTGAATATCAATGGCTTTTGCCCCCAAACCATCAGAAGAAGGAATAGACAAAAAGGGAAAGAAAAGAAATTCCAGTTCTCTTGTAACTTTCAAAAGTACTACCATCAGTAACCAGGAATGCATCCCAATTCACCTGAAAGGACTTTGTCATTTTTAATGAATAATGTCAATTTTTAAACAATTAATTTAACTAACAGGAGCATGGCATAATTGTGATGAATAAGCATGAAGAAATCTACAGCTATTTATTTTGTAGGCAATGCCCATTATATTTTTCAAACAATATAACCAAAAAACAAAAAAAATACAAAGTTAATCATTAATATAAATACTAAAGAAAAAATTAAGAAAGTAATTACGCTTTTGAAATAAACCGGCATCCATGAGAGGAGAACAAAGTACCCCTGCAAATTAAGCAAGGTCAAGATTAGTAATGCTATCTAAAATAGGATTCATGACAGCAAACCATTCTTTTCACTCAAAAGTAAATAGAACTCACCCAGTTGTTAGTTGCATTGGCAAATATTATAGCCCATGATGGTAATTTTGATAACAGAAGGCGTAGGGGAGGAAACTTGCTACTTTTTTTGGGAGAACCAGTTTTGCCAGCTTGGATTAATCTTAGTTCTGATCTGCTGATGAAATTACTTTCCACAGGATCATTTGTAACTAGATATTCCCATGTCATCACCCAGAGCAGCCCAAGAGATGAGAATAAGATAAAAGGACCAGAAATCCCAATTGTGGATAACATAATTGGTGTTAGCAACAAGCCTATGACATTGCCAAGATGAAATCCAGCCATTGAAATTCCAACTGCACTTGCCCTTTCATTACTTGGAAACCACCTATTCAAATATGAAGATTAGATCAGCTTTGTATTTGTAGATAACTAGCTTTCCATCCACAACAACAGATGCTTATAAGAGAAGCCTGTTAATATGACCTTGAGCTCTTACTTCAATATTAACAAGATAGGAAAAGCTTGACAATGAGATAGGTTAGGCAGACAAGAAAACCAAATTTTATTGGGCACCTCAATCAAGATTGATATGCTCAAATCTTGAGTACTTGATTTCCCTAGTCTGCATCTGAGATAGGTAAAATATTATGTCCAAGACTAAGAGTATTCTGGAGGCATCACCTTGATAAGAGAGTGCTCATGGATGGAAGAGCAACTCCTTCAGCTAGTCCAAAGAAAGCACGAACCGCCAACAAGCCCATTGTGGAGTGGTTGGCTGCCCAAGGGGTAAGAACAGTTGCCAAAGACCATAAAAGCACACCCCAGGCCATCACCCTCTTTCCTCCATATCTGTCTACCAAAGCCCCTCCAATCACTGAGGAGAATATGTATCCCCACAGGAAAGATGACTGATAATGAATGTGGTATGCACTTTATGTTAGCCAGTGCCTCAACAGAATTCTCGAAAATAAATATTTTTTCAATAACTAAACTTTAGAACTAAATAATGAATATAAGGGTGTTTGTTACAAATTAAAAAAATAATAATTTTGATTTTCAATAATTTAGAGGTTATTTTTTAAAATTTTTTAAGAAAAACAGAAGTTATTTTATGTTTGTTTACAATCATAAAAATTAATTTTTAATGAGAATATCTCTCTCTTATATGACAAGAGATTTTTTTCAAAAAGTAATGAGAGTAGCTTTTCATTTTAATCATAAAAATAATTTTTTTAAACAAATAATTCTTTTAATAAACTTAAACAAACACAATCAAAATCATTAAAATTGATTTTTTAATCAAAAAATATGATTTTTGTATTAAATAATCTGTAACAAACGG
This sequence comes from Styphnolobium japonicum, assembly GCA_023212625.1. NCBI lineage: Eukaryota > Viridiplantae > Streptophyta > Magnoliopsida > Fabales > Fabaceae > Styphnolobium > Styphnolobium japonicum. Next base: position 22,795,677 of record JALBWW010000014.1, read on the forward strand.
CTGTAAATATGATTTTACTTAATTATTTTCCAAAACTGCCTTTTACGCCAAAAATAAATCATTTTTTGACCTTTTGACCACGTTTAATTACGTAAATAGAAAAAAGCTGTTGCACAAATTTTAATACACTATAAGAACTTTTTCAATAAGCTGAGTTTTTAGCATTTTGATTCTTGCTGAAAGACTATTTCAAAGTTGTAGGGTGAAAATAACTCTTCTGCAATCTAACAAATAAGAATCATTGCATATCCCTTTTTTTAATAATTTACTACATAAAAGCAATTTTTTGAACATTTTGTTACACATAAATTAATTTTTATATTTTTTTCACAACTAATACCAAAAAAAAAAATTGCTTTTGTATCTGTCCTTTTATCAAGGATCAGAGAAGTTTTGTAGTTCTTTGGAGTACCTGAACAATGCCAAGAAAAGAACTGGACCACCCATGTTTGGCAGCTAGAGGAACAACAGCCACAGACATGACAACACGGTCAGCATTACACAGGCACATAACACATGCTACCAAAGTCACCACCTTGAACCTCTCTGGGATGCTAACTCCATCTTCTCTAGCTCTCCCTCCCATAAGCATTCCCCCCTCTATGCCCTCCGCAGTGCACCTCACACCCCATCTTCGCCTTGTCTTGCTCTGCCACTGCTCTGCTCCTCCTCTGTTCCTGCAGTATCTCATGAACGAAGCCTCCTTCCATTCCACTTTTTTAGCTGAGACTTTGGACTCAAATCCCAACTGGGTCTTCCTAAAACTAATCAAATTCAAATGGGGTGCCAAGGAACAAGAAGAAGACCTCAAGGATGGTGCTGAATTGGTAGCAGCAGCCATGAAATAAGATCAAAGAAAGTGTGTCATAGACCCATCAAGTTGAAAAACACATTGACTTTGAGAATCTCTTTGTAATGAAACAATGTGAAATCATTGCAGATATCTCAACAGGAACAGGGTGAGTTTGGTGGGAGAGTAGTGCATTGAACAAACCAACCCCCAGAATTGAAATTGTAGAAAGAAAGAAAGAAGGACAAGTTTGTTTGTGGGGTTGGTGAGAAAATGAAAAGAAGTTGTGAAAATCGGTGCCTTGAAGCTACATGGGGAAGGGTAATTGCGTGATTTCAAGTTCATTGGTAAGTAAGCGCATTACGTGGCTACACGTTTACACGTGTAGCATGTGCCTATGATTACCAACAACAACAACAGTGACCTCGTATCTCGTCGGTTTGTAGATTCATTGCCCAACTACCCCCCCGGCTAGTCGCGTATAGAAAAATGCTCTTTGCGTCTTCTAACTGGTTACTTCGAGCAATTTTTTAAACCTTTTAAGTGTTTGCTTATTATTAAATACATGAATATTTTTTTACATTTGTTAACGAGTATTTTTGATGCGTTGGTTAAGGAATGAAAAAAGAAAGTATTAGATTAGAAACTAATCTTGGAAACTAGAATAATTAGTGGAGAGAAGGAGGTCGAAGGTGGAGAAAAGAGATATGGTGAAGAGAACTCGAAGTAGGTGGAAGATTTGGTGGTGAGATCCATAAAGAAGGTCAAAACCAGGGAAGAGGATGATGAGAGTGTGATTGCCATGGATACTCCATTACTGCTTTGGTTGTGTCACCTGTTGTGATTGTGAATAATGAGTGTGCTAGTGCAGATGTAGTGATGGCAGGAGTGGACGGGCAGTCAGTTCTGGTAGACGCTGGGAAAACGATGGACAAATCATCTTATAAAGATACCTTATAATAGCTTAATATTATATACTTTTTCTACAAAATAAGTTTTTATTACGTATGATATAAGTTATTTTTTCTTATTTTAAGATATTATTAATTATTTATTGGGAATGATTAATTATTAAATAATTATGATAATTGTTAGATTTTGATAAAATCGTATAAATATATCATCAACTTAATTATGAAATATCAACAACCTAATTGAAGATAGAGAGGGAAAGAAATCTATTTTTTGACCATTTAATGTTTCACACTAAAGACTTTGTACACTAATAGAAAATCCTGTAGGAAAAAAAGTCTATTAAAGTTGTTGGTTTAATAAATTATTATAAATAAAATGAGTAGCGGCTACAAAAAAAAAAGAACAATATGAAAGCAACAAGAGGTTAATAGAAGCTATACAAGAAGAGATAATGAAGTAAGAGATAATACTGATGTTGTCTCTCAAAGTCAATATATATAGTTAGATTTTATATACTGAGGAGATGATAAAATCCTAATTGTTTTAACATTGTCTATGTTAAATTTTTATTACCCCAGTTGTTTTAAAGATTAAATGTTTATTGTTTTTATTTTTTTATCAATTAATTTAAATAAATTTTTAAATGAGTTCAAATACTTTAAGTTTGTTTTTACTATTTATATTAACTATAATTAGATACCAAATGTGAGTTCTAAACTGGTGGCACTGGTGTTAATCGGTCTAGTTGTGTGAAATTTGGACATTGTCTGGATTCCTATAGCTTATTTGATATTGGTTTTAAAGGGCCTCCTTTTACTTGGCACATAGGTAGTTTGCAAGAGTGATTAGATAAAGTTGTAGCCAATATTCTGATTGGTGTTATTTGTTTCGAAACTCCTCTCTCATTAATCTTCCAGTGACGAAATCTGACTATGCGACACTGTGGTTGCGATTGCACCCTCTTATCCATAGGAATGAGAACAATCGTCCGTTCAAATTCTTAGCTCCTTGGCTCTCCCATCCAGATTTCACGGCTCAGGTGATGAAGTCCTGGTCCATTGATGGTAGTTGGAATAGTAATATCACTGATTTTACAACTAATATTAAGGAGTGGAATTACAATGTCTTTGGCAATATCTTTCAACGGAAGCGACAAATTTATAATCGGTTGGAAGGGATTCATAAGAAGCTTGCTTTAGGAGAACATGATTATCTTGAAAACCTCAAGCAGGACCTTTGGCAGGGGTATGAACAAATCTTGCTCCATTAAGAGATCTTTTGGTATCACAAAGCCAGAAATAATTGGCTACACCTGGGTGATAGAAATACCAAATTCTTCCACCAAGCAGCCATTATAAATTGTACTGAATTATTGAACATTTATTTGTTATTATTTTCATAATTAATGTATAGAAGTTCATTAAATATAAACATTAGTTAATAATTATTTGACTAGTCACCATGGTTATCGGTATTTAATATAAAAATTATGTGTATCAGAGTAATTCTTATTAAATGATTGATTATGACAATATAAAATTATTTTATTTAATGACTTACATAAGAGTATGTGAAGAGTGTGTCATTGTAAAGTTGTGTAAGTATTATTATTTATTTATTAATGGATAAAGACTTATGTAAATATATTTACCTATTAATAGACATAAATGGTTAGTCAATCATGTATAAGTTCATGAACCACAATTTGTAAAAGTAATTATATATCATCTCAATCAATCAACTAAATAATCTTCATAATTACTTAAAAAAAAATACTATATGCTTCTTAACTACTCAAGATATTTCTAGTTTTTCATTTAATAATTTATGTTTTAAATAATTAGAAGAATGTTAGAAGAATTTGTTAGGAATATATAATATTCCATTGAATAATACTTTGGTCCTACTATAACTTTTTTTAAATGGTCCAAATTGTGCACATACCTCATATAATTTGTCTAAGTATCTTTTTCTTAAATAAATACATGTGTTTACACAAAAATATGTGCATAAACTTAGACATAATATCTTATGTTACACAATCATAATAAAAAATACTTCTAATTTGAGCTACATAATGACAAAAAAAAACACAAAAAACAAAATAATAATTTCTCCAAAATTAAATGTTAACTCGAGGGCTAAACTACTCATAATTTATTACTCGTTGGTTTTATAATGATGTCCCTTCCGCCCACCTAACCTATTATGTCTATGTTACACACTTTGGTTTGTATAATTTTTTTTCTTTTATAATAAATGTTTGAGAGTTCATTTAATATTATTATTAATAATTAATAAATATTTGAAAACATTAATATTTCAATAAAAAAAATTATAAGTATTATAATAACTCTTAGTTTAATTTTTTTTCACTTATAAATAATATGTGAAAGAAACTTGTGAACAATTATGTAGTTAGGTAACAGTTTATATAAATAATTACATCAAGTTGTTGACTGACGCATTGACAAATAGATAAGTATGAATCAATTTCTTATCTATGTTTTAATTTCTTTATTTTGAGAAATTTTATAATTAGAAGTTTAATAATTATTTTAGTAGTAAAGTAGTATATATTGAATGAAGTAGATGACATTTTAAATCATCAATCAAACATCAAATTCTACAATTAACAACAACCTCAAGCAAAAGTGTTGCTAATGGGAGAAATAAAAAAAGAAAACTAATTTGTCCAATAGTTATAGCTTAATGACACCAAAACTTTTTATGGACAGCTTGGTTCTGAAATTAAATTGAAAAAATGACTCTTTAGGTTGGTTTGGTAGAAAAATATTTTTATTTAGTTTTTAGATAAAATTAATTAATTATTTAAATAATTTAATTAATAATTTATATATAATTAATTAATAAATTTTTTAATTTTAATACTTAATACATAATTAATTATATATAAATTATTAATTAAATAAATTAAATATTTAATTAATTTTATCAAAAACTAAATAGGATACTTTTCCTTACTCATTCTCCCAATTAAATTCTATATACTTATACCATACTTTTTCAGAGTTGAGCCTATTTTTCTCAATTTGGATGAAAACGACCTCATTTATTTTAAAAAATAAAAAAAGTAACCTGCTTCATTGTTTGGACGATTTCGTTGGTCTGGTCAAGTTGAAATATAAAAAAAATATCGACCAATTCAATGAAGTTGGATTTGGATTTTTTAGACTCAAACTAAAATAATTACTAACCCAATCCAGTGGTTGGTTAGGTTAATTAACTGGATTTATGAGTTAATCCAATCAAATGAAATTTTAAGTGAAATGTAAATCTTTTTTATATATAAAAAAGAATTTAATTTCTATCTATCGTCAGTATAAAGTTTCTTTACATTGTTATTTAATCATATATTGATATATTATTAAAAGAGTTAGACTTTCTAAATAATTGTTGTGATAGTCAAACTCTTTTAATAATTTGACAATACATGATTAGATGTCAATATAAAATTTTTTTACACTAACGATGGATAAAAGTTAAACTCTATAAAAAAAACACTAACCTATTAATAGAAATCGAAGCCAAATAGTCAACTCATGTAAATTTGCTGGATGTTTGTTTGACTTGTAGTTGTAACGTAATTGATTCTAAATAAAATCTAGCGTTTTAAATTTGTTCAAATATTATATATTATCATATTGATCACTTTTAAAAACGTATTCTAAAAGAAGTATTGAACATTTTGTAATTAGGATCCGATTCTCAATCATTCGTAGTCTTAACAAAGAAAACGTAAGATGTTGTAAATTTGTTTATAGATTTATTTATTTTTTATTTTTAGTGATGTTGAATTTGTGTTATTTTTAATGTATTTTAGTAATTTGAATAAATAAATATCTTTTTTAGTTAAAATACAAAAAGAAAGTATACTAGAGATATTTTTAAAAATTTATTAAATATTATTTATTAAAATTTTAAAATCAATTCATAAATTTTCATAAACCAAAATTGAAAGTGATGTTGCATTTGCATTAGAGGAAAAACTCCCGCCCACTCTCTCTCCTCACTCTCTTTCTCTCTCTAAAATGGAAACGCAGAGTGCCAGTGAGATCGTGAAACGAAGCTTCGCGAAGCTGAAGATGATCATTGATTAGGGTTTCCTTTCTTCTCTGATCAGAATGAAGCCCACTCGCAGAATCAACAAACCCCATAATGCATCAAAGGTGAGTTATTATTATTATTATTATTTTTTGTAAAAAAAATGTGCATTTTGATTTTCCGAACCGTAAACCCTAACACTGTTTGTTTACGGAGAAAATTGAGCTAGAAACTGTGAGAAAAGTAAAACTTTCGTGGTTAATTTATGTAGTGAGTGGTACTGAGTGGTGATTTTTTTTTCCTTCAAACCAATGCGCAATCGCTTATCGCTGTTCGTTTCTCGAGAAAATCGAGCTAGAAATTGTGAGAAAAGTACAAATGGCGCGGTTAATTTGTGTAGTGAGTAGTCCTGAGTAGTAATGTTTTTTCTTCAAACCAACGCGCAATCGCTTAACACTGTTTGTTTCACGAGAAAATCGAGCTAGAAACTGTGAGAAAAGTAAGAATTTCACGGTTAATTTGTGTAGTGAGTAGTACTGAGTAGTGTTTTTTTATTTTAATGCAAACCAATGCGCAATCACTCTTCTGGGTGTTCCTTATGTTTGGATTTTTCAGCTGGTTTTGGAGGAGGTAATTGGGTTGACGACGAAGAATGGCAATGGGTTAGCTTCGAATGCCTCAAGTTCCAAATGTGCTTATTTGGCGGGTTCCGTGGTGGTGGTTTATGATGTGAATTTGGGTACTCAGTCGCACCTCGTGGTGTCTCATAGATTGCCAAAACCTTTGAGCTGTGTAGCTTTGTCAAAAGATGGGCGCTTTATAGCAGCTGGAGAGGTATGAATCGATTCTCGTAACTTGATCATGGTATTGGACATTGGTATTTTGTAAATTCATACAGTGACCGCATTGCAAGAAGTTCTAGACCCTATGAACAAAGGGCTCGTTTGGATAAGCTTCTAAAAAAAGGACTTTTTTTATAGACCTTTTTCTAGTAGAGCTTTTCTTTAAAGAAAATGTTATTTTGCATTTGGATGCAATGTTTGTGAAGTACTTTTAAGTCATAAAAGGACTTGTAAGTTTGTTTGGATAAGAAAGAACAAAAAGACTTTTTTCTAGCAAAATTACTAAAAATGTAAGGTATCTAGAATAATGGATGTAGGGTTTACAAGAGGAGAAAAATAGAGAACAAGAGATGTAATTTTTAATAAAGGGAAATAGTATTTTTGTCAATAAATTATATTAAAAACCACTTTTCCTTCTCCTTTTTTCAAAAGCTGGAGATCAATAGCTTCTAAAAAAAGTGGTAATTGAGCTTTTTTTTTAACTTATACTTTTTTTTAAAAGTTTCATCCAAACATACATAAAATCTTATGGAAGTACTTTTTTTAAAAAAAAAGTGCTTTACTTAAAAAAAAGCCTATCCAAACGCACTCAAAATAGCTTCATCTTGTTGAGATTGTTAGCATAAGGATGGTTCTTCTTGATAGTGAATTGTACTTTTTTTTAAATTCAATTTTAATTCTTGAGGATCATGTTCTCTTCATAGACCAATGGATGTGTGAGTGAATTAGAAGGATTGCTATATCTGTTTTTAGGCATCTGGAGTTGTCATATTCTACACTGGTTTCATCACACATTTGATTCCTTCCGACTGAAAAGCAAATTACATTTTACAAAATTTATGAAATTGAAACATCATAGTTCAGATGATATTTTGCATTTACAACCCTGCATATGTAGTATTTTAGGTATTGATCTGTTTTCTAGCTATATGTAGGGGTGGACATGGGTTGGGTTGGGTTGGGTTTGGGGTATTTTTAGACCCGACCCGCTCATAAAAGCAGTGGGTTGGATTGGGTTGGGTTTGATAAAAAAAATTCTCCGACCCGACCCAACCCGACCCGCTCATACGTGGGTTGGATTGGGTCTAACCCGTGGGTCTTAAATCTTTAAAAAAAAATTTAATATGCTAAAATAGAAATCAAAATTCATACCAAAAAACATAACTTAAGTTTATAAGTGACATAATATAAATTATAAAACGCAATGACAGTAACATCATTATCAATAATCATTAACCACAATATCAATCATTATCAATACAATTGTCAACATTGGAAGAATTAAATGAAATAATAATTTAAAAAGAATTAGAAGCCTAGCCGGTTAAATGACAAATATCCAAAATGATCAATTATTACGACGAATAAGTTCATCTCTAGCCGCAGACACATCTAACAAATAAAGAAATCATAAAGCATTAGCAGCAAGTATTAATGATTAAACTATTAATAATTGACTAAACAAATTGAGAAAATTCTATATAGTGCACTACCTGCTTCAATTTTTTCAATTTCATCCATTTGAGCCCGAAGATCAATTTGTTTATCAGGAGTTTTTAACCAGTTTTGAGCACAAATCAATGCCTCCACAGTAGAAGGTTGCAAAGAACTACGAAAAGGGTCAAGAACTCGCCCTCCAGTACTAAATGCAAACTCAGATGAAACTGTGGAAACAGGAATTACCAAGATATCTTTAGTAATGCATGAAAGAAAATAATACTTTGTTGCCTTCCCTTTCCACCATTTCAAAATATCAAAACCATCATAATCATCCTCAACATCATCCTCCATATACCTCTCAAATTCATTCCTTTGCACCGCATGTTGTTTTTTTTTTTACTTTCAATTTAAATTCGGATGACCAACTACTATCATCGTCTTCAAATGTAGAGGATGGAAAATCCGATGACATGTAACTAGAATCACTAGCATCGGGAGGAAGAGGATGCATGATTTGATAATGTTCATACAATGTCATCATAACACTTTTCAAGTTCATCACCATATTGTAAAGGTTGACAGCACAGAGCCAACTAAGGACAAAGTGGAATAGAATATTATCTTCTAAATAATGAAAAAAACTTGCTTATTAACACAGAAACATGATCAAAGTTACATTTTTAAATTAAAATGTAGTGTAATTTTAATTTAAAAATTCTCAAGAAATTAATTATCTAAAAATATTATAAAGTTATATAAGATTCTCAAAGTCACAATAAAAAGTGATTACACATCTTAAAATATTATTAAAAAAAAAACTTCAGTGGGTTGGGTTGGGTTTTGCGGATTTGCAGAGTCTCAACCCGCTACCCGACCCATACGTCGTGGGTTTGACTATTTTAAACCCAACCCAACCCACAGACCCAAACCAACCCGTCAATTATGGGTTGGGTTGGGTAAAACCGTGCGGATTCGTGGTTCTACCCGACCCGTTGTCCACCCCTAGCTATATGGATGAATTGGTTTGCTTATAAGCAAACCAATCGGTGTTAGATGAACCATTTACATATAGTTGAATAATCATTATCACAAGAATTTTTAAGTTGGGATATAATATTAAAGATATGATGTTCATAGTCATGTCTTCAGTAAATGAACTTCATTGATGCATGACTGGAGCTTTCCTCATTCAGTCAGCTAAAGGATGGTATATTTTCCTTTCTTTTTTCCCCCTACCTCTTCTCCTCCTCCACGTTTATGGATTTGGAAAAGATTGAGAATAAAACATAATGTCTTCATTTTTTACACTATTTTTACAAGAATCTGACTGGGTTTTGCAGGCAGGAAGCCAGTCCTCAGTACTAGTATGGGATTCTTCTACTTTGTCCATTGTCTCTGAATTGAAAGGTCATCCATATGGAGTTGCGTGCATCTGTTTCTCACCCAATGGTTAGTTACACTTTAGCAATCTATATGCTTGCCTTCTTGAATTTTATTACGCACTGCTTCTTACTCATTCTGTAGTATTCTGTCCCAGGTAAACATCTGGTAACTGTTGGGGGATACATTTACCTTTGGGACTGGCGAAGTGGTGAGCTGGTAACAAAGCTTCAAGCAACTTCATCTTGTTCTACTGTCTCAACTGTTAGCTTCTCGTCGGATGCCAAATTTATTGTAACTGCTGGGAAAAAGCACTTGAAATTCTGGGTACTTGGATCATCTAGAAAAACTCAACTAAATGGAGGGATGAGCAGGTCGGCATCATTAGCAATACATGAAAAGCCTGCCAATCTTGCTATTCCTAAAGGAAGCTCTTTTATATCTATTACTTCTTCTGTGTGGAGCAATAGCAGCTATGATAATTGTAAACAAGCTGGTGATTGTTTTCCTATATATGCATTGACTGATGCAGGTTTGATTTGGTTCAGAGCAAGTCTAAGATTGATATGTTTTATGGTTGAGATTTTGAGGCATTGGCATTTCTTGCACGTGATGCATTAGCTGAATTCCATTTCTTTCTGTTTACAGGCATTTTGTACCTTATTCATTCTGGGTTGTCAGTCAAAAAGTCAGTGGCTTTGAAGGTATGCCCAGCTCTTTATCATTTTCAAAGAGGAAATGTTGTGGGATGAAGTGTTAAGATTTAACTGACCTGTACATACTTAAAATAGATTTCCCATGTAGAAGTAAATGTTCTAAGTGCAACATCCTTATAATGTTTCTAGTTTCTAAGATTAGGCAAACTGAAGTTTTGGCCTAATAACTTGAGATTTCCTAATTTATTGCCTTGGAGCAGATAAGTATTTCTGACTGTGAATGATCTGAAGCACACAGGATACATGGTCTTTGTCACTGATAGTTGATGCATTTATATACTTTAAATGCCTTCAGCAATTTCACTTAGCAGCTGTAGATCCATTATGAACTGTACTAGATTAAATTTGATTATGAGTTGTTAGGGGAATTATTCTGGTGTTAGTTCTTCGTAATTTTTCACAATTCCCAAATTATCATTTTCAGGTTCAAAAAGCTTTTGCATTATCAACATCAGGAAAGCTAATTGCTTGTGCATGCAATAATGGAATAGTCCAATTATTTACTACCAAGTCTCTAGAATATGTTGGAAGTATATTATATTCAAAGGCCAAAAGGTTCTATGAAGAAAACAATACCGTTTGTCATGCCAAAGTTCCTGAACAGGATTTTCAACAGTTGCTTGACCTGCCTGATGCAGTTGCATGTCAGTTTTCTGCCTTAGAAAAGCTTGGTGAGTGCTCAATCTTCAACTTGTTTTAGTAATTGTGTTCAGCATTATCCTGCACCGTGCGTTGATATCTTCTCTATTTTCACCCGACAGTGGTTATTTACAGAGATCATAGTCTCTACATCTGGGACATCCATGATGTGAATCAGGTAAATGGCTTCTTTGGTATGTTTGTCATTATAATTTTCATATATTTGATAAAATTAGTTATCTATTCACGGTAGATTAAGCTCTTGCTACCAAAGGCCTAAGCTTCTAAATTAGTGGCTGATGCAGCAAATTTTTTCCCCATATTTTCTAGGCCACAAGGTGTTGTATAAAAGTAAATTTAGTCTCCTACTCATCATAATAGATTAAGTTCTTGCTACCAAATTCCTAAGCTCCTATATTAGTGGTTAATGCAAAAAAAAAATTGTTCCATATTTTCCAGGCCACAAGGTGTTTTGTGCTAGTTTCACATTCCTCGTGCATATGGGATATCAAGAATCTATGTTGTGAAAACATGCATGATCCATCTCTTGCATGCACTGCTAGAGGTTGTTCGGGGGGAATTTCTTTTGCAACATGCTCTGCTGATGGTACAATTAGGATATGGGATCTTGCTTTGCAATCTGATTTATTGAAAGATGCTGAAGAACATCATTATTTGAAGACTGAACTACTGGGATCTTCATGTTTAGGTAACTCAAGACTGTTGACAATCATTCTCAATTCACTTTTCTATTTATGCTCTCATGGTGAAGCCTACTGATATTATTAAGTTTCTTGACTTATCTACTTCTCACATGTTGCGTCCTTCCTGTCTATTGCTGTAGTAAGTGCTGGGACTTTTGAACGTGATGCAGTTGAGGTAGATCTTACTAGTCAAGAGTTTCGGTCGATTGCTGTTAGTTCAGATGGTAAGTATATTGCTGCTGGTGATTGCAAAGGAAACCTTCATATATACAACCTTCAAACCTCAGATTACACATGTTTTCAGGTGAGCGCAGGCACTTGAGTTAATTTTTAAAATTATTGTGCAGTAAAGCTATATTAGAAGGAATTCTGCATTATGATTTATGGCCATTTATATCCTGCACATTGTTTCAGGGTGCTCATGATGCAGAGATTCTTACATTAAGCTTTACCGTGTCCACCCAAGACATGTGTGAAGAAATTGCAAAAAATAGTTACTTTCTTGCTTCAGGGGGACGAGATTGTATAATCAATCTCTATGATGTGAACAGGTATGGTTTCACAATTTTTTAGGCTAATCTAGTTGGTTGGGTATGCATGCCAATGACTATGTGTGTATTTGGCAGAAATTTTGATCTCATTGACAGCATTGATGATCATTCGGCTGCAGTGACTTCTATCAAAATTAGCAGCAACAATTGCAGGATCCTCAGTTGTAGTGCTGATAGGTATGCTACTGGAGGTTTGACTTCACAAACATGAAACAACTTCGAAACCAACTAAAAAATTAAATAAAATGGACTACGTAAGTTTTGCTGAACCATTGAAGAATAGGCAATTGAAAATCATCCATTTTAAGGTTATGATACTGTTCGGAAAAACCTTTTAAGTAAATTTGAAATTTAGCAATCTCGTTAATTTGTGTCTAATGTCTATAATTAGCAAATACTGTCTAGTAGTGCCTGATAATTGACAAGTACCACTGGAATCAACATTTGATACAACGTCTGCATGGTTTACTCATGGGAGTCAAAATGTGCCGGAAAAACATTCATTGAATCCAAAACAAATTACTGTTCTTCATTATTTTATTTGTCTACTTGATGACTCATATCAATAATGCAATAGGTTGGCTGGTTATGTGGTGAATGTGATTCAGGTGAAGGAAACTTTCAATTCATTTGTGTAGCACACCTGCCATATATTGGACAAACGCACATCAAATTTTTGCATCAATCTTACTATAGCAATGTGTCTGACATATTACGATAACTTTAAAATTTAAACTTTTTGGAGTAGTTCTGAATGCACAGAACATTAGGATTGTAATTTTCAGTTCATCCGAATTGGTCTGAAAGCAGTCCCAGCCCATTAAAAATCAAGGTGAGAAAGACAGATAGTGAAAAGTGAATTATGCACTAAACAAATCTTGGAAAATTTCTATAACAGCACATGTTTTAAAAATACAAAATATCATTGGGTTTTTATTCTAATTTGTTAGTTTAGAGAAAACTGAACCATTCGAATCATTGATTAGTTCCCAGCTAATTTTGAATATTGTTCTCTGTGGCGCAGTTTTTATAGATGCTCGATAGAGGCCCTTAAATTCTGTCGTTTTAATGAGCCTACACTTTGCATGGAAATGTTGATAAGTTTATTTAGAAAAGTCCGCTTTTGTTAAGTTTTTCCTTTTTGATGATGACATACTTATTCTATATGGCCATCATATTCTGGTTTTCAAATTACTTGCTATAATACAGTAACCAGTGAACCCAACATTATTTACTGATTAACATAATCCTTCTTTCATATAGTTTCCTGGTGCTTCGTGATGTGGTGATAGCAGATAATGGTTACAAAATTTTGCAGCAACATCGTCAAAAGGCTTCACAACGTGGAACTGTCTATGACATGGCAGTGGATCTGACATGTGAGACTGTTGTCACAGTTGGGCAGGTAAAGTAGATGCTTGGTAACAGCGGTCTCGTATCAAAGTTCAAGGGTGGGTTGTGGATGACCTCTCAAGTAAATTCTAAAACAATTAGTCCAAGTAGTTCTGTGCACGAGTCAATTTGATAAGATTATCACTCATAATTCGCGAATGTCATTGCTTGGAATTGCTGATTTCATTATCATACTCATAGGATAAGAAGATAAAGACGTTTGACATGGCTGCTCGGAAGCTAATTAGGTCGTACAATCATGATAAAGATTTTGGAGAACCTATAAAGGTGAGCTTTATTGTTAGAAAAGGATTACAGACATCATCCTGCTTTACCAGGAGCTAATAATGTTAACAGGTTATAATGGATCCAAGCTGCACTTATGTGGTCTGCTCGTTCTCTAACAAGTCCATCTGCTTATATGACTTTACCACCGGAGAGATGGTTGCAAAGGCCACGGGGCATGCTGAAATTGTAACTGGTCTCATCTTCTTGCCTGATTGCAAGCATATAGTTTCGGTGAGATTCTTTCATGTTCATTTTTTTTTAATGAGTAAAATGGTATTTTAGACTTAAACAATGTACCTCACTCGTAATATAATTGATTTCACGTTAGTCTTTATAGAAATAGCAAAAAAAAATTTGAGTTTGAATAAATTGAAGAATCATAATATCTTTTATATCAATTATTAAATTGTGAACGCAGTACATTTTGAGGGACCATAAATACCTGTTTACACTTTCTTTTATTCAGTGTTAGTCAATGGGGAATGGCTGCAAGCCAAATTGTGCAGCCAATGGCGAAAACATGGTAAACTATAATAAAAGCCTGGGGGAAACATGAAGTTTGCGAAGATGCTTCAGTTGCCATTACCCTAAATAATGCCAAGCAAGGAAAGAAATTAAGAAAAAGAAAGTACCAAATTTCAGAACCTACTGATTTTCAGAAACTAAGTTGAAAAGGAAAGAGAAAAATACAGAGCGAGAGAAAGGTAACAGAATATTTCAGAAGGGGAAGAGAAACTAAACATCTGAGATAGTGAGATTTACGTAAAGTACATGAGAGAGAGAGGAGAGCACTGAGGGACACAGAAATGAAACAGAAGAGAGACGCAGTCAAGAAGATGATGTTGGGACTTCGCAGAGGCAAGATGAGGTTTTCTGAGGTTTTCCTTCAATTTTTACAAGACAGACTAACCGTAAACCCCAAAATACCATCTGAAGTGGGGTACCCATAGGATGGAGATGAGGTGCCATCAGCCATTTAAACTCAGGCGGCGCCATACTGCCATGCTTGTGGGGGGCGCCATAACAAACCCGCCAGGCATGGCATTTTTGTGGCGGTTTTCTGGAAATCCGCCGCCACCATCTTCTTGGCTCCATTTAACAATGCTTTTATTCTAGGGGTAAATTACAGGTTATCTTGTCGTGGTTTGCTCTGTTATCATTTAACCACCTTTTGATTTTTTTCATCTATTTTTTAATAGAAAATACATGTTAGAATTTAGAAATTTAGTATTAGCAAAATCTCAAGTGTGATTGTGTATATCACTTATTTGTTTTATAAAAGAAGTGAAGTGATATTATTTTGTAACATGAAGAAATCATTGATAATTTTTTTATCCTCTTTTTGATGTAAGATTTGATTCTTTTCATCTATTTTTTGATAATTGAATGTTTCATATTCTCGGTAAAAGCTTTTAAATCATTTATGTAGTTTTTCTCACAACTTTAACACATGTTTTTTCATCAAAAAATGAATGAAAAAAAACCACAAGGTAGTTATGTGATAACATAGCAAACCACAATGGGGCAAAATGTTATTTTTTAAACCACACAGGACAAAGTGATTTTGAGTCAAATCACATGAGGTATATTGTAATTTACCCATTTTTCTAAACTTTTTTTAAGTAATAATATGCAATTCCAAAGTGAAGGCTTTATTTCTTTTGGAAATTTGTGTTAAAATATTTGATAATATCTTCCGAGTATTTTAAAATATTGTAGCACATCTTCATAATATCTTAAGAATATATTACAGAATCAATTAGTCCTCTAATTGAGAAAGCAATCTTAGGAGTTGTTTATTAATATTATTGTGTTTCCTGATTTGTTTCCTTATTTAATTAGGGTTATTAGTCTTATTGTTAGTGGGCTTGGATTTGTACTAGTAGTACTAGTACTTGACCAAATTATTAGTATAAGTAGGAGTATAAGGTTAGGTTATTGTATCATATTACAACAAATCAATACAGTCTTATATTATTCAGCAGTATACATTCCCTCCTTTTCTCCTTTCCTATTAAAACCGTAGAATTCCAACAATTAGTTATGCGTATGTTTAACTGTGTATGACATTAAAGTATCATATTGAAGAAGGGACAAAAAAAGATTTACTTGGAGACTTCGAGACATGTATAATATAATCAATAACCATGCATTTGTTTAAACATGTACAACATTAAAGCACCATGTTGCAAAGAGGTAACAAAAAGTTGTACTTGCAAATTTTAAGACATTACTTCCATGATCAATAATAGTGTTCTTAATTTTCACAAAAAAAAAAGTAGTTCTTAATTTATTTTAATAGCTTTCAAGTTTTCACCAAGTGCCATGATTGCAGTCTTTTCATGTAAAGTGATCTTTTTGGTTTGGTTGTTCTGTTGTGCAAGAATGTCATTAGCTTATCTCTTTCTAGCATAGTCATATCAAGATCAAAAAAAGAAAAAAAATCTTTTCCCAGAATAAATATTAGATACTTGTTTATATTGTTCTTGACTTAAAAATTCTTGCTTCCTTTTCATGTAACATTGGGAGGACAAACCTTGGCGCCACAAAATTTAGGCACTGCTTTTCTATGATTTTTCTGGCATGAACCTCTTTATGTTTCCAAATATGAGCTAAATACACATTAAAGAGCAAAATACTACTAGAACTATGGCAAAGTCTTCATGAAGTTCAGGAATTGTTTTTTTTTTTTTAATGTGCATTACTACAAAATAAATGATGAGAAGTTGAGCTAACAAATGCAAATTCCTTGGTGGCTTAGACTTTGACTAAGTAGGTTTTATTTTTGTGATGATGATAAAAAAGATAAAGTTGTTGATGCCCTCTCTATTGTAATCATCAACATATTTGTTATTAACGTATTCATATTCAGGTAGATGGTGATGGTTGTGTTTTTGTATGGAAACTGCCTGCTCCTTTGTCTTCTAAAATATTGGAGAGAATAATGGAAAGAAGTAATCCGTTGTCTCCAAGAAGCTTAGCACAACCTCCTGCTTGTGGTCATCTAACAATTTGTGATGAGGAATGCCAGCACTCCAATCCTGAGGATGTCTGGTCATTGGGAAATAACAGCCAAAGGGGAGAGGGAGCGCTTTACCCAGAAAGTAGTCATAGAGAAGCTTCATCTTTTAAATTTAGTGTTTCAAGACTTCCAAAATGGGCACAAGCCAAAGTGACCAGCTCCAATATTGTCTGCAAGAATATTAACTACACTTCATCAGAGGTATCTTTAGGCTGGATTATTTCTTTTCCCTTTATGAGAAACTCCATTGTATTTTAATTTTCCTGGTCCCCCTCTCCCCCCCCCCCCCCTCTTCCCCCCAGCGGGTGGTTTTTCTAAGATGCAGGAGCTTGTTTATGTCTTTATCAAACCCTCTTCTGAATTTGGAGATCTATACTTGAGTAGCTATATATATTGGTCATCATGTTCAAGAACAGATATATCATCATCGTTGAAGAGAAAAAGTTAATTATTTAAGGTTGGAAACTGGTGTTCAATTTACATTTCAGTTTTGGAAATGTGCAAGAGAAAATTAATTCCTTCTAATCAACTAAATACCTTTCAATGAAATTGGGATAAGCTAGTTGACTGTGTTATGTCCATGTCATTTGTAGGAGAGAAAATTCTGCATCACTGTCAAAACTCTAGTAATTGAAGTTTCAGGTACTGGAGCGTTAACAAAGCCTGCATTTGCTTCTGATTGTTAATGTTCTCATTTGGGTGTAACACGAACTTAGGTATATATTAAGCCCAAACCAACCTCTGTAGCTAGCCTTTTCGGGTGAGAATCCATGGTTGTCATGATGGCATCGCATGAAACCCTGTCCCTAACCAATTACTGTCGAAGCTTCTCCTGTGAGGGTGACAAGATTTAAAAAAATTAGGAGTCCACTGTAAGGGTGTTATGCATATAATGTAGATGCTGGAACACAAAAAACCTCTCTCAGCTCCTTGATGACAACATATGGTATTAGGATTTTGACTAAGAAGTCAACTTTATAATATTTCTTCCATTGATGATGATCAGGCATATGCTCCTTCGTCCCCAGAAGTTCAAATGACATCTGATCATGCTTCTTCATCGCCAGAGACTGTGAACTCTCAATGTTCTTCAAGGCCTGGAGGAACTTTCAGGTAAGCATTGAATTTCAATCATGAACTTTTGGTGGCATATCAGTTTTTCGCTCATGGAGTCACGATAATTTCAGTGACATTGCTTCGGACAACCATTGGCTCTCCGTTTATACTGTTTGTATGGATGCACTTTCCTCCCCAGAGATGCAGAATCTATTGGACACAAAGTTTCCAGTGTTTCCCTCTAGTTTAAGTAAGTCCAAGCCTTATGCTTACATCATATTTTTCTCTATTTTCATCTTTATTGATGATAGTACAAAGACCAAATCTTGTCAACCCAGTATGATTTTGATGACAAAAGCTAGTGTAACTAGCACAAATCTTCAGGCTGTAGTTTCTTGTGTGTAGTTTTGGAATGCACTTGTGGATAATGGGCATTTGGTATTTCATGCAAAGTGGCTTAAGAATTGTATATATTTCATGTGTAAACACTTGTACATTGACAATATATTGACTTTGTATTTGTGTGTAGTATACAAATGTTTGTTAAATATTTTTTTCTTCAATGGACAAAGAAAATTTATTGTTGGGTCATGTGAGGAGAAGACCAATGAGAAGAGTTGATCATATGGAGGATAGCCAGATAAATAGAGGAAGAGGAAGACTAAGGAAAACTCTAAACCAAACCATTAAAAAAGACCTTGACCAAAATGGTCTTTCCATTCTGAAAATATAGATTTTTACAGAGAACAATGATGTCGTTTGATCCATATAGTCGACCTCACCCAGTGGGAAAAGGCTTTTGTCGTCATCGTTGTTGTTATCCTTGAATAGCCAATTCCACACCACAAAAAGCCTTGCCTTCTTTACTCCTTCCAGACCCTCTAAAATGGTATATGAGAAAGTGCTCCAAAGTCCAAACTCTGGACAAATCCATTTTTCACCAAGCAAGCCAAACAGTCCAATTTACATATGTCTAGCAGCTGGACGATGTAAAAACTAGTGGCTGCTTGTCTCAGAATCAGAGAAACACATAACACAAACTTTTGAAGAAAGAGCTTTGTGTGGTATGTTACACTTAGGGGTGGCAATTAGATCCATTAATCCATCATCCATCTAGTCCATCCGTATCCAACATCCAATCCATCGAATTATAATAATAGATTTAATGGATTTGATGGATCGGGTCAGTTTTAGTTAATGGACCATCCAATTATTGGATATCCAATAACCAAAATGGACAGACCCATTTGAAATCCAAAGATTAAAATATCTATTGAAACCTATCACTCTCCTTCATCTCTTGCTAGCTGCACTGATTTGGACAAAAAGAAATACTTCAAAATCGATAAAAGAGATAAACAAAAACATGGTTCTTGCCTTCTTGGATCCAAAAGCTATGCAAAAACCAAATCGAAATAGAAAACCAAAAAAAAAAAAACACCATGATATCTGAAAAAGAAATAAAATGCACCTGTATTGATGAAATTTGATAAAGAACAAAAATAATTTGTCAAATGAATTATTCTTCGAAGAATTAACTTCCAAGAATAATAGTGGTGTTAAGTTCAGTGGACTACTGAATGAGGAAGGAAAACAACTTTTTAAGTTCTATATTTTTCCTCTTTAAAAAAAATATGATTTCAAAGAGTGGATTGGATATTCATCCATCCTATTCCAATCCATCCAATACAATGGGTCATGGATGGATTGGATGGTTTTTATAATTTTTTAATGGATCTTAAATGGATTAATGGTTTATTTTTTATCCATCCATTATGATCCAATGCAATATCCATCAAATCCATCCATTTGCCACCTCTAGTTAAACCACAATAAATCATTTGTTTTATTCATCCTGTTAAACTCTCAAATATTGGAGTATGTAAAGTATCTTCTATTTGATCTGTGAATAATAATATTATAGTGGTGACATACCAATTGAATATGTATATACAATCTCCTGGAAGAAATTCTTTGCATAATGGGTCACTTGCGTTGTAACCCTTTATGTACTTGTGACAACGACTAAGAAAATTTCACTGTTACATCTAAGTAATAACGGCGGATACAATGCCTCATGTATGGCCCCAGAATATGCCAGATGTTAAAACACATGGTCGTTTTCCACCTTACGTTTATTGTTTAGGCAATAATATGTGATCGTTTGAGAATCACTATGCCTTTTAAATGCCAACATAGTTCTGTTTTACAATAGAAGAAATAATGCATTACATCACTGGTTTATTTTGGGCTTGTCCTTGTAAAGCTGCAGAAGTCCTCATCATGAGCAATGGCATCAAAATTAATATGGTGTTAACTGTTAGAAATATAAAATATTTCATTTGCCTTCACCTAATAGCTTAAGCTTTTGAGAGAGTTAGTCCTTGACATAGTATCAGAGTCTCTATGACCAATTGGTCAGGAGTTTGATATTTGCCACCCCCATTCTTCTAAATAAAAGTTGAATTTCAGCACAAGGTATAGTGAGTATGTGTATTGCCCACACTTTAAGCCCAGATGGATCTTGCGTGAGGGGGTGGGGGACGTGTTAGAAATATAAAATCATTCATGTGCCTTCACTTAATAACTTAAGCTTTTGGGAGAGTTGGTCCTTGACTTAACAATCAAGTCTGTCCACTTTCTATAGCTTATGGATGTGCCATATGCATCCTTGGCCTATTTGAGTAAATCAACCATTTTGTTGATCATTTAAATGTGAAATATTTCATGAATATTTTGGGTTAAAGCAATTAACTATTGCTAGAAAGGACCTTAATTTCCCGTAATGCTGCTGCTGATACACAGCCTACTCAATTGTAATCAACCTTTATTGTTGGTTGCATGCCATAGGAGATTCATTAAAACATAATCTTTGTAAGTGCTTTATCTTTTCCCATGTGACTTGGCACCTTAGATGGTCTGTTCCAGTTTATGCATAATGTTTTTATGATTCTGAACATGCATGCCAAGCATTGAAGCTAAAGAAAACACTGAGAATAAACCCACGGCATGAGCTTAAAAAAATTGTGCTCTGATTTTATATATAATGGCTTATTGCAGGACAAGATGTGGCTGTCATCAGTAATGTCCAGAACTCCTTTCGGCACAGTAGCCATAGCGAAAATGAAAAAATGGGTCTTGTTTCAGACCAGCATATTGGTTGCAACAATAATGATGTTTTTTGGTCTGAATGTCCTGAAGAAGTTTCTGACAGAAAAGCAGAGCAGCTGCATTTAGATGAATCTGGAAGTGAGTCAAAAACAACTCCTGAAGCTAACATGCGCAATCTGCATTCTGAAGAAGATAGTGATATATTTAAGCAACATTTTGGGAGCTTATCAAGTACACACAAGGTTAGTCCTCTTGTATGCAATGATGAATATGTAATACCAGGCTGTTGCTTGGAAGAGTAATGAAGGAATTTAAAGATAAGGAAAGTCTTGTTTCAACTACTTTGAAAAAGTCTCATGATTTTGTTTGTTCCACTTCCCTTGAATCCCTTCTAGGGAAATTCCTTGTTGTAAGCCACCTATTATGAAATTCAGAATATATTTTTGGCAATAAAGCTGGCTTATAATGTTATTACTTAATTTAAATTATACTTTTTCTTCAGCTTCTAAAATACACTACTAGCATAGTTTTTTAGATAATGGTGTTCTCAACTAATGATAACAGGATTAACCATACTAGTGGGGAATTTTATTTTATTTTCATAAAGTTTACAGCCCACAGGTCCTTCAAATTTCTCCTTATTTTTATGAAGATTCTGTTTGTAAATCACATTGAGCAAGAAAAATGAAAAGAGATTGGTATCCTACTAAGTTTCCTGGCTCACCAATTAAAAAAAAGTTGAGTATTAGAGCAGTAATAATTAATTTCTTGCAAAAATAAAAGCCTTCTTAGTGGAGAAAGGATGTGACAAAAATTTTGGATATAAAAAATATACGAGTAAACTAGCAATTTGGTCCCTGAAAATAACTTGCAATTACAATTTAGTCCCTGAATTTATTTTAACATACAAGTTAGTCCTTAGAATTTTAAAACACAGCAACTTAGTCCTTATGTTATTTCTCCTTCCAAAATTAAACAGTAACACGTGATGTGGCATGTTAAGTGCTTACGTATACCGTTAAATGCCATATGGTAGGTTACTTCACATACGTAACCCTTCCAACTACATCATTTAGGTGAGAAATATGAAACTCGACCCCCTCAGGATCTCTTAACTGACCAAGCAGACCTTACTCCTAACTCATTACCCCTCAGTTCACCAACTGACCGATCCCCTTAACAGTTTTCCCATCAACTCAACTGACTGAACTTACACTTAACCGATCAGTTATTACCTGATATGTGACATTTAATAGTACATGTAAGCACTTAACATGTAACATCACATATTACCGTTTAATTTAGGAAGAAAAGATAACATATTACCTTTTAATTTGAGAAGGAAAGATAACAAAAGGACTAACTTGCTATGTGTTTTAAAATTTTAAGGACTAACTTATATGTAAAAATAAATTCAGGGACTAAATTGCAAGTATAAGCCACTTTCAGGGACCAAGTTGCTAGTTTACTCAAAAAGATACCTAGATGGGGTTGAATTGCTCCAAAATTTAAGGGAGTAAGATATCTTATAATTGACTTGGGCTACTGCATCGAGGTCTTGTTGAGCTTATAATGTTTATATGGATGTGTTATCTGTGCAGATAGAGTCAAGAAATTCATTAGTTAGAAGGTTTTCTGCTAGGTATGTTGTGCAACGGGATTACCCTGGGGACTGCAAGAGACTATTTAGCACTCCTGTCAGGAATATGACTGATAAAAGCAAGAGCTCTGAGGATGAAGCTGCAACTCATATTATATCAGAAGACAGATCCTTGCAGGTGATAAAAATTGAGCAAGTGAGAAATTCTTCTGAGCAGTTATGTATGAGGTTGTCATACAAACTAGCTAAATTTTGCCCTTCCTTTAGCAACCAAACATGATGAAAAGCACTTTGAAGAATATTAGGATTGGAAGTAAATGAATAGTTATTTTGTTCTTTAAATTACCACTTGCGGGTTCATGTAGTTTTATTAAGCATTGCTGAGTCCAAATAATAACATAGTTCATTGAGGCTTTTTAAGTTGTATAAATATACTTGACATAATCAGTAGTGCTTTCAAAATGTCTCCTTAATATATTTAATATTTTCCTTAGAATTTTCTTCATGCATTCTGACTCTTTTAATGGTGCATTATGTTTTAATACTTCACAATGGTATTTGAAAACCCTGTTATTTATAATGAAAAGTAACATCATGAATGCCTTTGCTCAAATATTTGCTGCTTCAAATGCCAACTGTAGGACCTCAAGAATTCAGCACAAGGTTTAGCAGATTCAACATGTGAATTAACCGGATGCCCTGTCAAAGAAAATTCAGTTAACAATCAACTAAGGGAAGGCAGAGATCAAAAGGAAGGTGGTCGTGAAGGGAGTGAACTGGGAGAAACCATAGCTGCATGCAAGGAAGCACTAGGTAGTTTGGATGTGGCAGCTGAGAGTGCGGTGCAGTTATTTTCAAAATTAGAAAAGGGTTCTGGGGAAGAGGTTTTGAGAGGAGCTGGAGCTCAATTTTTAAATGAGGCAGCTGAGCTACTTCCAGTAATTGTTGAGAAAGTTAATGCAGTTGCTAGATTGGTGCAATATAGGAAGAATGATCAGTGCAGAAATAGAATAGGTGTTCCAGAATTGTATCAATTGTTTGGTAGATTTGCTGAAGGCATATCAGACAAAACTGTTGAAATACCGGAGGAAGATACCAGCATTCGTTAAATATATTTCATTTATTCTCTCCTGAAGAATATAAAATGTTCCTTTGCTTAACATGTCGACATTCTACCTCAAGTTGATATGCTAACTACCGAAATGGAAATAATCATGATGAATTGCCTTGCTCCCTTTTCAAATGAATTCTATGGAAGTGTTCCACTGTATGGGGGCAAGTTAGGTCAGATTATATCCAACAGTTACTTGAAGGAGTAGCCTTCAATGTAATGATTGAGGTAGCAACGTCTAACAATTGTTCAGATTTTTAGAAGCTTATGACCTATATAGTTTATGAAGATGCTAAATTTTTATGCAAAAATGTCCGAGCGACCGAGGACTATGGTGGCCTGAGTCCTTCCTTGTTTTATTTGACAAGGCTATTTTTCTTTCTTGGGTCATGCTGAATTTAAGGAAAAGATATTTGTACAACCTATGTGAGATATGTGCATAATTTGAACCATTCAAAATAAGTTACAGTGAGACTATGGTGTTATCTAATACTTTGCATGAGTATACGAAGAATGTGAAAGTTTCTACTAACATCATTCTAGAATTTAAGAGGTTCAGAGCATAGGACTCTAGCACCTCCTGAACTCGGTTCCATTGCAGCTTATTAAGAGGATCAGATATCGAACTTTGGGCCTTTGTAGTTGTAGTAGCTAGTAATTAACCAGGATAGGGTCTGTTAGCTTCGCTACAAGCCCAAGTCCCACGTTGAAAAGACTTGAAAGAGGAATTGAGTTGCAATACATCTATACAAGACTCGAAAGCAAGAAAAAGAAATTATTGCAATACAAGTGAGGGATCAACAATTCAACATGCTCACTTCTTGCTGTGTTATTTTTTTCCCTAGAAAAGAATATGTCCTATCTTTCCACGATGTGGTATATGCACGAGGAAAATGATATAAATCAGAAGAGGTTCAACCCAAATAAAATTGGTTTTAAAATAAATAAAAAATGTGTAGACAATTTTTGAACTTTGTCTCATTTTGAAGTAGTCATATAAACTTTTAAATTATTAAACTTTTTAAAACTTGTAAATAGTCTCTTTCGCCCACCAGCTAAACAAGAATTGTTCATCACATAGCTTGTACGTATTTTTCTTCTTTTTAATTTAAGTTCTCTTTTCTAAATATTTTTCTTATAAAAAGTTAAATTTTCCATTTATTTTTTAAAAAAAAGATGTGAACAAATGAATATGTGTAATATAGCCTTTTTTTTTAGTTTATTGGAATGTGGTATATGGAGTACAAAACGGATAACTTAATTTTCTTTATATAAATATCACTCAATGATTTAAATCTGATACTTTCACTGTAATATCTTTAAGCATGACTAATGAGGAGATATTCAGACAAATATTTTGACAAAGCAGCATCTAACTTAATCTAATTCTATATTCTATAACTGATTATCTCATGGTTGATCCTCAAATTTGTTAACCTTACTAAGTTGAATGTCTCAGTCAATCTCCCTTTGCTAAACAAACCTACCCTTTAACTTGATTGACTGTTCCGAGCAGCTCATTTTTTACTTGAATTGATGTTTAATGCCTAAATGGTATTGAAATTTGGACAACAATCTCAATTGGCTCATCCCAAGAATTTCTCCATTCGAGGGCGGTGACTCTACTAGTTGGACTTAGTTCCCCAAGGCAAAGTCCATCTAATGCCTAGATATATAACATATGTAATATGAGCAAGAATTTTTTACCCAAAAACAAAGCAAAAGAACCGCATGAGCAAGAAAGTTTGAGACATTTGTACAAGGGTTTAGTAAAGGATGGCAAGCGGGTTGGATAAATAAGGAAAAGCTCTTCCTTCTTCCCATTTACATCTCTTTATCTTGGTTAGGAAGATTGGAAGAAAACCAAAAAGAAAAGAATGCACTCAAGTCTCAAATTATCTGAATTTTGGTAGTCGAATTAAACTTTTTCTAGTGTTATTCTAACAAAGCCACTTGAATAATTATGTAAAGTTATAAATGCATGTTATATAAGTAACATTATTTTAAACTGTATTCAAAATTGTTATTTAAATTGCATGATATATGATACAAAATTCATGAATAACTCAAGTCTCAAGATTACAAGCGGTGTCAAGCTTAATTTTGCTGAAGGATGGTGTTCTTTAGTATGTTACAGCTTATATTCCTTCATGTGAAAACAGTGCTCTCTCTAATGTAAAATCCTTTCCAAGTACATTTTCATCAGTCTCTCCACTTTATCTATCATTGAAAAGAAAAAGGGGAGGAAACAAAAGCAAAGACCATCTTTTCTTTTTCCTATCCTTTCAACTTTCGAAACCAATTTCACTGATGATTTTCATGCAATTCGAATACAAAACTATAAGGCAGATACTTCCCATCTGACCTCCTCCTTTGTTTATCTTATCTTTCTTTTCTTTTTTTCTCTCACTCCTTTGCATTTTCAAGGTCTGCAGTGAGTAATATAATGTTGCTCTTCTACACATAAAATAATAGCTACACATACTACATTGGAATATTTTATAAATCCCTAGGAAGGTATCCCTAGATATCTCGCTCTGGTATGCTTCTTTGCCCCCTTTGTCTTGCTTTAGTAACATGCCAAACTTTACATTCTCTATTGGGATTCCTTCACGCTATACATGTAGAAGTATATGTATCATTTCTCAAGGCTATGATAGGTATGAACTCGTGGGTTCGAGGACTAAGACTTTGTCCCAAGATAAACCTACCTCATGTGTAACCTAACCGCCAAAGAAATGCGCAATCATGGCCATTTGAGGCACTGCCTCAAGGACCAATGGACCATATGTAGGTGCTAAGGAAATCGTTTAGACCCTATTAATTAGAGAGGAGGGTGAATCTCCAACTTCAATCAAACGGTCCAAAGACCAATTTGAGGCCATTGGAGTTAGATGGATGCCATGTGGCGTGATTAGCGGCAAAAAAGAGGGTTTATTTTCTATTATTTTGTTACACATGCATTGAAAACTTTTCCTGCTATATATGATTAAGAAAAGCATTATTGTGGCTTTAATATTATCAAGCAAATGTTGCCAAAATAATGCATCCCATCATAAGGGGCAAAATGGCAAAACGTGAAAGAAGTTTTGCAGACATTTTGGGTCCAAGATGGAGGCTTTGTTTAAAGTAATCTATCATTCTCTGCATTGGTTTTTTATTCGCAAAAACAAAAAGCCTCTGATTTATATGTGATGTATATGTTTGTGGGGTAAAGGTCTCTCAATTAGATTGTCCTTTTGCATCAAATTTTCCTTTGTAATGATGAGTTTCTCCTTTTTCCCTTCTTTTTCTTTTCATTTCACACATTTAGGCATGGGTTTGTACAGCGATTTCGTTTTTTGTTTTATTGTCCAAGAAAATATCCTCCAAATGAGAAAATAATTATTTCAATTCGAACCGTGCAACCAAGAGGAATCACTTCTTTTTTTTTTTTTTTTTTTGTATGTGTGCAAATGGTTTGTTATTATGGACAATAATTACCCAAACGTATACTTAGACAACATTATTGGATATAATGACCTAGGCAAAGATTAGTGGAATCTCTGGATTGGATGCGCACGTCTATATCTACACTATTATATTGATTTGCAAGATAGCAGTTATCAATTTCAAAACAATCTATGATTTTGTAAGGAGCAGTGCTGGACAATCGTTACGAAGAGTAGATGACCAATCATGTGAGAGGTGGAATAAGAATAGAAAGAAAAAAAATCGTTAACACAACGGTTAACAAAATTTATTTGATAAAACGCAGAAACATATCATTGCTTGGTTTCATTCGTATGTCGTTTTACGAAATCAGTTTCGTACAATTAAGCATTTTCCTTTTGTAAGAAATGTGAGCTAATTTACAGCCCTAGATATGTCACTATAATCAGACTTTAGCATAATAAGCTTAGTATATATTTGGATTGGAGTTTGAAACCTTAAAATTATAGTTTGGACAATAGTAACAAGAGACAATTTTTTACACAAACCATCATTTGAAAGATTTCAAATTCCAATATAAAAATACTAGTAATATTAAGTTTTCAGTCAAGTTCAAAAGCAAAACAAAGACATAAATAAGCAACTCAGTCAATCCTCATATAATCACTCCCTTATCCTTGACTAAAACAAGAAGGGGCCAACTCATTTGGCTGGTAAAATCTATGGTAATTAATTAAAGAGTTCTATTCTCACATTATCAATCACGTGGTTATATATTGTAATGCCCAAGTTTAATTGTTCCAAGAAAATTACTAAGTAGTTACTTTTTGACATTTATATTATATATCATCATTTAATCCCTTATTTATTCAATATATGAAACTTGGAGTATAACAATTTCCTTTACTTAAATGCCTAATTCTTGTTTAGTCTAACCAATGGTTCACAGCCTAAGATCTCCATTAGGTGATGCAGGATAACTCACAGTGTAGACTGGTTATTGTATGATACTATTTTTTAACACAATCCAACTGTATGAGTCAATTGTTAGGCTAAACCATATGATCAAAATGAAAAAGCTATATGTTTTCCAAGTAAGCATCATTGTCTAATCTTCTATTCATTCGGTATGTGAAACTTTAAAGTATCACATAAATTTTTTTGGAAGAAAATCATTTTTTTAACAAAAACGAGAGAGTTTAAAATAAGAAGAGAGTTACCAACTTACGTTGGCCTGAGTGCAAGAGGTTAAGTCATTTTAAATATTTTGTTCAGGTTCGATCTTTGGGGCGGTGTATATGAAAAAAATACAGTTGTAAGGGGTTCCTATTTCATACGCTTGAGCGTACTCCGTGAAATTTGTTTATCATTTTCTAGGCGAGGAAATACCCTGATTTATACCCAAAAAAAATAAGAAGATTGTTACTTTTTGCTTTGTAACATGTAACTATAACTCCATATATCTACGTAGACATTCGTGCATTAAAAATATGCTTATATAGGTGTTGTCACTGTGATTTAAGCCTGACGTAAGACCCATATAGGACTTGTTATGTAGCTCAAATCATAACGGGAGTGCCTAAGATAAGCATTGGTA
Organism: Styphnolobium japonicum; assembly: GCA_023212625.1. Lineage (NCBI taxonomy): Eukaryota > Viridiplantae > Streptophyta > Magnoliopsida > Fabales > Fabaceae > Styphnolobium > Styphnolobium japonicum. The sequence continues at coordinate 22,824,328 of JALBWW010000014.1, forward strand.
TTGATAGATTTTATATCGCATTAATAAAATAAAACATTTACAAAAACTTCATAGGAAAAACCACCATAAAAAATTTTGAAACAAAGATTTTGAATTTGAGCCTCTGATATATCTTATTATCTTCCCAAACTTTAAGATTGAATTACATACGGCTGATTTAAAAATCCTTTTATTAGAAAAAGCTTAGCAAATAGTAAAGGTTAACATGAAATGATAAATAACGCTGTAGTAAACTAAACTTTAACACTCAATCGGTTACTTGTTGTAACCTAGGTTTATAACATCATTATTATTTATAATTATGTTTGATCAATGTTATGGCATTAAAGTACCATATCACCACGGTAATTTTATCACTGTTTTGGTATTATTAAGGGTCTGACACCCTGTTCATGTTCAGTTTTCTAAACAAAACTCTAAATATTGAAACATTGAGAATTTCAGTTGTTCTTTTCAATTAGAAAATGACAAAATCTTAAAGAAGCATGGGAAAGCTCATTCTCACTGCATAAAAGCTTTGGGGAGGGGACAGAACTATTACTCTGCTACCGAATCTTCAGTTCCTCACTAAAGAACAGAAAACAAGATTAAAAAATTTGCCACTCCAAATCACGAAGTGTTATCTTCCTGTAATCTTTGTTTGCATGCTTGAATAGTATACTAATCAAGCCCTTTCCATGTCATTCAATAAAAAATTGGCACACCATGTCCCTATAGACTGCAAACCTTCTAAGGGTACCCTCCAATGGCACACTAATGCAGATAAAATGATCATACTACTTTACAGTAAGATGCTGTTTCCTCATCTCATTATATCATATTTCTTAAATAATTAGCATCAGTATTTGAAAATTGGCAGTATACCATTTAATGTGTTAATAAACAAATATTTAGAGTTATATTTTATAATCTCTTAACTATGGTCTGATCTACTTGATAGAAGTAGTAAAAATAGAAGAAGTGAAAAAAAAATTAATGAAATCAAAATTGGCAATATATTAAACTATGCTTCATATCTAGATATATTATTTATATTATATTTTCTATTATGTGTTTTATATTTTTACTCTGATCAAGCTTATTTTTTAAGGATTTAGATTCTTCTTTTCCTTAAAAATAAGAGAAATTTATTACGAAAGAGAAATACTTAAATTTTTATTATAAAAAAACTTAGCATTACTATTACAGAGATAGGTTCATTAATTGCATACAAAAATAATTTATTTATTTTCTCATAATAAGACACTCTCAATTTTTATTTTTATTTTTAAAAAATGAAAGGATTCAGATCCTATTCTTTCAACAACTATTGCTCGGAAGTTCTGTGCTACGAGAGATTATGTGTATACCATAAATAAATGAGAACTAAAAAAAAAAAACACAATATTTGAAGCTATATTCATAATACACACGTCAACAGATTAATTGTCAAAGTAGTCTTCTTGCACATAAATTTGGGAGATGCTACTTTGGTAGACTTCGAAGTTTGAACGGAGTTCAAATCTGAAGGAGGCAACAAAACACAAATATGCACCCCATTGAAAAGTTTACATGTTGAAAACAATGGCTCTGTGTTTCTTAGTGCAAGATAGAGAAGTGGCACATAAAGAGATCAAAGTAAGCTGGGGCCACAGCCTAAAGGGCAGAATTTTTGTCCCAAAATATATACTATTAATATCTGTCCCACCATATATTACAACACATGCATGCCCTATCCACTTTGGATATAGGAATTATCAGATTCAGATCAACCCAATTAGAATTAGCTGATTAGGCATAGAAAGACAAGCCCAAACCCAACCCTTTGTGTGACATATTTTGAGAAAGACAAAAACACATCACAAACCCATTTTGTTTTATGAAAATTATTTTTCTTTGTGGAAAAAGAAAAAGAAAAAGTAAAGGAGACAGGACAGGTGAACACTTTACGCGGCACCTCATTCCACACAAACCAATCAATATATATATATATACTGTCTAATATGTTCGCAATATATATATATATAATTATATACACACTGTCTAATCTATTCACTATACAACATGCATACGTGAGCAATTGGCTTTTTGGTCAGAAGAGTTTCCACTCACAAGTAATTTTTGTTTTTTTAAAAAATCTTATACAGTTATTATTATTATTATTTTAAAATTTATAGAAAACTTAGCAATTTTTTTAATATAAATCAAATGTAATTTAGCAGTTCTATATACATACAAAATTAAATACATTTAGGTCACTTTTTAATTAATTTGTAAAAGAATTAACGTTAGAATAATAGTTTTAAAATTTTAAAATTGTTTGATTGTTATAAAATATAATTAATTTTAAGTTTTATAGTGGTATTTTAAAAAAAATATTATTGAATCTCACTTGTTAAAATTAATTTTGTAATATTTATAAATTTTGTAAAAAAAACTATTATACTGTACCATAATTTTTTGTCAAAGAATGAACTCGTGCCAATTTTACAATAATGAATTTCTACCGTTAATTTAAAAAATATTAACTAAATACTTTTGAAAGAGTAATTATATAGAGAGATAAAGTAATTATGATATTGAGTTTTTATTCATGGAATTGATATTTTAATGGGCTTTTTTTTTGTTCCAATGAATTTTAAATTTAACTATTAATTACAAAATATAAATATAAAATCTTAATAAGCATTTTATGGTTAAAAAAAATCAATCGCTTAGAAATTCAACCTTTTAAAAGACTTATACCTCTTAAAATATTATTTATTATGTACACCATTTGACACAATAAATAAGATTCTACAGCTTACAAATTTTATACCAAACATGCACATACAAGGAAACTATCTTTTCTGAGGCCAAAACCTGCTCTAAAGGATCTTTTCTCTCTTTGGCCACCTTCATATTCATTGGTTAAATATTGGGCCATGCGTGTGAGAGGTGAAAGAGGTGGGGGGGGGGGGGGGGTGGTTTCACCACTTGCATGGGGAGAGAGAAGAGAAGGATATTAATGAGAACCCGTGATGTGCAACAGAAAGGAAAGTGAAGGAGGTTGCATTGGGGAATTGGGGTTGAGCTGAATTAATGAATATTGCTGAATTGAGCAATGAAGAGCCAGCATAGAATAAAGATTAAAGAAACAAGAGTTGTTTGTGGTTGTGGTGTGGACCCATGACATGCATGGAGCGGAGCAGGGTTGGGTAAGTATTGGGGTATGCTGTTTGTAATGTAAGACTGGTGCAATGCAAATTAAGACTGCATCTGCAGTGTTTTTGAGACACACAGTGACTGAGTAGACAGTTGCTATGCTCATCCTTCCAGTGGCCTGGTTTTCCTCGTGACTTAGCGGCGGGTCTCAACTCTCAATCTCATCGCCCCACAAAAACCCCATGCGGGGTCAATCAATGTTTTGTTCCTTTTTTTATTTTTATTTGTTTTTTGGTATTTGACAATTCCTGAAAATTGGATAACTTCACATGCTAGAGTGAGTTTTGATGTTGTATACATACTTATATAACTAAGATATAACTTAATATGGAAGGACAAGCGTAAAGTTGATATTTAAGTAGGAATTAGTTTCATATTCAAAAATATGAAAATACTTTGTAATTTTAAAAACAATAAAAATAAAATACAACTCAAATGGGTCTGTTTGATCGAAAAATTGGTACTTCGGTTTTTTAATTGGTTCGGTTAAACTTTATTGTCATTTTTTCGATTATAAATTGAATAAAAATTAAGAAAATCAGCCCGCTCAACAGAATTAAAATAGAAAATTATGACAAAACATTAAAATTTGACATTTTTGCTGAGTTATAGGCTTGTATTCTTTTAATATTTGTATTGTATTGTACTTTATTAAAATTATTAAATAATTTTTTTGTGCTACATAATAAGTTTATTATTTTCTTTATCAGGCTAGTTTTTTTTTTTTTGGTTGTACCATAGGATTGAGGTGGAACGGACGAACTGGCTTTCTCACTAATTCAACCTTCCAATCCGAGTAATACGAAGTTTTATATGTTTCTTAATCAATACAATTTTTTTTTAAATTAAACTTTTATTTGGCTAATTGTTTTTAAGAACTGCATCAAACATGGTATATATCCCTAGAAAAAAAATTCTTTAAACCAGACCTGGATTGCTCAAATATTAGCTAGCCTGTAATTATAAACAACTTCATAATACTTTTTCCAAACAAAAGATTACCTTATATTTTTGGAAATTATGTGCTTGAAAACAAATAACAGACATGTCAACTGCATAGTAACAGAGCATCAGTAACCAGCTTACAATTATAAAATCAAACTCCCTAAAAAGATTCAAAGCTTCCAACACTGACCAAACCTCCCTCAAATAGGAGTACACAAAAGCGAACCTGGAATGCCCCAGCCAAAACCTTGATGCTACAAATCACATAAGAAGGACTTAAATTATATTTGGAAAAAGGTTCTCACATTTCAAAAATTAAAATTTTAGCCAAATGAAAAATGAACCCGATCAGAAAGATTGTAACAGTAATAGATTGAGTTGTTACAAATTAGATAGGTAAAAGCTTAGGAGGGATTTGTGCAAAATGAATATACCTTTATGTTAAAATGAGTCAAATCAGTCGAGGGAAATTATTTTCTCCTGTCTTTGGAAGAATTACAAATAGGAAAAATGATATTTTACACAAATTATGTGCATAATTTAAATTATCCCTAAAAGTTACAATGAGATCAGTATCCTATCCAATAACTTGTATGAGAGTATATGAAGAGTATGTGATTATAAATTTTTGCAAGTATCGTTACCCCTACAAATAAGAATAATCTTCTGACAATATTTACTAATAAGGACCAAAATCACAGTTTTTTTATATGTTATTTTATGCATCAATCACTCCAATTTCGAACTTATACAGTGGCAATTTTTCCCACACAGCCCACTCTCCATTTCCATCCACATCTCAACCTCATTATGTACTTAAAAAAAGGGTATGTTATGCATGAAAATATGATAATTATAAATTGCTTTTTTCTTTGGTAAAAATAATAAATGTACGTGAAAATGAAAGTTTTAATAGCAGAACCAAAAGTTGCAATAATTGAAAGTTGTGACCGTTTATGATAATTTTGTTTTTCCAATATACGCGGTTATATTAAAATAATGATTAATTTTCCAACTTATTGGCCTTAAAAAACCTTAAATGGAAGACAATGAAAGTTTAGGTCAATTAATGTTAAGAGTGTTATTGGAAACAATTAGGTAGAAAATTTGCTTATCCCATAAGTTGACATGTATGAGTTTGCCGTATGGGAAACTAGAATTTTATGGATAAAGCAGGTTTCCCTTTTGAAGTTGATGGATGGACGAGCTTGTGGCCTTTCACATTATGCTTTGAAGGATACCATTTTTGTCTTTTGGGGTGGGACTCGTTTCATTAATTTGTCTAGTCTTTATAGCCTCCTACGTACCCTTTCTTGCCAAATGTAAAAAGGCAGGCCACACTAAAGCCAAATCGCTACCTTATGTCCCATTCTTCAACCCACAGAAGGCAAAACATCTTTGACAAAGGCTGAGACACGAACACTAGACCAAAACTATTATAAATTTCTCCAAATGCATTGTAATTCTGCAAGCACAAAGAAATCAGCACAAGACTCCGTTTTTAAGAGAATTTATCATACTTGTAAAATTCTGATTGATTTCTTGGCTGATTCAATTGAACATGCTAACTGGTTTTCAATCAAGATTGGGTCTACTAATTAAAAATTGACCAGTTTAAAATAGGTAAATATCGACTATTTTTTTAATCTAGCTAAAAAAAAGGGCTAATTTTATAATTTATTTTTCAAAGTTTTCAACTGTGAGATTTATCATCTTTTAATTAATTAATCAATCAATTTAATTTGAAAAACTATTTTTAGGTTATGCTCTGAGGTGGGGCTGGCTTATATAAGGGTGTTTGGGCCACTGATCAATCATGAAGCACAAGTGAGGAAAAACCACATATATAAGGATTTTGGAGCTGTTTGGAGGAAAAGAAAGCCAAAAAACAAAAAGGGAACTTAAACAGGAAAAAGAAAAAGAGAAAAGGAAAGTGAAAGACAGAGAAAAAAAATAAAAGAAAAAGAAAGAGAAAGAAAGCGAAATGTGAGAAAGGGAGAAAACAGGGCAGAAGAAATCCCTTTCTTTTCTCTCTCTCGAAATCTAAATTGTTGTGATGGCGTGATTAACTTTTGCTTTTTCTCTCGACAGGAATCTTTGAAAATCGGAAAGCATCCCCATGAAGCCAAAAGAAAAAGCAAAGAAAATTAAGATGAAGATAATTTCTAAAAATGGACCTTTAAATTTCTTAAAATAAAATGAAAGGTGCATAAACATTTTAAAAATTACTTAAAGTAATATTCATGCAGATTAAGTACATAAATCAAAATAATTAGCATAGAAAGTCATTCTTAAGTAGACAAAAATTAAGATAATTCGCTCATTAAATATCTCATGCTAATTATGTATACTACTATTATGTTTTATGGTCTATACATTAACAAAGATTAGTGTTAAAAATTAAATAAATTTAGTGATTAAAATGAAAAATAACAGTGACTCATATAACTAATATGAAACATACTTAACGATATAGTATAAGATGATTTTTTTTACATCTGGTGTACGTAAGAATATCTCTTAACATAAATGTTGAAACTCCTATGATCATAGACTAAAAATACACTAATGACTTGAAGATTTAAAGAATAGGCTGTATTAAAATTTTCTTATCGTTATTTTGGAATCTCCTTATCTTCTAATTGCGTTTTAGATTTTATATATTATTATAATAAAGAATAAATCTAATTTTTTAAATTACTTAAAGAATGAAATATTAAATACATTTTAAGTTTTTAAAATAATAAATGCTTATAATTTTTTATTTAATATTTTAAATAATAAAGAAGATATTAAAATAATATGTTAAGAAGATATAAAATTATTTTATAATTAATAAATAATATTTGTATTAAATTTGACTATAATATAAATTAATTAAAAATTTAATCTATTAATAATATATTAAATATACTATTTAATAATAATATAAATTATATAAAAAAATAAAAATTAAACTCATTTAACGTGTTAACTATATACATAAGTGAACTTTACAAACAGTCAAAGAATTTCCATCACATCAAAACATGTTATGACCAAGACTAAACCAATACCCAAAAAGAGATTAATCACACATTTAAATAACACGAGTACACCTCACGTTGTTAAAAAAGAAATTAAACTCGTTTGTATTTAATTTATATCCTCCTGCATACGTTTTTCTTTTCCTTTTTATTATATATAATATATTTTCCCCTTCTTTCTCTCTCCACTCTTTCTCTGTCCGTTGGAACCAAACACTCTCTCTCTCCCTCCTTTCTCTGTCATACACACACATTCACAGAGACAGAGACAAAGCACACAACAACACACACACACACACTAACTCACTCACTTCTCAACTTCATTCACTCTCTCTATCTTTCTCACACAACACACCATAACATGACCACACTCCACCCCATCACACACCACCACTTCCGGTTATGAATCCCACCACCCAACCCACACCACCACCACCACCACCGCCACCACAACCACCACCTCAACCCCACCGTCCCTCCACCTCCTGTCCGCGCCACCCACAAGAACACTTCACCGGCTTCTGCCCCTCATGCCTCTGCGAACGCCTCGCCGTACTCGATCCCAACTCCACCACCACAACCACCACCACCACCGCCCGCAAGCCACCCACCTCCTCCACCGCCGCCGCCGCCCTTAGAGCCATCTTCCGACCCTCCACCGCCGCAAAAAAACCACCCTCCTCTTCCTCCTCCTCGTTCTTCCCGGAGCTCCGCCGCACGAAGTCATTCTCCGCCTCCAAAAACGAGGGCTTTTCCGGCATCTTCGAGCCCCAGAGAAAATCTTGCGACGTTAGGGTTCGCAGCACCCTCCATTCCCTCTTCAACCAAGACAACGACCGCAAAATCCCGAACCGCGTTGAGGTCGAAGCAACGAGGAATTTCGCTTCTTGTTCTTCTTCCACCGTTCAGGTTCACGAGAATCGCGGAGAAGAAAAATTTGAGGAACAAGAAGAAGAAGAAGAAGAAGACGAAGAGATTAGGGTTTTGGAGGAACCTACGTTACCTACCAATGTGATTGAAGAAATTGTTGGCGAGATTGTGGAGGAACCAGAACCAGAACCTGAACAAGAGGTTGAAGAGGTTGAAGTGGTTGTTGTTGAAGAAGAAGAGTTGAAGAGCATGAAGGATCACATAGATCTCGATTCGCAGGCCAAGAAGGGTTCGGGTGGAAGGGATTTGAAGGAAATCGCAGGGAGTTTTTGGTCTGCTGCTTCGGTTTTCAGCAAGAAATTGCAGAAATGGAGGAACAAGCAGAAGATGAAGAAGCGAAGGAACTCAGCCACATTGCCTGTGGAGAAGCCCATTGGTCGTCAATTCAGGGAGACTCAGTCGGAGATCGCCGATTACGGCTTTGGCCGGCGATCTTGCGATACCGATCCGAGGTTCTCGCTGGACGCCGGCCGGATGTCGTTCGACGCCGGCCGAGTCTCGTTCGACGATGCCCGGTACTCGTTTGACGAGCCCCGGGCTTCGTGGGACGGTTACTTGATCGGAAAGACTTTTCCGAGGATGCCCACCATGGTTTCTGTGGTGGAAGATGCTCCTGTGCAGCATGAGGTTATTAGGATTGATGCACAAATCCCAGTTGAAGATGAGCCCATGAATGCAATCAATGAGGATGAGTCCTCACTTCCTGGTGGATCTGCACAGACCAAGGAGTATTATTCAGATTCTTCCTCTAGAAGGAGGAAGAGTTTTGAAAGGTCTAGTTCCATTAGGAAAACTGCAGCTGCTGTTGTGGCTGAGATGGATGAGTTGAAACCAGTTTCAAGTGTTAATGTCAATGCTAATGGGAATGGTAATGCCAAGTTGACTACTCCTGATGCTGTTGATTACTTTCATGGGCAGAAAATGGTTTTGCCTGATAGAGATTTGAGGGATTTGAATTTGAATTCTTTGAGAGATGATTGCTTAGAGACCTTTGAAGTTGGTTTTAGAGATACTGCTTCTGTGATTGGAAATAGTGACCGCAAAGGGACTTCTAAGAAGTCCCGCCGGTGGAGCAAGGCTTGGAACATTTGGGGTTTGATTCACCGGCGAGGCGGTAACAAGGATGAGGATGAGGATAATAGGTATAGTAGTAGAGCCAATGGCAATGGGGTTGAGCGTTCTTTATCAGAATCATGGCAAGAGTTGAGAGGGGAACGTAATGGGGATGCTAGAAGTGGTGCTTTCAATCGCAAGGTGTTCAGAAGCAATAGCAGTGTGAGTTGGAGAAATGCACAGAGCATAGGTGGATCGTTTGGAACTCTGAGGAAGAATGATATTCAGGGTAATGGGAATAATGGAAAGAAGGCTAGAGATGAGTTTGTATTGGAAAGGAACCGGAGTGCAAGGTACTCTCCTAACAACATAGACAACGGTCTCTTAAGGTTCTACTTGACTCCGATGCGAGGCAGCAGGAGAAATGGGACCGGGAAAGGTAGGTCGAACCAGGCACATTCTATTGCAAGAAGCGTACTTCGGTTGTATTAAAATTGAAGTTCCATAAGGTGTTCTTTGGTTTGATGTTGTTAGATTTGCTGCATTTGTTGTGTAAGCCACACATGCCTATGTATTCTTGATGGTTGATTGGATAAAGCACCCTGCATTTTTCTTTTACAGTGAGTAGCATGCTTCTTCAATTACTCTTAATAACAAGAATTTTCAGTGTTTCTTTTACTCTAACTATATATGCTGATGATGTTAATGGCTTGAATCTTTTCCTTCAACCCCATGGTATTTTCTTTATTGCCAGAAAAAGGCTGGTGTAATATGGCTTCATATATGGCGCTACTGAAAATGTGCTTTTCCTTTGGACACGATATGGTTTCTTTTTCTGTCTTTATGCTGCAAAAGGTTAGCTGATTGGTGTAAGGTTGGAAGGCTTATAATTTGGGAGCATTTTAACTTGAATTTTTGGCATGTTATGTGTATTCCTGCAAAAGTGGTAACAAGGTGGGCTCACGCCACCTGGTTTTGCTGCTTGTCATAAGTTGTAGTTTTGAGTACAACACGATATCTGTGGTCGAGTGCTTTTTCCCTTGATATCAATTAATCAAACTTTATTACATGTGACTTACTCCAGACCATGGTCCCAACAAAACATCACCTTTGCTTTGTCATATCAATATATTTATGTCCGTTCCATGCTGGTGTGATTGATTGGAAGGTAATTTGCAACTTTGAATATTTCTCTGCAGTTAAGAGTTCTACTGAGCTTCGACTTCTATATACCAAATTTGAGCGATATTGTCAATTCCTATTTTTTAGATTGTTTTGATATTGAAACTGTTATGGGAAGTTGAAATATTTTCTCTGATATGCACAGTGACCTCAACGTGATTTTTTTATTTTTGGGTAAATGACCAATGTGATTTTTTTCGTGTGATTCTAGTGATCAAGGAAATCGATGGACCTTAAGACACTTGCATATGGGTTTTTCCAAGACACTGAACAAAGTGTGTAACAGAGTAAAACGAACAAGACAAACTATAAGAGAATAAATATAAATATGAGTGCAGAAGGTTGGCCCTCCATGTTGGTAAAAGAACGATTTTGCATATTCTTTGTGTGGGAGCTACCGATTGACTTGAAAGTAGAGGAATATTATTGCAACTGGCATGTTAGGTCAACATCATCTGAAGCTTGATATGTTTTTCCTTAATGTAGAGATTTATTTGGTATATAGAAAGAGTAGCAGGTACTTACCTCTTTTTCTAAAATATTATTATTTAGTCTGTCTTTAATTAGTAACTTCTCTTATATATTCTGTAATACTTTCTCCACGTGTTCTACTCTTGTCCTGAAAATCATGAATTTCAAGAGTTCAATTGAGTTACATAACACATATATGCTATGAAAAATATGTCTTTGTAGGCTTGCCTGTGCTTGTGAGACTATTAATCTGGATCAAAGATAGCGGGCAGTGTGTAAAGTCCCTATTTAAAAATCACTATTCTTAAGAGCTTGAACAGTTGAGAATTTATTGGATTTTTCAATTGTCTCTTTTTATTTGAATATTATTACTTGGGGGATCTTTTCTTTTTTGTAGATGCACAGATTAAGGTAAGCAGTGTTTGGTTGTCCCAAAACAGTTTTCTGAAAGAAAATTGCCAAACTCCCATAACTACAGGAAAAAGGCAAATGATGCACAATATATGGGTCGGTCCCTAGTAAACAATTGCATGAAATGAGAGTTTTGTCGGTTCATTGTTCATTATTCATCCATTTCGTTAAAGTTTACTTACCTCAATTTGTCAATATTTTGATGGATCAACTATTTCAAAAATTTTAATAAGCTCTGAGTTGCAGATCTAAGAACGGTTATAAATTTTTAAATGAAATTTTTTTGAATTTGAAGTATAGATAAGAGATGAACTTACTTAAATTTCGTGTTGAAATTCTTTGTTAAAATTAGAGTAATGGAAGCCACAAAGATTAAACTTTGACCTTTTGGTTAAGTAGGCTCTGACAAGATGAGGAATTAATTTCCTAAGAGATTTAAGTTTAGGAATGAATTATGCAATTCAAAGAATCAACACTCGAAAGTTTCAATAATTGGGTAAGTTAGGAATGATTCTGGATGGGTTTTATAGTTAGGATTAGGATTCTTCTTATTGCAGAAAAGAATTAAATCTTTACCTTTTTTTTTCTCACTTGAAAGTCTAATATTATAGTTAGATGTCAAATCAAGTATTAGAGTATTTTTAATTTGTTGCTTAACTCTTAAATTTAAATTTAAATTTATAATAAAATATTTTTCTGAGACAATGTAGAATATAATAATTAGAAACATGAGTGAATATCAAATTCATTGTGAACCTGTCAAACGACATTCTGTTGAGAAAAAATTATTTTATTGCAAGCGTCACATATCCATTACCAAAATAATTTTCTTTAAGAAAATACTTACAATTTGAGTAAAGTAAAGCTATAAAATTGTACCAAAAAGATAAAAACTATAAAAATATCTGCATTCAATCTTTACAGTAATTTTTGTCCGTTAAGAATTACATAGTTTGGATGGCTTTTTCTATCATGACATAACTTTGTGATAGAAATTAGAAGTTACTAATAATAAAGTATTACCGAGTAATTATTTAGTTAATCTAAACTATTTGTATAAATAAGAGTTAGAGAACTTGAATTTGGATCATGGATCATAAGTGGGTGGGAAATTTTTAAGTTCTTTGAGAGTAATACTCTCAATAGTTTAGATTTTATTATATAATATTTTATATTTAGACCTATGGCATGTGTTGTTATGTTTTGTCATGTATTACATTTTTAATAGACTAGTATACTACTTTTAGAATATGTAAAAATCTCTTCAAGTGACGGATTCACTTTAGATAACAAAATGCATAATTATAACCATTAATAAAAAAAATCAAAAATTTAAAATTTTATAAAATACAATCAACCGCATATCATTATGAATATGTGAAATCTACTTTCTTGGTTTTCTCAATAACATTTATAGTTATGCACGTTATTTTTTAAAGTGCACCTATCAATTTAAAAAATTTACATCTAAAGAACTCATTATATCTATTAATTAATTGATTTAAATAATAAGATAAATGATATTATGAGACTAGAGGACAAGGTGCTCGTCCATTCATTGATTCTCATAACTTTGCCTTAACTTAAGGAAAAATATAAACGTAAAATCAATAAAGAGATAGATGGAACAAATTATATAATTTGATGAAAAAGAATCTGCAATTGAATTCAATGGAGTAATGATATTCCTAGTTAATTACTACCAAAGATTTAATCAATTACAAGACTAATTTGATTATTTTGATAAAAAGTGTGATTATTCTGTAAAATTTCTAGTTATCGTTTGGTTGTTTGATTAAATGTCTCTTCAAATAATCAAATTTCTGAACTGAATAATCAAGTAGTCTTTCACAATAATTAATATTGTTTTCTGTTCCTTAAATTTAATTCGTTCGTAAAATATTTTATTTTTACGTTTCATTATACATTCTCTAATATTACAATTTTATCATTAAAATATTGTTTGAAAGATGTGCAAAGAGTATTATTTAATTTTTTATATGATAAAAATATTATATTTTTAAAATCAATTTTTACGTCAACTAATATATTAAGAGCATTATTCAATTTAGGCCAAGGAAAGGACAAATTAACAAAAGGAATAAAAAAAAGAAGAACAAAGCTTTGTGCCCAAAACATATGGGGTGAAGGTGAAGTTTTAGGCATGTTTGTATTAATTTTTTTAAGAATAGAAGTGTTTTTTTAAAGTAATAAAAATATTTATTTTAAAAGTTAAAGAGTTCAAATTTTTTAAAAAATATTTTATATATTTTTCTGTTACACATAAAATATTTTTTAAAATTTTTTAAATTTTTTAACTTTTAAAAAAATATTTTTATTATTTAAAAAAAATATTTTTTCTCTTAAAAAAAAATTAATACAAAGAAGTCTGAGGTGAACCTACCAAACCGGGAAAGGCAGTGAGGAAGAAGTCCAAAAAAGAAGCACTTTAAACCCTAAAAAGCTCAAATCCCATCTGCTAGACAGAAATTAGAAGCTAATGATTGTTCCTCAACATATAAAGATCATTATATATTGTCCCACTGGGATATTGAAGGAATCAAATCTATCCCATTTCAATTACCAAGTCTGAGATTTGTGCTTTCACCCTTTTCAATACAGTTTGTAAAGCTCCATTATCACCGAGTTTGCTACAAAAGTCAAAAAAGCAGGAGAAAAACATCTCAACATGTTGCTCCAATGGTGAAGATAAGAGAAAAAGAAAGCAAATGATGGAAAAAAAGAGAGGCTCATAACCCAATGCCATGTCTAACTTGACTAGGCCTTAGTTTGGTAAGTGGAGATGTAATAATTTGTTTCAAGGTAATTGCAGCCATTGGTCAGCGGTTTTACGCTCATCTCTCCTCCCATTGTTCCCATTATAAATATGGAACAATTTTGTGAGTGTAAATCCAGCAATAGAAAATTATATAATATATTTTAATAATAATATTTTTACAGATTTTATTCTCCTAAGCTCTTTCAGATACTTTTATATAAGTCATTGGATAACATCTTTATTTCAATGTAATTTTTTTAATGATTTAAATTAATTCATCTTAAAATCTGTAAGAGATTTGTGAAAATAAAATCTGTGGAGATATATTTACTTAATTTATATATACTTGTTTATGAACTAATCAAAGCTCTTGAAATATTGGTTTCTAGCCGCAACTCAATTTAAACTGATCCTGTACATACTTCAAAAATATTAATAAGTGTGTCAGAATTTAAGTTTAAAACTTGATAACTGCTATTTATGATATTTATTACGTTATAAACCTAGTAACTACAGCAGTTCTTGCAATGGAATTTTCTATAAGAAATATAATTAATATAGTATATGAAACTCTTAAAAAAAAAAAACTACAGAAAAATGGTTCAACTTATAAAATAATGACTACAACTCATAGTTGTATAACCTGAACCGGTGGTTAATCCGGTCAAAAGGTTGGGTCTTTAGATTAACGATTCAACTAACGTTTTAACGGTCAAACAAGAAAACTCGACTATAAAAAGAAATAAATATTATATATATATATATATATATATATATATATATATATATATATATATATAAAAGCATACCATATAAAAAAATTACCTTCTACATTTAAGATTCCAAATTTAACATTCTACAACCTAATATAAATTTAAATTTTTATATTATGAGTTTGTCTAATAGTATATAAATAAACTAATATAAATAATAGATTATTTAAGAGTCAATACAAATCTAATGTGTTAAAGTTATATATCAAACAAAAAACTCTTATTAAGTTGTAAGACGATTGTGAACTAAAGAGAAAAGAGGACGACAATGCTTCACTTACTTTTTTTTTACATCACAAAAAAAAATGACTTAGTTCATGAAAACCTCAGCCAAGTCAACCGGGTCAACAAGGTTTTTCTGAGTTTGACCGAGTCAACCAAAAAACCCGTAAAAGACTTGAACTGAACTGGTCAAGAGGCCGAGTCACTAATTTTTTGATCCAATCGGCCAAGCTGATCCCATTCATACAACTATGCTACAAACGTTATTTTTTTTATTTCTTTTTTTTTTTTTGCAAGAAGAAAAAAAGTAATAGAGGGCTTGACATTGTAAGGCTCCCATCCCAAGGTATTACTACGAAGAGCTCATAGTTGTGCAGATACTTTTCATTTCTTTGTTTCCTTGATTTGGGCCTTTCCATAGGGGCTTAACCATGAGAACAAGAGACCCTCAAGCACTCCCTTAAGATAAGATAATCCAATTATTGTCTATTGCATGACCTTTGCCCCACTTAAGGGAGTGCTGAGAAGTTTGTAACCAAGAATTAACTGACATCAAATCGCAGGGGGTGAGAGGTCTTTAGCCCACTAAGCCACAACCGCCAAGGATGGCCAATGTTGTGTCAAGGTTATACACATTTAAAGGAAGCTATTCTTTAACCTTCAGAACTATGAAGACAATTCCTTCTAAATCAGGTACTGTTTCTATACTACTTGCATTCCCTATGTTTCACAAGATTAGAAAAGAAAAACACTAACACATTCCTATCCTCAGGGACACATTCCCTATCTCACAATCGGGTTTCATATATTTTCTTTCTGCTATGGATGACCAAGTAAATTTTATTATCCAAGACAGGCTCCTCTAAGCAGCAATGATTTCAACTTCATGCATTGTACACTCGAGAAGATTCTAATTTGCGGTTTTCTTGTACATATGCGTTAGCTAGCTACACTGTTGATTCCCATGCAAATTGAGCAATAGCTTTTCCATGGAACTATTAACTATATTCAGTTAATGTCTTCCTAAAGTCTGCAATCTTCAATCCTCCTATACTTAAAATCTGCTGTAAGATTTGGTCCTTCGTTTTAGCTTTGTTCCTTTCTCTCGGAATTAGTAAATCAAAGACTAGCAACTGAGTTGCAATAAAGGGGGTGGGGAACAGTAATCATAAAATATAAATATTACTTTGTTTGGATTTCCTTTGTTCACTGAAATCCAGCAAATTATAAAATTAGAACCCTCTATTTAGTACATAAAAACCATACAATATAACATAAGCCAAGTTACATGATGATTCACTTTTTCATTTGTGATAATTACCAGATTGCTTTGTTTGTATAGCCAGCACTTCAGATTCCGCTGGTTTATAGCTCTATTTAGTATTTGCCATTAACTATTCACTGTTGCAGAGCTTATTCAACACATTCCATAGTAACCTTTCCCCCCTTCCTTTCAAATCATTGTGATCCAAGTGTTTTTGGCTATAGACCTAAAGCTAAAAATCTCCTTCCACCCAATAAACATGAGGAGGGCGTTTGAATGTTCCAGGAACTTTCATTTCAAATATACCCAAAGATTTTATTTATTTATTTATTTTGCGTCCAATTAAGGAATCGTCTCAGATTAAATTCATATTAATTTTGCTGCCATCTTGTAAATCTCATGAGAACTTTGGTGCCCCTGTGTGATGATCAGTTCGATAAGACCTTTCCTTTGGTTAGGTTAGGAATTAAAATTGTTTATTGATTTATTCGTAGTTTGAAACGGGAGAAGTCAATTTTTATGGGGAGATTACGTTGTGTTTTTTTTAGCTAAAAATTTAACTTTTAGGTGAATTAATTGCTAGTATTCATTTTGAGTGTTCAATATGTTTAAAACTTATTCCATGAGTATTACATGTTGCGTGGCTTGTTATCTATTCCATCTTATTCTAGGAGTATATTGTTTATGAAATGGGTGAACATTGTTAAAAATTGCATGTTACGTTGCGAAATTTGTCATAAGTTTGAAGTGGGAAAAATCAATGTTCAAGGGCAGACTTCGCTATTTTTTTTTAAATGAGACCTTTCAAATTATATATGCCACTGTTTTATACAAAAAATATTTCTGTATTACTTGTCTATGTCTATTTCAAGGTAATCATAGCCATAAGATGCCTAATGCACATAACCTCCTAGCACCTTGAGGCGAGAGGCATTACTGATCACTAGAGTGATCTAAGGCACTAAAATCTTCATATATAAATGAAAAATAACATTCGTATTTATAAAGTAAACATTTTTCAAAGCATGATTGTTAAGATTACAGGATCTTACGTGCAAAATGCACCAGGGCGACCCAGATTATGCATAAGATTTTGGATGAGATGGGATTGTGGTAGGATTGCATGACGGATCGTAAGAGGATTGTATAAGCCTACCAATCTTCAAAGCTTTTTTTTTCTTGCATCTTTTTCCCCTCATTCACATACTTTTTGCATCTTGGGTGGGCCTAGATATAGCGGTATATAATATCCAACTCATGCATGATGAAACCAGCTCTCAAAATCGCTAAACCTAGTGAGATGAGTGTTTCACTTCACACAGACCCAAAGCAGTTTGCACCTTAATTCTCACAGTCTCTTGGCTCTCGCAGACTTAAAGCTTCAAACTCCTCTGTATGGTTTTGGTTTGATGCAAGAACTGCATTGATTGCATCACACTTCTCAGTCAGAAGTTGGATTTCAATTTGACTTGAGTTTCGATTTGGTTCAACTGCTCAAGAGCTTGTCTGTTCCAATTTGGCTCGAGGGTTTCTGTCATGGTACCCTTTGTCTTTTTGCTTGTTTGCATTGCTTTGCTTATGTTCCACTTTCTTCAATTTTTAGTTCTCTATTTTGAAACCTCGTCTCTCCAAGCAAGGTAACCCTTGTTTTTGATAGCTTAATAGTGTGTTTGGATTAATTTTTTTTAGCTTCAAAATAGCTTATAATCAAAGTGTACAAGAGAGAGATTTTGAAAAAAAAAAGCTGTTTTGAGTGTAAAATAATCAAAACCAAACATACTACTAGGAAACGCACAACAACTCAGAAATTGTTAGACATGTTTGCGCAGCCTGCAAATTCTAGGTGACATCTTGAGAAAAAATTTCACTTAGGTAGGATGCTAAGCATTATTTCGCACACTAAGATGCTCTCTACCCTAGTCATAGTGGGTATGCAAATATAAGCTTCAGATTTCAGTAAAACAATGTTATCATATATATTATCTATTAATAAAAAAGGACTATCTCTATCTGTCACGCAGTCCCTAGTTACAATTGATGAGAAATTATTCCTGCCTAATTTTTTTGTTTTGCTAACATCTACATGTCATGTTTTGCTGCATACTGGGCACACAACATCACGAGCTCTTTGGATGTTTCAACAACAGCAGGTGCTACGAATGGAAAAATCCAAGAGCGGTTTGCAATGTGATCATGACGAAATTGGCCAATCACAATGAGCCTTTGGATGTTTCAACCAATCAAAGATGTACACATCCGATTTGTGCATGTTCTCTTCCATCCTGTCATTGAAATTCTAATATATCCTGAGATTAATATTCTCAACAATTTTTTTATCGTCAGATCTGATTTAAATTTTATTAATTTTTTTTAAACTTAATCCAATGGCATGTATGGCTATATGGTACCACGTGTTATATTTTAAATGAAATATTGTAATACTTTAAAAGTACTTAAGAATCTCTCCATTTACACGTAATGACTTGGATAAGTGGAACCTTTTTTGCTTTATTTAATAAAACAAATTTATCATTTTAGTCATGAACATTTTTTTTCATAATAAAATTGATAAAATTTAATAAGTTAATTTAATTTATCTTTAAAAAATAGTTTTTATGCAAAAAAAAAAAGAGTTTTGAAAGGGAACAATGTAAAAATGAATAATAAATTTCATGAATAATCATGAGTTACTCAGTTAATTTTGTTACCAATTTTAGTAATAGTTATATGTATAGTAATTTAAAATGAATTGATTCTTTCTGGAATTTATATGGAATTTGGGTGACTGAGATATACGTTTTTGTAGAATTTGTATGGAGATTTGGGAGACTGAGATATATAAGTCCTTTTGTTGAAATGTTTGTGTTTTTTAAAATTTGAAAGATTTGTTAATAAATAGTTTGATAGTAAGGAATGTCTAGGATGAAAAAAATTAAATGCAATTAAAATTACAATTAGGTATAAGAACACTCTTTAGTTTTATCCAAATTTAATAAGAAAAGTTTAGGTGAGATTAGTCAAACACAAATGGAGTCATGAGTGTAAATATGCATAGTTGTGACTAAAAACTCAAAAAATGTTACTCACATTATTCTATGTGATATAAACTCTTGAGGAGACGTGTGTGTATCATATGAACATTTCATGGCTGAAATCATCCAAGCATTTCACAGTAAAGTGCCACTCACCATTTGGATTTAATATAATGATGATACCGCAGGGGATTTTGTGTTAGAAAAACTAACCACAAGAAGAATTTGTGTCAACAGAACTAACCTTTGTACTAATGGAACTAAGAATAGAGGGGCTTTGCGGAAACATAATTAACCATAGGGAATAAAGTGGCAGTCGAATCCATATGGCGACATACATCGACTGATCAAAACCATAAGGACCAAATTAAATTTAAACCAATTTTTTTTTAAACAATATATAATTTTAGTTTTGATTAATACCCAACTATCTCTATTGGGGATTGTATATTAAGGCCTCATTCATATATACTTTGTCTTTTCATAAGTTATTGTTGAAGAATGATCAAAATTTTATTTTGTAAAAATATGATAAATATATGAGATCCTATATTTAGCCTCATGTATAGTTGCAAAACTCTGACTAAAGGACGATCCAGAGCCACGCTTGGTTCATTGGGATATTGGTTCAACAGCCAGTTCGATCAGAAAAAACTACCAAAATAAATAAATTTATAAAAAGAAAAAATGAAAAATTTGTTTGTGTGATAGAAAATTGACCAGGCTTTACTAGATCACAAAAATTGACCCAAAAATGGTCAATATGTCTAACTGAACTCGTCAGGAACTCGGATCCCCAAATTTTCGATTCATCACGCTGATACAGGTTTTAAGATGAATTTTGTCACAATATGTTTTTTGAAATAAAAATAACTTAAAGTTGATTATTTTTCCGTCGCAATTGCTAGAGAAATTGCGATGGAAAATATATAAATTACGACGAGCTAAAATACTGTCAAAATATTTTTGTAGTGGATTCTGTCACAAAATAAAATAACGACTAAATTTTTAAATAATGTGGGATGGAATTTTTCGTCACCATTTAATTTTTTCTTGTATTGTGACCAATGAAGTGAGATTTATAAGAAATGATATTGAACTCAATTAGACATAAAATTAATGTAAAATATTATCAATTAACTTGAAGAGGAGTATGGAGAAGTGTGTTCGCCTAAGTGGTAACATTACTTTTAAAAAAATCACTCTTATATTGAATATAATTAAGCTATGATCCACTAATACAAGTACATGTACTTTTCTTATTTATTTTTTTTGTGAACAAAAAATGGTAGTAAAGATATGTTATATATTCTAGTATTATTGATCAGAGTGTCAATGATATGTATGTGATCTTGAAGAATAGACAGAGGTTCACCTAAAAGATTGCTTCTAGGATACTCACTTAAGGCTCTTCTCACATGGAGGCTACTCACTTGTAGCCCTTGGGTGCTTGGGGACCTCCCTGAGGAGGGACAACCACGAAAGTTGGACTATTGTCTAAGGAAGGATCGGAACCCTTGCACTTGAGAAAATGTAAAGTCTCATATGGAACTTTTGAGCCAGTTGAGCTAACCCACGTTGGGATATAGGCTTTGTTTGGTAAAAAGTACCAGATAGTAGATAAGCTAGCTGATAGTAGATGAGCTTATAGCAGATAAGTTAGCTGATAGCGGATGAGCTTATAACGAATAAGCTAGCAAATTGAATTTGAAGTGTTTGGTAAAATTAGCGATTGAACTAACTGATAAATGTAAATTGACATAAAATGATATTTTTAAAAGGAGTTGTAGAAATGCAAGTTACAGGAGTATACGACAAAAAACCAAAAGGCATAATGAAAACTTGACTTTTGGGAGAAAGATTGCATTACTGTTCTACCATTTTTATCTACATAATTTGTCCTATTCCTATCAATATATTACCAAAGTTGTAGCTTTTTACATTTTAAAGGTTACATGGCATTTGAAGAAGAAAGCACAAAAGACTGAATCAATAGTTCCATAGATATATTTCGCCTTTAGGTTCTTTGAATTAAAATCTCATATAAATTCATTAGGAAGAAGAAAGCATAACAATCACATACTCAAAACAAGAATTGATAGATGAGAAAAAAAAGAAACCTGTGAAAGAAAAAAAACCGAGAGATTCGTGAAAACAATGGTAGCGGTCGACGAACGATGGAGGAACAAAGGGCCACTTATAAACTACAAGAATTGTCAGACGTAAGAAGTGAGAGTATATGGATTAATAATTTTTTATTTTGTTTAATAGAAGATAGGGGAGGAATTTAATTAAAATAATGAGGGTAAAAATGAAAGAAAAAATACGCTATAAGCTCAAACACTACTTCAAATAGCGTCGCTATAAGCTACTAAAAAAATGCTATAAGCTACTGATTACCAAACATCTATATTTTTTTAAATACATTATCAGCTAGTCAAATCCGCTATAAGTTAGCGGATTAAACTTACCAAACAGAATCATAAGTACACGTATTGGATAACTGGAGATACAACATTTTTTTAAAATTTAGGATATGAGTATGACAATATACAACATAACATATATTTCAAATGCTATATATATACATCATCTCATAAAATATCAAAAAGAATTTTAAAACCATCATAAGACATCATAAATATAAAATAATAAATGTGTTATTCCACGATTGAAAGGGGAAAGTGAAGAAAAAAGAGATTTTATTTTCAGTATTAGTGATTATAGACACAATATATGTAGCATTTATCAAAATTTTATGATATTCCACATGTATTGCCATAAATATTCAAAACTAAAAATAGAAAATTAAAGGATGCATATTCAAGGAATATCTGATATGATACGTACCCGTCATCAATACATCAGAAATTTTAAAGCATCTATGCTTCCTTGAATATAAGGGATAAGTTTAAAATAATGTCTATCTCACTAGGCAGTAGCCTTGAATATAACAAGGCTAATGAATGGCTTCTTACAATTTAGAAGTACTTATATGTGGTTTGTTATCCTTGATTGTTATCCTTGAATGAAGAAATTTACAAATTGGAACGATCCGCATCCCTGTAGTTAAACAGTCATCTTCATTCTGGTAGTCCTCATTTTGGTCATTGTCACTATCAACTACACCAAAGGAAGATCTTGTCTCTAGGCTCATACGTCTAGGGATGTATACATTATAATAGTAATTTACCATGCTCTTCATAGATTTGGATGGGAAGTGCTCCATCGCAAGCCTCCAAAAATTTGTGTCATTTGATAGCGGATTTAATTTTACTAGAGATTCAAATTTCATCTGATCTTCCAATGTCCATGACTTTGAAACATCTTCTCCCATTTCATCAAACTTCCAACTTGAGAAAGTTGTACCAATTTCCGATTGCAAGAGTAGTCTTGCTTCACTAACGTGTTGTTTAACACAATCAACTGATCCTGGAAAGTCACAGGAGCATGAGTAAGGCTTGCCTTTCCCAATACCTTTTGTATTGGATTTTGTAATATCAGGCATTGGCCAAATTTGGGTGCCTAACCACCTCAAATCATCGTCACTATTACAATGTCTTTTGTGGGTTGGGCCTTCCCAGTTTGGAACTTCAGCTTGAAACCTAGGTCCAATGGGAATAACTGGTCTTGGAATTAGATGATTGCCCCTGGAAAGAATGAACTTCATTGGTTGATTGAGTTCTCTGTCTTCATTCTCTAAGCTTAAGGAATGTAAAGTCTCAATTGAATCGTCATGACTTTTCAAGTTCTCCTTTTTCACTGGGTTTGTCCCATTAATAGGCTCATCAGAGTCACTAAGGAGAGAAAAGTCTTGCATACAAATTTTGCAATCTGATGTATCATTCAAAGCCGAAAAAGTAACATTTCCTTGCTTTCTTTGTAAACTACCCCTTTTTTCATTGGAATGGGGTGAACATGAAAGGGAAGAGGATTGACCTATTCTCGGTTTTTTGGCATTTTGATTATCAGATTTCTCTATACTGATTAGTCCAAAAGCAGCAACAAATTTACCATCATTCATATACTGTTTAAATTTTCTCTTCCTCTGCAACAAAACATAATTTTTATACTGTTAGAGATATAAAATCATTTATGGAGCTGCACATAATATCTTAAGCTTGGCCGATGACATGGTATCAGAACTTTTATGACCATGTAATCAGGAGTTTGATCCTTGTCGTCTCATTCCTCATAATTAAGTTGAGTTTCAGCACAAGGTAAAATGAACCCGTGAGTTATACATACTTAATCCTGAGGAGCTCTTGCTTAAAGAGGCGTGTTAGAAATATAAAATCATTCACGGACATCTCCTAATAGCTTGAGATTTTAGGAGTTGGTCCTTGATAGATACCATTCACACTTTAATGAAACTAACTACGAAGTTTGCAACTTATTTGGTAAGATGGGATGTACACAAGATGAAAGAGCATATACATATATACCTGGGGACTTTTAGTATCACTCGTATTCAAAAGTCTGCGGACTTTGAGCATTTGACTCCGAAGTCTATGATGGGATGATTGCATATTGCAAGGATCCAAAGCAAGGCCTTTTAACCATATTAACATATCTCTACCCGCAAACGAGCCAAAAGCATATTTTCCATGTCCAGTTGTTCCTCCCGTGGGCAAAGTATTCACAGCCATAATTAACTGAAAGAAAATCACATCTACATTAGGACTTTTTATTGTTGAAATTATAGAGATTAGAAAGATGACCTCCGTATAATAGTAGGTCTATATATAATAGATGTGTGTGTTAGATACAAACACTACTAGAAAAACTCAGAATTGTAACAGAATTTAGCGAAAAAATTTATTTGTTGTTAATAGGGACTGAATTTGTGATGGTTAGTGATAGAATAATTTTCGTCTGTTTAGTGACGGTTATATTCATCACAATTTTGATGTTATGTTGAAATTATAAGATTTAGATCGAAAGGAGAGAGAGTGAAGACCTCTAAATAATATTATATCTGATATATGATAAATCTGTGTATCAACTACAAACCATCACAAACCAATAACCTAATTATATTACCAATCTAGAACAAGTACTGTGTTGTATAACTAGAAAAAGCTCTGATCGATAACATTCTTAACATATCAAGACTCTTAATAAAAGAGTTACAAAGTAGAAGATAGAGGCTTATCAAATTGCAACTATGCAGGGGAGCTTAAAAGAGTTAGTGACTTAAAAGTCAAATTTTAATGTGAGGCTTTTAATGAAAGTTTGTTGCTTCAATGCTTCTTAACAAAAATAAAATAAAATAATTTTACTTTTTGACTCAAATAGGAAAAAAAAAGGAATAGTGAGTTTAAGTGTTCTTGAAAACAAAAGTAAAAAAACCAAAGCTAATGACAAGTGAGGTAAAAGAAGATGACTACAATACCTAAACAGCTTGTATGAGAGTGTAAAAATCTTTTCAATCTCAACTTCTTCAAGATTTTGGTTTGGAAAAAAAAAACTTTCCTATTCAATTATGATAAGTCTTTGTTGTTGATAACAACTAAGAAAATAAGAGTGAAAGAGATTAAAAAAAAATACTTGGTTTGAGGAAAAAATTTGAACATTACTTTGTTGAAAAGATGAGAAATAAAATGAGATGACTCGTGTTTAAAATAAATAAGATATGGAGAGAGAAAAAAAGATATTGTGGGGAAGTGATTAGGATAGTTAACTAAATAATATGAATGGAAAAGAATGATATTCATTAGGCATTAAATTAGAAAACTTAGTAACGTTAATTTATTATAAATAGAAATAAAAATTATAATATTAAATTATGAGACTTAAAATTTTATAGACATCAAATAAGGGCTTGATTGACTTTATGCTTGAGTCGGCCCTACAATTATGTATATCTCAGGTTATTATGCAACAACAACAAAAACTAAAAAGAGGGAGCCTTGATATGTTAAGACTTAATATTATCCGCGTCATATAGAATATAAGGAGTGAAACATATTCTGCCCATTGAAATCTAGTTGAATAAATAGCTAAGCTAGATCGCCTCTGGGTACCATAAGAGAAATTTCTCTCATATTTATGGCGAGAAAATAGAAATATATATATATATATATATATATATGGAAATTACAGATCATTTAAGAATTAATAATACAAACATGAATGATAAGATAATTACTAAAATACTTTTAAATTTTTTAATGAAATCTATGATAAGTACGGAAATTTAAATCTTATCAAAATTTAGGAAATGGCACTGATTTCGAATGTAGTATATAACTCCTTTGAAAATAAGACAACCTTAATTAAATATAGGATTTAATTTGAGTCTATTGTCAGTGTAAAAAAAATTTATACTATTATTTAATTATGTATTGATATATCATTAAAAGTGTTAGACTTTTAATATAATTGTTATGATAATTAAACTCTTTTAACAATTTGGTTACACTGATAGTGGATCAAAATTAAACTCATAAATATAAAAAGCATTATTATACTTCTTATATATATCAGATGATTTTAATATTTGAAGACAATATGAAATGACTTAACTATACAAAGTATCCATAACTAACTTAACTATACAAAGTATCCATAACTAATCCTTTGGTTGGGCTCATAATAGAGGGGCATATATATTGTGTGTGCTAGTTACAAAATTGGGTTTGG
Source organism: Styphnolobium japonicum (assembly GCA_023212625.1). Classification (NCBI taxonomy): domain Eukaryota; kingdom Viridiplantae; phylum Streptophyta; class Magnoliopsida; order Fabales; family Fabaceae; genus Styphnolobium; species Styphnolobium japonicum. Next base: position 22,850,244 of record JALBWW010000014.1, read on the forward strand.
ACTTGCTTATTCCCAATCCTTTCAAAGAGTTACGTTGGTGGGAAAAAGTGTGGAAACTAAAAATTAGGGTGTTAATGGGTTGAGGTGGTTTGGTTTGAGGGAAAAGAATGTTTAAATCGATAAACTTTAATTGGGTTGGTTTGATTTGATTTTTGAAAAAAATTTAAGCAACCTGAACCAAATCAACCCAATTAAAGTTGGGTTGGTTTGGTTCGAGTCATCAGATTATCTGATCATTTTTTTTCTCACAGCAAAATAATAAACCTATTATTGTTAAATACTGCAAACTCAATTAGACAATTACATATGAATTTTAAGCATACAATTCTTTCAGTATAGTATAAGTATTAAGATAAAAGTAAAATTAAGTTTATGAAGAAATACTTTAACATATCAAAATATTATAAGCTTTATTTGTAATATGAATGTATAACATTAAATATATCTTGCTTCATAGATAAGGTTATATATATTACTTCACAGAAAATATTTTAAATTATAGAGTTTTATAATACAAATGACTGAGTTAATCATTGAAACGTTACTATTTTAATATGCAACTAAAACAAAATAAAAATAATTGAATGATTGAGGCTTAAAAATAAAAATTAAAGATATATTATTATATCTTAGCTTTTTAAATGAATGAAAAGCCAAATGACAAGAAGATAATGTTTAAAATTCTATTATTCTTCGGGTCATTTTACTGGGTCATCGAATTATAAAATATATAATTCGTGAATTGAACCAATCTTGATCCGTTTTGATTGAATTGGATTCGATTAGACCCGATGAGTCAATCCAATCTAATTTTTTTAATAATTGGTTTGGGTTGGTTTGTCGAGTTGATCAGGTCAACCCGAACCAATGAACACCTCTACTAAAAATGTTATTCAAAATTAGAGATGGAAATAGGTTAGGCTTTACCTTAAGCAGAACTAACATATTTTGCAAAACATTGGCCTTAACATAACCTATTATCTATTATAAGAATTTGTTTTTTTGCACATAACTTGACTATTTTATGAAAACATAAAAATATGACATGCCTCAAAGCTTATTTAAAGGCCTTCAAATAAATTTATAGGATAGAACTTTATAAATTTTAAATATATTTAACATTTTATTAAGTATTATAAAATTTTAATTATATGTTATTATAATAAATAAAATAGGTTGGCCTATTAGGTTAAATAGGTCTTTTTAAAGACACAAATATTTGACTTATTTAACTAAATAAATTTTTTTTAAAAGTTTAAGTTTGTCTTATTTAATAAATAGATTAGACTAAAGTTGATGTAAATAAAGGCATGCATAATACTCTCCCTTCAAAAAAATAATAATCCCATTCTATTTATATGCATAATACTAATTTCGTTTCTGAATTCAATAGCGACGAAATTCTAGAGTTTAGTGACAGATTATTTCTATCATAGCAAATGGATCAATAACAATATTGAACTTATCATACTTATCTAAAACCCAAAACATATAATCAATATAATTATTACAAATACAGTAACACAATTAATTGTAATCTACTTAAAACATTTCAACACAATTTACTATAATTTTATAAAATTTTATTAAATTCGAGAAAGGTATCACCCCCTTCTCTACTAAATTTTTTTTGGTAGATATTTATTTACTTTCATTTCCATTCAAGTTTAAGGTGTTTTCTTAATGTTTGTATTAAGTAAAAACCTAAATTATTGTATATGGCTTTTCATGACTAGTGGGCTAAGTTTAGAAGGTCAGTGGGCCGGGCTTAAAAATATATTTGTAACCCTAGCTGGTATAAATAGCTACTCCTCATAACTTCATCCCGCCGTTAAATGCTAATTTCAGATCTGAGTGTGGCTTCTAAACCTAAAGCTTAATGTTCTCCCTCATTCCAATGTCACTCTTCCCGATCCTTAAACCTAAATATCTAAGAGTTATTGTTTTTGCTATTTTCTTTGCACCACATATTGTGCAAGTTTGCATATAATTATGAATTGATGCAGGAATATGTGAATAAAGTGCATAAAATTGGAAAACATATAAAATATATATAACCTAGAACAAATCGACAAATCTATAACAAGAAATGTAGGAACACAAGAACGTGAAAAAGAACTGAGAGCAAGATAAACTAAGAACGTAAATCTATTAAAGAACATAAAAAATGCAGGAAATATAGACTGAGAAAACATGAACTAAAAATTGAAGAAAAATGCATGCTCCTAAAGAAGGGAGCAAGAAGAAGAGAAGACGGGCATACCTGTGTGTTTTTTAATTAAGGATGAGAATGCGGCAATTTATAGGATGAGAGTTCCTTCATCAGCAAACTTACTTGTGATTGGATGTAGTGATGCTTTAAAAGACTTTTAATGGATGAAGAACTCTTAATTAATGGGTTTTTTTTTTTTGGGTTTCCCAGGGTATTCTCATGTGCAACTGTGTGGAGAATAATCCTTTGAAGTACTCAGATATATTTAAGGGGTTGACATCTCCCAATAAATGTTTTTCCATACACATAAGTCAGAATCGAACCTCTAACCACATGCTTAAAGGGCCCAAGTATCTACCACTTATACCACATTATGTTAGTAATTAATGGGTTTAACTCTTATGGTAAAAGTTTACATTATTATTTGATCATATGTTGTTATGGAGACTTATCTTCAACTTGTTTTGCAATAAATTAAGATTTTTTTTCTTTTTTTGTGTGTGTGTTCCATCATTAATCTTACTAAATTTTAACTAATATTTTATTAGTGTTTTACTTTTTACAATTATTAACTTTTGTCATTATTAGAGTATAATTCTAATACCCTAAGAAAAAATAAATATTTGACAATGAAGGTTGGCTCAATTGGCAAAATTAAATAACATCGACTAAAAGGTTTTAGATTTGAATCTTGCCTGTAAGTATCGCGGTAAGACTTTGTTGAGACTTGTGGCATGCTCTGACTTTGTAATGAGGTAACCTCCCATTCCCCTGCATATAAATATCACAATCAGTATCATGATAATTTGGCATTGGATTTAAGAACTCTAAATGATAAGCATCAAGACAATAGCATGATGTTTGAGTTACAACGTTCCTAAACAATAAAATCTTAATTTTGATTAAGCGCTACAACTCATGCGCATAGGTATCACCAAAAATAAAATTTTAAGCAGGCGTTTGGTTCAAGTTTTTAAAAAAATATTTCTGAGAATAGTATACACAGGAATGATATATTGGGCATGATGATTACTATGCTTAGTTGACCAAAAACATTCTCTGGAATGACTACGACCACTAGGGGGTCGGTGGTGGTAGAAGTTGCCAGCCACTGTTAATTGTAGCAGCGACATGGGTGACCAAATTTCGATGACCGAAGATAGTGGTAGAAGCCGCAAGCCACCATCAATCGAGGGCGAGCAATTGTTGGATTTCAGTGACTGGCGTAGTGGCTAAAGTTCTCAGCTATTGTCAATTGCCGATGACAATAGAGTCACCAGATTCCGATGATTGACACAGTGATTGAAGTTGCGGGATTACAGTCAACTAGTGGTAGCAGCGAGGGATTGTCGTAATTCGGCAATTGGCACAATAGCCGAAGTTGCCAACGACGATAAGGTGGCTATATTTCGGTGGCCAACGCGTTCGTCGAAGTCCTTAGCCATTGTTGACCGCCGATGTGGTAGGGATGACCCGATTCTAGTGATTGGCCACCGTAGATGGTAGTGGTTGATGGCGGTCGCTGACAATGACATAACGGTGGTTGGTTGATAATATGACAATAGAAGGATAGTATTTTAGACATTTTACATTACTAAAATATTCCTATGCCATGAGAATGTAACAAACCCACCTCCTTCCATTGGAATGAAAGTGAGAGAATGTTGTGCAAAAATATTTCGGGAATCACTTTTGGATATGAATGTTTTTTAAAACCTTGTATCAAACATGGGAAGCCAATATCCCTGTGTAAAAATTCTAAAAAATGAAAAAATAACCTACAAACCAAACCCATCATAAAAGAGATGCAAGTTGAGAACTTACATAAGACTCTAAAGGAGGCGTTGTAGAAAGCTCAAGATTCTAAGATTTCTAGTCATTCATGTCTTCTTTCTCTCTATCTTTTTTTTGTGTGTCTTTTGTTCTTCTGCTTTGACAATTTATAACTAATCGAAACTTATTCGATACACCAAAACAAGTATCTCTTTTTGTGTGTTCATTAATTTTTCAATCAATCAGAATCAATTTTTATTAATTTTGTATCAAATCATATCTTAAATTGATTTTTCGGCTAGTCAAAATCAATCTTGATTAATTGCCTCAAATCAAATCCTAAATTAATTTTTTAATCAATCAGAATCAATCATTATTAATTTTATTTCAATCATTATCATTAATGAGACATAAATTCTTTGATTTTGTTAGATTATTATTATTATTATTATTATTATTATTTTCTGTTTTGCAAATATAGCTCCTATTTTTTGTTATCCAATTTATTCATTTGATTTTATAAATTTTGTAGCATTTATTGATATCCCTTAATGCTGCTCTGTTTTTATTTGCTAGCTTAATTGAAAATTTTGGAAGAGATGAATCACGTGGCAGAGAGTTCATTCAGACTCTCATTTTTTATATACCTAAATTGATTTTTCAATCAATAATAATCAAGTTTTATTAATTTTGTCTTAAATTATGATAATTAATAAAATATTAATTCGCAAAATTTGTTAGATTATATATATATAGACATATTTAGTGAGAGCACTATTTTATTATGAAAGATGAGAGGAGAAAATATTGACTATTGGATCATTCATATATGATCAAGATTAAAAGTTACTTAAATGTCACATGATCACTTTAAAAAGTCATATGACTTTATGTTCTAATCTTGGTCATACATGGATGATCCAATGGTCAAGATTTACTTCTCTCACTCTCACAATAAACCACTCCTCTCACTAGATATGCCTCTATATTATATATATATATGACTCATATTTTTTTTGTTATCCGAGTATTCATTTGATTTTATAATTTCTTTGAGCATTTATTGACATCCCTAGATGCTGCTCTATTTTTGTGTGCTAACTTTATTAAAAAAATTGGCTTAAATATGTTTTTAGTCCCTATAAAATTCACTATTTTTTGTTTTAGTCATTATAATTATAAAGTTTTCAAGAAAGTTGCTAATAATTCTAATTTATTTTAAAATGATCCTTGCGTTACACTTCTATCCAAACCTGAACGTTATCTTCTTCTATGGCTTCCTTCTTGCCACAGTGGACATAAGTGTGAGATGTTCACTGACGTGGACTTAGCATGCGTGACCTAGAAGAGTCTTGGTGTCCTTGGCTACCAAGAAGTTGGCTCCGTGAACCTTGGCCTGTCCCAGCACAAGCTTGCCTGGTCTGACTCACATAGGGTCCTCGCCGAAACCTTGCACAGCTTGCAGTTCTTCATCTCCACTTAGCTCGATCGGGATCGTGATCGTGATCGTATAGAAGCTAAAATAATGTCGTGTCTTTTAATTTTCCTCTATTGTTTCTCTCTCCTTTGCTTTTTGTTGTTCGAGATTTTTTTTTCCTCTCTCTTTCTAATTTCTCTCTCTTTTACTTAGTGGCAACACAAAGCCAGCACCTATTAGGACTGTAGTTTACAAAAATCTTACAAAATTCACATAACATGGGAAAACCAAGAGTTTTATTTCCCTTTATTCTTGCTCTATTTTTTATATAACTAATAAACTCAAGATCTCATGCACCTACTCTCTTCCAACATATTTCTTCCTCACTCAAAACGTCAAGTCTGAAATCCTTTTGAGACTCCATTTCACGCAGCACATCTTGATTTTTGGAAGTCATCAACACTGTGCAACCATAATGCTTTTTCTCCACCTTAGCACGACGAGGATCTTCCTGCACACCAGTTTCAATTTCTTTTCCATTCCTTCTTTCAGCTTCAACCAAATGTTTGATTTCGTCTCTTACACCCTCAAGATCCTTAACATGACCAGTTAGCTCCTTAAAATTGGATTCGAAGAATATCACATAACCCACTTGTCATCCTCTCCTCCAACGACCAGTTCACCCTCTCCGGCTCTTAGGATGACGAGCTTTGCCTCTGGGACTTCGCCACCAGCACTTCCGCCCGCCACACCAGGCACACCAGAACTCTTTTGTGCCACGCATGCCACACTTATGTCCACTGTAGCAAGAAGGGAAGCCATAGAGGAAGATAATGTTCAGGTTTGGATGGAAGGATGGAAGTGTAATGGAAGGATAATTTTAAAATAAATTAAAAATTTTAGGGACTCTTTTGAAAACTTTATAATTATAAGGACTAAAGCTAAAAATGACGAATTTTATAGGGACTAAAAACATATTTAAGCCAAATTCTTTTTAAAAGGACTTGAAAGAACCTTTTGCAAACACTTTCACTCTCCCTCGTTATTTCAGGCCGGCCCACAATAGGTGTGAACTAGCAAATAGCCAGCCTAGCCCAACCTATGCGGGTTGCGGGCTAGGCTGGCCCGGCTCATGAGTTGAATTTTTTTTTCTTTTTTTGCTTTTTTGTAATCTATAATAATAAGTTATTAATAAATTAAACTTCTATATTAATCAAAGCCCACAAAAATATGTATGCAAATTAGATACAAGTATAATAGATTATATTAAGTGTCATTAACATAAACAGTAAATATTTATTACATTGTTTTCAACATAAATGATTTAAGATATATTTATGAAGCATTGCTTGAACTATAAATTAATCAATTCAAGGAACTAGTACAAATTAACATCATATTTCAAATATAAAAAAAAAGGCTTAGATGTATTCACTAAATTTGATTCTTTTTATTTAATCTAAATAAAAATAGTCATATGAATAAAAAATAATAAAATTAAATATATAATAAAAATAATAACATTTCACATAATCGGGCCAGCGGGCCGACCTATTTTTCGGGCTGGGTTAGACTGGCCCAAAGTTAGTTCATGTTGTGATTTTCTCAGCTCAATTCACGCTTTTTATCAGGCTATTCGGGCCGGTCCATGGGCTCGGCCCATTTTGACACCTTTATCCCTCGTACCCACACTCTCCTTTTTTTCTCTTCTTTGTTAAAATTGGATTAAACAATAATTTAGTGAAGTTTTTGATTTAGATTCAATCAATTTAATTGTTTAAATTAGTTGATTAAAATGAATGATGTCACAACATTAATTTACTTATAATAATATAAAATATATAAAAATATTAATTTTTTATTAAAAAAATGTAATAGTTGGTTAGTTCAACTTGATCTATCATATGATTTAATTAGATTTTGATTGATTTTGATCGATTTTAATTGATTTAAAGTAGTATGATAATAAATTTAATTATAAAATTAAATCATAAATGTTTAAGTGTCCAATTTATTATCAAATTAGTTGAACTATTTAGTTTAGTTTTAACAACATGCTTCAACCCATCTTTAAAACTATGTTTAACAAATGCAGGAAGAATTACATCTCAATCTCGTGCAGGTGCCAATATTTTTTAATCTTTTTTTATCACTTAAAATCTTTAACTCTCTCGTCCTTCTCTCTAACTATCCCACGATAACTCTCAGAATTGATTAAATATTCAATTTAAAAACCTTGCTAGCCTTCCTTCACCCTGGACCATGAGGCAAAGAGACTTATATTGAAAAGAATTATCATCGTACTCTACAATACAGTTCCTTGCCTGCTAAGTCAAACATGCAAAAACTTCAACATAGAAGTCAGAAACAGTGGAACTAACATACTTTTGGGAAAATACGTTCCCCACTTCACGTGCTATGATAAACATTTGTATTTACGTAAAACATCACACACATTATCACCAAAAAAAAATAATCACCCACATTATAATAGGTATACTATCTAATGTTTTAAAAATTGGACTAGATCAATTAATTTGACCAAAATTTTAATGTGTTTATAATTCAGTTTCACCTAAAGAATTGATAAGGCATTGAACTGTCAAAATCAAATTAAACTAAAATTGATTCTTGAAAATCGGCCGATTTTTCTTTTGAATTTTTTTTTTATTTTTTCATATTTTTAAATTATCTTTTCAGATTTTTAATTAGTTTTTTTAGTGATTTTTTTCATATTTATCGTTCAAAAAGTCATAATTTTTTACTCGTTCGTCTAATTTGAATGTATTTTATATTAATTTTATGTAACTTTTTAAGATCTACGTGATTAAAAATGACTGAATGCAATTGGACTAATAGATTTTTCAAAAAAATTATTATTTTCATAATTATGAATATTTTAAAAAGAAATAATAATATTTACTTTTTTAAATAAGGATTAAACCCTAATTTTTTCTTAAAATCCTTATTATTATCAAAATAAGGCTATTTTATTTAAATACAATAATAGATATTATCATATGTAGTCAATTTTTATAATTCATGTTATCAGATTTATCTATATGTATATAAATAATTATGTATATAATTATAATTATAATTATTACATCATCTACTTCTATCGGTTAAACAATGAAACTATGACCAAGAGACCTTATAGGTTCAATCTCTGATCCGATTCTTAAAACATTAATAGTATCTTTAAGTTAAATGTGTGATAAATTATTTATTGATTTTTTTTTATAATAAATATTTAAAAATTTATTAAATATAAATATCAATTAATAAATATTTCACAACTCACTCTAATATCGAGACCTAAAGTAATCCCTCACACAAAGTTTAATGCGATTCGATCAAACATTTCTACATCTACAAATAAAAAGAGCTCAAATATACTATGATGAGAAATATTATAAATCTTCTCGCACTACTACTATAATTTTGAACAAATAAAGTTACAAATTCTTCTTTCACCAAAAAAAAAAGTTACAAACTCTTCATTCACCAAAAAAGAAAAAAGTTACAAACTCTCCTACGAATATTATTCACAATTTCTTCTTCCTCCTTCTTATAATTTAAACAAATATCCAATATAAGTATTTATATTTAAGTATATATCCATTTTGATAATGTAAAAATATAAATGCTATTAGTTAAATATTTTAATAATAAATACATTAAAATAATACTTCAATATCAGTTTTTAGCATTAAATTAGTCATTTATATTATTTTTTAACATTAAGTGAATATTTTAATATAAAAATTAATTTAATATAAAATTATTAAAATACCAAAATAAAGACACTTACATATTTAGCGTACAAAAATAATGTTTTCTCAATTTATATTTATGACCCAACACACGTCCCAGAACCAGAAATGCAAAACAAATTGTTTTTCCCATGAAACACCCAACGGTTCCCAACCCTACAACAACAACAACAACAACAACTGTATCCTGTTGTTTCTACCATGATGGACCTTCCCAAATCTCTGTCTCCACACCTTCTTCTGAAGCTTCTCAAAGCAGAGAAAAATCACCACACAGCACTCCAACTCTTCGACTCCGCCACGCGCCGCCACGGCTACAACCACTCCCCCGCCGTGTTCCGCCACATCGTCAGCCGCATCACCACCGACCCAAGCCTCCTCCTCCACCACGCGCCTCGCATCGTCGAAACCATCCAGACCCAGAAATGCAAATGCCCCGAAGACGTTGCACTCACTCTCATCAAGGCCTACGCCAAAACCTCCATGCCCGATAAAGCCTTGGACTTGTTTCAGCGAATGGAGCAAGTTTTTGGGTGTTGCCCTGGAATAAGGTCTTACAACACTTTGCTTAACGCTTTCGTTGAATCGAAACAGTGGGAACGCGCAGAGTCTTTTTTTGCATACTTTGAAACAGTGGGTTTGTTGCCAAACTTGCAGAGTTACAATGTTTTGATAAAGATTTCGTGTAAGAAAATGCAGTTTGAGAAGGCTAAAGGGTTGCTGAAATGGATGTGGGATGTGGGTATGAGGCCTGATAAGTTTAGCTATGGTACTTTGATTAGTGCCATGGCAAAGTGTGGTGATTTGTGTGCTGCTTTGGAGGTGTTTGATGAAATGTCTGAAAGAGGGGTGGTGCCTGATGTGATGTGTTATAATATGATAATTGATGGGTTCTTCAAAAGGGGGGATTTTTTGAAGGCTAATGAGATGTGGGAGAGGTTGTTGCAGGGGGAATTGGTTTTTCCAAATGTTGTGAGTTATAATGTTATGATCAGTGGGCTGTGCAAATGTGGCAAGTTTAATGAGAGTTTGGAGATATGGGATAGGATGAAGAGAAATGAAAGAGAGCATGATTTGTTTACTTATAGTTCTCTGATTCATGGATTGAGTCAGAATGGGAACTTGGATGGAGCCGAAAGAGTTTATAAGGAGATGGTTGGGAGAGGGGTTAGCCCGGATGTTGTTATTTGTAATTCTATGCTTAATGGACTGTGTAAAGCAGGGAAGGTTAAGGAAAGTTTTGAGTTGTGGGACGAAATGGGGAAGTATGGTTGTTGTAATATAAGAAGTTATAACATACTTATCAAGGGGTTGCTTGAAAACAGGAAGGTGGAAGAAGCAGTATCGCTATGGGAAGTCTTGCCTGAGACAGCTTGTAGTGCAGATTCTGCTACTTATGGAATATTAATTCATGGTTTGTGTAAGAATGGGTACCTAAATAAGGCTTTACGGGTATTAGAAGAGGCTGAACATAGGGGAGGTGATGTGGATGCCTTTGCATACTCCTCAATGATAAATGCATTATGCAAAGAAGGAAGATTAGATGAAGCAGCTGGAGTTGTCAATCTTATGGATAAGCGTGGCTGTAAATTGAACCCTCATGTCTGCAATGCACTGATTGATGGGTTTATCAAACATTCCAAACTTGACAATGCTATTCAATTCTTTGAGGAAATGAGCATTAAAGGTTGCTTACCAACTGTTGTGTCCTATAATATTCTTATAAATGGATTATGTAGAGCAGAAAGATATCATGAGGCATATCGTTACATGAAGGAAATGCTGGAAAAAGGTTGGAGACCAGATATTATCACATACAGCGCGTTGATTGATGGGCTTTGTAAGAGCAAGATGATTGACGTAGCCCTTAGGTCGTGGCATCAGTTTCTGGAGATGGGCTGTAAGCCTGATATTACTATGTACAACATTGTCATCCATGGACTTTGTTCTTCTGGCAAAATGGAGTATGCTCTGCAGCTCTATTCAATGATGCGGCAGAGGAACTGTGTTAATCTTGTGACCCACAATACCATTATGGAGGGTTTTTACAAAGTTGGGGACTGTGAAAAAGCATCAAAGATTTGGGCTCACATCTCAGAAGATGGGCTACAACCAGATATTATCTCGTATAATATTACTCTTCAGGGGCTCTGCTCTTGTGGTAGAATGACAGATGCAATTGGGTTTTTAGATAATGCTTTGTTGCATGGAGTTCTGCCAACTGTCATTACTTGGAATATACTAGTTAGAGCAGTGATTATTTATGGGGCTTCAACTTGATTCTTTTGGCACCAAAATAGATTAACGTAATTTTTTCAGCTCCTGCTTTTTCTTTCGCATGTTTCGTACATCAACCATAGGCATTTCATTAACTTGCATGCATTTTGTTGGTTTCCCTACCAGAAAAAGGGTTACTGTCTTACTGATATGAGTGTCCAATGATGTTGGGTGCAATACAGCTTGCTTTGAGGGAGTGCCTACAGTTTGGAGTTGTCTGAACAGAAGGGGTCATGTGTTTTGATTTGTGTGATATTTATCTGCCTCAGGCTGTACTCAATGGGTTGTTTTCTTTGAGGCACTGGGTGTTTCGGTCAGCAATTACTATACTTCTCTATTTGATACACTTGTGCTTCTAAATGTACATTTTTAAAAGCTATAATGATGAGAAAGCTATATTTTTCTGTATTAATATAAGATGTAAATAATTTCATCAGCATCACATGGTAACTCAGTTACCCAGATTTTGGTGATTGTAGTGATATCACCGATATCAGCTGTTGTTGATGCCAAAGCAAAGCTGCATGATGTATCAGGCCCAAGTTCTAAGCCCTAACTTGGGGTTATTGATCATGCAATATCCTTTTAGAATATTGTTTTCCCCAGAAATTTGCAATGAACCACAGTAAAAATTGAACTTCAGTTATTTTCCTCTTCATTGGCCGTCTTTCTTCTTGTCCCTGTTCCTGATGACATGTTTTGTTCGTAGATGAACTGAGAAAACAAAGCCACAAGAATAGCTCCAAGAACTGCAACTTTTCTCCAATCAGTTGAGGATGAGGCAATAGAATCAACTATTCCAAAGGTCAGCAGGCCAATAAAGAAGAGGTAAATCGTCCTGGCCTGTCTTGTATCACTCAAATGGATTCATCATATCGATATTTTAATTTGAAGATCCATTTGCAACCAATGGACTGTTTGTGACTAGAGGTAGACATGGGTTGGGTTTGGGGTAATTTTGGACCCAACCCGCACGTGGAAGTAGTGGGTTGGGTTTGAAGATTTTTTTCCTCTGACCCAGACCAATCCGACCGCTCAAATGTGGGTTGGGTTGGGTTCAACCTGCAGGTTGAATTGGAACAAAAAAAAATTTAGCATGCTAAAATAGAAATTGAAATCCATTCTAAATAACATAACATAAGTTTTCAAATGACATAATATAAAACATAAATTTCAAAGTACATATAACTTTAAGATTACAATTACGATCAACACAAACAAATAATAAAGATGCATGTAACACAATTAACCAATGACACTATAATCAACGTCGCATCTCCTCTTTGATTTCTTGCAAGTCAATAACACCATAACATTAACCATAATTAACACAATTGTCAAGATAAAGAAAAATTGAAACCAATAATGAAATAATAAGTAAAAAGAATTAGATTCCTAACTAGTTAAATGAAAAAATCTAAAAGGATCAATTATTACAATCCATAATTTCATCTCAAGCAGCAGACATACCTAATACATAAATGAATCATGAAGCATTAGCAAGCATTAATGATTAAACTATTAATAATTGATTAAAAAAATTAAGCAAATTCTATATAGTATACTACTTGTTTCAATCTTTTCAATTTCATCTGTTTAAGCAAATTTATTGTATTTATCAAGAGTTCTTAATTAGTTATGAGCACAAATCAATGTCTCAATAGTAGTAAGTTGCAAAGAACTATGAAAATGATTAAGAACTCACAGTCCAATACTAAATATAGTGTAATTTTAATTAAAATATTCTCAAGAAATTAGTTATCGAAAAAAATTATAAATTTATATAAAATTCTCGAAGCATCAATAAAAAGTGATTACTCATTATAAAATATATATTTTATATATATATATATATATATATAAAACGGGTTGGATTTTGCGAGGTGGGAGGGTCTCAATCTGCTACCCGACCCATACCTTGTGGGTTTGACTATTTTAAGCCCAACCCAACTCATAGACCCAAATCAACCCGTCAACTATAGGTTGGGTTGGATAAAAACGTGCAGGTTTGTGGGTCTACTCGACCCACTGTCATCCCCTCTTTGTGACACCATAGCTGCATAAAATAATTGTCCATTTATTATTATGGTCAAAAGCGAAATCACGTCCAATTTAAGGTGAAGTGGCTTTCCTGCCAGTGCCCCGAAAGATTCTGGATCAAATCTCAAATAGGAACATGAAGTTAAGAAAATTCCAAAGCACTAAGAACAGAATATAACTTATTAAAACACTCCAAATAACATCTCTACAAATAAAATATAAATACGAAAGATCAGCAAATACCAAGATAAAAAGGACCCAAAAAAAATTATAATTCTTCAGCAATTAAAGCTGTGCAACCTAAATGTGTATTTCCAGCCACCTTCTTGTACTTGTACCTCTTTGCAATCCAGAGATATACAAGGAAGTTGAGAAAGCTGAGAATGGACAAAAGCCAGTAGAAGTAGTCAAGATGGCCTCTGTTAAGATTGTCTGGAATCCAACCAAGCCTCCCGTGGCTTGTGGTGACTTTTGTTACAATAGTGACAAGCAGAGTGCTTATGTAATTTCCCAAGGCATTGGTTGTGAGTGAGAGTGCTACACACAGGCTTCTCATAGCATCAGGTGCCTGACCATAAGAGAACTCCAGCTGACCAATGTTAGTAAAAACTTCAGCACATCCAACAAGAAAATATTGGGGCACTTGCCAGAAAATTGACATGGGGATGCTTTTAAGATCATAGTAGTTGTTCTTCCGGATTATATCAAGGCGAACAACCTCTAAAATCCCAGCGATAACCATGGAAAAAATGGAAATGACAAGGCCAATGCCTATTCGTTGGAGTTGTGTGAATCCTTGTTCATGGCCAGTGAATTTTCTTGCACACGGGACAATGATGCGGTCATACATTGGAGCCCAAAAGATAACACTTAAGAGTGTCGAAAAGGGAGAGTGATGCTGATGGAATTTTGAAGTGAGGGCCAATGTGCTGGTCCATTGTGTTGCCTTGTAAAACAAACATGGTGTTCATTTGACTGTATACAGTTGCAAAGGCAATCAGTGATGCCCAAACTGGGAGCAAACGAATAATGGACTTGAGCTCCTCAACTTGTGTTACTGTGCAGAGCCTCCATGGATTTGGCAACTCCTTAATTGAGTCAGATTGGGTCTCTACTGCTGCTTTATCCAAACACCTGGATGGAATGGTCATTTTTTTTTAATCAGAAAAAACATGAATATAAACCAAACTTTAGGGTGCAAGGATAAACAGCAGATGCATTATGATGAAGTCTACAACATGGAAAGGAGATGCATGCAAATACTTATAATTGCATAATCTGATCTTCATCCTTTATATTCAATAAAAGTTATTAGTCAATTATCATCACAAAATAATCACTAAAAAGTACTTTTTGTTGGCTATAAATATCTGTATCATACACTTAAATTAGAGTAGTATATGAAGATTTATTTTCATTACTGATGTTTATAAAAGTAAATGTAAACGTGTCTTTAATAACTCACTTTAAGTTGTTCGTGTGATCAAGCTTACGGCTCCCTTTGATGTTAGATTCTACATCTGGAGTCTCATGAAGAAGAGACTTATCAGCTGGCACTTTCAGACTAAATTTCCTACAGGCTGCAACCATGACTTGAAAAATCCTTGTAAGGGGACTGCCTCCAGGTATTTGAAGTCTGTAGAACTGACTACCACCAAAGAAAAATATAATTGCAATGATCATTGCAACTGCAGGAACTCCAAAACCCCATCCCCAGCCCACATTGATTTGTATCCAAACTAATACTGACGAAGCAACAAGTGAACCAATATTAATTGAGAAGTAAAACCAGTTGAAGAAAGAGCTCTTCCTTTTTCTCTCTTTCTCATCCATTTCATCAAATTGGTCTGCACCAAAAGATGAGACACATGGTTTGATACCACCAGTTCCAAGAGCAATCAAGTAGAGTGCTATAAAGCAAGCTGCAGTTTGTGCCGATGTTGGATGGTAACCATTAGCATCACGTGATGGCTTTAGTCCAGGGGCAGTAGCAGACAATGTTAAAAGTACCATTCCCTGCAGAGTAAATAAACATCCATCATTAATGGTAATGTCTAATATACACCTTAAAAGAAGTGGTGTATTAATGCACTATTCAATATTATTCATTGATTAACAATAATAAAATCATGAAGGAAATCTAACGGTTAAAAATTGAACGAGTAACCGACTAAAAAGGTTAAAATGCATTTACAAAAAACACTTTGTCTCAAACTTTTTTTTTTCATTTTAGTCCTTTTCTATGACATGATGAACATATATTTATTTTATTTTACTCTCATGGCTTAAGTTTAATTAAATAAAATAATTTTTGAATAAACTAGTTTTTTAAACTTCCAACTAAAAAAATATAATTCACAAATTAAAAATATGATTAATATGTAAATGAATTAAAAAATTAAATCCACAAGTGAACTAAATATTTAAAAAAATCATAGTAATATATAAAAAAATTTACAAAATCATGACAATCCTGTAATAAAATATTATAAAAAAGTCCATTATAATAAATAATTAAAATGTAAAAATAAAATGAAATTCATCATGGTTTAAGTCTAATTAAAAAATTAGTTTATGAATTTTTTTATTGAAAAAATAAAATTACCAAATTTAAAAATAAAATTAACATGAAAGTAAATAAAAAAAATTAAAATTTACGATAGCATATCAAAATAATTTTAAAAATAATTCAATGACAATCTTAAAATAAAATATTAAAAAATATATTAAAAAAAAGAAATTACATAATATAGTACTAATTGTCATGCTATAATTTTAAAAAAATATTAAATTTTTTTCATAAAAAAACTGAAACAAATTTTGTGTATTAATATATATGTTTAAAATTATATATATATATATAAATATAATTAAAGCATGGCAGGACTAACAGTTCCGCCAATGAATATGTTTTTGTTTTTATATTTTTTTCTTAGTAAAAATCTAGTTTATATATATATATATATATATATATTCTTTAATTGCTTCTTAAATAAAATGTTCATAAAATTAAAAAAATAATACTAAAATTATTGTAAATATTATTAAAATATTTTTAATAAAAATATTGACAAAATTTGAAATATTATTAATTGAATATAAGAATCATATTCTGGATAATAAAAATAATTACATATAATATTAAATAAAAATAATTACATGGCGGGACTAGTAGTCCCGCCATCCTATTCCTTAAATAAAATATAAATAATTTTAATAAGTCAATATTACTTTTAAATTAAAATAATTAGTCCAACGATATTAAACAAATTTATATAATATTTTTTGCATAAAGAAACTCTTATTTTTCAAATAAAATATAAATAATTTTTAATTTTTAAACAAATAGCCATGGCGGAACTGGGAATCCCGCCATCCTATTCCTAGTGAAGAAAAAATATTAATATTTTTTTATAAAATATTTAAAACAAATTGCTTACATATTAATATATATGCTTAAAACTATATATATATATATATAATTTAAGACATGGCTGGACTAACAGTTCGGCCAATAAATTAAGTTTTTTTATTTAATTTTTTTCATAAAAATTTGTAGTTTATATATATATATATATTCTTTAATTGCTTTCTTAAAAAAATGTTTATAAAATTAAAAAAAAAGATTAAAAATTATATAATAAAAAAATAAAAAAATATGGTTCTTTTAATTTAATTTCATATAAAAATAAAAATAAAATAAAGTTTCATTTATAATTTTTAAACTATTATAAACAAAAATTTTAAAATAAAAATAAAATATATTTTGAGTCAAGAAATATTTTTCGCTATGACATGAATTAAAAAAAATATATCATGGATTAAAGTGTACAAAAATAAAAAGCTAAGCCTTAAACAAAAAATAACATAAAACCGGTTATATGAAGTAATTTTGATGGAGTATCCATACTCTATTTCTTTATAAGTGCATAGTAGAACGCTCTATCATTAATAGGTGAATACAGTGGCAAGTTAATGCTTGCTTAGTTTATCCTTTTATTCCTCATAAAAGGGTTCTGAAACGCAGTTCAAATTTAACTAAAGTTGAAATTACTTGAAAATTTCAAGTGGAATAAATGAATCATGTTAAAAGATAGAATGAAGATTAAAAGATGAAACTATTAATACCATATTGTTGAAACTGAACATATCGTTCTCACTTGAGTTGAAAGCAACATGATTATCAAAGCAATTCAGTTGGCTTTACATTCAAGAAAAGATAAATAAAAACTACAAAAAATTGAGACTAGTTCCTGAAGATTTTGGATTATGCTCGTTAGAGTAATATAATAGATGAAGGAAGACAACATGAATAAGCACAAAAAAGAGCTTTACTGGTTATCCAAACCATTGATCCTTGTTGACTTGGAACCTCGTAGACATTATAATATGGACTCAGATCAGAAGAGTGAAGATTAAATGCCTTCGTCCTTCAACAAACAATAAAGATTTTCTCATAAACTGAACTTACAACAATGACATAGATAATTGAGAAACTGGCAATTGTCCAGTATTTTCCCAAGTATGCATCAGCTAAAAAGGCTCCAAGCAATGGTGTAATGTAGCATGTGCCTGACCAGGTTGTGACATTATTTGCTGCGGTTGTATTTCCCTGGTTGAAACGATCCTGAAGATAGTTCACCAGGTTTGTACTCATACCATAGTATGCCAATCTTTCACAACATTCATTTCCTGCCACAAATGTTTTTAAATTCAGCATCTTAGGGTAAAAAATTGTAATACATGCATGTTTATTAGATTTCAGATATATTATGGAAGTTTACACACACATAGGTTCTAAGAAACAAAGAACAAAAAGAATCTAATACCAAGAATAAAGTAGCAAGCTTTCCAATTTCCAGTCTTTTTCTTGTTAGCAGGTTTTTTGTAGATATTGAAGGTTCCATCTTGAGTATATATGTCCTCGTCTGCCATAGTCTCACTGCTGATTTCCTATTCTCTGGTTTTTCTCTTTGTTATCTTCAAAGACTCAGTTACCTTCAAAGATCAATTTCTAGGCTTCTTATAGATAATCAGAGTCCTACCAAAAAAAGAATAGATAATCAGAGATACAAACTTATAATCAGAGTCCGAAAAACAAACAGGAAACTTTAGGAAGTTGCAATCATGAATCTCATATTAACATAATAAATGCTTAATTTGAAAGTTTACTTATGAAGGGGGCATTTGTGATGGAGGTAGAGCAAAACAATGAATTTGATCTCATGAAGCCCCAGCAACAATTCTTGGAGAAAACATATGGTGCCAACATTGTGATTTTACCATTAGTGGGACTTATCATGTGAATTACGTAATAATCGAAATCATAGTAGAATTATTAATGTATAGCACTATAAGAGTTCAACAGAGAAGTGTTTTTAACCTTGAGTTGCCAAACCCCCTCTATTTGATATTTACCTTCACTAGAAAGAAAAAAAGGAAACGCAAAAATATTCACAGATGCAAAACCAGTTATGGAAAAGGATTAAGCAATCTAAATTGAGTTGGGCATGAGGTTATAATTCACAAAAACAGGAACACTGATAGAGTCTGAGTGAGATGAGAGTGTTCCCCTTAATTTCAAACTTAAATTAACATTTGTATGTTGTAACAGTTTGAGATATCCTAAATCCAAACTTGTTTTTTCCTTGCTGCAGAATGCGTGTAATGATATCACAAGCACCCAAAATACAAGCCAACACATGATAGCAACACCTAACAGAAACAATATATACCCATATTGGGGAGACAGGGGAGTCCAAATCCACTTTCTCAGTATAACAGGAGGACTAAACAGAAGAGTGAGTGAGAGAGAAAGAGACTGACTCGAATAGCATAAAAAATTTGCACCGGCAAGCTTTTGGCATAAAGTGACAATTTTGTTTTCTCTTTTGCCATGTGTAAAGGTCGAGTTGTACTTGTAGGTATCAGTCAATTATTATTATAAAGATTCTTGGGACACAATGATAATTAAAGAAAAAAAGAAAAAAGACATATTAGACTCAATTCAAAGCAAAACACATATCAGAATAACGTCAAGGTGATGAAATTTGTGGACCATGCTCATGATAAACAACTTAGATGCAAAGAATACAAATCCAATATGAATATAATATCAGAAGTTGCAGAGTGAAACCCAGAATTCATTAGTGAAGCAGATTCTAGAAACCCACCAAACCCAAGTATGATCTGATATGATGAGAAAAGTTGAAGAAGAAGAATATGTGAACCAGGGATGGATTTAGGGGAGGCCAGGGCCACATATATGGCATATTTTCATGTAAGAAGGTTCCGCCTCATAGCCATTATCTCTTGTTGGTCATTATAATGTAAGTAACTAATTGGGCTAATAAATTATAGACTGGCCCAATAGTTACAAGAGTGACATTTTATAAAATAACAAAAAATAAACTTAAGTTAAAAAGATGGACATAACTTCAACAGGATACGATACCTACAACATGTAATACAAATCAATTTATTACACTTGTCAAAGCTTATATTTAATGAAAATCTTTTTACCTGTTAACAGGTTACCAATTTTGTTTTAATATATTTAACTTTTAAAAGAATATATTTATTTAAAGAACCAAATAATAATATTATTTTTACATTAACCCCAAAATTAATTTGAAATTTATATCATTTAAAAATTTACATGAAGAATCTGAAAAGTCTTCACGTTGAGGTTAGTTTTCCGATCAACTCTCATTCTTTCAGTTCATGTTGGCTTTCCGTTCAACTCTCATTCTTCCTGTTCAGTCTGGTCAGGTTTTTCGTTCAGCTCTAATTGTTCTCATTTAGTTATGTATCATTTTTCTGTCACAAACCCATTCATTGCCATTAGAGTCTGTGTGGGGGGTTTCTACATTATCCAATGAAGCAGTTGCGTTTGCGTGGTTAGCATCCAAATTTCTGTTGAACTTGCCTTGTTAGAATCCCATAACACAGTAGATGTTCTCAAGCTGAAGCAAAAACCATTTAAAAAATTGTTAGTGTGGTTGATCTCCTTTTATGCCTTTCTCTCATTGCTCTTTCTCCATGTACATTTCTTTCCTAGTATAAGTTGTTGCCATGGTGGATAGGACATCTTAATGAAACGCTACGTTTCAACATTTAATTTCAATAAAAATAAAGGCTTATATGGTTTAGAAAGAAAAATGAATGAAGCTCATAGTGAACGTCTATATTGTGTGTTATTATGCGCATAACTTAACATTATTTCAAATTTTGCAATACTGAATGTAAATTAAAATCATTTTTTCCTTTGTTTAAAATGGTATATATTATTTTCATTCTTATTGAACAGATCCATTAGCTAAATTTATCATTAATTTGCTAAATAAAAAATTATTATAATTATAGTTTTCATTAATGGAGTATAATTACATAAAAAAATAAATGAGAAAAAATATAGAATTATATCAGTTTTATTGAATTTAAATAATCATACCCGCTCACATTTATATAAAGAAATTCAACATTTAAAATATTATATTGTATGCATATATTAATTTTATAGTGTATTTTACAAGTGGATTATTTTTAATGATATGTTTTTTTATTTCAAATGAATTTTGTCCTCTGTTTTTTAAAGCTCTTCCAAAAATAATTTCATTCCGAACAAATTTATTTTTTTAATAATTAATTTTACTACTGTACCTAAAAATTAGTTTATTGAAATAAATGAACTAGAACAAAGAATTAAATTGTTTCATTCATAATGTGATTAAATTGTTTCATTACAATTTTAATATATCTCTGTAATAATTTAATTTTTCTTAATTATAAGGATGGTTATTTAGTTATTGATACTCACTCATGATTCAAAGTCTATAATTAAACCAATTTTAACCTAAACATTATTCATATTAGAATAGGTTTTAAACTACCTTTAAATCTAACTAAGGTTAATTCTGAGCAGATTTATTTTTTCCAAAGTTTATGTAATTGGTGTTGGAAGTTGCCAAAAACCTTGGGAGTTGGTATTGGAAGTTGCCAAAAAACCTCTTACGGTGTGTTTGGTTAAATAGAAAGGAGCGGAGAGATTTTAATTTTGTGTGTTTGATTAGAGGAGGGAATGGGAGGAATTTTAATGGAGGGAAAATATAAATTTATTTTTTTACACAATTATAACATTTAATGTAGCATTTAATTTAGGGATATTTTAGTTCATTTTTAAATATATATTCTCTCCCTTTCAAATCTCCGTAGTTTTCGAGGGGAGCGAAAATTGCATAAAGAGGGATTTTGCTCCCTCCTCTCCTCCCTTCCTTTCCAAAAAATTGAATCAAACACATAAAATTTAAAATAATCTCTCTCTTCTATTTCCCTCCAACCAAACACTATGTTAAAGTGTGTTTGGGTACACCCCGTTTGCAAAGTACAAACGAACTTTTAAGATACTTTATCATGTTTGGGTGAAATCTTAGTGGAAGAAAGTGAACGGAATTTTCATCCCAAACCACGTTTAGGCAAAAGTAACATTTTGTTGCTTTTGTGGTGAAAGAAAACCTGTTTGTGTGTGTATTGAAAGAAATATTCTTGTATTTTGATATTATATCACTGTTTTAATAATATTTTAATAAGTATAACTTAGTAATTTTTTAAAATATTATTATAATTATACTCAAAATGATTTTATTTTACAATACTCCAAATAAACTTAACTTTTAAATAAATTTATTTTGTAAATCAATTTATTTTAATTAATTTTTTTAACATCAATTTATTAACAATCAAACTCAAAATAACTCATCCTTTTTTGTAATTACACATCCAAAAGTAATTTTTATCAATATTATCCAAACAACATTCATTTAATAAAATCAATTTTCAGATAAAGATTTTCAAACATAAATCATATCACTCAAACTTATTTATAACTAAAGTCATATTTACAAAATTCAGTTCATCCAAAATCAAGCTTGCGAATTCTAATTCAAACACACACTTAAATGTTTTTCTCAAAATGGTCTGATTCTCTAGTTTTCAGTGGTTAAAACATTGTTCTCACGTGGACACATATAATATATAATGTGATCTTAAAGGAATACCATGAATATAAAAATAATTCATTGATGTATATTGTTTATTCATTACTTATTGTTATACAACTTTACACTACATATATGGCAATACCTAAATTACTCTAGGTGCACCTCTGCCCACAAGGGTATCAAAAGGGCTCAAGTAATTTAACTTGCGGGTTAAATAGGGTAACAAAAAAAATCTAAATTAAAATGCGATGGTAAAATACCAGTATAACTCATCTAACATTAACTCACGACTTAAATGAATGGCTCGTTTAAATGATAAATTTTCAATAAGATAAAATAAAATATCCTAATTTTTAATAAAGTCAAACATCAAAGTCAATCATTACTTTACATAGTCCAAATCCAAACTTATATACTTTAAATGTCAATATACATACTCAAAACTTGCATAAAATATAAAAATTAAAAAGTATACCCAATTTAGTCCTCCAAAAATACATAGGACATCAATTTAGTCCTCTAATTATTTTTGACATCAAATTGATCATTTTTAGTCATTTTTAGGGACCAATTTGATGTCAAAAAATGACTTTGGAGAATCAATTTGATGTCAAAAAATGACATTGAAGGACTATTTTCATGACAAAAATAATTTGAGGACTAAACTGATGTCCCCACGTATCTTTAAAAGACCAATTAGAGTATTAAATCAAAATTAAATAGTCCTTAATCCAAATAACAAATGTTTCCAACATAAGAGTGTTAAATGGGTCATCCCATCATGTTTAAGTCTGATGCATTTTATAAGTTAAATGGGTTGGGCCTAAAAAAGTCATTTTTAAATGAGTCACTAAAATGTAAACTTATATCATATAATTTATATAGTTAAATGAGTTGACTCAACGAGTTCAACCTGTATTAAAATCTCTATGCCTACTCCTCTAGGATTTCAAGCATGCTACTAGCATAATAGTTGTGAAAAATTATTATTCATAAAAACTACATTTATTTAGCACAAGAAAATTAAAAACCTGTGGATAACATAATAGCAAAACAGTATCAAGTGCAACAGAATTATCCAACTATCAACCACCACTAATTAATATCCTCCAAATATTTGCATAATACACATGTCAAACTGAAAAGACAAAAAGGGATTCAACTAAATGATTCCAAAACTAGTACACATGAAGAAAACAAAAATAGAGTTTAAGCAAAGAAAAAAAATCAATCTCAAGTGTCCTCTAACTTATCAGCAACTTCCACACTTATTAAATACCTGCAAAAATAAATAAATAAATAAAAAGACAAATTATAAGAACCAACGAGTAAATGATGCTAAGAGGAGATGGGGAAAAGAGGAAAACAATTAACATGCAAAATTAATTATATTTATATAGGATCTGCGCAGCTTCGCATATAAGATTCTATCGAAATCTTCACTATGTAAAAGAGATGACTGCTAGTCTCTGAAATCTTAAAACACATGAGACAGATATATAGAGATAAAGCCTTATGGAGCCTGCAAACCTGTAGAAGGTTATTTGAGCTAATCTTATTAAGTTTTGCAGTCAAGCAAAAGTTTGACAATAAAAGGAGCCATAGTACTATCACTGGTGAAGTAAATCAGGTAATGAACAAAAGATGCACAAGAGAAAGTTCCAAAAGAGTCCAAGGACCAAAGCCAATCCAGGAAGGTAGAACAAAAAAAAGAATGATGGATTCCAAGCAAATTAGTAAAATCAAAATTTTCCCTATTGTTAAGGTGCCAAGCAATTTGAATTCTTGATGCTAACATAAGCAAAACTTCCCAACATATAGAAATCTACAAGTGAAAGCATCCTACTTCTAATAATGAAGAAGTATGGAAAAGATTCAGCTGAAGAGATTATTATGACAACAAACCTGTTACTTCAATTAATGCATTCATATGTTCAGTCCCACAATTCCTTTAGTAGTAATTTTTGCATTCCTCGATTATAAACTATATTTGGGCTTGTGTTAGTGTTATTCAGGTGTTATTGGATCTTGTTTTAATATCCAAGTTCAGTAGCATGGATATTAGATAGTTTAAATCCTTATAAGATTAGGATTCCAGTCCTAAACCCTGTGATAAACTTATAAAACTATTAAAACGGGCTTTCTCTAAGACTAATGATCAGTTTTATGAATTACTGAAGCACATTGCTATCTTCTTGGTTGTGCGATGCCTTAAGGAACCCTAGGCCTAGGTGTGATGCCTAGGTTTCTTTTTCTTCTTCTCAACTTCTATTCAATTTTTCTTCAATTTCTAACTTGCTCAGACCCGATCTCCTCACTAGACAATATTAAACATTCTTTCTTCAAAATATGAATATGGATAGAAGAGTCTGGAATGGACCCTTGACCCTTCCCATTAGTATTCATGTTAGACCTTTTTCCATTTCCTTACCCACTCTTTGATAAACCCCTTTGGAAATCTAAAATCTCTATTCAAAGTTGTAAAAACATTATAAGAACCAACCAGATTATATATATATTTTTTATGCTCAACAGCAGACAAGCACTAGAAGGCATGGCTTGGGTGTTATGAGTTATCTGCATATCAAATTTAGTGCAATAGAGAGTTTGTGGCATATGAATAGAGGAGACATTGTATGGTTTAGAAATTCGAAACGATAACTCAATCACCTAAAATATTGAACGAATTACTAAACGAAAGAACACCTATCAACTCAGGTGGTAAATAATATAACAAATTAACTCGATGAAAAATTTACAACAATTCTGTGACCAAAAATAGCAAAATTCAACGAAATTCAATAGTCTAGCAAAAAAACAAACAAACAGAGAATAGGAAAATCCAACCAATTACTAACAAATATCAAACGAAGACCTTCAACAAACTAAATGAAATTGATCCCGCAAAACATTAACAAAATTGAACCAAATTTACAATCATTAAATCAAATCGAACCTAATCAACCCAACCAGTATTCAAAATTTGTTCATTCCCTAAAATAGAGTTGCGAAAGTCATTTTACATTTTTTTAAAGTATTTTTTTTTATGTATGTTAATTCTTATTGTTTATTTATAATTTGTTTTGTATTCTTCAATTTTCGTTGTTTATTTGCTAAAAGAAGAAGAAGCAATCTATGCTTAATGGGCTGTGTAAAGCAGGGAAGGTTGAGGAAAGTTTTGAGTTGTGGGAGGAAATGGGGAATTATGGTTCTCCTAATATAAGATGTTATAACATATTTATCAAGGGGTTGCTTGAAAACAGGAAGGTGGAAGAAGCAGTATCCCTATGGGAAGTCTTGCCTGAGACAGCTTGTAGTGCAGATTCTGCTACTTATGGAATATTAATTCATGGTTTGTGCAAGAATGGGAACCTAAATAAGGCTTTTTGGCTGTTAGAAGAGGCTGAACATAGGGGAGGTGATGTGGATGCCTTTGCATACTCCTCAATGATAAATGTGTTATGCAAAGAAGGAAGATTAGATGAAGCAGCTGGAGTTGTCAATCTTATGGATAAGCGTGGCTGTAAATTGAATCCTCATGTCTGCAATGCACTGATTGATGGGTTTATCTAACATTCCAAACTTGACAATGCTATTCAATTCTTTGAGGAAATGAGCATTAAAGGTTGCTTACCAACTGTTGTGTCCTATAATATTCTTATAAATGGATTGTGTAGAGCAGAAAGATATCATGAGGCATATCATTACATGAAGGAAATGTTGGAAAAAGGGTGGAAACCAGATATTATCACATACAGCGCGTTGATTGATGGGCTTTGTAAGAGCAAGATGATTGACGTAGCCCTTGGGTCGTGGCATCAGTTTATGGAGATGGGCTGTAAGCCTGATATTACTATGTACAACATTGTCATCCATGGACTTTGTTCTTCTGGCAAAATGGAGTATGCTCTGCAGCTCTATTCAATGATGCGGCAGAGGAACTGTGTTAATCTTGTGACCCACAATACCATTATGGAGGGTTTTTACAAAGTTGGGGACTGTGAAAAAGCATCAAAGATTTGGGCTCACATCTCAGAAGATGGGCTACAACCAGATACTATCTCGTATAATATTACTCTTCAGGGGCTCTGCTCTTGTGGTAGAATGACGGATGCAAATGGGTTTTTAGATAATGCTTTGTTGCATGGAGTTCTGCCAACTGCCATTACTTTGAATATATTAGTTAGAGCATTGATTATTTATGGGGCTTCAACTTGATTCTTTGGGCACTACAATAGATTAAAGTTATTTTTTGAGCTCCTACTTTTTCTTTCACTTGTACATCAACTATAGGCATTTTATTAACTTACATGCATTTTGTTGGTTTCTAATAAGAGCTATCTTTCTGTTTGTCTAGATAAAGGATGAGGATATGCCATCCTTCTGTTACTTAGCTTATCAGTTTGTTAGGTTATCTTTCCAGTTGGTTAGCTTATCTTTTGTAACCGTAAGTTGTTAGACCCTTTCTATATATAGATAGGGATATCTTTAACAGATGAAATACAAGAAACACTTTCATTATGGCATCAGAGCACGTTGATCCTGACATGGGAAGAGAGTCGTCGGAGAAGAAGGAGCATGCCTCCGATAACAGCAAGTCTTCATCTGCTGTTGCTCCGAACCCGTCCTTTCATCTTAGTTCCTCGGATAATCCGGGAACACCTCTCGTTGCTGCAGTGCTCAATGGAGACAATTACCGCACTTGGGCACGCTCGATGAAAACGGCTCTGCGTGCAAAGACGAAGCTGGGATTCATCGATGGAAGCATCAAGAAGCCAGCATCTCAAGCGGCAGATTATCAGAACTGGGAGAAGGCGGACTCAATGGTGATGGCTTGGATCATCAACTCTACAGATCCAAGCCTGCATGGAAGCATCTCGCATGCAGCGACCGCAAGAGATGTTTGGCTCGATCTTGAAGAGCGCTTTGCTCAAACTAATGCACCTCGTGTCCATCAGCTATGGCGTACACTTTGCTTGATACAGCAAGAATCTGATGTAAGCGTAACAGATTTCTACACCAAATTCAAGAGTCTTCTTGATGAACTGGGTGAGCTACAACCGTTACCACAATGCACCTGTGGAGCGTCTAGGGAGCTGATGCAGAGAGAAGAGGAGAATCGTGTTCACTTGTTCCTTGGCAGCATTGATAATGAGCAATTTGCTCATGTCAAAGCCACCATCCTCAACTCGGATCCACTCCCCTCCCTGCGTCGCACGTTCAATCATGTTCTGAGGGAAGAAGCTCGTTTCACAGCAGAGAGGGATAGGAGCACCAAAACTGATTCTGGATCAGCCTTTTATTCATCCAATGCGAACAAGAAAGGACGAGATGGACCAAGGCCAAAGTGTGATCACTGTGGGAAGCTTGGACACATTAAGTCCAAGTGTTTCGAACTAGTTGGATATCCGCCCAACTGGGACACTCGAAGGACAAAACGTGGCCAAAGCAATACTGGAGGACAGACGGGTGCGCATTTTGCTCGTGTTGAAGAAAGCCAAAAGATGGAGGGAGCAGAAGGAACCACAACAGGTCATGCATTATATGGGACTCACGTGAAAAAGAATGCTAGAGCGCATGAAAGCATGGCCGGTAATAATGAGTTGCATGAAAAACAAACCTGGGTCCTGGACAGTGGTGCATCGCACCACATGACCCATCTATATTCTCTCTTAGAGGGAGTGAGGAAACTTGAAAAACCTTTTCATATTATTATGCCCACTGGAGATACAGTACTGGTAGAAAATATGGGAACCGTTATTCTTGGCAAGAATATCAAATTGCACAATGTTTTATTCGTACCTAATTTTAGCTGCAATTTGATTTCTATTCATAAATTGACGCATGATATGAATTGTGTGGTGACTTATCATACAAATTATTGTGTGATACAGGACCAGACCACGAAGAGGATGATTGGATCAGGTGACATGCATGATGGGGTTTATGTGTTCAAGTTGGCGATGACAGGGTCTTCTCTTGCTACAGTTGAAAGGGACTCAACCATCCTTTGGCACGCCAGACTTGGACATCCTTCAGCCCAAGTTTTACAGCGTCTTTCCCATTTGCTTCGAACTAGTTTTAATTCAAGTAAAATTGATTGTTGTGATGTTTGTCACAAGTCTAAGCAATGTAGACTTTCTTTCAGCCAAAGTAATAATAAAGCAGAAGAACCTTTTGAGCTTATACATTGTGATCTATGGGGAAGGTATCACACTGCATCACACAATGGCTCACATTATTTTCTCACCATCGTTGATGATTTTACCCGCGGAACATGGGTATACTTAATGAGAGACAAAACAGAAACCATCGGCATTCTGACAAGCTTTCACAACATGGTAAAAACACAGTTCAGCACAAAGATAAAGAAACTTCGAAGCGACAATGGCACTGAGTTCACCAATTATACACTGCAGAAATTCTTTCAACAAGAGGGAATTATACATGAGACCTCTTGTGTAGGGACACCCCAGCAAAACGGACGCGTAGAACGAAAACATCGACACATTCTCAACGTAGCAAGGGCACTGAGGTTCCAAGCTAATCTCCCTATACACTTCTGGGGAGAATGTGTACTAGCTGCCACATACATCATCAATAGGACGCCTACTGTGGCTAATGAGGGAGCCACTCCTTACAAGATGTTATTTGGAAAATCACCATCCTATGATCATTTAAAGGTATTTGGATGCCTATGTTATGTGAAGAACCCGTCCAAACAACGAGACAAGTTTGATCCTAGAGCTGAGCGCTGCATGTTTGTTGGCTATCCTCAAGGGCAAAAAGGGTGGAAGGTTTATAACCTAAAGACGCGAGAATTCTTTGTTTCTCGAGATGTGGTCTTTTATGAAAGCATGTTTCCTTATGCTATGCGTAATGAAAACCCAGTAGGGGACCCCTCTATGACCACTTTCCATCATTTACCTCATCATTCAGAAGAAGAAAGTTCTCCACATAAGGGAAGGACGACCTCATCAAGTTTACAAGATGAAGAACAAGGAATTCCTAGTACGGATGAAAACACCATTACTTCAAGAGAGGAAGTTCAGAATGAGGGGGAGAGTCATACACTCACTGAGACACTTTCGACTGGACCACGAACACGGCACCCACCAAGTTATCTGAAGGACTATTATTGCCACACTGCTACTAAAAACCCCACATGCAAGTCACTGGATCTGTCAAACTCTTCAGGTATAGTCTATCCCATCTCAAATTATGTGAGCTATGATCATTTTTCACAAAACCATCAAGCTTGCCTTGCAGCCATTGCACTCCATGAGGAGCCGAAGTCATATCTGCAGGCTATAAAGAAGGAAGAATGGCGAGAAGCCATGGCACAGGAACTAAAGGCGTTAGAAGAAAACCACACTTGGGAGCTTACATCGTTGCCTGAAGGAAAGAAAGCAGTCGGCTGCAAATGGGTATACAAAATCAAATACAAGGCTTCAGGTGAAATTGAAAAATACAAGGCGCGACTTGTGGCAAAAGGATATACGCAAATTGAAGGGGAAGACTTCAATGAAACTTTTGCCCCCGTAGCCAAGATGACTACAGTCCGGTGTTTACTTTCAGTTGCAGTGACCAAAGGATGGGAACTTCACCAAATGGATGTGAGCAACGCCTTCTTACATGGGGAACTCAATGAAGAAGTTTACATGGAAACCCCAAAAGGGTATAAGGTTCCCAAGGATGGAATGGTTTGTCGTTTAAAGAAGTCCATATATGGCCTACGGCAGGCTTCCCGAAATTGGTACTTTAAACTCTCACAAGCATTGATCACATATGGTTTTCAAGAGTGCCACGCAGATCACAGCCTATTCACCTACTCACATGGGTCTATCTTTCTAGCAGTCTTGATTTATGTAGATGATCTTGTTATTGCTGGGAATGATACTTCTGCATGCAACAAATTCAAACAATACTTAAGCAAATGGTTTCACATGAAGGACCTTGGAACACTAAAATACTTCCTTGGCATAGAGTTGGCGCGTGGCCCATCTGGTTTGTTCATGTGCCAGCGAAAATACACTCTAGACATCTTGAATGAGTGTGGTATGCTTGCATGCAAACCCTCTTCCTTTCCGCTGGAGCAAAATCACAAATTGGCACTGGACTCTGGGCCTCTTTATTTAGACCCTTCACAATATCGTAGGCTTATTGGCCGTCTCATCTACCTCACTATTACACGCCCAGAAATCACATTCTCGGTTCACACCTTAAGTCAATTCATGCAAGCCCCTCGACAAGGACATTGGGATGCTGCCATGCGTGTGTTGCGATACCTGAAGTCCTCACCAGGACAAGGAATCATCTTGCCAAAGGAGAATAAACTTCAGCTTATTGCATTTTGTGACTCGGATTGGGCTTCATGCCCACTAACTCGCAAATCAGTATCTGGTTACTTAATGAAGCTTGGATCAGCCCCCATATCCTGGAAGACTAAGAAACAAACCACAGTATCAAAGTCCTCCAGTGAAGCTGAGTATCGAGCCATGGCTCATGCCACTAGTGAGATTCTATGGCTAAGAAGTTTGCTGACATGTCTTCAAGTCAGCTGTGATTCTCCTACAATTCTTCATTGTGACAACCAGGCGGCCATTCATCTTGCAGCTAATCCGGTTTTTCACGAGAGGACCAAACATATCGAAGTAGACTGCCATTTCATTCGTGAACACATACAGCCAGGAGCCATATCCACTCTCTATGTGCCAACTAAGCAACAACAAGCTGATATATTTACCAAGTCATTAGGCGCAAAGATGTTTCAAGAGTTGTCGGTCAAGTTGGGTACTCATAATCCCCACACTCCAACTTGAGGGGGAGTAATAAGAGCTATCTTTCTGTTTGTCTAGATAAAGGATGAGGATATGCCATCCTTCTGTTACTTAGCTTATCAGTTTGTTAGGTTATCTTTCCAGTTGGTTAGCTTATCTTTTGTAACCGTAAGTTGTTAGACCCTTTCTATATATAGATAGGGATATCTTTAACAGATGAAATACAAGAAACACTTTCATTAGTTTCCCTACCAGAAAAAGGGTTACTGTCTTACTGATATGTTTGGGTTTGAGCCCAAGCAGTGTCCAATGATGTTGGGTGCAATACAGCTTGCCTTGAGGGAGTGCCTACAGTTTGGAGTTGTCTGAACAGAAGGGTGACGTGTTGATTTGTGGGATATTTATCTGCCTCAGGCTGTACTCTAATTGGTTGTTTTCTTTAAGGCACTGGTTGTTTCGGGCAGCAATTACTATACTTCTCTTTCTGACACACCTCTGCTTCTAAATGTACATTTTTAAAAGCTATAATGATGAGAAAGCTATATTTTTCTGTATTAATATAAGACGTAAATAATTTCATCAGCATCACATGGTAACTCAGTTTCCCAGATTTTGGTGATTGTAGTGATATCATCGATATCAGCTATTGTTGATGCCAAAGCAAATCTGCATGATGTAATAGGCCCAAGTTCTAAGCCCTAACTTGGGGTTATTGATCATGCAATATCCATTTAGAATATTGTTTTCCCCAGGAACTTGCAATGAACCACAGTAAAAATTGAACTTCAGTTATTTTCCTCTTCATTGTCCGTCTTTCTTCTTGTCCCTATTCCTGATGACATGTTTTGTTCGTAGATGAACTGAGAAAACAAAGCCACAAGAATAGCTCCAAGAACTGCAACTTTTCTCCAATCAGTTGAGGATGAGGCAATAGAATCAACTATTCCAAAGGTCAGCAGGCCAATAAAGAAGAGGTAAATGTTTTTCCTGGTTTTGCTACCAGCTTTTTCTCTGGTTACATCTTTGATTTTTTCTGCCTCCTCCTTGGCTTTTGCTTTATCAACAGGTGCCTTCTTTCTGAGGTTCTTAAAGAATAGCCCTTCGTTTCTGTCATCCTCCATTTGACCTTCAAATTCCTCTAGTTTGTCTTCACGCTTCTGAATCTCTTGTCTGTTAAGTTCTGCAGATTCTTCGAATGCTAGCATCTGGCTTTCTATGTTTGCTGTTATCTGTTAATCACAAATGAATAGAAGAGGGTCATTATTAAAGTAATTTTTACGTGTATATTCTCCTTCATGCTGTGCATGATTTACATGGTTAACATAAAAGTTGAAGCATACTCTGTCACCAGCTTCATCTAATCCTTTGAGGGCATCTTCTGCAATCTTGTCAAACTCAGCGTTGGCTTCTTCACCAAATTGGTTTAAATATGCAGATCTCTCGTCTAGATAATCTGTAAGACGGACTTTTTGAGCTTGAAGCATGGCAATTTGGGCTAGCAGCTCTTGCTTACGAGCATCTCCAGGTAGGGGAGCTTGGAAATCAGACTCATTGGACTTGCAGAGACGCAAAATAGAGCTTCTTGTGTTGGGGAGTCTTGTACAGTGGATAGTATACTTGGTATTGGTAGGACTGAAGGAAGGACGAATGGCTTTGAGGGCAATCATCATTAACGGTGGAAGTATGTATTTGCAAGGGTGATAAAAAAAATAAAGAAAGGGAAGTGGGGGAGAAAGGAGCAGCAGCAGGAACAAATTTGAATGTGTTGGTTGCAAGTATTTTGAACCTCTCGTTCTCTGTACATTATCTATTGTGAACAAGGATGTGGATATTTTTGCTACAAATATAAAAGGATAAGGATACTTGGTACTTTGTCTTTGCTCGAAAGATCTGCTACTTTTTTGTTTTGTATGATAATAACACCTGCAACGCTGATGCCTTTCAAAGTTTCAAACGAGGCAATAAGGTGGTTCTGCTACATGTTCTCTGTTATACAATTTCTATGTAAAAGGGTATTGTTGACATCTTATTGATCTAAGAATTAATTTTAACAAAAGCTACTACAGGGAGACAACAAACAATAAGCTACTGGAGCACAAGTCTTTTGGCAGTCAAGCCCCTCATTTTGAGTGAACCCCTTTCCAATGTGTCCTGGCCTGTCTTGTATCACTCAATGGATTCATCATATCAATATTTTAATTTGAAGATCCATTTGCAACCAATGGACTTTTTGTGACACCATAGCTGCATAACATAATTGTCCACTTATTATTATGGTCAAAAGCGAAATAACGTCCAATTTAAGGTGAAGTGGCTTTCCTGCCAATTCCCCGAAAGATTCTAGATCAAATCTCAAATAGGAACATGAAGTTAAGAAAATTCCAAAGCACCAAGACCAGAACAATCTTTAACTTATTAAAACACTCCAAATAACATCTCTACAAATAATAAATAAATACGAAAGATCAGCAAATACCAAGATAAAAAAGGACCCAAAAAAATATATAATTCTTCAGCAAATAAAGCTGTGCAACCTAAAGCTAATATCTCAATGAGTATTTCCAGCCACCTTCTTGTACTTGTACCTCTTTGCAATCCAGAGATATACAAGGAAGTTGAGAAAGCTGAGAATGGACAAAAGCCAGTAGAAGTAGTCAAGATGGCCTCTGTTTAGATTGTCTGGAATCCAACCAAGCCTGCCGTGGCTTGTGGTGACTTTTGTTACAATAGTGACAAGCAGAGTGCTTATGTAATTTCCCAAGGCATTGGTTGTGAGTGAGAGTGCTACACACAGGCTTCTCATAGCATCAGGTGCCTGACCATAAAAGAACTCCAGCTGACCAATGTTAGTAAAAACTTCTGCACATCCAACAAGAAAATATTGGGGCACTTGCCAGAAAATCGACATGGGAATGCTTTTAAGATCATAGTAGTTGTTTTTCCGGATTATGTCAAGGCGAACAACCTCTAAAATCCCAGCGATAACCATGGAAAAAATGGAAATGACAAGGCCAATGCCTATCCTTTGGAGTTGTGTGAATCCTTGTTCATGGCCAGTGAACTTTCTTGCACACGGGACAATGATGCAGTCATACACTGGAGCCCAAAAGATAACACTTAGGGTGTCAAAAAGGGAGAGGGATGCTGATGGAATTTTGAAGTGAGGGCCAATGTGCTGGTCCATTGTGTTGCCTTGTAAAACAAACATGGTGTTCATTTGACTGTATACAGTTGCAAATGCAATCAGTGATGCCCAAACTGGGAGCAAACGAATTATGGACTTGAGCTCCTCAACTTGTGTTACTGTGCAGAGCCTCCATGGATTTGGCAACTCCTTAATGCAGTCAGATTGGGTCTCTATTGCTGCTTTATCCAAACACCTGGATGGAATGATCATTATTTTTTAATCAGAAAAAAAATAGGAATATAAACCAAACTTTAGGGTGCAAGGATAAACAGCAGATGCTTTATGATGAAGTCTAAAATATGGAAAGGAGATGCTTGCAAATACTTATAATTGCATAATCTGGTCTGCATCCTTTATATTCAATAGAAGTTACTAGTCTATTATCATAACAAAATAATAGCTAAAAGGTACTTTTTGTTGGGTATAAATATCTGTATCATACACTTAAATTAGAGTAGTATATGAAGATTTATCTTCATTACTGATGTTTATAAAACTAAATGTAAACGTTTCTTTGATAACTCACTTTAAGTTGTTTGTATGATCAAGCTTACGGCTCCCTTTGATGTTAGATTCCACATCTGCAGTCTCATGAAGAAGAGACTTGTCAGCTGGCACTTTCAGACTAAATTTCCTACAGGCTGCAACTATGACTTGAAAAATCCTTGTAAGGGGACTGCCTCCAGGTATTTGAAGTCGGTAGAGCTGACTACCACCAAAGAAAAATATAATTGCAATGATCATTGCAACTGCAGGAACTCCAAAACCCCATCCCCAGCCCACATTCATTTGTATCCAAACTAATACTGACGAAGCAACAAGTGCACCAATATTAATTGAGAAGTAAAACCAGTTGAAGAAAGAGCTCTTCCTTTTTCTCTCTTTCTCATCCATTTCATCAAATTGGTCTGCACCAAAAGATGAGACACATGGTTTGATACCACCAGTTCCAAGAGCAATCAAGTAGAGTGCTATAAAGCAAGCTGCAGTTTGCGCCGATGTTGGATGGTAACCATTAGCATCGCGTGATGGCTTTAGTCCAGGGGCACTAGCAGACAATGTTAAAAGTACCATTCCCTGCAGAGTAAATAAATATCCATCATTAATAGGGTTTGCCCTTCTATGAATTCAGTGGCAGGTTAATGCTTGCTTAGTTTATCCTTTCATTCCTCATAAAAAAGTTCTGAAACGCAGTTCAAATTTAACTAAAGTTGAAATTACTTGAAAATTTCAAATGGAATAAATGAATCGTGTTAAAAGATAGAATGAAGATTAAAAGATGAAACTATTAATACCATATTGTTGAAACTGAACATATCGTTCTCGCTTGAGTTGAAAGCAACATGATTATCAAAGCAATTCAGTTGGCTTAACATTCAAGAAAAGATAAATAAAAACTACAAAAAATTGAGACTTGTTCCTGAAGATTTTGGATTATGCTCGTAAGAGTAATGTAATAGATGAAGGCAGACAACATGAATAAGCACAAAAAAGAGCTTTACTGGTTATCCAAAACATTGATCCTTGTTGACTTGGAACCTCATAGACGTTAAAATATGAACTCAGATCAGAAAGTGAAGATTAAATGCCTTTATCCTTCTAACACGAGCTTCAACAAGCAATAAATATTTTCTCATAAACTGAACTTACAATGACATAGATAATTGAGAAACTGGCAATTGTCCAGTATCTTCCCAAATATGCATCAGCTAAAAAGGCTCCAAGCAATGGTGTAATGTAGCATGTGCCTGACCAGGTTGTGACATTATTTGCAGCGGTTGTATTTCCCTGGTTGAAACGATCCCGAAGATAGTTCACCAGGTTTGTACTCATACCATAGTATGCCAATCTTTCACAACATTCATTTCCTGCCACAAATGTTTTTAAATTCAGCATCTTAGGGTAAAAAATTATAATACATGCATGTTTATTAGATTTCAGATATATTATGGAAGTTTACACACACATAGGTTCTAAGAAACAAAGAACAAAAAGAATCTAATACCAAGAATAAAGTAGCAAGCTTTCCAATTTCCAGTCTTTTTCTTGTTAGCAGGTTTTTTGTAGATGTTGATGGTTCCATCTTGAGTATACATGTTCTCTTCTGCCATAGTATCACTGCTGATTTCCTATTTGCTGGTTCTTGTTCTCTTTGTTATCTTCAAAGACTCAGTTACCTACAAAGATCAATTTGTAGGCTTCTTTAGATGAATGAATAGACAGACAATCAGAGTCCAACCAAAAAAAGAATAGATAGTCAGAGTCCGAAAAACAAACAGGAAAATTTAGGAAGTTGCAATCATGAATCTCATATTAACATAATAAATTCTTAATTTAAAAGTTTACTTATGAAGGGGGCATTTGTGATGGAGGAAGAGCAAAACAATGAATTTGATCTCAGGAAGCCCCAGCAACAATTCTTGAAAACATATGGTGCCAATATTTTGATTTTACCATTAGTGGGACTTATCATGTGAATTACGTAATAATCGAAATCATAGTAGAATTATTAATGTATAGCACTATTAGAGTTCAACGGAGAAGTGTTTAACCTTGAGTTGCCAAACCCCCTCAATTTGATATTTACCTTACTAGAATGAGAAAAAAAGGAAACATTCAATGCAAAACCAGTTATGGAAAAGGATTAGGCAATCTAAATTGAGTTGGGCATGAGGTTATAATTCACAAAAACAGGAACACTGATAGAGTCTGAGTGAGATGAGAGTGGTGCCCTTAATTTCAAACTTAAATTAACATTGGTATGTTGTAACAGTTTGAGATATCCTAAATCCAAACTTGTTTTTTCCTTGCTGCAGAATGCGTGTAATGATATCACAAGCACCCAAAATACAAGCCAATACATGATAGCAACACCTAACAGAAACAATATATACCCATATTGGGTAGTCCAAATCCACTTTCTCAGTATAACAAAAGGACTAAAACAGAAGAGAGAGTGAGAAAGAAAGAGACTGAGCTCGAATAGCATAAAAAATTTGCACTGGCAAGCTTTTGGTTCAAGTTACAATTTTTTTCCCGACTTTTTCCATGTGTAAAGGTAGAGTTGTACTTGTAGGTATCAATCAATTATTATTATAAAGATTCTTGGGGCACAATGATAATTAAAGATAAAAAGAAAGAAAAGGCATATTAGACTCAATTCAAAGCAAAACACATATCAGAATAACGTCAAGGTGATGAAATTTGTGGACCGTGCTCATGATGAACAAGTTAGATGCAAAGAATACAAGTCCAATATGAATATAATATCAGAAATTGCATAGTGAAACCCAGAATTCGTTAGTGAAGCCGATTCAAGAAACCCACCAAACCCAAATATGATCTGATATGATGAGAAAAGTAGAAGAAGAAGAATATGTGAACAATGCATGCAAGTATAGATAGCCAAGAGACAGTGACAGAAACCATAAAAGTTGAGGATTCTTAGAACTTTGAAGGGTTGGTACCTTATTAATTATGAGTAAATGTGTAATGCCACATGTGAGCAAAACTAGGAAACGTAGATATTAGATAGCTCCTTAGCCTGCCGTTACACAGCAGGAGAAGCACAGATGAAGCAGAATAGGATTTGTCCTAAGATTCTCTCATGTGGTCCTACGTTTCTTTTTAGTTTCTTTTTTTCTTTTGCAGTTATATAAATATATATAGGAAAAAATATATGATTTTGCAATTATGCCATTTTAATAAAGGTTATTAATAATAGGTAATAAAAAAATTACACCTTTTTCTTGAACTATATTTTCTTGGTTATGTTGAGTAAGAGAATCTTCGGGCTTGTTGAGTTGTTAAGTAAGGAGCATACTTCTTTAATGATTTGATTAATTCTCTTGGATTATATTTAAATATATTTCTTATATTCTCTGGTAATATTATATCAACCTACTAAAAAGATAAGATATGGCATAATATAAGAATACGTATCATCAAATTAAAACTAAAATAAACAGTTGAAAATATTTTCAGAATACATAATTATTTTCTGAAAATTTTTATCTGCCATCTCTACCATTGTATTGGCACTATGAACAGAGTCCAATTTATGGGAAAAATCCAAAGGGAAATGAAATTGCAAAAGAAAAGAGTTTCCTTGTCAGCTGAGAGCGTAAAAGAAAAGAGAGTAAAAACAAAAGGAAAAAAAAATAAAGAGAAGGAAAGATAGTTAAGACTAATAATTAATTGGATTTAAATCTTTGTTTCTCTCTTCAATAAAAAAAATAATAATCAAACATAAAAGTTATCAACTTAGAAGCTAATGTTAATTAAGAAACATATATATATTTTTATTGAGGAAAAAATGTAAAAAAATATATGATTCCTAAATAATTAATTCCGGGTTGTAAATGTGACCAAGTCAACGATGAATGTGCCTTCACACGTCCGTGTGTCCATGCGAAAGTGATATGCGCCTCATCTATTTATCTAACTATTTATACATATAGTAAAATTGTCTTAAAAAGA
The DNA here is from genome assembly GCA_023212625.1 of Styphnolobium japonicum. NCBI lineage: Eukaryota > Viridiplantae > Streptophyta > Magnoliopsida > Fabales > Fabaceae > Styphnolobium > Styphnolobium japonicum. The sequence goes on from JALBWW010000014.1 coordinate 22,889,184, forward strand.
AATTAATAGAACTCTAAAATGCATGTTAACTTTTAAATAAAATAATAGTTAAAAAATTAATTTTAAACATTCTCTTTATATATTTTTAACATTTTTTGTTAAACAATAAAAAGATTCTTAAATTTGGCATACCTAAAATAGTAACTATCCATCAACAAATATACATATAGTAAAGAAGAAATTAATGGCACTATTAAATGTATGTTAACTTTAAAAAATTGAAATAATAGATTTAAAATAAAATTTCTTAAATTTAACATATCTAAAATAATAACTATATACCAACAATATTTTTTAATAAAAAAAATATCTAATATAAAATGATTCGTGCATTGCACGAACAAGATAACTAGTGTGTAGGTATTGTTTGGCGAGATAAAACTTATTATTTTAGATACAGATAGAAATATTAAGTGAATCTTATTATTTTTGAAATTGTGGAATTTACATGCTTTTTTTTTTATATATCTCTATAACTGTACTTGCAATTAAATTCTAGATGATCCTGATTCTATAATTTCTCCAGGCCCATTCTAACGCTTTTTTCTTTTAGAGAAAGAGTTCTAAGACCTTAATAATAAGAAGATGATATTAGATTAAAGTTCAAATAAAACAATTTGTGTGGAATCGATCCCACAATCACATAGTTTTTGGATTTAATATTAATCCATTATTAGGGTAAAGTTTCTTTATACTCTCATCTAATCATGTACTGACACATTATTAAAAGTCTTAGACTTTTGAAGTAGTTGTTATAATAGTCAAACTCTTTTAATGAGTTGACAATACATAATTGAGTAACAGTGTAAAAAAACACTGACAATGGATGAAAATTAAACTCATAGTTTTTAAAGAGATTTGATATTACATGAACTAAAACTCTTCGGTAACTGATTCTAAGGTGATATCACTTGAACTAAAATTCATTGGCTCAAAAATCTTTGGTGACTGATTTTCAGGTGATATCACTTGAACTAAAACTCTTTGGTGATTGATTTTAAGGTTTTTCTTTCAAGCAGAATATTTATATTAAAAGTCACGTAAGTTTAAGGTAAATCTTACTTGTATTTACATGTCTTTTTTCATTTATTATCATAAATACAATACACTTTTCATTATATTGTTCCCAACTCAAATCTCAAACTAAAATATGCCAATAGAAGTGGGTTAGTAGAGAGGAGTTTTGAATAATTTGCAAGAGGTCATAAGTTTAAATTTCCGTGACATCATTGTATATATAAAAGAAAAACCAAACCGAATTGTGAACTTGTCCATTTTCCCACCAATGCATGACAAGAACCTACACAAATTGCTAAGGGGTTGGTTCAACTAATAAAGACCAAAATACTTTACTTGAAAGGTGTTCAATTTTTGTTGCCAATAATCTCTTTTGATAGGTGATTTGTAAGCCCTAGTTGAAGTTGTTTTTTCCCCTAAATTTTTTTATAAAAATAAAAGAACCTACACAAATTTAATAATGTTAGCCCAAGGTTTCTTGTTAGCACTTATTTTATGATGATTACAAACATTACTTTATCATTAACAAAGATTGCTTACACTTGATCCTAGTTAAAAGACTATTCTGCAGATTTATTAAAGCCTTAAAGCTAAAATTCTCAAAGATAAGTAAGCTGATGAACTGACTTATGAATTAAAGATGAGCTAGCTCACTCCCTACACACTTGAACTAGTTCACTCGCTGCACACTTGAACTAGCTGCTGGATGGATAGAGAAGATCATGCTAATGATCAAGATTAGTCTGCTCAAGGAACAAAGCTGGAAAACTCGAATGAGCTGACTCATGAATGCAAGATGAGCTGGCTCATACTGGAAACCTAAAAACACTTTATTCAACTATGTTTTTGTTCTTTAGCTGCAAGATGATTCTAGAAGGTTTTCCAAGCTACCAAATCGTTAGAATATTCTTTGGAAGGGCTGAAATGATACCAAACAAAAGGGAATGACAGACACAAAAGAGAAAAATGACACCATGCACCCACTAGCTGCCAAAAGAGGTTATGAACAGCTGGTACAATACAAAAACTGCAACGTCCTTGTGCTGCAACGTTAAAATTCTCTTGCTTACAAATACCCATAATTTTCGAGAGACAACAAGAAGAGGAGAAGGGAAAAAGAGAAGAAAAACAGAATTAGTTGTGCTTTACTCTGAGAATCATTAGTAAATCTGTGTGGAGCTTATCATTGTATATCCAACTCTTTATGAGAGAGTTTTTACTCTATTTCTTGTAAAGCCCATTGAGAGTATGTTGTTTCATAGCTTGAAGAGGTTACGATTGATCAAAACTATTTATTTTTAGCTTGGAGAGGTTATGGTGGATCAAAACTACTTGTATCTAGCTTGAAGAGGATAAGGTGGATCAAAGAACACTTGGTTGATAGTGAAAAATCTCAGTTTTGCTGAGGACTGGATGTAGGTTTCACATTGGGCCTACCAGTATAAATTCCGCTGTGCAAGCTCTTTCTTGACCATCTCTTTACTGCATTTGTGTATGAATGTTTATTTGTTGATGTTCAAACTTATATGCGCATGCTCTGTTTAAGTTTCAAATTTTGACTTTAATAAGCTAGCTCACTGTTACTGATAAGCCAGCTTATCTCTATTGTGTTTTGAGTCTTTTTGTGTGTTGCAGAAGATTTCATTTTTGGTAACATTTGATTCAACCCGCCTTCTCAAGTGATTTCTTACTATCAAATAACACTTTTTTGTGGTTGTTGAAAGTGAAGTTCTAACAAAATGTTTTAGTTAGAGAGATTTTAAGTAGAAAAGAATTTGTAGTGAGTAGATTAAACAAAATTAGAAACTTTTGATGAGGTATCAAAATTAGGGGTGATCGAGACCTGATTCAGCCTGGAGATCCAATTTGGCCAAATCTTATTAGACTAGATTTTGACCGGATTTCAATAAACAAAAAATGGCCCAAGATTGAATCAAAATTATGAGTCGAGGCTAGCATCGAGATCAAAATTATGAGTCGAGGCTAGCATCGAGCCCAGTATATATATTAACTATATTTTTTATAAGATACCACCAAGCCATAAAGGTCTATTTGTTAGAGTTGGACTTTGTGTGGGTGGATGTGCATGTGTTGATTTGTATTATAATCATTCTTTTTGAATTCGATACTTAGCATTTAAATTAGTTAGTAGTATTGTGTGGGTGGGTGTGCATCATGTATTGAGAATTGAAGTTAGTATTCTGTGGGTGGGTGTGCGTACAATGAGAAATTTTTAAGTTGTAATTCTAAATATTTAAATTAGTTAGTATTGTGATATCCCTATGATTACTGTGTGCCTAAAGGCTTTGGCTTGTGATATCTTATGTTTTTGTTTCAACATGCTTAATCCAAATTCTATCTTCCTAATTTTTTAGTTGGTCTAGTCCTTGTCCGATTTAGACTTTGTCTTATTTAAGTCCAATCATGTCCCAGTCTATTCGGATTTAGGGTCAAATTTGAACCCTACAAAATTGGTTGGGTCAAAATCTCAGGCCAAGATTAAGCCATGCTAAACTAAGCCCAACTCGGCCCATCATCATCCCTAATAAAAAAAGATGATTAAATATGCTATGACAAATTGAAGATAAGTTATTCCTACATGTAGTCCTTTGAATTATGGTGGACTCAGAAGTATGAGACTGAGTTCAGACCTTGAACTCCTAACAGGAACAGACCTAAAAGCCACCTGGTTGCAGACCCAAAATCCCAACTATAATTCTTGTTTCTACTTCTGAAAGTGACTCTGACTGGCCTGCTCATCTGTGATGTCAATACTTGCTCTGCTGACATGCTCTGATACATTTTTTCTCTTTCTTCTACGGAAGTTTTTACAACGCTCATGGTTGGTTATTTGGTACTTTGTTTGGTTGGTTATAGTATATTTTATTTGTTATGCAATGTATGCTCTGATCTTGTTTTAAATCTATACATTACTTGGTCCTTTTGATGATGCCAAAAGGGGACTAATATGAAGAAATTCTTAAAAGCACTTCGTTTCCAGGTACATCTTTCTATCCTCAGCTTTTTAAGATGCACCTATTAAGGGGGAGATATATGCTATATTGTTAGCTAAGTGGATTTGGAGGAGAGTATTCCCAGATGCTGAAGCATATGCTCTATTGGCTTATAGCAGCTGATCATAGCCACTTTTAGTCAATGTAAAACCAGAACCGCGGTTAAGGCCAATCCACTATTCAAGTTTGAGGCTTTTTGGGTGGATGAACCTTCGTGCTCTGATACAATAAATAGTAGTTGAAAAGCTGAGGGGGGCTGAGAATGGATTGAGGTTCTTTAAACAAAAATTGCAGAATTGTTCTCCCTTCAACGCTATTGGGGGGACAAGAATACTAAGTTCTTTCACACCACCAGGTCCAAAGAAGAAGATGGAAGAGGAAAATACTAGATAGTCAGAATTATTTTGGTAGAATTTTTGACAGAATGAGTTGGCATTGTTATTGACTCATTGATGAATGAGTGGTCTAACCACTTTGACTTATCTAACAATTGCCCTTGAATCTTGACAAATTTGTCAAAATTTTATTTTTTTTGACTCTGTAGTTTTACTCAATGGAATAAGACCAAGATGTGGAAGTCAAACAAGCTGTCGTTAGCCTGGGTGCAACTAAAGCACCAGAGCTTGATGGGTTTAACAGTATCTTCTACCATAACAACTGGGACACATTTAAGCATTTTGTGGTTTCTGTAGTACAAGAGTTCTTTCGAACAGGATTTCTACCTGAAGAACTATATGAAACAGTCCTTGTCCTCATCCACAAAACCCCCCAACAATAAGACCATGAGCCAATTTAGACAACTTAGTTGCTGCAATGTCCTCTACAAGCTGATAACTAAGATCCTAGTGAATAGAATGAAGCCTTTGAGGAAGCTTTTTATATCCCAGAATCAGAGCACTTTCCTTAATTGTCTCCAGATCCAAGAGAATATCTTCATTGTACAGGAGGATTGACATCATGCAACAAAAAGGAGAAAGAGAGGAAAAGACTGGCACTTTGCTCTGAAACTAGACATGAACAAGGCATATGACCGGATATAGGACTTTTAGGAGGAAACTCTACTTTCTTTTGGGTTCAGCTCTGATTGGACTAAACTCATAATGAACCTATTTATGTCATGACTGCACATCTCCAACCTAGACCCTCGGCTGAGAGTCTGAGACACATGCTTTTCGTTGATGACTCCATCTTATTCTCACTGCCTCATGACAAAGCATAACTACAAAAGTGCCCGAAATCATATTAGGCAACAAAGTATTTCAAATATACTTGGAAAAAACCGAAGAGTCCATTGATATACTGGATATTGGCCCACAAGGGCCACAACCCTTATAGCTTGTGGGCTCAAGTCCTTAAAGGGATTTACCATCCAACAATGAACTTTTGGCATACTAAGAAGAAAGCCGGGGAGCTCATGGAGTTGGTCCAACATCCTGCAGGGAAAATATTTCATCATGAAGCACTGCATGTGGCAGATTAGTAATGGTGCAACAGCAACTATATATGGGAGCATAGGTGAATTAGAGATGGAACGTTCCTTGTCTATAGCCAAAACCACCATAAGAAACCAGTTATTAGCTTCTTAATGAGTCAATGACTACAAAGTTTGGGATTGTGACAAGATCAATAATCTGTTCGAGAGAGATATATAGCTCAAAAGATATACAGCCTGATATACACTAAATTTTCGAGGGATAATTACTTGATAATCTGTCATTTTTTTAATTTCAATTTCTTTCCCAAAATGTTTTTGTTAATCTTTGATGGATTATCTGTCAGGAATGCACATTTAAATAAGAATGTTTAATTTAATTACTGGAAAATCACAAAAATACTTTTTAAAAACTTCATTTTTTTTTCAAATAAATTACTGACGATAGATAGAAATCAAGAAAAAAATTTATTTTTTAATAAATTAACGATAAATATTTTATAAAAAACAAACATAATTATTAAATTAAATAAATATTTTGTTAATTACACATTAATTATCTGTTAGAATTTTTTTTTTCAAAAATATAATATTCTTTTGTAATTAAATTATCGACAACTTATCCATTGAAACATCGGTAATTAAAAAACTAAAATTATATACATTGTTTCTAAAGGATAATCTGTTAGAAATCGATAAAATATTCTCAAAATGAAAACATTTATAATTAAAGTTAAAAAAAAGATTCTTCAGTATTATACAAAATTTTAAATTTTTTAAAGAGAAATTAAATTAAACTATCGACTAGAGTGAATGGATATTTAAATAAAGATATTTAATTTAAATCATAATAACAATGTTCTGAAGATAGATGATTAGGCAATTGATCATTGAGGCTCTTAGGCCTCAAGCTCATTAGGAGTGTCTAACTCAAAAGACTAGCCTATTAAATGAGAGTACCTCATAGCTTAAGTACCTCATTAGGTTGCATTTTCTAAGTAATGTAAGACATAACATTGCATATCTTTTTGAAAGTTGGCGTCCGCAACGGTCTACTTTGGTAGGTCACTCAGGAGTGACTTTCGTTTTGACATTCCTGATACATGTAGCCCCTGATACAGATAGCCCTTTCCCTAGTATCTCCTTCCTAGGTTGTCCATTCCGTTTTGGAAGACTCTTAATAAAAAGATCAATTATTATAACTCAAATCCATAAGGAAAGCTCATCTCAAAAATCAAGCTTATTAGGTGGGAGTTAAGTACCTCATCTAGTTACATTTCAAGCAATGTGGGACATAATAAAGACTCTCAAAAATTAAAATAAAATAGAGAGAAGAATTGAAAAAGAAATGTGCTTGCTTGCCAAGCTGCAATTTGCCTACGTGATTCCCTCCCCTTCTTAATAAATTCAATTGAGAAAAAAATACTTGTACAAATTATATGAGATATGTGTATAATCTAAATTATTTTAAAAAATTGAGTTTGAATTTAATTCATTATCACAATAAAGTTTTTTACATTGTAATTTAATAATGTGTTGATATATTAAATTTTTTAAGTAATTATTGTGATAATTAAAATTTTTTAATGATTTAACAATATATAATTAAATAATAATATAATGACAGTAAATTAAAATTAAAATTAAAATTTAAATATATATATATATATTAACACCAATATATTATTTAATAACTTATAAAAATATGTGACTGTAAATTTATAGAAGTATCAATTCCTCACTACAATTAGCTGTCATGTAACAAATGTATTCCAATCATTCATTGAAATGACTATTTTTTTTAGATAAAATAAAACTACCAATAAATGGAGGAAAAGGTCCCGCAATAACAAAGTCCTAAACTGAGGCAAATCAACCAAAATAAAAATAAAAATAAAAATAAAAAAATCCTAAACTGAAGCAAGAAATGAAAATTACCCTTTTCTATACGGAGGCAGATACGGCCAAGTCTCTAGCAAATCTGCAGGATGGGCAGCCTTCTTTAGCGGTTCGTGAAAACAAAAGCAAGCCAAAAATGAATATGACTATTTATTTTTGAGAATATGATTATTAGTAATTTAGTTATAAATTGCGATGGACTAAATTGAACCTCTATTTTTTCTTTTTTCCTCTTTTCTTAAGCTTTTGGTGCATAATCAGAGCCTCCTAGATTTGAACACCTTAAGAGAGAGGGACCAAAACAAGAAGAATTATAAATTAGAAAAGAAAAGAAAATATGTCTTTCTCCATCTTTTCATTTTCTTTGGTTTAGTCTTTATCCACGAACCATCTCAGATGTGTAAAGATTAAAAGTACCACCTTCGTACCATCAAGCATCAACCAATTGCATGATGTAAACTCACTTCTAACCAAGTTGACCGTAAACCTAAAACTCATAATTATCTTCCCATCAACATTAATCTTTTCAAGGTAATAACTAGTAAACTACCATGTGTCACATATGTGTTAGTCTGTTACATACCCAAAGAGAGATAGGGAGATAGAGAGAGAGGGATCCAGAGAGAGATAGGGAAAAGGTAGATGGAACAGTGAAGAGGCCAGAAGGTGACAGAGTTGTTACTTACCAAAAGTTGGTTTGGTCTTGGCTTTCAAACAAATCATGATGTATATTGTCTACGAGCTGCTATCTGATACACGACCTGAAAGCCATTTCTCAACCATATTTTAATTTGTGATCTAAGCATCCGCGTACCCTTCTTCTAGTTCCTTGGCTTCCTCCCATTATGCTACATATTTCATAGAAAAATTGGACATTTCTGTCTATATAGTCTATATGTAAAGACAAAGATCAATATAATGATGAACACCTTAATCATTATGCTTATCATTAATAGTCCAATGATTAAGATTAAATGTCTAATTAATTTCATGAATTTGGCACATGAACGACTGAATCCTTTGCTAAGTGCGAACATTATTTGTCCTCTTCTTTTTTCATGTGCACATACTTCTAATAAGCTATATAAAGGATAATTCTACAATACACTATAAAATTATAATGTATTAATATACTTATAATATTTTTATGAGTTTAATTTTGATCTACTATTAGTTATCCAATAATGTGTTGGCACATCATTATAATAGTTAGATTTCTTAAGTAATTGTTGTAATAATCAAATTTTAAATCAAAATTAAATTAATTTTTTATTGTTGGATTATTGTGTGTACACATAAACGGTTATGAAAAAGAATGGATAAAGATATAGTAAATTATTATAATATAATTATACACTAATTTTATAAGGTATTGTATAATTAGCCAAAAAGAAAAAGAAATATAATACTAAACTTGATATTATTATTATTATTATTATTATTATTATTATTATTATTATTATGTAAGAGAGTAAAAATTGTTTATGTTAGTTAACTTCAGCTATAATTGCTTGCAGCTGCAGCTAAAAGGCTGTTTCAGTCCCAAAATGATGAATGTAGGTTTGCGACAGTAACTAGTTTACTGTACTTTAATTATTTAACAACTTTCTAGATTAATGCTTTGTTAGTGGGGGACAGAAAGAAATATCTAAACCTCAGAATACAACCAAACAGCTAATTACCTAAAGAAAGTAGTAATTAAGACAAATATGTGTGTAATTAAGGAGCTTAATAACTTTACTTCCAAAATTACATGGATTTCCATTATGTACAACTTGATGTGACATGCAAGATATCATGAGATAACATGTTTTTTTCCTTTCTTTTTTCCCCTGCTAAGCCTTAATTTCCACGAATGCCTCCATCACTCACCTAACCTAGTAAAAACGTGGAGGTAGCAATGCCTGCTGTTTCAGCCTATATAAGTTTGCGTTGGCCAGTCATCCATGAATTCAACTTAAACACAGAAGTAACACAGGAGCTAAGAGGGAGGGTGCAGAGACTGAGTGAAATGGATTCTTTCCGAATGCTACTTCTCATTGCTTGCATTCTTCCAGCTTTGGTCGAGTGCAAAGTGAGGCACTACAAATTCCATGTGAGTATTAGTTCTTGGCCTCGTGGGGTGCATTGTTTCATGCATTTTAGAGTGCAGGAGAATAAACAATTGTACTATACTCAAAATGCACAAAATTTATGCTTTACTCATCCATCTTTTTCATCAAATAATTTTCTTTAAACATTATATCAAGTTCTAATAAAAATGGGGTAGTATTTTGGTTTGAGATGTTGAGTTCAAATTTTCTATTAAACTTGGAATAATGATGTGAGAACTGTTAGATCTGCTTAGGGTATTGCCATTTTGTGTCAAGTCATGAGTGCAACTATGCTATTTCTTGGTACATTGCTAAGCCATATGGCCGACAACAAAGGATATTAGATCATAATCACCTAGAAATAGTGTATAAATTCAATGGCAACAACAGTATTATCTTTTCTAAAACATTATAATAACACAAGTTCCCATTATCTTTTTCTAGGTGTGTGTGTAGTGTGCGGGCATCATTAGAGTAATCTTAATTATTTGTCTTGAAGCTTTAATTTTCACCTAAATTCATTCCTAATTTTGTTTCAATTCTAAGCAGAAAATAATTTATATTTTGTAAATTATAGTTACATGGAAGGTAGACCTCCTAACACTACCTAAAAAAGGTTAATTAGTCACTTCTTCCAACCACATGCATGCTCTGTAAAAATTTCCTCGAAGCAAATGATCCAAAGGGCTCAAGCATGCCTAATTTTGGTAATGGGTGCAGGTGGTGCTGAAGAATACCACTAGATTATGTTCAAGCAAATCCATTGTCACCATTAATGGGAAGTTCCCAGGACCCACTCTTTACGCCAGGGAAGATGATAAAGTGCTGGTCAGAGTCGTCAACCGTGTCAAACATAACGTTACCATCCACTGGTGAGACTTCAAATGCTTCATTTTATTTGCTTCAAGTTGCAGAAAGTATTGTGAAAAGAAAAAAAAGAAATGGACCTTATTATAAAATGATTTTGTCTAAGCAAAAGAATCTTGAATGCTAATTGGAGTGACTACCATCTTGGCAGGCATGGTGTCAGGCAACTGCGAACTGGTTGGGCTGATGGACCAGCATACATTACACAGTGCCCAATCCAGCCAGGGCATACATATGTGTACAACTTCACCATTACAGGGCAAAGAGGAACACTTCTTTGGCATGCACATGTTAACTGGCTAAGGTCAACTGTCCATGGTGCCATAGTTATCTTGCCAAAGCGTGGTGTGCCTTATCCTTTCCCAAAACCAGATGATGAATTGGTTGTGGTATTAGGTGAGCTCAAATAATATCCTTCAGATTTTCCTATTTCACTAATATGTTAATTGGTCCTCAACAGAATTAGAATTCAAATTAAAATTCTTATGGTGATAAATTGCAGGAGAATGGTGGAAATCTGATACTGAAGCTGTTGTCAATGAAGCTCTCAATTCTGGATTGGCACCAAATGTCTCAGATGCTCATACCATTAATGGCCTACCAGGGACTGTGTCTGTGGCCAATTGTTCTACACGTGGTATGTTCTGCAGCTTAGCTCTTCTCTGCCCTCTTATATGAAATTTTCATTAAGTTCTAACTATGCATGCTTGTTTTCTTTCTTGGTTGAATATAAGTAGATGTTTACAACCTGCCAGTGAAAAGCGGCAAGACCTACCTATTGAGGATTATCAATGCTGCACTCAATGAGGAGCTCTTCTTCAAAATTGCTGGCCATAAGCTCACTGTGGTCGAAGTTGATGCCACATATGTAAAGCCCTTCAAGATTGACACAATTGTGATAGCTCCTGGCCAAACCACCAATGCCCTTTTAACTGCTGACCAAAAATCTGGCAAGTACTTGGTGGTAGCTTCTCCTTTCATGGATGCTCCTGTAGCTGTGGACAACTTGACAGCTACAGCTACACTGCACTACACTGGCACTCTTGCCAGCACCCCTACTGTTCTCACCACCCCTCCTCCACAAAATGCTACCCAAGTTGCTAACAACTTCATTAACTCTCTTAAAAGCCTTAATTCAAAAAAATACCCAGCAAAAGTACCATTAACAGTTGATCATTCCCTTTTCTTCACTGTTGGGTTGGGGATTAACCCATGTCCATCTTGCAAAGCTGCCAATGGGAGCAGAGTGGTGGCTTCTGTCAATAATGTGACATTTGTTATGCCAACCACTGCCCTACTTCAGGCACATTACTTCAACATCAAAGGGGTGTTCACCACTGATTTCCCTGCCAACCCTCCTCATGTTTTCAACTACACAGGTACTCCACCAGCAAATTTGCAAACCACGAATGGCACCAAGCTTTATAGGCTACCATTCAACTCCACGGTTCAGCTTGTTATGCAAGATACCGGGATCATTGCCCCTGAGAACCATCCAGTTCATCTTCATGGGTTCAATTTCTTTGTTGTTGGTAGAGGAATAGGAAATTACAATCCCAAAAAGGATGCAAAGAACTTCAACCTTGTAGATCCTGTTGAGAGGAACACAATTGGAGTGCCATCTGGAGGGTGGACTGCTATTAGATTCAGAGCAGATAATCCAGGTAAAAATTCTTAATCTCATTCTCACATAACATTCATACTCAAATCATTCCTGGGTCTATAGGGTCAGTCTTCAATCTCCTCATAATTTTTCTGATTCCATATATTTGACAGGAGTTTGGTTCTTGCACTGCCATTTGGAGGTGCATACAACATGGGGGCTAAAGATGGCCTTTTTGGTGGACAATGGTAAAGGTCCTAAAGAATCAGTAATACCACCACCAAAAGATCTTCCAAAATGCTGACTACTTCAGCCATCAATTAATTATACAAAGACAAAGGGAAGGCCTTCCAATTTGAAAAAAAGCTTTGGAAGGAGACAGAGAAGCCAGGCAAAAGAAGAGAATGAAAAGAGATGGTTATTTAATAAGCGAGTACCCCAATTGTTTTTTTGAGCAAATGGGAGAATTTCTTCAAGCACGTTCAACAAATTAGAGCCAACATTTTGGTTTTCTTTATTCAAACACAATTTTGTTAAGTGACACACTTCATATGTATTGGAATCAACAAGTGTATGCTTTTGTTGTCTAATGAAATCCAAAGGTTTTATACTTCATTACACGGTTTATCAGTTGGCTGATTTGAGCACTTCAGTATGTCATTTTAGAAAAGAATAGATTGTCACAGAGAAGATTTTATGCACTAAGTATATTAATTTTAATGGCATACATTTTTCATTTTTTAATTTCGTTTAGCAGTTAGGTGGAATAAGGGCTTCTCCCCTCTCGGTTCCATCAAAAGCAAGTCATTTAACCCAAAACTGTCAAATTCATAAGGACTAGATGGCATACCTTTTATTATGTAACTTAAATATAAAAATCATAACAAAAAGGTTTATAGCCTGTAAAAGGGATGAATTTTTTTTTGGTGATGCCCCCTTTCTCAATCATGCTACAAAAAGCTATACCAAAGATTGAATGAAGATATTAAGGATTAGTTTATTTTATTAAAAATAATTTAAGAAATAAAATTGAATTTTGGACAAAATTTTTCGACGGTATTATCTTATAAAATATTGATAGTTGATAACTTTTCCATGAAAAATTGAACACCATCTTATGACTTTTTAATGTTTAATTTGTATCAGAAAATGGCTTCTGTGTTTTGAATGGAAAAACCATTTTCACTTTTTGAAAAGGTTTCAACCATTGGCCAAGAAAAACATTTTCTTTCTCAAGCATTAGACCAGAGGTAGGAAATAATTTTTCATTTAAGATAAAATACATTTATCATGAGTTAAAGATAATCATTACTTAAGTAGGCCAATAAATTCATCGTTTTGACAAGGAATGGCTCATTGGTTTTTTTGTTGTCTATATATTCGACATGAAGGTTTGGCAATAGACATAGTATGGAAATTATTGCAAAATTTCTTGTGAGATTCAATTATTTCAATAAAAAAAAAGATTTTGCTTTTCTAAAAGTAAAAAACTCCACCTTTTGTTGGACCAGAACCATGTCAACTTTACCGGGAAATTGCAGAGTGCAAAGCACTATGAGGTGCAAGCACTTGGGTTAGGATGGAGGCATAGGTGACCTAGTCAGAGGATCCAACCTTTGACATCGTCATCATCACTCCCCAGTCACCAGTATCCATTGAGCTACAAGCTCCTTAGCAGCAGATTTGAATTGATGCAAAGACCAAGGGCAAGGCAGCAGCACCAACAAGAACAACCCAAAAGTAGCTAAAAAACAACAAAAGCAAAAGGAATCGCACCAGGTGGCTGCCTGCTTGACTGCTTGGCTGGGGGCATGCTTTACTGCATTGACTTATTTGCTTCCAGTCTTCCTGTGTTTCAAAGTAGCTTTGCAAAAGGTTCATGCTTATAGGTGGTTTATTAATATTTTTGGGTATAATGGTTGGATGATATTTAAACTAGTTTGCATTACTTTTTAAAACTGCTCAGTGACAGATCATTTATGTTAGGCTCCTATTTGGTGGGATCATCCACCATCAGATATGTTCATGGATTTATTGTCTGATAGTCCTGGCTTTAGCTACAATTCTGTTAGTTTTCTTCTTCCTTTTCCTAGCTAAAGCTGTACTTTAATATATATTGAACCATTCATTTATGTTATAATAAAACACAGAACTACTGGAAAAATTTTATTTTATCTAACAAAGTTACCGTTCCATATTTACTTCAATTAGTGTAATTAGTGGCAGGCCCAAATCACTGGCATGCCCATTTGTTTGCTGGTGCAAATTACTGTTGATATCTCCATGGGTGCCCACACTTTCTCTATGTTATTAGGTATAAACCAATGAGCGATAGTTTCTTGGAAGGTGGACGAGGTGTGATCTGTGAAGCTGTAATAGCAATTACATGCAGTCATGCAGAAGTTAATTAATTAATGTACAACACCTTACAACTCACATTTATACTTATAGCAGAGATGGGAGGGAGCACACGTGTTATAGTAGTAAACTCTATTCACATGTGGATCCATCAATTATTGAATTTTCAAATAAGAAAAGTATTTCCACCAAGGAAGCCTCCTTATGGTTGAAGTGGTTTCTCATGCTCATGTCATGTCGCTTTCAAAAGGCTGAGAAGATCCTTTCACCGAAGGTATCTGGTTTGGTGGGAGACAAGAACTTTTGAATTTTGTTTTATACTGTTGGTGGTTGTATTAGAGATCACAATGGTCAATGAAATTTTTTTTGTGTTCTTTTAGAGTAATATACTAAATTACTTGAAACATAACATATGACACAAAAATTAAATACGTACATTTAGATATTACACTCGAGTATGTAAAAATTTCTAAGTAAATGGTTAGTGGGTTTCTCCAAACTAGTTGGTCATGGTACACTGCTTTTAGTAGAGATGAGGGCTTGAGACTTGAGAATTGCCTCTGAATTGGGGATTCAATGCTTAGTAGTAGAAATACATTCGCTAACTGCTGTTAACATCGTTCTACATTCTTCAGAGAACTTTTTTTTTCCAACAAAGTACAACACTATAGTTGAATTGTGTAGATGGCAATGAGGAGGTTCAATCAAACTAAGCTCTCGCGTGTCTTCAGAGAGGCCAATGAAGTTGCACATGCCCTGTCCAAGACACCTCTCTCTCTCTGAATCAAGAAAATTACTTTGTTATCTATCACCATTCACCAACAACCGCATGTTGTTTCTACTCTTACCTAGGTTGACGCTACTATTTATTTTAGTAGCTCAAATTATCTTGTTTTTTTTTTTTTTGGTACTAGGGAAGTCTTATTGGACCTAAGGAGAAATGAGAATATGAAAATATGAGAGATCGATTCCCACCACATAACTACAACCTCCTAGTCAAGATCAGAGGTACCGGGATCTACGCTCCTTGCACGAAAATGACAAGTAGTCTGGAGGCTGTCTAGTTGGGGAGAGTCTGGATACACACATGCATGAGGTGAATGATCATCCTACATATGAAATCTATCCGGAATGAAACCCACATACATGTGTATATCCGAATTCCTCGGACTAAGTAACCTTCGGGTTACCTAGCAGTGTTCATCTGTATAATTTGATTTCATCTTTACCAGGAAAAAAAAAGTGACAAGGCCAACATGGGTCTTTATGTCTCTGGAATTTTGTTTCTTATACTAAATTAGATGAAATTCAACTAGAAAAAGGGACACAAAAACTGCAGCTATGGCGATCGAAACTGCAGTCACATATATTGACACACTCCATTAAAATGACAAGACGAAATAAAAGTTGCAGCAAAAATTTGCTTGATTTGTATACTTTGACAAAGTACTCCACATTATGTTGAGTATTGACGTCGGTGTTGATGGAAGCATTCTTGTCTATTTTACCAAACAAACAAAGGAAAAAAGAAAAAGAATGCAACTTTCTCTCACACACTTCCTGTGTTTTCTTTTGGTTTTTTCCCCTTTGCAAAGGGCTATGATCTCCATCAATAGAAACTGGCACTGCTGTCGCAATCTGGAGAGCCACTGAACAAGGCTTAAAATAATAGCATTGATCTATTTTCCAAGGAAGTACTGTTATATAGTGAAAGTACCTTTATTTTCTTTGATATTCTTTATGTTTTTGCTTTTGTGTGTGTGCGTATTTGTTTGTATAGAATTCGAAAAATAATCAGCAGTTTCTTAATCCTTAAAAATAAAAGAATATATCTTTTTGGGTAAATAAAAGAATATATTTTATTTATAAATAATTTTTTCATAAAACATATGAAATTAATGAAATTAATTTATTAAAATATAACTTTTTTCCCTTATTTTAACTTTTACTTTGATAAAATCAGATTGGATTGGACGATCTGACCATAAACATAATACTTAGATGATTATGGTTTAGTCTCATAATTAAATTTAAGATTAGATTACTTTATATGGTCAAAACTAATCAAAATTCTATTGAATTGTATGATTCATTTGATTGAACTGATCAATGATTAATTTTTTTTAAAGAAAATCAATATTATTCACATTTCATAGATATTTTTATATATTTTATATTTTTGTTTACAAATTATTTTTATAATATCATTTAATTTAATCAATTAATTTAAAGAGTTAAACTTAAACTAAAAATTTTACCATTCACTCTCCATCAGATTTTAAAAACATTACTTTATACTTTCTTATTGTAATTATTTCCGTCCAACACTACTCTTATAACCAGGGGCAGCGCATATTACATTTTAAGGGAGGCTTTTCCTTTACATCTAATGTTTGTTTGTGTATTTTATTTTATTTTATTTATAAAAAAAAAAGATAATAACCCCTCAAGGCCTCAACTCAAACACTTGATTTCAATCTAGTCTGCACCTGCTTATAACTCTTCCCATCATCGCCACATACATTATTGTTATCGTACCACCAATTAATATCATCACCTTTGTTGCACCGCTGCCGTTATTATCTTGTTACCGCACTAATACTATCATTACTATTCCTGTCGTCATTTTTACACTGCCAACATAACGACCACATTGCACCATGCACTGCTTGTCTATAAGTATTAATAAAGTTTTTATTAAAGTTGACTTGAGGTATTTTGAAAATATATATAAGGTTCTCAATAATATTGTCTTATTACTTCCAAAATAATGTTATTAGACTTAGGGTGGGCAAAAAAATCATAAACTGAACTGAAATAAAAATAAAAATAAAAACTAAATTGTTTAAACCAAGTTCGAAAGTCAATCGTTTTATTTTTTATTTTTTTGGTGAAAGTGGATCAGTTAATTACTTACCACAACCAAATCGGTTAACCAAATTAACCATACCTGATTCAATAACAAATGAAATTTCAGGAACGTAAATTTCATTTATGCGTTTTGATGCATAAACATATTTGCATCAAGATAACAAATGAACCCAATTTGTGTCTCGCGCTTTGTGAGCTTATAGGCATATCCAACATTAAACTGCTATAAAAATTTTAAACTGCTATGCATAATGCATATATGTGTCCTGCTTGCATATATATATATAAACAATTAATGCCAAATTCCGCTAAGTGGTTAAGTGATGCTTTTCATGATGGTTCAGAAGGATGAAGCCTTGCAGAATTTTTTTGTGTCTACTGCATTGTAGCTGCACCTTAATAATAGAACATGTAAATTTTGAAAATTAGAAAATGTAACCCCCAATAGCTATCAGTTGGCAAAGTTAATCTTGACCAATTTAGTAGTTTCACTTGTGAACTTTTAACAAGAGTGCTAGTGGAAGCACAAAATATACAATTCTATTTTGTAAGGTAAGAAAACTGAATGCCTATGTTCAAGTGATAAGCACGTGCACGTTTGTAAGTTCCTGGTTCCAACTATATACTGAGGGAATTTTTCTCTTAAGTTTGCTCTATTCTCATTTCAGGTGGTGCAACATTAAAGCACTTCCTGGTGCCAATCAGTTGATTAAACATTTGAAGAGTCATGGATTTCCAATGGCCTTGGCATCAAACTCTCCAAGGGAAAGCATAAAAGCCAAAATATCTTATTATGATGGTTGATTTATTTCAGGAACCTTAACGGCATAACCTTCTTGTTCTCCTTTTGTTTGTTTGTGTGTGTTAATGTAAGTGTGAGATTGTTTGATCTTTTACTTTCTTTGTATGTAGGATGGAAAAATTCTTTCCCACTCATAATTGGTGGAGATGAAGTCAGAACAGGGAAAGTGTGAGATGCAAATGTGCTGAAGCCTTGATTACTGAATACTGAGGGGTTACTTGTCATGTCAGATTCAAATTTTATTTTGTGCTTTATATTTTATATTGTGTTTTATCATGTCAGATTCCTTGAAGTTGCTAAGAGGTTAAGCGTGAAGCATTCCAACATTTTTTTGCTGCTGCAGCAGTGGGAAGAGCACGCTACCTTATTAGCCCAGTGTTTTTTTGTTTTTGTTTTTGTTTTTGTGTTGAAATTAGCCCAGTTTATTATTTTGCAATTTTTTTTGTGAAATTAGCCTAGTTTAACATTTTAAATTAGTCCATTTTTTTGGGGTACAAAAATTAACCAAGTTTATTAGGTTCATAATCAGATTTGATGTTGTTTGAACCAGTTAACCTAACCGGAATAACCCTTTTTTTGGTCAAGTTTTTTTTTTCTATCATAAAATAGATACAATTTGGTTCCATTTTTTTGAAAAATATTTTTGGTTTAATATAATTTGGTTCAATATTTTAAATCAAATTGAAATATACCTATACCAACTCCTAATATTAAGGGAATTGTTATAGTACTTTTATAAATACTATTTAAAATGATTTGAGTTATTAAATATTTATTAATTTTTTAATAAATATTTAAAAATTTATTAAATATAACTAACAATTAATAAATATTTAATAACTCAACCTAAATATTAATATTTAAAAAAGAAGTAGTTACCAAAATAACCCTATTATTAGAAATGAGACCTTATAAGGTAAATTCTCGCTTCGAAAATATATTATATTAGAATGCATTTATGAATAATTAAACAATGAGTGGTGCTAGAAAGACCAAATTTGGGAGTCAAGATGAAAAAAGTGAGGTCGATGGGACCTACACGAGTGAGAACTGAGAACCACACTATTTTCTCTTTTCCAAGATGCATCTGGCTCCCAAGCATTTCAGTTAAATAATATAATTACTAAATATCTACTTAAGAATGTATAAAATGTTAACTTCAACGATAGTTGATTTCGGGTTGTCACCAAAAAATAATAATAAATAAATAAAAATTCAGGCGATATGAATCATGGAGATTATCAACTGACCCAAGTGATTTGTGGTTAATAAACAAAAAAGTTAACTAAGAGGATGACTAAAGATACTTTATAACTTTTGCTCATGGTCCAACACCTAAAATAATTCAACTTTTAAAAACTGTAGCTAGAATAGCCTTCCATCTATAAATTATTGTAAAATGTTCTGTTTTAATATGGTCGAGATTAGAAAAATCACTACAGTTTAAGTATAAGCGCAGATATTTTTAAAATGAAGCACTTTATTTTATATATCCTAAATGAGAATACCTTTTTTCTTCTCAATGTCTTTTCTTGGAATTGTGTTTTCTTGTATGATGATAAGCATTATAAGCTACCCTTTAATTAATTAAGCAAAAATATGGCATCCAATCAAAAAGTATCTGGCAAACTGAAACTGATATTGGAATCTTATGCTTAGGCTGTGGTTAATATGCTTACAAATTCCTTCACTTGTAACTTACATTTTCAATTCATTATCCATGATTGCTCATCTCTCTTTAATTAGTAGTTCAACTGCAGAAAAATGATAATGAAAAATTCAGAGATGAGATTTATATAAACAATTTATTCTTAAATTCTTCACTTCTAATTTTAAGGTGATATCAAACTCACTCCTAATGTTTTTCCAGTTGAATGTTTTCAGTTGTTTTATAATGATAAATCTTGAAATGCTCGCCCAAGACTTGTTTGAACTTCGTTATATTTTTTAATGGACATCAACTGCAACTAGTTGAAGTATTTCATATTTTTCATCCTTGTATGTCAAATACAGAGATATAAATACAGTTCCACATATATGTTTGACCTGAATTTTCTCTATTTGTTATTAAAATTGTGCTGCAATACTACTCACAACTTTTATTACGAGTGACTGAATAAAAATTAAAATCTCACTTACCAATAATTTTGTAATCTAAAAATTATTGATTCGTGGATAAGACACTTGATGTTACCAAGTCTTCACACTTACAATTAATTTTGTGCGGGCGTTACTAAGGTATTTTTTTTCATTGATGTTATTGATGAATTGTCATATTTTTTATTTATTGTCAATAAATGTTAATTTAACTGGTAAGATCAAACAAAAATTCTATGCAACCATTTTTTTTTAATAAAACAAGAGTCCAAATGAGTTCACATTGCTATTAATTTTAAAATTGATGAGTGATTTTTTACTCATTTATCTTATTTAACAATTACATTTGAATTTAGGTAAATTCTTGATTAAATTGAGGGAGACTTTTTGTGATTAAATTCTTTCAAAAAATTTCAGGATGGTACATGTTTTTAAATAACTAATGTTATATTCTTTTAATAGTTTTTTTTAACTTTATCTTAATTACTTAAAAAATATTAAATAAAAAATAAAATTATTTAATAACTTACAAAGTCAAAAAAATATTTAATATATATTTTTTAAAAATAGTTGAGAGAATTATTAAAACAAATTATTAAAAAAATATATAATTATTTTAATTTAATTGAATATAAAATTATTCTAATTTAATAGCTGCTTGTTTCAATTTTCATGGCCTCGATATAGGATTCTAGATTACCATTTTGCCCACAAGAGCCCCAATAATACCCAACTCAAAGGTTGTCCCTTTCAATCACAACTTTCTCTCACTAACTTTCTCTCTCTTCCTTCCTTGTACAGTCTCAGCGCCCACAAACATCCTCTCCACCAATCACAACTCAGTGCCTTTGACCTCTCTCTCTCTCTCTCTCTCTCTCTCTCCTCTTCCCTGTTCCATAGATCGCTGTCTCTCAAGCAGTACAAAGAGCTGACACATTTCTGTTCACTCATTGTACTCCTCTGCTCCTCTCAGAACCTCTTCTTCCTATGCTTCTCCCCCGTACTACTACTACTTCATTTTTCTTTAAAGTTGATAGCTTTTTGCTTTTTCTCAATTACCCTCTTCACTGGTTTTGTTCTATCTAGCACCAATATATATATATACCTTCTATTCTCTTGGGAGCCGTCCCAATTATTGAGTGTCACTCCATAAGTTTCAGGGGTTGGGATTCTCTGCACATTTTGGGGTCTATCTTCCAAATTTTGAGATGGGTTTTATTTTTTATTCTTTTTGTTGTTGTTGTTGTAGTGATTTCTTCTTCTCTTAGATCTGAATAGTTTTATTAGGGTTTATGCTTTGCCCATAATCTGTTTGATTTTGAATTTTCCTTGGGTTTTGGAAAGAAAGCCCTTTTCTAGATTCCTTAGGTTGTGGGTACGTAAAAAGGGTAGCAGATTCCTTGCAAATGCTTATTGATTATATGCTTCTTTGGCCATAAGAAGCATCACTCCTCTGCAGTTGATTGATCTCTGGGTTATCTCTCTATTTGAACTTTCTTTAGAGAGAGAGAGAGAGTTCATGTAATATCTTTTGGCATCTTTGATATGTACAATTATTATATAGAACAATGAACAGGGGAATTGAAGTTCTCTCTCCAGCCTCCTATCTCCAGAATTCCAATTGGTTGTTCCAAGAAAGCAAGGGAGCTAAATGGACTCCAGAAGAGAACAAGCTGTTTGAGAATGCTTTGGCTTTGTATGATAAGGATACCCCAGATCGATGGGTGAGGGTGGCAGCCATGATTCCAGGAAAAACTGTAGGTGATGTGATCAAACAGTACAAAGAACTGGAAGAGGATGTGACTGTCATTGAAGCAGGTTTGATCCCAGTTCCTGGGTATAATAGTAGTTCTTTCACATTGGATTGGGTTAACAATCAAGGCTTTGATGGGTTCAAGCAATTTTATAGTGTTAGTGGGAAAAGGGGTGATTCCACTCGGCCATCTGAGCACGAAAGGAAGAGAGGAGTGCCATGGACTGAAGAGGAGCACAGGTACTTGCACATCATAACGTTTTTTTGGTTTGTTTAGTATATTGTTGCTTCTGAAGTGATATCTAGATCAATGATTAAATTTATGGGTTTGTCAAATAATGGAAGAAGAATCCTTGCTTAGCTAGGATGATAAACAACTTTGAAGTTAAGGGATTTGTTTATAGATTTTGAGCTCTGGGTAGTTGATTTGTGTAGTTGGTTATTGAAATCAGGTTCTGATTGATTAATATGATATTGCTATGAAAAATGCTTTTCTTGTTGGTTCCTTGCATTTGCATATTTGCCTCAAGCCCATGGCTTTTGCTCTTTACCTATTTTAACGTGGGACTATTTGCTAATTAAATTACCACAGGCAATTTCTACTGGGTCTCAAGAAGTATGGTAAAGGGGACTGGAGAAACATCTCTCGGAATTTTGTGACCACAAGGACACCCACTCAGGTTGCAAGTCATGCTCAGAAGTATTTCATAAGGCAGCTTACAGGAGGAAAGGAGAAGAGGAGATCCAGTATCCATGATATCACAATGGTCAATCTCCCAGAAACAAAATCTGCTTCATCAGACAGTAACAGACCTCCTTCTCCAGATCACTCAGTGAAGGTTGTGAATCCACAGCAGAATCAGAAATTGTCTAGCATGGTTAAACGGGAATATGACTGGAAATTACCATATGAGGACGTGCCTATGGGTTTTAATCCAACAAATGGAAACATGTTTGTGGCACCATTGCATGGGATTTCTTCATATGGATCTAAAACACAGGAGCATAATTTACTCAGAGGCACTCTCCATCGATGCCAATTTGCACCTTATGATACTATTTTGCAAATGCAGTCGATGCAACATCAGTGAACTATGCATATAGTGCACAGTGATGTTGGATTGCTTCATAGATGCTTTAAGGTGGTTTATGTGAATATGTTGAGGAAGACTTGAATTAGTCCTTAGTAATTAGAATCTATATTGAGATTAGTTCATATTCGTGTTCTGATATTAAAATTCTAGGACTAGTCAATCAAGGGAAGTTAATTCATGAAGCTTGGGCTTGTGTAATATGATTTTCTGATTACATTTTGGTAATTTGATTGTAGTTAGATGGCAAATTTCAGTGAGCTGGTATCTGATGTGAATCTTCCTATATAGGCAGGAGTTATCTACCGAATGTCCTGGGCAAGAGGAGTTATCTTTAGTTTGTGACTCTTCACTTTTTATGAGATGCTTCAAATAAATATGCTTTTCCAAATTCACACAGTGAATGGAACAAAGGCATCAATTATACTGATATAATAGTGCTGTAATTTGAAGCAAAAAGATATATTGGGGGCGTTATATTTTTTAAGCCTATATTAGGGGTGTATTTAAAGCTTCAATGTATGATTAGACCAGAAAGCTTTTTCAGATGTGATTTGTGGTTTCACGAGCCACCTTTGCTTTAGCACGTCAAATGTGGTGAGGAGTTAGGCAGAGGTTTTAGGTCCTCGTGTACTAAAAGAAATGTGCTTTATCATGAAGTATTTGAAAGTTGAAACATAATGTCTTGGAACCATTAGTTCTATATGACCTGGTCAACATTAAGATCCTTGCTGAAAGTCCACGATTCTGCAATATTTCACTGTTTTATGTGTTGCTCCTATATTAAATCCACGAGTTACTTTTGATTCTATGTATGTTCAGTTAGCCTCCAATGGGTTATCGATCTTACGTGGAGACTGAATATTGATAGTGAAGCATAATGCCAATGCGTGGAATGATCAAAGTAAAGAATCATTCACTCACGTGCTTTTTTAGGCAAGTGGAAACAGTTGATTGGACACTAGGCCATGTCATCATATGCTTGGTCCGGAATTGCTAAGTCAAACTGCATTTCTTCAGAGTGACACATAAATGTACTTCATTGCCTTACTTAATTCCACTACACCAGCACAGGTAAGATAATAATGGAAATGGGTTGACTGAGCTTGATATCGAATCTATAGACCATACATGAAACTCAAGGGCCAAACTGAGTTTGATATCGAATCTTGACCATACAGGAAACTAAAGGCCACTAATTTGAGCATCTCATGCTGCACTCTATCCTCTTTTCACTTTGTTCTCTCCATAAGCATCAAAGTATTTTCTTCTCACCCCTTCTTCTTGTCTCTTGGGCGTGGGGTGTTCATTTTACTTTAAAGTCTTTAGTGCATGTCCTTGTTTCAATGTTTCCTCCGGTACCAATGACTTGTTTTTCCTTGAATGAACAGTATTCAGCAGTTAACTCATTACTCAGGAAACCATAATAGCATGCTGCTCCTCAAATTCCAAATCCCAATCTTTATCTTGGAACCTTATGCCTTGCAGTGGGGTGGGGCAGTCTATTGGATTCTGGTGATCACAATATTGTGAAAATTAGATCAAACAGTGAATCAATGAGACTTTTAGTTCATGTTCAATGTTTAAACTAATTAGACGAATCTGATGACGCAATAACAATAATTTACATGTAACGATATAAAATATATAAGAATATTTATGAAATGTGAAAAATATTAAATACTTTATAAATAAAAAAATTAATAGTTAGTCGGTTCAACCGGGTGAACCAAGTGGTTCAATCGGATTTTGATTGGTTTTGATCGGTCAAAAGTGATTTGACCGTGAATTCAGTTATAGAATTAAACCATAACCGTCTAAGTGTCCGGTTCACGATCAGACTTGTCAAGCCGTCTGATCAAATCCAATTTTAACAACACTGTTGATCAACCAACAGAGAAATTGTAGGTTAGAAACTGCTTGATATTTGTAATTTAGGCATATTGATAAGAAGGCGAGACTTCATTAAAAGAAAACAATGTTAACTTGATTCATGCATTGTAATATGGAGAAACTTGAATTTCTTATCTGACTTTTTTTTTCTCTTTTCCAAATCAGGTGTTGCCTTCTTATTAGTTGTGCTTAGGGTGTATTACTAAGGAATCTCTCGTTAATAAGTCCAAGAAATCATCCTCAGTCAATCCAAAAATTTATCTCGATCAATTGTCATATGGAAAGCACAACTTTTTAGCAAATAATTGACTAATGGAGGCTTTCCAAAGAAGCAACATTTACTCAACCTCTTCAGTGGTCATAGCAAATAATTAACTGGGATTTACCAAAACAGATTTTGAGCTTTTTGTTGACACTTATTGTCATAGGCCAATAAGAGAGCGCAGTCAATACTCAATAGCATATCTCTTGTCCATTGACTTATGCATTTGTGAAGAATAATGTTATCGAGACAACTTTTGCATTTATAATTTAATTGAAAAATGACGTTACTTTTTTAAAATCTTGTAGGTATAAAATAAACTCAGTGAAAAACCATCCAAAACATTATGATACTATTGTCATGCACAGCTTAATCTTGAAGTGTTCAGTAAACTTAGACCAAATTCATATATAATAATGAGTGTCTAAAATTACCAAATCAAATATTATTATACTATATTTATAAGTTTTCCAATAATTAACTAATGATTATAGAATTTTAATGAAATCTAAAGGATTGTTTAGGTATGATAAACTTTTTTGAACGCCATAGACATCTTAAAAAGCATTTCTTAAGGCAATATTAAATACTTTTAACTTTTAGTAAGTAAAAAACGAATAATATAATTTTAAAAAAGCTGTCAAATATAATATTGTCCTTTTTCATCTTTGGTTATGAGATAGACTTATTCACCAGTAAGCGTTGTATATATTAATTTCATGAAATCCTACCATGTGTGGACAGTCCAAAAACAAAACAAAGCAAAAAAAAGTACATGGGAGGCATAAAACTATTGATTTCTTACCTCTCCCTCCAACTCCATCCTTTCTTGCTTTTGCTGTTGCTGTTGCTAATTGCTGGCACTAAAATTGTTGTTGCTTTTGCAACGTTTATGAAAGGCACAGTACCCATCATACTGCTAGCACCTGCAGTTTTGGTCCCACCCACTAAAACAAAAAAACTTACAAGGCAATAATGGCACCTTAAAAGTTTCTCCATGATAAATGACAAAATCCCCACTTCCTTTCAGTAAAGAAGCAACTTTCCTGCAAGTTGCATAGGAAAGCACTTCTGCTACTTTATTCTATATTGGATCAAACCTATAGGCTGGTTAACTTGGTTTATGACCACAAATCAAGTCTCACTTCCTATAGTTTGTGGCTTTCTTAACCCCCCAAGTAAAAAAGAAAAAAAATGCAATTTGTTTAACGAGATTCTGATTCTTCTGTTGAACATTAGGGCATGCTTAAAATAGAATTGGTTACTCATGCTATAATAGAAATGACTTTTAAATTTGGTTGAAAGTCCATTTTAAATTCGGTTTCGAAAACGGATTATATCCGGAGTAATCTTTTGCACTAACTTTTAAATTCGTGTAAGGAAATCAAATTGAATAAATATTTTTTAATTCGGAGTATTTTTAACCAGATCAAGAAACAAACGTGTTTGGAGTTAATTTAGCCATTTCTTGTACAAATATTTAATTCAGCTAAACACCGAAATAAAAACTTTACCTTCAATCCGATTGAACTCAACCGAATTGGAAAGTATATGTATAAATCCAGTTTAACACCGATAATTATTTCACCGAATTAAATATTACGAATTTAAAAATCATTTCTATTATAGGATAAGCACAAGAGAGAGAAGGAAGAGTGGGAGAGAGGAGCAGAGAAGAAGAAAACAAAATGCTAAATCAGAAAGTAAAATCAGTATGTGGTCAATGGACTGTCTAAAAATATGTGGGGCATATTTTGAGGGCTCTTGGTTCATTTTGCAGAAGAAAGAATCAGAGTAAGCCATAAAGTGGAAAGTAAATTATATGCCATTATAGACATTTGTATGAACTTAAGGAATTAGCATGGGAGAAAAGCAAGTATGCTGACGAGACATAAACTACGACAAAAAAATTGTATAATAATGCACTAAGCTGCTTTCTATTAACAAAGAGGTGGTTGGGAACACCATGACATGCTAAAAGCTCACCTTATGAGTTGTGATCTATTTAATTTGCGTAGGCAATATGACTGGAATTCCTTATTGTATCTTCTTTTTTATGGTATACAATAAATTCAATTTAAATAGGAATTATAGAAAAATTATGTTTAAGGATTAAAAAAATATTTATTATTAAGAAAAACTATTATAATTATTCAAATTAAAAGGTAATTCATTAAAAAATATATTCTAAAGGATCATTTTGAATTATAACATTATAGTCAAAATTTTCAACATGATAGCTAAATTTGTTCTAATGAATAAACTCTAGCTAGTTTAGTTTTGTCATTGATCTTTAAACACAATTTAACTAACAGGCACTCAAAACTGGTTCTCCTTATATTGTATGCTTCGTCATGGAATTTGCTACTTGCAGATGCTCTTAACTACCAACACCTAGTCGAATCTTAGAGGAAATTGTCAATCATAAACTAGGGATAAGCAGCTAAATCAAAAGAATTAAAATTTCTGAAAATTCACAACAGCACTATGAATTCAAATAGGATGGAGTCAAGATTTGCAAAGGCTTCAATGATTTGTTTTTACTCTATACTCTACTGGTACCTGTCCAAGTTTTCATCATAGCAATTGAAACTAGCAAATGTGCACACGCCCTACCTATTATTAATGGGAAACTTAGACTTATGACTTTGTTGTGAAATGATGTTTCTAGTAATACTAAAGTAAGCAAACTCATTTGTATCAAAATGGCTTAAAATTTAGAGCTTAGTGTGAAGGTCTCTCTCTTGCGGTTTGGTGGCAACGAAATTGAGAAAAAAAAAATCATAGATGATATTTCATATCGAAGTACATCGAACAATTGAAATTAAAACTTTTAAGTATAATATAAATTTATGTAAAGAGAAAAGGTATATAATTGGGTATATCTTTTGAAAAAGTCATTAAGAATTGAATTTAAACTAACAGCATATTGTCATGTAATGTATTGTTTGTAGTATCTTCCCTAATAGCACACCTATCATTTGAACTTGAAGTTAGCCATAAATTTAATGTTTAAGATGTAATACTTACTCATGTGACTAGCTATTATCTCCTACATAACCATATTATGTGACTCTCTGCATTTACAAGCAATATCTTTGAATTTTATCAAATTAATTTGAGCGTGTGAGAAGTCAATACAACCTTTATGAAGTATAGATATTAGGGCACTTAGTAATATGCGAATTTTGCTTGTCTAATCCACTTTTTATGGAGCTGGTTGCAAATGGGCAGGATACTGTCACACATTCCCACTGAAAAACAAGTTGAGGATGCCTTCACCAAAAGCTTGTCTTCTTCCAAGTCTTAGACCTTTCTGTGTGCCTACTGCCAATTAATTTTTGCTTTGATTAAGGGGATGTTAAGCATTATCTACTGTTATCAGTTTACTTTATTTAGGATTTTTATATTATTTTTTGAATAATCTTGATTGTATATTGAATCTTTAATTGTTATCCATTTGTTCATCTCTTACCTTCATTTATCTATATCTATATATCATGATTGTTGTTGGTTTGCTGACATGCTGTAGCCGGTGACTCTAATTAGATGGGCTTGAGCGGAGCACATAGATTGGTCTTAGTGGGCTTGGCCCAATGGGATCCGTAGAGTAAAATAATACAATTCAGGGCACCTTTCTATCCTTTCAAAAGTTTCTACTTGATCTACCCCATCCTTGCAAAATCATACTCGAAATGTGTTCCAACGATTTTACTATAGGGTGCAGTGTTATTAAATTCAGAATGGACCGGCCGGTCCAACCAGTGAACTGGTAAACTGGTCAAGTAATCAGTTCGAGTGATCATTTGAATCAGCCATGTATTAAAATTGGTGTGACTTGATTTGACTCAGTTGATTTTGGTCAAAAATCAGTGACCCGACTGGTTGAACCAGTAAATCAGTCAGGTTATGAAATTTAAAAAATAAAAAATAAAAAAGTCTTAAACTTTGAGAAGTTATAACTTTTGATTTGTTTGTTCAATTTAGACTAATTCTATATCTATTTCATATAACTTTTTGAGATTTACACAATGTCGATCCTAATTTTTTAAAAAGAAGACTTATTTTCTGTGTTATGAGCATTTTAATGAAAATATTAGGAGTTTTTTTTATGAATTAAGGGTTAAACTCTTTCCTTTTTTCTTAAGATCATCATTTCTCTCAAAATAAGAGTACTTTAGTCGTTTACAATAATAAATATCATCATATGTTGTGTGTGTATATATATATAATTTTATGTGATTCGACTAATGACCTACTGGTTAAACTAGTGACCTATTAACTCAGTATCCTGACTGAGTTAACTACCGATCCGAGTTTAATACATATAGAGATTAGTACAAACATGTAAACACTAAAACAACCTGCTAACTTAAAATCAAAAGAGAAAACTTCCCTCTTGCTGCAATCTCCAATCAGGATGTTCAACAATATTGTTAAATCAGAATACCCTTTTCTGGATCCAATTGGAGTCAATTTTGATATTGGCCATCACAAGATTAGTCTTCCAATTTTATTTAACATATGAAACTGAGAATTTCTCCCTTCTTAACAGTCTATCAGGCTCCACTTTTGACAATTTTGATAAAAGACAGTTTAATTTGCCCTGGCAAAATAATAAATAAATAAAAATCACTGGTTCATTTTTTTGTTATTCGATTTAGCTAGGCTCCACAAAATTGACAACTACAATTTTCTTGGACAGTGATTTGTATTGTCAGGTGCTTAGCAATCAGTATCTTGGATCCTCCTAAGGGCCAAGTTTTTGCATTTGATCATCCCGTTTTCTATTATGGGCGTGCATATTTGTGTTTTAAAACGAGAATCAATTCTACAGTTAACTGTTATTGGTTGCACCATGTACCTTATGACACTGTCCTGACTCCTCAACATCACAATATCCGAAAGTTAAGTTTCATCAGGAGTATGCTGCATATGATGTTGCTATAGTCTGAATTGAATTGGCATTCAAATTTAATCCACTTTATAATGGCACAAAATACGGCTCAAGCCACCATATTGTATGTTTCATTATATACAGAAAATGAATGCAGTACACTCAATCAACCACACATTTATCCCATACAAGGCTTCTGTGAAGCCAAAGCAAGCTTGCAAGGAATCAGCCTAAGTTTGAAAGGTGTATTTGCATCACCTATAGTTGACTTCTGGTGATGGGAAAATACGTTTAGCCAGCCATTGTAAAGGTCTAAATAGTTGAGCCCTTTTCTTGCGCCAGAACCAAATGGCAGCATTGTATTGTTCATTGCGAATCTTTCGAGTGGCAGCCTTCCAATCATACTTCTCCATCTCCTCACGTGCAGCTTTGCCCATGGTTTCTCTCAACTCTTGGTTGAGCATCAGGGGCTTTAATTTGCTCAAGCAGTCTTCAAGATCGCCTGGATTGTAGAGATAGCCAGTTTTACCCTCTTGATCTGCAGGGATTATATCTGGAATTCCTCCAGCACGTGCTCCCACCACAGGAATCCCAGAAGACATGGCCTCCAAAACAACAAGCCCAAGTGTTTCGGACTCTGAAGGCATGACAAAAACATCTCCACTGGCATATGCTTGAGAGAGTTCTTCCCCTCCTAACATTCCAGTGAATACTGCAGGCATACCTTCAAACATTTTCTCCAGCTCCTCCCTGGCAGTTAAGAACTCATTACTAAAAGGAGCCAAGGATTTTATATTTAACATTGCTTTATCTAAAGGGGAAGGGGAAGCATGACATGTGGGAAAGCTGACTTGGGCTTCGCAAAATCCTTTGACCAGAACAAAGGAGACTTGGGAAAGAGAGAGAGGGGGGGTGTTATTAAATTTTCTGCAATTAGTTATATAATGCTGTAGGAAAATGGTACAACCTCCCCCAAAACCCACAAAAATAGGGAACAAATGTGAGAAGAGAAAACCCTTTTCACGGTGACAGTTAGCCATTATATGATTAGACAGGCAAGAGGTAAGAATATACAAACATTCACTACTAGAAAGCTATTAGTTAAAAGTCACAGGATACCACTTGAACAGAAACAGAAGGCAGAGACATGTCAGAGTAAGCACCTGTATGGCCCATCTCCAATAAAAGCAATTCGTGCTTCAGGAAGCCTATCCATGAGCCTGCCAAATCATGTAGTTAAGGTGTCAAAGGCAGGATACAGATATTCAAATTCCAATGCCAGATATATTATATGGTATGGTGAGAAGCATCAGAGAAAGGCTAAGGGCATGTGAAAGTGAATTGCTAGAAAGCATATCTAGAACAGGTTTCAAAAATCTTTCAGCTTTGGTACATCAATAACCAAGTAAGCAAATTCTTTACTGCTCTTCCAGTTTATATTCTGGATTTTTAATATCAACCGGAAAAACTTGAATACAATTATAACTCCATAGTAGGAAAATTTCAATATGAAGTTCTCTACCTTTTGAGAAAATCTAAACTCTTCTCAACTCCAAGCCGTCCAACATGAACTATCAAGGGTTTCTCAGGTTCACCATTGCTGTATGACATATGTTTAAGAATAAGATGAAATCCAATTATTATCAAAACTTGTACATATGAAAGAAATGAGAAAAGGTCCATACCTCAGTCTTAATCGCATTTCATGTGAGCGGTATCGAGGATGGAAACTTTCAGAATCAACACCCTTGTTCCAAAGACGAATCTTGTTAGCTGGACATCAATAGGAGAAGCAAGTCATTCAAAACTTTGATGCATTGACAAAGATATACTAAGAAATGCTTATGTTCAGCTGCTGTTATCAATTGAACATAGCAGAAAGACTAGATAAGGGGGAGTTTTATGTTCACCAGCTGTTACTCTAGCTGCTTGGAGATCCCTCCCAATGGCAGCTGATGGCACCAGAGTCAGATCAGCTGCTCTATGAAGAAATTCTATATAAAACAGGAAAATTGTGTTATGCTAAAATATTTGAGTCCAAAATGGAAAAAGGTAGCAAGAAAGTGTACGTACTTATGATCAACCACATGGGTTTCACCAGCCAGCTAAAGGTGTATCTTGGAATGTACCTGAAGCCAAAATAAGATCAGCCATTGGCAATATTTGATTTAATCTAGAGCAATTCTGACATCATAGCAGAATAATGGTAAACAGAAGTACCATGCAGACTCAAATGTGAAATATATTCAGAAAATCTGAAATCTGAATAAAACTTACACTGGTACGTGGGTATGATAGGACATTACAATAGGAACACACAAAAGTTTTGCAATGATAAGAGCACCAAAAACCTGAAATTCAGCCAGTGTCAGATACGTGAAAAATAAGTCTTTACAACTATATTATCCTTTATAATCCCAAAAGTTAATAAATGAGGAGATAGAGGATTTGCAGACCAACCATTATGCCTGGCGATGATGCATGTATTATGTCAGGTTTAAACCGGGCAACCTCTGAAATTATTCTTGGACTAAGCGCCAAGGAGAGGGGTACCTTCTGATACCAAGGGCAAGGGAAGCTGCATTTTTCATTTGTTTTTGGTTTAAATACAAATTGTTAGTATAAAGCAATTGCTGTGGAAGCAATTGTACCTTTAAAGAACATATCCAACTAGGCAGATTCTAAATTGATATCAAAACATCAAATATCACAAAAATGATGATAATAAGAATGCCATAGTTACTTGCTAGTGAAATTTGAAAATAAGTGCACAACATATACTAGCATAATATGAGGTAAGGGAATGATAGTTGACAAATGTAAGCAATGAATGCAGTTAAGAAACAAAAATTAAGCTCCTCATGACTGAAAGACACTAAGTTTAAGATTCAAAAACAACAAATTTAGAATTACAAGTAGAGGAGAGATATGGAGAAGAGAAAACTGAGCTAAGCAACTACACAGATCAATGTTAGCAACCTTCGGGATCCGATTAATTTGGCTCCATAAAATTCCTGGGGCACTCCTTCATGCGTTGTTACAACCATCACCTATAACACACAAATAAAGCCAACTAGTTAGTTTGCAATGTTAAAAGAAAATACTGGATAAATATTGAAACAATATCATTATAATGCAGAAGCTATCTGTCCCAGATTTTCTCCGAAATTTTGGGGATACCGTATAAAAGCACCAAAAAATATTTAGGAAAATAAACAAGTGCATATATAGAAACAAAAAAGTAGAAAAAGTTACCTCATCTCCCATTTCACGAAGGTATTTAATAAAATTCTGAAACCGATTTTTGTATCCTGAGACATATCTGCAAAATAGATATAGCTTTGGATAAATATTCTTTTTAAAATGAATACACATGTTTTTTTTTTTTCCACAGTTGACACCCACACGTGTCTTCTTATGAGGGATCACATATGGACAATGCCAAGTGTAATTCAATCTCATTTGGATTGTAATGCAGACAGAAACTATAGAACTTGATAGATTAATTGCTCCTCAATGTTTCCTAGAATTAATTCCTGGTCACACATTCATAAAATGGATTTAACACTATATTTTACACCAAAATATTCAAGTCTGAGAAGCAGCATAATACAATAGCTAAGATGCAACCTTTCAGATGGCGAGACTACACAACAAATATTAAGCTAATATAAAGGATATTCCAAAACAGATGAAGACAAAGCCAGCTCAATTACATAATAAAGTAAGGACTCCAGAAAAAGGAAAAAAAAAACATGAAGACCAAATCCATCTGATATAGAAACTCTTAGTTTCAACAGACTACCCAATTAAATCCAATTTCACAACTATAGTAAATGCAATGCAAAGGCATAGAAGTGTTTTAAATTGCGGTTGCGGGCGTTGGGGCTATTGTGATGTAGGTTGCGGCCCATGCAACCGTAAAAATTTTTCAAGTTTGCAACCATGAAATTTTTTATTTTTAAACAAAATCTGCAATTATGCGGCCGATATTTTCCACAATTTGAAACACTCATATGGTATTAATAAACCAAAAAAAAAAATCCTTAAAATTGGTACTCTAGTTTTTCAACAACTAATTGTCGAAAGTATATGTTATCGACACACTGCTGAGCAAATACAAGTTCAGATGAACAAAATGTTGATCACCGACTGCTTAATAAAGCAGACAAAAGTTTATGACTTTTGATATAAAACCACACGCCAACACAGTCAATTCATCAAACGCCATGAAGTCAATACTGAATCACAACAAGAAGGCAATTCAATTGTTGCAACATTGAAACCCAATGATGTCATATGTTAGAAGAAAGCAAAAAGCTGAAACGGGGTTTCAATTCAAACATCCCACATGGAATGAGGATTGGATATTATGCACAATGAAGAGAAAACTAAGAAGCAAAACAATAAAGGGACTCACGCAAATGGAGAAGGCTCAACAAAGAGAGCAATTCGACGTGGCCTTGAATTGTTTTCAGAGTCAAGCAAAGAAGCAGGAGGACCCTCTTCCTCCTTTTCCTCACCGTGCAAACCAACCTCTGCAATGGTCATATTTCTAGCTTCAAGCACCAAACTTTTTCTACTTTTCATAGTTTTTGACCCCTGCAAAGAGCACAACCGTGCTCCCCTGCATAAAAGAGTAATGGGTTTTGCTCCCAAGGATTGGAAACGTTGAAATTTAGCAGAGTTGGGAGGGTATGAAGAAGATGTGGTGGCAGTTGAAAGAAAGGGAGGAGAGAGAGTGGGATTTATAGAGAGAGAAGTAGAGTTCATGATGGTAAAGAACTAAAGATGTTGTCTGTGAGAGTGTATGACATAAAAGGAACAACCTTTGAATTTGATAGAATTAATATCGTATTTGGTTGTGTAACTGTAAGAGAGAGAGAGTGAGTGAAGAATCAAACATAGTTGGAAAGAAGTGTAAGAATGGATATTCTTTTTGATGGCGTGACAGTGAGGAATCAAAAGGGAACGTGAGCAAGCATATGCTATCGGGATTTAGTTACTTTTTTTTCTTCTTACAAACAAGGATTAGCGTTCTTGATATTATTCACTAATACGTGAGAAATTATCTTATTACAAAAGTAAAATTAAGAAGTCTTATATAAATATTGATGAGTTCGGTCATAATATTTTTTATATTGTAGTAACAAATTATAAATTATAATAAAAATTATGATAGGTAAATAAATGAGATAATAAGAAAGAGAAAAAAAATTATATGAGTACACCTTGAGAGGTTTTAAGAATTAAGCATTTAATTGGAGTAATTAAGAGACAAGGGTAATATTGATAAAAAATAATTAATTTTTTATTTGACTTTTAAAATGATATATAATAGGAAACAATTTTTTTTCTTTTTAAAACGTCACTTATTATGTAATGAAAGAAATAAAATTTATGCTTTTTTTTTCTTATAACATAATATAATCTATTCATGTTACTCCCTAACACAAGAGATCGAAATCCACAAACAATGTCACAAACTTTTTTTTATTCAAGAAACCATTTATTGTCCATTGAACAAGCTATAAGCAGTTCCAAATTTCTTAATTCATATGTCACTAAATCTTATCATAATTTAAACATATCTTATCATAATTTGTGTTTTTTTTAAAGAGAAATTCTTATAATATTTTATATTAATACATTAAATCAATAAAAAAACACTAAAAGTGGGCTAGTAATAAAATATTTGAGTAATTTATAGATAAATAAATAAAAGTTCAAATTTCTATATTGTCATTGTACCAAAAAACCAATAAAAACAAAATATGTAACATAAAAATTAAATCTGTGGTGGGATTACTTTTATAATAAAATTTAAGTTAAGTGTATTATAATTTTTTTAATGCTAATTGCGTCACAATATCAAAATCTTCTCTATAAAGTTAAAATTTTATAGTAAAATAAGTTTAGTAGATTTACATACGCACTTGAACATAATTGATATATCATTTCCCTCTAAAGGTAATGGCAATTTCTTTTATTCTAATTTAATAGTTTGTAAATCTAGGTGAAATGATAATTTTATTCCTGCCTTTTTTGTAGGCAATTTTGTTTTACTCCTTGCATTTGAAAATTAGTTAACTTTTTCCTTTATTTGTCTTTAGCCAAAATTAAAGTTCCATACCATAACATCGGAGCATTCCTAACAAATACTACATAGGAATAGTTAATAACCTGCGATCAAATTGTATCTTTACCATGAAAGGTTTTCACCAATAACAGTTTTCATTTTTTGTGACTGCATTTCTTATTTCTTTAAGATGAATTCTAAAATACACCTCTTCATACATTCCTAAAATGGTATAAAGTTGATATAATTTTTAAAAAAAATAAGGAAAACATGAGAACATGTGGCAAAAATTAAATGTAATGGGTATAACATAGAAGTCAATATAAATTATTTCAAACATATATAAATTCAGTGCTTGAATATTTTTTAATATAAAACATTTTTTGCATTAAGTTTGAATAAATTAATTTTACTTCCCTTAAATTAATTTCACATTTATTTCATAAACCTTCAATTCAGTTTAAAAACTTAAGAAGCCTACCGTAGACAAGACATGCAAGGAAAGTTTATAAAAAAAAATGAAAACAAAATTCAAGAAAGATTTGTGTAGTTTTTAAGGAACAATTTTACATTTAAAAAAAATGCTTTTAAAAATTAAAATTATTTGTGTAATTAAAATAAAAATAAAAATTCTAAAATGTTTTATTATAAAAAATTTAATATTCATTAAGCACACTCTTTTCTTTCTATAATTATGTCAGAAAATTCTTGGGTCGATGAGCTTGGGAGTTTCTAGACTGCAATAAGGGAATAAAGTACAAACTGTGATTTAAGGAACAAAGGAAGGTTAAATTATATATGCCATTATGCAAGCATGCATATAGTAATAAGATTCTCATTCTTGCTATTGTGGACACATATTTAGACAGAGTGACTAATTAAATCCAAGTGTTGATTCAATGCTTTATTCCTAATCCTAATAGGAATATATTCCTTCTAGAGTCAATTTTTTTTTTTTAATTGAAGTGGAGTCTCTACCATTTTTTCTCTTATTTTTGTAATGGTCTAAAATCTTACTAAACTCGGATTTTTTTTTTCCTACTTACTTATATATGAGTGTTTTGTAAATTGATTGTGAAATTTAAGCATGAAGTGAGAAAAAATAAAATAAAAATGGGTTCTCTTGAAGTTTTTTTTTTTATTTCCATAATCAAAATTATATTACATTAATGATAAAGATAGGTTGGAACAGAATCTAGTTTAACGATGTAGTTGGGTAGGAACGGAATCTAATTGATAGGAACTTTCAGATATTGATTAAAGACAGGTAGGAACAGAATCGAGTTTATAAAGTGTTGTTGATTTTAAGTTTGTTTTGGTTCTCGTTGAAAATTTTAGAGAAAAAGATACAAAAAAAAAAAAAAAATTTAAAAACTTGTTAACCGAGATTCCATTTCATTCGTATTTGATCACTAAGCAGGAATATAGTAAAGTGACAATTCGGCTGCCTTATTTGGTGCAAACCACAATTCTGCTATATGAACTTGGTGCACTGCATTCTGACATTCAATGACCATGGAATCTGAACTTTTGGAAAGGTAAGAAAGAATCAGATTTGCAAGGAAAGTTTTAGAGATATAAAGTCATTCATGAGTCTTTACTTAACAGCTTATGCTTTTTGGATAATTAGTTGGAAGTCATGCTCATTCTGCATTTAAAGTTGTTCTTTGTCCTCGTATCCATATTGTGAATGAAATATAGGTGTTGAGTCTCCTGACTTTTTACTAGAAAAGGTTCTTTCCAAACAGAATCAGTGACTATTATCCTGGGCTTCTAGCTCCACCAAGGGGACATGGAGCCTATATTCTGCTGATGAATGTGAATGTGATGCAGATTCTTGTTGTCTGAAGTTAGTTTCTTTTTTTTGAGTTTTCTCATTTCTCTGTACCGAAAGTAGAACAAAAGGAAGGGTAAGGTGTCCTATTTACTTTGAGCCAATAAAAGAATTCGGACTTAAAGTATGAACAATGTTGTTGTGATCATACCACTTAGTTAATACTAAGCAATTACAGCAAGCACACATATGTGAAAATAGAAAGGTTATATAGAAATCAATCCCAAGAAATGCAAAATAACAAAATAAGGAAGATTAAAGAGGAGTAAAGAGAAACAACACACAAGATTTACCCTAGTTCATCCAATATAGCCTACATCTAGTATTAGAGATCATCCACTAAGATTAAAACAAGACTACAAAGGATTTGGATCAAACTTACCAATAGGAACAACCCTCCTATCAAGCTTTCAATCTCTCCACTCTCTTGAACTCTTCCTACCTTAGCAATCTTGCCCTCTCAATGGTTTTCCCTCTTAAGATAACCTTATTTTATAGTCTCTCACAAGTCTATGTCGTCTTCTGCCTCCCTTTAAAGTTTTTAACCTACTGTTTTATTAAATCAGAAACAGAATTTATATATTAGATCATCGCACCGAAGCATGGCTTCTTCGCGCCGTGGCACCCAACCTTCGGGACCCTAAGAGCAAACTTGGTCGAAGCTTCCGCGCCGCGGCGTGGTCTATTCCATGCCGCGGCGTGGTCCTATTGCAGCTTCCAAACTGGTTTCCAAGACTTGTCCAACATCTCAAAGCACCTATAAGACATCCTCACAAATGTAAATGACAGGAAGGATCAAATTCCTAACCATAGGCTTTGACACCATGTCAAGGATTAACTTTCCAAAAAGCTTAAATTATTAGGTAAAAAATGGTTTTATAGATATCTTAAACACATACTACCTTCTACATCTTCTTCTTATTTTCTTTTCTATTTCTAAGAGGCCTCTCTTTGTTTTCAACAATTTGATCCATTAATTTCCATTTATATATAGAGCACATGTAAATTGAGCAATGTAATATAAGTTACCCCATTTCATTGTCTCATTGCTAGCGAGAACAAGAATATAGTGCAATAGCAATGGCGGGCTTTTTTATTTATCATTTATTATTTTATACATTAAAATCAATTGTAATATTTCTATATTTGGATAAAACATTAAAAAGGTTGGCCGATTAAAGATTCTAAGTTAATTAGCGAATAAAAAAAACAGAAGATGAAGATCATGGAGAAAAAAAATGTCCGAGGAGAAGATAATTCATTAAATATTTTGTTGTAAGCATAATAAAATGGATAAGATAAGACAAAACCTTCGCATCCAGTGAAATCAATATCATTGTTTTTTCAACTCTGCTTTCGCAAACAAAAGCACTTGAAATTATTGTGTTTGGTTGGCTACGTAACATAATTGGTGAACATCATCAAGTCGAAGTTATGCAAACTTATCATTCTTCCTCTTATCATTTGAAATTGGTGCTTCAGAACTCTGCAAAGAAAGGATTGCGATGACTTTTGGAACTATGCACTAAACGTTTTTGTGCTTATTGTTTGATTGCCTCTGGTTCGAGCAGGCGATCACTAAACATTCATTTTATAAAATGTTTATAAGTATAATTATTAAAACTATGATCAGAAAAAAATTCAATCACAAAAAAAAAATGATAGAAAAAAAAAATACTATATACAACAGTAAAATAGTCAGAAGAAAAGTAATAATTTTAATAGTTATCATTTTAAAAAATTTAGTGTAACTAATAAAGATTTTAAATTTGATAAGTGTAGATTTTTTTACACTATCATTTAATATATAATATGTTGACGTATAATTAATTTAGTTAGACTTTCTATTTAATTAACATGATAATGATGTGGTAAATAGTATAATTTTTTTACTATAAATTTATGACATATTTGTGTGGGTACGATGTCTAAACTTATCACACATATAGGTCTTCCATTGGAAAAATTGTTTGTTGTGTTCTTTATCATTGACTCTCTTAGTTTTAAGTTTTTTAAAGGAGGGAGCTTTTGAACTCATTTCTATTTGTTACTATATATATATATATATATATATATATATATATATATATATATATTCTTTAATCGGTGGAACCATGAA
The DNA here is from genome assembly GCA_023212625.1 of Styphnolobium japonicum. Taxonomy (NCBI): domain Eukaryota; kingdom Viridiplantae; phylum Streptophyta; class Magnoliopsida; order Fabales; family Fabaceae; genus Styphnolobium; species Styphnolobium japonicum. The sequence continues at coordinate 22,929,165 of JALBWW010000014.1, forward strand.
TCATAATTATCTCTAATTCTTTGATTGAATGGTTTTTAAAATATATTTGTTGAAACCAATATTGTTAGAAAGGGAACGAAAAGTGAACTATGAGACTTCTAGTTTAGGTTTAATAGTTTAAACTTAATAGTCAAACTGTATAACATCTTAAAAATAGTCCACATACAATAATATAAAGTATATAAAAACATTTATAAAATGTGAAAAATATTGAGTTTTTTGTTTACAAAATTAATGGTGAATCAATTTAACTTGATGAACTAAACAATTTAATTGAATTTTGACTGGCTGTAAATTTGATTATGAGATTGAACTATAATCATCTAAATTCCAGTTCATAATCAGATTAACTGGACCATCTGACTCGACCCGATTCTAATGGATGACCCGATTCTAATAACACTGGTTGAAACAACAAGTATATACATATATATATATATATATTGGTTTTTAAGAGAACGAATTAAAAGCATGTACGGTAGTAAGAGCCCACAGCCTACGAGCCGAAGCCCATGTATGAAGGGGTATCCTTAATTATTGGTATCGAATAAAGATGGGCCGTTGTGTCCTTTTTCATGCAGACCTTTAAAGCCCATTGTCTACAGTTTGGTATGCTGCAACCAACTTTTAGTATTGAAAATCAAAAGAAAAGAAAGTTTCAGCCCTTAAAAGTTTATATGGTATGATCCAATCTCTCACTTATTCAATGTAGGACTTTGATGCCAAGACAATTATGTTTTAGTGCTTATGTACTATAAGCTAATCTCTCACTCTCGCTTGTTCACTGTGGGATTTAAGGTATCAAAATATTTTGTCACTCCCAATTCCCCAAGCCCAACTACCCTAAGATAACTGCTAAGCCCATCCACGTAACTTAAAAGGCTAACTCGAGTTATCTTTTTTTGTTTTTGGTGGATCTAACTCGAGTTATCTTAATGCTTATATGTCATCTCTAACTCTAACCAATTCAATGTGAAACATGGCGTATATCCATAACATGCTAGTTAGGCCTAGTTTATGGCCCACGAGTCAGGATTTTCACGACGCGAGAATTCTAGCTGGCAATCGTTTTATGACGACTCAAGCTCAGTTGTCTAAGACAACTTTTAACCCAATTCACATGACCCAAAACACTAGCTCAATTTATGAGTAGTCATCGTTAAATTTTATTTTATTTTTTCAATTTCTTAAGGTGTCCTCTCATTAATTATTTGTTCTTAGAATTGAACTAGTATCTTTACTTTAAAATTACAATTTATTTATTATTGCACCTAACACTTATTGATGAGGTGAGTCATCGTTAAACTCTTAATTCATATAATACGTGATTAGGTTAACTTATTTTCTATTTAGAACATTTTATGATCAAAATACTGTAAAAAGAGCTTTTAACTGAGAAGTTTTTTTTATATAAAATTTATACAAAAGCAAACATGATACTCTTTATGTTTAGAAAAGATTAATTCTTTTTCAAAATAATTTTTTAAAAAAATTAAAAAAATTTTTATTTAAAATTTATTTTGTTTGTTTAAAGTGTGTAAAATTAATTATAAGTTAAGATTATTTTTTCATTAACTTAAAATATCTTTTTTAAAAATACTTTTATTTTGAGCTTTTAATTAAGTAATTTTAATTTATTTTGAAAGTTTTGATAAATAAATACTCTTTTGCTATTAATTCAATAATTTTTTCAATTATTTCATATATCTTTTGATAACTTAATACATAAAAGTTATTCTTTTTATACAATTCAAATAAAAAATTGTCTTAAAATTGATTGTGAACTAGCATATTCAAATATAAATTAATTTTCTTATAATTAATTTTTTTTAAAATCGATTATACACGTAATTAATTTTAACATATTTTTTTTTTACAACTAATCTAAACATACTCTAAAGAATCGCTTTCAACTAGGGATGGCAATGGGAGGGGCGGGGGCAGGTTGTAGCCTCCGTCCCCCGCCCCGTACTTGTTTGGGTACTCGCTTTTAATTCCCTCGTGGGTAGACCAGTACTCACAGATATCCGTAGATACCTATAAAATCATTAAAATTGAAAAAAGAAGAAAAAACTTAAAAAAAAGAACAAGAATAAATTAAATAAATTTTAATATCATAATTTATCGATTACAAACTAATTTAGTTCAACAACTTTAAATACTTAAAATCAAAATAATAATACAATTTTATTGAAGAACATATATATACATAATAATAATAATACAACTTTAAATACTTAAAATTATATATCGAATATTTACATATATGAAAAAAACAACTCACTCTTTTATCCTATTTAATAAATAGGTGTTAAATCCCTGTCTTCTAATGAGCATTACCTGCAAGTACCCGTGCAAATGAAAAAAAATCTCATCCCTACTTTCAACCTCACATCTCACATCAATTGTCCTTCTCAATCAATAAATATATATATATATATATTTATATTGCAACGTAAAATATTGGCACAAATTATATGTAAGGAATTACAAAGCATAACCTACAAACCCACATAATCTAGATAAATATTACAACGCATTAAACATTTCAAATATTTACAAGTTCTGTTTGGGAAAAAAAAACCTATAAAATGAGATAACTCTAGACAACACACACCGCAAGCAAAATAAACATGAATATAAGCAATTATTAAATGAGTTGAATAAAGAAAATTTTCGCATAAAGAGTTTTTTCTTTTAAACCAAAAAAAAAAAAAATACCTTACCCTTCGTTTTTTCTCTCTCATCATTTTATCCTCCAACAAAACTTATATTGAAACCAACATGGCTATGCCATGCTCTGACACAATATGAGTGCATCCAAGACGTCAAAAAGTATGACCTAGGAAACAAATTCTGCAGAGGCCATAATAGAGGCACATTTTACTCTCTATGAAATTCAATTTCCTTCTATACCAAGAAGCCTAGAAAAAAGTTATGAGAAAATATGGTTAACGAATTCTCTAATATTCACGTCAACCCCTTATTCAAACGGATTCCCTCCTCTTCTCTTTCTTCTCATGTTGCATAACATATGAGGGCCATAATATCTCGATTTCAGATTTCAGAAACAGAACCAAAGATGTAGAAAAAGCAGGAGTAGGCCCTACAATACCACCTAAAAAGCAACGCTGATTGGAATAGTTTCCAGCAGTTCCCTCTCTCTTCTCTGTCTCTGTTACCTCCTTTTATGAACCTGAAAGCTGAAACTGTTTCCCTCTTTGTCTCCCTCTCAAGTCTACATGGCTCCACCACTTTGTCTTTTGACCAAACTACTTTTTTCCCTTCTTGATCTCTGAGAAATTCTCACTCAATCTTCTTGCTGTTCTTGCTTTGTCTAAACAATGCCTACCACCATTAGCTTAACAATGGTATGCTATCGCCTAGCCCCATTGATGGTAAATGTTAATTCCACATTAGGCCCATGTGTGCATGTCTCATGCACGTATATGAATGTTGCAGATGCCCTGAACCTCAAGTAGAGGCTTGCTTCATCTCAGGTCAATTCGAGCTCTTTGAGTTTTAAACATCCCTATACGGCTATACCTTTAATTTGTTTTTTCAAACAACACTATATTTTTAGGCTTTAATTTTGGGTCTCAAATCTTCTGTTAATTCTCTTTCTGCTTTTTTTTTTTTTTTGTTGTCTCCAATTGCTAACAAACAAGAAGTATACTGCCAATTCTATGTGCAATTTTTTTTGGTTAGTTGACAGTATTTTATTAGAGAAATTTTAAAGTATTTTGAGTGTAAGACAATTCTCTTACATTATATCACTAAGCACGTGTCATTTAAACTATATCACTAAACATGTGTCATGACAATTATGTGAGCTACTATTATTTTTTTAATCACAAAATTTAATTTTTAATGCTAGAGTAGAAGACAGTGATAACTCACATAGTTAACCTGAGACGCAATTTACATAAGAATCTCTCATTTGAATCCTAAAATTTAATCCTAGTATATCTTCTTTCCACCTTTACTAGCCAGCTTGTTTCCTTGAATTGGTTTATCTATATATACTCCTTGTATCCAACTGTCCCCTCTTACTACTATTCTCACTCTGCCTCCCTTCTCTTTTCTGAATCTCTTTCTCTTTGTCTCTCTATTAAACATATAGGAAAATTGAAATAATAGGCTTTTCTGCAATTGGAAGACTGGTATAGTTGTTCAAATGTCAAGAAAAAGCAAAAGGGTGTGCTTTAGTCCTGATGTCAATGAGAAACCAACCATCTTTCTCAAGCATGGCTGCGGCGGAGGTGGCGGTGGTGGCAGAGTTTTAGGAAACAGGAAGAGGATAATTGGAAGTTGGACTTTCAGATTGCCCAAAGACCCAAGATTGTCTCCTGTGAGATTCTTACTGAGGCTAGGAGCAAAGGTGGCAAGTGCTATAAGAGATGTTTCTATGAGAAGGAGATCCTCCCGGAAGGTTTCTTCATCCACTTTGATCAGGTCACGTTCATTATCAGACCCCACTGATTCACATAGAGCTGAAGCTGTAGAAGATTGCATTGAGTTCTTACATTCTTCTTCCTGTAGGGAGAGACCAAGTTGAAGCTCTCTGCAAATTCTCGAAGTTTTGTAAGGCTGCTACTTGCATGAGATGTATATTAGAGAAAAAGGGTATGCTTTTGTAGTTTCTTGATTTCAATTGACATGTTCATGAGTAGGAAAGAGAGGTTAATCCTTTATGCACTATGCCACTTTGGCCATGGAGTTTGAGTAGAGATTCTGACATAAACATTGGCTCAAATTATAGTTAGAATTGCAAATTGCTGTCTTTCATACATTGGAATACATTGTTTGTCGTTCTAATTAGCCATATTCGAAATTATGAAGTGTGATGGATTTGATTAGTTACACCAACAGATTCGTTATACTTCAGAATTTCTTCAATGAGCTATTTGATTTTAACTTTTTTCTTTTTTAATTTCTGAACGGCTCAAATTCTATTACAATCCTCTCAAATTATGCAACAATCAAGTTCTTTTCTTAGCAGAGTGTGAATCAAAGTAATTGTATATACTGTATATTTGTAATTAATGAAAAGGTAAATTCAAAGCAAAAATCATTTGTCAAATGTGTGAATTGCTCATTTTTCTTGTACCGAATAAAAGAAATGTTCATTTTCTTAGACATATCTCTTTTTTTTTTTTTTTGGTATAAAAGAGGAGCAGTCACCTGGATTGAAAAAAGAGGATAAGTAATTTAGTGAAAAATTAAACCCTCAACAGATCACAGGCTAATATAAAAAACTGAAGTGGTTACCAATTGAGCTTATTTGGCCCCAAGACATTTTCTAAATGATTTTAATCACTGATAACGTTACACGAGTAACTGCAATTAATTAGGCCACCAGCAATTTCAATAGGGTGCAGGGCCTGAGATGAATTTATCAATTTAACCACTCAAGATGCTGAAAATTCTTGTTATGATACATCACTACCCCACAGTTCAGACTTCAGAGACGGGGGCATTCTCGTGTATCTAGGCCTCTTCTATTCTGTCCAACATTTAAAAAGCCACTGTCAACCATATACTGCAAATCAGCGAATATCCCTCTTGATATCCACTTTACAACTACCCTTTGTGACCAGAGTATGAGAAACTCATCCCAAATTGCACATTGCTCAGGGAATCCAACAACTATGCAATACAAGTCATACTTCTCACTGCAGTGAGCAGTTAAATATGAACTAAGATGTAATTCACCTCTAGGTGCATTAAACTCAAAACTACACAAACTATGACATGACTGTTGGACAAGTTTTAAAATCTAATCTACACCATTAAATATAATACGCCAAAAAGTATGTAAAAATTGCTCCCTCCACAAGCATATGTCAGGTCAGCAATGGCAATGGTTCGAACCCCTATGAAAAAGAGAACAAAAGCATTGACCCAACAATTGTTTCCAAGTGACAACATATTTATCTTGTCTTTTTTGCCTTGTTTTTGTTGAAAGAACTTCACTAAAGCAACAGTAACATCACCAACATCATCCGGTGGAACAGTTATAAGCTTGGACGGTTATCTGTAAAATAATTTGTATTCATTTAAAAAATTGTAACAAAAAAGACTAGCCAGGCAGGCAATGATGGTACAAGCAGAAAAGAAAGTGTTAAAGTTCACACGTATGCTAATTATTGTCAATCCACTAATCATATCATGGTAAGAAAAAACAAAAATTCCAGATGGCATTATGAATAAATAGTGCATAGCATGATCAAGAATCCAATGAGAGATTTTAAAGTTCTCGGATTCCTTGACTGGAAGCTTTTTTGAACTCCAGAGTGGAGGGGCAATAGGGGGCTGTACAGTATCCAAGCTCTGATATGTTCCCCCAGCTACTTTAGGTAGTGGATTTGAGAGATCAGAATCATACCCACTGAGATCCCCGCAAGCTAGAAATGGGATATTCACCTTATTAGGGCCTTCCAACCACCCACTACAACAATCTTCAAACCCACACGCATTATTATAGGCACATGATAATACTTGAGACTAAAAGCCATGAAAATAAGAATGCATGACACAATGAAACTCAGCAAAAAAATAGTTCTGAGTATGATGATTAATCATATTAAATTGTATGCAGGAATAAATTTTAGGAGCTGAGTTTATTTCGATGTATGCTCATAAGATTTGCTCTAGGGACCTGAATATACCTTTATCATCTACCCCCGAGGGACTTCCAACCTTCTCAAGAAGGCAATGAAGATCTTCTGGATTGAATCCTTCAGGAGGGGAGTAGTTTTCACAAACTGCAAATGCCTCTGCAGGGGTGAAAGACTAAGAACTAGCATAAATAGTATCAAGTATCAACCACCTTCCTACCTTGTTAAACCACCTCCTCGGCATAGTCAATGAGATCAAAAGTATCTTAGGCACCTATAATTGCCAGGTGTTTGTAGGCACAGGGGCAGCTGCTAAATTCAACAAGTGGTATAATCAAAGTTCATACGCATTTTTTGTTAAATGACTCTGTCAAACATGAAGAATGCCATGACTCCCAACTCCTAAGCAATGGTAACTCTTCCTAAAAAATCATAAAGAAACTGTACATAATAAGTATGCATCTTGGAAGTTAAGAAACTAGAATTCTTAGTTATGCTGGAATTACGGCTGCTTTTTGGATTTGCAAAAGTCACTACAGGGAAAAATAATTTTAGCTGTAAACAAAAAAGCGACACAGCACAAGTAATCATGATTCTAGGCTTATGTTAAAAATTAAAATTTATGAAAACTGCTGCTAAAAATAAAAATTATGTAATGCCAAAAAATCAAGAACACTTCCAAAGACAAATGATACACCTTTACCACTTTCCCCATTATTATGATTATTTAACAGAAAGTAGAACTACACAACAATCTCACGAGAGCAACTAAAATTTCAAATACTCTCATGAGTAGGTTCGAGGTTCTAACTAGATAAAAGGCAATCTATCAGTGACAGAATCAATTTAAAAAATTCTATTTACTTTTATAAGTGCACTTTTTCTATTTCTCAAGAAAGTAACTCAATGATTTTCCTTTTCTTTCGAAGTACAACTATATTCATTTGTTATCATCTAGTTGGCTTATTGTTTCCCTTTAGAGGGTTTTGTTATTCCTTTTGTACTGAAGACACTGCATCTTTAAAATATGACGGCGTAGCTTTCAATTCACAAACCTTGTGGTATTTCGATTACTTCCATTGTTTTCAAAGGTTTCCAATCTTCATCCATTGTTAATCATATAAGTCCCAGAGAAAAAAAGGAGGACTTCAAGAGATAAAAGAAAACCATACTTTTGCCAATGTCAAACAATGGCTAAGGCTCCACTACCCAAAATCCTTTATAGTATGGGGAAACTTCAAATGCCTGACAGTATAGAAGGCTTCTGTCTTTCCCTCTAAATATCTTTGCAACAAACTTCTCTCCTTCCTTAAGTACATGGGTAACAATTGTTCCCCTCTGCAAGGAATAACCTACTTAGCATCAATCTGCAACAAAATCCAACAAGATAGCCAAACAAAATCATGAAAATCTTAGCAAATCAAGGAATAACCCATTTGAAATGGATCATATACCGTGCACTAGGATGTGCTTATTAGGAATGGAAGTATATTGATTGAAAATGTCGAGAAAAAATCAATGCATCCTTGCTTGGCAAGAAATTTAAGAGGAATAGATAACAAAAGAGTGGTCACCATTTTTCTACCCCTCAAATATTTTTTTTGTCTCCAATTTGAGATACAAAAAAGGTGAAAATGCACTATTAAAATGGAAACGTAAAAGATAAAAGCCTGCATATAAGAACTAAGTATTATACAGTTATTAAGATGACTACCAAACGAGATCTGTAAATGCATGGCCAGAACTGAAATTTTTTCTAGCATTGATAACTTATCTTCGTGTCCAAGATGGACCTTGGTTCCCAATCTCATTGATGTTTAAAATGTTTTAGCAAATCATTTTCGCTGGGTAGCGTATCATGTTCCTAGGTATGTCAATGCTCTTGCCAATAAACTAGCACAACGTCTACTACAACTGGCTCTTCTGGTTTTATTCTGAATTCTGCTCCCTCTGTCTGGTTTTGTGGGGTAAACAATTTGTAATAGTATTCTTTATTAATGAAATCTTTTAGCAAAAATAAAAGGAAAGCTAAAATCTTATATTATCAGCGTTAATAATGTATTGTTTCACATCTTTCCTAGGCACAACAAGATCAAATGTTTGGCGCAGGTTGACACTTGCCACAAGAGAAATCATGTAATTAAGTCATTGTACAATTGTCAATGATGAAGACCACTAGGGATAAATGCAAACCCTGCCTTAATGCAACTTATATGCTAGGATGATTAGTGAAATACTAAAGCAGAAGGGGAAAACCAAATTCAAGTGCTAAAATCATAATTTCGAAGGATGGCGATGCTGAGCAGTGCTTAGACAGATGAGTTTTTTCTTTCTGTTTTTCTTTATTTCTCTATTAGGAGAATTTACTGATTTTGCAGTTTGGATCTTATGGTCCAGTATTAGTCATGCCATGTATGACCTTTAGTTTTGTGGGCTTTTAGTGGCTGCCTATTCAACTTGAGCCTTAAGCTGTGTTCTACCTGATACTCAAGTTTTGACTAGTCCTATCTAACTGATATAATCAGCTATCAAAGAATCAATAACAACGCTCACCAAAAATAAAAAAAATCAACAACAACAACAACTAAGTCTTATCCCACTAGGTAGGGTCCGTTACATGGATCAATTGATGCTATTGGGATCTATCAAAAACCAAACTTTCAACCAGTGAAGAAATTAGTTTATCGGAAAACCTTAGCCATTAGACATTACATGTCTGAGAATCCTAAGTGTGATCTTAAGTCTTATTTCTTTCCATCTATCTTATCTGGTTTTCTTTAAGAGCCAGTCCTATTCAGATCTATTTTCTAGATCATATAACTTTAATAACCCCACTTTCACAAATCCTAAATCATCTTCCTACATATTTTCCCTAATTTTCGTCAAATCCTATTGTTGATGTTGACAGACTTAGAATAGCACCTCTGAACCCTGCATCATCCCCTTTTAAGAATAAGGCATAGAAGGTGAGGCCATGAGTGCTACAGCCATTGCGTACATGGCTACAGATGCCAAAGGCTCCGTTTAGGAATACTATGGCTTTTAATTCTAGTGCTTTTCAACAACAAAAGCCACAAATTTGTTTCGTAAAAAAATTTGAAGGTGCTTTTGAGAAGCCAAAAAACTAAAATTATATCTGTTTAAATGCATATATTTTAGCTAACAATTCAAATGCCAAGTCAATGATGCTTGCAATCATTAATGCCTAACTCCATCTACCTGGGGCAGCACAAAAGTCTACCACACATTTCACTCTTGCAAAACAAATTGCAGCCTAGAAGCTAAGAGCAAGAATTTGTGCACATTGATACACCTGTACAGAAAAATATGCAAATGTGCACACATGTGCTAGCTGTCTGTGTAGACTCAAGACTGTGAAACAAAAGGCTTGACAAAACCTTTCGTTATTTCAAAAATATTAATACATGCCAAAGCCTTCAAGTACAAAGTGAAATGCAAAAGGATGACAAGCTATTTGCAAATACTTGATTTCGATTTTTATATATTGGATTCATATCTAATGGTCCAATCACATTATCAAACTCAAATACAGTACATAGGGTAATACAATCTGTGCATCAGATGTAAAAATTCAACTAAGCCAGCAAACTTATTCATGTCTTCAATGACCAATTAAACAAAAAGTTGTTGCAATACAATACATGGCCTTTTCTGAAGGAGTTGGAAGGCACTTCGAGCACGCCAACCTTCTTTTGCTTTCCTGTAGTAGAAAAACATCAAGGCAATAAAAAGAAAATAGGAAAAACCAATCATACCCTCTTGCCCCTTGAAGCTTTTCCCATGGTTTATCCTTCACTTACTGAGGTAGCAATTCTGAAAACAGAGTTTCTGAGACCAAGAATTGATAACAAATCAGAAGAAGCTAGTAAAGTTGCATACTTGGAGTTAAACTCAACTTGGGTAACTATGGATTTGGAAGAGATGGAAAAATGGGTCTCACTAATCTGCTTATTTGATTTATTTATTTTTTTAAATTTTTTTATACAGATCACAATTTAATGGTTTGATCTATGTAAGTGATTCTACCTAATGGAAAAAGACTTTTGTTGTTGTACTTTGAATTTTATTTTATTTTATTTTCTCTCAATTGCATTGCTGCTGGGGAATTGAACCATGGGTATTACTGATGAAAGCGTTTCATGATTACAAAGACTAGCCAGACATCATGTTGATACAGTGTTTGTCTTTTTCCTCATTCTGTGTAGCCAAAAAAGAATGGGTTTTCTTATTTAGACATTTCCTCAAACACCTTGTATGCATAGTGCAATTACAGTTTGCTATCCCGTTATTCTCAGAATCCATCAGCTCCTTGCTTCTGACCACTATGGATGCTGCTCCTGCTGCTGATTTTCAACTTGCTCTTTGAAGTGACCTTTCTGGTGTTCTTCTTTTGCCCTTTGCGTAGTTGGGCACTGTAGCCCTGTTCTGCAGCCCAAACATATAAAGGTATAGCGAGAAATAAGGTGGGTATTATGTGGATAATTTTTGAAAGAATAATGTAAAATTAAAGATAAGATGGTTGCCTTAAAATTTGTTGTAGATCAGAAATATTCAAGTTTAGAGGAGGGTCCATTCCAAATTAAGGCAAGAATTAATTAAATTTTTTTTTTTGGGTTTGGTGTACAAAAGTTTATGTGAGTAGAAGATTTATTTCTAGTTTAATAAGCTCACGACAAAGCACCAACTTCTGTGAAGATTAATGTTGAGACTGATTTATGTTGAGACTGCAATTCAAGTCATAATTTGCATGAGTGAATGGTCTGATTAAATGAGCCAATACCATTAAATTGACTCATTTCTTTCTTCTAGTCAACTATTAATGACTTAAGTAAGAATACATGAATTACCCAAAAAAAAAAAAAAGACTACATGAATAACGAATTTTATTTTTAAAATATCTAAAAGGGTTGATTCAAAATATCACCGAAAAGATTTTCTTTTAAGAAGAAATCTGAATGGAAAGTAAGATGTGATTAAGGAGTAAAAATGATATGGTCTTGGTGAATCAAATGATGATGGTTAACTCAATGCATGTGCATCTCCTCCCTCTAAAGTCTACACTATAACTATATTGATTTAAAGAAAGATTTATAATAAGTCATTAGGAATGGGTAAGTAGTGAAGGACTTACCGGCTTAAATAGTTTGAAGGAGATCATATTTTAAAATCTGTGTGCGGCCATTATACCAAAAGAGAAAAAAAATCTATGCACTGAATGTTTTATTTATTTATTTTTTTGATTCACTTGAAATTTAGTTTCTATCTACCTAAAGTAGTTTGGCAGCTTCAAGCTTGATTGAGAATTTTATTGGAGAAAGGTTCTTGTTAAAATGTGTACCAAGGACATGGTTTATAGGGAGTCAAATTTACTTGCTTTCTGTAAAAATATTTTTGAGATAAATTAAATAATTAAGACAAGTCAATACAAAACTCAATATTTAATAATAAGTACATATTTTTAAATTCTACAAAATTAATTTTAATTCATTTAGTAAATTTAAAAGGCAATATATTTATCATACATACCAAGATTAAATATGAAGGAAAATGTTAACAACTAAATGCCAATAAGAAAAGGAAATGAACAAATCCACTGATTGTCACAGACTAGTTAAAGCAGTCCAAACATCTGGGGTCATCAGCAACTGGCTCCTCTTCAGGAGGTTCAACTTCTGCATTTTTTGAATCTTTGTATGGAAATTGCAGAGCCAGCAGGGTGTATAACACTAAATTTATAGAACTCAACACAGCCAATGACCAATAATAATTGTCTAGACGGCTTTTATTTAGGGTGTCCTGAAACCAGCTGGGATTTCCTCCTATTTGACTAACCTTGCCTACTGCATAAACTGTGACAACACTTCCCATGATTCCTACTCCAGTTACACCAAGTGTGATGTCAACCAAGTAATTTTGCAGTGACTCAGGAACTTGATCGTTGAAGAAACGGGTAAAACTGTAACTAGATATTCCATTAAGGGCACTGAGGAAAAGATACTGTGGAATAAGCCAAAACATGGTCATTGGGATCTTCTCTTTGGGTTTCCCCATTAATCCATGGCTTTTCATCACATCCAACCTCCTTCTCTCAACTGCAGCTGCGGTTATACAACACACTATGGAGCATAGCATCGCCACTACCATCCCAACTGGGGGCACATATTCTCTTTGGTTTTCACGTAACTTGTCTTTAACTTTGCCACAGATAAAGGAGAACAAAGCCTCGGCCAACTTATGAAAGACCAGAAGTGTGAAAATAGGGAGCTTCAATTTTCCAAGATATGGGTTCATTTGGTTTCCTTGCTCCACAAAGTAAGTGCCTCCAATGGAACTAACAACCCCACACATTGCGAAAGTCATCCACAGGGGTATGAAGTAAAGAAAGATCTTAGCTTCCTCTACTTCAGTTACAGTTCAGAGCTTCCATCTGTTACCTTTTTGTTGTTCAATGCTTGAGTTGGGAATTATAATGGCAGCCTTGTCCAGGCACCTGCATTCCAAAATGCGATTTTGCTACATGATAAGAAATTTTATGAATAACCTTAGTAGACTTACTAATTAAATAACGTTAAATTTTGTGAATAAAGTTAACAATATAGCTGAAAGTAAAATATAAGAGCCCATTTTGACAAGTTAGTAGGCTTACTAATGATCCATATTTTAGAGAAATTTTTAGTAATAAAATATTTAGGATACATTGAAAAATATCAATGTGTAAGAAAAAAAAATATCTAAAAATATCTTTAGAAAAAAAAATCTAGATGTCTGATGTAGAAGTGAGGGACAAGTAGAAAATTAGGGCTTGTTTGTATTAGCTTTTTTAGGAGTAGTAGTGCTTTTTTAAAGTAATAAAAGTATTTTTTAGAAGCTAAAGTGTTCAAACTTTTAAAAAAAGTACTTCATGTGCTTTTTTGTTACACATGAAATACTTTTTTTAAAAGCTTGAACTATTTAGCTTCTAAAAAGAATATTTTTATTATTTCAAAAAAGTATGTTTTTTCTAAAAAAAACTAATACAAACAGACCCTTAGTCCCTTGTAACACATAATTAACCTTTCTTTTAAACAAGGAAAATATGCATAGAAAGAGAAGGAACCTGAGGTTATTGGTATGAGGCACAGTACGAGAGTCATTTTCATGATAAATGTCATTTGCATGTATTCGGAGGGCATAAGACATCTTGGAAGAACATGCTACCAAGACTCTAAAGAACGTTGTGAGAGGACTTCCCTTGGGAGTGCCCTTCCTGTAAGAACGTATCCCAGTCAAGTACAGAAATGTAGCTACTATGACACTGATCGTGGAAATACCGTAACGAAGTGCCCATGACTTTAAGAACTGAATTGCAAAACCGCCAACATATACGAGGACAAAAATGATGGCACCACCCAGAAATTTATAGCTCTTAATTGCGAGTCTGTAATCACAAATAATTACAAACATAATCTTTACTCCTTTATAGATGTTCTCGTACAGGTTTTCATAAGTGATTTGGGTTCCAATTTGTGATTCCAAATGCCTTTGGTAGGAAGCTGCATGTCCGGCGTATCCAATGGCTAGGAGGGGTAAGGCAGCATAATACATGCTCTTTTGGGTATTGCTTACCACCTTAGAGAGTATAGGTGATGTGGATATTGTCAATAAGCTCATACCCTATATAATGGTACCCACATAATGTTAAATGTTCATCCAATTAAATGCTAATGCAGAAGCATTGAAGTTGAAGAATAATTAACTTGTCAAATGACAAAAGGAATAAAAAGCTACTTCAAGAGTAAAAGTGTCTTGATTGAGTAGTTGAAATTTGCAGGCATGGTGAAAATATTTAACTAAGTAGTGAGAAAGAGTGGAATTGAATTACATTTTGTTTTTCAAATTCTCATATTTTTGTTATAAAGTGGAAGGTAATTTTCATTCTAAGGCTTTTACTTTTTCAATTTGGACCTAATCAACCAAACAGACGTTAAATGTACTCTTTGTTTGCGAGACTAAAAATAAGGAGAGTTAAAATAGAATGAGATGAAAAATGATTTGATTTTTAGTAAAGAGCCGATTCAACTCACTTCATGCTATATACAGGAGTGGCCAAAATTTGTGGGTAGAATGTAAATGAGTTGTATTTTAATTTCAACCATTAATATTGAACCAGTTTTTGTTGTACTAAATAGGTGTAAAATAATTCTTATTTTAAATTTTCCACCTTCTCAAACGAGCACATCTTAAATCATGAATAGGGGCGGGGCCAGAAATTAGAAATAAGGGAGCCAAGATTGAGGGGGCCAACATAAGACATATAACATAAAATAATAAAAAGAAAAAAAAATTAAGGAAAATCTCTAACTATATATATAATAAAAAAAATTTAAATGGAGGGGGCATGGCATATGCAAATGGAGGGGGCAGGGCATATGCTTGGCCCCTCTTCCCTCCGCCTATGAAGGAACAATTCAGAGGGAGTTTTCTTTGGCATTGCAGTTGAGATTACAGTGGAATCCATTAGGATGGCTGTAAAGGTTGCAATCTCAGCGGCAGTGCCTAAGCAAGAACTGCTCCATCCAGAGACATACAGTGCAATTTGTGTTTAAGGTAATTTAGAACATACTATGCAATTTAGAATAGCTGAAATGAGGAACATGTGGTGGTGACCCAGAAAAGCATCGACAACGAAGACCATTCCGACGAGCAACATGTCTCGTCCACCCACGAATATATTAATGATAGCAGCGGCGTGTGTCAAGCTAAGGTTCTAAACATCAGTTAAATATGTTACCATCACCTCAAGAACGTACAAGGCAAAATTATCAGCACAGTTAACAGCTGCAGAGAAGAAAAATGCATTGTCTTTTAGGCGTTTCACTTAGATGTAATTGTAGAAGTTAATACAATCAATGTCTAAATAAACCAATTACCAAGCATTCTGAAGAAGGATTCCATGTTGACATATAAACTTTTGCTTTCTGCAATTTTTCAAGGATTAAAAAAATATCAGTACAAAGAGAGAAAAAAATAGCAGGATAAGGAAGAAACAAATAAATTAAGTTTGAACCATCAACCCGCATGATTAGAAAAGAAGTAATAGAAAAATAGATGGATATTAAAAATAAATATATAAGAAGAAAGAAGAGTATATATATGTCACAATCTCTTAAAGAAATGGAGGGCGCAATCAAGGTCTAAGTAATTTACTCTCTAAAAAATAGAAAGGTCAAGGAAACGAGCTATTAGTATTCCTAGTAGTTTCCAGCAATGTCAAGGATTGATGAACCAGTTTTATATGCTACCAGAGGGGTTAAAAAGAATTACATGCAGAGATCAGACCCGGGGGTGCAGGGACATGCTAATTCAACTAAGCAAAAAGAGATTCCTAGCTAGTACTGAAAAAATATGCCTCGCTGCCAACCAGGGTTTTGCATATTACTGACCTTTTAAGAGAACACGTTACTGGTTCATTCAACTTTTGTCCTTTTGGGTAAGGAAAAGATTTATATTGTTAGATGGAGTCATACCAGTTACCACTAAAGGAAAAGCTATAGCTAGTAATTTGGTGTAAGCTTTTCTACTTAAATGAATTAGCCTAACGTTATAGTTCAATCTAATTTTGGCCCACCTAAGCCTAATTACAAAAGAAAGATGCTCATTGCTCACCCAAATCCAACATGTATCGCATACACAACCAGAGACCTTGCTACTGCAGGAAGAACATTCTAAGCAACTAGGATAAAGTGAGTTAAAGCAACCAATAGGCATAACAATTAACAAAGCATTAGGTCTGGCCATATGACTAGAGATATAGACTTGCATGAGGTCCAGTTGTAATCCAATAATGGCTAATAGAAAAAAATTGAGAAGACTATATAAATTAAGAATCTATTTTCTGTATATATCATTCGTATAAAACTTTTATGAGCTTTTCTAAATTATGATCAACTTTCAGAATAAATTATAGGAATAATATTTATTAAATAATTACATTTTATCAATTTCCCCCTATATTTGGTTAAACTGATATTAATTTATTATAGTTAATTAATATCAGTTAATTAACTATTTATAGTGTACCAAAAAAAAGCACCTGATATTAATTTATTATAGTACCAAGCGATGACGTTGAGAAATGGGTGCTTGAGGAGAAAATTGTCCCCTAGGTTCGAACCTGCCAGCCTCTGCATACTGAGGCTTCCTACACCACTGGACTAAAGCCCAAATGTCAAGTAACTGTTTACATAATAAAAGTTTAGAGAAATAGAGATTATCCCATTCTAAAATTAAAATATGTCACAAGTTTTAGGAAAAGCTTATTGCGATAACACAAGATATTTTTGTCAATATTATTTGATATTTTCAGTTGAATCAACTCTGATTGATAAATGAAAAATAACTATTTAATTAATGTATTCATTTAAAAATGATAAATTCAAATAACATGCATACTGTTTGTTAAAGTTCCAAATCAATTTTAATTTTGACAGAAGTTGAATTGAAAATTGGAATAATGATTTTGGATTTTAGGTTCACTTCTGTAGTCCAAATAGTGGGTCAGTCAGTTGTCTCCGGTCAATCCAGAACAAGCCAGAAAATGAGTTTTACGATTCAACCTGGCCCGTTTTTCACAGAAGGCAACAATTCGATTCGCTGGTTTGGGCTGAATTTTAAAACTCTGCGTATTAGGCATGCACTCCTCCCATTTTACTTTCATAAAAGGAATAAAAATTGTCAATCAGTCTAGCTATGATATATACAATAATACTTTACGAAAAAATTTATTCCTTTTTTTCCCTTTTTCCAAAGAAAGGGAACTATGTATATGAATATATAAATAGCACAGCTATGGATATATTCTTCATAAAATTGTCCATAACAAATTTTTATTCATGTTTGTTCGGTTCTGTACCAGTCAACCGGTTTTTGTCAGTTTTTTTTTTCTTTTTTTTGGATTTTGTCAGTTTTTTTGCTAAACGGTTTATAAAATTAAAGCAAATTGGAGAGGTGACCGAACTTAATATATTCTTAGAAATGTGAAATTCTAAGGCAACCGGTTTCCCAGTTTATTAATAGCAATCATCAGTGTGATTTGTTTGTTATCTGTGAAATTTGAGAAATAACACTGCAATTACGCATTTATTAGCCTCCAAATGTTGTCTGTCAGATCTGAACACAAAGCAAGTCATTCCAAGTTCCACCATCCAAGTAAGGAAACTCAACAGCCAAACATGATGGCTCCAGAATTATGAGTCCCGCTTTGGCTAGGTACCAGAACCAGACACAACAAAGTAATTCTCTGAGATCACAGTCTGGCACTTCCACGTGCTTATTGAATTTGAATCATCTCATAGTAGTTTCATTACAGAGAAAGGCCAAATGGTCCCTAATCGTCCAGGTTTTTATGAAGAAGGACCACAGCCTCTTATTTAGTTAAACATTATCTCATCCATAAATAGCCCCCTAGCAAGTTAGGTTCAGCTTGTAATTGGCTTACTGATTTTCAGTGCCTCCCATTGAATATGGAATAACTTTTTCACTATATATGTTCTCAGGTACTGTATTTTACAGGTTTAAAAATGACATATAATCTAGAGATTTAAATTGCTGTTCCAGTGTTATTATGATATTTAATGTGACTTCATTGATTTTACAGTTATTATTACAATCTACATTGATGATTCTTTTTTATATCTATGTAAACATGATGCATGCTTTGGTACATTGTGGACTTAATTACAGTCTTTACCCTTTCATTATCTTCTTTTTCTTTCTTATCGAACACGCCATATCGTTTATCAAGATTAGTTGCAACCAAAATTGAAAGCACTTATCTATTGTTTGGATGGGGGTAAGGAGGGGGAAGGGAAGGGAAGGGAAGAGAAAAAAGACCTCAACTCTTGTTTGGATGATTTTTGATGAGGGAAGTGTTCTCCCTCCTTTTCTTACAAAATCCAAAAATTCCTTCCCCTCAAATTTGGAGGTAAGGAGGGGAAAGATTCATTTTTAATTAAATATTTATTAAATTACATATATACTCATTGTTTGTGCTATAAGATTGACAACATAACAACTAATTTAATTTAAAACTTATTCATTTCTTCTACTTTAATTTTAACTTCTAACTAAGGAGAAGGGAGTTCCTGTCATTTTTTTTACTTAAACATCCAAAGAAAGGAAAGAGAATCTCTCTCCACCTTTTCCCTTCCCTTCCCCCCCCCCCCCTTTCCTTCTTCCAAGCATATCATTATAGATTCTATACCTATCCATGGTGGAATGCTAGTGCTTCTTGGAGCTGGTAATTCCTCTAATGTGGCAAATTATATTGTAAACGAATTAACACATATATTTACATAGCAGTTTTCATTTTTGCAACTTTATACTAGAAATGGTTTATTGTTTTATTTCTTCAGTTGATCTTCTTCTCCCACCCTTTTAGTTTGCCATTTTGATTGAGAAAAGGATTTCTGTTCTTCCAAACATAGAACAAAGTTTAATTAGGGCCTTGTGGGGAATGTAGTTAGCCTTTCCACATGAATTCCTCTATTCTTCTGTATTTTTTAATTTTGTGATTAGTTAAGCACATTTATGAAGACATCAATGTGGATATAAGTTAGCTCTGCTGCAGGGATCCAAGTCTTCAGCCGTACTTTTATTAGACAGTTTGTCTAATTTCCAAGTAAAAATTGAGTGCTTTTTGTTCCCTCAGTTGATTAGTCCCGTACCAACTTAGCTGAATAAAACGCCTCACCATAACATAAGGATCATATTAACTTGTCATAGTCATATGTACACATATTTCTACTATTAAGTTATTTATTTAGGGTCATTCATGCTTTTCTTGTCAGCCTTCTAGCTGGACTCGCCTGCAAGTTAATGTTACTACAGCAATGCCATCACTGCTTCATTGAAAAAGGATGTACCTTATGATCCCACATGCTACATCTCCAACAGTCCTATTTCTCTGCCATAACTATCATACCAGCAAAAACTATTTATGTAAATTTAAGGCACAAAAATGTACTGGATTTCAGGAATCAGGACTGACCCAATAACAGAAACTATAATGTGTATATATCAGAATAACAAAATATACATAAACTGTTATTTTTATGGGCATCATCACAATCAGTTTTTATTACTATCATAAATCTAAGCATTTTGGAAACACATTGGCAACCAATACAGAATAAAAAGGGATATACTTTGTCCCTCTCCGTTCAAGCTTTCTCCTTCTTAGATGGAACCGTTCCATCTGTTCCAGCAAGCATGGCATACTTGTCCTTCCTTGTTAAATTGGTGCACTCAAATCCCAGAGTCCCTGCAAGAACCCTTTGAATGTAATTTGCAACTTCAATTGCAGATTTCCCTCCATTGCAGGTGAGCTCTGTGGGCAGCTGGTTCAGAAAAGTGATCTCATATGTGGGCATGGGATTCATGAACACAAAATAAGGGTCAAGCAATTTATGCCCACGAGCTGATGTCCCATAAAACACACTCTGTTTTGTGTTGATAGCAACTGGGACAATCCTATCAGTTAGCTCAGCAAAAAGTGCACTGAACCTCAAAAGGAACGGCTCTCTACAAGTGGTACCTTCAGGGCAAATCACCAAGTCCCCTTCTTCAAGCAATCTCCTGATGTTGGCTGCATCTTTCTCTCTTTCCCTTGAGAGGGCCACAGCTTTGATTGGTGAAATAATTTCAGTGAATTTGCTTATACTATATGTGACACAACTAATTTTTCTTCCTAGTGCAACTGCTGTAACCACTGGGTCTAAAACTGTGCGGTGGTTACAAACAAATAGGACTCCACTTTGACCTTTCTTTGGTGGTGGTGGAGGGGTACCCTTCACAGTAACTCTGATTCCCAGCAGCTTATAGTTGTACCAAGCAATTCTTTCAGGCAAAGGGATGTTGAGGTAGACCCTCAGGATAGAGAGTATGATACCAATTGGCAGCCATAGGAAGGTCAAGAGGGCAGCTAGAGGGGTTGGCCTCTGCACAAACCTGCCCTCATGAAAAATAATTGGGCTTAGAAGCTTGTTTCTTGGTAGTGGCTCACACTTGATCCTTGGCACCATATATCCTTCCTGCAGGGGAAAATACAGTTAATGACATGATTGGAACCATATACGGAAGTGACCATGAGTGACACTTTCATCAAATTAACTTATCTACCACAGACCACAAAACCTGTAACCCTTATTGGAAGGTGGGTAATTCAGTTTCTGCTGGTGGTTCACTTACTGTGGAAAAATATCACTAAATTGATAATAATATTTTACTAGATATTTATGCACTCACAAGATTTATTGATAGCTGTTTATTAAAAATACTCAAGGAATGAAATTAATCCCATGAATCCCTTATTTAAAGAAAAAAATCAGCAAGCACAATTCAAATTTTACAGAGTAAGTCAATAGGGGATGTCATAAGGATTGTGCTTTCTAATTAATGATGATTGATGAGAAACTATATGCACGGAGATGTGTATTACACTTTACATATTTTTAACATGAGGAGGTACAAACAACAAGGCTTGGATTGAGTATGAAAAGTGGGTTGGACATGAGGAAATCATGGAAAGTTTCAATAGTCCTCAATTTAGAAACTGAATCTGGTTTATACTTGAAAATAACAAATTAGGGAGCTTATAATTATTAGTGATAAAAATAGCTATGGGGTTATGACTTGTGAGAGAGAACGGAAAAGCAGAGGCATAGACAGCTCAAAACTGAAGATGCTATAAGGTGTCCATAAATGGACCATAGAACGTGGGGGGACCACTTACACTTTGAAGGCAGTAAATATATCCAAAAAGAAGGAATAGAACAAACGAAGGGAGGGGTTTTCTTATGCCGCGAGAGAATAGATACACAAAAACAAGCATAGGAAGAGAGGCTCATTATAGGCGAAAGCAACATGTCATGGTCATTAACTTTCTCACCAAACATGAATTGATTTTTTAACAATCTACTCTACTAATCATGATGTTTTTTACCTTTTGGTTGAACAAACGGGGCAGAAGCCCCTAATCATGGTGTTTTTATTATACGTAGTAGTTTTATTGAGATAGGAAACAGCTCAAGAAAGGCTCCCTCATCCAAAATAGAAATTTGAACAAGAGCAAATGGAAACAACATTGAGTTAGTTAATCAATAGAATAATGATATTTCACCCATTTATATTACACCACCTTTTTCCCATTTATGGTAGTAACTAGCTTATCTTGTAAATGACTTACTATTATGTGTTAATAACTTTCGAAATGCGTTAATGATTTAACTTTTAAACGGTAATGAAAAGGTATCAATACTTACTAATAAAAAAACAAGTTACTATCTACCTCAAACAGTTACAATAGACAGATATGAGAATAGTATTCTGAAAGAAAAATACGGTCATACCAACCTTGCAAATTGACATGAAGTCATGGTCAGTTTCACTATCTCCCAGTCCCAAATCTGGTAAGTTAGACTGAAATTCCTTGACAACAGCTGCTTTCTTGTGCTCCGCAACTAGCACTCCAGGTTCCTTAACAAACCCAGTTGCCCTCCCTGATTTTGTTGTCTCTAGTTCTGTCCCAAGCACCATATCAGCTCCCAAGAAGGTCTTAACAAATGGCTCCACCATCAACCTGGGGCTAGCAGTAACAATGTAACGCTTGCCAAAGGAATTGAACACTCTCCAGGACTCTGGATGGACGTCTTCTGCATAGAACTTGGGCAACACTGACCTTGACACCATCTCAACGTCTCTGATCTTTAACCCGGCGAAGGTGATGAAGATCAAGGTTTTGATAGCCACAGTTTCAGAGACAAATAAATACGTGAAATATACGAAGGGGACAGAGGCTAGGAGGACAAGTCCTCTTAAGAAGCTACCAGCTTCAAGAGCAACAAGCATGTAGTAAGGGAAAGCACTTCGAGACACAAGAAGGGTGCCATCCAAGTCTGAAGCCACGGTCTGGTTTGATCTTTCTTCTGTGCTACATTTCGATATTGGTTCGAAATGGCGAAAGGCTCCCATGGCACAGAGAAAGGAGAAGCCAAAAAGTGGAGAGAGGCTAGGTTGGTGAGGTGGTGGGGAAGAAGCTGGGAGTGGATGAGCTAGCCAGCTTCGAAATGTTATGAAGAGAGAGAGGGTGAAGAGGGGGTTTTAAAAGGAGAGGAGAGAAGATGGTGATGTTGTTGAACAAATTTTTAGCATGAAGTATTATGAATAGAATATGTGGTACGCACAGATTATACTTAGGGGAAGAGTGAAGGCTTTGTTTGGATTATGAGAGAAATAGAGTAGAAAGAAATAGGGAGAAGAGAAATAGAGTAGAAAATGAGTAGATTTTTAAGTTGTTTATATTAAGAGAATTATGAGAGAAATATGAAAGAAAGAAAATTAAATTTTGTTGTAAATACATATTTGCCCTTATTTAATTATTTATAAAACAACAAAAAGAATGGTATATTAGTCAAATTTCCATCCCTACCCATTTTTTCTCTATTTCTTCTCATTTTAGGAGAGAAATGAAAAAGCTGTGGGATCTATCATTTTTTTTTTTCTTCTCTATTTCTCCTCTAACCAAACAAGAGAACTTCCTTATTTCTCTTTTATTTCTCTCCTCTCTTTTTTATTTTTCTCATACCAAACAAAGGCTAAATGAGGAAAGACTCAAGTCTTCGGTTTATTATATATCAATGTTCTCTCAAGAAATTCTTTTTTATCTTTAATGGTCTAAATTTTATTGTTAGATTGATCTAACGGTACAAATTCAATTTATGTGTCACATATCATATTTTAGTTGGACATTGATGTATGATTTTTAGAGAACACAAGAAATTTTCGTCTTTAATTTTGTTAATAACTCAATAAAATATTATCAACTAATAAAAATTTAGATATTTATCTTAAGAAAAAATATTTTATTAAATGGGTAAGATCATTATATAGAAGAAATAAAGACAAAAGAGTTGAATGTACTTAGAAGAGGATTAAAGGAAGGGTAAAGAGAGTGTTATCTTATGTGGTTTTGACGTACAAATTAGGGCAGTTGTGTGGGGGGGTCCGAGTAGTTGGAAGTCGATACCAACAGTTGGGTTTCATTCAATTAGCCTACTTTTTAGTTTATTGACGGAGGCCTATGCTGCCTAATAAAATAAAACGAGAAGGTAGGCTCGGCTTGTGCTTAAGTGCTTTATTCGGCTAACTCTTGTTTTAACACTATTGGAAAAGTCTTCAAACACACACAATTATTCACTGAATTGTACTTTGTCATTTCAATGTTGGGATTAATTGTTAATGTCTCTCTATATTTATAAACTTGAGCATTTTGCTATCTTTGATTTTTCCTTCGATTAACTATGTACAGTCTAATGGCTTGTTTGTTTTACCTTCTACCCAATACAAATATACATTCACAAGAAGAATTTTTTTCTTAGCTATGAGCAAATAGATATCAGCGTTCATGCGAAAAGGTAAAACAAACAAGCTTCAAGTTTACAGTCAGTGGAGGAATCGGGGAAAAATTTTAAAAATGGAATTTTTTGCAACCCAAAAGTTCTCATGTATACCCCGTATTTAGGGCTGGCAATGAGTCGAGTCAGTTTGTGAGCTTGTTTGTGACTCGGTTCGTTAACAATTCAATAAGCTGATAATTTTGGCTCGTTTGTTAAATGAGCCAAGTTTGAGCTTTCATATGTTTTGCTCATTAACTCCTAAGCTGACTCGATATTGCATATAATTAGTTTTTTACAAATAATAATAATAATAATAATGCTTTAATTTAATGTATATTAACATTTTGTTTTATTTTTTGTCTGACTAAATTATTTTTTAAATTAAATATATGTAAAAAATATAAATTTTATTAAAATACAAATTCGAACCTAATTCATTGAGTAATACAAGCTTAATTAATATAAGGCTCGATATTGACTGATTGAGCTCAAATAGTTCGTGAGCTCAAAGTAAATAGAGCTTGAGCTAAGAAAATGAGCTCGATTTCTTCGTGAGCTGAGCCTGAGTTAAGTCTGACTTGGCTCAGCTCAACTCATTATCAGCCCTACCCGTGTTATTTTCTTGAAAAATAAGGCATTTTATGAAATTAAAATATGTTAACAATTTTATTTGCACACTCGAATATATTGTTTGGCGTGTGTACTGCAAAATTAAAAAAAAAAAATGTATTAGATCCCCGAACATGTTTAAAGAATTTACAAAGTGGTGTAATTTGAAAGAATCTGGTGCAAAGTGTTTAATGGTATAAACGAAAGGAGGGATAAACAAAATTAGGAAAACCCACAGTTGTTTTCTCATGTAGATCCTTTTTTTTTTCCCTGTACACAGATATTAGAGTAATTAGTGTTAATAGTTACTAAAAAAATATAGAGAATCAAAATAATTGGAGACCTCTTCAAAGTTTGTTACTTTGTTTCGCAAAATGAAATATTTTAATTGGGTTGTGCACTGATAAATAAATATGTATCAATTTCCCAAAATCACAAATTAAATTCATGACAATGTGATGTTATTTGCAGGATTGAAAAAGCTTAAGGTGGTAAAGTGCTTAGGGGTAGAGATAAAAGGGCATAGTACAACTACAAAGTGGGGCTGTGCAAGATCCTGAGTTAAAATTTCCTCCCCACCTATCATATGATTTTCTCCTAGTTTCTCATCCGAGAGATATTTATTCTCTATTACCCCCCCCTCCAACTTTTTTTTTTGTTTATATATAACGAGAATTATTTTAATACTCATTCTTTTTTTTATCAGTATTCAGAATGAATTATTAAATATTTATTAATTATTATTTATATTTAATAATATTTTAAATAATTATTATAAAATTAATAATTAATAAATAATTTACAACTCACCTTAAATATTAAACACATCAAATTATATAACAACTTCCTTTAGATACTGTTTTGCTGAGTTTTGAATCTCATTTGACATGCGATTCATCTCTCTTCATCTCTTTTCACCTATCCCCTGTACCTATGTCATGTGGTTTTTCCCTCTTTTGCGTAGACTGACCTTTATTCCCCTGTCTCCTACTTTAAGTATGACTGTAAATTCACCCGAATTGTGGAAAGAAAACGATAAAAAGGCCATGGCGATATAATTATATAAAAAAATTAAGGCATGGCTCAAGGCTTATTCAACTCTAAAAATGCTAGATGTTAAGAATGAAATGTCTGAACCAACTGCAAGTAATGTAAACTACAAAGGGTAAGACTAGTTTGGAGAAATTGTACGTGTTTTTTTTTCCCTTTAGTTTGTTGGTCAAAAACCCTATGCAAGTCCTACACATATTTTCAAGTACGATCACAAACCAAGCAGGAAAAAAAACCGTATATAGTTGGTGTAGAAGTGCTACGTGGACAATCAAGTCTTATCCAACTACATAGATTCGGTTACATGGGTTAATCAATGTCATTAAACTCTATCAAAAATCAAATTTTTAATAAAACTAATTAGAAAAAGATTGTTTTCATTGTTTTGATTCACTTTTTTTCATTGATTGGGAGGGGTAGGCATTGCATTTGCTAACCAGACCTGCACCTTATTTCTTCTGCAGATTGAAGTGCACGCGTCTCCTTCCAAAGTCTGCATGTATCATCCCAAATGGCACCTGAGAGCTAACTTGGTTGCCTACTACCTAGCCCTTTTTCTTTGTTTCGAGTAGACCCTGGAAAGTACCAAACAATAATCACCAAAGAAATGGATTTGGTATCCCATGCAGTGATAGAAGATGCCAATAGCTCATATCAAGGTTTTAAATCAGAGTTGAAGTTGATGTGCTATTAC
Organism: Styphnolobium japonicum; assembly: GCA_023212625.1. NCBI lineage: Eukaryota > Viridiplantae > Streptophyta > Magnoliopsida > Fabales > Fabaceae > Styphnolobium > Styphnolobium japonicum. Next base: position 22,955,591 of record JALBWW010000014.1, read on the forward strand.
AAAAATTACAGACAATTATAAAAAAATGCGACTGATGCAGACCTAATTGCCATTTCATTGTGGTTGCGGAAACATTTAAAACTCTGCAACATTAGAGTTGCACTTTTGGTTGCTAAGGATCTTGTTACAGAAGCTCTATAACCGCTCAACATATATAGTGCAATCAACATGCTTGGAAGATTCGATCACAAAAGAAGCACCACTCAGGTATATTCAATCCTCTTCTCCTTACGATTGATAAAATATTTCTGCCAGCTCTCCACAGAAAAAGGTTGTATCTGTTAGGTACGTAGTGATGGGAGGTTCTGTATCTTCTTCCAAACATTTATGCTATAGTCACCTAATCCCAGCTGAAGATGAACCCACTCCCCTAGTATTTGGACCATGAAACTTAATGAGTAATTCCCAGAGAATATGATGAATCAGCTTTGCTTCACCAGGGAGGCAAATATCATGAATCAACTCTTTGTTCCATAGCCTCTTCTCTGCCATAAATAATTTACAGACTTTTGCATCATCCCGAAGTACCGAATTTGGAGACAAAAAAACTTCAAAAGACCAAGGCATGGGCAATTTGGAGTAACCAACTTTCTCAACTTACCATGTAGATTTTTGATTCATCAGAATTTTGACCCAGCCAGAATTTAGCCACCATGTGGTTAAATTCATTTCACAAGGAGGTGGGCAATTTAAAACAGCACATCTAATATGTGGGGACGGCTTGAGCCACAACTTCTATCAATATTTTCTACTGAAAAGATCTATTCTTGCATCTACCCAAATACATCTCAATATAGGAAACCTATTGGATTTGTAGGAAAGATCCTTTATTTTCTCCATGTCTTCCTCGAAGCAGTTTGGACGAAGAAAGAAAAATACAGGATTTCTCAAATTTCTTCTCTGCCTCTTCATAGGTATTTAGCACATCTTTCAGTCAAGGACTAACTTTCTAAAATGTTTAAGGTATTAGGTGAAAGCAATCATGGACAAAGTACATGCTCACTCTACTTTGTGCTGAATGGAGACGACAATGATCGAACTCCTGATCACTCGGTCATAAATGTTTTAATACCATGTAAAGAATCAACTGTTCCAAAAGCATAAATTGTTAGGTGTAGGCTTGTGAATAATTTATATTTCTAACACGCTCCTCAAGCAAGAGTTTTTTGGGTTTAAAGCTTAAACAATTTATGCTTTTGAGACAATTGGTCATGAAGGCTTTGATATCATATCAAGAATTAGCTCTCTCAAAAGTTTAAACTATTAAATATAAACTCGCTAATGATTTATATCTCTAACAATTTCAACTCCAAACTTTCGTACAAAGAACCAAACTAGAAGATAAAGCCGTAGAATGTGGACATATAACACTACCAAAATGGGTTCAAGCCCACGACGAGCTGACCCTATTAGCCAGTAAACACATGTTGGGATAGATTGGAGTTTATAAAATTTGTTTAAATGCTAATAATTTTAACCATTTTGTATTTTTTTAAAATTTTCAAAGAAAGCATTGCCCACGCAAGTTGTATCCATAATTTTTAAGTTTGTTGAAATCACAGACCGTCCCACACCGGCTTGTTGGCATCCAGTGCACATGCCAGTGGAGTTAAGCCGAACGTGATATGCTTCTTTTTTTTGTTGTAAGACTATGTAGAGTTGTTATGGTACCCTGATAAGTATGGTATTTAAGGTGAGTTTTCAATTATTTATTGACTATTGGTTTCACAATAAATGTTTGGAAGTCTATTAAATATAAATAACAATTAATGAATGTTTGACAACTTATCCTGAATATCAGTACCTAAAAAAAATATGGGTACTGAAGTAATTCCCAAGACTACGAGATGTCTTTACACCCAAACTAATCCTTGCTTAGACTTGGCCTGGCCCTGGCCATAAGGTGATTCTGTTAGAATTTTTTATTATTAGGCTAACATCGATTGATTATTTTGTTTGCTAAAACTGGTTAAATGTATAGCCTGATATTCTCTTGAGCTCATATTATTTTTATTATGTGATCCAATGTTTTGGGAAATTACCTATGCGTTGGATTTGGGCCCAATAATAGTGTCCTGAATTACGTGAAGAGTATGATAGTTTGGGTCTATGATGGGTAGAACTGAAGACTATTATTGTTTTTTTATGTAATGCCAAGATCCCCTCTCCTATCTAATATATTCTGTGTGTACTCTTCATCAAGTGACACACTGATAGAGAGGGAACAAGAAGGGGAAAATCTTGCACAATCCTTCCCTAAGATGTCTTCAAGAGGTACGCAATCTTAAATGTCTTTAGTTTCATGGTGTTCTAAATTCTAGTATAGGTATATTGTGTAAGTGATTTCTTCCTACATGTGGTAACGAGCAAGTTATACTAGGTTTAGGACCCTTAGATTAAAACAAAAATTTAGGGGAAATCAATTTGGGGTTATTTTTTAGGTTTTCTAAAACACTAAAATTGATTGACAATTTGGTGAATTTCGACTCCAATAATTTGAGGGTTTAATTCTCATTTGAATGTGGATTAAATATGTACATTTATCATGGATAAACATGCTCTGCTTTGTTGTAAGCAATTAGAAACTCGATTTTCGTGTATTTTTCATGATTAAATTTGATTGCTTATGGTTTGTAACTACCTTCCTTGTTAAATCCTGACTGAACCATGGAGTTTGAGGGACTAGTTTTTGGACCTCTCTAACGTCCTCCATTATTGGCGAACAAAAATCACTTTTGGATTAGTGAAAAATTGCAAAACAAAACAATTTTTCATGAAATCTTGTAATGAGTGTTTGAGACTCTTTTTTTCTAGTTTGTTTCGCGTAGAATTTGGTCAAAAATTTTCTTTTAGGAGATTTGGATGGAACCCATTATGGATCCACCATGGCTACGTACAATAGTTGGAGGTGGGAGATAAACTAGTCTTCCCCTGGCCTTCACGTAGGGCCATTCAATCCATTTTCTTAATCTCGTTGTGTACTTTTTTTCTCCCATACCATCTATATAAGTTTTCGAATTTTGATTCACCTTGAAATTGATATGAATTTATTTTAATTTTGTCAAATTTAAATATTTATTAAATTATTTTATGTGACTCTAATTATTAGAAAATATTATAACTTTCCCCTCTCCTTAGTTATTAAATCTTGTGGGTATAACTAAATGGATGAGAAAATGAATTTTGGGCAATTGTTTATCCATGTTTAGGGCTCTATTAATTGATAAATGAATGTGTGTCACCACATTGACTCATTAACAAAATTAGCAGGGTTACTTGTTAAATAAATTTTGGTATGTTGTGTCACTTAAATTAATTTGTGATTTAGCTCACCCACAGGAGGATAATTCACGAGTTAATTTATTGTGATGTGATGGTTTTAATAGGAAAAATCCTTCTACCCACAGGTGTTGGATTTTTTATACTGTTATTATTGTATGGTATATTCTCCAGTCACAAAGGAGTTTATATCCATATGTGCTAAATTTCTATTTTGGTACTTATTATTACTATTTATTACTCATGTTAATCATTTTCTTATTCACAATTTTCAACTCATGAATTATTTATTTTTTCCTTGAATAATGGAATTAATAATATTTTGTTTTCTACCTAGTGCTTAAATTTATTTTACTTGATTATGGCCCTTGATCATGTTATGGAAATATTGATTTTGTATTTATTTTATGACCAAAATGACATAAAATTATATGAAAATAATATGATAATTGTAAGTTAAGATGTCTTGAAAATTTGTTTGGTTTGGAGACTTTGTGCATAAGAGGAAAATGATAGTCAACTTCTTGAGTAGTTGAGATATATCTACACGTGATTGTGTACTTGTGCATTGAATAAAAGTTTCTTCCATGGTTTAGCTAACTATGTTATTTAAGGTACTGTGAGAAAATATTACTATGACTCTCTATATGGAATTATATCAAAGATATAATTTTGTACCTTGGCAGCATGTTTATAGAGAGAACTTTTGAGATATAAATATTTCAATATTTTCTTTTAGTGTGTAATTATTGCATTTATTATTATTATTATTATTATTATTATTTATAGGTATCCTGATTGAAGAGGAGGGTTATGTTTGCTAATTAAACATACTTTTATAAATTGTGCTTTCATGTTATATGTGAATGGGCTTTCGTTCGATTTTGTGAAGCACGTAGTACTTGTTAGCTATCAACTCCTTGAATATTAAGTTATGCCATAATGTTTTAAATCCATTAAGTGGATATAAACTGAAGTTGCTTGTATTAGCAATGTTATGAGCACGTGTTTATCCATAAAAATATATATATACATAGTAGAATATTTGTGGTAATAACAAAGTTCTTCTGAAAATTGTTAAAATCTTACAAATGAATTTTATATATTGATAGATTATATGATATAAATTTGTGCAATATTGCATGTTAAAAGGTAGATAATGACTAATGTTATTTACGACTATGTGATAGTTGAAGGAGAGAGTTGTGACCTAGTTATGGCTAATGTGCAATATTTGGTATGCTACTATTTGTTTTTTTTTTTATATAATGTATTTGATAAGCATGCAATATCTTGATGATAAGTACATGTAGAGAGCTAAAATATTTTAATAATATTTTCTTGCAAAAGTGTAATTCTTTGGAGAGCATGGATAAATATTTTATCTAGGCTAATGAAATTTTTGTTAGTGTAATAAATGATAACTATCATAGTAGCCCATTTATCAAGTTAATTGAATAATTCATTATGGCCTTAATTTAAAGTGCTCTCATTTTGGTCGAATTTGACCTGTTTTGGCTCTCTGAATTTTTCAAACTGTGGTATGATATTAATTATTATAATTTGCACATTGTGTATATTTGATGTTGATTTTGTGCACATTGAGACTTTCTTTTGTCACATAAGTGATGTAATTGTATATGAAGTGAACGCTTCATAATGTATTTCTTGGGAAGTGTTGAAATTATAGGGTTTGGGTATGAAAGGAGTAAAAGAGAAAAAATACTAATGAATAATATGTGATTGGATTGATTTGATGTGTTTAAAATACAAAGCATTGACACCTATTTATAGTAATAATTAGGTTAAGGATTAGTGTAGTACTAGTAGTACAAGCCCAAACCCACTAAGACAATAAAACTCATAACCCTAATTAAATAAGGAAACAAATCAGGAAACATAATGAAATTAGGCAACAACTCCTAAGATTGCTTTCTCAATTAGAGGACTATTTGATTCCACAATATATTATAAAAATCTTCTAAAGATATACTAAGATATTTTAAAGATATGTTAAAATATTCTGAAGATATTCTGAGATATTCTAACAGGAAGCATAAATTTTGGAAAACTTGTGTATGAAGTTGAAAATGAATTTTGGACTGTAACTTCATCCCTGTTTTGGGCCTATTAATGGATATGAATATAAGCTACCATAGTGACAAATTCATGAAGTTATTGGAGCTACCTGTCAATTTACTTCAGGGGTGGTTATGTTGCTTAACCCAATTAGTACATTCACCTACCCACAGGAAGTTTATTGCACTAGTTAGTTTAAGTAGTATGGAAATCTAAGGATAATGTGACAGTGAAAATTCTTCTGCTCACAGGTGTTGGGTTTTTGAAAATTGTTGTGTATGATCCATCCACAAGTGAGTTTATATTCATATGTTTTGTATCCTTGTTACAATGATAATTGTCACTGACTTGTCAGTTTGATCAATTAGATGTTGATTGTGGTTTTTCTTTTGTTTTTAATTTCATATTATTTTTCCATGACTAAAGTAATTAAACCACAATGTTCAAAACTTTAATGAAATGGTTATATATAAAGAATGGAAAAACATATATATAGTCATGGCTTTTAGCCAAGTTGGATGTGTGTAATCCCTGGAAATGTGCTTAAGTTTTCATGCTTAAGTATATATTCATACTTAAGTGAATATCCTTGCATATACATTTTATCCATAGGTAATTGTACAATCACATGCTTAAACTCTTATAAAGAATATGATTATGTTCAATTAAAATTTGTTTGATCATATTCTTGTATGTATTAATATTTTTTATTGAATGAAAATTGGACGGGAGCCAATTGTTTTGATTCTGGTACTTCTAAAAGTATTGACCTTTGGATATGTCATTGTTTCAAATCTGACTCTAATGTTACTTTAATATTCTTTACTTTCTTGGTACATAGATTTTGTATTGTTTAAAAGTTTAAGAATTAAAGAATTTAATTTTGATGTGATTAATGCTTTCTTATTAGAGTGTCTTGTGAAAACATTACTTTGAATTTATTTTGGATTAATAAAAAATTGTTTTTTTTTCAAACAAGTAGAAGTGATACAATACACATTGTTCTTTATTTTCTAAAGAAATGTAGGAGCATTAATTTATTTGTTAATCTATGTCCTGCATGAATATTTTGATAGTAAATATTTTGAATACATTGTCCTGGGGCATTAGATTGTATTATTGATACAAGTTTGAGTTTATATTGCATTCTTTAAAAGTTTTCATTGCCTCATGAAGATATGAGAATATGAGTGTTACTTATGAAAATATTTTGTACTTGTGTTTTTGGAAAAGTTATGGATTGGGGCATAAATGTTCATTATGTAAGACTAATTGTCCTTTCTCCCCTTATAATTTAATTGATGAGATTGTCGACAACTGGTAATATGATTATTGCATTATTATGCGTGGTCCTTTGGGATTAATTAAAATATATATATTTTAAAATTATATGTATCATTATGAAATTAATCAGTTTGCTTTTATCGCAAATGATTAATGTTATTGATTATATATATGATTTGAATATCCTTGATAGTCAAAATTATCATAATTAAATTTGTGCTGGTATTGTTTTCATTAACAGTGAAGTTGTGCCAGCTTGGTTGGATTGATTAGCCAATCATTTATCTAAACCTTGGTGGATTTGTATTTTTTTAATGTGGTTGGTTAGCAGGAGCTAATGAAATTGTGATTGCACATGGTTTGTACAATTGATACTCCTGTGATTATCATAAATGTTACTATGTGTGCATGATGGTAATATGGTTATAAGGGATATGACTTTTACCATGTTTATGACATTACTTTGGTATCATTGAAATATCTCGAGATATGGATATTTTCTTGGGAAAACATTGATCTTTCATGTGAAAGATGTTTTGGTTTCCTTTATGAAAATAGTGTTTTATGTGAAACATGTTTTGTGATCTTCTTGGGGAGATTTGTTGTGTTTTCTTGGGACAGCACAATGTAGGATCTCTATACACAGTATGAAAGGATAACAAGCAATGTTATGATGTGTATCTACACTTGCACACTTATGTTGTGATCGTGTCAATAAAATTGTCAGTTATGTGATCATTGGTGAATTAGACTTTTATTAGTTTATTTATGATCATGGCTCTTAACTGATAGTTTTGTTGAATTTTGATCATGTTTGAGGGTGATTATAATCAAGTTATGTTTAATGGCCAGTTGTTTAACTCGAGATTCGTTTTCAAAATATTTTTTAAAGTGAAATAAAAACTCAATTTTCTATAATTGGGCTACCATTAATTGATTATTTTATTTGCTAAAACTGGTTGAATGTATAACATGATATTTCCTTGAGCCTATATTATTTTTTGTTATGTGATCCAATGAGTTGGAAATTTACCTATGCATTGGGTCTGTGCCTAATAACTCATTGTACTGAATTATGTGAAGGGCCTAGAAGCTTGGTCCATGATATGTGAAACCAAAGACTACCTCTGTCTTCTTATGTAAGGCCAAGATCTCCTCTCTTATCTAATCTATTATGTGTGTACTCTTCATCAAGTGACACGGTGACATAGAGGGAATAAGGAGGGGAAGATCTTGCGCTTAGAATGCACATTTGTGTACACTTACTTTTCAAGGCTATTTGGAGAAATGCAATTTAGATATTCTTGGAGCTAATCCTTCCTTAAAATGTCTTTAAGAGGTACGCAACCCTAAATTCTCTTTAGTTTCATTGTATTCTAAATTCTAGCATAGACATACTATGTATGTAATTTCTTCCTACAGATTCAAATAAGATTCAACCTCCTACACTATAGATAAAGTCTGTTCATATAGAGTTTAGTTTATTAATTAAACCATCTCGTGGTTACTTGATAAGTCTATTTGACAGTACTAACCGTGGGTGAAATTTTACAAATTCTAACTAGGTAGGTAGCAGCAATGCAGTTACCTTGCCTTAGATCTCTCTATTTAGTATTTACAACAAGCCAATTGGATTGTCATTAAAAATTATCGAGAATGAAATTATGAGACATAGGTCATTATATGAATTACCTAACGTTTGTGAAGGATTCTAATATTCTTTTTCATTTTTTTGTCTCCTTAATAAAATATTATCAACTAAGCAAAAAAATTACATTTATCTCCTGAATCATGTTCTCTCTTGAGAGGATAGGATTGTGAACAGGAGAAAGGCTAGCCTCTTCATCACCGCTTTAAGGAAACCCTATTCAACTTTGTCGTAAGCCTTACTCATGTACAGTTCTGAAGCCATGAAATCATTATTTCTTGTGTGCCTATTCTTTATGCTCCAGCTGATAAGCAACAAGTACATTGTCAGTAATCTAGCCATTCGGCACGAAAGGACTCGGATTGTCTAAAATCAGTGATGGGAGAATGTGTGTTAATTAACTATTAAGCCTAATATTGGCGGATACCTTTGCAACGATTTTGTAGATGACATTGCAAAGGTTAATTGGTTGGAACTGAGTAATGACTCATGAGATCTGCGTTCTTGCATCTTGGCACTAAAACAATGTGGGTGTAATTTATTGCTTCACAGAAAACACAATCGTTAAGGTCATTCAGGACCACTTAAGTTCAAGCTTCACCCACTGTAGACCAATAGCTCTGGAAGAAGAGTTCAAGGAAACCATCAGGCCCCATTTGGAAGACCGCTTCCTTAACCTCCAGACCATTATAGTCAACTATTAAAGGCTCATTCATATCTTTTGTAACCTTGACAAGGACACTACTAGTTACTCTCTTAGAATTATGAGGGTGTATAGAAGAAAATAAATTACAGAAAAACTGGACTGCCATGCATGCCACTTCACTCATCTTATCTGGAGACATGTGCATTACATCATCATACTGTCTTCAAGCCGTTGAAATTTATTCTTTTTTATCTGTAAGAGGCTCTAATATGAAGAGGAAAAAAAAATTCGTGCTTTTGTTGTCACCTTTCTTTAACGACTGAACCCAAGATCTCTGTTTTCTAATCAACTCTTGTTCTAACAACAAATTTAGATAATTTTCTGCGCTTTTCAAGGCTTCAAAATTTTCTCCATAGCGTCACTGGATCACCCTAAAAACCTATACGGTTATGTGTGTGTGTGTGTGATTTGATATATAAATAGACATCGGTTTTTATTCATAATAATGAAAGTGACTGTTAACAGTGCATTAAATCCAGAAATATTCTAACCCAATAAAAGAAATGTTTATATTATGTGCTTTATCATATTAAGATAGAAATAATAGAATGCATTCAATTTTAAAAATCCAAAGAGCCGCATTTATTCTTCTTTTCTATTCCATTTTCATATAAAAGTAGAAACAACCAGGAAAAATCAATATTAATGTTGGCTTGCTTTATATAGTACATCATTGTAAAAATTAAAAATTCCCAATTATCAAATGCCAACCCCTAAATGGCTGATTGACTCTCGCACCCCTTTTTCTACTATTTCCCTATTTTTTTTTCTCTTTCTATACATACATTGCTAGGAGATGTAAAGTTTTTGGCTTTCAAGGTGGGGGAAAAAAATAAAGGATCAACAATGACAACTCAAATAGCATTATGAATCTGTCTATAAAAAAAATGGTTTTATGAATCTCGCATAGAGAAAAACAACTTTTATTCACTGCACTTGATTGACCAATTTAGTCAATATTGCCATTCTAAAGTAAATATTAATTTCATTAATTTTGTGTGCCCTGATCAGTCATTATTAATTTCTTACTTTTAGTCTCCTCTCTCTTTCTGTAAAAGAAATATAGGAAAAACAAAATTGCACAGAATATATATAATAATTTACTATTCTTTATGAGTGACCTAACGGGGTCTCAGGACTTAAAGCAGAAGCAACCACCATCACATAAATAAATTTATGACACTATATTATTGTATCACGTACAATGGGTAAAAAAAAGTTGTGAAAAATCAAAATGAATATGCCAAATCCTAATTTTCGATTTCAAAAAGTTCAATAAAGTGTACTATATACATATTAATTAAAGTGTATTTAAGAAGAGAGACAATGCTGGATAAAAAAGTAAACGATTGAAAAGAAAGAAATAATTGTGTTATGTTAAAGTTTATAGATACAACTATATACATTTTCGTGTACCTAACGGAGTTTTGGTGACCCAAGACTTTTTTGTTGCCAATTTCATATATTATTATGGCCAGTTATATATATAATTACATATGACTATGATATCCGAAAACAATTTCTTACCCGCTAAATCTTGGATTGAAATTGGTCTCCATCATGATACTATGGTTCTACCATTCTTTTTTGTTTTTTTTACGATAAATGTATCTTTGGATCAATCTTTACGTTAATTGATATTAAGTCTTTCTCCAAACAACCTTAAGGATGAAACTTTATGTGTTTTCTTCCATAAGAGAGGTAGGACACGTGACAAAAAAAATTAGCAACAAAAATATAATTAGATGAAGTGCAAGTGACAAGTTCAAAATGAAGACTATACAAAACAAGACTAACATGATCGAATCCCAAATCTAGGGACGTGTGTAGAAATTAATAACAAAAGCTAAATAAGGAAATCACATTAATAATACAACTTTCAGTTTTTTACAATGATGAAACAGAAATTTGAACTTATGATCTCTTACAAATTACTCAAGTACAACTACTCTACATATAGTGACTTATATCATTTCCAAAAAATTAAGGATAAAATACAAATTACACCTAAGGTTTGGCCCATATTTCATGTTTAGTGTACAAAGTTTGTTTTATAACACATAACCCTATAAACTTGGATAAACTATGAAATTGTCAAATGTGGTGTTAACTTTAACGGAGAGCTACCTATGTGTGTGTCACATGGGGTGGGTAATATGTTGAAAATGGAACTTTGCCTACTAAACGTGAAAATTGGCTAAAACTCAAGGGGTGGTTTATTTATAAGGGTTTAGGGTGTTTTTTGATAAACCTAACACTCCATTTGACAATTTCACGTTTTACCAAAATTCAAGGAAGTTATGAGTTATGAAACAAACTTTGTGCACCAAACGTGAAAATGAGCCAAACTTAAGGAGTGTAGTCTGTATTTTACTTAAAACTTAAATTCTAACAATTTCTACAAAAGTATTTGTGAAGTAGATAATTTCCTCGATGACAAAACTCTGCTGATCAAGGGCAAAACTTCAAGCCAAAAATAAAAAAATTGCTTTATTTACTTGAGGGTGCTATATAAACCCATGTTGCTAGTGAAACCTACAAAATTGTTTCAGTTGGTACTTTTTGCATACACAGTTAATACAATTATCTTTCAATGTCGTGTGTAAACTTTTGGAAGTTGGAGCTTTGGAGGTATGGTATGTTCTATCAACATACACATTCAGATATCATTGCCATTGTTCTCTCTCTATAGGATGGCATCATAAAACCTAGGGTGTCTTGAAGGATTTCGAAATAGCTTGAATACATAGATGATATGGAAAAATCTCAAACATCTTTAACCATATGACGCGGATAGCTTGGAGATCTTATCGATGTTGTTGCTAAATGAAAAGTTAATTACCATATGGCTGATATAAAATCTGGGTATGAATTGGGTTAGTATACAATGTATTATTGTTTTGAAATTTGTATCATGCACGGAGGGTGGATTCAAGCCTCTGTTTCTAAGTTTGGCAAATCCATTTATGTTTGTACTCATGAAACGTCTTTGCTTACTGATCCAATGTATGTGCTTCCATCTTCTTGAAAAATTCCTCACAAATGCAATTAAATCAGGTAGCAGCTATAAACAATAAAGTTTTTTTTTTCCTATCTATATACGGAAATGTTATGGTGCTCATATTGCCTTGGTTTGTGAATTTGCGTCTCTAAAGATGTTACCAATATCTACAGGGATGTCAACTAGCAACTTGCTCAGTAATTTCTGGGCCTCTGCTATTTTAACATCTCCAGTAGGCAAAGACTGATCAGCAATTGGTAGCTAGCTAACAATTATTTTATTATCAGTTTGGAATTTCTTTTAAAAACGACTGTGAAATTCTAGAAAATAAATTTTATTTGAAAAATATGTCCCTAAATTTTTATTTACAGTTTTAAGATGATATCAAACTAACTCTCAATCTAATATTTTAAGTTGTTTAGTACACGTATATATGATGCAAATAAAATATGCACGCGCACGACGTCGTATCGTAAAATTTAGTCTAACTAATAAAAATTGGTTAAAATTTGATATATTGATAACCTAATAAAAAAAATTATAATATTATTATGTTAATAAACCATTTCAATCTGAAAAATTAAGACACATAAATCAGGAATAAATTTCCTATATAACAATGAGCATCGGGTATGGAACATATAGACTCAAACCATGCTGCAGTTGTCTTTCCAAATTCACGAGAATCATACTTAATCATCTTTCAAAATTTACCTCTTTATGACCTAAAATATTACTTATATCAACACCTATAAATAAAATTACTGATATTTAGTAAAGCAAATAGTGTGGCTTAAAGATAAGCTGAGTTTGGAAGCTTTACATTATAGCTAGCTAGCCGAGTCAATATATGCATGCTTGATTTAATGAATGCAAGCTAACTAAATTGGCTCTTTATTTCTGTTTCTTTTGTAGATGTCAAAGTCAAAACCCTGAAATCCGACAACAATTAATTTACTTCTCTCACTCAACTGATCTATTGGTTTTGTATTATATCAATTTAATTCAAAAGACTTATTCTTCCTCCAAAATTTTCCACGAGTTAGATATCAACATCAACCAACTCTCTCTTCCTTTGTCTCTCGTTCTCTCTCGTCCACAAGAAACAGTTAACTTGAAAACACTAACAAGAACACAAACAGTTGAACAAATTTTAAAAAATATGAAGAAAAATTCAAAAGAATGAATGAACGAAATCAACACAAAATATATTAAGGGCTAGTTGTGGGTTTTGCCACTGAGGTAAGTAAATAGGAATTTGCTTCTAACTGCAATAAATTATTATTTCCTTAGCAACCCGAAGGAGCACGTGCAATTTGGTTGATTAAGAATTCTTCACGGATCTACCAACTTATTCTCTTATTTTGCTTTTTCATAGTTGAATTTTTTTTATTTATTTTAATGTTTATCTCTTTCTTTCAATTATATATTTGCTTTACCTACAGTAGAATTCATCCTTTAAGAAAAAAAACCAAAAAGGAAAACCTGGCAGGCAAGTACATATATAGGAGACAAGGTGGGAACTATGGTTGTGTTTGGAATCAATTAAAAATTGATTTGATTTGATTTGAATTGAATTGAATTGAATTAAATTGATTTGATTTGATTTGATTTAAAAATTAAATTTTATGTTTGGAACTCATTATAAAAAATTAGATTTGAATTGATTTGGAAATCAATTCTTATGTTTGGAATTTATTGAAAATAGATTTGATTTGATTTGATTATTATTATTTTTTTAACTTTATATAATTATGAATGATATTGTTAAGTTAGTGAGGTAAAATCAAAAAATTAATAAGAGTAAAATAATCAATATAAATAATTAAATTTAAAATCCACTCAAATCCAATCAAATATGATTGGATTTCTAAATACACACAACTTAAATCAAAAGAATTTCAAAATCAAATCAATTCATATTTTTTAATATTCCAAACACAAAATTTAATTTATCAATCAAATCAATTCTCATTTTTAACATTCCAAACATACTCTATAAGCCTATATTCAATATACCAAATGGAACAGCACAAATATATATGGAGGATAAAACAGTTAAACGGTTTAAACCTTATAGCAACAAAATTATCTCTCAAGGGAAGTCAAAAAGATGAGTGATAGTCTCAACATATAATCATGTGTACAAAGCAAGATCCGAAGACTTGAGTCAAACCTTGTGGATCAAGAAATCAAGGGCAGCTCAATGAGGTCGTGATTTTATATTTTGGTTAGTGCAATAGCTGGACCGCTAGAAAGTAAAAATATGATTATTTAGGACTTGCTTGAAGTAGAAGATACCACATATAACAGTAATAAAAAATTAATAATAAAAAAAAACTGATTTACCGCAAATTCTGGGGGGAAAATGGATATGCACATATAGGCTACTTAACATATACGATAGAGTAAATTGGAAATGCTATAATTTGCAGAATTCTACACCATACCTAGGTTGGAGATGAAGAGTATTTGGGACTAATTAAGCATATTTCAGCATTTAAGGCCCTAACCTAGCTATCAGTTATGTGTGAAATTTGAAAGCCGACACATCAACACAACAGTTCAACTATTCATTTGCCTGTTTATTGGATTGTGTTGGGTTGAATCTGATTTGGCAGGAAAGAGCTTTAAGTGAAACTAGTTCTGCCAAATATACAAATTAAATTTACTCTAATAGTTCATAAACAGCTAACTGGGATGCGGCACGGTGCAACAAGATCATATACTTGGCCTAAACATTGGTTTATTATGGATTAAAAGAGAACGAATCCTTTGAGCACAAATCCTACTGATTTAAAATAGAAATTACAGAAGCTTTAGTGACTTAGCATTTGTTTACCCAAATTATTGTTCCTTCTCCAATCTTCATCCCTCAATTCGGCACTGGGTTCTTTCAGTTTCAGCTTAGACGTCACATTTATCAACATCAATAATGGTGCATGCCTGCACAGCTGTTATTACGGCCTCTTATGAGTGCGTGCATTTTGTGCATAAAGATCTCAACTAAAAAAGCATAGGCACATGACCCTTACCCTGCCCTGCCCTTATAGTCTCCACCTATTTATTCGGTTTGATTAATTGTAACATCTCTTCATTTATTCATATCTAGAATATTCCCACATCATGATGTAAACAACGTCAAGAGGTTACAACCCATCTGTTAAAGGCCAAACAAACTTTTCGTTTCTTTCAGAAATATTTTTAATACTTGATAGAAAACAAAAATAACAATCATATAATATGTAAATACATATAGAAAAATGTAGTTTCTACGAAGATATTTTTCTGGGTGGAAGGATGAATGTCCAATAGAAGAGTTTAATTTTAGAAGAGTTTAATTTTAGTCCACTGTGTCACCCAATCATGTATTGCCAATTCATTAAAAGAGTTTAACTATTATAACAACTACCTCAAAAGTCTAAAACTTTTAATTATGTGTCAGTACGTGATTGGATAACAGTATAAATAAACTTTACACCGATATTGGATTAAAATTAAATCCCCAATAAAATAAGTGTCATTATATATAGGGAGATGTCGTTTACTCACTTGGTCGGACCTTTCGCTTATGCTAGTTATGACTTGGGTTCAAATTCAAGATATAACCGTTAGTAGGGATTTGTAATCTTGACTGATGGGCTCTATCCACAACTAAACTTTCTCTCTCTCTCTCTCTCTCTCTCTCTCTCTCTCTCTATATATATATATATATATATATAACCTTGATCATACATGGATGATCTAATAATCAAGATTTGATCATATATGGATGATCTAATAGTCAAGATTTACTCATCTCACTTTCACAATAAACTACTCTTCTCACTAGATATGCCCTATATATATATATATATATATATATATATATATATGGGGAGGGATCAACTTACACCGGTGTAAGACTTGATCACTTTTACACCACTCAATAACTTTTTATTGAATAACTTTCTTACAAAATCCACCGTTAGATTGAAAGTTTCTATCATATAGATCATTTGTGTCAAATTTTGAAAAAATTGAATATTAATAAGAATATAATCAAATAGTTCATATTTTCATATATTTCAATAGTTTATATTTACGTTAATTTTGATGTATATCAATAAGTCACAAAATAATTTCGGATTAATGTAAAATTTTATAGGTATGATCTACATGATAGAAACTTTCAATCTAACGGTGAATTTTGTAAGAAAGTTATTCAATAAAAAGTCATTAAGTGGTGTAAGAGTGATCAAGTCTTACACCGGTATAAGTTGATCCCTCCCCTATATATATATATATATATATATATATATATATATATATATATATATATATATATATATATATATATATATATATATATATATATATATATATATATATATATATGACAAATGGCCAAAGGGAAGGTATACCACTCCGTAATAAGGGAAAGCTCATGTTGTTGGGGATAATAAGTGGCCGTCTCACACCAAATTTGGGAGTTGGGATGTTGTGCAAGTCCAAGTACGACGTAAACCAAACCCAAACATCTAAGACAGTTTCAAACATGTATATGTAAAAGTTTCAAGTTCCTCTTCCAACCTAACAGTACGATTGGTGCACAATTTGGTTGGACTTCAGAACTGGATGTATTGTCAAGTGAATATCTGCATTTGTGGCTGTGAAATTAAGCGTACAGCTCATTAGTTGGGATATAGGAATCTTAGCACCTTAAGCATTCCATATCGGAGAATTTTTGTTATTATGCCCACGTTACTTGCATGAATCCTCTTCTTAAAGATGGATAATTTGTCCTTTTTCTTCACTTGCACATATACCAACATAACAGCGGAACCCCATTATTACCTTCAGCTTATGAAATTTAATTGATACCAAACCTTCTATTTCTGATTCTCTTCATCCACTTATCTGCGCCTAAATATTCAATAAATACGATCGTCCTAACTTAATTCATCTTTCCACAAATAATCGATCATAGATAGCAGATTTACAAGAGATTTACAGACAGGCTTTTTTTTTTTTTCCATTTATTCAAAACAGTGTAGGTGAAGAAAAGTTACCTCATTCTAAGGTGGAGGCATACACATGGGCTTTTCTTGTTTTGTACTATTGGATTTTGTACCAAAAACAATTGGGATTTTCCTTATTGGTCTATTTGGATGATAAAACTAAAATTTTCGTTTGTAATTTTAATTTCAATTCCAATTCTTTAGATTTAGAATTGACTAAAAATTTTAATTTTAATGTTTAAGTCAAATAAAGAATTAAGGCATATAATTATAATTCTGAGCTGAATTGGAATTCTATAATTTGAATAATTTATAAAAAATTTAATAAATAATAAAAATTTAAAATAATTATAAATAAATTTTTCAATGGAGCTTGGGTTGTTAAATTACAGAGGCGGAGATGGTTGACGAAATATGTTTTCGGCTGTGATGGATGCCAAAGGATGCCTGTGGCGATAGTCATTGGATGAGGCTAGAGGAGACGTTCTTGGAGAATGTTGATGGCGACTGATAATTTACCAATTATCTAGTTATAGTGTGGTTAATTTGGGTGGTTTTGTCTCTTTTGTAAACTTTTTTAAGTTGTTTTTCCCTTAGTTCTTGATTATTTTCGTTAGTTGTCTTGTTAGTTATTTCTTGTTAATTTTGGTTAATTTAGTTGCTTTTAATGTTAATAATTTTCTTTTTATTCGTGCTTGAGGTTGCATTGTGGAAAGATTGGGATTCAAGAGCAATTCAAATCATTTTTACATGCTGGAAGAGCTTGGCTGAGCCAAGCTTTCTCTTGGCTCAGCACAGGAAAAATTTCAAATTCTGGAAAGCCAAGGCTGAGCGCAGCAAATCCTTGGCTGAGCGCAGCAAATCCTTGGCTGAGCGCAAGGAGCAAGATCGAGAGGTTCTATTCTAGATATGTTGCACTGAGCGCAGCAAAATCTTGGCTGAGCGCAAAGCCACCCGAGAAGTGACTTAAAGCTGTGCTGAGCGCAGCAAAAGCTTGGTTGAGCCAAACTACCAATTTTCACCTAGAAGTATAAAAACACATTTAAGGCAAAGATTGAAGGAGGGAGGCTGTTAGGCACAAAGTATACCATAATTTGGAAGCTCTCTAAGTACGTGGAGGAGGAGAAGAGTGGAAACTTGGATCACCTTTATTGTTCTTCATGGAGTTCTCCCTTTTCTTCCTTATAGCTTTAGTTTCTTTATTTATTTCTATGTCTAGCTAAACTTTCCCTTGTTGGGATTGAGTGGATTTTAATGGATTTTGCTTGTATTTGACTTGGAATTCAGTTTTTATAAATGAATGCTTCTATTTTGAGTTTACAATCTCTGTTCTTAAAGCTTTCTAGGGTTTGATAATCCTTAGAATGATTTCTAGGTTTATGCATTGGATGGAAATTTAATGTATGAGTTTTGTTTGAGATTGTGAACCTTGTCATTCTTTGTGCTAGGAATAGTAAAGGATTGCTTGTTACCTATTGGGATTCTTGATTTTCATGCCTCTTCCGTTTTAGAATCACCTAAGGAATTAGGGATTGAGATTAAGGATTGAGATTATTTTGTCTAAGGAATTAGAAATTTAATGATTTTAGGTGAATCTAGTAACAAAATAAAAGTTGAAACTGATTTTAACCCCAAGTTAATATGCAGCAAATGAAGTTAAATGAAACTCAATCCCAACTCTTTCATTAATCGATTATCTTTCATATTGCATACCAAGTGTTTGTTGAATTGCCTAATAGAAAATACAAAAAATATTGTTATTGCATGAGTTCTTGTGTTCATCTTATTTTTCTATTAGAGCTCTCTTTGATCCAAATATTAGTTTAAATATTAGTTAACTTCGTTAATCGGTATTTGGCCATCGATCCCTGAGAATGATATTCGGTTTCTCATCATTTTTATTACTTGATGATCCGATACACTTGCCGTGGTCCCATCAACGATGGTGATCAGAGGACACCTGTAGTGACTTGGCTGGTGGTGATCGGAGGACACTGACAACAATGTGGTCGAAACACGCTGACAGTGATGATGATCAAAACATGCCAGTGGCAATAGTGATTGGAGGATCTATCAACGTTGGTAGATGAATTATTCCGGACGATTATTAACAACAATGATTGATAGAGAGTTTTTAACTTTTGTCTCGTAATATTCTAAAAAATATATTTTGGTGCTTTGAATTGTAATTGTTAAGGTCTAAGTTAAGAATTGTGAGTTTTATTAGAAACTAATTATTTTTAAACTCCATTGAATTAGATTTAGAATTGAAATTCTAATTTTAATGTACTCACCATACAAGAGATCAATTAGAATTTAGATGTCCAATTCTAATTTCAAGTCCATTTTCATCCACCAAATGTGGCAGTACAATTAAAATCTTATTAAATATAAAATATAATTGTTAATTTTTTTTAAACATTGGCATCTTATTATAAAGACATTGTTACTATTTTTATTTTATTTTATATATATATACGATAAGTTCCTCCCCAATTATCTTAAGGGCTCATCTCCACATCGGCTTGATGCATGTAGGAGAGTTAATTCAATTCGAACCCTAATAGTTAAGGCATGAAATACATTTTCTTAATCACTAGGTCAACTCCTTAAGTTAATGGCATCGTTACTGTTAATTCATGCTTTTTTTTTAATATCAAACTTTTTTTAACTAAAAAAAATATTCATTCATTCAAATTGGTATAATACATCAAGAACAATACAAATTCAACATCGCTAAAAATGGAAAAGGATAAATCTGCGAACAAACTCATAGCACCTAAGTTAATAGCATAACATGGCAAAATGCCTACAAATGTGACAAAATCAAAGTGATCGGAATACCCATGCCTCTAGATCTATAACGTTGACGCCCAATTCTTGATTGAATCTGTAATGGATCGAAGCTGATATACTAATCTAAACCAAACGAACATCGCAACAAGACGGAAAACCACCGCACCAAGATGGGAAACCAAATGACGCCGTATCAAGACGACAAACAAAACACCGTCGCACTCAGACGACGAAAACAAGGAAAAACATGAAAGAAAACTTAGATCCATGTGAAAAAACCACTTATTTAGATAAAAGGAGAGAAAAAAACATTGTAGATGGGTGATTCTAGGCCAAAAAAAGGCCCAAACCACCCCCTCCAGTGAATGAGAAAAAAAGAAAAGATGAGTAAATGGAAGGTTTAGAGAACGGCTAGGTTAGAATTTTAATACCAAACTTAAACCCAAGTAACTCATTTTTTGTACTTTATTATTAAAAGTATTAGTTACTAATAAAAGTTGTAGTTGCTATGTGCATGATGGACGAGCTCATGTATACACGTCGGTTGTGGTGTCTTGTCTAACATTACCTTACGTGCATGATTTGTAGCAATTATTCCATGCAAACAAAGCCAAGTAATAGTTTCTATAACTATTTAGTGGCGATGCAAAGAAAAATAATCTCCCATCTCTATCTATTCCATTCCTTATACCTCATCATTCGTTTCGCTCCAAAATCCAATTTATCTTGCCCAAAAATTGTACTCTCTCTAGTCCCTCACCGATCTTATGCTCCCCTAATTTCAGCAGTGCCTTAGCTTACACAATTATAAATCCCAACAGTCGATTTTTTCCTCATATTTACTGAACATCAATGTATATGCGTGGTCCAAACATGATGCATGGGCTCTATATTCCAACGCATGAGCTCTGTTCTAGTCTAACACTACAAAAAAAAAAAGCTTTAGCGGCGGTTGGATTTTAGGTTTAGAGGCGATTTTAACCACCACTAAACTATTTTGCAGCGGTTACCAAAATATCACAGATAAGAGAGTTGCAAAACGTTTAGCGGCGGTTTCCACCAACTGCTGGAATAATTGCCGTTAATATTTGTTTATTATCTAGTATTAAATATCAAACAAAATTACAGTTTTTATCTGAAACTGCAGCAAAACGACTTTTTTAAAAAAATTAAAAATCGCTGCTCCAGATCCTTTACATCTTTTCATACCCATCTTTACCCTTTATTCTCACTGCCTCCAATCATTTTGTACCAAAGCAATTCATATCTAGGGAATAAAAAACTATTAGCCATGACTCAATACAGAGCTATAAAATATCTAGGGAATAAAAAAATCGAGATATAATTGTTTTAAAATTGATAAATTTACAGAATGTGACTCATGCTTATCAATCCTAATTTTTTAGTAGTCAGATAGTTCCCCTGTCTGTCTATGTAATTGTAAGTCAATTCAAACTCAACCAAGCCTTAAGTATGTTTAAGAACAATGGTCTATTTTCATGCCTGTAACAATTTTTGTGCTCAATTCCAAACTTCTTCAAGGCTATAACTATAAGGTTACCAATTTATGCTATTGGCTAGAAGTGAAAACTTTAAGTGAAGAAACAAATAGGAACCTGTACCCACAATGAAGGATTTCATCAACTGAAACATCCTTTCCTTTAGTGGCAAACCGATCAGCCATGTCCTCTCAGCTACCATAATGTGAAATCCCACCTCAGTGGTATCAAGTTTGTTGCTGAAATCAGAGCACTGCCGAACTTGGTCAATGTACTCGCTTTGAAAACCCTCAAGTTGCTGGTTGAAACATACAAAAACCCTTAAGCATAACGAAATCAAGAAGATGATAAAGGGAAAATAATAAGCAAATAGCGGGCCTGACATCACATCTTGACCTAAAACTTTAAAGCATTAGGTCTATGGGTCTTCCCACTTATATGGTTCTTACTTAGTCTATTCTTAACCAATGTGAGACTTCCTCACTCACACTTGAATTTCCAATAAATGGATCCAACAAAGGTATGGACATTTGAATGCCTTTTACAAAAGATGATAAGGGGAAAATAAGAAAATTTTCCCATGAAAATTATTCGTTATGAGATGTAACTTATTGTTATCAGATTACAAAATATCCAAAAGCATAGTATGCCAAATTAAAGATCTGATGCAGTTGATTTGTTCGAGCCAGAGTTATTATCTTCAATTTAGCAATTTGTCATAGAAATAGTGGCTAAAGATGTTTATTTGTAATAATCGTTTTGTCCTTTTAATGATAATTGTGATAATATTGTTGATGTTACTGAAAAATAAAAGGCAGAATGCAGGAATAGGAGTTAGCAAAAAATATGTAGGAACACATATGCCAATTTTGCTGCGGAGGTGCATTAACAATTGCACGTGATGCTTAATTCTATTATCTTGAAAATTGTTATAGGTAGTTAATTAGATGTTGTACAGAGTATTCAGCCTCTGTGGCCAAGGCATTTCTAACATCTAATGTTGTTGTGATTGACCGTAAGGAGTTGCAGGGCACTCCATGAAGAAAGCCTATGATCAACTGCCTCAGGTACTTAAATCACGTTATGTCAAAAGATTATTATTTTTTATTATGTTTAGCTGCTATGGTTTAATATTTTTGCCTTTTAAGAATGATTGTGTTGAAGTTTGATAATTCAAGTTTAGGATATCTTAAACTACTCAAATCTAGATTCTAAGCTTTAAATGGGTACCAGGTATCACTTTGTTTACAAATGGTGATGTTTTACGATTGTAAAACCGCGCCAATTTTTTTCCCTTTCATATTTCTGTATTCCACTAAAATGCAAATCACTAATTGCAGTTGAATACTAGCTGCTGCAAAAACGTGATGTTTGCAGCTAATAAAAATAGGTAATTAGTGGTGGTTAATCTAGTGGTTGGTAAAAACTACCACTAAATTATTTTTTGCGACCCCTTTATTCTTAGCGATTTGGAAACCACCACAAATTGCACATTCGTTTTACCGCCGCTAAAAACACATTTTTTTTATAGTAATTCCATAGTAATGAATAGCTGCGAAAGCATGGGAAATGAGATGGATTACCTCCTTGGAATTTGATTCCACTTCCACTTTCCTCCAACCTCTAGACCAACAGAACTCAAGATCTTTCAAGATGACACGAAGCTCACATCACTGCATGCATGTGTAGCCCGAGAAACCCCAAGAACAAATTTTATTCTCATCTCGAACAAAGCTTCTTATAGCCCTGCCCTGGATTTTGAATAGAGCTTCCATCCACGTTTAGTATCACATACCTAGAAATAGGGGTGAAAATAGGCTAGGCTAGGATAAGCTTTACCGTAAATAGGTCTAGTCTGTTTTAAAAAACATTGACCTTAGCCTGACTTATTACCTATCATAGACTTTTATTTTGGCCTGGCCTGACCTCTTTGTGATAACATAAAGGTCTGACCTAGCTTGAAAGCCTACTAAAAAACCTACATTGCATAAAAGCCTTCAAATAAGTTAACATGCTCAAATTTTATAAATTTCAAATGTACCTAACATTTTAATTATAACTAATAAATCATATAAATATGCTAGCCTATTAGGAAAAATAAAATTTTTTAAAGGCCTAGGCTTGAGCCTATTTAACTAAATAAACTTTTTGAAAAGTCTAAGCCTGATTATTTAATAAATAGGCTATGCCAAAGTAAACAGAAAGTATGTTAAGTTGTAGGCCCTGTTGAGACGCGTTTGACCTATTACCACCCCTATGTGTGACTGAAAATGTATGGTGCTTCTATCGTCAATACTCATAAAATGATCTTCCTTCATTTCGCTAAGTTTGATTGAGATACAATGGGATTTAAATTCCGTATTGAACAATAAAATTTTATCTTTGTGCATAAAATAAAGTTTTGCCTTATGTTTCAAAATTTAATATGTTGTTAGTCACATGAGCGTGGCCAAATGGTTATTGGTTAGGTAATAGATGAAAACTTATGTGCTTAAGTGACGATATACTCCATTCGTTGCACAAGAATTAAGGAAGCTATTAAATAGCTTCAATTATATTTGACTAAATCATCCTTTATTAAAATATTCAAAATAGGATTTTATTTTAATCCACTGTCAGTGTAAAAAAAATTTACACTATCATCCAATCATGTGCTAACACATTATTAAAATAGTTTGACTATCACAACAACTACTTAGGAAATTTAACTCTTTTAATGATATGGTAGCACATGATTAGATGATAGTGTAAAGTTTTTTTACAATGACAATGGATCAAAATTAAACTCATCGAAATATTATTACTCTATTAATGCTCTTTCTTATTCCATTTAGTGGAGATACCAGGGAAGAAGGATAAAGTTGGAAAATAATAATAAATACCACCTTGATTTCTATAAACGATAGATAAAAAAAACAGAGTGAGTCATTAATTTTTCTATATTAAAAAATTATTTACTGTTGATATACAACTCTATACATTATATATAAATAACAAAATGATACATCATATAATAAAAATAATTTGTATACAATAAAAAATTAACAATCTTGATAATTTGTGAAATCAGGTTTTATTAGTAATATAAAATTCTTTACACACTACCGAAAAATGGGTTACTTGCCGCAGTTTATTAACTGTAGTTTCCTAAACGTCCCTATATACCTTGTTAATGTTCATTTCCATTTCTATGTTGAGACATGTTCCCATTGGTGATTGTGATTGTGTATGCTATGATAGATTATGTGTGTATCTGATCAATCAATTTGAGACACTTATGTTAGCTTTGTATTAGGCTTTATTAGATGTTTATTGTGCCCAATATTAGTATTTTAGATGAGTTTAATGTTGTTGGGCTTCATTGGACTTTAATGCAAATTGTGAATAATTTTCGGATTTTGATGCATTTTGACCTTTCTTCCTTGGATAGGCCATAACTTGGGACTCAGTGATCCATTTGAGGTGATCTTGGTATCTTTGGAAAGCTAAGACAAGGTTCTACAAGTTTCATGAAGAACTCAAGAGCTGAATCGGACTTCTAAGGGTCCAAAATATCCCTGCAATGCAGAGTGGGTTTGCTATCACAGAAATCTGGGCAGTGTGTACATATTGGACTACATAGTGAGCTATAGGCCTCCTCTTGGGCTGAAACTTGGCCATTGGAAAGATAAGACCCATATCTCCAACTTCACTGAAGACCATTTAGTTAATAGATGTCGTTTTCGGCATAATTATGAAGCTACAAGTTGGTTTGAATTTGAAAACACGTTCTGCCAACCTAACTTGAGGTAGGTGCAGTGTTTTTGGCATATCTGGAGTTCTAAAAGTCCAAATGGCATGATTCCAATTGCAAAATTTCAAGGAGACAACTGGCTACAAATTTCATGAGACCTCCAAGCCAAAATGCACTGCCTAAGTCATGAAAATCAAGCCAGAAGTCGGATAACAGTTGCTGACTAAAAGCCACCAACCATACACCAACCCACCTACCATGCACCAACCCACCAACCATGCATCAAGCTTCCATATTTGACAATTTCCATGTTTTTACAGCTTGTATTCAGATTATGTACATGTACAAATTGGCTTTTATGATTAGTATAAATAAAGTCAATCTCTTTGTATTATGATGGATTCAATTTTAAGTAAGTTTGAAGAAAGTTTAAGTATTTGTGAGAGTTTTCTTTCTCTTCTTCTCCATTCTCTTTAGAATTTCGTTTTTGTTCTTTTATTTCTGAGTTCTTCCTTCCCATCCATGGAAGGCTAGGCTCTTATAATCAATCCAAGGGATTAGCCATCTTGATGTTTAATTTTGAGATCTTGTTTCGCTTGTTCATATTGCTTAATTGTTATTCAAGTTTCTCTTCTTCCTCTTTGATTTTTATCTAGATTGAATTGCTTAATTTGATTTAGATGTTGATGTGGTAATAGCTTTATTATCATGTATTCAAAGAGGATCACAAAGACTAAACAATATATTAAAGCTTTTTTATGGATTGTTTAGCTTAGTTAATTTCTGAATCTTAAGTTAATCTATGTTTGGATGGTGCTTACTTTATCTAACCTTGGTTAATTAAAATCCTAGATGCTTATCTAGTATAGGATTCTTGGATCATGTTGAGGCGTCTTGATATGATCTAAGGCCAAGAACACGGTTAGCAATTAAGTGAATTCCTTGTGATCAATGATGGATTAAACTCAAGATCGGTAAAATTTCCTTGGATTAGTTAATTTGTTAATTACTTTCCTTTAATTCAATTAGTGTATTATCTTTTCAAATCATCAAAACCCCCCTTTTTATTATCTTGATTTGATTAAACTTTGTTCTTTTTGGATCCTTGAGAGACGATTCGGTTCATGCTCTATACTACAAATTAGTTTGTGAACCGGTAATTATTATTTATTTGATGGGTCTCGACAACCTCTTGTCAATATCAGTGTATGCAATGTCTTCCCTGACAAACAATTCGAGGGGTGAGAGTAATTTCTAATGCTTTGAACTTTGTGAAAATGATGGTTGATGATAAATGTTGTATCTATGTCAATTATAGGTTATCTCCCAAGACTGGTTAGAAGTGACATACTTCAAAGTGCATTTCATATGAAGTTTTGGTCATTGCAGGCAATCATGCAATTCCTTCTCATGTAGTTGTTGATTTGCTTTCCCAGGTATAAGGAGTTTTAGAATGCTTCTATTTGCTTTACAAAACATTATTCACATTCATACTGAAAATTATTTATCTTTCTTTTTCATCCTCCTGTAATTCACATCCAATATATAGTTTTAACTTGAATGTTGAATGGATTTAATTTAATGAAATAGATAATTTTGCTTTTGCATAATTTTTTTCTCCAAAATAAGGTGTTTAGCCACAGTTGCAAGTATGGCTAAACAGCTATAAAGCTGTTGTTGAATGCTCTTTATTGGCGTTTCCTAACACCTTAAGTAACGACACTTTGGGGAACTGCTGCAAAGCATTTAGCCGCAGTAAAAAAGTACGGTTAATCGCCAATTTTAAATGCGGTTAAATGTTTTTTTTGTAGTAACACATAAATCAAAATTAAAATTTTCATAAAATGAAATCATTTTTCTACTCTTTCTAATGGCACTTTGATAAAACTATATGCCATGGTATATGATGGGGAAGGCTAGCTATCTTCTCAGTAAAACAAGGATCATCTTTGTTCATTAATAAGAGAGATAAACTAAACTTGATTATTTATTTGGTGAGAAGGGTGAAAGCAACATCTTTATTTTAAAAAAGCAGACACAACAAATATTTTTGTAAATTTTACATATTAATTTTTGTTTTTGAATGCAAATAGTAAACATAAAATTGGAGAGCTTGACTAGGGGTGCTCATGGGCCGGGTTGAACATGACCTCGGTCCCAGCTTGAAGTTTTGATCGGGTCAATTTGTATGGCTCAAACCCGATCATATTGAGATCTGGGTTGGGCCGGGCTGAGACCAGGTCACTCTATTAAGATACACAAAATATTTTTTTTGTAATGTTTTGATTATGTTCTCTCTATTTGTATAAATTTACTTGTATATACTACTTTTTGCTCATACCAAAATCCAATCTAATTGATAATTACATAATAAGTGAAGGACATAATAACTAAAATTATGGAGAGTCACATACTTTATCAAAGTACAACATCTAGAAAAATGTCATAATAATATATAGGTTAAAAAAATTAAAATTTATTTAATATCGGGTCAGGTTAGCCATGGGCGGCCTGAAGAGTAACTCAAACCCGGCCCAAAAAGTACATTAGGTTTAAAAGAAGGACCCAAACCCGACCCAAACACTTCGGGCTAGGGTCGGGTCTTTGGGTCAGGGCGAGTCATGAACACCTTAAGCTCGACAAAGAGTTTTTATCGATGGACATTTAACATAGAAGACATATTAATTAAAAGGGAGTTGCTATGGTACCTTGATGAGTTTAGTATCTTGGGTGAGTTGTCAAACATTTATTGATTGTTGGTTTAAAAATAAACTCTTGAAAGTCTATTAAATATAAATAACAACTAATGAATGCTTGACAACTCACCCTGAGTACCTAGTACCAAAAAAAAAGATGAGTATTGGAGTAATCATCTAATTAAAGAAGTGTGAAACTTGCTTTCCGCTGGCGTTGCCTTCAGAACTTGTATATTTACCAATGTTTTATGATTTTGTCAACATGTTTTATGAATTATTTGCCTTTTATATCTAAATTCGTTTTCGAGTTCTGAACTTGGTAGTAATGAATGAACACCATACTCTATTTTGATAACAGTAATTAGGTTATATTATCTTGAATCTCAAAAGCCGTCAAGGCTTTAACTTAATTTTATTTCAAAACAATTTTTCTTTTTTATGATTTGGGTTATTAAAGTTATATATTGGCAATTGCATGATTCACTTAAATTAATAAAAATGATTAAGCTCAAGAGTGTTAACTTAAATGGCATCAGTCTTTTTTTTTTTCTTTCTGAGATTGCTCAAGAATCAAATCACTGCTGCTTTACCGACATTTTAGTCTACCATTACATCTCCACACTAGATCATAAATCTCATTTGTAACGGGAAAAAAAAGATTCAAATGGTAGAGTCAAGTTAAACTTTTTAATAAAATGTTAAATGGATAATGTCGAAGGTTAGATTCAACATGTAATAAAGGAAAAATGTTAAAGTTGACAAAACATATCATACCATGAAAGCAAAACAAATTAATAAGTCTTTGATATATATTATAATTAAAGTTCATCTATAATTATTTGTTTACTTTAGTACAAAATGTGGAAGTGCATCTACAATTCATTAAACAAAATTTAGAAAATTTATAATACAAAAGATGGTAGAACAAAGTAGAACTCAAGATAGAAGCAAATAGGTGATCTTCAAGTGTGATGATGTGGATCTAATCCATAGAAAGTGACTTTGGAATAACAAGCTCTTTGGCTACCTGTTCCATGGTAGGGCGAGAACGTGGACTTTCAATCAAGCAAGCACTTGCTATCCTTGCAATGGATATCACCTCCTCAGAAATTGGCTTTATAGGATGAGGCAGACGTTGATCCAACTTATCCTTCAATGACAAATTATCAAGCGTTGAGGCCATTCCACTCCAGGAAGATGATAATAGTGCAGAAGATATAACATCTCCGGGGTGCTTCCCTAAAAGTATTTCCAATGCTAATACCCCAAAGCTATATACATCACATTTCTCATTTACTTCCATAGTGTACGCAAGTTCTGTAGTAAATTAAAAGAAATATCATGCACAAAATAATATATTTTTAGTAACAAAGCGTGAAATGCTAGTAGTTATAAAGTAGTTGTGTATGCAAATAAGTACCGTAAACAAACTATAGAATAATGTATTCGTTAACTAGTAGAAACAAATGGAACTAACCTGGAGCAGCATAACCAAAGGTTCCTGCAAATGAGGTCCAGTTGGATGAATTAGGATTGAGAAGCTTAGCTGTTCCAAAGTCCGAGACATGAGCTTCATATTCCAAATCTAAAAGAACATTCTTGCTTGATATGTCCCGATGAACAATAGGAGGTGAGCAGTAATGGTGCATATAGCATAAAGCATTAGCTACTCCCCTAACAACATTCACCCTCCTATTCCAATCAAATGCAATTGCTTGTGCATCATCACTCAGAATCTTATCCAAGCTACCCCTTTCCAAGAACTCATAAACCAAAAATGAGAATCGTGAATGTGAACAAAACCCATATAACTTCACAATGTTACGATGCCGAATTTCTGTCAAAGCTTGAATCTCACTTGTGAAAGATCTTTGATTGGATATTTCTCCATTTGGTACCGAATGGAGTTTTTTCACAGCAACAACTTGACCTGTGGGCAACTCTGCTTTGTAAACACATCCATACCCTCCAACTCCAATGAGATATTTGTTGTCAAACTCTTCTGTGGCTTCAATAATGTTCTCATACACCATTCTGCCATCATAACTCCATATTGCAAATAGATTTTGAGTTTGTAATTTTGCATCCTGATTTTCGTTTGTACTTACACTTCGGCAAAGACGATATAAGACTCCAAAGGCAAAAAATGCCAGTATTACAATGCCAAAAGTAAGGGGTAAAACTAGAAGCATGACTCTGTTTTTCTTATGATTGTGAGATTTGTTACTTGATGTTGGGCAAGCCACCAAGCCAGAGACATTACCGCACAAGCCTTTATTATTTCTCAATGCCTCAATTGGAGCTTTACGGAAGGCTAGAATGTTTGGAAGTGAGCCCTCTAATTGGTTGTACGATATGTCAACAGATGTCAAGCTTAACATCTCATCAAAATTGGAGGGAATGGCACCAGAAAGATTATTATGCGAGAAATTCAATGTTTCTAAGTATTTCAATTGTCCAAACGTTGGTGGTATTGTTCCACTGAAAGAATTCCAACTAAGATCAAGACTTTGAAGAAATTTTAATTGACCAAACTCGACAGGAATGCTTTCCTCAAATTTATTTTGGCTCAAATTCAAGTTCAATAAATTGAGCAATCCTCCAAGTTGTTCAGTGATTAAGCCACTTAAATTATTTGCTCCAAGCTCCAAGGTGTCAAGATCATGCAATGATGCTATTTGTATGGGAACATTTCCAAAAAGATTATTGTTGCTGATCGAGAGATCGAACAACAATGTCAAGTTACCTAGTTCCTTTGGAATTTTTCCCATGAGATGGTTTGAGGATAGGTGAAGTACATGTAACTTGGTTGCCTCGCCTAGTTCTGGAGGTATACCACCTGATAAATTATTGTTGGAGATCTTGAGGCTTGTGAGGCTATAGCACTTCCCCCACTTTGGTGAAAGGTGACCATAAAAATTATTGTCACTCAAATCGATGTAGTCCAAATTTGGATATACACCAAAGGCATCCGTTATATTTCCGGTCAGCTGGTTTTGTTCAAGCCTAACTCTTATAAGGCTGGAGCAATTCTTCAAGCTCTTTGGAATTGGACCTATTAGATGGTTATTTGTAACACTAAGATTGGTCAGTTTTCCACCAATGCAAATGTTTTCAGGCAAATGGCCAGTGAAATTATTATCACCTAACTGCAAATTACTCAAATTGGTCATGTTTCCAATAGTGGAAGGAATTACCCCAGAGAGTTTATTTCCCCTAAGGAAAATTTTATCCACATTGAACAAGTTGCCTATGGAAGGTGGGATTGGCCCTGAAAGGTTATTATCTGAGAATTGGATTGACGAAAGATGATAGAGTTTTCCAACTTCATCAGGAATGGAACCAGAGAGAATGTTTTCATAAAGGTATAGAAATACTAAATTACTCAAATTTCCAATTGTAGAGGGGATTTTACCAGAGAGATAGTTTTGGGACAAATCAAGTTCAAAGATAGTTGTCATCATTCCAATTTCTTGTGGAATGGAACCAGAAAGATTATTTCCTTGAAGCCATAAGCGCTCCACGTTGACCAAATTTCCAATTTCCAGAGGAACGTGGCCAGAAAGTTGGTTGTTATTTAACTTGAGAAATGATATATTGGCCAACATACCTATGGAAATAGAGATATGCCCTGTGAGATTGCAACGACCAAGATCAAGATCTATTAGATTCCCCAACTTCCCCAATTCTTCGGGGAAGGAACCAGAAAGGCCACTTTCTTGAAGATGTAGAATCTCTAGGTTCCTCAACTTGACAACTTCTTGAGGGATGGAACCGTAAAAGTTATTAACTGCAAGGGACAAAAGCTTTAGGTTGCCCATGTGCCAAATTCCTTGAGGAATGTTACCAGAAAGGTGGTTGTTTCCAAGATCTAGATGTGACAAGTTGGCCAACTTTTCTATAGAAATTGGGATAGATCCTGTGAGATTGGACGACGCAATATCAAGTTTTGTCAGATTCCTCAATGAACCGATTTCTTGTGGGATGGAGCTACTGAAAACATTACTCCCCAGTATCAAAGTATAAAGACCCACCAATTGTGCAATCTCATAAGGAATTATTCCAGAGAGACTATTGAAACTGAGATCAAGATAAAATAGTTTGGACAGATTACCAATGCTTTTGGGAATGCTACCAGAGAGTTGGTTGTTATTTAACTGGAGAGATGATATATTGGCCAACATACCTATGGAAATAGAGATATGCCCTGTGAGATTGCAGTGACCAAGATCAAGATCTATTAGATTCCCCAACTTCCCCAATTCTTCGGGGAAGGAACCGGAAAGGCCACTTTCTTGAAGATGTAGAATCTCTAGGTTCCTCAACTTGACAACTTCTTGAGGGATGGAACCGTAAAAGTTATTAACTGCAAGGGACAAAAGCTTTAGGTTGCCCATGTGCCAAATTCCTTGAGGAATGTTACCAGAAAGGTGGTTGTTTCCAAGATCTAGATGTGACAAGTTGGCCAACTTTTCTATAGAAATTGGGATAGATCCTGTGAGATTGGACGACGCAATATCAAGTTTTGTCAGATTCCTCAATGAACCGATTTCTTGTGGGATGGAGCTACTGAAAACATTACTCCCCAGTATCAAAGTATAAAGACCCACCAACTGTGCTATCTCATAAGGAATTATTCCAGAGAGGCTATTGGAACTGAGATCAAGATAAGATAGGTTGGACAAATTACCAATGCTTTTGGGAATGCTACCAGAGAGTTGATTGGTGGAGGTGTCAAGAGTGTCCAGATTGGACAACACCCCAATTTGGTAGGGAATTGTTCCATAAAACGAGTTGTTTCTTATATCTATACTGAGGATGTTGGGAAGTGATGAGAAATTGAGACTTTGAAGCGTACCTCTTAGACCAAGATTTGTAAGATTTATGTTGGAGACAGATTTGGACTCATCACATGCGATTCCCACCCAATTGCATGGACTATTGCCAACCCACGAAGAGAGCAAAGCCTGGCTTTGGTTGTCAAGGCTGGCTTTCCACTTCAACAGAGCATTTGCTTCGCTGCCTTGTATTGTGGCCGAAGCAGACGAAGCATTCATGGAAAAACCGGCTTCATGAGGTGAAGAGGCCATTACGAAGGCACAAAAGCACATTAAAAGAAGAA
The DNA here is from genome assembly GCA_023212625.1 of Styphnolobium japonicum. Lineage (NCBI taxonomy): Eukaryota > Viridiplantae > Streptophyta > Magnoliopsida > Fabales > Fabaceae > Styphnolobium > Styphnolobium japonicum. The sequence continues at coordinate 22,988,434 of JALBWW010000014.1, forward strand.
GACAAAATGGTACGAGCCTCATGCACTCAAACTTTGGAAATACGAACATCATGGCTATATGTTGAACTTTTCAATCACTGATGGTCTAACACAATCAGATACTGATGATGCATGTGCATGGGATATTGCAGATATTTATAGCTGCAGCAGAAAAAAGTCACAAAGCCTATCTACAAGTCACTGATCCAATATCGCTGAGATATTTAGAAAATGTTTTGATCATAAGCTCTCAATGGATGTTGCGGTCTAAGAGTCAAGGGACAAGACACGCGAGGTAAAGTCATCCACTCATGCAAGTCTAGAATCCAGATAAGTGGAAGGAACGTTTGGTTTACGACGAAGTCTTTCTCCGTCAACATGTGGGTCAGAGCAAACAATGAATTAATGACATTAATGGACGGGTTCTAGCATCTAACTTCTATCTTCTAACTTCGACGCGACTTTATGAGCTTCAATGTTCAACAATATATGGAAGTAGACATGATGGAATCTATCCGCAGTTCACTCGTTTGTGGTTGTAATTCTGATGCAGTAGTAATTTACTCAAGGGTGTATGTATTAGGATCAAAAGAAGTTTGAAGATTAATATGACATATCTGACGCCAATTTTTTACACTTTTTCATTTTATTTTAAAAAGTATTTACTACACAGAGCTCTTATACGTAATGCTCACCATATAAAATACTTTGCAATTTAGGATTCATATTTGATATAATAGGCTAAAGTACTAAACATAACAATATAAGAAATAGACTGTTTTCGAATGAGGGATATTTCCTAGGTGTATACTGTTGAAAATTCATGAACTTATCACTATAAGAACCGACACCTTGCTTGATATTTTTTTTAATTGAAAATTTCTTTTTGAAGTTTTTTTTCTCCTTTTGTGCAATATATTTTGGAAAATGTAGATTAAAATAGTTTAGGACATAATTTACTTTAGAGTAATAGTTTTTTGAATGGGTGTTGTGGGATTCCTAACGCCTTCCCCACGTATAATTATTCATTAGAGTTTCGAACATAACTTATTTGTGTAGATCAGTACTTTTTTCTTTAGAGATTTTGAGTAATTGTTTATTTAAGAAATAATTGGTGGCAGCTACAATTATTTATGAAATTGTTTGTCATTTTCGTTGCGTTGCCCATCAAATGTGGTAGCGGAAAATTTTTACCGTGTCAAGAATTACTATCTCAATAGCTTAAGTTATTAGATAAAAGCACTTAAATGATTTTATCTTTTGGGTTTGAAGTGTAGACCATGAACTATGTTGAAATTCAACTTTATTTTAAAAGAATATTGGCTATAATGATCAAACTCTTAACCACTTAGTCATAAAAACTCTGATACCATGTGAAGAATTAACTGTTCTAATAACTTAAACTATTAGGTAAAAACACTTGAATTGTTTTATATCTCTAATAGTATGTCTTTTTCATGTATATAGGTTTTTGTATTGAGAAATTGACTTAGTGGTTAAGAAAGTATATATGTTCCCTACTTTGGCTACATCAGTTCAAATATATCTTGTGTTAGTACATAGAAAAATTAATTAATTCTTCTTGATGGACTAGGCCGAAGAAATTTAGTCTCAATTAATATAAAAACAAACCCAACAAGACTCTTACCATGCCAAAAAAAATAAGTGTTTCGGTGGTATAAAAATTGAGCATAAAGATTTTTCTTAGTTGTTAACAGAATTTATTAGTTATTCAATTGTTGGATAATATTAATTAATGATATATAGTTTTTCATTTCTATATTTTAAACTTATTGACATATAAGGTGGTTTGTGGTTTGCACAGAGAGCTGATTTTCTCATTTTGTCTTTCAGTTTCCTGCCAAAATATATGGTAAAAAAAAAATTAGCTCCTTTCGTACCAATGCATCACACATTAATTCATTATGAAAAAAATATATATTTTTAGCTTAATTATTACGCATGTTTTTTTCTTATGTGTTTTTGCTTTTACCCTATGAATGCCTAGGGAAAAAAGAAAACCCAATGTTGCCATCTGATAGATATTTTTGGTAAGCTCTCGTGGACTTAGCATTTCACTATGCAAGTCTGTACAGGTGGAACGTTGTGATAACAACAAAGTCTTTGCCATAATTTCTCCATCTGCAAGTGAATCAGCGCAAATTAAGGATGACTAAATCACCTGAATGAATAGACGGGTTCTAACTTGTTCCACGACTCGAATATATGAGTAGGTTTAGAATCTCATAATTTGAGAATTAATTTAATTTATAAATAAAAAATTATTGTGATTTTAATTATGTACATGTTAAGAATTCAAATGTAAAAAAAAAATTCACGTAAAAATAAAATAAGTGATAACTATAGAAATAAAAATAATACAATATAAATTTAATACTTTAAATTTTTTAATTAAGATATAGTGTAAAACTTATTATTATTGAATAATGATGCCATGAATGAAAATTTCACCTACGTGAGGACTCCTCCTGATGTGACACGTGGTACGGGAGCACATGGTTTGACACTTTCCTACTGTTTCCATTGAGACAGAAAAATATAACCCACCTACATAGAGTGATAAAGCGTGGTTCATGTGAGAAATGGATCCAACCCAGTATTGTGTTGTGGAGCATTAACTGTCGCATACTCCAATGAATTAATGGCATACTCATGGATATATATGGATGAAAATAAATGTGTAGATTATCTCATATCTCACGTCACTTTTTACACTTTTTATTTTATTTTATAAAATATTTAATACACAAACCTCTAATCTGTAATCTTAAATACTTGGTATATAAGATATTTAGTGAATTGGATTCTTACTTTCTTAAAAGGAAATTTCTACCGACTAATCCGTCAAATGTGTTTAAAAAATTTAGAAATTTTCAAAAGATCCCAAAGTTTTTTATATTCTTTTTTTAATCTATTTTTTGAATTTTTTCACATATTACCTCCCAAAATTTACATTTAATATTTTTAAATTTATAAATAAATAATTAAAAATATTTATATTTATATTAAAAAGTCTTTTGGAAACTAAAATAGACCCAAATCTAGAAATAACTGGTAAATAATGTTTTAACAGGTAAATCATTTTTTCATTTCATTTAATTGATATATTTTTAAATTTTGTATAATGTTTACTATTTATTTATATTTTTTTGAATTTTTTTTGTTATAATTTTAACCAACTAACGTATTTGGGATCAAGTTTTGTTTAAAAAAATTACAAATTTTTCTCTAAGACGTAGGAACTTACTATATCTTTTCACGTATATAGTTTTTGAGATAAGAAGTGTTAGTGTAGGTATAAAAATTAAAAATTGAGCTTATAATTATTTTCAATTGTTGGAAAATATTATTTAGCTATAGCTTGTTATTTCTTTATTTTTAACTTACTGACATATAAGGGGGTTTAGAGTTTGCTTAGAGAGCGGATTTTCTCATTTTATCTTTCATTTTCTTTCCAAAATAAAATATATTTTTAGCTCCTTTTCGTACCAAAAAAACATGGTTTTGTTAATTTCCATCGATTTATTTATCTGAATGATTGTGGTTATTTATTCAAAAATATTATTTGTATTTCATTTCTACATACTTCCTGGTGTCTTTGTTTGAATAATCACAATTGATAAAAATTTTAATATTATTTGATAAAATAATAAAGTGTAGGAAAAGGTGTAGAAATTAAGTGTAAATATTACACTATTCTTAATTATTTCTTTGGAATATGTATGGCTCTTTTTCTTTCTTTCTTTTTACCCTATGAAGGCTTAGGAACATATGAAATCCCAATGTTGCCATTTGAGGGAATTTTTTGTGGTAAGCTCTCAGTGGGCTTAGCTGTCAAGAAATTGCTAGTCTTCCACTCATGATTTATGCAAGTCTAGGTAGGTAGAACGTTGTGTTTACGACAAAGACTGCGCAAAAATTTCTCCATCTTAATGTCAATCGTTGCTAAGAAGTAAGAATGAATTGACAGGTTCTAAGTTGCGACGACTGGACTTTATATGCCATAAGTACTCGGTATTTCATTTGTTCCCACGCGATGACTTGCATTGCATCACGATTCACGACTATTTGTGGAACGCGTTGGAATTTTTTCAAGTGGGTTACAGTGAGGTTTTTTGTTTATTAAAAATAGGTTGATTATATGACCTGGCATTCAGATAAGCATTATAAGCCCCATATAATTATGAATTCATTTATTATGTGCTATGCACACTTTATGTGGGTTAATAGTGACTCTATGATAGGAAAGTTTGTTGAGGTTATGTTTGTATATAAAAGCTAAGTCTCATCTCTACTTTTACCATATGAACGTCTTGAATTACTCCATTGATAACAACCTATTGTTATAGGAAGCAAGAGAGAAGAATCTAGTCCAAAGATATTTAGTTGAGTATTTAGTTGTTAACGCAGCAAATCTAGTGTGAGCAAAGACTAGTACTTAACTAAGCCTTATGGATCATCTTCAAACACAAAGTTTTAGAGAAAATTTTGGAATCCTTATTTAAAAAATAAAATTAACTTTATAACATAAGACACCTAAAGAAATATTTATAACCCAAAGTTGGTGTAAACCCTAATTAAATATAGTTTCCTAAACATACTTATTAATGATAAAATTCCTAAAAATAAGGAAAGATTCCTAAAATAAAGGAAAATCCTTAAATTACCAAAAGTAACATTTTTCATTTATATGTAATGAGCCTTGTGCATCCTAGATAAAAGACTGTGTTTGGACTTCTAACGCTCAGTTGATTCAAGGAACTCTTCTATTACACATTCTACATCAGTTGCCATTATCACAATTTTAATATATATTAGTATGTTTCTGCTTATTTAATCTTTTAAATTTGGTGTTATGTGATCCCTATAACGTCTATTATTATTCAAGATATATTCTTAAATTTCGTATCAGAGCCACATTATATGAGTAGAGGATGTAGATTTGTATAATTAGACATACAAATTCAAAATTAAAATTCTTTGCTTAGTACTTAGTTCTTTTGATTCTTCCTGGATGATTTAGTATTGAGTGTGAAATCATCGAGCTTTTATAGAATAAATTGCCATAAATTTATAAAAGAAAAATCATGTTAAGCCGTTGTCCTTTGAGGAGAAATCCCTCATTGAAATTTTGAATTTTGTAACTTGGGTTTCGGAAAAAATAAATAAATAATGGCAAAAGTATACTTTTTGTCCCATAACTTTGCTCAAGATTTTATTTTCATCTCACAACTATATTCTATTTCATTTTCGTCCCAAATCTTTTCAAAACTCATCACATCCATCCTAACTGCTAATACCGTTAAAAGTATTAATAGAATTTGCTGACGTGACATCCTATGTGGGCACTAATACACAATTGGTAATGTCCAACTAAGTTTTTTTTTTAAATAATAGTTGGGGACAAATTTGATAAGTCTTCAAAAGATTTGGGACAAAAATAAAATAATATAGTTATAGGACGAAAATGAAACTTATAATAAAATTAAGGGACAAAAAGTGCAAATTTTCTTATAATGATTTTTTATGTCATTTTCTTTTAAAACTTTCATGTATAATTAAGATGAAAATTTAAGATAAAAGTTGAATATATGTGTATGATTAGCTATACAAATCTAGTGTATTTATGAGGGTAATTTTATCTATTTTGTGACTAGTAGAGATACCATTGACTTGGTCACTTGTTTACTTACATGTTGTTAATACATTATTATTTATTTACGCATTTATTTCTGATTAATGACTTGTTTTATGAATCTACATAGATATTTATCACCAAAGTGATTTGTCCATGTTTTGTTTGCATAGCATTTCATCAAGTGAGTGATGATTTCTAGTTATTACATACAACCACCCACCACAAAGGGAGTAATTGTGTGTTTTGATTGGAATTGCATGAAGTATGCTGATATAAGATTCTCTCTGATACTTAAGACTATCATCTCAAGGGAAATTTTTTTAAATGTTAAGAATTTTGTACTGGTAGTTTCATAAAAAGATCAAACATTCATATAATTTTGCATACCCACCCCAAAGGGAGTTGTGTGATTTTATATTTGGGTTCTTATTTGGGCTTATGATGAAGGTGTCATGCTATTATTTAATGTTCAAGTAATTAATGGTAAGCATGTCTATTGTTAGTTTATACAGTCAATTTTGTTGTTTACAATTTTATTTTTTTGAGTAGACAAAATTATAAAAAGGTAAAAATAAAATATTGAGTTTGCTTTGAGTTTTCACACCAATCAAGGATCCTTTAAACACTAATGATTGGAGATTTGAATGACTATTATGACTTCTATGACTATTGAGAGCTGTTTATATTTTAAGGTTTTATGATAAATCATTTTCTTTAGATAATTATTACCTTTTGTGATAAATTGAATAATTACCATATCTTTGTATCTCATGGATATTGTATCAGACTTAGATTAACTTATATTGGTGTAAGACTTAATTCACTTACACCAAGCAATAATTTTCTATTGAGTATATTTTTTGTTGATCCAACCGTTAAATTATAAATATTCATCATGTTGATCATTTGTGTAAAATTGTTATAAAATTGAATATCAATAAGAATATAATCAAACAATTCGAATTTTATATATTTCTATAGTTTATATTACTTTAATCTTGATGTATATCAATGAATCACAAAATAATTTCGGATTAATGTGAAATTTCATAAGTATGATCTACATGATAGAAACTTTCAATCTAACGGTGAATTTTGTGAGAAAGTTATCCAATAAAAAGTTATTGAGTGATGTAAAAGTAATCAAGTTTTACACCGGTGTAAGTTGATCCATCCTACATACATATATATATATATATATATATATATATATATATATAGGGTGAGGATCCACTTACACCAACTTACACCAAATGTAAGTCTTGACACACTTACACCACTCAATAATTTTTTGTAGAATACGAATTTAACCAATCCAACCGTTGAATCATATACTATTATCTTAATGATCATGCATACTAAATTTTAAATAAATTGGACATATATAGTTATCTAATCAAATAATAGACAATTTACTTAAATAAATTGGACATATATAGTTATCTAATCTAATAATAGACAATTTACTTACATTTTAAAATCATATTATACGTTAAAATAAAGTAATGTGAGGAAGTATCAAATAATTTTTAAATTGTAAGAAATTTTATGAAGTTGATCTATCTTATGAGAACTTTCAATTCAACAGTTAGATTGGATAAATTTATATTCTACAAAAAATTATTGAGTGGTGTAAGTGTGTCAAAACTTACAATTGGTGTAAGTAAATCCTCTCTCTCTCTCTCTCTCACACACACACACACACACACACACACATATATATATATATGTTTGTGTATAATGACAGCGACTTTCTATAAGTCGTGGAAATTAATCTCACAAGTTTGATATATTGTTGATTCTTTGCGCTATCATACACATGGAGATGAAGAAAACTTTGCTTAGATTTATTTATAAACACAGCGTTCAACCTATCTATACTTGCACGAGTGGATGGCTTTAGCTCCCGTTTCTTAACTCATGACAAAGTACTCGGCCGTGCGACTAGACCATAACTATCATACACATGGAGATGAAGAAAACTTTTCTTAGATTTATTTATAAACACAGCGTTCAACCTATCTATACTTGCACGAGTGGATGGCTTTAGCTCCCGTTTCTTAACTCATGACAATGTACTCGGCCGTGCGACTAGACCATAACATCTATTGGAAGGAGTGATGCTTATATATATATATATATATATAATGTAAGAAAATATTTGTATCACATTAATTATGTAAGTCATTAGTGTATTTAGTGTATTTAATTAAGCATATACTCTTAAATAATTTAATGTAATATTTAATGTTAAAAATAATAATGATTTACATAATTAATGTAGCATGCATAAAGTGATGTGACGTGGTTTAAAAATATTATCTTACACCATATACATCCAAGAGAGAGCTTGCCAAAAATTTATCTCCAATGGCAACACTGGGTTTTTTTTTTTAAACCCCTTATAAATAATGTTTGGCAAAAAACTGAATCATAACATTCATAAAAGATGTGAATAACATACTAACAAGTGTTGAGTATGGTGGTAAACAAGTTACATCTCTAAAGTAAGGACACAAGTTTAAACCCTAGAGTCCACATTTGTTAGGAGGGACAATGTCTATAGAATTAGTTTCATAATGCTAATAGCATATAATTAAGGATATCTTAAAAAATCAATGTGAATAACGTCAAGAGACCAACCCATCAATTAAAAGGAAAAAAGAAAAAGGCCATCTATTTCCTCTTTTAAGAAAGATAAAGTAAAGAGGTGAATTTTAATTTACATTTAATATAAAATGTTTTCACATTATCATCGAATTAAATATTATCACATGCATATCAAAGTTTAACCTTCAAAAAAAATATTTAATGCTTGATAGCAAACAAAAATAACACTTCATATATAATATGTACATAAATATAGAAAAATGTAATTTCTACAAAGATATTATTCTGTGAATGGTTGAATGCTCAAAAAAAATATTATTGTTGTTATAATAGTATAATTATTCATATTTCGGCTATAAAATGTGTGCTTTCTTATATGATGATGTAAGTTAATTTTAGTCATTGATACATTCATTATTTTCTTCCTGGTCCACCGAGTCGAGTCAACATATAGTATATGAGAGCTCTAAAGACATATATTACATAAATTCTATAACCCCACTAGCTAGAATAATTTTTGCTAATTACATAACTTCCATAAAGTAATCTTGTAATTACATAACTCTCATAGAATAATTCCTCCTAAATTCATAACTCACACAGGTTAGATTAATTAAATTGTTTTCATTCAATATTTAGGAGCTGTTAGATTAATTTAAATTGAATTTAGAGCTCATGGAAGCCTATACCATGTTTATTTTTGTCTTTCCGTATGGGCATATTGGTTGCAGTCTCAATACGGCAAGAGGAAACCAAAAACCTGGCCACCATCTTCATTTATAGCCAGGCCCACCATAACCAGCTTTACGTGGGTTTTCTAAGAAGTTACTACGAATATTAATCTCGATAACATCCGTTCGAAGAGCTAGAGCTATATTGCACAAGACATTAGAGCTTAGGCATAGGTTTCTCTCATGCTAATGGAGGGACGTAGCACAATCCCTTAAGTTAAGGGAATAAAATAAGCTTCAAAGAATATTGAACTGTGAAACTGGAGCTATATGGAAAACATGGTATTACGATCATGCAAAAGTTTACAAACTGTCATGAAGAAAAGAAACCACCAATCCTTTTCCCACTAGCTGTTATGTTAGGATGAAAAATTCGATACAATAAGTGACACATCATTTATTTAATAAAAATATTTTGTTTAACATAATTTTTTTTAAATATGTGACATCACGTTTTTTTTAAATATAAAATTCTTTACACATAAATGAATATTAATTTTTAATAAAATGAAATTATTTTCCTAATTTTCTAATGGCAAATAAATAAAACCCTTAAACTTAATCCGATATGTGATTTACTCCATAAGTTTTAAAAAAGGTAGACAAAACAAAACCGTTGAACTTTAATAAATGTGTAAAAAAAAAAACCCTCTATTTATTGGACATCTACTTCATTAACGGAAAATATCACATGTACTTTACATGATCACTTGAAACTACTACATCCATTGACTTTAGATTAAAAATCAACAGTAGCAATAAAAATGGATTAAAAATAGATTTCAACTGAATCAAAACCAATAGCTAATCAAAAGCATGACATTTTCACCACAAATGTTGTGTGAACGAGTGATTTCACTACTTCCCAAGATATTTTGGTTGTTTCAAGTGATTATGTGAAATACAGTGACATTTTAATGAAGTGGATGTTTGACGAACTAAGAGTTTTTTTTTTTTTGGCATATTTAGTAAAGTGTAAAGGAATTATTTTTATCATTTTTAAAATTCAGTTGTTGAATTGCACATCAATCAAAGTTTAAGAGAGATTTTTTGCATTTTACCCCTAAAAGAGTTATATGCCATGGCATATGGTGGAGGAGGGCTAGATATCTTCTCAGGAAAACAAAATCTTTGTTAATCAATAAGTGATAAACTAAAGCTCGATTGGTTAATTTGCTGAGAAAGGTGAACACAACATCTTTATTTTTAAATGGAGACACAACAAATATTTTAGTAAATTTTACTTATTAATCTTTCTTTTGAATGCAAATAGCAAATATGAATCTCACCGAAGAGTTTTTATCGACGAACATTATTTATCAAAGAAGACAAGTAAGCAGCTCAATGTACTTAGATTCTGTTTCACTTGAGAATATTGATTAAAGAAGTGCGAAACTAGCTATGTACTGGCTTTGCCTTTGGAACTTGTATATTTGCTAAGGGTTTTTTTTTATCAGTATTTTTATGAGTTCATTTGCTTTTTGTATTAGATTCATTTACGAGTGGTGAACTATTTACGTTTATCTATTGGTAACACACTTTGTTTTGATTTAATAGATATTAGTTATATTACCTTGAATCTTAAAGCCTTCGCGGGTTTAACTTTATTTTACTTCAAGTATAATTATTGTTTGAGTAAATTGTAGCTTACAACCTTCCACTTTGACCCATCTGCGGATTAGACCTTAGTATTTGAAGAATTATAAATAACGCCAATGAACTTTGCACTTTGAGCGCAAAACCTCCTTCATTCGAGTTACTATTAAAAACCACTATAAATGTCATGGAACTTGTAAGTGATTGCATTAAAATTAATTTTAACTTCAAATAATATTATAATTAAGTGACAAACAAGCATAGTTCAAGAGATGAACTTGATTAGTTTTTCACTTAAATATGATATTATTTAATGCTAAAATGTGTTTTAATAGTGTTACGTGCAAGTCACATGACATTGTCATTAGTTTTTTTTTTTTCTAATGATTTGCTTGATGAAAGGGTTTTGAGCATGAAGTGTAAAGTTTGAGAGATCATTTGCACCTTTTGAAACCCTAAGGTTTAATCTACACATGGTTCAAAGTTGAAGAGTGTAACTTGTAATTTACCCTTTTTGTTTTTATAGTTCGGTTATTTAAGTTTTGGCAAGTATCAAAAATTGATACACTCAAATTAAATTGATTAAATAGGTAGTAGAGTCAATGTAAACTCTACAATAAAATGTTACACAGGTAGTGTTAGACTCAACATATAATAATAAAGGACTAATGATAAAGTTGAAAAAACACAATACACCATGAAAGTAAAAATTCTTTTTCAAATGATATATATATTAATACAAAATCTAGTAGTGCATCTATGCTTCAACAAAATTAAAAAGATTTATAATGCAAAAGAGGATTGAACAAAGTACAACTCACGATAGAAGCGTGAATTTGCGAAGTTCACTCTTTAGGTGATCTTCAAGTGTGATGATGTGGAACTATTCCATAGAAGGTGACTTTGTCATTACAAGCTCTTTAACTACCTGTTCCATGGCAGGGCGAGAACGTGGACTTTCAGTCAAGTAACCAATTGCTATCCTTGCATGCTATCCTTGCAATAGATACCACCTCCTCAGCAATTAGATGTAAAGGATAAGGAAGACGTTGATTTTAACTTATCCTTCAATGAGAAATTCTCAAGTGTTGAGGCCACTACTCTCCAAGAAGATGATAACATCTTAGAAGATATAACATCTCCATGATGCTTTCCTAAAAGTATTTCCAAGGCTAATACCCCAAAGCTATAAAGCTCGCATTTCTCATTTACTTCCATAGTATACGCAAGTTGTGCACCAAATTTAAAGAAATATTACCCACAAAATAGTAAAATTTTAGTAACAAACCATGAATTGCAAGTAATTGTGTTTGTAAATAAATACTACCGACAAACTATAGAATCATGTATTAATTGTTCCCTTGGGTCCATTTTAAGTGTCGCTTTAGTGCAAGGCACAAGAATTAAAAAACACAAAATCAAGCCTTAATTATGGGACTTTTTTTTATTAAATTACCCTTATTTAATTTTCAATCAATTAATTACTTCACTTTACCATGTCATGCTATCTCTTATCAAATTCATTAATTTATAAGGGTATAGTTGAAAAAATAACAATTAATGTTTTATTGATATGTGAGAATGTCACTTATAATGGACTAGAATTTTTCTCTAAAATGATCATATGTTATTTAGCAAGTGTACCAAATCGCTCAAGTAATAATGTGATGAGTAAATTATCGTTTTCATAGGGAATTGTGTTGTCAAATATCATATTACTAATTTAGATACTATTTAAATTGTGCGAATTAATCAAGAGAATTTTAGAAATAAAACTAAAATTGTAACTATGTTAAATAGGGTTGAGCAAACAAAGAGTAAGATGCTAGAGATCTGATTTCACTTGATTTTCTGATTATTTGGATTCTTTCTTAATTAAATTCTAATTTAAGAATTGATGGTGAGAAATCTAATTTAATTAATACCTAATTCCTTGGTAAATCAATTCTCTTCAACTATTTAGAATTAACTAATTCCTTAGTCTAATTCCAAATAGAATAAGACATTAATGAACAAAATCCCAAGTAATACCATACAACCAACAATATGTATTCCTAGATTATTGCTTAACCATGATCTTTATCTCAAGAAGCTATATCACATATAAATTTTCCAATCCTATGCATGACCATCAATTCAATTTATGATTGATCAAGTCATAAAAGCATTAAGAATAAAGATGAACACTCAATCATGAAAGAAAACTTAAATTAAGAACAATAAATCTAAACAAATCATCCATTTAAGTTACATCATCACCCTAGCTAGGAAGAGTTTAGAAAAACATCAAGAAATAGGAACACAAAAGATAGGAAAATGCAAACTCCATTGAATCCAAAACAACAAGAATATGAAGATCTTGAATCCTTGCTCATTGATGATCTCCTTGGCTCTCCTAAGGCTGGAAGCCCTCTTCCCCTCTGAATTTCGCAGCCCCCAAAGCCCCTCCCCCTTCTCAAACCCTTTCTTTTTTCTTTTATACTAAAAAAAACTCTTGAATTTTCTAAGCAGTGGCTTTCCACCGCTTGGGCACTCAAGTGGCAAAGAGAAATCGCGTTCTGGGACTCTACGCTTAAGTGGTGGCTTTTGCCCGCTCAAGCAGTGGGATGGCAGCAAGAATATTCTACCTTGCGCGCACTTTTTCATTCCCAAAACGTTTGAAATGGACTTCGAGGTCTTCAGTAAAGTTGTAGATCTCTCTCTCTTATCTTTTCAAAACATCAAGAATAACACCAATCGAAGGTATGTAACTCCAATTATACCAAAATCACTGCAACAACGTCAGTTTACAAATTTTGCAAGCTTCATCTCGCATTAGATTTCCTGCTATGATTTGAGCCTTTAGACATTAGAATTGGAATTTCCATTGAACACGAAAGTTGTAGCCCTATGTATTATCTTTATTAAGGATTTGGAATTACTTCCATTGGACCTCCAGAACTCAGGATGTGATCATTTTACTGCAAGCAGGTCATTATGGCTATCAACTTTTAAAGTTCCTTGTCAGGTTCTTGATTTTCCATCAAATTAGTCAAAGATCTCTAACTTTCACCTTAAATTCACTAAAAACATACTAAAGGCATAAAAGGAATATAGGATGATAAAATACAATAAAAGATATAAATTAGTGATGAATTAAATCAAATCCTCTAACAACAAAAGCATTAGATGTGTGTATTTTATCCATACATCAAATAACACTCAAAATGGATCGGAAGGAGTTAAAATAAAGGGAACTAACTTGGAGTAGCATATCCAAAGGAGCCTGCAAATAAGGTCCAGTTGGATGAATTAGGAGAAGCTTAGTTGTTTGAAGTCCGAGACATGAGCCTCATATTCCAAATCTAAAAGAACTTGATATGCCCCAATGAACAATGGGAGTGAGTGATCAATCAATTTGAGACACTTATGTTAACTTTGTACTAGGCTTTATTAGATGTTTATTGTGCCCAATATTAGTATTTTAGCTGAGTTTAATGTTGTTGGGCCTCATTGGGCTTTAATGCAAATTGTGAATAATTCTTGGATTTTGATGCATTTTGACCTTTCCTCCTTTGTTAGGCCATAACTTGGGACTTGGTGATCCATTTGAGGTGATCCTAGTGTATTTAGAAAGTGAAGACAATGCTCTACAAGTTTCATGAAGAACTCAAGAGCTGGATTGGACTTCTAAGGGTCCAAAATATCCCTGCAATTCAGAGTGAGTTTGTTGTCACTAGAATCTGAGTAGTGTGCACATATTGAACCATATCATGGGCTATAGGCCTCATTTTGAGCTGAAACTCGGCCATTGGAAATATAAGACTTATATCTCCAACTTCACTTTAGACCATTTAGTCAATAGATGTCGTTTTAGGCATGATTATGAAGCTACAATTTAGTTTGAATTTGGAAACATGTTCTACCAACCTGACTTGAGGTAGGTGCAGTGTTTTTGGAATATCTGGAGTTGTAAAAGTCCAAATGGCATGAAACTCACGCCAAACATTCAAGGAGACAATTGTCTACAACTGTCATGAAGACCTCCAAGCCAAAATACACCGTCTAGGTCATAAAAATCAAGCTGGAAGTCAGAGAAGAGTTGCTGACTGGAAGCCACCATCCATACATCAACCCACTTACCATGTATCAAGCTTCCATATTTGACAATTTTCATGTTTTTACAGCTTGTATTTAGATTATTTTCAATTCAAATTGGCTTCTAGGATTAGTATAAATAAGGCAAATCTCTTTGTATTAAGCATTCATTCAATTTGAAGTAAGTTTGAGTATTTGTGAGAGTTTTCATTCGCTTGTTCATATTGCTTAATTGTTATTCAAGTTTCTCTTCTTTCTCTTTTGATTTTTATCTAGATTGAATTGCTTAATTTGATTTAGATGTTGATGTGATAATAGTTTTATTATCATGTATTCAAAGATGATCACAAAGACTAAACAATATGTCAAAGCTTTTTGATAGATTGTTTAGCTTGGTTAAATTCCAGATCTTAAGTTAATTTATGTTTAGATGATGCTTACTTTATCTAACATTAGTTAACTAAATCCTAGATTCTTATCTAATAGAGGATTCTTGGATCATGTTGAGGCTTTTTGATGTGATTTAAGGCCAACAACATTGTTAGCAATTAAGTGAATTCCTTGTGATCAATGATGAATTAAATTCAAGATCGATAAATTTCCTTGGATTGGTTGCTTCTTTAGATTTGTTTACAACTTTAAGTCTCGTACTTTTGTCATTCTTATTAATTAACAACAAAACCCCCCTTTTTATTTATCTTGATCTGATTAAATCTTTGGTTTTTTTTAATCCTTAAGAGACGATTCTGTTCATGCTCTATACTACAAATTAGTTTGCGAACCGGTAATTTTTATTATTTGACATATCTCGACAACCTCTTGTCAGTGACCAGTAATGGTGAAAATAGCACAAAGCAATAGCTACACCTTTAACAACATTCACCTTCCTCTTCCAATCAAATGCAATTGCTTGTGCATCATCTCATAAAATCTTATCTGAGCTACCTTTTTCCCATAAGTCATAAATCAAAAATGAAAATCATGAATGTGAACAAAACACATATAACTTCACAATGTTATGATGCCTAATTTCTGTCAAAGCTTGAATCTCACTTGTGAAAGCTTTCAGATTGGACATTTCCCCATTCAGTACTGAATGGAGTTTCTTCACCGCAACAACTTGATCTGTGGGCAACTCTGCTTTGTAAACAAATCCAAACCCTCCAATCCCAATGAGATATTTGTTGTCAAACTCTTCTGTGGCTTCAATAATGTTCTCATACACAACTCTTCCATCATAACTCCAAATTGCAAATAGATTTCCAGTTTGTGATTCTTCACATAGTTTTCTTTTGTACTTACACTTTGGCATAGTCTATATGAGTCTCTCAAGGCAAATAATACTAGTATTACAGTGCCTAAACTAAGGGATAAAACAAGAAACAAGACTTTGTTTTTCTTATAATTGTGAGATTTGTTACTTGATGTTGGGAAAGCCACCAAGCCAGAGACATTATTGCACAAGACTATTATTTCACAATGCTTCAATTGGAGCTTTACGAAAGGCTGGAATGTTTGGAAGGGAACCTTCTAATTGGTTGTACGATATGTCAATAGATGTCAAGCTTAACATCTCATCAAAACTTGAGGGAATGGGACCAGAAATATTATTATGTGAGAGATTCAGTGTTTCCAAGTATTTCAACTTTCCAAGTGTTGTTGGTATTGTTCCCTCCAAAAAATTCCCACTAAGATCAAGACTTTGAAGAAATATTAATTGGATAAACACATAAGGAATATTTTCCTCAAATTTATTTTGGCTCAAATTCGAGCGCAATAGCTTGAGCAACGATCCAAGTTGTTCAGTGATTAAGCCACTTAAAATATTTGTTGCAAGATCCAAGGTATCAAGTTTTAGCTTATTGTTGTTGATAGAGAGATCGATCAGCGAGGTCAAGTTACCAAGGTCATTTGGAATTTTTCCCGTAAGATGGTTTGAATATAGGTGAAGTACATGTAAGTTGGTTGCCTCGCCTAATTTTGGTGGTATACCACCTGATAAATTATTGTTGAAGATCTTGAGGCTTGTATGAGGCTATAACACTTCCCCCACTTTGGTGCATGAAAGGTGACCATAAAAATTATTGTCACTCAAATCCATGTAGACCAAATTTGGATATAAACCAAAATCATTTGTTATATTTCCTGTTAATTGGTTTTGATCTAGCCTAACTCTTATAAGGTTGGATGATATTGTTGATAAATGTGATGTTAGTTGTGGATAGATCCCTCTAATTTAACGTTACCTTGAGCTTTCCTCATGTGGAATCGCTTAATTAGAGATTTTATTGCATGTTATGCATGTCTTGAATTAGTTAAGTGATATTTGTGATAATTATAATGTTATTCATGAGTGAATTGCTTGAACTTAACCTTGGATTTAACTTTTCTCATGTAAAATCGCGTAGTTAGAGTTTGTTTGTGTGTTTAGTTAATTAAGTACCTTTAATTTAGTTTTGCGTTGTTTCTAGCTTTGGAGATTATGATTCTCCATCAAATCTTCTTTCCTTTCTTTTAGGTACTCATAGAAGGAGAATTAAAGTCATTTATGCTTCATTGTTCCAATGCTTAAGCACCCAAATATCAGCACTTGAACATTCATATGCTAGAATGGTACTTTAATTCAAACCAGCCAACATTTAATCGCCCACTGGCTAACATTTGAGTGCCTGGAGCGCTCGAGCGCCCATCAGCTAACATTTAAGGGCCTAGGATTAGCATTTTTTCGGTCATCTGCGCGCTCAAGCGCTGACTCGCTTACTGATGCATGTTTCTACACTTTAAAAGAAAAAAGAAAAGAAAATTGGGGCATCTTTAACAAGAGGAGGACGACTAAGCATTGCAGAGCAACCTTAGGAGAAGAATCAAGGGATTGAAAGGGAGATCAGAAGATTTCATCATCAACCTTGTGGATTCTTCATGGAGTTCATATCTTCTATTTGCTTTTCTTACTCTTGTATCATGAGTAGCTAAATTTCCTAGGCTAGGGATTTGATGTAACTTGACTTGGATTAATGAGTTTATGAATTTCTTGTGATCCTTAACTTAATTCTATGGTTTAAGTATTTATTCTTGTTTTCATACAATTTATGAATTGGCCTCTCATATTTTGATTTAAGTTTCATATTAGGAATTGGAAAATTCTTTTATGTTCTAGCTCATGGGGATAAATGCCATAATCTTTGAGAGTTTAGGTATAAGCCTTAGGGATTATATGGTGTCTTTGAATTTTGGTACAAAGGTCAAGCCATTTTCAATTTGAATTAAGTTAAGAAATTAATTAATTCTAATTGGTTAAAGGAGAATTGAATCTCCAAGAAATCGAGATTTGATTAGTTTTAAGAAATTCAACTTTTAGACCATAGTTGTAAAGTGAAGGTATTTGAGAATTCATACGTCCATTCGATAAGTTGAGTGAAATCACTTCCCTAGTGCTTTTATCTAATTGCTTAAATTCTTCAATTCAATCAACTGCTTTTAGTTTTGGTGTGCTTTCTTTTCTTTCTTTCATTTTTTATTTCGTAGTGTTAGAGCACCCTTCGATCCAAAAGAACGTTAGTTTAAATAAAGTTAATTCTAGTGAATTGATGATTGGTAGGCTTAATCCCTGTGGAGACGATAACTGACTCATCATTTTATTACTTGAGCGATTCAGTATACTTGTCGAGGGGCTATCATTAAGTACTTTTAGCTTAGTTAAGCTTTGTTTTTGGCCTTTAGGATTAAATTTTTTCATCAAATCTTCTATCATTTCTTTTAGGTGCTCATGAAAGGACAAATAAAGCCCAAGAAGTTTTGTTCTTCCAGCGCCACATGCCAGCGCTCAAATGCTCATGCACCAAAATTGGGTCTCAAATCTGTCAACTTGGTGCCTAAGCGCCTATTGGCTAACACCTAGGTGCCCAGAGTGCTCAAGCTCCCAGAAGCCAATGCCCAGGCGCCCAGAACTCAAAACAGGTGCATTTCTTGCCTCACGTGCACCCAATATCCAGCGGTTAGGTGCTGCTCACTTACTCGTGCGTTGTTCTATAATATAAAAAGAAAAAGGAAAAAAATATCTTTGGACAAAGAAAGGACGGCTGGGACTTGTTCTACTACCCTAATTGAAGAATCAATGGATTCAAAAGGAAGATTTGAAGATTTCAACATCAACCTCTCGGATTCTCCATAGAGTTCATATCTTTTCTCTGTTTTTCTTTCCTTTGTATCATGAGTAGCTAAATCTCTTAGGCTATGGATAGGATGTAGCATGACTTGGATGGTTGATTTATGAATTTTTCATGAGCTTGAACTCATCTCTATGGTTTAATTGTCTATCCCTTGTTTTTATACAATTTATGAATTGGTCTTTCATAATTTGATTCTTGGGCTCATGTATGATGATTGGAAAATCCATGTGTTCTAGCTATTAGGGATAAGCTTCTTAACCTTAACAAGGATTAGGGATAAATCTTGAGGTTTTGTTGATTTTGAATTCTTCAATTCTTGTAAAGCCCTTACGAATTAGAATTAGGTTCAGGAATTAATTGTTTTAAATTGGGTTAAAGGAGAATTGAAATAACCAAGGAATTGGAATTCAATTAATTTAGAGAATTTCATCTTTTAAACCATGGGAATAAAGTTGAGTAAGTGAAAATTCATGAATTAACCTGAAAAGTCAAGTGAAATCACTTCCCTAGCATCTTCATCTAATCAGTTTACATCTCAAATTCAATCAACTGCATTTAGTTTTGTTTACTTCATTTTATTGTTAATTGTGTTGTTTCTTAGCACTAGAGCTCCCTTCGATTCAAAAGTATATTAGTCTAAATAGTGTTAAATCTAGTGAATAGGTGCTTGGAAAACTCAATCCTCGTGGGACTATACTCACTCACCTATTTTATTACTTGAATGATTCGGTATACTTGTTGAGAGGCTATCACTGGAAAAATTCTTCAAACTTTGTGGAACTGGGCGGTGAAATGGTTATTGCTAGCACTGAAATCTGTGAGTTTTCCACCAATACAAATGCTGTAAGGCAAATGGCCTATGAAATTATTATGAGCTAACTGCAAATTTTCCAAATTGGTAAGCATGTTCATCTTTATGCCAATGTTATCAGTAAGTTCATTTGAGAGTACAGATAGTATAGTGAGCTTTGTCAAGTTTCCAATAGTGTGGAAGGAGTTGGTCTATAGAGTTTATTTTCCATTGAGGAGAATGGAAAACAAATTGACCAAGTTTCCAATAGCGGAAGGAATTGGTCCAAAGAGTTTATTTTCATTAAGGAGAATGGAACCCAAATTGACCAAGTTACCTATGGAGGGTGGGATTGTACCAGATAAGACAATTAGATTGTGCCAAGAGAATAGAGTTTTTCGACTTCATCTGGAATGAAACCAGAGAGATAGTTGCCATAAATGTAAAGTAATTTTAAATTGATCAAGTTTCCAATTCTAGAGGGGATTCTACCAGAGAGATAATTTTAGGACAAATAAAGTTGACTGAGAGATCTCCTAAAGTCAATTTCTTGAGGAATTGAACCAGAAAGAGTATGGCTTTCAAGCGACAGAATCTTCATGTTGACCAACTTACCAATTTTAGGTGAAATCTGACCGGAAAGTTGGTAAGAGTTTACGTTTATGGATACCTGGATCTTCTCCCAATTTTCTGTTTTCGTCGGCCAGCTATGAGATTTTATGTTTTCATGAAATGTGAGATATGATATAAACTGATGCGTACATAATAAAAAAAATTAACAAACTAATGTTTGAAAGAAAATTTTTAATTGAGGACATTTAAAGTTTCGCCAACATATTTGACAATTGGCAAAATTAAAAAGATACCCCTCACTTATGGAAAATCAAAATATCACCGTCATCTCATGTAAAAAATACCAAACCAATAAAAATGACAATTTAATAGGAATGTTCCCACTGGATGAGTTGCTTTGCATCCATGAGTACTTGTGGAATGCTCTTTATGCTCCCAGAAAATAACGAGAAATTCTTATGCCGTGGGAGTTTTTATTCAAGGGTAAAAGAACTGTGTGTAGATATTATGCCATATCTTGCATCACGTTTTATCATTTTTATTTTATTTTAAAAATAAGTTGTACACAAACCCTCTTATATATGTAATCTTGAATGCTCAGCATACAAGATACTTAATATTGTTATGTTTGATATAATATCTTAAATTACTAAACACTGAACGTACTGTAAGAAATAGATTGCTTTAATGAGAAATATTTCCTTGGGATATCTGCTAAAAGTTGACGAAATTGACACTATAAGAACCAATATACGTACGTTGCTTGGCATTATTTTTAATTGAAAATTTCCTTTTCAAGTTTTTTTTCTCCTTTTGTGATTTTTTTTAATTTTTTATATATTCATTGACTGAAACAGGTAGATTAAAATAGTTTAGGCCATCGGAAATCTTCATAATTTATTTTAGAACAATCGTTCTTCGAATGAGTGTTGTGGGATTCCTAGTAACTTTCCCTCGTACCATTGGTTTGATAGAAGTTTTGACCATTTCCTTCTAATGTTAACATAATTATTCTTTTTCATTTGATAAAAAAGTTGTTTTTTAATTAATTTATGAATTGAATTTTGATTAACATTTTTTTTTACATTATCATAATAGTGTAAAAAAATATATTATATAGAACTAAAATTAAACTCTTAATATATTTTATTTAAAAAAAATTAACGCCGTGCAAACCCATGGTATATATAGATCTCGTTATTAATAAAAATTGGACACCATTCTCGTCGCGTTGCCCCTCAGATCGACAAGCGTTTATAGCCAACAAAAAAAAAAAAAGCATACAACTTACCGAAGATCAAGACAATAAAGAAAAATAAGAAAATAATGAACTTATTAATTTAGTTAAAGTTATTCCTTTTATGCCCTTACGTTAGGCAATACTTGTTAGTCAAGGAAATAAGGCCACCAACCATTTTTGGGTCAAAAATTGGTTGGTGGCCATTACTATCTTCCTTTAAAATCGTGAATACCATTTTTTCTAAAGCCTATATAAACCCCCTTCCCCTCATTTGTAATATCATTCAAAGCAAGAAGCTATACTTGCTAGAGAGATAAGAGAGAAAATAGGGTGAGAAAGAGAGAAAACCCAAGTAAGCATATTTGGGTTGTGGTGTTGTGAGCGGAGAGTGTTTGTAAACACAGTGTGTATTTCATAGTGAAAATATTGCAGTAGCTCCGTGGACGTATGGGATTTCCCGAACCACGTAAATTCTCGTGTCTACTCTATTACTTTGAGTGTGTGTGTATTGTTGTTGAATTGCGGTCCTTCCGATAATTTTTTTATCTCCAACAATTGGTATCATGAGCTCTTGGTTATCCGGGCAATATTCTCTTGAAAAATCTTAGTATGCTCTGTGGATGCGGTAGCGTCGATCTTCCACATCAGAAAGATTTGTCTTTGAGTTATTATTGGTCAAGGTTCACGGAAATAAGTATAGGTAGTGTGAAAGTGCATGTCTAGGAAGGTTAAATACAGGAAAGACTTGGTACTTAGCGTGTCCTTTGTGACCCACCTCTCTTTCTTGAGAATTTTTCTTGGTGTAGTGCTTGTTCATAACTACGGATACTATTCCCGATTATACGGTGGTACTATTCACGTATTATACGGTACTATTCACGAGGTGGTGAATTTGTGTGATTCTAGTGGGAACAATGGCATCCAGGAAGGATTTATACAAGATTGAGAAATTCAATGAAATGCAATTTCGAGTTTACGGAAAATGCGGATGGAAGATTATTTGTACCGAGAAAGACTTGTACTTGCCCCATTGAAAAATCGGCAACCATGAAGGACGAGGAATGGAAGGTGCTTGGCCAAGGCCTTGGGCGCCCGATTCGTCTCGGTTTGAGATCGATCGCATTCAACGTAAAAGATCAAGACACAACGGCAAAGCTTATCAAGGCTCTCCAATATGTATGAAGCGACCCTCTGCGATTATAAGGTGTTTCTAATCAAGAAGGTATTTTAATTTGAAGATGTCAGAAAACAGCAATTTTAGAGAACACCTAAACTCATTCAATGAGATTAAGGATCAACTGAAATCGGTGGAAATGACTTTCACTGATGAAATTGAAGCTAG
This sequence comes from Styphnolobium japonicum, assembly GCA_023212625.1. Lineage (NCBI taxonomy): Eukaryota > Viridiplantae > Streptophyta > Magnoliopsida > Fabales > Fabaceae > Styphnolobium > Styphnolobium japonicum. The sequence continues at coordinate 23,011,200 of JALBWW010000014.1, forward strand.
TGCCATTCTCAGTACGTTGCCAGAAAGTTGGCAATCTACTGTACAGTCAATCAGTGCTTCTTTTGGGAAAAGTAAAATGGTATTCTCAGAAGTCGTCGACATGATCATGACGGAAGAAATCAGAAGGAAGGAAGAAGGTCCTTCCACTATGGCATCAACATTGAATATGGAGAGTAGAGGCAGAAATAAGCGAGAGGAAGCCCAGGCATGGTAGATCAAAATCGAGAAATCATCAAAACAACACTCAAAATCTGCGAGAATAGCAAAAGAGATATTGAGTCTTTGGCTGTGGGAAGATGGGTCATTACTCTAATACATGCAAGTCTTCAAAAAGAGCGAAGGCGGGAAGCTTGATGTCAATCTGAGTTTCGAGGAGAATCGATGATTGTCTTATCTGTGCAATGGAGAGCAAGATAGAGTCATGGATTTTAGACTCAGGGGCGTCATTCCATGCCACTTCAGACAGAAAATTATTCGAGAACTATATCTCCGGCAACCTAGGCAAGGTTTACCTTGGTGATGATCAGGCATGTGATATCATAGGGAAGGAGATGTGAAAGTCAAGGCTGACAGTTCGGATTTGGAAATTGGAGAATGTGAGACACATTCCATGCGAAGAAAAACTTGATTTCTATAGGGCAGTTGGCTTCAAATGGTTATGTGACCACTTTCACCAGAGATAGGTGGAAGATATCAAAAGGTGCAATGACCATCGCTCGTGGCAACAAAGATGGATCTCTCTACACTACCGTTGGAGCATACGGTTCCTTAGCGATCGGCCCGAAGGAAAAGAAGATCCGAATGCTGTGGCATCAAGGTTTGGCCACATGAAGCGGATCGAGGGGGATGAAATGTTTAGCTTCCCAAGGAAAAGCGCGAGTTAAAGTCAGCGAGAAATTGATTTACTGTGAAAAGGCTGCGTTCTCGATAAGCAACGCGAGTGAGTTTTTGTGAAGGCCAGGTAGAACCGGTAAAACAAAAGGCTGGAGTTAGTACATCTGAGATGTATGGGGTCCAACATCGAGTCTCTTCAATTAGTGGCGGACAATATTTTGTCACTTTTATTGATGACCATTCTAGAAAGGTTTGGGTCTACTTCCTCGAACGCAAATTAGAGAGTGTTTGATACATTCGGAAATGGAAGGCTATGGTTGAGGCGAGGCAGGATTGAAAGTCAAGAAGCCGCATTCGGACAACGGTGGTGAGTATGAAAACAGGAGTTCAAGAAGTTTGTTTTTCGAGAATGGGATCAAGTGAGTAGGGCCGGTTCTGGGCAGCCTACCGGCAAAATGGAGTAGCGAGCATGAATCGAACAGCGGCCAGGCGGCCGAAGCATGAGAATGCGGATCTGGTTTTACCAAAAGCAGTTTTGGGCATGTGCGGTCGATGCAATGACATACTTGATAAATCGAGGACCATCAAAACCTTTGGGACTCGGAGAATTCGAGGAAGAGTGCAGACGAGAAAAAGAGGTGAAACTTTCACATCTGAAATTTTTTGGCTGTGTATCCTACATACTTGATGGTGATCGTAAAAGCAACCTAGATGCCAAGTCACTCAAATGTACATTCGTTGGATATGGCACTGAGGGAGAATTTGGCTATAGATTCTGGGATGAGCAGAATCATAAGATCATCAGAAGTCGTGATGTAGTATTCAACGAGAAGGTGATGTACAAGGGCGGAAAAACAGCGATAAGTGGCCGAATAACCCGGACTTTTTGGGCAGGATGATGTGCCAGAAGCGATTAGTTGACACAAAGGGTAAAAGGCCGATGGATGGAAATCCTACACAAGAGGTGGATGGTAGATACCCACCACGAGCTCTCTTGATCCCCGAGCTCTCTGGCTCCTCAAAAATCAGCGAAGCGATCGAGGATTGATTGATCCTCGAGTTTCTTTAAGAAGAACTACTCGCCCCATGTACCAAGCGGGAGGTACGAATTATCTATTCTTTGACGGATCTTGGAGAACTGAATGCTATGATGAGGCATGTCGGTGAAGAATGCAAGCCGATGGGAGCTTGCTATGGGAGAGGGAAATGAATTCCCTTGTCAGAACCAAACTTGGGAGCTAGCTAAATTACCATTGGGTAAGAAAATAGCCTGCAAAATAAATGGGTGTGCGAAGTATCAAAGCTGGAGCATGATGGCTCGAGAAAGATACAAAGGCTAGACTAGTGGTTAAAGGCTTTATTGAGAAAGAAGGCATTGACTACACAGAAATATTCTCCCCAGTTGTCAAACTAACCACGATTCGGTTAATGTTGAGCATTGTAGCAGCAGAGGGTCTACATCTTGAGCAATTAGATGTTAAGACCGCTTTTCTCCATGGAGATTTGGATGAAGAAATTTACATGCAGCAACCAGAAGGGTTTACAGTACCGGGCAAAGAGGATATGGTGTGTAGGTTGAGAAATAGTCTATATGGATTGAAACAAGCTCCGAGGCAGTGGTACAAGAAATTCGACAGCTTCATGCAAAGACATGGCTACATGAAATGCAATCCTGACCATTGCTGCTATTTCAAAAAGATGAATTCCAGCTACATTATTCTATTGCTATATGTCGACGACATGTTAGTAGTTGGAGCTGACTTGAATGAAATTAACAAGTTGAAGAAGCAGTTGTCCAGCGAGTTTGAGATGAAGGACCTGGGTGCAGCAAAGCAAATACTTGGAATGAAGATTAGTAGAGATGAGCAGGAGGGAACTACGCAAGCTTTCACAAGCAGTTACATCGGGAAGGTGTTATACAAGTTTGGCATTAATGAAGTCAAACCGGTTAAAACACCACTAGCTAATCACTTGATTGTCCAAGGAACAAAGTCAGTGATGGGCGAAGAGAAAGGATTCATGGCAAAAGTTCGTAAATGCGCTTCGGCCATTGGAAGTCTTATGTATGCCGTAGTACGTACAAGACCGGACATTGCCCGTGCGATGGGAGGCATGTGAGATACATGTCTAACCCAGGCAAGCGGCCAGGAAGCGGTGAAGTGGATATTGAGATACCTACGAGGGCACTACGAGAGAAGTGCCTAACATTGAAAGAGTGATCTAAAACTACGAGGGTTATGTAGATGCGGACTTTCTCTTGGTGAGATAGATCACGAAGGAGCACTCTTGGATATGTATTTACACTGGCGATAACGTTTGTCATTTGGTGGGTCTCGCAATTACGAGAAGATTGTGGCGTTATCTAGCAAGTAGTATGTGGGTGTGAGGAAGCCAATAAAGAGATGATATAGCTGAGGTATAGTAGGTAGCTGGGATTAAATCGGGGAATGAATGTGTGTTGTACGGTGATAGTCAGTGCAATACACTTGGCGAGAATTGACTTTTCATTCTAGGACCAAGCATATTGGTCTACGCTACCACTTCATTCGGTCATTGTTAGATGATGAAGTTTTGAATCTTGTAAAGATAGAAGGTAGTAAGAATCCGGTGATATGTTGACTAAACCCGTCACGGCAGAAAGCTGAGTTGTGTGCAACTTGGTTGGTCTTCAAGAATAACAATATCGAAGAGCTCTTTGCATTAATCGAGGTGTGAAGGCAGTTGAAATCAGTCTTCAAGTGGGAGATTGTTAGTCAAGGAAATAAGGCCACCAACAATTTTTGGGTCAAAAATTGGTTGGTGGCCATTGCCTAATACTCACCTAAAATCCACCAACCATTTTTTCTAAAGCCTATATAAACCCCATTCCCCTCATTTGTAATATCATTCAAAGCAAGAAGCTATACTTGCTAGAGATAGAAGAGAGAAAATAGGGTGAGAAAGAGAGAAAGCCCAAGTAAGCATATTTGGGTTGTGGTGTTGTGAGCGGAGAGTGTTTGTAAACACAGTGTGTATTTCATAGTGAAAATATTGCAGTAGCTCCGTGGACGTAGGGGATTTCCCGAACCACGTAAATTCTCGTATCTACTCTATTACTTTGAGTGTGTGTGTATTGTTGTTGAATTGTGGTCCTTCGATAATTTTTTTATCTCCAACAATACTCGATTTCAAACACACTTTTTTATGTGAGGATTTACTCGTTGTTTCAATCTTTATAGCATATTGTCTCCCCCTTCCTGAATGTTAATCCATTGATATTTGATAACCTCATTATTCATTAAAACAATAATTTATTTTGTGAAATGATAATTCCTAGACATTGTTAAATAGGTCCCAAGAAAAATCTGCGACAATTTGTATCTTGAAGTAGACTGAAAGAAAATGCCCTTTTCTTGTAGATTATCAAAATTAAGAAGCAAACTGTTGAGTAAAACAAGTTTTGCTTTGGCTAAGTACACATCCTTATGAGTGCGTTTGCAATCTCGAAAATTATATAATTCGATATATTTTTAAATAAATTTAGTCATTTGGAATTTTACTAATAATAATTTCCATATAAATCACTCTTGTATTTTGTTTTGTGTTTGGTAAATCTTATAGAATTTGAGAAATTTTTTAGTGAAGTTCATATATATTAACTCAAATTTATATACTTGCATTTCATATATGTTCAATGTTAATTCTTTCTTCGTGTTGATTAAAAAAAAACCTGCAATGTGTACTTGCATGGTCATATTTATGGAGAATTTTGTTTATTTAAATTTCTTTTATGATGTATTCAATCTAAATTATTGTGTGGACTGATGAACTGTAGTAAATAGATATGAATATATCATACATAATTGCACTGATAGAGTGATAATAATTCATATAAAATCTACTTACACTCCAGCAAATTTGTCCCTACAGTTTCTGCTACGTGCAGGGAAGATGTTAAGTAGAAAATGAAATAAACCATGCACTTCCATAAGTTCCATTGCATGTCCACGAACATAAGTTTTGAACTGATAATTATATTAAATTAATAAGATAGGTAGGAAATCCATAGTGGAAGAGATAGGAGCATCTTTGCTGTGAGTATCCTGATTTAGATTCAACCAGTTATTATTTTTCAGGCATTGCTTCAATGTTTGCATTACTTTGACTTGAAGGGGATGGCCCTGATCACTATCTGATGGTACAAAGCTGCAAGTGCTGCCCCTATGAAAGGTCCTACCCAGAAGATCCACTGCACCAAAATAAATATAATTTGCAAAATTTTAATAAACCTTTTGACTTAACAATAATCAATTCCCATTTGCTACTAGTACCATAGATCATAAGATATAAACTTCTAATCCAAATGAAATTTAGAAACAGTAAGAGGAAAAAAAAAGTTCCAAACAAAATTAAGGATGAATACTCACATGGTCATCCCAAGCTTGGTCCTTGTTGTATACAAGGGCTGCACCTAAACTTCTAGCTGGGTTGATACCAGTCCCTGTGATAGGAATTGTAGCCAAATGCACCAGAAAGACCGCAAAGCCAATAGGAAGTGGTGCCAAAATCTAACCAGTTCAGATGTGTATGATCAGATTATCAGAGTAATACAATTTTTAACTCATTACAATATTGATACATTGAATACCAGAGAAGATGCATATTAGGAAAGATTTTGCTTACAGGAACGTGTGAGTCCCTAGCATTTCGCTTGGCATCAGTAGCAGAGAAGACAGTATAAACAAGAACAAATGTGCCAACAATCTCAGCTCCAAGGCCACCACCTTTGGAGTATCCTTTACTGAGAGTGTTGGCACCACCGCCAAGCCTCTCATACTGGTTAGATTGGAATCCCTTCACTACGCCAGCACCACAGATAGCTCCCAAGCACTGCATAATTATGTAAAACACTGCCCTAGTCAGAGATAGCTTGCGTGCCAAGAACAGCCCAAACGTCACTGCTGGGTTAATGTGACCCCCTGCATCAGCAAATCCAACCCAAGCAATTAGGCAAAAATGCAGATTTTGCAACCTATTTCATCAAACCGTTAGGTTTCAACTTTCAATTTTACCTGAGATACCAGCAGTGCAATAGACAAGAGCAAAGATCATTCCACCAAATGACCAAGCAATGCCTTGGACACCCACTGTGGAACACTTGCTGGGAGATTTAGCCACACCCATCACTGTTAAAACTGTGATATAAAGAAACAAGAATGTGGCCACAAACTCTGCTATGCCTGCTCTGTAGAAAGACCATGATGATAACTCTCCAGGTTCAAACAGTGGAGCTGGAGGTGGCTCTTTGTAGTCTCTGGTATCTGGGGTCTGAGCTGCTGTTCCTATTGGTTGCCTCTCTCTGTACCTGTTGGCTCCTACTCTCACATCCTCATCTTTCCCCTCCATTTCAGTGAAAGTTTAGCTGTGCTGTGTGGCTTTCTTGAGGTACCCTTTTTAGGCTTTTCGGGAACGGGTTGGGTGAGTTAAAGTAGCCAGTAAATGCTCACTAGTCACGAGTGATGAAGCTATAGGGAGGTATTTGTAGCGTGAGATTGGTGGTTTCTGAGTAATTAAATTGAAAGAGCATGAAACTGTGCATTGTCGTGACACACACACCGACCAAGGACAATAGTGGCCTTGAGAAATTCGCTTCTTTGCTGGCCATCATCATGGGAAAGTTCACTTGTCTTTTTCGTTTCATTTGTGTGAGCATCACTTTGCTTATTTACCATTCCTTTTATTCTTGACTTTGAATGCATGTTCGCAGAACTTGCTGAAGAAATGATTATTGGCAAAGCTAATGATAGAATGAACCACTAGTACAGTGAAAGTGAATGTCAAAGTGGCCCCATATTAATAGTTCCACGCGATGCACGAGTATGCTGTTATAGGGTTGGTCTAAATTTTTAATGCAGGTAAGAGTAGAATCAGCTAGATTAACTGTTCTTGAACATGCGTTTCGTCGCTTTAAAAGGTTACAAGTAACCATTGAACATAACTTAAGGGAAAGGTTTTAGTGAAACAGTAGAAAGTGGGCATCCATTCATAACTTCCCTTTAAGGAACATGATCACAATGAAGGAAGAAAACGACCCAACGGGAAAAGTGGAGAATAAATATTAAAAAAAATACAAGCTTGGACACGAGGATGTGCAAATGCAACACTTAGTCGTCTTTTGGAAACAACCTATCCATTTGGCTTGGCTAGTTTTTTGGTTTTTTTTTTTTTTTGACAGAGGCTAGTTTTTTGGTTTATAAGTTGTTATGTGAAGGTTTTATGAAAACGCATTAAAATTTTGGAAACCTAAATATGTGCCTATGGATGCGCTTAGAAAACAAGAATAACTTCTAATGGATTGAAATTATCACATTATATTTTAAAATTTTAAATTAGTTAGAGGGGGTATCGATGCCTTTTCAGAAGTAATAGTTAATATTTATCTATGTGTTATACTTAATTAAAACATAATTATTTAATTTAATTTTAATATTTATATTTCAACTAAATGAAACATGTGATTTAATATTAACTATTAATTACTAGTAATACTGATATTTTTATAAAAACAAAAGATAGAAGAAATATATATATATATATATATATATATATATGTGTGTGTGTGTGTATAGCTGTTTAGATTATATATAGGTATTAGCAGAAAAAATTTAGTACCAGCACGTTTTTAGTGCCGACGAGAGGGTAAGCCTACCAAGATCATTATTTTAGGCTTCCTATTTTATAAGTCTTATAATTTTATAATTATAATAATTATTAAAATTATGTAAAACTAATTCAACTAATAAAATATTCTCATAAGCACATATTCTCTCACATCTTTAATCAAAGTTTTTCTTTGTAAGTTTTTATTATCTCTCACTTCTTACAATCCTTATTAATTCTTAATTAATTATATAATTATTTTTCTCATTTTCGGTTAATGTCAATTAATGATTATTGTATTTATTAGACATCAACAATCAATATTTTCGTATAATCCAATTTTTTAGAATATGTAATATCAATTTCTTAATTCTTCTTTCTTCATAATAGATTAAACAATTTTTCATTCCAAAGTAATTTTAAGTTTTACTTAAGTTTAACAATATCTCAAAAAAGTCTAATGAATTTGTTATATTATCAATTAAAAATTATTTTTTAATAAATTAATTATAAAATATTTTAAAATAAGTTAAAAATTATAAAATTATACTATATATAATACATAAAAAAAATTTCTTTTTATAATTTTGCTTTAAGCCACCAAAAATATTGAGCCACCCCTGCACTTTGTTATCCCCCATTAAATGCTGTTTGAGATTGTGCATATTCCATGTTACGACTAAATTTACCCTGTTATAAAACATATCTCAAAAGACCAATATCATAATAATTAGCATGATAATAAATTTAAACTATATAGCAAATCTCGAAAAAATTTAAACTTCATAAACTATGACGTACCTTGGCAAACCGTCCCATTACCCATGCAATGATTGTCTGAAACACTATATGAGCAATCAAATTTGACAATAAAACCCTATGGAAAGCATAGCATAAGCAATACCAAATATCAAAATCCAGCCCACCGAGAAAGAAGCCATGACCCCAATCTTAATCTTCATTGTGCTCCCTGTTTCTAAAAGCCCGGCCAGACTGGGCTCTCAGATTGGAAAACGATAATAGGAAGGAGTCTCTTGTCATTGTGACTGAAACAAATAAAGCACTTATATTATTATAAATTTTAGAAAATGATTAATCTCTAATAGGAAGGAAGTTTCTTATCATTGTTTATCAAATATGCTAAAAGGCTGTGGAAAGTTAAATTCTCCTAAGTTTGTTAGGTCGAACAATAAAAAGTTTACTTGAACCCGCCTGTAGAGATTACTATTGGACAAAACATAAAAATCCTTACCACAATACCAAAGAAAGAAAAACATGCCTCTCAAAATGAAGATATACCAATATTTAGATTTTACCAAAAAACTCTTAGTAACCCCATATAAAAGGGCTTGGTTAAAATTGAAAATTATAAATATGTCAATTCCATTTTTAAAACATTTATTATCATTATTATTTATTTTGCTGTGTGAAAGAAACATTCCAAGTAAGTGTGGCCTGACCCATATGAAGCCCAGACCAATGGCTTCTAAACTCACCCTCACTTTCTGGACCTCTTCCACAAAAATAAACCCCAACTTTGGATTTTGACGTTGACAACTGATGGGCTTCCCTGGCCCTCCAATGAGTTTCTCTTCAATTTTTGTGCTCGTCTCCGGTTTGTTCTCTTATATGGTAAAAAAGGAAAACCCAACCCAACTTTTTCAACATGTAGGCCTAAACATTCTTCCCCACAATATTTAGCCCTTGGTATGGCCCTTAACATGACAATTTTCATTTTAAAGCTTTGTTTTTTTTTTTTTTTGGTACATTTTAAAAGCTTTGTTTTATTATCAAGGAAATGATGAAATTTTTTTAGTATTTATCTTTTTCTTGGTGAATAAAATTTAGTATTTATACTTGCACTCTTGCATTCATCAACTATATCTAGAAGTTCTACCTCAATTTAAAAGAAAACATTAGAGGAGACTGCTTTTTTAAGTTTTGCAATGCGGTTACATGAGATTACTTAAAAAAATTTATTCCAATAGAGGTCCTAAGATCTAGTAAGAAATAAGAAAATGCGAGTTGAGTGTGAGTGTTGAGACTAGTAAACCTTGAATCTACCATATGGTGCTTCCTAATATAAATGGATGCTACTCTGTTACAAAGTTATTTGCTTACATAAATTTAAGTTAAGTAATGTTTAAATTTGTGGAATGTATGAAAAGATATTACTTTTTGCAAGTATGGTTACTCAAAAGATTTAAATATGACAAAACAATAAAGCATGTTTGAGAAATAAAAAGGACAAAAGATCTTAATTAACAACTTATTTTTCTTAAACAAATTTATTTTGTTAACTTTTTCTTGCTCTGGTGTTTTCTCATGACCTTTTGGTTGGGGATTATATAATTGAAAGATGGAAATTTATAGAAGATGCAAACCCTTCGAATCCAATAAAGTGAATTGGTGTTGACTTGTATCCGAATCTCATTTATATAACCAAATTTTCGTTGCGGCTACGGTCTGCTTGTTGATGTCTGCCACGATATATGCAATCCATTCGTGCAGTGCAAAGAGGAGGAGGCAAACGATGGTGGGAAGACAATGAGAGCAAAATTGGGTGGAGAAGGGAACAATGTCACTTGTGCTTTGAGAGAGCTTCCATTAATCTTTTAAAACACCAAACTTTAAAGGTCAAAAGAGAAAGAAGGAAAAGACAAATGTTTTTATTTTCTTACAGTTTTCTACTCATGATCTATACTTTGTTGTCAAGTTGGATGAGCATTACCTTTAAAATATCTTTGGAAAATGAAGGCAGCTTTGTCACTAATTTAATTATTTCCCTTTTGCTTTTTCTCTTATCTTGTTCCTAGGTAAGGGTTTGTGTTTGGGACAAAAGAATGCTCGATTACCCAACAAAGGTTGACTGCAGGTTCAGAAAAACTCATCAATCCTCCATTAGAGGATGCTTTTGTCCCCAAACATTTTGATTGCAGACATAGCATTGGTGTAGGATATGGAAGTTAGGAAATAGACACTTGTGCAATGTGTTAATATCTATTGCCACCAAGTCAGGTAGCAACTTTGGACATAGCATAATCAGATAGTGCCCGAGTCACACAAGCATGAAGCTACATAAAAAGATTGAGATGAAATGAGCTAAAAGCCTGTTAGCAAACGGGGCAAAATAAAAGAACATGAAATCATAGTCAAGCGCTAGGGAAAAGGTAAAGCTAAGGAGTCACGTGTTAAAGAGGAAATGAAAGTGTCTTCCATCTTTTTTAAATGGACTATTACTATTAATTGTATAATAGAATATAAATAACTTGTCTAAGTTTTAGTAGTTTCACTGAAACTCTCTTTTTGTGAAACAAACTGTGCAGTTGTGTATAATTGTGCTACGCCAATGATGTAACACTATTCATATTTAAAGCATTATTCTTTCTATTATCAAGACTGAATTTCAATAATGAAACGAGATGAGTCAATTATCTGTTGAAATATCAATTGACACTTCTTTAAAATAATCAATATGCAACATGTTCAATAGATAATATCAATATGCAACACTTCTTTAATAGATAATATCAAATTCTTCATTTCTAATCAACTGTTCAAGAGATTATCTAATTCAGAGTCACCGCCACTAGAATTGCAACATGTTTTACTAAGCATGCAAAAGGGAATTGGAAGTTGTCCAGTTAAAAAAGCTTGTCCAACAACAGACTGATTGATTTAGCCAGCATGAGCTTCTTATGCAGAAGGTCCTACCAAGATCCAATTCTTTCAAATGACCTCTCAAAGTGAGTACAAAGTCACGTGGGAGGGTGAGGCAGTGTGAGACCTGGCATCAAGAGAGGGGATGAGGAGGGAATGGGTGTGAAGGTGGAGCCATGGAGATGAGGGGAGTATGTGAGGAAGAGTGTGGTTTTGTTGGGCAGCTGTCTTTTGTCCTAGGAATGGAGGCACTAGATGAGCACAAGGGCCCCTCTCGAATGTCTGTCTTCTATCCATCTAAATAATTCAACATAAACTCTCTTAACGTTTCCCAACTTTTATTAACATCAGTTAGTCACTCAGATGTTCTATTGATGCTTGACAAAAGTTTGTCAAATTGCGAACTAGAAAATATTTGAACTTCTGCATAACATAAAACTCTATGTGGACCAAACGCGCGCTAACAGGTGTTGGATGGAAATAACAATCAGAATTATGGTTTTTTTTTTTTTTTTGGTTACAACTACGGCACGGAAGTTTGAAGGTTTCAACTTATGACCTCTTGCAAATTACTCTAACCCCTCACCACTAATGGCTTAGAATTATGTAATTATCTTTCATCCCATGTGATGCTTTGGTAATTTAATTGAATCTCTAATTGGCAATGGGTCGTGCGTGAGGGTTGGGGGAGGGAGGGTTATTCATTCACGGCTAAGCTGAGAGGACAAAACTTTAGGTCGGGAGTGGGTCAAGTTGAACTGTTGGAAGAGGTGGCAAGGCATTAACTCCAAAATTGCCCTTATCTTTCATATCTAAGTGGCACCCACCTTGTATTATGCCTCCTAAAGTGAATGGGACCCTATAGTCTTCCCCCCCAAGCGTCAAAGGCCATACTTTGACAAAAGGCCTCTCTCCTTTGACCACAGAAAACCCTGATAGGGCATCTTCCCTCCAAATAATTACACTCTTGTTTACGGTAATGGACCTTTAACAACCTAACATACCCAGAATAGTTTGAAAGGGAAAATTGAAGGGATACTCATGACTCATGGCCACATAAATCCAAAAAAATTCATAGTGTTCTCATTATCCACCATGACTAATCAAGGTGATGTTATAGCAGGTTGAAGCATTGAATATACTGAAGGAAACTGATATTTGGGTATAATCCCATTAAGCCTTTAGAATCCTTAGCTTCTGATGGAGTTGTTTCACTAATGCACAACGATGTGCAGTAAGTTCTCTCCTCGGCAAACAGATAAGGTGCAGACCCCATTGCAACTGCAATATGCAGGGGGGGAAAGTAGGACGAGGATATGAGAGGCACTATTTCTGAAAGGAGCAGGAATTAATTCAGACTTTTGTTGAAGGACCATCTTCTGATAGTCTAGTGTAAGACTTACGACAGCATTGTGTGATTAACCATCATGGGGACCCGAAACTCTCTGTGGCATTAACATATTCCATAGACATTCTAATTATCCATTACATATCAACAAAGCACAGTTCATTTTGATTAAATTTGCATATAGTACTCATTTCACTACAATAATATGGGTTAAGCACTCAAATTTGGGTTGAGCACACATCTAAGTAATTGAAACTCAACCAATCAACCATAGTTTGTTATATCTTGTAACATTTTTGGAGGAAGTAGCTTCCTGTACCTATACATAGTACCCACGGTAAGGGGGCTCCATAGTCTTATGAAGAATGTCTCACAGAGACATGTCCACATGGCTAACAACCTGGCCTATATGATTATAAGCCATAAATATAAGCACTCGGAAAGTACAATTATAACTTGTACAAGATACATTTATCAATCAAACTGTTCTGGCTGAGTAGCTTCATGTGCAGGTATAGCAATTACAGTGTTTAGTCTCATGATCATCTTAGTCAATAACAATGAATTTCTGAACTCCACCAAGTATTGCTTATGAATGTTCAAACTCTCAAGTGCTCAAGAGGTAATGATTTTCAAATTGCAAAAATAATTTGTCCACAGAAAAGTCAGATTAGCCAAGACCCAATTTCTTATCAATCTGCATCACAAGCTTATAATTGTTTGTGCTACGCGCTGCCAGCTCAAGAAATGCAAGCTAGAAGTCAATTTAAATAGTAAAATCAATCAAGGTTTTTAAGTCTAGTACAAGTCAGTAACATTTTTAAGGTAGCTAATGATGAAATATATAATAGTAATATTTGATTGTACGAAGCAGCAACAACGTGTTGATTACAGAGAATGGACCACATGCTTCTTTGAGCAGATATATTCGATCTCTGACTCCTAACTATCCCTAGCTGTTAGTGCACATTGTGACAGTTTTCTGTTGACAATGCCGGACGTAATATGATTTATGGTGTCAGATCAGTTAGCATGTGCTCACTAGAACTCCTTGATTCCCTCAGAACCTGCAACTATATAAAGATAGATAGATAAACAGAGAGATAATGATAAATGTTCAATATTATTAATTTATTATTAATTCTACTAATTGTTAATTGGAAATGATATTCAAACTGGGAAACAAAACACGCTACTAGCACTGTGTATTATATTGATATTTGTTTAGAATATATTAATGCCAATATATTTTAAGGACAAATAATGATGGACCCATTGAACGTGGTCAAACTCAAATGAGAACAGGAGACCTGAACTGATATAACATTGTAGAAAGAGGACAAGTTAAGGGCATGCACGCCTTAATTATTTTGCATGTTAGTTAAAAAACAGGGGAAGTGAGGAGAAAGCAAGTGGGCTAGGAAGACCCACATGGAAGCACTGAACCTCATGAGAATATATATCCTCTGACTAGAAAGAACCTCTCTCTCTCTCTAATTAACAGGTTGTTCGTGTAAACAAGTTTAACAAACCATGTCAAGCTTGCCGAGATGTGGCAGCTTCTTTTTCGGCGTGAAACGAGGGCCGAGCCTTTGTTTCCCTTTCATCCACACTCCAGTACCCTTTGGTCTCTCTTGACTCAACCTCACTCATATAATAATAATAATAATAATAATAATAATAATAATAATAATAGCTTTCCTATAGTTGAATCTCCCCGCAAGCCGCTTTATACTTTTTTTTTGGTACAATGACAACATAGAGGTTAAAATCTATAATCTCTTGCAAATTACCCATAATCTTCACTAGTAGCCCACTCTTCTACCCTTCTCTTTCTTAAACTAGGTTTTAGACCTCTTATATACACCAAAAACAAAATAATGTGAAAAGGCTATACCACGAGGTCCTAGACCATGACTCACCTCACATGCGAGTGTATGCATAAAGTTAAGCAACCGACGTTTCTCCTTAACCCAACTTCTTCTTTGTAAGTTTCGTTGAAAAAGAAAAAAAAAATCTCATTAGTGTAAATTATTCACATTTTGGTCTCTTTTGCACTCAAGAACTCAAAGACAAAGCAAATTCCTTTATCAAAACAACCCTCCTGGCCCCTTCCCCCAAACTTGTTCAATACTCAATATAATGAGGGAATGATTTAAAGTCAACCTCTCCATACACGTCACCTTTGAAGTTTTGTAAGTTGCTTATTTTGCTTGAAACATTGTACGACGACGAAGTTGGCTTTTGATTTTGTTGAACTTACTTAAGTTTCTTTTAAAGATTCAAGATGGGTCTAAGATTGAAAGAAATTAAGAGCTTGAATCTCCGTTAGAACAAGACAACGAAATTCAAAACTATAAGCATTGCATCCTCAACTAGAGAGAAATAGCACACAATTGAGACAGAAATTATAGAAAGAAAAATGCCTATATTTATATGAAACAATTTTTTATTGATCACTTGTTTTACTCATTAATGTATATCATAATTAAAATTTATTTTCATTTAAAAGAAGCTGAATTTTTTTTCCTTTGGTCCACAACTGATTATTCTTAATAATCTATGAACCTGAAGCATATACATCTTATATAATAATCCACTTACTCCAATATATGAAAAAAATTGAGCTTAGTGTCTTTGATCTGTCCAAGATACGATTTTCATCTTAAAAAGTAAGAAATTAATGAATAATTATTTGAAATTTTTAAATTTCTCTGTTGTATTATGGTATTATAAATGTATTAACAATCAAATAGTTTCTAAATAAACAATTAGTTTCTTTTAGAAAAACCCATTAATTTTGGTTTGAAGGAATTGATGTTCTTTGCCTTTTCTTTCTTTCTTTTTCATGGTCTTCAGCATATGATTTTCTTTCTCTTCTTTTTTTTTCTTTTTACTAGTATTCTGCAATTGATGTCCTTGTTCATTTTATATTGCAGTGTTTATTTGAGGCTCAGAGATTGGCAGAGTGGAGCATAAGACCCACCAAGTTGCATATTGAAATGAATGAAAGATAGGAATAATGGTGGAAGGTTTGAATAGAAGCACCATTGATATCACCCTCACCTACCTCAGTAATCAGTATTGCTTCCCAGCTTTGGCCACCGATTATGACCTCCTGGCCGGCCATTCGGGCATCATATACACTACCATTACACCATCTAGGCCCTCTGCACACTATATAGCCTAGGTGGGTTAATGATATATTTCATGATCAACAGTGCAGTTGACAAAATTGTTCAGCAGATTTAATTTATTTCAGTTATGATAGATTAAATTAGTGAAAGTAATTTTTACATTTATTATATTATTATTTTTCACCTTTTTTTATTTTTAAGGATGCCCTATTAGACTTAGAATGAAAAATGAGAACGTGTGAGATTGACGTAACCCCATCTTCCTAGTGGAAATCATACCGGCCATTATGTGCATTTAAAAAACAGAACAAGAAAATTATATATACTTGTCAATATTGGAAAAGTGTGTTGTTTGCACACTTTGTAGTTTGTAACACGTTTCAAAGTTGGTAATTTTAAAGATGATTACCATCACAATTTAATGGTGAGGTTATCATTATAATTTAAAAGCTATCAATATAAAGTATTAAAATGATAATAGTATAGAGATGTGTGTCAATTTGTAGCTTTACATATTTCTTATATAAAAGGAAAATCACAATGTTATTAATTAAAACCTATAGGCTTAACTCAAGGTGATAAAAATGATGCGAAAAAATGACCCATAAAAAATGATGTGAAAAGATGTCGTGTTTAAATATTTATTTTAAGGATTTAATTTTGACTAATTATTAGTATAAACAAAATTTGACAATAATATTTAATTATATATTGTCAAATTATTGAAGTTGAAATAATTTAACTATCACAACAATTATTTAAGAAGTTAATTAAAGTGTTAAAATTTTTATACAAATAGTGGATCAAATTTAAACTCATATTTTTAATGCAAAAGTAAAATCAGGATGTTCTTAAGTAACACTTGCACTAGCAGTATTGAGTTTAACTTCCATAATAATAACGGCATTATTAAAAAAAAAAGAGTTAACATAAAAAATGTTGTATGTTTGTAATATTTGATGAAAAAATATTAGATTTTATTGAATTCTAATAATTTTTATTACTTTGAAAATTATAGATTTTATTCATTTATATGCATAAAAGCTTTTATTGGGAGGGAACGAAGAAAAAACGGTCATTAGTGTGTGTTCCCATACATCCACACGCATATACAGAGAAAATTTTGGATAGCTACTTTATTTAATGATCGATATGTATGAAAACATAACCTTACATGTATTTAATTTTGCATTGAGTGCTCACCTAAAAAAAAAAATTCACCTATATACATAGATAACTTTCATCTCTTGTACGTACAACTCCAAATTTACATTACCAAAGAGATAAGATTTATAACTCACATGCATAATTACGAATGCTACAAAAATAAAAATAAAATCTTGTTAATCAGTGCTGTAAAAGTACTGTTTAAAAAAGTATTTAATATTCTTTAATAGATTTTTTGAATTACTTAATGAATAAAGTATTAATTATTTTTTAAATTCTCCCGATATTAAATGTTCTATTTTTACGTTTAATAGTTTTAATTTTAATTACTTAACCTATATACTATGGAGAATAGTTAGGAAATACCAAAAAAATATCATCATTTTGAACCTCAAGGAAGATATCAGAAACCTGAACTCGTGATGGGCAACTATCATTGCTAATGCAATATATTGCAATTATCTCCTACAACAAAATTTGAAAACCTCAGGGAAGATATATATCTAGACAAATATATAACCACGCATCACATGCTCACTTGCACTGCAAAATCAATCCATTTAAGTTTTTATGTAATAATTAATGACTTACCGAATCAGAATCGTGAAAGATACTATAAAAAAAAAAATCATTATTTTACAAAATATTAGGAATAGAATAAAAAAATGAAAGATATAGACCAAAATATAACTAATTAAAAACAAAGGACAATAGATCATAGTAAGATCTATGTATATATGTATATGGTTAACTATAGTGATGTTCTACAGAATTCTATTATAAAAGTATTTATAGTATTATTTGTTTTCGTTAGCAATAATATTCTGCATTGTTAATGAATAAAAGTGCATGTGATTTAGCCCCTTTGGTCATGCTTTCAGATGTTCCATTTTCGTTAGGTACTATTCCATGGTCAATTGTTCACCTGCCTACCTTCACCTTTATTTTTCTCCATCTAAACCATACAAATATTGCTGTGATCTTTGACTAATAATAAAGGATCTTCTTTTTCCAAATATTGGCATGCATGAAAGATTTGGATGCTACATCAGTTAATAGTAACATGTAGCAACTGATTGAAGCAAACCCACTAACTTAATAAGCTCATATATTTGATGAGAATCTAACTTCACACATGGATGGAATATGGGATCGTTATAACGTGGGTTCTTGGATACCAAATAAGATTTTGCATCTTCTGAGAAGCAACCAACAATCAGAAAAGGGTGATGAACAAAATTCGAGGGATATGATAGGGGGAAAGTCAAACACTAGTAGTATATGATTTTTACTCGAATACGTAAATATTCTATTGTTACAATACAAGTCTCTTAGTGTTTCCCACAAACTGGTTCTGTGGACTCCAAAATTCAAAAGATAATGCAGAAACACTGCTCTGGAAGCTGGTTTCGATTCATACAACAGAACTCTGGTACCTGCTTTCAACTCTCGATCTGATCTATTCTAGTGGCATTTCACACTTCGCTATTCTATATCTTAATATAACTTGGCTTTTTTTTTCTTGAAAAAATTGTGCTAACTCATTACGTTGATCTTCTATTAGAATTTAAATTTTAAACTTTTAAAATTAAAATACTCAATGCTAAACCACATTTAACGAATCACTTAGTCAACAGATCTTTATGGTATTTTAGATCATAATTGATACATCTAACTCATGTTGCTAGGTGTACTGAACTCAATAAGTATTAATCGTGACTTAATTAAGAAGGAATATATATTTAGGTTTGGAATATATAGTTGAGTTGAGGTTCATTATGAGATTTTAAATTCTTAATGGAGAATTTATAAGGAAGTAACTAACACGATTGATCGGAACTTTAATGATAAGAATATAGACGTACCAAATTTGTATAATTAAGTTGATAACAAGCAATACTTAACTCAGAGTAGTTAGGTCAATTATTGTGTAAGAATGAGCAGTCAAGCATAAAATAAGTGTGATTGAATTTAGCATTCAGTAATGCTATTTCAGACGAACGAGTTTTTAAGAAACCGTTCACAAATGCCACAATGCACTCTTATCCCTTTTTTCACAGTTAAAATGTGAAGAAAAAAAATAGTTGACAAAATGCAAACACACTTGATGTTTTTTCCTTCATTCGTGTGTATTATACGAAATCAATTTTCGTAAGATTTAATATTTCTCTATTTGAATTTAGCATATATATATCCAAATTAATGAATAAAGCAACAAATTATTGTATTTTTTCTTGGAACAATCACTTTTTATTATTTGATGATATTTTAGTAAATGATTTGAATGCAATTAAAAAGCAAGCCGGTGGTACACAATTAAAAATTTGAATTTGAATTTAAGCATAAGACTTGTAAAGATGAGCACTCTGATTCTCATAATTAAAATTGTACAGAAAATTAATTTCATGCATGGGTAGACTTGATTTCATGTTTGGCCCATCTTATTGACAATTATAAACCTATACAAGAAATTGATGCTGCAAATTGCGAAGGGGCCACACATTTGCGTGGGAATATATGTGTGCACCTCACTGATAATTGAGATCATTAATGTCAGAATTGAAGTTTAAGGTAATGGATATTAACTGCCACTTACTCAATCCCAGATATGTATGAAACTATATGATTCATATAAGCCACGTATTGGATCTTCATATATCAATGTGTCGTTAGACTTAGCCCCACAAATCAAGCACACCGCTACTCCGCTTGATGCAATGCAATCATGTGCCTCTCTATTCAATAATACTCTTTAAATTAATGTTGTTAAAATTGAACCAGGTAGTATACTGACAAGACTTTTTATTCAGATTCAACTGGTTTAACTATTTAAACCGATTGGTTAAACTAGATTATGTCATAAAAATAATCTAAATACAATAATATAAAATATATAAAAGGTTTATGAAATGTGAAAAATATTTAAAATAAAAAAATAATAGTTAGTTGGTTCAATTGAATGAACCGGACAGTTCAATCGAATTTTGACTGGTTTTGATCAATTTTGAGTTGTCCAAAGTGATTTGATTCAGTTATAGGACTGAATTATAATCGTCTAAGTATTTAGTTCACGATCGGACCATCCGATCAGACAACATTGCTCTAAACAGTTCTTAATTGTGTTCCATAATATAATTCGTACAATAAGTTGAACCCATAAAAAGAAACCAACCGGTACCAATTGAAATCATCCAACAGATACCATAGTCGATATGACCTGATCAACTGAACAACCGACCAATACTGCAATCGATCTGACCTGATCAACTAAACAGCCAACCCGATCGTCGGTTAACTCATATCCTATCGGTTAGCTCACATCCGATTGGTTGGTTCATATCATTAGTTTGTTGATTAAGATTACTAGATGCTGACTAGGCTAACTAATTTATTACAAGTTGGTTAGTTTGTTACAAGTTGGTTAGCATCAACTGCTTTATATTTATTTTTCCCGCCGTTCTCCATAATTGCCCATTCTCCATAATTGCATTTTACCAGGTATATATATTATACAGCACGATCAGTGAAGAAATGAAAATTCATTTTTCACCTCAAATTAGTTTCTTCATATGGTATCAGAGCTCCATTGAAGAGTTCTGCTTTAACTCAAGGTTTTGAAAACCAAACCGGTGATTGAACCGGTCAAGGGACTGATTCAAGGTTTAATGGTTCAACCGTGGTTGAACCGGAGTATAATTAAATTTATATATATATATATATATATTATATACTAATTAAACAAATTAAAAATTAAAAAAACAACATCAATGATATAAAAAAATAGTTTGTAGCTTATTTTTTGATAGTCCAAAACATTCAGTAACAATATTATAACCTATTTTTATTTAAAAAAATTTCAATTTCAATTCAAAGAGATATACAATCAATTATACATTCAGTTTTCAAGTTTCTATACAATCTAAGTTTAAATATTTAATATAAATTTTTTTTATATTGACTTACATTCAGTTTTTATATCAAAATGACATCTTTTGAATTAGCAAAAAAAAATTTTAAAAAAAAGGACCGGTTGAACCTAATTGGACCGGGTCAGGTCGACCAATTCATCGATTCTTGATTGATTTTCAAACTGGACAGATTTTTTAGGTGAATCGGATCGATAAAGTGATCGGTTCTCGATTCGACCAGCCGGTCCAATCCGGTTTTCTTAACTCTCCTTTAGTTACAAAATCCTCTCCTTTCTTCTTTCAAGTTCTCCTCCTCTTTGCTTTGTGGCGAAAAACCTTCAAGTTCGGTTTGCAGACTATCTGCATAATCCATCCAATCCATTTTATGTCCATCCGAATGAGAATCCAGCCATAGTCTTGGTTTCTCTTGTTCTTACAGATCGGTTGTGGTACCAATCAGATGCTTTTAGTTAGTACAGGTCGACTGCTTTCAATTTTAGCTTCAGCAGCAACTGGTAAGAAAAGGCTTCTTCTGTTTTTCACAGACAAGGTTTATGATTTTGTGTAAGGAAGGGAAACACAGACTTAAAAGCAGGAAAAACGGCCTAAGAAAAATTCAATATTAGGATCAAGAATTATTTAAAAAAAAAAATTTGGTCTATCTCGATTATTCATGTTTAAGATTTAGGACCAACATTTAAAAAAATATTTTTTCAAATGTATGTGTGAAGTGTAAAAATTAGTCAAAGTTGATTTGCAAATTAATTAGTCCCATGCAACTCCAAAAAAAAGTCATTAAAAACTGTATATACTTTATGTAAATATTTAATTTTGTGCCTAGGCATAGCGCATACTTATGGTACTTAATTCCTTCACATTAGTTATAAATATTATCCTTAACCTGTCAACATGAATTTAATAAACTTAATTGGTACATAGTTAGGACTTCTGTACTATTCTTTGGGTGGATACTGAAAGAGATAATCATATCCCTAGTTATTTTCTTTTCCTCCTAGTCGGTCCTACCAAAAATTAGAAAAAGAATAAAGGTCCGAAAACTCATACTCCACGTAACTTTTTACCTTTTTTTATATTTATCCACACCCTCATAGCAAACTTTTTTAATTTATATAAGAAATTGTTATAATATTTTAATAAGTTTATTAATAAGTTTAGTATTAAGTGAGAATTGTTAATTATTTATTAATGTTTAGTTTTATAATAAATATTTAAAAATTTATTAAATATAAATAATAATTAATAAATATTAAATAATAAAATAAAGTGAATACCAAAATAATCACCATTTATAAAACCTAAGAAAGACCTTTACGGGGATCTGGAAAGTGGAAACCCACAACGTGGTTCATCTTTCAATTCCCACTTTCAACTTTGATGTTTCTAATCGATGTTCTTCTCTGTTCTTCCTCTAATGCATAATAAAAATGCTAATTCTTAATCTGTTCGTATAATCATTGCGATGATAATGATACGATCTTTCATTAGCATAAAGCAAAAATTACATGCCCTCAAGGAATCGTCATGCTGATGTATGCTATATATATGTGTGCATTTGAGAAGAAGGGAAAATATTGGAAAAATGAGAAAAATAATTAAAGAAAGAAAGAAAAGATTATGCAAAGGATAAATGGTGATGTGGGGTGCATGGTATATACCTTTTGGAGAGGCAATCACATGGGGGATGGAACCTTCACCCAACTTATACAACTACAGGATGGTCCACAACCACCTGGAAATTCGATGCCCAATATATACTCAACAATCTAAATGATTTGATTTCAATTTCATGCTGTTGAAGTAGAATCCAATGCTTTTATGGTATTATCAAGTCTAAATTTATATAAGTTCATTATATATGAATAGTATATGGGATATATATATATCCACTTACACTAAATGTAAATATTGACACACTTATATCACTCAATAATTTTTTATAGAATGTGAATTTAATCAATTTAACTGTTAAATCATATGTTATTATCTTAATAATCATGCATATCAAAATTTAAATAAATCAGACATATATAATTACCTAATCTAATAGTAAACAATTTATTTATATTTTAAAATTATATTATATATTAAAATAAAATAATGTGATGAAATATCAAATAATTTTTTAATTGTAAGAAATTTTATGAGATTGATCTATCTTATAAAAACTTTCAATTCAACGATTAGATTAGTTAAATTCATATTTTACAAAAAATTATTAAGTAGTATAAATATATCAAAACTTACACTTAATATAAACGTATCTCCATCCTATATATACACTTAATATAAACGTATCTCCATCCTATATATATATATATATATATATATATATATATATATGAGACATATTTAGTAAGAGGAGTGATTTATTCTGAGAGTGAGAGGAGCAAATCTTGACCATTAAATCATCCATGAATGGTCAAGATTAGATGTTACTTAAAGGTCACATGACCACTTAAAAAAGTCACATGACTTTATATTTTAATCTTAACCATATATGAATGATTTAATGGTCAAGATTTGTTCCTCTCACTTTCACAATAAATCACTCCTTTCACTTGATATGCCCCCTATAGATATATATATATATATATATATATATATATATATATAATAGTAATGTACGTAACAAGTTGGACTGTCTTTCATAAGAGCAGTCAAATTTATATCGATTTTTACTTTTAATTTTTGGATGTAAATTTATATCCATTCTAACATAACTGTGATCCACTATATGATTCATATTTAACTATCCGAATTTGAATCCTTATCTGAAACCATGCAATTTCTCATCATAAGCAACATATATAATAAAATAAATCTTACGAATTACTCCTATGATTTGAATCATACTTCCTAATCTGCTTCTAAAATGCAGCGCTTTTTTTGAATAAATAAATAAATCTTATAAAAATAAATAAATTATTTAAATTATTATTTTAAAAAAATTATATTTCTATTACAATAAATTATTAAAATTTACAAATTATCATAATAATTATTTAATTTTATAAAAAAAATTAATTTTATACTTACTAATTTTTTACATCTATATTTTTTAGGATGTCTTTCGTAAGTTCTCGTGTAATGATAACGAAACACTGTAATATTTATTTTCAGTTTTTGTTTGTAACGAATAGACGAATACTACTTTTATTACAATTTCTGCTTTCTTTTATATTTTAGCACATTATTCTAATTATGATCTCTTTAGCATCCTCGAAAATTTTGAGATTTTTTTCCACTAAAAAAATTATTTAAAAATAATTTATTGATCACTTTCTACATAAAACTTTTATATGAAATGATATTTTTAAAAAATTAATTTAATATTTTTAGTGGAGGAATATAATTAGCACAACTTTTTTTGGCAACACTCATGCAACCAAAAATTATATAAATAAATATTTACTAAAAGCACAAAAAATTTGTCACCAAAAAACCATTAGTTTCAAAAATAAAAAAATAAAATAATTGTATTATTTTAAAATTTATGAAGAATGAATGTTTTTTATGAATAATTTAGTTATCATAAATAATTAATTTCTTTGTAGTGTATAACTTTTATCACTTTGAGTACCTTTCGTACTTGTTTATTTTTAGAAAATGAATACATCTTTTTTTGTATTTGGCTTTGCTGGGCCAATAAAGGTCCTACTATTAGAGTGAGACTTATGAACAACTCTTAAAGAAAGTCCTAAAAAAGGCAGGAGGGGAGAGAAAAAGAGAAAAATGGGATGCATTTGCTAAGGATCGAACAACATACTTAGAAATTATTATTATTATTTGAATTATGAGTATTTTTATACCTTTTAGATATGATACTAATACCGTTTGAGTCCAAGAATATGATGGTTATGAATATCTCTAACAATAGCGACTCTAAAAATTAAACCTCATCAGACATTTAAGATTAGAGTCACTTATTACCACTCTAATCAACCACTTAGTGATAAATGTCTTCTTAATCTTAACCCTAGCTAAGATTAACAAGTCTATCAAATCCCTTATTGAATGATATCTGGTTCATAACAATATTTCTTAGGATAACATATTCTTATGGATGATAAATGCACATGAAAAGATTCCCAACTAACGTATTATTTAATATAAGGTGTTTATGAAATATCTAATTACGTTGCTTTGCCGAAAGTAACACATACATAATACATTAACAGTGTTAGTTGTGGAAAAAAAACTAGTTTTTTTCTTTCTTTCTCCATAGTCATTATTTAAGTTTACTATTATAAAAATTCATATTTTTATTTTATAATTTTTAATATTGAACATTTTATTTTACTATAATTAAACATATTTTTTCATTAAAAAGTAAACACAAAGATCTATTACTTACATTTATTCTTAATTTAAAATAATTTTTTAAATTAGTTGTTATATTTTACAATTTAATATAAAATATTAGCGTGTGACGCGTGCCACTGATTACAGGTCACAATTTGCTCTCAAGCATAAATAAATTGAATACCCTATCCTGAACAAGTAGAAGTTAAAGAATTCCGTATCAGCAATATAACTATCATCATAAATCAGTCCATTTCTCAAGGAAAAATTATCATTATTTTATACTTGAAGATACATGGAAATTAGGGATAGATATAGGTTGGATTAGGTTAGGTTTAGAGTCATTTTGGACCTAATCTACTCATAAAAATTGTGAGTTTGGTTTGGTTGAATTTGGAAAAAAAATTTCTTCTAATATGAATCAACCCGACTAGTTTAAATGTGGATTATGTTGGATTCAACTCATGGGTTGAACTTAAAACTACAAAAAATATTAACATGGTAAAATAGATATCTAAATTCATTTTGAATAACGCAACATAAAACATAAGTTTGAAAATAAATATAATTCTAGGATTACAATTACAATCAACAAAAACAAAAATAAAGACACATGTAATATAATTAATTAACGACACCATAATTAACGTCTCATCTTCTATTTGATTAAACTATTAGTAATTGATTAAATAAATTAAGCAAATTCTATATAATACTACTTGCTTTAATCTTTTTAATTTTATCTATTTGAGTCCGTAAATTAATTTGTTTATTAAGAATTCTTAATTAGTTCTAAGCACAAATCAATGTCTTAACAGTGATGGATTACAAAAAATTACAGAAATAGTCCAAAACTCACATTCTAATACTAAATTATGTAGTGTATGAGTATAATTTTTATTTAAAAATTTTCAAGTAATTAATTATTCAAAGAAATTATAAAATTTTATAAGATTTTAAAAGTCTCAATACAAGTAATGACACATTTAAAAAAACTTTGAGTGAATTGAATTGAATTTGTGTGAGTTAGAAAAATTTCAATCCATTACCTTATTCATATTTCGTAAATCTTATTATTTTAAATTTAATACAACTTACAAATTTAAACCAATCTATTATTTATAAGTTGAGTGAAGTAAAAATATTCAAATTCATAAATCCACTGATTATGCCAGTGTTTTAAAAACCGGTCCAACCGGACCGGTTGGACCGTGGATCGGACACACTTCCGGTCCTGGTTCAACCACAAAACCGCTTGTGCGGTTCAACCAGTAATTTTCCATAAAAACCGGTTCAACCGGTTCAAAACCGGTAACCGTGAACCGCTTCTGGCTCAACATTTTTCCTTTAAACTGAGATTTTTAAATTTTAATTAATATTAAAAAAAGAAAAACCTAGGTTCACTTTGCAACAGAGGCTCGATGCATCTGAATTCTGAAGCTCATACTCAAGCAGTCACGCATCTGAATTCTGAAGCTCATACTCAAGCAGTCACGCATCTGAAGCTCAACGCCTCCACGGTCCACCACTCCACGGTCGAGCACTCCACGCCTCCACAGTCCACCACTCCACGCCTCCACAATTGAGCAGCGACGGCATAGCAAAGGCGGCACAACAGAGGCGGCACGAGCTCACCTCGACGACGCAGCAGAGGCCAGGCGGCGCGAGCTCACACCTCGACGACGCAGCAGAGGCCAGGCGGCGCGAGCTCACACCTCGACGACACAGCAGAGGTGGCGCAGGCGATCTCACCTCCACGCAGCGACGGCGCGAACGAGCTGCACCTCCACAAAGAGAACGGGCGGCGAACCGGTGAGGCTTTCCTTTGGTGGGCTCTCTGCTTTCACAATTTTTTGTCCCCTTTCCGTTATGCATCTGTGTTAAGCTTGGGTAAATGAAAGAAATTGGATTTGTGCTAAGTGTAATGTGATTAGATTTTGGGTAAATGAAAGAAATTGATCACATGGAACACAATGATAACAGCATGCGCAAACCATAGGAATGCTGATGATGATTAAATTATTTTGTTTTGTGTAACGTTGAGGGGCAGAGACAGGAGATTAGTAAATTTAGTCAGGCCTTCCATTCTTACGCCTTGTATATACTTCAAGAAAAATGGTTCATGTTATTTGAATGGATGACTAATTCTGGGGTTATGCCTGATGGGGTGAGTTATGTTATAAAATTAGAATGTCTTGATTTAATAATTTAAATTCTGATTTTGTTAATTATTGTTTCAAATGGAATTGGTTATTCCATTATTGAATTTGCAATTGGAGATATTAAACATATGAACTTGAATTGTTATATTGTAGATAATATGTCTTCATCTGCAAGTCAATCTACATCAACGGCTGCCTCAAAGTCATAAGGTGTTAGGAAAAAATTAGATCCTGCATGGGAGCATTGTAATGAACAAGAGATCGATGTAAATGGAATAAAACAAACAATCATTGTATGTTTGTATTGTGGGCATATATTGAGAGGTGGAGGGATACATAGAATGAAAAAACACCTTGCCGGACAAAAAGGTGATTCAAAAAGTTGTCTCAATGTGCCACCCGATGTTCAAGCTCCAAATGCAAGAAAACTTAAAGATAATTAATGAAAAGAAACAAGTACAAGATCAATGGGAAGATCCTAATATATATGGGCCTAGTACCATCCAATTTGATGGAGATGGACCTTCATTGCAAGAGATAGCTACTCCACAATCTCAAGTCAAAGAACAAATGGGAAAAAGAAAGGTTAGTGTAAGTGGGGCCACTAATTTCTTTGCCCCTAGAACTACTCCAGGTGCTCAACCATCAATTAAAAAGGCATTGGCAGGTAAAGAAGCTGTGTATAAAGCTGATTTGGCTATTGCTAGGTTCTTCTTTGATACTTGCATCCCAATAAATGTCTTGAATTCAATTTACTATCAACCTATGTTAGATGCTGTTGCAGCAATTGGTCCTGGTTATAAAGGGCCAAATTATCATTCTATGAGAACCAAGCTTTTGCATGATATGAAAAAAGAAGTTCAATTGTTAGTTGATGCTTGTAGAAATACTTGGGGAGAAACTGGTTGTACTATTATGGCCCATGGTTGGAAAAGACCAAAAGAATAGACAACTCATCAATTTTCTTGTCTATTCTCCAAGAGGGATAACTTTTGTTAGGTCAGTTGATGCTTCTGATATTGTTAAAAATGCTGAAACACTTTGCAATTTATTCCAAGAGTTGGTTGAATTTGTTGGACCCACTAATGTTGTTCATTTGGTAACCGATAATGCGGCTAATTATAAAGTCACAGGAAGAAAGCTTAATGAAAGGTATCCCTCTATCTTTGGTCTCCTTGTGTCAGCACATTGTTTGAACTTGATATTAGCAGACATTGGAAAGATGGAACATGTTAGTAGCCTCAGCAAAGAGGGCATCTTTGGTTACTAAGTTCATCTACAATCATGCATTTCTATTAGCTTGGTTAAGAAAAAGAGAAGGATGGACTCGAAATAATACGTCCAGGGCCAACACGTTTTGCAACAACATTCATTGCATTGAAAAGTTTACTTCATCATAGGCATGACTTGATTGCATTGATGACTAGTAAAACATTTACAGACTCTAGATACTCTAAGGATCCAAAAGCAAAGGATGTTATGGATGTTGTTATCAACAACAAGTTTTGGAATGATGTTGGCATTATTGTTCGGATTGTATCACCACTTGTTCGCTTGCTTAGAATTGTTGATGCTGATGAGAGGCCTTCAATTGGCTATGTATATGATGGCATGTATAGGGCAAGGAAAGCTATTAAGAACATCTTGATGAATAAAAAATCCTTATACAAGCCTTATACTAGGATTATCAAGGCAAGGTGGGATAGACAACTCCGTCAAAAGATTCATGTCAGCCGTTTATTATTTGAATCCAAATTTTCTATTATAGCAATGAATTCTCAAATAAGCCAGAGGTTTCAAAAGGCTTTCTTGATATTGTGGAGGCAAGAGTTACTTCTAATCAAACCAAATTTGTGCAAGAAGCTAGTTTGTATTTGAATAAGCTAGATTCATTTAGTCATTCCAATAGCTATTCAAAATTGCAAAACTATGAAACCTGGTAAGTATTTAAGCTTTTAAGTTTTAACTAAATCAATTTTATGCTTCTTTGCTATATTTATTGCTAACATTTGTAAATGTATTGTGGTGTGTAATAGATGCATGGTGGCGGATGTTTGGTTATAGTGCTCCAAATGTTCAAAAATTAGCAATACAACTCCTAAGCCAAACTGCATCTTCATCTGGTTGTGAAAGGAATTGAGTGTCTTTGAAAGAATTCACACAAAAAAGGAATAGGTTGGAGCATCATAGATTGAATGACCTTGTATTTGTGCATTATAATTTGCGTTTGCAAAATAAGTAAGTGATCTTAATAATTTTTACTTTAATATATTCTCTTTGAATCTTTGTTAAAAGAATATTTATATATTTGAATTGTTATTATGTCCCGAAGAGTGATAAACAAGAAGAGATGCTTTGATCCTATTGACTATGAGAGCATAGAAGAAAATGAATTTTGGGTTATGGAAGAAGATGATTCTCCTTTGCTTGATTATGATGAGTTGGAGAATATGCTTTATGATGATCAAGCAATTCCAAATAATGCTGAAAATCTAGATAAAGGTTAGTAATTACTAATTTAATTAGTGTAAACCAACTTTGATTTTGACTTTCATTACATCATATAAATTGTAAGTTTTTATTTCCTCACTATTCATTGTTATTTATTTTGATAATATTAAGGTGATGATGTAGAACAAGTTGATGGAAGTAGCCCAAGTGGTGGAGTTGATCTTCAATCATTTGCTATTGAGAATGATAACATTGATGAAAGCTATTTTGATCGTGATGATACACATGCTTGGTTAAATCAAGTTCCGCCTCAATTTGAGAGGCCATGATTTGTAACTTAGATTGTTAATATACTATTATGAAGATCTTATTTGTTGTACTTTACTTTAAAGTTTAAAGTTTAACTTTTGTAACTTGGATTTGTTGTTATGTTGTGTGCTTGTTTTCTTGCTATTAAACAATTTGAATTTTGAACTTAGTATAAAAAATTAGACTTGTATGAAATTTGACTTGTTGATTGATCTCTTTATTAATGTATATTTGTGTTTTATATATATATATGTATATATATATATACATATATATATATATATACCGGTTCAACCGCCAATTTAACCGATTGAACCGATTGAACCTTGAACCGCTCTCCTTTCCAATTCTCCGATTCAACCGGATTTTAAAACATTGGATTATGCACACCAAATGAAAACCATAAAGTCTATGAATTTTAATACCGTATTTTCAACATGTAGGGTTTAGGGAATAATAATTGTTTTCCCATTATCATATGTTGACGCTATAGCTTTTGCTGGTCCAAATCACGCAGTACTTACCTCGAAAGTGAAAGAATTTAATGATAGGTCTTTTCCAGTGATGTATAGCAATTTGTACCTAACTCCATCAATCACTATTAAAGCTAGCTAGAAAGTTTATTTTTAATTTTATTAAAAATTTAATTTTGATTCGTTATAAATATTTAAAAAAATTATATTATTATTTAATAATATTTTAATAATATTAAAGAATTAATTTTTTAATAATTATTATAATAATTAAATTATTTTAATAATATAAAAATATATAATTAAATAATAATATAAAATATTTTTTACAGTGTCCATTAAACCAAAACTAAACTCTTTTATTAATAGTATAGATGACACAACTATACAAAGGATAATGCTAGGTAACAAAATTTTCGCATTTGCTGACTAATGTGGAAATAGTTAAAGAATAAAAAACAAATATTAAATATAAAAATAAAGTATTTTGTATTTTAAATTTTTATAAAATATTTAATAAATTTTTTTATTAAATAATTTGAGAAATTTATTAAAAGATATAAAATAATTTTTAAATAATACCTTAAAGCACCAATTAATATGACTTTAAAAATTTTAATAATAAAAAATTGTCTCGAATAATATAATCAAACTCTTCTTAGTATATGTTTGGATTAGTTGTGAAATAAAATTATGTGAAAAATCAATTATGTGTATAATCGATTATGAGAAAATTAATTTATGTTTGGATATGTTAATTCATAATTGATTTTATGATAAAGAGTTTTGTTTGGATTATATAAAAAAAATCACTTTTATGTATGAAATTACCAAAAGATGTATGAAATGATTAAAAAGTTATTTGATTGAGGGTAAATAAGTATTTCTTTCTTTAAACTTTTGAAATAATCTAAAATCAAATAATTAAAAGCTTAAAATAATAGCTTTTTTAAAAAAACTGTTTTTAGTTATAGAAAAATAATCTTAACTTATAATTAATTTTACACACTTTAAACAAACAAAATATATTTTACATAAAATAGCCTTTTTTTTAAAAAAAATATTTTGAGAAAAAATTAATCTTTTCCAAACATGCTCTTACATTAACGATTAATTTTGAAAGATTATAATTGCAGTTGTAAAATCAATGAAAACCATTTACCATTAAGAAAGACTTAATTTATGATAGATTATTTATTTTATTTTTACCTATAAATTATTTTTAATTTAATTGATTAAATAATTATAATAATTCAGCTTGAAATAATTTTAAAACGGCCAACAGTGTGTGCGTGCGTTTATATATATATATATATATATATATATTCTACTTTAAGATGAAATTAGTTTAGTGAAATTAGTCAAATTATTTAGTATTCAATTTTTAAAGAGGTTTTGTGCTATCAATGTTTTATTATTTTAATTATGAACAGACGTATATAAGTCACTACTATGACAGTAAGTAGCCTCTTTGTTTTTTTTTTTGTGGGGAGTAAGTAGCCTCTTTATTATCAGATAATTCAACTTAGTACTGCGGAGAATCACCAATGGTCTTATCTCGTATCTCCACTTTCCGTTTTTTCCATGGAAAAGAGATTTTCTGGTTTACACTTCCACTTTATTGAGTATTTTAATGGCACAAGCCACATGATTCACAAATCTAACAATTTTTAGAGAGAAAAAATTGTTTGTACATCATTTGAGGTACAAAAATTTACATTACACGTATAGATGTTTGAGTGAATGGTTAGTTGAACTCAAGGTGAGTTCCCGGTCAAGGAATTTATTATCTAAGCATAATGATTATATGAGATAATAATAATTAAGGTATAATAGAAAGATAAGAGTGTTAGTAGACACTCTAGAGTAGTTGGGTGTGGCATGAAAAAGCTGTGATACCATGTAGATGTTTGAGTGAAGGGCCAGTAAAACTCAACATGAGTCACGGCCAAGGAATTTTATTATATAAGCAATATGATTACATGAGATAATAATAGATAAGGCATAACAGAAAGATAAGACTAAATTCTCAAATAAAACAGAATTAAGATAAGTCGTTATCTCCTACGTTATCAACATACCATTTTTTTTACCCAAAAAGAAAATCTTTACACAAAAAAATTAAGTCATTTTAATTAAAACTTAAGTGTGTTCAATATAAATCAATTTTTACTACACCTATAAATATAAAAGTGATGCGCATGAATAAGTGTACAAATAACATAGATCTTTATTAAAAACGTAAAATATTCATTTCATTTCATATTACTACATAGATCTTTATTAAAAACGTAAAATATTCATTTCATTTCATATTACTTTCTAAACATATAAAAAAAGTAAAGTTGCTTTATGGGGATTTTGGTAATTTCCCAGGGCTTTTCTGCCTTTTTCCCAGAATCCAAACAACCAGTGCAAAATTCTCGAGTCTGAACGGCAGAAATCATAAGCTTGTAGTTCAAGCTCATATTAAAGTCCAAACCATACATAGCTATCAAGCATGGGGAAGAAGGGAAAGAAGGTCGATCTCATCATGAAATTTAGTGCAGGCATCTTTGGTTGAGTAGCCATTTATAGCTCTGATGGAAATGGCTCCTATGTGTGTCTGAGGGGACCAAAATTGATCAACTGTCACAAATAAATTAGGTGTGTATTTGGGGCCCTAAATGGGAGAGGTCAGTTTCTATACTCTATATTGAGGGGTCCATATACGCAAGCACTGGTTCGTCTCTTATATATCTCAATTCGCTTTATCTCTATGGTCATCTATCACCAATTATTAAAAGTGTAATATTCCTAAGCTGCAAACTAAGCTTTGGGTATAAACCTACATAGTCGATCTGCCCCTAAAAGAAGAAGTCTTTTTATGTTAAGTATACTTAGTTATAAGACAAAATTTATGTGTACATTGTGACCTTTATAAGTTCCCCAATTCTTTCTATCCTTTTTGGGGTATGGCTTTGATAAGTTTTAAATATATTTCAAACATCTGTGTAAGCATGACGCAGGTAAAGAATATTTAAGCGCTATGTTTAAGTAGTATAAAATGAAGCTAGAAGGAGACATTAAACATGCAAAGTTTAAATAGTAGTAGCTTAATATTGGGACTTATCTGGTTCAAATCTACAATTTATAGTGCTATCAGTTAGAATTTTTAATATTAGTTAACTAAAGATTTCTCAAGTCTCGTGCTAGATCCAAAAAAATTGCTTTCAAAATTACAAAATTCGTATTTCTTTTTGGCCTAACAAACAAACATTCAAGTTAAAGAGGCCGTTGTATAAAGTGTATATAATAATTTACCTTCCTAAACTCTCTTAATTGTGAGACAGAACATTCCTTCGTAAATAGGTCATGGATTCTTCATTCCCTATGTTCTATTCACCAGTGAATTGTTCATAAAGTGAAATGTGTGTCCACGTTAAGATATAGAATATCATCTTTTTTTCTTTTTCTTTTTCTTTTTCAATACAACAAGGTCAATTCTCTTTCTCTTTAATTTCCTTTTGGATCTTTTCATTTTTAGCATACTCTAAATTGCTATTCCACGCTTTCCCTCTTTTACACATCCGTATAAACTTTTGGATATTTTGCGGTTTTCTTTCGTTTGAATATTCATTTCCTTAATTAGTTTTCTTTTTTAGTGCATATATAGAAGTGAATACACTTAATTAACAAACCTTTATTTTAAGCGAAAATTCTAATTTTGATAGAAATATCCTTTGTATACTTTTACCATGAATGTAATCACAAAGAATATAATCTAGTTTATAGTAAAGAAAAAAAATGCTTTCACCGTGACTGAGATCCAATACATTAAAATAAACAAAAAGACTAACACTAGATAATGTCACTTAAGAACAAAAACTTTCGAACCTATCCCTATTAACAATTTAACATAACACAAATGTAAAGGTATATAAGAATTATCATAAAGATCTAAACTCAACCCATTGAGATTAGACATGTCTTTATTTGAATAATTGATGAGAGAGAGAGAGAGAGAGAGAGAGAGAGAGAGAGAGAGAGGATGTGTGTATGTCTTTTACTTTTTTGGGGGGAGGGGGGGTGTGAGAATGTTGCTCAACATTTTGTGCTTTCTAGGCTCAATGGTGCTCCAGGGAGGGTGTTACCAACTTATAAGTTACATGGCCTTAGCCTTACAAGAAAGTGAAAAGCAAGTAAAATTGGAGTATCAAGTGCTCCCCCATAAGTCGGCCAACCCCATAACTCATAAAAAGGCATTTTCCGTCTTTGGATTGACGTGCTGGCCCCCACTCAGGCTAATGCTTTTTAGTGTTCTCTTTGTTCAAGATTCCAATGTGGTTATTTTATCTGTTTCAGCCACAAAGCTTGGTCATATGCAAAGTTCTAGAGAAAATGCTCCACAACCTCTTTGATGATTACATTTTTAAACTCCCCCTATGACCATCCAAATACCTATGTTTGATTTGTCATGACATAAAACCTTTGGTAGAAATTTATATTCTTTTCTATTATCAATTCTATCTTTGTAACTACCGTTGAATTAAATAACAACTATGAAATACGTTTGTAGTTTTTCTTTTTTGGCCGAAAACTTAAAAGTAAGATCATTTGCGACATAAAAAAATCACATGGAATTTGATTGATACCCCCCTTAACGTTATATCTATCGTTCGTTACATACTTATAGTAGCACCAATATTCTATATATATATTATGGTATCGACCTCTTACATCATTAACTATCATAATTTTATATCAAAATTCGTTTAACACTTACTTAATAATTAATAATATTATTAACTAAACTAAGATGTCATAACAAGAAAGTATCATAAAGTTCTCCAAATGGTTTAATAGCATCAACTCTTATTGATTAGGAAATGTGAAGTTCATGTTTATCAAACTACCATGTTAAAAAAAAAAAAGAAAACTACCATGTTCACTTGAATCCTTAACCAATAAAAGAAAAGTTCAAAGAAAAACACATTTCCCCCCTCTCACACAGGTATGAAAGGGGATTTTAAAGGTTTGATGAACATGGAGGAGAAAGCGGACCCATTTGAGGGGCACCGGTGGAACATACTCCCGAGTTTTGATCGCCATGGGAAATGACTTTAGTGGCGTCAAAATCCATTCACTAATCATTGCATTCCCCACTAAGCCCCAAAGCTTGAAAAAGGAAATTAGTGAAAACACGTAGTAATATATTTGTAGGTTTGACCAAATCTAAGGGACTACCACCACTCATTGGACAAAACCACTCCCAACCTCAACTTTTGCAAGTCAAAAATAAAAATAAAACTACTACAACAACAATGTTTTTTTAGTAATTAAATATTTATTGATAGTCGGTTATAATTAATAAAATTTTAAATATTTTTAAAAATTAATAATTAATAAATATTTGATAACTTAATAAGATATTAATAAAAAATTAAATATCATATCAATTCTAAAAAAATAAATAACATTTAGTCCCTACCACACAAAAAGATTTAAAAGCAAGATTAGAAAATAAAAGTTAAGAAGGTAAATAGGGAAGCAATTAAACAAAAGAAAAAAAGTAGAGGAAGAAGTTGAAGAGTGTGGGAGTGTTGTGTTGGGGTGTGGAGCTGGCAAAGTGGGAAACCCCTCACCCAGCAGGCAAATCCCCGTTTGAACGGGGCAACATGGGGGTTGGTGTTCAATTTGTGTGTAATTAACACTTTTCCACCAAAACCACGGTGGCTTTTGGGGATTGTGGGGTGGCTCCACCATCAGCACCACCACTTGGATACACCTTGAGGTCCTACAATATCTCCTCAAATTGCAAGCCTAATTGCGATTTTATATTTATTTTGTTTTGTTGTACTAATTGATTTGCATTTTTCTTTCATTTAAAACTACATACCTTTTTAAATATAAATCTAAACGAAAGAAAAAGGCAAATGTGAAATTTTGGTTCATAAATTTGGTGGGTCTACTTAGAAATTCGTAGGGCAGTTTGAACCGTTTGATAAAAGATAAACTCCTCTTCATGAGTAAGCAACATAGTGGATTTTATTTTTCAAATAATGATATTTGTACATTAAAATTTTATATTATTTTTATATTTAGTTAACGATCAATAAATTTTTAATTAATATAATATATCATTTGGTTAATGAATTTTAATAACTAATCACTTATAACTTGATAATTTATTAATCAAACGATATACTAAATTAACTAAAAATTTATTCATCGTTAACTAAATTTGTAAGTAATCGATTATCAAAACTCATTAACTAAATGAATTATATTAACTAAAAACTTACTAATTGTTAATAAATATAAAAATGATGTAAGAAAAAATATATAAGTATTATTTTTTTTCATTTTTAAGTTAAGCACATAAAAAGAAAGAAAATGAATAAAAGAGAGTGAAGAAAAATAGTGTGGTTAACGTTAACGTGCGCGTGTTTTCATCTTTTGAAGCATCCGAGAAGTGGCGGGGCCACCATGGCTCAGCTTGAGCCAAACCTCGTCAAAAAGGTGCTTACATTACACTTGCACATCACAAAATAGTACTAAAACTCTCAAATCAACACTCAACATCTATGCGCTGCGCCGAAACACACTTCCTCAAACGCAAAAGACTCCATTTGGATGGCTTCGGGCAAAGATTTGATCCCAAAATCCAGCAGTTTTAAGGAGATTCAATATCAGGAGGGTTCTACCCTTCTTTTAATGCGTGACTGTTTATACATTTTAATAATTAATGATTCATATTTATGTGCATTTTATTTATTTAAAATATAAAATATAAAATATAAAATATAAAATTATTTTGTATTTATATTTTAATTAAATAAAATACATAACTAAATATTGACAGCTATTTATTAAAAATATTGATACCTTAATAAAAATAAAGGGTACTAAAAGAATTTAATCAATATTATTTCAAAAAGATTCTTTTTGGTACTTGTTAGATACAAAATCACGAGCCTTTATCTAATAGCTTAAACTTTTAAGTGTGTATTTTGTTTAGTTTTTGAAACCTCAAAACCATAGTTTGAACAAAAACATCAAGAAACAAGCTTTTACCCAAATCATAATTTGAGAGTTTCTAAAAGTTAAACAAAACATGTTATAAGAGAGTTAATTTTTAGACATAATATTAGAGCCTTTATGATTAAATTATTAGAAATTCGATCATTACCATCATATTTTTTTAAATAAAAAGTTAAATTTCAGAAAAAGATAAAATAAACATGTACATTGTCTATGCTTTAATTCTAAAATTTCTTACGTAAGGGCCCATATTAGATATAGAATCATTCATGAACCACCACCTAATAACTTAAGTTAGAGAGTTGATTCTCAATAATACCCTTTGTTTGTATGAAGGTGCCAATAATTTTAATAATTAATAATTAATATTTATCCTTTAAATACGAGCATGACTTCATGGATTGTATTTCAAGTAATTAGATACATTAACAAATATTAAATTTATTTATTAAGAGGTACCAATACTTTTTAAAGAAAGGTACAGGAGAAAATTCCTTATTTCATATACAACTTTTAAGCGTTTATGAGTATATTAAGAAGTGTGCAAATATGTGACACTAGACGTTTTAGGTTCGAGTTTAATTTTAATTTATTATCAGTATAAAAAAGTTTATATTATTATTTAATTAAATATTATTAAATTATTAAAAGAGTTTGATTATTATAATAATTATTTATAAAATATAATCTTTTTAATAATATATCAATACATTATTAAATAATAGTATAAAGAAATTTTACATTAAAAATGAGTTAAAATTAAATACTTTAGGTATTTGAATAGAATGTTAATGTTTAGTTTATAAGTATGAGATAATCATGAATATTTGAATAGGAAACTTCGTCAAGTGTTATAAATTACTAATTTTATATTTGATTAATTTTTTCGTAACTATTCATTTGTCTGTATTAATTTCTTCATTTCATTAATTTTAAGAAGGTATTTTTCTTATTTTAATTATTTAAGTTTAGACCTTAAATTAATATATCGGCAAATTAATTCTACAAAATATATCAAGCTAAGGTGAAAAGTATTTATAACATGTTCAAAAAATAATTTAATTTTACTTGATTTGAAAGTTGACTTAAAAATATTATTTTCCTATAACTAAAAAGTATTTCATTAATTTATAAGCACTAAATAATTTTTTATATAAATAGTAAAATGAAAATTATTATTAATGATTTTTTTTATTATATAAAATAATTGTAGTAATTCATAGATTTATGATATAAATAATGTTTATCAATTATATATAAGAAATTAAACGAAATAGTATTTTTAGAAATTTAAAATTAAATGTCAAAAATTATTAAATGAAACTGAAAAAGAACATTACTGTCTACCATCTAAAATATGAAAGCTGGATCACATCGCTCGAAAGCAAAATGCTGAAATCGTCGTACTCGATTTCTTTTGGATTACAGAGCGTGATCCCACGCGCTGCATGACGAGAATGGAATTAATTAGTATATTGCAATTGGTTAGGCAACAGCGAGGGAAGTTGATTAAACATTTAAACCTCGATTAATTAAAACGGATTAGCCAAATTAAATAAAGGAGAATATTTTAAAGGAAAAGAAAGGAATTCATTGGGATTTTAAATTCTGGAAATTATTAACTGAGATTTGGATCTGAGGAAAAACTGTGCTAGAGAATGGACAGATGGAAACAGGTTCTGACTTTTCTATTTGTGGAAGAAATTAAGAAGAGTAAGGTCTTTACACAAATTTATATTTACACATTTTTCATATATTTTCTGAAAGTATCTATTTTAAATAGTTAAAATTATATACATATCTCATATATTCTCAATTAAGAATGCTTCAACTGTAACTTTAAAATACAAGCAGAGTAAACAAAATTAATTTTGCTTGTTAAATTGGTATTAATAATCAAGAGCCCTCTCATTAGTTATGCTACAAAAATTCATGTAATTAAGAAGTTCAATTATAACTCATTTATGTAGTAGATTAAGAACTTCTAACTTTTGCTACTGTAGTGTAATTTTTTTTTAAATTATCCTCAAATAATGTGTTAACTTATTATTTAAGATCTTGGCATTTCAAGTAATTTTTATTGTAATCTAAATCATTTAATGATGTAATTATATGATAATACATTATTAGATAATATTAGAATCCAAATCACATCATGCTTTGTTTGCACTTTATCCTTTCACTTTTTTTTATATTAGGTTATAGACATAATTTATAATAAATTTAATATATTAGGTATTTAATGAAGAAGTTTAATTTTAATTTATTTTAACATTATCATTTAATTAGGTATTCGTAAATTAATTAAAAAAATTAATTTTTTAAAAACTTGTTAATAAAATAAAAAGATTTAATTTCTATCCACTATCAGTGTAACTTTACACTGTCATTCAATCATGTGTTGACACATCATTAAAATAGTTAAACTTTTTAGGTAGTGATTTTGATAGTCAAACTCTTTTAATAATTTGGTAACACATGATTGAATAACAATGTAAAATTTTTTTACATTGACAGTGAATAAAAATTAAACTCAAAATAAAATTATTTTAATAATATAATAATATATAATTGTGTGATGGTGTAAACAATTATATAGATAAAAATTAAATGAATTTTGTAATAGTTGGATTAATTCTTAATCTTAGCCGTTGAAGCACCTTTCTGGGGCCTATAAAAACAGAGTGCCTTTCGTTCAGTTCACTTCTTACTGATCAGAACAAAGTCTGAGTCCCTTGGATCTCCAAATTCTGTGTCATCATCACCAAGCAGAGACCAGACCCAAGAATCGAATCCGAATTGGAAAACAGGAAATTGGGTTTTCATCTCTCTCACTCTCAGCTCTCTCCATTTGGAGAGAAAAGACTTCAAATCAGCAAAAAAAGAAAAGCCAACACAAACATACAATACAAGCATCAATCACATAGTATAGTACCTGCTTGGCTTGGCTTGGCTTGCTTCACTCTCTCTGCTTTTCTTTGCTTTTTTCGGTTATATATTTATCAATAAAAAATCGTCCACATTCATTTTTATATATATATATCTGGTTGAACAGTAACGAAAAGGGTCTTTTATAAGTTCAGTCTCTGAAGTCTGAACCAGAAAAAAGAAGACAACTTTGAAACGCTCAGAGTTTTCTGTTCTTTCCTGCTTTTGCGGCTTCTCGCCGTCTTTGCGGTTCGGTTCTGCCTTTTTCTGTGCCAATTGGTGGCGCGCATTAAAGCGGTGGCTTTTATTGTGCTGAGTTTTCAAGCTTCACTCACTGGGCTAGTAGTGCAGGTTCTCAAGCTCCAGAAAATTCATTTCATCGCATTTAAGGCTTCTTCTGCCAATTCCATCCTTAGGCATCAGCATCATTAAACCTTCTCTGGCAGTGTACTAAGCTCTTAGTAAAGTTAGCATTGAAAAACACAGGCCATTTTTTGTATTGGAAGGGTAGATCTTCAGCAACCTTTAGGTGAAAGGGACATCTCGAACAAGGTCAGTGGAAAAGTTATTTGTATTGTATTGGGTTTTCTTCTCCTTTGGCTTGCTTCGTGTGTGAAACATGTAAACACTCTTTGCCCGCTTCTTTTTTTTTTCTCTTCCCCACATACCTTTTCTTTTGGATTTGTGTGGTGGAATTCAAGTTGTTGTTGTTTTTTGTAAAATGTCTGCAACGAATTTCCAGTTATCTGGATCTGGGGTTGTGTTTCTTGGCTTTCGTTTTCTGGGATAGTGTTTGATCATGGTTTATGTCTCATTTACTGTTTTCTTTCTTTCTTTTTGTGTTTCAGATCCATAAGGTTTTAGACACTTCCTTTCTTGGATAACCGAGACAATGTTGCCTCAGAAGCAGGCAGAGGAAGCAATAGTCACCAACTTCAGCGAGACAGAGAATGAAGGCGGCAGGGAAGAAGAGAAGGAGCAAGACCAGTCCATGTTCAGTGTCAAGAGCTTCCTCTGGCATGGTGGTTCTGTATGGGACGCATGGTTCAGCTGTGCTTCAAATCAAGTAAAATCACTGAATACCCATTACCAAAACCTTCATGAAAAATCACTTCTTTCCCCATTTTAGCTTACAATTAAATTAACCATCCAATTCACGGTTTTGTTCATTTTTTAGGTAGCTCAAGTGCTGTTGACACTGCCATATTCTTTCTCTCAACTGGGCATGCTATCAGGCATCTTGCTTCAGGTATTCTACGGGATCCTTGGAAGCTGGACGGCCTATCTAATCAGCGTCCTCTACATGGAGTACCGCACCAGAAAGGAAAAGGAAAACGTCAGTTTCAAGAACCATGTCATTCAGGTTTGGTCTTTGCCTTCTCAGGATTCCACCAACACTGGTTTCTAATCTCCTTAAGAGAAGCCCTTAGTTAGTATATCCCAAATCACAGTGACTAAATTGAAACGCACTGTGCTGGATTTCAGTGGTTCGAAGTGCTTGATGGGTTGCTGGGTCCATATTGGAAAGCATTGGGACTAGCTTTCAACTGTACTTTCCTCCTCTTTGGATCTGTGATACAGCTTATAGCATGTGCAAGGTAACATATTTTCTTCATTTCTGTAGGCAATTTGGGATAATCTGATATGGGTTTTCGTCTGATTACAACAATTTTTGCATTTTGTTGCTTCTTGATACCAACAGTAACATCTACTACATAAATGACAATTTGGACAAACGGACTTGGACCTATATTTTTGGAGCTTGCTGTGCTACCACTGTGTTCATACCCTCCTTCCACAATTACCGTATCTGGTCATTTCTTGGACTTGGAATGACCACTTACACCGCTTGGTACATGGCTATAGCAGCCATTATTCATGGCCAGGTAAATCAGTAATCTACAGAAGTACAGCAAAATTGTTCTGATCCTTGAAACCATTATTATATGCTAAGATAAGATATTCTTTCTGCAAATAATCTTGCAGGCAGAAAATGTGACACACTCGGGTCCAACAAAGCTAGTGCTGTACTTCACCGGAGCCACGAACATACTGTACACGTTTGGTGGGCATGCAGTCACTGTGTAAGCTACCCTTTTACTGAGCATCATCATCCTCCTTCATCTCTTTCACTCGTTTCTGCACAACTTCTCTTTGCAGCTTTTGCCGGTCTTCTCGGTTTTCGAGATCCAGGGACAAAATCATGCAAATAACTTTTCTTTTCTTGCAAAGCGTTACCCATCCCTTCCTCCCTATATCTCTAGGAAGAGAAAGTATTAGATAGGAAGAGAGATTAGATACGATACTGCAAAACAAAACTCTTGTACTTCATCACTTAACTTTGTCAACTTCGTTATGTGTGTCATTTTTTTCATTTATTTTAATCAAAACATTTAATTTTTCAACGTTTTACCAAGGATACTTAATCGTTAATAAAATATAATGATATCCTATTTTACTGATGAGACACACGTGTGTAAAAACATTGTTTTACTTTTACACTCGATGTGCGTGTGTAGAAACATTGTTTTACTTTTACACTCGATGTGCTTAAAGAATGTCTCCTCTTAAGAAAATCCCACAGTTGAATGGTCTTCCTCTTTTTTGTTGTTTGTTTTTGTCCTTTTTTTTTCAATTATTTAGAGCATTTGAACTTTGGAGAACGGAAAATCTACAGTTTTATTGGATGGTTAGCTCCCATTTTACTGGTCCCTTTTGTATGCATTGCACATAGTCTAGTAAAACAAACTGACAATGGAACCAAGAGCCACAGAACCCACTTTTCTTATCTTTACCTGTTTATAGAAATTCCAATGTCCCCATTATTATGATTATTCCTAGATCTCTGAGTGTAAAGTGACAATGGTGACAAATGTTGCAGAGAGATTATGCACGCCATGTGGAAGCCACAGAAGTTCAAGTACATATACTTGCTGGCCACTTTGTACGTTTTCACACTAACGATTCCTTCTGCTGCTGCCGTTTACTGGGCTTTTGGTGATGAGCTGCTCAACCATTCCAATGCCTTCTCTCTCCTCCCCAAGAATGGCTTTCGAGATGCTGCTGTAATCCTCATGCTCATTCACCAGGTAAGCTTTTTAGTGTATCCACTTGTTTTTTGGTACAAAAAGTAACCATTTTAAGAATTGAAGTCATGTTGACTTTTTTTATTAGTTGACTTTTTATTTAAAAGATTAAAATAATATAGAAATAATGAAACTATAAATAAGTCCACTAGTACTAACTTTTTATTTTGGGTTAATATTTATCTATTAGAAAAATAATAGCATTAAATATTTACTTGAACCATAATTGATACGTATATATCTTGTCAAGTAAACACTGATTGCAATAAATGTTGCTTTAAATGATAAGAGAGTTTATTTTTTGTTTTATTAATTTAAGTATGAGTTTGTTAAAACTCTACTAACTCGGACAATAGACCATTGGGTAAAATTAAAAAATTTCTTAACACAAC
This sequence comes from Styphnolobium japonicum, assembly GCA_023212625.1. Classification (NCBI taxonomy): domain Eukaryota; kingdom Viridiplantae; phylum Streptophyta; class Magnoliopsida; order Fabales; family Fabaceae; genus Styphnolobium; species Styphnolobium japonicum. Next base: position 23,055,040 of record JALBWW010000014.1, read on the forward strand.
CTAAAAAAACACAAATGACAACTGTTTTTTTTCCAAGTAAACTAATATAATATAAAGAATGTAATTAAATCCACAAACTATATCGCTTGATCACTAAAATATATAATTTCAGAAAAACAATTATAGGTTGTCATGAATGAATTTTGTGCACCGAACTCAAGCCTTTCATTTTTATGTGTTTTCAACGTTTATAATGGAAAGACGTTTTTTTTTGGTAATGTAAGATATACAGTACATTAAAAATCAATTTTTTTTTTGTGTTATTTGTTTTTTTTTTAAAATGTATGTATAATTATATGAATTTTTTTGTATAAATTCACATAAAATTTAATACCTCTACGCATTATTTGTTTTTTTACCTATACTAGAGTTATCACTTAGTATTAATTTTATGTATGCTTTTTTTTTTTACCTATACAAGAGTTATCATTTAGCATTATTTTTTTTCTCTTTTATTTAGCTGTTTGCTTTCTAATTAAATACTTGTCCACCAAAATAACTCACAGCAATAACGACTATAAAAAAGAAGCGGTAAAACTCAATTGTTGCATCAAAAGCACAGCAAATGTCTTGGTTCCCCTCCATTGATGGTTTTGTTATATTTTTTCAAGGAAAAACAAATGTTGGCTATGGACAAATAGAAGATTCTTACTACTTCTTACCACCAATACTGACTTTTTCCCCCTAATAAATGGGTGCAGTTCATCACATTTGGGTTTGCCTGTACTCCATTGTACTTTGTGTGGGAGAAGGTAATTGGGATGCATGACACAAGAAGCATTTGTCTGAGGGCACTAGCAAGGTTGCCAGTGGTGATACCCATATGGTTCTTGGCTATAATCTTCCCTTTCTTTGGGCCCATAAACTCGGCAGTTGGAGCTCTGCTGGTTAGCTTCACCGTCTACATTATCCCCTCCTTAGCTCATATGCTCACTTACAGAAAAGCCTCAGCAAGACAGGTAAAAATCCTCCTAACTCCCAACCATCTCTTCACCTGCCCTACCACCTTCCCTTGTTATGTCATGCCCCAGTTTTAACGAGTCATTTGTATTTGCATTTTCAAGGTTTTTCGTAGAATTTAATGGCGTTGTAGGATAAGGTTTAGTCGGTGTTATATTTTGTAATTTCAAGTTCTGAATTAGATGTTATTATACCAAAGTTATGTTGCCATTACTGAGTCATGGCATTATTGTAAGTATCTGAATCCAATCGAGGGTATGCTTGTCATTCTACATTCCTTGGACACCTGGGTTTTGATGGGGACTCCCTCCCATATCCCACTATTAAATTAAAGTGACCACTGCACACACAGTCACATAGAGAGAAAAGCAGATAGAATGAATGAGAGAGAGAGCAGAAAATGTACAAAAGCATTTAAGGCTTCGATTTGGAAATATTAGGAGAAGATTTGAGACTGGTGGGATGTCATTTTCGTTTAGTTATTTGCTACAGTCGTATTGTACTATGCCTCTGTTGAGCTGGCGGAGTTGACTGATATCTTTCCTCAATAATTCAAATTAGGAGAACAGTGGAGGTTTGTAACAAAAACTAATTGAATGAACCAGATGCTGTTGTTGTAGACAATCTTGTTTAATCCCTATTACTATATCCTATTTGGCATCATTGCTGCTCCCGTTTTGGGTTTTTTATTTTTTACTTTTTGAGTAATGCCATAGTAGTGTAGTAGGGGCGTCCTCGGTGATCTAAGTTTTATTCATTAATTTTGCAGAATGCTGCAGAGAAGCCTCCTTTCTTCATGCCAAGCTGGACAGCAATGTATGTCTTCAATGCATTCATTGTGGTGTGGGTTTTGGTGGTTGGATTTGGGTTTGGAGGATGGGCCAGCATGACGAACTTCGTGAAGCAAATTGACACATTTGGTCTCTTTGCCAAGTGCTACCAGTGCAAGCCACCACCCGTGGCGGCTGCGCCACCCCCTCTTGCCCATCATCACTGAGTACAGCTCACTCACTCAAGAGTTCAGCTGAAACTACTCTCTCACAGTTCCCTCAATATTTTGTATCATACATGGGGGATAGTAGTAATACTCCCCCTTTGATGTGTGCTGGCTTTGTTTTGCATAATTTTTTTTTTCTTTCTGTTTTACTATATAGGTTTTTTTCCCCTTTAAGATTAGTTGATTAAAAATAGTGTGTCCAACGGTTATGATTCCTTTGCTATAATTGCATAGGCTAATTAAATTACACATATTTTGGCATCTTTTTTTTTTGTCCACTTTTTGTTATGGTTGGGAGATTCTATAAGATTTTGTTTGCCATTTCTTTTCGTGCTCATAGATTGCAATCTCATTATTACTTGGCATGTTTCCAAAATATGCCTTCAAAAAACAATTTGCAGATGGATAGGTTTGTAGTCTCAAAGAGTTGTATGTGGGACTGGAACTTGCCTAATCGCCCAATTCAAGCTTAGATTCCTCACTCTTCATTCGTAGTGAGAGAAATGGGGCGTGGCCCCGTCCTATGTTCACATGGGATGCATGTGGGTTCTTCTGCTCTTCATGTGCCATTCTAATTAAGTGATTAATATTATTATATAAGAACTGTATATTCATGATGCATGAACCTCTGCCTTCGCAGTTAAACACCCATATGTTCATGTCATTGGATTTGTCTATTTGACTTTTCCAAAATATATAGATTGTAATTTATAAAGCAAAGTTCAAGTGAATAATTATTAAAATATCAACTGTGAGCTGCGTTTCGGTTTGGTGCACCTCGTTCACAATGCAATAAAAGTAAGCGCATCAGAAAGTTGGGCAGAAAAAATATCAGATTGGATTCCCAAAGGATATTCTTTCTACATACAGAGAAGGGGATTCTAGACATCTTGCTTTACTTGTAAGTAGAACTACTTGAATGTGCAAGTGATACAAACACAGCGAATACTTCCCAATTTGACGAAAGGTACATCAATGTGACTCCACTATTAACGTATTGATAAGTATTTCGTTATGTAGTAATTCAGATAAACACGGTTTATCATAAGTACTTTATTTAATAATTTATGTGTAAACTAACTAAAGTTATTTTTTAGATATAGATGTATTTATAACATGATCCGTAATACCTTACACATGTTTAATGTTAAATGGAGTGCCTATGATAGACTATGTCCACATAAAATATTTTCCTTGTTCAGAGTAAAATCTAGTACTGATTTGTTGTTTTTTTTTTTTTTGGTAAAAGAGTTGTTGGTATTTTTAATTCTATTTTCCAGTAACTTCTTAGATATTGCTTCATTATAATCATGTTTAGTCCATGAGTTTTTTAAAAGCCCCCAAGCAAGTGGTGTTTGGTAGAATTGCTTGATTGTCTCGAAACCTTGCAAGTATGTTGAACATAGAGGAAAATTAGAGTCCGTTTATTACAGATTATTTTATAAAAAGTTTATTTTTTTTAAGTAAAAAATTATTTTTAATGATGTTGATTATATTTGTTTAAGCTTATTAAAAAAATTATTTGTTTAAAAAAATCATTTTATGGTTAAAATGAAAAGCTATTCTCATTAACTTTTGAAAAAAATTTCTTACGATAGAAAAAAGAGAAGCTACTCTTATTTAAAAAAATAATTTTTATGATTGTAAACAAATACAAAATAACTTATGTTTTTCTTAAAAATCTCTAAAAAATAATTTCTAAATTATTAAGAGTCAAAATTAATTTTTTTTTAATCTATAACAAACGAGTCCTTAATCTTATCGTTTAATAGAACAGTTGAAATATAGAAGTAATTAAGGCTTCAAAAGCTGAAGTTTTTAACATCAGACTTTGGGAAAACCCAACTTCAAATTAATTATTACTGCTGTATTTACTTTTAATTAATAATTATTCCATCCGTTCCTTTTTATCTGTGGCGGTAGAAAAGTTTTATTGTTCCAATTTATCTGTCGTTTTAAAAAATCAATAATGTATTACTTTTTTATTTTTATTTTGTCATTCTACCTTGGTATCTTCATTAAATAGAATGAAAGATAGAGCATAAATCAATAATGTATTAATTTTTTAATTTTAATTTTGTCATTCTACCTTGGTATCTTCATTAAATAGAATGAAAGAGACAGGATTGATGGAGGGATAATATTTTGAAGATTTTAATAAAGACTAATTTAGTCAAATGTAATTATATTTTTTCATAATTAAAAGATATTTAATAGCTTCCTTAATCCTTCTGCAATACACATAAAAAGTAACAGATGGAGTTTTGTTGATGCTATAGTTGTTGATAGTAAATTAATTCCTTAAAATTGTAAACAAATTATATCTGATATTACTTTGTTATTATCTCCCATCGTAACTAGAGCAAATGATTAGCATGTCTGAGTTACAATTACAAAGGACCAAACACACATGGTATAGTAATGATTGTCAATTCAGAATTTAATTTAATTTTGATTTATTATTAATATAAAATTTCTTTATACCATTATTTAATTATGTATTTAAATCATTAAAAAAAATAATTATCACAACAGTTACATGTTGTTTCAACATATCATTGAAAAAGAGTGTATAAAAAACTTTACATTCGAGGGAATATCTGTTGGATACACATTTCTTTTATTCACTTTTTTGCTGTGCCTCGTTAATACTCTAGATAAGATTAAAAAAACACTGAACATTACTGTTGGATAAATGGGGGCTCATTGGGCTTTAGCCCCATGTTAGTACCAAAAAGAATGGCAGGGCTCATATGTTATTTTGGTAGGGCTTTCACAATGTTTGTCTAAAGATGTTTCGTTTTTTTCCTTCGCAATACTTGTTGGATATGTATATTAACCTTGGGAGCATATTTGGAGAGATTCTTCTGTGAACTCAGTTATATGGACTGAATAGTCCATATTAGTAGTTACAAGCACTAAAAAAAACTATCTATGTACCAAAAAAGAAAAAAAACTGTATCTACTTCACTTTTTTTTTGATTGCACACATATTTAAATGTTTCATACTTTTAGGATTATCTACATTTGAATAGGTTGTAAAATAATTAGCTAAATTAGTTTCGCATCAATTTAAGAGTCTTTTAATAATTTTTAAAAATAAAATAAAATAGACCCAACCAAAACTTATTGGCCAATGTATAAATTCTAAAGTTTAGAAAATGAATAAAAAATCAATAATAAAACAAGTCACAACATAAGTCCCAAAGTTAAAGTAAATAACCATTAAATTACATATAGTTTATGCTATTAAATGGATTGGCACGATGAAATTAACGTCCTAGTTCTAGTCAATATAACTACTTATAGCTTATTTGCTTTAACTTCTTTTCACTACAAGAATGGCTTTCCAGTCAGCTTTCATTGGATGTTAATATTTTCTCCTTCCCTCAAACGCACGTTGGAGTTGGGGAGAAGTTAAAAGTTAAAACAAACAAGCCCTTAAACTATTTTCATCTTTTGGTTTTCACAATATTGTTAAGAGTTATATATATATTTATATATATATATATATATATATATATATATATATATATATATATATATATATATAAGTGTAGTTGCCTCCAAACTTTTTTTTGGTCTCATCCAAGAATTATAAGTTAAGCAGCATCTACAACATTAAAATGGCAGAGCCTTCGTGTTGCCTTTGTTGGTGTAGTAAATGTCGCTTCAGTATCCACTTACGCTATATACCAATGTATCATATAACCCACAATTCTAATCCTCCATAGATGCTTTATCATCTCCTTTCTAGAGAATTTCATGATTTTGTTAGAGTTATCTCTTTAAAGATCATAAGGGAAGAAAAAACATGGAATAGTTTAGTTCCAACGCCATTAAACTGTGACCAAAGGGATATTTTCCCTCTCGTAGCTCTCAAAGGGCAATACAAATCAAGTAAAAAGGAGACAGTTCAACAGTCCATACAAATTCTTGAAAGGTCTTCGGTCATTTTTTTTTCTTTACATGATGGTTAGAGAGGTAATCCTACAAGAAAGATAGAAGAAAGGTATATTAAAAATAAAATCATGAAAGAGGTCCAATGTTTCATTTTCTCTAATAGAAAGATAAAAGAAGCTAGTGTCAAAAACTAACTCTTTCAATATCTTAAGTTATTATGTGAAGGCATATAAATAATTTTATATTTCTAACATACTTCTTCACGTAAAATCCCTTTGAGATTGAAGCGTGGACAATGTATAAGCTTATTTTATTTTGTGTTGAAATTTAACTTTATTTTTAGAAGAATGAAACGGTAATGATTAAACTCTTGATCACTTAATATATTAGATATATAAAATCATTTATATGTCTCCACCTCATAGCTTAAGTTATTGAATAAAGGTACATAAATGATTTTATATCTTTAATATGGAGTACTATACTAGTGGGTTATATTATATAACACCATAAATGCTAAGGTGATATTTCTACAACTGCAAATTAATGTGTGTTGAAAAACTTAGGTGAAAATTAATATTCTAGCTATGGTCACAAATTTTAACCTAAGAACAAATTACATTGGTGAACAGTGACAGAAATATCTGCATATTATTACGATGATCACCATTCACCAGTCAAAGATGGTAAATTCTTAATAATTATTACGTTATACTCCTTTTACCGTGTGACGCATGCCGCTAATTACAGGTCACAATGCTCTCGAGTATATAGAAATTCAATTACCCTATCATGAACAACTAGAAGTTAAAAAATTCCTTATTCAATTTTTTAGAGTCACACGAGGGAAATAGGTTGGCTGCTATCATCAAATTAGTACTGCGTAGGTTCAACAAGGGTCTTATCTCGTATCTCCACTTTCAAAAGTTTCCACGGAAAAGAGGAGATTTTCTGCTTTACACTTCCACTTACTGACTATTTTAATGGAACAACTAACGCTCTTTTGGATTTGGATAAACAAAGACAACTAGTCAAGCCACGAAATTCATAAATCTGATATTTTGTAGAGAGAAAATTTTTGTCTGTACATCATTTGAGGTTTACAAGCCGAATTTTAATTTTTTTTTTTACGTTACACAAAAAAAAAGTCAGTTTAATTAAAAGTTAAGTGTGTTCAATATAAATCATTTTTACTACACCTATAAATATAAAAGTGATGTGTATGAATAAGTGTACAAATAGCAAATCTATTAAAATATCAAAATATAAATAAATTATTCATTCCAATTCATATTACTTTTTAAACATATATAAAATACATGAAGTTGCTTTATGGGAATTTTGGTCATTCCCACGACATTTCTTCGTTTTTCGCAGAATCCAAACATCCAGTGCAAAATTCTCAAGTCTGAATGGCCCAAATCATAAGCTTGTAGTTCGAGCTCATATTAAAGTCCAAAAGGCATAAGTCCACGAACCCAATAACTCATAAAAAGGCATTTTCCATCTTTGACTCTTTGGATTGATGTGCTGGCCCCCACTCAGGTTAATGCTTTTTAGTTTTCTACGTGTTCAAGGAGAAATACTTGTGTTAGTCTAGTTGTATGGAGTAAGTCAATAATTGACACATATTATTTTAAATATAAAATCATTGTGTGGTATAAAAGTCAAGACCAAATGCTCCACTACCTCTTTGGTGATTACATTTTTAATTGCCGTATGACCACCCAAATACGTATGTTTGATTTGTCATGATGACACACAAAGTGTTTCGTTAAATTTTATACTTTTATATTATCAATTATATAGTTTTAACTACCAAAGAATGGAATAAGAACTATGATTCAGGTTAGTAGTTTCTTTGGCCGAAAACATAAAGTAAGATAGTTTGTGACACCAATAAGAATGGAATTTGATTGATGCCACCGAAACATATTAATCGTTCGTTTTAGTATCACCAATATTCTATATATATTTTTAGGGTATCTCTTACACCATCAATTATCAAAATGTTATTTCACAATTCATTTAACAATCATTTAATAGTTAATAATATATTATCAATTAAATCAAAATATCATAACAAGAAAGTATCATAAAATTCTCCGTAATGGTTTAATAGTATCAACTCCTATTGATAATAAGGAAAGGTGAAGTACTTGCTTACCAAATGACCATGTTCTCTTGAATCCTTAACCAATAAATTAAAGAAAAATTGAAAGAAAAACATATTTTGCCCTCTCACACTCACACACACACGTATGAAATGAGACTTTAAAGGTGTGTTGAAAATGGAGGAGAACAAGGACAAGGGCACCAATGAGACATACTGTGAGTTTGATCATCATGAGAAATGACTTTTGTGGCTTCAAAATCCATTCACTAATCATTGCTTCTCCCACTAAGCACACTAGCACAAAAAGGGATTGGTGAAACCCTCAAAGTGTGAAACAAAATTCTCAAACATTTATTCTTTGTACCATAAAATAATTATACCTTGAGCTGTTCTAAAACTATTGTTTCCTTGAATAAAAAGTAATAAGAGAAAATGTTCAAATAACATTCATGTTAATATAAAAATAAATACAAATTTAGAGATAGTACTTATAACATAAACATATACAAACTTCAAAATATAAATGCTTAACTAATCCTTAGAGTCTAGAACTTATAAGACGAAAAAAAAAAATCACATAAAATAGAGACAAAATATCAATTCGATATTATGCATGGTACTAGGCTGAGACAGAAGTATCTTGCTCTTGTTAAAACAATTACAGTTGCATAGGAACTTTAACGATTTCTTGAGACAATGGGTCATAGCGCGTTGCTCTCAGGATACAACAGCCCAACAACCATGTTGTTCATTTCCCTATTTCGATACAATGCGAAAAATAAGATTCTCTTCACCCATACCTTTTTCTCTACCAAAATTTTACATACACTATATTCTAGTATAGATATATTTTACATATACCATTACATGTTGCTTTCTTACACAAACACACCTATATAAGCATCAAAAGAAGCATGTAACATTCATCATTAAATGGTCATTTACCATACATAAGCTATTTAAAACATTATAAAAGTATACTATAGCCATTTAACAAATATAATGACTATGTAACTCATAACCATTATGCGTTTTGGCCTTTCATTTCATGTAACAAAATGTGATTATATCTCTTTAATACAATTAAATTTTCCTTTAATTATTGTTGGACATAAATATATTTGTAACAAAAATAATCCAACAAAAGTTTGTTATTTGCTTCAATAATCAATAACAATAAAAAAAATGTTCACAATATATACTTTTGTTGTTACAAAAATGGAATTAATGATAGGTTACTCTCATACTACAAGTCAAGATGTTAGTGACATACTTGAAATCTTAGAGGAGCAAGTAGAAACCGACCTAGGATATTATTTCTAATTAAAGAAATGAGACTATACTCAACTAACCCTTAAGCATCAGTGGATCCCCTTGGGAAAAATGACCACCATCTATATGGAACTACTAGTCGAAGGGGGACTCAAACCCTTACACATGAAAAATGCATTAGTCTTATCCAAATCCCTTCAACTAGTTAAGCCAACCCCTGTTGATAAAATATATCCACAATACTTATGTCCAACTATATTGTGTTTTATTATTATATGGAAACATAATGAATGTGGAGTAGAGAAGTGATGGGTTCACTTTAAAAAAAGAAAAAGAAAATTAATAAGCACAGTAAAAGATTAGTTTTACTTGTTAAAGTGGAATTATTTATTGAGGGTCCTAACATTAGTTATGCTATATATATAACACATTTGTGTATATTAGATTAAGAGACATCTCACCAAGGTCAGTGAAAAGCGATTAGTATTGGATTTTCTTCTCCTTTGGCTTACTTGTGTGTTAAACATGTAATCACTCTCTCCACTTCTTTATTATTATTATTATTATTATTATTATTATTATTATTATTATTATTATTATTATTATTTTGGATTTGTCTAAGAATGACAAAAATTCTCATTTACAATGAGCCCACAAATATCCCCATGGATACCGAATATGTTAATTTAGGAGTATATTAGTAATTTTGTACTAACTTTCCGAGTTCGGGGTTGGTCCATTTCTGCTTGCTAGCACGTCATACAGACCATGCAGGTAGTGGAATATAGCGTTTGGCAAAGAACGGTGGCGGAGAGAACACTCAGAATAGAGCAGTAACCACCTTCCGCATTGGACAATCCAAACACCAACCGAATGAGTCCAGGTTCCACAGCACAAGGAATGCCAAGTGCAAAAGCTAGGGGCAGCTTGTGTATTGTGTATTGTCAATGGCAAAGTAGTTCTCTCAAAGAATTCTTGAGGCACAGTGCTGGCTTATCTTTGTTTGTTTTTTTAGTTTACATCCCTAAATTTTTCTGGGGCGGTGTTTCTTGGGTGATGTTTTCTGATAGGAGTCTTAGAAATATAAAATCAATTAGTATTTAATCATAGTTTTTTCTTTTTCGGGGTCTCATTTACTGTTCTTTTTATGTTTCAGAACCATGAAGGAAATTGATTCCCAGGTTTTAGACACTGCCTTTCTCGGATAATGGAGATAATGTTGCCTCAGAAGCACGCAAAGGAAGCAACAGTCACCGACTTCAGTGAGACAGAGAATGAAGGTGGCAGGGAAGAAGAGAAGGAGCAAGACTAGTCCATGTTCAGTGCCAAGAGCTTCCTCTGGCATGGTGGTTCTGTATGGGACGCATGGTTCAGCTGTGCTTCAAATCAAGTAAGATCACTGACTACCCATTACCAAAACCTTCACGAAAAATCACTTCTTTCTCTATTTTAGCTCATAATTTACCATTCAATTCATGGTTTTTTAGGTTGCTCAAGTGCTGTTGACACTGCCATATTCTTTCTCTCAACTGGGCATGCCAGCAGGCATCTTGTTTAAGGTATTCTACGGGATCCTTGGAAGCTGGACGGCCTATGTAATCAGTGTTCTCTACATGGAGTACCACACTAGAAAGGAAAAGGAAAACGTCAGTTTCAAGAACCATGTCATTCAGGTTTGGTCTTTGCCTTCTCAGGATTCTTCCACCACTGGTTTCTAGTATATCCCAAATCACTGTGACTAAATAGAAACGCACAGTTCTGGATTTCAGTGGTTCGAAGTGCTTGATGGGTTACTGGGTACATATTGGAAAGCAGCGGGGCTAACCTTCAACTGTATCATGCTCCTCCTTGCAGCTATGATACAGCTTATAGCATGTGCAAGGTAAGATCTTCTCTTCATTTCCACAGGCAATTTTTGATAATCTAATTGTTGATTTGAATGACCCGAAGCTGCAGTAACAGTTTGTTGAAAGTATGTTTTTTATGCTATGTTTTAGGCAAATAAAAGTCATAGTAACTAATAGGTTTATCTTTTATTGTTTAGGTACTTATCCGGTGTTTATGCTTATCTAGTAATGTTATTTTTTTCAAATTTTTAGTCCTTTGCTGTATAAATAACATGCTGATTGATCAATAAAATTATCCTCCGTTCAATATTTTTCTTCTCTACTTCACATTTTTTCAGTATTTTATATTCCTCTAAAAGCAACAAATGGTATCAAGAGTCATTATCTTAAGGGATCTGTGAGTTGAGAGAAACCATAATGGAAGGAGATGTATCATTCACAACAATTACACCACCAGTTTTCGATGGTGGGGAGTATGAAACGTGGTCTGCTAGGATGACTGTTCATCTTGAAGCACTAGATCTTTGGAAAGTTGTAGAAGAAGACTATGAAGTTTTTGAATTACCCAAAAATCCTATAATGGCTCAGCTGAAGAATCACAAAGAAAGGAAGACAAAAAAGGCAAAGGCTAAAGCTTGTCTTTTTTTGCGGTGTCAAAAATAATATTTACAAGAATCATGAATCTGAAGTCTGCGAAGGACATTTGGGATTATCTCAAATCAGAATATAAGGCAATGAAAGAACCATAGGTATACAAGTGTTCAACTTGATTAGAGAATTCGATATGCAGAGCATGAAGAATACATAAACTATAAAAGCCTATGCTGACAGGATGTTGAGCATTGCAAATAGGGTATGGATTCTTGGTAAAGTTTTTCTTGATGAAAGAATAGTGCACAAAATTCTTGTTACTATATTTGAAAATTATGAATCAAAGATATTATTTTTAGAAGAGTCAAGAGACCTGTTAACTATCTCCTTGGGAGAATTAGTAAATGCCTTACATGCACAAGAACATAGAAGAATGATGAGACAAGAGAGACAAGATATGACAATACAAGGTTCCTTTCGAGCACAAAATTCAGGAGGAGACAACAAAAGAAGGCAATACAAGAAATCTGGGTAACAAGATGGAGATTTTCCACTTCTGCACTGCAAGAAAACAAATCACCCCCAAATGAAATGTAGGCCTGATGTCAAGTGGGCATGTGGAAAGAATATGCAAGACTAAACAACAAGAAGTCAAGGTTGCTGAAGATTAACTAGAAGAAGAACTATTTGCAGCATCATGTTTTTTAAACAACAATTCCTCAAAAGACTGGCTTATAGATGGTGGTTGTACAAACCACATGACTTATGATAGAGGGCTCTTCAAAGAGCTCAACAAAGCTGTGATCTCTAAAGTCAGAATTGGAAATAGAGCACATGTTGCCATGAAAGGAAAAGCTAAGGAACAATCACAATTGAAAGCCATTCGAGTTTGAAATTGATTTATGATGTTTTATATGTTCCTGAAATTAATCAAAATCTGTTAAGTGTTGCTCAGCTGTTAGAGAAAGGTTATAAGGTGTTGTTTGAACACAAGAATTGTGTGATTAAATATGCCAACAACTTACAAGTGATCAAAGTTTAAATGGAAGGCAAGAGTTTTTCCTTGAATTTGATGAAGGAGGAGTAGACTAGAGATGAATAAGACAAAGAAGAAGGAAGAGAATCAAAAGAAGAGTGCAAAGAAGTGCAAGTTTTGAAGAAAACATGGGAATTAGTGGGCAAGGAACAAGCTTGCAAGAGTACAAACTTGGTAGACGAAAAAATCTCAAAAGCTCTCACACAACATTCATTACTTCTAGAAGATGACAATGCCGAGAAAAAACAACCAAAGAAAAAACCCAACGACTAGAAGTTGCTGAAGTGGAATGTCAAGGTGGACCCACCCAAGAAAGATTATCGTAAGAATTACAAGCAAAAAACAGAAAAAATCAAAAGCCAGATTTGAATATTTTTGAAATTGAACTTGGACCATGCATGCAACTGCTCCTTCAAGTCAAGGAGGAGTGTTGATTTGAATGACCCCAAGCTCCAACAACAATTTGTTGAAAGTCATAGTGACTAATAGGTTTATATCCTATTGTTTATGTACTTATTTAGTGCTTATGCTTATCTAGTAACGTTATTTTTTTCAAATTTTCGGTCCTTTGCTGCATAAATAACATGCTGATTGATCAATACAATTATCCTCCTGCAGTTCAATATTTTTCTTCTTTACTTCACATTTTTTCAGTATTTTATGTTCCTCTAAAACCAACACTAATAGACTGATATGGGTTTTCGTCTGACTACAACAATTTTTGAGTTTTGTTGCTTCTTGATGCCAACAGTAACATCTACTACATAAATGACAAATGGGACAAACGGACTTGGACCTATATTTTTGGTGCTTGCTGTGCTACCACTGTGTTCATACCCTCCTTCCACAATTACCGTATATGTTCATTTCTGGGTCTTGGAATGACCACCTACACCGCTTGGTACTTGACTATAGCAGCTATTATTCATGGCCAGGTAAATCACTAATCTACAGCAACAGTTTTCTGATCCTATAAACCATTATTATGTGCTAAGATAATCTCTTTGCAAATAATCTTGCAGGTAGAAAATGTGACTCACTCGGGTCCAACAATGCTAGTGCTGTACTTCACCGGAGCCACCAACATACTGTTCACGTTTGGTGGACATGCAGTCACTGTGTAAGCTACCCTTTTCCTCAGCATCATTATCCTGCTTCATCTCTTTCACTCGTTTCTACACAGCTTCTCTTTGCAACTTTTGCCGGTCATCTCGGTTTTCGAGAACCACAGACAAAATCATGCAAATTACTTTTGTTGGATTGGGAAAGCATTACCATCCCTCCCTTCCCTCTCTCTAGGAAAATCCCACAGTTGATTGGTCTTTCTCTTTTTTGTTATTCCTCTTTTCTTCTGAATTATTTAGAGCATTTGAACTTTGGAGTAGGGAGCACCAAAAACAGAACTTTGGAGAAGGGACAAATTACAGTTTTATTGGATGATTGGCTCCCATTATATTAGTCAAAGTCCCATTTGTCCTTAACCTGCACATAGTCTAGCAAAACAATAAACTGGCAATGGAGCCAGGAGCCAAGAGCCACAGAGCCTACTTTTCTTTTCGTTCACTCAGTGCAAGCCACATTTAGTAATTCCAATGTCCCCATTATTATTATTATGATTATTCCTAAAGTGTAAAGTGAGCAATGGTGACAAATGTTGCAGAGAGATCATGCACGCCATGTGGAAGCCACAGAAGTTCAAGTACATATACTTGCTGGCCACTTGATACGTTTTCACCCTAACGATTCCTTCTGCTACTGCCGTTTACTGGGCTTTTGGTGATGAGCTGCTCAACCATTCAAATGCCTTCTCTCTCCTCCCCAACAGTGGCTTCCGTGATGCTGCTGTAACCCTCATGCTCATTAACCAGGTAAGCTTTTAGTGTGTACACAACTTTTGTTTTTGTACAAAAAGAAAAGCAACTTATGAGTTAAAGAAGTTATATTGACTATTTAAAGGTATTCATTCATCTAGTAAGCATTAAACTACTTCGCTTTGAAAAGCTTAGGTTCAATTATGTTGATTCTTGTTTTGTTGGCAATCCTTTTTGGTAGAAATATGTAAGTACTAAACCTTAGCATGCCCGACCTTAGAATGGAGCTAGAAGCCTCCCTTCCTCCTAAGTTTATTTCACTAAAAATTATGTTTTAGTTTAGTAATTTAAAAGATTAAAAATAATAGAAATAATGAAACTATAAATAAGTCTGCCAATGTCCAATAACCTTAAATCAAGTGGCATAAAATCATTTTTTGAGAACCTTAATTCCGAGATTGAATCCAAGTCAAACTGATTTGCTTGGACTTTGACCTACGTACCCTACCTACCCTTCCCCGCACCAGGTTTTAGACATTCTTTGTAACAAAAAAATTCACTAATACTAAATTGTTATTTTTTGTTCATATTTATGTAATGGAAAAATCAGAACATTAAATATTTACTTGAACCATACATATATATAGACAAAAATTTAATTTATAGGTTTATAACTTCTTTAGAAACACTTATTATAAAACTAAGCAATATTGGTTTAGATGATTTGTTTTTATTTGAGTTTAAATTTGTTCCGAAACTATGAGAAGTAAAATTTTTGTAAATTTATAAAGTTTTGCAAAGAGAAATTTATTTAGATTGATCATTAATGTAGTGTAAATTTATGAGTTAGATATAACTACATTAAAAAAATCAATTTTTTGTGTTATTTAATTTATTTTTAAATTTGGGTAAGATCATAATATCATTTTTTACATAAATTTAATAATTTGACATTCTATTTGTATAGTTCTTTTACCTATACAAGTTTTATCCCTTACCATTACTTTCTTTTCTTTTCTTTAGCTGCCTGCTTTCCAAGTATTTAGCCCCACAAAATAACTCAGGGCAAAAACTACTATCGAAAAGAAGTGGAAACCTCAATTGCTGCATCAAAAGCACCCAAATGTCTTGGTTCCCTTGAACGATGGTTTTGTTATATTTTTGAAGAAAAAAATATTTTTGGGTATGGACAAGTAGAAGATTCTTAGCAGTTCATCACATTTGGGTTTGCGTGTACTCCATTGTACTTTGTGTGGGAGAAGGTAATTGGGATGCATGACACAAGAAGCATTTGTGTGAGGGCACTAGCGAGGTTGCCAGTAGTGATACCCATATGGTTCTTGGCTATAATCTTCCCCTTCTTTGGGCCCATAAACTCGGCAGTTGGATCTCTGCTGGTTAGCTTCACTGTCTACATCATCCCCACCTTAGCCCATATGCTCACTTACAGAAAAGCCTCTGCAAGACAGGTAAAAATCCTCCTAACTCCCAACCATCTCGTAACCACTCTCCCTTGTTATATTATGCCCCAGTTTTAAAGAATCATTTGTAGTTTCAAGTTCTGAATTAGATGTTATTAGGATCGCTCCCGTTTTGGGATTTTTCTTAGTAATGTAGCACTAGGGGTCTCCTCAGTGATCTAAGTTTGCTTTATTTTTCAGAATGCTGCAGAGAAGCTTCCTTTCTTCATGCCAAGCTGGACTGCAGTGTATGTCTTCAATGCATTCGTTGTGGTGTAGGTTTTGGTGGTTGGATTTGGGTTTGGAGGCTGGGCCAGCATTACCAACATCGTGAAGCAAATTGACACATTTGGCCTCTTTGCCAAGTGCTACCAGTGCAAGCCCCCAACGCCATCACCCCCCTGGTGCCCATCATCACTGAGAGTACAGCTAACTCACTCACCTCAACATAGTAGAGTTAAGCTGAAACTACTTTTTTTCACAGTTCCCTCAATATTTTGTACCATACATGGGAAATAGTAGTAATACTTCCTTACCCCTTCATTTGATGAGTGCTGGCTTTGTTTTGACTTGTAAGTAGAGCTACTTGTATGTGCAAGTTCTACAAACACCCCTAATAATCGCCAATTTGACGAAAGGTACATCAATGTTACTCCACTATTGATGTGTTGCCTTTTAAGAGTTGTAGGAAATGTTACCCCAGTATCCATTTATGCTATGCCAATGTATTATATAACCCACAATTCTTATTCTCCATAGATGCTTTTATCATCTAATTTCTAGAGAATTTCATGATTTTCTTTTGTAGGATTATCTCTTTAAAGATCATAAGGGGAAGAAAGAAGCACAGAAGAGTCTAATTCCAACGCCATTAAACTGTGACCAAAGGGATATTTTCCCTCTCGTAGCTCACAAACGGTAATACATATCAAGTAAAAAGGAAATAGTTCAATCCATTGGAATTCTTGAAAGTTATTCCGTGTTTTTTTCTTCTTCTTTATATGATGGTTAGAGGGTAACCCTCCAAAAGAAAATCATGAAAGAGGTCCAACGTTTCATATTTTCTGAAAGAAAGATAAAAGCAGATATGAAATAGAAGACTAGTGGGTTATATAGCACCACAAAGGGATGCTAAAAGGTGACATTTCTACAACTGCAAATGTATGTTGGAAATTTAGGTGAAAAGTAATATTCTAGCTGCTGTAGAAACAATAGAAATAATTAAAAATTAAATAAAGATTGTAAGCCGCAACAACTACATCAATTATTTTCTCACCCTACTATCTCTAATAAATTATCCTTGTTTTTTTAGTATATTTATTTTTAAAATCGTCATTTTCCATATAAATCTTCTTCTATTTATTCTCCGTACACTGAGTTCAATTTTACGCAAAACGAATGATAAGATGATAGACCAATTTCAATTTGATTGTATAAAATATTAGGCAGAACAGAATGCATATAGTTTTCTTGTCGTCGGGGTAGAGAATGCATACAAAATCTTCGAAGGACGCAAGTTAAAAGAATAGAAGAACGAATTTTTTTGATTAGGAATCATATTATAACAGCGAACTAGTTTTATTACCGATAAGATGTACAGATTTGTTATATTATATGCAGCGAGACCTCCGAGTCATGATTTGATTGGTCAAACTGGTAGAATTAGTGGTCAAACTGAATGACATAATAATAATAATAATAATAATAATAATAATAATAATAATAATAATAATATAAATAATTATTTATATACATATTCAATTAAAATAGCCTTATTTTGAGAGTAATAAGAATTTTAAAAAAAATTAGAGTTTAATCGTTATTTAAAAAAATAACTATTATTATTTCTTTTTAAAATATTCATTACTATGAAAATAATTATTAATTTTTTTTAAAAATCAGTTGGTCCAACTTCATTAATTCATTTTCCATCCATAGATCTAAAAAAGCTATGTGAAATCGATATAAAATGCATCCAAATCGGACGAACGAGTAAAAAGTTATGACTTTTGAAAGATAGATGTGAAAAAAAATCATAAAAAACTAATTTAAAAATCTGAAAAAATAATAAAAAATTCCAAAAAAAGAAAAAAAATAAAATTGAACCAGCCGGTTTTCAAGACCTTGGTCCAGTCCATCTGGGTCGCTGGTTCAACTCAGTTCTTCCCGATTCAATCCAATTCTTCCTTGTTTATTGGCCAAAACAATTTTTTGCACGGATCAGATCAACCAGGCACGCGGGTTACAGTCCAACTGATTGGACCGGCCGGTCCGATCCGATTTTTCAAACATTGATTATATGTACCTCGATTTTTTGATTTATAATGTGTTATTCATTTTAATATTTTTTACAATTTTTTTAATCATATTTATGCAAAAAAATAACTTAATCATTTTCTAATTTAATTATCTAAAAAATTAAAAAACACATAAAAATTAACTTTATCATTATGCATTTAATATATCAAACATCTAGTAAGATGTAAAAATAATAATAATAACTAAAAATATAAAACTTGAAATATTTAATTAAAGTTAAAAATATTTCTAATATAATCGATATTTAAATGATTTGAAAAATACTATCAATTTAAATATACTAACATATACAATTTTCATTAATCACACTTATAAATAAATTAGTAATTAATATCGTATTAATATAAAATTTAAGAAGTTAAAGTAATGATATTTATCACTTAAATAAATTCAAATTAAATATAATTAAAATTTGAATCAAATTTAAAATTTTTTAAATAAATTTTAAAAATACATAGGAAATAAAGACATAAAAAGAGTAAAGAGGTGAAGGGGAAAAAATTGATACGTATGATACGTGACATTAACCACCATCATATAATATTTTATATAATAATATATAGATTTAAGGTTTCGAAGATAACTTGCGTGAATTTTTTATTTAATTTGGTCAAAATAATTTGTTTTAAGAAATCACCAGTTGAAACTATTTGCACTGTCATTGAATTAAAACTACATCTTTAATTTTTTCCCCTCTGGTAGCTAGACCTCTTTCACCAAAAGTGTAGATCTGCTCACCCATTCCACCGCAATAGTCCAATTCTAACCTTAAGCTAATGTTTGAACAGGAATAAGAAAAACCAAACTGCCTATCATGCCCATCGTTCCATTGATGAAATAATTTATCCAGGTATTGGTCCTACTGATGGAGGGAACAACTTAATTAGACAATCAATTGCTTGAAATCAAGAAAAATATAATGTTCTCAATACCCCCTCGGCAAGCCCAGGTTCCAAAACAAATCAAAATTAGAATTAACAAAATTTTAGCATTATATCAAATTGCATACCAGTCCATCCAATCCCAACTACCATATCAATATCACATCCCTCATTCATTAGCATCTAAAGTGGGATGCTCACTAGATTTTTACATTCTGTCTTCTCTCCTCCTTGGAGCACAAGTGATGATTTCATCAACTCTAAGGATCATCTCAGTTGCCTCAGTTGCAGATAGCAATACAGCCTGCTTGACTTTGAACGCTTCAGATATCCCCCGTTCAGCCATGTCTCCAACCTTACAAAAATACAAAACAGATCAAAGCAGCTTAGCCAAAAAAGTTTAGAAAGGAAGCAAGTCGGGCTAGCAGCCTACAGGATAGCTTTCTAAGACTACAACAAAAAACCATGGCAAATTCCTGCTCTTCATTTTCTACAGTGTTTCCCCAAATGCAAAATTTACACCAAATAGATGCATCAGCAGTATATGCCAATTATACCCAAAATAAGAATTATATACTCAAGTAACTAAAAGGTATACATCCTAACTATAAAAGCGTTAGGCACATACCCAAGGATGGACAAATCCACTAGGTACTCAACTTCTTAAAAGGAAATGACTGTAAGATACAGATACGCACTTATATTGGAAATTTTAATGAGACATATCATGTTATACCAAAAATCAATATGATGACTTGTGAATTTGGCCATCAGACATTGATCTGCTACTAGGTACTCTAAACATAATTCTCATGATTTCATTCGAACAAAAAAGACAACAGCCAAACATTATAATCAGGTCAAATAACTTCTAAGATATTCCTGTAAGGATGCATCTTGTAGCAATCCAAGAGGAAAGAAAGGATACAAAAGAATGGCAGTATCATACATCAGGATGTAGCATTTAAAAATGGTGCTTATTCAAATAAATCTTACTTAGCTACCCAATTCTTAGTTTCAGTACTTACAGAACCAGAGATAACATCAATTCCTGCAGTACATCCCTCCTTCTGGTGCTCTGCACGGAGCTGAGAAATCAACTCAGCACTGTCCAAACCAGCATTATCAGCAATGATTGTTGGGATAGCTGAGAGTGCCCGGGAGAATGCCTCGATAGCAAGAGACTTCTTTCCAGGAGTTTTCCTAGCCAATTCATCCACTTCCTTTGCCATCACCATCTCAGGCCATCCCCCTCCAAGCAACACCCTGCTGTCATTGACAGTCTGAGATAGCACGCACAAGGCATCATGCAAGGACCTTTCAGCCTCATCAAGAACGTGGTGGCTGCCACAAAAGATGCGTTAGCCATAAAGAATACATAGAAACCAAACATTCATTCAAAAGTCTTTTAAAAAACAGATGGCTACTCATATCATATGCATACAAAACACTCCATCTATACATGTCCAGCTCACAGTGCACTGATTGAAACAATTATAAAACTTGATAAAACTGCATAAACTAACTTTGCATAATCATATGGGAACACATGCATAAGCAAGTAAATGAGTAATATCCAAAAGTCCAACAGTTTATAAATAAACTCAATAAGCTGCAATTAATCCAATACTCTGAAAGGAAAAAAATATAAAAAATTTAGGATTCTAGATGTGAAATTTTAATAAATCAGCAATGAGCATGGCAAGTGCCTAAAGGGACATTGGAACTGAGAAATTCATATCAAGTACTATGATCCACCATGAATAGACAGTGGTTATAGTCATAGTCTCAGGAACAAAACAGCGTAAACAAACCCTACTGCCAGAATATGCAAACCTCAGACGACAGAAAAATGATAATTTGAAAGTAATATATGATCAAGATTAAAATGCACGAGTATGTAAAAGCACAACATTGAAAAGGAATTTTAAATAACAACAGAAGAAAAAGTACCTAGCGCCTCTCAAGACTATTGTACATGCCTGCCCCATTGCAACACCAGAAAAATGAATCAGCTTATCCTCGCCAATCATAATCTCCTCAATAAGCTTGCAGTGCCCAATCTTAACAGACTCAGGATTGTCAAAGGTTGATGCAATGTCACCACCAGTTACCAGAGCCAGACGCTCAATACCATCAAAATCAGCATGCTCAATAGCCAATATTCCCGCATCAGCAAAGAGCTCCTCTGGAAAATTGTAAATCAACTGTCTGTTAACAAAACAATTGATACCATGAGCTATTATCTTCTTCACCTTTTCTCTCATTTTCTCCTTCTCGGCTCCTTCAATCTCAGCAACTCTAGACATTGAATCAACACGAACACGTGCACCGTATATCTTCACTTTGTCTGTGTCCATGGCAGTGTTTGCCACTAATATCTTTGCATTCTCTATGCGTTTGGGTTGTCCAATACCAATTTTCTTGTCAAGAATGAATCTGAACAAGCATGACTCCCATTTAGAATAAGATTATTTTTTACTCAGACTAATGCAATGATAAGCAATACTGGGAAAATAAATAACAAAAGATTACTAATTCAAATGCTTCATTATTCAGGAAAGTGCAGAAGTTAATATTTGATAATCATTTCAGTTTAAACAAATTCCTAAAGACTGCCTATGGAACTCAATATAAAGAAGATACACCAGGATTCAAAAGAGTTGAAGCATTCCAAACTTGTAAACTGCAACAATAGTCTAATTTTCTGGAATAACAGCAATAGCTCATTTACCCTTCATCCAAAAATGAGTCCTTTAGTGATCCTCCAGGTTTCTTTATAATCTGGATAGCTTCTAAATTAGTGCTTCCCTGCAATTTGAAACATTACCATAAAAAAGCAAGACACTAAAGGAAATGAAAACATGAAAAGACATATAGTTCACTTTATAACAATATTCTGAAAATTATCATATGACCACGCGCATCATAGCGCACAAGTGTAAGAACTGCATGACAATAGTTAGTTAACTAAGACATTCCATACTTCTAGAACATTTTAAACACAGCAAAACAACTGCTCAAAAAATATAGCTCACTATAATACAAAACCATTGAAGCATAATGGCACATATGCAAGCATAGTTTGAACCGAAGTGCAAGAACTGAATAACTATAACAAGTCAACTAAGAACATTCCATACTTTTAGACCAGTTAGAAAAAGGTAAAACTGCTGCTCCAAATGAAAACTGCTATATGACCCAGCAAAAATACTAGTTACTACCATTACCAAGTTCAACCCATGATTTCAGTGAAAGTCTTTAAAGCATTCCAAACTCACTATTATAAAATCCTATTAAAAAGAAAAAGAAAACTTGCTAATATACAAGGACTGAAAGAAATTTGAAAAGCCACATTCACATTGTAAGAACGGATTATAAAATCGTAGGATCAAAAAATCTTTGTAATCTAGCTTTTAAATAAAATATATTTGTAAGAGTTACTTTTAATCCAAGAATGTGGAAAAAATTTATAGATCAAAATTGAAAGTAACATGTCTAACATGAAGTTATTCCATATATGCTCAGATGCTCTAAAAGAAAAAAAAAAACTTCACTACAGTGCAGCCCCTATTCATTAAATCCACTAAAATTGAAATCTGTATTCAATAGTGAAGTCACAGTTTACCTTTAGTCTCATTACAGCATCCACAGCTAAATTAGCAAAATGTTCTTTGTCCTGAGAGAGAATCTTGGAGCTCAAAGTAGTCATTGCAATGTTCATCAAGTCTGACCTGAATTTCTCTGCACAACCCAGTAAATTCATGTGTTAGATATTAAGATGCAAGAAATGCCTCCATACCCTGGCCTGCTGTAAACACAATAATAATTATTATAATAATAGATAAATAGATAAATAAAAATAAAGCCTATGTCTTCCAAGGCTACGGAGCCAATATACATATATAGTCTAGTACTCTAGTTCACTAACGAAATAAATGCCTGCAACAATTCTTAGAAAATTCTTCAAAACCATGATTTAATTAGCAAAGTCACTGGGATTAAACCTAAAAGAATTGAATTTTTTTCTCCCATCCAAAGGAAATCTAATACAAAATAAAAGATATAAACAAATACCAGCATCTGCTTTGTTGTCCACGACCTTCTGCAACAAAGCATTACGAGCACACTCAGCTGCCATTCGGAAACCTGAATCATAACCGATAATATCAAAGAGACTCAAATTAATCACAAAGGCATCATCGGAGAAAAATCATTTCAAAACCCAGCCCACAACCAATTCACTTAGTAAAATACAGAACAACAGAGAAAAGGGGGGGGGGGACCAAAACATTCAAGTAGAACCCATCAGAATTATGATTGACATTCTCAAGAGAGAGAATACAGGGCGGAACCATGGAGAAGATCAACATAGAGAGTAGACCTCATCGAGAGGTGCTACTAATAATAGTCCAGAGTTTTTATGCTATATATATAAAGGGTATATATAGAGGGGAACCTATATTCTGATAAGATCATAATTTCAGAAGTGCAAGTTTCCAAACAAAAGATGTATCATCTAACATTGTAACTGATTCCAAAAGAAGTATCTTTCACAAATATATTCTAATTGGCATAAATACAAGTACAATCTTCAAAACACTGAAAAATTCAGGAAACTTTCAAACAGAAAGCCAAGACTCAGAAAGATATAGATCAATCCCTTATTATTTAAATTTCCTTTGTAACATATCATTTCAATTCACATAAGATTAACACCAGCAAGAAATCATCTCTCACAACCATTTGAGATTACAATTGCAAAGTTCAAGAATCCTAAAATAAAGACAACAATGTGGGAGGAAGACTAAGAAGTAAATTCCTGACTGGGAAAATTGCTTATAATTTGCCATTAATATTATATATGGGGAGTAAGGACATCTGTACAACAAGTAGAAGTTTCAAATTAAGCATCACCGTCAAACTTTTATGCTTTCTGATGCTTCCCACAATTTCTTCTCCTGTTTACTAATCTTTCTGGAAGAAGCCGGCTCCACTAACAGTAAACAGGCCAAACTAAGGGGGGTACAGATGGGGCAGCCTTAACATCTCTCTCAGAACTACCCATAAATGAAAGTTGGTGCAATCCTGACAATGCTTTGGAAAGAAAACAAAAGACTGAAAATGAAAATATTTCCATTCTAGCAGTTGCTTTTATTGCAATCCCTTTGATCATCCTTAAGTTAATCAGAAAGCTGGAAGGAATAAATATTAAGACAAAAGAAGGAGGTTTTACATTCATCTACCTAATATCAAACTTGAAAGGAACAGTCAAAGATGTTAGACACCAAAGAAGACACTGCTTTTTTTACCAATCTAATTTACTTATAAAGGCATTTTATCAAAAAGGAAAAAAAAACACTTATGAAGGTAAATTGCCTAATACTCAGACAGAATGCAAGTCAATAAATGTGTTACCAGAAGGTTGTCTACATGAAAAACACAAAATCAAGATTAGCATTGTAAGGGCAGTAGGACCATTGTTTGAAAGCAAATAAATGAACCTGATATTATCGTCATTGGATGAATCTTTACTGCAACCAGCTTTTCTGCCTCCCTTAAAAGCTCCCCAGCCAATACAACAACAGAAGTTGTTCCGTCACCAACTTCATCATCTTGAACTTTTGATATGTCTAACCCACATTAAGGATGGCTATCTTATGATTTAAACTTAGATATTTACATTGCAAAAAAAATTCACAATTTGTTTAAGTTGGTTCAAGGCCTTCCCTTGGGAATGGAAGTTTCTTATGTGCTTTTAATAGTTAAAAAATTTGACTTTCTTCTCATTTTCGAATCACTGCAATCTGAGTTTTCTACAGTGAGATATTGTTGATTTTAGTTTTGTGACCATTCAAAAACTTGAACAGCCATTTCTTAGTCCCTCTCTCCAAACTCCTGTATCATCCAGCAATTTCTAAACTACCTTCATCAGAACAAAACAAAAATGATAAGGATACCCACAAGGACTTTAGCAGCTGGGTTATCAATATGGAGAGACTTCAAGATAGTAGCACCATCATTAGTGACAGTAACTTCACGTCCTCTGCCTGTTGACTGCAAAATTTTATCCTGTAGTTATCACATTCAAGATACATGAATTAGTCAGAAGTAGAAAATAAAGTCATTTATCAGCACACTGAATGAGTGAAGAAGAGATTTTACCATTCCCTTTGGCCCTAAAGTTGTCTTCACCAAGTCAGCAATTGCCATGGCACCAATAAAGGATGCCTGAACAAATACAAGCCATACAGCACACGTAGTTAGAGTTAACCAACTTTCCCAGAGTCCCAGACTCATATATAAAGTATAACGCATAGAAATATTTGCTAATACAGCTCAGAAGGGAGTATATCAATCTTAACAAGCTCACCATTCTGGCCCGCTCTCCTTTTTCTTCACTGGCTTCATCTTTAAAAATTCTATCGACCTATAGAATTCACCATGTAAAGCAATTTCCAAAGGAAGACAAAAAAGTAAGGGGGAAAAAATAACGAAATTAGTAGCAAGTAACTTACTGCCATTATGGGAATTCAAATGTGGTCACCTGAATAGAGAAACAAATTCTGTCACACAATCAATCACAGAAAAGGTATATACATAGGGGAGGTTTCTCCAGTACCCTTCTTTTTTGTGAGGGTACCGGTACCCTTTCACAATTAGTGGTCAATATTTAGCCATTTGTCTCACTTAGTTAAAACATAATTCTTTTATTTATATTTCAACCAAGTGGGACACGTAGCTAAATATTAACCAATAATTACAAGGGTACTGCTACCCATATAAAAACATAGGGTACCGTAGGAAAATGACATAGGTCAGCTTTACCTTGTTTTTAAGAAAAATAACATGGCAAAGCATAAATTGAGTAATGTTTTCCTATAACACAATCTATCATAAAACAACAACAATACATCATAAATCTAACCCAAAATTAAAAAATAAAAAAAAATAAAAATCTTGTGTAATAAAAAAAAAATACATGCCCAAAGGCTATTCAAGTTCAACAACAACTTAATCTGATGTAGCTGATCCTTGGTTGGGATCTACAAATGCCAAATGCAATTCTCAATTCTATTCATTCTCATTGTCCTTATCAAAACCATCAATTTCAAAACGCTAAATCTAGAGTTCAGGTCAAATCTACTGCAACAGAACTCCACTTTCATTACTCATCATTACTCCCAAACAAGTCATTTCTCATATAAAAATGAAAAAAAAAAAAAACCCTAAGCTTCGATCACTTAGAGAGAAGAGAACTACATTGCACCCCCGAAAATCAGCATCTATTTTTTTTCAAGCTTCAGAAACTGACAAAGCGTCGGAAGATTTGAAAAGCGCAGATTTGAAAAGCGAAAGAGAAAAAGAAAGAGAAAGACTCACCGCGAGGAGTGAGAGCGCCGGAGACTTTGCAACGGCGAGGAGCTACGGTGGCCGGCGGCGGAAGTGGTGGTTTAGGGTTGAGAGAGTGAGAGAGGGTCGAGATGCGAGGAACAAGTGAGAGGGTTTTTGCCGCTTTGGTGAGAGGCTGGTGGTTTTACAAACACGATCACTCTAAACGACATCGTTTTCTAATGCATGATATAAAATCAGATTTTGTTTTTTAAACAAAAAAGTTCTAGGGATGTAAATAAATCTTAACAAATTATTTAGGGCTTTTTGCTTTGTAACTCTTATCTCCAATGCTACCTTAGTATATTGGTGTAGTTGGTAAGGTTAAAATCACTTTACTTGTAAGATTTAAGTTTTATTTTTTTGATAATTGATCAGTAAATAACTCAGTTTTCTTTTAAATTTATAAGGTGTCGTGACTTTAAAATGAAATACACTCTTATCTCATAAATTAAGAAAATGTTAAGAATATTATTTCTTTTATTTTTTGAATAGATGTATATCAATTTTTATAAGAAAATGATAGTATTGATCCATAAAAAAAATAAAAAATTGTAGTGTTGGTTTAATGGATCCCATATGAGTGTTGTTTTTCTCCCTTCATGTATTGTTTCAAGTGAATGTCTGAGTTTTGGTGTGGTATAAGCTGCTGGTTGTGAATACAAAAATGTGAATAGGAAAGATTGATACGTGATTCAACCAAGTTTAAAATTTAATAAAAATTGTATATGTTTTAACTTAAATAAAATTCTTTTTTGAAATTTCCTGGATTCATTATTTATGTTGCTCACCCTTAAATATAATTTGTTTAATCATGAATTTTATTTTATATTTTTAATGTAAAAAAGCCTCTTTTCAATATATTTGGTGCAAAGAAAAATATAAGAAAATTAATAAAAATTACATTTAAACTAGATGTTTGTTCTTCTCCTACTTTTCTACGTTTTCACTTTATCAAACCCATTACGCAAACATTTGATATATATAGACATTTTGTCTGAATGAGTTGTCTAGGCAAACAAAATTGTCATGCTTAGTATGACATCTTAAATGTTTAGATATGTAGCACCTCTTTATGTAGTTGCATTTAGCAATCATAGGCATGTAACTTTCAATTTCCAAAAATATCATTTCAATTTTTTTTTTTTGTATATACAATAGTTACACTTATACATCAATTTATTATAACAAAAAATTTATGTTATTATATGATTATTAGTTGATAACAATAACAATAAGGTATTTCACGTTCTACATATTATGTAAATTAACCGCTGAACTTGGTATTTGACACATTTTACTATTGAAAAGGTCTCTGATACTTGCTTATTTTTCACGTACTTGTTCGGTTGTTCCTAAGTAAATTGACAATTGAATTCATGGATGCTTGTAATTTTTTACATGTATACCCGTTCTTTTGTAAAGGGTGCAAATAAGAGTAAATTAAAATTTAGGACAGCTATTTCGAAGTGAATAGGGTCATGAACATGCTTGTTTACAAAAGACACTAGCAAATTTGGCAATGTATACCAACGGATTATTACGAATTACACAAACTGATATGATATAACAGAACATTACTAAGTCCATATCCATCACTTTTATAAATTAAAGCAGAAAATTCTAATAGTTGGATTGGATTGGAGAGTACTGAAGTGTGTAGAGCTATGTGGATGCAATTTGCAGCCACATCGAACTTACTGCATTAACAAAGCGAAAAGGACACTATCTAGCTACTAGGCTATGTTTCAAAGCTGTTATTAGAGTCGAGACCGTAGCAGAAATTGGCCCTCAGCTACAAGTCTTGTTTCTGTTAACAGTGGCGTTGCTCCACCATCAACTCTGTTCCCTGCAGGTTCAACTTCTCCACTGGAGTTGGAGGCACTTGTGACTTTCAACATGTATACTGCATCACCAAAAATGTACACTTCTAGTCTGAGTTATACTTAGATGGCTAGTAAAAAAATGGAGAATTCGTGAAAATTTTAGCCAAGTCAAAATGTTGAACCAAAGGGAAGTAGGGAACTGATGAATCAAGTGATATATAAGTATAATCCAGTTATGTGACTTAATTCATCAGTTTCCTCCAACATCATAGCTTGACTTTCTGACTCAATAATTTTCCAAAGCAAAATTTATTCAAATGCAAACTGACCTGGTGGAGGGGAAGTTGAAGTTGGTGGACTATAAGATCTGCTCACAAACAGCTGAAATTTGACACCACCTGCGGGGTTCTCCTTAAAAGCAGAAAGCAGCAGATT
This sequence comes from Styphnolobium japonicum, assembly GCA_023212625.1. Taxonomy (NCBI): domain Eukaryota; kingdom Viridiplantae; phylum Streptophyta; class Magnoliopsida; order Fabales; family Fabaceae; genus Styphnolobium; species Styphnolobium japonicum. The sequence goes on from JALBWW010000014.1 coordinate 23,083,886, forward strand.
AGGTAGAGGTGTAACGGGGACTGGTTGGTCTAAGTTTGATAAGGGGGCTTCAGAATTGAGTTTAAGCTTCTTCTTGCCATGGTCTGCATCTGCACCAGAAGATGGGTAACCAAGTGGTTTATCTACGAACTGGCTGAAAGCATTGGGTCTTTTCCTTTGGTTCGGTCCATGATCTTCCATGCTTCAAGATGAGACTCAAATTTTTAAAATTTATGCTTGTGTATAGATTAGGAGGCTTTGTGACTAGAAAGGAGGTAATGTGATAAGGAAAATGATTGTTTTTTATATATTTTTTTATATTATATCTTACGCCACATTTCTTATATATATTAATTTTTTCGTACTGATTTAAAATATTGAAACTGTAAAATTTATCAATAAATTGCAGTGGTTGAGTCTTCAAAATTTTCATCCACCATCAATCAAGGGACTTTATTAGTCTTAACTCCAAAAGTTGTCAATATTCAACAACTTTTTTCGCTATCTCGGGCGCTCCCTTTACCTTTTGTTACCTTTACTTTTTTTCCCCATTAAAGTAATGTAATTTTTTTTTAATATATAGTTACAGAACCTTCTTTAATTCTAGATCATGGATGATTAACTAATAGAATGTTATATGTTTAACAATAGAGACAAATTATAACAACCTTTTTACATAAATCCTAGCAGTTCTCTCAATCATTCATTTACTCATCTTTTCCATTTTTCTTATTCATCAGAGGAGGGTGGTTTGGGTCATTTTTTTGGCCTAAAATCACCCTTCTACATTGTTTTTTCTCTTTTTTTATCTAAATAAATGGTTTTTCACGTAAATCTGGGTTTTCATTCTTGTTTTTCCGTGTTTTCGTCATTTAAGTGCGGCAGTATTTTGTTCATCGTCTTGTTGCGGTGTGGTTTGGTTTCTCGTCTTATTGCGGTGTTCGTTTGGTTCAGATTGATATATCAGTTTCGATCAATTACAGATTGAATCAAAAATTGAGCGTCAACGTTACAGATTCAGAGACATGGGTATTCCAATCACTTTGATTTTGTCACATTTATAGGTATTTTGCCGTGTTATGCTATTAACATGGGTGCTGTGAGTTTATTCACAAATTCATCCTTTTCTGTTTTTAACGATGTTGAATTTATGTTATTTTCAATGTATTTTATCAATTTGAATGAATGAATATCTTTTTTAGTAAAAAAAAAATTAATAAAATGTTTGGATTGGAGTTTTAAATTTTTTAAATTATGATTTGGATAAAAATTTATCTCTTATTATTTTTATTAAAACATATACTAAGTAATAGAACGGAAATTTAATATTGAGATGATATTATCTTAGTATAGAATGGCCTCAGGAATAGGACATGATCATTATGACACACAAATGAAATCATCTAACAAATTTAGCAAAAAGTATCAATACTATTTTTCTGAAGCTTCCCTCAACGTCTTCATTCTGATATCTAAAATAATTTGAATTTCATTCGCTAAATTATTGAGCATACTTAGCTGCTAAAGAAAAATTAGGCTAAGGTAAACGAAATTACACTTTTTTCAGAAAGACCCATCAAAAGAAAAGACATAAAAGTGGGGGACAGCTAACACGTGAAGAGGAATTGGCCACTTGTGATTCTTAACTCTTCCCATGTTTCCAAATTCCGAATCTGAAGCCTCTTGAGATTAGGCGACAAGTCCAATAAAAAACTGTCCTTGGATCCTTTGAAAATTAGTGTGGTGTTTAGTCTTTACATCTTTCTTTTTTTTTGGGTAGAAATTAGTCTTTACATCTTATGAGTTATGAGGGTAACATAACATTAGTAAATGCCATAGCAGTGCTCAAACAGAATTAGAGTTATCCATATGAAATTGAGTTTTAGTTGGGATTGGTTTCTGCATTTTTCCTTCTGCCCTTCCCTAGTTTGAGTATTTCTTAGTTGCATTTTCTGTCCAGATTTATATCCTCCTTTTCAACACTTATCTTACCAATCATGGACCAAACCCAAAATGAGTGTGGTTGGATGCATTCCATCAAAGTGACACTGGGTTCTCTAGATCACAGAGAGGTTAAATCTTTCATAAGCAGCATTCCCAACGTTTCAAGCAAACTTCGAACATCCAAAGAGGAAGCTTATTCACCAAAGCTTGTCACCATTGGACCAATACACAGAGGAACCAGTAGCCACCTGCTGGCCATGGAAGAGCACAAATGGCGTTACATGCTGGCCCTTATTCACCGAACCGAAAACCCAGTTTCAACCTTGGACAAATGTGGCACAGTCCTTCTAGGCTTGGATGATGCAGTTCGTGCAAGCTATGGAGGTAACATCAAATATGACCCCCATGAGCTAGCCAAAATAATGTTACTTGATGGCTGCTTCTTGTTAGAGCTCCTCCTTAGGCGTTCTCCAGATATGGTAGCTCAAATTCCAAAACAAGAAAACCATCATGGTTCAGACCCTATACTTGAACCCCAAGAGATGCTCTCATCTGTTCTCACTGATCTCACCCTGCTTGAGAACCAAATACCCTTCTTTGTTCTCAAGACATTGGCTCGGATAATTTTTCCTCGTGTCTTCACAAGTCAAGTTGATAACCTTGTTGCTGATCTTACATTGTCTCTCTTCAGCTACCCTATGATTCATTGTCCTAGTGTGGCGCATTTTCTTCATCTTATGCACTTGTCCTTCATTATTGACGAGGGGCAGAAGGTGAAACAAGCACAACAAGAACTAAAGCGTTGTGCCACAAGGCTCCTAGCTGCTGGGGTAACCATTCGACCCGTGGATAGACATAGCAAGCTGGTTAACTTTGATATAAGGTTCGTTGAAGGGGTGCTTGAAATCCCACCACTGCATGTAGTGGAAACAACTGAGGTCTACTTGAGGAATTTCATTGCTTGGGAGCAGAGCAGAATTGGCATCAGCAGGCAGTTCACTTCGTATGCTGTGTTTTTCTGGGGGTTGATCTGTTCTCTTCAAGATATTGAGCTGCTTGTGGGCAATGGAGTTCTGGTGAAAGATACCAAGATCAGCAACGAAGATTTGCTCACTTTCTTTAGCTCAATCACAAAGGGAGTGGACCAAATGGATTCCAGTTACAGTAAACTTTGTGAGGACTTGAACACATATTCAGCAGTAAACCCCTTGAGAAAGTTCCCCATATTGGTGTGGCATTGTTGCAGACTTTGTGTAGAATGCATCAGATACTCTTGCAAACGCAGCTACAGAATCTTGATTCACGATCATATCCCGAATGTATGGAAATTGATAGGAATAGTGGTTGCTGCAGTGCTGCTTGTTCTCACCATTATGCAAACCTATTACTCAGCCCGTGGCTAAGTAAATTCTGGTATTAAGCTTAACCATGATTCATGGTAGATAAAAAATCTTGTACCAATGCTCAAAAAGAGAAAGGAAGCAAGATAACTTCTGTTTATTTCTATACAATTATTGAGTTTGGTACATAACTTTTGTTTATTTCTATACAATTATTGAGCTTGGTACATACCTTTTTGTTTGTTTCTTTACAATTATTGAGTTTGGTGTGTGCAAATTCTGTTAGTGCAGTAGCAATTGGTTAACGCGTGCATACAGATAGAGGGAAGGAAGGGCCATCACAAGTCAACGACAAACTTGTTGGCCACAGCCAGCTTCTACAGACAATATTGACAGAACGATTCTTTCATAGCAGCTTTCACACTTGCACCAAAACGAAGAGCTTTAACACCTAAAATCCAATAATATCACTATTTTTTGTGGTGGAGTCAATTTTCAATTATTGGAGCAAATTTGAGTATCGCATATTGCATAGACCTTTTTTAAATACAATTTTAACCCCTTTAATTTTATTAAAATTTGATTTTGGTCTCTTAGTTTTAATTTCAACAATATTATTTTTGTAATTTTAAATATCCCAGTAGACATGGCAGAAGTGAGAAACTTTTCAATATATCCAATAGACAACGCAGAAAACAAGGTTAGAAAGATCAAATATCAACTTGAGCATAAATCAACTAGTAGAAGTCCTGCTTTGATGGCAGAGAGATCTGAACTAAGCCAGGAACTTGGAAGCTTATCATCCAATGATATAACACAGAACCTCTATTAAGATCCAAATGCCACAAGTTACAGTGTATCCCTTAGCAAGTTTTGGCATTCGGCAATGAGTTCCTGTCCTTTCTTGCGTAGGATCTCTGCTTGAAGCAACAACATGGCTCCTTTGCGACCCTTTTGCCCTGCCATCTCGATCTCATTAGTTGAGAAGCTCATAAGCTTCAAAAGGTATGCTGCATCAGCCATCTCAAGTCCCACATCTATTGTGGGCTCCTTATTTGACAGATCTTTCAACCGTTTCACAGCACATTCTTGGTGACCCGCAATTGCTTTGTAGATTCCCCCAGTTTTAGGCCTCATGGATAGTTCCTCAGCTGCCATAGACTCCACTGATTCCAGCTCACTCTGATCTTCTTTCCAATGGAACTGACCTACACACCAGATGCAAACATAAATTAATAAAGGGATGATATCTATGGATTTTACAAAAGAAGAGAAAATGGGGTGTTAGAACTCACTGGCTGAGATTGTTTGGCAAATTTTCCCATCATTCTCCTCATACTCAATGTGTGATGACTTGCTACCAATGGACAGTGGAGATGGTCCAGTATTAGCTGAATGCTTAATGGAAGTGGATGGAGAGGAAAAGTCTAGTGCTCCATCTGTGACAATGTTTTGTTTGGAAAGAGGAGATGGGGTTGAGAAGTTGTTGGTGGTTTCTGATAAGGGAGCCTCATAATTTGGTTTGAGTCTCTTGTGGCCATGGTCATAGTGATCACCAGGATTAGCCTCATGGGATTCAGCATCGTCTCCTAATGGTGTAGAAAAAGGAAGAAACTTGGCGAAAGCATTGTTTTCACTGCTCCTTTTTCTTTGGTTCTGATGGCCAGCACTGGCAGAGTCCTCCATAATTTCTCCCACACTTGCACCCAAGCAAACAGTGGGTTTTGTAAGTTCTTTTCTTGTTTTTGTGGCAACAAAGTCCAAACACAAAATAAATAAATAAATAAAAATTAAAAACGAACTAGTCAAGGCTTCTGAAGATTCTGAACCCCACGAACAAGCATCAGCTAGACAAGTTAAGACTGAAGGTTAAATGTGTCCTATTCCAGCAATACTTTTTTTTTGCAACCCATGTCATGTCATGTTCCAGAGTACTTGAAGGAAGGCCATAAAAAACACACTGTATTTGGGCTTTTAGAGCTGAACATGAACCCCAAGTATCTACAAAACCCCTCCCATTCCGCAGCCTCCATTTCAAGAAGTACCATTCCACAGCCTCCGCAGGCCTCCACTGCATCTGTGTATCAAGGCCCCGCTGGATCCAACACCAGAGAGACCCAAAGTTATAAACCTTGTTATGACACTGGTTTTAATTTTGATTCACTGTCTTTCAAGAGATTAGGAAGCCATGGCTCTCCAAAACCTTTAAAAGATATGGTAAATATATCAGAAACCTTATGATCTTAGCACAGTATAATCACCCTATGATCCATAGTCATGATTAATTATATTGTAGTAATACTTTTTACTAAATTAGTTTTATCACTTTTATATTATTTAATAACAAATATTATTTGATGTTTAAATTTATTGAAATATTTATTTAAAAAATTATAAACAAATTATTTGCATAAAATGTTAAACTTCATGACTAAATGTAAACAAAATTAATATTTTTTATACTTTATTCTCTAAAATATCATTTTCCAACCAAAGAAATTATGGGATCAAAAAGTCCACATGCTAAGGCAGTGAGGTTGATTGGCAAAATGTTCAACATACTCATGTTAAGAAAATTCTAAAAAGCAGCAATGGGTTTGGTTTCATAAATAAGCAGCAATGCGTATAAAAACCAAATTTCTAAAATTTTCTGAAGAAAGACACTCATGTTGTCCAGACCCACCAAAGAATTGGTAATAATATGAGGAAATCCAACAAAAATAGCATCTAGAGAAGTTTATAACTTTCACATCCCTGAGCTTTTTCAACCAACATTACAACATATAATAAGAGAATTCTAATACTGCTATTTCTCTGTAGTTTGGCAACAGTTACATCCATTTGACTCGTGGGAAGTCCTAGTTTTTTTGCTGTGAATTTACTTTGTTAAAGTTTTGGTTATATTGTAGCAAACAATGCATTGATTAGCGATTAATCTTGCCATGACACTTCCCTCTTCAATATCTAGCTCTCTGCTCATCTTGTTCCATAAATGGAGTGCATATATCTCCCCTTCATATAGTAATTCAGTTAGCTTATTTTCCACCCAAACTGATTCAGAATCATTTTCAGGCTTCTTGAAAAGCCTGCCAATCCTGATCCAATCCACAGAATAGAAAGCCTTGGGCGGCAAAATTGTGAGGCTGTATCCTGGTGTGTTTCCAACTCTCTCTATTACTCTTGACACCATGTAAGGCCCATTGTAACCCCATCTACTTCCATCAAAAGTTGATGCAAATTCCTGCAAAAAGTCCAGCAGAATTGGATGATGGATGTCAAATATCATAACTGCACCATTTAACCTTGTCCATTTCTTGGTCACTGAGTCTACACTTTGTGCTCCAACTGCATTCCTGAACACTGATAAATCCTTCAGAATTATCATATCCACATCCAAATAAACACCACCATACTTATACAGCATGGCTAGCCTTATCAGATTGGACAGATTCTGAGACAATGGAATATGTCCAGGGTCTTTGTTACCACTATTTATCTCTTCAAGCCAAACTTCAGCTGGGGTGTTCTTGACCAAGAATGGCAAATCCGGAGTGACTGCTAAAACTTTGAACCCGCGATCAAGCAGTGGTTTCAAAATTCTGTACCCTCGTATGGAATCCATTGAGCTTGATATAATCAGCAAGCATCCTTGAGGATGAACTTTGAAAATTGTATCCATAGTCAGGAATTCCCTTTTGCCAAAGGACTTTGCTGGTGATAACCATATGACGTGGAACAATATTGAGCAATCTTGATTGAGGAAGTTCAGTACTCTATAATGAAACTGATATGATAAGTTGCTTGATTTAAGTATCTCAAGATTAGGCAGCTGTGTTCTAAACCATGCAATTCTTTCTTCCCTTGACATATCTGCTGGTGGAATTAGAGGATCTTCATGTTCTGCATCCTTCTCTTCAGTACTTTCTTGCATGGAAAGCTGAGGATTAATACCACTGCTTTCAAAAGTTGAGGATTTATTTGTTTCTCCAGCTTTAGAAGTTTCTTGTTCACCAAGAGTTTGGTGACTTCTCAAACCAATTGAGTGTGCTGAAGAATTAGACATGATATTTAGACCAAAGATGAGAAGGAACATGGCAACAAATGTGATGGCATAGAAGATCACAGGTGATTTGGCAGTGCGGCTTTTTAGCCAGTAATCATAGATCTTCTGAGACATTTTCTCATCAGCAGCCATGATCGTTATGGAAGGGGGTCAGTTTCTATGGTCTAGAGGCAGTGGAATGAAATTGAAAACCTTAAGCAAGAATTTGAAAATAAGGTATGCTATTGAGTGGAGCTCGGTAAGGGCATCACACAATTTTAAACATTGGTGTTGGTGGGGATCAGATAGAGAAACTAATAAACATGTCATAAAAAAACTTTATTAAGGATACATCACTACTGTGGTCCACCAGCCTCCTTTCAATAACTTGGGAAATGGTGATGTGTGTCAAAACCATTCTGTTATGATGGAAATATGAGCATTGTTTTATAACTCATGGTAAAAGTCCTGTAACTCTTAAAATAGCTAATAGGGTTCTCAGATTGCATTGATTCTTGAATAGGTACTTTTTTTAAGTGTTCCATTCTGGAAAAGGGCATACTTGTTTACTGCTTTTGGGCCAACACTAGTGTTTTCTCAAGGGACGTACATACATGATCGGTATAATTCACTGCAGTATTAGAAGCCAATTAATTTTAATGCAGGTTATCATTCTGCAGAACTTTTCTTTTACAAGTATCTTTCCATTTAATAGTTTAATATGTAACCCAAGGGTTGCCCTAGTGATTAAGGAAGTGAGTTTCCTTCCTTAACTACTCAGATTCAAACCTTAGGTCAGCATCTAAGAAAATTAATTCTCTTAACTATACCCAACGGGCGTGGGGTGCCCCATTAATATCACCTGGGGAGTAACCCTTACTGCACAAACAAAAAAAAATACTCTTCAATATGTTAGAGCTCGAGGTTGATATAACGGCCTATTTTAACATTTATACGTGTTATTGATTTGATTCAAGATTGATGAGGATTTCCTTTAAAGCTATTTAATACATTATTATCATACACAGTACTTATTATATCAAATTATACTGGTTAATTATAAGTAGGATGAACTGTAATGCTATGTCATTATCATTACATTTATCTCCATGTGTGAAAAACGTTTGGTTTCTTTTCTATATCACTTCATTACAATTAATTATCTTTTTAAAAGGCATTCTATATTATTTATTTATTTAAAAAAAAAAGTTAAGGAAAAAAGTCTATGCTTACAAGATACAAAGGGTCTGTTTGGTTCAATTAAGAGGAGGGGAGGAGAGGAGAGGGGAGAAATTTTAATGGAGGGGAGAGGAGAGATAGGGAGTGGAGAGATTTTAATTTTATGTGTGTTTGGTTAGAGGAGTGGAGGGGAAAGATTTTAATGGAGAAAAAGTATAAATTTACTTTTTTACACAATTATAATATTTAATATAGCATTTAATTTAGGGATATTTGAATCTGTTTTTAAACATATATTCTCTCACCTCCAAATCCCTTACTTTTGGATGGGAGCTTAAATTGCTTCAGGAGGGATTTTGCTCTCCTCCCCTCCAAAAAATTGAACCAAACACATAAAATTTAAAATAATTCTTTCTCTCTCCTCCATTTCCCTCTAACCAAACACTATGAAAGAGTAGTCTTGAAGCATAAAAGTTGCTAAAATATTACAAAAGCTTTTAAATATAAAGGCTTGAGTACTCGAAGTAAAATAGAGAGAATTGATGATGGGAATAAGCAATGATGCTGAACTCTTCCTTTTACAGTGGCTGTGATTTTTATTGGGTCTTATTGTATAAAGAGAATGACTTAAAAGTTCAGCTTGGTGGAAAGTTTGGACAATTTGGATCGTTTTAAAAATTAACCAATCGTTTAACTAATTTAACCAATAATTTACATACAGTTAACCACATATTAAGTATCAAAATGAAGATAAATTATTAGTTAATTGTATGTAAATTATTGGTTAAATTAGTTGAATGATTGGTTAATTTTTAAAACGAACCAAACTGTCCAACATTTTACCAAGAAGAAGTTTTAAGTCATCCTCCCTATTGTATAACCATCATCACTGGCTCAACTGGTGTTATAGTTGTAATTCTTTTTTTTTTTTTTAGGTCCACGACCAGGGTATCTACTGTCGAGCACAGTGACTAATCCCCGCGCTGGCTTGCAGGCACCTCGAAGGGTGGGACAGCTGGCCTAGAGTTTAAAGGCTGCTCCATACCCAAAGGCAGGGATCGAACCTCTGACCTTTGGTTAAGGGTAGATGAGCCCCTACCGCTCAACCACACCTCTCCAGGTTGTTATAGTTGTAATTTGCAAAAGGGAAAATGACCTATTAGCGAACCTTGAAAGAAAATCATTTCATTTTAGTTTGTGGATAAAATTAATTAAGTATTAAACACTCAAATTAACTCAACTGATTGGACTAAAACTAGGTTAACTGGATATAATCAGGAAAACCTGTCAGTTTGAATTGAATAAAATTGGAAAACCAGTCCAATTTTGTATTAAATTGAGAAAATAAACTAATTTTGTCTTTTTCTAAACTTTTAGTTTGGCCAATTTTTTTGGATCAGACTAGTGAACTGATCCCTGACCGGTTGGACTCGACTCGAGTGTTACAACTACGATCTCAATGGTAGTGCCTATCTTGTTAGGCTATACCTAATACCTACACAAGAAATTCTTAAATATTGAAGTTGATCTCATGGGGCATTTTTCCTTGCGTTATTGTCATAAATAGCGTCTCCAAATGATTTTTTTTTTCTGACGTAGTTAATCCTATTATTTAATTTCATGTGTGCATGCTGCTGCAGTGTGGCTTAACTCTTGCAAGTTCAAGTGAAGAATGCAATAAGTCTAGATTAAAATTTGTAATCTTAGATGAATAAATCATATAATTACAATTTTTTTGTAATGTTTTTACTTGTATTGTCCACAGCGTTATATTATTTGAAGTGTGATCTATAGATTTGACGTGAATTCGTAATGAACATGCAATAGTTGTAAATTACATGTAGTTACAGATTTTGTCACCCAAGTGGTGTGGCTTAAATCTTGCAAGTATGAGTGAAGATAGCAATAAGTCCTGGGCAAAATTTGTGACCTCCTTGATTACGTTAGTACAAATTGTTGTAATGCTTTAATATCCAGTGAGTTACATAATTTGAATTCGAACATGTAATCGAGTTGTAAATCGTAACAAAATAAGTGAAAGTACATGTAGTTACAAGATTTTGTCACCCAGTTAGGCAAGGTTTTGTAAAATTTACAAATTAATGGCTGTATACTTGTGAATTATAGGTGACTTGTCTTAACTCCTGTAAGTGTGAATGAAGAATGCAATAACTCATGGGAAAAATTTGCAACCTATGTTCAATAGATCATGAGAAGACTCAATGACAGAAATATATATGAATGGGAAGCAACGATTTCTGGTTTTGTGCACAAAAGGGAAGCATTGGAGTATGTAAGGTGAGGTAGAGGAAGGATTAAATCCAAATTCAGTTATAATGACAGTTATTCTCCCTGAATTTTGTCAAATTTTTACATGAAATGTAGGCCAGGAAGTTCATGCTTATGTCTTCAAGACAAGATCACACCCAAAGTAGATACCAATTCAGTCTTCACTAATTAGAATGAATTGTAATTGTGAGGACATTAGTTCAGGAAGACAAGTTTTTTAAATGCCATTTGTTGGACTACTTTGATGTCAGGTTATGCCTCAGATGGGAGACTTGAGCAGGCTCAGAAATCAATAATTTGGATGCTGCAGGCTTGATGTCGTCACAGTTACTACCATTCTTCCAATTTGTACAGAGCTGTGGGCTCTGGAACAAGGGAATGAGACTCTTGCTTATGCTTTGGAAATTATTTAGCCTTGTATATTTATAATTTCTTCATTGATTGTAAATTGCAATGTACTTTTAGTGAGGCCTAGTGGAGTATGCTTTTCATGCTGTAGGAAGTTTGGGTTCTTATGCAGCAACGCTAAGATAACCTTCTCAAAATTCTCAAAAGAGAAGATAAGTACTCCGAGAAAGAAAGAAAGCTTTCTAATATGTTTCTTGATTATCTTCAAGTAATATAATTTTCAAACAACTTAAAAGCATAAGATTACTATTTTTGCATGGTGTATATGATTTTTCCATATAGTTGAGTCTCTTTGACACTCGGGAAATCATCGCTTTTCACCTGGGAATTGCCTCCTTTTAAGGTTTTGTTATGTTATCACAAACAACGCAGTGATCTGAGATTAATTTTGCCATGGCACTTCCCTCTTCAATGTCTAATTGTCTGCTTCTCTTGTTCCACAGGTGCACTGCATAAGTCTCCCCCTCACATAGTTCGTTCAGCTTGCTTTCCACCCATCTTGATTCTGACTCATTTTCTGGTTTCTTGAAAAGCCTGCCAATTTTAAACCAATCCACAGGGTAGAAGGCTTTAGGAGGCAAAATTGTAAGGTTGTATCCTGGGGTACTTCCCATTTTCTCTATAACTCTTGACACTAGGTAAGGACCATTGTAGCCCCATTTATTTCCATCGAAAGTTGAGGCAAATTCCTGCAAGAAGTCCAATAAAATTGGATGATTAATGTCAAATATCATAATTGCACCATTTAATCTTGTCCATTGCTTAGTCACTGAGTCTACACTTTGTGCTCCAACTACATTTCTCAACTCTGAGAAATCTTTCAGTACTATGAGATCCGTGTCCATGTAAACACCTCCATATTTATACAGCATTGCTATCCTGATGAGATTGGACAGATTTTGGGACAATGGGATATGTCCAGGATCTCTGGTACCACTGTTCATATCTTCAAGCCAAGCTTCAGCTGGGGTGTCCTTAACCAAGAAAGGCAAATCTGGAGTGATTGCAAAAACTTTGAACCCGCGATCAAGCAGTGGTTTCAAAATTCTGTATCCATGTCTGGAATCCATGGATCTTGATATAATCAGCAAGCATCCTTGAGGATGAGCTTTGAAAAGTGTATCCATGGTCAGAAATTCTCTTTTCCCAAAGGATTGTGCTGGGGAGAACCATGTGATGTGGAATAGAACTGAGCAGCCTTTGTTTAGGAAGTTCAAGACTCTACTATGAAATTGCTGTGATAAGCTGGTTGACTGTAGTATCTCTAGTTCTGGAAGCTGTCTTCTGAACCATGCAATCCTTTCTTCCCTTGATATATTTTCAGGGGGAATAAGAGGATCATGATTTTCGGTATCAGTCTCTTCCACTTCCACATTCTCTTGCAGGGAAAGCTGAGAAATGTCACCAATGTCAGTAGTTGACGATTCAATTGGTTCATCAGTTTGAGGATTCTCTTCCTCCTCCACAGTATCATGACTTGTCAAGTCAAAGGACTGTAGTGTAGAATTTGAGAAGATGTTTTCAGAATAGATGAGAAGAAATATTGCAACAAATGAAATGGCATAGAAGACTGGTGATTTGACATTGCGGTTTTTTAGAGGGTAATCAAAGATATTCTGGGACAATTTTTTAGAACCCATGATGCTTTAGGAGATAGGTCAGTTTCTCTATAATATGAAACAGCCAATGTACCTTTGAGGAACAAAAATGAGAAATGTGATTTATGCAAGGGAGAACATGAGGACTGAGGCTTCTATCTCAGAGAGTTTGTATATATAGGCTACCCTCTGAATTGCTGCTATGTAAGGCCATCAAACAGCTTTAAACATGTTTGGGGTTCGATATAAGAAGTAATAAACATATTACAGAGAACTTTATTCAGGATACATCACAAATATGGTCCACAAGCCATAAGGAAATGGTGATTGATGTGAGAATATAAACTGGGTTTTAAGTTTAACTATGGTGAAAATCTGTAACTGTTGGAATAGCTAATGGTGTTCTTGGAGCTCAAATATACAACTAGTACTTTTATTTAGCGTTTACTCTACAGCCTTTAAGATGAAGTCTAGTTTACTGCTGTATCTGAAGATGAACACAATGCAGGTTTTGTCACGGTACTTTTTCTTCACATGAATGAATGCATTTATTCTTTTCGTTTTCAATAATATATGTAGTTTTTAGAGCTTTCAAGGCTGCCAATTTATTACCCTTTACATTAATGCCTATTATTAACTTGAATCAAGATTGATGATGAGATAATTTATTCGGATCTAACAGTATTTATTACATCAAATCAAAGTGATATAAGTAAGGTGGACAGAGATGTTTTGTCACGATCATCCATCTCCGTGTGTGAAAAACGCTAGTCTTTCCTTCTTACCTTCTTTAAACCTTTGTATTTATTTTATGACACTGTATTGATGCCGATTTTATATTGGAAAGTGAAGAATGAAAAAAAGCTTAATTTAGACTGCATTTGTTTCTTTGGATAATCTTTTCAAAGGAGATTATTTTGTTCTAAGAAAATAACCTTTTTATATAATTTTTTATGTTTAAATTACTTGGAAAACCTGCTTTTGTATCCATTTTGCTTAACTTTTGCAAATTTTCACTGACATTTGTGACATGTTTTAGTTTTGGACCTATAAAGATACAGGTAATATCACATATTAGCGATATTAAATTAGTCTTTAAATGATAATTCATGTTATCAGGTTTTTTATTTAATAACTAATTTAATATTATTTTAAGAATCAATTTGATAACAAAACTGAGACATTGAAAAATCAATTAAATATCACATATATTTTTAAAAGACTAATTTAATGTATTTATAAATAAAAAACTAATGTGATATTATATATATTTTTAAAGGACTAAAATAAATATTTACTCTATTGAAATGTGATAAACTTCCACGTCCTCTAAATTTTTATTTAACAAGAAGAAAATTAAAAGTAAGAAGTTTAAAAATAAATTTTTACCTAAAATTTATTCTTAAATTTTTATCCTTGACATTTTTTTTTGTTTTTTCTGTTTTCTCCTTGTTACCAAGATATACAGAATGATTTTATGTTGCAGATAGAGGCCCAAACTGCACAAAATTTTCCTTCTCAGAACCTTATCCCTTTTGGGTTCTCTTCATCTCTTCACTCCTCAGCCATGGCATCACTAGTGCTAGCACCACCTCCACCACTCTCTTCTCAATCTCATCTGCACAATCCCTCTTCTCTCCTTTCTTTCTCTCACTCCCAAACCCTTTGCTCCCCTCTCTTCACTGCAAGTGCTTCGCTCTCAGCCTCTGCAGCACCCTCCTTCCCTTCACCGGTTCCTTCTGGTACTTGCATCAAAATGCAAACTTTGCAGTGACCCTTCATTTCTATGCATGAATTCTAACACCCCATTTCCCCATTTTTGCTCTTCCAGTGTTCTGTGGCAGAGGTGACAGGAAAACCGCAAAGGGCAAGCGCTTCAACCATTCATTTGGAAATGTGAACTTTTTCTGCTTCCATTTTGATCTTTCAAATTCTCAATTTTTATTTTTTGGTAATAAAATTCTCAATTTTTATTATTACCGTGATCCTCACGTTCTGATTCTATGTTGTTTTATGGGGTGTGGTGGATTATCAGGCAAGGCCACGGGACAAGAAGAACGGTAGAGGACCACCTAGGCTTGCTGCTCCACCTGCACCTTTGAAGAAAGATAGGTTCGAGGATAATGAGGTTGTGAAGATTGAAATTGATGAATCTCTCTTTTCTGGCTGATTTTACCAGTGGGTGTGTAATTTTAAGGTTTCATGGTTTGTTTGTTGATAATACTATGTTAGTATCAAGGTATGAATTGAGAATTCCATTATGACATATAAAATTTGGGTTTTGGATATATAGGGCCTTTATTGGTTTTGATTGAGCTCTCTGCTTTCTTTCTGTGGGTTTAATATTGTTGTGAAGATTGTTGCTTTAGAATTTTGGAGATGGGTATTGGAAAGAAAAATCAGAGTTGCTTTTGATTAGGATTTGTACTGTATTGGACAGTGTATATTCTCCTCTTTTATCACTTAAGCAAAGGTTTCTGGCTTTCTACCTAAATGAGAAGTATGGGATCTTGGTAGAATGAGGCGTGGGGAGAGGAAAGAACTATGAGTGAGCGCTTCCATAAAACTGACGAGTTTAAATTTGATCAAAAAGTTAGATTTTTTAAATAGTTGTTGTGGTAGTCAAATTTTTTTAATGATCTGTAACTATATGATTAGATAATACTCTAAAGAAGTTGAAATACTTTACATGGATCAAAATTAAATGGAAAACTGAAAATATTTTGTTTAACAAATTAAGCCTTACCACAATAACGCAGGTTTTTCTATTTATATAGCTCTCTTCAGAAATTTAGGCCCCTTTCTATTTATATAACTCTTTTCTTATTGCATTTGTATTAATCATGAGTTTTACCTCATTATGCGATATTGCCACGAGTTGGGAATGTTTGGGAATTTTGATCATTCAACACGAAATTTTACAATATGTAATGGACTTTTTAAGACTAACCGATGGTGGTTTAGTTATTTTTAATTAACATAGGCAATATATTGTGGTGCACGATGTAAACCTCTGAATGAAATAGTAGTATCGCTAGTTATTGATATATAGATTTCTGGGCGAGGCATTTCCATGGAATGAATTGAATTTAAATGAGTATTGAAGAGCCAACCTATTTGATCATGGTATATATTTTCTGCTAATGGATCTCTGCTAAGCTGGAGTTTTTTTTTTTTTTTTTCGATTATATGCTAAGCTGGAGTTTTATTACGCCCCTGGAGGAGACCCTATATAGCCCGCACTTACATAAGTGGCAACTTGCTTATACCATTTGTCCTCTTGAAATAAACTGATGTATATATACATATTGTCAAATCATTGAAAAAGTTTGACTATCACCACAATCACCTAAAAAGTCTAACTCTTTTAATAATGTGTCAGCATATGATTGAATGACAGTGTAAAGAAACTTTACACTGACAGTGAATTGAAATTAAATTCTATATACAATGTGGATGGATTCAGATCATTTATTGAGTGAGCCTTAATAATTATTATACATAATGTTTGGTAGCATTTGGGAGGATTTGTTCCCAATTCAGACATACATCATCCCTTCTAGTAATTCGTCAGTGTCCAATAGGGGTTTATGTTTCAATCTTGTCTTGTTATATGTCAATTCCTAATGAAAATGAAGGGTAAACCAAATGTCAAGTTCAGCCGGCTTCATAATTCTTTTCTAATGGTATTGGCCTTGTTAGTTTTGTCCATTGTGTTAGCTCTTCTCCGTGTGATTAAAAGAACTGTACCTTGGGAATATATTTACATCATATGTAATCTTGGAAACCTTTTAGACAACATGTTATCTGAAATAACTGAGGAAACAGATGAAGAGCCCCACTGGTTTATCAACACAGAATATCAGAAGGAAAAGATCATGCAGATTATACAGCACCAGAAATCACTATATCGGTCGTCATTTTTGTCATCTTCAGCTGCATCTTTTTCTTCATCTCACAAAAGCAGTAGTTTGCTGGAGTTGATGAAAGGAGGAAGCACATCCCTGAGGAGATTATTTGATATGGAGCATACAAGTTTGGCAACCCATTTTGAGAATTACAGTGGCTCACCTATAATTAAGCCTATATCTTTGTGGGACAGTGATTCAGAGCGTGAATTCCAGGATCCCTGGGCCTTGATCAAGCAGATTGGATCCACCCGTTCTTCTGGAACTGATAGAAAAAGTGAGTTAGCCTCAAAGGGTAGTTACATGGAAGGAGATTTTGGTTCTCAGAATAGAAATGCCAAAACTGGCAAGCGCAAATTGACTAGGAAAAAGTCTTTTAGGAGATTGCCAGGATTTGGTCTGTGGAGATGTGGAAGATTTAGATTCCTACTGAGATTTAGACGAGTTAAAGTTAGGATTTGTGGTAGAAAATTCAGATAGAGCTTGCCAATTGGCATTGGATTTTGAACATCATATGATTGGAATGATTAAGTTGATAAACTAATGTCTTGAAAGAGAATTCCTTCACAACTTATCTGAGCTGTGTGTGATTTACATCGAGTGTTCCTATACACTGGGAAGAATTTAAAATAAAATAAAATAAAAAAATAAATAAAAACTGGTTATGGAGACAAAACCAAAGCTTGATTGATGAAGCCTCCAGTCAACAACTTTAACCTAAGAACTATATATAGTTGCAAATGACACAATGATCTGATATAAGTCTTCCTATGAGGCTTCCTTCTTCAATAATCAATCTGCTACTCTGTTTGTTCCATAGATGAACCCCATAAGTCTCCCCACTAAGCTGAAGCAGTTTGGCTTCCACCCATTTTGATTCACCTCGAGTTTTGGGCTTCCGAAAGAGCCCACCTATCTTATTCCAATCCGCTGGATAAAAGGCCATAGGAGGCAGGATTGTAAAGTTGAAACTTGGTGTTTTTCCTAGTCTCTCAACCACTCTGGAAACCAGGTAGGGACCGTTATGCCCCCATTTGTTTCCATCAAAAGTCAATGCAAATTCATTAATGAATCTGAGTAGAAGTGGATGATTCATATCAAATATCAGAACTGCATTATTTAATCTAGTCCACTGCTTAGAACCCAAATCCATGCTTTGTGCTCCAATAGAATTCCTCAACCCTGTTAAGGGTTTTAGAACTATAAAATCCATGTCTAAGTAGACACCACCATATTTGTATAGAACTGCAAGTCTGATCAGATTAGATAGATTCTGAAACAAAGGAATCTCACCAGGGTCCTTTTTCCCTTTCCTTAACTCATGAAACCAAGCTTCAGCTGGAGTCCCCTTGAACAGAAATGACAAGTCTGGGGTCACTGCCTGAACTTTGAACCCACGATCAAGAAGTGGCTTCAGGATCCTGTAGCCATGAATAGATTCCAAAGTTCTTGATAGAATTATCAAGCATGCCTGAGGATGGACTTTGAAAAGACTTTCTACAGACAACAATTCTCTTGCTCCAAATGAGCTTGCAGGAGAAATCCAAGTCATAAAAAATTGAGCCTCACATTCATGACTGAAAAATCCCAGAACTCGAGCATGAAATTGCCGGGTCAAGTTGTTTGACTCGAGAATCTTGAACTCGTGCAGCTTCCCTCGAAACCAAGCAATTCTTTCTTCTTCAGTGACATTGAATGGAGCAACTAGTGCTCTCTGATTTCCATTATCAACTTCATCCTTCTCTTCTTGCATGGAACGTAAAGGTATGTGAGCAAGTGTTGACCTTATCCCTTCTCTATTTCTGTGACTGTGAGCTTGCAACACTTCTGAAGCTTCTTTATTTGCAGCAGGGTGTAGGGAATCGTGGTAGATAACACCATCAGCATGGATGAGAAAAATTATGGCAGAGACTGTGATTAGAGAGAAGATAGATATCTTGGCACGTTTAAGCACCCTGTGATCAAACATCCTCTTAGAAGTTCTTCTCTGAGTGATGAGAGTTGCATTGGGAAAGAACTTATGCAGAAGAAACATAGCCTTGTAGTAGCTTTCAAGGGGGGGAGGGGAAGACTTGGGATTGTATAACACGTAGAGAGATTCAAAATGAAGGTTGGATAGTATTATCTTTTGGTCAAGTTTTGTGGAAGTTCTCCTCTGTTGGTCTGTGTTTGAAGGATTCAAAATGTTGGGGGTGAAGGTCAAATTCCGACCAACACGATAGCCGCCGAAGACAAATGGGTTATTATAGTATAGTTTAGGATATATTATATGGCAGAAAGCTTACATTATGAACACTTTCTATGGCTTTCCTCTTCAGCCTTTATGCAAAGGAAAATGTTCTTTAAATATTGAGATTAAGTAGATGCAATCTTGTGGATTATTAGTAAACTAGCTGAACCGAGCTTCTAGTAAATATAGCTACAATCAGAAAACTTAACTAGACTTACTCATTTTGTAAGACAATTACTTTTTAATTAACTGTCAACATGTTTCATTGTTTGAAAGAATTAGATTGCATCATGCAAACAATATATCAGTCTTATCAACTTATCTTCATTAAGAAATTTAAAGAGGGAATATCTGCAGCTTGGATGCAAAGTAAACTGGTGAATTAATGGTTAAATCGATTATATAATTTAATTAATGATTTGTTAAAATCTAGTTCCCTTTATGTCCAATATTTATGTTCCATTTGACTTTTGACAAAGTTTTCCAATTTTAAGAGATCATGCTATATATTTATTTTATTTTTATATATTTCTAATAACAGTTATTTTTTCCTTTTTTTGTTTTTTTGGTATCAAATGGCTTAGACAAGTAGCAACTTTTGTTATAAGCAAATTAAAAAAAATGAAAAAGAAAAAAAGAATTGTGAACTTTGACATTACATAAAGTTAATGCTTACTATAGCATGCATCCAGCAGAAAAATCGCTTACGGCGCAGCGCAGAAGCATTAATGGTTAACATAACCTGGTCATGTTCTGGGGATCCAGACTTCTTATTTGCTTTCCAAGATCTAAAGGCACCTCTTACCCTATATGGCATGCAATTAACTGCATCAAGCATCTGAGAATGATATGTCCAATGGATTATGGTGGGCATTAGTTTAGCTCTCTTTATCTAACACAGGAAAGAAATTTTCCTTAGTTTTGGAGATAATTCCCACCCTTTTGAAAACAATTCCTACCAATTATTTTTATTAAAGTAACGAGAGAATAAAATTAGTAAGGATGAATAGATATTTATAAAATTAAAAAAGAAAAGAAAAGAAAGTAACGAGAGTAAAATTGATAATTCATAAAAATAGTCAACTTTTATGTCTAGACATCTAATCTAAGATTCTAATGAGTTTGAAAAGATATCATATGACCATACATAATAAACATTTAACTAAATAATATACTTATAATCATTTCATACTTATATACTAATTGAATACTTGTAGTTGAATGTCTGTATACCAAACACTTCTCAAATTTATAATCTTTATTCAAATTCATCATCTACTTAATTACTTTATCTAAGTTGAGATAACGTCTAAAATATTATTTTTATTATAACTTATAAATTACTTGTACAATTTTAGAAGTGATTTTTAAAAATCGTTCGAAAAAAAAAATTGATCGACATAAAAAGTTAACCAAAAATATTTTTACCGTATAAAAAAAATCACTTATATAATTGTTCACTTATTAATCCAAATAAAAATACATGGTAGTACTTAAAAATCATGGATAAACATAAAGGGCCTTATCCAAATCATTTTCTAAACTAATCATTGAAAATTGATGGCTTCCTCAGCATTTATTATTTGTGTTTAATTTTAATCCTAAACAAATTTTATACTATTATCTAATAATGTGTTGTATATTATTAAAGGAGTTAAATTTTTTAAATAGTTATTATGATAATTAAACTTTTTTAATGATTTTTTAACACATAATTAGATAAAATTATAAAATTTCTCAGTTTAATTTTAATTCACTGATAGTGTAAAGTTTTGTTACACTGTTATCTAATGATATTTTAACATATCGTTAAATGTTAAACTTTTTAAGTAGTTGTTATGATAGTCAAATTTTTTTAATAATGTAATAATATATAATTAAATGATAATATAAATTTTTTTTACACTAATAATAAACTAAAAATAAATCAAATTTTTTAACACCGAAAGTAAATCAAAATTAAGTTCTTGTTATTTATGATGTATTTTATGGCTGCACGGGTACCCTTTTTGTGTGTCGAGATTCTGCACGGTACCCATTGACAAAAACTTGATGCAACCAGTGCAAGTTGGGGAACGACGTGGCATGTTTAATTATTAATACGATTATTTTTATGGAATTTCATATCTTGGTAGATGAGATGTCTCTGCCATAAAAAGTAAAAAAAAAGAGAAAAGAGAAATTCATTGTAGCTATAAAAGCTATAAAAAAGGAAAAAGAAATTCCACTACTTTCCCATTGCTTGTTGCATGTGGAAAATTTATTATTCAAAACACTAGTAATAACCAAAAGGTAATCATTGTAGCTATTTAATTATTTGTAATTTTTTTATATGAGTTAAGATCTCAAATACTTTGTTGCTAAGTACTAATCTTGTCAAAACAACAATAGATTGCAGTGGAAAATTATGTTATTGTCTGTATTTGTTGGAGGGAGGGATGACTAGACAAAACTTAAGGAGTCATATATCGCATGATATAAGCTCATCAATCAAATAAATTATTAGTAATAACAACGATTTTCTGGAATCGAATCAAAATTACTTCCATATGTCATGTTAATTTCATAGAAGTTAGAACTGCCACATATAATTCCCCATCATGGAGCTTCTTTCTTATTCCTTCAAATCCTTTTTAGCTTGTAACCATTCCAAGGTTTTTATGCATAAGGTTAATCATATTTAATTATTATATGCAGGGATGACCAAAGTTGAAGATAAATTTCATCCATAATGGAACATTAATTGTGTGATATTATAGTTTTGCTTTAACCTTCGTTGAATTGTTAATTTTAGAGTAAATACTCAAATTAGTTCTCTAAATATATAAATGACATCAAGTTAATCTTCTAATAATTTTTTACATCAAAATAATCATCAAATGTCAATTTTTTCACATCAAATTAGTCTTCTAAAGTCATTTTTTTACATTAAATTAATCCTTCAGAAAGGCCAATTTAATATAAAAAATAATTAAAAGACTAAACTGATATCACCTATATATTTAAAGGACTAAATTAGATATTTATTCTTAATTTTATTCACACTCTTGGGGAAGGTAACAAATATGGGAATTTCTTAGCTATGTCGGGCTTCTCACAGGATTCATCTCTTTTTTCTCTTTGTACCAAGAAAAAAAAAGTCCTTATGTGTAAATATTTACTTGTATTGGGTCTTATTTGAAATTCTCTCTAAAAATGAGTCAAAAGACAAATTTATATAATTAGTTCACTTTTCAATCTTTTTTATTTTAATTTAAACATAAAAACTAACATTTTTCATCCAATCTTTTTTTAAGGTAAGAGTATTTTCAAGTTATTAATTAATTAATTCTTAAAAATTTTAATTAATTTCATCCAGTGTTATTTTAAGGATCGAACCTCAGAAATTAAAATAGAGAGTACATTTCATTAACCACCTGGCCAACTCCCTTGAATTACTTTTTAGGCCCTCTAGTTTTCTTAAGTTTGACAAATGTAATTAGGTATACATACATGTCTTGATGGTAAGAGAAAAAAATAAAATACTAACACAGAGCTTTGATTGGATTCAAAGTCAATGGCACAGGCTGGTCATTGAACAAATGATGGAAAATATCTTAAACACTAATTTAATACGTAACCCACAGCATTAAAGTCCTTGACAAGAAAAATAGTTGTGTTTATGATTTTCTTTCCAAAGAGTGCGGTTTAGACTTTAGACATTACGTAAGCACAAGGAAAGGAAGGGGATTATTATAATAAAATCTCAACGTTGTCTGATTTTGTTTTCTCCATTTGTTTAATCACATTTCACATTGCAAGTAACTGGACTAGAAAAGAAAACGAATCCACTGATTTTAAACAACTTTGAAAATGAGTACCATCACTGTGGTACTGTATGTTTTATTTGTTAAGTTACACTTCTTCTTTCAGCAAAAAAATAATAATTTAATATAATTTCAAATTCCAAACCATGTCACAAGCTTGCTAAAACAGATTGCTCACACTGAGAATCGGGCCTTTCAATAGAATTTCAAATTCATGTTGTGAACATGGTGTACTAGGAAATGCATCCTACTCCTAATTACTGCAAAGTCCATGTAACTCCAGCACCAGCAAGATAGGTATTGTAGCACCTTCCTTGAAATTGATCTCAGGCTTCTGATCAGCCCAAATGATAATTCTAGATTGGGCTTTCATTGATATTCATGCCAAAGCTCAATTGCTAATATTCAACATACTTTAATTTTCCAATTGTACAGAATTAATGCAATTTTATACAAATTTCAAAATAAATTTAATAATGCTGAAAAATAATTTTTTATATAAAAAAAATTATGTGCATAGAAGAACTCTCATTTTTGTTTTATCTATTGTTCTCAATTTCTAACCAACTATTTTGGTCTAATTTATCACAATTCATTATCTCCTTCCTTCATTGAAAATAAAAGGTGAGGAAAAAAAAAGTCACATGCTGAAATAGCTTAGCATCATCATATTTATTTCCTAATATGCTAGAATAATTCTAGATAAATATACTTAAGCAATCAACTATATATGCTATGCAATAGTTTTGATTGTAATACCTAATATTCATCATCTAGGTAGCTAGCTATTCACATTCATTTTTATCAGAAGTAAATTATTCAGGGTATACAAGTAGAACTTTCACAATCTTCTAAAGATTTTGATATATTATTACAAGTTTTTTGCTTACCAACCATACAGCTCAGTATCATAAATCAGTTTCTGGAGACTGGTGTACCAGTCATCAGAAATTAAATGATAGGAACTGAACAATTTATTTCCTCTTAATTAGGAGTGGACCTAATTCCCCATAGCCTCCTTTCTTACCTTTTAACCTTTCCTATTAATGTCATTTACTTTATTTGTAACATTATCCCTTTAAAATGTAATCAAACCTCGATCATTTTAGAGTTGGCATAAAATTCTGCACTTCTAACAAAATATGAACCATCCTTGTGTAAACTCCAAGAGCTTAGTATTCCAATTCCTTAGCTGGTTTCTTCTTTTATGCATGAGCTCAAGCTTGGAGTCAGCAACAGCAGCAACCCCAGCAGGAAATGAAACTGATCTTCTCGCTTTGCTTGACTTCAAGAGTCATATAGTAGAAGATCCATTCCACATTATGAGTTTGTGGAATGAATCCATCCATCACTGCAACTGGGAAGGAATTACATGCAACATCTCCAATGGAAGGGTTATGTATTTCATACTTGCAAACCAGAGACTGGCTGGCAGTCTTGCATCATCTATAGGAAACCTCACATTCCTCACTATACTCAACCTTCGAAATAATAGCTTCCATGGTGAATTTCCTCAAGAGGTGGGACGTCTACTATACCTGCAACATCTAAACTTCAGCTACAACAACTTTGGAGGGAACATTCCAAGTAATCTAAGTCACTGTACAAAACAAAGAGTATTGTTTGCTAATGCTAACAACCTTACAGGAACAATCCCAACTTGGATAGGAAATTTTTCTTCCTTGTCTAGAATTAACTTCGCCGTGAACAACTTGCATGGAAGCATACCAAAGGAGGTAGGCGGTTTATCAAGCTTGGAATTTCTTGGACTAAATGGGAATTACTTGTCTGGCACTGTTCCTTCTTCAATTTATAATATTTCTTCCATATTTTATTTCACTGTTGCTCAAAACCATCTCCATGGCAACATACCAGCTGATGTTGGCTTTACTCTTCCTAATCTTGAAATATTTGCTGGTGGAGTCAACAATTTCACTGGAACAATTCCTGAATCGTTGTCAAATGCTTCAAGACTAGAAATTCTTGACTTTGCTGAAAATGGTCTCAGTGGCACACTGCCTAAGAACATTGGAAGATTGCACCGTTTAGTTAGACTCAATTTTGATCAGAATAGACTTGGAACTGGGAAAGCTGGTGACCTGAATTTTCTTGCTTCCTTGGTTAATTGCACAGCTCTTGAAGTATTGGGTCTAGCTCAAAATAGTTTTGGAGGAGAATTGCCTAGCTCAGTTGCGAATTTGTCAAGTCAAATGCTCAGACTCACCATAGGTAACAACGCAATACATGGAAGTATCCCTGTTGGGATTGGGAACCTTGCTAACTTGACACTTCTAGGATTGGAAGGAAACCACCTAAGTGGCAGTGTTCCTGATGCATTAGGTATGCTCCAAAATCTGCAAGGATTGTATCTGAATGTCAACAAATTTTCGGGAAGAATCCCATCATCCTTGGGAAATTTATCTTCATTAACAAAACTCTTTCTGGAGGAGAACAACTTTGAGGGAAGTATACCTTCTAGTCTTGGAAAATGCCAGAAACTATTAGTACTAAGTCTTTATAATAACAAGCTTAGTGGCACCATACCAAAAGAAGTGATTGGCCTTTCTTCACTAGCAATATACTTGGATGCGTCTCATAATGCTTTGTCAGGGACTCTGCCAGCTGAAGTGAGTAAGCTAGATAATCTTGCAGAGTTAGTACTTTCAGAGAACAATTTGTCTGGAGCCATTCCATCTTCTCTAGGTAGCTGTATTAGCTTGGAACGGCTGCATTTGCAGGGTAACTTCTTCGAGGGAAACATTCCTAAAACTTTACAGAATTTGAGAGGTTTACAAGATATAGATCTTTCACGCAATAACTTGTCTGGTAAGATTCCTGAATTTCTTGGTGAGTTCATGATGCTCCAGTATCTCAATCTTTCTTACAATGATTTTGAGGGCGAAATACCAAAGGCTGGAATCTTCAAGAATGCAACTTCCATTTCATTATATGGAAACAACAAGCTCTGCGGTGGTGTCCCAGAATTAAATTTACCTGCATGCACTATCAGAAAAGCCTCTTCCTTTAGAAAACTTCTTGCCCCCAAGGTGGCTATCCCTGTAGCTAGTGCACTTCTATTTGTACTCTTTCTATCCTGTTTTCTTATATTCTTTCCCATGGTAAAAAGAGCAAGAAAGAAAACTTCAAGAGAAGCTACTAATACTACAAAAGATTTGGAATTGGAAATTTCTTACTCAGAAATTGCAAAGTGCACTGGGGGGTTCTCCCAGGATAACCTGATTGGCTCAGGAAGTTTTGGTTCTGTATATAAAGGGACGCTTTCAAGTGATGGATCAACTGTTGCAGTTAAAGTATTAAATCTTGAACAAAGAGGTGCATCAAGGAGCTTCATTGATGAATACCAAGTTCTGAGAAGTATAAGGCACCGCAACCTTCTCAAGATCATAACCGCCATCTCAAGCATTGATCATCAAGGTAATGACTTCAAAGCTCTGGTCTTTGAGTTGATGTCTAATGGCAGTCTAGAAGATTGGCTGCATCCTATAAATAATCTGCAATATCAGACCAAGACAATGACATTTATCCAAAGACTGAACATAGCAATTGATGTTGCTTGTGCACTGGAATATCTCCACCACTTCTGTCAAACTCCTATTGTTCATTGTGATATAAAGCCGAGCAATGTACTTCTTGACAAAGATATGGTAGCCCACGTTGGTGACTTTGGATTAGCAACATTATTGTTTGAAGAATCATGCAATTCTTCCAAACAATCAACTATGTCAGCTGGCCTAAAGGGTTCTATTGGGTACATCCCTCCAGGTATGTTTCTCATTCCATTAGTGCAAAATTGCAAGTTACATTTAACTATATAATGACCCAGTTATATGTGAAGTGCAGAGTATGGCATGGGTGGCCAGCCTTCTACACTTGGAGATATCTACAGTTATGGGATACTATTACTGGAGATTTTCACAGGAAGAAGACCAACGGATGAGGCATTTGAAGGTGGCATGGGAATTCACCAGTTTATAGCAATGGCTTTACCTAACCATGTCATGGATATAATTGATCCTTCATTAATCTCTGAACAAGAATTTGATGATGAAAACCAGAAATTTGAAGGAGAAGAAAAAGCAATAAGGAGGAAATACGAGATTGAAGCCCAGGCTAAAGGTTTGATGGAGGATTGCTTTGTTTCACTGATGCAAATTGGAGTGTCATGCTCTGCAACTTCACCAAGTGAACGGCTGCCTATCACTGTGGTGGTCAACAAACTAAATGCCATCAAGAACTCGTATATAAGAATCTAGCATATTGCTATATGTACAACATTTAAGAAGACAAAATAATAAATATGCTAAGCTATATTATTATATGCAGAATTTGTGTAGAAATTTTTTATTATGGCATTATTTAAAGCAAAAATTTATATATATATATATACTTATATTCAGTTGTAGCAGGCAAGAACAGAGCGAGGGAACCAATATCAGTTGCCTGCATTATATCTGCAATATGAAATTTTATGAAATGAATTTTGAGTGAAATTTATTTTGTCAAATAGTTATGTCTTTTTTTAGTTTACCCATAAGAGAACAATCACAACACAAGGACAACATGATTTCATTCTAGGGAAATTTAGAGGAGAACAAAATTTTGTCAAACTATAATATTAGAAGAGTGAGTATTATATTAATTTTTTTAATATATATTATTTCTAAGCAACTAAATTAAATAATTTTTTTTAAAAAATAACATACTCGTTAAAAAATAACCACAACATTACCTTCCTACCTTACTACAAGAGAGACATGAAATGGAAACTTCATTATTTACAAATTTAATTGTGTTATTAAATTAATAAAAGAATAATAATTTCTTAAACTCTTATAATTATGTAACAATATATAATTAAATAATTTTACAATATCAACGAATTAAAATTAAACTCTTAAAAATTAACTCACATCAGTCACATGTATGAGCAATCTTTAGTACACTTGTCAAGTCAATAAGTTAGCATCATTGCACTGAATGTCTATCTTGATCTTAAATGGACGATCTTTAATGAAAACTGTTTGCATCACTACTATATTCCATATATGACATCATCGTAAATTAATTTCTGTGGAGATTAGTCAGAAGAATGATGATATATTTGACCTTTTATGGGTAAGATCATCATTGCTATAGACTGATCGCACAGACAGCACACAATTCCCGAAATACAATGAATTGAATGCACCAGAATCAAAAGATGATATCCTAGCAAATAGATCTAGTAAACGTCAATCAAAATTAGTGTTTGGCTTTTATTCTCAATACTATCTGGTTTGTGCCATATCGGTTTCTACTTTTCGTGAAATTCTTATCTACTTTAAAAGTAGTAAAAACATTATGCATAGTACATGAAATAAGTATCTAATATTAGATTAAATTTATACTACTACCTAATAAAATTTAGATATCATCTAAATCCTTTTAGATTACTTAAGTATTTCTCGAAACTACTTTTATTTATATTTATAAACCAATAAAATCTGTCATTTTCATGGCAACCACATCCCTTATATGCCTCCACCTTTGCCTTCCTGGAGGATGGAGAGTGGAGTTGGCTTCAAATTTCTGCAGTGCTAAAAAGATGAGCAATTCTTGTGTAAACTCCAATAGCTTAGTATTCCAATTCCTTAGAGGGTTTCTTCTCTTATGCATGAGCACATGTCTGGAATCTGCAACAGCAGCAAACCCGCCAGGAAATGATACTGATCTCCAAGCTTTACTAGACTTCAAGAGTAGGATAGTTCAAGATCCATTCAAGACTATGAGTTTGTGGAATGATTCCATCCATTACTGTAACTGGTTAGGAATTACATGCAACATCTCCAATGGAAGGGTCATGTATTGGATCCTTGCAGATCAGACACTGGCTGGCACCCTTCCACCATCTATAGGAAACCTCACATTCCTCACCAGACTCAACCTGCGAAATAATAGTTTCCATGGAGAATTTCCTCAAGAAGTGGGACGTCTACTATACCTGCAACATCTAAACATAAGTTACAATTCTTTTGGTGGGAGTATTCCAAGTAATCTAAGTCACTGCACAGAACTAAGAATATTATCTGCTGGTCATAACAACTTCACAGGAACAATACCATCATGGATAGGAAATTCTTCTTCTTTATCCCTAGTTAACCTTGCCGTGAACAACTTGCATGGAAGCATACCAAATGAGGTAGGCCATTTATCAAGCTTGACACTTCTTGCACTCAATGGAAATTACTTGTCTGGCACAATTCCTCCTTCAATTTATAATATTTCTTCCTTATCCTTTTTCACCGTTTCTCAAAATCATCTGCATGGTAACTTACCAGCTGATGTTGGCTTTACTCTTCCTAATCTTGAAACATTTGCCGGTGGAGTCAACAATTTCACTGGAACAATTCCTGATTCGTTGTCAAATGCTTCAAGACTAGAAATTCTTGACTTTGCTGAAAATGGTCTTACTGGCACACTGCCTAAGCACATAGGAAGATTGCCCCGTTTAAAAAGACTCAATTTTGATGTCAATAGACTTGGAACTGGTAAAGCTGGTGACCTGAATTTTCTTTCTTCCTTGGTTAATTGCACTGCTCTTGAAGTTTTGGGTCTTGCTAAAAATAATTTTGGAGGAGAATTGCCTGGCTCAATTGCTAATCTTTCAACCCAATTAAATATACTTACATTAGGTTCCAATGCAATACATGGAAGTATCCCTATTGGGATTGGGAACCTTGCTAACTTAACCGTGCTGGGATTGGAAGAGAACAGCCTAAGTGGTTCTGTTCCTGATACAATAGGTATGCTTCAAAAGTTGGATGATTTGGAATTGAATGTCAACAACTTTTCTGGACTAATTCCTTCCTCTCTGGGAAACTTAACAAGATTAACGAGGCTACTCATGGAGGAGAACAACTTTGAGGGAAGCATACCTTCAAGTCTTGGACAATGTCAGAACTTATTGATGCTGAGTCTTAATAATAACAAGCTCAATGGTACCATACCAAGACAAGTTATTGGCCTGTCTTCTCTTTCAGTTTACTTGGACTTGTCTCATAATGTTTTGACAGGGTCTCTGCCTGTTGAAGTGGGTAAGTTAGGCAATCTTGCAGAGTTGAACCTCTCAGAGAACAAATTGTCTGGCATTATTCCCTCCTCTCTTGGCAGCTGTATTAGTTTGGAATGGCTCCATTTACAGGGAAACTTTTTAGAGGGAAACATTCCTCAAACTTTACAGAATTTGAGAGGTTTACAAGATATAGACCTTTCACGCAATAACTTGTCTGGGCAGATTCCTGACTTTCTTGGTGAGCTCATAGTGCTCAAGCATCTCAATCTTTCTTACAATGATTTTGAGGGCGAAATACCAAAGGCAAGAATCTTCAAGAATGCAACTTCCTTTTCAATATATGGAAACAGCAAGCTCTGCGGTGGTGTCCCAGAGTTAAATTTACCTGCATGCACTATCAAAAAAGCCTCTTCCTTTAGAAAATTTCTTGCCCCCAAGGTGGCTATCCCTATAGCTAGTGCAGTTGTATTTGTACTCTTTCTATCATGCTTTCTTGCATTCTTTCTCATGGTAAAAAGAGCAAGAAAGAAAACTTCAAGAGCAACTACTACACAGGATTTGGGATTGCAAATTTCCTACTTAGAAATTGCTAAGTGCACTGGGGAGTTCTCCCAGGATAACCTGATTGGTTCAGGAAGTTTTGGTTCTGTGTATAAAGGAACCCTTTCAAGTGATGGATCAGCTATTGCAATTAAAGTATTAAATCTTGAACAAAGAGGAGCTTCAAGGAGCTTCATTGATGAATGCCAAGTTCTGAGAAGTATAAGGCACCGCAACCTTCTCAAGATCATAACCGCCATCTCAAGCATTGATCATCAAGGTAATGACTTCAAAGCTCTGGTCTTTGAGTTCATGTCTAACGGCAGTCTAGAAGATTGGTTGCATCCTATAAATAATCTGCAATATCAGACCAAGACATTGACATTTATCCAAAGACTGAACATAACAATTGATGTTGCTTGTGCATTGGAATATCTCCACCACTTCTGTCAAACTCCTATTGTTCATTGTGATATAAAGCCAAGCAATGTACTTCTTGACATAGATATGGTAGCCCACGTTGGTGATTTCGGATTAGCAACATTTCTGTTTGAAGAATCAAGCAATTCTCCCAAACAATCAACTATGTCATCTGATCTAAAGGGTTCGATTGGGTACATCCCTCCAGGTATGTTTTTCACTCACTATTTTAAAGTGTTCAATTGTGAGCTGCATTTAACAATAATAACCCAGCTACCTATGAAATACAGAGTATGGAATGGGTGGCCAACCTTCTGCACTTGGAGATATTTACAGTTATGGGATACTATTAATGGAGATCTTCACAAGAAAAAGACCAACAGATGAGATGTTTGAAGGTGGCATGGGAATTCACCAGTTTACAGCCATGGCTTTACCTAATCATGTCATGGATATAATTGATCCTTTGCTGCTATCTGAGCAAGAATTTGATAATAGAGATCAAGAATTTTCCACAGAGGAGACAGCAATAAGGAGGGACAACGAACCTGAAGTCCTTGGTATAATGGAGGATTGCTTGGTTTCAGTGATGCAAATTGGAGTGTCATGCTCTGCAACTTCACCAAGTGAACGGCTGCCTATGACTGTGGTCGTCAACAAACTGCATGCAATCAAGAACTCATTTTTACGATTCAACTAGTTATAATTGAATAGATTAAGAAAGGAAAGGGAGGAGGGAAAATCCCTTTGTAAAATTGTAAAATTATTGGACAGGAAAAGAAGAGATAGGAATGGGGGGTTAGGGAGATTTACAAGATAAGATTATTGTTGAAATGTATTTTTAATTTAGTATATGGCTTTGGACTTACTATTTCATTTATTTATCTATAAACTGAATATACAAGTATAAAATCATTTTCTCCAAAAAAAAAAAAAAAACCATTTTTTCTAGTTTTACTATGTTTTGTTATATTCAAAGTTCAAATCCACGAGAAAAGGACTTTCGTGTCTCAAAAGACCTAATAATAATGTACAACTATCCACAATACAAAGGTCAAATGGTATTAAACCATAAAGAGTTGCTGAGGAAAAATCTCCCAAAATGACAAAATCTAAGGAACAGTCATGGAGCCATATGCACCGCTCACAAGTCACAGCCAAACCCACAGTTGGATCCGTGTAAAAAGCAATTTCGAGTCATGGCAACGCCTGTCCACATGCCACGTGCAATTGGATCCGTGTTCCATTTTTTTTTTTATCATAGTACCATAAACTTCTCTGGCCCCACCTCAGTTCTGAACACTCGCCACCATCTTCAGATAGAGTCTGCATTCTCTGACACTAACGAACAAAAGCTGATTGAAGAAACAAACGACTGTGTTTGTGTCTGTTTCTGTGTCTGTGACCAAGCTTCAATCCATCAAGTGATGAAAGCCCTCACGAGCTCTTGTTCTAAGCCCATTGTTGAGAGGCTAATATCTTCTTCTCCTAGAAGTGATTCTTATGTTTCTGATAGACCCGAATTTTCCTTCTCCCGAAATGACAAAAAAGGCTGCAACTTTCGGTTCCTGACACTGGTACAAAACAAGGGCAATTACCCAGTTCATGCTGTGCCATCCAAAACCCAGGTCTCTCTTTTTTTTTTTTGTATATGCTTGATTTACCACTGTTTTGATTGTTTGAAGATTGGTCATGGTTTTGGCCTTCCGGGTGTGTTTGTCTGTTAGGGAGATCTCGTTTGTGACTTTGTGAGTGTTAAATCCCTTCACTATGCATATGCCTAGATTCCAAAACTTGCTGCTGAAGCCCTGCATTTTACTTCTACACTACTTGGTTCAGATTCCCTTGCCACTTTTTCCCCCTTTTGTGAGAATGATCAATTCTGAAAATGATAGGTTCCGCTTCAACAACAAACTTATGTTTTTTTCAGTATATGGGTTCTAGCTAGTCACGATTCTTTCCAGCGTGTGTTCGGTGTTTGAAGTTTCCTTTCTTTCTTTGGTGTCACTGGTTGAGTCTCTTTAGTATCTTGAGTATTTTTGCTTTCCTTATTTGTATGTAGAATTGCAGAGGATATAAATCAAAATAATAAGTTTTTGTTATATGAAGAAATTTGTTAAAAATGGTTATCTGATTTTTATATATACATTAAATAAAGTGAGTGCTTTCAAGATTTTGGCATATTTGATAAGATTCAATCTTGGTTTGCATATGTTGCAGGTGGACTTGGAAATTGTAGAGCCTCTAGCTCAACAAACAAGTGGGTTCTAACTGCCTTTTAGGATCTTTCTACTGCATATTCCATTGCTATAAAATTCTAAAAACGTCAATCTGTTGTGCAGATGAACCAAAGATAGTTCACGTCAAATTTCAGTTACAAAAAAATTGTAAGTTCGGGGAACAATTTCTTATAGTTGGGGATGATCCTATGTTTGGTTCATGGGACCCTTCAAAAGCATTACCAATGACCTGGTCAGATGGCCATATATGGACTGTCAAGCTGGTGAGCACAATCTTTTCAAAATATGAAAATATTGTCTGATGGAAAACTTTCTAACTCCTTTATGTAATCAGGATATACCTTCTGGAAAGTCAATCCAATTCAAGTTCATACTGAAAGGAAAAGGTGATATTATTTGGCAGCCAGGCTCAGATAGAATTATCCGCACTTGGGAAACTATGACCAGAATAACTGTTTGTGAGGATTGGGAGAATGCTCAACTTCAGAAAATAATAGAGGAAGATCAACTTGCTCACTCAAATGAGGAACCCCATATTGACTCAGAGGTGTCAACATCAGCTGAAAATTTGGGTCACCCTAAAGAGGAGCTGGTATCCAATGTAGCCAAAGTATTGGGCATTGAAGATAGCCAAACTCTTGCAGAGGAGAAACCATTTGCTGAACCAGACCTGAAACAAATCATTGCTGATAATATTTCTTCCTCAATGAAGAAGCCAATGGCTATTGTTGCAGAAAATATAGGTTCTTCTGAGGATCTCATCAAGACTACAAGCCGCAGAAAGACTAAAAGGAATATGATTCACCGGAATGAAAACTCTGCAAATAGTCCTAGAAATGATGCCAAAATACATGGTCTCAGACACAACGGAAAAGCTGCACCAGTCAAGAATCAGGAGGAAAGGACATTTGGGAAGGGAAATCTATTTGACTTTGAAGGTAGTCCCATTCTTGTACCTGGCTTGACACCATCAGTTGTGCCAACTGAAGAAGCAGGTGCAGGTGAAGTTGAAGAAAGGATTACCGTGGACACTTCAATTGGAGCTTTTGAAACTAAGGATCAGATTCAGAACATGCCAGAGGTAACCGCTTGATGATTCATGACTGTGACGTTCCCTTTCTCCCACCCTCCTAACCTCTCCCCCATGTTTCTTGTTCCCCGCCTACCCTTGCTAGAGAATTGCTTGATTCTGTTTCCTTGAAAGCACAAGTAGTTTTGAGCTTGGCGTTGCCTTTCCAGTGAGAGTATAACTACTAATTAGATAATAAAAATAAGTCTCTTACTTCATTTGTATGATCATCTATGCTTATCTATGAAGTGAATTTTGTCCATATCCTTGGCTCATCAGCTTGTTTCTCAAATATAAAACTACCGCATCTAAAGGCAAGGGAAGGAGGAAAGAAAATGTTTCCAATTTATTTTTTTCCATAATAAAAATAATACCATTAATTATACGTATCTGAATCATCAATAGTTAAGTGCTCTAACAACAATGCTAAAACCAAAGAGCCAAGCTATTATTGTGAAAGGTGTTGCAACCATGACATTTTGGCTATTGAAGAACATAAGCCATAACACTTGAACTTACCAAGCATTGCCATTAGATTCACATGTTACCATACAGGTTATAAACACATAATTTTTAAACCATTGGCAATTAGCTGATGCGTATTTTGCAATAAATTTATGATAAATATAGGGATTCATCAGGGATGAGCAGTTTTTACCACTGTTTAAAGCGAGATGTAATTTTGCACTCTTCAAACTGATGTCTGCTAAGTTGTTGATGCTAGTGTTAATATCTCTTTTCTATTCTTTTTCATGTGCTGATAATGAAAATGCTCAGTTCAATAAGGAGCAAGAATCCGATGGCGGCACACCTCAAGAGATAAATGCAGCACTCAGTAATGAGCCAGAGCTGCATGACAATGAATATGATGAGAAGTCCCTTTTAGCCACAGCAATGGGAGAGATATCAAATTGTCAGCCAGTTGACAGTAATGTCTTGCATAATGAAGTCCAATGGGGCCGTGAAACGCTAAACAAGTTTCTAACAAAACTTGGATTGCTTGCTGTCAACTTTACAGAACCACTGGAAGAAACTTCACTGAAACTCATCATTAGTTGTGTGATTTTTCTGATCCATTTGCCTAAAATTTTGTTGGCCTGGCAAAGATGGACGGGATTGCGAGACATCTCTTGATGGCTGTTGAGTGTAGATACCTATTATCTCCTAAAGATAATGTTGTTGTATACTATGCTGTCACATTACCTTGTAGATTGTAGGGTCACTTCTGTACAGTACGAGGAGTTTCATGCACAAAACAAGTTATGTTCAGGTCATGTATGAACACATCTGATTTGTAACAAGTATCTGTGGAAATAAAATCTATAAAATGCTTGGTTCTCTTTCCTTTTCGTTTCTTATTTCCTTCTTTTTTTTCTCTTGCAAAACCACCAAAACAAACGGGATTGGGAGTGTTTTGCTAAATGCTTTCCAGATGTTGAGGTTTCATTAAAGATGAGTATTCATTAGCAGAGAAGTACATTATGCCCATGCCTACCATTTAACCAATATATATTTTATGGCCATCAGCCTTCGCGATAATATTTATATATATTGCAGTTCATACGTTGCCATCAAATTGTCATATGTCCCATATTAATTGTCATCTCCAACTATTATTTAATTTGCTCGAGTCTTGTCAACTCATTATTATGGAAAAACCCGAAGACTCAATTTTCTCTCAAGACAGGTATTACTCCCATTATATTATCCTCTTTTTGACACATTACTTTTACTTCCTTTGTATTGTGTTATTTGATAATAAATTTCATGCTAAACAAGTAAGAAACGTACTGGCAACATAATAGTATGGAGGAAAAGGAAATGCTAGGCATAAACAAACATTGCTTGCCGACTGCATCCTTCCTTGAGTGTGTGTTTGTGTGTGTGCGTGTGCGTGTCTATATATGTCTTTACAAGTATAGAAACAAAGATAATCCAGCTCAAAAAGTATTCGATTGCTTTCAACGAGGCCAAAAACAGTTTTTCCCTCCCTGCTTGGAGCATTACTTGACTATTACCAAGAGAACTACGCATATCACCCTTTCGACATGTTTTTTTATCAAACAATATGGCATGTTTAATTGACAAGAGTTGGAGACAATACAGTGTTTATGTGGAGATTTGTCTGAAATTGACACCCAAAAAAAATTAAGTAATGCAAAGGAAGAAATAAAAGGGCCAATCTTAAGCAAATGATTAACACTATTGACCATCTCAAATCAGTCAACTCAAAAGGGACCAACCAACCCAGCTAATTCAAGCACCAAAGCGTAAGAAAAAAAATGTGGATTAATTACACAGATGAAATAATTATCTTGTTATTTATATTGGAACTAATAGAACATAAATAATGAGGAACAGCATCCAAAAAATAAGCAGGAAAATGGTAGGGCAAAACAAAACAAAAAATGCCCTTCTCCATAATAACAGACATGAAAGAGAATTCACCT
The DNA here is from genome assembly GCA_023212625.1 of Styphnolobium japonicum. Taxonomy (NCBI): domain Eukaryota; kingdom Viridiplantae; phylum Streptophyta; class Magnoliopsida; order Fabales; family Fabaceae; genus Styphnolobium; species Styphnolobium japonicum. The sequence goes on from JALBWW010000014.1 coordinate 23,120,400, forward strand.
CAGCTTATCTCAAAACGCTATGACGGAGATATTACATGACTTGGTGGCACATTTCAGACAACAATGGCCCGTTCTCCGGTTACTGCAATGATGGCAGTTATTGTTTATCTTGAAACATTTTCATTCCTTCAATCGTTTACTAGGAATAGACTGAGGCAATCTGAAATGACAATTAAGAGAAACTAAGCATTCACGTTTATTATATGAAATACTCACTCCTAAAACTAAGCTATGGGTTTCAAAAATCTTCAAAATTCAACAAAGGGGGAAAAACTGAAGAATGCTTTTCTTCTTGGAGGGAGGCAGGGACTCAAAAGATGCCTGTTATTTGTTATACATATAATAAGTAAATTAGTTGCATTCCTTCTAATAGATCATAACAAACCATTGCAGGATAAAATATAGATCCAGTAATATTAAAAAAAATGTAGAGCCCTGCTTGCACCAAGTACAAAATAAAGAAATTTACAAATAGGGGCAGAAAATAATCAGGAAAACCCCGAGGGAATGCATGAGACAGAAATAGAAGAGCTAAGGAAATATACAGTATGCAAACTGTCAGAATCATGCTTTCACACTCCTAGATAGAGTCAATCAACACCTAAAATTAAATATACTCCTCTATAAAACAAAAAAGAACCCCTCTACCTTTTTACTAACGAAACAACTCTTACTCAACAAAACAAAACAAGGCAAAAACAATAAATCCTATCTTATGTTACCTTGGAGAGCTTGAGCGCTTTTCCAATTGCTGATTAATTGCATAAGGTGTAGAGAGCCTAATTTCAGCATCTGAAGCCTGAAAATCATAGTGAATTAATACAAATAATTACACCTATATGACAAGTTAGGCAATTCACAGATCACCTAGTAGATCAACTTTTTTCCCTAGACAGAATATACAGGCTACAGCATGCCACATATAAAAAATTCCTAAAACGGTGTAGTTTAAGTAAAACCGTTCAGTACCAATTATTTGAGTTCGTACATATTCCATGAATAGACCCTCAGACCACTGTTATGAAAACAATTAAGCCCAAAGCATAAACTCAGACAAACAGTAACTGATTCCTTCTTGTATTCCCATATGAACTGGAAAACAACAATGATATATTCATTTAAAAACATGCAACAGCAATATGGCTGAATTGACTACAAGGGAGTACTTGGATAATGGGTAGATACCAGGGACTGACCACCAAGCCCTTACCTTTTAAGTAGGAATTTAAGAAGCCTGTCTAAGACAGCAGTAGCAGACGTGAAGCCAGCTCACTCCCCATTCAGTGATTTAGCCCTCACATTGATGCTACGCAATTCCATAAACGGGGTAATTTCTCTATACAACCACTAGGCCTCATCTGGAATTCTAGTCCACATACCCCTTATCCAAGCATCACCTATTTCCTTAAACAAACAAGTCAAATCAACTACTAAAAACATCAGAAATCCCCACCTCTGAAGCACTTTCTTTAGGAAATCCATCTTCTCTTTGCAGTTCGCTGGATTCAGGATTGACCACGTCCCACAAGAAACCATTTTCATGTCCAAGAGAAAGCTTGTTAAATTCGCTGTCAACAGCTCCACATTGGGGCTCCATATGTGCCACATACTTCTCTGTAAATCCATACAGAAAAAATGCATTCAGTACTTTAATATAGCTCCAACCAAAAAAGGCCAAAAAGTAAGTTAGATTTAGCACAATGAATTAGTATAAACAAAATAATTTTATTAATCAACCATCATGCACATAGCCACCATCCACCATTACCATGCAGAGAAACAATTCATCATGCCACAGAATAAAGTACAAAAATATTTACCTCTTGAACTAATAAGTTATGTGGTTTACTAATAAGTTCTACCTTAAAGTAAATGAGAACATTGAGTTCAATAGAAACACAATCATGTCAGAAGTCAGATCATAGAGCAAGATTAAGTGGGCAATAAATAACAAACTGAAAGTCAGTTACCAACAGATATTCTTCAATTTGAACTCATTCCAAATTGTTCTAGATCCTTCAATAGGTCCAATCTCCAATTTCACAAATCACCAACACATAGAATTCTAGAACTGTTCTACATGCATGCATAGTGCTGCAAGGGTTTATTCAGACACTCCTTGTCGATCACAAGGACATGCTCCCTCTCACCAAAAAAAAAAAGGAAATTCTCCTTATACGTCCTAATTATAAGAACAACCAATGATGTCCCACCAAATGCAGCAACAACTTCTCACCCATCAATCTCTATATCAATAATAAAATTACAATCCTATAACAAAATTATTTATTTTACTATGTTCCAAAAAAATTCTCTTCATTACCACATAGGAACAAACAGCTGAAACAAATAATAGGATCATAATAGAATTCTGAGATTGGCTAGAACGAAAATCTAGTTATGGTTAATTAGCAGCTGCTTTTACCTGCCAAGCTGCGAAGGGCATTCTCCGCAGCTTGTTGTTGAGCATCCTTCCTTGTCCTCCCCATACCAACGCCTATTTTCTCACCAGTGAATAGTACCTAAACCAAGGCATCAGACAATTTTACAACACAGGTTATGAATAGACAAAAACAGAAGACCAACTAAACATAAGCTTATTTGAAATCCAAGCATAAACTGTGACAACGGCGATGTCAACAAAGGCTAAACATGGTAACATGAAAATAAGATAAGGACCAACAGCAGCTACAAATGGCATGGCTATAAGTAATGAGTAAGGACATAATTCATAATTGTCAATGTTTAAGAGAACAGAATTATCAAAAGGATAAGATACAACAAATAAATTCCACACCTGATAGTACCTAATTAACAAATTTACTCTCAACATGTTTACAGGAAATCGAGAACAATATCAGTAGTGTTTAAGAAGATAATAAGAAAACTAGGAAATGATATATTGAACAATAGTGAAGCAGTCCACAATAAATGCTTAAATTAGAAACCAAGCAAGCATCTAATGATACTAAACATTGTGAACTAAAGCCAACATAGAAAACAGGCATAACCAGACCACTATCAAGCTGATTAGAAAATTTTGACTATGATGCTCATTAACCTTCAGAATGCCATATATAAAAAATTCTACAGTTTGAACCACTAATCAGCTAATGCATCTTATATAACAACATCATAATCTCAAACTACATTAGCCAAGAGTAATGCAATATGACAGTGTTAATAAAGACATACATAAACTGGTATATATTCACCAAAAAGACATCAAGAAACAGAACTTTCACTGACCTCCATTGAAAACTGCAAGTCTTTGCTGGTGCTTACAATGGACTTAAATTCAACCTACAAAAGTGAACACATGAAAATGCACTTCAGGAAAAACAAAAAAGCAAGAAATACCCTCATAGGCACAGAAACCATGTGTACCTTAGAACTACACCGCCTTCCAATTTCTTGCAGCACTCCAATAGATAGAGAGGGTAACAAGTTCAATTGTCCAGCTTCACTTTGAAATTCTTTGCTATTAGAAGATGCATGATTCTGAGATACCCCATCCTCTGCAAAAAGCTTAGTCAATAACACAACACAGAAAACAATCATTACAGTTATAATATAGATAGCAGATGCAAATAAATTGCTAATGAGACCTTTGGAAACAAGCTTGTCCAAAATATCTGGGCTTCTCCAGCCCTTAGACGGAAAAGATAATTTGAAAATTTGGCAAAATCAATACTAAAATTTAGAAAATGATATGAACTTCAGAATAGCAAAAAAAATTATTTGAAACAGCCCGGATACTGGCATAAATGCACAAAATTCAGCCCCTCCCCAAATGGACATAACTACATGCAAATACACGAAGAACCTGTCCATTCTTACTGAACTAGGATGCATGGATATGCCAAAAAAAGGCAAAACTCCCTTACTGAGTACATACCCAATATAACTCAGTATTTACAAAGGAAGATCCTATTCAATCTAACATCAGTATGAAACCAAAACTTTTAGATTCACCATAACCATTTAATTTTAAGTGGCAGTTTTCAAACTACTGCTTAACTGCCACAGTTGGATTTGAATGGTCATGATAATTCCTCTTTTCAATTTGGTACAGTGTGTCAGGAAAAATACCAGCCCTCATTTACAAAATTACAAGTATACTGCTTATCACAAGCACAATATAGTACTTTTTCAAGTTACAATCTACTTCGCTCAATCAACCCACATGTGCAAGAACCGGATCAAGATTGGAAGGTAAAAGTCACAGAAAACAAGAGATGATACTGAGTAGCCTTCTCATTCCTTCTTGTTGACTCTTCCCAATTAGGCAGAGACAAGGGGAAAGACTGTTCTATACACTTGTAAGGATTGTTCGAGAGTCCTTACTTCTCTCCCTCACTATACTCTTGAAAATCTCAAAATGTATCTCCTACTACTCTTTTCTTTCTATTTATATCTTCTGTTAGTTTTGTTATCTCACTTATTATTGACCGTGAGATCAACATCTAACCAACTAACTAACTAGCCCGCCCCTCCCTTGTTCCTTCTAACATACACTTTCTGCACTGGGGGTCTAGCAACATGTATGCATTATGTTATTAAATATTAATTTATAATACATTAAAGATATACTTTGGTAGTGTAGTCCAAGGATCAAGTCTTAAACTCTACAGCTATTTGTTTGAAATATATCCCTAATAGATATATACAAATGCAATGTTTGGTAGGGGGAATTTGAGAAGAAAAGAAAGGAAATGTGCAAAGTATTTGGACTCTGCTGATTCGAAATAAATTGCACACTTTCTTTCCTTTCTTCTCATTTCCTTCATACCAAACATTGCGTAAAGGAAATGGATGGGACAGGTAGCTGAACATACTCAGGAAATTTAGTTCCCTATAAAGAAATATGGCATCCAATAATTGGAATGAAATGCACTATAGAATTACTGAAAAAGTATAAAGTTTACAGAGGAAGGCAACGAGGGAAAATATAATGGCAGGGAAGTCAAATGGCGAAATAGAGTAGAAAAATAAACATTTTACATGGTCACAGGTATATTTCATTGAACAGGTACAAGATACGAACTATACTAGGATGCAATGCTGCTGCTTCAGATTCAGCACTTGATCTTTTCAGGCAAAAGATACATCAAAACTACATTAGTTCCTATATGAAACCCATTAATTAACACAAGCATGTAAAATATTTCTAGTAGCCAATTACAAACCACCCATAATTCCATTTATATACACATAGTTCATCAAAGTTAATAAGAATATCAAATAAGATTCAAAGGCTTCACACACAGCCTATCAGGGTGCGTTAAGAAAATAAGTAATAAGCAATACCTGATGGCTGAGGCTTAGATGGAAGATTTTGCCTCTGCAAATCACATACAGAAGTTGCCTGCATATGAGCAATATTTCAAGAGACAGGCAACTTTTTAGTACTCCAAGCAACACTCCAAACGTTGTAAAAAATGGAAGAAACATAATGTTCATCTACAAACCTCTTCAGCCTTCACTTGTGATGCTTGCGAGAGTAAAGTATTGGGGGGTGAACCTACCATACTATGACTATGAGAAAATGGTTTCAGTTGAGGCTGATGCTTATCAGACTTTACTACATTAGATTCTTTAACAGATGCAAAAGGCCGACTATTTGACTGGGCTCTGCTGCTTATATCATCTTCTACCAACCAGCCTCCAAGTGGCTGCATTAATGATGGTGAAGCTTGAGTGGGTGGCCTTAATATAAGAGGGGGCTCAGCTGAACTTTGACCTCTTATATCTGGACCATGCCTCATAGTTAATAGTCCTTTCTTCATGTCATAATCACGATCAACAGAGCTGCCATCATGCCTGACCGGAGGTCCAAGCAAACCAGGTTCTGAGAAAAGGTTGAGAAAGATACCATGAAAAGACAGCATATATTTTCACAACCAAAATATGAAAGCCCCAACATAAAATGTTCCATACTCTGAGAAGGAATCAGGGTTCTTGAAGATCCAGGGCAAATGACATTTGAAATAATACCAGCAGGTGGCTGAGAGGTTTCATGTCTGAACTCGACACTGTTTGCCACGGGTCGAGGGACTAAATCGACAGAAACCCTCTCGTCCTGAAAGGAATAACACAAATATAAAAACATAGGACAATTATTGTATTTTCTACAAAAGTTCCATGCACTTAAACAATACTACGGGCCCAAAAACTCATCATACACAAAAATAAGAAATCCCCCACCAAAATTGCTAGAAATTTTAAAAACATACTGCTACAACAGAGACCAAGAAAAATAAATACAAAAATTGGATACTTACAGATTGGTTTAACCTCCGTTCAACTTCAGCACCATTCATTCCTTCACTGATGGGGGCATTAGCATTACCATTTGGCACATCCTGCCATCCAGTGAACTTGTTGATATTAGAGCAATAGATAAACAAGCATTCCACAACAGCAAAATGATAGCACATAATCACAGATTGCTTATTATCATCAATGAATTAAAAATCACGTATATTTCAATCAAATACCTCAGACATCAAGTAGTTGCTCACGTCTGGAGGGTGAGGTAAACTTAAAACCTCATCTTCGTAGAAGACTTCAGAAATTCTTTGTAACAAGTTCTCATCAAACTCTCTGACCACAAGGCATAACAAATTAAATTCATATGGGGAAGAATATTTGAGCCTATAATAAAACACTTGAGCATATAACTTACTTGAAAAAACAACCTCTGACATTGCATGCAACATTTCTTGCTACACATAGGACTGGAACAGCATTGGCTGTCTAATAAAGAAAATAGAAAATATTGATGATTCTCCCATGAACATTTAGAAAAAAAATATTATTGCAATAATATACATAAACCAATACCTCTGCTTGAGGAGCATAATAAGGAGTAAATGCAGGAACCACATGAACCCTAAGCTGGTCCTTGTCTTCCCAAACCTTTGACCGGTCATCAATCACCATTGCCATTTTCGGATGGCACATGCCATCCTGGAAAACATTTAGTAAAGATTTTCGGGAGCCTGCAAATAACTTAAGGATATGAACAACAACAGCAAGAAGAAACTAGCCAATATAAGAACCAGCAACATGACAGAATAAAGCAAAGTAGCTTGAATAACAAATTTGTGCTGTTGTGCAACTTGTATTTGTTACAAAATCAGCAAGAACCCCACAGAAAATTTCTTTTTAAAAGGTTGATGAGATTTCAAAATAAGTTCCACCTCAAAATTGCGTGGAGAAACTTCATAATGTTTGTTAAAGATGTAAAACCATTCATGTGCCTTCACCTAATAGCTTAAGCTATTGGGATAGTTGGTCCTTGACATGGTATCAGAGACTCCATGACCAAGTGGTCAGGAGTTCGATCCCTACCACTCCCCATTCTTCTAAAAATAGAGTTGAATTTCAGCACATGGTAAAGTGGGCATGTGCATTGTCCATGCTTCGAGCCCAATGGGCTCTTGCCTAAGGGGGCGTGTTAAAAATATAAAATCATTCATGTGCCTTCACCTAATAGCTTAAGCTATTGGGATAGTTAATCCTTGACAATGTTCAAAGGAGACAAGCATCAACGAACGTCCAAACACTTAAAAGAATAATTGGAAACATACCTGATTTGACGCAAATCACACGGTCAAGGATTTGCTTTGAACCTATAAGATGTGCCCCAGGGTCAAGAAGCCTCCAAATTTCCAAAGCATAATCCCTTTCAGCCATAGTACAAACATATACTTCAAACCGCTTGCGTCCTTTTGCAGTTAAATAGCATCTTAAATCCTCCCAAGCAGGTCGTAACCTCACTAGTACACTAGTATCACGAATCTATGCGAAGAAACAAGCAGTGAGACTCAGAATCCTTATACATCAAAAGGCTTCCAAACAATTACACCAATTAGGTGCAACTACGACACAGATAAACTTCCTATGGACAAGTTTATTGAAAAAATTAAAAAGTTCTACATAATATTCATTTTACCCTAGAGAGAGAGAGATGGGAAGAACGGGAAGGAGAATACAAAACTATTACAAAATTAAACAAAAATTGATATTTAAATATAAAAAAGGCTATCCAATTTAATGGATGGAATAAGAAACTTTGCTGTATATGTTCATAAATAAGACAGCCAAGAATACACAAGAACCAGCAGGCTGGGGGCCCTTAATCAACAATGACTAAATGTTTTCGCCCCCTTTATCCTTCAGCAATGTTACTTAACTTGTAAGCTATCTTTGCAATAGAAGTGAGAATTTCAATGTATATCAAGCTGATATTATTTATACATGCCAAAGAGACATATAAGCAAAAGCTGAAATTTTAAACAAATAAACATCAAAACAAGATATTAAACCATAAGAACTCATAAATGACCAATCATCCTAAATACTAGCTGATAGAAAGTAGCATATATCATATATCAATAAAACACAAAATAACATATCTTTCTTTGTCTCTCTTCTATGTTTGTAATAATGCATTCCTAATTCAGCAGAAAAATAAGAGTAAAAGCTTTGGAAAGTACACCCCTATATGTCAGTAAAAGCAATAATGAATTTATCAAGTGAATAAACAAAACAGATCAATACCTATGCATCTCAAAGAATTATACTAAACACATAGAGGTCAAAGGTGTGTGTTTTTGTAAGTATAGACCCATTAGATTGTATACTGACCCGACGCATAAAAGTGTTGATGTGTGACCCAGAAAGGAGTGTAAGATGGATTTGAGAAAAAGGGGGGTATGGTGGCAGAAGCACTCAATCTAAAATACGTCTGGTTAGCCTAAAAATATCCAACTATAAATATCAATCACAAAATGGGTCTTGCAAAGAATTCTTACAGATAATTTGACTCCACCTGGCTCTAGTTTCATTTTTTGCTGTTATGCCCCGTTCATATCTCCTAATCTTATTAAGAATTTCCATAAATCAGACACATCAACGCATTACGCGTCCCAGTAAAGGACATAAGCTTTCCCAATTTATACCAAAACACAATTCTAAACTTAAAACACTTTGCTCATCAACAAGCGTTCACCATCTACTATTCACTCTCCATCAATCAAACACCACAAATTATATAACAATTCGAAAACAATACACATAAGACAGATTATTATTTTTTTGAGATTACAAACCTCGGGATTGATGCGAGTAAGGACTAAATTCCTCTCTTGTAATCGAACGACAGGCCGAAAAACTTTCTCGTGGCTATCAGACAACGGAGGCACCTCCTCCATTTGAACCTTGAAAACCTTCCCGTTATCGACGACACAGTCATTTTCAGCGTATTGCTTCAACAGCAAGCGGTCCTCCAAGTAACGCTTAAGCTCAGCAGACATCCCTTGGACCCGCAAAGGGTCGGTCTCACGGGAAAGCCAACCACGCAGAGCCTCAATCCTATCTTCGAACGACTTCATGGTGTTGGCAACAATAAGGGTCTCATCCAAATCGAACACAATCGCAAGGCACCTCATGTTCAGCATCCCCAAGCACGCATTGTACAAACCCATCGGAACCGAATAGCACCAGAAACACGGGAACTTCTTCCTCTTGCTCGGCATAGCCACCAAGTGAATTTCCTCATCCCCAACCACCGCCACCGCCGTCTGTCCGCACCCAAATCAAACTCACAATCACATTCCAAAAAAAAAAAAACAAAAACAAAAACAGAAATGAAAATTGAAAAAATTGAAATGCTTAACCGCAATATTGCAGTTTTGGAGACCGCATTTAGAGAGAGGGCTTTAAATTGTAGTCTGCAACCGCAATTACTACCGCAATATTACTATTTTGAAGTTCTCCATGGCGTCGTAATTTTTCACAATTATCCTCAATTTTCACAATCGCAACAAAAAAATTCACAATTGTCCACAATTTTCACAACCGCATCAAAACCACAATTATGCTACATTTTTCTACAATTGTCCACAATTTTCACAACCGCAACAACAAAGCCGCAATTGTGCCGCATTTTTTTTCAATTTTCGCAACCTCAACGAAATCGCAATTGCGCTGGATTTTTCCGCAATTTTTTTAACCGATCGCAATTTAAAAGCTTACCTTCAATTCGTAGAAGCAAGAGGCGTGGAGGTTGATCAAATGGGGCTGTTCGAGGGGGAGAGAAGAAGACTCGAGCTTGCATCGAACCGAGAATGCGGAAATGGTTTGGAGAATGGAGAGAGGAGGGCAACGCTCGCTCCTCGGTGATATGCGTTGGACGCGAATCTCGTTGTTCGGGAACTGAAAACTCTGCTGACCGGTTACCGGAACCACGTCCAGTTCCCCCAAACGCGAGTCGCCATGGTAGACCACCGATTTGAACCCTAAACGGCTCATCTCGTTCCACACACTCACACTGGTTCCGAGTATCGAAACGAAAAAGAAGATGAAAGAAACCGCAACAACGACGAACACGAGAACCGAAAATGCTCAGAAAATCAGAGGTTCTCGCAAATTCACAAACGCCATTTTCAAGTTTCGTTCTTCGCTTCTCATCACTCTCACTCTCTATCTATCAGTCTCAGAGCTTTCTCTCTCTACTTTCTCTCTCCTCTCCCTCCTGAGCCTGCGATTTTCAAACAATTACAGCGCTTCTGTATTTATAGGGAAGAAGGGGGTTCGGTTGCACAGGGGACGTGGATTTGGTGTGAAATTACCCGAGTGCCCTCATCGTCTCCTCGCTAGGGGATGCTAACGTTACGAAGGTGAGATGAATCTGAAACCCTCTGGACACGTTGCTGTTTAGCCTGAGCTGTATGTGTTCGGATCCATCACAAATAGAGAAAAGGTTTGTACTAACAAGAATCAAACTCAAATTATTTTTTTTGTAAACACTATTTTAATTTTGATTGCATTTTTTTGAAATTGCTTGAAAGTCTTGAAAGGAAAGTGTACCAGAAGTTACCGAATAGTAATGTAAGACTCGCATGGTAGACTCCTTTATGCTTTGTTTGCATGGGGAGAGAAAATGAAAAAAAATGAGAAAAAAAAAATTAAAGAGAAGAGTAAATAAAAAAAAAGTGAGTTTTTTTTTATATGTTTAGATGAAGAGAAAAAAGAAAAATGGAAAATAAAAAGTAATATATTTTATATTTAGTTTTATAAAAATTATATATATAATTTTATAAAATAACATTTATATCCTTATTATATATGTAATTAATTATAAGTATATCTTATTTTTCATTTTACATTTATAAAAACACCTCTTAAAAATTACATAAATAAAAATATTTTAAAAAGAAGATATTGATACACAAATTATAAAATTTAATTTTAGATAACTTGTTCAATTTTTTTTGTGTTAGAAAATTAGAAGCTAAAAATAAAATTTCAAAAACTAACTATGAATATTAGTCAATGCTAACACATGAACATAAACTGAAAAAGCATTTATACACGTAAGTCTTACTAAAAAAATCAAAGCATTGTGAAATTGAGATTAAAAAGAAAACGATTCTATACTTCATATATTTTAAGGGATAGAACTGAAATGTAAATTTTTTTAAAAATACTTTGTTATTATTTTATTAGTGACTAACTGATCATATATGGATATAATTTATCGTAATATTATTTTAAAAAAAGATAGTTATCAGCCCTCACCCCACCCATCTCCTTCCCTATCACTCACTCACCCTCACGACCATGGGTGCTGTAAGGGCACATTAACTGAACTCACACACACCACACGGATAGATAATTTTGATGATAGAACATTGGTAATGGGTAACGTGCAAGAAGACAATGTATGGGCAAAAGTGAAAATTTACAATATCAACTCTCGTCTCTCCTATTTTCTTTTCATATGAGCAAAAAACACATTTGTGTGGGGCCCATGGGTATTTTTTCTTTATCTTTGTTTTCTCTCTATATCCAAACAGGAGAAAAGATTAAAATCTACCCATTTTCTCTCCACCCATTTTCTTTCATTTCCTTTTCTCTCAAACCAAACACAGCATTAGTGATTTTGGTATACTTTCCTTCTGTTATTGTAGTGCCACTCGCATTTTTATCTGTTTCATAATAGTTTGATTTTATTTTCATAATTTTAAAAGATTTAATTTTGGCTCACTCTATGTATTAAAAAATTATACTATTATTTTATTATATTTTATTATATTAATAAAAAGAACTTAATTACTATAATAATTGTTTAAGAGATTAAATATGTCAACACATTATTAAATAATAGTGTAAAAAAAATTTATACTAATAGTATATCAAAATTTAAAATTTAAAATTAATACTATTATGTTTGTTGGTGATATATATAAGATTTTTGTTAACTTAAAATTGGTGAAAACACTTCCAATGAGATTAGCTCAATTAGCAAGATAAAAACATAAAAAGGCTTGAGTTTTGATCAATCAATTTGAGACACTTATGTTAGCTTTGTATTAGGCTTTATTAGATGTTTATTGTGCCCAATATTAGTATTTTAGATGAGTTTAATGTTGTTGGGCTTCATTGGGCTTTAATGCAAATATTGAATAATTTTCGGATTTTGATGCATTTTAACCTTTCTTCCTTGGTTAGGTCATAACTTGGGACTCGGTAATCCAATTGAGGTGATCTTGGTGTCTTTGGAAAGCTAAGACAATGCTCTACAAGTTTCATGAAGAACTCAAGAGCTGGATCGGAATGCTAAGGGTCCAAAATATCCCTGCAATGCAGAGTGAGTTTGCTGTCACGGAACCATCTGGGCAGTGTGCACATATTGGACTACATAGTGAGTTATAGGCATCCTCTTGGGCTGAAACTTGGTCACTTGAAAGATAAGACTCATATCTCCAACTTCACTGAAGACCATTTTGTCAATAGATATCGTTTTAGGCATGCTTCTGAAGCTACAAGTTGGTCTGAATTTGGAAACACGTTCTTCCAACCTAACTTGAGGTAGGTGCAGTGTTTTTGGCATTTCTGGAGTTCTAAAAGTCCAAATGACATGATTCAAATTGGAGATTTTCAAGGAGACAACTGGCTACAACTTTGATGAAGACATCCAAGCCAAAATGCACCGTCTAGGTGATGAATTTGAAGCCAGAAGTCGAATAAGAGTTGTTGACTAAAAGCCACTAACCATACACCAACCCACCTACCATGCACCAACCCACCAACCATGCATCAAGCTTCCATTTTTGACAATTTTCATATTCTTATAGCTTGTATTCAGATTATGTACATGTACAAATTGGCTTCTAGGATTAGTATAAATAGACTCAACCTCTTTGTATTGAAAAGATTCAATTTGAAGTAAGTTAGAATTCAATTTTGTAGTAAGTTTGAGTATTTGTTAGTTTTCTTTCTCTTCTTCTCCATTCTCTTTAGAATTTCGTTTTTGTTCTTTTATTTCTGAGTTCTTCCTTCCCATCCATGGAAGGCTAGGCTCTCATAATCAATCCAAGGGATTAGCCATCTTGATGTTTAATTTGGAGATCTTGTTTTACTTGTTCATATTGCTTAATTGTTATTCAAGTTTCTCTTCTTCCTCTTTTAATTTTGATCTAGATTGAATTGCTTAATTTGATTTGGATGTTTATGTGATACTAGCTTTATTATCATGTATTCAAGAGGATCACATAAAATAAACAATTTATTAAAGCTTTTTGATGGATTGTTTAGCTTGGTTAAATTCTTGATCTTAGGTTAATCTATGTTTAGATGGTGCTTACTTTATCTAACTTTGGTTAATTAAATCCTAGATGCTTATCTAGTAGTGGATTCTTGGATCATGTTGAGGCGTCTTGATATGATCTAAGGCCAAGAACATGGTTAGCAATTAAGTGAATTCCTTGTGATCAATGATGGATTAAACTCAAGATCGGTAAAATTTCCTTGGATTGGTTAATTTGTTAATTGCATTTCTTTAATTCAACTAGTGTATTATCTTTTCAAATCATCAAAACCCCCTTTTAATTATCTTGATCTGATTAAATCTTTGTTCTTTTTGGATCCTTGAGAGACGATTCGGTTCATACTCTATACTACAAATTAGTTTGTGAACCGGTAATTATTATTATTTGACGGGGTCTCGACAACCTCTTGTCAAGTTTAATGCTTATTAATGAAGGTGGGATGGATCGTGAAACACTTTAGACATGTTCCATAGCATTTGTCCCTCATGGAGAAGACGGCGAGTTTGTTGATGGTTTTGCTATTTAATGTGAGATGTAGAGTGCTGCTATTTAGCTAGAATAATTTGACAGAATACAATTTGATAGAATAATGTGGCAAAGATCACTTAAATGAGAGGTGATAGGCACTTAAGCATTAATTACATATTATTATGCCAATTAATTAACAATTTTTGAAAACAAATAATGAAGATGCAATTTTCATCTTGCTCGCTACTATTCTGTTTGACGAAAAACAAAACCCAAGTCATTAGGTGAGCTTTCCCTTTCGTTTTATTTCCACCCTCTGAGGCGACGTCGTCATCCATATTCTCAACAGGGGAAAGGAGAGAGGTGTCGTGGCGGAGGCATCAACGATAGAGGATGACGGCGACACCGGAGCAAGGGAGTTATTGTTAGACCACAAAGCAGTGATGATCTATGCAACCCCAGGTTTTGAAAACCGGACCGGACCGGCCGGTCGGACCGGGAACCGGTCACCCCACCAGTCCGGTCCACCCCAAAAAATTGGCCCGGTCAAAAATCGGTGAACCGGTCAAAAACCGGTGAACTGATCCACCCGGACCGGTCCAATTAGGTTCAACCGGTCCTTTTTTTATTTTTAAATTTTGATAATTCAAATAATGTCATTTTGATCTAAAAATTGAATGTAAGTCAATCTAAAAAGAATTTTATATGAAATACTTAAACTTAGATTGTATAAAAGTTTAGAAACTGAATGTATAATTGATTATATATCTCTTTGAACTGAAATTGAAATTTTTTTAAACAAAAATAGGTTATAATACTGTTACAGAATGCTTTGGACTCTCAAAAAATAAACTGTAAACTATTTTTTATCATTTGTGTTGTTTTTTATAATTTTTAATTTGTTTAATTAGTATATAATATATATTTATATATATATATTTAATTTATTTAATTATACTCCAATTCGACCACGGTTCAACTATGGTTGAACCATTGAACCTTAAATCAGTCCCCTGACCGGTTCAATCACCGATTCGGTTTTCAGAACCTTGATGCAACCCTAATGTTGTTGCAGTTGCGGCAGGCCTTGATGCTAAGCTAGCGCTGAAAGTTGGGAGGGAACTTGAAGATCAAAGAAGAGATGCCATGAAATGGCGTCGTATACTTGAGGTGACGGTGGAGGAGCGGAGAAATCGAGATTTGAGCGGCATTCGAAGAAAACCTTGTGACAACTTGAAGCGACGATTTTTTTGTGATTTTATTTCTTCTCTCTCACCCACTCCTCTTTCTCTCTCAAATATGATATGAGAAGAATGAGAAGAAATGAATCAAATTGCTATACGTAGGAGTTATTATGTTTGCCTCTAGAGGTGGAAGTGTATTTTCATAAGTCTTGGTGTTGTTAGTCTTGTGTTTGAGTGAAAGGGATTGAGGTTTGGTAGAGAATATTGTGATGAGGTGTAAATCCACCTAATTCGAGCCCAAAGGATTCGAGCAAGTATTTTGGCTAGAAAGCATTATTCGTGAGATGTATACAAGGCGGTGCACCGAAAAGCTTAATTGCACAAACCGTCAAGCTTTTTAACTCTATAATCGAATATCATTCATTGTTATTGTAATTAAATTTTAAAACAAAATCTTTAACATGCGTATTTTATAAATTAAGAGTATTGCTACAGAGACTGATGATTTATAGTATGAAGTATCATGGATTATAATGAATCTTATTTTACGGCTGAGGTCCACCCAAATGGGACCCACACTTTCATTTATATCCGAACTACTTTTGAAATAAAACTTTATAAGCCTTTTAGCTTTTCTATATAATAACTAATAACAAGAGTTGTTATCGTACCCTTATGAGTTTGGTACATAGTGTGAGTTGTCAAGCATTTATTGACTGTTAGTTTCATAATAAATGTTTAAAAGTCTATTAAATATAATCAGCAACTAATAAAAGCGACAACTCACCTTAATACTAGTATTTAGAAGAAGAAAAAATAGTGACTGGAATAGTTCCCACTAATAACTAATACAAGCTCAGCTGCAATTCATCACGAATCGAGATAGGGAAGTTTCATTTGTAAAGTCCATTGTTATAATCTGCTTAATATGTATTCGTGCAAATGCATCCCGAGTTAAATAAGATTCTTCATAATGAAAAACATTTAAACCTAATAAAATGAAATTAACTTTGACACCAAAAAAATAACTAGATTTTAATTGCATTTTTTTGTCTCGATTTTACAATAATTTGATTATACTCTCATTATACTCTCATAACATATATAAAAATGAATAAATAAGTAACTTAGTTTATGAAAATATCTCTCACTTGTAGTTTAATTTATGAATTTATTTTGTATATGAGTTAGTCATTAAATTTATAAAACACATGTATTTTCGTTATCTTGGGTTGACCAAGTTAAATGATAACGCATAACATAACACATTAAGACCATGTTTGGTAGGCTGTATAAGGCAAGATAATATATGATAAGTTTATACAATCAAGGTTTATAAGTGTTTATGTGTAACATTTATTGCCATGTGACACGTTGCTCAACACTTCCCTTTTACGTATGATTTCGTTCAAGTTTAGTGAGTGAATAACTGGGTGCTCTATGTATAAAAAGGTTATGATTCATTAAATTAAATTGACGTCATATCTCAAGACATAAGTCTAAGCAACATGACATGTGGCTCAGTATTACATATAAATACTTAACATGTCATGTTAGATTTCACTATTTAATTTGGTCAACTAGAAATAATAAAAAAAAATAAATTGGTATATATTTTATATATTTAAGAACTAACTCGTATACAAAAATAAATATAAAAACTAAATAGAGTGAAAGATATTTTCAATAATAAAGTTACTTATTTAATAAATTTTTTGAATTACTTAATAAAAAATATATTAAATATATTTTAAAATTTTAATATATTAAATATTTTATTTTTATATTTAATATTTTTATTTTAATTCTTTACGACACTTGTTACAAAATGCTTAAAAATATATACAAATTTAAAAATTAATCATATCATAATTTTAACACTTATTGATACATTTTGACGTGTAGAGTACACGTAAGGATGACAATTTCCCTCATCCCCCATGAGTACCTACAGGTAACATCCGTTTATTAAACGGGGCAGGGGAGGAGGTTGTTTCACCCGTACCCGTTGGTACCCGATATATAATTTTAAGTATTTAAAGTTGTATTATTATTATTATATATATGTTCTTCAGGAAAATTATATTATTATTTTGATTTTAAGTATTTAAATTTGTTAAACTAAATTAATTTATAATAGATATATTATGAGAAATTATAATATTAAAATTTATTTAATTTATTCTCTCTTTTTTTTTTAATTTTTTTGATTTTTTTTTAATTTTAATAATTTTATAAATATTCACAATACTCATAAATATCCTATTTACCAATAAAAAAATAAAAAATAAATATCCATACAAATACAAAATACAAAACAAAGAATGGGGGCTACGACCCGCTCCACTTCACCCTGTCCGCCCCACCCCATTGTGATCCCTAAACTCATAATCATCATTCATCGGTGAGTTAGCAAAAGGTGGCGCAGCCCTGACTAGAAGAATTTCTATCACCTGCACTCAACTTCATGTCACGTAACAACGTATCAATGTTTGAATCGTTTGACCAAGACATTGACACACCGGTCAACAAATCAACGAACAAAAGTTCACACACCGTCGTGTCAAAGTAGACCCGACCGCATGGGAAGAATGCTCGTGGACCCCATAAAACTTACTCGAAACGGCGACCGCACCGGAGAATTCCCCGAGAAACCAAAACCGTGGCGGCGCGGTCGTGCCATGTCAACCTTCGGTGGCTCCACCGGCTACGATCCTAGGCTCCAATCCGACCGATTCGACTCGTTCTCCGACTCGGCCGGTGACTCGTCGTCGCCGATATACGCCGCCGGAGACGACGCGTTCTCGTCGAATCCGGTGCCGGAAACTCCCTCTCCGTCGTCGATCGACTCCGCCGCCGGGACCGGTTTCGGAGGAGATTTCGGCCATATATTGCTGCCGGCGGCGGAGTTGGAGCCGGAGGAGGGATTTACTCTGAGAGAATGGCGAAGGTAAGATCGCGATCCGCTATCGCTGTTGTTGTGCACTTGTTTGGTGAATGAATGAATGATGATGATGATGATGATGATGTGGTGATGCAGAGTGAACGAGATTCGATTGGAAGAGAAGGAGATGCGGCTGCAGATCATAGAGGATGCGGATGAGTACAAGATTGAGTTTCACAGGAAGCGTGAGGTCGTTGTTGAGAACAACAAATCTTCTAACAGGGAAAGAGAGAAGGTGAAGTTAATTTTTCATTTTTTTTTCCTGTGAAGAATGAAATATACTTGTTAATGCAATGAAGCCTATTTTTTCCCCCCTCTATATTCCTTAATTTTTGTTTATTTTGGCTGTAATTAGTATAGAAGCTGGGAATTGGGAGGAATGAAAATTCTTTCACAATATGCAACTTCTCAAATTTAGTCAGAGTAGAAAAATTGTGCCTTTTCTACATCATGGGGTGTTAAATATGTTGGTTTGGTTAGTTTTGTACACTCATACTTTGATACTGCTACTTGTTTGACAAATGGAGTTGCTATAATACTTATATGGATATGGTACTAAGGTGAGTTGTTAAGTATTTATTGACGGTTGGTTTCACAACAAAATGTTTGAAAGTTTATTATAATCAGCAACTAATAAATGCTTGACAACTTACCATGTGTACCGGTACCTAAAAAAATAAAAATGGGCACCGGAGTAATCCTATTCTTCATAAGTTAGGAAATGATGCAGTAGGAAATTTGTGTAGGAATGCTAATATACATGTTGAAACCCAACCCTTAGTCCAAGTATCATATTTTGTTCTTCCAAGAACCTATGCTTGGTTCAAGCCAAGGTAGTTTCAGCTCATTGTTTGACTATCGTGTTGAAGTTAGTGTTAACAAGAGGCCAATCATATGAATGCAGTCATCAATTTATTTGCAAGCTTATGAAGGTGTTGGTATCTTGCTATTTGTTCCTATTTTAAATTTTCAGTTATACTGATAGCATCGCATTGTAGTCCTGTGTAACTACTAGCTTCCTCAACTATAGATGTCTAGATAGTATGACTAATGCAAGCAACAATTTAATTAGAAATTTTATTTTCTGAACTTTTAAGCTAGTGTCTCAAATATATTGGTCACTGTATGTAATCTGGCAGCTATTTCTGGAAAGTGGGGAGAAGTTCCATGCTGAAGCTGACAAAAACTACTGGAAGGCAATTGGTGAACTTATACTCCATGAAGTGCCTGCCATAGAGAAAAGAGGGAAAAAGGATAAAGAGAAGAAGCCTTCTATTGTTGTTATTCAGGGGCCAAAGCCAGGGAAGCCAACTGACCTTTCAAGAATGCGCCAGATATTGTTAAAGCTCAAGCATAATCCCCCTCCACATATGAAGCCCAAACCGCCTGTTGGATGCTAAAACTGGACCTCCTGATGGACCTAGTACAAGTACTGCACCTCCCAAGATTATAGCCGTGGCAACTCCTGAGGCTGTTGCTGCAGCTTGAGGGTGATGCTATTTGCTCATTCTACGTGTGAAAACCAGTTTGTCAAGTTTTTGATGTGATGGCTTTAAGTTTGTGAGCATCTTAGTATAGGTGTCTGGAAGTATTTTATGTAGAAAATAGGCAAATAGCTGTATTGATTTGGTTGCTTAATGTAATGGTATATGCCCTCCTTAGAACTTATTTTTAGCTGTGATGTCCTGTGTTGTGGCCTATATACATTACCTTTGCAGTAGATATTTTATTAGTAAGCAGAGCTTTGTCTTTCATATTGTCATCCAATCTTGATTTATTATGGAATTGCCGTAGTCAACAGGTTTTTCTATTTATTATTTCTACCGAGGAACCCTTTAATTAAACGGCTTAGCTGTTTCAGAATGCATAATTCTAGTATTCCAAGTCTCGTCTTCTCTCCAAAACATAATCAAATTACTATCCTGAAATAGTGATTTCAAAAGTCGGCCAAGTTGTTTACCCTCCTCTGTTTTGGTTCTTAAATTTTATGTTTTCTTAGCCAGTTTAAGGAAAGTCCTTCAAACCTTTGCTTTTGCTCATTGAACCATAAATCATAGACCAGATATCTTGAGGTCTGGAATCCATGCTGTGCATGTGCGATTCTATGAGTAACCAGTACCTGAAGTTCATTCCTGGGTGAGACCAAACTTACTTGCAGTCAGTAATAAGATCTGGTTTCATATCATCTGACAATTCATCTCAAAATTCATGTTAAATGTTTGCATCAATTTAGAACAGGGTCGAGGAGATTCCATTTAAAACAGTTAATTTTGGTATAAAAAATAAAACTAACCAAAACAATTAAGATGTAATGCCATACCTTTATCTTCACCACTCATAAAAATCCACCTCTAATCATGTATTGCTCCAAGATACTCTAATAAGGTTTCCATGAACCAATACCAGCTATTTTTGCACTCTATCTCAACAGTTGCACTCTATTCCCCCGCTCCCCCAACAAAAAATTTACCCTTTTTAAGAAACACCTATCCAATGACACAATTTGTCTACTTGCAGTTAATAATCATTTTTCTTACAAGCCTTCAAGCATACCTCAACTCTGTTCCTTCTAGCAACCTCATTTTTCATTGCAGTGTTTTCGGAATGTGGTTGATCTACCATACTCTCTTTTAACTTCCTCACCAACCATGCAGTATCAGCCTTTGTGTGGTAAAATTCCCACCCACAATTACTATGCTCAGGCTGATAGAAGGTCTTGATTTGGAAAGCATCCCCAGTCTAAGTTTGGGATGCATGAATGACCCACCCATATCATCTTTTGCACTTCACAGTAATTCTAGCAGCCTCATTCTTTATGTAATCAAAGTCAATTGCGCTTGAATTGAATACATCTTCAATATTTATCGGAAGACACTAGAGTCACCAAATAGCATGCCTTCTGTTAACTTCATTTTCTTCTCCTTATCAGTCTTTTCATTAAACTTTGGAAGTTTACTCCTCCTTTTCTGCCCCTCTTCATCACTACCACTTATAATAACCAACTTTTCACTATCTGCATAATCTGAGAGGCATACTCCTTCATACTCAGGTTCAGGTTCAGGTTCAACATGGGGTATTTTTATTGTGCAGCCCTTTGACTATTCATCCAATTCCTAACTTCTTCCCTCTACTCTCTTGCCATTTTTCTCATAGAACAGATCAGGTTAGTCTGTATCTAAATCAGAGAAAGCATACCCTTCAAGGTTAGGGTCCCTTTCATCTATAGGTTGGTTCTTACACCTTCTTCTAGATCCAGTAGCATTTTCACTGATCTGATTCACTTCTTGCTCGATAGGCACATCTTTGAGGGATGGATAACTAACCAATTCAGCATCAGCCTCATGTTCAACATATACTTGCAATATCTAACTTCATTCCCTACATTCTTAAAGATTTCTAAAATATCCTTATCATTTAGCGCTGGTCTTAATTCATCAAATGTTTCTTCAAAAATTCATGCCATATGGAGTCTACATTCTGACATCCATTATCGAACACAATGTTTGCAAGGTCTGACCCACCGTCAAATAGTGTATGTCAAATTTAGTAAATAATTTCCTTGTCCACTAACATACTTCGTTAAAGAATAGACGCTCCAAAGTGATTACAATAACATAAAGACAAAATTGTGACCATGGAATATAGAAACACAACGCAAAGCATGGACCTTGTAAGGCCTACACATGGGTTTAATACCCATTAACTAACAAAGTTACACTTCCGTTTAGGGCAAACCAAAACATTTTTATGTACATCTACAAGGCACAAACCTACATGGAGTTGTTAGGAATCTATACTAGACAACACTAGCAAAGCAAAGCAAGACCCTTTTCCTTAATCCAACACCAATTCATCATATGAACAATACATAGATGCACTTGGAACTATTGCTTACAACAGTTGTCATTTAACTTACCTCAGAGTCTAGGATGCAGTGTTTACTTTTGAGACCAAATTTCACGAACACAAACACCAAACAAATTTTATAATGTTCATTGCTCAATGCATCACATAAAATTAAAGAAGATAGTTTACATTTTGTTCAAAAGAACCCTTGAACTACCAAACCTCCTCATTCCTCTAATTATCTAAGTCAACGATAAGAAAATCCTGTCCACATGTGTGCCCCGAATCTAGAAGAGGAATGGCTACTTGTAATTGTTAGTCTTGTAACTACCTTAATATTTGAAGGTGGCAATTTCCATTATTCTTAATATTTTAATTAAGTTAGTTACAAGATAAATAAGTTTTTTCTCTTTTTTTTTATAGCAAAAATATAAAACAACTTATTATTCTCGTAACTATCTTAAAGTATTAAGAATAATACGAGTTGCCCTACCAAATAAATAAATAAATGCTAGTTGCAAAATGGATTTGTTTTGTATCGATTTTGTCCTTTTGCAAATATAAATAGTTAAACCCATTCATTCTGTCTTGTTTGACATAATGGAATTGTTAAACAAATTCAGTAATGAATATATACTTTTTAAGTATAAATATTATTAAAAGAAAAGAATATTTTTCATAGTAATAACACTATCAAAGAAATTTAAAAAAATATATATTAAAAAAACCAAAATAATAAAACATTAGAGACAAAATTACCATTGTGATCCTAAAGAAACACGTTTTGTCAATTTAGTTATTCAAATTCTTATTAATTTTGTAAATTGAGTTCTTGTTTAATTTATCTCAATTTGGTCTCAACATATACACTTAAGGTGTATAATTTATAACTATATGAAAATGGTACTAAAAATAATAAAGGATTAAATTGAGATGAACTAAAATAGTTAAATATTTTATTGATAAAATAAAAATTTAACGGATCAAACTGAGAAAACATTTCTTTCAAAGATAAAAATAGTAGTTTTTTTCTAAATTTTATAAACAATTACATTTATCTTAATATAAATATATGTTAACACTAACAATTCATAAATAAAACACGTTACATTTATATATGTGAATTGTAAGGAGATTCCTTTTATCTATTATTTTTATAAGAATACTAGTATCTTTAATAATTAGTTATCAATATTTAGTCACGTGTCTCATTTAATTAAAATATAAATATAAAAATAATTTAAAATATTTATATGTTAAATAAGTAAAATATATGTATAAATATTAACCATTAATTATTAAATAATATTAATACCTTCATACAAATAAAGGTGTCAAAGAAAACTCTGAATAATAAACACTAATCCTTAATGACATTTGAAAGCCGAAACTCAAGTTTTTTTTTCTTCCATAAATAGAGACATGTATACGAATTGAGATTAGAAAAATACTGTTCTATGAAAGTTTTATTAAGAATTGAAATTGTCAAATGATAGAGCAAATGGGTTCGATTATCAATAGTACATACGCATGGGCCATCTCTCGAGATGATTAGATATGTACTTGATGGGTGGCTAGGTCTTTTTCTCCAACTTTAAGATTAGAAGCGATCGACAGCCTTGAAACCAGTTAAGAAACTCGAATAGTTTTGCTCTTTCAGGTATGAAGCAAAAAGAGAATCTAACACGTTTATGTAATGTTAATCCTCATAAGCTTTTTTATCATGGGTTACTGTATGATTAGGCATACATCAATGCTTTCAGCCACATTAATCAAAACAAGGTACGTACGTAAGAAACGAAAGGCAATAAACGAAAAGGAGGATAGTACTTTAAGTTTATCTAATAACTTTTTTTTTAAAGATTATTGATATTTTATTAATAATTAATATTTAATTATATGTCTTATTTAATTAAAATATAAATATTATATTTATATTTTAATATTTATATTTTAATTAAATAAAATACGTGATTAAAAATTAACCATTAATTATTATAAGTATCCGTACTTTTATGAAAACAAAGGAGACTTAACCAGTCTCCATTAACTATTGATCTTATATAATTAGAATTGATTTGTCAAATTTGAGCCGAAAAAAAAAACCGCTTTCACAAGTAACAAACATATTGCATTTGTTTATTATAAGTTTCGGTACTTTTATGAAAACAAAGGACACTGAACCAGTCTCCATTAACTATTGATCTTATATAATTAGCATTGATTTGTGAAATTTAGGGCTCGTGTATTAGTTTTTTAAAGAGTAGAAGTATTTTTTTAAAGTAATAAAAATATTTTTTTTAGAAGTTAAAGAGTTCAAGTTTCTAAAAAAAAACACTTAATGTGTTTTTTTATTATATATGAAGTATTTTTTTTAAAAGCTTGAACTCTTTAACTTTAAAAAAAATATTTTTATTATTTCAAAAAAATACTTTTATTTAAAAAAAAACTAATACAAACGAACTTTTAAGTTGAAAAAAAAAATGCTTTCACAAGTAACAAACATGTTGCATTTGTTTATAATCACTAGGGAGGACAGGTCGTTGCTGATTCTACAAATCTGTTTGGTTGAAGCTTCATCACGAAATGGGACATATTATTGATCCAATTGATTGAACTCCACCAAAAAAAGATTTGGATCCCCTGTTGTTCAAATTAAGATCTGTTTATTATAGATTATTTGATGAAAAATCAATTTTTTAAATAAAAATAATAATTTTAAATGTATTAGTTTAAGTTTATTGAAATAATTATTTCTTTAAAAAAATTATTTTCATAGTTAAAATGAAAAGATATTTTCACTATTCTGATAAATGAGAGAGAAAATTTTCTAAAAACACAGAAATAACTTTTTTGACAGAATTATTTAGTATCATGTTTATAAAATTCATAGTAATTAGAAATTATTTTCTTGTTTCATATGATTGAGATATAATAAGATATCAAAATTATAAGAAATTATTAATATTTAATGTTTTACTTTTAATAACTAACTTGCTTGAAATTTAACATACATAATAAACTTGCAATATTATCTCATGAATCTACGATTAGATAGTTAAAATTCACATTTTGTATGTATCGTCAGATTGAATATATATATAGTCAGATACAATCTTATAATTATGGTAAGTAACATTATTACTATTTAATCAACTTTTTTTTTTTATAAAGTCAATGGAGTTATACATGTAGCCAAGCTGGTCCTGCTGGATAGTTATGACGCCAATGGTTAATAAATGAAAGACGATTATTTGCAGGACTATGTATCGCATTATATTCAATGAGTTGGGTCAATTGGCGAATCTATACAAACTAATACAACACAACCCACCCCCAGACAATGAGTTGGTTCATGTCTACAAGTCGAGTTCACTTAGAAATCTAGCATATGTTGAGTTAGGTTACGGTTGGTTGAACGCTCCCAACCTATTCAATTTTTTTTTGGTTATATTTTAGGATATATTATCACTTTTTATTAAGGATTTCAAAATCTTTTATGAGTTTATATATTTTTTGAAAAATTAATTTCTTAAAATTTTTAATTGAAATTACTATTTAATATGTCATGAATGTTATCAAATTATGGTTTTAAAGACTTTTTACTATTTGAACTACATCCACACAATCAAAAGAATAGTTAATTAGCCATAGGAATATCAAGTAAGATAAAATCTAGAAGAAAATCTCTTATTCCATAATTTAAAACAAATATGTACACATTGTTTTTCTTGAAGCATTAACCAAAACTCACTAATTATGCTAACATTGAGATAATTTAACAATTCACTATGCTAAAACAATAAGAAACAAACATTCAAAAAAAAATGTTAAAGGCTCTTGCTTTTATGATGTATGAGATAAAATAATTTATCGATGTGGTAATTTATAATACACATAATATTAAATATTATATCTTATCATAAATTGTGGGACCAAATCTAATAGAAATAAAATACTATACATATACAATAAGGTAGAAAAAAAAATTTAGACATCGCATTTAGACTTATTTAATTATCTTTAAAATTTTTATCTTACAATGTTCAACTTATGCAAAAGAAAATTTAAAAATTAAAATAGTATAAGGACATGGATCAATCTATGAATCTAACCCAAAAGATTTATATTATGTATACTTATTTTATTTGAGACTTATATATCTTGATTGTCTTATGTTAGCATAAGTCTTTGAGACTTATGTTATATTATACATAATGAATTTCAACTTTTATTTTAATAGATTATTTTCTTTTATATGTTCAACTCATACATGTATAAGTCAGGTTGAATGAGAAAAAAATTTCAAACTCAACCCAACCCACCAACATTCATAAATTTACATAGAAGCAGTAAAGGCTCACATGACACTTCTTACCCAACATTTATTGGATCCTTATTTTTACGCATTATTTTTCGTCACTATAATTTCTGATTTAGTTTAACTCCTATACAAAAACTCTCTACGTGTACCTTGAAAGAGGTGTAAAATTGGGAAATAAAAGAAAGTATGCAACGATGGTTTCCCTTTATTAAAACAGCACAATATTACAATAGAACAATCCACTAAAGATGAAAATTAAGAAAAGCAAATAATACAAGAGAATGGTTTGATTTTGAAAGCGAGGAACTTCTGGGCATATTCCATAATTAACAGGCTGGCCATGATTTATGGTTACTTAAAAATCTGCAGACTGCAACATGTGTTTGCTCTCGGCAAGTAGTTTCTTTCCTTTGTTGGACATCATGTGTGCTTGAAGCAACAAGACCGCAGCCCTTTGTGCCTTTTGTCCCGCCATCTCAATTTCAAGGCTTGACTTTCTCTTAAACTTCAAAAGAGATGCTGCATCAGCTATCTCAAGCCCTTCATCAATCGTAGCCTCCCCAAGATTTTTTGACAGATCTTTCAAGTATTGCTTTGTATGTTCCACATCTACTACTACTGCTTTATAGATTTCTCCAAACCCAGGTCGCTTGTATAGTTCTTCCCAAATTTCCTGATCTATCATTATATAAGAATTAACTTAATGAACAAGGAGAAAAATGGAGTCTTTGGAAAAATAATTTGTAGGATTTTTTTTTGTTAAGGTGCAGATTCTGCATGATGCAAAGGATTTTATACCAGGTAACTACGTAGGTTACAATGTACCCTTAACTATGTGAGTCTCTTCTCCAACAAATGAAACAATAAAAGATAAAAACACAAATCTTAAAGATATATTTAAGATAAAAATACAAATCCTAACACGAGCACCTAAGTTTAAAATGTAAGCATTACTACATATTCATTCTTAGCAAAAATCCTAAAGACAAAATTAAACCATAAACAATAATATTTAAAAAATCAACATGAATTGTTATAGTCAGAATAAAGTATTATTATTTATTCAATTGTTATATATGATATCAAATCAGCACAGTATCCGATCGTCTGACGAGTATATACCAGGACGAATCCAGGAATAAATGGTTGAAGGGGTCAAAAAATAGATGAAAGATCATGAAGCCCTTCTTTAGTCTTGAAGCTAATAAAATCTAGTGAAATGGACAAAAATCATAAAATTGGTCCTCTGTTTTACACTCACAAAACAGTGCAATAAATATATTAATACGGATAGGCATAAGCTTTTTTACAATAAAGAAGGTCGCAAATAAGGTGAATTAATTTTATAAATCAATCTCATATGTAAGGGCAGGTCACACTCACCTAAGCATTTATGCATAGGTTTAACAAATATTTTCAAATCATGGGGGGCTTGCCGCCCCTTAAATCCGTCCCTAGTAGAGTGTGGATAAGGCATATAGACTGATAGACACCCATACGGCAGCTATTTTGAAGGGTCGAAACTTCCTTTGCTTGCAACAGGTATTACTATTAATTAACAGGGAAAAAAAAAAAAACTTACTTACCGTTTGAGACAACAGCTGAAATTGTTTGGCCAGATTGTTCTGCATCATCTCCTAGTGATCCACTTAGGTCGTTTATTTGGCCAAATGCTTCGGCAAGCGCTTTTAATGCAGCCACACGAAGTTGTTTCTCATTGGGAGGAGGAGGAGGAGGATTTGGCATGGTTTGCTTCTTTGCAACCGTTGAGGAACCACTTAGGTTGCGTTTGTCAGAGGCAGAAGGAACAGTGTGCTGTTTATTATTTGGTCCAATAGCAATAGCTTTTGGCTCCCTGGAACTGGAATCTGACTTGAGTTTTTCAGAAACAATCGAACCGAAACCATTGCCCCGTTTGGAAGGAAGACCACGAATATTGGTCCTTCTGAATAGAGAAGGGACTTTTGCATTTGCAACACTATTGACTTTATTATCCATGGCCATGGAAACTGATCAGCTTAATTAGATTTCTTTGGTGGGAATTTCCATGTTTTATATATAGAGTTATGGATCTAGGTTAAACTACACGTGAAGTTGAAGAATTGACCCTATTAAATTTTGGGTATATAATTTTATGGAGGAGTTTTTCTACGTTGAAAGTGATGGATGGGTCCAATAACAATAATTTTCATGAAAATGTTTAAATTTGTTTGAAGTAAAATTGAACTAAAATAAACTAAGGGATCTTTCCAGAACATATTATTTTTAAAGTCAATTATAATATGTGTGCTTTTCGTTCACAATAATCTCATAATGGTAAAAAAAATTCACAATAATCATATTAATTTCTTTTCTTATATCTATTAAAATGTTATTAATAAGTTAATGTTGTATTATTTTATGATATATTCTTTGTTATCATGTCTAAAGAAACTTTATTAATAAGTTGACTTTGTGCTATTTTGTTCTAGTCTTTTTTTTTTTATGTCTAAAAAGATTTAAAATTTCAAATTGAATTTCGTTCCACGAAATTAAGAAGTACTTACCATGTATTTTTATTGTATATATTTTAAATTTAGTTAGATGATATATATTCTTAATGACATATGTTACGTTTTTAATAAAGGATTTAATTTCTATTCACTGTCAGTGTAAAGTGTTTTTACACTGTCATTCAATCATGTGTTGACACATCATTAAAATAGTTAGAATTTTTAGGTAGTGGTTGTGATAGTCAACACTTTTAATGATTTGGCAACACATGATTGGATGACAGTGTAAAAAAACTTTATACTGATAGGGGATAGAAATTAAACTCTTTAATGAATTGGTATAAAATTGTTTGTTTCTCCTTTTTTTTTAAATATGTAGCAGCATGCGTTTGAAGGAAGGAGAAAAATATAAGCTTTTATTAAAATTGCCTCAAACGCCAAAATGTGGTGATCAAAGGTTTAAATAAACAGACTAATAGTATTTTGAGAGTACGCAAAAATTTCTTCTGTCTTGGGTGAATCCCACCATTGGAGTTCGCACAATGGTAAGATCACACTGTGTATCTAATAAAGATACAGCAAGGTATGTAGTGTTTTCCTTTATGGCTATGGAATTGATTTTTTAAATCACCTTCATTATTGGGAAATGTCTAAGCTATCCACTACCCACCGCTGATTTGAAACATTATTAGTTGCAGTCAACTCTATTAATTAGAGTATAATGAGGGATAGAGATTATACATCTTTGGTACTTTGATTCCCACTTATGACCGCTTCAATTCAACCAAGTTTGTAGCTAACAACCTTTTTCTTTGTTTAGAGAAAAATATTTTAATGTGACTTATAAAAATGTATTTTATTTTAGTTTGTAATTTATTTATAATTAATTACATATTAAGTATCAAAATGAAGATAAATAAATAATTAATTATATATAAATTATTGATTAAATTAATTTAATACTTAGTTAATCTAATTTATGAACTAAATTAAAATAATTTTCTCTCAAATCACATTAAAATATCTTTCTTGCCTTTCGTTTTTTTTTTGGTTGAAGGTTGCAGCTAACAGCTAACTCTGGCTGTTGCTGCAGCTCGTGAGAGGGTGAAGTTGCTATTTGCCATTTCTACGAAAGCGCTCGTGATAGTTGTCTTGTCTGCCTATATTTTATGTATATAGAAAATACTTGTGTCCAGTTTGGTTCCTTGATATATTGGTGTAAGCACTCCCTAGAACTTATTTTTTATGTGATCTCCTGTGTTGTTGCCAATCTACACTATCTTCCGCAGTAGATTTCTTTTTTCCCTTTCAGTAATGAGATAAAATTTCATTTCATAATGAAAATAATGAAGTACGTCACTATAATACTTGAAAAGAAGGGTAAATTATGGACCTAAAGTAATCTTAAATGAACAATGAAACCAAAAAGAAAAATCTTTGGGAGATCCACAGATAAATAATTCTATGTACGAAGATGATTAGATTCTCTAAACTCTTTCCATTTAAGCTAAAACTTTTATCAACTACCTGAGGAGGAACCCAAGTTTTGTTATGGAAAACAATGTCATTATGATTTATGAGCTTTCCACAAACTCTACATAATGGCCACTGTCAACTCCATTAAACCTTCAGCATTATAATTCATTTAATTGCATCACCCAAAGCCTCCTATATCATTCTCAAAAACACCAGTGTAGCAGAAGAGTAGAACGAAAATGCTCCGTACCGCTTCTGCGATAGGGAAATTAGTAAATAGATGCATAACAGTTTCATGGTCAACTCTAGGACAAGAAAAATCTCAAGTTTTCAGAAACAGCAAGCTTCCATAACGAATTCCACATACCCTTCAGTTATTTGTGCATGAAACTGCAGCAGGAAACAATAGTTTCAAAGCTA
The DNA here is from genome assembly GCA_023212625.1 of Styphnolobium japonicum. Classification (NCBI taxonomy): domain Eukaryota; kingdom Viridiplantae; phylum Streptophyta; class Magnoliopsida; order Fabales; family Fabaceae; genus Styphnolobium; species Styphnolobium japonicum. The sequence continues at coordinate 23,151,176 of JALBWW010000014.1, forward strand.
CCTCATAAATAGAACGAACAGAATAATTTCCATTTCTTGAGAAATGCCAAACTCAGCAATCATAATCTGAAGAAATATTCATTTGCATTATGCTATTCGCAAAATATGAAGGGAAAAAGCTGTGAACTTTGTTTGCCTTTTAAATTGGCATATATCTTTATATATTGTGATTATTGACGCCTCTCACTATTTTTTTCTCTTTATGGTTTTAGTGGCCAAGTCTTGTTCTATTAGTTATTTCCTTTTTAAGGTCCTTTTAATTAAATTCAAGGTAGTCATAGGTAAAAGTCACCCTTAAGGCGCGGGATTTTAACGTCTTAGGACGAAAAGTGTTAAAAAGTACTCGCTTAAGTGTAGAAAGGCGTTAACATTAAAAAGATAAAATAAAATATTTGACTATTTTACATTAATTTACCATATAAATTAAGTATTCAAACATAACATTCATAGTAAAAATGAAATATTTAAATGTTCAAGTTACAAAACTCAATCTCAAAGACTGACACTGATTATTTTTAACATTCAGATTATTTTACCCCCTTTAACATCAAAGCTAACAAGTTTTCTACAGTTATCAATAAGGCGCTAAAGGTGTGCTTCGCCTAAACTAGAAAGGCGTGACTAAGGCGCACACCTTTGGCGCCTCACTAAAGGGCAGCGCCTCAACCAGCAAGAGGCGCTGACCCCTTCTGGCACCTTGCCTCAGCGCCTTTGATTACCCTAATTAAATTGCTTTACTGCTTCAGAAAGCTCAATTATTGTTTTCCTTGTCTAGTTCATAAAGTCAGCTCTCACATTGTGGAGTCTGAAAAAAAAATAGATGTAAGCAACCTTACTCCGGTGAACGGAGAGGTTGGTTCGACATTAAAACTTGTGACCACCAGGTACCATTGTGCCAAGACTCGCCCTCTATTAGTGATCTTTGAACTGCACCAAAATAAATAATGGATACTAGTCTGTTTACTCTCTAAAACTTAATTAATTTTCCATCACATGGATTCAAATTCAAGATTTCTTGCTGGTATGTCATATGTAAACTCCACTATAATTCTTTGTTGAAATTGATAGTCTACCTTGACTTTAGACTTGAGCACGCCTTTCCCTCAACGTAAATTTTTTCCTACCCAAATAAAAAACATAATTAATTTCCTCTCCACAAGCAGTGATTTCAAAATTTGGACAAGTAGTCTACCTTCTTTGTTTACTTGCTGTTTAGACCAGGAATCTCATTAGGTTGCTGGTGGTTGTTAAATTTTATGTTTTCTTCTCCAGATGAAGGGAAGTCCTTCAAGGCTTAACATTCATGCATTAACTCAAACATAGTCCACATGTATCATCTTGAGGCCTGGAATCCATGCTGCTCATGTGGGATACTACGACTGCTATAATGTCACATTAGTTTGTCAGAGCTTTTTATTTACTAGGTATAAAATTGAGAGTCACGTTAGTTTGTCAAAGCTTTTTACTAGGCATAAAATTGAGATGTGAGCTTTTACGCTTAGGCAAAGCCAGAAGCCAGGGAAGAAGAGTAACTAGCAGCTGAAGTACATGCATAGGTGAGACCAAACTCACTTGCAATCAGTGTTAAAATATGCCTTCTGGTTTCAACTCATCTGACAGTTCATCCTGAAAATTCATTTTAACTGTTTACGTCGTCAAGGTAGAACAGTGTTGAGGAAATGCTATAGCAGGATATAGGTGGAGGAGGAGATATAGAGTAGCGCACAGGAGGAACCAATAAGAAATTCCAAAAGACAGAAAAAGAGTTAAAAGATTTGAGTGTCTTTAAAAATATATGAAATACAGCAATAGGATTCATCATCATACCTTCTACCTTGCAGAACGAAATAAATTAGCAAAGTGCATATATACATGCTCATGAAAATATGGCCTTTCTTCCCATGCTCTCTTTTCCCCCTTTGGAAATACTCCTGGTATCCTAAAAGCTGAAACAAATGATAAATATAATCAGAAAAAATAAGGGTATCTTAAGGTTCCGGGTATATACAGGCTACAATATAGCCCTTCAAACATTCCAGAAATATGAACCCAACATCATGTGCATTTGTAACAATCATCTGGGAACCATCTCTGTCACAATATCTGTACCACTAAAGTGGGTTGAGGTTCCATCTGGATTTTCAGGTTTTTTGTACTTTATTACTTGAGAAGATGATGACTCGTTCAAAGAACTACCCATCTTTGTAGATGTATGCCACCTGTATATTCCAGGCTCAGTCAATGCCTTGTCATTAAGGTGAACTTCCTTGGAGAGCATTTCCAATACTTGCTTCATGGAGGGTCTATGCTGAGCAGCTGCTTGGGTGCAAAATAGAGCAACCTTAATGAACCGAAACACCTCAATCTCATCATATTCAGTTAGTTCTGGATCAACAATGTCCAGAAGCCTATTTTCTTCTTTCAGCTTCCAAGTCTGCCATAAGTGAATGCCCCAGTCAGCAAAAACAAAGATATTGCAACTTTTCTGGTCAACAATAAAAAAAAGGATACAGCAACAATTTATAACATTTCAATGTAATATTTTCTTCTCTTTTACTAATTGAACTGTTACATATAGCTGCAAAACCATTTAATAAATTCCATCTCAATTCAATTATAGGGGACATTGAACGTGTGTAAGCTCAAGGAATCAACCCTCATGCATCACATCACATTCTAAAAGAGGTTCCATTATGCATGAGAAGCCTCAAATTTCAACTTTACAATGAGGCTAGATGTCTTATTAGGTTAGGAAAAGTAGAAAACAAGATAGCATAGTAAAGCTACTTCACCCAACTTCTGATAATTTATGACTTTATTTATCTTTAATTCCTCATGTGTCCCTATGTCTCTGGCAACTAAAGAAGCTAAGATAAGATCCTAGCATGTATCAATATTATCGATACTCAAGAATCCAGAAAGATACCCATTCGACCAGAACCAAAAGATTCTCTCCAAATGCAGCTTTGCTACTACTTTTACCACTGATTATTTCAAGCATGAGAACCCCAAAACTGTATACATCTGCCTTCTTTGTAAGCTGTCCTAGAAGTGCATATTCTGGTGCAAGATATCCCCTGCACAGACAAAAGAAGTAAACTTGGTTTATATGTTAAGACCAAATCTAGTACAAAGAACTTTGGAAGTATCTATACTAATAAAATGTGCGAGGATCTAATGTCTTTGGTCTCCCCATCACAAAGATGCTAATTTAGCCCAAAAAACATAGGAGAATATGAACAGTTACATTTAGTTCTTTTCTTTTCTTTTTACAAAACAGTTTACTTGTAGTTTAAAACTTTACTCTCTCCATTTTCTTTCTATCCTAGTTTTGCTCAAATATTGCATCTCAGCACGTATTATTATTGTTAAATAAATTATATAAAATTTTAATTTCTTTTTTCTGTTTCAAAATTAGAACGTATAATTAAATATTTATTTAATAAAAAAAAACAGAGTAACTAGCAGTGCATGTTGTTGAGGTGCAAACAAGTTCCACATTGCCTAAATAAGGGGGGGTCATAGGTTTATAAGTATGTAAAAATGTCTCCATTAGAATGAGGCCTTTTGGGTGATGTCCAAAAGCAAATCCATGAGGGTTTAAGCCCAAAGTGGACAATATCATACTAATGTGGAGATATGTTAGATCCCCGATTCCTAACACATGTCAAGATGATTGAACTATTATATGCTATTAAAATATGAAGCATATTACTATATTAGCCAAGACTAAAGTATAACAGTGATTTCATGTCATTGACAGAAGTAGAGACAAAAGTGCTTAGTTAAGCAGTTCAAAAGTGCCTAGACAGAATTAGAGAGACAATTAGAAGGATTCATGAGAAACTACAAAATTTATGCACCACAGATATTTTCTTCCTATCAAAATCTGTATCATAAGATGAATTATGGAATTCAAAAGAGTTTACAAAAGAGTTATTTTTTTGGCAAAAAATAGAAAGACAAACTAACTTTCAAACAATAATCAAAAGGAAAAATTAAGGCACCAGTCATTCAATATGGCATTATTAATGTAAGTTATGCATCTGTGCTTACACAGTTCCTGCAACTCGAGTACTAATATGGGTGACATTGTCAGGAAAAAGTTTTGCAAGACCAAAATCCCCAATTTTAGGATTAAAGTTCACATCCAGCAATATGTTGCTGGCCTTGATATCTCTGTGAACAATGTTTGGTTGAGCCTCTTCATGAAGAAACCCAAGACCACAAGCTGTACTGCGGCAAATAGCAGCCCTCTTTGGCCAATCCAGAGCAACATATTTTCTTTTGGAACCTGTAAAAAAAAATTCTCTGCATTAGCACAACCAATTCATAAATAACCCTTCAATTCATTGAGCTTTTACACAATAGCATAATGCATATCCAACCCTTGACTCCTCACACCGCCAACCTTGACCCAAACAGAGAAGTTACACTAGAAAGCATCAAAGCTCCTCCCCCCTCCTCTTTCTCTCTCTCTACTGATCTTTAATATACAGTGTGCTCCAATATTCAAGAACAACCTAGACCAGGGAAACTGACAAAGTGAGTCTTATCCAAACAGGAAGGTTGTACTTTAGAAAGCATTAGAAGTCCCAAAAGATTTTGAAGATAATCCGTCATCTAACTCAGATAAGACTCATTTCCAAATACATATTTAAATTGTTTTGATATTTACCAAGCAAAGAACTCGCAATGCTATTGTTCTCCAGAAATTCATACACCAATATTCGATGGCTACCCTCAACACAGCAACCAATTAGTTCCACAAGATTTGGATGTCGTATATTTGATATCATATCAATTTCTGTCATAAATTCATGTGTTCCTTGTTTAGACTCTACAGAAAGAGACTTGATAGCAACTTGAGTACCATCCCTTAAAACTCCCTGCAAATATTTATGACAAAGTTGTGATCAAGAAGTGCACAGCCCACTGAAATCCATATAAGGGTGGTAATTACTAGGACAACGAAAAGTAAAAATTTTTAAAAAAATGATGGTCATCACTCTCACCTTGTAGACAACTCCATAACCTCCTCCACCAATTTTGCTTGACGGATGAAAATCTCCTGTAGCTGATCTCAACGAGTTATAGCTAAATTTTCTAGTTGCAATCACTGTCGATCACAATCACATAAAGCTTACACAAATAAATCACGGAATGCAGAATTTCTCAAATAGGAAACATCTAAAAAAACTCATGAATGCAGCTTTAGGAAGAAAATGTCCAAGTCAAATATGTATCACTAGATACAGTCAAGTTTTACCAGAAGTAGAGATACATGCATATTTTGCTTATATAATTTGCAGTTTCCACTACATGGGAGGGAGTCAATAATAAAATATAACGTAACCAAAAATAGTGTAACCACAACATGGCCAAGCACCCCAGCTAGGCATCTTCAATAGTAAAGTATCAATATTAATATTAACCATTTTATAAATTGGATATCTTAATTTGAATACATCCCATAAAGTTGAGAGTACTAAATTAACTGGTTCAAGAAAGATAAATGGTAATTCTGCAGGTTGACCTCAGGTTTGACCTGCAATTAATTATTCACAGCAACGGATAGATCCTGGAATTGAAAACTTGGAATCCATCAACTACGTCAGGTCATGGTTTGACTGTATGGGAGTGAGAATTAAAACAAAAAGAACTGTACCTCTAATTGTACTACCAAACGAAGCCATAACATGTCCTAAAGCTTAGTTTTAGCTGAACACTACTCACAATTTAAAAAAATTGAAAGCTCAATAATCAAGATTAAGCTTTCATAAGTTTCTTTACAGGGGAATTTAATCAAATTACCCAAGTTAGTATATCTAACTTAATTTTGATAGCGTGAAGTTGGTTCCCAGTAATATCCAATCCTCCATCCCAGCCGCAGTTCCCTGAAGAACCTGCAAAATTTTATACAATGTTGTCTCTAGGTTCTGCCTTCTGGGATTTGATAGAAAGAGATTATAAAAACATTTCCAACAAATGCAATCTTCGCACTAAGCAATCAACCCTTTATTGTTACAATTAGATAAACAAATTTCAACCTTTGTAACAAAATTTATTTGGCATTTGAACAAGAAATATACAGAAAGGTACAAGAGAGAGATGGACATAAACCATGAAAATCACAAAGTCAAAAACTTGTTCACTTTGATACAAACAATTGATCAATGATGGAAATTTAAATCTATACCCATTTCCTGTACCTTGTTCATGTGGCTGGCCAGAAGGATGATCCCTTCCTTTGCACCAATTCAAGGCACCGAAGCAATTGCCAATCATGGCTATGGCCCCAGTTCCAGTCTCCTATGCTACCATTAAACCTTCTAACTCCATTTGTTCCACAAATTCATTATACACACCAACCACCGATGACGGTGAAAACAAGAAATTTAAATGAACTTGGAAAACAATGAAGCAAAGTTGGAAACTTTACCCACTATATGCACACTGCACAGATAAAAGAACATGGGTTTTTCCCAGCATGGTTGAATCACTGTAAAACCCAATATCCTACCCTGAATCTTCAAACTGATGGGAGTGTAAAAACGTTGAAAAGCTATGATTTTTACTTGCATGCAGAAGAAGGACACCAAAGCCTTGATAGTTTATGAGAGATAGCCGTGTTGCAGGGTTGGAAGGAGCGTGTAAATCCATACATGGATCAAAAAAATGGAAAATGAGTCAAGGAAGCTATTACCCAAAAGGAGAGCCAACAAAGATTAAGAGTTCCTCCAAGAGTAGTTGGGGGTAAACTCTGAAAGTGACAGTGTTTTCTTGTATCCTCCTTTCCTTTGCTTGACTATATGAACAAAGGACAGGGTCAGACCGTCAAAGAGACCAAAAATACAAGAAAACATAATAATCAAAATTCAGACAAAGACTAGGAATCATTTTCATACATTGATTTTAGTGTTAGTTGAGTTTAAGGTAATTTTAACCTGATTGGACTTACATTTATTTGAGATTAATTTTTATCAAATTCTAATGTTACATAATTATCTAATATGTCATATCATTTGATAAATGAACTATTAATGGTACTTAGTGATGATCTATCAATGAAAAATCATAACATGAATCGAATTCAAATTTTTTTTTTTTTTGTCAATACAATTTGATCACACTTCATGACTTGCAAGAATCATTTTAACAAATACCGGTAAAAGCAGTTCTAGCACATTGGCTTCTCCAAACAAAGTGAATAAGGGGAAAAAACAAGAAAGAAAGATCTTGCTTAATGGTCCTGAACTTGGTTTAAACGTTCAAATCTACGTCCACTTAAGTCCAAAACTCCAATAGCTATGTGAATTCATCTGAATTTTTCAATTTAAAAAAAAAATAAAAGAAAAAGATCAAACTCAAATGAAGTGAATAGAATATATAGAATTATGTAACTAAAATTGTTTCATCATAAAAGAACTAGTCTATTCTATCAAATAGTTTTGATTAGTCTATATGAAAGTTTTTCTGAACTAATTCTGGAATAAACAAAACATACAAGCCACTTCTTGCATAGAAAATATCTTCCAGATCAAGCATTGACCAACCATAGGTGAAATGCAGTTGCTTATAGAGTTATAGGGGTATTAATGCATGAGTAAGACCTTTAGGATACGAGTAGAAATTGAATAGTCAACATATTAAATATTGAATGTAATTTCATGCAAGTTGTCTTCAGCTAAAAAATAAAGGAAACCACACATGTCCTTATTACCCTGTCCTTGAGGGAAAGTATATTATTCAAGGCGATTCGATTTTTTATGGTGATACAAAATGCGATCCAAAAGTTATATATATTGAAGTTTCCCAATATCAACACACTTTCTGCCCGATCCAAATGCATACCATAAATCAAAGGAGAAATTTTTATATACTCACAAAATAATAAATAAAACTAGAGCTGTTAATTTTGACTCTACTAGTTATGTCGGATTGAAATTTTAGAGGCTTTATATATATATATATTAGAGGTGTAAGCACTTGAATAAAAAATGAAAGTAATAGTCTAATAAAAAATAAGACTTCCAATATTATCATAACACTCAAGTCTTAAGCCATGTTAATTGAGCTACAAATTTTTTAACTTAAAAGCTCATCTTTTGTCAAACCGACTAACAATTTTAGGTCCGCTTTTGTTAAGCGAAAGGAAGCTGGTCCGTACGAACCAAATTGGGTCATTTGACATGTCTATAACAAACCAGTCAAAACACTTTATGTAAGTTGTACTTGTAACACATAAATTAAGTATGTACAGTTAAATTAATTTTATAATAAAATTTAGAACGTTTTACATAAGAATATCTGAAACCAAAGACCTGAAACAAGACGCAGAAACAGTAATGGAAATCATCCATACAACTCTTCCTTCTTCCTTCCAGAAACTCCCTTTTTATCTTTTCTCTTTATAAAAGAGGGAGTAGCTGCTGGATTATTTTGGGAAGACCCAAGTGGGAGTGTGGGCTGAGAGAATTGAGCTTAAGGGAACAAAAAGAGGCTGAATTAATTAGGGTCTAAAAGGTAGCATGTGAAGATTGGGCTAGATTAGAAAAATTAGGCCCACCAGAAAAGGGCTTTTCTTTTTTCTCTTTTTAAATTTTTCTAGGAACAGGATTAAAGAAAGAAGTTAAAAAATACATTTTAAGAAAGAAATTAAAAAATATTTTTTTCAATTTGATTTTTCTCTCTATTTTTATTTTATACGAAAGAACTAAACAAAGACATTTAAGCAAAATGAGACATTATTTTGAAAAATTTTTTTTCCCATTTCTAAGAGATTACCTTATTTTATCATCAGGGCAAACAAATTTCCTGGGAAACTTACATTAGTACTTACAATTATAAATCATTTAAGAAGAGGAGACTCTTGACAGCGAGCATTGAAGGTAAACCTCACAAATAAAGTACTTTTATTTTTTTTGTCTATTAGCCTTCGGCTCGGTTGGCACCTTTGTTGGTTTGTAGTGCTCGTGGGGGTTCGATACCCCCAAATGCACTCCTCATCCCCCCCCTAGGCCCACCCTAGTGGTAAAGCATCCTTACTCCTTAGGCTCTAGTGGGACCTAGTATAAAAACAAAGGTACTTTAATTTTACTAGCTGAATCATATCTCTGACATTTGAGAAAACTAGGTATTTTCTCTTTTTCATTTTTTATTTATGGAAACCACTTAAGAATACTTTGCCTACTGATTTTTAGTGAGAAGTGGAATGGCTTTAAGTTCCTAAAATTATATATTATGTATGTGGATAAATTTTAATTTATTGGTAATATATTACATTATTAATAAACTAGTAGGTGTTATTGTTTCAAAACGTGTCAAAAGGTTTTACAGAAAATAAAAAAATAGTTATACCATAATATGACACTATACTTCATAATTTATTATTCTTATTTAATTTTTTTTAATTTTTAATTTATCTTTTAACTTATCAGATGTAATCTTTTCATTCTTAATTTTAAAAAAAATTTCATAAAAAATAATGTCTTATTTTCAATTTTCTGAAACATCAAATCTTTGTTTACCAATTTCAAAAGGACACCATGTCTTGTTTTCAACTTTTATTGCAAATCAAAATAATGAGCCTATAGAAATGAGGGGCTTTCATTGGCTTGGGTGACCCATTAAACCGATCATAGTGACCCAATCAAAAAAGTATAAATTGGGTTCAGTAATCGGGTTGGATTTGGTTCAACCCAGCCCAACTTTAATTGGTTTGGATATTATATTTTAATTTTTTTAACCTAATGAAATATAATTGATCCAATCATCTTAATTTTATTTCTTAAGAATATTTTAATATAAAATAACTTCTTTTTTTATTATTTTCAAGAATTTTAATATAAAATGACACAGTCTGTTAAATTGTTTGTATAAAACAAATAGAAACGAGCAAAGACTCCTTAAACTTTAGTTTATTTACAAATTATTACTATAAATTATAAAATATTTTAATTTAATCCTTAAATTAAACTAAGTAGATCATTCTACCCATCATTTGTTAAGTTACTAACAAAAAAAAATACGTGACTTATTCATCACCGTCTACCTATCTCAATCATAACCATTGTATTATTTTCTTTTTTACTCATTTAATAATTCTTTACAAATTTAAACAAAATATTTAATAATAATTAAAAATAAATAAAGCGAAAGACATTGCCTTTCATGTCTTCTCCTGCGTTGGTTTCCCCGCCGGTGACTCCTCTGACACATGTCCTCCTATGTCACCAATGACCCAGTCTCTGAGCTGATCTTTGGGTTCGAGTTCCATAAATGAGATGGTGGCTTCTCTGCGTGTAACTTGTAGCTGGATAAAGTGCAATCGTTGCACCCGGGTAATTTGCAGCTGGCTTCTCTGGTTTTGGATCTCTATGGGGATCCGTGATTCGACCCTCAGAGTTGATGATACTGATGGGGGAAGAAGAGAGTTAGTGTTGCACCACGACTCTAACTAGTGCATAGAGGATAAACAAAAGGAAAAAACAAAAAAAGGTGTTGCAGAGAGAGGTGGGTGTTTGTTGTTTTTCTATTCATACGTACTCTTTTATCATATCTTTTTTTTATTATTATTTTCAGCTGTTGCTTTTCCTGCTAGTCTTGTCCCGTGAGTTGAGTGATTCACTTTCAGGAACAGAGAATTCCTTTCTGTTAGCTTCGATAACTTTTGATGCTAAGTGAGAGAAAATAGACCTTATATTTTCCTCCATCTCTTTTTCTTTTCCCCTTTCTCAGTTTGATCTTCTAAGGCATTCTACCATTCTAGCCGCAACACACTTCACAGTTTATAGTCCAAGTGAGTTTTCTGGATTTGAATTTTCTTAGTTTGCCTTAGATCCGAGTAAAGGGTCTAGAATTGCTGGGTAGATAAAGAATTTTTTTTTCTTTTTTTGCGGGAATTGCATGGGAATTTCTCAAAGCATAAGCCCAAGAAGCTGATTTGATCTGATAAAAGGAGGTATGAAAATCTGAAAAAGAATAAAGCCTTGGTTCTTTTATCTTTCAAGCACGTTTGAATAGAGCTGAAAAGGTGCTGGAAAATAATGGAGTCATGCAGATCTTCAGCAGCACCATCCTATATTTCTCGATCATCAGCACCAGACGCAGGTAAATTCTGACTTGTCATCCCGGAGTTCATGAGATAGGAGGAGAAGACGTACGTGATGAAAGAGGAATCCTTTCCTTTATAAATTTTGTAATTATTATAAATTATTTTGTTTAAATTTGTAAAGAATTATTAAATAGATAAAAAAATCAACGATTAGGATTTTTTATACAGTTGGTATAAATGGAAAACAAAATTTTCAGTATAGTATAGGTTGTAAAATAATTTTCGAAGAGGTGTAAAATGAACAGTGAGTAAGGGATAACTACGACTTATATGAAGTCATATTTTATAGATACGACTTTGGTAAGTATTTGGAACATACGACTTAGGGTTAAGTTAATTTTTTTTATTTTTTAATAGAAGTCGTAGCTACGAGCTATGACTTAGGGTTAGGTTAAAATTTTTTTATTTTTTTTAATAGAAGTCGTATCTACTAGCTACGACTTAAGGTTAGGTTAATTTTTTTAAATTTAAATGGAAGTCGTAGTTGACAACTACGATTTCTATATAAGATTTTATAATTTTTTAAAATAATAATCATGGCGTTATTCAAGGAAATGGATTTGGATAATATAACAAGTTTGACTTAAATAATATGACTCACCGCACCACCATGATATGCACTGTCACGTGAAATATATCGTCGCGTGTGAAGTAAGTACCATTGCATATATTCTGAATTGTTAGGTAAATAAGAATTACATACTTCACTGCTAATGAGTCGTTCATTACGGTACATCCACAAGGCAATCCAATCACAATAATTATTATTGAAAAAAATTATAAAATCTAAGTCGTATTAAGTAACTATGGCTTAATATGACTTAGATTTTATAAAAAAAATTTAATAATAATCATCGTGATTGGATTGTCTTGTGGATGCACCGTAATGAACAACTCATTAGCGGTGAAGCATGTAACTCTTATTTACATGACAACTCAGAATACATGCAATGGTACTTACTTCACATGTGACGATATATTTCACGTGACAGTGCATATTACGGTGGTGCGGTGAGTACATATTATTTAAGTTAAACTTGTATATTATCTAAATCCATTTCCTTGAATAACGCCATGATTATTATTTAAAAAAATTATAAAATCTAAGTTATACAGAAGTCATAGTTGTCAACTACGACTTCCATTTAAATTAAAAAAAAAATTAACTTAACTCTAAGTTGTAGTTAGTAAATACGATTTCTATTAAAAAAATAAAAAAAATTTAACATAACCCTAAGTCGTAGCTAGTAGTTACGACGTCGGTTAAAAAAATAAAAAAAATTAACCACTTCTGTTAAAAAAAAAATTTAACTTAACCCTAAGTCGTATGTACCAAAGACGACTTATCCAAAGTTGTATCTATAGAATACGACTTCATAGAAGTCGTAACTATCCCCTACGACTCACTGTTCATTTTATATTTCTCCAAAAATTATTTTATAACTTCCACTATATTAAAAATTTTATTTCTCATTTATATCAATTATGTAAAAAAGTCCAACGACTACCATTGGGACATATAAACAGTGACAAATAAGCCATGTCACTCTTTTGATAGGAAGGTCATGCGTGAAATAATCAATTGCAATAATTAATTTAATTTAGAGATTAAATCAAAATTTTTGAAATAAAACTAATAATCTCATGACTTGACTCAAATGTCGTCAGGTTAGATTGGTTCGAGTACACAAGATATTTCTCCCAAATGATTAAAATAAAAAATCATAAATAAAAAACTCAAAAGACAAAGAGAGGGGAAATATGTACGTATAGACTATGTATAAAGCAATAATTACCGAAATATATTTGTCAATGGATTGAGATAATCTATACTACTATAAAGGGAATTTTCTTATTTAGTCTCCAAATTTTTTATTCTTAAAAAATTACCTTTATTTATTAAACTCAAATTAAAAAAAAGTAAAATTGTAAATATATATTATTTTTCTAATTAGTTACAAACACTTGAGTGTTATCTGAAGATCACGTTCACTTCTATAGTTACAATCAATTACAAACAATCAAGAGTTATTTTCAAATGAATAATAATAAAAAAATTCGTATTGACTGGCACGTAAGTGTATATCAATATGCTAATAATAATAATAATAATAATAATAATAATAATAATAATAATAATAATAATAATAATAATAATTTTATATTCATTATATCATATTTGTTTAGTTATATATACGCGAGACTTTATAAACTTGAGGCAGAGAAAGCTAAAGGAAACATGGTAAGACGTAAACCCATAATATCAAGTATACTATGACCATAATTGGTGATATGTGAGTCACTAATATTTTGGCATATTTACACCACATGAGTCTTATTTTGAGAGGAAATATGTGTATAGAATTATAATTACCGAAATATATGTATAGTATACTGGATAGGCCGGTTTTATATATGTGTGTGTGAATGTTATGAGAAAGTTAATGTTATTCACTTATTTGAGAAATATAAATAGTGAATTTTGTGTTTTTTCGTTCATAAATAATCAAAATTAAAAATCTGAGTCATATGAACTTTTAAAATATATAGTAAAGATTTAAGCAACCTTCTAAATAGACAACCACTCTTTAGCTGTAAACACATTTGGTTTAATTAATAAGATTTAATTAGTTTTCTATCTTTTGTAGGTCAATTAATAATTGAAATTCTTTTCACTATCCCTTTATAGTTTTCAAAGCCTTACTTACTACAGTACTGCAAAACTCAACTAAAAACAATCTAAGGCACACTTATACCTGGCAAAAATAAATAAATAAAGGCACACGTCATTACAATAACTTTATTATAATTATATCTTCACCTAGATAGTGAAGATCCATCCTAGTGATTAGTAGAAGCGGGATACTTCTTGCCAAACATTTCTGGAAACAGAATAAAAAACCTCGAAATAAGAGAGGACATAAAATACAAAATGGCTTATTCCTTCGATTGGTACCCTAAAGAGAGTAGAGTTACTCGGTGAGACTTGGAGTTGCAGACTTTAATTTTTAATTATAGATTGAAACGATGCTTGGAACTGGGAAAGCAGTTGCTCTCCCAATTTGCGAAGCATCTCTCCTTGAAACAACAGCATGGCTCCACTGTAAGCCAATTTCTCTGCACTATATCGATCTCGGTTGAAGTTCGAACATTAATGAGCTTCGGATGATACTCTCCATTTTTTATATTAAGGTTTACATGGATCATCACATCGCCATTTGACTTTGACAAATCTTTCAACAGCTCTTTTGAATCGTTTCCTTGACAAGAAACTGCTTTAATTCTTAGCTAATTTGTTATGGAAATAAACACTTTTTTTTAATTTAAAATTAGCTAGACATTTGTTAGGAATTACCTATGAAAATTCTATAGTTATTTTATTTTAGTTATGAAATTATTTTCATAGCAAATTAGTTATTTAAATTTTGTTATGAAAAATTTCGTTTGACTAATCTATAGCTAATAATTTTAACTATGGATTCATTAGAGATTAGTTACGAAATTTTCTGTAACTAATTTGCAAAATTCTTGTAGGTTATGGTTAGGGACCATACCATGTGAATGGAACTAGCAAACAGGAAATTTATTAAATGTTACCACTAATTAAGGTTATGGTTAGGGAAAAGAGTTGTACGTGTTGTGCAGAAAAATGCAGCTATCGCAGATCACAACAAAAATTAAGTTGGGAAAATATTATTACATTAGTGAAAAGGTTAGATAATTTAATTTTTTTTTAAAATTAATTAATTATTTAATTAATTTAAACAATAATTTATATATAATTAAATACATATTAAATATTAAAATAAAAATAAATTATTAATTAATTATATATAAATTATTAATTAAATAATTAATTAATTTTTAAAACAAACTAAATTATCTAATTTTTTTTATAAAGTTGACTTTTTCAATCATTTTCCTGATTAGGTTCCAACTCAGCGGCTGACCCAATATTGGGTGACTTGCTATCAATGAGCCCAACGTCACTACCAAGAAATGGGCTCTTACCCGCGGTTGCCCTAACTGTGGCTAAAAATTAATGAATTGACGACTTAAAGGATCACTCCATGAGCCATTTTCTCTCTCATTCTTAGAAACCTGTGGAACACACCATTTCTCTTGCGAAGGCCCTCTTTTTCTTTCTCGCAAAAACTCTCTTCCTTGATCATTCTTTGTAGTCTTGGTTCACTTATTGGAGCATCATTTAGTGCAAATTCCTCGCAATGTTCCATTCATTTGGTAGCATTTTTTTGCATATTTGGTAATATTTTTCTTTTGCTTTCAATTTTGCTTGAATTTTGGTTCAAATGCTTCTTAGAAACATTCATGTGGCAATTAGGGGCTAGATCTATCTTCTTCTCCCATTTCCAATTTAAGGTTCGCCATCTCATAGTTTTGATTTTTCTTTTTCGCGTTACTTTTCCTTCTTATTTCATTTTTTTTTAGAGGAATCGCTTTTGCTATGCAGAGATTAGTGTTTGAAGAAGAAGGTGGCAGCGGCGGAGCATGGATACAAGCTAGTTCCAGAGATTTTGATGAGCTTAGTCTAGAAGAAATCCTATCATTTCAACATATTGGGAAGCTTTCTAAGGTTGTAACTTAATCCTCACTACTGCTATAGAATAGCTAGGACACTCACTTTGTTGAAAAATGCATGCCTTCAGCAATAATAGAAACCATATGCATATAAATCCTCCCATTGCATCTTTCACTCTAAATTTAATTGATTTCAGGCTGGAACGTAATAATGGCCTCATGAGTTGTATGAAAATGCTTGCTTTGTGCAGGGAAGCAACTATATACAATCAAGAAGCTACAAGAGGTCAAAATTTTGACTGAGAATCCATGCTTGGAGTTCACCTTAGGGAGATCAAATTGGCACAGCAATGAACATGCCTAATTTTAGTTGGATACGTCATGATTCATGGATAGCTTTATATATATATATGGATAGATTCTTGCGGTCAAATATTTGTTGGTTTTCAGGACTATAATTACTCAAAGGTATCACACTTGATTAAGAATTCTAAAATACCTTCGTTTTACCCTTATTTTTGTGCCATTGGAAGTTCTAGAGGATGATAATCGTAAGAAGATACTATGCTTTTATCGTTGGCTTTATTTGGTCAGCGTCTCTCTTAGGATTCGTGAGCTTAACATACTAGCTGACACCTGTAATGGGTGCAGCCCCTTAATACTTGATGCAATTCTGAGAAACTATAAGGAAATAAAGTTACACCCTTGCCATCAGCTATAGGTTTTAGTCTAGTGATAAACGCTTGATCCAACAAGTGGTATCAAAACAAGGTCATGGGTTCGAATCGCCCGGGTGACACTTGAGGGGGAAGGGAGATTGATGGCTTTATTTGATCAGCATCTCCCTTAGGATTCGTGGGCTTAACATCACAGTTCATGACGCCTGTAATGGGTACAACCCCTTAACGCTTGATGCGGTTATGAGAAATTATAAGGAAATAAAGTTGCATCATTGCCATCAGTTATAACTTTTAGCCTAATGGTAAGCGCTTGATCCAAGATCTATAACACCCTGTAATTTTTTTTATGCTTCATTCTTCTATGTTAGAAAAAATTGGAGGAAACTTTTGAATGCCATCTTCAATATCCAACGTTTGAGGTATGTTAGTCTTAATTCATTGTTGTCCCTGCATTTCTTCACCTTGTGTTAAAAAATCATTCGCTTATGTATTTCTCAAAATTGTGTTTAGTATTGTGGTCATGATGAATTGCAACCCTCAAGACCTTCAATGTTCTCTAAGTGACCTCTTATATCATTCACAAGTAAAATGAATATGAATGCGAGAAAATAAAAGGCTAATTTTGATTTGAAGGATATTTGGTGCGTCCAATTACTGTCAGTAGGTTACCTGGCTATTTAATTGTATTAGATGCGCTCATTGTGGGACTTTCAATTCATAATTGTTGATTCGAAGATCATAAATGAAATAATAATCCAAAAAACCAGTAAATATAACTGAAGTGTGTTCTTTTCTTATCACATGCAAGGTGTGTCATGTTGGATGTATGGTTTACTTGTAGGTTTTAGAAGTTTCAGAATTTTCAGTATTCTTCTGGTTTTGAAAATCAAAATGGGCCTTTATTATGCACATTGACTATTTACCCTGAGGATGTGCCAAATTCAAACTTGTCAAACTCTTATTGAAAGCTACTATAAATGTGGTTAAAGGATGGTAGAAGTGGGATTATTGTTATTCAACATGTCATTTTGTCTTGGTCTTTTGTGTAATATATGCTTTTCCTATACATATTGCATATTTTACTTTGCCATTGATGATGTGTAGTTGAGAGCTTCATTTGTTATTCATGGGTGTACCTAATTCTTTTCGCTGCAAGAAGCAATTTTGCTACCTTAGAGGGCACTTCCCAAGAGAATGTCAAACGTCAAAGCCATACTTTGCTACGGGAGGTGTGAGAAACTATGCCATTTTATTTTTGAAAGAAAAATAAATGAAAGATGAATTATTAATTCAAATCAGTTAAGAAATGCCACTTTTACTCAAGGGTGTGGACAACTGCTTAAGTGGCCTTATTCATTGGGTCTTTATATTCGTAAATTATGTTATATGTTAGAGGTAAAGCTAGAGAGAACATACATCTTGTATTCTTTTTGCTATCTTGAGTATGGAATAATAGTCAAATTTTTTACATATGGCAAGTATATGGCACTAGACGAGGCATTTGAGAGCTTGGATTTGACAGGGTATGCATATATGTTCTAATAATATTTTTATATAGTTACTAGGAAAAATTATGCCTGCATATATTTGTGTACTTGCATGCATGCATGTTTTCTAATTAGTGGCAATTGAGATTATTTTTCTCTCCTGCCATTTTTTTCCTGTATTTTTTTTTTTTTTTGTAATTTAATCTCGCTTCTGCTACTTTAGCGAATTATGTCTGTGTTAATGTGCATTTTGGTACTCTAGCTAATAAGATAAATCCAAGTAGATATTACTTCCCCTCTATGTAGCATTGAGCAGTTTTGTATTAATTTCACAAATGAAAATCTGTAGCAACACTTCAACCAGGTATGAGGTTGGTTTTTCATATATTTGACAATTTCAGCTGTAATTTTATTTAACCAGCTCTCTGTCAAACATTGCGGAGGCAAGTTTAAAATCAGGAACCATACTGCATTTTATTCACTGCAATACTGACAATACAATAATGCCAAGAGTTTAAAAGCAAGTCAGAGTAAGAAATAAATGCTTTCTAGGCTTAGTATTAATTAAGAGGACTAATTAACCAGGACATCTGTCTAGTTATTTATGACGGGTTCAAGAGTGTAATTCATGAATAACTAATAAGAACCTCAAACAGAGAACTTCTCCATCCTCCTTTTCACCTCACTCTAAGAAATGGTTAAGGAATGAGTGATTTTCCTTCTACGCTGCCTACAACCCAGCCTGAGAGTGGACAGCAAAGCATTCCACTTCCTGTTCAAGTTTCTGTGGATGATCGGCATCATTGGTTCATCATGTATGCAGTCAATCCATTACAACCAGATGCTAAATGCAACCTTGGGGCCATCTCATGCCACTAGGCATTTTCTTCACTTTCACCTCATTTTGCTTGAAGGACTGGCTGGACAGTCAAGCTATTCAAATAGGATAATTGGATACTGCCTCTCAACTCTCAAGAGTTTTACATGGTTCAGATATTAAAAATTACCAGAAGAAGAGCCTGTTACAAACAACTATTATCTTGCTTCTCTCATTCTTACAATAAAACACTCCTTAAATTATTAGAAAAGCTAATGAAAAGAAGAAAAAAAAAACCAAAGATAACCAACCTCAAATTATTAGAAATATAAAAGAACAACCACAAACTTAAAGTTGGATGATATAATCAACATACTCTAAGACAAGCAAAAACTCAGTAGAAGAGTTAAAATAACACCATACCAAACTGGGGGATACGCCACGAGCAACAAGAGCTCCACCAATTGTATATTCCAATATCAAGGCCCAGCCGATCAGCCAAGCAACACTGCAAACGAAGTAATCATTTTTCATTGATCAACATATATCAACTCCCAATTGACAATGAAGTCATTTTTTTATACAAGATGATGTAAATAAAATTCACATAGACCTCAAGTTGCCACTCAAACAGGAAAAGAAATACTCCCCTTCCCCTCCTAATAGGTTTATAAACTCGTCCAGAAAGGGACACTATCCTAAACCCCCGCCGCCATCTATCACACCATATTATGACTATGAGAAGAAAAGGACCCATCAAATAAGGCAAGTCATTAGCTCTGCACAAGCACTTTAATCTTCAATAAGAAAAGTCAACATGCATAACAAGGAAAAAATTTCAAACACATGGAAAAAGGAATCATACTGATATAAATCAATGTAGTCAAGCTGTAGGTCCTCTAGAGTCCTAGTCAGTGCCTTTGAGACATCTTCAGGTGCATAGTCACTGATCCTGTATGGATAAAAAATTGAAGGCAACCAAGTGCAATGCATTACTCTTGACGAGAAATGTACCATACTCAAATGGGATTTGAGGCTTATCTTTCTTGCACCTACATTCTTATTTTCATTAAAATTAAATAAATAAATGAAACCCATATTATGTCCTCTCAAGTATATAAAAAACTCGATTCATAAAAAGTGAGGTAAATTGAGGACAAGAATCAGTCCAAACACATACCATAGCTATAGGTTACATATACAAGGCCGTATTCAGCATATAAAAGAGGATATACTACAGAGTGTACTAATACAAGATACGTAACCTTTGTCATTTGGTTACAATATTATCAGAATAATGTAAACAACTTGCATTTCGAATTCTAATTCCAATTCTAGGAAGTGAAGAGAAGCATACAGCTTTTTCAGTCACAAACCCTGAACCTTGTGTTCATGGACAGACCTGCTCCTCCTCCCATGACCACTCCATTAATGAGAGAAACCTAATTGCACAACAATTGAAAATAAAATGTGTAATACTCGTAATAAAGAAACAGAAAACGATTTGGTAGTTAACCAACTCACCAGAGGCTTTTTGTAGGTTGCTATCAAATGGTCTAAAGTGAGCTATTTCTTGTAAAAGCTTGCAAGATAAGTCCAGTGTCCTGGTTCCATTCAGGAGATTGACATAAATAGTTAAAGATTACAAAGGGATTGAGTTTCTTTACGTCTGCAAACTAGAAGTGTTTGTAAGTTGAAGTTAAACAACGGAGAGGTGTAATTTACTTAATAAATTATATTCTTCAACTAAATTTTTTTGAACTGATTAACTATATATATTCAATTCATAGTTCAGAGTGCAACATGTTCCTGTAGTTTGCCAGATAGGGGATTTTCCTATTTTAATTTTGTAAGTTTTGGATGAATTGTATCTGCAAGTAAAGACGTAATTACTGATACTACATCACCACCAGCACGAAAAGCTTTTCCGTTAGCCTAAATTAATTTTGGAAAAGCATTGGTAGTTAATTACTACTTCAATTAGATGAAAATTAATCATACATATTAAATCATTAACACATTAACAAAATAAGAACCTGAAGTGGTTTCAAAATACTTGGCTGTAGCCTGAAGAGGCGTTGAGAAGAATACTTGTAAACTGTGAAAGTTTAGTGGAAAATCCTTTAAATAGAATAGACTGGACGTAGCTCTCGTGTTGTAAAAGTAAACAAATATAAATATTTGGGGTAAGCTTTTAGGAGGAGATTGTTGGAATCAAAGACGAATTCGAATATTTGATACTGGAACCAAAATTAATCACGGAAATTGAACCCCTAAATGTTTTGAAGATAACAATAAATATTAAATTAAGAAGAACAAATAAGTTTTTGAAGAAACTTATAACTTTTCAATCAAATAAGAAAAGTCCAAAGTGTATCTTTTGAATAAATTTCTGTTAAGCTTTTTGGACCAAACACAAGCTTTAATAAAGACAAAATCTCTTTTACAACATGCATCCAATACAACTTGCTTTATATTATAATATTGGATTATCTATTGTGTTTTGTCTCTGTTGTTTGTTCTAAAACAACTTCGTCCAAAGCAATTCAAATGGTTCAAAATTAGTATATTAGCTGAGTTTTGTGTTGTTGGGCTTCATTGGGCTTTAATGCAAATTGTGATTAATTATCAGATTTTGATGCATTTTGACATTTCCTTATTGATTAGGCCATAAATTGGGTTTCGGTGATTCGTTTGAGGTGTTCTTGGTATCTGTGGAAAGCTAAGACAATTATCTACAAGTTTCATGAGAACTCAAGAGCTGGATCGGGCTTCTAATGGTCCAAAATATGCTTGAAAGTTAGAGTGGCTTTACTGTCAATGGAATCTAAGCAGTGTGCACATATTGGACCATATTGTGGGCTGTAGGCCTCATTTTGAGCTGAAACCGGTGCCATTGGAAAGATAACATGCATAACTCCAACTTTATTGAAGACTATTTAGTCAATAGATGTCATTGTCGGCATGATTATGAAACTACAAGTTGGTTTAAATTTGGAAACACGTTATGCTAACTTGACTTGAGGTAGGTGTAGTGTTTTTAGAATATCTTGAGTTGTAAAAGTCCTATTAACATGAAACCAGCACCGAAAGTTCAAGGAGACAATTGTCTACAATTGTCATGAAGACACCTAAAGTCAATTCAGTGGGAAGGAGGGTCATACAGATCATGGAAGGAGGCACAGCAAATTTGGCAGAATATCAACTTTGCTTTTCTTTTGTAATTGTTTATCATTTGGTTGGTTAACATAGGACCCCTATATTTGACAATCTCCATTTTTTACAGCTTGCATTCATTTTGTTTTTAGTTACAAATTGGCCTCTAGGATTAGTATAAATAGGGCCAATCTCTTTGTATTAAACATAAAAAAAAAATTGAAGTAAGTTTGAGTATTTGTGAGAATTCTTTTTTCCTCTTCTTCTCCCTTCTCTTTAGAATTTCATTTTTGTTCTTCATTTTTTGAGTTCTTCCTTCCCATCCATGGAAGGCTAGGCTCTTATAATCAATCCAAGGGATTAACCATCTTGATGTTTAATTTGGAGATCTTGTTTTCATTGTTCATATTGCTTAATTGTTATTCAAGTTTCTCTTCTTCCTCTTTTGATTTTTGTCTAAATTGAATTGCTTAATTTGATTTATATGTTGATGTGATAATAGCTTTATTATCATGTATTCAAAGAGGATCACAAAGACTAAACAATATATCAAAACTTTTTAATGGATTGTTTAGTTTTGTTAAATCCCTGATCTTAAGTTAATTTATGTTTAGATGGTGCTTAATTTATCTAACCATGGTTAATTAAATCCTAAATGCTTATCTAGTAGAGGATTCTTGGATCATGTTGAGGCTTCTTGATGTGATCTAAGACCAAGAACATGGTTAGCAATTAAGTGAATTTCTTGTGATCAGTGATAGATTAAACTCAAGATCAGTAAATTTCCTTGGATTGATTAATTTGTTAATTACTTTTCTTTAATTCAACTAGTGTATTTTCTTTATAAATCATCAAAACCCTCATTTTTAATTATCTTGATCTGATTGAATATTTATTTTTGGATCCTTGAGAGACGATTCGGTTCATTCTCTATACTACAAATCAGTTTGTGAACTGGTATATTTTATTATTTTGACGGGTCTTAACAACTTATTGTCAACTGAGCACAGACGAGAAAAAAGATTTAGTTACAGTAAAGGGCCATTGTTCTCAATGGTACACTCCTTATTTCATCTATGCTGATATCTTTGGACTACCTTTGAGGCACTATGGTTCGTATTCTTTTCTCTTCAACTCAGAGGATCTAGCTAATTGGTCTACTTTAACCACAATGCTTAAGCCATACCCTGCGGAGAAGTACTTCTCAAATCATCAAGTCTCACCCCATGGGATTTTAAGATAACCATTAAAGAAGAAGATCATCCTCAAGCCTCTGATCCTGCTCCGCACTCCATCGTCCATCTTGCTCCTCCTACTGAGCATTATGTGGCCTTTAGTTTGGTAAGAGTTACTGAAGTAGAAGCTTCAGCTAAAAGCAACCCTCAACCTGCTCCTGTTCCTGCAGTGCAACCAGAAGTCCAAGCTTTTGTCAATGCTGCAATGGAATCGTTGTTTAGTTGTGTTGAAGGGCCTCTCAAGCTTTACTTTCCTCAAGAGCTTCCTCTTCTACTCCCTCCTCCATCTTCTTAGTTTTTCTTTCCATTCGTTTATAAATTTTTTTTAAACACTCTGATTCTTTGAAAATTATTTCATTTGTTTTTCTCTTTTTTTTTTTACTAACTGTGATGGTAATTTTCACCTTTTTGTCTTATGACAAAAGGGGGAGAATTGAGAAAATTTGATTATGTACACTTTACAAAGTTTTGGAAATAATATCTGATTTATTGTTTCTATGTTTTATAGCTCTGATCATTTGTTAATTATCTATGCTTTTGCTATGATCAATCTTTTGATTATATATGTTGCTTTGATCTAATGATAATTATTTTCTGGGTTTTTACTCTGATACAACTTGTCGGTGTTGTGATGATAACCTCTTGTTGCTAATCAAATAGCTCTAATACTGTATTTGTATTTGCTCTGATACTTAACTAATAACATAATTCTCATACTACATTTGCTTTGATACTTTACTGATAATATAAACTGTTGTTCTAATACCGATAATATAACTTGCATTTTATTACTCTATTTCTGAATTTGGACTAAAAAATGGTATATTAATATACTTGGTTTGTTTGTTTTTTATTCTTTTGCTATGATACTTAAATGAACTTAGATTTATTATGCTTGCATAAGTTTTACCTTGCGTCCATCAATAAGTAATAGCAATATTTGAACAAGCTTTTAAAATTTTCCTAAGTTACATGCGTCCAATATACTATGCGTCCATTTTGTATAAGGCATGTTCATAGGGGGAGCTTACATTTTTCAAATTGAAAAAGATTTTGCTCAATAAAATTTAATATTATTTGTTATCATAAAAAATGGAGAGATTGTTGGAACCAAAGACGAAATCAAGTAATTGATATTGAAACCAAAATAGTTCAAGTAATTGAACCCCTCAAAATTTTGAAGATAACAAAGATATTAAATTATAGTGAACAAAATTTTTTTAATTAAACTTATATTATTTCGTTCAGAAAGTGAAAAACCAAGTACTTAAATCTCAAGTATAAATCTGTTATAAACGTTTTAGACTCAGATAAGTTTTGATAAAAGACAAACATAATGCTTTATTGCTTGCTTCCAATATGGTTTGAACTATTATATGATATATTATTATTGGGTTATACAAATGTTATCTCTTATTCCTACTTACAAGTGCATTTGTCTAAAGTAATTTTCAAATATAAGAACTGTTCAATGTTGTGAACACCTAAATTTGTCCAGGTTATTTTAGAAAATTCAAAAAATTCTAATTTTTTTTAGCAAATTAAAATTTAGAAAAAAATCTAAAAAATGAAAGAAAATAAAAAAATAAAAAAGAGGAAATTTTGAAGAAAAAATAAGTATAAATGTTCATATGGGCCCATTATTTTGTCTGATATACAACCCAATTTTTTTCATCTGACCCACAACCCATTTAGCATTTAACCCAATCCCCCCTAACCCATTTACTTGACCCAAGTCTTCTGCCCAGAACCCTTTATCTTATCCATTCCCAACGTCCATGGCCTTAACCCATCTTCCACCCATCACTTAGCCTATAACCCATCACCAATCTTCTTCCCTTTTGACACAAAATAGCCACCCGACAAGACAAGCTTTATACCATCTCTACAAGCACGCACTCTGCACCAACATCACGCACACACAGCCACCTCACAACGTGCGTCTTCGCTTAGAGGGGACAAGTTTTTGGCCGGTCAGAGGAGGAGCTATTCCCCTGTGTTGACAGAAGAGGGAGCAACTTTGGTCCAGTGGGTGCCGCTCGAGGGATTTCGGCACAGGATGATCAGAAGATTTGATTTTGGGGGGAGGTTATAAATAAGGGTTTAGGGCTTTGGAAAGGGGGTTGGAAAATTGTTGGCTGCCCTGAGAGCTTTTGTTTTTAGGTGAGTCTGTTCTTTTGTGATTTTTATTATTCTAGAGAGTAAGAGAACTGAGAGGGTGGAGATTGTAGAAGAAGGGTGGTCGTCAGAGCAACCACGAGTGGTGACCGAGGCTGCTTCTTTTTTTTTCATTTGCAAAAGATCATTGTTGTAACTCATAGAACCCATTTCCTTTTCCTCTTATTTAACTTGAACCTTGGTGAATCTCTATGAATGGAAGTTATTTTAAAGGTTTGGTTTGGATTTTTTTGTTATTGCTGATTGGCAACACTTTGTAGAGCTGTTGAAGGTTGGAAATGGAATGTTCTATGCATGTCTGATGCCCTATTTTGTTATAAGTTGGACATGTATGCTCATTTGGTTGTGGATAATCTGATTGGTGAAGTTTTGTGTTAATGGGGAGTGCTTTCTTTTGCTTTCTTATTCTGCGTAATTTGGAATATACCATTGAACATTGCACTTTCATTGTTGGTTAGTTAGGAATCATCTCGAGGCAACTATAGCATTTTAACAAAAATATTGATTGATCCTGTTACACCAATATGCATACAAAAGGTGCTGTGTTTTGAACCTATTTGTTATGTCAAGATGTAAAATCTACTAAGTGGTATGGAATCTATGCTAAATCAAGGCAACTTAAACTTGATGTGTTTTGTTAGAAGAAAGAATAAGCCTTGTTTATTTAGGAATCGTGGAGTGTGGTATGCAAATGACCTAGTGGCTTTTACTCTAGTCTTTAATAATAAATGGCAATGCTGTGATATGGTTGCTTGGGGAAGGGGTATGTCTTTCATGCCAATATAGTCTTTTGATCTAATCCTTAAACAAATGGTCTCTGATCCATGAGCAGTTGAATATCAAGTTGTTTTGTAAACTTCTATTGATTTATGAAAGCACTTAAATGTTGGTTTTGCTATTTAAATGGCATGAATGGATGTTCGTTGATGTTTTCTAATGAGATTTTGGACTGATAATGGATTACATGTGTTGAAATTCGTGGACCTCCCTCATAGCTAGTCATGAATACCCTTCCTGTCATGAGTTTAAGTGAAATTCGTATGCTAACTTTGGTATGGCAGTGTGTGCATTTCCTTGCATAACTTGAGCTGCTTTTGCAGGATTTGAGATTTGTTTGTTGCATTATAAAGCTAAGACATAGAGACTTTAACTGTAAAAATTTCAAAATTTCCCCTTTTGTTGTTTGATACTAGTTGGCACTAAGTTGTTGCTGTTTTTTGCATAAGTTCTGTTTCTGGCAGCATTTGCATTTCCTTGCATAACTTGAGCTGCATTTGCTGGATTTGGGATTTGTTTATTGCATTAGAAAGCTAACATACAGAGATTTTAACTGTAAAATTTTCAGATATTTTTTCTTTGCTAATTGATACTAGTTTGCATTTGGAGTCAGTTTTGGTTCTGCATAACTTTTTGGTCTAGCAGCATCTACATTTCCCTGCATAACTTGAGTTACACTTGTTGGATTTGAGAGCCGTTTGTTGCATTAGAAAGCTAAGACACAGAGCATGAGGCTATAAGGTTTTTGGATTTTACTTCCTTACCATTTTGTACCAATTTGTGCTCAAAGTTGGGGCTGTTTTCTGAATATTTCATGTTCCTGGCAGCATGTGGTGTTTTAATTATAACTTGAACTATACACCTTTAATTTATGCACCTTTTGTTGTATTTGAAAGATGACATGCATGGTTGTTGTGCATAGAAATTTTAGTTTATAACTCTTTGCAACTTAATACTAGATTTCGTTTGAATCCAGTTTTGCCTTACATGACTTTTGTTTTAGGCAACATTCATTAGTTTGTGCATATCTTTGTTTACTCCCATCTAATTTGCATGTCACTTATTGTGTTGTGAAGCTAATGTATAAGGGTTTGATATGTGAAATGTCAAGAATTATGATACTTGTTATCCAACCCCAGTTTTACACTCAAAGTTAGCCCAATTTCTACAGATTTTCATTTTTTGAGTTGTTTGGTGGCTTTGGACTTAATTTGTTTCAATCTGGGGACTTCATATGTTGATTTGCATTTCTTTCTTGATTTGTGTGGTATATATGGGTTATTGGATGCTGATTATTTACATTTGTTACCATGCCTAGCTTCTTAATTATGAAGCCATGTTATTCATTTGAAAAACTGTTGTAAGCCTCTTAAGCATGCTTTCCCTCATTGTGTTCCCAATTGTTATATGTATCAGTCATTGCAAGTTTTATTGCACGAACCTACTGTTAGCCAAGGGCAACCATCACACAAGAGGGGGGGTGAATTGAGTGATGACAAATTTTAAAACAAACTTAAGCAATTGTGCATTTTGATGCACTCAATCAATATATGCAGCGGAATAAATGCATTAAACACATATCATGCTTGGAGACAATCAAGAACATTAACTTCACATTCAAAACATTATGCTAATCACATTAAAGTTATATAACAATATTAATCATAATGTGATTAACCAAGAACAATCAATATCATTGATACAAATATTCTAGATAGCTCAAATGCAACTTCAATTAGTGTAAAAACAAGCAAACAAGCTAAACATTAAGTTCTAATGATCAAGACAACAAGCTCACAAGATTATGCAGTAAATTTATAATTATAGCTGCAGAATATGTATAGATAGCAAGAATATCAAGTGAAAGTGCTGTAATGTCAAGAGAGTAAGGGATAAGAGAGAGTGCAAACAATATTTACTGGTTCGATCACTTCTTGTGATCTACGTCCAGCCCCAAGATCATCCACTTGAGGTTTCCACTATTCTTCAAGCTTGTAACTTAGGTGCTTGAGAAACCTTTACAAAGTTAAGCACTCTTCACACCTTTGGGATCCTCCACCCTTGTGCAAGAGCCTCACACTTTCAACTAGAGGGATCCTCTACCCTCACTTAGTGTTTACAAGATAAGAATATGATAGAATGAATAAACTCTCTCAAAGAGTAGATAATACAAATTGAAGAACTAATGGATAGAGGGATTATGAAAAAGAAGAGCTCAAATGTTGATTTTGATAGAAAATGATCAAATCCTCATAATGATTTGCAAATGGGTGTTCATCAACTTGTTAATGCTTCAATCTTAGCATATATTAATAGCCCAAGTGATAAAATAGCCTTTGGTGAAGTTTAAGAATGATTACTTTCGAAATCTAGCCGTTTATAGCCGTTACAAGCATTTCTGGCACGTTGTAGTCGACTACATATATATTGTAGTCGACTACCAGTCCTCTCTGGAAAGTAATTTTCGAAATCTAACACTTTGTAGTCGACTACAAGGTCTCGTAGTCGACTACAATCCATTTCTGGTGGTCTTGTAGTCGACTACAAGTCTTGTGTAGTCGACTACAATTCCACTCGAGAAAGTAGTCGTTTTGAAATGATCATAACTTCTTCGTTTCTTAACCAATTTAAGCAAATGACCATGCGTTGGAAAGCTCCTTGAGTGTACTTTCATATGAAACAAGTTTCAGATCAAAACTCAAAGTATTTTAAAAGTTATGATAAAAATAGTGACCATATGTCAGTTTTTCAAGGTCTTGTAGTCCACTACAAGTCTTGTGTAGTCGACTACAATTCTTATCCGGAAAGTAGTCTTCTTAAAAATGTCATAACTTTTTCGTTTCTTATCCAAATTAAGCAAATGACCATGCGTTGGAAAGCTCTTTGAGTCTACTTTCATATGAGATAAGTTTCAGATCAAAACTCAAAGTATTTTAAAAGTTATGATAAAAATAGTGACCATATGTCAGTTTTTCAAAATTCAGATTTGGCTATTTTTCATAGTTTTGAAATACCACCATGACTAACTTCTCAAAACTTGTTTGTTGGGCATTTTACCATGTTAAAAAAATTTGTCAAGATTGAATAAAGATATTTGAGCTCTCTTCATGTAAAACCTCTATCCTTACATAGAAGAATAGCCTATAAGATAATATATACCAAAATGAGTCTTTAGGCTTCTTGATGCAATCCAAGCTTCCAAGAATTCTTCTCTTCAAATATTTTAAATGCTTGGTTCATCTATTCATTCTCCTTCTTCTTGAGTTGAGCATAAATAGGATCTTTCACTTTCTTATTCCAATGCTCACTCTTGGTATTTGGACTATCCTACAAAGCATAACTTACTTGAAAATCATGGTTAGTCCAAATCTATAACTCAATAACTAAATATGCATGATTCACATGTATATAACTTTATAAAGTTCTTCATGCATATATGATTCACATATAGACACATATCCAATAATTAATTATATCACTTATCAAGTGTATTGGATATATCCTATTAATGATGCTACACAAAACCTAATGCATGATTCTTATAATAAGAACAAGATAATATATAACCATGCATTATACAATATAGCTCATCAAGCACATATGTAGCATATTTGTAATCCTTTTTGTAATGTATTTGTCATCATCAAAACATAATACAATAAACCATTGGGGCAAACATATTTTCACATTCTCCCCCTTTTTGATGATGACAAATCACCCAAGAAAAAAATATGTTTGATAAGATATGTAAATGTATATTCAAGAAATCATATCAATCAATAATCATAAGAACATATTTTTCTTTCCTATTTTCTCTCCCCCTATTTGACATCAACAAAAAGGTTTAGAAAGGAAGGACAATATGATAATGAATTTTATTTTTTATGTTATCAAAATAGAACTTGCTCCCCCTAGATAAAACACATGATGCCAAAGTGTAGGATCATAAAAATTAATGATTTTGATGTTTATAAAAACATAGCTATCTCCTCTTTATTTGACTTAGCATAGGATTCAAGTATGGAGATATGGAACAAGCATGCTTATCAAGATATCAAGTATGATGCATGCAATGCTTGTCGCCTTATAGTATACTTCCATTTATCATGTGATAGCATTAAGCTTTAAGAGATTATGAAAAGTATAAAATATTGCTTACCACATGTTAAATAGATACCACTTGATGCATGTCACAAATAAGTCATATACTGGCATGATGTTAAAGTTTTTCAAAGTAAAAGAACATATACCTTGCCACATATATCAAGCATTCCTCAATGAAAGAATCAAATGATTGAAAAGTTAAGAAAGCTTACCTTCTTTCATTGATAGGGGAAATACAATAAGAGATGATCTTCAATGACATGTTGAGAGTATAATGACAAATTAAGAGTTAGGCTCCCCCTCAAAATATGCATGTCATCAAGATATCAACAATATATTATTTTAACATAGTCATGCATATATTCAAAGTTAATGAGAGCAAACAAGCATGATATTTAAATCCATTATTAATTAAAAGTTTAAGTAAGGGAAGTTATAAGGTATTTAAAGAGAAGTTGAGCTCCCCCTTATTGAAAATCAAGATAGATCAAGATAAATATGTTTGTCAATACGATATAAGCATATTTGAAGTAAAGTAGAGCAAGACAAAACATACTTTTTCTTAAGCTATCAAGAAAAAAAAGATTTTGAATTTTCTCTTTTTAAAAAAAAAAACAGTTTGAGCCACTAAGATAAAAAACAATAATAAGTTGGCTCCTAATTAGATGATACACTAGTTAAAGCAAGGTAAACATATCTTTAAGCATACTATCAACAAAATTTGATTTTCCACAAGAGATTTAGAAATTTCTCCCCCTTTCAAAAATAATGTTGCAAATATACATTTCATTTTTTCAAAATCATTTAAGAAGAGTATGAGGTTTTCTTTGAAAACCCATTCCTTGAGAATAATCCAATAAAAGCATTCAAGATGACATTTGAAAGTATATCTCCACCTTTTTCTCTTTGAACAGAAGTCTCAGGGAAATAAAATCATTTTGAAGAGCAAGGCTTTATCTTTTGAAGTTTCAAAAGAAATAGACATTATAGAGCAGTTCAAAATTTTCGAGTTTGGAAATTTTCTTAAGCATTCTCTCAAGATTTGATAATCCTTTCCAAAGCATGTTGAGAGTTTTTCATTCATATCCAAACCATTTTCCAAATTTTTGAAAAGTAGTAAGAGGTGAAAAGCACTTTCAAAGTCTTGAAATAAATTCAAATAATTCTCAAGGATATGGAATTTGAAAAACTCATTTCAAACAAAATAAGGGAGTTTTCTTATGAAAAATATTTTCAATCAAACCAAAATCTATTTTCAAGCAAGAGCATGATTCTCACAAGAATTATAGCACTGAGAATCAAGAGAATCATATCAAACTTTCATCATGGTGAAATATGCCATAGGGATCAAGGTATATTTAAATTAATAAAATAACCCTATATGCAATGACAATATTAAGAATATTAGAGCTAATTATCCATAAAGTCATTGCTAAACATACTTCTCATATAAGGATAGCATCTAATCATTTTAAAAGCATTTAATCAATAAGTATCACTCAATATAATACCATAAAAGTTTAGGGATAGAGATACTTATTGATTTTGAGAGAGTGTGATGCTCCTTTAGAATGTTCTTCAATTTGTTGAACTTTTGAATTTGAACTTTATTCCTTTAAGTATTTCATTTTTTAGAATTTGAAGAAAGTCTCCTCAAGCTCTTCTTCATTTAATTCTTCTCATTGTCTACTTGTGCTTGTATTTCAATATTTGATGGCTACATTTGGATACACATGGAGATACTTGCAAATCCAATTCTAAAAGCTCTCCAAATCATAAGTTTGCATCAAATATCATTTAAGCATATCCACAAGCATAATTTTGGTTGATATAAAATATTAAGAATGTATCACATTATCAACCATACAATTTTACCACTTGATAATGACAAGAGAAGTATATATGCACTTGAATCCAAAGCAAAGATTTAGTAATTTCAAAGCAAGATTCAAGCTTAACTAAGAACACATGACCATCATCAAAACTTGTATAAGCACTTTGGGGCAAACAATGATCATGTAATGCATGTTATGTGATGTAAGAATTTCAAGTATGCACACATGCCAATCAAGAGTAAAAGTTCCCTTTTGCAATGCTAGAGTTGAAAAACCATGGAACTTATATCTTTGAAAACTATTTATGATTCATTTCAAGAGATAGATTCAATGTAAGAATCATTGAAGTTCAAAGGCAAGTTTAAAGCACAAATGAATCATTTTCTTCTTGTTTATAGGAAATTATCATATCAAGCAATTTCAAATAAGAAGATATGTTATCCTCAACCATCCAATCTCAAAGTAAGCATATGAAATATTTAAGCAAATAAGAGAGGATTAGAATTCTTTTGAGCATGTGAACTTTTCATGTAAGTTCAATAAAATATAGTCACAAGCTCAATACAAAAATATTATCATGCCATCTCAATCAAGAAGTGTACTTATCTATCATACTAGCATAGACAAATACATGTTCAAGTCACATTACTAGAGAAGCACAATTTAAGACATGCTAAGGCATAAATCAATTCTCCAAATCCCAAGATATCATGTATATCACATTTAAAGCATAGGTAGGGATAAGGTTGATATCACCAAAGAAGTAGTCCTTGAATTTGTATAGGTGACTTTAACTTCCATGCTTCAAGTCTCCTTGAGGGTGTAAAGATTCTTCATGAAGTTTGTATCCCTCTTGAGAAGTTGAATCCTTTCAAGTTATGCTAACCTCAAGTAGAGTAGTTGTATTCTATTTCAATGAATACTTGAGATAGTTATCACCCTACAATTAAATTTAAGCACATTTCTTTGGTATCCAACAAATTTTGGATCCACAATGATTAGTCATTGATAATTAATCTATCATGCTCTTACAATATCAATTTAGCCATAATATGCTAGTTGAGCATAATAATTCAATAATCAATTTAGCATTAAGCATAATGCCAATGACATGCTTCGTTTCATGATATATAAACAATTTAAAGCATATCAAGCATATCTAGGCATGGAATAGAACTTCGTGTACCAAGATATATTCAACTTAATAAGCAAATGGTACAACAAGAATGAACATAATCATGTGCTAAACACAATATTCAAATTTTATCAAGCACACATGATTTAATTCATTATTCAAGGCCTATAAGCAATATACCTCAAATTCATAGATTTTGCAATTGAATTAGTATGAGAGGTAATATCATATGATACCATGGCCTTAGAAATTAAGGGAACATTTTTCTTTACCCATTGCTCCTCCTTTGGATATTTGAACTTTGCAAGTTCCACATCATGCATATGAGAAGCTTTGGTTGAAGCCTTCTTGCCTCTTTGACCAAAATATCTACCATTGGGCTTTGGGAATGTTTTCCTTGATGTTTCCATTTTGGCTTGATCAAATTGTCCATCCTTTTGAAGAGTTTTCTGCACAATAGGAGCACTAGGAGGATTCTTTGGTACCCATTTCAACTTGGGTCCTTTAATGTTAGCATTAGAGCCTTTAAGGATTTTAGGAACCCACATCATGTTATTTCTCATATAAGAATTTCTTCTAAATTTGCACAAATGATAAATATGTCCTAGATGACCACAATAATTGCAAACAATTGAATTGGATGATGATTTTGTCCTTTGAAGATTATTTTAAAAAAACTTATGCCTTTTAGTGTAATCATTTTCCAAAATATTTTTGCCACAAGTCTTTCTTGATTTTCCATGTAAAACATCTTTGGTTTTCCTTTTATTATCACACATGGAATGAGAACAAGTGAAACTCTCAATTTGGTCAACTTTTGAAAATAAGTCCTTAACTTGATTTTCTAAATCAATGCAATCAAACTCTCTCCAAACACTCTCCCCACCATCCACCAAACACTAGTCGACCGATCATCGCTATTCTATCACCCAATCAGTTCCGTTCCAATCCTATTTCCCCTTTTTTCCTATCGGTTCTTGTCTGATTATGTCTCCACCGAGCACCCTTCGCCTTTTCCCGATCGAGTCCGACCGACCAATTTGTTTTCCTTGTTGTAATTTCAGTGATCTGGTTAGATCCTCCTTGAGGTTCTCAGATTGGCGATCGATCGTTCGGTCCTATTCCCTTTTGTTCTATTTGTGTTTTTACTTTACTTTCTAACTGTTATATTTCAGTTTTTAATGAATTTCCACTGATAATTGCTTCCCTTCATGTCATAAACAATGAGTTATAAAATATGCGGTCCAATGCCACAAGTAGCATTAGTTGTCTTTAGGGATCAAATATCCACTAGACAATCGCCCCGGGCTGGATCAGTGGGCTTAGTACCACCTTCCATTCCATTTAAGTCACATTAATAAGACTATTCAAAATAAGTGGTCCAATGCCATAAATCGCTTTAGTTGCCTTCAGGAGTCAAGTACCCACTAGACATTTCCCTCGGGTGGATCAGTGAGTCTAGTACTGACAAGAGGTTGTCAAGACCCGTCAAAATAATAAAAATTACTAGTTCATAAACTAATTTGTAGTATAGAGCATGAACCGAATCGTCTCTCAAGGATAAAAAAACAAAGATTTAATCAGATCAAGATAAATAAAAAAGGGGGGTTTTGATGATTTGTAAAGTAAATACACTGGTTGAATTTAAGAAACGCAATTAACAATTTAACCAATCCAAGGAAATTTACCGATCTTGAGTTTAATCCATCATTGATCACAAGGAATTCACTTAATTGCTAACCATGTTCTTGGCCTTAGTTTACATCAAGAAGCCTTAACATGATCCAAGAATCCTCTACTAGATAAGCATCTAGGATTTAGTTAACCAATGTTAGATAAAGTAAGCACCATTCAAACATAAATTAACTTAAGATCCGGAGTTTAACCAAGCTAAACAATCAATCAAAAAACTTTGATATATTGTTTAGTCTTTGTGATCCTCTTTGAATACATGATAATAAAGCTATTATCACATCAACATCTAAATCAAATTAAGTAATTCAATCTAGATAAAAATCAAAAGAGGAAGAAGAGAAACTTAAATAACAATTAAGCAATATGAACAATCGAAACAAGATATCCAAATTAAACATCAAGATGGTTAATCCCTTGGATTGATTATAAGAACCTAGGCTTCCATGGATGGGAAGGAAGAACTTAGAAAATAAAGAACATAAACGAAATTCTAAAGAGAATGGAGAAGAAGAGAAAAAAAACTCTCACAAATACTCAAACTTACTTCAAATTTCATTGATGCAATTATAAGAGAGATTGACCATATTTATACTAATTCTAAGGGCCAATTTACGGTTGATAAAAGCTGTAAATAACTGGAATACAAGATAAAAAATGGATGTTTGCCAATAATGGTGGCTTGATGCATGGTTGGTGGGGTAGTGCATGGTTGGCGGCTTCTCCTTGCCAACTATTCTCTGACTTCCAGCTTAACTATCATGACCGAAACAACGTATTTTGGCTTGGAAGTCTTCATAAGAGTTGTAGTTTTATGTCTCAGCTTTCCAATGGTACTGATTTCAGCTCAAAAGGACTTTTACAACTCAAGATATTTTAAAAACACTGCACCTACCTTAGGTCACGTTGGCAGAACATGTTTCCAAATTCAAACCAACTTGCAGCTTCATAATCATGCCAACAACGGAATTTATTGACAAAATGGTCTTCAGCAAAGTTGGAGCCATGCATGTTATCTTTCCAGTGGCACCGGTTTCAACTTAAAAGAAGGCCTACAGCTCACGATATTTTCTAATATGTGCACACTGCTCAGATTCAAGCGACAGCAAGTCCATTCTGACTTTCAGGCATATTTTGGAACATTATAAGTCCGATCCAGCTCTCAAGTGCTTCATGAAACTTGTAGATTTTTATTTTAGCTTTCGACAGACACCAATAGCACTTCAAACGAATCACTGAAGCCCAATTTATGACCTAATCAATGGGGAAATGTCAAAATGCATCAAAATCTGAGAGTTAATCACAATTTGCATTAAAGCCCATTGATGCCCAACAACACAAAACTAAGCTAATATACTAATATTGGGTACAATAAAAATCCAATAATGCCAAATACAAAGCTAATATAAGTGTCTGAAAAATGATTTATCAAATTCCTCCCCACTTAAGCTTTTGCACTCCTAGGCAAAACATATAAGACCAAAACTAAGGAAAAACAAGAAACCCCATAATATTAAACTAAAAGCATAAAAAATGATTATACCTAATCTAATCCACTTTCATAGGAAATCATGATAGCACTTAGCATGTGACACATGCCTTTAAACCCATAGGTGTCCCTAGTGGATGAGTTATAGTCTCGTGAGGGTTTACCAAGATGATACCCACAAACATGTAATACTCTATTTAATCAATTCAACTAATTTTTAAATACAAGCATTGTATCAAATATAAACCATTATCAATAATTCAAATATGTTTAACAAAATATAGTTGAATCAAACCAATTGAGAATAAAGTATACATAGCATAATCATGCTTTAATCAGAAATAAACAAGTTCAAATTGAGTAAAATTCCCTACAAGTGACACTCAAATCACACAAAGTGTTTATGTTAACTGTTTGCGCTCAACTCTGTCAAATTATGAAAGTATTTTACCATGTGTTTGCATATACATCAATTCTCCACTACTTGGATTAAATAAATTTCAAAAATCAAGAGGTCTTCCAAAAATGTTGTAATGGGGTTATAAGGTGAAGAAAGGGAACAATATGGATAATAGCAAGTTAAAAACCAAAGACCATAAAAGAGCATTGGGGAGTAACTTAAGTAAAAATCATAAAATTTTACCCAAAACCATAAAATGCACATTCTCTTCGCACATTCCTTTCTTTTTCTATTCTTTCATTTTACAACCTTTTGGTTTTATTCTCTTTTTTTCTTTCAGAATTAGCTTTTTTTTTTACCAAACATTTCGCATAAGCACACAAATTCCCACACACTTAAATCATTGCAAGAAAAAGAGCTCCTCCAATAAGAAAACAAATGCTCTCCTATTCCCTAATGTGAGGTAAAACATGGTTTTTCACTCAAGGCTTGTAATGAGCTAAGAACAAAGAATGAACAACTAAGCTTAGATGGGGTTAACAATAGGATAAATGCAAGGTAGACTTATTTGGCCAAAGTAGCTAAGTCAAGAAAAATGAGTCTGTCATGTTCATACAACATATAGACCAATGTAATATCAAATCGATTCATTGCAAGTTCTAGAAAATAAATTCATAATTGACATCACTCATGAAAAAAAAAATAAACCAAGTGTAATTATCAAATTTGGAAAAGTCCAAAACTCACAAAGGTATGCAACATTTTCTGAATTCAAACATGTTTTTTTTTCCTAATATCCACAATCATATATACATGTATATCACGAATTTTGAAAAATGATTCAACTATAAATTGTTTTGCATACTTTTATCATCAACTAAGCCTAGATTCAACACATGCTTGCATCAAAATCAATTGAAAAGATCAATTATATATATATATATATATATATATATGCAAGAACAAAATGATTTTAGACCTACTATGAAATGCAAGTTAAGATGCGTCTCTAGAGCAAAACTACTCCTTACTCTGCCATCATACATCTAATAAGTTAGTTACAATAAAGATTAGCTGGTTAATTTTTTTTTTACTAAACTATGTACATGACAATGTTAACTATCCCTCCCCCCAACTAATTTATGACATTGTCCCCAATGTCAAAATAAAGATAGGTAGAGTGAGAAGATCTTACTAGAAAAACTGCAAATTGAGCAGATAACAACAATAGAAATAGTAATGCAACAGAATAATAAAATCATAACAGTAAAATATAAGCAGAACGAGAACTAAAAACAATAACAAAATAGTAAAAAAACAAAAAGAAAACAAAAAGTAAAAAAATGAAATAATAGTATGGAAAGAAAACTCACTATGGATAGCAGAACCAACAAAATCCCAACAACCACACCATAGCCAGTGTAATGGGTCACCACATCAAGAATCAGATGGTTTAGTCTCTTATAGGGCTGCTTTATTGGCTTAACTTCATCTTCAACTAAAATCCTATGCATGCATATGTAAGGGCCAATGTTAGAAATGTCTGCAAGTATGATGGCTCTTTGATTCTCCTTTAAAATCTGTAGCAACTTCTCCTTCTCATCAGTAAGGAGGTTCTTAGCCACTATGAACTCTAATTTTGGTGGCTTCACTACTTCTGCAGATTGATTTTTTGCATAATCTGCTGAAAAAGATTCATCATATCTAAAAAAGGCAACAATCTCAGCACATATATTACACAACATATCACCATCACAACCAGTACAACAAACAGAATCATCAAAATCAGTAAAGCTAGCAAATTCAGCACACAAATCATCAATTGATTTTTTCACATCAATAATCTCATGTTATGCAAAATCAGAATTCAGCATTTGTTGCTAGCTCAACTGACTAAATGAAGATATAAGTTGACCAACTTGAGTCTCCAAATTCTATATTATAGCTTTTGTGCTTTGCTAAAATTGGAGGTTGTTGGTTGTCATTTACTTCACTAAATCCTCCAATGTAGGCTCAGATTTTATGCCTACTATAGCTTGCTGCTGCTGGTATGGCCTGGTTAGTCTAACATATGGCTAATATTGTTGTTGTGTATGGAATACACCTGTTGCAGTAATTGAATAGTCTTAAAAAACAGAACCATCATCTCGTAATGTGGGGCACGTATATGTGGGATGAAAATAGCTACAACATATATTGCACAATCTTACAGGTTCTTGTACATGTAAGTGATGTTGTCCCACTACCAACTGCCTCACCAGATAAGCCAACTCATCAAGTTATGCTCCATCAGATTAGTGATCAACCACACAAACAAGTGTAAAAATATACACAAAACAATTACATAAAACCTATCTAGAGATTTTTTAAAATTATGGGACCACCACAGGGTGAAAGATACTCAAAAATGCTATCCAACAAAATAATAAAAAATTAAAAAAGTGCTCTAAACGATGGAATTTGGATAAAATAAGGGTGACCTCACTATAAACAGTAAGCCTTTATCAAAACGTTTTCCATTAGTCAACCAAAATTCAGCTCGATCAGAGATACTTTACCAAACCAAAATCTTAACACGATGCCTTTTACCTAATTTTAGCTGAATTCCACTTGAAAAAGCTTAAAAAATAAGACAAACACAATTGTTAGAATTAGATGGGGGTTTCAAATAATCAAATAGTTGCCTTGGATCCCCGGCAATGGCGCCAAATTTAACAAGAGGTTGTCGAGACCTGTCAAAATAATAAAAATTACCGGTTCACAAACTAATTTGTAGTATAGAGCATGAACCGAATCGTCTCTCAAGGATTCAGAAAACAAAGATTTAATCAGATCAAGATAATAAAAAGGGGGTTTTGATGATTTGTAAAGTAAATACACTGGTTGAATTAAAGAAGCGCAATTAATAATTTAACCAATCCAAGGAAATTTACCGATCTTGAGTTTAATCCATCATTGATCACAAGGAATTCACTTAATTGCTAACTATGTTCTTGGCCTTAGATCACATCAAGAAGCCTTAACATGATCTAAGAATCCTCTACTTGATAAGCACCTAACCTTCCATGGATGGGAAGGAATAACTCATAAAATAGAGAACAAAAACAAAATTCTAAAGAGAATGGAGAAGAGAAAAAAAACTCTTACAAATATTCAAACTTACTTCAAATTTCATTGATGCAATTACAAGAGAGATTGACCCTATTTATACTAATCCTATATGCCAATTTACAGTTGATAAAGGCTGTAAATAACTGGAATACAAGATAAAAAGTGGTTGTTTGTAAATAATAGTGGCTTGATGCATGGTTGGTAGGTTAGTGCATGGTTAGTGGCTTCTCCTCACCAACTATTCTTTGACTTCCAGCTTAACTTTCATGACCGAAACAACGTATTTTGGCTTGGAAATCTTCGTAAGAGTTGTAGTTTTATGTCTTAGCTTTCCAATGGCACCGATTTCAGCTCAAAAGGACTTTTACAACTCAAGATATTCTAAAAACACTGCACCTACCTCAAGTCACGTTGGTAGAACGTGTTTCTAAATTCAAACCAACTTGCAGCTTCATAGTCATGCTGACAACAAAATCTATTGACAAAATGGTCTTTATCAAAGTTGGAGCCATGCATGTTATCTTTCCAGTGGCACCGGTTTCAGCTTAAAAGAAGGCCTACAACCCACGATATGATCCAATATGTGCACACTACTTAGATTCCAGCGACAGCAAGCCACTTTGACTTTCAAGCTTATTTTGGATCATTATAAGTTTGATCCAGCTCTCGAATGCTCACGAAATGTGTAGATTTTTGTCTTAACTTTTCACAAACACCAAGAGCACTTCAAATGGATCACCGAAACCCAATTTGTGGTCTAATTAATGAAGAAAGGTCAAAATGCATCAAAATCTGAAAGTTAATCACAATTTGCATTAAAGCCCAATGTTGCCCAACAACACAAAGCTCAGCTAATATACTAATATTGGGTAGAATAAATATCCAATAATGCCAAGTACAAAGCTAACATAAGTGTCTCAAAAATGATTTATCAAGTACCACAATCCATTCTATTTAGGATGTGTTAACGAATTTTTCTTTTAATCAAGCAAACCACAATCATTTTCTAGAAAGAACTATGTGGTTTTGAGTTCCCCATTGTACTAGGGGATACATGATCAATCAATTTGAGACACTTATGTTAGCTTTATACTAGGCTTTATTATATGTTTATTGTGCCCAATATTAGTATTTTAGCTGAGTTTAATGTTATTGGGCCTCATTGGGCTTTAATGTAAATTGTGAATAATTCTTGGATTTTGATGCATTTTGACCTTTCCTCCTTGGTTAGGCCATAACTTGTGACTCGGTGATCCATTTGAGGTGATCTTGGTGTCTTTGGAAAGCAAAGACACGACTCTACAAGTTTCATGAGAACTCAAGAGCTGGATGGTACTTCTAAGGGTCCAAAATAGCCCTGCAATTCAGAGTGGGTTTGCTGTCATTGGAATCTAAACAGTGTGCACATATTAGACCATATCATAGGCTATAAGCTTCTTTTTGAGCTAAAACACAGCTATTGGAATAATAAGACACATATCTCCAACTTCACTGAAGACCATTTAGTCAATAAATGTCGTTTTAGGCATGATTATGTAGCTACAAGTTGGTTTGGATTTGGAAACATGTTCTGTCATCCTGACTTGAGGTAGGTGCAGTGTTTTTGGAATATCTAGAGTTGTAAAAGTCCAAATGGCATGAAACCAATGCCAAACGTTCAAGGAGACAATTGTCTACAACTGTCATGAAGACCTCCAAGCCAAAATACATCGTTTAGGATATGAAAATCAGGATGAAAGTAGGAGTAGAGTTGCTAACTAGAAGCCACCAACCATGCACCAACCCACCAACCATGCATCAAGCTATCATATTTGATAATTTTCATATTGTTACATCTTGCATTCATGTTATTTTCAATTACAAATTGGCTTCTAAGATTAGTATAAATAGAGCTAATCTCTTTGTATTATAGATCATTCAATTTGAAGTAAGTTTTAGTATTTGTTTGAAGAAAGTTCGAGTATTTGTGAGAGTTTTCTTTTTCTTCTTCTCCATTATCTTTAGAATTTCATTTTTGTTCTTTATTTTATGAGTTCTTCCTTCCCATCCATGGAAGACTAGGCTCTTATAATCAATCCAAGGGATTAACCATCTTGATGTTTAATTTAGAGATATTGTTTCGCTTGTTCATATTGCTTAATTGTTATTCAAATTTCTCTTCTTCCTCTTTTGATTTTTATCTAGATTGAATTGCTTAATTTGATTTAGATGTTGATGTGATAATAGCTTTATTATCATGGATTCAAAGAGGATCACAAAAGACTAAACAATATATCAAATACTTTTGATGGATTGTTTAGCTTGGTTAAATTCTGGATCTTAAGTTAATTTATGTTTGGATGGTGCTTACTTTATCTAACCTTGATTAATTAAATCCTAGATGCTTATATAGTAGAGGATTCTTGGATCATATTGAGGCGTCTTGATGTGATTTAAGGCCAAGAACATGGTTAGCAATTAAGTGAATTCCTTGTGATCAATGATGAATTAAACTCAAGATTAGTAAATTTCTTTGGATTGGTTAATTTGTTAATTACTTTTCTTTAAATTCAACCGCTGTATTTTCTTACAAATCATCAAAGCCCCTTTTAATTATCTTGATCTAATTGAATCTTTGTTTTTGGATCCTTGAGAGATGATTTTGTTCATTCTCTATACTGCAAATTAGTTTGTGAACCGGTAATTTTTATTATTTGATGGGTCTCGACAACCTCTTGTCAATACGTAGCCACGCAAGTTAAGCTAAACTTTTAGTTTTCACTATTTTGTTTTCCTTGTTATATGTGAATAATTGTTTACACTTGTTTAATTTCTCTACCTGACAAGAGGTTGTCGAGACCTCGTCAAATAATAAAAATTACCGGTTCGCAAACTAATTTGTAGTATAGAGCATGAACCGAATCGTCTCTCAAGGATCCAAAAAGAACAAATATTTAATCAGATCAAGATAATTAAAAGGGGGGTTTAATGATTGGAAAAGATTATACACTAGTTGAATTAAAGGAAAGTAATTAACAAATTTAAAGAAACAACCAATCCAAGGAAATTTACCGATCTTGAGTGTAACTCATCATTGATCACAAGAAATTCACTTAATTGCTAACCATGTTCTTGGCCTTAGATCACATCAAGAAGCCTCAACATAATCCAAGAATCCTCTACTAGATAAGCATCTAGGATTTAATTAACCAAGGTTAGATAAAGGAAGCACCATCCATACATAGATTAATTCAAGATCCAGAATTTAACCAAGCTAAACAATCCATCAAAAAGCTTTAATAAATTGTTTATTCTTTGTGATCCTCTTTGAATACATGACAATAAAGCTATTATCACATTAACATCTAAATCAAATTAAGCAATTCAATCTAGATAGAAATCAAAAGAGGAAGAAGAGAAACTTGAATAACAATTAAGCAATATGAACGAGCAAAACAAGATCTCCAAATTAAACATCAAGATGGCTAATCCCTTGGATTGATTATGAGAGCCTAGCCTTCCATGGATGGGAAGGAAGAACTCA
Source organism: Styphnolobium japonicum (assembly GCA_023212625.1). Lineage (NCBI taxonomy): Eukaryota > Viridiplantae > Streptophyta > Magnoliopsida > Fabales > Fabaceae > Styphnolobium > Styphnolobium japonicum. The sequence goes on from JALBWW010000014.1 coordinate 23,194,450, forward strand.
GAAAATAAAGAACAAAAATGAAATTCTAAAGAGAAGGGAGAAGAAGAGAAAGAAAACTAACAAATACTCAAACTTACTACAAAATTGAATTCTAACTTACTTCAAAATTGAATGCTTCTAATACAAAGAGGTTGGGTCTATTTATACTAATCCTAGAAGCCAATTTGTACATGTACATAATCTGAATACAAGCTACAAGAATATGAAAATTGTCAAAAATGGAAGCTTGATGCATGGTAGGTGGGTTGGTGCATGGTAGGTGGGTTGGTGTATGGTTGGTGGCTTTTAGTCAACAACTCTTATCCGACTTCTGGCTTCAAATTCATCACCTAGACGGTGCATTTTGGCTTGGATGTCTCATCAAAGTTGTATCCAGTTGTCTCCTTGAAAATCTCCAATTTGAATCATGTCATTTGGACTTTTAGAACTCCAGAAATACCAAAAACACTGCACCTACCTCAAGTTAGGTTGGAAGAACGTGTTTCCAAATTCAAACCAACTTGTAACTTCATTATCATGCCTAAAACGACATCTATTGACAAAATGGTCTTCAGTGAAGTTGGAGATATGGGTCTTATCTTTCAAATGACCAAGTTTCAGCCCAAGAGGATGCCTATAACCCACTATATAGTCCAATATGTACATACTGCCCAGATGGTTCCGTGACAGCAAACTCACTCTGTATTGCAAGGCTATTTTGGGCCCTTAGAAGTTCGAACCAACTCTTGAGTTCTTCATGAAACTTGTAGATCCTTGTCTTAGCTTTTCAAAGACACCAAGATCACCTCAATTGGATCACCGAGTCCCAAGTTATGGCCTAACCAAGAAAGAAAGGTCAAAATGCATCAAAATCCGAAAATTATCCAATATTTACATTAAAACCCAATGAAGCCAACAACATTAAACACATCTAAAACACTAATATTGGGCACAATAAACATCTAATAAAGCCTAATACAAAGCTAACATAAGTGTCTCAAATTGATTGATCAAATTCCCCCACACTTAAGCTTTTGCACTCCTGGGCAAAACACATAAGAACAAAACTAAAGAAAAACAAGAAACATCATATTATTAAACTAAAAACATAAAAAATTAATTATACCTAATCTAATCCATTTTCGTAGGAAAACACGATGGCACTTAGCATATGCCACAAGCCTTTAAACCCCTAGGTGTCCCTAGTGGACGAGTTATAGTCTCGTGAGAGTTTACCAGGATGATACCCATAAACATGTAATATTTTATTTAATCAATTCAACTAATTTTTAAATACAAGCATTGTATCAAATATAAACCATAATTAATAAGTCAAGTATGCTTAACAAAGAATAGTTGAATCAAATCAATTGAGAATAAAGTATAGCATAATCATGCTTTAATCAGAAATAGGCATGTTCAGATTGAGTAAAATTCTTCACAAGTGACACTCAAATCACACAAGGTGTTTAGGTTAACTGTTTACGCTCAACTCAGTCAAATTATGAAAGTATTTTACCATAGGCTTGCATATACATCAATTCTCCACTACTTAGATCAAATAAATTGCAAAAATCAAGAGGTCTTTCAAAAATGTTGTAATGGAACTTATAAGGTGAAGGAAGGGAACAATATGGATAATAGCAGGTTAAAACCAAAGAGAATAAAAGAGCATTGAGGAGTAACTCAAGTAGAAAGAATAAAATTTTTATCCAAAACCATAAAATGCTCATTCTCTTCACACATTCCTTCCTTTTTCTATTCTTTTTTTTTTCTTTTTTTCTCTTTTTTTTTCTTTTTTTTTTGGTTTTTTTTTTGTACCAAGCATTTCGTATTAGCACACCAATTCCCCCACACTTAAATCATTGCAAGCAAAAGAACTTCTCCAATAAGAAAATCAATGCTCTCCCATTCCCTAAGGTAAGGTAAAACATGGTTTTTCACTCAAAGCTTGAAATGAGCTAAGAACAAACAATAGGCAAATAGGCTAAGAGGGAGTTAATATTTGGATAAGCGCAAGGTAGGTTTATTTGGCCCAAGCAGCTAAGTCAAGAAAAAATGCCTCTGTCATTTTCATATAACATACAGACCAATGTAATCTCAAATCGATTCAATGCAAGTTCTAGAAAATAAATTCATAATTGACATCACTCATGAAAGAAAATAACCAAGTGTAAGTATCAAACTTGGAAAAGCCCAAAACTCACAAAGGTATGGAACATTCACTCAATTCAACCATGCCTTCTTCCTAATATCAACAATCATATACACATGTATATCATGAAAATGATTCAACTATAAACTATTTTGCATACTTTTGTCATCAATTAAGCTCAGATTCAGCACATGCTTGTATTAAAATCAATTGAAAAGATCAAAATGAATTTTTTTTTAATTTTTTTTTAATATGCAAGAACAAAATAATTTAAGATATACTATGAAATGTAAGTTAAGATGCGTCTCAAGAGCAAAACTACTCCTTACTCTGCCATCATACATCTAATAAGTTAGTAACAATAAAGATTAGCTTGTTAGTTTTTTTTTTTTACTAAACTATGTACATGGTAATGTCAACTATCCCTCCCCCCAACTAATTAAAGACATTGTCCCCAATGTCAAAATAAAGATAGGTAGAGTGTAGAAGGTCTTACCAGAAAACTGCAAATCGAGCCTGAAATAAGAAAAATTACAAAAAACTAAAACCGTAAGAGAAAACAAAAATTCACAAAGACAAATTCAAATCAAGTTTTGGCTTTTTGCTGCTGCTGCCTTGTTCCCAATTCCGTGGAGCCATTACTGGATCACGTTGTGGTACAAATTCATTTAGTTGATCGAGCAATTGTTCAGGAGTTGCAGCAGTTACAAGACTTTGACGTGTCGCTTGTGAGATGAACCCTTTTTCTACAGCATGATCAAGAAAACAAAACAAACTGTCATAAAAACCATTAACATTTAATATACCTATGGGTTTTTGGTGAAAGTTCTGCTGTGACCAGGATGTAATTTGGAAGAGCTCTTCCAAAGTTCCAAAACCACCAGGTAGGGCAATAAAGGCATCAGCATTTGCTATCATAAAGTTCATGCGTTGGTGCATGCAAAATACCATTACTTCATCCCCTAATGTTTTTCCAATGGGCTTGCTGGTAGATAAAGGACTGGGAATGACACCAAGGACTTTGCCACCTCCTAAATGTGCAGCAGTCGCTACCCATTAACCCAAGACTACCTCCTCCGTAAACTAAATGGATTTTTCTCTCAGCTAGCACTCGACCAAGATGGTGTGCAATATTTACAAACTCTTTATCTTTACCAGGATTAGATCCACAAAAGACACAAACACTCTTGATCCGACGAACTGAAGTGACTTCCATTTTCTCTTTTTTTTTTCTCTTTTGCTTTTTTTTTGTACTCTCACCTTATCAATGATCTGAAGAGAGCAAAGTGCAATATTTAAAGGCATCAAAACTCAAAGGTAATAATTACACCTATAAAGGAGGGGTAGATCTGCGTGTCAGATAAGTTTGAAAAATAAACACAGAAATGATAATAGCTATATGACAAAGATAAAAGGCTAATCTATATGTGTCAGAAGAAGTTTGAAAATATGCAACACATATTTCAAAAAATACGGCTAATTTTTTGATTTTTTGATTTTTTATTTTTTGAATTTTTTTGAATTGAATTTTTTTTTAATAAACAAGAAGAAAAAAAAAGGAAAAATAAAAAATAAAAAAAATACTTACAGGAGGTGTGATTGTGGCTCACATTTTCCTCTGGTTTTACGTCCAGTAACGTCTTGAAGCTCTCTATGGGCCGATGGTCGGCTTCCCATCCAATTTTCTTAAAAATTGGCAAACAGGGTCTTTTTGAGTCAGATTCCCGAGACTATAACGCTCATGTTCATCTTGGAATATTGGCCATAAATCGAGAAGTACTCTCTGCATATCTCCACTAGGATGCGTCTCAAGAGTCAATAGAATGTTATCTAAAGACTCCTTACTCATGCCATCCTTTATGAAGTTAATTTTATCATCTCGGTTTATAGACGTCATTCCAATTGATTTGCATTTTGTGTTACAGGTCCATCTTGCACATTTATAGCAGACCCGTAACCTTTTTGCTCTTCTCTTCTTTGCATATGAACTTTTGCCTAGCCTTGGCATATATGAAACAAGAGCGTCAGAAAATTCACCTCTGAGTCGGACCTTTGCTTCAATCAACCAGCGTATATCCGCAGGGATGCCTTTGTGCATAAGCATCCTTAATCTCTCAAACCTTGTACAATAAATGTTAGTTAAAGCATTTTGAGGGAGAGAAGGGAATTGCGTGCGGAGATTAACAAGCTGATTATCCATTTCGAAAGAAAGAAGAAAGAGAAAAAAAATGAGTAAAATTATATACAGATTTCAGTGTTTGTGGGTAACTGAAGGGACCGAAAAAGATTTTCACGGAGTACCGTTATCCGCCATTTAACCGGTGAAAAATCATCTGTCAATGAAATACAAACAAAATTAAGACAGAAAAATCAAACTTTGATAGATTTTCTCACTTGGCACCGTTTTTTTTTTCTGTCTCGATTCCTGTGATACAAATAAGTCAAAGTTAGAAAGAGGACAGAGTTAGAAAACTTGGGATGCCGCCCAAAAAGCACTACTTTTAACGTCTTCAGCCAGCGTGATTGAAGATTTTTCACGATCGATGGGTCCTCCTCAATAATGATTCAATTTCTGGCCATTGACCTTAAACGTGGCTTTTTTTTTTTTTTTCAACAAAGATTTATATAGAAAACAGAAAATGAAAAACAACAGACAAAAGAATAAATAAAAACAGAAACAAAAAAAAGTAATAAAAGACAAACATCAGCAGTACAGCAAAACAGAAGCAGAAATAGAAACATACAACACAAACAGCAGAAACAACAACAACAGAAAAGAGTAAATTGTAACAGTCAAATAAAAGCAAAAACAATATTAAAAACAATAGCAAAACAGTAAAAACAAAAAGAAAACAACAAATAGAAAAATGAAATAAAAGTGTGGAAAGAAAACTCCCTATGGATAGCAAAAGAATTAACGTTCCAGCAGCCACACCATAGCCAGTATAATGGATCACCACATCCAAAATCAGATAGTTTAGTCTCCTCGGGGGCTGCTTTATTGGCTTAACTCCATCTTCAAGTAAAATCCTACGCATGCATATGGAAGGGCTAACGCTAGGAATGTCTGCAAGTGTGCATGCTCTCAGATTCTCCCTCAAAATGGATAGCAACCTCTCCTCCTCATCAGTAAGGAGGTTTTTAGCCACAATGGACTCCAATTTTGGTGGCTTCACTACTTTTACAGATTGAGTTGTTGCATAATATGCTGAAAAAGATTCATCATGTCTCAAACAGGCAGCAATCTTAGCACATGCATTACACAACATATCACCATCACAACCAATACAACAAACAGAATCATCAAAATCAGTAAAACTAGCAAATTCATCACACAAATCATCAATTGGTTTTTTCTCATCAATGATCTCATGTTTTGCAGAATCAGATTTCTGCATTTGTTGCTTGCTCAACTGACTCAATGAAGATGTAAGTTGACCAACTTGGGTCTTCACGTTTTGTACTATAGCTTCTGTTCTCTGCTGGAATTGGATGTTATTCTGAGCAAATTGTTTCACCAAATCCTTTAGTGTAGGCTCAGATTCCATGCCTATTGGGGCTTGCTGCTGTTGCAGCATAGGTTGCTGGTATAGACTGATTGGTTCAACATAAGGTTCGAACCAAGGATGATCTCCCCAATCATGGTTATATGTGGTAGAATAAGGATCATATCCAAGCTGTGGGTATTGTGGTTCACCAAGAAATACACCTGTTGCATCAACAGAATGGTCATGAAATACAGAACCATCATCTTGCAATGTGGGGCATGCATATGTGGGATGAAAAGAACTACAACATATACTACAAAATCTTGCAGGTTCTTGCACAGGTAAGTGATGTTGTTCCACTGCCAACTGCCTCACCAGATAAGCCAGCTCATCAAGTTTATGCTCCATCAAATTAGTGATCAAACACAAAATCACAAAAACAAGTCTAAATATACACACAAAATAATTACAGAAAACATATCTACAGATTTTTAAAAATTATGGGACTACCACAGAGTGAAATCTACACAAAAGTTCTATCTAACAGAATAATAAAAAATCTTAAAAAATTGAAAACGTGGTCTAAATGATGGAATTTGGCAAAAATAAGGATGATCTCACTACAATTAGTGAGCCTTTCTCAAAATCACGATTTTCATTAGTCTACCAAAATTCAGATTAATCAGAGATACGTTACCGAACCAAAATCTTGACAGAATGCCCTTTACCCAATTTCAGCCGAATTCCAATTGAAAATGCTTCAAAAACAAAACAAACACAATTGTTAGAGTTAGATGAAATGATCAAATAGTTGCATTTGGATCCCCGGCAACGGCGCCAAATTTGACAAGAGGTTGTCGAGACCTCGTCAAATAATAAAAATTACCGGTTCGCAAACTAATTTGTAGTATAGAGCATGAACCGAATCATCTCTCAAGGATCCAAAAAGAACAAATATTTAATCAGATCAAGATAATAAAAAGGGGGGGTTTAATGATTGGAAAAGATTATACACTAGTTGAATTAAAGGAAAGTAATTAACAAATTTAAAGAAACAACCAATCCAAGGAAATTTACCATCTTGAGTGTAACTCATCATTGATCACAAGAAATTCACTTAATTGCTAACCATGTTCTTGGCCTTAGATCACATCAAGAAGCCTCAACATAATCCAAGAATCCTCTACTAGATAAGCATCTAGGATTTAATTAACCAAGGTTAGATAAAGGAAGCACCATCCATACATAGATTAATTTAAGATCCAGAATTTAACCAAGCTAAACAATCCATCAAAAAGCTTTAATAAATTGTTTATTCTTTGTGATCCTCTTTGAATACATGACAATAAAGCTATTATCACATTAACATCTAAATCAAATTAAGCAATTCAATCTAGATAGAAATCAAAAGAGGAAGAAGAGAAACTTGAATAACAATTAAGCAATATGAACGAGCAAAACAAGATCTCCAAATTAAACATTAAGATGGCTAATCCCTTGGATTGATTATGAGAGCCTAGCCTTCCATGGATGGGAAGGAAGAACTCAGAAAATAAAGAACAAAAATGAAATTCTAAAGAGAAGGGAGAAGAAGAGAAAGAAAACTAACAAATACTCAAACTTACTACAAAATTAAATTCTAACTTACTTCAAAATTGAATGCTTCTAATACAAAGAGGTTGGGTCTATTTATACTAATCCTAGAAGCTAATTTGTACATGTACATAATCTGAATACAAGCTACAAGAATATGAAAATTGTCAAAAATGGAAGCTTGATGCATGGTAGGTGGGTTGGTGCATGGTAGGTGGGTTGGTGTATGGTTGGTGGCTTTTAGTCAACAACTCTTATCCGACTTCTGGCTTCAAATTCATCACCTAGACGGTGCATTTTGGCTTGGATGTCTTCATCAAAGTTGTAGCCAGTTGTCTCCTTGAAAATCTCCAATTTGAATAATGTCATTTGGACTTTTAGAACTCCAGAAATACCAAAAACACTGCACCTACCTCAAGTTAGGTTGGAAGAACGTGTTTCCAAATTCAAACCAACTTGTAACTTCATTATCATGCCTAAAACGACATCTATTGACAAAATGGTCTTCAGTGAAGTTGGAGATATGGGTCTTATCTTTCAAATGACCAAGTTTCAGCCCAAGAGGATGCCTATAACCTACTATATAGTCCAATATGTACATACTGCCCAGATGGTTCCGTGACAGCAAACTCACTCTGTATTGCAAGGCTATTTTGGGCCCTTAGAAGTCCGAACCAGCTCTTGAGTTCTTCATGAAACTTGTAGATCCTTGTCTTAGCTTTCCAAAGACACCAAGATCACCTCAATTGGATCACCGAGTCCCAAGTTATGGCCTAACCAAGGAAGAAAGGTCAAAATGCATCAAAATCAGAAAATTATCCAATATTTACATTAAAACCCAATGAAGCCCAACAACATTAAACACATCTAAAACACTAATATTGGGCACAATAAACATCTAATAAAGCCTAATACAAAGCTAACATAAGTGTCTCAAATTGATTGATCAATACCTAACCTCTATAAAGAACCAGCAAATAGGGACTTTTTGCTCACTCAGAAGAATCAATGCAAAGATATCAATTATTCTCAGCAACGTTGATAACCAAGTCCACTTTTCAGAAGATGATCAACACACTATTAGTGTTAAGCATTTAATGCACCTCAAAATGGTCATATTTATTGCCGTCGAACAAAGAAGCTTATGAAGACAAGCTCAAGCTCAAAATCCTATTTATACACGAAGTCTTCGAAGGATTAAGTAGAACAACAACAAGAGAAAAAGCTAGATACAATCTAAGATTTACTTACACTTTCATATACTCTTGTATAGATTTTTCATTATACTCTAAGCTTATTTGTTTCATCCTCATATATCATGAGTTGAGCTTAAGTGTTGTTAAACACTTTTTTTATAATTTTGTGTTAAGCCTGATGAGGCTTGTTGGAAAGAATAATTGTGAAAGAACCTGAAGAGGTTGAGAATACTTAGTTGTAGCCTGAAGAGGCTGTGTGAAGAATACTTGTAATCTTGTGAAGATTAATGAAATTCCTTCAAGTAGAAGGGACTAGATGTAGCTCTTGGTTTGTAAGAGTAAACCAGTATAAATATCTGGCGTGATTTTCTTTTCCCTAATCTTCCTTTATTCTATATTGGCTAACGTTTGAAGATTGCCATTGTTGTTCTTAACAAACTCTCTTTATCTAGACTTATAACTTTTTGCTTGCATCCAAAGATGTTCTTAACACATTTTCTGCGTCCAACGTTTTTACTTAAATTGTTTTCAACGTCTATCCTGTTTTATGAACTAGCAAAGATTTGTTCTGCGAACAAATTTGCGAAAGGTTTTCCAAAATGTTAAGAAACATAATAATTACACTTATACATCACTATATTATACCCATAAAATAATAATAATAATAATAATAATAATAATAATAATAATAATAATAATAATAATAATGCTTGTAAGTTTTGACATGTATACCCGTTCTTTTGTAAATGGTGCAAACAAGAAGAAATTAAAATTTAGGACAGCTATTTCGAAGTGATACAAAAGGCACTAGCAAATTTGGTAATGCATACCAATGGATTATTACGAATTACACAAACTGATATGATATAACAGAACATTACTAAGTCCATATCTATCACTTCTGTAGTGTACTGAAGTGTATAGAGCTATGTGGGTGCAATTTGCAGCAACATCGAACTTACTGCATTAACAAAGCCGAAAGAACACTATCTAGCTACTAGGCTATGCTTCAAACTTCAAAGCTGTTATTAGAGCCGAGACTGAAGCAGAAATTGGCCCTCAGCTACAAGTCTTGTTTCTGTTAAAACTGGCGTTGCTCCACCATCAACTCTGTTCCCTACAGGTTCAACTTCTCCATTGGAGTTGGAGGCACTTGTGACTTTCAACATGTATACTGCATCACCAAAAATATACACTTCTAGTCAGAGTTATACTTAGATGACTAGTAAAAAATGGAGAATTCATAAAAAATTTAGCCAAGTCAAAATGTTGAACCAAAGGGAAGTAGGGCATTGATGAATCAAGTGATATATAAGTATAATCCAGTTATGTGACTTAATTCATCAGTTTCCTCCAACATCATAGCTTGGCTTTCTGACTCAGTAATTTTCCAAAGCAAAATTTATTCAAATGCAAACTTACCTAGTGGAGGGGAAGTGGAAGTTGGTGGACTAAAAGATCTGCTCATAAACAGCTGAAATTTGACACCACCTGCAGGGTTCTCCTTAAAAGCAGCAGATTAGGTAGAGGTGTAGCGAGGACTGGTTGGTCTAAGGGGGCATCAAATCGAGTTTAAGCTTCTTCTGGCCATGATCTGCATCTGCACCAGAAGACGTGTAACGTCTTTCATCTACGGCCTTGTTGAAATAATTGTGTCATTTCTTTTGGTTCGGTCCATGATCTTCCATGCTTCAAGATGAGACACAAATTTTTAAGATCTATGCCTGTGTATAGATTAGGAGGCTTTGTGACAAGAAAGAAGGTAATATGATAAGGAAAATGATATATATATATATATATATATATATATATATATATATATATATGTGGGATCAACTTACACCGGTGTAAGACTTATCACTCTTACACCACTGAATAATTTTTTATTGAATAATTTTCTTACAAAATCCACCATTAAATTTAAAGTTTATATTATGTAGATCATTTGAATCAAATTTTAGAAAAATGGAATATTAATAAGAATATAATCAAATAGTTCATATTTTCATATATTTCAATAGTTTATATTACGTTAGTTTTAATGTATATCAATAAATCATAAATCAATTTTAGATTAATGTAAAATTTTATATGTATGATCTATGTGATATAAACTTTAAATCTAATAATGAATTTTCTAAAAAAGTTATTCAATAAAAAATTATTAAGTGGTGTAAAAGTGATCAAGTCTTACACTGGTATAAGTTGATTCCCCATATATAAATAAATATGTATATATTTATATATATATAAATAGCCCACACATATATTATATCTTGCACCACTTTTCTTATACATAATAATTTTTTCGTACTGATTTAAAATATCGTAACTCTATAGAAGTTGTCTACGAATAAATTGCAGTGGTTGAGTTTTCAAAATTTTCATCCACCATCAATCAAGGGACTTTATTAGTCTTAACTCCAAAAGTTGTCAATATTCAACAACTTTTTTCACTTTCTCGGGCCCTCTTAGAATGGAAATTTAATATTGAGATGGTATTACCTTGTATAGAATGGCCTCAGGTACAGGACATGATCATTATGACACAAATGAAATCATCTAACAAATTTAGCAAAAATTATCAATACTATTTTTCTGAAGCTTCCCTCAACGTCTTCGTTCTGACATTTTAAATAACTAGAATTTCATTCCCTAAATTATTGAGCATACTTAGTTGCTAAAGAAAAATTAGGATAAGGTAAACCAAATTACACTTTTTTCAGAAAGACCAACCAAATTACATAGAAGTGGGGGACAGCTAACACGTGAAGAGGAACTGGCCACTTGTGATTCTTAACTATTCCCATGTTTCCAAATTCCAAATCTGAAGTCTCTTTTGAGATTACGCTGCAAGTCCAATAAAAATATGTACTTATACTTGTTAGAAAAATCATATCTAACAAAAGGTTATAATTCTAGATGCAATTATCTTAGAAATAAATATTAAAAGATTTAAGATCTACATCATGCTAGATTATTAAGGGTTTGTGAATATAGTAAAAATATTTAGATTCATAGCAATTAATTGTCGTCTTTTGCGAAATCATTTCAACAATCAAACATGAACTAGGAAAATTGTTTTTTCGATATATTAGGAACCATTACCATCAGTCACTAACGTATTGTTCTATTAGGGTTCTCATAATTCCTTAATGGATCAACACTGGTATCCACTCATTAAGCCCATATCAGTTTAGTAGTCTTTGAGCTCACTAAATTTAGACCACTTAAAATTAACCCCCTTTAATTAAATAGCTAATATAATTGCATTAAATATGATGCTCAAAATTAGAATAGGAAACCCATGTTTCCTAATAATCTCCACTTAGGCTTCATATTATTCCTAAAATAATTATATTACAAATTCTTTAGGCGTGCATCTGTATGCTATTTATCTTTAGACTTCCCTTTAATACAATCTGGTCCATTTCATATATCAACAACGGAACCATTGCAGCTCTTGTCATAATTAAGCGTGACTAAACCACAATGATCACCATAGCATATAGATGTAACCAGATGTGGAGCACTTACTATCTTGGCATCCTGCAAAATTGGAATCAGAGTACCCGATGATCTTTAAAGTGTTAGATCTCCGATAAGTGAGAATGTAGTCTTTTGTTCTTTTCAAATAACGCATCATGCTTTTGGCCGCCTTCCAATGCTGCATACTAGGATAGCTTAAATATCTTCCCAAAACTTCTACTATAAATTCTATATCCGTACGAGTACAAACTTGAGCGTACATTAGACTCCCTACCGCTAATGCATAGGGAATCTTTTGCATATCTTTCTTTTCAAGATCATTGTGAGGGCACTGTTTGAGACTAAACTTGTCTCCTTTAGCAATAGGTGTGTCTCCTGGTTTACTATCTTTCATGCCAAATCTATCTAAGACTTTTGTAATACCCCAGTCTTGCATATAGTCATTTATGTGTGACCATGAACACTTAGGATTACCATGTGAGCCATCTTTATCATCCATTAGTTCTATAAGTTACAAAATAATTTTTAATGAATTTTGTTAGACATTTGAATCTAAATGAGGAGTATTTCCTTAAGTACAGATATGTTTTAAGGTTAATGGAGAGACATGTAACTGAATGTACTGAGCGATTAAGCGCTCAGTTTTTCACCGATTAATCGCACAACTATGTTTTGCCTCGGTACTTCACCGATTAAGCGGCCAAAAAGTGGGCGATTAATCGCCCAGTATCATCAACTCAGTTTTTCCTCTGTGATTGACCGATTAAGAGGTCAAAAATGAGCGATTAAGCACCCAGTATCAGTAACTTCGAAATAAACTTATGTTTGACACAAATATCACAGAACCCATTTTATTTTTCTCTTTCTTTCTTCGTTCACTCTCTTCCTCTTCTTCTCACCCACCAAAATTACTCATTTCCTCCAATTTCTTGCTTCATCCTTGGGTGTTTAGAGCTTCTAGTGGGATTTTCCTCTCCTTGCCACTTGATGCTTGTCTTGTGGATTTCTAAAAGAGGAAGACTTGCTTGGTGGGTGAGAATCCCAACTTACCCACTCCTCATTCTTCATCTTCTTGGCTTTTAAAGGTAATCCTAAGGCTCATATCTTTCTCTATTTGTAGTTGGATACAAGTTTTGAGATAGGAATTAAGATTTGTGGAGTTATGTGAACCTAGGGTTTGATTTGGGAATTTTGGAAATCTATGGTATCTTTAGGTATATAATGAGTTTTAATGCTGTTATGGAGAAGTGATAGTGATAAGAAGGGTGTTAGAACACAAAATTTTTGTGTTAGCTTTGAGAAGAAAGGATTGCTCATTAGGTGTTTGATAAAATGCTTGAATGGGATAGAATCCTTAGTTTTAAGTTTTGATTGTTGTTTTGGTTATGTTGGTTGTGACCTAGATTTATTGAAGGATCGTCCTATTAGTCCGTGACACATAGCTTTTGGACACGTGGAGTTTCGCCCTTCAAGTGAGTTGATAACATGATTTTATACATTGATTTGTAAAGTTCTTTGTTAAAAGACTTCACAAAATCAGTTACCTTATTTGTTGTTGAATATAAGAAAGCTTGAGACAAGTACTTGAAAAGCCTTTCATTTGACATATTGATAGATGTTTGATATAAATGTTTATCATTTTCCATGATTTTGAATATCTATAGTTGTGCTTTCGATAAATTATTTTGGATTATAAATGTATGGAAATCTAGATTTGTACAACTATGTTTTGTTGGGAGGAAACTTTGATAGAATATTGTAGCTAACGGTAATAGACATTAGCTTTGGTGCACCTTGGTCCAAACCTCAACTAGTAGGGGTGTTGCTAACCCGACATGTTGGCCCACACGATCGGATCTGTTTGACTTGATAGGTGGATTTGACCCTTGTGCCCTATTGGTGGGCGTTTGTCGAACCTTTGAACTATGTGTTCATCGGTGAGATTTATGTTTAATTCTGAATTAGAGACCTCCCATACGATATTTGACTATTGATATATATTGGATTTGGTATTTCATGATTTACTTACTTATTAGTTTTTGTTGTGATTATTTAAAATAATGCGTGTGTTTCGATATATAGATGTAATTTCAGTAAAAAACTTGTGCTTACACTTGTCCCAATTTCATTATAGATTATGTTATCTCTCACTAGGTCTTATGACTCACTCCTCTATCTTATATGTATTTAAGATAAAAATACTGAGCCAGGTCCGGATTCTTCCAATAGTTAGGAGTTGGTTGTTTTGGTGAGCCAAACACCTTGTCCGTGTGGGCATGTCTGTTTTGTTCCTATTCTTTAGTTTTCTTGTACATATTTGATATGTAAATATCTTAGACATGCTCCATTATCCACAGGCAGGATCTAGCTTCCACTGTATTTTTGTCTGGCCTTATGATATACAGTTGTTGGAATTAAGTATATTTATGCTTGTGATTGTACAAGTTGTGAGTTGTTATTAAATTGGGATGTCAAATTTTTAGACGTTACTCTACTGAAATTTCGGTAGATTTAGCATATTGTCTTATTATAGTCTTTGGTCTGTTAGGCTTGCTAGGTTGGCTAGTCCTTCCTATGCGCCGGTCAAGGCCCTCTAGTTTGGGTCGTGACAAAAGTGGTATCAAAGCTTTAGGTTTTCCTGTGATTAATGGAGCAAGTGTCCTTTAGTAGAGTCACAATTGTGATAATGAAGCCGACCATTTTCACGATTGATGCACTACCAAAGGCCTGTTAGGATGTTATTCTTGTTCATCTCTTGTGAGTCTATTTCGTTTACTCTATCATTATGAATCTTGTTTGTATTTTGATTATGTCTAGTTGATTTTCTAGATGAAGACGCCACCTAGGACTCGTTCTCATACCCGAGGAGCCGAGGGTCATGAGATTCCTGACGCGGCATCTGATTGGTCACCTTCTCTAGTTATAAGGGGAAGAGGCTGAGGCAAAGGCCAAGGTAGAGGTAGAGGTAGAGGTAGAGGCCGAGGTCAAGGTAAGACTGCTAGAGTGACTAGAGAACATGCTCAAGGGGAGGATTAGACACCACCTCCCAATGTTCAAGGTGATAATTTGGGCGAGGTAGTTACGGGACTACACCATGCTATAGAAAATCTAGCTGGAATATTGGCAAATCAAGGTGGACAAGTGACATAACCCAATGTTGAGGCAGAACCTCATGGTGAGGTAGAAGCAGATAGACAGATGTAGCCTCAATATGATACTGGTATTGAGGTCTCACTTCCGGAGTTTCTTAAACTTAAACCCCTAACATTTTCTAGGGTAGGTGCAACCGAGGATCCTCAACGATTTTTAGACAGCATGAACAAGGTTCTCAAGGCTTTGGGATGTTCTAGTAGAAGATCAGTTGAACTAGTTGCTTTTAAGCTTGAAGATGTTGCACAGTCATGGTATGAGTCCATCCTTATGGGAAGACCAACAGGTTCCTCTCCACTGAATTGGGATGAGTTTACGACTGCTTTCTTGGGACGATTCCTTCTGGCAAGTGTGATTAATGTGGATGGTAGATCTAATTATATTAGATATGATGGACTTTGATGTGATCTTAGGCATGGATTGGTTGTCTTTTTGTCATGCTACAGTTGACTGACACTTAAAGATGATAAAATTTGATATTGCAGCTGAATTTCCATTTCTTTTTCAAGGTGATTATAGTTTAGCCCCAATTAGCTTTATATCTTTTTTGCATGCTAGACGTTTGCTAAAGAAAGGTTGTCATGGATTTTTAACTGTGGTTAGAGATACTCAACTGGAAGTGCCAAGCATAGAACAAGTTCTTGTGGTCAGTGAATTTCTAGATGTGTTTCCAGATGAGTTACCTGGTTTGCCTCCAGAAAGGGAGATTGAATTTTCCATTGATCTAGTTCTTGACACCCAACTTATATCTATACCTCCCTACCGCATGGCACCTGCAGAATTAAAAGAATTGAAAGAACAATTGCAAGATTTATTGAATAAGGGTCTTATTCGTCCTAGCATAATAACTCATAGGCCTACAATAAAGCCTTCATTAACTTTTGTGAAGTGAACAATTTCTTGCACCACTTGCTTCAATTCCTTAAAGTTCGTTTCACAAAAATTACTCTTGCAATCATCAACCAAAGCTACGAACCGGTCTACGAGATGGTGAATAGATCTGGAATGATGTGCTCAAAAGAAATGCTTCAATTTGAGACTGCTGTCAGCGACAGTGGAAGGAGCAGAACAGAGCGAAGATGATGAAGAACTCGAAGCAAGCTTCAACAGTCTCATCAGAGAAAAGGAGAAAAAAAAAATCTTCCAAAGATCCACACAATTTTGGAAAGGGAAAGAAGGAATTATTCAACAGATACCAGAAAACAGAGAGAGAAAAATTTTCTCAAAAAAAGCAACAGAGAAGAAAGAATATCTGAGAGAATTTCTTGAAAAATCTGTGAGAAAATGAATTTTTTTTATGAAAGAAAATATTCAAAGTTCTGCAAGAGAACTTAGTGCAGCGGAATGGAGAGAGTTTCTTCAAGGTGGATACCATGGAAGCTTTGATACCATGTTGAGAAACATGGCTCAGATGAGAGAAAATTGAGATAATATGAAAATGAAATTGATTGAATGAGAAAGTTGGTACAAAGTGATTACATCAAGCTTTTTATATAGGCTAACAAACTAACTACTAATTTCTAACTAATTATATTCCTAATACCCAACACAAAAGAGGCGTCCCCAATATCTTTCATCGCAAAATTCTGTTAGAAATCTCTTGGTTTCGTGCAATAAGCCTATATCGCTGCTAGCAAGCATAATATCATCAACATATAATACTAGGAAAATGTATTTACTACCACTGAACTTATGATATACATAGTCATCAATGACATTTGCCTCAAAACCATATGAGGTAATGACTTGATGGAACTTGTGATACCATTGACGTGAAGCATGTTTGAGACCATAGATGGATTTCTTTAGCTTGCATACCATAGACTTTGGATCACTCGATACAAAGTTTTATGGTTGTACCATGTAAATAGTTTCGTCAATGTCTCCATTTAAATATCCATCTAATGTAGCTCCAAATCAAAGTGAGCTACTAGTGTCATTATTGTTCTGAAAGAATCTTTTGAGGACACTGGAGAGAAAGTTTCTTTGTAGTCAATGCCTTCCTTTTGAGTAAAGCCTTTAGCGACCAGACGAGCCTTATATCTCTCGACATTACCCTTTGAATCCTTCTTGGTTTTAAATATCCAGTTACAACCAATGAGTTTCACACCTTCCGGCAATTCAACGAGATCCTAAACGTCATTGTCTTTCATGAACTTCATCTCATCCTTCATGGCATTAATTCATTTATGTGAGTTAGATCTACGCATAGCTTGACAGAAGTTGATTGGATCATCCTTTGTTAAACCAACGCCATCCTCATGCTATTGGAGAAAAACAATGTAATCATCTGGAATTGTACTTTTCCTCTCCCTAACGAATCATCTGGAGTTGTTTTATAGGCGGTGCTTGAAGAAGAACTTCATCAATGTTATCTTGTTCTGGAACAATGTCATGAATAGTAGCCTGAACATTGTTGTCTAACAATGTCAGGTACAAAGACTTGATCATTGCCAATAACAGATTCTTTTTCAAATACAACATATGTCCTTTCTAATTGTAGCAGCTCTTGAGGCAGGGAATAATTTTTCTAAAAACAGCATCTTCATGTCATTCCAGTATGCTATAAAGGCTAGTTGAAGGTAATATAACCAATCATTGGCTACACCATCCATTGAAAATGGAAATGCCCGCAACTTGATGTGATATTTAGCTATTCCATGAGGTTTCATGGTTGAGCAGACCACATGGAATTCCTTCAAGTGCTTATATGGATCCTCACCTGCAAGACTATGAAACTTAGGCAACAAGTGTATTAAGCCAGATTTCAGCTCAAAATCAACATGAAGGTCAGGATATTTGATGCACAAATGCTGATATGCAACATCAGGGGCAACAAGTTCTTTCAGAATTCTATTATTATTGGCAGCCATAATAAAATCAGTAGACTCAGTATCAGATACTGAAGCACTAACAGAAATAGACTCAACAGGATTAACAGAGTCAACAACAAGATCAGGTACAATGTCAAGTTCAAGTCCAATTCCAGAAGTTATTTGATTAGCTCTATAAATGCTACTACCAATCCTAGGAATTTTGAGAAGTATATGAAAGGTTCTATCAATTTCAGGATCAAATGAATGCAAGGTACCAGGATCAGACCTAGTCATATAGCATGCAGCTCATAGGAAGGTATAGAAACGCAATAATAACTAAAACACTAAAAATTCCTAAAACAGATACTCCAAAAATCTAAAAAAATAAAATAAAATAAGTATCACATGAATTTTAAAAATTATGGAACCACCTCAGGGTAAAATCTACACAAAAATACTACCCAATAGAATAATACAAAATCTTAAAAAATTGAAAAAGTGATCTAAATGATAGAATTTGGCTAAAATAGAGGTTCCCACAATGTCTACAGTGAGTCTTTCTCAAAATAATGTTTTCAATTAGTTAACCAAAATTCAGCTCGATTCGAGATACTTTACCAAACCAAAATCTTGACACGATGCTTTTTACCTAATTTTAGCCGAATTTTACTTGAAAAAGCTTAAAAAAAACAAAACAAAAAAATTGTTAGTGTTAGATGAGGTCTTGAAATAATTAATTAGTTGCCTTGGATCCTCAGTAATGGTGCCAAATTTGGCAAGAGGTTGTCAAGACCCGTCAAAATAATAAAATGTACCTGTTCACAAACTGATTTGTATTATAGAGAATGAACCGAATCGTCTCTCAAACATCTAAAAAACAAAGATTCAATCATATCAAGATAATTAAAAAATGGGGTTTTGATGATTTATAAAGAAAATACACTAGTTGAATTAAAGAAATGTAATTAACAAATTAATCAATCCAAGGAAATTTACCGATCTAGAGTTTAATCCATCATTGATCACAAGGAATTCACTTAATTGCTAACAATGTTCTTGGCCTTAGATTAAATCAAGAAACCTCAACATAATCCAAGAATCCTCTACTAGATAAGCATCTAGGATTTAATTAACCACGGTTAGATAAATTAAGCACCATCCAAACATTAATTAACTTAAGATCCAGAATTTAACCAAGCTAAACAATCCATCAAAAAACTTTGATATTTTGTTTAGTCTTTGTGATCCTCTTCGAATACATGATAATAAAGCTATTATCACATCAACATGTAAATCAAATTAAGCAATTCAATCTAGATAAAAATCGAAAAAGGAAGAAGAGAAACTTGAATAACAATTAAGCAATATGAACAATCAAAACAAGATCTCCAAATTAAACATTAAGATGGTTAATCCCTTGGATTGATTATAAGAGCCTAGCCTTCCATGGATGGGAAGGAAGAACTCAGAAAATAAAGAGCAAAAACAAAATTCTAAAGAGAATGGAGAATAAGAGAAAGAAAACTCTCACAAATACTCAAACTTACTTCAAATTTCATTGATGCAATTACAAGAGAGATTGACTCTATTTATACTAATCCTAAAGACCAATTTACAGTTGATAAAAGCTGTAAACAACTGGAATGCAAGATAAAAATGGATGTTTATCCATAATGGTGGCTTGATGCATGGTTGATGTGTTGGTGCATGATTGGTGGCTTCTCCTCACCAATTATTATTTGACTTCCAGCTTAACTCGCATGACTGAAACAACGTATTTTGGCTTGGAAGTCTTCATAAGAGCTGTAGTTTTATGTCTCAGCTCTCCAATGGCACCAGTTTCAGCTCAAAAAGACTTTTACAACTCAAGATATTCTAAAAACATTGTACCTACCTCAGGTCACGTTGGCAAAACGTGTTTCCAAATTCAAACTAACTTGCAGCTTCACAATCATGCAGACAACGACATCTATTGACAGAATGGTCTTCAGTAAAGTTAGAGTTATGCGCTTTATCTTTCCAGTGGCACCGATTTCAACTCAAAAGAAGGCCTACAGCCCATGATATTGTCTAATATGTGCACACTGCTCAGATTCCAGCGATAGTAAGCCCATTCTGACTTTCAGGCCTATTTTGGAACATTAAAAGTCTGATCCAGCTCTTAAGTGCTTCATGAAACTTGTAGATTTTTATTTTAGCTTTCGACAGACACCAAGAACACCTCAAACGGATCACCAAAGCCCAAGTTATTGCATAGTCAATGAGGAAAGGTCAAAATGCATCAAAATCCGAGAGTTAATCACAATTTGCATTAAAGTCTAATGATGCGCAGCAACACAAAATTCAGCTAATATACTAATATTGGGCACAATAAACATCTAATAATGCCTAGTACAAAGCTAACATAAGTGTCTCAAAATGATTTTTCAAGGGTTTGATGAGAAAATATGGCGTGCTGCATAAGGTCTCTACACCTTACCACCCCCAGACCAATGGTCAAGCTGAGGTTTCCAATAGAGAGATCAAGTACATACTTGAGAAGACAATCCAATTGAATAGGAAGGACTGGAGCATGAGGCTTAAGGATGCTCTTTGGACTTACCGGACTGCCTACAAGACTCTGCTTGGGATGTCCCCATATCAGATAGTCTATGGTAAGGTGTGCAACATGAATTTGACCATAGCAAGCATAGAGCGGAAGCTACAGCTGCAGGAATCGGAGGAGATCTACTTGGAGGCCTATGAGAACTCCCGACTCTACAAAGAGAAGCCAAAAACCTTCCATGATAAAATGATTCTTCAGAAGGAGTTTGTAGTCGGGAAAAAAGTGTTCTTATTTAATTCTCGCCTTAAGTTGATGCCTGGTTAATTGAGGTCTAGGTGGGAAGGTCCGTTTGTTGTTACTAACATTTTTCCTTATGGTGCAGTTAAGCTTCAAGATGTAGCAACAAAGCGGAGTTTCAAAGTCAATGGGCATTGGCTCAAGTCCTTTCATGAAGCCGTTCAAGAGCAAGCCATGGAGGAGATGACCTTGTTAGATCCTACATATCCATCATGAGGGAGCATCCTTTCCCCTCTCTTCTTTTGTTTTCTCATTTTGTTTTCTATTTTTCTGCTGCTTCTATTTTACTGCTTTCGGTTGCTCTGTCTTTACTGTTTCCTGCATTATTCTGTTGTTTTTCTGTCTTGTTGTTTGCTGTCTTGATTTGCTTCTGTTTATGTGCTTTGCTGTTTTTCTGTTTGATGTTTCACTATTTTTCTGTTGCTATTTTGCTGGTGTTTTGTTTCTGTTTTCTATTTTTCTATTTTTAATTCTGTTTCACTATGTTCTGCAGCTGTTTTCTATTTCTGTTTTGTTTTTTTGTTGTTCTATTGTTTTTCTGGTTTTTATGTTTTCTGTTTCTGTTTTTGTATTTTTGTTTTCGCTTTTTCTGTTTCTGGTTTTCTGTTTACTGGTTTTATCTATTTTTAAATTCTGTTTTGGATGTTTTAAGCTCTGTTTTTCCATTTAAAAAAATAAAAAAAAATA
Source organism: Styphnolobium japonicum (assembly GCA_023212625.1). Lineage (NCBI taxonomy): Eukaryota > Viridiplantae > Streptophyta > Magnoliopsida > Fabales > Fabaceae > Styphnolobium > Styphnolobium japonicum. The sequence continues at coordinate 23,215,845 of JALBWW010000014.1, forward strand.
TGGAGTTTGTTGTGTTTTTGGTTCTTTCCAATGATGTTTGAGTGTTTTGAGTTGTGAATTTGATTTCTTGGAAGTGTTAAGTGTTATAACATGCTTGATTAAATTGTCTTTCGTCTTGAATTCAACTTGTTTGGTTTTGGATGTTGACTTGGTGGATTGAGTTTGATGGATACATGCCTTGTGAGATTTTGAGCCTATTGATGAATGGATTGCATTTGTGCCATTCTTTTCTTTCTTGTGTGATTTCACTCACAGATTTTGTCACTCTAAAACTTGTTTTGATTCCTTTTTAAGCTACATTTGCACTGCATACATGAATATGAGTGAGACACTTTTCTTCTTTTAGCTACTTTGGCCAAAAATCCTACCTTGCGTCATTTTTCCTTGTTTAGCCCCCTTGTGCTTATTAGACATTTCCTTGTTTTTAGCTCACTATATGCCTTAAGTGAAAAACCATGTTTGACCTAGCCTTAGAGATTAAGAGAGCATTGGTTTTTTCATTGGAGGAATTCTTTTGCTTGAGGACAAGCCTTGATTCAAGTGAGGGGGTGTGCTAATAAATATGCAAGTGTTATGCAAGGTGTTTAGTGAAAAAAAAAAAGAGAAAGCCAAGACAAAGATAGCCATTGAAAAAATAGACAAAAAAACAGCAAAGTAAAGAAAAAGAAAAGTTAATTTGACTGAGTTCGATGACTCGATCAGACACTTGATCAATCAATTTGAGACACTTATGTTAGCTTTGTATTAGGCTTTATTAGATGTTTATTGTGCCCAATATTAGTATTTTAGATGAGTTTAATGTTGTTGGGCTTCATTGGGTTTTAATGTAAATATTGGATAATTTTCGGATTTTGATGCATTTTGACCTTTCTTCCTTAGTTAGGCCATAACTTGGGACTCAGTGATCCAATTGAGGTGATCTTGGTGTCTTTGGAAAGCTAAGACAATGTTCTACAAGTTTCATGAAGAACTCAAGAGCTGGATCAGACTTCTAAGGGTCCAAAACATCCCTGAAATGCAGAGTGGGTTTGCTGTCAGGAAAATCTTGGCAGTGTGCACATATTGGACTACATAGTGAGTTATAGGCCTCCTCTTGGGCTGAAACTTGGCCATTGGAAAGATAAGACCCATATCTCCAACTTCACTGAAGACCATTTAGTCAATAGATGTCGTTTTAAGCATGATAATGAAGCTACAAGTTGGTTTGAATTTACAAACACATTCTGCCAACCTAACATGAGGTTGGTTCAGTGTTTTTAGCATATCTGGAGTTCTAAATGTCCAAATGGCATGATTCAAATTGCAAAATTTCAAGGAGACAACTGGTTACAACTTTCATGAGACCTCAAAGCCAAAATGCACCATCTAGGTGATGAAAATGAAGCCAGAAGTCGGATAAAAGTTGTTGACTAAAAGCCACCAACCATACACCAACCCACCTACCATGCACCAACCCACCAACCATGCATCAAGCTTCCATTTTTGACAATTTTCATATTTTTATAGCTTGTATTCAGATTATGTACATGTACAAATTGGCTTCTAGGATTAGTATAAATAGAGCCAACCTCTTTGTATTAGAGGATTCAATTTGAAGTAAGTTTCAAGAAAGTTTAAGTATTTGTGAGAGTTTTCTTTCTCTTCTTCTCCATTCTCTTTACAATTTCGTTTTTGTTCTTTAATTTATGAGTTCTTCCTTCCCATCCATGGAAGGCTAGGCTCTCATAATCAATCCAAGGGATTAGCCATATTGATGTTTAATTTGGAGATCTTGTTTCGCTTGTTCATATTGCTTAATTGTTATTCAAGTTTCTCTTCTTCCTCTTTTGATTTTTATCTAGATTAAATTACTTAATTTGATTTATATTTTGATGTGATAATAGCTTTATTATCATGTATTCAAAGAGGATCACAAAGATTAAACAATATATTAAAGCTTTTTGATAGATTGTTTAGCTTGGTTAAATTCTAGATCTTAAGTTAATCTATGTTGGATGGTGCTTACTTTATCTAACCTTGGTTAATCAAATCCTAGATGCTTATCTAGTAGAGAATTCTTGGATCATGTTAAGGCTTCTTGATGTGATCTAAGGCCAAGAACATGGTTAGCAATTAAGTGAATTCCTTGTGATCAATGATGAGTTAAACTCAAGATCGGTAAATTTCCTTGGATTGGTTGTTTCTTTAGATTTGTTTTCAACTTTAAATCTCCTACTTTTATTAATCTTGTTAATCAACAACAAAACCCCCCATTTCCTAATTATCTTGATCTAATTAAATCTTTGTTTTTGGATCCTTGAGAGACGATTTGGTTCATTCTCTATACTACAAATTAGTTTGTGAACCGGTTATTTTATTTGATAGGTCTCGACAACCTCTTGTCAAATTTGGCGCCGTTGCCAGGGATCCAAGGCAACTATTTGATCATTTCAAGATCCCATCTAACTCTAACAAATGTGTTTGTTTTGTTTTTGAAGCTTTTTCAAGTGGAATTCGGCTGAAATTGGATAAAGGGCATTGTGTCAAGAATTTCGGTTCAGTAAAGCATCTTTGATTGATCTGAATTTTGGTACACGAATGGAAAATATTATTTTGAGAAAGGCTCACTTTTTATAGTGAGGTTACCCTTATTTTAGCCAAATTCCATTGTTTAGACCACTTTTTCAATTTTTTAATATGTTTTATTATTTTGTTGGATAGCATTTTTGTGTAGATTTTATCCTGTGGTGGTTCCATAATTTTTAAAATTCATTTGATACTGTTTTTAATTTTTTGGAGTATTTGTTTTAGGAATTTTTAGTGTTTTAGTTGTTATTGCTTTTCTAATACCTTCTTATGAACTGCATGCTGTATGACTAGATCTGATCCTAGTACCTTGCATTCATTTGATCCTGAAATTGATAGAACATTTCATACACTTCATAGAATTCATAGGACTGGTAGTAGCATTCATAGAGCTAATAGAATTACTTCTGGAATTGGACTTGAACTTGACATTGCACATAATCTTGTTGACTCTTTTAATCCTGTTGAGTCTGCACATTAGTACTTCGATTAATGCGATCTTGAGTCATTGATTTTACTATGGCTGACTATAACAATAGGACCCTTAAGGAATTGGTTGCACCTGATGTGAATTATCAACCTTTGTGCATTCAATATCCTGAACTTAATGTTGATTTTGAGTTGAAATCTGGATTGATACACTTGCTGCCCAAGTTTCATGGTCTTGCAGGTGAAGATCCACATAAGCATTTGAAGGAGTTCCATGTTGTCTGCTCCACCATGAAACCTCATGGAATAGCTGAAGATCACATCAAGCTAAGGGCCTTTCCTTTCTCTTTGGATGGTGCTGCTAAGGATTGGTTGTATTACTTACAACCTACTGCCATCACTTCTTGGAATGACATGAAAATATTATTTCTGGATAAGTTCTTTCCTGCATCAAGAACTGCTGCAATAAGGAAAGATATTTGTGGCATAAGGCAAATCAGTGGTGAAACTCTCCATGAGTATTGGGAGAGATTCAAGAAATTGTGCTCAAGCTGCCCACACCATCAAATTAGTGATCAACTGCTGATCCAATACTTCTATGAAGGATTGATGCCAATGGAAAGGAGTATGATTGATGCTGCAAGTGGTGGAGCATTGGTAGATAAAACTCGGTGTTGCGTAAACTTAATTGCAAACATGGCGTGCAAATTCTCAGCAATTTGGTACTCGAATGGGTGCTGCAACCAGAGTAGTCAATGAAGTTAATACCTCTTCACATGCTGATCAACAAAGGGTGGAACATAGATTGGATGAGCTCACTTCTTTGGTTAGACAGATGGCAATAGGACAACACGAACCACCTGTGCAAACCCCTGCAAGAGTTTGTAGCATATGTTCTAGTTCCTCTCATCCCACAGATGCGTGCCCCACATTGCAAGATGATTCTGAGTTTCAAGACCAATCTGTGGCTGCAGCTGGTATATTTCCTGGGAAGCCACAATTCCATCAGCAGCAACAACAGAAATATGATCCATTCTCCAACACTTACAACCCTGGCTGGAGGGACCATCCCAATCTGAGATATGGGAATGCATTAAATCAGCAGCCACCAAACCAGTATAGACCACCATTCGGCAAGCAAGGACAAATCGATTTCGACCACATCTTTGGACCAAGTAGACCACCATTCCAGCAGCAAGGTCCTATAGCCACAAAATCTGAGCCCTCATTGGAGGATTTGGTGAAACAGTTGGCCACCAATAACATCTAGTTTCAACAGAGAACTGAAACCACCATTCAGAACTTGGAGACTCAAATTGGCCAACTTGCCACATCTATTCATGAATTAAAGTCACAAGGTTCTGGCCAATTACCCTCTCAAACCACTCCAAACCCTAGAGGCAATGTTAGTGCTATAGCTTTACGCAGTGGTAGGCAAATCAATGGACCAAGATGCAGAGATAATTCCAGATTCTACCATTGACCCGGAAAAACAAGATCTTTAAACAAATTCGAATCTTTGTGCGATTGATAACAAATGATCCTACAACATCCAAGCAGAAAGCCAGATCAAACCAGCAGTTGACAGAAAATTCAATAAAGCAGAAAAGTGAACATCCACAAAAGTCAGCTTCCAACATTCCTCTTCCTTTTCCCAACCGAATGATACAACCGAGACATATGGTTGAGACTGACTTGGATAAGGAAATTATGGAGACTTTTCAGAAGGTTGAGGTGAATATACCTCTCTTGGAAGCAATTAAACAAATCCCCAAGTATGCCAAGTTTTTGAAAAAGATGTGCACCCATAAGAGGAAGCTAAAGGGCACTGAAAAAGTGAGTATGGGGAGAAATGTCTCTGCTTTGATTCAGCCCAACCTGCCTCCCAAATGCAAGGATCCAGGTACTTTTACCATCCCTTGCACCATAGGGCACCAACAGTTCACTCATGCCTTGCTAGACTTGGGAGCATCCATCAATGTAATGCCAAAGTCAGTTTACACTTTCTTGCATATGGGAGAGCTAAAGTCCACCGGCATTGTCATTCAGTTAGCAAACCGGAGCACTGCTCAACCTGCAGGAGTATTGGAGGACGTTCTAGTTTGGGTAAATAATTTAATATTCCCAGCTGACTTTTATGTGTTGAATATGGAAGATGAATCTGCCTCTTCCCCACCCCCATTGATCTTAGGTAGGCCATTTTTGAAAACTGCTAAAACTAAGATTGATGTGCATGCTGGTACCCTTTCCATGGAATTTGGTGATGATATCATTCAGTTTAACATTTTTGATGCCATGAAATATCCTTTAGAGGATCATTACATTTTCATTTTGATGTCATTGATTTACTGGTTGATGATATGCATGCTGATATGTTGGCAGAGTTTCCTTAAATTGTAGGATACACTGATAGCATAGCTTACGATACTTGTTCCACTTGTTTCAGACTTTCTGGTTGTAAACCCAATGCAATGTGTGCAGCCTGTGCTGAGATTTCTACATACTTGTCATGTGCTGTTGTTAATTCTGCTGACATTGATGATTCTGTTATTAATGATGTTGTCATTCATCCTGCTGCTAAGTGTGATTCTTTTGATTCCATAAGATATGATGATGTTGTTTTGCAAGATTGTGCACAGCTTGCAGGTACAAGTGCAGCAAGTGCAACTACTGAGAATTTAGCAGATTTAGTTTCGGTTCCAAAACTAGTACCATCAGTCCAGCAACCACCCTCCATTGAACTTAAGCCCCTGCCCGAGCATTTGAAGTATGCATTCTTGGAGGAGGATGAGAAGCTCCCGGTGATAGTGGCCAAACACCTCCAACCTGAGCAAGAAACCAGATTATTGGAAGTTTTGAAGCAACATAAAAGGGCAATTGGTTGGACACTTGCAGATATTCCTGGTATTAACCCCTCCACATGCATGCACAGGATATTACTTGAGGAGGAAACTAAACCAGTGAGACAACCCCAGAGGAGACTGAATCCTCTCATTCTAGATGTGGTGAAAAAAGAGGTGACCAAGCTACTGCAGGCTGGCATTATCTATCCCATCTCTGACAGCAAGTGGGTAAGCCCGGTGCAAGTAGTTCCAAAGAAATCCGGAGTGACTGTTGTGGCCAACCAGAAGAATGAGCTCATTCCAACCCGAGTGCAGAATAGTTGGAGAGTTTGCATTGACTACAGACGTCTCAACCAAGCCACTCGGAAAGATCATTACCCCCTTCCGTTCATTGATCAAATGTTGGAACGATTGGCTGGTAAGTCCCATTATTGCTTTTTGGATGGCTACACTGGATACTTCCAAATCCACATTGCACCAGAGGATCAAGAGAAGACCACATTTACATGTCCCTTCGGCACCTTTGCTTACAGACGGATGCCCTTTGGCCTCTGCAATGCCCCTGGTACCTTCTAACGGTGCATGGTGAGCATATTTTCTGATTTCTTAGAGGAGTGCATGGAGGTGTTTATGGATGACTTCACTGTCTATGGTTCTTCTTTTGATTCATGTTTAGCTAGCTTATCTAGGGTGCTGCATAGATGCATTGAGACTAACCTTGTGCTAAATTTTGAGAAATGCCATTTTATGGTAGAACAGGTGACAAGAGGTTGTCGAGACCTCGTCAAATAATAAAAATTACCGGTTCGCAAACTAATTTGTAGTATAGAGCATGAACCGAATCGTCTCTCAAGGATCCAAAAAGAACAAAGATTTAATCAGATCAAGATAATTAAAATGGGGGGTTTTGTTGTTGATTAACAATATTGATAAAAATACAAGGCTTAAAGTTGAAAACAAATCTAAAGAAACAACCAATCCAAGGAAATTTACCGATCTTGAGTTTAATCCATCATTGATCACAAGGAATTCACTTAATCGCTAACCATGTTCTTGGCCTTAGATCACATCAAGACGCCTCAACATGATCCAAGAATCCTCTACTAGATAAGCATCTAGGATTTAATTAACCAAGGTTAGATAAAGTAAGCACCATCCAAACATAGATTAACTTAAGATCCAGAATTTAACCAAGCTAAACAATCCATCAAAAAGCTTTAATAAATTGTTTATTCTATGTGATCCTCTTTGAATACATGATAATAAAGCTATTACCACATCAATATCTAAATCAAATTAAGCAATTCAATCTAGATCAAAATTAAAAGAGGAAGAAGAGAAACTTGAATAACAACTAAGCAATATGAACAAGCAAAACAAGATCTCCAAATTAAACATCAAGATGGTTAATCCCTTGGATTGATTATGAGAGCCTAGCCTTCCATGGATGGGAAGGAAGAACTCAGAAATTAAAGAACAAAAATGAAATTCTAAAGAGAAGGGAGAAGAAGAGAAAGAAAACTAACAAATACTCAAACTTACTACAAAATTGAATTCTAACTTACTTCAAATTGAATGCATCTAATACAAAGAGGTTGGCTCTATTTATACTAATCCTAGAAGCCAATTTGTACATGTACATAATCTGAATACAAGCTATAAAAATATGGAAATTGTCAAATGTGGAAGCTTGATGCATGGTTGGTGGGTTGGTGCATGGTAGGTGGGTTGGTGTATGGTTGGTGGCTTTTAGTCAACAACTCTTATCCGACTTCTGGCTTCAAATTCATCACCTAGACGGTGCATTTTGGCTTGGATGTCTTCATGAAAGTTGTAGCCAGTTGTCTCCTTGAAAATCTCCAATTTGAATCATGTCATTTGGACTTTTAGAACTCCAGAAATGCCAAAAACACTGCACCTACCTCAAGTTAGGTTGGAAGAACGTGTTTCCAAATTCAGACCAACTTGTAGCTTGAGAAGCATGCCTAAAACGACATCTATTGACAAAGTGGTCTTCAGTGAAGTTGGAGATATGGGTCTTATCTTTCAAATGACCAAGTTTCAGCCCAAGAGGAGGTCTATAACTCACTATGTAGTCCAATATGTGCATACTGCCCAGATTTTCCTGACAGCAAACCCACTCTACATTGCAGGGATGTTTTCGACCCTTAGAAGTCCGATCCAGCTCTTGGGTTCTTCATGAAACTTGTAGAGCATTGTCTTAGCTTTCCAAAGACACCAAGATCACCTCAATTGGATCACCGAGTCCCAAGTTATGGCCAAACCAAGGAAGAAAGGTCAAAATGCATCAAAATCCGAAAATTATTCAACATTTGCATTAAAGCCCAATGAAGCCCAACAACATTAAACTCATCTAAAGTACTAATATTGGGCACAATAAACATCTAATAATGCATAATACAAAGCTAAAATAAGTGTCTCAAATTGATTCATCAACAGGGTATAGTTTTAGGCCATGTAGTATCCAGTAAGGGCATTGAGGTAGATCCTGCCAAGATTGATGTAATTACTTGTCTATCTTACCCCACATGCGTGCGGGAAGTGCGTTCTTTTCTTGGTCATGCAGGTTTCTACAGGCGCTTCATTGCCGACTTCAGCAAGATTGCTCTTCCACTTTCCCAGTTACTGCAGAAAGATGTGGAGTTCAATTTTGATGACAAGTGCAAGGCAGCTTTCAACCACTTGAAGCAGGCCTTGACTAGTACCCCTATCATCCAGCCACCTGACTGGACATTGCCATTTGAGTTAATGTGTGATGCTTCTAACTATGCAGTAGGAGCAGTCTTGGCACAGAGAGTGGGGAGAGCTTCTCATGTGATATACTATGCTTCCAGAACTCTGGATGCTGCTCAGGCCAACTATACCACAACTGAAAAAGAGCTTTTAGCCATTGTTTTTGCTTTGGATAAGTTTAGATCATATTTGCTTGGCTCTAAGGTTGTTGTGTTTACTGATCATGCAGCACTTAAGTTTCTTTTGAAGAAGCCAGAGGCAAAGCCTCGACTAATAAGGTGGATGCTACTGCTCCAAGAGTTTCATATAGAGATCCGTGACAAGAGTGGGGCAGAAAATCTAGTGGCAGATCACTTGAGCCGCATTGAAAGGGCTTCAAATCCCTTCCCTGTACAGACTCCTTCCCGAGATGAGCGACTTACTGTTGCAAGGTAAGAACACATCCCCTTGGTTTGCAGATATGGTTAATTTTTTGGTTGCTGGTGTTCTTCCTGCATATTTTACTAGAGCTCAATCTGATAAATTGAAAAGTGAGTCTAAGTACTATGTATGGGATGATCCTTATCTGTGGAAGCTTTGTAGTGACCAGATTATTAGAAGATGTGTCTCTGATCATGAGTTTCATTCTATTCTTAGCTTTTGTCATACATTTGCATGTGGTGGGCACTTTGGCTCCCAACGTACAGCTAGGAAGGTTTTGGACTCTAGATTGTATTGGCCTACCCTATTTCATGATGCATATCTATTTTGTAAGTTTTGTGAACAGTGCCAGAGAACAGGGACAATTTCGCACAGGAATGAGATGCCTCAGCAGCTTATGCTATCTTGTGAGATCTTTGATGTTTGGGGTATTGATTTCATGGGCCTTTTCCCTGTTTCCTTTGGTTTTATTTATATTTTGTTGGCTGTTGATTATGTATCTAAATGGGTGGAGGCAAAAGCCACTCGGACTGATGATTCCAAAGTTGTTGTGGACTTTGTTAGATCACAGATTTTCTGCAGGTTTGGAATCCTGAGGGCCATTATCAGTGATCAGGGTTCACACTTTTGTAACCGGAGAATAGAGGCTTTGATGAGAAAGTACAGCGTCTTGCACAAGGTTTCTACACCTTATCACCCCTAGACAAATGGGCAGGCCGAAGTCTCAAATCGAGAGATCAAGCACATACTTGAGAAGACAGTCCAACCTAATAGGAAGGACTGGAGCCTAAGACTTGAGGATGCTCTGTGGGCTTACCGAACTGCCTATAAGACACCGATAGGGATGTCTCCGTACCGGATTGTCTTTAGGAAAGCGTGCCACCTTCCGGTGGAAATTGAGCATAAATCCTATTGGGCGGTGAAACAGTGTAACCTTGACTTGAATCAAGCCGGATCTCAAAGAAAGCTCCAACTTCAGGAACTTGAGGAGCTTCGATTAGAGGCATATGAGAACTCCCGGATCTACAAGGGGAAGACCAAACTCCTTCATGATAAGATGTTGGTACGAAAGGAGTTCACCATTGGTCAAAATGTTCTTCTCTACAACTCTCGCCTCAAACTTATGCCCGGTAAGCTTCGTTCTAGGTGGCTTGGTCCCTTCATGGTTATTAATGTTTTTCCTCATGGTGCAATAGAAATTAAGAGTGAAGCCACCAACAAAGTGTTCAAAGTTAATGGTCATCACCTCAAAAATTTTTATGAATGAGCTCAAGAGAACCTCGTGGAGGAAGTTCAACTGCAGGATGCCCTCTACCATGATTAATCACTACTGTGTTGAAAAAAAAAAAACCTCAAGCTACGATTAATGTCAATTTCCAGAGATTGAATCATTATTAGGGAGGACCCATCGCTCGTGCAAAATCTTCAATCACGCTGGCTGATGACATTAAAAGTAGCGTTTCTTGGGAGGCGATCCCAAGTTTTCTAACTCTGTCCTCTTTCTAACTTTGACTTATTTGTTATCACAAGAATCGAGACAGAAAAAACGGTGCCAAGTGAGAAAATCTATCAAAGTTTGATTTTTCTATCTTTATTTTGTTTGTTTTTCTTTGACAGATGATTTTTCATCGGTTAAATGGCGGATAACGGTACTCCGTGAAAATTTTTTTTCGGTCCATTCAGTTACCCACAAACACTGAAATCTGTATATAATTTTACTCAAATTTTTTTTTTCTCTTTCTTCTTTCTTTTGAAATGGATAATAAGCTTTTTAACCTCCGCAAGCAATTCCCTTCTCTCCCTCAAAATGCTTTAACTAACATTTATTATGCAAGGTTTGAGAGATTAAGGATGCTTATGCACAAAGGCATCCCTGCGGATATACGCTGGTTGATCGAAGCAAAGGTCTGACTCAGAGGTGAATTTTCTGACGCTCTTGTTTCATATATGCCAGGGCTAGGCAAAAGTTTATATGCAAAAAAGAGAAGAGCAAAAAGGTTACGAGTCTGCTATAAATATGCAAGATGGACCTGTAACACAAAATGCAGATCAATTGGAATGGCGTCTATAAATCGACTTGATAAAATTGACTTCATTAAGGATGGCATGAGTAAGGAGTCTTTAGATAACATTCTGTTGATTCTTGAGACGCATCCTAGTGAAGATGTGCAGAGAGTACTTCTCGATTTATGGCCAATATTCCAAGATGAACATAAGTGTTATAGTCTTGGGAATCTGACTCAAAAAGACCCTGTTTGCAAATTTTTAAGAAAATTGGATGGGAAGCCGTCCATCGGCCCATAAAGAGCATTCAAACCGTTACTGGACGTAAAATCAGAGGAAAAAGTGAGCCACAATCACACCTCCTATAAGTATTATTTTTTTAAATTTTATTTTTCCTTTTTCTTCTTGTTTATAAAAAAAATTCAAAAAAAAAAATTTCAAAAAATTCAAAAAAATAAAGAAAAAAGAAAAAGAAAAAAAATCAAATCAAAAGTAGCCGTATTCTTTTGAAATATGCGTTGCATATTTTCAAACTTCTTCTGACACATATATATTAGTCTTTTATCATTGTCATATAGCTATTATCATTGTTGTGCTTATTTTCAAACTTACCTGACACACGGATCTACCACTCCTTTATAGGTGTAATTATTACATTTCAGTTTTGATTTCTTTAAATAATGCACTTTGCTCTCTTTAGATCATTGATAAGGTGAGAGTACAAAAAAAAACATCGAAAAAAAAATGGAAGTCACTTCAGTTCGTCGGATCAAAAGTGTTTGTGTCTTTTGTGGATCTAATCCTGGGAAAGATAAAGAGTTTGTAAATATTGCACACCATCTTGGTCGAGTGCTAGCTGAGAGAGAAATCCATTTAGTTTATGGAGGAGGTAGTCTTGGGTTAATGGGTTGTGTAGCGACTGCTGCACATTTAGGAGGTGGCAAAGTCCTTGGTGCTATTCCCGGTCCTTTATCTATCAGCAAGCCCATTGGAAAAACATTAGGGGATGAAGTAATGATATTTTGCATGCACCAACGCATGAACATTATGATAGCAAATGCTGATGCCTTTATTGCCCTACCTGGTGGTTTTGGAACTTTGGAAGAACTCTTTCAAATTACATCCTGGTCACAGCAGAACTTTCACCAAAAACCCATAGGTACATTAAATGTTAATGGTTTTTATGACAGTTTGTTTTGTTTTCTTGATCATGCTGTAGAATAAAGGTTCATCTCACAAGTGACACGTCAAAGTCTTGTAACTGCTGCAACTCCTGAACAATTGCTCGATCAACTAAATGCATTTGTACCACAACGTGATCCAGCAATGGCTCCACTGAATTGGGAACAAGGCAGCAGCAGCAAAAAGCAAAAACTTGATTTGACTTTGTCTTTGTGAATTTTTGTTTTCTCTTATGGTTTTAGTTTTTTGTAATTTTTCTTATTTCAGGCCCGATTTGCAGTTTCTGGTAAGACCTTCTACACTCTACCTATCTTTATTTTGACATTGGGGACAATGTCTTTAATTAGTTTGGGGGAGGGATAGTTGACATTACCATGTACATAGTTTAGTTAAAAAAATAAAAATAAAAAGTAACTAGCTAATCTTTATTGTTACTAACTTATTAGATGTATGATGGCATAGTAAGGAGTAGTTTTACTCTTGAGACGCATTTTAACTTGCATTTCATAATAGGACTTAAATCATCTTTGTTCTTGTAGATATATTAAAAAAAAAAAACACACACACACACACAATTTTGATCTTTTCAATTGATTTTGATACAAGCATGTGCTGAATCTGAGCTTAATTGATGATAAAAGTATGCAAAACAATTTATAGTTGAATCATTTTCATGATATACATGTGTATATGATTGTGGATATTAGGAAGACGGCATGATTGAATTGAGTGAATGTTTCATACCTTTGTGAGTTTTGGGCTTTTCCAATTTTGATACTTACACTTGGTTATTTTCTTTCATGAGTGATGTCAATTATGAATTTATTTTCTAGAACTTGCATTGAATCGATTTGAGATTACATTAGTCTGTATGTTGCATGAAAATGACAGAGGCATTTTTTTTCTTGACTTAGCTGCTTGGGCCAAATAAACCTACCTTGCATTTATCCAAATATTAACTCCCTCTGGCCTATTTGCCTATTCTTTGTTCTTAGCTCATTACAAGCTTTGAGTGAAAAACCATGTTTTACCATACCTTAGGGAATGGGAGAGCATTGATTTTCTTATTGGAGGAGTTCTTTTGCTTGCAATGATTTAAGTGTGGGGGAATTGGTGTGTTGATACAAAATGCTTGGTACAAAAAAAAACAAAAGAAAAAAAAACAAAAAAACAAAAAAACAAAAAAAAGAGAAAAAAAAGAAAGAAAAATATAAAAGAATAGAAAAAGGAAGGAATGGGTGAAGAGAATGAGCATTTTATGGTTTTGGGTAAAAAATTTATTCTTTCTACTTGAGTTACTCCTCAATGCTCTTTTATTCTCTTTGGTTTTAACCTGCTATTATCCATATTGTTCCATTCCTTCACCTTATAAGTTCCATTACAACCTTTTTGAAAGACCTCTTGATTTTTGCAATTTATTTGATCTAAGTAGTGGAGAATCGATGTATATGCAAGCCTATGGTAAAATACTTTCATAGTTTGATTGAGTTGAGCGTAAACAGTTAACCTAAACACCTTGTGTGATTTGAGTGTCACTTGTGAAGAATTTTACTCAATCTGAACATGCCTATTTCTGATTAAAGCATGATTATGCTATACTTTATTCTCAATTGATTTGATTCAACTATTATTTGTTAAGCATACTTGACTTTTTAATTATGATTTATATTTGATACAATGCTTGTATTTAAAAATTAGTTGAATTGATTAAATAAAATATTACATGTTTGTGGGTATCATCCTAGTAAACCCTCACGAGACTATAACTCATCCACTAGGGACACCTAGGGGTTTAAAGGCTTATGGCACATGCTAAGTGCCATCGTGTTTTCCTACAAAAATGGATTAGATTAGGTATAATCAGTTTTTTATGTTTTTAGTTTAATAATATGATGTTTCTTGTTTTTCTTTAGTTTTGTTTTTATGTGTTTTGCCCAGGAGTGCAAAAGCATAAGTGTGGGGGAATTTGATCAATCAATTTGAGACACTTATGTTAGCTTTGTATTAGGCTTTATTATATGTTTATTGTGCCCAATATTAGTATTTTAGATGAGTTTAATGTTGTTGGGCTTCATTGGGTTTTAATGTAAATATTGGATAATTTTCGGATTTTGATGCATTTTGACCTTTCTTCCTTGGTTAGGCCATAACTTGGGACTCGGTGATCCAATTGAGGTGATCTTGGTGTCTTTGGAAAGCTAAGACAATGCTCTACAAGTTTCATGAGAACTCAAGAGCTGGATCAGACTTCTAAGGGTCCAAAACATCCCTGCAATGCAGAGTGGGTTTGCTGTCAGGAAAATCTTGGCAGTGTGCACATATTGGACTACATAGTGAGTTATAGGCATCCTCTTGGGTTGAAACTTAGCCATTGGAAAGATAAGACCCATATCTCCAACTTCACGGAAACCATTTAGTCAATAGATGTCGTTTTAGGCATGATAATGAAGCTACAAGTTGGCTTGAATTTGGAAACACGTTCTGCCAACCTAACATGAGGTAGGTTCAGTGTTTTTGGCATATCTGGAGTTCTAATCGTCCAAATGGCATGATTCAAATTGAAAAATTTCAAGGAGACAACTGGTTACAACTTTCATGAAGACCTCAAAGCCAAAATGCACCGTCTAGGTGATGAAAATGAAGCCAGAAGTCGGATAAAAGTTGTTGACTAAAAGCCACCAACCATACACCAACCCACCTACCATGCACCAACCCACCAACCATGCATCATGCTTTCATTTTTGACAATTTTCATATTTTTATAGCTTGTATTCAGATTATGTACATGTACAAATTGGCTTCTAGGATTAGTATAAATAGAGCCAACCTCTTTGTATTAGAGGATTCAATTTGAAGTAAGTTTCAAGAAAGTTTAAGTATTTGTGAGAGTTTTCTTTCTCTTCTTCTCCATTCTCTTTACAATTTCGTTTTTGTTCTTTAATTTCTGAGTTCTTCCTTCCCATCCATGGAAGGCTAGGCTCTCATAATCAATCCAAGGGATTAGCCATATTGATGTTTAATTTGGAGATCTTGTTTCGCTTGTTCATATTGCTTAATTGTTATTCAAGTTTCTCTTCTTCCTCTTTTGATTTTTATCTAGATTAAATTGCTTAATTTGATTTATATTTTGATGTGATAATAGCTTTATTATCATTTATTCAAAGAGGATCACAAAGATTAAACAATATATTAAAGCTTTTTGATAGATTGTTTAGCTTGGATCATGTTAAGGCTTCTTGATGTGATCTAAGGCCATGAACATGGTTAGCAATTAAGTGAATTCCTTGTGATCAATGATGAGTTAAACTCAAGATCAGTAAATTTCCTTGGATTGGTTATTTCTTTAGATTTGTTTACAACTTTAAATCTCCTACTTTTATTAATCTTGTTAATCAACAACAAAACCCCCCATTTCCTAATTATCTTGATCTAATTAAATCTTTGTTTTTGGATCCTTGAGAGACGATTTGGTTCATTCTCTATACTACAAATTAGTTTGTGAACCGGTTATTTTATTTGATAGGTCTCGACAACCTCTTGTCAACACTCTTTCTTCATGTGTCCCAAATTCTTGCTGAAGTAACGAGTAAATTCTTCATCCTTCCCTTTTTGTTTCTTTTGTTGAGAAGAACCTTCCGCAGTATCCTTAGATTTCTTCATTTTCTTGTTCTAAGAGGTTAAAGCCAAGTAAGAACTCTCAATCTTGTCTCTCTGTAGCCTCTCTTCCTCTTGCACACAATGAGATATAAGCTCATTAAGGGACCATTTGTCATTATGAGTGTTATAACTCACCTTGAATTGCCCAAAGTGTATAGGAAGAGATATCAAAACCAAGTGCACGGGTAAGTCCTCAGATAACTCTAACTTGAGTGACTTGAGTTTTGATGCAAGATAAGACATTTCCATAATGTATTCCCTTATGTTCCCTTTGCCCTTATATTTCAACGAGACGAGTTTGGCCAAAAGGTTACTCGCCTCTGACTTTTCATTCTTGGCAAAATATTGCTCAATTTTCTCAAGGAACTTCTTGGCATTCTCACTCTTAGTAATAGAGCCTCGAAACGCTTCAAGAATAGAGCGCTTCATGATCACCAAGCATATTTGGTTAGAGCGATCTCACTTCTCAATTTTAACCTCATTAGGGTTTTCTGGAGTAGGAGTGGGCCGCCCTATCCTAAGTGCTAGATCCAAACCCATATCGCGTGTAAAGCTTTTATTTAAAACAAATTGGACTCATAAAAAGTTTTGTTAAAAGACTCTTAACGTTTTATTACTTGTGTCCATTATATGAACTATTATATTGGATCGTCCAAGTCTTATCTCTGTTGTTCCTACTCTCAAATACATTCATCCAAAGCCAATTTGAATACAAGCAAGACAAATTGCATTAACTATTGATAAGATCTTTTACAAGTATGCGACATTCGAAGTCAACTGTGTACACTGGCGTTGATATACCTAAACTATATAAAGGACCAGTAAATAGGAACTTTTTGCTCGCTCAGAAGAGTTAGTACTAAGATATCAACATTTCCAAACAACGTTGATAACCAAGTTTACTTTTTCAGAAGAAAATCAGCCTGTTATCTTATTAAGCATTTAATGCGACCCAGAACGGTAATATTTATTATCATTGGATGAAGAAGCTTATGAAGACAAGTTCAAGCTCACAAGCATATAAATACATGAAGTCTTCGAGAGATTCAAAAAGAATAACAACGAGAGAAAAAACATACATAATCTGAATTTTTACTACATTTTCATACTCTCTTGTATAGAGTTTTTCAGTTAACTTTGAGTTTAATTGCTTATCCTCACATATTGTGAGTTGAGCGTTAGTGTTTTCAAACACTTTTCTTTTAACTCTATGTTGAACCTGAAGAGGTTAAGAATACTTGGTTGTAAGACTGAAGAGGCCGCATGAAGAATACTTGTAATCTTTGTGAAGATTAGTGAAATTCCTTCAAGTAGAAGGGACTAGACATAGCTCTCGGTTTGTGAGAGTGAACTAGTATAAACTCTAGTGTGATTTTCTCTTCCCTTATCTTGCTTTACTTTGTTTTTACTAACGTTTGGAAATTGCCATTGTTGTTCTTAACAACTCTTTTAGTTTGGATTTACAAGCTTTCTGCTTTTACCCAAAGTTTTCATTAAAACATTTTCTGCATCCAATGGATTACGTAAAGGGGTTTAAACGTCCATACTATCTTGCGAACTAACAAAGTTTTGTTCTTAGAATTACTTCGTGGAAAGTTTTCTAAAAGGTTAAGAAACACAATTCAACCCCTTCTCGTGTTTTACTTTTTGATTTCATTAACCACTGCAGGCATGTCATTATTTGGCCAAATTGTGTCTTTCTTTGGGATGAGCACAATCCGCATAAATAACTTCATACAATCATCTATGTAATTTTAATTAAATCAACTTACACAACAGAGGTTACTTTGGCAACATGTTGTTTCAATTAACTCAATTAAAAAATACTAAAAAAAATGATCGCAAATACTCGAAACACTTAACGTTGTACTTCTGAAACTTTCTCAATTTTCGATGAATCACGTTTTATCAAGCCAATTCTATTTACTCTTTCATAATTCCTAATTTCAAAATTAGGGTTCATATGATAATCAACAATAAAAAGAAAATCCACAAATCCTAATAATCTAACAATGATGACTGCTCTAATACCACTTGTTAGGAAAATCATACCGAACAGAATGTCATAATTCTAGATGCAATCATTCTAGAACAAAACATCGAAAGGCCTAGGATCTACATCTTGCCAGATTATCAAGGGTTTGCAAATATAATAGAAATACATGGATTCAAAGCAATTGATCGTCATCTTTTACAAAATCACTTTGGCAATCAAACATGAACAGGTTGGGTTCTTGATCTTCCTCGCCTAAGTTGCTTCGTAGGACTTTTGTCTCTCTTCTTGATGGGGAGAAGGGAAACTATTTTTCTAATTTGGTATATTGGGGAACATTACCGTTAATCACTAACGTATTATTCCATTAGGGTTCCCATAATCCCCTAATGGGCCAATACTGGTATCTACTTATTAAGCTCATATCAGTTTGGTAATATTTGGGCTCACCAAAATTATGAAGGTAAAAGAAGACTTGAGAATAGAGGTTGAATCAAGTCACCCACAAATTCAGTTTCTGCAAAATACTCAAACAAAGAAACTAATGCATATATGAAATAGCACACTAAGTAGTTTATGTCAACGGAAACTTAATAAAATAGTAACTAAAAGAAATTTGGAATACAATATGTGAATGACTATTTTTTCATTGAGTAGTCAAGTATTGCATAAAGTGACTAACAATTGTAAATAAAGTTTTAAATTTATAATAAGTTTGGAAGATAATATGTGAATGTCTCATTTTATTTATTGAGTGATTAAGTGTTCACACAGAGTAACTAACAATAGTAAATAAAGTTTTAAATTTACAATAAGTTTGAAAGACAATATATGATAGTTATTTTTTGTTATTGAGTGAGTGATTGATCAATCATTTTGAGACACTTATGTTAGCTTTGTACTTGACATAATTGGATGTTTATTGTGCCCAATATTAGTATATTAGTTAAGTATTGTGTTATTGGGCATCATTGGGCTTTAATGCAAATTGTGATTAACTCTCGGATTTTGATGCATTTTGACCTTTCCTCATTGATTAGGCCATAACTTGGGTTTTAGTGATCCGTTTGAGGTGCTCTTGGTGTCTGTGGAAAGCTAAGATAAAGATCTACAAGTTTCATGAGCACTTGAGAGTTAGATCAAACTTATAATGTTTCAAAATAGGCTTGAAAGCCAAAGTGGGCTTGCTGTTGCTAGAATCTGAGCAGTTTGCACATATTGGACCATATCGTAGGCTATAGTCCTCCTTTTAAGCTAAAACTGGTGCCATTGGAAAGATAAAACGTATGACTCCAACTTTACTGAAGACCATTTTGTCAAAAGATGTCGTTGTTGGCATGATTATGAAGCTGCAAGTTGGTTTGAATTTGGAAACATGTTCTGCCAACGTGACATGAAGTAGGTGTAGTGTTTTTACAATATCTTGAGGTGTAAAAGTCCTTTTGAGCTGAAACCAGGGCCATTGGAAAACTGAGACATAAAATTACAACTCTTATGAAGACTTCCAAGTCAAAATACGTTGTTTTGATCATGTAAGTTATAATGGAAGTCAAAGAAGGGTTGGTGAGGAGAAGTCACCAACCATGCACCAACCCACTAACCATGCATCAAGCCACCATTATTGACAAACATCCATTTTTATCTTGCATTCCAGTTGTTTACAATTTTTATCAACTATAAATTGGCCTCTAGGATTAATATAAATAGGGTCAATTTCTCTTGTATTTGCATCAATGAAATTTGAAGTAAGTTTGAGTATTTGTGAGAGTTTTCTTTCTCTTCTTCTCCCTTCTCTTTAGAATTTCGTTTTTGTTCTTTATTTTCTGAGTTCTTCCTTCCTATCCATAAAAGGTTAGGCTCTTATAATCAATCCAATGGATTAACTATCTTGATGTTTAATTTGGAGATCTTATTTTGATTGTTCATATTGCTTAATTGTTATTCAAGTTTTTCTTCTTCCTCTTTTGATTTTTATCTAAGATTGAATTGCTTAATTTGATTTAGATGTTTATGTGATAATAACTTTATTATCATTGTCGACAGGGTGTCAAAAGAGCATTAAATCTCTATTTGAAACTCTGAGATTTATTCTGTAAATAAGTCTGATTGTATAGTTATTATGTTTCCTTTTTTAGCTTATTCTCTTATATTCTTTCCTTAATTTAGGATGTTGACTTCCTTATTTTTAGCCAATCACCTGTTGTAATTTCCTATATAAAAATAGGAACCCCTACACAGTTTTGATCATCAATAATATTTCTCATATTCCAACTTGGTATCAAAGCAAGATCTTTGCGCCTTGATCTGCAGCCTTGGCTAACAGTTCCTCAGCCACCATCGATGATCAGAATAGGGAGAATACCACTCCCAAAGACTCGCATCCTCCAAAACAGGAACAGAGAGTCTTTTTTGGGGGGGGGGGGGACTCTCATTCTGTCCAAATCACCTCTTTTCGGCTCAATGGGTCGAACTATCTCCGGTGGTCCCAATCTGTTCAGATGTATATCCGTGGCCGAGGAAAGCTTGGATACCTCACTGGTGAGCGACCCAAGCCGGATATCACTGACCCATAATATGCTGTGTGGGATGCTGAATACTCCATGGTGATGACGTGGTTGGTGAACTCCATGGAGGAAGACATCAGTAGCAATTATATATGCTATTCCACAGCCAAAGAATTGTGGGACAGTGTCACGGAAATGTATTCAGATCTTGGGAATAAATCTCAGATTTATGAACTCACCTTACAAGCTAGAGAGATTCGGCAGGAAGGTGACAACGTGACAAGATATTTCCACTCCTTGAAACGGGTATGGCAGGACCTTGATCTCTTCAATATTTACAAGTGGAAGTCAACTGAGGATACCAAACACCATCAGCAAACAGTGGAAGAAGGAAGAATCTTTCAATTTCTTGCTGGTCTCAATGAGGAACTAGATGAAGTTCATGGTAGAATCATTGGGAGAGCAACCTTACCTTCACTAGGTGAGATCTTTGCGGAAGTTAGAAGAGAGGAAACTCGCAGAAGTGTGATGATGGGAAAGACAAAAGCTGATCCAACTCCACCTGAGACCAATGCTCTAATTGTAGAAGCTGCTGCCCTTAAGAGTTCAACAAACCAGAAGAACTCCTCAAATCTCTGGTTTGACCACTGCAACAAACCACGCCACACCCGAGAAACTTGCTGGAAAATTCATGGGAGACCAGCACATCTAAAGGGCAGCAAATCAGGTCCTAAAGCACCCAGACCTTTCCCTACAGCTCATAAGGCAGAAAAGACCACTTTGAGCAAGGAACAAGTTGAGGAACTCATAAGGTTGCTAAAATCTGGTTCTTTATCTGGTACTCCTAGTGGTTCTTTGGCACAAACAGGTAACTTTAGTACCTCCAGCTCCTTTAACTGCACCTTAAATATATGTGTACCATGGATCATTAATTCAGGTGCTTCTGATCACATGACCAGTCTTTCTTCTTTGTTTAAAACTTATTCTCCTTGTTCTGGAAATTAAAAAAATTAGAATTACAGATGGTAGTTTTTCATCAATTGCAGGAGAAGGGAGGATTAAGTTATCTAAACACATTGACTTAAAAAATGTTCTACATGTACCAAAACTTTCTTGTAATCTTCTCTCTGTTAGCAAAATCTGCAATGATTCCAATTGTAATGTGACGTTCTTTGACACTCATTGTATTTTCCAGGACTGGACTTCGGGGCAGATGATTGGCAGTGCTAAGATGATGGATGGACTCTACTACTTTGAGGATGCTTTCAAGAATAAAATAGCTCAGGGTCTTAGTGGTATAAGTTCTACCCCTGTGAGGGACCAAATAATGCTCTGGCATAATAGATTAGGGCATTGATCAATTAATTTGAAACACTGATCAATCAATTTGAGACACTTATGTTAGCTTTGTATTAGGCTTCATTAGATGTTTATTGTGCCCAATATTAGTATTTTAGATGAGTTTAATGTTGTTGGGCTTCATTGGGTTTTAATGTAAATATTGGATAATTTTTGGATTTTGATGCATTTTGACCTTTCTTCCTTGGTTAGGCCATAACTTGGGACTCGGTGATCCAATTGAGGTGATCCTGGTGTCTTTGGAAAGCTAAGACAAGGATCTACAAGTTTCATGCAGAACTCAAGAGTTGGATCGGACTTCTAAGGGCCCAAAATAGCCTTGCAATGCAGAGTGAGTTTGCTGTCACGGAACCATCTGGGCAGTATGCACATATTGGACTATATAGTGGGTTATAGGCCTCCTCTTGGGCTGAAACTTGGTCATTTGAAAGATAAGACCCATATCTCCAACTTCATGGAAGACCATTTTGTCAATAGATGTCGTTTTAGGTATGCTTCTGAAGCTACAAGTTGGTCTGAATTTGGAAACACGTTCTTCCAACCTAACTTGAGGTAGGTGCAGTGTTTTTGGCATTTCTGGAGTTCTAAAAGTCCAAATGACATGATTCAAATTGGAGATTTTCAAGGAGACAACTGGCTACAACTTTGATGAAGACATCCAAGCCAAAATGCACCGTCTAGGTGATGAATTTGAAACCAGAATTCGGATAAGAGTTATTGACTAAAAGCCACCAACCATACACCAACCCACCTACCATGCACCAACCCACCAACCATGCATCAAGCTTCCATTTTTGACAATTTTCATATTCTTATAGCTTGTATTCAGATTATGTACATGTACAAATTGGCTTCTAGGATTAGTATAAATAGACCCAACCTCTTTGTATTAGGGAGATTCAATTTTAAGTAAGTTTGAAGAAAGTTTGAGTATTTGTGAGAGTTTTCTTTCTCTTCTTCTTCTTTCTCTTTAGAATTTCGTTTTTGTTCTTTTATTTATGAGTTCTTCCTTCCCATCCATGGAAGGCTAGGCTCTCATAATCAATCCAAGGGATTAGCCATCTTGATGTTTAATTTGGAGATCTTGTTTTACTTGTTCATATTGCTTAATTGTTATTCAAGTTTCTCTTCTTCCTCTTTTAATTTTGATCTAGATTGAATTGCTTAATTTGATTTGGATGTTTATGTGATAATAGCTTTATTATCATGTATTCAAGAGGATCACATAGAGTAAACAATTTATTAAAGCTTTTTGATGGATTGTTTAGCTTGGTTAAATTCTTGATCTTAAGTTAATCTATGTTTGGATGGTGCTTACTTTATCTAACCTTGGTTAATTAAATCCTAGATGCTTATCTAGTAGAGGATTCTTGGATCATGTTGAGGCGTCTTGATGTGATCTAAGGCTAAGAACACGGTTAGCAATTAAGTGAATTCCTTGTGATCAATGATGAGTTAAACTCAAGATCGGTAAATTTCCTTGGATTGGTTGTTTCTTTAGATTTGTTTCAACTTTGAGTCTTGTATATTTATCAATATTGTTAATCAACAACAAAACCCCCCATTTTAATTATCTTGATCTGATTAAATATTTGTTCTTTTTTTGGATCCTTGAGAGACAATTCGGTTCATGCTCTATACTACAAATTAGTTTGCGAACCGGTAATTTTTATTATTTGACGGGGTCTCGACAACCTCTTGTCAGACACTTATGTTAGCTTTGTATTAGGCTTTATTACATGTTTATTGTGCCCAATATTAGTATTTTAGATGAGTTTAATATTGTTGGGCTTCATTGGGTTTTAATGTAAATATTGGATAATTTTCGGATTTTGATGCATTTTGACCTTTCTTCCTTGGTTAGGCCATAACTTGGGACTCGGTGATCCAATTGAGGTGATCTTGGTGTCTTTGGAAAGCTAAGACAAGGATCTACAAGTTTCATGCAGAACTCAAGAGCTGGATCGGACTTCTAAGGGCCCAAAATAGCCTTGCAATGCAGAGTGAGTTTACTGTCATGGAACCATCTGGGCAGTATGCACATATTGGACTATATAGTGGGTTATAGGCCTCCACTTGGGCTGAAACTTGGTCATTTGAAAGATAAGACCCATATCTCCAACTTCACGGAAGACCATTTTGTCAATAGATGTCGTTTTAGGTATGCTTCTGAAGCTACAAGTTGGTCTGAATTTGGAAACACGTTCTTCCAACCTAACTTGAGGTAGGTGCAGTGTTTTTGGCATTTCTGGAGTTCTAAAAGTCCAAATGGCATGATTCAAATTGGAGATTTTCAAGGAGTCAACTGGCTACAACTTTTATGAAGACATCTAAGCCAAAATGCACCGTCTAGGTGATGAAAATGAAGCCAGAAGTCGGATAAGAGTTGTTGACTAAAACCCACCAACCATACACCAACCCACCTACCATGCACCAACCCACCAAACATGCATCAAGCTTCCATTTTTGACAATTTTCATATTTTTATAGCTTGTATTCAGATTATGTACATGTACTAATTGGCTTCTAGGATTAGTATAAATAGAGCCAATCTCTTTGTATTATCATGGATTCAATTTTAAGTAAGTTTCAAGAAAGTTTGAGTATTTGTTAGAGTTTTCTTTCTCTTCTTCTCCATTCTCTTTAGAATTTCGTTTTTGTTCTTTTATTTATGAGTTCTTCCTTCCCATCCATGGAAGGCTAGGCTCTCATAATCAATCCAAGGGATTAGCCATCTTGTTGTTTAATTTAGAGATCTTGTTTTACTTGTTCATATTACTTAATTATTATTCAAGTTTCTCTTCTTCCTCTTTTAATTTTGATCTAGATTGAATTGCTTAATTTGATTTGGATGTTTATGTGATAATAGCTTTATTATCATGTATTCAAGAGGATCACATAGAATAAACAATTTATTAAAGCTTTTTGATGGATTGTTTAGCTTGGTTAAATTCTTGATCTTAAGTTAATCTATGTTTGGATGGTGCTTACTTTATCTAACCTTGGTTAATTAAATCCTAGATGCTTATCTAGTAGAGGATTCTTGGATCATGTTGAGGCGTCTTGATATGATCTAAGGCCAAGAACATGGTTAGCAATTAAGTGAATTCCTTGTGATCAATGATGGATTAAACTCAAGATCGGTAAATTTCCTTGGATTGGTTGTTTCTTTAGATTTGTTTTCAACTTTAAGTCTTGTATTTTTATCAATATTGTTAATCAACAACAAAACCCCCCATTTCAATTATCTTGATATGATTAAATCTTTGTTCTTTTTGGATCCTTGAGAGACGATTCGGTTTATGCTCTATACTACAAATTATTTTGTGAACCGGTAATTTTATTTATTTGACGGGTCACGACAACCTCTTGTCAGGCACCCTAATTTTCAATATCTTAGGCATTTGTTTCCAAATTTATTAAAAAATGTTAATTGTTCTTCTTTTGAATGTGAAAGTTGTGTTTTTGCTAAAAGTCATAGAGCTCCTTATTCCTCTCAACCTTATCATGCATCTAAACCTTTTCATTTAATCCATAGTGATGTATGGGGTCCATCGAAAATTACAACCCAATTTGGTAAAAGGTGGTTTGTAACCTTTATTGATGATCACACCCGGTTGTGTTGGATCTACCTTATGCATGAAAAATCTGAAGTTCCTAATATATTTAAATGTTTTTCACAAATGGTAGAAACACAATTTGACACAAAAATCTCCATTTTGAGAAATGACAATGGCACTGAATATTTTAATAAGAATCCCGATGAATTTCTCCAAAACAAAGGAATTCAGCATCAATCGACATGCCCAAATACTCCTCAACAGAATGGCACTGCTGAAAGGAAAAACCAACATCTTCTTGAAGTAGTTCGTGCCATCATGTTTGAGACTAATGTTCCAAAATATTTGTGGGGGGATGATGTCCTAACAGCAGCCTATCTCATAAATAGAATGCTCACTTGTGTGTTAAATTATCACACACCTCTAAACACTTTCAAAACCTTTTTTCTAGCATGTCGATTGCATACTGATCTGCCTTTAAAAGTGTTCGGTTGTACTGTTTTTATGCATACATCTTTTACCTTTCGGTCTAAACTAGACCCAAGGGCAGAAAAATGCATTTTTGTTGGATATTCTCCAAACCAAAAGGGTTATAGATGTTTTAATCCTAGCACAAAGAAGCTTTATGTTAGCATGGATATTACCTTCTTGGAACATCAACCTTTTTTCAAAAAAAAAAAATCCCTTCAGGGGGAGAATGTAAGTGAAGACAATTTTTGCATGAACCATTGCCCACTCCTGTTTTGCACATTGAGGATACAGATTTAATTGATCAAACAAATGAATATAACAACAAAGCACATGTGGAAACAAGTCCTGAAATTGATAAGGGAAACCTTGTGCCACACTTAGGTGGAGCCCAAACAGGGAAAGAAATACCACAGTCAAAAAAGGAGCTTCATGTTTATACTCGGAAATATCCGGAAAGGACCAGAAACCAGTCCATCATGTCTATATCAAGCCAACCAGAAATCCCAGAAGGCGGCCCAGTAGAAATACCACAAGAACTTCCAGGTAACACTGAAATTCCCACTTCTAATACTGATATGCCCATTGCTATCAGTAAAGGAACCAGAACCTGCACAAAAAAATACCCAAATCCAGCACAAACCATCCCATTTCCAAATATGTTTCCTACCAAAATCACAGAGCTTTTACCTCTAAAATTACAAATTTGTTTGTGCCTAGAAACATTGAGGAAGCACTAGATGATCCCAATTGGAAATTAGCAGTCTTAGAAGAGTTAAATGCATTTAAGAAGAATGGGACTTGGGAGATTGTAAACTTACCACATGATAAAAAAAAGGTGGGGTGTAAGTGGGTTTTTACCATTAAGTGCAAGGCTAATGGAAGTGTAGAAAGGTACAAGGCTAGATTGGTAGCAAAGGGATTCACTCAAACTTACGGAGTAGATTATCAGGAGACTTTTGCTCCAGTTGCTAAACTTAAACTCTGTACGAATACTTCTATCCCTTGCTGCCAATTTCAACTGGCCTTTACATCAATTGGATGTAAGGAATGCTTTTCTGAATGGGGAACTAGAGGAAGAAATGTTTATGAGTCTTCCCCCTGGATTTGAGGAAGAACTTGGAAGAAATAAGGTGTGTAGACTAAAGAAGTCACTATATGCGCTGAAGCAATCTCCAAGAGCATGGTTTGAGCGGTTTGGAACCGTGGTAAAAGGACTTGGTTATATCTAAAGCCAAGCTGATCACACGCTGATCTATAAACATTCAGCAAATAATAAGATTGCTATCTTGATTGTATATGTGGATGATATTATCTTGACAGGTGATGATAGCTTGGAGCTCAAAAGGTTGAAGGAGAGACTTGCCAAAGTTTTTGAAATCAAGGAACTTCGCCCATTCAAATACTTCCTTGGAATTGAATTTGCAAGATCTAAGGAAGGTATTTTTATGAACCAGCGAAAGTATATTCTGGATCTTTTAAAAGAAACAGGATTACTTGGATGCAAAGTGCACAGCTTGCAGGTACAGGTGCAACTGCTAAGAATTTAGCCGATTTAGTTTCAGTTCCAAGACTAGTACCGTCAGTCCAGCAACCACCCTCCATTGAACTTAAGCCCCTGCCTGAGCATTTGAAGTATGCATTCTTGGAGGAGGATGAGAAGCTCCTGGTGATAGTGGCCAAACACCTCCAACCTGAGCAAGAAACCAGATTATTGGAAGTCTTGAAGCAACACAAAAGGGCAATTGGTTGGACACTTGCAGACATCCCTGGTATCAACCCCTCCACATGCATGCACAGGATATTACTTGAGGAGGAAACTAAACCAGTGAGACAACCCCAGAGGAGACTGAATCCTCTCATCCTAGATGTGGTGAAAAAAGAGGTGACCAAGCTACTGCAGGCTGGCATTATCTATCCCATCTCTGACAACAAGTGGGTAAGCCCGGTGCAAGTAGTTCCAAAGAAATCCGGAGTAACTGTTGTGGCCAACCAGAAGAATGAACTCATTCCAACCCGAGTACAGAATAGTTGGAGAGTTTGCATTGACTACAGACGTCTCAACCAAGCCACTCAGAAAGATCATTACCCTCTTCCGTTCATCGATCGATCTTTGGGCAATTTGGCCGGGTAAGTCCCATTACTGCTTTTTGGATGGCTACACTAGATACTTCCAGATCCACATTGCACCAGAGGATCAGGAGAAGACCACATTTACCTGTCCCTTCGGCACCTTTGCTTACAGACGGATGCCCTTTGGCCTCTGCAATGCCCTTGGTACCTTCCAAAGATGCATGGTGAGCATATTTTCTGATTTCTTAGAGGAGTGCATGGAGGTTTTTATGGATGACTTCACTGTCTATGGTTCTTCTTTTGATTCATGTTTAGCTAGCCTATCTAGAGTGCTGCAAAGATGCATTGAGACTAACCTTGTGCTTAATTTTGAGAAATGCCATTTTATGGTAGAACAGGGTATAGTTTTAGGCCATGTAGTATCCAGTAAGGGCATTGAGGTAGATCCGGCCAAGATTGATGTGATTACTTGTCTATCTTACCCCACATGCGTGCGAGAAGTGCGTTCTTTTCTTGGTCATGCAGGTTTCTACAGGCGCTTCATTGCCGACTTCAGCAAGATTGCTCTTCCACTTTCCCACTTACTGCAGAAAGATGTGGAGTTCAATTTTGATGACAAGTGCAAGGCAGCTTTCAACCACTTGAAGCAGGCCTTGACTAGTACCCCTATCATCCAGCCACCTGACTGGACATTGCCAGTTGAGTTAATGTGTGATGCTTCTAACTATGCAAGAGAGGAGCGATCTTGGCACGAGAGAGTGGGAGAGCTTCTCATGTGATATACTATGCTTCCAAAACTCTGGATGCTGCTCAGGCCAACTATACCACAACTGAAAAAGAGCTTTTAGCCATTGTTTTTGCTTTGGATAAGTTTAGATCATATTTGCTTGGCTCTAAGGTTGTTGTGTTTCTGATCATGCAAAGACTTAAGTTTCTTTTGAAGAAGCCAGAGGCAAAGCCTCGACTAATAAGGTGGATGCTACTGCTCCAAAAGTTTCATATAGAGATCCGTGACAAGAGTGGAGCAGAAAATCTAGTGGCAGATCACTTGAGCCTCATTGAAAGGGCTTCAGATCCCTTCCCTGTACAAGACTCCTTCCCATATGAGCAGCTTCTGCAGCTACAAGGTAAGAACACCTCCCCTTGGTTTGCAGATATGGTTAATTTTTTGGTTGCTGGTATTCTTCCTGCATATTTTACTAGAGCTCAATCTGATAAATTGAAAAGTGAGTCTAAGTACTATGTATGGGATGATCCTTATCTGTGGAAGCTTTGTAGTGACCAGATTATTAGAAGATGTGTCTCTGATCATGAGTTTCATTCTATTCTTAGCTTTTGTCATACATTTGCATGTGGTGGGCACTTTGGCTCCCAACGTACAGCTAGGAAGGTTTTGGACTTTGGATTGTATTGGCCTACCCTATTTCATGATGCATATCTGTTTTGTAAGTCTTGTGAACAGTGCCAGAGAACAGGGACAATTTCACACAAGAATGAGATGCCTCAGCAGCCTATGCTGTCTTGTGAGATCTTTGATGTTTGGGGTATTGATTTCATGGGCCCTTTCCCTGTTTCCTTTGGTTTTATTTATATTTTGTTGGCTGTTGATTATGTATCTAAATGGCTGGAGGCAAAAGCCACTCGGACTGATGATTCCAAAGTTGTTGTGGACTTTGTTAGATCACTGATTTTCTGCAGGTTTGGAATCCCGAGGGCCATTATCAGTGATCAGGGTTCACACTTTTGTAACCGGAGAATAGAGGCTTTGATGAGAAAGTACAGTGTCTTGCACAAGATTTCTACACCTTATCACCCCTAGACAAACGGGCAGGCCGAAGTCTCAAATTGAGAGATCAAGCACATACTTGAGAAGACAGTCCAACCTAATAGGAAGGACTGGAGCCTGAGACTTGAGGATGCTCTGTGGGCTTACCGAACTGCTTACAAGACACCGATAGGGATGTCCCCGTACCGGATTGTCTTTGGGAAAGCGTGCCACCTTCTGGTGGAAATTGAGCATAAATCCTATTGGGCAGTGAAACAGTGTAACATTGACTTGAGTCAAGCCGGATCTCAAAGGAAGCTTCAACTTCAGGAACTTGAGGAGCTTCGATTAGAGGCATATGAGAACTCCCGGATCTAGAAGGAGAAGACCAAACTCCTTCATGATAAGATGTTGGTACGAAAGGAGTTCACCATTGGTCAAAAAGTTCTTCTCTACAACTCTCGCCTCAAACTTATGCCCGGTAAGCTTCGTTCTAGGTGGCTTGGTCCCTTCATTGTTATTAATGTTTTTCCTCATGGTGCAGTAGAAATTAAGAGTGAAGCCACCAACAAAGTGTTCAAAGTTAATGGTCATCGCCTCAAAAAATTTTATGAAGGATCTCAAGAGAACCTCATGGAAGAAGTACAACTGTAGGATGCCCTCTACCATGATTGATCACTACTGTGTTGAAAAAAAAAAAAAGAAAAAGCCACGATTAACGTCAATTGCCAGATATTGAATCATTATTGGGGAGGACCCATCGCTCGTGCAAAATCTTCAATCACGCTGGCTGAGGACATTAAAAGTAGCGCTTCTTGGGAGGCAACCCAAGTTTTCTAACTCTTTCATATTTCAACTTTGACTTATTTGCATTCACAGGAATCGAGACAGAAAATCGGTGCCAAGCGAGAAAATCTATCAGAGTATGATTTTTCTGTCTTAATTTTGTTTATTTTTCGTTGACAGATGATTTTTCACTGGTTAAATGGCGGATAACGGTACTCCGTGAAAAAAAATTTCAGTCCCTTCAGTTACCCACAAACATTGAAATTTGTATATAATTTTACTCCATTTGTTTTTCTTCTTTCTTTCTTTCTTTCAAAATGGATAATCAGCTTGTCAACCTCCACAAGCGATTCCCTTCTCTCCCTCAAAATGCTTTGACTAACATTTATTGTGCAAGGTTTGAGAGGTTAAGGATGCTTATGCACAAAGGCATCCCTGCAGATATACGCTGGATAATTGAAGCAAAGGTCCGAATCACAGGGGAATTTTCTGATGCTCTTGTTTCATATATGCCAGGGCTAGGCAAAAGTTCATATGCAAAAAAGAGATGAGCAAAAAGGTTACGAGTCTGCTATAAATGTGCAAGATGGACCTGTAACACAAAATGCAGATCAATTGGAATGGCGTATATAAATCGACTTGATAAAATTAACTTCATTAAGGATGGCATGAGTAAGGAGTCTTTAGATAACATTCTATTGACTCTTGAGACGCATCCTAGTGGAGATGTGCAAAGAGTACTTCTCGATTTATGGCCAATATTCCAAGATGAACATAAGCGTTATAGTCTTGGGAATCTGACTCAAAAAGACCCTGTTTGCCAATTTTTAAGAAAATTGAATGGGAAGCCATCCATCGGCCCATAAAGAGCATTCAAGCCGTTACTGAACGTAAAACCAGAGGAAAATGTGAGCCATAATCACACCTCCTGTAAGTATTATTATTTATTTTTTTTCCTTTTTCTTCTTGTTTATTAAAAAAAAAATCAAAAAAAAATTCCAAAAAAAATTCAAAAAAAAAATCAAAATAAAAAAAATTTAGCCGTATTTTTTTTTGGAATATGCCTTGCGTATTTTCAAACTTCTTCTGACACATATAGATTAGTCTTTTATCCTTGTCATATAGCTATTATTATTGCTTTGCTTCTTTTCAAACTTGCCTGACACACGGATCTACCCCTCCTTTATAGGTGTAATTATTACATTTGAGTTTTGATTCTTTAAATAATGCACTTTGCTCTCTTCAGATCATTGATAAGGTGAGAGTACACAAAAAAAAAATGGAAGTCACTTCAGTTCGTCGGATCAAGAGTGTTTGTGTCTTTTGTGGATCTAATCCTGGGAAAGATAAAGAGTTTGTAAATATTACACACCATCTTGGTCTAGTGCTAGCTGAGAGAGAAATCCATTTAGTTTACGGAGGAGGTAGTCTTGGGTTAATGGGTTGTGTCGCAACTGCTGCACATTTAGGAGGTGGCAAAGTCCTTGGTGTCATTCCCAGTCCTTTATCTATCGGCAAGCCCATTGGAAAAACATTAGGGGATGAAGTAATGGTATTTTGCATGCACCAACGCATGAACATTATGATAGCAAATGCTGATGCCTTTATTGCCCTACCTGGTGGTTTTGGAACTTTGGAAGAGCTCTTCCAAATTACATCCTGGTCACAGCAGAACTTTCACCAAAAACCCATTGGTATATTAAATGTTAATGGTTTTTATGACAGTTTGTTTTGTTTTCTTGATCATGCTGTAGAAAAAAGGTTCATCTCACAAGCGACACGTCAAAGTCTTGTAACTGCTGCAACTCCTGAACAATTGCTCGATCAACTAAATGAATTTGTACCACAACGTCATCCAGCAATGACTCCACTGAATTGGGAACAAGGCAGCAGCAGCAAAAAGCAAAAACTTGATTTGACTTTGTCCTTGTGAATTTTTGTTTTCTCTTATGGTTTTAGTTTTTTTTTTGTAATTTTTCTTATTTCAGGCCCGATTTGCAGTTTTCTGGTACGACCTTCTACACTCTACCTATCTTTATTTTGACATTGGGGACAATGTCTTTAATTAGTTGGGGGGAGGGATAGTTGACTTTACCATGTACATAGTTTAGTTAAAAAAAAAAACTAACAAACTAATCTTTATTGTTACTAACTTATTAGATGTATGATGGCAGAGTAAGGAGTAGTTTTGCTCTTGAGACGCATCTTAACTTGCATTTCATAATAGGTCTTAAATCATCTTTGTTCTTGTATATATATTAAATAAAAAAAAAAACACACACACACACACAATTTTGATCTTTTCAATTGATTTTGATACAAGCATGTGCTGAATCTGAGCTTAATTGATGATTAAAGTATGCAAAACAGTTTATAGTTAAATCATTTTCATGATATACATGTGTATATGATTGTGGATATTAGGAAGAAGGCATGGTTGAATTGAGTGAATGTTTCATACCTTTGTGAGTTTTGGGCTTGTCCAAGTTTGATACTTACACTTGGTTATTTTCTTTCATGAGTGATGTCAATTATGAATTTATTTTCTAGAACTTGCATTGAATCGATTTGAGATTACATTGGTCTGTATGTTGCATGAAAATGACAGAGGCATTTTTTCTTGACTTAGCTACTTTGGCCAAATAAACCTACCTTGCATTTATCCAAATATTAACTCCCTCTGAGCCTATTTGCCTATTCTTTGTTCTTAGCTCATTACAAGCTTTGAGTGAAAAACCATGTTTTACCTTACCTTAGGGAATGGGAGAGCATTGATTTTCTTATTGGAGGAGTTCTTTTGCATGCAATGATTTAAGTGTGGGGGAATGGGTGTGCTGATACGAAATGCTTGGTACAAAAACAAAAAAAAACAAAAACAAAAAACAAAAAACAAAAAACAAAAACAAAAAAAAGAGAAAAAAAGAAAGAAAAATAAAAGAATAGAAAAAGGAAGGAATGTGTGAAGAGAATGAGCATTTTATGGTTTTGGGTAAAAAATTTATTCTTTCTACTTGAGTTACTCCTCAATGCTCTTTTATTCTCTTTGGTTTTAACCTGCTATTATCTATATTGTTCCTTTCCTTCACCTTATAAGTTCCATTACAACCTTTTTGAAAGACCTTTTAATTTTTGCAATTTATTTGATGTAAGTAGTGGAGAATTGATGTATATGCAAGCCTATGGTAAAATATTTTCATAATTTGACTGAGTTGAGCGCAAACAGTTAACCTAAACACCTTGTGTGATTTGAGTATCAATTGTGAGGAATTCTACTCAATTTGAACATGTCTATTTCTGATTAAAGCATGATTATGCTATACTTTATTCTCAATTGGTTTGATTCAACTATTCTTTGTTAAGCATACTTGACTAATTAATTATGGTTTATATTTGATACAATGCTTGTATTTACAAATTAGTTGAATTGATTAAATAAAATATTACATGTTTGTGGGTATCATTCTGGTAAACCCTCACGAGACTATAACTCGTCCATTTGGGACACCTAGGGGTTTAAAGGCTTGTAGCACATGCTAAGTGCCATAGTGTTTTCCTACAAAAATGGATTAGATTAGGTATAATCAGTTTTTTATGTTTTTAGTTTAATAATATGATGTTTCTTGTTTTTCTTTAGTTTTGTTTTTATGTGTTTTGCCCAGGAGTGCAAAAGCTTAAGTGTGGGGGAATTTGATCAATCAATTTGAGATACTTATGTTAGCTTTGTATTAGGCTTTATTAGATGTTTATTGTGCCCAATATTAGTATTTTAGATGAGTTTAATGTTGTTGGGCTTCATTGGGTTTTAATGTAAATATTGGATAATTTTCAGATTTTGATGCATTTTGACCTTTCTTCCTTGGTTAGGCAATAACTTGGGATTCGGTGATCCAATTGAGGTGATCTTAGTGTCTTTGGAAAGCTAAGACAATAATCTACAAGTTTCATGAAGAACTCAAGAGCTGGATCGGACTTCTAAGGGTCCAAAACATCCCTGCAATGTAGAGTGGGTTTGCTGTCAGGAAAATCTGGGTAGTATGCACATATTGGACTACATAGTGAGTTATAGGCCTCCTCTTGGGCTGAAACTTGGCCATTGGAAAGATAAGACCCGTATCTCCAACTTCACTGAAGACCATTTAGTCAATAGATGCCGTTTTAGGCATGATAATGAAACTACAATTTGGTTTGAATTTGGAAACACGTTCTGCCAACCTAACATGAGGTAGGTTCAGTGTTTTTGGTATATCTGGAGTTCTAAACGTCCAAATGACATGATTCAAATTGAAAAATTTCAAGGAGACAACTAGCTACAACTTTCATGAGACCTCAAAGCCAAAATGCCCCGTCTAGGTAATGAAAATGAAGCCAGAAGTCGAATAAGAGTTGTTGACTAAAAGCCACCAACCATACACCAACCCACCTACCATGCACCAACCCACCAACCATGCATCAAGCTTCCATTTTTGAAAATTTTCATATTTTGATAGCTTGTATTCAGATTA
Source organism: Styphnolobium japonicum (assembly GCA_023212625.1). Classification (NCBI taxonomy): domain Eukaryota; kingdom Viridiplantae; phylum Streptophyta; class Magnoliopsida; order Fabales; family Fabaceae; genus Styphnolobium; species Styphnolobium japonicum. The sequence goes on from JALBWW010000014.1 coordinate 23,250,709, forward strand.
TGTACATGTACAAATTGGCTTCTAGGATTAGTATAAATAGACCCAACCTCTTTGGAAGTAAGTTTCAAGAAAGTTTAAGTATTTGTGAGAGTTTTCTTTCTCTTTTTCTCCATTCTCTTTACAATTTCGTTTTTGTTCTTTAATTTCTAAGTTCTTCCTTCCCATCCATGGAAGGCTAGGCTCTCATAATCAATCCAAGGGATTAGCCATCTTGCTGTTTAATTTGGAGATCTTGTTTTGCTTGTTCATATTGCTTAATTGTTATTCAAGTTTCTCTTCTTCCTCTTTTGATTTTTATCTAGATTAAATTGCTTAATTTCATTTAGATGTTGATGTGGTAATAGCTTTATTATCATGTATTCAAAGAGGATCATAAAGATTAAACAATATATTAAAGCTTTTTGATAGATTGTTTAGCTTGGTTAAATTCTAAATCTTAAGTTAATCTATGTTGGATGGTGCTTACTTTATCTAACCTTGGTTAATCAAATCCTAGATGCTTATCTAGTGGAGAATTCTTGGATCATGTTAAGGCTCCTTGATGTGATCTAAGGCCAAGAACATGGTTAGCAATTAAGTGAATTCCTTGTGATCAATGATGAGTTAAACTCAAGATCGGTAAATTTCCTTGGATTGGTTGTTTCTTTAGATTTGTTTACAACTTTAAATCTCCTACGTTTATTAATCTTGTTAATCAACAACAATCCCCCCCTTTTCTAATTATCTTGATCTAATTAAATCTTTGTTTTTGGATCCTTGAGAGATGATTCGGTTCATTCTCTATACTACAAATTAGTTTGTGAATCGGTTATTTTATTATTTGATAGGTCTCGACAACCTCTTGTCATGCAGCGCGCGAGATTTGCAGGGGCTTAGCCGTGGCTGGGCAACTTGGCATGGGAGGGTGGTGGCGTGCCCATGGAGTAGCGGCACATGGAGGCTTGGTGGCAGAGGTGTGGTGTGAAGGTTGTGGAGTATGGGTGCTGGTGGCTGGGCGTGGAGTATGGGCACGTGTAGATGGGTTGGGGATGTGCGCATGGCACAGGCATTTGGTGTAGCAGAAGAAAAGGGAAAAAGGGAAAGGAAAGGAAGATGGGGGAAAGGGGTAGACCGGGTATGGGCTTAGGTTGCGGGTACTGGGTTATAGTTTTTTTGGTTTTTTGGGCCCGGGTTTGCAGTTTGGAGTGTTGGGTTAATTGGTTTGGGTTCTGGTTAATGGGTTGGGAAGGGAAATAGGCTTGGCTGATAGGGTTTTGGGCTGATAGGTTGCAAGATTGGGTTTTCATATTTTTGTATTATATATATTTTTGTATTTTTTGTATTTTTATATTTTTATATTTTTATATTTTGTATGTTTTTTATATTTTGTTTTTTATTTATATTTTTTGGATTTTGTTTAAATTATTTATATTTGTAGTTTTATATTTTTTTTGTATTTTTGGATTTTGTTTAAATTAGGTGACTAATTAATAAATAATTCTATCTATTTTGAACTTTCACTTTGAGAGTAAATTGTATTAAAAAAAAAATTTGTGCGCCCGGACAAAATACGGTGTTCACAGTGCTTACTTTATCTAACATTGGTTAACTAAATCTTAAATGCTTATCTAATAGAGGTTTCTTGGATTATGTTGAGGCTTCTTGATGTGATCTAAAGCCAAGAACATGGTTAGCAATTAAGTAAATTCCTTGTGATCAATGATGGACTAAACTCAAAATCGATAAATTTCCTTGGATTTGTTAATTTTTTAATTACTTTTCTTTAATTCAACTAGTGTATTTTTTTTTATAAATCATCAAAATCCCCCTTTTTAATTATCTTGATCTGATTGAATCTTTGTTTTTGGATCCTTGAGAGACGATTCGGTTCATTCTCTATACTACAAATCAGTCTGTGAACTGGTACTTTTAATTATTTTGACGGGTCTCGACAACCTCTTGCCAATTTTGATGCCGTTGCCGAGGATCCAAGGCAACTATTTGATTATTTCAAGACCCCATCTAACACTAACAATTTTATTTGTTTTGTTTTTGAAGCTTTTTCAAGTAAAATTCAGCTAAAATTAGGTAAAAGGCATCTTATCAAAATTTTGGTTCGCTGGCAATGGGACAACATCAATTACATGTGCAAGAACCTGCAAGATTTTGTAGTGTATTCCCTACACAACAACAATATCAGCCATATGTTAGACCAAGCAGGCCATACCAGCAGCAACAAGCTATAGTAGGCATGAAATAGGAGCCTACATTGGAGGATTTAGTGAAGCAAACGGCAACCAATAACCTCCAATTCCAACAGAGCACAAAAGCTACACTGCAAAATTTAGAGACTCAAATTGGTCAACTAGCATCTTCATTGAGTCAATTGAGCAAGCAACAGATGCAGATATCTGATTCTGCAGAACATGGGACCATTGATGTGCATAAACCAGTTGATGATTTGTGTGCTGAATTTGTTGATTTTACTGGTTTTGATGATTCTTTTTGTTGTACTGGTTCTTATGGTGATATGTTGTGTAATGCATGTGCTAAGATTGCTGCCTAGTTAAGACATGATGAATCTGTTTCAGCAGATTATGTAGCAATTCAATCTACAGAGGTAGTGAAGCCACCAAAATTGGAATCCATTGTGACCAAGAAACTCCTTATTGATGAGGAGGAGAGGTTGCTACTCATTCAAAAGGAGAATCAAAGAGTCATCATACTTGCAGACATTCCTAACATTAGACCTTACATATGCATGCATAGGATTTTACTTAAAGATGGAGTTAAGCCAATAAAGCAGCTCCAGATAAGACTAAACCACCTGATTCTTGATGTGGTGACCCATTACATTGACTATGGTGTGGCTGCTAGGATTTTGTTGCTTCTGCTGTCCATATGGAGTTTTCTTTCTACACTTTTATTTCACTTTCTAGTTGTTGTTTTCTTTTTATTTTTACTGTTTTGTTATTTTTTTAGTTCTCTTTCTGCTTATATTTTACTATTATGATTTTATTTTTCTATTGTATTACTGTTTCTACTGTTGTTTTCTGCTCGATTTGTAATTTTCTGGTAAGATCTTCTACACTCTACCTATCTTTATTTTGACATTGGGGACAATGTCTTAAATTAGTTGGGGGAGGGATAGTTGACAATGCCATGTACATAGTTTAAAAAAAAAAACTAACCAACTAGTCTTTATTGTTACTAACTTATTGAGACGCATTTTAACTTGCATTTCATAGTAGGTCTTAAATCATTTTTGTTCTTGCATATATAGAAAAAAAAATTTCATTTTGATCTTTTCAATTGATTTTAATGCAAGCATGTGCTGAATTTGAGCTTAGTTGGTGATAAAAGTATGCAAAACAATTTATAGTTGAATCATTTTTCAAAATTCGTGATATACATGTATATATGACTGTGGATATTAGGAATAAAACATGTTTGAATTGAGTAAATGTTTCATACCTTTATGAGTTTTTGGTTATTCCAAGTTTGATGCTTACGCTTGGTTTATTTTCTTTCATGAGTGATATCAATTATGAATTTGTTTTCTAAAACTTGCACTGAATCGATTTGAGATTACATTGGTTTGTATGTTGCATGAAAATGACATAGGCATTTTTCTTGACTTAGCTACTTTGGCCAAATAAGCCTACATTGCATTTATCTCATTGTTAACCCCTTCTGAGCCTACTTGTCCATTCTTTATTCTTAACTCATTACAAGTATTGAGTGAAAAATCATGTTTTATGTTATGAGTAAGCCCATTCAGCCCAAGGACAAAGGAGCGGCTGATCCATCAAATGCCAATGAGGCTGCAGGAGTACTTGCTAGGCCCAAAAGGGAGATCACTCACCCTAAGAAATGGTCTGATTTTGTTATTTACAAATAGCTTGAGACTGGGTGATTCTAGAAAGTAGGTGGCTCAGTAGTTTGTTAGGATACGTTATTGTTGGTGCAATTGTAATAAAGCTGACAATTTTGTTATAGGCCTAGGAAGATAGCAATCATTATATATATCCTTTGTATGGAGATATCGGGCTATCAATGAAAAGTATTATTTCCTTCTTCTCTATTCTATTCTTAGGAGGCCTCTCTGTCCTCAAATTCAGAGACTCCTTTTCCCACCATCTGGTGCTTTCGTTGGACTTTTCCATTTTTGCTTTCATCCATGGTTGAGGGTACTCGCTCCCGCACCGCTTCTTCCAATAATGACCACGTTGACGAATTAGCCAATCAGATAGCTTCTCTCTCCCTCAAGTTGGACGCTTTTGTCAATCGCATTGACACCACTAGCCAATCGACCCCTATATCTCGTACCACCCCTCAATTCTCTAGTAGCTCGGAAACCTGCCAGAAGCATTTTCTCAAGTTAGACGTTCCCAGGTTTGATGGTATAGATGCTCATGCGTGGATTTTTAAAATAACTCAGTTCTTTACGTACCATGACACACCAGAGGAGGAAAGAATCACTGTGGCGGCTTTTTACCTCGATGGCCCTACATTAGCCTGGTATCAATGGATGTACTGAAATGGGCAAATCGTTTCCTTAGGTCAATTTCTCCAAGCTTTGGAGACCCCTTTCGCTCCAACGGCCTACGACGACCCACGAGGTAAACTTTTCAAGCTCCTTCAAACCACTTCTGTTGCTACCTACCTTAGTGAGTTTGAATCTCTTGCTAATTGAATTGTGGGATTGTCTCCCCTGATTTACTGAGCTGCTTCGTCTCTGGTCTCAAACTGGAAATCCGGCGCGAGGTTCTTAGTCGACAACCCACGTCTCTGACACAAGCTGCTGGTCTTGCTCGATTACAAGAGGAGAAGCTCCAAGATATTCTTCGCATCAGTCGTCCTCGCCCGCTGTGGTAGCCACCGGGGGTGACTAGGACGCATACACCTCCGTCGCGCCCTTCTGTGGAGCTCTCTCCGTCTCGGCCATTGCCACCCCCTACCCTGCCTTCCAAGCCTCATTTTCGTCAGTTGTCTGATGTTGAACTAGCAGAGCGCCAAGAGAAAGGCTTATGTTTTAACTGTGACCAGAAGTTTTCTAGAAATCATAAATGTCGTGGTCGTTTCTTCTTGTTGATGGCAAAGGAAGACAATGATCTTCAGGGTGATGATGCTATGAAAGTCTTAAGTTTCCATTTCCTGTTTTGGTATTATATGGGTGGTTCTAGGATATTGGGTTGCAGCCTACTATGAGAATAAGGTTAGTTACCTTCTAGAAAGCCTTTTAGGTGACCCACGGGTTTGGGTTTAGTTGAAGTATCAAATAACCCTTCAAAGACCTTAAATTTGGTGATAATGAGGTTAGTTACTGATCAATCAATTTGAGACACATATGTTAGCTTTGTATTATGCTTCATTAGATGTTTCTTGTGCCCAATATTAGTATTTTAGATGAGTTTAATGTTGTTGGGCTTCATTGGGTTTTAATGTAAATATTGGATAATTTTCGGATTTTGATGCATTTTGACCTTTCTTCCTTGGTTAGGCCATAACTTGGGACTCGGTGATCCAATTGAGGTGATCTTGGTGTCTTTGGAATGCTAAGGCAAGGATCTACAAGTTTCATGAAGAACTCAAGAGCTGGATCGGACTTCTAAGGGCCCAAAATAGCCTTGCAATACAGAGTGAGTTTGCTGTCACGGAACCATCTGGGCAGTATGCACATATTGGACTATATAGTGGGTTATAGGCCTCCTTTTGGGCTGAAACTTGGTCATTTGAAAGATAAGACCCATATCTCCAACTTCACTGAAGACCATTTTGTCAATAGATGTCGTTTTAGGCATGCTTCTGAAGCTACAAGTTGGTCTGAATTTGGAAACACGTTCTTCCCACCTAACTTGAGGTAGGTACAGTGTTTTTGGCATTTCTGGAGTTCTAAAAGTCCAAATGACATGATTCAAATTGGAGATTTTCAAGGAGACAACTGGCTACAACTTTGATGAGACATCCAAGCCAAAATGCATCGTCTAGGTGATGAATTTGAAGCCAGAAGTCGGATAAGAGTTGTTGACTAAAAGCCACCAACCATACACCAACCCACCTACCATGCACCAACCCACCAACCATGCATCAAGCTTCCATTTTTGACAATTTTCATATTCTTATAGCTTGTATTCAGATTATGTACGTGTACAAATTGGCTTCTAGGATTAGTATAAATAGACTCAACCTCTTTGTATTAGAGGCATTCAATTTGGAAGTAAGTTTCAAGAAAGTTTAAGTATTTGTGAGAGTTTTCTTTCTCTTCTTCTCCATTCTCTTTGCAATTTCGTTTTTGTTCTTTAAATTCTGAGTTCTTCCTTCCTATCCATGGAAGGCTAGGCTCTCATAATCAATCCAAGGGATTAGCCATCTTGTTGTTTAATTTGGAGATCTTGTTTTGCTTGTTCATATTGCTTAATTGTTATTCAAGTTTCTCTTCTTCCTCTTTTGATTTTTATCTAGATTAAATTGCTTAATTTCATTTAGATGTTGATGTGGTAATAGCTTTATTATCATGTATTCAAAGAGGATCATAAAGATTAAACAATATATTAAAGCTTTTTGATAGATTGTTTAGCTTGGTTAAATTCTAGATCTTAAGTTAATCTATGTTGGATGGTGCTTACTTTATCTAACCTTGGTTAATCAAATCCTAGATGCTTATCTAGTAAAGAATTCTTGGATCATGTTAAGGCTTCTTGATGTGATCTAAGGCCAAGAACACGGTTAGCAATTAAGTGAATTCCTTGTGATCAATGATGAGTTAAACTCAAGATCGGTAAAATTTCCTTGGATTGGTTGCTTCTTTATATTTGTTTACAACTTTAAATCTTGTACTTTTTTTTAATCTTATTAATCAACATCAAAACCCCCCTTTTAATTATCTTGATTTGATTAAATCTTTGTTCTTTTTAGATCCTTGAGAGACGATTCGGTTCATGCTCTATACTACAAATTAATTTGCGAACCGGTAATTTTTATTATTTGAAGAGGTCTCGACAACCTCTTGTCAGTTACCTTGTTATTAAGACTGGAAAGTTTCAAGAATTTTAAAGCAACTTAGTGTTCTCCTCTAGATTTTGAGAATAGTACTTGTAGATACCTTATGATTATGTGAGGAACAAAGTCCTTTGGGTTATCTGAGATAATATAGAAGCTTAAGAGTTGTTTAAGGTTGTCTCAATGATTGTTTAAGATTGGATTGTCTGTATTTAATCAATGTTTCTTTTCAATTATAACAGACTAATTATTATTGGTCTCATGTGTTTAAATAATTCTTTCACATTGTTCCTGAATTTGGTGATTGATTGATTTCTTGACAATTTTTCCCCTACATATTGCTACAAATTCTAGATATAACAATGTGAGTGAGCTGCATTTTTCCACTAAGAAGAATCACAAAATTAAACAAGGTGAAAGAAGGAATAAAAAAGAATTAAATGGCTCATGATACTTGGTGAAACAAGCTGCATATGGTGCTGCTTCAACGCTTAGCAATAGTAGTCCTACAGGCATGGCATTTAATGCTTGTGGTGGTGAATCAGAGGCTTTGCAAGATCTATGATTCTTTATATCTTATTTTGCTTTAACAATACTTGAGCAACTATAGAGATTTGTTGATTTGATTTTACAAATAAAATTGTAGTATCCTTAGATTTGAATGTTTCTGAGTTAATGGTTAGTTGGAAAATGGGTTTTGGCTTTGGTCTATTAATAGAAGCTTTCTTCTTGAATTTCTTTTTTGTTTATTTTGGCTAATGCATGAAGTTTAGAAGAACCAAAATCTTGAGGTCTTTTAGCATCTATTATAGAGTAGGATAATGACAACTTTTTTTTAAAAGGCGTTTAACCGCTGTTCAAAACTACGACTAATTGCCTTTTTTTGTAGGCTCATTATACTTAGAGACGGAATTAGCGATAGATTTTTCCGTCTCTAAACCCAATTTAGACACCAATTTTGGTGTCCATTTAGTGATGGAAAATTAATTTTTTTGTGATGGATTTTACCATTTCTAATTAACAACAGAATATTAATTTCATCTCTAAAAAATTAGCAACGCCTATTTTTGTGACGGTTTTGGTTTCGTCTCTAATTCTGTCGCTGAATTATTTAGCGACAGATTTTGATCTATTAGAGACGAAAAAATTCCTTCTCTAAAAGTACATTTTTTAGTAGTGTCTTTTCCTTCAAAACTTGTATGGAGGCTCAATCAAAACATGATATAAGTATTAAAAATTAGTTGTAGATGCTAATTTTGTATTTAGATATTATTTGAGGGTTTCAGGCAATAACATTGATTTGAAATGAAATATATATATATATATATATATATATATATATATATATAGGGGACATATCTAATGAGAGGAGTGGTTTATTGTGAGAGTGAGAGGAGCAAATATTGACCATTGGATCATCCATGTATGGTCAAGATTAGATGTTACTTAAAAGTCACATGACCACTTAAAAAAGTCACATGACTTTATGTTTTAATCTTGACCATACATGGATGATCCAATGGTCAAGATTTGCTCCTCTCACTCTCACAATAAACCACTCATCTCACTTGAGTGAGCTATTGAATATATAATGACAAACAATATTGCCTGATTGTGGAATAATTTTATACTTACGTTATAAATAATAATTTTCAAATAACATTGTTTGGTAAAAAAAAGACATGCACACTTATGACTTACTCTTTGAAAAGGGGATTCAAGTGTATGATATTAGATAGAAGAGAAGCTCAAAAGCAAATATGAAGATCTCTGTAGCCTAGGCAAGTGAATTATGTGTAGTTATGTGTGACAAGAATTGGTTTAGATCAACAAAACAAGGTTAAAGTATAATTCAATCCACATGCATTGGAAAAGAAAAACAAGTTTAATGTAAGAATAATATAAATAAGAAAAGTTGAGTGACTGGAAATAGATAAGTAAAGTTATAATTAATTAATATTATGGAGTGTAAAGAGATAAATATTAATGTATTATATTACGATTGACTTTAATTAAAAAAAATAGTTTAGAGAGGATAATTTAGGAAATTAAAATTAAAATTTATTAGTGAGAGTTTGAATAAGCAAGTGGGAGTGTCAATAGCCTCATCCATATTAGTAATATGTTTAAAAACGAGGAAAATCTTAAGATATCTCCTAATTAAGGTATCTTATTTTTTTGATAGTGTTATAATATGTTAAATAATTTTATTTATAAAAACTTAGATATTCATAAATTCTTAAATTAAGTAGCTAGGTTGAATTTAAACTTCACGTAAAACATCATATCAGATTATTTTTTTTAAATGTAAACGAATTTATATCCAAAAAAGCTATATATATATATACCCACACGCGCGACTTAAATTCTTTTATTCAAATTTAAATTCAATTTATATTATGTATAGTTTTTATTGGCTAGTCTTTGCATAAGTTTAATATTAGAGTAAATATATATTTTGATCTTTAAAAAAATATAAGTGTCATTAATTTAGTTCCTAAATAATAAATACATCAAAATGATTATTTAATGTCAATTTTAACTATCAAATTGATCTTTTTGGATATTAATATAAAGTAAAAAAATTACATTAAATGACTAATTAATTTGATATCAAAAATTAATATTAAATAATTATTTTAATATATTTATTATTAAAATATTAAAATAATGACAGTTCTATATTTAAAAGACCAAAATATATATTTACTCTTAATATTTCTACAATTGAGGCTCGGCTAATTAAGAGTAGAAATCTTCAAATTATAATAGTTCTTTTAACTCGGTAAGAGAAGTATAATATTTGAAAATTATCACTTAATGTTGATTCATTTGAAGTGTAAGTTTTTTTTATTTTTTAATTATTTTTTATCAAATTATTAAAAAAATTTAACTATCATAATAAATGTTTAAAAAGTTAATCTATTATATTAATGTAATAATACATCATTAAATAATAATATAAAATTTTTTTACTCCATTAATAAAATTTAAACGCAAAAGTTTGATAGCATAAAAAACTCCATATATTTAAATTGACTTGACTTTGTTAGAATGATGTCAGTGTATGCGTCGTGATTTATAATTGCCTTGAGGATGCTGATGATGTCACTGTATGCGTCTTTATCTACAATTGATAATGTGTACTGAGGCAGTGATTAAACTTTACGCATCGTTATTAATTTTGATTAGTTTTGACCAAGAATTTATAAGCCTTCATTTCTTTGCAAAGTCTGGTACCTGAAGCGTAACTTTCTTCTACCTGAGCATTCTGTAATTATTCAATTAGAAGAGGGTATCCAGCAGCTCTAGGCTGTGTCAAAATTTTACTAGAAGTGTCATTTCTCTAACTAGCTACATCATTTATTCCTCACATGGGTTGGTCTTCACTCTTTATTTTTTCAGACTCGTTGGATAATAATAGGAAAATGACGTATAGAAAATGAGTTTAAATTTAATTCATGGTTAGTGTAAAAAATTTAAGCTGTGCCAGAGAACACTCAAGCATCCATGCGCATTTGAGATTTTTATTTGCTGTTGGGCAAAATAAATTAATATTTTAAATTTATAAACATGTGGAACCACAAATTTGTGGTTGATAATTCACTTAAATCTTGAGCGCACATACGTTTGACTGTTGAGCAGCTTGAGCTGCAAAATTCGAATTTTTTATATAATTATTTAATGATATAATAACAAATTATTTAAAGTGTTGAAACTCTCTTACAATTATTATGATAGTTAACGTGTTGAAACTTATGTTACAGTTATATTGATTGTAATTCTAGAATTATGTGTATTTTGAAACTTATAGAGTCATTTGCTTGCACGAGACCAAAAAGAAGAGGAAACATCACCATCATGTAGAGTTTTATGTTGATTGAAACTTATGTTATGGTTGTGTTGATTATAATCCTAAAATGATATATGTATTTTAAAACTTACTTTTTAATATAGTTATGTCATTTGAAATGAAGTACTATTTCTACTTTAACATATATATTTTTAGGTTTAAATTTGATTCACGGATTAAACACAACCCAAGCCCCACATGAGAGGGTTGGGTTGATTCTGGTTGAAGAAAAAATTTCTCCAAACCTAATCATCACCCAACCTACTGCTTCTATGAGTGGGTTGGGTCTAAAAGTACCTCAAATACAACCCAACCTAAACCAACTCATGTGCACCCCTAACAGTGATCCTATAATGTATTCTATGTAAAATTATAAAATAAAATAAAATTGTTGACATGATCTACAAAAGTAACAATATATTATTAAGGTGGGACTATTGGTACTCCTACTTGCCTATACTCCTCATTAACAACTTATAATTATAATTTCTTAAACTATCCCCACTTAACTAATTTCTTATTTATATTAATTCTTAATTAATTCTGTTATTATTTATCTATTCACATTCCCATTAATCTCAATTATTCCTGCCTTCTTTTACGTGCCCAAATTCTTCATGACTTCTACTCTTTTTCTATGTCAAAGTCTTCATTGTATCCTTTTTTGTACAGACGTAACACTCTTTTTTTTGTTTTCGTCTTCATCATTTTGTTTCTTCTATACAAATTTGCTAATCTCGGATAATCTAACAATGGAATAGCAACAAACTAATGATGAAAACATAAATTTCAATGAAATCTCTTGCCTTAATGGTGAAAATAGCTTGGAATTAGAGTTGAATTCTTATCTTGGCATGCTTTCTTTTAGTATGTTCCTCTTTTCTTTGTGTAAACAAATTTAAATTTTTTATTTCATAAATTATTTTCAAAATTTATATGTGTAGATAGTTATTTCAAAAAAAAAAATTCCAGTTGAGCTGTACTCATTCATACTCCAACCACACAAAAAAAAAAAAAAATCAAAATAACATCCAAACAAATAAATGAGAGGATAAGTGGATAAGACATTATCCTATCTTTTCCTTCAAAACTTGTATGAAGGCTAACTCGAAACATGATATAAGTATTAAAAATTTATTGTAACTACTGACTTTGTATTTAGATATTATTTGAAGGTTTTAGTCAATGGCATTAATTTAAAATGAAAAAATATATATGGTGAGCAACTAAATAATAATGACAAAAAAATCTTTTCTGATTGTGGAATAATTATGTTTACGTTATATATTATAATTTCCAAATAATATTATTTGGTAGAAAAAGATATGGACACTTATGACTTGTCCTTTTAAAAGGGAATTTAAATATATGATATTAGATAGAAGAGAAGCACAAAAGCAAATATGAATATCTATGTAACAAGGGCGATTGTATTATGTATAGTTATGGGTGATAGGGATTGTTTCATATCAGCAAAACAAGACTAAAGCATAATTCAATCTATATGCATTGAAGAAAAAAATAAACATAGTGTAAGAATAATATTAATAAAAAAAAAAAACTTGTGTGAGCGTGAATAAGTAAGTAAAATTATAAATAATTAATATTATGGAGTATGAAGAGACAAATATTAATGTACTTAATTACGATTGAATTTAATAAAAAAAAATTAATAAAGAGATGGTAATTTAGGAACTATAATTATAAGTTGTTAGTGAAAGTGTGGATGAGAGTGCCAATAGCCCCACCCATCTTAGTAATATGTTTAAAAAGGAGGAAAATCCTATGATATCTCCTAATTAATGTATCTTACATAAGTGGTTGTATTATAATATGTTAAATATTTTTTTTTATAAAAACTTAGATATTCATAAATTGTTAAATTAAGTAGCTAGGAAGAATATAAACTTCACGTAAAAAATCATATCAGATTAAATTTTTTAAATGTTAACGAATTTATATCCAAAAAAACTAAATATAAACAAGTCACATAAAGAAATTATTCATATTTAAATTCAATTAAAGTTATGTAAAAAGTTGTTATCGGCTAGTCTATGCAAAATTTTAATATTAGAGTATACATATGTTTTGATCCTTCGAAAATATAAATATCATCAGTTTGGTTCATAAATAATAAATGCATTAAAATTATCATTTAATGTCAATTTTAAGTATTAAATTGATCTTTTTGAATGACTAATTTGAGTCAAAAAATTACATTAAAAGATTAATTAATTTAATATTAAAAATTAATATTGAATGATCATTTTAATATATTTATTATTAAATAATCAAATTGATGATACATATATATTTAAAATACCAAAATATATGTTTACTTTTAATATTTCAAATATTGAGGCATCGCCAATTAAGAGTAGAAATCTTCAAATTATAATATTCTTTTAACTCGGTAAGAAAAGTATAATATTTGCAAATTAAGATTTAATTTTGATTCATTTTAAATGTAATTTGTTTTACATTATTTAATTATTTTTTGACAAATTATTAAATAAATTTAATTATAATAATACTTATTTATGTTTTAATCTTGATTATACATAGATAATCGAGTGGTCAAGATTAGTTCCTCTCACTCTCATAATAAACTACATCTTTCACTTGATATGTCTCTTATATATATATATATATATATATAGAGAGAGAGAGAGAGAGAGAGAGAGAGAGAGAGAGTGTCACACACACAATAATCAGCTCAACCTCTAGTACGCGTGAATTCTTAAAGTATAAATTCTGATGAAGTTAATGTCTCTTGCCTGAAGACTCGCTGTGTCAAGATCTTACTATAAGTGACATTTCTCTAACTAGCTACATCATTTATTCCTCACATGGGCTGGTCTTCGCTCTTCAGTTTTCCAGACTCGCTGGATAATAATAAGAAAATGAAGTGTAGAAAACGAGTTTAATTTAATTCATGGTTAGTGTAAAACATTTAAGCTGTGCCAAAGAACACTCAAGCGTCCATGCGCACTCGAGATTTTTATTTGCCGTTGGTCAAAATAAATTAATATTTTAAATTTATAAACATGTGAGAACCACAAATTTGTGGTTGATAATTCACTTAAATCTTGAGCGCACATACGTTTGAGTGTTGAGCAGCTTGAGCTGCATAATTCGAATTTTTTATATAATTATTTAATGATATAGTAACATATTATTTAAAGTGTTGAAACTCTTTTACAATTATTATGATAGTTGAAGTATTGAAACTTATGTTAGGATTGTATTGATTTGAAATCCTAGAGTTATATATGAACTTTGAAACTTATGCAGTCATTTGCTTGCACGAGACGAAAAAGGAAAGGAGGCGTTACTGCTGTGTAGAGTTTTATGTTAATCGAAACTTATGTTATGGTTGTAATGATTTTAATCCTAAAAGTATATGTGTATTTTGAAACTTATATTTTTTTTATAATTATGTTATTTGAAAACTTATGTTATATTATTTGAAATGAAATATTGTTTCTATTTTAACATATTTTTTTAGGAACAAGTTTGACCTACGGGTTAAACACAGTCCAACCCTCACATGAGAGGGATGGGTTGATTCTAGTTGAAGAAAAAATTTCTTCAAACCTAACCATCATCCAAACTACTGCTTCAATGAGTAGGTTGGGTCCAAAAGTACCCTAAACACAACATAACCTAACCCAACTTATGTGCACCCCTAACGGTGATCCTATAATGTATTCTATGCAAAATTATAAAATAAAATAAAATTGTTGACATGCTCTACAAAACTAACAATATATTAGTAAGGTGGGGCTGGTCTACTTGCCTATACTCCCCATTAACAACTTATAATTATAATTTCTTAAATTATCCTCAATTAACTAATTTCTTATTTAGATTAATTCTTAATTAAATATGCTAGTATTTATCTATTCACGTTTCCATTAATCTCAATTACTCCTACCTTTATTTACGTGCCCAAATTTTTCATGACTTCTGTTCTCTAAGTCTGAGTCTTCATTGTATCCTTTCTTCTACAGACGTAACACTCTTTTTTTGTTTTCGTCTTCATCATTTTGTTTCTTCTACACAAATTTGCTAATCTCAAAGAATCTAACAATGGAATAGTTACAAACTAATGATGAAAACATAAATTTCAATGAAATCCCTTGTCCTAATGGTGAAAATATATAGCTTAGAATTAGAGTTGAATTCGTATCTTGGCATGCTTTCTTTTAGTATGTTCCTCTTTTCTTTGTGTAAACAAGTTTAATTTATTTAATTCATAAATTATTTTCAAAATTTATATGTGTAGATAGTTATTTCAGAATTTTTTTTCCAGTTGGGCTATACTCATTCATACCCCAACCACAAAAAAAAAAAAAAAGAAGATCAAAATAGAATCCAAACAAATAAATGAAAGGATAAGTGGATAAGACATTATCCTATCTTTTCCTTCAAAACTTGTATAAAGGCTGACTCGAAACATGATATAAGTATTAAAAATTTATTGCTGATGGTGACTTTGTATTTAGATTATTTGAGGGTTTCAGACAATGGTATTAATTTAAAATGAAAGAAAAAGTATGGTGAGCAATTGAATAATAATGACAAAAAATATTTCCTGATTGTGGAATAATTATGTTTACGTTATAGATAATAATTTTCAAATAACACTGTTTGGTAGATAAAGACATGCACACTTATGACTTATCTTTTTAAAAGGGTATTCAAATATATGATATTAGATAGAAGAGAAGCTCAAAAGCAAATATAAATATCTCTGTAGCTTGAGCGATTGAATTATGTTTAGTTATGAGTGACAAGAACTGTTTCACAACAACAAAACAAGACTGAAGCATAATTCAATCTAATGCGTTGAAGAAAAAAACAAGCATAATGTAAGAATAATATAAATAATAAAACAAATTGTGTGAGTGTGCATAAGTAAGTAAAATTATAAATAATTAATATTATGGAGTATGAAAAGATAAATATTAATGTACATAATTACGATTAGCTATAATAAAAATTTAGTTAAGAGATGATAATTTAGGAAATTATATTTATAAGTTGTCACTAAGAGTGTGGATAGGCAAGAGAGTGCCAATAGTCCCAACCATATTAGTAATATGTTTAAAAACGAGGAAAATTCTATAATATCTCCTAATTAATGTATCTTATTGAATTGGCAGTATTATAATATATTAAATATTTTTTTTGTAAAAACTTAGATATTCATAAATTGTTAAATTAAGTAGCTAGGAAGAATTTAAACTTCACGTAAAAAATCATATCAGATTAATTTTTTTAAATGTTAGCGAATTTATATCCAAAAAAAAGCTAAATATGAACAAGTCACATAAATTTTTTTATTCAAATTTAAATTCAATTTATGTTATGTAAAAAGTTTTTATTGGCTAGTCTATGCAAAAGTTTATTATTAGAGTATACACGTGTATTGGTACTTCAAAAATATAAGTGTTATCAGTTTAATCCATATATAATAAATACACCTAAATAATTATTTAATGTCAACTTTAAGTATCAAATTAATCTTTTTGAATGACTAATTTAATTTCAAAAAATTACATTAAATGATTATTTAATTTGATGTTAAAAATTAACATTGAATGATCATTTTAATGTATTTATTATTGAATGACTAAACTGATGATACTTGTATCTTTAAAAGATTAAATTATATGTTTACTATTAATATTTCTACAATTGAGGCATCGCTAATCAAGGGAAGAAATCTTTAAATTACAATAGTTCTTTTAACTGGGTAAGTGAAGTATAATATTTGAAAGTTATGATTTAATTTTGATTCATTTGAAGTGTAAATTTTTTTTATATTGTTTAGTTATTTTTGTCAGATTGTTAAAAAAATTTAATTATTATAATAACTGTTTAAAAAAATTCAGCTCTTTTATTAATGTATAATACATCATTAAATAATAATATAAAATAAAATTTAATTTCAAAAAGATAGCATAAAAAACTCTACTTATTTAAATTGACTTGACTTTGTTAGAATGATGTCAGTGTATGCGTCGTGATTTATAATTGCCTTGACGATGCTTATGTTGTCACTATATGCGTGGTTATCTACAATTAAGAATGTGCGGTGAGGTAGTGATTAAACTTTATGCATCGTTATCAATTTTGATTAGTCTTGAGCAAGATATTTTTACGCTTTCATTTCTTTGAAAAGTCTGGTACCTGTAGCGTAACTTTCTTCTATCAATTAGAAGAGGGTATCCAATAGCTCTAGGCTATGTGTCAAGATTTTATTGTAGTATCATTTCTCTAGCTACATCATTTATTCCTCACATGGGTTGGTCTTCAGTTTCAGACTCGCGGATATTAATAGGCAATTGACGTATAGAAAATGAGTCCAAATTTAAAAATTTTAAGCTGTGCCAGAGAAAATTCAAGCGTCCATGCGCACTTGAGATTTTCATTTGCTGTTAGTCAAAATAAATTAATATTTTAAATTTATAAACATGTGGGAAATAATTCACTTAAATCTTGAGCGCACATAAGTAGTGTTGTGCTGCAAAATTTAAAGTTTTTTATATTATTATTTAATGATATATTAACATATTATTAAAAATGTTAAAACTCTTTGATAATTATTATGATAGTTAAAGTGTTAAAATCTTTAATAATTTATAAATAAATAATTAGATGATAATATAAATTTTTTTTACACATATATAAATCTAATTTTGATCTGTTTACAATATAAATTTTTTTACTCTATTACTTAATAAGGGTGGACAACGAGTCAGGTAGACTCACGAACTTGCACATTTTTACCCAACCCAATCCAACCCATAGTTGACGGGTTAGTTTGAGTCAGTGGATTGAGTTGAGTTTAAAATTGTCAAACCCACAAGGGATCAATTGGTAGCAGGTTGAGACTCTCTCAACTCGCAAAACTCAATCCAACCTACTGAATTTTTTATTTTTTAATATTTTAAGATGAGTAATCATTTTTTATTAGAGCTTTTGGAATCTTATATAAGTTTATAATTTTTTTAGATAATTAATTAGTGAATTTTTAAATTAAAATTACACTGCATTTAGTACTTGAAGGCGAGTTCTGAATCATTTTCGTAGTTCTTTGCAACCCACTACTATTGAGGCATCGATTTGTGCTCATAACGAATTAGGAAATCTTGATAAATATATTGATTTATAGGCTCAAATAGATAAAATTGAAAAGATTAAAGCAAGTAATGTACTATATAGAATTTGCTTAATTTGTTTAGTCAATTACTAATCATTAATGCTTGTTAATGCTTCATGATTCCTTTATGTGTTAGATATATCTGCTATTATAGATGAAGTTGTGAATCGTAATAATTTATCCTTTTAGATTTTTTCATTTGACTAGTTAAGATTCTAGTTCTTTTTAACTTATTATTTCATTGTTGGTTTCAATTTTTCTTTATTTTAACAATTATGTTGATTGTGGTTAATGTTATGGTGTTATTGACTTGCAAGAAACTAAAGAGGAGATGAGATGTTGATTATAATGTCATTGGTTAATTATGTTACATGTGTATTTGTTCTTTGTTTATATTGACCGTAATTGTAATCCTAGTGTTATATGTACTTTGAAATTTATGTTTTATGTTATGTCATTTAGAAACTTATGTTATATTGTTCAAAATATATTTCAATTTTTATTTTAGTATATTAAATTATTATTTTTACGTTCAACTTCAATCTACGGGTTAAACTTAACTCACCCCACATATGAGCAAGTCTGATTGGTTCGGGTCAAAGGAAACAAATCTTAAAACTCAACTTAATCCAATTCATGTCCACAGCTATTACTTAATATATATATATATATATATAATAAAATCAAGGGACCCTAAAAATATTTTACATTAATAACAAATCAAAATTTAAATTAAATTCATAAAGTCTTCATATACTTAATCCTTAGGGAGAATGACCCTTACGGTGAACTCCTCAAAAATAATTACTTATTAGTTTATTTTAAAATTTAACTAAATATTTAATTATATTAATTAATAATTTATATACATTTAATTAATAATTAACTACATATCAAATATCAAAATAAAAATAAATATTAATTAATTATATATAAATTATTAGTTAATATAATTAAATATTAAATTAATTTTCAAAACAAACTAAGAGGTAATTATCTTTAAAGAGTTCACCATAAGGGTCCATCTCCCTAATCCTTACCGCTAGCAACTAACTTGAGCTGACCTCTGTTGCTCCTGTGTTTGAGTAATCATATTCCCAAGGAGAACGTCATCGCCATCTCAGTAATAATATATCTCAGTAATATATATATATATATATATATATATGAGAGGGATTAACTTACACCAGTGTAAGACTTGATCACTCTTACACCATTCAATAACTTTTTATTGAATAATTTTTTTACAAAATCCATCGTTAGATTGAAAGTTTCTATCATATATATCATTTGTGTCAAATTTTGAAAAAATTGAATATCAATAAGAATATAATCAAATAGTTCATATTTTCATATATTTCAATAGTTTATATTTACGTTAATTTTGATGTATATCAATGAGTCACAAAACAATTTCGGATTAATGTAAAATTTTATAAGTATGATTTACATGATAGAAACTTTCAATCTAACGGTGGATTTTGTAAGAAATTTATTCAATAAAAAGTTATTGAGTAGTGTAAGAGTGATCAAGTCTTGCACCGGCGTAAATTGATCCCTCCCCATATATATATATATATATATATATATATATAAAGCATATCTAGTGAGAGAAGTGGTTTATTGTGAGAGTGAGAGGAGCAAATCTTGACATTAAATCATCCATGAATAGTCAAGATTAGATGTTACTTAAAGGTCACATGACCACTTAAAAAAGTCACATGACTTTATGTTTTAATCTTGACTATTCATAGATGATCCAATGATCAAGATTTGCTCCTCTCACTCTCACAATAAACTACTCCTCTCACTAGATATGCTCCCTGATATGGGACATATCAAGTGAAAGGAGTAGTTTATTGTGACAGTGAGAGGAGCTAATTTTGACCATTGGATCATCTATGTATGGTTAAGATTAGAAGTTACTTAAAGGTCATATGACCACTTAAAAAAGTCATATAACTTTATATTCTAATCTTAACTATACATAGATGATCCAATGGTCAAGATTAACTCCTCTTACTCTCACAATAAACCACCATTCTCACTTGATATATATATATATATATATATATATATAG
Organism: Styphnolobium japonicum; assembly: GCA_023212625.1. Classification (NCBI taxonomy): domain Eukaryota; kingdom Viridiplantae; phylum Streptophyta; class Magnoliopsida; order Fabales; family Fabaceae; genus Styphnolobium; species Styphnolobium japonicum. Next base: position 23,270,795 of record JALBWW010000014.1, read on the forward strand.
AGAGAGAGAGAGAGAGAGAGAGAGAGAGAGAGTGTGTGTGTGTGAAGAGAGTGAGTGTCACACACACACAATAATCAGCTCAACCTCTAGTACGCGTGAATTCTTAAAATATAAATTCTGATGAAGTTAATGTCTCTTGCCTTAAGACTAGCTGTGTCAAGATTTTACTATAAGTGTCATTTCTCTAACTAGCGACATCATTTATTCCTCACATGGGCTGGTCTTCGCTCTTCAGTTTTTCAGACTCGCTGGATAATAATAAGAAAATGAAGTGTAGAAAACGAGTTTAAATTTAATTTATGGTTAGTGTAAAACATTTAAGCTGTGCCAGAGAACACTCAAGCGTCCATGCGCACTTGAGATTTTTATTTGCTGTTGGTCAAAATAAATTAATATTTTAAAATTATAAACATGTGAGAACCACAAATTTGTGGTTGATAATACACTTAAATCTTGAGCGCACATACGTTTGAGTGTTGAGCAGCTTGAGCTGCATAATTCGAATTTTTTATATAATTATTTAATGATATAGTAACATTATTTAAAGTGTTGAAACTCTTTTACAATTATTATGATAGTTGAAGTATTGAAACTTATGTTACGATTGTATTGATTTGAAATCCTAGAGTTATATATGAACTTTGAAACTTGTGGAGTCATAATTTGCTTGCACGAGACCAAAAAGGAGAGGAGGTGTTGCTGCCCTGTAAAGTTTTATGTTAATTGAAACTTATGTTATGGTTGTAATGATTTTAATCCTAAAATTATATGTGTATTTTGAAACTTATATTTTTTTTTTATAATTATGTCATTTGAAAACTTATGTTATATTATTTGAAATGAAACATTGTTTCTATTTTAACATATTTTTTTAGGAACAAATTTGACCTACGGGTTGAACACAGTCCAACTCTCATATGAGAGGGATGGGTTGATTCTAGTTGAAGAAAAAATTTCTTCAAACCTAACCATCATCCAACCTACTGCTTCCATGAGTAGGTTGGATCCAAAAGTACCCTAAACACAACCTAACCTAACCCAACTTATGTGCACTCCTAACGGTGATCCTATAATGTATTCTATGTAAAATTATAAAATAAAATAAAATTGTTGACATGCTTTACAAAACTAACAATATATTAGTAAGGCGGGGCTAGTCTACTTGCCTATACTCCCCATTAACAACTTATAATTATAATTTCTTAAATTATCATCACGTAACTAATTTCTTATTTAGATTAATTCTTAATTAATTATGCTAGTATTTATCTATTCATGTTCCCATTAATCTCAATTACTCCTACCTTTATTTACGTACCCAAATTCTTCATGACTTCTGTTCTCTAAGTCTAAGTCTTCATTGTATCCTTTCTTCTAGAGACGTAACACTCTTTTTTTGTTTTCGTCTTCATCATTTTGTTTCTTCTACACAAATTTGCTAATCTGAGAGAATCTAACAATGGAATAGTAACAAACTAATGATGAAAACATAAATTTCAATGAAATCCCTTGCCCTAATGGTGAAAATATATAGCTTGGAATTAGAGTTGAATTCTTATCTTGGCATGCTTTCTTTTAGTATGTTCCTCTTTTCTTTGTGTAAACAAGTTTAAATTTTTTATTTCATAAATTATTTTCAAAATTTATATGTGTAGATAGTTATTTCAAAAAAAAATTTCCGCTGTACTAATTCATACCCCAACCACACAAAAAAAAAAAAAAGATCAAAATAGCATCCAAACAAATAAATGAGAGGATAAGTGGATAAGACATTATCCTATCTTTTCCTTCAAAACTTGTATGAAGGCTGACTCGAAAGATGATATAAGTATTAAAAATTCATTGCAGATGGTGACTTTGTATTTAGATTATTTGAAGGTTTCAGACAATGGTATTAATTTAAAATGAAAGAAAAAGTATGGTGAGCAATTTAATAATAATGACAAAAAAATATTGCCTGGTTGTGGAATAATTATGTTTACGTTATAGATAATAATTTTCAAATAATACTGTTTGGTAGATAAAGACATGCATACTTATGACTTATCCTTTTAAAAAGGTATTCAAATATATGATATTAGATAGAAGAGAAGCTCAAAAGCAAATATAAATATCTCTATAGCTTGAGCGATTGAATTATGTGTAGTTATGAGTGACAAGAACTGTTTCACAACAACAAAACAAGACTAAAGCATAATTCAGTCTACATGCGTTGAAGAAAAAAAAAACAAGCATAATGTAAGAATAATATAAATAATAAAACAAATTGTGTGAGTGTGCATAAGTAAGTAAAATTATAAATAATTAATATTATGGAGTATGAAAAGACAAATATTAATGTACATAATTACGATTAGCTATAATAAAAATTTAGTTAAGAGATGATAATTTAGGAAATTATATTTATAAGTTGTCACTAAGAATGTGGATAGGCAAGTGAGAGTGCCAATAGCCCCAACCATATTAGTAATATGTTTATTAACGAGGAAAATTCTATAATATCTCCTAATTAATGTATCTTATTTAATTGGCAGTATTATAATATGTTAAATATTTTTTTTGTAAAATCTTAGATATTCATAAATTGTTAAATTAAGTAGCTAGGAAGAATTTAAACTTCACGTAAAAAATCATATCAGATTAATTTTTTTAAATGTTAGCGAATTTATATCCAAAAAAAGCTAAATATAAACAAGTCACATAAATTTTTTTATTCAAATTTAAATTCAATTTATGTTATGTAAAAAGTTTTTATTGGCTAGTCTATGCAAAAGTTTAATATTAGAGTATACATATGTATTGGTACTTCAAAAATATAAGTGTTATCAGTTTAGTCCATATATAATAAACACACCTAAATGATTATTTAATGTCAACTTTAAGTATCAAATTGATCTTTTTGAATGACTAATTTAATTTCAAAAAATTATATTAAATGACCATTTAATTTGATATTAAAAATTAACATTGAATGATCATTTTAATATATTTATTATTGAATGACTAAACTGATGATACTTGTATCTTTAAAAGATTAAATTATATGTTTACTATTAATATTTCTACAATTGAGGCATCGCTAATCAAGGGAAGAAATCTTTAAATTACAATAGTTCTTTTAACTGGGTAAGTGAAGTATAATATTTGAAAGTTATGATTTAATTTTGATTCATTTGAAGTTTAAATTTTTTTATATTGTTTAATTATTTTTGTCAGATTGTTAAAAAATTTTAATTATTATAATAACTGTTTAAAAAAATTCGGCTCTTTTATTAATGTATAATACATCATTAAATAATAATATAAAATAAAATTTAATTTCAAAAATTGGATAGCATAAAAAACTCTACTTATTTAAATTGACTTGACTTTGTTAGAATGATGTCAGTGTATGCGTCGTGATTTATAATTGCCTTGACGATGCTTATGTTGTCACTATATGCGTGGTTATCTACAATTAAGAATGTGCGGTGAGGTAGTGATTAAACTTTATGCATCGCTATCAATTTTGATTAGTCTTGAGAAAGAATTTATAAGCTTTCATTTCTTTGAAAAGTTCGGTAACTGTAGCGTAACTTTCTTCAATCAATTTGAAGAGGGTATCTAATCGCTCTAGGCTATGTGTCAAGATTTTATTATGGTGTCATTTCTCTAGCTACATCATTTATTCCTCACATGGGGTGTTCTTCAGTTTTTCAGACTCGCGGAAATTAATAGGCAAATGACGTATAGAAAATGAGTTCAAATTTAATTCATGTTTTGTGTAAAAAAATTAAGCTGTGGCGAACATTCAAGCGTCCATGTGCACTTGAGATTTTCATTTGCTGTTAGTCAAAATAAATTAATATTTTAAATTTATAAACATGTGGGATTAATAATTCACTTAAATCTTGAGCGCACACAAGTTTGAGTGTTGAGCTGAAAATTTTAAAATTTTTTACATTATTATTTAATGATATATTAACATATTATCAAAAGTGTTGAAACTCTTATAAAATTATTATGATAGTCAAAGTGTTAAAATCTTTTAATAATTTATGAATAAATAATTATATGATAATATAAAGTTTTTTTACACATATATAAATTTAATTTTGATCTGTTTACAATATAAATTTTTTTACTCTATTACTTAATAAGGGTAGCAGTGGGATGAATGGACAGTGGGTCGGGTAGACCCATAAATACACACATTTTTACCCACATAAACCATAGTTGACGAGTTGGTGTGGATCTGTGGGTTGTGTTGGGTTTAAACTAGTCAAACCCATGAGGAATTAGTCGGTAGCAGGTTGAGACTCTCCTAACCTGCAAAAATAACCTAACCCATTAAATTCTTTATTTTTTAATATTTTAATATATGTAATCACTTTTTATTAGGACTTCTAGAATCTTATATAAGTTTATAATTTTTTTGGATAATTAACTTGATAATTTTTAAATTAAAATTACACTGCATTTAGTACTTGAAGACGGGTTCTGAATCATTTAATGTTATGGTGTTATTGACTTCTAACAAATCAAAAAAGAGATGAGGCGTTGATTATAGGGTCATTGGTTAATTATATTACATGTGTATTTGTTATTTGTTTATGTCGATCGTAATTGTAATCTTAGTGTTATATGTACTTTGAAATTTATATTTTATGTTATGTCATTTAAAAACTTAAGTTATGTTATTTAGAATAAATTTCAATTTCTATTTTAGCATGTTAATTTTATTTTTTGTTTTGTTCAACTTCAATCCTTGGATTGAACTCAACTCACTCCACATATAAGCAGGTCGGATTAGTTCGAGTCAAAGAAAAAAAATTATTAAACCTAACCTAACCCAACTCATATCTACATCTGTAACTTAATATATATATATATATATATATATATATATATATAAGGGAGGGATCAACTTACACCGGTGTAAGACTTGATCACTCTTACACCACTCGATAACTTTTTATTGAATAATTTTCTTACAAAATCCACCGTTAGATTGAAAGTTTTTATCATGTAGATTATTTGTGTCAAATTTTAAAAAAATTGAATATCAATAATAATATAATCAAATAGTTCATATTTTCATATATTTTAATAGTTTATATTTACGTTAATTTTGATGTATATCAATGAGTCGCAAAATAATTTTGGATTAATGTAAAATTTTATAAGTATGATTTACATGATAGAAACTTTCAATCTAACGGTGGATTTTGTAAGAAAATTATTCAATAAAAAATTATCGAGTGGTGTAAGAGTGGTCAAGTCTTATACTGGTGTCAGTTGATTCCTCCTCATATAATATATATATATATATATATATATATATATAATAAAATCAAGAGACCCTAAAAATACTTTACATTAACAACAAATCAAAATTTAAATTAAATTTATTAAATTCATAAAATCTTCATATACTTAATCCTTATCGCTAGCAACTAACTTGAGCTGACCTCGGCTCTATAGCTCCTGTGTTTTTGCGTAATCATATTCGCATGGAGAACGTTATCCGCATGGAGAACGTTATCGCCATCTCAGTAATAATATATATATATATATATATATATATATATATATATATATATAGTGGATATCACTTCATCTTATTAAGAGATAAGAAGAATTAATTTTAACTATTAAATTTGATGTGAATTGTCACGGCCCAAACCAAGGGGCCCTGACTGGCGCATAGGAAGGATTAACCAACCTAACAAGCCTACAGACCACTGATCAAAATAAGACAACATGTTCATTTTACCGAAAAATTCAGCAGAATAACCTCTAAAAGTTAGACATCTCAACTTAATAAATTCATAACCTGTTCTATAACTAGGATAACTATACACAATTCCAACAACTATATACCATAAGACCAAACAAAAAGAATACAGCGGAAGCTAGATCCTGCCTATGGATAATAGAGCATATCTAAAATAGTTACATATTCAAATTGTACAAGAAAACTAAGGACATGAACAAAACAAACATGTCAACACGAACAAAGTGTTTGGCTCACCAAAACGACAAACTTCTAGCTATTGGAAGAACCCGGACCTGATTCAGTGTTTGTATCTGAAAAGTATAAAGTAAAAGAGTGAGTCATAAGACCCAGTGAGAAATAACATACTCTATATTGAAATTACTTCTACATATCAAAACATATGCTTTATTTCAAATAATCATAACAAAAACTAATAAGTAGGTAAGTCATGAAATACTAAATCCAATATATATCCATTGTCAAATATCGTATGGGAGGTTTCTAATCTAGAATTAAACAAACAAACACCCATCAATAGGGCACAGGGTCAAATCTACCTGCCAAGTCAAACAGATCCGATCGTGGGGCCAACACGTCAGGCTAGCAACACCCCTGCTAGCTGAGGTTTCGGACCAAGGTGCAACAAGGCTAACGTCTACTGTCGTTAGCTACAGTATTATGTCAAAGTTTCCTCCCAACAAAACATAGTTGTATAATTCTAAACATACATATAGTCATAATCCAAAACAATTTATCAAAACACATAGATAGATATTCAAAAATTAGGAAAAATGATAAGCATATATATCAAACATCTATCACTTTGGCTATCAATATGTTAAATGCCAAATGAATGGTTTTCCAAGTGCTTGTTCCAAGCTTTCTTATAGTTAACAACAAAGAAAAGTAAATGATTTAGTAAAACCTTTCAACAAAAACTTTAACAAAAATGATATACAAAAATATGTTATAGGTTATGTCATCACTCACTCAAAAAAAGAAACTTTCCGAGTCCAATAGCTAGGGTGTCACAGACCAAAAGGACGCTCCTCCAAGGAATCTAGGATCACAACATAACCAATACAACAATCAACTCACTATACAACTAGAGATACCATAGATCTCCAAAATCCCCAAATCAAACCCTAGGTTGAACTTAACCCCACAAACCTAAATTCTTATATCAAAAGTTGCATCAAACTACAAATAGAGAAAGATATGAACCTTAGGATTACCTTTAGAAGTCAAAAAGATGAAGAATAATGAAGAATGAGTTTTCTCTCCCAACAGCAATTTCCCTCTTTTAGAAACCCTCAAGACAATCACCAAGTAGAAATAAGAAGGAAATCTCACTATAGGCTCTCAATATTCAAAGATGAAGTAAGAAATTAGATGGGTTTTGGTGAGGAAGAAGAAAAGGAAGAGAAGGGAGAGCAGAAAATGAAATAGAAGCTCGTGGAATTCGTGTTTTAAGTGATCTGTTTGTCTTGCATAGTCGTGCAACCTTGCACACCCTGGCCATGCAAGAGACTGGTTAGCAGAAAGAAAGAAAAGAAGGAATAAGTACGAAAGCAGTGTGTTGCACGGCCTGCCTGTGCCACCTTGCACGGCCGTGCAAGACCTTCAGAAACCTTAAGCTGCTGCAGTGTGTTGCACGGCCTGCTTGTGCCACCTTGCACGGCCGTGCAAGACCTCCAGAAAACCACCCAGCAGCTTATTTACATTTCTTCTTTTTAAGTTAATGTCTACATTAACTTTAAAATATAAATGTAAATAAGAAAATACCCCCCATTTGGATTCAACAAAAATATCAAAAAAATTAATATCCTTAAGAATAAAAAGTCAAAACTTGAGGTTTAGTTCAAATTTCTGAAATTCGGTAACTTTTAAAATTTCTCATTTCAAAATGACTAAGTTAAATGTTTCTAAAAATTCTTGAAAAATCATTTTGTAACTCTTTGACATCCAAAGATCCATTACCGCCAATTTTGAATTCAAGAAAATACCTATTTACTATAGCTCTCCATATAGGTACTACTTTCCAGACTTAGAAAAATTTCAGGACCCGTACTAACAGGTAGTCATCTAATATGCCAGAAAAGGGTTCAAATGACACTTATAGGACATTTTTAACTTATAGAGCTTCTGGATGACATAAAATGACTCACAAGGTAATCCTAAACGTTCATAATTACATACAAAAGACTATAAGCAAGGATGGGCTATTACATGAATGATTAAGGTTTAAAAGTATTTAAATGTTACATAATCACTTAAAAAATTACATTATTTTATATTTTAATCTTAATCATACATACATAATCTAATAATTATAATTTATTTCTCTCACTCTTATAATAAACAACCCATCTCATTAGATATGCTCTCATATATATATATATATAGAAAATGATCAACTTACACTAATATAAAACTTAATCATTCTTACACCACTCAATAATTTTTTATTAAATAAACTTCTTACAAAATCCAACTTCGATTCAGGAGGAGGGACACTTGGACACAACTGGGTCACTTTAGAGTTAAATTTGATCTATTTTCACTATATACTATCATACATTCATGTGTTTGTACTTTGTTAAAATAATTTGATTATGATAATAACTATTTGAATAATTAAATTCATTTAAGAATGTGATAATATATGATTATATGATAATATAAAAATATTTTACACTGTGGTTCAAAATTAATTAATCCATAAATTTTGGTTTTAGATGTTGTACCAATTAATGAAAGAAAAGAACAGATGGGAACTAGACCTAAGAAAACAAACTTTCAGGCATCCTTTCATTGGGCAAGTCTTAGATAGAATATCAAGTGTAAGATCATAGATTACTAGATGCTAAGAAATATTATGAGGTGAAACAGATATTGGTTTGATCTCCAAGTGTGAGTTTCAATTTGCTCATGGAACGCATCTTCAATTTGCCGACACAGTAGCTCTTGTAGAATTAACAATAAAAAAAATTCATTAGAGTTATATTGTGTTATAAAATTAGATTACATTGAATTATTAAATTAAATTAAAATTAAGTGTTAAAATTTGGTGTAAGATTCAATAAAAATAATGATAAATGATATAAACACTTTGTTAAAAATTAGATAAATTTTTTATGACTTTTATTTCTTGAAAATATCAAACATATTTTTATTGTTTTCATGTTTTGAAAACATTTTTCAGTTTTGCATACCAAACATGTTTATTAAAATGAAGAATTAAAAATGATGAAAGTTGTTTTCAGAAAAATGAAAATTGAGAATAAAAATAAGAAATCATTTTCGAAACCAAACATACCAATTTAGGTTTCACATTTTTAACTCAATTCATGGTTGTGCATGATCGAAAAGTCAACTAAGGAGCCAACTCTCGTTAGCATTTGAATTTTTACCTAATAACTCAAAAGTTGGATACCGATTAAGGTGTACTCTCTTGAACCAACACCTATGAAAATTAATTTATCTAAATGTATCATGCTGACGTAGAAGATGCACCTTTAATTAAGATCGTTAAGGGAAAGACTTAGTATCCAATAGCTTCAGGCTATGTGTCATGATTTTATTGTAGTGTCATTTCTCTACCTAAATCATTCATTTCTCACATGGGTTGGTCTTCGGTTTAAATGGACTGTAATTACTGTGAACGAAAAGTCACAAATGTTGCTGTCAGATTCTTATATATAGTGTTAATGTATGTTGAATAAATCAATTAAAAATTAGTTCATCATTAATTTAAATGTAAATAACTATTTATTATAGAAATTTAGGTTAAATTTTATTTACTTAACAAAATTAATAATATGTTAGTTAGTGTGTTGAAAAATTTATCTAAATTCACATGTTCTTATTAAGCTTTAAATTGGGAAGAACCTTATACGTAACCTTTTCATACTATATATCATAAAATAGTAATAGGTTAATTGAATTTAATCCAAAGGAAAAGTCTAAACCAAGTGACAGTAATTACGGGTAGGCAATGGATTTAGTTGACCTGTAAACTCGCAAAATTTAACCTAACCTAACCCTGCGTGGGTTTGGTCAGATTTTATGTTGGTATTTTCTTAATCCAAACAAAACTGTCATAATCCACTCATATTAAAAGACATGACTCTATTTATGAAAGTCGAGTTAGATAAATATTGATATGGTATGGTTGGTCTTCTAAATTATACTTATTGTTCGTGGTAATTATTCTTGATCCAAAGTATAAAATAGATTATTTTGAATTTTACTTTGACATGATGTATGATTTTGAATTGAGTAGAAGAAAAGTTGGTGAATTTGAAAAGTGTTATGATGGCAATGGACTTGGTCGACCTATAAACCCACAAAATTTGACCTTATTTCTTTGTGTGTTACTGATAAATTAATTTTAAACACTTATGTTAGCTTTATATTAGGCTTTATTAGATGTTTATTGTGCCCAATAGTAGTATTTTAGATGAGTTTAATGTCGTTGGGCTTCATTGGACTTTAATGCAAATTATGAATAATTCTTGGATTTTGATGCATTTTGACCTTTCCTCTTTGGTTAGGCCATAACTTGGGACTCGGTGATCCATTTGAGGTGATCTCGGTGTCTTTGAAAAGCTAAGACAAGGCTCTACAAGTTTCATGAAGAACTCAAGAGCTGTATCAGACTTCTAAGGGTCCAAAATAGCCTTGCAATACAGAGTAGGTTTGCTGTCACGGAAATATAGGCAGTGTGTACATATTGGACTATCTAGTGGGCTATAGGCCTCCTCTTGGGTTGAAACTTGGCCATTGGAAAGATAAGACCTATATCTCCAACTCCACTGAAGATCATTTAGTCAATATATGTCGTTTTAGGCATGATTATGAGGCTACAAATTGGTTTGAATTTGGAAACACGTTCTTCCAACCTAACTTGAGGTAGGTGCAGTGTTTTTAGTATTTCTGGAGTTCTAAAAGTCCAAATGGCATGATTCCAATTGCAAAATTTGAAAGAGACAACTGGCTACAACTTTCATGTAGACCTTCAAGCCAAAATACGCCGTCTTTGTCATGAAAATGAAGCCAGAAGTCGGATAAGAGTTGTTGACTAAAAGCCACCAACTATACACCAACCCACCTAACATGCACCAACCCACCAACCATGCATCAAGCTTCCATATTTGACAATTTCCATGTTTTTACAGCTTGTATTCAGATTATGTACATATACAAATTAGCTTCTAGGATTAGTATAAATAGAGTCAATCTCTTTGTATTATGAATCATTCAATTTTAAGTAAGTTTGAAGAAAGTTTGAGAATTTGTGAAAGTTTTCTTTCTCTTCTTCTCCATTCTCTTTACAATTTCGTTTTTGTTCTTTTATTTCTGAGTTCTTCCTTCCCATCCATGGAAGGCTAGGCTCTTATAATTAATCCAAGGGATTAGCCATCTTGATGTTTAATTTGGAGATCTTGTTTCGCTTGTTCATATTGCTTAATTGTTATTCAAGTTTCTCTTCTTCCTCTTTTGATTTTTATATAGATTAAATTACTTAATTTGATTTAGATGTTGATGTGGTAATAGTTTTATTATCATGTATTCAAAGAGGATCACATAGAATAAACAATTTATTAAAACTTTTTGATGGATTGTTTAGCTTGGTTAAATTCTGGATCTTAAGTTAATCTATGTTTGGATGGTGCTTACTTTATCTAACCTTAGTTAATTAAATCCTAGATGCTTATCTAGTAGAGGATTCTTGGATCATGTTGAGGCGTCTTGATATAATTTAAGGCTAAGAACATGGTTAGCAATTAAGTAAATTCCTTGTGATCAATGATGGATTAAACTCAAGATCGGTAAATTTTCTTGGATTGGTTAATTTGTTAATTGCATTTCTTTAATTCAACCGGCATATTTTCTTTTCATATCATCAAAACCCCCTTTTAATTATCTTAATCTGATTAAATCTTTGTTCTTTTTGGATCATTGAGAGATGATTCGGTTCATTCTCTATACTACAAATTAGTTTGTGAACCGGTAATTTTTATTATTTGACGGGTCTCGACAACCTCTTGTCAGTTACATGTGTCAGTAACTAGAGATGAACTTATGAATCATAATAATTAATTCGTTTAGACTTTTTCCATTTAATTGGTTGGTCTTCTAGTTCTTTATAACTTATTAATTCATTGTTGGTTTAATCTTGTCTTTATTTTGATAATTGTGTTGCTTATTATGAAGTCATTTGGTTGCACAATACCAAAAAAGAGAGGAGGCGTCGCCACCGTGTAGTGTTTTATGTTGATTAACACTTATGTAATGTTTGTATTGATTGTAATTCTAAAGTTATATGTGTACTTTGAAACTTCTGCTTTATTTTATTTATGTCTTTTGAAAATTTATGTTATATTATGTAAAAATGAAGTAATATTTCTATTTTAACATATATTTTTTTAGGTTTAAATTCGACCGACAGGTTGAACATAACCCAACCAAGCTTAATGTAAGAATAATATAAATAATAAAAAATTGTGTGACTGTGAATAGATAAGTAAAATTATAAATAATTAATATTATGGAGTGTGAAGAGATAAATATTAATGTATTATATTACGATTGGCATTAATAAAAAAAATTAGTTAAGAGAGGATAATTTAGAAAATTAAAATTAAAAGTTGTTAGTGGGTGGGAGCGTGAATAGGCAAGTAGAAGTGTTAATAGCCCCGTCCATATTAGTATTATGTTTAAAAACGAGGAAAAATTTATGATATCTCCTAATTAATGTATCTTATTTAATTGATAGTATTATAATATGTTAAATATTTTTTCATAAAAACTTAGATATTCATAAATTGTTAAATTAAGTAGCTAGGTTGAATTTAAACTTCACGTAAAAAATCATATCAGATTAATTTTTTTTAAATGTGAACAAATTTATATCCAAAAAAAGCTATGTATATACATGTGAATTAAAAAACATTTATTCAAATTTAAATTCAATTTATATTATGTAAAAAGTTTTTATTGCCTAGTCTTTGCAAAAGTTTAATATTAGAGTAAACATATATTTTGATCCTTAAAAGAAATATAAGTATCATTAGTTTAGTCTTTAAATGATAAATAAATCAAAATAATCATTTAATTTTAATTTTAAGTATCAAATTGATCTTTTGGATGATTAATTTAATGTCAAAAAATAACATTAAATGAACAATTAATTTGATATCAAAATTTAACATTGAATTTATTGAGAGATGAGAAGAACCAATCTTAACCATTAAATCTTACATGGATAATTAAGATTATAAGTTATTTAAAAGTCACGTGATCACCTAAAAAATGCATATGACTTGATGTTCTAATCTTAACCATACATATATAATCCAATGATTATGATTTACTCTCTTCTAACTCTAATAATAAACAACTCATCTCATTAGATATGATATATATATATATATATATATATATAATATAGGGGATGGATTAACTTACACCGGTGTAAGACTTAATCACTTTTACACCACTCAATAACTTTTTATTAAATAACATTTTTACAAAATCCACCGTTAGATTGAAAGTTTATATCATGTAGATCATTTGTATCAAATTTTGAAAAATAAATTGAATATTAATAAGAATATAATCAAATAATTCATATTTTCATATATTTCAATAGTTTATATTACGTTAATTTTGATGTATATCAATGAGTTACAAAATAATTTCGGATTACTATAAAATTTTATAGGTATGATCTACATGATAGAAACTTTCAATTTAACGATGAATTTTGTAAGAAAGTTATTTAATAAAAAGTTATTGAGTGGTGGAAAAGTGATCAAATCTTACATCGGTGTAAGTTAATTCCTCCGAGAGAGAGAGAGAGAGAGAGAGAGTGAGACCCACACAATAATCAGCTCAACCTGTAGTACGCGTGAATGTTAGATATTTATTTAATGGGCCTACACATATCATTAATTATGTATGGTAAGTTATCTAAAGAATTATCCCTTTTGAAGTGATCTTATATGGATTAAGTTATTGGGATTAATGACAACTCATTTTGGTATGAACTTTATAACGCGTAGATTCGAAAGTCTTATTTTTAATTTTATGATGGACCAAATTAAAAATAAGAAAAGTTGAAAAAGTATTACTTATTATAAAAGGGTATGGTCACCAAGTCATATACATAGTTTTCTTTTCTAACATCTTATCATTAGAACAGGGAAGACTTTTTATTCTTGAAGAGGAAGGCTTGCAAGATCAAGAACCTTCATTAAATTTCTCATGAATTGGGTACGCTTCCACTCTATTGATTCTATTGATGATTTAAGATGAAAGAACTTATGTTGATGATAGTTTTTCATCTTTAAAGTGTCTCCCTTAAATTTCTAATAACTGGTATCGGAGCCACTTTTATGTTAAATCATTAAGAGAAAAGAACTTCAATTCACTTTGTATTTATTTTGGGTATGTGATGTAAATTGTCTTCCAATATATATGTCAATTCATTGTTTTAAAAGTTTCATGCTAAATTGCAACTTTGATCTTCGAAGGGCTTGAGTCCAACGGATTTAAAGTTTCAAACAAATGCATTTAGTTTGTATTGGTAATCTTCGTATACATTCACCATGCATTATTTAAAATGCTATTTCTGTGTGGATTCGGGTTCAATTCTAATTTTCTGAGAATTGAAATTATTTATGAAAAGTATTTATTTTTTTTAAAGTCAATTTAACAAAATATATATGTCAAAGTTGGGAGCCATGGGAAAGATTTAAATACAGAGACCAGCGTGCATGCCACTACGACACTGGTTGTTTATTGTTTGATATTCAAAAACTTTATTTTAAACGAAATACATACAAATTCAAATTTTTGTATTTTAAATGTATTAAATTCTTAAAATCGTCACATACTAATCCTTACCGCCAGCAACTAACTTGAGCTGACGTGGGGTCTATGGCTCCTGTGTTTGCGTAATCATCGTACCAAGGAGATTGTCATCGCCATCGCAGTAATATATATATATATATATATATATATATATATATATATATATATATATATTCTTTTAATTACTAAGAATATTAATATCTTCATAAAAATAAAAAGTATTGATATTTTTTTAATATTTATATTTCAATCAAATAAGATAATGATTAAATATTAATCATTAATTATTAAAAATATTAATATTTTTATAATTAATCTTGACTATTAAATTTTATATGAATAATTAAAATTAAAAGTTATTTAAATATTATATGATCACTTAAAAAAATTACATGACATGACTCTAACAATAAACAACTCATCTCATATTTTATATATATATATATATATATATATATATATATATATATATATATATATATATATATATATATATATATATATCAGCTCAACCTGTAGTACGCATGAATTCTCTGATGGAGTTGATATCTCTTACCTTAAGACTCGCTATCTTACTTTCTGATTTTTCCTTATGACCTTCTCAGTTTATCTTTTTTGTTTGTTTTTAATTTTCTTTCTATTAGCCACTAGGGCATTTTGAACTGCACCATTTCGATGAATAATTTTAAATTGCACTAATTTAGAAAAATGCTTTTTCCTATTACACTTAATGGCAGATTTTGGGAAAAATTTTAGAGTGATCATATAATATTTTGATAATATTTAAATGAGTAATATGTAATTTTTAAAAATATTTATGTGAAACTTTTAAAAAAATTAGGGCCATATATGATGTTTTGATAATTTTATGAGAATAATATGTAATTTTCTTAAATATTTATGTAATATTCAAAAAAATTTGGGGGTCCAGTCCCCATTAAGCTCGGCCACTAATTACACGATTGCGGTAAAAAAAAAGTCTCCTATTAAATATACTCTGTTTAGTTTGAATATGATGATTTTGTGTATCATTTGGTTCATGACCCAATAAATTTAGAGGTAAATTATTTTGGTACATGTGGGGATCCAACTTCGATGTGGTTAAAAAGAGTGTTCCCTGTCAAGATAATATGGATTTGAATCTTAAAACTGTACTTTTAAAAATGAATTTATCTAAATATATTAGACTGATGTAAGAGATATTTATATTAGACTGATGTAAGAGATATTTAATTAAGATAGCTAGCGACTTAATCTGAATTGATCGCAAAACTGACCCGAAAATATCACGCAATCTGCAAGTATCACGTAAACAAACCCTGATTATGCCTTGGCTGGATATCCTTCTCTCCTGTTAAACTTTTGCTTACCAAAAAAAATAATTCACCTAAAACAGGACCATGGCCTCTGACAGTTCTTTCAAAAACTGGGGTATTCTCACCTATTTATAAAGGGATATCTTAGTCACTCAAGCACATATCAGCTAGTGCTGAAGCTAAAAGTTTCAAGTCTGTGTGACTGCTTTCTGTGATTCTTTCAGCATCTTTCTATATGTGTTTTTTTCTTTTTTTTTGTTTCTCTTTTCCTCCTTCCTTCCTTTTCGTTTTGAGGGGGTTCATTCCTCGTCGTTCTTTCAAGGACTAATTGCCATGGACCAAGAACGAAGGGATGTTGACGACAAAAAAGCTAGCCAGGACGACAAGTTTGAGCGTTGGATAAATTCTATTGAAATAGAGTTAGGTGCTGTGGATTATGCATATATTCAAGAATATAGCATTTCCATTGTTCCAGATCAACTTAAACAATGGAACGAGGATGCTTACATGCCAAAGGTTGTTTCCATCGGACTCCTATACCGGGGTACCAGAAGGGACCTACTATACATGGAAGAGATCAAATTGCGCTGCATGTTGTCTCTTTTTCATCGATTACCAGAAAAAGATCTGAGTAAAAGCCTGAAGGATTGCGGCAAAGCCATTTTGAGATTAGATAAAGTAGTTCGCGCAAGCTATTTGAGTGACATCAAACTCGACGAGTACGAACTCGCCAATACTATGTTATTGGACGGGTGTTTTCTGCTAGAGCTTCTCATCACTGGATCAGAC
Source organism: Styphnolobium japonicum (assembly GCA_023212625.1). Classification (NCBI taxonomy): domain Eukaryota; kingdom Viridiplantae; phylum Streptophyta; class Magnoliopsida; order Fabales; family Fabaceae; genus Styphnolobium; species Styphnolobium japonicum. Next base: position 23,287,538 of record JALBWW010000014.1, read on the forward strand.
ATGTTGAAGGATAGTATACCAAAAAGCCTGTTGGAGCCTCCTCACATCGGAAAAATGGAAAAGGTCTTGTCTGATCTGACACTGTTGGAGAACCAGATACCCATTGTCATTCTCCATGAGTTGTCTACACTACTTTTTCCCGTTGTTTTTACAGATAACGAAAACGATAGGATCAAAAAAATTAATGATCTGGCTTTGTCTCTCTTAGGCTACTCTGAGGTTTCGAATCCCGGCTACTCTCCGGTTTCGAATCCCTATGCCTCTCACTTTCTTGAACTTGTTCACTCTTCCATTTCCGGGAATGGTAAAAAAGTAGAGCCGAGTCAGGACCAAAGCAAGTATCTGTCGGAAAGTAGTGGGCATGGTAAAAAAGTAGTGGAGATTCAGGAAAGTCAGCATTCATCCATTGTTGTCAAGAGTGAACAAGTTGAGGAGAGTGCTCGTCTAGAACTAAAACTAAAGCGCTGTGCTACCATGCTCAAAGCTGCTGGGGTTACAATCAAACCTCCAGATAGCGATAGCGACCCTTCGGATAGGCAGGGGAACTGTTTTGGTCGCATGCTGATTAGGCTTGTGAATATGCTTGTTTTCTTTTTGCTTAAAGTGAAAAAAATACTTGTGGGAAGGGGTGAAGAGAGTAAGCATGCGAAGAAGCATGCAGTGAAAGTGAACGGGTTTGACTTAAACATAAGATTCAGCGAGAACGGAGCGAAACTGGAAATTCTGCCGCTGCATATTACTGAAACAACGAAAGCCAAGTGGCTAAATTTCATTGCTTGGGAGCATCATAGAATCTGGAAGAGTTCTTCCACGACTGGTCTCAGCTTCAAATTCACCTCGTCTGCCTTGGTCTTCAATGGTTTGATCTGTTGTGCAGCAGACGTTCAACTGCTTACAGACAGGAAAGTCATAGTAGATCATTTGAAGATGAGCAAGAAAGAGCTGATGAATTTTTTCCAAACAATATCAATGGGAGTTGACCACAGCATAGTTGATTCCAGTTATATTGAAATGTGTGATCTCTTGAACAAATACTCGACAGTAAATTACGCCAAACAAATCTCCATAATATGGTGGCATTATATCAGATGCGCTCTAGAATGGCTTTACAATTTTTTGAAGCGCCGGTACCACTTTTTTTTTTACTTTTATGAAGCGTGACTACAACTTGGTTGCTACAGTGATCCCTATTCTCACTATTGCGCAGACCATTTTTGCAGTCCTCAGCTACCTTAATGATAAGAAATAATTGCTGTCAGTGTCCATATATATATATATATATATATAAATATATATAGTATCCTTTTGTATATGTAATGCTGATGGAATAAATAAATATTTGGGCCAGTCGTCACTTGTACGTGCAGCCGAAAAGCTGATAAGAAAGTTGAAGAACAGCTGACCAGGAATCTTCATCAGCTGATTTCCATCTGGCCATGAGTTTCTTATATTGTGTACTATTTAATTTTATGTTAAGGAGGTCCTGAAGATCTCGTGTTGTTTGAGTTACAACTAGTGAAGTGAGAAGTCTAAGTCTTAAGCCTTTTATCATAAGTTTGGTACGAGTCTTTTGTATCATATGAAGTCTATGAAATTAGTGTGGTACAAGTCTTTTATGTCGTAAGAAGTTTATGAAATTAGTGATTCCTCTTCAATGTTTCTCCTTCATTCTTGTTTAATTTAGCTTCGCTGCAACACTACGATACTAGCAACAAATGCGGAAGCCTTTGTATATTGCGGTCAAATGTTGATGTTCTAGTTTCGAACAAAAACATGTGAAAAAGCACGAAAAAAAAATCCAAATAGATGAAGAAGATGAAAAATAATCTGGACATCTTGAATTTTCGATTCTGTGTGTTTTTCAGAAGATAATACAAGGCTATATACAGGGAATACGAATCTCCATACTAAGGCGTCGAGTTTAGCGTTAATCCACATTTTTTTTTCATAACTACCAAACCTTCCAAGTCCAACAAATTAAAACCTCACTTAGTACTCCCATGTATCAAGAAAAATTAACTCTTATCAACAATCATTTATCACCTTTTTCACTCTTCTATCATGTATAGAAAAAGTATACATATCATATGAATAAACTACCAGTTTAATTTTGACATATACAATGTATTTTTACACTATCATCCAATCTTGCCGTGTCACTAAATGAGTGACTATAATAAGCACATGATAGGCAAGATTACGCCTTAAGGTAGAAATGAGTGAAACAAGAAAACCAATGCCCTTCAGCTTTTTTCAGCCCCATAAGAAACTGAAATTCAAGAAAACTTGCTCTAGTACATTGAAGCTCAAGTCTAAACTACATATTTTAGATGCCAATTCCCCAGTTAACTGTGACCCTTTCGAGCAGATTTAGTGTGTAACAATTGAAAGAGCTCATCAATTTATAATAATGGCCAATTTTCAGTACAAACAATCCTCGTAACACAAACATGCTGATATGGTCTCCTACAATAAAACTCATAAAATGTCTCGAGGAGCCTTCCAGCGTATCAGAACACTAGAAGAACAGAGACAATATACTGCTATGCTACAGACTTTCTACCATTTACTAGGAACAGGATATATCTTTGCTAGATGTACTACCACATACAAATAAAGTGGCAGGAGCAGTGATGATCATGCCTGGACCATCATATCTGGGCTGATGATTCCCACCAGTCACCTACTATGATGACTGATGGGGGAAGAGTTTTCCCTCTCACTTACAAAATCATTTTCTTCAATCTCACTTCCATCATAAGATATGGAGTTATTATTTACACTTGGTTCAGAGCTAGCAGTGCTGCTTGTGGCAAGCGGAGAATCAGAAACACTGACTGTCCTGCTCTTTGATGAACCAGCTGATCTCACACTGTACATAGAGGAGGCTGGAATGCTTGTCACAAGTGGGCGCAGATTACCCTGCATGCTTCGCCTTATGTCCTGTGGAAGAGAAACCCAAGGCAACTTGTAACTTGTCTAATATGAAACAGTAATAACTCAAGTAATCTCTGTTTACTTCAAAGCAGTGTATACATCATTTATTGCAGCATAGTGTATTGATTACAGTTACAGATTTGAATTCGAATACACTTCAGCTTTAGTTTAAAACTAAAATCTAGTTCAGATACTCAGCAATCCTTGTCTACTGAATCAATGAAATATAACCCTTTCCATTCATTCTGTTACTCAATGTAGTGTATGAATAAACGTTTTGCCTTAAACTATCCAAACTTTCAACCATAATCTTAAAGGAATGTGGATCTAGCACCAAGTAAGTAGGTTTATTGATTATGTTCATTAACTATATTCTCTATCTTTCATGTATTTTAGACAACACATAGGAATATATAGTCATGCCATACAGAGAACAGAATTAACTCTTCATGTTATTAGTCTCTACTTCAAGGCAGTACACCAAGATTGAGCTTATTGATTATACGCATTAATATCTTTCTGGCAATATTATACTCATTAATTAAAGCTACATAATCATTCTTGTATTTAAGATAACAACATATAAGTAAAGGAATACATAGACATACCATATGTCTCATTGCCATATCTAAGGACTTCTTTGAAAGTGTTCTTCCAAATCCAGAGCTATCAGACGATGAAGACTTTCCATATGAATTGTTATGGACAGAATGATGGTCTTCATGCTTTGGTGGTGCCAGTTTTCTCATGTTTACCACTCTTTCAACCATTTTTGTCCCAATTACAACTGGGCTTTCATTATCACCGTCAGTGAAACGAGATCTACTCAAAGCTTGCATGGAGCTCTGATTACTGTGGGCAAACCCAGTTGAAGCCCGTCCTTTCGAAGGTGTGCTTGACTGCCTTTTCGATCTTCCATTGCTACTGGCCTCAACAGAAGATGATCTAGAATTTAGTGCTCCGGGCCTACTCCTAGTGGTTGAAGCTGGTCTTTCTGGCAATGATGTCTTCAAATTTGGAGGAGTATCAAGAGAAAAACCAGGCATTTGTGAGGGTTCCCAAGGTCTAGATTTTACTGATGGAGAGATGCCCCGTGATTGCACTGGATTCTTTGCAACTATGGGGCGTGCTTTTGATGCTGATGAAGGTCGAGTAGGAGGAGCAGATACTCCAGGTGCCCTTGATGGGGTTGATGATCGAAGGGTAGGAGTTGCTGATCTTTGAGATGTCTTAGGAGCTGCCAAGGAAGGCCTGCTAGTTGGTGTTGAGGCCCGGGCAGTGGATCTAGTAGGAGTAGATGATCTCACTGGTGGAGCTGTTGTTGGCTTTGCAGAAGTTAACGTGGCCCGGGAAGTAGGTGTAGAGTGCCTAGAGGATTTGGTTGTTGAAGGTAATGTTGGCCTTCCAGATGGTGTTGAAGATCTGGAAGTAGCTGAGGTTGGACCCTCAGATGATGAGGGTCTCCTATTAACAGTAGTGGAAGAACCAAGTCCTGGCATTGCTGCATGATGCTTAGAGGCTACCTTGCTTCTTGAAGCAGGCTCTGCTTGGATATTAGCTGGCTGCAACACATGATACAGCATGACAAAAAGTTGCAGTTGTAATTGTATTAAACCAACTAGTTTAACAGAATCCATTACTAATAGTTGGAATTCAAAAGAACAGAAATGGGAAAACCCATGTTAAGGGAATTCAAAGTTTTGGAAAAGGAAGAATAATTATAAAGGCAAAGTGTTATGCTGTCAATGCTATGTTCATCCAACCAATTGATATGGGTCAACAGCATCCAAAAATCATATTAAATGGTTCTTACCCTAGGTTTTAGAGCTGTTGGACGAGCATTAGGTATCTCCATTTCACTCTTTACTGATATCTGTAATTCCTTCTCTAATGTAGGAAAAAGAGGTGTATCAGGTGGCGTAAGAAGCCTGATAACAGAAAAAACCTCGTGGTCAATACAAAGGATGTAATTCTGATGGACAAAAATCATGCAATATGGATGCAGAAACTAGGAATGAGGCAAAATACATGTGGTGTAATCTGCAATAAAATAACATAGCAGACTAGCCGAGAAGTCCAAGTTTACAAAACGACCACCAATTTACTGTGCAAATAGAAAAGGAATTCATGTCTCAACTGAAGGTTTGCATTTGAAATCAGCAGAGATATCTATTAAGGTGTTTACAAATTTTCTTTTCCAACAATATGATATCAATTTCAGAAGAGGATACATATACATTAACTTGTTTACTTTGGAGAAACCAGTCGGCGTCAGAATCAACGTTGACAATAACACGGGAAATTATCAAGCTCCATTGATTGCAAGGAGAGTATGATTAAGACAGATAAAATATTTGATAAACAAATTAATTATCAATCACTTATCATGAATAATGATAAGAACAGGAACATAAAGTTTGGAACTAGATGTGCAGCCTGAAACTGTCATCGGCAAAATTGCAAAAACTTTTCAGCTTAAGAAGAAATCTTAAGTGGGGACTGGGGACTACTCAAAAACAACAATCATGAACTTTTATCATTCTAAAAGACAACTTCTTAATCATTTTGCAACCTAAATCGACATTTCACTTCATTATTGTAACTGCTTTCAACTAGACTGGAAGAATTTCTCTCACTTCAGATTAGATATAAAAAATTAAAAAAAAAAAAAAGACTCAACAAATCTTAAAGTTAATTAGAATTCTCTTTCGAATCCAATTGATTTACAAGATCTATGAATATTCATATGGCCAAATCAGACACACCCATCAGCAATAAAAAGTTGCAGTCCGAAATTACCAATCATAATCAGACTTGTCATTCTCTGAATTCAAGAACTCTTCAGCCCCTGTCTTCCTTGGTGGCCCTGAAGATACGATCTTGGAAATGGGAAAGCTCCCACGACTGGATTCTGAAGTGCACAACATAAGAAACCACAGCATCATATATTAGAACATAACAAGAGCCACTCAAAACATGAAAACAGATGGAACCAAAAAATCATCAGCATGAGAACAATAACATACCCAAATTGGACAAATCAAGCTCCTCAGAGTTTTGAAGAAGTAGAAGGTTGTTTTTCTCATTCTCCTTCTCCCTCCTCCTCATCTCAAGGAACAGAGCGAGCTCCTCATCTCTCTCCTTCATCACCATCACTTCAGCTTCTCTCCGGCTGCCTCTGATGTAGAAAAAAAAATCACACTTTGATTATTTCTTCAAGCAAAAACGAAGCACCATGTAAAAAAGTCTCAGTCTTTCAATCAAAACATGAGGATTTGAATCCTTGAAAATGACATGAAGGAAGATGGGCCAAATGGGTATGGTGCAAAGGCACTCTCATTACCGTTTCTGGATAAAAATGCAATCAAATAAATGATGGGGTCAACACAAATTGCATCCAATAAGCTAAGAACTCAGCTAGTGTTGGATAGAGAGCTGAATCACATAGATATGGTAGATTTTTCTTTGTGTTACAAAAGGGAGAACCCTGTTTTTGTTTGATATATTTGATGATTGATGAGTTGGTTTGACAAGGTTGGAAGCTGCAGCTGCAGTTGCAGTTGCAGTTGCAAATGTTTGAAAACTGAAGACAAAAAACAAAAACAGAAGATTTGAATTCAATTTATGCGCTTTATTTATTTATTTTGCTGACACAATTAATGGCTTTTTAAAAAAATATATATTTCTTTAATCGTCCTAAAAATTTGGAACTAAAGTTCGTCCATAGATTTTGAGCTTAATGACGATGTTGCCATTCTGATGTAAATTATTTGAATGATTGAAAATTTCATAAATAATAAGAAAGGGACGACGTTTATATTTTGTTAGTAATATAGAGGCACCAACATATTAAAGAAATAAGTACTAATATTCACATATAGTAAGTTTTTCTTAAATTCTCAAAGATACCTAACTTTATTAGTAAATATATGATTTTGAACTATTAATGGAATCGATAGGGTATATCTTAATTCGATTATTTAAACTTTGCTATTTAATTACGGTCAGATTAATTTAAAATAATTTTACTTGATTGCAAAGAGAAATAATTAAATTTGTTTGTGTCTTATTCCTTTTTGTCTAGCATCGTGCTTGTTTATTTGTTAGCAGAACTTGCCAAATCAACCGTTATTAAATGTTCATTTAAAAGAAAAAATTGAAATATGTATGCTATCATTTTAAGATAAGATTTGGCCAGGCATAATATTAAATAAATAATTGTATACATGAAAAATACAAGTGAACTGCAATGAAATAATGGAAACGTGAAAACAGATGTATTGTCCTGTTGGTAATGGAGAAGTCTTGCTCACAATTACTTTTGTCCTTGTTATCTTGTCTTCAAAAGGCATTAGGCAATTAGTTGGGAATTTGGCTATAAATGTGCTCATTGATCATAAAACACGCTTCATATTGTTCCATAATTTACCATGTATCACTTCAAATGCATATGAATTTAATAGCTCCATTCCTTTTTGGTGTGCTGAGCTTTGCCAATGTACCAAGAACAAGAAAGTTGAATGGGGGAGCACTCCTACAATAGTACAAATTATACAATGCCAATAATGTTGATATATAAATAAATAAACAAGGGGAATCATGTAATTGTGTGATAAAAACAGCCCTATTTTATAAGACTTGGTATTCAAAATGGACCAAGACATTCTCCTCCCTGCACATCAGCACATGCAAGCACCTATGACTCAACAAATATATATATATATATAAAATACTGTCTATGTTAATTTGTATAATTAGAACTTAGAAATTTTACTAAAAAATTAATAAATAAAAAAGGGGGTCAAGGATCAAAAGTGGGAGTGGTGGCATAGAAATAAAATCCATAGAATAATATATGAGGAAATTCAAAGTAGGGGCAAGGGCATGGCATATTTCAAAAATTGTGATGGTCAAACATGAAACATGGGCTGTTGGATTCCTCGAGATGTACGAAAGGCTAATTGGACGGTGGTGATTGGAGGGAGATAATGTAGAGAAGATGGGGCCTCGTGAATCGTGCGGTTTAAATTTGGATTGGAGGAAGACGCTCCTCTCTGATTATGCGGGTCCCATAGATCTTTATTAACTTTGCAAATGCCATTTATGATTGGTCCTCAACCCCTGATCCATCACCAGATCACTGCCCCCACACACACCCCTCTCACCACTCAATTTTTCCATAAATACATTATTTACTTTTACCATAACATTCTCTACGGTCCAGATCTCATTTAAATTTTATTATAGATGGTATATATTTAATCTGATGACATTTTTTTTATATAATGTATTCAGAGTTATATTTTTAGTGAATCAGTATAATATTCTCAATATACATATGAATTGTTTAATTTTTTTTTCTTATATCGATTCTGTATAAAAATATTTTTTTAACGGTGAAATTTTTGTATGTTGTGTTTGAATTGAGAAAAGAAAGAAAAGAAAATGGGATCTTAAGTCTTATTTAAAAGCTAATTGGATATGTACCAAAAAAAAAAAAAAAGCTAATTGGATAGCCTCCTTTTAATAAGAAATCTTTGGAGATATTTTTTTGGTTGGATCTCTACTTGCCCCTTTAATCTCATACATATCATGACGGCCTAACTAATAATCTTATAATAACTTATTGTCAAATACTAATGGAGTGCCCCTTAAGAACCCAAAGCTTTATAGCCTAAATTCATTCCGGATTGTGCAAATAAAACATTTATAGGTAAAATTCATTAAAGTGGGATCTACTCTTTTATTTCTATCAGAAAAAATTCGGTACAAAATAAAATCCAGACTCTTTAACTTTTCTCTTACTACTATGCAGCAAAAGAGAAAACTCAAATCCTCCAAAGTTACCTTTCAGAGCATGTATTATATCCTATGATTTAAATTGGGGTTGCTTGTGTAGGGTACATGAATTGTACGTGCACGTATTCTACATAAGTTTTTCTTCAGCAGTATTATTTAATGAGAGAATTATTAATAGGTTTTGCATTGTGGATCATTTTTTACTTCAGTGTCATTTTTAATTTTTAAATTATTATCTGAATAACCACATTTTTCAAAAAAAATTCTTAAAAAATAGCTAAAATAAAAAAAGTGTCTCTATTGTTTCATAAATGTTGTTATTCCGTCATTCAAGTAATGAGAAAATAAATAATAATAATAATTTTGCAAAGTATAATATAGTGTCTGATTTTAATACTATATTATAATTTTCTTTTTTAATTCAAAAACTATATTTGTAATTTTGTACTTTAACATTTATCTTTTGTCCATCTATGATTTGATTTATCATTTTATGGAAAATGCTTTTCCAATATTTTCTTTTTTGTTTTAATCAAAATATCTTCTAGTTCTTTTCTTCTGCTAGCTAAAAAACGAGACTTATGGTATCTCATAGATAAGAACACAACAATGTATATAAAACTAGTGTTACTTTAATTCACTTTTAAGAGTAAGTATTGTATACTTATATTGTTTAATGACTTTTTGTAAAATATAAATTTAATCAATTTAACTGTTGAATCATGTGATATTATTTTACTAATTATACTTATTAAATTTTAGATAAATCAAACATTTATAAATATTTAATCTAATGGAAAACATTTTACTTATATTTTAAAATTATATTATACGTTAAAATAAAGTAGTACAATAAATTATCAAATAGTTTTTAAGTTGTAAGAAATTTTATGAACTTGATTTATTTTATAATAATTTTTAATTTAATGATTAGATTGACAAAATTCAACGTTTATAAAAAATTATTAAGTAATATAAGTATATCAAAACTTATTTGACTTACTCGAGTAAGTAGATCCCCACATACACACACACATATATATATATATATATATATTACTTTCTGAATTCCATTTCTACCCGAATTCGTTCAAGACTTTTTTTATTGGTCATAGTTCAATTAGCAATCCTAATCAAACAATTATCTCTCGCTAGAAGTAGACAGCATGAGTGATAAGCATTTGGACAAATGACCTACAAAATATAGAGATTAATATAATATCTTTTTCCTTTGTGTTGTAAGGTCAATTTTACATCTTACAGTTTGATTTCGATCAATTTGTCTTAATCTGTTATATCTTATTCATTGGGGAACAATTCATGAATTCTGATTTCAATGAAATAATAATAATTTTTAAATATTTCTGTACAAAAATTCTATAATAACCACATTAAACTTTAAAATTTGATAATAAAAAAATACAAGGAAAAAAGTCAAATAACAACAAAAGAATTTAATATATAGGAACAAAATGACACAGATCAAATCATAAACTTGACAATTATGCGTTTTTATTTCTTTCACTTTCATGACATGCTCGTAGAATCACCTCCATTGTTTTCTCCGTTGTCTTCATTTTCTTGGTCAATCAATATTTTTTGTTTTCATCGAAGAGTGTTCTCTATCAAATTGCCTCATTGGTGCATCCCATTTTAAAACAAATATGAGTGATGTGAACCCAAGGCAACGAGCCACAGTTTTAAGCCCTTGATATGTATTAACTAGATAATGGATGAACCTACCATGGTTGCATACATATTATAAATTATTAACACAATTTATATTATCAAAATAATAATAATAATAATAATAGTAATAATAATCTTAAAGTATAATTCTAATATATTATAGATTATGTTAATAACTTATGGCATATATATATTTAGCTTATGATATTTACTTAAAGTACAATTTTAATGAACGTGCCACGTTCAATGGTTGTGCTCCACATATGCTTTAACCTGTCACCATATTTGCACATGGGTCATGTCGAAGACATGCCCTTTCTAATAGAAACTTACAATGAACATTCTTGGAGGAGGCTCTTGAAATCTGCTTTGGCATCTGAAGGAAAAATTCTGCGATAGAAATCTTATACAATATGTCCTCTGTCTTTTTTCAACATTTTGATGTTTGATGGATTGCATTTTATGATGTTTGATGTAATGTTGTCAGAATTAGACTAAACAAAATGATCTCATCGATTTAACAGTAAATCGACACTTAAATAATTATGATACCATAATCAAATTCACAATTAGACCAATTTAAACTAATCAAAATTCAGTTAGATTATTCGATTTATCAAGTTGAAGTGACCAATCATCAATTTTTTTAAAAAATAATAATAATATTTTTTATTTCATAAATATTTTTATATAATTTATATTATTGTTTATTAATTATTTTTATGACATCATCTAATTTAACCAATCAATTTAAATAGTTAAACCCATTAAACTTAAACTGAAAATGTCACCAATTTACTCTCCATTATGATTTTAACAATATTAGTTTAATGAGACCAAAGCTGCCATGTAAATGGAGAGATAAAATAAAATAGCATTCCTCTAGTTTATCCCTCTTGAATACAAAAAGCAAATCAGATTGGGAATCTTTTTGTCATAATAGTTAATCATATGATTGGGATTTTTTGTTTTTGTGGTCATCATACTATTGGGATAATTTAAGGGCCAAAAGAAAAGGTTGATGTTGGGCTCGTTTTACAGTTAAAGCTACAACTTAGATTTATCAAAACTTCAAAACCATACAACTGGGCTTAAATGGCGGGACTGAGGCCTAGTTCTGGCCCATTTCCAAAAAAAAAGTCCATCAATTCGCAGTCTCTTCTTGAAAGTTTAGTTCCATGGTAAAAAGATAGAAAATAAGGTGGCATTTGGTTTGCATAATATTTTCAGAATTTGTAGAAATGTTTTAAGATTTCTAGAAATACTTTAACATTCTCATGTTTGATTCATTGTTAGAAGAAAAAAAAACATTCTCTAGAATTTATCATTTCCAAAAATACAATATTATCATGTTTTGGCAACAAAAAAATAAAATTGTTACATTTTATCTTAATAGTTAGTTTGATATAGTTTTAAAAATGGACGTGAAAAATTTGTGAATGAGATTTATATGCAAAATGATATTAAAAACTTAACACCATACCAAACTGACCCTAAACATAAAACTATTATTATATACATTTTATCACTACAGGTGTTCATGAATTTTTCTAAGTTGTCTAGGGGTATTTAAAAAAAGGTTAAGGATTCCAAGTGTATGTTTTGATTGGAGTTTGGAAGCTCAAAATCAAAGTTTGAACAAAAGCAACAAGAGACAAACTTTTGTCCAAACCATAGTTCAAGAAATTTTAAACTTCAATCCAAACATATTACAAAAATATTGTACTTGAAGCAAACACTGTAGACAACATTCTCAGAAATCACACTCTCTGTAAGGAATTCTCTAAACCTTCCTGCCTTCCTCCCATGAACATGATTAAAAAAAAATCATTCTGCGAAATAAACACCACCTAAAGGAGCTTTCTTCCTACTTCCCAGCAAGGTTTAGTGGCAAATTCTTAACAAGAAAAATATTTGAGAGAAAAAATAGCAGGCCCTACTATAGTTTTATCCTTGCTGTTCAAGACAAACAATATATGCTGAGTCATCAAATTTGAAATCTAACAACTTAGAAAGAAAAATGCCAAATAGTACGAAATCCAATTGTCTTTTGTTTTGTCACTGAACAAACTTTTCATCACCTTTTCCCCTCTTTTACTCAAATGGCTTCAATGTGGCAGGTGCCTTCGTTGCAAAGCTGACAGCATCACCTCATATCACGGGAGGATGATCACTTGAACACTGGAATTTGTTTGAATTTGGAAACAATGAACCAAAAGTAGTGCTCAAGCCACAACTCTGCACCGAGACCTATCACTTAAAGACTTAAATATTTTTTTATATATATAGTAAATTAATTAAGTGATTAAACTTTCAATTCTAACTTATTAAGGAATGCAACCTTATTGGAGAGTATATTAAAGTCAAACATATCTAACTTGTTACATAAAAAAAAATTCGAAATATGAGTAAAACACTTGCTATATATGACTTGGAAATCGTGTTAAATTTTTTAATTGATATTTATTTTTGAAAGATTCTCTCATTAAATTAATCCCTTTTACAGTTGATGTTCTGTTTTTTTTTTTTTTTTTTGTATATTAAAAGTGCAGATATCTAAGTAAGGAAAGAGAATAAGTAGCCTGTGAAAGATCAAACTCTTGACACCATTATCACACTCTAATTTTAAAAATTGAAGTCAGTATCAATTGAACTACATCGTTGACTTGAGATTCTTAATTAATTATTACGCTTAGGTTTGAAATTGTTGTGAAACAGTTTTCTCACTTTACTTCCATTAAAAAATACTTTACTCTCATGCTATTGATATGTGGACCATCAGCCGATAGCACGAAACAAGTTTAAGTTGCAGAATTGAAAGTGGGTAAATAATGGTCTATTTATTTTTGTTTCTTTTTTTTTAATTATTATTATTACTTTCGGGACCGGACAGCAATCTGCTTGGTTACCACTAGACACTTATGAATATCAGTATTTGGATGGCATATATAACATGGCATAGTGTTTGCCATGAAAATGCTGCAACCTATTGCTTGAAGAAGAACAGCTGAACCCAATAGTTGATTGCTGCTCCTTATCTCTAGTGGATTCCACCATTTATTATTCAATCTTCCACACTCAGCATGCCAAGTGCATTACATGGGGCTGTATAGCAATATTCTTGTTAATGGGAGTATCCAAAAAGTCAAGCCAATCAAACATATTAGACTTGGAGGGAACAGGTGAATAGCAGCTGGATAATTAAGTCAGATACCGGGTTCACTAGTTTCCTCCAAGTCCTACATGTTGGCTTGGTTTTCTTGCTCGGTCATTCTCCCATTGTCAATTGCTTAACCTTGTCTACACAACTAAAGAAAAGGACATTATATAAGGGCTTGGGGACTGAGGATGACTGCTTAGTTTAACAGACATGGAGATACGACAGATGCAAAAACAACTGTTGATTCAGAATCCAAATATGGAACTGTTATGACTTTTAAGAGTTCTTTGAGAGGGAAAAGTCTAAATTGTAAATATACCAATTCTAATAGCTGAGATAGCATATTTGAAGAACATGGAGGATAAATGATGTACAATTCAAAATGAAATGATCCTGACATGAGCAAATCAAACATCATCAGTATCACTTCCAGCAACATGAGTATCTTGAGCTGCCAAGTAGTTGCTGCCATCAGGTCCCAACACCTTAAACCTACTCAGTAATAAAGCACATGCCATCAAAATTGGACTAATGAATGCTTCCTCCCCCCCATCCCCCACGGCCCCACCCATTTTAAAAAATAAATAAATGAAAAGATAAAACAAAAGCTACAGAGTATGCCTAAACAAAGATTAACTAACTGGATACCTTTCGAGAATAAATTTTCCTTCTTTGTACTTCTGAGTTGTCTCATGAGCAGCCTCCTACAATAAATTAAAATATAATATATTAAAAACAAGTTTCGCAATGCATACAGCATCTAGATAAGTAAACAAATAAGTCACAAACCATGAGCTTTAAAAACTGGTCCTTACATATTTCCATCCAACAATGGACCCACATGCGACACAGAATATGTCAACGACAGTGTGCATTCCTGTGATCATCATTCGCTCTTCTTTCTCTCCGACAGTGACATTCACACTGTCATAACATGGATTAACAAGATGTTATTTGAAGCACTCATACACAACCAAGTCTTGTAGTGATTGTGAATTTCCATCTGGTAGCACAATTGCATTATTGGCGCATTCAAAATATATGAAGCATAAAATAATATGTTCTTCCCAAAGACATTGCAACTTGCATAGGAAGTTAACTCTTTTTTTCTGGATAGAAAAAGAAATCTTATTAGCGGTAAAAGAGGGAAAGTACAACTAGAACTAGGTGTCATGCAAAACAAGTAACATGGCTATATATTGATTTTTTTCATCCTGATGTTTAAAGCTAAATATTTGACTCAACGGTATAAACGGATTCTACAGTGGCAACTACTAATGCTTATGTTAATTTGGTAGTGAGAAAGTCAAATAGCACTTACACTTTATTAAAAAGATAAGCCTTCCCATGCCTGCAATGGAAAGTCTAAGAGAAAAGCAGGGTTAGACTATCTACAGGTTCCAATTTGTACTCATGCATGTAGTTTCCGAAATACATAGTACAATTAAGGATTCAGATGCATAAGAGGCAACATAGGGAAGGTGGACCAGCAACTATTATAATCTTTCCCAAAACCTCTCTATTTATTTAACAACAAATCACCAGGGGAAAAGACTTCGTAAAAATAGCACAGCAGGCCTCAATCAGGTAACATGGGCAGAGAAAATGTCAATTTTAATGCTCAAGAAGTTTCGCATGAGGACATACAATACCAATTTGTAACCAAAAAGATTGTAGTCCTACAAATTCAGGATTGATGAAATTTGAATACACTGATAGAGACAGAATCAGTAGTTTTAAACACGTTCTGCTAGGCATGTTGAATGACAAAAGGATTTTACCAAGTTACCTGGGAGCATGGCCATTCAAATATGGATTAAAAATAAAATTCGGAAATCAGGCCAAAAAGGTCAACATTTTAGAAGTCCTTTTAGATATATAGTCCATTTGAAAAAAGTCTTTCAAACACCTCATCCTCAAATGTGTGCATTTTGGTTTCTGATTCATTTATTTATTGCCATGCCCTGTATGTGCCTATTTGCACCACTACTTTAAATGGCCGCACCAATTACAATCTTCCTAGTTCCTCCAAAAGAAGTAAAAATATATCATCATTGAATTAAGAGAATCATCAATGCAAGAAAACTTTTTCGCTTAGAAATATTAGCATTTGATTTGAACAAAAATAACACAATCACAATGCCATTGCAAGTATGAATTAATACAGACGTGTGGCGACAAAAGAATTTAAAGAAGTGAGACTTTATTGCTCTCCAACACATTTATAATTAGTCCAAACAGCAGATCCTTCTATAACCGAAGAGTCACACGACGACAGAGAACAAGATATCAACCCAATACACACAACAAAGCACAAGCATGGACGCATGAAATGACATGTCACTGAAAGACCAACACAGAAAAATTCAAAATACAAGAACACGACACGACACGGCACGGGCATATATATTAAAAACATAAATGAATGAATACATACTATTGATAGTTATAAGTAAAACATCAACAATTATATACAAATAAACCTAAATTTGTTTGGCATGTGTTCAAATATGCTTGAAAAGGATCTAAAGAGTGTTAATTCTTAAAATGTAATTTTTGTTATTCCTAACAGCACTGCTTAGAGTTGTCAGTTTGAGTGTTAGCATCTATGATGCATGGATACGGGTACGGATATCGGATACGACACTGGTATGACACAGGAATACGTCATTTCTTAAAAAATTAAGATACGGGTATGTAGGATCCGACATAACATATATATCAAAGATGGAGAAAATAGTTGGGTCATTCCATGATTAAGGAAGAGAAGTCCAGAAAATACTTTTAATTTTCAGCATTAGTCACTACAAACACAATAGAAGACTATACTTTATCAAATTCTTATGATATCCCACCCATATTGGCACAAAAATTCAAAATTCAAAAATAAAAATTATAGGATATAAGCTCCGATAGTGTATTTGGAGTATCCAATATCAGATACCGGTATCCGATATGGGGTACATATCCGACACGGGTACAACAGATATTTTGAAGTATCAGTGCTTCTTAGGTTAGCATAATAACATCAAACAGATTTCACACAGACACGGCTCCTCTCTAGAAATGCCACTGCTTCATAAACCCAACATGATATGATTTAATTAGTACGCATATATATGTGATCCTGTTTTTTTTTTTCATTCACTTGAGTTGCTCCTATCTTCTATTGCTCTTATCATGGTTTTCATTCACTTGAGTTGCTCCTATCTTCTATTGCTCTTATCATGATCAACTAGCTATGATGAACGAATACTCTAAAATTAGTGACTATCTATATCGTACCCGTATTCAATACCGATGTGCTTTTTTTTTGCCGTATCCATGTGCTTTTTTTTTCCGAATACCTACCACCCTCAAGATACTATTACTTGAAAAATATGGGATATGAATTCAAGCCTCATTCTCACCAGTTATCTCCATTAAAACATATTCTCAATCTTGCCATCTTGTTATCCTCAAAATTATAGTAAATTGATAAGGGGCAGTGTAGTTAAAGGCGCCATGAGGCGCGCCTTAGGCACTAAGGCGAGGCGAGGAAGGGGTCTACCGCCTCTTGCTGGTTCAGGCAGTGCTCCTTCAATGAGGCGCTCGCCTTTCTCGCCTGACTGATGGGCAGTGGGTTTGACAAAGCCCAGCCAATGAAAACATCAGGTTTCATATAAAAATGAGAGACGGTTAGGATTCAATTAAAATATTGGAGTTCTGCTAAAAAACATAGTAGACAAAAGCCACCGCTCAAGCCAATTCAGTCACCACCAAGAGAAAACATGTACCTTTCTATAGAAAACATGTAACTTTCTATTTCTTTTGTGTTCTACTATTCCTCATATGTTTCGATTCTGTCTGTGACAGAAATAGTCTTTTTATGCCTTTTTTTTTCCTTTCTGTTTTACTACCAACAAGCCTCGTGCTCTGTTTTTTAGTCTTACTTTATTTTCAATCTATTTTCTTCATCTTTTTCATACTCTCTATCACTAATCTGAATTTTTATTGATTTTATTATGGTTCTTAATGTTCTGTTTTTCGTCTGTAATATACCTGCTGCATGCTCTGTTTCAATTTCCTGTTACAGAGCTCTGAATGACTGATTTCTAGTTTTCTGTAATGAACTTTAGGGACTTGGAGTCCTCCAATTTAGGATGTTTATCTCTTTCTGTTATGAATTTGGATTTTTGAGCTTTCGTATTTAGAGCTTGTTATCAACTTATTATCATGCTATATTTACTTAACATTTTAATGTTTTATTTTCACTATGAAGTACTTAATTTCTATGAGAATTTATTGCAAGCTAGTTATATATTTTACAGCTTTTTTTAGTGTTAGCGTCTTTCTTAAGTGAGGCGTGTGTTTTTTGACGCCTCTCGCCTCAAGGCGTTAAAAGCCCCTAGCGCCTTGAGGGCGCCTTTCGCCTTTGATTACCTTGGTAAGGGGTTTTATCGATTTTAAATTTTATTTTGTTTATATCTATAAATATAATTTTATTTTATTCAATATGCATTGTCGTATCCGTATTTTAGTTTTTATAAAAACTAACGAATTTACATATCGTATTGGATACTCGTACCCGTAGCCATGCAACATAGTCAACCAATAATAGGACATGACATCACAAAAAGCCTCACATCTCATTATCCAGCAAAAACCCAGAATTATTCTTAAAGAAATTGTACATTCAAGCAACAAGAAATCAAATTCATGTTTCAGGGAAAGAAAAATGAAACCTTGGAAATGATATCACCAGCAAGGGCAAAATGTGTATGGCAGTGCTTGCAGCTATAAACGTTTCCTTCAAGATAGATCAAAAATAACCTTCCCATGTCTCCCCTTACACCAATCTGTCACCACCCAGAAAATAGTTAACAGAAAATTCCCTTCTTTTCTTTTCCCTTCAAAAATAATAATAAAAAAAAAGCACCAACCCAGAAAGGAAAATGAGAAAACAAAGAGAACCCAGAAAGCATCAAGCACAGAAAATCAATCTGATAAATGAAAAATACGAAATTCAAAGCATGTAAACGAACTAACAATGCAGAATAATAATGTAATGTGAATGAGAAAACGAAGCGAGAAGGTGGGTTTCATGGAATGGTTACCAAGAGAGAGCAGAAAAGGTATCACTGAGAGGAGAGTGGTAGTGGAATCGGTCACTGAAATTTGGTGTTTGTTAATGTGAATTGAAGGCTACACTTTGGCCTTGCGAATGATGACACTCGTTACAAACTAAACTAGTGAGCCTTTTTCTTTGCACACGTCCCCGTGGCCTTTCTACTATTTTATTGTTTTTATTCTTATTCGTGTTTGTGTAACATATTCTTATAATTATTTTATTTATTATTATTTTAGATTAAAAAAAGTGTAAGTAAGATAGGATTAGAGAATGTGATAGGTTAAAGTGTAGACTAATCAATTTGGAAGGACTCCACTCTCAAATTCAATAGTTAATGCTTTTAAATATGAATAATTTTATATCTTTTAATGAATCTTCTTAATAATTCTTTTAATTATTTAAAAAAATTAAATACCTTTTGAGTTTTTAAAATATTAAATGCTTCATTTTTTATTTAATACTTTTTATATTAAGTAATTAAGAAAATGTGAAGAGAATTATTAGAAAGATATAACATTACTCTTTAAATATATAACGGATAATGAACTTGTGAGACTTTTTATTCAAGTTTAACTTTTAATCAATTAAGTTGGGTGAACAAACTAAATGATGTTATAGAAATAATCAACAAGCAACAATGTGAAATCTATGACAACATTCATAAAATGTGAAAAAATATTGAATTTATTTTTAAAATAAAATTGATAATCATCTAATTCAATTGATTTTATCTAGTTTTAACCAATTTAAACTGATCTATTTAAATATTTGATTATGGAGCAGAATCATAACTAACTAGATGGCTGGTTCACTGTAAAGTCAAACCATCTAATCCCAAAAAAACATTGATTATTATTAATTTACATTAATTCACCTCACCTTTTCGGTGGCTAAAAAAATATTTATGACAAAATTGTTTTTAAAAAATACTATATATAAATTTAATTTTATTACTATTATATTTACTTTTTGGGTTGCAGATTTATGTTAATACTTTTTTGGTAAATTTAATAATTCTTCATGTTAATTATATTTTTTGTCTAAAAATTATTCATTTAGTGTTATCATTCATAAAACAAATTGTTTTTATTATCTCAATTCGGAAAATTTATATACCTTTGAAAAAATGAAAACAAATATAGATATTGTTATGTGTGTTCGGAACCATTCTCACTTATGTTTTTGAACAACAACTTTTACGTATAATGTACTAAAATAATTTTAAAGATTGTCTTTATGTGTTTTCTATTCTTTAAAAAACAGAAAACATTAAAATTTAAAAATGCTTTGTGTTTTTTGTTTTTTAAGTATATAATATAATAGAAAACTGTTTTCAATATTTAATTGTTTTTTTTCTTTTTTTTTTTGGGGTTTGCACCAGGATATCCACCGTCGAGCATAGTGACTAATCCCCTCACTGACTTGCGGGCACCTCTAAAGGTGGGACAGCTGGCCTGGAGTTTTAAAGCTTCTCTATACCCAAAGGCAGGGATCGAACCCCTGACCTTTGGTTAAAGGTGGATAAGTCCTAACCGCTCAACCACACCCCCGATGTTATATTTAATTGTTTTTTACTTGTTGAAAACAACAACAAAAAAGCCGTATTTAGGAAGATTTACAAAAAGGCACACAGTTTTTTCTTGTGTTCTATGCTGTGTTTTGTATCTTTGTTTTAATATGAAACAAAGATCTTATTAAGAGGTAAAAGAAGCAGGGACATCAGTTAGGAAGGCAACTAGGCAAGAAGTAACTCCCCTTCTAGTACATACTGTTGCGCAGTGATTTGCCAAATTGTGCTAAATGGTGAGCTGCATCATGGTTCACCACACTTTCTAGTCACTGGACTGTTCCAAATTTCAAAGTTAGACTAGCACAAGTTTTATATGCCATGCAGAATAGTTCCCACTCCTGATAAACCCAGCTTGCTTTCTTTTCACTTTTCAGAGCAATCATCATCCGATTGTTGTCTCCCTCTAAACCTCTCTCCAAGGCCAGCAAAGCTCTTTCAAGGACAGCCATAGCTTCAGGAGTTAAAGGGTCTTGTGAATCATGACACCTTTTAGCTATTACTGCAACAAAGCTCCCATCCTCATCCCGAATTACAGCACCTACAGCTCCCTCCACCCCTTGATAAAAGAACTTGCATCAACGTTCACTTCAACAAATCCATTGTTGGGTTTTTGCCATTCTGCTTTTAAAGTGGTGCGAGACTGAGTAGTGTCTGAACAAGCCTGAGCAAGCAAGCCATCCAGACAGTCCCTCATTTCCCTAGCCTAATATGGTACCAAATTATTGTACCAAACTACAGTGAACATAGCCAAATATTTCTTTATCCCATTTCTCCAAATTAAGCCGAACTCATCCACTCCACAGAAGAGAAACTTGTATAAGGGAAACATGGGAAACAAAAATAGACTAGAATTCCTCCATAATCCCTTTAAGACGGAGGAAACTCATAGAACATGATGAGTAGTCTCAAAGCGGTATTTACAGAAGAAACAAATAGGGTCCACAATCATCCCTCTCCTGATTATGGACCATGTTGAACCCTACTCAAAATGATGGACTATGAAACAGTAACGATGCACTTCATTATAGGAGATTTTTTCTATACTCTTTGCTTTCCTTCTATAAGAATATCTATATCTTTAATAATTAATGACTAATATTTAATTACATATTCTACTTGGTAAAAATATAAATACAATAATTATATTTCATATAAGATACAAAATCAAATAATAACCATTAATTATGAAAAGATACCAGTATCATCATAAAAAATAAGAATATCGAAAAAACCTCAAATACTAATATCATCTCCATCCATTCATAAGTCTATTTTTGGGAGCATCCATGGGCTCGTTGTAATCAATGAGAACGCTATCAATTATATGTCTACTCGGCAAGAAATTGCTCTGGTCCTCTGAAATGTTGTGGAAAAAAAGCTTTCAGCCTGTAAGATAAAACTTCGGCTATGAATTTTTAAGGTAACATTACAGATACTGATAGGAAGATACTCAGTTGCTCTGGATTCTCTCATGTCATGACAATGTGAGTATTAATTTATTTCATCCACAAAAATACCATTAGTCAAAAAATCTAATGTTGCAGTAACTACCACTAACCTTTTCTGCTTCAAAAGGAGCAATTAAGATATCATTCATCTCTTATTTGTTAACTTTTTGAGGCTACCTTGCTTAGAATGTAATCAACATGTGAAGGATTCAATGTTATGAATAAATTATGAAAAAAATGTAAAGAATGGTTTTTCGCGCCTCTAAGGGGACAGCATTAGAGATCCGAAGATAATCCTTCTGGCGGAGTTCTCTTCACGGCACCTATTCTTTGAGGAGGCCACACAGCAGCATTAGGATTCAACTATAAAGAAGATAATTCTTCTGGTGGAGTGCTCTTGATGGCACCTATTCTCTGAGGAGGCCACACAACGTGGGTCACCCTTCCACGAACTAGACCCAAAGGAATCTGCAACCATGATTTTCAGGTTACCAAAATGTTGTTTAAAAGAGAAACCCTCAGCTATTTGCCACAACAGCATAGACACGGTCCACAACAACCAATCAGTAATATTTTCTGTCAAGGCTAACAATGTGGTTTTATTTCAATAAAGAATGATGCTGCACATGAAAATAAATTTACAAAAAAAAAAATTGTTTGGCAAATGACTGATATATTAATAAGCCAGTGTCAAGGTTTGCCTAGATGCACCCAAAAACATGGGTACTAGGCAAGTAAGAAACATGTGGCGTGACAACTTTGGAATGTAAATCAGTAAGTAGATTCGGTGGTAAAACTACAGCGAACAGAACTTTGCTTAAATACATTAAGCAATGCAATGTAAGATACTGGATTAAACAAAGAAGCTCCTAGCCTCTATTGCTTTGAAATAAGCCAACAAAGTTGCTATTGACAGATAATAAATGTCTAAAATTCCTCTTCTAGCAATAGAAGCCTAACTGGTCAATTTGCTGTGATTACTTTTGCTAATGTGCAATAGAAATCTTGAGAGCTTTCACAATGTAATACTAAAGTGTGAAAATTGAGAATATATTTTTCTCATCTTTCTTATTGAAGTATACATGAATAAAAAGAGGAAAAACAGAGAGAAACACTCCTCAAATCAAGGAGTTAAAATAGGAAATACAGCTAGATGGGAATCGGTTAA
Organism: Styphnolobium japonicum; assembly: GCA_023212625.1. Taxonomy (NCBI): domain Eukaryota; kingdom Viridiplantae; phylum Streptophyta; class Magnoliopsida; order Fabales; family Fabaceae; genus Styphnolobium; species Styphnolobium japonicum. The sequence continues at coordinate 23,310,419 of JALBWW010000014.1, forward strand.
AGATAATACCCATATCCCTTTATTCTAGGAAACTAATCAACTTGAATTATAAAAAAAACTAATCCCTAGGGATCAGCAAAATCTAATTCCTAAAAATCAGCATAAAGATCAAGGAATTCCACACTCCCCCTCAAGCTGGGTTGTAGATGTTGAGTAAACCTAGCTTGGAGTTAAGTTCCTCAAATGACTTTCTGGACAAGGCTTTAGTTAAGATATCTGGTGTCTGTTGGCTGGTTGGGATGTAAATGAGTGATATCATGTCTCTCTCTATCTTCTCTTTGACAAAATGTCTATCAATCTCCACATGCTTTGTCCTATCATGGTGCACTGGATCCTTAGCTATGCTGATTGTAGACTGATTATCACACAACAGTTTCATAGGTCTCGTGGTTTGAATTTTTAGCTCACTGAGTATCCTTCTTAGCCATATTCCCTCACACATGCCATGTGCCAGTGCTCTGAGTTCTGCCTCTGCATTACTTCGAGATACCACTGGCTGCTTCTTGCTTTGCCAAGTGACTAGGTTTCCCTAAACATAGGAGCAGTAACCTAAGGTGGATCATCTATCTGTCACGGATCTAGCCCAATCTGCATTAGTATAGATTTCAACTTCTTTGTTTGTTGTCTTTTTGAAAAATAGTCCCTGACCTGATGTCATTTTTAAGTATCGTAAAATCCTGTATACAGCCTCCATGTGTTCTTCAGTTGGGCTGTTCATGAATTGGCTTACCACACTAATAGCAAAGCTGATATCAGGTCTAGTGTGTGAGAGATAAATGAGTTTTCCAACCAATCTTTGATACCTTCCCTTATCAACAGGTGCACTATCATTTCTACTCCCCAATTTTGAGTTGGAGTCCATGGGAGTGTTAGTTGGTTTGCATCCAAGCATCCCAATTTCCTTCAAGAGGTCCAGCACATATTTTCGTTGCGAAACTGAAATTCCTCTTTTTGACTTTGCCACCTCCATGCCAAGAAAGTACTTGAGATTTCCCAAGTCTTTGATCTCAAATTATTTGGCGAAAAAAACCTTTAGCTTGAGGAGTTCGTCGTCATAGTCACCAGTTAAGATGATGTCATCAACATAAACGATGAGAACTACCATTTTTCCCGAGAGTGAGTGTTTGACAAACATAGTGTGATCAGTTTGACACTGATCATACCCAAATCTCTTTATAGCTTTGGTGAACCTGTCAAACCAAGCTCTTGGAGACTACTTGAGGCCATACAAGGATTTTTTTAGTTTGCAGACTCGGTTGGTAGTTGCTGGAGTATCAAGTCTAGGGGGTATTTCCATGTAGACTTATTCTTCGAGGTCCCCTATTGAGAAAAGCATTTTTGACGTCCAATTGATATAGTGGCCAGTCTAGGTTTGAGGCAAGTGAGAGCAATACCTGGACTGTATTGAGTTTAGCTACAGGGGCAAATGTTTCCTGATAATCAATCCCGTAAGATTGAGTAAATCCCTTAACTACTAATCTTGCCTTAAATCTGTTGACACTCCTATCTGCATTATGTTTGACTGTAAAGAGCCATTTGCAACCAACCAAACGTTTCCCTGGAGGTAGCTCAGATATCTCCCAAGTCCCATTCTCTTTTAAGGCACAAATTTCCTCCCAAATGGCTGCCTTCCATTATGGTACAGTGAGGGCCTCATGAATTGTAGCATGATGACTAGGTGAAGGTCTTTTATATGAGACAAAATTATAACTGGGATGATTAGTACACATTCTCTTGCCTTTTCTCAATGCAATAAGTCTATCATCAATAACTAAACTATCAGGAACAGAATCAGTATTGTTATTACCTGGTGAACTTTGAGGTTCTAGATTCAGATTGGATTCATGGTCTTGATTAGGTGGCTGGAGAGTTTCCCTTTCTTGAGTGTTGTTTTTCCTAGAGTAGACACGAAACTCACTAGTAACCATAGGTTGTGTTTGACTGAGATGTTGAGGTGTTTGAGGCTCAGTTTGGGAATGTGGCTCAATTTGTGAGTAAGGTTCAGGTTCTGTTTGTGAATAAGGAATCATGCATTGACTTGGAGGATGGGTGGTAGAAATTGGAGAGGAAACAGAGGCTGGATCTGTGGTATCAGTGTCCCAAAGCTGATATTCTTGAGTAGAGTTCTCCCCCTGAATATTAGCTTAGTAGTGGATTGTTGCTTGAAAAAGGAGACATCCATAGAGTTGTAGAACTTCCATGTGACAGGGGAATAGCATTTATACCCTTTTTTATTTGAGGAGTATCCTACAAAGATGCATTTGAGTGCTTTTGGATCAAGTTTGCTTCTATGTTGGGCATGTATATGGACAAACACAGTACATCCAAAAACTTATACAGGAAAAGTGGACAGAATATGGGTGTTTGGAAAAGAGTGAAGTAGGACTTGGGATGGTGTTTGGAAGTTTAAGACATCAGAGGGCATCCTATTTATGAGATAGGATGCAATTAATACTGCTTCACCCCAAAAAAACTTGGGAACATGAGTGGTAAACATTAGTGACCGAGCAACTTCAAGGAGGTGTCTATTTTTTTTCTCTCTACAACCCCATTTTGTTGGGGTGTGTCAACACAAGAACCTATAGGAATAATCCCTTGACCCGCAAGATAATCAGCAATGGTTTTCTCAAAATACTCTTTTGCATTGTCTGTTTTTAATACTTGTATTTTTGTGTGGAATTGGGTTACTGTTAAATTGCTTGAAAATAGGTCCAACTTCTGACTTTTGTTCCATAAGAAACAACCATGTGATTCTAGTATGGTCATCTACAAATGATACAAACCACCTAGTGCCAGTGACATTTTTTGTTCTAGATGGTCCTCACACATCACTGTGAATCATTGAGACAAGATGGGATGATTTGTATGGAAGACCGTGATAGGAATTGCGAACATGCTTTGAAAGTTGACACACTTCACATTGAAAAGATTTTGGATTTTGATAAGGCCCTTGGGCCTGCCGATGATCCACAAAGAACCACTATTTGGAAAGTATATACTAGGAGGAGGAAGGGGAAGGAGAGTTAGTTACATGACGTGGCATGTTAGTCTGTTAGAGGGTGGGGTATATGAAATCATTAGGTGGGAGAGAAGAGGCATTCACGTTTTCGGTTATTGATTCAAGGAGAGTATTCTCTCTGGTAGGAGCCATAGGCTCTGGTTTATCCTTGTTGTCTTTTCTGTTGTAAGAGCTTATGAGCTCTCTTTCCATTAATACATACTGTTTAATTGGTTCCTATACTGTGTTTTTACGCTAATAGAATTGTGAGTTCTAACATTGGTCCGACCTGCCGGATACATCGAGGGAGAGCCAGTGTTGTTAGAATTGCCCATGCCGCCAAAGATGACCGAGAGAGTAGAGGCGTTGGAGACTAGAATGACTATGTTGGAGAATTCTGTCAAGCAATCCCTGATAGAATTTCGCCAATCGGTGTTGTCCGAAATGGCGAAGCTATTGGATCGTCGTTCTTCTGATGAGGGGCATAGTGGGGGAGAAGGTGCATCGTTTTCCAACGGGAGACTCTTGGGCGAGTATCGATTGGCATAAAGAAGGTAGAAGGCAGATGCCACTTATTTGATGGAACTGACCCAGTGGGTTGGATAACAAGAGCAGAAACTTATTTCGAGGTGCACGGTTCTACGGAGGAAGTGAAGGTTCGACTGGAAAAATTAAGCATGGAGGGTGCCACCATCCACTGGTTCAACTTGTTGTGCGAAACAGAGGACGATCTAACGTGGGTGAAGCCGAAACGGGCTTTGATCGAGAGGTATGGGGGGAGACAAAGCGACAATCCATTTGAAGAATTGAAGGATCTGCAACAGAAGGGGACTGTGGACGAATACATTGATGAATTTGAGTACGTGTCCTCGCAGGTTGGGCGTTTGCCCGAAGATCAATACCTGGGGTTTTTCATGGGGGGTCTCCGACGTGAGCTCCGGCTGAGGGTGAGAACCTTCAACCCGCGCAATCGTGTTCAAGCCATGAAACTGGCCAGAGACGTGGAGGCGGAGTTGCGTGGTTATTTGGTGCCTCGAGACCGTGGACGTGGTGGAACGAAGCCATGGAGAGGAGGAAGAGACTGGGGGTTTGGGCCAAGCGCGAAAATGGGTTTCGGGTCACAAGGCAACCCGGGTCCAGCTAGAAGTCATTCCTGAATTCGAACTCCATAGGCCCAACGGGAGGAGCCCAACCCGGGAGAGGAGTTCAAGGTACCACAACTCCTTCGCGAGACCAAAGCAGAGGCACGACGGGAGGAAAGGGAATGACGAACGAATAGAGGAATCAAACACCTACCCTACTCCGAATTGATGGACCAAAGCGAGCCCGTGGTCCGCTTGGATTGTGGAAAAAGGTATCACCCCTTGCACCAATGTCTTGAAAATGGCAGCTTCGCGTTTGATAATTTTGGGAGATGATGAGATCGTGAGCGAAGAGGGAGAAGTGATAGCAATGGAGATAAAGGAAGATGAGGAGGAAGAGATGGTGGAATGCAAATCGATGGTCCTTGTTTGGGAGCAGTCAAGTCGCCAGACCTTGAACAGAAGACCAACAACCTTGAGATTGGAGGGGAGTCTGTTGGGGGTTCCGGTACTGGTGTTGGTGGACACGGGCGCGAGTCACAATTTCATTTCACCACAAGTGGCGGCCAAACTGGTCTCGTGCATATGGTCCAAGATAAAGTTATGGAGGTGCGATTGGGGGATGGCAATCGGGTTTCCACTCTGGGGAAGTGCCCAAGCTTGGGGGTACAATTAGGGAGTTTCTCCATGCAAGTTGATGCGTATGTGTTAGAATTGGGTGATCTTGACATGATTTTGGGGGTAGCATGGCTAAGAAAATTTGGGAAGGTGACAGTGGATTTGGAAGAAATGACTCGAAGTTTTCAATGGAAGTGAGAAATGGTAGAATTACATGGTCGATCGAGTATGATGGGTGCAGAGAAAGAGAGACCAAACCTGACCCAAGCTAGTTCGCTACGATCTGTTAAGAGACGCAGGAGGTGAAGGTGAAGGTGTGGAAGTTCTTGGGCTCGTACACATCAAACGGAGAGAATTACAGCAGTGTTGGATCGGTTCTACGGGGTTTTGAGGAGGCTGAGTGGGTTACCTCCTAAGAGGAGATTGAGCATTCGATTGTGCTTAATAGAGAGCCTTGAGGACCGCAAGTGTTAAGCCTTACTGCTTACCCTTTCATCATAAGGATGAGATAGAAAAACAAGTACAGAGCATGCTGAAACAGGGAATTGTCCGACATAGTTCAAGCTCTTTTTCAAGTCCAGTGATCTTGGTCAAGAAAAAAGATGGTTCGTGGCGCATGTGTGTGGACTATAGGGAGCTGAACAAAGTTACAATACCGGACAAGTATCCAATCCCGGTGGTGGAGGAATTACTGGATGAGCTACATGGGGCGACATATTTCTCTAAATTGGACTTGAAATCTGGGTATCATCAGATACGGGTAAAGGCGGAGGATGTGCATAAGGCCGTTTGACGCATGAAGGACACTACGAATTCTTGGTGATGCCATTTGGGTTAACCAACGCCCCGACAACTTTCCAATCCACCATGAATCAAGTGTTCAAACCATATCTCCGAAAATGGGTGTTAGTGTTCTTTGATGACATTCTAGTTTATAGTAAGGGGTGGCAAGAGCATGTGGAACATCTCACTCAAGTTCTGGATGTGTTGCAAAGCCATGGGTTTGTGGCCAATATAAAGAAATGCACCTTTGGTAGAAGGCAAGTGGAGTATTTAGGCCACATAATTTCAGAACGAGGAGTGGCGGTGGACCTGGCGAAAATTAGAAGTATTAGAGAGTGGCCGATTCCCCGTACTGTAAAGGGAGTGAGGGGCTTTCTGGGCCTCACAGGGCATTATAGAAAGTTCATTGCTGGGTATGGGAAAATTGCTGCACCACTCACGGAGCTGACTAAGAAAGAGGGATTTCTGTGGGGACCCGAAGCTTTGCAGGCTTTCGAAGAGTTGAAGACAGTTATAACCCATTCTCCCGTGTTGACACTGCCAGATTTTACTCAACCTTTTGAAATTGAATGTGGCAACGTCGGAAGAGGGAGTAGGGCGGTTACGATGCAAAGGAAGAAGCCAATAGCTTATTTTAGCAAGGCTTTGTCAAAGAGCAATCTAAGCAAGTCTGCATATGAGAAGGAGCTCATGGCATTAGTATTAGCGGTTCAAAGATTGGCGACCGTATCTATTAGGCGGGAATTTTGTGGTATATTCTCGACCCGTAAGAGCCTCGTGCATTTGTTACGACAAAGGATTACTCTGTGACGACCGAGAATTGGAAATCTAAGCTACTTGGCTATCATTTTGAGGTGGTTTACAAGCCCGGACTAGATAACAAGGCAGACTCACTATCCCGATGTATGAAGAGGAGACTTGAAGAGCATAACCTCTTTTCCAAAGCATGGCTACAAGAGCCAAGTGCAACATGAGGTAACTCAGACCTCTTCTTAAATCAATAATTACCGACTTGCAAGGAAATCCACTTCACGGCCAGGTTCATGAGGACAGGAGTTTTGTTTTTTAAGAATCGGCTTGTGCAATTGTCTTCCAAATCTGTTTGTATTCCCATGTTCGAGGAATTCCATTCCTCTCCCGCAGTGGTCACTCACAGGTTCTTGAGGACCTATAGAAGAATTGCGGGAAACTTATATTGGTTCGAATGAAGAAAGCGAAATTCAAGAATTTGTAAAGAGTTGTGATGTTTGCCAAAGGCACAAATATGTAGCATCATCACCTGCCGGGTTTGCTTCAACCACCGCCAATCCCGACACAAATTTGGGAAGATATATCCTTAGATTTCATCACAGCCTCCTAAATCCAAGGGATTTGAAGCGTGTCGTAATGAGTCGTTGATAGGTTATCTAAATATGGTCATTTCATACCCTTAAAACATCCTTACCACGGCTGGAAAGTGGCGGAAGTGTTCGCAAAGGAGATCATTCGTTTACATGGAGTACCCCGATCAATTGTAGCGATAGGGACCCATTGTTTATCGCCTTGTTTTGGAAGGAGTTGTTCGATTGCAAGGCAATCGTGTTAAAGATGAGCTCTTCCTACCATCCGAGAAACCGATGGTCAAACAGAGGTCGTCGATAGATGTTTGGAAGCATATTTGCGATGTTTCGCCTGAACAACCCAAGAATTGGTCTTATTGGGTACCTTGGGCCGAGTTGTGGTACAAATACGACCTTCCATGTCTCCACCGGGGTTACTCCCTTTGCAACGAGTATATGGAAGGCAAACCTCCTCCTTTGGTGCGTTTTTGCAAGGAGAAACAAGAGTGGAGGTAGCAAGTGACACTGGTAGATCGAGATGAAGCTTTGAGATGCAGTTGAAGCATCATTTGCTTCAAGCTCAAGAAGCGATGAAAAATTATGCCGATAAGAAAAGGAGGAATCATTCATTTGAGGTAGGAGAATGGGTATTCCTCAAGCTTAGACCGCATAGGCGACAGACGGTAGCTAGGAGGATTCATCGTAAATTGGCCCCAAGGTATTTTGGACCCTTTCCAATAATTAGCGAAAATGGGGCTTGTCGTATAAACTGGAAATCGCCGGATGATGCTTGGGTACACCCGTTTCACATTTCTCAACTCAAGAAAGCCATTGGCAAGTATTTTGCGAAGCTACCTTACCCGAAGGTTTGGACATCGAAGTGGTGACAATGAGGAACCCGAGGAGCCGTTGGCTTCTAGGAAATTATGATCGGGGATCGACTATCAAACAATGGTTGGTTAAGTGGAAGGGGAGAGGCTGAAGACATCACGTGGGAAGATGAGACACTCGCTCCAAAGTCGGTTTCCTATATCGGCCCTTTGGGGACAAGGGCTTGTGCAGTAGGGGAGTAGTGATAGGGCCCTTGGGCCTGCCGATGATCCACAAAGAACCACTATTTGGAAAGTATATACTAGGAGGAGGAAGGGGAAGGAGAGTTAGTTACATGACGTGGCATGTTAGTCTGTTAGAGGGTGGGGTATATGAAATCATTAGGTGGGAGAGAAGAGGCATTCACGTTTTCGGTTATTGATTCAAGGAGAGTATTCTCTCTGGTAGGAGCCATAGGCTCTGGTTTATCCTTGTTGTCTTTTCTGTTGTAAGAGCTTATGAGCTCTCTTTCCATTAATACATACTGTTCAATTGGTTCCTATACTGTGTTTTTACGCTAATAGAATTGTGAGTTCTAACAGATTTTTATTTCTAAATAAGGATGGAAACAATTTCTGAAGATACAAGAAATTAGGATGACCAAGACGATAGTGCCATAACATGACTGCATTATCCTTATTGGAATCATTACAAGAAACAACTTTTTGACTCAACACATACTGCATTGTGAGTTTGTCTTTTAGGAGATTCATCAACTTTCAAAAGGAAAAGTCCTGAGCACACCTTAGCACTGTCAATCGTCCTCCCCGAATCCAAATCCTAAAATTCACATGAATATGAAAAAAATTTAGCAACACAGTTATGTTCTTTAGTGAACTTGCTAACTAACAAAAGATTACAAGTCAGATTTGGGACATGAAGTACAGAATTTAGAGTCAAATCCTTTGAAATAATGATAAAACCTGTTTCACCTACTTTAAAGAGGGATCCATCAGCTATTTTTACAGCAATACTTTCTTGTGATGAATTGTAATTATGAAGAAGTGTGTCATCACCCGTCATATAATCAGATGCCCCTGAGTCTACAATCCATGAGATTGTTTTTCCTGAGTTTACAGTAAAAGCCCTTAAGTAGTTACGTTTTTGTGCTAGATATCCTGTCCCAATGGTGCTGGGAGCAGGATTTTGTTGTGAGAACATTTTTTGCAACGCTTCAAGTTGTTCTTTGCTGAATGGGCTGGATCCAGTGAGAGGAGAGCCTTCATCAACAGAGACATGGTTTCCACGGCTCTCTTTTTCAGTTGCAGATTTGGAAGGCTTCCAATCTGCAAGTTTGCCATGAATTTTCTAGCAAGTGTCTCTGGTATGGCCTGGTTTTCTGCAGTGATCACACCATGGTCTCCCCTTCTTTTGACGAGTATCATTGTTTTGTTGGATTCCTCGAGTAGCTAGGGCAGAGTTTTCATTGACCGAAGCAATGGTGGATTCTCCAAGCATCAACTTCTTCCTGCTTTCCTCTCGGCAAACTTCAGAGAACACATCTCAGATGCTTGGCAAGTTGGCAAGGGCTTCATTCTCAGTATTCATCCTAGGACCTCATCAAGGTTCTTGTTAAGTCCCATTAGGAACTTGAATATCCTCTTCTTTTCAACAATTTCTTTGCATTGGCTGGACAACTCCATTGGTGTTCTTCGAATGAGTCCAGTCATTGCCAGTGATAGGCGAGGATGTTGTAGTATTGGGTGACAGAAATATCACCCTGTCGAAGGTCATGGAGATTGGACTCAACCTCGAAGATTTCAAACGTATTCTCTTTACTGGAATAGAATTCTTTTGCTGCTTCCCAGATTTCATGTGTTGTGCTATAAAGCAACAAATTCTCACCTATTTTGTTCGTCATTGAATTGACCAGCCAGGACATGACCATGTTGTTTTCGATCTTCCAGTTTTTGAATCTTGGGTTGTCAGCCTTAGGAGAGATGAGTTTACCAGTGAGATACTCATATTTCCCTTTTCCACAGATATACATCATAACGGAATGCGACCATGGGAGGTAGTTATTCCCATTCAACTTGTGTCTAGTGATGGGAAAGGTGATGTTGTCTGACCCGCCATGGTTGCCAGTGGCAGCGACTTCAGATCTCAAAGCCACTCCCGATAAGGATGAGGTTTGGTCCTTCGTGGCCATTCCGTACTTGGTCATCAAAGAGAGTTTAGGGATTCAGAGGTTCAGAGCAGTGCTCTGATGCCATGTGAAAATTGAGAATATATTTTTCTCATCTTTCTTATTGAAGTATACCCGAATAAAAAGAGGAAAAACAGAGAGAAACACTCCTCAAATCAAGGAGGTAAAATAGGAAATACATCTAGATGGGAATCGGTTAAAGATAATACCCATATCCCTTTATTCTAGGAAACTAATCAACCTGAATTATAAAAAAAACTAATCCCTAAAGATCAGCATAATCTAATTCCTAAAAATCAGCATAAAGATCACGGAATTCCACATAAAGTAAGTTTGAACTCCTTGTAACATACTTCAATTATATATGCTTGACCAACCAGGGTACTAAAATTTTGGCAATGTAAAGAAAAATTGCCACCACGCCCTCATTTCAAGCCTTGGTCCTTCACGAGACTAGTTTTCTTGCTTCATTTTGCATATCATAAGAGTATCAAGCCAGAAAGTCACAGTGATAATAGCAACTTACTGGTCCAAATGACTTTGAATCCATGCTAGAAGCTGCGTTGTCTCCCTGGACCCAACAATGTCCTTCTGGAATCTTCAGAACATCATTGTTATGACGAGTGCCAAACCATTCCCCAGGTAATGCAACTATTCTCTTTATGTGTGTCTCCTTGTGATTCAATGGGGAGCTACAGGAATTTTTGAATGTACCAATTAAAAATTTCAAAATAGCAACTTTGGTCTCGATTGTTAATGCAGATAAAACATTAATTATCTTAGTAGTATAGTTCAATATCATAAGTTAGCATTATTGTGAACAAGTGTATATAAATTAAGAACAAGAGGTCATTAATGTATATAACGCAGACAGTATATATGCCCATAATGAATCATCCACTACCATTACTTGTACAGAAGTGCAATATTAGTCCAAAGACATGCTTTGTAGAGGTGAAACAATTTCAAGGTTCATGGTGGTTAGTTCACCTAGCTTTATAGTTACCTGCTACATTAACTTCCAGATAGCATATACCAATTATGGCATATAACATAATTTTTAGGAATATAATATATGGAAAAGGACGTACAAAAAACCTACCTGAAGACCACCACGTCACCATGTGAAAACTTATACTTGTGAAGGCAAAATTTCTCAACCAAGACGTAGTCATCTGCAGCATAATTGACGGTCAAACAACAAAATCTGCAATTGTAAAAACCCTTTTTTTCTAAATAAGTCCTTTAGCAAGGAAAGTACCAGACACATTTTCCATCAAAGAACTGGTTTTAGGATTAAATGTGGGAGACATAGAGCCACCTCGAACTGGAACGACAGTGACATAACGATCAGACACAGTCACAGTAACGAGGCCAAATGTGACAAACTTTTTTGTAAAATTCCATAGAAAGCTTGTTGGTCCCATGTCTGTCAAACACAAACCATTTCCACCCAGCTAGGACAAAAGGGCAACTGAGAGTTGAACAAACTGCTAAGAATTACAGACTGCCTGCAAATATTGCAGCACACGCCAATAAAGTTATGAGTTATAGATTTATTCAGAAGAAAAGATGAGGTTTTGAGTTAGAGAAGTTGGGAACTATGAATTAGTGGGAATTCACAAATTTTGAAAGAAAATATCATAAAATTGAAAACAATAGAGGGTAAAACCCAGACCAAGATTCTTCTTTTATATAGTAATATATGCAATGCAGAGAACTTTCTACTGGGGCTTGGGCAGTTACCAAGTTATATATATCAACAGTGTTAACTGTCAGATCTATTTGACTACAATCTGATTATAGATTTCACTAAATGGTGCTAACTGCTAAGTCCATACCTTCTCAATCTTTTATGGCCCACACTCAAATAAGAAAAGCTGCCTTCAAAATTCTCTCTGCAATGTTGTTTGCCTATAGTTAGCCTAAAAGTAGAAGCAAGACTCAATCCAAATAATGCAATGAAATTTAGTTCCACACTTGTGCGTAATCATCTTGTAGAATGCCTCTGGTTCCAGGGCTAAGTAGGAAGATCTGTCTGACTGCCACTTAAAAACATATTCTGTTTAAGGCATATATGGTGTGACTTTTGTTGAGTTCTTTCTTCTCTTATGTTCATACTGTTTCTTCCTGGTTATACTTCCTTTTAGCCAGTGTATTCCTGTTCCTAGGTGAACTACTTGCCCACAATCTGTCTTTCTTTCTCTTTCTTTTATGTTAGGATATATGCAGGTTATATATTAATCACAACAATCATGTGCAGTTTCATACAGATATATATACAGGTTCATGAAGCTTGTCCTGTACTACTAATAAAAAAAATTATTTTTTAAAAAAAAAACTGTCCTAGATGAGAATATGCCATACCTTGATGACAAATAATCACATTTGATAATAAAAATTTAAATAAAATCAAAATTTTGAGATTTTTGATATAATAAATTTATATATCATAAAGCTTAAAAAAAACAAAATAATTATCATAAATCCCAATTCAAGGCATCAATTTCCAAAGACTACGAAACCCTAGCTCACCTATCGACCATAGTAGCAATGCAATGGTCTTTTATGAAAAATAAAAAATAAAATGAAAAAAGGAAAAGGAAAATCTTCCTAATTAGCTGTAACATCACCAAACGAAGTCAAAAGATATTGCAAAAACGAAAACGAAAATGAAAGAGTTATAGTTGGAGTTCGTGGAAGAAATAGAGCAAACGCAGCAAGTAAATCAACAGTTAATGGGAAGATAAAATGTATCTCAAACGAAACGCAGAGATTTGGGCACAACCCTCAATCGCAAGAGAGGAAAATCTCAGATTTTTTTAGGGTTGATGACGCAGTGCGCGTGATTTCGGGGGGAAAGAAAATCTCAGTTTTTGGGAGATTTCATCGCACTGTAGTACGCTCAAATAACATACCGCCGCTACTCTCCACGTTTTTGTGTAGTGATCAATGTTTTAAGAACCGAACTGGAGATCGAACGAGCGAGACCTCCGGATCATGGTTCAATTGGTTCAACCGGTGGTCAAACCGGATACCAATAAAAAAAATTTAAAAATAATAATAACTATGATCATATAACTCATTTTCATAAAGATAGAAAAAAATTAGTTAATTGATTAAGGATTTAATTTTAATCCACTGTCAGTGTAAAGTTTCTTTACACTGTCATCTAATCATGTATTGACACATCATTAAAAGTATTAGACTTTTGAGGTAGTTGTTATAATAGTCAAACTCTTTTAATGAGTTGGCAATACATGATTAGGTGAAAGTGTAAAGAAACTTTACGATCAAAATTAAACTCATTAATTAATCATAGTTCAAAGTTTCAAGTTCAAACAACTAAATTACCAAACATAACACATTCATATCATAATTTACAAGCCAAATACATAAAGATAGAGAAAAAATTTAGGTCTTTAAAACATTACTTCATTTATGCAGTAACTCCACATTAGTTTATCCATTCATAGAACCAAAATGGAGAAGCAAACAATTGTCCCTTATCAATAGTTACGGTAATGGTTTTGAAGGAAAGGAAAATGAAAACAAACAAACAATTGGTGGTTGGTGGTGGGTTCCAATTGCACAGGGCGAGAAACCACAAATAATCAACCACCAAACCATATGGCCATTTGGATTATCACCCACAACCACGGGTCTTATATAGTTCCTAAACAAAACAAAATCCTGAGTTTCTATTTGTTTTGTTGAAGCAGAGTCACAACCACGTATATTTCTTGCTCTTCCTTTGACCTTGGATATATCGCTCATTATAACATCAAAATCATAGTCTGAAAATGGCTATGTGGTGGGACAAGATACCTTCATTCTACTGGTGGAACGAGCAATCAAGCCTTCAGCAGAAAAAAAAATGGAAAGAAAGCAAAAATGAAACTAAGTAGGCTGAAGCAAAAATCTGACCTTGGCTCAAAATGAAGCACAAGCACGGTGGCGCGACGGCACGGAGAACCTTGGCACGGAGCTATCTGCGATCTGCTAGCGAGGAAGATGAACGCCGAGCGAGCTATCTGCGAGCGAAGTCAGCGAACGGCGATCCTGAGCTGCTGTGGACGCCGTCGTTCAATCCGGGTCCCAAAGCAAACGGCGAACCCAAAGAGAAAGAATGGAGTGACTGCTTGCGGCTGAGAACTGAGAACCCAGGCCCGAAGAAAAGATAAAGAAACAAAAAAGAAGAGAAATTTTTATTATAAAAAAAACGAACCGGCCCAAAACTGAGTCTGGTTCATTTGAATCACCGATTCATTCCAATTCAAACGCTTTTTGAGCGGGTTAATTACTGAAATAGGTTTGGAGAGCTGACCAAATTCGCCATGCACGGATCAGGGTCCAATCAATTAGACTGGTTGATCCGATCTAGTTTTATAAACTTTGGTAGTAATAATTAATAATATTTGTATCAGCTTTTTAAAAAAGTCCTTTTTATGATATAACCTTTTTTATATTTTTAGAATTTTTATAAAAAATAAAAGTTATTTTGCGATTCGATACCAAAATTTTTATTTTTATTTTTTGTTTTATTTATTATATGAAGTATTTTTTAGAAGTTTCAAAATGTGACTTTCAAAAATACACAAAACAACTTCTTTTTTTAACTTTAGATTTTTTCAAAAAACAAATATCTAAACAATTATTTATTATGTTAAAAATATCTTTTTTTATTAATAAAAGCATTTTTTCCAAAAAAAAACTTATCAAATACACTCATATGTCTCAAAAAGTTTTATTTTTTTATTACAAAACTTTATTTTTATATAAAAGCAAGCATTTATTTTAACTTTTAATAATATGAATCCATAAATAAATTCTAACAAAAGATTAATCATGCTTAAATTCCTTCACAAGCATTTCTTCTGTGAAAATGATTTGCCTTATTCTTCCTATCTTAATTTTCCGCACTCTTTCACTAAATTATTCAAATATATATTAAACTTTTAATATTCATTTAGCATATAAAGTAAAAGCAATGTTTATAGCATCAACTGATTATTAAAAACATTTTAAATGTAGCAGTTATATCATTTTCTTTTAAAGCATTCAAATTTTTCATTCCTAAAATCTCCAACTTGCTAATAAGCATAAACTAAAATGTCTTTATATCTACAGTCATGCAGAAGATATTGATAGATTGATTAGATGCTGACATAAACCTCTACCTCTTCGGCGATGGCTTTGACGTCATCACCACCTGCGCTAAAATTTTATAAATAAGTATTTGATGGATTTAGAAACCATCATGAGATTAAAAAAATAAAACTTCAAAGAAAAAATATAAACATAAAAAAAAAATTGAAGAAAAAAATAATTTTTATTAAAAGAATTTATATTAAAAATAATAATAAAACAGACATTTCATTAAACCCATCAAATAAAATTTCATTTAAGAAAAAACTATTTGATGAAAATTTTTTAAAAAAATTAATTTTCATAAAAATTAAAATTAAAATTAAAATAATTCATGACAGGAGAAAATAAAAAATAAATTTAAATTTCATGAAAAATAAAAATAAAATAAAATAAAATAAAATTTCATCCAATGACTAAAATGCAAAAACACAATAAATAAGAGATATTGTGATTCAATTGAAAAGAAGAATAGTTGGCTGAGGACTTTTTTGCAAAGTAGATAACTTAATGAAGCAGTTGTCTGTACAATTATGAACCGATTGATAGATTGACGGATTTTATTATTCTTAATCCATGACTCATTACATAGTGCATTGATGCACTCATTCTTTTCATCTGCATATTAGACGTTGTCCACAAGTTCATTATCAAAGAGAACCACCAACATAGACTTGAGATTTTTGGACTAAGACAAAACAAGGTATTAAGGGCTTGAAAAACTACGTAGATTCTCCAAGATGAAAACAGTAACATGCAATGTTGTTTAAACTGAATTAGATAGTAAATTAGTGAGACTTACGATTCAGGTTCAATTGGTTGATAGAATTAGATGACGTTATAAAAATATTACTCATGCAACAATAAAAATATATATATATATATTTATGAAATGTTAAAAATATTAAGTTTTTTATATAAAAATTTAATAATCGATTGATTCAACCCGATAAAATCGAGCGATTCAATTAAATTTGACCATTTCAAAATGTTTTGATCGTAAAATCAATTATGAGATTGAACCATAATTGTCAAAGTGTTCACTTCATGGACAGATCATCTAGTCTCATCTAGTTTTGATAACACTAATAATATGTATAAACTCAAAAAAACTGGCAAACAACAATGAAAAAAGAATTCATTACATTTGTCAGATACAAAGTGATTTGCTTGAATTAGCTGGGTCTTGGGCTGTGTAATGAGCTTGGGTCAAGGCACAATAGGTGTTAGGTTAAGTGGGTTAAGGTTCAATTTGGATGGGTTTGTCTTTTTGGGCTATTCTTTATTACTACTTTTTGCTCTTAATTTTTTTTTTTTGAAATTAACAAAGATACATATTTTCTTTAGGCTAAAATGTAAAAAACTCTCTTTAATTATGGGTTAAATTTTAAAAGCATCAATGTTCTTTAAAATTCACTAACATAACTCCCTAAACTAACAAAATGATATATAAGAACCTTTATGTTAATATTCTAATTAATCACTAATAGAAAAGTAGTCACCTGACTATAAGTATTCATATTTTTCATCAATCTCATCTTAAATTATTAATATTTATCTCTTAAATCATCTTAATGCCTCTTTTTTGGGGCATAACATTAGATAAGTAAATAAGATATTTTACCAATTTATAAAACCCTAAATTTTCAGTTATATTTGATTTGGAAGAAATATGATTTAGGGTTGAATAAGAATGATTTGGGATGAGATTAATGAATAAAAGCTAACACATGCAGTGATATGATTGCTTTTTTGTTAGAAATTTGAACAAAAGATTAACAGAAACATTATTATACATTGTTTTATTAATTTAATGAGTCGTGTTGACGAGTTTGAAAGTATACGATAATTTTTTAAGCTTGATTCATAATTAGAGGAGATTCCTTACATTTTAGATTATTTTATTTTATTTTATTGATGTAAACAAATTTGAATATTTTTGTATTAAATATGAGGAATTTTGTAATATATTTTATATACTTTTAAAAATAACGTATAGCTAACATATAAAAAATATACTAATCCTCACATTGACAAAAAAAAAAGTAAAAAATATAACATATTAGAAAATAACTAAAAATATTTAAAAATAATAAAATAAAATTATTATATCAAATACACCAATAATAATTAAGACTGTAGATATATAAGGGAAATATTAAAAAAGTTGGCTTATCTAAAAAGAATATATATTAAATAAGAGTATTTGAAAAAAAATTATAGGAGAGTGAACAAGTAGCAGAAGCCTTGTTCTTTTTGGGGTGACTTAGTAAGTTGCTGATCATATCATGCAACCAACATTCAGAGCCAAAAGAATGCAGCAGTAGATCTAAATAAACTCTTCTATGGCCACATTCCAATTTCCTACACCATTAACATTTAAATAAGGTGAGCTCAATTTGATTAGTCTTTTTGCTCTATATCCTTGCTCTATGACTTCGTCGATTCTGATCCTCGATTAATATTTACCAGAGATTCAGAGAACACTAACATCAAGCAGAAACATTCTGCTTAGCCTCTCCAATTCATTGTTACTAATTTAACAAGTACTAATTCAGTTAAGTAAAATGTTTACAACTCGGGACTTTTACATATATATAAGCCACAACAACATTGCAGTAGTACAAGGCTTAAGAGGAGGATGAGAAAGTGTCAATGATGGTTGTGTGAAGAGGGTCACTCAAATGGGTAGCCCAGTTGTTAAGAGGGCCTTTGCCAGTGGCTGCAGCTTGAACTGCGAAGCCAAGGAAGGCAACCATGGCAAGACGTGCATGCTTGATTTCAGCCAACTGCAGGGTGGCCTTCTTCTCAGGGTCTGCAGCCAAGCCAAGGGGGTCGAAGAACTTGCCGCCAGGGTACAGCCTCTTCTCAGGGTCCAGCTCAGCATTCCTCTGGAACTCAATGTACCCAACCACCAGAACTTCAATCCAAATCAGTGTGGAAATTGAGAATGGAAGTGGTTGCCCAAGGTAGGATGACCCTTCAACTAGCTCTACCTGCACCAACAACAACCACATCCAAAATTAATTTGCTACGTTGCTTCAGCCTGAAAAGGGAACACTCGACTTTACATCAACTGGCTCTAAACAAGGCTCTAACTAAACAAGGTGTTGCTCCGTTTTAATTTTTCTTTTTCTTGATTTTTTTTTTAAAAAAACTTTGAAGGAACTAAACATAGGGCTTTTACTATAAAGTTTCCACTTGTTAAAAATTAAGAGTTTAATTTTCATCTATACTTAGTTTTATTTTGTTACATATTATTAAATTAAGTATTATTATATTCTTAAAAAGATGTTAAAAAGTTTTATATGTATGGTATGTCAAAATTAAACTCAAATTAAGAACACAAATTTTTGGGAGAAGAAAACTACTTTTAATTTGAGCTCAAGATGTTGCTAATATTAATATATTTTTTCTACATGAAATTAATTTAAAGATTATTTAGACAATACCAGTTTAGCTATGCACATCAAAATGTCATTCATATTTGGCATAATTTAGTTTCAAAGTTGTATTACTAGAATTTCATTTCTCAGACATATCAGAACAGGAATATTATTCATAGTGATTCTATTTATACATTTATTTTCTTTTTTTCTCTCCACAAAATAAAATAAATTTACAAAGACATGCACAAGTGACAAGCTCATTTATTTATTTTTACTTATTTAGTTATTTCACTGATTCAAAAATACACAAAAAAAAGAGTAAAATTAATATAATCAATATCAAAGTAGTATCAAACAGTTCTTTTTTTAAAAAAATAGATGAAATTTCAAATTATGTAAAAAAAAGAAAAATCTTTCAACTATCAATAAAATCAAGGTTTTAAATTACAAGACTGTACTAGTAATAATAATACGATTTTGAAAGTTTATGCAACGTAAAGAAATTGTAATTACAGCTACATTAGTAACATTATTTTTTTTAGCAATTGTTTAATATTTCTACAATAGCAACTAATGTTTTTAAAATAAGGATAAAGCACTAATAAGATTTTAATAGTTTATATTCAACTATTTTAACTGTTTAAATTGACGGGTTGAATCAGATAATATTATAACAATATTTCACATATAATAATATAAAATATATTAAAATATTTATGAAATACAAAAAATATTAGATTTTATTGTTAAAAAAATTAATAGTTTTTAATCCCATAAACTGTAATTTAAAAGCATGCATGCATAAAACGACAAGAAGCCACATCAAAACGCACCTTTCCGGCGTCTTGCCAGGTAACTCCGGTGAGGGACTCGACGGCGATTGCGCCAAGAGTGGCGAGCATGGCCCACCTTCCATGTATGAGCTCGCACTCGCGGAACCTCTGCAACCCGAACACCTCGCTGTACGGCTGAAACGCCGTAGACCGCACGTCGGAAAACTCCGTCCGCGTTCCGATGATGTCGCCGGCGGGATTCTTCGACAGGTTCTGGTCCAGCGAGTCCAGATCGAACTGCAGGTACTCCGCCGGCTTCCCCAAACCGAACGGATCGAACCCGTAGTCGCCGACGAGGCTTCCGTCGAGCCACTCCGGCGCCTTCGCGCCCGGGTACCAGAGCGGCCGATCCGAATTCTGCTTCGCCGCCCTCTTTGGCGCGCTTTTCTTCGCTCCGAATCCGAATCGGGCGTGGATCCGACCCGAATCGGGGATCGCGCCGGAGATTCGCGTTCCGATGAAGGACGATGCTGCGGCGGTGGCGGTTGCGGTGGCCATGGTGTTTGTGCTAACGTGCGCCGGTGGGTGAAGGGGGAGAAGGGAATGGGTGCAGTGTAGAGAGAATCGGAGAATTTTATATTCCAACGAGGGAAGGGAAGTGAAGTGAGTTTTATTTTTTATTTTATTTTTTGGTTTATCTACGATTGGGGGTTTGTGGCCGTTGGATGAGGGAGAGGATCCATCTGACGGTGGAGAAGTTATGAGGCTTATCCTTAGGCTTATCTGATGGTGTTAGTGTGGGGACAATGAAAGTGATTGTTTTGGTTCTGTTCTCTGAGAGCTTGTGGTCTTGAGACATTGCAGATTTGGAAAAATCTAACCTTTTTATTTTTTATTTTTTATGTGATTAATTACTATTAAGATATTTAGATTCTAATTTGTTTAAAAATTAGAGTTGTATAATTACTAGAATAAATATTCATTTTAATTTTTTAAAAATATACATGACATTACATTGATTCTTCAGTTATTAATAATATCAAATTAATTATTTAATAATGTCATTAATTTTGTCTTTTAAAAATTAATATAATGTCATTTTAAGAATTAATTTGATATTGAAAATATAACTTTTAAAAACTAATTTAGTGTTGTGTACATCTTTCAAAAATTAATTGAATATATTTATAAATAAGAGATATCATGCTATTTATATTTTTAGAGAACCAAAAATAAATATTAGCGAATATTTATAAAACGAGAACCAAGAGTAGTCAATATTGTTTGTATAGACTAGAATTAACTACATGAACAAAAAAAAAAAAGTAATGATTCTGTGAGAGACTGTGGTCTTGGTTGGATAATTGGATACTGACATTGCACATTTGGAAAAATCTAACCTTTTTATTTATTTATTTATTAATATTCTGTTGTATAACCTATGAACATCCGACTTTTTGGTTGGCTAATGTCAAATTCAATAAATTTTACAAAAATCAATCAAAACTGGTAGATTTTGTATCTTTTTTTCTTTTGTTGGACCGGCAACTTCGATTCAAATTTTACATATATGGTGTATAGAGCATACAAAGAAGATAGGCATATTCCCAAATGCAAAATAAAATGGAGCAAGCCTTCAACCTTAATTAAACAAAATGGAAAAGGAAATTAAATTTCGAAAAGCAAAACTAATCTGTAAACGCTACCTTAGGAATATCCATTTTGAAACTGTTGTGAATATTGAGTATTTTAAAAGAATAAAGTCCCACATTGCTTAAAACAAACACTTTGAATTTTGGAAATAATTTTAATTAATATTTGAATTTTGAACCTTGCCAGAAAATAGGGATTTTGGAGAAGATTTTAATTACATAAATGTAGCAATTTTTTTTTGGGCAATCATTAAGTTTAATTACTCCCTAATTTCAGCCCACGATTTTGGTAAGTTTTAATTTGATTTTATTAGATTTATGACATTTATGTATTAGATTAATGACATTTATGTATTAGTTTTTTTTTCATGCTGATATATTATTCTCTTCTACTGCCGCCTTCTGGTGTGTGAGAAAATTTTGTCCTCTCTTCTTCTTCTCCTCTTTTCTTTACTTCTGAGTTTTAAGCGCTCATTGTTTGAGACCCTGATCGGGAAGAGTCTGTCAGATCCCAGGAAAATTTCGCACTTGAAATATTCCTTAAGACGATCATGTAGACGCCTCAAACTATCATGTGGTTTACTTTGTTCATTGTTTCAGGTACTTTTACTTCAAGAGAAACTTCTTAAGATTAGTATGCCCATGACTTATAGCATGTGACTTGATAATAATTAATAAGGTACGCACGAGATTGTGTAAGAAAGATGAATATGCTTATAAACTTGCGAAATGAATTTGAAGCTTTTCAATCTGAAATTTGGCAATGAAATTGAAGTCTATCCAAGTCCAACCCTTGTTTGAAAAATGGGCTACAAAGTTGTTTTTATTGTTTTCCTTTTTTGTGTTTGCAAATTCGTAGGGGGAGATTTAACAAACAGGCCCAAGGCACCAAAATAACAGGGAAAGCAGTGCATAAAAGATAAGCTATAACATCTCAACCTTGCACATCCCTGCTGAAAAGAAAGCATCACAGGTAAGGTTGCTGGAGGAGAATGGGAGGATAGGATGTGCTCCAATATTGACTACTGAGACAGAAAGTTTAGAAAAGCCAGTTTAGGCACTTCGTGGGCCACTTTTTTGCCATCTCGTTGAGTCCACAGGTAGCCAAAAATGGGCTTCTGCAGGCTTCATTGTTGCCATGTCCTTCACCATGGATAGCAACCACCAATCACTTCACTGGCCGGCACACAAAGTGTAAATTTTTTATGTTTTTATTTTTTATATTATCATTCAATAAGCATTATTTATTATTTAAAAAATTGAGCTTTTTTAGATAAATTATACTCAATTTAGTAATATAATAATTAGTAGCATATGATTATGATAATGAATTTTTTTTAGATGTTATGTGAATGACGTATATGTAATGGATGTTCATATCAAATTTCACCTAAATTTTCATAAAGTTAATTTTAATTCATTATCAATGTAAATTTTTTTTACACTGTTATATAATATATATTAAATTGTTAAAAAAATTTGACTATCACAACAATTATTACATAATTAAATGCCAAAATAATTTTTTTTACACTAAATATGAATTAAAATTAAAGCCAATTTCCATAAACATTAAGATATTTGTAGATAACAGATAACATATAACAGATACGTGTGTGAATAGTTTTTGCAGTGTGTGAATAAACTGTTTAATATAAAGAACATGCATTATGTATCTAGTTTTTCTCTTTTTAGATTATTTTGGTACTTTTTTTTTTTTAAGATATTAATATTTAAGATAAGTTGATTATTATTTATTAATTTTTATTTATATTTAATAATTTTTTTAATATTTATTATAAAATTAACAATTAATAAATAATTAAAAACTTACCTTAAATACAAAATTTATATAATATAGCAACTCGCATATAGTTTGTACATTTTAACAAAATAAACAAAAGTAAGCAAATAACACCACGTGTCAGCTAATGGGACGTGCCACAAATGCATGGCTTTGTCTTTTTAATTGTGTTTGATAACTCTTGACTGGGTTCACAACGATCATTGGATTGAGTCCCCACTTGCACCAATGCCAAGTGATTGCAAATTCTGGTCGTATCTTACAAAATTATTAAATTCATTATTGAAAAGTTGTAGCAATAATTAATAATAATCATTAATAATAATCATAATAATAATAATAACTAAAATATCTTTCTCCTATGGCAACTGGTTGTGGCAGGTAAAAGCCATGAATTGGGTTGACTCCTCTTGCGGCAAAGTCTCTGCAAAACTTACCGGCTGTTCCGGTCCTATTCTGTGGTACCCTCTTCTTTAGTTCCTAGCCTTTCTCATTTGGATTCTCTCTCTCTCTATTTGGTTCTGCTTCGCGTGTAAGGTCCTCTGGTCCTTCCTTCATCCCTTGCAAGGTAACCCTTTTCTTCTGTTTTTCTTAGCTTGAATATCAGTTTTAAAGCTGAGAAAATCCAAAGATAATATATTTGTTGCCTGTTTTTTGTTGGTTATGTTTTTGAGGACTTGAAAAAGAAATAGTGATGAGTTAGGAGGAGGAAAGAACTTAAACTAAGCTTTAAATGGTATCTGGTTTTGCCAGGATTTTCATATATATATGTGTGTGTGTGTGAATTTGTTTACTCTGGCCCCAAAGGATGTCGAGGGAAAGGGAAAGGGTATACATGTTCACAAAAGTCTGAATTAAGAATTATGTGATGTCTGTTCTTGTTGGTGTTGATTATCATACCTCTTTTTGATGATTACCACAATATCTGATATCTGAGTTTTGATGAGAAAGTCATCTAAAATCGTGTGACTCAGTGACTGTGTGTGTATGAATTATGCTGTGGCTACAAACACTTAAAATATGAAATTTATATATGTGGATATGTGACACTTGGGGGATCAGTCAACCCTATGGGGAGTATTTTCCCAAATTTTGTTGGGGATCTTGTTTTGTGGATTGAGCTAATCTTGCTGTGTTATTTATCTGCTCTCCTTTTTTTTTTTTAAATTGGGAATTTTCCTAATTCCTTTGTTTTTTCAACTGTAGACCGTGTTGGTGCAGGAACTTAGACGATGACGACTGGTAAGGGCAAGGGAGCAGTGAGGAAATCAAAGGAAGTATTGAAGCCTGTTGATGACCGGTTAGTTCCTGTGTCATCACACTTAATGCGAATTAATATGGAGCATTTTGATTTTTCATATAATTTTTTATATCCTTGTCCTTATGGGTGTTGGTTTTCTGGTGATTTGCTTATTTATATCTAAAAATTCTATTAATATCTGATTATACATACTTGATGGTGGAAACAGCTTTTACAGGAATAGTGTAGTGATGGAACATATATCTCTATTGTTTTCAGAAAGGTTGGAAAGCGAAAGGCTGCTTATAAGCCTGACAAGAGTATTGCACGAAAGCCCAAGAAGGAGAAGAAGGCCAAGAAAGATCCCAACAAACCAAAAAGACCGCCCAGTGCTTTCTTTGTGTTCCTGTTTGTATCTCAGTCTTTGTTCCTTTCTCTTATAGCTCCTAAAGAAAAGTTATCTGACTTCTCTCCTACTCTGTGATAGTGAGGAGTTCAGAAAGACCTTTAAGGAAGAAAATCCTGGTGTGAAGGCCGTATCAGCTGTAAGTTACATGTTAAGTAACGCTTCATCTTATATGCTGAATATGATCTATCTTTTTTTAATAAGCATCTAAGTTATTTTCCGTATACTTCGATTGAAGGTTGGGAAAGCTGGAGGAGCAAAATGGAAATCCCTGACTGAGGCTGTAAGCACTACAATCTTGGATAAATAATGGCTAACTTTAGATCTTTTTAATTAGTTTGCTCTTCATTATGTCTTTAGATGCTTTCAAAGATAAATTTAAACAGCAATTTTTTAAGTATAAGTAGTTTATCAGCTGTACATAAATACTGCATCTATTGAATTCCAAGGTATAAATATATCTGTACCTAATGACCTCATTATATTGAAGAAGGGATTTATTCTGTTACGTATTCTAATTCCTCTATTTGGAATGAAAAGGAGAAAGCTCCGTATGAAGCCAAGGCTGCAAAAAGGAAAGCTGAGTATGAAAAACTTATGAATGCTTATAATAAAAAGCAGGTGAGCACGCCGTGCTGGTTCTTCTGTTGTGTGTGTGCTTTGATTGTCTTATTTATATGCTTTACTTTCTATAATGTTGCCAGGAAAGTTCGGCAGATGACGGAGATGAGGAATCGGACAAGTCCAAATCTGAAGTGAATGATGAAGAGGATGAAGCCAGTGGAGAGGTAGTCTTACTTCTTTCCTCTTTTTGTTTTTTTTTTTTTCATTTATGTTATTTAGCATGTATTCTCTGCACTATCATGAATTTTGAGCATGATAAGAAGGGCTTGGAGTATTATTGACAATTGCTACACATGGAATTGCTTTGGTTTCTTTGGGTTCTACATGTAACTCTAAAGGGGGAAAATGAGAAGAAAAAAATTCTCATAAGGGAGTAAATGATATTTGATGATTAGTGTTGTTTCTTGTCTGATTGGTTTTGAATTAAATCTTTTGATTCTTCTTTATAAACATTTCTCTTTATATATATATTCTATATCATATAAATTTGCCTAACTAAATATCAAGAGAAGTTTGTAAAATGAATTTTTGGGCAGGGATTGTGCTGTGGGCTTGTTGTTTTGTTGATAAAAGCATAAATCCGACCTTTCTTTTTTTTTTCTTTATCGTTTTTCCTCTTTGTACAGGAGGGCCACCAAGAGGAGGAGGAGGATGATGAGGAGGACGAGGGGGAAGAAGAGGAGGAAGATGATGACTGAGATTGGTGTGTGGAACTTGGCTTATGATGTTTCATTGGTGGGGGAGCTGGCTATTATATATTTTGTCTGTGGATACTAGGCTTTTGTATGTTTGTGCTGGTAGAAAATCTGTCTTCTGCTGCTGGCATGATATTTTGCAAGCTACTTGAGCTTCCCTCAGTTGTTAGTTATTGTACTTAAATTCTCCTTTGTGCAGTGTAGCCTTAAATGTGTTGGCTTAATATAAATTTCTTTTTTATCAATGCATTGGCATTATTGTATGTAGCGAAGTTGTCTACCTATCGTGTACACAAGGAACTTAGTATGAATGAACTTACCATTTTGATCTCACTCTGGTTGTCCAGTGAAGTGCTTGGAGCAAATGTGATTCAGAAGTTCGAATGACTTCTCGTTTTGTTGTCATAATGTTGATGCTGCTTAGGAGTCATGGTTATTTATTTATCTTTTTATTAGTCATAGGCTTAATGAGATAGTTGGAGCAGGATTAAATGAAAAGACCTAGGATACCTACATCATCCACACTTTAGACCGATGGTTCAAAGCTTACGTCAATGGAACTCAACTACTTTTATGTCCAATTAACCCAGCATTAAAACAATGGAATGATGAACTCATGAGTTGGTTTATTGGTTAAAGAGTTTGCCTTAACTATTCTGGTTCAAATCTTGAACCAGCCAATGTAAATAGTGCGTTCTTAATGTCATTTGAGAGACTTGGTTGATACTTGACTCAAAAGTTCTTCAAAAAATTGCAACTGCAATAGGAGTAATATTTATTCTTGGTTTTTTTCAAATGATCCTTTTGTACTGATAATAATTTGATTTTAGTGATTTTGATTATGTTATTTTTTAATTGGATACCATGGACAAACAATAGACGTATAGAACCCAACATTACTTGTTACCCAGAAACAAAGAAACTTTCTTCTCTATTGAACCACAAATGTTGCCATTGAATATATCAGGAAAAAGACATTTCCTTGTCAGCAGCCCTTCTAATAAAATGAAAACAAGTTGATATCAAAAACTATTACAAGGTTTACTTATATGCTTTACAAGTAGATAGCTGATGTTTCTAAAAGCTAGTTGTACTTTTTAAAGAAAAGATGTTTTACCAAACAAATGTTTATTAAAGGTATTTTACCATATCATGCATAATTTTGATATTTTTATTTTTACCTTAAATAGTGTTGAGAAGAATTCATTTGAAATCGAAAGAGTATTTGTCTCACGTGGATATGTAAATAACTAGTCAAGATAATCCACCAATAAAACAAAATAACGAAAATGTTGGAAGGAATATTTTGTGATTCCTTTCAAGGTACAAACAATATGAAGCAGACTAGATAACTGCCACAATAGAAAACACCAAAGTCTAAGACTATTATTTAGCTATGCACAACTTATAAGATCTAACAATTATTAGATATCATTTTCAAAAGAAATTGCACATTACAAGATAAAAAAATTAAATCCATAATTGCTAAGATAGTCTTAGTCATCATTCTCCAGTCCTATTGAAAGACAGGAAGGTCATTCAGCTGTTTTTCATTATAACTTATATTGACTTGTACCGGAACAAGGCTACTTGACGCCTCTTCTCCAATTTCATTTGCCATCTTTAAGAAATAACTATGCCTGCAAAATTAGACCATTAGAACTTCATGTAGTACAAATTGTGAAAATCAATGACTAAAAATAATTTATATGACCATCGTGTATCTGCTGTCAATTCAGGATGGAAAGCAGTCCCTAGTATGTTCCCTTGTCTCACAGCAACTATAACTTTGCTTTGTTCCTCAACATTCTCCTGTCATAACCATAACAAATGAGAAAAGTGGCAACCAATGGAAAAACCAAGTCATTAAGTTGGTCCAATTCCAGTGGCAATTGGCATGCAGCGTTTGTATCAAAACCACTAATAGGTGAATTAGGAGTTGTAGGAGGAAAAGTAGAAGAATTAATCACATCAAGCTAAAATCTGAAGATAGGACTGATGTTCAATGAAATCATACTATTTGAATATTTGATTTTCAACTGCTACGCAGTTCTGAAACCTTATGGAATAGTACATTATAACATTGCTTTCTAAATCACCCTGCAACAAACACAAAGTGCCCCTTAAGCAAATAATTTGAATTAAGGGGTATGGATGGCCAGCCACCATATTGATAATCTTATGGTTTGTCTTATTAACACCTCCACTCCAAGTAAAAGTCTGGGCTAGCTCCTAATCCATTCCCATAAGATTAAGAAATAAAACAATAAAGCATATACTACACGGGAAGGACAGACTATGCTGATTCTTCATTAGGGGAACTAAAATTAACATCTAAGAAGCATATCCATGGAAAACATGGCATATTTTCATTATTCTATTCATCAGACATCAACATTATAACAGTTTTGGAACTAGTCACCACTCACCACCTACAGCTAGAGTTAATCAGTTAACACATGATCTATATAACTAAACTACGGTTTAAGCCAGTGACGTAGTTACTATTTAGTGACATAATATAAAACTTGAGATAATTAAGTAAGAAAATTACAAACATTGCAACCTTCGATTTTACATCCATAACACAGCAAGCTGAAAGTTTTCCCAGACAAATCTGTAAATTACTAACCTTTTGGTCACCAATAGAGGAATCTGAATTCAACAATCTGTTAGAAGGGACAGGAAAATCAGCCAGCACTTGAACTTCTGGCCCTACTTCAAGGATTGCTGGAGCACGAATGAAAACTCCACGAAATGTTTCAGGACCACCTTCCTTGGATGTAAGCTCTGGTGCTAATACCTCTGCTTCAAAGCTTTGAATCTAAACTAACATGCCTTTTGGTTAAATGTGACCAAAATTATGAAAGTGTGTCAAAACTTTTGTTAACATGATCCATGCTTATTGTTCTCTTCTCTAATTTTTTTACAAATAGCTCTGCACTCACATATTATATATTGGTATCCGTAGAAAAATTCCATAAATCTTATCAGTTATAATGGCAAGAATACTACCTGTTTTAGAACAAGAGAAGTTGTTTAACTAAAGTAAACTCTGGTAAAAATCATGAACTTTAACCAATTATATTACACTTGTGCTCAAATATAATAAGAAACCTCAAGCAAAAAGGGAGCAGGCATAAAAAAAGAGGGGAGGAAAAGAGTTCTCAAAATCTTCATAAGATATTATAACTTGATTATTATCCCTTATGGCTGAGTCTGTGATTAAAGAGCCTTACTTATCAGTTCGCACCATTTTGAAAAGTTCGTCTGTTAAATGTTAGGCTATTCAGAAGAGACATGCACCTTTATTTTCACAAACAAAATATGTGCTAGCTAGAATTTTTCATGTCCAATGTTCCCAGATGTGGTTAACACAGGCTATTATTTATGTTTGTTTAATTGCCAATAGCTTAACATCCATAATGCATACATTACCTGGCTGCCAAAGAAATTTCTATGGACAGTACAATCAAGTCCACCAATCAGTTGTTGTCCACCAGTCTTCTGTCCTGAAATAATGTTAGTCATTTAAAATTTTAAACTATTTTCATATGCTTTAAGTGAAAAATAAATTAAGACTAAAATACAATATATTGCCCAAAATTCAACATCAGGGAAGAAAGGAAAAGAGAGAAAGAATCCACCTGTAGCTTTATCTGCCAAGAATATAAGCCCTGCACAGGTTCCCCAAACAGGCCTTCCCATTTTCACAAACTCCCGTAGTGCAGGAAACTGATAAATTGAAACATTTTTCAAGTTCAACATAAATTATCAAACGAGGCCCTCATTCCTCCATGAAATGCCGGAAGCACAAATTGGTTCCATGAGTACAAATTCGTGATATATGAGCATAAAATTCCACAGGCAGGACAAAGCCATAAAAAATCATCACAGCAACTTACACAACACCAGACACACAAAATTACGAAAATTCTCCCCTTTACATCTTTTTTCTCTTTCTCTCTTCTTGCTCACATAAACTAGAACGGGTATAAAGAAAACAAAAGAACGTGCCAAGAACATTTGGGACTCTCTTTAATTTTCTTTTCACATAAGTTAAAAGGATAACAAACTATTCTATATAATCAAATTATAAACATTTTTGATAGAGTCAAATGGTGTCTATTGATTCGTGTAGCCAATCCCACCACCCCACCACACCTAGTGGGATAATGCCTAGTTGTCATTGTATAAGTCAAAAACATAACATACAAAGCTATTTAGTCAAATTATAAACCTCCCCCCGCCCCCCAAAGCAAAACAAAACACCTTCATTTAGCCAAATCAACTGTTAAGTCTTCAATTTTTTTTTTTGATAAGAGAAAAGTTTAGGGTGAGGGGAGGTTCTACCCATTCCAAAGTCAGGGCAAAACACCAATATCAACGAGGATTTACAGTGGGACCTAAGTCAGGCAGTTATCATATGAGCGGGAGGACGATCAAGTGAGCCAACCCCGGTTGCCTTTGTTAAGTCTTAACAAGCACAAAACCCACATTTGAAATGAACCATACAAGAAAAAAGTTCGTTAATTTACGTCAATATGTCACAGTATATACATATAACGCAAGTGGGGTAGCAAGCAAATTGCACAAAGAGTTGCAGAGCATGGAAAACACAGAAAAGCAAAACATATCATACATAGAATAGATGCAAAAAAAGGAGGTAGAGGAGACAAACCAGGTTGTGGTACTCAGCAATCTTAGCCATGGTGGTGCTCTCTCCTCCAGGGATGATAAGGGAAGTAACATTCTGAAGCTGCTCTGGCTTCCTAATCTGCACCCCTTTGACCCCTAACCTCCTAAGGGCTGCCACACACAACACAAAGGAGATGAGAAAATTGCAGCTATTGCATTTACACACACACACACACATAAAATAAAATATAAAAAAAAGAGGTTTTTGATTTATGAGAGTGAGTGAAAGGAATGAAGAGAACCAATAAAAAATGGAACTTGCCAGCTATGTGTTCGTTGAAAGATCCCTGTAATGCGAGGACCCCAACGACGGCCATGTTGTTCAGTGAGTGCAATGAATAACACAGAAATAAAGAAAGCACTGTTTATTAGTGGCCAACAAAAGGAGACGTAATGCTTTTGGTTGGTCCTCTCCTTTCAAAATGCTCAGCCTTAGTGGCGGCTACTACCTTTCACTTTATAACTGCCCAATCTTTTTTTTTAATATAGGGTTAAGATTCATTTATATTAAGTATAAATTTTGACATATTTATATTATTTAATAATTTTTTATAAAATTTAAATTTAATAAATTTAATTATTAAATTATATAATATTATATTAATGATCATGCATATTAAATTTTAAATAAATTAGACATATATAGTTATTTAATCTAATAGTAGATAATTTATTTATATTTTAAAATCATATTATACGTTAAAATAAAGTAATGTAATAAACTATCAAATAAACTTTTAATTAAAGATTCACTTACACCAAGTGTAAGTCTTAACACACTTACATCATTTAATAATTTTTTTTAAAATGTGAATTTAACAAATTCAACCGTTGAATTATATATTATTATCTTAATGATTATGTATATCGAATTTTAAATAAATTAGACATATATAGTTATCTAATCTAATAGTAGATAATTTACTTATATTTTAAAATTATATTATATGTAAAAATAAAGTAATGCAATGAACTATCAAATAAATTTTTAATTGTAAGAAATTTTATGAGATTGATTTATCTTATGAGAACTTTCAATTCAATGGTTAGATTTGTTACATTCACATTCTACGTGTCAAGAATTACATTTGGTGTAAGTGGACTCCACCCATATATATATATGGAGAGGATCAACGTATGGCGGTGTAAGACTTGATAACTCCTATATCACTCAATAAATTTTTATTAAATATATTTTTTATCAATCCAATTGTTAAATTATAACTATCTATCATGCTGATTATTTGTGTCAAATTTAAAAAAAAAAATTGAATATCAACAAAAGTAGAATCAAATAGTTCATATTTACATAAATTTCAATAGTTTATATTACGTTAATTTTGATGTATATCAATGAGTCATAAAACAATTTCAGATTAATATGAAATTTTATAAGTATGATTTACATAATAGAAACTTTCAATCTAACGGTGAATTTTGTAAGAAAGTCATTCAATAAAAAATTATTGAGTAGTATAAAAGTGATCAAGTCTTACACCAGTGTAAGTTAATGTCTCCTTATATATATATATAATCTAATAGTAGACAATTTACTTACATTTTAAGACCATATTATACGTTAAAATAAAAATAATACGACGAAGTATCAAATAATTTTTTAATTGTAAGAAATTTTATTGAGTTGATTTATCTTATGAGAACTTTCAATTCAACGGTTGGATTGGTTAAATCACATTCTACAAAAAGTTATTGAGTGGTATAAGTGTGTCAAAACTTACACTTAGCGTAAGTGGATCTCCACCCTATATATATAGGGATATATTTAGTGAGATGAGTGATTTATTGTGAGAGTGAGAGGAACAAATATTGACCACTGGATCATCCATGTATGGTCAAGATTAGATGTTACTTAAAGGTCACATAACTACTTAAAAAAGTCACACGACTTTATGTTTTAATCTTGACCATACATAAATGATAAAATGATCAAAATTTACTCCTTTTACTTTTATAATAAATCACTCATCTCACTAAATAAGCACCTTTTATATATATATATATATATATATATATATATAATATACTCCACTCCTAGAACATTTTGACTTTCAAAACCTGGGATTATATTGACATTTACAATTATTTATTAAAGGATATCAAAAGAGATTGTTGCCAGCAAAAATCAAATATAAGCCTTACGACCGACTTGATTTTATCCTTATCAACTCATTTAACTTCTCTTAATAAATATTTAGAAATGTATCAAGTATAATAAGTAACTAATAAATATTTTAAAATATCAATAAAAATAGGATGTTAGAGTAACTTCCATTTTTAAATAAGAATAAAAGAGAAAAAAAGTTAACTAAAAAGATTTAATCTTTTATTTAATAATTAATGATATAAAAATTTTCAAAAGAAGTCATTACCAGTGAAATTTGGATCCTCTAGATTTAAATTGTATGTATAATTAAAGAAAGATAGGAAAAGAACATGTAGGTGTTATAATTTCAAAAATTATAAAATCTACCTCTTGTATTTATCTCTCTTTAATTGCATATGCAGTTTAAGTACAGAAGATACAAATCCTTGCAAGTGCATATTCTTAGATAAAAAAATCTATTTATTTATATATAAAATTTTATGTATAATTTTTTAACTATTAAATGTTTTTTTTAGGTACATACTATTAAATGTATTTTAGAATGTGGAGTGTTAAATAAAAAAATGAGTGTGTAAAGGAGCAGATTTTAAATTTATGTAGTAATGCAAATCTCTAACTAGATAAAATATAAATCATCACTTGAAGAAACCTTACTCAACCTTCTTAGATATCTAAGAAGCTCTATTAACGTGTAAAGCCCTCCATAAACTGTCAAAAATGAATAGCTACCGCAAGTATTAATGACAGTACAAAAATGTAAACATCTGACCTACAAAGTACAAACTATACAAACCCCAATCTAAACTTCATGCCTTCCTCTGCTACCTACAAAGTCACTCGAGCTTTATGGAATTATGGTACATATTGCAAGCAGGAAAAAATCAAGAAGATAAATCTAAAACCAAACACGTAAGGCTGGAGCATATATGAGGCTGCCAGCATTGATGAACTAGCTCAGATGAACGAGGAAAACTTTTGGACTAGTGAGCCCTTCATTTTTTATTTTTGGTATAAGTGAGCTCTTTAATTTAATTCGAATGAAAAGGGTATTAGTATTGGACTGTGATTGCAAGGTAACATGTATTTACAATTCTAGAAATTCCTGCACGAACTGAGAATCATATACAAATTTGAAATATAAGGTTTGAATTAGCTTCCACTAATTGGCAATCACCAGTGGTGACCATATGACATGAATATAGGGTCTGGCACAATGAGAGGCAACTTTTCTATGTACATAAATAGTCTCTTTAAATTATCCTTGTTGATTGAAGCCAAGTCATCTATCTCACTGCTGCTCATGTAGATCCAAAGGTCACCAGAGTCTACTCTTTTAAGACTGTCCCGACAGAAAGGGCAAGATTGAGATCGTGCATGCCTAAACCAAAAGCAAAATAAGAATCCTTAGAATATTATAGTAACACATTTGCTGGCTAATACAAACAACTATTTTCTTTGAAAACTAACTAAAAAGAATGTAGTTTCACTCAGTTTGGCTTTCGCCAAAAAAAGTAATCACATTTCAAAAATATCTTTTGAAAAATTCAGAGGCCTAATATTTCTTGTCAGTTAAAAATATGTCATGAGACATATGAGGATGAATCTAATATGGGAAACTATAGTTGGACATTTTGACTACAGAATGCTATACAATCTACCTATGTCAAATATTGGACAGCAAGAGAAGGTCTCCAGTCTCCAGATTTCATGTTTGGTTTAGAACTATAAATATCAAAAAATTTACTAACCCATTGGATTGCAACATGAGTATGACCAAAAATATAATCAGCCTGCTTTCTATTCTACCATTCAATAACAAAAATAACATGTTCTTTGGCATCAATCATATCTGTTAAATTACGATTATAGATGAGTTCGTTTGCTTCATTTAATTGTTTTAGCTTTATTACCATTTTATCATTAGAAGTACTCTGTACTAAAATGTTGTCACAATTTGCTCACCAGTCTCGGTAGCATTTCATACACATTGAATGATTGCAATTGGGCAATACGACCTTGCTGTTCATCTCCATGCAAATACCACATTCTTCTTCTCTCTCTATGTCAATTTCAGAGAGCTTTCCTTTGCTTATCACATCTTTTGGCTTGTACTTCGTAGCGCATATATGTTTTTGTTTCCTGTCTTCAACATCAGTGATTCCTCTTTGGAGTTGCAATAAAGAGGGAAAGACCATACCTGTTATTAAAGAGTGTAAAAGTAATCACATTTGGATTGTGAAGCACTTTCTAAAGGAAGATAAAAATAATCAAAGCGTATCATATGAATACATGGCATGGTTTCAAGCAGCAACTTACTGACTGTTATATTTCAATATGACTATTCACTTACCATAGAACTCCTTCAGACTGGCTTTTCTTTCATAAATGGACATGGTTGTCTTCCCGTCCTCATATGCCTGTGACAAACCCAATATTTATCACTAGCTTGACAACAAAACAGTAAAATTGGTCTGCAACATCATATTTGATAATGGATTGTATTTTTAAAATGGTCGGTTTAAAGGTAAAGGAGATAGGAAGTGTTGACAGACAGAGTAAAGGGGCAGGGAATGCACCTTGTATATAAGAATTCTAAGCAATCCCAAGGCTCCAGCAAGGTGACAATCAGTCCACTGAACCAGAAAAAGGAAAAACTGAGCAGCTGGGCTGTAGGACAATCTCATTTGGAGGCAGGCTCCATCGCAGTCACTTGGATAATCAGAAGCTCTGAATCAAAACATATTTTGCACAAAGAATAGGTTAAAAACGTAACATTATGACAACTTTTTCAGTTTTTGGTTGAGAAAATTTCAATATTGAAACATTGAAGAAAATGGGCACTCAACTCGGAGATAAGCATTTAAATGGGCACATAAGAGCTTCTTTATCTCATTTTGACGTGCCACAAATACAAGTCTCATACATTAGTGTTCAAACAAAAAATTGAGGGTTACAATTTACATTAAAATTGAAAATTATAAGTGACACTGGCAAATTTCTTGTCTTCGTTTCTTTTTTTTTTTTTTTACCAAAGTAAAATTTCAAATATATCTGATATTGTCTAGTAGCCTAGTACTCTGCTATGCTTTTAAACAGCCCCATTCAAAAAATGTATGATTTTATTTGCTAAATATAAAGTTACATGTGAGGGCCCCTTAAATTTTGCACAAAAGCACCTGCCACTATAGTTAAAAATTTGAAAAAAGGTTCACTTTAGTTAACCTGATTGGGTCCTCTTTGCAGAAAGAGGAGGCAAAATTGCCATAAACTGGGGCACCCCATGGGAAAACACCAAAGAATTGCATTGACAAATCTCCTTCAAAATGACAAAAGTAAAGTGTAAAACATATTTAAAAAAGAGGTAGCATAAAGGCATATAAAGCCAGCCAAAGGATTCCCCCCCTCCCCCGCATGTTTGATCCTGCCCTTGTAAACCAAGAATATGATTGCTTTTTCTTATTCTTCCCCCTCTTCCCCTTTCCTTTCCAAGGATACCTGCAAATTAGATAACCAGAACATCCAAACTAGAGCAAAACAATACAGAGTTTAGAACTAAATAGCTCTATACAAAATATCTCTGCAAAACATGCGAACAATATTCTACACACAACTTCATAATCCCAAAAAGAGAAAAAAAAAAGACCAGAAATTGAGCATCTTCCTCAAAAACCCAGATATTTTTTAAATGGGGTAGCATCCAAAATCACACAATTCAACATTCTTAACAAAAACAAAAACAAAAACAAAAAAATAATATATTTTTTTCCCTTCAGATTGGACACAGAGAGAACAATTACAAGGTATTGGCGAAGTGGATGTCAGCTTCAAGAGCTTTGAGGGAATCCCTGAAAGACTTGCGCATCTCTCCCCTTCTTTCTTCCAACTCTTGGACCAAACAAACTCCCATTCAAAAACTCTCCTAGGAAACTAGCAAACCCACAAACCCCATCACCAAATTCTCATGGGAAACTCAACAAGTACCTCGTACCAATCAAAAGGAACCGACTTGGGCAGAAAATTGAGCAGTTTCAGTTCAGAGAGAGAGGGAGAGAGAGAGACAAAAAGTGTGGGGGGTTCGGTTTGGTTTGCTCTTGCTGTGTTTTCGCTTGGATCACACGTAAGTACGTAACTCTTTTTGTGCAAATAAATATGATAATATATCTCATGTCTGCCACGGGGGGTTGTTTTGAAATTACGAAAATGCCACTTCCTTTACCTCGAGATTCATGCCCCATTCATTTCGGTTCCGGATGTTAAATGTTTGCTGTCCACTGCAATATGCAACTAGAGAGATTCTACTAAACGATAAGATTAATAATTCTGTGTTACTTAAATAAGAAAATAATAATATTTATATAAACTTATATTTACATATTTATCGAATACTCTTATGTAATGTAAAGTCATCTGATAACATTATGATCAAATGACACTATAATTTTATTGTAATATTTTTTGAACGGTTCAGATTATATATATATATATACCTCATATAATTTGTATAAATATATTTTCTTAAATAAAAAAGTATATACAATTTTTAAGATGTTAAATATTTTTATTTTAAGTGATTAAAAATACTTTAGGTTAATTTTAAAGAAAATTTAACATTACTTATCAAATTATCCGGCAGTATAGTAATTCTCTTTTCAAAATGAAATTACAAAATCTGTAAAAAGTTCGAATCCATTAGATTATAAGATATTTTAAAATTTCTTAATAAATCTGTTTAATGATCTTTTGAATTTTCTTAAAAAATATATTAAAATTATTAAAATATTAAATGTTGCTGTTTTTTTTATTTAAAATATTATGCATTAAGTAATTAAAAAAATGTAAACGACATAATTAAAAAAAATTAAATTGATTGTCTAAGAGGATCAGTAACGATGAAAGTGGTAAAGAAGTGTTCTAATAGGAAAGATTTGAAGGGGGTCCGCATTTGCTGGCCCGATTCATCATTAGAATGTATTCAAGGTTGGAAAAGAATTATATATAGGTAATGGTTTTCAGAGGTTGCAACTCTATTATATCTAACCACAAACTTGTTTGCTACAGTTACGTAACGAAGCTGACAAAGAGATTCATTTTTGTTAGTGTTTGTTTTGGAGGATTTCCTTTCAAAGTGATAGTGAACCAAGAAATTGGACAATGATTTGTTGGGTTATTTATTTATTTATAGCAGTTGGAGGGGAGACTATATCTTATGTTCTGTCATCTTTCTTCAATACAATTTTAGTAAATTAATCTTCACACCATGACGGAATCTAATCCTAATGCAACTTTTCTTTTTGTTTAGAACAATTTTGAATTCCATGAAAAAAGAAGAGATAATTTTGGATTATATATACCTGCAAGTAACTTGTTGGATCAGTTGTCCAATAAGCTACAATATCTTAATCCTGTGGGTTTCAAAATGATAGACCATAAGCATTTTAAAATTTGATTCTTATAGTAAACAACTACCATATTATTTTGATATACGGTTGTGTCGGTCTGTAGCATGAATCATTGGCAATTTCTTCTGGATAACACTTGGCCAAGTAGCCTCCTCTCATTGACCACAGTTCTAGGCTACCTTGCCGCTAATCTAAAGTGACCATTAATTGAAAAAGTGGTGATTTAAACAACTGCTTTTTTTTTTGTGGAGATAATGACATGCCAACCCCTCATTAATCAGGAATGAGAAAAAAGAAGTGCACCATAAGGTGGCAACCAGAGTAGCAGAAGTTAACTCTTGCTTGCACTAGACTACTAGAGACATACCAACTCTGTGTGACGGGAAAAGAGGGCAATATGTCGCATATTTCTTTTTCCAGATATGCTTTTTTTTTTTTTCATATTAGCAGCTGTGCACTTCTTTTACACATGTAAACATGACAAAATTGAATTCAAATTAGACCTACTTGAAATTTTAACTAGGCTCAATTTTATTTTTTTTAGTATAACTTAGATTCTCTACACCCTACATACTAGATGTGCAAACATTGTTTCCCTTCTTTCTCTTCCACAATAACTTGTAATTAGTTTGCTTTCATACCGTCTGCTGCTCCGAAAGTTTGATACTTCCATACATTAAAAGTTAATAAACAATTGAAGATTCAATTTTCTATGTAATTGCAATTTTTACAAGCTTAGAATGGATTAGCAACAATCCGAGAAGCTATCCCTTCACCTAAAGGTATTGTCTAAATTGAGGGAGGTAATTGGTCCATTTAATTACTCCAAAGCCAATGTATCATTTGGCATATTGCTAAATATTACCATTAGTTGACATGATAGCCTATTGGATGTAAAATGGAACTCGCAGTTCAATACTTAAATTGCATTACATTATAATTAAGCAGCATCAAGTGTAAGAGCTAGCTAGCCAGGAGCCCTTCCACAGAAAGCATTGATCTATTGGAGAAGATGCATTTTTATACTACATCAGCAAGAGAGTACAGCATATCAATTTTCTCTGCTGCTAATACAGTACCGTCCCCAGACATGGCAGCTTATTGGAGGCAAAACAGAAAAGTTGGCAACCTCAATGATAAAGGCTTGAATTTTGAAAGGAAGGAACCAATTGATATTAAGGGCAATGGTTTACCTATCATAATAACCTCAAACACTGAAAACATAGAAATCAGCCTTTTAGCAGGGTAATCAATTAGATTAAAATAAGTATCAATAGCTCCCTCACAAGGTTAACGAAGGAACTTCTCTATGAAACAATGAATAATGAACTATTGGACTACAGATAGTAAGATTGCTCAAACTGTACACCCACGGAAGTCCTGAATAGTAAGCATGAACTTTTTCTACCAAAAAATTTCAAACAAGTGAACAGATGCTTTACAACAGGAGCCTTCTTAAGAATGCAGTGGCAAAGCCAGTACATGGTATTCAATGAGTTAAGACTATAAGCCAATTGGCCACCATAAATACTGTCTCCATTTGCTGAATATCTGCACGTGAAAATATATATCTTGCACTGAATGCTTGCAACTCTGCCAACAGAATGTCTAGTTTGGCTTATCACATTTTAGGCTTCAACTCTCAAGGACCTCGTGGTCATATCAATGAGGAAATATTCCCAGCTCCACCATTTTAGGAGTTAGAGAGGATTGACATCATCAATTGAGATTTCTTTGGGAACCTTCAAATTTAATTGCTGGGTATCCCATTCAGCCCCCTTCAACTTTTGAATGAAATCCTCAAACCTATCTTCCAATTCCATTAGGCTATTGGCAAGTTGTTCACAAACATTACCTTTGCTATCCCAGTTTTCACTTAGCCAGACAGTCTGCCACATGCTTCGCATTACTGAGACACTTGTAGCTCCAACCTGCAGTACGATTATAAATCCAGGTCAAATGAGGACCATATTTTCCAATAAATTCTCACAAGGAATTTAAATGCATACCTTGAAAGAAACATAAAACTTCAAATCTTCGGGCGGTCGGTTCACCATAAGAATATATTTCTCATTTGCATATAATTTTAGAAGTGTCTTCAACTGCCCCATTATAACAATAATAACAATTATATGATTGCCAGATTTCTTAATTTGAACTATAGAGAAAAGAATTTTGAACCTCTTGGTTTCCTTCATTAAATTGTGACAATAGCAGCAATAATGATCCAATACCATGATATGAGATCTCTCCACACCATCCATCTTCTCCAAGGGCAAGCCAAAAATAATTTTTGGCTTCATGAACTGTGGCCAACTTAATATATTTTCTTCCTTGTTGCAATCCATGCATCCTGAAATAAACCCAGCCGGAAATTGGACATTGCTGTGAAGGGAAATAACTCACACAGCAAAGAACTGAATATGTCTGAATGTAACCTGGAACAGTAGAGTGTAACACGTGTGATTTTACCAGTATGCGAGCACGCTTAAGATTTATCTGTAAAAAAGAGTTATGCAAAAGAAAAATAACTAAACAAATAAATCATTAGATTGTATTCCTTTATGGGATTTGATCCCATATTGTTAGGAAAATTTTGATTATTTTCTAAGTACGTGAGCCTCACACATGAGAAATATGTGAACCCACCTACATTTTAGAAGGCAAAACACAACAGCACCCCTGCTGTTTTTACCTAACAGCAGGGATCCAAATCCATTCCTTTTCTTTCCAGTAAAATTTCCCCTCTTGCTACCCTGTGTATGTACATAAACCTCAAACCAAAGAAACAGAATAATAATTCTTTAGAACAATAAAACTCAATATCTGTACTTCTCCCAGAGGGCCCCTCAAATTCAGATTTGAATTATCTTTCTACCAGCTTGCATGCATGCATACAGATTTCTTTGCATTAGATTCTATACTCTAGTAGTTCATGCACCACATACTTACTGTGTTAAACTGGAGGACTGAAAGTGATTCATAGCGTAGCCAAAGATGCAGAAGTCGCATACTCAGCCAAGTAAATGACAGTACAGGAAATGATTTTACAAGGCCAGGTGTATCCTGCAGTCAAAAACTAAACGAATGAAACATGCCAACTAACAGTAAGTCACTATAAGAAATCAACCCATCTTGAAAACTTATTGTACCAGTATCAATATTCCCAAAGCAAGGCCAACCAGCTGAGCAACCACTTCCCAAACTTCTTCCTGAGACATTTTAATGAAACAATTATATATATGAGGAAAACGCTTTAGCTTTTCCA
Organism: Styphnolobium japonicum; assembly: GCA_023212625.1. Lineage (NCBI taxonomy): Eukaryota > Viridiplantae > Streptophyta > Magnoliopsida > Fabales > Fabaceae > Styphnolobium > Styphnolobium japonicum. Next base: position 23,351,456 of record JALBWW010000014.1, read on the forward strand.
ACAAAGGTACAGAATTAGATGAACCAATAATATGGGAAAGAGTTTATCTTGATATACATGCATTGGTCCTTCATTGAAATTGTAAACGGAAAATCAATAATGAAGTTCATTTACCATCTTGGACTTTGCCAGGAGGTAGATGGGTGGGACACAAATTGAATAGAGTTTCTGTCTAATTCTTAGCAAGACAAACGTTTCCAGGGAAGTCCATGGGCCAGGATGGCATCAGCGAATGATTATCATATGGCTGTCTTTTTAAATGAAAGAAGGGAGAAGTCCGGAAAAGGCAAGTCAGGCCAAGATGTTGGACCCAGAGGGAACTAATTAATGACAATTGGTGAATCAAGTCACGTAACTGTTTGGTGAATACCAGTTGCATTGACTAGTTCCCACTGGAACCAACATCTTGGCTTGGCTTTCCGGCTTGGTCATTCTCCCAAGAACAAATCAAAAGCCTAGACATAGCGTGGTCTACTATATATAACTAAGAAATACAAATAGATCACAACCATCTAGTGTTAATATTTAGTTGTAATTTGATCATGAATATTGGGTATATAATGTATAACTATATTATATTAAGATTTATAATTCAATGCTTCTTACCAATAGCATAGTCTCAGCCTAATTGGGTCAAGCTGCTTCCCAATGTCTAATTCCTCAGCTAAGGCCCATAACTTATATGTGACTCGTTGGGTCGGTGGGTCAATTCCCTCCCCAAGAAACTTGAATAAGTTTTTGGCTTGAGTTAAGAACAAAAGTATATGGTGAGTATAAATTACGGAATTAAAATCAGCCTCCAACATTGCTCTGATACAGGGAGCAACACAAACAGAAATTTTCTTGATATGAGAAAATGTATTCATGGATAGGAGAGAATGAGGATTAATGCTAGAAAGCTGAAAATGACAAATATCAATGACGTTTTCACAAAATTCCAGAGGCAATATGATCAAAAGAAAAATTTCTCATCAGAAATGAGAGTAGTTTTGCTCTAAAATAATTGTTATGATATGAGACGATACCTTTGCTGCTACCTCTCCTAGATTTCCTGAAATTGCAAAGTGGTTTTGAATCACACGAAAGGAAGGATCTTTTAATCCTCTTGCTACAGCCTGTTTAAATGTCAAATTCAAAGAAATTTATACAATCATTTATAAACCAGCTATTAAGCCATCCATATGCATACATGAAGTACAGAATTACTACTGCTTTTAAATCACTATCAATGAAGCGCAGTTGTTTCAGTATTTAAGTTGAAAAAGAATATGTCACAACTGTACTTGTTCTCAATATACCACAATCCCCCTCCTTTATTTGGGCTTGGAAGTGACTTTTTTGACATTATAGGTTGCTAAGTATTTGTTTGGAAGGAAGCAAGGAAGGCAAAAAGAAAAAATCAGGAGGCCACTATTTGAAATGTGAAGAGAAAGAGAAGGAAAGAATATAAAAGGTCAAACTCTCAGTGCAAAAAAGGACAAAAAATGGTAGAGAATTTATCCCCCAAAAAATTTGGTAATTATCAAACTTTAATGTTCTGTACATATAATTTATCCAAGTTCAGAAAAAGCAAATTCCCATCAGCATATATATCATCTCTTTCTTTCCTTCAAACAAACAACGAAAAGCTTGCCATATCATTTTCTTTTTATGTTAATTTCAACCACTAAAAGAGATGAGTGACTTATAATGCTTGTTTTCTATATATTTTCATTCCCATTCCCTCTGTCTTTCTTTGCATTGTTTTTTTTTTGGATAGAATTCTTTGTATCATTTTTTTACTTTCCTCCTTGAATACAAAGTTAAAAGTAGGAAAGGAAGGGAACTCAGTAAAAGACATTTTTCCCAAAAGATAATTATTATATGTTGATTTGAATCATTTGATATCTTTGAAATATTAACTAATAATAATCTATATGCAGTCATTTCTAAAATAAACATAGTGGTCCTTTTGATAGAATAAAGCTGCATAGTAAAATACCTTAGTAAGATTTCCAAGAGATGCCAAAGGAAGGAAATAGGCAGGATATAATTGGGTTGTTAGATCAAAAATGCTGCATGAGAATCAGCTGCGTAAGGGTCTCACTAAAGCCTGATTTTATTTGCATATTTCCATAGAAAAACAACAATGCCTACGATTCGGACCTTCCAGCACTGCCAATGAAGTCTGCATACATTCTCCATTGCTTTGGATCATCATCAAAAAGATTTCCAAACCGCCCTCCTGGAAAAGGTAGCAACAGTTAGTCAGTTAAAAATAAAACTTCAACATATAATCTTCTGCTTCCTTTAGCTTTCTTCATGATTTCCAGACCAATGAATAAGCGTCCAACAGATCCAATGCCATCCTTTGATACCCATCTAAAGACGAAAACATAAAACAAGCAATCAATCACCCAAAAATCAAACAAACATATAATGACTGCATTAAAGTAATTAAGATATTATTATATGCATATAAATGCTGTATTTGTATAAAAAGATGCAAGCTATAAAATTTATGAGTCACCTGATGGCAGCAGCAGAAGCAGCAGCTGTGGTTCCAGAGAAAGAGCCAACACCAACAGCCTGCAAGTGAAGTAGAAATTTTAACACAAAGGACAGAAGCACAATCATCATTCCTCCTCGCATTTATGTGGTAGAGAAATAATTTTTAAAGAGAAGATGACATTGTTATGGAGTAAATACAATTGCACAACACTTTGCTGCACAATCACATAGAAACAATAAGTAAAACCTTCATTGAACAAAGATAACTACTAAAGAAGATGGTTCTTCACATACATCAACATACTTTAGGAAACTATGATCAAGATTGGCAAATGTATTCATGAAGCAAGTAGATGATAAAACTACCTCTAATGATTTTTAAGATTTTGCTTTAAAAGCCAAAAAGTTATTTCAAAAGTTATTATTTACGCCTCATTGACATGCACAATGGGGGCCTTGTGTGCACCAATCATCAAACTCAAAGCTAAATATGCCAAATGCACACAAAGGAACCATAAAAAATAACCAAATATTCACAATGAAAACATCCTTGAGAAAAAATCAGCAGCCTGAGTGATATTGACGTGCCTTTAGGAGACTTGAAGTGACTAGGGTATGACAGATCCATCCGGTCACATTGGTAGGGAACTGTAACAACATGTAGTGCAAGTAATCCTCTGAAACTGATCCTGCATCATGACTGAAAAAGTAAGGAAACAAATAGTTTTCCTCCAACTTCATTTAATCACTGAAGTTAAAACTCCAGAAATTTCTCCGTGAAATATCCACAAAAGTTTCTAATGTTTGCTTCTAGTCTTTCTACTCTTGTGCAAGTCACCATTAGGTAAGTCTCAAATCATTAGAAATTTATCATCCATTGGGTACTATTTCAGTGGCATCAAGTTTCAAAGTATTTCCTACCAAAGAAGAATGAACGAATGAGATTACAGAAGGGAATATATTTAAATATATTACAGTGACAATGTTTATCCTACTTTCTAAAGCTTTAAATTATAATGTATCTAAAAACTGGGTGACAAATCCATCACTTAAAGTTGAGTTTGTGGTTTTTCAGTAGTGTATCCATGACAAAAAGAAAAACAACAATAGGAAAGCTGTTTAACATATTATAGATAAAGAGGAAAAGAAATGTATGTTAATCACCAGGAAAGCCTGCAGGCAGAATAAAATCTTTGATTATTGCTGGAACCCAGGATAATCTTTTATCAGGGGAATGCAAATCCTTTGTAGACCTATCTTCCTCAACAAGAAAGGTTTGCAACTGCGAATCATCATCTATCACATATCTGATCATAAGAAAAAAGAATTTACTAGTCATAGTTGAAGCCTGGTGGAGAAGGCAGCCGCTGTGAAATTTATGTAATTGAGCAAATGGCGATAATGAAAAGTTCAAGAGGTAACTAGAACATTCCAAGCAACAAGCAAACATGGTCATGACTATTTCATTTCCATTGACAGTTGATGCAGAGATTGCATCTAACAAAGCTATTTGTATTTCATTTATTTTTTTTCTAATAATCAATGTGTATTAGCATTCCATGATCCCAACTTCACAACAACCATTAGCAATGCTTCTAACGCAGTGCACTCATAGAAGTAAAAAATGGAAAGAACCCAAAATATGGTATAGTTAAGTAAAAACCTCTTAGCAGTACCATTGCTATATCTCTCCACCAATATCACCCTCGATAAGCCTTGACCTCTGAAACAACACAACAAAAATGAAAAGGACATTATTGTGGCATGGAAACAAATAGAGAAGCTTTTCTGAACCCAATCAAAGTCAAAGCTTTGTTTGATTAATTCAAGTCAGATTTTTTTTTCTCTTGTCTACAATAGATAAATCATCTAAATTTATCTTTATTGAAATGGGCCAATTTAAAACAAATGCTTCATTAACTTGTAAAATTTCTGAAGAAGAAAATGAAAAAGATTCAATTTTTCCCCAAGCTAATTCCCCCCTTTTCTGTTTACAACAGATAAATTATCTAATTTTTCTTGATTGAAATGGGCCAATGTAACCAAAAGCTTCATGAACTTATAAAAAAAAATTGGTGAAACAAATGAAAAGATTCAAAAAAAATTTCACCCTTAAGTTTTCTAGGCAAAAAAACAAGAAAACAGGGAAGCATCAGTGATCAGACCCCCCATTATCAGTTTCATCTTCATGTTTGAAACTAGAATGCTTAGAAGAGCAGAGGATTTGAAGGCAGTGAGGCCTGGTTCTCTTCATCTTCATCTTCATCTTCATCTTTATGTTCCTTGAAGAATTGAAGGCACCACTTGAAGGGAATGAAAGTTGCAAGGTGTGAGACATTGAAAAAGTAGCACTATTGATTCTTTGCTTCTTCTGTTCTATAGAAGCTCCACCTGACACTATGACACTATCCAATATCCACAGCTGAAAACAGAGAGTGAAGGAGAAACAATATTGGACAGGTTTCGGGTCTTCTTCGGTTACAACCCAAATCCATATTCCGACCCGAAAAATAATCATGCACCGGCCCATATTAACATTTATCGGGCCTTTCCACTTATTTTGACTTATACACAAAATTGAATATTTCTCATACATTTTTTTAATTTTGTGTACCAAATAGGATGAAATATCATATAAATTTGATAAATGCTAATATTTTAATATGAGTAGAGTCTAAACCTGATTTCTAAATTTCTCACCAATATCTCTAACTTATCAAAGAATAAATAAATAAATAAATAAATCCAACCCAATGTGAACTCCTAACTTACCAAAGAATAAATAAAATCGTTCCAATCCAATGTGTACCGGAAATGGATAGGACCAAAATAAACAGATTTTTGTTGGGTTTATAAAACGCAATGTAATTTTAAAAAAATTAAGTTAAACATACCCGACTTTAAATCATGTTTGAAGGAGTTTGTTTTCAGTTTATTTGAACTTCTTTGCTATAATAAATACGTATAATGCATTTAATGATTATTCAAATCATCTTATTGAAATAACTTTTCAAACTTGTATATACTCTTATCTAAATTATCTAAAGAATTTAATTTTAATTTACTGTCATTGCAAAAAAAATTTACAGTGTCATCTAATCATGTATTATCAAATCATTAAGGGCCCGTTTGTATTAGTTTTTTTCAGAGTAGAAGTGCTTTTTTGAAGTAATAAAAGTATTTTTTTTTAAAACTAAAGAGTTCAAGCTTTTAAAAAAAGTACTTCATATTTTTTTTGTTACACATGAAGTGCCTTTTTAAAAGCTTGAACTCTTTAGCTTTTAAAAAAAATACTTTTATTACTTCAAAAAAGTACTTCTACCCCTAAAAAACCTAGTATAAACGGGTCTTAAAATGGTTTGACTATCACAATAATTACTTAGAAAATTTAACTCTTTTAATAATGTCTTAGCACATAATTAGATGACAATATAATTATTTTTTTATACTAAAAATGAATTAAAATAAAATCCTTATCTAAATGATCTTATTTTCATAAACAGTTTAAAAGAGAGATAACTGGAAACAGTTTAACTGGTAACTGTTTTTTATTATTAAAAAATTTGATTATATTAACTTTGTCGAATTATCAAATTTTTACAATAAAACTTATTTGACAAACTTAACTTGAATAAACCCTTGTCTAAATTATTTATCTAAACTTTGACATCTTAGCAGAAAGCAAGGAAAACTGAAAAAGCTAAAACATCATTGTCCTATTGAATGAAGCTAGTTTTATTACATTTTATTACCGACGCGATGTAGGAGTATGCCATATTAGATGTGTATAATTTTTTAAAATTATAATGTGTTGTTTATTTTGATTTTTTTTATAAGAATTTTTTAATTAGACTTATATAAAAAATGGCTTAATCACTTTTTAATTTAATTATCTCATATGAAAAATAAAAACTCATAAAAATTAACTTTATTATGAACCATTTAATATATCTATTATCTAGCAAGATATAAAAAAACAAAATAATAACTATAAAATATAAAACTTGAAGTATTTTATTAAGGTTAAAAATATGTCAAATTAAATATTTATTAGAGTTTTTTTATTATAATAGGTAAATAAGAATAATATATATTTAATTAATTGAAAAAATATTAGCAATTTGAATAAAGTTAAAAAATTAACTTTATTATGAACCATTTAATATATCTATTATCTAGCAAGATATAAAAAAAAAAAAATAACTATAAAATATAAAACTTGAAGTATTTTATTAAGGTTAACAATATTTCAAATTAAATATTTATTAGAGTTTTGTTTATTATAATAGGTAAATAAGTATTAATTAATTAAAAAATATTAACAATTTGAATATATTATGGTATATGATATTCATTAATCACACTTATTAATATGTAAATAAGTAATTGATATTTAGAATGATATAAACTTTAAAAAGTTAGAGTAATTATATTTATCACTTAAATAAAAAAATAAAAAATAATTTAAATTTAAATGGATTTAAACTTTTTAAAATAAATTTTGAATACATAAAAAATAAAACTATACCAAAAAAATAAAAAATTAGAAAGAAAAATTCATATATAAAGAATTTTGGGCCACATGAGTTTCAGCTTGCCCTTGCAAAACTGGAATTATTATAACAGATCAACTTTGGTACAAGTTGGGACTTGAATAACAGCCTGTGTAATAAAAAAATTGTCTTGGAAGTGGGATGCATTGTCATGAATGCCGGGCTATAGTTGTCGAGGTTGCATCAAGATTCATGAACATGGTATAAAAGAGTCCTTTACGATGGGTAACAACTAACAAGGCTTCTGATATTGACAGGCAGAGAAATTTGCACATACATAATTAAGAGATGTCTTTTTATGGCGACTAATATGGTATTCGTGCGATTGCACGCGTCGCTGATTTTGTTATTTGTTGTATTAACAATTCATTTAACAACAATAAAATTATATGAACGATTGTATTTAAGATGATTAATATCTTAAGATATCAGATCTGTCAAACCTATATCATGATATCTTAATTAATATCTAACTTTACTTGTCAGCTTGTTTCTAATCCAATAATTCTACCAATATTCAATACCTGGATAGATGTTGCTAGAATTGATACAAAATGAGCAAAAAGCAGTAGCAATGGATACAATATATTTGCAAAGTTTTTACCATAGTAGCATGTTGAAGTGACCAGTCTCTGCATTAAACAATTGTATTACAATAAAAAACTTTAGGTAAGAAATTATTTCCAAAAATACGCAAAGCTTTCTACTGAATTCTAAACGAACTCAACAACCAAATGAAGAGTGACAAGTGGCCGGAACCATGCACGGGCTTTAAGAAGACTAAGTAGGATGGATTAAGAAGACTAAGTAGGATGGATTATGACTTAATTCCTGCTGTTGTCATTTTGCATTCATCACCAATTTTCTTTTTAATCTTGCATCTTTCATACTAGACTGTCTCTAATATTGTATCTCCTTCATTCATGACTTTGTAGTAATTACATACATAGAGCTTTGTGACAGAATATCTTTAAAAAATGTTGTAAGCTTAAATAAAATTGTAATATCAAAATCTGATATCAAACTCTAATATCAAACTCTAATATCAAAATCTAATAATTTTTATGTGACCTGTAAATTGGATGCAGTAAGTATAGTTACAGTTATTGATAATGTATTGGCTTCAATAAATTTAGTAGAGCATCGGTAAAAGATTCAGTAGAGCAATAGTAAAAGAGCAATAGTGAATAAGAAGAAACAGAGAAAATAAAAGTCTAACAAAATGAAGAAACTAAACATTCTTATGTTCCCTGCAAATTAAACCAAGCAGAATAAACATAAAGAAAAGTGAAGATTTTTTTGTACAAAATTGATATTTTTTTAATTTTACCCTACTTAAATAATTAATTACAAAAAATTGACTTTCTAATGTGATAAATTAATTTTTTTTAATCATATTAAAAAGTCAGTTTTAATAAAATTGACTTCTCAACATAAAAATTTTAATTTTTTTAAAACATGTTGAGAAGTCAGATTTACCAAAACCGACTTTTCAACATGATTTTGTTTTAGAATAAATATTTAATTTGATCCTTTAAAAATATATGGGATATCAGTTTGGACTTCCAAGTATTTTTAACATCAATTTAGTCCTTTTTGAGGGACTAATTTGATATAAAAAGTAATTTTAATGGACCAATTTAATGTATAAAAATTAGCATTTGAGAATTATTTTGATGTAAAAAATAATTGAAGAACCAAACTGATATTTCATGTATCCTTAGAGGACCAATATGAGTATTTATTATTTTTCTTTAAGTTTATAATATTAGTTAATGGATTAGTGTTTTGTTAAAATAATTTTGGGTTAAATAATATATTATGGTTTATGATTAATTAAAATTTTTAGTAATTAATCAATTAATTAAGCCAAGTTACTAATTATAGGGTAATCGAGGTGAAGTGACCAAGCTGAAATAACCGAACAGAGATGAGGCTGCTAAGGTAAATTAACTAAGCTAAAGTTAGGTGGTAGAGCTAAAATAGTAAAATTAAGTGACTGAGATGACGTGAGATGGCCAAGGTGAAGTGATTGAGCGTAGGTGAGCGACCAAGCTGAGGTAAGGTGACCGAGCTAAAGTAAGGAAGTGGTGGAAAAACACATTTTCTTAATTAATTAATTAAATGGGGTAAAGTTTTAATATATATATATATATATATATATTGTACAAAAATGCCGAACAATGAAGTTTGTAGAGAAAAAGGAAAAGAAGAGGTTGGAAGAGTTAAAGGTCTCACAAAATGAAGTGAATGTGATGGGACGTTTTTTCAATTTCAGAGGAACTGGTACCGTTGAATGATTGGAGATAATGGGGAAGCATTTAAGCGGGAAATCTTTTCATGAGAAAGTGACACGTGTACAGACAGAGGTTATATATATATATATATATATGTAAATACATGTAATATGTAATATGTAATATGTAATAGATGTAATAGATTACTCACTTAAATGAAGGAAGTTTCATATTTGAAAATATGAAAAATTTAAAACTTGCATATCTAGATTATTTTTTTTAATTTTTAATTCTTACATAATTATTTCATTAAATATTATACTTTTATTATACTAGAAATACAAGTTCTCTTTAAGGTATTGAAATATTTAAAAATTTTAATAAAAATTAAATTATTTTCTTAAATACACTTATGTTGAGTTTAAGGAACGATTCTTAGTGGAAATTAAAAAAATTAAAGTGATAAGTGAGTATTAACTCTTTTTATAAAAGTAAATTCTCAAACTCGCATAACGCAACGGTAAAAAATATGTGCAAAATATATAGAAAGAGAATATAAAATTTTAATGTGAAAAATCTTTCAATATTAAGGGAAATTTAGGAGACAAATTTTAAAAAATATTTCACTATATTAAAAATAATTACAATATTTTTTTCACACTTTTATCCAAGACGGACAAATTGTAGTGTTTCCAGTAAAACTCGTTATATTCAAATAATGCAATTCGCTGTAATTGCAATACCAATAAATAATAGAAATGATACCTAAAATTTCGCTGATGTATTTCTTCAAACCTCACTCTCTTGAGATATATTCAAACTCCCTCACAGACACACACACACTCGTAGGCTTTGTTGTTCTGCCTCTTGCGAAATGAATGAAATCTTCTTGTATTTATAGAGGCTTCTTGAAGTGTGAACACATTACAAATTTCGGCTTCCCGTATGCTTTTTGAACATTTAGGCATGCTGCACATTGATGTTTCCACCACAAACAATTTCTTCATTCATCTCATGCAATGTAAAGCATTTTGTATTAAAGTCTTTATCAGCCTATCTGAAGACCAATTGCTTCTCTTTATGCTTTCTTTCATTTAGGGTTGGACCCCACTACCTATACATGATATAATTGACATTACAAATTTCGGCTTCCCGTGCTTTTTGAACATTTATGCATGCTGCACATTGATGTTTCCACCACACACAATTTCTTCGTTCATCTCATGCAATGCAAAGCATTGTATTAAAGTCTTTATCAGCCTATCTGAAGACCAATTGATTCTTTTTATGTTTTCTTTCATTTAGGGTTGGACTCCACTATCTATGATAATTGACAATTTAGATAAACAATAAAAGTATTAAAAAATTTTAATTTGTATAAAGAAAATATTTTAAATAAGGGTATTTTAAAGAATCACAATTTTAATTAATTGAAAGAAAGTTTAAATCGAGAATTTAGAGAGTTAATAGTCGCTAATGAAATTTAGTTTAATTAGAAAAATCAAATAATTGTTAATAGATTTTAGGGTGAGGTTATTGGCACACCTATTTGTCTATCTACACTTCTCTTCAAATGCTTTTAAGTTTACTTTCCTAAATTATCCTTAAATAAGTAGTCTCAATTTTAAGTTATCAAATTTCATTTCTCTCTAACTATTAGCTTTAGTATTTATTCGAATGATGGAATTTGAATTACACTTTAGAATTTTAATTTTAATTTCGTTTCTATTAAAATTAGAATTGACAAGAATTTTAATTTTTATATTTAGAACAAATAAATAATTAATACTTTAAAATTGTAATTCTGAACTGAAATTTTATTTTTTGAATAATTTATCAAGAATTTATAAAAATATAATAAATAATTTAAATTTATTTTAAAAAATTTCAATAGAACTTGTATTGTTAGATTACAGCAATTGCAATAAATGTTAAATCAAAGGATGACATTGACAATAATGACCAAAGACTCGAGTAGCGAAGGTGATTGCAGAAAGCTAAAGTTGGTGATTGGAGGAAGCATGATGATTTAGTCATTGCATGCGCGATGACATCAGTGAAAGGAAGCTTGATGTTGTCAGAGCACGCTGACGGCAACATAGTCGGACTATGTCAACGACAATGGTTGCTAATGGCAATGGTTATTTGATAGTTTTTAACTTTTATATTTTAATATTCAAAAAAAAACTTAGTTCTTAGAATTGTAATTTTTAAAAGTTTAATATAAGAATTGAAAGTAATATAAATTAATTATTTTTCAATTCTATGGAATTGGATTCAGAATTAAAATTTTAATTTTAATATACACACCAAATAAGTCATTATAAATGGGAGGTCCAATTCCAATTCTAAGCCTAATTTCGTGTGACAAACGAGGCCTTAAGTTTTTTTTTTATGATTTCAATATATTTATTAATTAATTTGACTCTAACGTATTGTATAAATATTTCTAGAAATATATAATAATAAATTATGATGTTAATATAATTTATGATATTATAAAAAGTATATAAAAGTCTAAGTTATATTATTTAAAAACGCATATTAGATAATAATTTATGTATTTGATTTTTCTTAATAAAAAATTGTAGTCATATTTTATTTGAAAAATATTGTAGCTCTATTTAAAGAAAATTTATAAGTTAATCTTAAATTGTGAAATGTTCATTGATCCAAAAGCTATCAATAATTGATTTAATAATTAATTTTAGTACCAATTAATTTTAAATAATCATGTTGACATTTGGAGTAATATTACTTCATTAAGAAAAATTATTTTATATAGTATTTGAAATAACCTAATTTCGTACAAGTTTGCTAATTTTTACCAAAAAAATTATATAAAAATTTATGAAATTAAATCATGCTATATGTTAAAATTTTAAATGTTGATAATTTCAACATATCTTTACATCTTAAAATGCTTGAAGAGAATTTTTTTACTTGATGATATAAAAAGTGTTTTAAACTATATTTTATTTGTAATAATGAAAAAGTGTTTGATGCGTAAATTTTTAAAAAATTAATAAAAATTTAAAAATATGTATCTTACATAAATTTATGAATTTTTAATTATTAAATAAAATTTAAAATAAAATAATATTGTACTGATAATTATTGATTATTAACTATATAAATACATGATTATTAAAAGATGATTTATGACTTAAATTTATTTGTGATTTTATGAGGAATGATATTATCATATAAGCATTATTTAAATAAATATTATCATGACATATTGTAAAAAATAAAGAGTAAATACTTAATTTGGTCTTCCAAAGAAATACTGGATATTAGTTTGATCCTCTAATTATTTTTGACATCAAATTAGTCCTTTTAGATCAATTTTTAAGGACCAATTTGATGTCAAAAATAACTTTAAAGGGTCAATTTTAAGTCAAAAATGATATTGGAAAACCAAACTGATGTTTAGTGTATATTTGAAAGACTATTTTGATGTAAAAAATAATTAAAAGACTAAACCGATGTTCCGTATATATTTAAAAGACCAATTTGAGTATTAACTGAAAAATAAAGTATATTAGAAAAGAAGTTAGAACTAATTAGTATAGATAGATAATGATATACAAAGTTTGAATAAATATGAGTTTGATTTCTTAAAAGGAAAGAAGGGTAATTGAGAAAATAAAAATTAAATTTAGTTATGAGAGAATGCTGTTAGAAAAATAAGAGTATCAACCCCTTAAATGAATCTTAGTACCTCAAAGACTAGTATCTATAGTCACACGTAAGAATATCCTAAGATACCAAAACAAAAAATTAGGAGTGTCAACAACCTCACCCTAAATTTTATTACTTACAGCATGTTATGTTTTAATTGCGAACAACTTATTCATTTCTTAAAATTTTTAATGCAAAAACGGATTAATAGCATCATCTTAATTATTAATGCTAACTGTTGAGAGAAAATGGTTAAACTTTCAGTCTAATTAAATCGAAGCTATACATAGTACTATCTCTCTTGCTCTTTATCAAAGGTTGTAGAGTGTGCTTAAGTATTTGGGAGTTAAGGTTGTAGTGTGCTTAAGTATTTGGGAGTTATATTCACACGTTTCCATATTGTATTGAGTTTGATTTTGATTTATTGTAAGTGTAAAAAAATTTACACTGTTATCTAATTATATGTTATTAAATTATTAAAAGAGTTTGACTATTACAATAACTACTTAAAAAGTCTAACTTTTTTAATGATGTATCAATACGTGATTGAATGACAATGTAAATTTTTTTTACACTAACAGTAAATTGAAATTAAAATATATTCTATTTCCCTTAACTCCTTGATTTCTAAAAAAACAAAAAATAAAAATAAAAATAAATAAATAAGCTATACACTTCTAAAAAATTCTAACTTGCTAATTGCAGGGAGAAAATAAAAGCAAGACAAAAGATTCAAACCTAGATTTAGATATGTGTGCACTTTAATTGCTGTTGCAGTTATTTCATAAACGTAACACATGTATTGTATTAAATATAGGCATCTATATAACCGTCATACTTTGTTTTTTTGGTAGGCATATAACCGTCATACTATGCGCACATCACATGCCTCCTAGATCTCATTAATTAGTCGTAATAATCTTACAACATTAAACAAGAAAACTACCTAAATATAATTCGTGATCGTTAATTTCACTTAATCACGTCAACTGAAGACGCATCTATAGTAATATAATTCGTGATCGTTAATTTCACTTAATCACGTCAACTGAAGACGCATCTATAGTAATATATATATATATATATATATATATATATATATAGGGATGAACTTACACCGGTGTAAGACTTGGTTACTCTCACACCACTCAATAACTTTTTATTAAATAACTTTCTTATAAAATCCACCGTTAGATTGAAAGTTTATATCATGTAAATCATACCTATAAAATTTTACATTAATCCGAAATTGTTTTGTGACTCATTGATATACATCAAAATTAACGTAAATATAAATTATTGAAATATATGAAAATATGAACTATTTGATTATATTTTTATTGATATTCAATTTTTTCAAAATTTGACACAAATGATCTAACGGTGGATTTTGTAAGAAAATTATTCAATAAAAAGTTATTGAGTGGTGTAAGAGTGATCAAGTCTTACACCGGTGTAAGTTGATCCCTCCCCTATATATATATATATATATATATCGGAGCCTGATCTTATATATTTTGGTTTAAATGATAAATAATAATTATATTAGTAGATCTATAGTTATTTGAAATATTATATGATTCTTAACTCCAATTCTCTCTATTTTAATACAAAGAAAATTTCAGTAGGCAGACCAACCTTCATGTGTGGGCGAACTTTATCTAATGTAGGGGCTTAAGGGTGTGTTTCAGGCAGTGTTTGTACACTCTAAAACCAAATTTGCAATCAAAAAATGACTCAAAAGCAATATCATTATATTTGATAACTTTCAATAGAATCACATTTGAATACAAACGAGATTCTAACAGTAAAAGCAATATTTTGATGTTTTTACAATAAAATAAACTTATTTATATATGTATTGACAAAAATATACTTATAATTTGATATTATAACTATTTTAATAATATTTAAAAAATATAACTTAAGATTTTTTAAAAAATATTATTATAATTATGTTCAAAGTAATTATATTTTACAATACTCAAACAAACTTTACTTTTAAAAGATTTTTTTACCTCTAATTTATTTATAATTAATATTTTTTAACATTAATTTATTAACAATAAAAAGTCAAAATAACGCATACCTTTTTTAATAATATATATTCAAAAGTAATTTTTATTAACATTATCTAAATAACATTCATTTTGACAAAATTAATTTTGAAATAAAAATTTTCAAATAAAATCACTTCACCCAACCTTATTTTTGACTAAAATTAAATTTATAAAATTAAATTTATCTAAAATTAAGCTTTTAAAATCTAATTCAAACACATTCTAAATTCCATTAAAAGCACTTGTAACCAAAGTTATGCTATCAAGCGTTAAAGCGTGAATTAATCTCGTATATCAAAAAGAGACCAAACAATAACAAAATTTTTTACTAAAAATAAACTGACAGACTCAAGTTGAGACCAAACAATAACAAAAAATTTTACTAAAAATAAATGACATACTCAAGTTAAGACACTCAGGAGAAGTTTGTTCTGTAGGCATTTGAATTTAAGAATGTGAGTTTGAGATGATCATATACATCTCAAATGTTTACTATTCAACCAAGTGCTCATTAAGTATATATAGGTATATAATATATTTTCAAACTTATGACCAAAAGCTTAGATATACATACATGAGACTTGATATTTTTATAAATTGTCAGTTTTACGGCTTTTTTATAGTAATATAGCAAAAAAAATTTTACCAAAATTAAAATATTTAAAAATTATGTACCAAAATGTAATCAAATTTTTTTACGTTAAGAAGTCAATTTTGTTAAAACCAACTTCTCAACGTGTTTAGTTTTTTTTTAAATCATGTTAAACTTCTCAACGTGTAATTTAAAAAAAAAACATGTTGAGAAGTCAATTTCAACATAAAAAAAATAACTATATTTTAGTACATAATTTTCAAATAACATGATTTTGATAAATTTTTTTTTATTTTTTTGGTTATATTATTAGTATAAAAAAAAAGCCTCAGTTTTACTCTCTCGTTATTTTATTTTATTTTATAAATAACTAGTCATAAAAACATTTTTTATATAATAACAAAAAAATGGCTAATAAATATTTAATTATTAATATCTTATTGTTATTGTTATCAAATAATCATACAATAAATATCTAAGATTATCAAAGTGCCACTAAATAAAATCATCACAAATGTCTAAACATCTAAAATACATACTTAAATAAACATCTCATGTTAAATATTCAAGCATCTAAAAAGGCCTCCAAAAAATAAATCAATAATGGTTGATAATTAAATTCCGCAGCCTCCAATAAATGATCACTAACTGACACCCTCTATCTGCCACCAAATGCCAGAGTAGACAACAAGCCAAATTAATCGGCCGGCAAATTAAAGCCCTAGCCTATACCAGTCAATTAGCTTCATTTTAATTTTTTTTTTAATCATAGGCAAATAGAAAGAGTACTTAGATTTCTAGTTAAAACTCCGTATCACTTAGTAATAAAATTTTGATATTATGTTAGATCAATTCTCTAAAATTTCTAAAAAGGCAAAATGGGTACTTAGATTTCTTGCATAAAATGTACTGTATCAATAAGTAATTAGTTAAACTGTTAAAGTGACTTCACTCTTAAATGTTAAATTAAAAAATTTAATTCCTCAAGTAGTTATTGTTATTAATGAATTGAAAATTAGATTAGGTTAGCAGGTTGAATTAAGAATCGGTCACTTTATTAGTTTGAGTTATTGTAAAAATTTGTTCAGCATAAAAATTGGTTAAGAATCGATAAATCGATTAACACGGATCAATCTAATTTAGTTCAATCAGTCATTTTTTTATTAATTCAAATGATGTTATTTTGATCTAAAAATTGAATATATGTTAATCTAAAAAGAATTTTATATGAAATACTTAAACTTAGATTATATAAAAGCTTAAAAATTGAATATATATCTTTTTTAAACTAAAATTAGAATTTTTTTAAACAAAAATAAATTATAATACTGTAACTGAATGCTTTGAATTCTAAAAAATAAATTATAAATTATTATTTTTATCATTTATATTATTTTTTATAAATTTTTATTTATGTAATTAATATGTAATATATATTTATATATATATATATTAAATTATTTAATTATATTCTAATTCAATCAACCATTAAACATTGAACCAGGTTCGTGTCCGATTCAATTACCGCTTCGTTTTCATAAACTTATTCTTACAACTCACCTTAGATCCTCTGCTCATAACACGACACAGCAACTCCCATAAATATATTATATATAGCTGCCGTTTCTTCAGTTTCATTCACCAAAATTTTGCTTTGTTGTCTTCTTCAAGCTAGTCTCCAGTTGCAGAAGAAAAATCACAGAACAAGTTAGAGGAAGATGGCAGGTCCAGAGATTGCAAATGGGAACGGTTCATTGAAGTTGAAGCCAAATGAGACCAGGGGGAAGACCATTACTTGCAAAGGTATGTAACTCATAAATTGAATTCACATCATCCCACATTAATTACTTGCAAAGAATATTATGCATGCCGCTTTCTCATCCTGCTTGAGCTTCATCTTAATTAATCATCATCTGAATGAATGAATGAATGACTGGATGGATGTAGCTGCCGTGGCATATGGTCCAGGAGAGCCCTTCGTGGTGGAACAAGTTCTTGTTCACCCTCCTCAGAAAATGGAGGTTCGAATCAAGATCCTCTTCACTTCAATCTGTCACACGGATCTCAGCGCTTGGCAAGGCGAGGTATATCTATATATCTAGCTAGCTACATCTATATGTCTTATAAAACAATATTATATGTTGTCTCATAGTGTTTCTTTTTTTGGTGCTTTTGCTTTTGTGGCGCACCAAAGAATGAGTCTCAGCGTGCTTATCCTCGGATTTTTGGCCATGAAGCTTCCGGGTAGGACATAACAATATTGATAACACCTTATATGATTGTGATGTGACAAATGAACATGAATTGAACTAATGGCTTGAATTTGCAGGATTGTGGAGAGCGTGGGTGAAGGTGTGGGGGACATGAGAGAAGGGGACTTGGTGGTGCCAATATTCAACGGGGAGTGTGGTGATTGCAGCTTCTGCAAGTGTGAGCAAACCAGCATGTGCGAGAGGTTTGGGGTGAACCCCATGAAGAAGGTGATGGATGGCGATGGCACCAGCAGGTTTTCCACCACACACGGCAAACCCATCTTCCATTTCTTGAACACCTCCACTTTCACAGAGTACACGGTGGTGGACTCAGCCTGCGTCGTCAAGTTCCACCCTGACCTCAGCCTCAGCCTCAAAAAACTCACCTTACTCAGCTGCGGTGTATCCACAGGTAAGTGCCTTGGTCAAACACTCTTAACTACAGTTGACACTTCACACCACGAGAAGAAGTTATCCATATTTACATGGTAAGATTTTTTTAGTTCTGGGAATGACAATTTGCACCTAAAGACAAATGAAAAATGAGGATGAGGAGCTATTGAGCACTCAGTACATAATCATGATCCCTAATAAAGATTATATAAGAGAAATATCAATTGAATTATGCTTAACCGCTACAAACTGTAAGTTTAATTAACCCCATATGAGTTGAATTATGTTGTGGTTATTCTAAATTTGAACACAAACTATATATCATAATTTGTCTTGAGTTTATACTAAGAAGCTTTTCTCTTCTTTTGAGTTTGAATTTATTTTTACTATATAAAAAAAAAACGATGAAGTATTATAACATAATGATAACATAATTATCATTATAATAATTAAGGTTTATGATTCATTAAACATTGATATTCCTAACTTATATAAATATATTCCAAAAGAGTTCTGAAGATAACATTTTTCTGCTATCCTATAATTTTTTACAGTCTATTCTCTGGGTTGGACTTGACCACATCCCCACATTGCGTGTGGGGTTGGGGGTTGATTATTATTCAGTATATACTCGTTCCTTTGTTGTGTTGTGCCGCTGGTCTTCTAGGTGACCCATAAGTAGTGATGCATTCTAGTTGTTTTTTTCTTCACCCAATTAAAAAATCTTCCACTCCAAAGATTTTTACATCCAATTGGAAATATTGCTGATCTGAAGAGCCAAGATTGAAAATTGAAATGGGGGAAAGATCAAAAGTTGTTCTTATTTAGTTTGTTTTAAAAATTAATTAGATATTAAATTAATTTAATTAATAATTTATATATAATTAATTAATAATTTATTTTTATTTTAATACGTAATATATAATATATAATTAATTATATATAAATTATTAATTAAATATTTAATTAATTTTTAGACCAAACTAAATAAAAAATATCTTTTCTAAATTGACCTTTAGGTCATTTTCGCAATTGAAATCTCATAATGGCTTGTCGAGAAATGGCGTATCACAGTCACATAGGACAGTCTAAGAATGAATATTTGCATACTGCCACAGTCAGAAAAAGTTGGGAGTTGTTTTTTATAAATATTTTTAATAAATTTTTAAATATTTATTAATTTTTATAATAAATATTTAAAATTCATAAATTATGATTAATAATTAATAATTAATAATTAATTAAGATATTAATACAAAAATATAAATACCAAAAATTCAAAAAAAATTGAAAGTTGAAACTTTAGCCACATGAGGATAAAATCTCTATTTTCTTCTTTGCTTATTACCATCTTTTCTCATAGAAATAAAATGAGATATTTTTATTTTTTTCATAAAAGATAGGAAAATTTTATTTTATTAAATTAGATAATAATACTAGTCTTGAAAAAGTTAGTTTTTTTAAAAATGAAAATCTGTGTTATGGACAAGTCACTATTTGAAAATTTGCCAGTTCTCTACATATAGGCATCTACATTGTGGAGAGAAAAGGTGAGGGATCTACTTGAAGATGAAGTCTTTGTCCTGTGTTGGGAAACTTCAACTTTTCTTAGCAAAATAAAAGTTTCAATTTTTTTTCTTCTCGTGAGCCAGATATTTATTCCCGTCAGCCAATTTTTTTTTTTTATATATATAGGAAATACGAATGGGGGGATGAGTCAGCCAAAATATCTAAAAGAAGAATAATAATGTTATTTATATTATGTAAAAATATATTTGTAATTAAGGGTACCGTTGATAAATGATATGTAATTTTATTATAAATTTTCGTTAAAGTTAGTAATTTATTTTGATTTTTGAGCGAGAAGAGCATCCTCTCATCTAAAATATTTTGTAATAAAAAAAAATATTTGTAATTTTTTTATTTGTGACGTGCGGAAGAATTTATATATAAATTTTTGATACACTTTTTAACAATTTTTGTAAGATACATGATAATAATTCGACTTTAGTTAAATTTATTTATTTAATGGCTTAAATTTTGTTTAATTTTCTTACAGAATTATTTAATAATCATTTCTTTGAAAAATATATATTTTAAAAAATTATAATGCAATTTCTTCAACCAAACAAACTACTTTTAAAAATAACTCCTATTGATGAATGATTTTCTTTATATACCAAATTGTTTGAGTAATACTATTTATTTATTTTTAATAAACTCTATATAAATTAGTAAATAATTGCATTTGAATTTAATTAGCTTGGCTTGATTTCAATTCTGATGGCCTCAGTTAAACTCATTCAACTACTTGTTTTTTTCTTTTTTTGGCAAAAAACTCATTCAACTACTTGAAAGGAAAAACATGCTGCGAAATAGGCAATTTCATAAAAAATTTGGAAGAGAAATAAATAAAAATGATTTGCGAGTCGCCATTAATCGATTATTCCATAAAAAAATGAAATTGTGCGATTGAACACCTAAAAAAGGGAGTTTACGTAGCAGAGCTTAAGTTCAGAGGTTGATTACGAGTACAGAAAGTATTATCACCCTACATCGTCCGTTCCGAGAACGGTTACTTATTTAATTTAAAGTTATTTGCTAAATTAATTAAGTTGATCGTTTATTATTTAAGACAAAATATTTTTTATTTTTTATATTTTTTATGTCCCATTTTGTCGGACATATTACCAAAAGGTGATAAATAACCGAAACAGAGAATGAGTGACTTAATAGCCATTATTGGGGAATAAATTGCAAGCCCGCAATTTATTAGGAGTGAAAATGGTGAGTTAGAAACTTGAATTTCCAAGAAAATATTTATTTTTTCATATGAAAATGTTCTTGAAAATGGATTTCACAATGAAAAAAATATTATTTAACAAAATAGAGTATTTTTAAAGTGATTTTCACAAAAGGATTTTCAAATTTTAATTTATCATTATCACTAAGTAGGGGCTATATGAATTTGTTCACAATTATTTTTACATTATTTGATTTTATTATTTTGAAAAAAATATCTTATTTATTGGTTTATTTTGTTGGGAATTAGATCCCGTCGGCGCTCCTGGCAAAATCTAATATAAATGCCTCGAGAATATATGAAAGAATTTAGTTGATCAGACTCCTGATCCTCTCCCAATTTCTATCATCAGATAATTTTGAATTATAACTCATTTCAATACTTTGATAATATGGAAGTAAGAAGAAAAGGTAATTGAACAGATAAAACAATCATTCTTGTTTGTTAGAGATTATTTAAAGTCACCACAAATGTTCAAAATCAACAATTGTAACAAATTAATAATGAAACAAGATTTTTATTAGAGGTCATTTATAACTTCATCAACGCTCCCGACAAAATCACAAAATTTCTCCTCACTTCAAGGAAGTCAAAATGTCGCTACCATCACAATTAATTTTGATTATCCATTCCTAGGAATCTTATATCATATATTAATTTAAAAAGGATGAATGAAAATGTTAAAGGATGATTATTATGAATGAAAACGGTGGTCGGATCAGTCATGCCTGATCAGTTAAGTGATGAGAAGGGAAATGATGGTCGGATCGGCCGTGGCCGATCAGTTAAGTGTCGAGAATGAAAATGGTGTTCGGATATGTCAGGGTCGATCGGTTAAGTGTTGTTCCATGAGCCAAGTATCTGATCGGTCCAAACCGATCAATTGTTGGTGGGGATAGAAAAGTGGTGATCGGTTAAAGCCAATCGGTTAAAGGTAAGTTAGTCGGTTGAGTTGATGGGGAGACTATTAAGGGAATCAGATCGATTTTGCGAACTGAGAAGTAAATGAGTTAAGGGTAATGGTCTGCTCGGTTGGTCAGGTGGATCCTGAGGCTGATGGGATAAAGGTAAGATTGGCTCGAAGAAGTGGACTTGAGGGGTTAATGGGTTAAGCGTAAAGGTTGGCTCGGTCGACCAAGTGGATCCTAAGGCTCATAGGGTAAGGGTAAGCTCGGATCGATCAGTCTAGAGGTTGATGGTCTAATGGTAAGGGTGTGATCGGTCAGCTTGGTGAGCTGATGGGTTAAGATGAAGCCTCGATATGCTTAGTCGGTATATTGGGGAAGATTGTTAAGTGGGTCGGATTGGTTGGTGAAGTAATAAGGGACAAGTGTGAAGGTATGCTCGGTCGATTAGTAGGTCTTAGGGTAAGGTAGGAAGCTTGGATCGGTTAGGTGGTTGATGGGAAAAAATGTTAAGGAGATCATATCGGTTTGGTGATAGGTTATGGAGAGGTTGAAGAAAAGGCTAGGGTCGGATCGGTCAGTTTGGGAGATGTAGAGGTCGAGATTCGGGAAAAAGCTTTGATCGATTTGGAGATAGTATGATAAATGGGTGGTCGGTCAGAAAGTGTCTAGGGAAATAATGTTTAAAGGCTGAGGTCGGATCAGTCAGTAACGATCGGTTAGGTTTATAGGTAAAGGTCATGGGTTGGTCGGTCAGAATAGTCTTGGGAATGAGGGTGGTCAGTCAAAAATGGTTCAAGGAAGGGGTGCTCAATCGGGAATTAGTTTGGGGAGTAATGGTTAATCAGAAAGTGTCTGGGAAAGACTGAGAATCATGTAGACAAATGAGACATACCTTACCATCACAATTCATACCAAACACTAAAAATCTATTTCACTTCAAGAACATTGTAAGCCCACAGACCCTTAATGTAAACAAGAACATCCACTTCAAAGTCCATATACTTTTATCACACAAAGCCATTTTAGAGAGAATCAAACAAAGGGTTCTAACATATAATCAAAAGTCCATGACACAAAATTTCAATTTATCTCATGAGCCAAATGACAAACAAAATTAACTTCAAAGTTTTACCCCAAAAGCCAGTATATAATCCCCAAACAATCATATCACAGTACTGCCATTTGTTATTTGACTTCAAACAACAAAGCACAAGAAACTACTTTCTATGGCCTAATCAAGCAACATAAGACAGAACTTCACTAATCGGATTATCCACGGCCATACATGTCCAACTCACGAAATCATACAAATAGAGTATCAGGCATATACACAACATCATATTTCCAGGCTTCAACAACTCTACAAATTATTACCAATCAAAGATAAAATTTAAACCCAACCAAATCTTTAAACTAAAATTCTATTTACACAAATTCACCATGGTTCAAATTGAATGTAAAAAGAAATGGGGAATGAGTTATATGAGTTACTAAAAGGACTTTTCGCAAAATCAAAAAGCAGCTCCTTTGATCACCAATTTGGATCACCTTGCTGTTGTTCACGATCACCCTTTGTCTCTAAGACCTCCACCCTCTCAGCTCTCGTTCTCTCTAACAACCTCTTGAAACAACTTAAAAATTCCAGAGAAGAGCAAGTTCTTTTAGTCCTCTAAAACAAAAAACAAAAACAAAACTCCTCCCAAGCAGCAAAAAAAACAAACCCCTCATTCCTAAACTCTAAATCTCTATTTAAAGTGTGAACCAAAACCCACAAAATCCTCTCTCTGCTCCTTCATCCGAATTAGCACCACTGCTCTTGCATCCTCTGATTTGCTTTTTTTTTTGTTGGGGAGCCTATTTTTGAGCGAAACGCGAGGCAAGACACGTCCTCCACCCAACACAATTCTCGGCCCAAAGCAGCTAGTTATCCTCTCCTCTATGTGTGTGTGAAAGTGCAATCGAGCACTTAAAGTGCTCAGCTGGGGGGTTATGGCACACTCGCTCCCTTTCTTGATGTCCAGTGGTCTGGGTGAGGATGAAGAGTGGATCGTGTGTGGTTTGTTGTGTGTACGCAGTGGTTGAGCAAGAAATGTGGAGGAAAAGGGATAGGAGAGTAGCAGAACATGGTGCAGGATGAGTATGGTAGGAGGGCGTGGTGCAGGATGAGTGGTCCCTCCCCTGCCTAGTGGCGAGCAGCAGCAGAGGTGCTCTGCTAGGGCTACATGTGAGGGAGAAATGAGGAGTGTGGGTGGGGTGGTTGGGAATGGATCTGGGATTTTGTTTAGGCTTAGGTTAGAAACAGATATTGGGTCAAGATTTGAGGTCGACTTACGATGGGTTAGAGGGAACAGATAAGGTGGGATTTTGGTTTGGGTTAGGTGAGTTTGAGTGAGTAAAGGGTTTAGGATATTGGGTCATGTGAGAATGAGTTTAGGTTAAAGTAGGTTTCTAATCTTTATTATTATTATTATTATTATTATTATTATTATTATTTTGAAATTAATTGGCTAATATTTTTTTTGAATTTTTTTTTAAAAAATTATGTGACCCGGACAAAATATGATGCTCACAATGTTGATGGCTCGAATTCAATTATGATAACATGTTAGTGTTGTTACATAGATGTAATTTGATTGTGAATTGTTGAAACCAAATTAAATGTAGGCATTGGAGCTGCTTGGAATACTGCAAATGTGCATTATGGTTCATTTGTGGCCGTATTTGGTTTAGGAGCTGTGGGTCTCGCTGTAAGTTTTCTGGCACCATTATTGCTATTTCTTAACACATCCCTATCACCTTTCCCTATTTCTTTCTAATAAGCTCTTCATGTGTCACCCCTTTTCTTTGATTTTAACTTCAGATTACTTTTTCTTCATTTCTCATTTTAAGGTTCAATTATATCTGCAAAATGCTAAAAAAAGACACTACAATCTTCTAATAAAATATAACACTGAAAGAAACAAAAATCAACGTAGAATAAATGTAGAATATCAATGGTACAAAACATTAGCATAACGGTAAACTACAAATACCTCATTAAAAAAAAAAAAGAAAGACTAGATTATAATACCTTTTGTGCATTGTTAAATTCATGGTAGGTTTTACTTTTAAAACAATGACAATACAAAATTTAAAGGTTAAAATAAATGATTAGTCCTTATACTTTACACTCATTTTTAATTTGGTCCATATAGTTTTTTTCTTTGGATATCAGTCCTTTACACTTTCATTCCATTACGAAATTTGTCCCTGCTGTCAACCTACCCACAAACGACGTTTGTTTTTTTGCCTACGTGTCGAACAGAATCCCATATGGAGCTTATGTGGTCTATGAGGGAGGTTAGATGAGGTTTTTATGTCCAGCTCACTTTAGTTAATCTCATTTCCCTTCGTAGACTCATCCAACTCCAAAAGCCCATCAACCCCTTTATCTTCTTCCTTTCTTGAACCCCAAATTCTAAGAGTGGTTATTTCATTATTCTGTGAGTTTGATCGTGTTTCATCTCAATATGAGTCTGAGTCTGAGTCTTGAAGCCATGGGAAAAAAGAGTATAGCACAAAGGGTAGCAATGGAGCAACCACTAGATGACCCAAATCTTTGTAAGCTTTTGGAAAATACTCACTTTTTTTTTGGTTTAATGGAACTCGAAAAAGAATCCCAAAAATCTCTTACTATGTAATTTGGGCACCTCCAAAATCTTCTTACAGGATTTGCTTTAGTCCATGAAGTGAATAATAGCATCTTACCACCGCAGTCACAAAAGTTTATTGGCTTGCTTCGACTAAAAGTACTGCTCGAAATGCTCATGTGGGAGAAAAAGCTCTCGCCTTCCATGGCTTCAGTGGGTAGCAGTAGTAGCTCTGAAATGAAGTCAAATCCCTAGATTCATCTCATATGAGATAGAGATTAAATGAACTGGATATAAAAACCCCATCTAACCTCTCCCCTATGCTACATAAGCTCTACATGAGATTCTGTTTGACACGTAAGCAAACAAACAAACGTTGTTTGTGGGTAAGTTGATGACAGGAACAAACTTTGTAATGGAATGAAAGTGTAATGACTGATATCCTAAAAACAAAACTATATGGATCAAATTAAAAACAAGTGTAAACTATAGGGACTAATCCTTTATTTTAATCAAATTTAAATTTAACACCTTCTGCAAACAATCTAAATTTCCTACCATTAACTCACTTTTAATAACTTAAATTCATAATGTTTTAATTTTCTTTGTCATATTCTCATGTGATTTACACTAAACCCAATATATGAAGAGAAAAAAAATCCTAGAAGGACCTATATTTTAAATTGGCACAGGTTGCAGAAGGGGCCCGAGCCAGAGGTGCATCCAAAATAATAGGCGTGGACATCAACCCAGACAAGTTCATCATAGGTAACTTGCTCTCAGTTATCATGATTTTTCATCTTCTTCTCTTTCATTGTTGACTTTGAAAGTCAGGATAAAGGAAAACCCACAAAACTTTACTTAAACCTCTTTTTTGAATATGATGACTTTAGAATTTCCACTCTAATGTGATATATAATACATTTTGTGTGTTTTCAAAGCCCGAAAAATGGGAATCACAGAGTTCATAAATCCAAGGGATGAAGAGAAGCCAGTATATGAGGTTGGTGTTTTCTGTACCCTGTCTCCTCACATTTCACAAAAGTTTATGTCATCTAGGTGAAAAATATTAGATAGTTAGAATTTTTTTTTGCTAGAATTTACTATTGACACTTGGGATAAATGAGTGGTTCCCATCACTTTAACTTATCTAACAACCACTCTTAAATTTTGACAAAATTCTAATTAAATTCTGTCAAATTTTTCTATTTGTGTAGCATCCATCTACATATGCATTTTCAACAGCAAAATGGTAAATTTATTCGCAGAGAATCAGAGAAATGACTGGAGGGGGCGTACACTACAGTTTTGAATGTGCAGGAAACTTGGACGTTCTAAGGGATGCCTTCTTGTCTGCTCATGAGGTATATTCATGGCAGCTATATTCCCCCCCCCCCCCCTCTTAATTTTTGGGTCTAGTTCAATGTCATAATTAATATTGTAACAATCCTTCTTAAACCACTTCCTCATTTGAAAGCAAAATTCAATTTAGAAAACTCGTTACAAAATATTTTACTAGTTAAATCATTAACTTCCACTCTCAAATTTTGTAATGCAGGGTTGGGGATTGACTGTAATATTGGGAATTCATTCAACACCAAAATTGCTTCCCATCCACCCAATGGAGCTGTTTGTTGGTCGTAGAATAGTAGGATCAGTCTTTGGAGGTTTCAAAGGGAAGACCCAGTTGCCTCATTTTGCCAGAGAATGTATACATGGAGTAATGATCATCACTCCCTGCAATTTTTTTTATAAAAAATGTTTTTTGCACATCAAAATTTTAATTTAATCTTACAATATTTTAATATTTTCATAGGATTTGATCCATTTTTTGCATAAGGGACCAATCTTAATACAGAAAAGTAATATAAAAATTATGCAATGAATTTTGATATGCAAATATATTACTATTTATTATTATTATTATTCAAATTAGTAAAACCCATGCATGATCTAATACTTATTTGTTATGGCCTTAATTAACTTTTTAGGTGGTGAAGCTGGATGATTTCATCACTCACGAGCTTCCCTTTGAGGAGATAAACAAAGCCTTTGATCTTTTGATCACTGGAAAGTCACTGAGATGTCTTCTGCATCTCTAAGAAAAGATGCCCTTTTGAATGGCTGTGGTCATCAAGATGGAGCACTGTCCCCATTTTTATGGTGATCAGAATTCTTCAATAGGAGTATATCTAAAATGACAGTGTATGTTATCAAGTCAGACAATATGTAATGGTCTGGAAGGGGTTAGGGTGCTTCTAAATTTGTCTTACACTGCAGTATTTCAGTGTATGTGGAAGTGTGCTGCGGCCAAGAAATAAAATAATAAGTGGAAGTGTGTTCAGGTTTTTTCATCTTCCAACATTTGGTAATGGAGAGGATACTATTTCTTTTCTTTATTTCTTTGCACCCTGAAAATAAACTCTTTATTGTAGTTTGTAGAGAAATTGTTAGGTAGAAAAAAATCCTTTAAAAGAAATGAAATAACAATTCTGATACTACTATACTACTATATGTGCAGATGTAAAAGGTGATGTGCAAAGGTGAGTGTGTAAATAAAAATAATTTTTCCATATTCTACCACTCAGGTAAGTACAACATCCCGAAAAATTACAGCTAATAATGAATTCTTCATCAAAAGAATATAGAATTTACAGCGCACCTAGCACAAACTTGTATTCTACAAAATTCGCAGCCAACAAAAACAGAAACATTGGCAGCTGGGATGTTATCATTACTGCTGGCAGTTTGGCTAAAGCAATTCTCACAAATAATGGATAGTTCTACAGGAGGATTAACTCCACAAAAATTTTCAGGGGGCAAAAATTGGCAAAAACAATATGAATCCGAAGGTCACTATCATTGATTATTGGTGTTCTTTTGTTTGTTGCGATTTTCCTCTGTAATTGTTTGAAACTCTTTCTCACTAGCTGCAATCAGGCGTTTAACAATGTCATATGTGGTAAGCTTGATGCTGCAGAGAGAAAAAGGCAGAGATCAAGTAACTAATGACAATATACTTCAAAGTAAAATATACATGACCATGACTAGCTCTATTTTTCATCGCTATGCATGCTTAGAAGCATGGCATTAGCAATCTTAAACAAACAATTTAGTTTCAGACAGGATTTGATCCACTTATTTTTCAGAAAGGTAGCCATTGACCATCACAAGTGGAGAGTAAAATATTAAGACAAATTGGAATTATCACAAGGCATGGTGATAAAGATTGAAACTATAATAGCTCAAGAAATACAAACTACAACCATACAGATAAAGCATAAAAATTTAAGTGCCAAGAACGAGAAAATGGATGCATGTAAGCATTGCTTAAAGGTAACACATTCAATATATCATAATCTTATTCCTATAGGCAATAGAAGATCACAGGAACCTGCTGTTTGGTAGGGTTTTTAGAGCATTGGGCACAAACCCCCGGTACAAACCAATAACTCCATCCCGTGCCACAATACCTGCATTAATGAGTATAATTTGGTAATGGTGCAACCTACAGAAGCATCAAAAAATAAAAAACTCCCATCATTTAAATAAATTCTAATATATGGTCAGCTGATTTTGAGTTTGAAGGGCTATGGTAGCGCAGAAACTAATTCATGCTTGTCTTCACTGAACAAAGACACCTAATAACTTCCAAAAACCACATGCAGACATACTAACTGCATGCCTCAGTAAACAGCTACAAGGTTCCCCTTATATGTTAAGATACAAGAATTTAAATAACTTCCCATCAAGTGCACCCTCCTAGCATTTCTAAATGCAGAAATGCCATTGTCTTATATTACAACCCTGAATATAAACATATTGGGTAAACCTTTCACGGTAAAAAGTAAAGAACAGCAATTGTAAGCAGACAAATACACTGGTCGACCTCAGCCTGTTAAAGCAAACCTCAATAAGAGTATTGATTCCTCCCAAATATATGTAAGGGGTCATTTTACAGAGGACAGATCGACTTTTCTGTGCTTAAATCAAATAGATAAGTCTTGAGTTAAGAATTGGAAGATTCTGAATATATGTGATGCTTACTGATTATTCTACATCTACTTAAAGGAATAATAAATTCAAGGCACCAATAAGAACACACAAGCCAGAATTTTTTAGTATATTTTCCTTATAAACTTCTGATGTTAAATTACCAATGGGGCTTATATATTTGTCACTAATGTGCACACAAATATAAGCGTGCGTGGGAGAATATAAATTACTGATGCCAAAAAGTAAACAGGAGTAATCCTCACCTGAAAGGGCATCTAATACGGTCTTATAAGGTGTACCCTTCAATTGCATCTGTCTTCGCACAGTGTCCAGAGGATAGCATGTAAGTGTGGCAAGAGATGCCGAAAGCACAGCAGTGAGTATAGACGTTTCAGTTCTCTTTTGATATTTCTCAGGCAATGACTTCTTTAATCTATTATCCATAGAAGGTCAGGATGTTTCAATTTCAATGTCCAAGTCCATTCTCCCTCAATTTACTTAAAAGATAGAAGATTATCAATGAACTTACAAGTCAAAAACACAAAAGTTGACTGCAATATAAGGAGCTATTGCAATAAGAGAAGGCCCAAGGCCATTGTAGAAAGATGCAAATCCTTCCTCCCTTAGCATGCTCATAGCAACCTGGAAAAGTCACAATATGATTCATCTTCACAAAGGCAGATCTTGCTTAAAGACTAAAGCAAGTCAATCATACCTCTGACATGGTTCGATAACCAGGTTCAACAGCTAATCGTAATCTCAGGACATCTAATGGGTAAGTTATCTACATATATATTTAAAAAAAAAAATTAGATACATACATGGACATTAATAAAAGAAATGAGCAAGATATAAAGGATACAAAAAGATTAGTTTACAAAAAAAGAAATTGCTCATAGGTATTATAAATGAAGTTTAATACCTGCACTGCAACAAAACACAATAACACCACAAAGTACAAACCATAAAAGCTAGGGACCTCTAATTAATTACTTACAAAAGTGGATGTCATGCCAGCAAAAGCACCTGCAGCAAGTCTTCCCACAACAGAGAGCTCACCATTCTGTCTCCTGAATATTTTCTGTAAATCCAAACGTTGAGAACTTTGGACATGAAGAACAGGTAATATTTGTTATTAGAACTCATAGAAAGTTAGTGAAGGGTAACCTAACCTTATAAATTTCATAAGCAAAAAGCTGTACGGCACTATAAGGAATGACCCGAATCACCTGGAACATTAAAGAACAAACACTAAAACAAATGAAAAGACTAGTCAATATTATAAGGAGACATAAATACAGAAATACCAATAAATTCTTTCCTAATTGTACTGACCTGGGGGAGGTTGCCCTTCCAGTACCCTTTAATGCCTTCTTCCTTCCCTATGACTGTTATGGCCTGTAATTTATGTCCACGTAAGATCCAAGAAATTTTCTATAAGTAATGTTCTGATCAGAGAGCTCAGTGCATCTAAGATGGGCAAAAAACAAGATCATCAATTAAAGAGATTAGAGAGGCCAATATACAATAGATTTAATAAGAGTTTAAATTTCATCCACGAGTAAAGTTTTATACACTATCATCTAATGATTGGATGACACTGACAGTGGATCAAAATTAAATCCATTTAATAATTAATACGCGATGTGTAAATATAAATTATTAACGGGAGTTGCTATGGTATCCTTATAGGTATAATACCTAGGGTAAGTTGTAAAACATTTAGTAACTGTTGGTTTCACAATAAATGTTTTGAAGTTTATTAAATATAATTAACAGCCAATAAATGATTGGCAAATGGTACCCATCTTTTTTTTTTTTTCTGGTACCAGTATCAAATATGAGTTGCCAAACATTTATTAGTTATTGATTATATTTAATAGACTTTCAAACATTTATTGTGAAACCAACTGTTGATAAATGCTTGACAACCGGGTACCATAGCAACTCGGCCGGAGTAATTCCCATTCTTAATAAAAGGGGGTAATTGGTGACAAAAGTAACGTTCAATTAGATAGTATCATATCCCAATTCTCAAATAGATACCAAGCTAGTCAAGTATCCGATTATTATCATAATAGCACAGCACATATGCAATTAACTAACTACATCTACAACGTAAGAACAAACAGCATACCATAGAATCTCCACATTGAAACAAATGCAAATAATAATAAAAATAATAATAATAAATAAATAAACCATTCAATACACAACAAAAACAAAAATTACCTCAATGAAACTGATTGCCTTGTAAGCACTTTGTTGCCCGACCCTCACCCCATGAGTCTGCATGAGGAGCTTGATACGGTCGAGGGGGGCCGTGACGGTCTTGGCGGCGGCGCCGGCGATGGCTCCGGCGGAGAACAAGGCGGCGTCTTTGGGCACGTACGCTACCGCAGCCAGCGGGTGCTTCAGGAGCTGTGCCGCCGTCGGCATGAGATCCAATTTCGTTTCTGCCACTGAGACACACGCGAACTTACAGCGGCTGCCATTGACATTCCCATTGGCCTGAACGACGCCGTAGAGAGAGGTTGTTGTCGCTTTGAGTTTGAGTTGTGGGATGTTCCGCCATGTTACCACGGCTCTCTCCTCTCTCCTCGACATTGAAACCAGACCAGATAAGGCTAAGAGGAACAGGCACGAGTTAAACTCACCGAGGACTTTTGAGTTTTGACAAGTTATGTCTTACTCGGACCGGACCAGGTCGGACGGTCCGAGGTTTAACCATACTTTATAGTTTATTTTTATAATTGAATTTAATGTCAGTTTCTTTTAAATCAGTTAAAATTTAATTGAATCGGTAAATTATTTCTATTTAAATAAAAAATTCAATATTTTTCATGTTTTTTTAAATATTTTTATATAATTAAATTCTAATTATTTTTATAATATCATTCAGTTTATTGTCTAATTTAATTTTAACATTGCTTGTCTAAGTCCAACATTAGTGCCTGATTTTAGTTTACTCAGTTAAATTAATTGATTATTATTATTTTAATAAAAAAATAATATTTGTAACGTTTTAAGAATATTTTTATATATATTTTTTATAAGAGTATATTTTATATTTTATACTATTGTATGTAAATTATTTTATGATATTATTTTCATTGTCAGTTTTAATTTTCACAAGATTACTTTCAGCTTTATTGAGGTTGGGCCTGGAATTGGTCTAAGTCCAACCCTAGGGCCTGTTTTTAGGCCCATGGACCTAAAAGTTAAACCAGAGCCTAAGTCCACTCATATCGGCCGAGTAGGATCATGGGATGACTCAACCCATGAATAGGCCTTGATTTGACTTGTTGGCTAAAAAATTGAAGAAAACTATTGCCCTACACTTAGCACAGAGAAATTCTTAAATAGTAGTCTTGCAGCATGTACTTCTCTGATGACTGAGATTGTCTCATAATGTGTATCCAACGCATTCTAATATAATCTCAGTTGTTGGGAGTATAGCTGAAGTTAAAGTAGATTCAATTAGAGTTTAGATAAGTTTTGTTTAAGTTCAAATGCGTCCAATTAAAAACAAATACTACCATGTGTATAGCTGTGCAACTGATATGCATAAAGTATCACGAAAATAGCATAACATAAAAAATAATTATAAACCAACAAAATCTTGCAATTTTATGTTTTAAACGAAAAATTGAGAATTTTCATGGCTATAGTATTTATTTATAAAAAAATATTATTGTAATCATTGCACTAGTGCAATATATAAGTGGCAGTTTTGAAGTGTTGGATTTTGCCTAAATTTTTTTTTTTTTTTACTATCGGATTCAATCCAATGATCTAGAAGCTCACTCTTGTAGTTGTACTAAAAACTAGTTGCATCATTAAAGTCTTTTCTGTAAAAATCATTAAGTATTTTTTTTTGTATCTATCATCTTAACATGATGGGATGGGCCAGCCAAAAACAAACATGATGGGATGGGCCTTCAAACTGTATTCACTCACATGATGAGCCCACATTAAATGTATAAATTTCATAAAAATCTTTGATTAAATGATTTAACGTTTCATTTTCAATGTGTTTCATTCTCATCTATCACCCAGATTTTTGGTTACTGAAGCCTAAGTTGAGAACCCAAATTAATTTTGTAAAATATGCATAAAAGTTCTCTCTTCATTTTCATCAATTATGTATTTTTCTTTCAGTTCTATAGAATCAGCATTTATAGAATTTTTGTAAAACTCTCTTCACGAGTCATGTGCAAGAGACTGAGCCAACACACAAAGGACAAGATATTCAGCAAACACAAAAAGGACGAGATTCTGCAAACTCGAAAGGGATTCTTTCTAATGTAATCACAAACTCACAAGAAAAAATTTCATTTATTTGAGAATTACTGAAGTACAGGAACAAAATAACCCCTGGATTCCTATGCCACTAGGCCACAACCCTGGATATAACATACATAAGATTGAAAATCTTGGACACAAAATCAGTTGGAGATGTCTATTCACAGCTTGCAATTAAATTGCCAAACTTTTTGCTGCCTTCTGTCTGGATATGACAAGTTGATTGAAATGAACCAATAACAAATCCATTGATTCTGCTTTTAAGTTTGGATGCCACAATCCTTCATCTCAGAAAGGGACCAAAATAGGCCAAAGCCTGCAATCCAAGTGCCAGCAGTTAATACCAGAGTTCTTATGTGCACGCAAAGGATTATGTCTGCATGTGCCAAAGAACTTCAACTTACCTACTAAGCGCTTAAAACTGCATCAGTTGCTGATTTAAGCGTGATGTTAGCAACATCAGCTTGGTCTGGGAAAAAGAAAAAGAGGTGATCAAATTTTAGATATGAATTACAAATTCAGAATTTATAAGAAAGGTATAGATTTTGACTATTTATGTAAACATGGGATAATTTTTCACATTCTACTTACTCAAGGGTGTTCTTTGTACGAAGAAGCAAGCCCCAATAATAAAGTAGCAGAGCAGGAGAATAAGGCCTTTCATGTAGTGAGAAGTACCATCCTATAAAAGATATAGAAAGGAAGACTTAAATTTCATGGATTGATAATAGATTGAATGAAAATACCAAGTCAAAATATGGTGTTTTTGTCAGTTGAAATGATGTTAACTATACCTGCAAAGTGAAGGCTGTGGCTATTATTGCCAAAGCAAGAGAACCTGTCTCTAGGAGGTTGAAGTTCAGGTCCATTTTGACACCCAGTATCCAAGCAACGAGCACACATAGGGGAACCTATATTGTAATTGCATTACCTTTCATTACTCCAAAAGGAACGCTAAATGAAAGTATGCATTTATTTTTTAAAGGTGAGTTCTTACCACAAACATGCCAATTTGAGTTGCAGAACCCAAAGCAACACCCAAGGAGATGTCCTGCAGTCATGGCATTACTTTAGTTTTCGATGAACTAATGCTTTTTTTTTTTTTACTTGGCCATTAAGAATTTATGTTAAATAAAAGGAAGTGTGGAATTTTATAACACTCTCCAAGTTCTCACCAGCTTGTTCTTGAAAGCAAATATGATCGCTCCTGCATGCTCAGCTGCATTGCCAACTATTGGTAGCAAGATTATGCTGAGGAAGCTGACAGACAGACCCCATGAATCTGATGCATCCTGTTAAGAATGACATTTCGTTATCAGTATCATAATAGTCAAAATGTGCTTCATTGCTTTTTCTTTGACAAACAGTAGAGCTTTTTGTCAGACCCAGTCAAGAGAAAAAAAAATAGTTTCATCTCTTAAGTAGATGTCTGATCACACATTTTCTGAAAAAGAAAATGAGGCCAAATACCTCAATTGTCTCCACCACGTATTCAGACAACACAGCAATGAATACAGTCATCCCAACCAGCCAAGCAAAGCCACTCCACAATCCAATCACAGCTGGTTCTTCTGAAGCATTGTCACCACCTTCATCCTCCTGACCAATGCATGATGTTAATTACTGATAAGATATTGGCATAAATTATAATTACAATCAACTTCACCATTTCATAATTCAAGAAAGCATACATCCTCGGCTTCAAATAATTGCCTGTGCGTCCACAGTTGAAAGACAAGGTAAGCAAAATATGCAATCAACATCACAATGCTAGCAGCTCTCGACAATTGCAGGGAAGGGTCTGCCGTGAGACCAGCCGATGCACCACTATATTTGAACAGCATAGGCAGCAAGTTGCACAACAATGCCAGAAGCAGCATAAGCGAGTTCACATCTGCTTGTCTCTGCAAATTCAATAGCCAAGAAGAATTGGAGAAAATTCAATGCTGAACATTAGTCATCATTCCACTATAAAGAAGATAAAGAAAAGCACTTAATAGATGAAATTTTGAATGGATTCCAGGGCCTTACTCTGTCATATTTTTGTTCCAGTCTAAGGTTTGCAATGCCACCACAGAATAGAGAGGTTCCAAGAACAAGAAGAAGGTTTGAAAGGATGGAACCCAAGAGAGAATACTTGACTACAGCAACTTTGTTACTGCTAAGGGCAAATATTGCAATTATGAGCTCGGTAACATTCCCACATGTTGCATTCAGAAGTCCTCCAACTGTAATTCCGAATATATAAAACAATTAGCTTCAATGACACGATAATCAATTGTACTCAATTGATAAAAAAAAATCAATTGTACTCAATTTGTAAAAAGTATATTTTTTTTTTCTAATTTTAACACTTTGATTTGACAAATTCCAAGAGCACAGATATCACATGGTTTGTCTCTAAAGCCAATTTTTACCCTATAGCATTTGGCTGTCAGAAGTCTAGAACACGTGATTGATGCAATTAGTGTCGTGACAAAACCCAAAGGAGGGAGAGTTATGACCAAACAGATGTTCATTTTACGTTCCAAATTGAACACTAACTGCTATGTTGCAAGGGTAAAGGTACAAATATCTAATATGATACGATTTGTAGCTATGTTAGTTTTTAAAAAATTAAAATATGAGTATGACAATGCATATTAAATAAAATAAATTTATAAATATAAACATAAAAAAATACTTTAAAATTGGTTAAACTCCTCACCAATTTACTATGATTTTGAGGATGACAATATTGCAAGAGTAAAAATATGATTTAAGGGAAGTAAATGATGAGAACATGACTTAAATCCGAATGCCAAATTTTTCAAGTAGTAAAATTTTGAGAATAATAGGTATTTGAAAAAAAAAAAAAAACACAGGCATACCATAAAATTATGAATGCAGTAATACACAATTACATTGTGACAAACTCTCCAAAATTGATATATTTCAGGCTCATACCTGTGGGACCTGTGTAATAAGCAACTTGTCTGCAATATTTGAAGTAACAATCACCCACAAAGGGAAAAAAAAACAAAAAATACGAGAATCAGCAATCAACCCAGAAACTAAAAGCTTGTTGTATAACCAATGATCCAAAGATAAACAAGGGTGCAACAAGTTCATCAGGGTTCCTTACTCTGTCAGGAAGCTGACACGTTCAGCAAGTGGGGTAAGCCCAAGTAAGCTCAGTGCAAAAACCCAGGGCTGTATGCAAGAAAAGAGAGTAGTCATAATCTTCATAAGTCGTAACATAATAGCCGCAATTGACCAGAGACAACGAATTGCAACCTTTAGATTATACACTTTTTGAATGAAAAACATTCATCAATTTTTACAAGTCTCAGATAGATACCTTATTTTGAAATAAAAATTGTTAAATGTTAATTCTATATTGCTTATAAGTTTCTGACAAATTTTCCCAGATACCAAGTTGAAGTTTTTGTTTTTCCATTAGCCAAACAGCAACCACATTGTTACACGAAAAACAACTGACATCAACTTATAAGCATGAAGTTACTTACCCGTTCAAGGCCATACAATTCAGCAATGATGGCAGCCGGAATGGCAGGGAACAGAATGGAAAGCTTAGTACCAAGAATAACCTCTTGGAGGTTAACCAGCAAGTTTCTGAGCAAGCCACAGCGAACCTTGGACACAAGAGTGAGGTCAGACTTCTTGCGCAAGGAGGAGGAGGACATGTTGTGTGCAGTGCGGCCATGCCTCGTCTCCTTGCTCAACACCTTCGGGTTGCCATTCTCCAAGAGCCATGGTTCTTGTTGGCGAGAACCCATTTTCAAATGCTGGTGCAATTCTGCTGCTGAGTTTGTAGCAAGCAAAAGAACAAAGCCAATGCAGAAGAAAGATAAGATGGCTTGTAGTAGAGAAACTACAAAATGACAGTTCAGCGTACTCTGTAACTGTTGCAGTAGCTAGCTCTACATGTATTCATGAATCATGAGGGAGATGTATACATATATATATCATATATTGGAAGTTAGGCAGTAGTGTCAGTG
This sequence comes from Styphnolobium japonicum, assembly GCA_023212625.1. Taxonomy (NCBI): domain Eukaryota; kingdom Viridiplantae; phylum Streptophyta; class Magnoliopsida; order Fabales; family Fabaceae; genus Styphnolobium; species Styphnolobium japonicum. The sequence continues at coordinate 23,389,359 of JALBWW010000014.1, forward strand.
TGCAACTTCCGCGAAGTTTCGTACTTTTCATTTTCCTAAATTGAAGAAAAAAAATCAATCTTAAAAAATGAATCCTTTTTTTTTAGAATCTTTTTAGAATTTTTTGGCGTGATGTGAAAAATATATGGATAGGTGTAATATTATATTAAAAACTTCTTTATAAATTTATGTGTATTTAATAACTCTTCATGTTTATTATGTTTTATTATTATTTGTTGGGTTTGAACCATAAGTATCCTTATACCTTTTTAGTATGAGAAATGATGACTCTAGAAATTGGATCTTCGACCCAATATTCAGGATTGAAGTCACTTAACACTCTAATCAATTATTTGTTAGTTTTTTTTTTACTTCAAATATTATTTATACTGCCAACGTAGGTCGTTTTAACTAATTAGAGGGTTTCGAATAAAGCTCTACACTTTTCAAGTGTACATGTTTAAATCTTTCATCTATTAGTAATCTCGTTTAGTTCAACTTTTATTAAGGAAATCCCTATCGCCCAAGGGTTGGGTTAAGTATGAGTAACTTTTGTGTGGGAATTCTCTTTAAGAGAATCCTTAAAAGTAATATTTGGGTAAACTAGTGTGTATGCTTTGAAATCTCAAACATGTTTCGTCTTGATCGATAATGAGATAATTTATCTTTACTATAATTTTTTTATTAAAAAAATATTGTTTATAGTATTATTCAATTAAAAATATCTATCTAAATTTTTAGATGCTATGCTATATTCTTTTTTTCCTCTTCTTGAAACTTAGTAATTGCCAAGATTTGTTTAGAAAATAGTAATAATACTAATACTAATAAAAAAAATTTAATGGGCAAAGTCATTCTAATTTCAGCTCTACATAAGTATCAGCTGGAGGTTTCATCTATGGTCTGCTATAGTGCTATTAGTATACAGGAGATAATTATAAGTCTCTTATTATTATTATTATTATTATTATTATTATTATTATTATTATTATTATTATTATTATTACATGACATTAGACTTAAAAAAAAATAATTTTGATTTTACTATTTCAACTAAGTTTAAATGGCATAATTCTATTATAGTTGATATACAACCTGTTTGGTTTACATTAAAACCGGCGTTTGAAGGATTTAAACAGACGGTGTACAGTTTTCAAAGCACTTTCATAGGAAAAATAAAATAAAATAAAAAAATCTTTTCCTCGCCCGTTTGCGTTGAAAAAGTCCAAAAGAAACATACCCATAGTGTATTGCATAATTTTAGGGCATAATTTCTAATAACAATTTTATTAATGAGATTAATTCAGTACTTATATATATATATTTAAGATGACTTTTTAAATATTTATTAGTTGTTAATTATATTTAATAAAATTTTAAATATATATTATAAAATTAATTATCAATAAATAATTAATAAATTATTTTAAATATTATACCCATAAGAGTATCAATAAGGTCCGGTACGATTGGTAGATAATTAGGTCTTTTAATCATATTGTTCTGGGTTCAAAATCAGGCCGTGCATGTGTATAAAAAATGTTTTGTTGGAAGAAGTTGTACCCACTTGGTAATCTCTCTGCCTCGAAAGAGGTTAGTCTTTGACTGTCAACTAAATGATACACTTAGTTCACACCAAAAAAATACTCATAAAAATATTATAACAACTCCCTTTTCATAAAAAATACACCCATAAATCTAATTAGCTAATTTGAACCCAATGAATCTAAAGAAAAAGAAATTAATCTAATAATTAAGGAAATATGCTTCATATTTTAACTACTGAAATTTAAAATTTGGGCCAAATAATACACTAAGCCAACATAGGGAGTGTACCTTAAGATCACTTTAAGAAAGACTTAATTTTAATTAATGCAAAAGCTCATAAAAAATACCCTTACCTTAAAAAAAGAAATCCAGTGCTACAATAACATTAACAAATCATGTAACGTATAGAAATTAGAAATAAAAAAGTGTTTAAACTATCCGAGTCAGTGGAAGATAGAGATGAGTTGTTTGTCGTTTTCCTTATGACAATGTAACAATGACAATTTGGCAAAGCATAAATATTTTTCTTACTCTACATATATAAAGTGTTATTAATTAAGTTATTTAATGATAAATATATTAAAATAATTATTTAATATTATCAAATTTTAATATAATATAATCATTTAATATTATTTTTAATATTAAATTAATTATTTAATGTTATTTTTTGACATTAAATTATATTTTTAATGTCATTTTTTACATTAAATTAATTTTTTAAAATAAATAATTTAACATTAAAAATTATTAAAAAACCAAATTAATAAATCTTGTATCTTAAAAGATCAAAATATGTGTTTACTCTTTGCCAAACATTGAGTTACAAGTATATTTAGATACATTATGTGAATTTTTTGCATATGTATATAATCATTAAATTGCATATAAATTTATATAAATAAATATTTATATAAATTCACGTAAATATAAAATAAATTTAATTATAAAAATGTGAAGTTTTATTTGAAAAATAAAGTGTGTGAATGAATAAAAAGATTATTTCACAACTACGTAACCAAAACAATTTTTTTATGTAAACCAAAACAAATTTTGAAAGCCACAAAACTCAGGTTTTTGTACGGATACATAGCCCCCGAAATCAAGGTTTCATTGTCCCTGTCCCTGTTGGGAAGATAAAGATACCAAAGAAGTCCAAGACCACAAGAATAAAAGAGAGAAAATAATAATTACCAAAAAAAAATGAGAGAAAATGGCTGATGGAATGTCACATACTTTATTATGGTGCTGAAGAATGCAAGTACAAATTCCATTGTACTGACATGCAAAGGAACGTTCCAGTAAACTTTTTTCTTTATATTATTCCAATTTTGTTGACTGAATTGAAGAATTCTTATTAGAAACTCTTCAATTTTCAAGAATGACGTTTTCTTTATCTCATTAGCGTTTCTTTTGGCATAGCCCATGCATGCAATATACCGGCCGATATATTTTACGAAAAAACGTGAAAATAATTTTTTCTATGAGAAAACATATTATTAGGTTACCTACGTACGTAATTCCTCCCTCCAAAACTTAAATCTTAAGTATTTTTTATGAGAAAACATTGTATTTATAGATAATGCCAAATTTAATTTTGGTATTTGACCTCTTCCCACCTTACATTTTTAAAAAAATAAAAAAATTATAGTTAATAAAATTAATAGTTATTATAATTTTTTACAAATAAAAAAATAAATTGATATGTAAGTAGTTACGTTAGTATTTAACATTTTTATTAGTTAAATAAAAATAATATATATATATATATATATATAATTAATCTGCATTCAAGATGCTACTAGATACTAAAGGTCCATACTTATTTATGCTTTAAATCCATAAAAAGTGTGTCTTGCTCTGCATGTAAGCCTTATTAATTTCCGGGTACTCTGTTGCCGATATCACACCTTAGGTGATTTGACTTTGAGTCAGACAAAAAAATTAAATGGACATAGTTTACTTGTATATAAGTCTTATGCATAATTGTTTTTAGTTAAATATTTTTGTCCCTCAAATTCAAGCTAACTAAGCTGAGGTGATAGTTTTCTTAATCTACACAATTTAATAAACTTAAGTCTATCGCCATGCTACACTTTTCATTCACCCACTGCCAGTGCACTTTCTCACTCTTGCAAGTGTTTGCTAGCGTGGAAGTTACCATCTTCTTTGTGCCAAGAAAAAGACATAACACCCACATCCACAGGGCTCAATGCTGGAAAGTACCCCATACAGGGAAAGTAGTAAGAAATTTCCCATGGTTAGGGAGAAAAAAATTGTTCTTTATATGCCCTATATATTGCAGACGATCCCAGTTTGCACAAAAAAATTGTGGACGAGTTTTGGTGAAGAAACCAAGCTGGGTTGTAATTTTACTTCACAAGGTGGGGAACAGAGGCACTTCCCTTTAAGGTACTGTCCTACACTTCCTTTCACGGGTTTCTGGTTAAAACTCGTCAGTGTTTGACTTAATGTGAGTAGGCAAAAATCACACTCTACTTTCTGCATTTTTAAACTTGTTTTATTATTATGTTAGGTAGAATTATGTATTGATTATTTCTTTGGATATGATCACACATCGAAATTTGCATGGTTTGAAGGCTATTAATTAATAATATAGAAAAGTCCTTGAGTGAAACAGGAAACAGATTGTGATTTCCAAGTTCCAACTGTAATTGCAATTGCAATATTTTAATTTTGAGAGTTGCCATAACTGCACTTTGCTTCTATTTTTTTTTAATCTTTTTTCTGCAAGCACAGTAATTACAATTCTATCATTGTTGATGGAAGTTGTAATTTAAAATCGTTTCGTGTCAATTTTTTAAAATTAAGGAATGTAATCCCTGCAAGATAACGAATGTTTGCAGACATGTTTGCGCTATATATATATATATATATATATATGATTTTCCCCCCTCTATCGTTCTCTATGATTTCTTGCATATCTTCTACAGATTCATCATTCATCCACTTGCTCTGTCAACACTGTATGACATGGTTCAATTCAATTATTCAACTTACATCTCTCTCTCATGAGTGAAAGGATAGTAACTGTAGGACCCTATCCCTTTGTCGTTATAATCATGTGATTCTTCTTTCAAGTTTAAACCTTAAGTCAATCCAACTGGATCATAAACCTCTTAATTTGAGATATTTACAACCGTTGAGTATTGCTTGAATTTTATTTTATTTTTTATTGAAGTATTGCTTGAACTTTAATTAAACAACATATGTTCCTTGACTCGTCTCGAAACTATTTTCACTCTTCTCAAAATTTGCCAAGTTCACCCACCTACAAATTAGATCTACGAGTGACTTTGAATATAATTTAGATTAGGGCTTTCTACGTAGGAATGTCTAACCATTTATAATTTTTTCCTTTCACCCATATATGGACGTAGAGCAATAGAGACATCACTTTTTATTTTGTTTAAGGTCCAAACACGAAATATTTATGTGCATGCATTTCTCGTTTAGTCCAATTCAAATGACTCATATTTAAATTTCATTAAAAACATATATATAGAAAGAAAATAAAATTTCCATAAACCAAGGGAGAGAAAAATATCCTATCAAGTGTCATTGCAAGAAAAGAAAAAAAACTGTTGTCTAGAAGAATTTCTTTGTGCAGATAGTTTTTCCACATGATTACATCTTCAGATTGAATGCCTCTGAAATTCCATCAAAATATTACATTCATAGGAAACTAAGTTTGCTCCCAAGAAATGGTGGTCCATATATGAATCACCCAGAAGATTGCAAAATAGCCGACGTTCTACTATAACCAGATATTCATAATTGTGGTCGTATACAGATGATATATCACTGTCATAAAGGCTCAGCCATGGGAGCTCACATGCCAATATAATAGAGGAAAACCGATTCATCCTCCTTTGTTTCTGTCCTTATCTATACACGGAGGGCAATGAGTGAGAACTGAGAACTCCCAACCAGCTGAAACTCTTTTTCATTGCTGCTCTCCCTTTTATCACATTATCACTTGCCTCCAAAAATCATCACTCGGTTGCAGTCCCATCCAAATCTGCTAGATCTCCCTCTCCCTCTTGCCCTTCAACATACCCAATAGCCACAAATGTTAAACTGCACCAGCAGGCATGCCCCCACATGCTTGTGTCTCTGAGCACCTTCACAGCTTCTGCGAAGCTTCCTCTTTCCCCTTCAAACATAAGTTAATCCTAATATATGTCACACTCACCAATATTTGCAGTAACTTGTTTTTCTTTGATTATTATTTCTTTTTCCCCATATTCAACAAATTAACCTATATTTTCATGAGGCTTAGAAAGGAGATGCTTATGTAACTAGAAGTACATTAATTTATGGATCAATATGCTTCGCGAGGCATATATATGTGCTCCAATCAAATAGTTGGTTTATGAGGTTTCCTTGAACTTTCGTCTGTCACTATTGGTGCAGAATGCTGGTTTCTATTGCTTAATTGATGTTGATGTTGGGACCATATATAGTAGAGCATTGTGAGTGTAGGTAACTTAGATTGTTTGTTTGTTTGTTTTTTTTTTTCAAATTTTGTTTAGTTTATATGGGAACCCAACCCACCTTAATTAACATACGTCCATATTTATTATTTAAACTTTGCCAGGTAGCTTTATTCATTTTGAATTTGATTATGATATATATTATACATGTGGCTCAATAGCTAGTCGTTGTTCAATATGATTGAATTCAATTTGTGGCTGCAATTATCAGTCAAAGCGGGTATATATATATATATATTGAAAGATACTCTCAGGTGTCAACAATAATGCACTAAAAAATATATATATTATATATATGCCGAAGAATATCCATAATGCTTTCAGAAGCATCATACACATAAATAGTCAAGAACGAGACTTTAGATCATAAGCTATTTTCGTTTTAGGGTGAAATCAGGAAATGGAAAGAAATAAATTCGATTAGTAAAAGAAAAAGGTAATTAAATAATAAAAAATTTATTTTGTTATTTAATGATTCTTCATTTGGAATGCAATTGACATACATTGCTTAGTGTGTGTTTGTATTAATTATAAGAAAAAATTATGTTAAAAATTGATTATATATATAATTAATTTTCACTTTGTTTCGAAAAAGGTTAGTTTTTGACTGTCGGTTGAAGTATACTCTTGATTCACACAATTTTTTTTATATACATAATCGATTTTCAAGAAAATTAATTATGAGAAAATTAATTTATGTTTAATTATATTAGTTCATAATTAATTATAAGATAAATTTTTTTGTTTGGAATGAATAAAAAAATTATTTTTATATATTAAAATATTAAATAAATAAATATATATATATAATAATAATAGAAAAATTTATTTAGTTGAAAAAAATGATATTTATCTCTCATAACTATGCAATAATCACAATAAATTATAAGTAAAATGCTCAAATTCTATCTTTTAGGAAAAAATTATTTTTAGTGTTAAAAATTAATTAACAACTTTTAATCTAACAACCCAAACATATTGCTCAAAAGTAAGAACTGTTTTTCTGATGAAAAAAGCTATTTTTTCAAATAATTAAGCTAAACTAAACATGCTAGACTTACATAGTCATAGTTACCTTTTTTGTTTGTTTTTGGTATACACCTTGTTAACCCTTTGCTACTACACCTTGAAGGAAAGGGATACATTGATTGAAATGTATTAAAAGTTATATCAGAATGCATAGAAGTCACCGACTTGTGTTGGTCTAAGTAGGAAGGGTTTAATCACTTTAAGTATCTTGTCTTGAATTTAATAATTATGATGATGTATATAAAGAAAACGTAGTTGAGAGGAATTCTTGCTTCATGCGCCTAATCGTAATTCATGGGATTAGATTCTTACCTTTCAGATAAAAAAATATCCTGATTTACAAAAAAATATATAAATCATATCCAATTTTTTTTTTGAGTATTTAGGTCATATCCATTTTCAAATTATGAAGAACAAACTCTCAAAGTTGAAGGAGTACTAGATAATGAATGGATACACTTTATTTTATGTTAAAATTTAATTTTTATTTAAAAAAATAAAAGAAATAATGATCGGCTCCTTAACTATTTAGTAGTAAAGACTCTAATTCTATATTAATAGTCAACCCTTTAAAAAGCTTAATTTTAATTTTTATTTTAAAAAGTAATAATGCCATGATCAAATTTTTTATCATTAATTTGGTAATAAAAACTCTAATATGATATTAATAGTTAACTTTCTGCTTAATTTATTAGATGATTTGATATATCGATTTAAAACATAAGATAACGTTACTTGTTCAGCAATGATTGATATGAAACTTGACATGGTTGGTGATTGATGTGATGATTGTTATTAATGATCTTTTGAATTTATGCTGCCAATTAACGTGCGAATATGGGGAAAGGGAGGATAATAATAGGATTTAATATACTGTTAAATTTTTTTATATTATTATTTAATTATATATTAATATATTATTAAAAAAATTAATTATTGTGATAATTAAATTTTTTAATGAGTTAATAATATATAATTAAATAACAGTATAAATTTTTTTATATTAATAATAAATTAAAATTAAATTCATAATAATATAGTATACGAGATTTAACTAGAAGATCAAACAATGTTTGATGAGACCTGATGCTCTATGACTTTTGAAAATGAATATGTGATTGAAATTATTTTGATATTTTTTTTTAAGAGTATCGATATTTAAGGTCAGTTATTTAGCATTCATTAGTTATTATTTATATTTAATAGATTTTTTAACATTTATTATGAAACTATTAGTCAATAAATAATTGATAATTCACCTTAAGTAATAAACACATTAAAGTACCATAACAACTCGTATACGAGAATTTTAAATCTTAAACCAATATCAGTTAATTTCCCAATTCAAAAATATATATAAACTAAACTTTTCACACCATTTAATGATCCTGTACATGAAAATGCATAATGTGATTAACATTTTTGAGATATAGATTGTGCTTATTCAATTCAATGCCCAAGTGAGAACAAAAGTTAAGGAGGGACACATAAAAAAAAATAAAAAATATTTTTCATCAAGAAAGGAGATGCTTATGTAATTCGAATTGCATTAATTTGGTCAACTGATCTATTTGACAAGGCATATATGTGCTCTAATAAATGGTGGGTTTATATCCCAGCGCTCAGCTCAAATAGTAGGGATATGTGAGAATTTACATAAAAATGATAGACTTAAATTGTGATAATAACTTTTAGGATATGTTTAGTCGTAAAAAGAGAGAAGTTAGAAAATTTAGAATAAAAATCGCTTTATATCCACTTGATACAATAAAAATATGAAAATGTAAAAAATATAATATATCTATTTTTACTCATGGTTGAAAATTATTTTCAACCCGTTCTCTAATTTTCATTTTCTTATACTTTGTTTACCTATTTAACCAAACACACCTCAATTAGTTGCAGCGGGATATAGATTTAAATAAAAAATTATAGATTGAAGTTATAATATCAACTCTTTAATATAAAATTTTGTTAATTAATTAATATGATTTAATTGGTGTTTATGTTGGAACTATTAGAACCTTAACTTTACGCAACATTGTTCATTTTAAATTTGATAATCATATGTGGTTCACAAGTCAGTGTTAGTTCAAAATAATATATCCAATTTGTGGCAATTAATCATCAGTCAAAGAGGAGGTACATATTTGAAATATATATTGAGAGATACTCAGGTACCGGTGTCATTAATCGTGCAAGTATTTTAAGCATACACTAATTAACCAAGGAAAAATATTTATTGCCAAAGAACCTATATTGCTCTGAGAAGCATTAATTAAAGCAAAAAATTAATTATTGTATGACAAATTAAGGATCATGTATACATATAATTTTACCAACTTGCGTTGGTCCAAGTGAAAAAGACTCGATCACCTTAAGCATCTTATTTCATGTTCGACCGTTAGAGCGATGTGTATGAAAAAAACACGGTTGGGATGAGTCATCGCTTCACAAGTCTGACCATATTCTATGAGATTTATTTCTCGTCTTTTAGGCGACGGAATATTCTAGTTTACAAAAAATAATAATGTATATATAGATAGTTTAGAATGCAATTCATTTGGAATGATATTCTCTTGGTTTGGAATTATAAGATGTTATTGAAGAGATCATATCGTATTTAATTTTATATCAATTGGAGGATAATTCATCCATCTTATTTTAAAATTACTATATCTTTGTCATTTTAAAATAAAATATAACATGTTTTGAGTAATGATTGATGTAAAACTCGTCATGATTGATGCAGTATATATTATAATTATAATAATTTGATGATAGTTTTTTATGTTTGAATGTATGGTTATATTTTTGGAAAATAATAAATGAAATTATTGCAATCATTTATATATTTTTAAGAATTTAAAATTAAATGATAAATATATATTATTAACTTTTCATTTTAAAAAATATAATTATATATCTAAGGTATGGCCATCCACCTGAATTATATCATACAACTCACCTAATTTAAGAATGAAATCTGAGAAACTGATCCCACAAATAAGATTATTAAATCTTGCACCAATGCAAATTCATGAAGTAGCAAGTCATCTTTGTCCCGGAATTTGAAAGTGAAATCATGTCACGCGTGTATCAAAATGATAAGGTAGGAAAGCCCAAAAACACCAGAACATTCGGTATCCTGTTATGCAGTGTATCAAAATGATAAGGTAGGAAAACCCAAAAGCACAAGAACATTCGCCAAATCCACAGAACTTTGGTCTGAATCTGACATGTTTAGTGCATGCATGGAGGGAGGGTGGACATGGTCATGGACAGATTTGGCATTTTTGGCGTTGTTCAGCCAACCCATACCCATCTTGAGATCCGTGGTCTTTTAATCTTTGTTACTTACTAGTAACCATTACTTAAATTTGTAAATTGTCACACATTCTTCTATAAGAAAGTGCTGAAGAGATGTGAAGAAAACGTGCATATTCAGTTTTATTACCTTTTTGTGAGATGTGGTTTTCACACAGTGAAAGCAACAGTTATATATGGATGATGATTCACACCAATTTTTTTTTTTTGGTTGCAGTGATTCACACCATTTTAATATATAGTAATTTATATTTTTTTATTAATAATTTTTTTTTGTGTGTTAATAATTTTTAGGATAAATTACAATTTACTTTCCTGTAGTTTAACTTAAAAACACTTTGTCCTCGTGTGGTATAAAATTTGACACTTTTCTTTCCTATAATTTGTTCTGTAACTTCTGTTATATACAACCACTACACACACTGATTCTTTTTTTTTCCTATCCATTTTTTAAGGGCAAAATTGGGTCAAAGTGTCGAGTTTTTTATGTGCTTGTTCCCTTCTAAAACAGCATGCAGTGGATCATTGACGATGGCGAATCGAAAAGTAATGGGTTAACTGAGAGCAAAGTGAGTTAAATAATCATACTTGGAGAATAAGCCCCTAAAGAGATCCCTTAAATTGTATCCAATTATAATTGGTGATCTTTCAATATAGAAGAGGACTTAGTCGTAATGAGGATAAATATTTAATATCTCTATTCCTTAATTCACTTACGAATCTTCAACGAAACAAAAACAATGATACGTAAACCTTTTCCTTTTCTCTTTCTCTGAGAAGTCATATTTGAATGGTTCCATTTGTTTAGTTTCACAATTAATCTGCATTCCACACAAAGGTTGTCCTTGTAGCCCGTTTATCTATCACATATCATTATCAATTTTTCTTTTGGGTGGTCGCATCCGTATCATATCAGGTTCAATTCCAAAGAACTCATCCGTACTATAGTAATAAGTTAGCAAGTCAAATGTTCCTTTGCACGTACTAACCATATATAATAACAGCCAAAACAAAAGTGTGGCTAAAATATGTAGTCCTCGACTTCAGTGAAAACAACGTGGCTGCAAGAGTGGTGGTCTATATAGATCACGTATCTCATAAGATTTGAAATTAGTGGTAACAAAAAACAAAGGGACAGTACGATCCCAATTAATCCTGGGGGATCCACCAAGCCTTATAATTTGCATGTGATATAAGAAGCCAAATTGTGCAAGGAAGCTTTTTTTTTTTTTTTTTCCTGAAGCAAAAAAAGGATAGATACTGTATGAAAGTGAAAAGCGTACTATCTTGAGTTGCTCGAGTACAAGACATGACGATCCTGAAGGTAAAATGGCCAAGGCCAGAAATGAATTAATTTCATTGGAAAGGAAGCATATCATATGGATACAGTTGTCCTATTAAAGCAAAAGTCTCCACCTTGAATAAGTGAACTACAAGATCTATAATCTGACATGACCCTAACAGTCTCCTTCATTTCGCTAAGCTCAAATTGATAGAAAGTTGGGAGAATGACCATTAATTCGACTTGGGTAAATTTTTTTTTGTTCAGTTATTGAATTAATTAAATATTAAATTAATTAAATTAATAATTTACTTACATTGAATCAATAATTTATTTTTATTTTAAATATTAGTATTTTATTAATTATAAGTAAATTATTAGTTAAAATAATTTAATATTTGATTAATTCAATGACTGAACCAAATTAGAACATTTTTGACAAATCAAACTAAATTTTCTTTTTCCTTAAATAGTTCTATTGTGGGAATTGACTGTTACTAACTAACTTGGAGCTGCTAAGTTACTAACTATGACAGGAAGAAATTAAGTTAATGGACCACCCTCTTCCAATTTTCACTTCATTTTTCTTTAGCATATTGTTGGATATTCAAACACTAACTCATTCCTAGTCACTTGCAAGCAGTCTTACTACAATGCAAGACAAAGCTATGGAGTGCACCTCTCCGTGCCTTAACCTTAAACTGTAAGCCTATAATGGACTAATGGGCCGAAACTAAATCAGTGTCACAGTGTAGATAGGTAGTATATTATTCGGAGTGGGCCAAATATGGTTTGGTTGGACTAAGGCTACGTGGTATGTATGGTTATTTCAATTAGCCTTAGCCCATTCAATAAATATGGATTCATGATGGGTCAGTGTTGGGTCAGCCCGTTACACATCTCCCTCACTATTAGGACTATGAAAAGCACCTCAACTCTTATCCTTTCGTGTTATTGCATAAATTATGTAAATTGAGTCTATATTTCAGTAATTTTTATATACACAATTTTGTTTTTTTATCATCCCGATGGGTCAGTGTTGGGTCAGCCCGTTACAGATCTCCCTCACTATTAGGACTGTGATAACCACCTGAACTCTTATCCTTTCGTGTAATTGCATATATTATGTAAATTGAGTGTATATTTCAGTAATTTTTATATACACGATTTTTTTTAATCATCCAGCTTGCGCATTAAACAAGCCTGCTAGCTTAACTCGTGAGATTCACTACTTATTTTTTTCATTTAATATATTTTATTATTTATTATTATTATTATTTTATAATTTGATATGATTTAATAATTATTTATTAATTTTAAAACTTATTTTATAACTTATTTTATTATTAATTTGTGACTTATTTATTAAATTTTGAGTTTTATATATTGATTAATAAATATTTTTAACCCAATTTTATATTTTTTATTAAAAAATTATTAAATGAACGCATCCATTTAGATTCATAAATTAATAAGAAATAAATTAGATTAATTATTTTATAACCTATTTAATTATGAATAATTTTAGAGTTTAATTTTGGGGCATGTTAGTTTTTGATTAATTTTTTAAAATAATTTTTTTTCAATTAAAAGATATTTTATAAAAAATTTATCTTGTTTATTTAAAGTGTGTAAAATTGATTATAAGTTAAGATTATTTTTTATAATTAAAAATAACTTTTTTTGAAAAATTTTTATTTTAAGTTTTTAATTATTTAATTTCAAATTATTTCAAAAATTTTAAGAGATAAATACTTATTTTCCCTCAACTAAATAACTTTTTTAATCATTTCATATATCTTTTGGTAATTTAATATATAAAAACGATTTTTTATACAATTCAAACAAAACTTTTTATCTTAAAATTGATTATGAATTAACATATCCAAACATAAATTAAAATTCTCATAATTATTTTTGTTGAAAATTGAATATACACATAATCAATTTTTAATATATTTGTTTTTCACAATTAATCTAAACTGACACTTGATTTATTATGAGCGTAAAATTTTTTTATACTATCATTCAATCATGTATTACTACATAATTAAATAAATTTAACTATTATAACAATTATTCAAAAAATATAATTCGATAATAATATGTTAAAATATTATTAAATAATAATATAATTTTTTTTATACTAATAATAAATTAAAATTAAATTGAAAATTTTAATTCGACCTATTCCGCAAGCGGTCGCTTAAATGAGCCGAACCGTTTTACAGCGCTACTCACTATCCCTTCGCCTCGTTTTGGATTTGAACGCTGCTTGTAACTGCAAATCCCTCGAAATTACATCAATACCCCAAACCAACTCCACCATCATTCTCCTCTTCTCCCTTCCGTCACCGAGGGACAGATCAGTAATCTCACACTCGTCCCATCAAAATCACCGTTAACCTCAGCAAAAACCACCACCGGAGCCAAATCCCCCCCTCTCTCTCTTCTTTCTCTCTCTAGATCTGCGAAGCCCTAACCCTAACATTAGAACCCTAATTCCCAATTCGAATTCGAATTCGAATTCGAATTCATGGGCGATTTCAACCTCGCCCTCGTGATCATCGCCATCGTCGTGTGCATCATCGTGTTCATCTTCAACGTCTACCTCCTCGTCAACTACCAGCACCCCGATGACGCGAACCAAGCCTACTTCCCCAAATTCGTCGTCGTTTTGGGCCTCTCCATCGCCGCCATTTCCATCCTCATGCTCCCCGCCGACGTGGCCAACCGGCAGGCATGCCGGCGCGCCATATACAACGGCGCGTGCAACCTCACGTTGCCGATGAAGGATCTCTGGCTCGCCGTCTACATCGTCGACGCCGTGCTCGTGTTCTTCGTCATCCCCTTCGCCATGTTCTACTACGAAGGGGACCAGGACAAGTACGTGGGTTTCGGTTGGTCGTGTCGTGTCAATGTCGCATGTTTGTTCCCGCGGAAAAATGTTTTTTTTTTTTTTAAGATTCGGTGTTTGTGTGCAGGAGTGTTGGGAAACGGGTTAAGAGCGCGTTGTTGTGGATGGTGACCACTGCTGTAGTGTGCGCTCTCGTTCTGGGTATTTTATATGGTATGTTTTTTTTTTTTTTTTTTTTTTTTTTTGGGAATTAACTTTGCACTTTCAATTAGGCCATCACTCTCCGTGCTCTGTATGTGTGTAAGGTAGTTGGACTGTGTTGTACTTTATGTGTCAGTTGAACTGTATTTTCAGGACTAATGGGATTATAGGAACCTTGGTGTGTTTACTTCTGTTGTCAATATTGGGTTGTTGGATTGGATTCGTTCGTGGGAGTTTTTATGGTACCATATGGGTATGATATTTAGGTGAGTTATTAACCATTTATTGACTATTAGATTCACAAGAAATGTTTGAAAGTCTTCATACTGGTACCGGTACCCAGGAAAAAAGATGAGTATCAGAGTAATCCAATAAATGTTTGAAAGTCTTCATATTGAGTTCCGGAACCTAGGAAAAAAAGATGAGTACTAGAGTAATCTCTTTTTTTTCCGGGTACTGGTACTTAGGATGAGTTGTAAGTATTCGCTGCTGATTATATTTAATAGAATTTAAAACATTTATTGTGAAACAAATAGTCAATAAATGCTTAACACTTCACTCTGATACCATACCCATAAGTGTATCATAGCAACTCATTGACAATATTGGGTGGTTGGATTGGATTTGTTTGATGGCCATTTTGGTAGCACAGCCTCTTTACATGAAATGTGGTTTTTTCGTGTAATTAATGCTTGTGGGCCAATGATTAGAATTGGAGAAAGAGTGGAACTTACTTCATTCTCTGGGTTTTCTTCCAGGGAAGTACCGCTTAGTGCTTTATAGGCAATGTTTAAGTGGCAATGGATTGAGAAAAGAAGTGGTTTGTAGTGGGTTAATAGTAGCGAAAATGTGCAGGATTTAAGCAAGGAAAATTAGGTTTGGGGTTGCTCTTTGTAGCAATAATAGTGCATTGCAAGCAGTAGTAGCTGGTTTAGAGTTTATGTGAGTGAAATTGTGTTGGCCATTTTGTGGTTCCTGATTTATGATTTTAGGATGGACAGGCAGGAAGGAGTATTGGATTTCGTGCAAGAAGGAAAATGAGAAGGAGAATCAAGTTATTGAAAATTTCAACTAAAAAAATCTGTTTTGCTTCCTTTACATTGTTCACTTTTTGATGTAGTTGGAAGCTGAACATCTACTTAGAATAGAACCCTTTCTACAAAAAATCCATTTGTTTTTAACAGTTATACATAACAAAATAATTAAATAAAGAATTAAGATTATATTTATATATGTAAAAAGCACTACATAATTCATAATCATCCCTAAAGTCACAATTTACAATTAACAAAATATAATAATTGCAATAAGAAGGATAATCATTTTCATTCATAATTTCAAATTCAATAAAGATGCAATACAAATCCACCCAGAATCTTAGAGTAAAACTTTCAAATCAATTGTGGCTTGATGCGAGCTTTAACCTGTGTCTGATTTGTGCTTTTATTCTATGACTGATATATTAGGGCTCATTGGCAAGGTGGACTTTACTGTTAGGCATCTCTCTTCATCTACAATTTCATTTCCTAGCACATGGGACTTCAATAGTGGTCAACAATGTATTGGAAGTGGTGTCCATCAGGTCTTTTTAACTATAAGTTTATTTTCTTTTGCCAGTTTTGTTGTTTTTAGAAGTAATTTTCTCATTCTGGTTTTTTTCATTTGTCCTTAAACAGTGCTCAGCATACTCTGCTAGTCATTCATCAGAGAAAACATGGACCATGCGTACTACCTTTCCAGAATATGTTGTTGCTCTTGCTACTATTGTTGGATCTGTGCTTTTCGCTGTAAGCTCATTGATAGGAAACTGGAGTTCAGAATGCACATTAAGGACTATTTTTCCTACTCATGATATTAACCATTGTTTTCTCACCATTCAATCCAGATATTTGGTGGCGTTGGCATTGCTTGTCTTCCATTGGGACTAATATTTTCATTTATCCGGCGTCCAAAGGCTGTTATCACTCGCTCACAGTATATCAAGGTGCTATATATTTTTGTAGAAGGGGATATATTAAATTGTTGATTATATGTGTATTTTTTTATGATATGCTATACTATATTTACGGTGTGGTTGGTTGCTTACTGTAGGAAGCAACTGAGTTGGGTAAAAAAGCAAAAGAACTGAAGAAAGCTGCTGAGGCACTCCATCAGGAAGAAAGAAATGGTTCAAAGGGTAGAAAATTTCGTAAAAATGTGAAGGAAGTACAAAAGGTAAACAAATATTGGTGATTTATCTGCAGCCTTTACTGCAAATTTTCTTTTTAAGCATTTTGCTTGAATACCCTTGTTGGCATGGGCTTTGCGTATCATAATTTGATGCATGCTATTCTAGTTTGTGGTGGGAAGTTTGTATACAGTTACTTGAGTTTTCTTGTTCTTGTTTGTGTGGTTCATCTTGTATAATTTGCCAGGAGTTGTTTCAATTAGAAGAAGACGTAAAGCTTCTCGAAGAGATGTATCCACAAGGGGAAAAGGTAGATAATTGAATTTCTAACTGTTTAACTTCAAGGCATAAACAATGTTTAATGTTTTTCCCACTGACTGATCCTGCATGAATGCAGGCTGAGACATCATGGGCACTAACAGTTCTCGGTTATCTGGCAAAACTTGTTTTGGGAATTTTAGGGTAAGCAATGATATATAACAACCCAAATTGCTATGAATGCCTGATGCCTGATGATGCCTTGTATACATAGTTTTGCGAAAGTTCTTCTTTTCACTGTGTGGATTGTCTCTTCCATTTCCCTGCACATGTGACTGTGAGGAAGT
The DNA here is from genome assembly GCA_023212625.1 of Styphnolobium japonicum. Taxonomy (NCBI): domain Eukaryota; kingdom Viridiplantae; phylum Streptophyta; class Magnoliopsida; order Fabales; family Fabaceae; genus Styphnolobium; species Styphnolobium japonicum. Next base: position 23,406,871 of record JALBWW010000014.1, read on the forward strand.
GATTTGGTATACTGTTGGACATATTTCTCACTGAACTATATATTTGATAATTTTGAAAAGGTGTTTAAGAGAAGAGCCAATGTTCAGGGATTGTGGGTTGTGTGTGTGTGTGTGTGTGTGTGTGTGTGTGTGGGGCCGGGGGGGGGGAGGTTTCCTATTTAATTAGAGTGTTTTATTAATATTTTGTGACTTGTATTGTATTCATGTGTATGTTTTTTTTTCTCAATAGCTAGTTTGGTACGTGTTTGTGTCTTCTGGGCGGCTTTTAGTTTAAGGTTCTTCTCTACCAGGTTTTTATTCATTTTTTCAAATTATTGATTCAGGCCAGTGAATATTGTGTGGCAACTATTACTGAAGACATTAGTCTTTGCTATCTCATCATGATGGAGATTGCTTATTCTAACAGGTGTTATGTTTCACATGTTTTATCTAACCTAAGTTTTGAAAACTGTGCCAGGTTGATTATTTCAGTGGCGTGGGTTGCTCATATCATTATCTATCTATTAATTGATCCTCCTCTTTCTCCTTTCCTGAATGAGGTTTTCATCAAGCTAGATGATATCTGGGGTTTGTTGGAATACTCATGCTTTTTATTATCTTTCCATCAGTTATATATCATAATAGATACATTATATGTTAATTTTCATTCAGTTTTCTAGGTAATATATTTATTCTTCTCTTTCATCAGGTCTTCTTGGTACTGCTGCATTTGCATTTTTCTGCTTCTACCTTCTCCTTGCTGTGATTGCTGGTGCCATGATGCTTGGGCTGAGACTAGTTTTTATTACTATACATCCCATGAAGTAATTAAATTATGCAGTCAGATTTATCATTTTACTCTCCTTTAAGTCTGTTTTGGTCACTTAATGCTTTTATTGATAAGTCAGGATGTGAACTTACCTCTGGCAGGTGGGGAGCGACTCTGATGAACTCTTTTCTGTTTAATGTGGGCCTTATCCTTCTTTGTTCCATTAGGTTAGTGTTCCAAATGGATGTTCTGCGTATTGAGTTTAAAAGTTTAATGCGCTTAATCAGTATGGCTGTATTCAACATGAATGTTTAAAGTTTCTACCTGAGAGCATGATAAGGTTCACAATTTTTCTTTTTATTCTTCTTTGGTTACATGTAGTATGAAGATAGAGTTTCAAAAGAGTGGAAATTTAAAACGGTGATACTATTAGGCTTTGATTTCACTTTTGAAATTTTAAAATTTGAAGTAGCAAGTAGCAAACGAAATTAATTTAAGTCATTGTGTGAGTAGTATTTAAGAGTTACAGGAAGCTGTTTTGGAAGTGTAGCAAGTAGTGTTCTATACTTCTATATAAAGTGTGAGGCACTTGTTATACTGTCATGATAATGTCATGCTGTGACAACATTGCTGAAAGTTCAATTGTTTTATTTTTTCAGTGTGATCCAGTTTTGTTCCACAGCATTTGCCTACTATGCTCAAGCAACTGCAGCACAGGAAATATTTGGCCACACTTTGGAGTCACTTCGCGGAATTAAATATTTGTATAAGTGAGTCAAGCTGGATTTCTTTTTTCAGCCCCCCTCCCCCGCCCTCTTATGGGTTAAAGATGGAACCTTCTTTTTGCTAACTTGATTTAGACCACACAATGGGATGACTCTCTTATTGTTCTGACTTCCAACTTGAAGAAATCCCTTATTTTCAGTTGAGGTTCTATATGGAATCATGCTATTCACAAACCCAAAATTCACACCAAAAAAAAAAAAAACTAATCTGCAGACCATTGGATCATGTGTACAGTGAATTGATGTTACACATGAGATCCCATGGGGCCTGTTGAGTTGTGTGCTTTTTTGTGTTTTGGTGACTAGCATTACTCACCTATATGATGCCCATAGTAGGGGAGTTTTTTACCATTATACTTGGTGAGTTAAGATGAGGGTTTGTATATCTATTATTTGTTAGTAACATAGTTTAATATAGTTTAACTTACCGTTTGTCACATTACAGGTACAACGTATTTCAGATTGCATTTGTTGTTTTGGCTGGATTGACCTTTGTGTATTACGCTGCCTTTGTAAGTTTACTTCTGGAAAGTTTTCTTTTCTTTTGTCTTTGTCGTGCTTGTTAATATTCTTGCTGATCCTGAAGGGTTTATGATTTGGAAATATCAGGGATGGAGAAGAAAAAAGCCTAGTGGTAGGTTCCAATTGTCTACATGAGGTATGACTTAGCCTGGAATCGTTGTCTTATGGAATGAGTCATCGGGGATTCCTTGTCTCATCATATCCTTTAGAGTGGTTTTATATTCGGATGTGTCTTGGCCTAGTTTTGTTTTATGTCGAAACTTGAAAGCTATAGAGTAAGCTGATCATCATCTGAGTAGAATCATTTTCCTGCGGTGGAATAATTAGTTGGGTGCTTGTGCTGCCACTTTGGTCTTTGCTTCTTTCGTCGCCCTTGTATGTATTATTACTTTGTTTGATTGCACTCTTCCGATCATGTAATTAAAGATATCAAGTGCACGCAAGAGTACTGGACTCCTAGAACACTCTTTGATGTAATGCAACCCTTGCCAAACACAAAGTTGTACGAGCAGGGTTTTTTTTTTAAAATTTTATTTTATGTTCATACATGTTTGTGTAGCATATTCTTTGTATTAATAGGTTTCTTACGATAAGGAACTAGTGGGGCTTTCAGATGTGTATTGCCATTTTGAAGTCTTTTGCATTTGATGTTGATTATGTAGCGAGTTTTACCTCAAGTGGCTGGATACTTTCCCTCATCTCTGTTGTCTTCCTACTGGACTTGATGTATAGTTAATTATCCGTGTACATAAATGATCTTTTATGCAATATAGAACAATCACATCAAATAATATACATGAAAAAAAATTAGTCATGATATCTCACGTCTCAATTATTTTCTTACTTGACCACTCATTCTATTAAGATGTTATGCTTGAAAGTTGAAAGAGAATTTATGTTTAAAACCTTTTGTAATATGTTGGCCTTATTATATTCTTACAGTATGCTTTCCATTTAATCCCTTTACGTTCTATATTCTTTCATATGTAAAACTTCCAAATATAACTTCAATGTTTAATGAGTTCTGTAGCACTATACTTGTGGCCCAAACAATTATTAACAACTAAATTAAACAAGTACTCCAAATTAGATTCAGCATGAAACAATTAAAATATTATATGAAATCTTTTGGGAATGAATTGGTCTTTATCTAAAGGCCATTAATCTTGTAGATATATAGTTAGTTGGGTGTACTGCCATGGATTTTGTAAATATTTTTTTGTGTGTGGGATGCGTGTGAATTTTGGCCATGATATGGATAAAATCACATGACGATGTGTTAAATAATACATGCGATGGTGAGATGTTATTTACAAAATAAAATATAACCCTTAACCAATTTGCACAAAAGGTTTAAATAGGCACCCACCATTCATCATGTGAGTTGTGTTATAATTCTTCCACTAAACTATCCTATCAACAGGGCTCGCCATTGATTTTCCTTTTTTATTTTGTAGTGCCAACTACACGAATAACCTTTGTTAAATTAAAGACATAAAACCATAAGATGATGAAACATACTTAGCAATTGGCTCAATCAAAAAACCAATACAGAGTCACATGTTCACACCACTCACATGGTGAAAAACCAGGGAGAAGTGATCACCCATTTATTATCGAACAAAAAGGAAATAAGAACACTACATTTATTTTGGCACAGACACAGTACTAGAAGCCTACTATTTTGTGGCTGTTGCCTAAGGATTACATGAGTTGGGGCCTGTCTAATCCCAAGGCGTGTTTTTCAGGACGGTCCAGCTGGAGATATTTACGGTTGTCTTTCCATCCGGACGAATTGGATCTTGTAGTGAATCTTCTCCAAACTCAATTGGCATTGACTCCCAGTGCAGACTAGGTTCCCAGTCTGCTTCTTTGAGGACCTTCAGTATCTCTTCTACCACTACCTTGCTCCCCTCAGATGACAGATGAATTCCATCCCTATCAAACAACACCCAATCAAATGATGGATATAGATAGATAGATAGGTAGAGAGAGAGAGATTCCTTCTTTACTTTTTATTTATATAAAGGTATTGATTTTAAAAATTAGTAATTAATATTTAGTTGTATATTTTATTTTGTTGAAATATAAATAAAATAATTATATTTTAACTGATTATGATATATGATTAAATATTAATCGTTAATTATGAAAGTGTATAAGCTTTTATATATTTATTGAACTCTTCCTTCAGACAAATGACACCATACTTACGTGAAGGAAACCTCTTTCCAGTTATCCCTTTTCTGGATTTCTGTCCAGAGATCAATGGCCTTGATATTCATCTCGCGGCACAGCTTCAACAACGCTTCTGAATACTTGCCACGGATTTCATTTATCGTTCTTGGCTCCTCCTCCACTAGTAGTTGAGCCCTGGTTTCAGTCCAAACATTTGTATTCATCAGAGTTTAAGATTGAAATGTAAATTCCAAAAAATCAGAAAATAAGAATGTTAAAGGTTCTAGGAAAGCAACCAGCTATCCCCTAAACTTATCATATGCCACTATAATAGATTAAAACTCTTGCTGGTTTTAAGCTGAGAATGTAAATTTTTACTTATCAGCCATGCTATTACTGAAGCTTAAGCTCAAGTCTGAAGAACAACATCTCACATAACATTTTGGGCACAGTTCTGATTTATATATAATATAGAGTTCGTGACATATATTTGCCAGTTTAAGGGGAAGGTAGGTATTAGGAAAGAGGTTGCTAGCAGTATACCACTATATCCTAATGAATATGTAATACTTGTGTAAACTTACTCTACACAAGTTGTATACCTTAAACCAATAAGCAATTGAAACATTATCACTTTAAATATAAAATATTTATGTTGCACAAAAATTTATGCAATTATTTAATGTAAAATGATAATATGTTAGTTGTTCATTAGTTTAGTATACACAACTTCTGTGAACTATGTCTACCCAAGAATCGCTCACTCAGTCTCGATATAAGTGTTGGCATCACTTTTATGTATCACTCGACCTTTTCTTTCAGTGAAATTATTAAAATCAAATAGCTAATCAGTTGCAGTCAGAACCTCTGTTGTTCATTGAATTGATCCTCATTGCAGGGAGGAGTACTGAGAAATAAAACGCGAGTCTTCTCTGAAAGGCTCTGGCAACCATTAGGAATTGTGTCAAACTTTGCAGTGATAGATATAAGAGGTAAAGAAAACCCAGTTGTATGCAAGCAGTGTAGAAGTAATACTTGAAGGATTTCTTTCATATGATAATAACTAAGACAGGAAAGTGCTACTCTAGTGAGAAAGTTTACCGTCACATGGTTAGCAATCTTCCTCATATTTTCGACATATTCATCGAGAGGTACATGAGGACCAAGGCCACTTGGATGCGGAGGAGTAGAATCATTACCACCATAGTATATAATTATCAATGATGGTTTCTCAATGGCATCCTGAGTTAAAGAAGATGACACAGCAAAAGGTTGATTCTTTATATGTCAGTCTGAGCAAGAATCAAAGTAATCATTGTGCTTAATAATATAAAAAAAAATAATTCAGAATAATCTTCCTAATATGTCCATGCTCACTTCTAGCTTCTAAAACAAGTTGAGGATACCATGTGCAAGATTCTTCGAGCTAATTAATCTGTAGCATAGCTAGTCAATTTGCTAACTCTTCGTGAGGTTCCATTTGTTACTCAGTGACCACAAATAAAATAACCATTTCTTAACATTTATGAAGAAATGACAAAAAATTCAAGCTGAAGAAAGAGGAGAAAATTTTGAATCAACAGAGGCATTTAACACTCAGGTGCTCAATACCTTGGGAAAAACTTCTTCCACAACCTGCAGAGCACGCCTTGAATTCCAACCAGCGTATCCTCGCAAAACTATATCCGCCTATTTCATGTCAAGGTGTGATAAGTTAAACTCATTGACCATCATAATGCATCCCAAAAATGCATATATAAATGTAAATTCCTTCCATTATTCGGCTGAAATATATGTATATATATAGGTGTGAGAGTAAGAAGAGTAAATATTGACCATTAAATCATGTATGGTCAAGATTAAAACACAAAGTTATGTGACTTTTTTAAATGGTCATGTGACCTTTAAATAATTTCTAATCTTGACCATACATAAATGGTCCAATGATCAAGATGTTCACTCCTCTTATCTCTCATATTAAGATAATCTTCTCACTTGATATGTCCCTTATATATATAGGGATTATTCTGATACTCATATTTTTTTAAGATATTAATACCAGGGTAAGTTGTTAAGCATTTATTAGTTGTTATTTATATTTAATAGACTTTTAAGTATTTATTGTGAAACCAAAAGTTAATAAATAATTGGCAACTCACCTTAAATACCAAACCCATCAAACTATGATAGCAACTCCATATATATATATATATAACAAATCTGTGTGTATGCATTCTAAAAGTCAATTCCTAATATTTAGCATTACTCAATATCCAATCATCCTCTTTCACATACAAAGAAACCATAATCATAATCAGTATCATACACCCAGGTTTTAAGGAGAAGAAGGTACCTTACGAGCATACAAATGAGCAAGCGTAGCTCCCCAACCTTCTAAATCATAACTGAACTGAACAATGGATGAACCAAACAGCAAAAATGTAGGCCTCACTGGTCCTATCATCTCTCTCTCTCTTCTTCTCTATCTCTTATACATAAATGTATACACACTGAGACAATGGAACATAAAATTTATAGACGTAGATTTTAACTATGAACACTCGAGCGCATCTGATTCGACTAAATTATCAATCACAAATGTGTGTCCCTACTTGTTTTTAAGATTTAAATGCCACATGCTTGTCAGCGCTTGGGCATCTATGCCCATGCTAAAATTTAATAGTCAATCCGAATTAATTATTAATATTGTTAAGATTTTAATTTTGATTTGATGTGTAAAATTGTCTAAAGTCAAACTTTTGACAATACATAGATAATTGAGTAATGGTTAATATATATATATATATATATATATATATATTTTGTATACTTGGGATTCGAACGTAAATCAAGAGAGAAGGAGCATCCAATTATTACTAAGAGCATGTTTAAATTAGTTCTAAAAAAAAAATTATGTGAAAAATTAATTATGTGTATAATTAATTTTTAAGAAAATTAATTTATGTTTTATGATAAAGAGTTTTATTTAGATTGTATAAAAAGAATTAATTTTATGTATTAAATTACTAAAAGATATATGAAATGATTGAAAAAAATATTTGATTGAGGGGAAATAAAAATATTTCTCTTTTAAAACTTTTGAAATAATCTGAAATCAAATAATTAAAAGTTTAAAATAACAATTTTTTTTTTAAAAACTGTTTTTAGTTATAGAAAAATAATCTTAACTTATAATCAATTTTACACACTTTAAACAAACAAGATAGATTTTATATAAAATAATTTTTTAAAAAAAAAAAACTATTTTGGGAAAGAATTAATCTTTCCTAAGCATGCTCTAAGTTAGTTACCACTAAGTCAAATACTTTATGGTTAAGAATTGTTTTTATTCAAGCAAGCATATAACAAAATGGAAATTATTTTTTAACATTCTCTTCATCTAACAAAGAATTTTTATTAAAAAATATATTTCGTATTAACATATCCAAAATAATGATTAAACATAAAAAATAGTTTTAATAAAGTTATAAATATAAAATATTCCCTGCAACACACATATAAGATAACTAGTGTATCGATAATCTATGGGTGTATTCGGTTTTGATAAATTATTTGAAATAGTCTTTTTTTTAAATTAAAAGTTATTTATTTAAAATTTATCTTGTTTATTTAAAGTGTGTAAAATTTATTATAATTTAAAATTATTTTTTCATTAACTAAAAACATCTTTTTAGAAAAGTTTTTATTTTGAGCTTTTAATTATTTAATTTCAAATTATTTCAAAAGTTTTGAGAAAGAAATACTTATTTGCCATTAGCTAAATAACTTTTTCAATAATTTCATATATCTTTTAGTAATTTAATATATAAAAATAATTTTTTTATATAATCTAAACAAAACTATTTATCTTAAAATTGATTATGAATTAACATATCCAAACATAAATTAATTGTCTTATAATTAATTTTCTTAAAAATTAATTATACACATAATCAATTTTTAATATAATATTTTTTCACAGTTAATCTAAATACACATTATATCTATTTATAATATATAAATTCAGACTTACAAGCTGTAGCGCTGCTACATCTGCCATGTTTATTTTTCTTAAATTATTATGTCAATTCTTTCTTAACAATTTTCTTCCGCCAACATACATTATTAACTTATGTTTAAATTTCTTTATTTTCCTCAAGCCACATTGCCAAATACTAAGTGCATTTAAGCCACATCAACAAATTTAGAGTTTCTTGCCTTGGTTTATTATCTTTTCACCTTCTAATCCAATATATTTTGAATTTTATGCATCTATCTCTTGGTAACACTTAACCCACGGTATTTTGTAGAAATAAACAAATGGAAAAGAGAAAAGGATGCTAACTGACAAAGTTTAGCTTCTAGTACCCATATCCATGACTTTTCCTTTTCTTTCTCACGTTTTGCCATTCATTCTCAATGCTTTTTTTTTTTTTTATTGTCGTCACTACTTGGCTTCCAGTTCTAATTTCACATATTCAACCACTTGCGCCTACAAGGCGTCCCTGTGAGTGTTTCTTCCAAAAAGAATCACCCATTATTTATTCCATCAACTTGACCCATATATATGATCGGTATATAAAATGACATCATTACTTACATAATTTATAATAATTAAATAAATATTAATTTTGAATATTAATATATAATTATATTATAATCATAATAAAATTTAATAATTAATTAAAATAAAAATAATAACAATACTAATATATTGTTTAGCGTGTATCGCAGAGTTTAAAAAATTTAGTTTAAATTTTTTAGAAAAACAAGTAAGGGTCAAATCAATCGTTCTTTTCATTTTACATACCAGTGGCAGTCATATATATATATAATATAACCGGTATATAATTAAAATAATAACAATAATAATATATTGTTTAGCGTGTATCTCGCAGTTTTAAAAAACAAGTAGGGATCAAATCAATCGTCCTTTTCATTGAGCAGACGTGCTCTATAGGCCAACATACATCAATAGTTTAAATTATGGGAGTTGAAAGGTTAAGACGTGCATAGGCCGACATACATCAATAATTTAAATTATGGGAGTTGATAGGTAACGTGCATAGGCCGACATGCATCAATAATTTAAATTATGGGAGTTGATTGGTTAAGGGTAGAGTGAGTTCTTAATTATTAATTAATTATTAATTTTATAATAAATATTTAAAAATTTATTAAATATAAATAATATAAATGTTGATAATTTACTTTAAGTATTAAAATTTTGAAGGAAAAAAAATAAGTATCAAAATAATTTTCTTAAATTAAAATTTGAAAAAATGACTCATGATTAATTTGATTAAAAGTGATTATTATTTGGTTTGTTTTATAAATTAATTAATTATTTAATTAATTTAAATAATAATTTATATTTAATTAATTACATATTAAATATTAAAATAAAAATAAATTATTAATTAATTAGATATAAACTATTGATTAAATTAATTAAATATTAACTTTTAAAATCAACCAAATAAAAATTACTATTCTGTTATTTTCCCTTAAAATTTTGCTTATCAACCACAAATCTGTCGTTTTTGACAAAGTCTCAGCTACCCAACGACGACTCAATTAAGGGCTTCTGTCGTGCACTTGGAGGAGACCTTCTCAGTCAGTGCTCACATACACACACGTGGTCACATGGCAGCACCAAATGGTCCTCCCTTACCAAACAACATAAATATATAGAACATGTGTATTAAAAACTTAATAAATAAAACAAATTAAAATATGCTGCTTCCTTGGTTTTCATTTTCTTCCTTTTGTTTTAATAAAATTAGCACTAAGTAATAATATGTTGAGTTCGAATCTCCTATTTGATTGACAATTTCATTTAGTAGTCATCTCTCTACAATGAGATTTATTGGTATTCAAGGGTTAATTAAGTAGTTCTATCTTCAGATGAAATTATTAAAATTAATCATTTGCGTGGGCAACCAATCTAAAACTCATATATATTAATAGTCTTACACTAACTTATAGATATGTTTATTATTAAAAAAAGCCTCAAGGACATAAATATGCCTATAAAACTATATAGATGAAGAGAAAAAACATAGGATGAGAGGATTTCTGGATTAGACTATCCTCTGGTCAATCCAACGATCAGCAAAGAGTACAACACTAGGATATTTCACACATATCCAAACTTCAGTGAAAGTTTTCCCAAATGAATTGATGACATGCAAGGTGCCAACAAATCAGCGAGTAGAATATCGTTTTTTAGAAAACAAATTTTGATTATTAATTTATTGCAGTCCAAACCGATAAGATGAGTTTGTCACACAGGATAAAAACTTCCACATTAATTTTAATGGTCCAACGCATAGGATGCTCATAGCATTTAAAATTGGGAAGGTCGTTACCGACATATGTTGAAAACTTAATAACTATTTATTTTTATAGAGTTATTATGATATTATGATAAGTTTGGTATTTAAGATAAATTGTTAATAATTTATTGACTGTTAGTTTTACAATAAATATTAAAAAGTCTATTAAATATAAATAATAACTAATTAATGATAAATAACTCACTCTAAATATTAATACCTTAAAAAAATACTAAAATAATCTCATCATTTACATGGTTGGCTGTAGAGAATTATTGTCTGCTTTTACTTGTAGGATAAGGGCTTGAGATACAAATAGGTGTCAAATAAGTAAATAACCTTTACATTAAATATGTTAAGAAAGAAGCACAAACTATATCTTAATAAATAATACTATACTATATATCACTATTCCTGTATACTAAATATGTTCTTTATTCCATTAACTTTTCTTCTTTTATTATAATGAATCTAAATCAGATAGCTTCTTTCATTATTTTTTATATATAAGTCCCTTCTTTTATGTTCCCAAATAAAATATTGCATCTAATTAAATAAATTATTAGTATGGCTACATCTTAATTGGAAAAGAGAGAGGTTAAATTACTCATATAATCCTTATAATTTTACTTCAAATTCAATTTATTCCTTACACCTCAAAATCATTTAAAAATGTCCTTATAATTTTTAAACAATGTGAGTTGATCTCTATAATTTTTAAATCTTGCAAAATGATTCTTATAGTTTCACTTCAAATAGAGAACAAACTCAATAAATAAAGATCATTTTGCATTGTTTGAAAATTACATAGACTTTTTTTAAATGGTTTTGTATTATAGAGATTAAATTAAATTTAGAGTGAAACTATAATTACTAAATGAGTAATTGATAAAAGAAAAGGGTGAAACCGTTTGAATTCAAATACAACCATACTGGTAACTACAATATAAATATTTGAGTAAATAGAGCATTAATTTCCTGACTCTTTAATGCCTTCGTTTCTTGACTTTTCTTTGTAAATTTGAACATTAATATTTTAATTGGAAATAGGAAAACCTATTCACCAAAAAGGAAAAGACTAACAACTCAAACCTAATTGATGTGGGATTAATTTAAACATTTGCTTAAGATACAGGTTCCCACCACAAATTTTAATCTAACACCTATGATGAAGCCCATATTTTATTCTCATCAGATTATCCATGAAGTATAGCAGCGCAATTGTAAATAAGATGGTAACAGTTTCAGGAAAAAACAAAACAAAATAAATAAAAGAAAAGGCTCCATGGAGATCATTATGAATTCCCTTGTTTGCGGTCAAAAGGATAAAAATTAAGAAAAAATAATGGACCATTAATTGAGTATACATTGCATGAAAAGAAACACTATTATCCAATCTTAATATTAAAAGACTTTTGACTTTTTTGGTAATTATTACTATCGCCAAATCTTTTTACTGATATATCAATCCATTAAAAGTATATTTATATTTATTATTCCTTACCTTTATTTTAAATTTTATTTTTATCTTATAATTAAATTTTGTTTCGATTTGGTTCCACCTCTTTCCAAAACCCTCCAAAGTCATTTGAACTATTAGTGGGTTTTTTTTTAATATTAATATAGAAAAAAAAATTACAAGAATCATGCACTTTTTAGATTAAGTACCAGAATCATGCTAATTTTGGTTATAATGGGAAGTCGGTTTTATTGTAACTGACTTTCCAACTAATTTTCTTTCTTTCTTTTTTAAATGAAGAAGGAAAGTTAGTTAAATAATCGACCTCTCACCTATAAATATATATATATATATGGGGAGGGATCAAGTTACACCGGTGTAAGACTTAATCACTCTTACACCACTCAATAACTTTTTATTAAATAATTTTCTTACAAAATTCACTGTTAGATTAAAAGTTTCTATCATGTAGATCATTTGTTTCAAATTTTGAAAAAATTAAATATCAATAAGAATATAATCAAGTAGTTCATAATTTTATATATTTCAATAGTTTATATTTACGTTAATTTTGATGTATATCAATGAGTCACAAAACAATTTTGGATTAATGTAAAATTTTATAGGTATGATCTACATGATAGAAACTTTTAATCTAACGGTGAATTTTATAAGAAAGTTATTCAATAAAAAGTTATTGAGTGGTGTAAGAGTGATCAAGTCTTACACTGGTGTAAGTTGATCCCTTCCCTATATATATATGTATATATATTATTTTATATGAAAACCAGTTTATAAAACTCTCACTCACACACCTTGTGGTTAAGCACATCTCATTCCCTCTCACTCACTTCATTCTCTCTCCAGCAATCAAGTTTCTCTCAACTTATTCTCACCCTTTGGTTCATTTGTGTTTGTTTCTCTCTTCTTACTTTGTTTTATATTTTACTCATCATTCCTTTCCTCGATCACATGACATTGTTAAGATTGCAAGAATCACATAGGTCTAGATATATAAACCATGATATAAGTATATTTGTATAATATTTTATTTAGTTATGTTAAATCTTGTTTAACTATATTTACTGATTAATAAACAAAATTTGAACAAAACCCAGAAGATGATCAATTTTGTACAAGAGTTAGTTGACTCACTAGAACATCGGTCTGCAGGGTGTTTCAGAGTGAATCTAAATGAGTTATGGTGTGATTGTGGAAATTTTCAATCACAAAAGTTTTCTTGTTTTCATACTGTTGCCGGGTGTGTTGCCGGGTGTGCATCAATTCATTTAGATTGCATGCAATATGTAGATAAAGTCTACAAGTTGAAAAACATATTTAAGGTTTACCAAGTGGAGTTTGATGTTATGGAAAACCAAGCATTTTAACTTCAGTATGAAGGTCCAGAATTGTGTTATGATGCAGAAATGCAAAGAACTCATCATGGTCGACCAAAATCTAGCCACATTCGTAATGAGATGGTCATTAGGGAAAAAAGCCAACTAAAATGGTGTGGGTTATGCATATCATTAGGACATAGCCGTCCAAATTATCCTAACCGTGGTGACACCACTGGGGGAAGCTCACATCAACAGTAACACATGAATTTCAATGGCTTGGCAACATGTCAATGTTATATTTTAATATGTATGTGATTTTAAGTAATCAATTAATGTTAGGTAATGATGTGATTTTATTTAAACAATGACACATTTAGCCAAACCCATAGTTGTTTCCTTAAGTTTTAAAATATAAGCAAGTTTCTACTATAATCTAAAATGAAAAAGTCCCAGACTACCTCAGCCAAGATAAATCTATTGTTCCCAAAAATAACTAAAACCCCTTTCTCCTATAAAGAGCTTATTAGGTGATCTGAAAAATTATTATGATTTAATTTGTAGATGGATACTTGGACGTAATAGCAAATGGTATGGGGTTACATGTTAAAGATCAAACAAGGCTTTTAGGATTAGAAAACCAACTCCGGTTTAGGCCAGTTACAGATCCAATGATGGGCTCTGACACCGGGTTTGAGCTTTGTCAAACAAATGAATTTAAGCCCAATTAGAGTACAAAATAGTACACCAGTACGTTATTTTTCTTGTATTATTACCTGTTGTTTTTATTTTTAATATAAAAATAGTCCATCTCACATAATTGTAACTTTTTTGGTGTTTCTAATTGTAAATGATTCTTTAAAAACTTTTATGCAAAAACTTTCATAGTCTTTAATTTAAAATTAAAATTTCAGGACTCAGGATCTTTACATTTTATTTAAATTGGGTTTAAGACTGATTTCAAGCTTGAAAATTGAGGCTAGCTTGGTCTTAGGATAATTTTTATTCTCGATAAAAAAAATAAGCCTAACTTATAATGTGTTTGGATTAACTTTTTTTAACTTCAAAATAACTTATAATCAAAATGTCCAACAGAGAGATTTTGAAAAAAAAAACTGTTTTTAAGTGTAAAATAATAAAAAACAAACATGCTATTAAACTCTCACAAAGCTTGACTCGTGTTCAAGTTTAGGTGGGAGGACAATATTAACAGTTGAAACAGTAGAGGCAGCAATGGATCAAAAGGAAAATCCCACAGTTATAAGCAGACTTTAGTTGATTCATTTATATTTGTAGGTATAGGTAACATTGTGTAGGGTTTTAGAAGGAAAAGGCGCATGAATGTTAAGGACAATGAGCAATTGCTCAACTGATCATGCATCAAATGTTTAAGGTATATTAACTGCTCATTTTCTTAGTAGAGCTTCTAATATTACGAAAATAAATCAGTATAATCATATATCTCGTAAGTGTAGGATAGAGGATTGAGATATGAATAAGTGTCTATATTAAAGAGGTGAAGAAGGACAAATTGCATCTTAATAAAGAATTACTCACATCTCTACCAATTTCAGACGAAAGAAAACTGCTGAACATATTTATTTGTGCATAGAAGAAAACTACAAAACAAAATTAGAATCATAAGTTCACAAATCACAACACTCCCAAAGGTAGGGACTTCAAGCACCAGGAAGAAGTCTGCCATTTACTGTTGAGCATATGAGAAGACCATCTTGCCAATAGCATATTGCAAAAACCTTGCCCTGCTGTAACTATTGTTCAAGGGCTCTACAGAATAGAGCCTCTTTCATGGTATTCAAAATGCAAATAGTTCTATAAATCCCATTGCAAACTTTTACGTTAGATACTTTAAAACACATTTATAGTGGTAGTTCCATCTGGATTGGGAGAATAATATGGTGAATCTTCTGCAAATTCAATTGGCACTGACATCCAATATAGACTTGTTTTCCAGTCTGCTTCTCTGAGGACCATTAATATTTCCTTGACCACTGTCTTGCTTCCCTCAGCTGACAGATGAATTCCATCCCAAAGGAATAACCAATGCAACTTAATCAAATGCTGGAAATACAGTCAAAATGATTTGAATTATGAGAGCATACTTTCGTGAAGCTAACATCTAACCAGTCATCCCTTATCTGGATTGCAGATCTGAGATTAATGGCCTTGAGAGGCACAGCTCCATTAACGCCTCTGCATATATTCTACAGGATTCATTTGTTCTTTCTGACTGCGTTGCACTGGATTCAGTCCAACGATAAGTTCATCGGAATTAGAATTTTGCAATGTAAAATTGTAAATTTCATATAAACAGGAATGAGAATGCAAAGATATTAAGAAAGAAATTAGTCATCCTAGCTATAAACTTTAATTTTAAGATATGCCATTATGATATATTGGATTTTTGCTACTAAGCTTAAGATATCACTTAAGCATTTTGGCCATACCATTGTTCAAGCTTAAGCTCAGATCTTGACATTACTATGCTGATTAGTTCAACAAACCCTTTCGAGTACAAGAGTTTATGATTTATGATGTGTGATCTAGTTTGTGGGGAAATGGGATAAGTGAATGATAACTGTATGTGTCAACATTATGTATCTCTCTTCTATCTCATTAGAATAAGCAAATAGGAACTGTATGAAACTGAGCTTTTTGCGCATTTGTTCCTCATTGATGGGAGGAGCGATAAGAAATATAAGGAGAATATGCTCTGAGAGGCTCCGACAAGCATTATGATTTGTGTCAAACTTAGCAGTGCCAACTACATGTATATCCTTTGTTCAAGCTTAAACTATCAACATGGCTCACCATTGATTTTCCTTTTTATTTTATAGTGCCAACTTCATGTATATCCTTTGTTAAATTAGATACATAAAACCATAAGATGGTGAAACCTACTTGGCAATTGGCTCAATAAAAGCGTGAATGTAGAATCACAAGTTCACAACACTCATGCTTAAAATCCAGGGAGAAGTGATCACCCATTTATTATTGAATGTAAGAACTAAGAACACCATATTTCTTTAGGCACAGTACCAAAAGTCTGCTATTTTGTGACTGTTGCCTAAGTATTCTATGAATTGGGGTCTGTCTATAGTTTTCAAATGCACATAAGTCTAGTCCCATTGCTCATTTTCCAGGAAGGTCCAGCTGGAGACATTTATTGTCTTTCCATCCGGAGCAAGTGGATCATATGGTGAATCTTCTCCAAACTCAATTGGCATTGACTTCCAGTGCAGACTAGGTTCCCAGTCTGCTTCTTTGAGGACCTTCAATATCTCTTTTGCCACTATCTTGCTCCCCTCAGATGACAGATGAATTCCATCCCTGTCAAAAACCACCCAATCAAAATGAAGGATAGGCAGATTTGAACTTTCCTCCAGGGACAAATGACAGCATACTTACCTGAAGCAAACATCTAACCAGTCATCCCTTTTCTGAATTGCAGACCAGAGATCAATGGCCTTGATATTCATCTCATCGCACAGGTCCAAACATGCTTCTGAATATATTCGACAGGATTCATTTGTCCTTGTTGGTTGCCCCAGTTGATCACTGGTTTCAGTCCAACAATTAATTCAGCAGGGTTTAAGATTGAAATGTAAATTCCAAAAAATCTGGAAATAAGAATGTTAAAGATTCTAGGAAAGGAAGCAGCCATCCCCTAAACTTATCATATGCCAATATAATTGATTCAACTCTTGTTGGTTTTAAGCTTAAGATGTCAATTCTTACATATCAGCCATGCTATTACTGAAGTTTATGCTAAACTCTTGTTGCCTTTTCTTTCTGTGAAATTATAAAAATCAAATAGCAAATCAATTGCAGTCAGAACCTGTGTGTTTCACGGATTTGTGCCTCATTGATGGGAGGAGCACTGAGAAATATAATGCGAGTCTTCTTTGAAAGGCTCTGGCAATCATTACGATTTGTGTCAAACTTTGCAGTGATAGATATAAGAGGTAAAGAAAACCCAGTTGTATGCAAGCAGTACGCAAGTACTACTTGAAAGTGCTACTCTAGTGTGAAAGTTTACCTTCAGATGGATAGCAATCTTCCTCATATTTTCGATGTATTCTTGGAGAGGTACATGAGGACCAAGGCCAGTTGGATGTGGAAGAATAGAATCATTACCACCAAAGTATACAATTACCAATGATGGTTGCTCGGTGGCATTCTGGGTTAAAGAAGATGACACAGCAAAAGGGTAATTCCTTATATGTGAGGCTGAGCAAGAACAAAGTAATCACATTGTGCAAAGCTGAATCTAAACCAAAAAAAAAAAAAAAGAAAAAACTGATGTGCATGCTGAAAATTGTGATAAGATGTTTATTATATAGTACATTTAATCTCGTAAAAATCAGAACAATCTTCCCAATATGTCCATGTTCACTTCTAATGTATAAAACAAGTTGAGGATATCATGTGCAAGATTCTTTAAGCTAATTAATCTGCAGATACCTAGTCAATTTGCTAAATCTTTCGTGAGGTTCCATTAATTTGTTACTCAATGAACACAAATAAAATTACCATTTTTTAACATTTATGAAGAAAGGACAAAAAATTCAAGCTGAAGAAAAAGGGGGGAATTTTGAATCAACAGAGGCATTTAACACTCAGGTGCTCAATACCTTGGGAAAAATTTCATCCAGAACCTGCAGAGCACGCCTTGAATTCCAACCACAATATCCTCGCAAAACTATATCAGCCTATGTCATACCAAATTTGTGATAAGTTAAACTCATTGACCATCATAATGCATCTCAAAAAAGGCATATATAAATGTAAATTCATTCCATTACTCGGCTGGTATTTCAAAAAGTTAGGCATCGAATACGCGTAGTGTTCTCAAATCAGTCTCTTTCAAACAAGAAGAGATTCCACTAATGCGTGCCTTGTGCTGGAATAAAAAAGGATTGATGGAGAGTGCTAGCTACCACCATTTCCTCAAAAAGTCCTCAATATGGTGGTTTGCTGACTGCAAATAAGGATATTCCTCAATAATTTAGGTTTATCTGTCATTTTTTAATGTCTTCCACTTGAAAACAAGCTGCATTATCTTGCATATTTTCATATTATACGAATTATTGGTAAATGGGACTTTATTTTTTCCGAAAGGATCTATCACATTGCGTGCACTCTTGTTCTTGAAGATGAAACCTAACCCCTCTATGTTTATATATCCTTAGAAAGTAAAAAAAAAATGCAAATAAAATAGGGTCATCCACAATTACTTTTTTTTAAAGGAAGCACATCTCTATGAAGCGTAAGAGCATAACTATGGGAAATTATGGCAGAATACAGCAATTCATCATCTTCTATGCTACTGTGTAATGAAAAGAAAGCAATTTCACACTATTTGAATCATTCATAATCGAGGCAAAGCAAGAACTGAAACTGAAATAAACCATTCAGTCTGAGATGGCGTAAATCATAGTATATGACTATATGCAGTGAAAGAATATCCAAGAGCATTGCTATTTATAAGAAATGATTTTATAAGAATTATATAATGAATGCACAATCACCCTTTTGATAAGATCTAAGACTGGACTAAATCAGTTATAAAGACGAAGCCTACAACATAAAAGTTGATATAGTTCACAATAGATCTCTTTGGTCTATGCATATGTGAAATTCAATTCATAATATTTATTATTACACAATATCCGATCATCGTCTTTCAAGCAAAGAAACCATAATCAGTATCACATACACACCCAGGTTTTAAGAAGAAGAAAAAAGTACCTTACGACCATACAAGTGAGCAAGAATAGCTCCCCAACCTTCAAAAGAATAACTGAGCTGAACAATGGATGAACCAAACAGCACAAACTGAGGCCTCACTGGTCCAACCATCTCTCACACTCTAGTATCTTCTTCTCTATCTCTCTCACACAAACATATACACAATTGAGACCTACCAAAAAATAAAATAAAAATATACACAATGAGACAATGGAACAAAAACTTTATCGACGTTGATTTTATATATGTTTTCCTTCTTTGACCAAGTCACAGGTCTCGTCATCCAAAAGCCTCCACAAACGTTAAAGTTTAAACGCGCCGTCCGTGTGTAAAGGCCTAATTAATTATGTTGTGCATACGTGTATACTTGTTGTAAGACGTTTCTCTTAATAATGTATCATTGTCACGTTGATTATGTGAATCACTATTATATTCTACTTTAATTATAAAGTTCAATTTTTTAATGCATGAATAGTATAAGACAATAACGACCACATAACATAAGCGCAAGATTCATTGTTTTAAGAGAATTTTGTTTTATACAATAAGGTAAATGGGTATGCTCCTATTTTTATGCTTCCTAATTTTGCAAAACAATCTTTCTATTGATGGGAATTTGGCGTAGTTACGTTGGTTAGTTTAGTTGGTTGAAGAATAAAGAGTTGCATCACTTATGGATAGGTTCGAATATCTTATTCGATTGTCAGTTCTGTTTGGTGTTCATTTCTCTTTGTGAAGATATATTAATATTTAAGGATTAATTGATAGTAATCTCTTTTAAAAAAATCTTTAAAAATGATCATTTGGGTTAAGTTTTATGAATTTAATTTTAATATATTATTATTATAAAAAAAAATTTATTTTCATCTAATTATGTATTGACAATTCATTAAAAGAGTTTGATTATCACATCAACTATTAAAAAAGATTAAATCTTTTAATAATGTGTAAATATACTATTAGATGACAATAAAAATTTTTTTACATTAATAATAAATTAAAATTAAACTTAATTTTTATTTACCCTACTCGTACCAATAATAATAGAATAACCTAAGTTTACCCTTCCTTAGAATAACCTATTATTCATACTATGTTTATTCAACAAAAACAGTGCCGTAAGCACATAAAATACGTGTGTATAAAACTAAATAGGAGAAGAGAAAAATAATAATTAAGATGAGAGGATAGAGTATCCTAGACCATATATTCTCGGGTCAATCCAACAGTCAGCAAAGAATACACCTAGGATGCCGGTTTTCACACATATCCAAACTTCAACGGAAGTTATCCCAATGATGAATTGACGATGACTAGGTGCCAACAAATCAGAGACTATTAACATCGAAAATCGTTTATGAGAAAGTCATTTTTGATTACTAATGTCCCAAGCATAACATAAGTTTATCACACAGGATAAAAGCTTCCCTATTAATTTTAATCGTCTAATTAATTTAATAACTTTTGACGAGTATTGCACTGGTTCACCTTTTTCTAAGGATGCACCATAGACTATGGCATTTTAAATAGGGAAGCTTTTCAAAACTTAACTAGTAGTTTAGCCTGCTCGTTGTGTGTACGCTTCATTTTTTAAAAAATAATTTTAGTGTGATATATTTAGAAATGAAGTAAAATGGTATGACAATATATTAAAGTATTTAGTTTTGGAGGAAATAAGTTTTTAAAATTTTTACATATTAATTTATTATCATGATTGTACACCTTAAATAATAGAGTTGTTATGGTACCATGATGTGTTTGATACAAGAGTGAGTTGTCAATCATTTATTGACTGTTAGTTTCATAATAAATATTAAAAAATCTATTAAATATAAATAACAACTAATAAATACTAGACAATTCACCCTAAGTACATGTACCTTAGAAAAGAAATATGAGTACCGGAGTAATATCCCTTAAATAATTAGAAGTATGAACTTTTTATTATCATTATGTAATATATATTTTTTAAATTTCTCAAGGTATTCCCCCACCCAATTGGATGGAATACTAATATCCTTTCGAGCTACTAAGCGCATGCAACAGGTAGAGTCCTCCCCAAATTAATATCT
The DNA here is from genome assembly GCA_023212625.1 of Styphnolobium japonicum. Lineage (NCBI taxonomy): Eukaryota > Viridiplantae > Streptophyta > Magnoliopsida > Fabales > Fabaceae > Styphnolobium > Styphnolobium japonicum. Next base: position 23,428,082 of record JALBWW010000014.1, read on the forward strand.
TAAGGAATTGAACCATTGTTGTTTCCTGTGATTCAAATAACCACTACTATTGGGATCAGCTAATGTTGGGACTTGAGTCATAATGATTATGTAGTAAGAGACAATGTTTAAGTTCATGCACAAGAATGTATAAATACACGTATTTATGAATGAGCTGAGACTCAAATAGTGTTATGTTTAAATTCATGCCAAATATTTATGTAAACTCATGCATTTATTAATGAGCGAATATTTAAGAGATTATGTCCAAGTTCAAACATGAAAATTATGTATCTATAAATTGGTTGACACTTAAAAGAGTATCATGCATGATTTATCTAACTAAGAAATAATTAATAATATCATTAAGTACATGTTAACTTTTAAAGAAATAATGAAATTAAAAAAACAACAATAATAAGAGGCAAGTATTGTATATAGATAAATGTAGGTATAAATAACTATTCATTTTCATATTGGAGTTTCTAATATTAAGTAAATATAATCATAAATATCTAGTAAGGATTAAAAAAAATTATGACTGTAAATATTTCTTGGCTGCTTTATTTATTTATTTATTGTAGGATAAGGGATTGAGATACAAATAGGTGTGACTCTAAATAATTTGTAAAATAACCCCTTATATTAAAGTGCTTAAGAAAGAAGTACAAACTATAACTTAATAAATAATATTGACATTACTATTCTTGTATATTACACGTGTTATTTATTCCATTAACTTTATTCTTTTATTATACTGCATCTAAACAAAGGATCGGATGGTTTACTTCCATTATTTTTCATGTTACTCCCTTGATTTTTAATATCCATCCAAATAAAATTTTCCATCTAATTACATAAATTAATAGTATGGCTGCATCTTAGTTTGAAAAAAAAGGTGAAATCGTTTGAATTCAAATACAGCCATACTGATTTTGTACCCAAAAAAATACAGCCATACTGATAACTTATGTACAATATAAATATTTGAGTAAATAGCATTATTATTCTTTACTTTATGTGTGTGTGTGTATTGAATTACAAATACAAAAATAGTAGAATTATTTCTGACTATCCAGTATAGACGAAAGAAAATAGAAAACAAATGGGCTGGATTTAAAGTTTAACACAATGTCTTTTTGTTTTACAAAACCCATTAACCCATTTAGAATTTAAGCCGGGTTTGGGATTTGTCAAACCAATTCGATTTGAGCCTGACTATATATAGTACAAAATTCTATAACAGTTATTGTTTTTCTGGTGTAATTACTATTTATTTTATTTTGTCTTACAAAAATTCTCCATCTCACTTAATTGTAACATGTTTGGTGTTTTTTTATAGTAAATTATATTTCAAATTTTTTATGCCAAAAGTTCTTAATTTTTTAGTTTTTAATTTAAAATTAAAATCAAAATTTCAGGCCTCGGGTCTTACCTTTTAACATTTTTATTTGGGTTGGGCTTAAGTCTGATTTCAAGCTACAAAAATTGAGCCTAGCTTGGACTCAATTAAAAAAAAGCCTAATATGACAAAGCTTGACTCGAGTTCAAGTTTAGGTGGGAGGACAATATTAAACAGTGCAAACAGTAGAGGCAGCAATGGATCAAAAGGAAAATCCCACAGTTATAGTTAGACTTTAGTTGATGCTTGTACATATGTAAAGATAGGTGATATTGTGTTTTGTGTATGGTTTTAGAAGGAGTAAAACCATGATGATAAGGACCATGAGCAATTGCTTTACTGGTCATGTATCAAATGTTTCAGATATTACTGCTCATTTCACAGTGGAGTTTCCAATATAACGAAAATAAATCAGCGTAATCATATATCTAGTAAGTGTAGGATAGAGGATTGATATATGAATAAGTGTCTACATTAAAGAGGTGAAGAAAGAAGGACAAATTGCATCTTAATAAACAATTACTCACATCTCTATCAATTTCAGAAGAAAGAAAACTGCTGAACATATTTATTTGAGCATAGGAGAAAACTGCAAAACAAAAATAGAATCACAAGTTAACAAATCACAACACTCCCAATGGTAGGGACTTCAAGCACCAGGAAGAACTCTCCCATTTATTGTTGAGCATATGAGAAGATCATCTTGCCAATAGCACAGTGCAAAATCCTAGTCCTTCTGTGACTGTTGCTCAAGGGCTCTACAGAATAGAGCCTCTTTCTTGGTATGCAAAAGCAAATGATTCTATAAATCCCATTGCAAACTTTTCCGGGAGATACTGTAAGACACATTTATAGTGGTAGTTCCATCTGGACTGGGAGAATAATATGGTGAATCTTCTGCAAATTCAGTTGGCACTGACATCCAATGGAGACTTGGTTTCCAATCTGCTCCTCTGAGGACCCTTAATATTTCCTTCACCACTATCTTGCTTCCCTCAGCTGACAGATGAATTCCATCCCTAAGGAATAATCAAATCACCTAATCAAATGAAGGAAATGCAGATTTGCACTTTTTCAATTCAGGGACATATGAGAGCATACTTACGTGAAGGAAACATCTAACCAGTCATCCCTTGTCTGGATTGCAGACCAGAGATTAATGGCCTTGATATTCATCTCCTGACACAGCTCCATTAACGCCTCTGCATATATTCCACAGGATTCATTTGTTCTTCCCGACTGTGTTGCACTGGATTCAGTCCAACCATAAGTAGTTCATCGGAATTTAGAATTTTGCAATATAAATTTCATAGAAACAGGAAATGATAATGCAAAGATATTAAAAGAAATTAGTCATCCTAGCTATAAACTTTCATTTTAAGATATGCCATTATGATATATTGGATTTTTGCTGCTATGGTTTTAAGCTTAAGATATGACTTATAGCATTTTGGCCATGCCATTGTGCAAGCTTAAGCTCAGATCTTGAACATTACTATGCTGATTAGTTCAATAAAACTTGTGGGGTACTAGAGTTTATGATTTATGTGATCTAGTTTGAGGGGAAACGGGATAAGTGAATGATAATGTGTCATGATATAGTTATTGCTTAACTATAAGTAGAAATGTATGTGTCAACATTATGTATCTCTCTTTCTATCTCAGATTATAATAAGCAAATAGGAACTGTATGAACCTGAGCTTTTTGCGGATTTGTTCCTCATTGATGGGAGGAGAGGTGAGAAATACAAGGCGAATATGCTCTGAGAGGCTCTGACAAGCATTATGATTTGTGTCAAACTTTGCAACAACAATATAAGAAGTAAGGAAAACCCATTTTGTGCAAGCAGCGAACAAAGTTATAGTGTTATATACCAATGGCACTTGATGAACAAAGTTTGGTGTGCAAGGTTAATTACCTTTAGATGGTTGGCAATCTTCCTCATATTTTCAACGTATTCTTCGAGAGGTACATGAGGACCTAGGCCAGATGGGTGAGGATGAATAGAATCATTACCACCAAAGTAGACAATTACCAAGGATGGTTGCACAGGGGCATCCTGAGTTATAGAACATGACAAAGCAAAGGGGTCATTCCTTATATTTCAGTGATCTGAGCAAGAATCAAAGTAATCCCATTGTGATTCACCAGAAAAAGAAGCAATCACATTGTGCAAAGCTGAATCTAAATCTAAACAATAAAACAAAATAATCTTCTTAGCATGTCCATGCTCAATTCTAGGACAAAATCAGGATATCGTGTGCAAGATTCTTCAAGCTAAGCTGTAATATGACCAAGTCAATTTGTTGACTCTTTTGAGAGGTAACATTACTTAATGAGCACAAATAAAACAAGAAGCTTTCCACATTTATGAATAAAGGAGAAAAGATTCAGAAGGAAAAGAAAGGAATCCACTGAGTCATTTAACAGTCAGTTGCTCAATACCTTGGGGAAAACTTCATCCAGAACCTCCAAAGCACGCCTTGAATTCCAACCTGAGTATCCTCGCAAAATGATGTCCGCCTATGTCGCCATGTCAACATGATAAATCAAGTTCATTCACCATCAATACTTAGAAAAGGCATATGTAAATCTATTTTCACTGCATTATTTATCTGATCATAGATCAAATAATTAGGCATCTTCTGTGAAAAGTGCTCAATGAAAAAGGTAAGATGGAGAATGCAGCCCTTTGTTACGGCTTGTTAGTTGACAGCATAACTCAAAGAAGTTGATAGAAACAGAATTGGCAAAACGATGCATAATATGACAGGATGCATTTCATCATGAGGGTATATATGCCCTTGTGTAATCCAAACTATGCAAACTTCAAGATAAGCCTTCATCCAATCCAAACATTCTTTTTTAAAGTTTAAATTCGATCCCAAGTGTAAAACATTTTAGATTATCAATAAACAACAAAATATCACAGTGACATTATATGATGCATTGATGATGTAAAACTTTTATATAGTATACTATATATAATACATGCAACTATTACTACTAAAATGAAAATAAGCATAAAATATATAAGGACAACAAGAGGAGCAGGGAAGCACCTTTCGAGCATACAAAGAAGCTAGAATACCACCCCAACCATCATTAGAGTAACTCATCTGAACTATGGACGAGCCAAATAGCACAATCTGAGGTCTCATTGGGCCTACCATGTCTGTGTTTCTCTCCTTTTTGGCTTTCCCTCACACAGACACGTACACACTACTCATACGAGGTTACCCGGACACTAGGATTCATAATTTATAGGCGTGGGATTTGTGGATTTTCTTTCTTTTTCTTTTTCCCTTCTGCCAATTTGCATCTTGCCACGTTATATGGTTGGGCGGAGAGCTGTCATTCATGGCATATTCTATTGCCATTTCATCGTGATTCGTGATTCAATCAGGAAAAATATTATTTAAATGTTTCATAATTGGACTCTAATATTCGTGTTTTAGATGCAATAATTGGACTCAACATTTGTGCACACATAAAACGGTGGTCTGATGACATTCTGCATTAAAAAAACATTAACAATGGTAGACTATATTTTATTTTATTTTTAAATAAATTTTTTATAATATAATAAATAAAATCGAAAAATCATTTTGTTGAAAAATATGTAATAAAAATAATAAAATAATCATATTTTTAATAGTATTATATCATAAGAATTTATTATTTAAAAATTAAATATAATAATATGTAAATAAAGTATAAAACTTGCTATATACAGAGATGTTTTAACTTACAAATTTTAAAATAAATTTAATAAAAATATTAATTATTTAAAATTTTGTATGTATATATATATATATATATATATATAAATTTATATAACATTAAACAATTCTTGAACTCAAATCTTACAAGTTTCATATATGTGAATGATGCATAATGTGTATACAGATTTTCTCAACGAAAAAAGTGTGTCAACATTTTTTTTTGATAAATTAGGGTGTTTCCTCGCTGGAAAAGTAAATGATTAATCTCACGGGGTACGGTCAAGTGCGTGAATTGAGAACCCCTTTCAATTGTGTTTTTTGCATACACACCGCCCTAAAGATCGAATTCGAAACAAAATGCTTAAAGTGACAAAACCTCTTATACTCGGATCAACGCAAGTTGGTAAAAATGTGTCAACCTTATCTATGATGAAATAGATCATGTGGTGTTAAACTTTATAATGGCTATATATTAGGAAGTTGCTATGACATCTTTATGAATATAATATTTAAAATGAGTTATTAACTATTTATTGATAATTAATTTTATAATAAATATTTAAAAATTTATTAAATATAATTAAATAATCAATAAATATTTCTGAACAAAAATATGGGTACCCTATTCATCAAACAAAAAGTGTGCTAATAATCTCACTCTCATTATTGCTTTCAATTTTCAACGCCCCCTTTCGCTTTCCCTTTAGAATTAGTTATTCAAGTAATTACTTTTTTCAAATAAATATTACACCACATTGTTCCTCCCAATAATTTTCCTTTTCTTAATCTTGCAAGAGATCCATTTCAATACAAAATTATACAAGATTTAGTCCCACATTTTCTTTTTTGATTGTTTTGTTTCATTATATAAATAATATATAGAATCTTAATTTTGTAAATTTTATAGAGTTAGATAATAAAAATAATTACGAATCTTTTAAATTCAATATAAAAGATTTACTTTTAATGAAATCAAAGAGATAAATTAGTCAAAATGTGTACAGGCTGCCACCAGATTATAATACCAAAAATTTAATTAAAAAAAGCATAAAACTCTTCAAAGTTTTGACAAATAAATCTCCTAATTTTTTTTAATATGAAGAGCTGATTTTATAAAACTAAGAAGAAAGTATACCAGCAATTAAGAAATAGAGGTGAATCCCCCAGCTAATCCACAGTATCTAAAATAATTTTATCAAACTGATCAAGCCAATCAAGTATCAACAACCAAGTTGGCATCCCTTATCACTTAATAAACATAAGGATAAAGATCCTCTCAATTTACTAATTATGAGAGGATCATGTTAAAGACAAAAAGGCACAAAAACAAAATAAAAAGATAATGGTAAGACGTAGAGTTCAATCCTTCAAAACTTAACCTTTCTCACAATGCATCACATGGTAATATGGATATTCCAGAGATTCTCACAGTTTACAACCCTCAACTTTTTGAAAAATGCGTAGTCGGCAAATTTTCAACAAACCTCCTCCTACCTTTTTGATAACATATGTCACTAGCACATTTTCTACTGCACGTTTCTCACAAGCACTGATTTAATATAGGCAAATAATGAATTTGAGTAATATAAGATATTTCTTCAGTATTCCTGTTTTTTTATAAGGGTAGTCGTAACTTTAATAATTAGTTGTTAATATTTAATTATGTATATCTTATTTAGTTAAAATTTAAATATTAAAATATAAATAAAATAATTATATTTTAATTAAATAGAATATATAATTAAATAATGACTACTAAAGATGAAATAATATCGGTACCTTAAAAAAAAAGTATTAAAGAAACACACATACACACATATATATATATATATATATAGAGAGAGAGAGAGAGAGAGAGAGAGAGAGAGAGAGAGAGAGAGAGAGAGAGAGAGAGAGAGAGAGAGAGAGAGAGAGAGAGATCTAATTATTCTAAGAGTAGATCTTGTACACTTACACCGTTCAATAATTTTTTGTAAAATGTGAATTTAACTAATCAAACCGTTGAATAATATGATATTGTCTTAATGATCATACATACCAAAATTTTGAGAAATTAAACATTTATAGGTATCTAATATAATTATAAATGTTTTACTTATATTTTAAAATGATATTATACGTTAAAATTGTAGGAAATTTAATTGGCTTGATTTATGACAATATTCAATATTTACAAGAAGTTATTAAATGATATAAATTGTAAGACTTACTTTTAGAGTAAGTGAATTATCACTTATATATATGAGTTGGTGCAATTAATATATGAAAAAGCTTATGTGTAAATAATATCTCCAATATAACATTTCAATGGCTTTGTGTGATTTGAACTCTCTTACAGAAAAAAAATATTATTATTAAAGAGTGGGTTAAAAAATATTTTAAAATTTTTTAAATAAAATTCATGTATTTTAAAAAACTCTAAGCATAATTAAACCAATTTATTTTATAAATAAATATAGATCTAGTGACGGTATAACTTTTTTTTGAAAGTTCAAAATAGATTCTACAATTGAATAATCAAACTCAATATAAATATTGTTTTAAAGAATTGGTATATTCTAAAGCCATTGGACATTGGTGAGTGATGACATAACCTAACAACTCACCATTTGAGCAAATAATAATAATAAATAGCACCGTGGGACATAATCTCCAACCCCACTAAGATTAACCCACTACGCATCGCCTGATCATCTATATTAAGATATGTAAACATGCTTATCAAGCAATATATATACATAGATTAGATCGTGAATTATTTGGACAATTATTGGTGTTTTTTAAAATGGTGGGGGACATGGTAGACCCACAGTACTACTTTTTTTTTTAAAAGAAAAAAATTATTTTTTTAGAAAACACTTCTACAAGTTTTTAATTATGTCTGGATGCAATTTTAAAAAAAAGAAGAAGTAAGAAAAAAGCCTAGTTATTACTTTTTTTGAAAACTAGTTATCATTAGCTTATAAAAAAAAGAAGTAGAAACAATTTTTAATATAATTTTTTTGATAAAAATATCATTTTCTTTTATTATAAATTACATCCAATGACCTTTTTTTTTCCTCATGCAAACCTTACCTCCCTCATTTTAGATTCCTTACATTTATGTAATTTTGTTATAAAAAATAATTTTTTTTTTATCCAAACAAACTTAAAACTTCTTATGTTATTTAAAAGTACTTATTAAATGTTACATTCAAATATAAAATGACTTATGTTTATTTTTATTTTTGAAAAAAGACTATTAAAAAAAATCTATTAAAATTTTTTATTTTTTATAAGCTTATCCAAATAAGTTCCGTATCTTACAATTGTATTGTGATGATTTTTTTTACCATAATGCTAAAGTAGCCATTGAATTGAGCCATAATCGCGTAACACTGCAGATAACGTCCTCATTCATCCCCCCCCCCTCCTTTTTCTTATTGGTTAAACTTAAAGATTAATGATTATTAATATTATTAGGAATTTAAGTGTGAACGAAAGAAGTTATACATCAAAAAGGAATTGATTAAGTGAAGACCATATAAATAGAAGGACTCTATCAACTAATACTTTAAAGTTTTGAGTTAAGATGTGATATTGTTAAATCCATTGAAAAGATATTCTTAGTATTTTAGGTCCCTACGAAGAAAGAAAGAGTTATGAACTACTACACAAGTACACTATGGATTGGTTAAGGGGTAGCTTTCCCTAGAAAACAGGTCCTAGCCCAACCAATGAAGAATGATAACACGCATGGAGTGATGTGGCTCTTAAAAGCGAACATGATATAATGATAAAGTTAGGGCCATATAAGTACAAAGGATCCTTGAACTTAATGTATCCGTATTTTAGGTTAAGATGTGATGTTAAACCTATTGAAATAGTTTTTTGCTAGGTTCATCAAAAAAGAATATTCCACTATTTTAGGCTCTCCACACCGCAACAATTATTCCTCTCCCAATCACTTTCATAGAAGTGCTGAAACTCTCTAATCAACCTCCATTTCATAATAGGATCATTTTACACTTTACAGCTTTGTATGCAAACTAACATAATCTTTGATAAGCGGTTCCATGCTCATTTCATAAATACAAAAATTCATGCTTGTTAGAAAGATACATTTCATTCCAAGTCTCATTTCACATAACTAAGAATGGAGATAGTCTCTCATTCTCTCATAGAAAGATAAGATTAAATCCATATTCTATGAAACATGATTTAATTCGTTCTTTTTCAACATATCATCATTAATTTTTACAAAATAACAATTATCAATCTCATTAAATTTATTCGTATTCCAATTTTTTTTCACAAATAAAATAACATTTTATCTTTTTTGTTTTAACAATAACATTTCTTGTTATTAAGTTATAAAAAATATTAAATTTGAGCATTACTCCCAAGAATGCACATTATATTACACACACACACATAAGATATACATAAGAAAGGAAACATTTTTTTTTCATATGAGGCATTTATATAATTCAAATTAACTTTAATTTCATGTATTAAATAATAAAATAACTTGAAAAAATCGTTATATGCACATTAAATCGTTTTATTATTAAACATACCAAAATGTGGATTGAAAATGTTCATATTACAAACCCCTCCGCCAAATTAAAGATGAGGTCAGGAGTTCTATTCCCTCCCCCAAACTCTCTTCTATTCTCTTACTGCAGCTGGAACAAAGAATTTGGCCAGCTTCAACTGACTTTACAAAAAAAAAAATGTTCATATTACAAGAAAACGCCATCTGCATAGTGAATCTCTTATGGTTAATCTTCTCCAAATTCTGTTGGCATTGACTTCCACGGTAGGCAAGAAGGGATTTAGGTTAAAAAAAAAAAAGAAAAACAAGAAAGAAAGTTGCATCTAGACTCCCACGTAGTCTAAAGACATGCGTGGTTTCTTCTTTGTTTTTTGGTCAAAACCCTTCTACCAAACATATATATCATAAACATTGACTTTTGTATTGATTTCGTAAATAAAAAATAATTGTAAATATTGAAAAATATATTTTGATTATTTAAATTACATCTAATTCATCTCAACTAAAAGGATCCTAATATATTTTCATCAAAGATGGAAAAATTATTATGTACTCAAGTACTACACTAATTAATTCACTAAAAATATAACACAACACTAATTAAGAATATATGTAATTAGATTAAATTTAAAATATTATATAATAAAATTTAGATTAAATCTGAAAGGTTGAGAATGTTACAGTCAAAATATATAAATATATATTTTTTCAAACAAGACACGGTGGTTGCAAATATTGTAACTAATTATAATAATTATAATGTTAAAACTTCACTCTACATGTGGTAAATTTTATTACAAAAAGTAGTAAATTAGAGTTAGTGAGTAGTTATTTTATTTTTCAATAAAAATAAAAAATAAGATAAACTAACTAATACATAATTATATAATTTTAAAATTTTATTATTAAAATAAATGATAAAAAGATAACGTGAGAATCTAGTAACAATAATAATAAATAAAACCGAAGAAAACTCCATCACTCATAATCTCCAACCCCACAAAGATTATACCCACAACCGTCACATCATCATGTCATTTATATTAAGATACGTAAAAACGCTTATCACGCATCATTTGGACAATTATTTTATGGTTCCAACCTGTAAGGACACCTCCTTGACCAAATCACTGTAAGAACTGTGCCTGCTGATCATGCTTTCGACTTGGAAAGATATAATGGAACCATCTGCAGCTCTCGTTACTGATTGCATTTTATCATGACATGCCTTCAGCTTAAGGTTAAGAAAATGATGGTTGACTCCCCATGAACATTTCATGAGGTATGGCATCAGTTAATTGCAGAAGGCTAAGTTGCCAGATTAGGACTGGAGCATGTCTGCTTTTGTATGTGAACAAACCTTTCTTTCCCTCAGAGAGAGTTAATCAGGAAGAGTAGGGTCATTCACAGTGAGCATGAGTTTGTGAAGTTTCTCCACCTAACTGTAGGATAGGCTGTAACATGTTGGTTTACCATTGACTGTTAGGAAATGCCAGTAAAAAGTCTGGAAAAAATGAAGAATTGTATCTACCATGTGAACATAACTTAACTATATTTTAATTTATGGTCCTGCATTAGCATGCTGATCTAAATGATATAATTCTCTCTTGTAATTGCAATGCTTAGATAAGATGTTACATAAAAGAAAGTGATTTTGCTAATGTGTTGAACATGCCGATTGTTATTGGCAGTTGTAAGTTAATTTGTGAAATACAATTTAAGTAAATGTGGAAATTATTGAGAGATTGCTAGAATTATTTACTTAATCAAGGCTTTAAATTACAGTTGATATAGTCGATGTAAGCTAATATGAGTCAATGCAATCTGTAATTACGGAATGTTGTAATTGTAGCGTCTATCACAATCAAGATGTCGCAGCCGTAGATGCAACCGGATATTGAAAACCTTGAATCTAAGTTAAAGTTGAAGAAAAAGAAGCCAAGTTGAGAATAAGTCTATAAAAAGTAATAACCACATGTCACTCATTTAATTTTTTCTTAATTAGTGTGTTGGATGCGTAGGACATTCTTAGACTTTGTTTGGATTATGAGAGAAATAGAGTGGAAAGAAATAGAGTAGAAAGAAATAGGGAGAAGAGAAATAGAGTAGAAAATGAGTAGATTTTTAAATTGTTTGGATTAAGAGAATTAGGAGAGAAATAAGAAAGAAAGAAAATTAAATTTTGTTGTAAATACATATTTGTCCCTATTTATTTATTTATAAAATAACAAAAAGAAGGGTATATTAGTCAAATTTTCATCTCTACCCATTTCTTCTCTATTTCTTCTCTCTTTAGGAGAGAAATGAAAAAGGTGTGGGACCCATCATTTTTTTTTTTCTCTATTTCTCTTCTAACCAAACAAGAAAATTTCTCCATTTCTCTTCTATTTCCCTCTTCTTTAATTCTCTCTTCTCCATTTCTCTCATACCAAACAAAAGCTAAAGGTATATTTGGATGGAAGAGTTTTATAGGAAGGGAGGGATGAATAATTATTTTATTTTGTATGAACATTCTCCTTTTCAAAGAATATTTTAAAATGAAAAAAATAAAATGAGAAATTATCATGTAAACTTTTAATAATTTTTTATTCATCTTTATGAATATTTTATAATTTTCTTAATTTAAAAATAAAAAATTATTGATCTCCTCCTTTCCCCTCAAAACTCCTCTAATCCAAACATATCATAAGAATTAGTATTGCTTGGGAAAAAAGAGTGCGCCGTGACGGCTGTTGTCATACAAGGAAATTAGAAAAAGAAATAAAAATAAATAAAGGTTGGTAGTGACAAATAACTTAGGGTGTGTGTAAGATTGAAACCTAGAGTGGTAGAGAAATTTATTGTAAGTGAAAATTATGTGTAATTGGGTTTTGGGTTTGTGAGAGTAAGGTGTGAAGTGATTGTAATTTGTGTGGTGTAGTTGGCAAACTAAAGCCCGTTTGTATTAGTTTTTTTTTGGAGTAGAAGTGTTTTTTTTAAGTAATAAAAGTGCTTTTTTTAGAAGCTAAAGAGTTCAAACTTTTTAAAAAAGCACTTCATGTGCTTTTTTGTTACACATGAAGTATTTTTTTTAAAAGCTTGAACTCTTTAGCTTCTAAAAAAAGTACTTTTATTACTTCAAAAAAGTACTTCTACTCCTAAAAAAGCTAATACAAACTGACCCTAAATTTGATATGGGCAAACTCTACCTGCAGTGTAGGAGTTCAAATCTCTTAAGAAACATATTGAGGTCAGGATCAAGCCAACGCATTTAGGCTCCGTTTGGATAAATAACTTATATAAATACTTATTATAGTAGAACTTATTTAATAAGTTCTATTATCATAAATGCTATCTAAAATAAACTAAATATAATTTAGATAAACACTTTGAGAAGCGCTTTTCATAAACCCTTTGAAATAAATATCGAGCATTTAAGGAATATATTATAAATTGTGTCAATTCTTTAAGATTAATTTTATCAAAAATTATTATAAAAACAACTAGTAAAAATTTTAGCTTGTGAAAATAAGCCAAAAACAGCTTATAGGGGTTTATGAGCTGTTTTAATAAACTCATCTAAATAGAATAAAAATAATTCATAAGCGCTTATTATACTAGATAAGTCCAAATAAATTACATATAAGCCTATTCAAATGAGGCCTTAATCTCACACCCATGATCTTATAAAAAAAGAAAGTGATTGTAATTTTAATTTGATTAATAAAAAATTTAATCGGGTGAATGTAAGTCAATTACGAACCACGCTGAAGTATTAGCAGGGTAGCCACTAGCCAACAGAAAAAAATGCAACACAAATTAATATAGAATCACAAGTTCACAAATCACAACTCCGCAATAAGGACTTCCGGCACTAGGAAGAACTCTCCCATTTATTACATATGAGAAGACCATCTTGCCAATAGCACAGTGCAAAATCCTTGCCCTTCTGTGACTGCTGCCATAGAGCCTCTTTCTTGGTATGCAAATGCAAAGTTCTATATATCCCATTGCAAACTTTTCCGGGAGATACTGTAAGACACATTTATAGTGGTAGTTCCATCTGGACTAGGAGAATAATATGGTGAATCTTCTGCAAATTCAGTTGGAACTGACATCCAATGAAGACTTGGTTTCCAATCTGCTTCTCTGAGGACCCTTAATATTTCCTTCACCACTATCTTGCTTCCCTCAGCTGACAGATGAATTCCATCTCTAAGGAATAACCAAACCACCTAATCAAATAAGGAAATGCAGATTTGAACTTTTTCAATTCAGGGACATTTGAGAGCATACTTACGTGAAGGAAACACCTAACCAGTCATCCCTTGTCTGGATTGCAGACCAGAGATTAATGGCCTTGATATTCATCTCCTGACACAGCTCCATTAACGCTTCTGCATATATTCCACAGGATTCATTTGTTCTTCCTGACTGCGTTGCACTGGATTCAGTCCAACCATATGTTCATCAGAATTTTGAATTTGCAATGTATATTTCAAAGAAACAGGAAATGAGAATGCAAAGATATTTAAATCGAAATTAGTCATGCTTGCTATCAACTTTAATTAAGATATGCCATTATGGTATATTGGATTCTTGCTGGTAAGATTAAGATATCACAACATTTTGGCTAGCTATGCCATTGTTCCAGCTTAAGGTCAGATCTGGACATTACTATGCTGATTAGTTCAATAAATCTTTTGGGGTACAAGTGTTTATGATTTATGATATGTGATCTAGTTTGAGGAGAAATGGGTGAATGGTATATCATGTATGTGTCTTGATGTAATTATTGTCTCGCTATAAGTAGAAATGTATGTGTGTGTCTACATCATGTCTCTCTATACGCTTTCTATCTCAAATTATAATGAACAAATAGGAACTGTATGAACCTGAGTTTTTTGCGGATTTGTTCCTCATTGATGGGTGGTGCAGTGAGAAATATAAGGCGAATGTGCTCTGAGAGGCTCTGACAAACATTATGATTTGTGTCAAACTTTGCCGCAACAAATATAAGAAGTAAAGAAAACCCATTTTGTGCAAGCAGTGAACAAAGCAATATTTAAAGACAATAAAGTGCTTTCATATATCTTAATTAATTAGTTGAACAAGACAAGGAGGACAAAGTTTTGTGTGGAAGATTAATTACCTTTAGATGGTTAGCAATCTTCCTCATGTTTTCAACGTATTCTTCGAGAGGTACATGAGGACCAAGGCCAGATGGGTCAGGGTGAATAGAATCATTACCACCAAAGTAGACAATTACCAAGGATGGTTGCACAGGGGCATCCTGAGTTAAAGAAGATGACAGAGCAAAAGGGTCATTCCTTATATCTCAGTGATCTGAGCAAGAATCAAAGTAATCCCATTGTGATTCACCAGAAAAAGAAGCAATCACATTGTGCAAAGCTGAATCTAAATCTAAACAATAAAACAAAATAATCTTCTTAGCATGTCCATGCTCAATTCTAGGACAAAATCAGGATATCGTGTGCAAGATTCTTCAAGCTAAGCTGTAATATGACCAAGTCAATTTGTTGACTCTTTTGAGAGGTGCCATTACTTAATGAGCACAAATAAAACAAGAAGCTTTTGACATTTATGAATAAAGGAGAAAAGATTAAGAAGGAAAAGAAAGGACTCCATTGAGTCATTTAACAGTCAGTTACTCAATACCTTGGGGAAAACTTCATCCAGAACCTCCAAGGCACGCCTTGAATTCCAACCTGAGTATCCTCGCAAAATGATGTCCGCCTATGTCGCCATGTCAGCATGATATATAAATCAAGTTCATTCGCCATCATCAATACATAGAAAAAGCATATGTAAATCTAAATTCACTGCATAGTTTGGCTGATAGATCAAATACTTTGGTATCTTCTGTGAGAGGTGCTCAAAGAAAAAGCCCTCAGATAGTCATGTTGCTTTTCACTTTGCAGCAAAGTTTTCATCAGTTTTTAAAGTGACTAAAGAATTTAAATTTGATCTATTATCAACAGAAAACTTATCAATAAACAAAAAGTCAAAAAGTATCACTTCATTATAATAACTAAACTTTTTCACAGTTTTTGTCAGTTTGTTAAGTGTCACTATATGAAGTTTATATTGAATCTAAACTATTGAGAAAAATTACAATGAGATACAGAGTGTATACAAGTGTACTTGCATAATATATAAGTGTACTTGCAGCCATCACTATTAGAATCAAAATAACCACAAAAAGAAGGACATGTAAAGCACCTTTCTAGCATACAAAGAAGCAAGAATACCACCCCAACCATCATTAGAGTAACTCATCTGAACTATGGACGAACCAAATAGCACAAACTGAGGTCTCATTGGGCCTACCATCTCTCTGTTACTCTCTGTGTGTCTCTCCCTCACACAAACACGTACACCACAAATCCAAGGTCACAATGGGACTGAACATTTATAGACGCGGATTTTCTCCTTTTTTTTTTGTTCTCTTTTGCCAATTGGCAGTTCTTCCACATTATGGTTGGCTGGATAACAGTAATGCATGGAATATTCTATCAGCCTTCCATGAATCATGATTCAATCAAATATAATAATATTTAAGTGTTTCATAATTGTACTCTAATATATATTTTTGGTGCAATAATTGGACTCAATATTTCTGCACGCATAAAACGCCACCATAAGTATTCGGTGATCTGATGGCAATTTGCATTAAAAAAATTTAATAATGCTACACTAGAATATATTTTATTTGTGTATTTGTTTTTTTTATTTTTTAAGTAATTATTATCTACAAATAAATAAATACAAATAAAAAGTACAATTATATAATAAAAAATTAAATAAACTAATAGTGCTTTTTTGGAAAAAATTATTGTATTATAAAAAGTAATTGTTTAACAAGTAAATATAATAATACATAAATAAGTGTAAAATATTTTACACAATATATAGATATTGTACAAATTTAAAAACAAATATAATAAAATGTAAATGTGTAAATTTTTGTTCATATAAAAAAAATTAAATAACATTGGTCAAAACTCAAATCTTACAAGTTTTATATATGTGAATGAAGCTTGAGGCATGATGCATGATGTGTACACAATTTTTCTCAACAAGAAAAGTGTGCTAACCTTTCTTTCATTATTGCTTTTTTTTTCCTCATCACCTCGGTCGCTTTCCATTGAATTAGTCATTCAAGTAATTGTTAGGTTTGTCTTAACTTTTGATAAACATTACACCATATTAGCTCTCCCAATAATTCTCATTTCCTAATCTTTCAAGAGACTCTATTTCCAAACAAAATTATACAAGAATGTCCCACTGTTTTTTTTTACTGTTTATTGTTTCATTAGATAAATAACATATGAAATACTGATAATTTTTAAGATTTAGATAATAAAAAGTTTTTTTTATAAATGTTCTAATCGCATTATAAGATATTTGTTAACAAGCCGGAAAAATAAATTGGACAATATATATATATATATATATATATGTATTTAGGCACTAACCAAAAAATAAATCGATGAAAATCGGTTGAAGTAATTAGTGTGTATTTGAATTAGTTATGAAAAAAAGATTATGTTAAAAATTGATTATGTATATAATAAATTTTTAAGAAAATTAATTATGAAAAAATTAATTTATGTTTGGATATGTTAATTCATAATCAATTTTAATTAAGATAAAAAGTTTTATTTGGATTGTATAAAAAAAATCGTTTTTATGTATTAAATTACCAAAAAATATATAGAATGATTGAACAAGTTATTTAGTTGAGAACAAATAGGTATTTCTCTCTTAAAGCTTTTGAAATAATCTGAAATCAAATAATTAAAAGCTTAAGCTAAAAGCTTTTTTAAAAAAGTTGTTTAGTTAATGAAAAAATAATCTTAATTTATAATTAATTTATTACACTTTAAAAAAATAAAATAAATTTTAGATAAAATAATTTTTAATTAAAAAAACTATTATTTCAAAAAAAAATCAAAACCAAACATACCCTTAAAATCAAATAATTGAAGAGGTTTTTGAAAGATAGATTTTGTAAAACTAAAAATTAGATCAAATTATATGAATTGTGTTGTCAGTTTTTTCAATGACCTATATTGATTTCAGGTTATAAGATTTAAAATTATATAATTTTTTTAAAGAAATTTAAGAAAAATATAAAAAAATTCTCTAATGAACCTCCCTCCACTCTTACTCTCCGATGCATAAAACACTTTTAATTTGAAAGTTTTGACAAATTAATAAATCTCCTAATTTTATTTTCTTGATATGAAGTGCTGATTTTATAAAACTAATAAGAAAGTATGTCAGCAATTAAGAAATAGAGGTGAATCCTCCACCTAATACACAGTATCTAAAATAATTTTATCAAACTGATCAAGGTTATCAAGTATCAACAACCGAGTTGGCCTCCCTTATCGCCTAATAAACATACCATTGCAATCTTCCTAGCATCCTTCAAAACTTAACCTTTCTCACATGCATCACATGATAGAATGGATATTCCAGATATTCCCACAGATTACAACCCTGATCAGCTTTTTAAAAAAATGCATAGTCGGCAGATTTTCAATAATTTCCTCCAACCTTATGATAACAAATGTCACTAGCTAGCATATTTTCTACTGCACGTTTCTGCCAACCACTGATTTAATATAGAAAATAATGAATTTGAGTGAATTTTAATAATTAAAAATATAATGTAAGAGAAGGTGCAATTATATATGGAAAAGTTTGTGTAAATAATGTTTTTCCACAATATGCCATTTCAATCTCTTATTTAATTGGAATCTGATTAAAAAAATCATTTTTTATTAAAGAATTGGTTGAAAAATATTTTTCAAATTTTAAAGAAAATTCGGGTATTTTATAGAGACCTAAAATATAGTTTTAACTAATTTTTAATAATTCTTGCTCGGATAAGAAGACACATAGAATAAATATATATAGAGTGATAGTGTAGCTTTTTCATTAGTCACAAGATAGATTCTCAAAGGGAAGAATCAAACGTATGTATTTTCTTAAAGAAATTAGGTACGGCTAGAATATAAGACTATTGATGATTATTAGTAAAGATACAACTCAACCACTACTCATTTGAGAAATGAATTAATTAATAATTAAATAGTTAATATAATAATAACAATTATTTTCTTAATCTCCAACCCCTGAGAGTAACCAGCTACGCATATGACATAATAATGAGTATGTCTGGGGTTAAGTTCCAACACTTCAAAATTACATTTGCACTCATGCTTAAAAAATACTGTTAACATGTTTGATAACGCACATAATTCTCACATCACAAACATAAAAAATAACATTTTATTACTTTTATGATAAAAGAAATTGTATTGATAAAATATCTTTTTAATTTGATATTATGTCATTATTTTTATAATATTTAATACATATAACCTAATAATTTTTAAAAATATTATTATAGTTATACTCTTAAGTAATTTTATTTTATAATACTCAAATAAACTTAATTCTTAAAAGAATTTTTTTACTATCAATTTATTTATAATCAATATTTAACATCAATTTATTTACAATTTAATTAAAAAAACTCATAACTTTTTCAGTAATTATGCATAGTCCAAAAGTCATTTTTATTAATGCAATCCAAACAAATTTTATTTTGACAAAATTAAATTTTAGATAAAATTTTTTAAACATAAATCACTTTACTCAAATCCTCGTATGGCTAAAATCAAATTTACAAAACAAGGTTCATCTAAAATAAAGTTCATAACATCTAATCCAAACATACTATATATATTAACTTATCAAGCAATATATAAACATGCTTATCAAGCAATATATAAACATAGAATAGATCGTGCATTATTTGCACAATTATTGGTCATCTCTATTATTTTAAAATGGGGGACATGGGACCCACAGTATTAGATTGGAATGCTGGGGAAATTATGCTCTTGTGAAGAATACTTCACCATAATGCAAGCCTTGAGGCAGAATTTGTAACACTGGCAGATGGGATCAAGATATTATGTAGTTATTCAGTTGTTATAGACTTTTATCTATATTTAATAAACTTAAAATATTTATTATAAAAAATAATAACTAATAAATATTAGACAAGTAACATCATAATAACAACTGTGAAACCATAGTTATAAAAATTGGACCAAACCAGCTGGTGGACCGGTGAACCTGCTAAGTAACCGGTTCAGGTGATTAGTTGGATCAAGTACGTCTCGAACTCGGTCCGACTCGACTGGTTTAGATTGAAAATTGGTGACCCGGCCAGTTGAACCGGTTGGGTTATGAGATTAAAAAAAAGACTCTTAAATTTTAAAAAATCATAACTTTTGACTCGTTTATCCGATTTAAATTAATTATATGTCTATTTCATATAACTTTTTGAGATCTATGCCATGTCGATCTTAATTTTTCAAATTTTTTATTTTATTTTATGAGTTATGACCATTTTAATAAAAATATTAAGATTTTTTTTATGAATTAAGGGTTAAACTCTTTTTTTTTCTTAAATGTCATTATTTTTCTTAAAATAAAGATATTTTAGTTATTTTTAATGATAAATATCATCATATATAATGTGTATTATATATATATATATTTAAATATTTATTTAATTTTATGTGATTCGACCAGTGACCCACTGATTAAATCAATGACTCACTAATTAAACCAATAACTTATTAATTCAGTACCCTAATCAATTCAACTACCTATATGAGTTTAATAATTATGTGAAACCACTTTATCTTTTCTTTTTCTCTTTTTATGTTATACTGCACCTTTGACATAACTGCAGAGGATCTGAATCTGACAGAAGATAACCTCATCCAATTTTTAAATTTTCACCCTTTTATTCTCAGTTAATTATTAAAGGTTCCTGGTCATTATTCCTCTCCTAATCACTTCATTGAAGTGCTGACAGTCTACACAAGCCTTGTGTGCAACGAAGTCTAATCCCATTGCATATTTGCAAGGAAGCACCATCCAGAGTGGATGATATGGTGAATCTTCTCCAGATTCAGTTGGGATTGACTTCCAGTAGTGCAGGTTAGGTAGGTTCTCAGTCTGCTTCTTTCTTAGGAGTTAGGACCTCAATTATTTGCTTCACCACTATTTTGCTGATCTCAGATGATAAATAAAATTCCATCACGGTGATAATCAAACACCACCCAGTCAAGCCAAGGAAAGGCATATTTGAACTTTTCTTTACAGGGGATTTTGAGTAAAAATAAAGAAAAACTGTATCTAGAAACACCTGTAGTCTATATAAATGCACTGTTTCTTTTTTTAAATCAAATCTCTGATCTGCCAATGTTACAATGAACATTGACTTTTGTATTAATTTTATAAAAAATTTAAATATTTAAAAATATATTTAAATTATTTAATATTATTTTTTACTTGTACATTAACTTTTTAATTACTTTGAATTTTTCTGAATAAAGGGATTCTAATATGTTACATCAAATAAAACACCATGATTATTATTATGTTAAAATTTTCTCTTTGGTTAGCCTATCTTTAATATGTTATAAATTTTATCATAAAAATTAGTAAGTTATAGTTATATAACTAATGAATAATTATTAAATTATTTTAATTTTTTTATTAAAATAAAAATCTAACCTGTGAAGTTTGTTATAATGATGATAATAAAAATAAAGAAATAAAATCTCCATCACTTATAATCTCCAACCCCACAAACATTACCCACTACCCATCACATGATCATCCATATTAAGATATGTAAACATGCTTATCATGCATAGACTTGAACGTGAATCATTTGCACAATTATTGGTCTTTTCTATTTTAATTTTAGAATTTGGTCTTTTCTATTTTTTTAAAAAAAATCCCCGTAGTGTAAATCTGGGGAAAGTATGCTACTGACAACCGTGAAGAGTATTTGACTATAGTACTGTAAGCCTTACGAGGCAGAATTGGAGAAACACTGGTAGATGAGGACCTCATCCAAATTATTTTCATCTTTTCTTCTCATTTAATTCAAGATTCCTGGTCATTATTCTTCTCCTAATTAATCACTTCATAAAAGTGCTGAAACTCGCTTACCAGCTGCCATTTGCAATTGGATCAGTTGTACACAAGCCCTGTATATGCAACTAAGCTGTCTAAGTCTAATCCCATTGCATACTTGCAAGGAAGCTCTATCCAGAAACCGAGAAACGTTTATTGTGGTCTTATACCATGTGCACAGAGTAGATAATGTGGTGAATCTTCTCCAAATTCAGTTGGCATTGACTTCCTTCACCACTATTTTGCTGCCCTCAGATGATGACAAATAAAGTCCATCCTGTAAAAGAAAACAAAAAATTATGATACATGCATCATTTTCTTTCTTTTCCATGAAATCTCTGATATGACATTATGACAGCAAACTTACGTGAAGCAAGGGTCCAACCAGTCATCCCTTGTTTGGAGTGCAGTCCAGAGATCAATGAGGTTTACATTCATCTCCTGACATGGCTCTAAACAAGCTTCTGAATATATTCTACAGGACACATTTGATCAAGGGTTCTGGTCCAAGCACTTTTTTTTTTCCTAGATGGGTTTTCAGCAGTAGAAATTGAAATGACTGTATTTTGCCATTGAATTTCTGAGTGAAATTTACCAAAAATTCAAATTCTGTAATTTTCCACTGAAACAATACAATATGCATATTATATATATTTATGCATATTCTTCTCATTTCTTTAGATTCTTGAGGCTATGCCGTAGCTTGGCCCAACCTTTCTTGCAGGCACCAACACCTTCACTTGGCTCTATTTGCCGTGTCCTTGACTTGCCTAACAAAATCTGCCATCTTAAATTCTCAAATCGAACTTGATGGCTGGTGGAGTGAGCAGGCACACAAGCAGTATTGTTTAGAGATCCAACATGCAATAACAATTTTCAGCAGCCTCTATATTCAAACTTCTGCTACTGTATTTTTGCGGTTCCAATCTGTAATGACACGTCCCTGACTAAATAATCTCTTTGTTAGATTTATAGAACATGTTTGGTTAAAATTATTTTAAAATTAATTATAAGTTAAGATTATTTTTCTATAACTAAAAACAGCTTTAAAAAAAAAAACTTGTATTTGGAGCTTTTACTTATGTGATTATAAATTATTTCAAAAATTTTGATAGATAAATATTTTTTTTTTCAATTAAATAAAATTTTTAATCATTCCATATTTATTTTAATAATTTAATAAATAAAAGCAATTTAATCCAAACAAAATTCTTTATATTAAAATCAATTATGAACTAACACATTCAAATATAAATTAATTTTTTCATAATTAATTTTTTTTAAAATTAATTATACATATAATCAACTTTTAACATAACTTTTTTTCAAAGCTAATCCAACGTCTCTCAACTTTCTATTTTAATTGTAACATTATAGTATAATAATATTATTGAATACAAAATTACCTGATCAACAAAACAACTTAGTTTTAAGTTAGCCTAAAAGTGATGTTGTCGTAATTTATTTACTTTTGGTTAAAACATAATTTGATCCTAATCTCTACAACTATTATAAGAGAGTTTTTTTTTTTTTTTTTGTTGGTAAAAACAGAATTGTCTAGTTCTTTCCTATCATCAAAAGAACACGCCTAGAAGTTTAAGGCCTGGAAAATTATCTTGAATTTTTTTTAAAAAAAGAAAATAGAATCACTACAAAAAATGTGGTAATTAGCCGCGGTTATTTAATTGCAGTTCGTAGAGATTATTTTGCTCAGCCATTGCTGCCTCCATTCCATTCACCTCATCTTGCTCCATTGCTGTCTCACTGCTGTTATTTTGTTTTATTTATTTTTGGATTCAATTGCAATTCCTAGTTCTGTTTTTGTTTTTCTATGAGCATTTGTAAATCTACGTGTAAACAGCATTCCTAATCCTTTTTTCGAATCTTGCATAGAATCTTCTCAGTAGCATCTGAACTGGACAATTGACTTGTTGATTATGCCTAATTCAGTGATTGAAATATGCAAGGCTTTCATGGAAATATGCAACCCCTTTAAGAGGAAGGTTGAAGGTGGGCATAGCAGAACTTGCATTGCAACTTTTCAATAACTTATTTATTTATTTTCCCTTTTCATGTTTATATCCAAGTGTCATGTTTGATTAAGGTCTTATGGTACTACCAATTGTTTGATGTATTGAAGCTATTGTTACCATGTTTCTAAGTAGTAGATATTTCAATTGATAGGCTCCTTTTGATCTGGTATATTACTTGTATTTGGATGCTGGCATTCATAACTATCTTATGCACTTAAAAATATTTTAGCTTGTAACTCTTTCCTGCTGGGTGGTCTTTCAGGAACCTGCAGGACTTCTTTCCATCCTTTATGTAGACATAGGATGGAAGTTTGGGCAAAGTATGGTAATGATAATGTGAGTGATATGTATTTTTCAGAGCTAGATCCCCTTTCCCCTTCCAAGAAAAAAATAAAATAAAACCAAATCAAACAAGATGTTGAACATCAATATAGGAACAGCTCCTACATTTATTCACTTGTGACTTTCTTTTTCAGATTTTGAGACATGAATTAGTAGCAATTATTGCAAATTCGGAAATCTGTTTCTTTTGCTCAGGATAAAGTTGTTTTTTTTTTTTTTTTTTTTCCAATTTTACTTCAATTTTGGTTTGAGTACTTCTCAAAAACCCTATCCTCTTCCTCGCTGTGAGCTGACACCGTGGAGTGAGCATCCCCAAATTGCTTCTCTGATTTCAAATTCTTTGGTAAATTCTAAATCTCCATTTTCCCCGTATAGCTTTGGTAAATTCTTCTCTGACTATAAATTTTCAATATGGAAAAATCTGCATATGGAAGTGCACTCATGCAAACATGGACTGCTTAACCATATAAGCAAAGGTATGGCCTCTTTTTTATATGATTGATCACTTACTGCTATATTAGTAATAACACAGGCATTAGTTGAATATATATTTCTCTTTGAGTATTTGGAAAAAAAATTTTGCTACTTCTTTTATTTAACCCTATGGACTATTGGGGCTTTATTCACTGTAGATCTGGTCTGATGAGTCCGATTTCAATATATAAATGTAGATATGGGGATGGAACACCCAGGAATAGTAGCAGAAGTTCATGCTCAGATAAAACAGGGTTAGTGTGGCTGACTGCTTTCTTGTTCTTTTCTCTTCCATTCATGTGGAGCAAGCTCTTATTTCATTCCACTATACAGAATGTGCTAGCCTTATGGATTATGATATTTATTGTAATTGGTTTCACTTGGTGTTGCTGAATGGTTTTTGGTCTTTCATGTGGTAGCTGTAAATTTTAAAATACTCATGAAGGCATTAATGTGGATTTTTCTATGCAATGTAAATATCTGAGTTTAAATCATAAGAAAACTTCCATTTGTTCATTCCTGGGGACTTTCGCTTTTCTGTCTCCTATCAAGATATTTTTGCATAAAATAATAACATTGTTTTGGACGTGCTCCGCTGCTCATTGGTGGCTGTTGAAATTTACATTCTAGTTACAATGATTATTATTGCTGTCACTTACTTAGTAACTTATTACCATGATAGTTTCTATGTTATGAAGTCATGGAAGGATTCCTTTATTAGAGTAACCATATTCCTTGCCCAATAACTGGGAGCATAGCTTGTTTCTGATCTTGCTTTACTTAAGAATTCTGAAATCTTTATGCTTTGATTGTATTGGGAGCAAAAGACCTGTTCCATGCACCTTGCTAAGTTGGCTACTGTTCAACGTGTGTCTTATGTTAAATTGAACATCCCAGTTAAAGATACTTACCATTGCTCAACAGAATGCTTCCTAAATTCATGGCAAGCACATCTGCTGCGTCATCATCTTGAAACTGAAAATCTCAGGGAAGTTCCCATAGCAAAGATTTGTGTCATAAGTCATGATTATCTTTTTACGATTTTTTTTTTTTTTGTTTTTCAAATATATATTGGCTTATTTACCTTGATGATTGAAACCTTTATCTTGCAACTTATGAGTAGTTTATTTTGCATTTGGCATGAAGGAGAAAACATTCATCTTTTCTTTTAGGCTTCAGCAATAAAATGATAAATATAATTATTGTTAAGGGCCTATATGTTATTATTCAACTTAAGCATCAACTAATTTCCTTGATTCCATCATAAAGGAGAAAACAACCATCTTTTATGTTTATTTATTTTCTGCTTCTTTCAGGTACCCACTATGGGAGAAATGATTGCAATGTTGAAGAAAAAGCATATCATGTTTGAAGTACTTCATGGTTCGTTCCTTGCCAAGGCACGTTTCTATGTTTGAAAACCATATTTATCATCCCTATAAGATTTGCAATTATTAATCTTTTATCCATTCTTAATCAAGAATGCTGTATTTCTCATATACCATGCTTTTTCTCCCCTTAAATTTCTGACAGATTGCTAGTAAGCTCGTGGTCTTTCCTGGCTCTGAGTGTCATGTGGCAGTTACTTTGCTGTGACAGATTTAAATTTAAAATGACTTGTTTTTAAACAAATTGAACTTAAAAACTGTGGCCAAATGATTAGTTGTTTGGCGTTTCCCTACACCGTTATTAGCGACAACAACACCAACTGCTATAAGTCATTTAGTTGCGGTCAAAAAATGCAACAAAACACCAATATTGACTGTGACTAAATGCTTATTTCTTTTTTTGTAGTGAATAAATTTGAAGAATCTTTTTACCTGAATTTTCTTCGTGATCTCTCTCACTTTAAGCCCATGTTTAACTTTTGAAGTATTGAGTTTAAAAAGGGTTGATTTTGTAAGAATTGATTTTGGTTGTTTGGTTAATATTGTTAAGTGCATACTTCTAGAAATACCAAATTGCCAGAAAGTATAAATGTGGAATAGATGACAATTCACTAACAAAAACATTTAGGTAGGTCTAATTCGCTACCTTGGGAATACATGAGAAATAGATTCTCATATGCAGAAGCCAAGTTTTGCCCCCAAAATCATTTTGCCTATATTTATCCAATTATGCAAGGCATTGCATTCAATGTGATTTCGCCCCTCAAAGTATTTTCAGTTTAACCTAAAGCTCAATATTCCATTA
Source organism: Styphnolobium japonicum (assembly GCA_023212625.1). NCBI lineage: Eukaryota > Viridiplantae > Streptophyta > Magnoliopsida > Fabales > Fabaceae > Styphnolobium > Styphnolobium japonicum. The sequence continues at coordinate 23,454,789 of JALBWW010000014.1, forward strand.
AGTAAAACAAATAGAAAAATCCATCTAAACAGACATAGCGCAGACGATGAGCAACTGAAGGAAATGTACAATCTGTATGTGAACTCAGATAGTCTCATTTAATTATATTCAATAGAAATGAACATTGAGTACCATAAAGGCCTATGGCCTTCAATGGTATATGTAGCTATCTATCTCTAACAATGTAAAAGATGGCACCAAAAGTTATAAAGTGCCTACCAAAATTACCAAAAAAATGTCAGAAGCTAGCAGTCTTGTGAATCTGGTTTTCTACGGCAAATTTGAAGTTAAAAGTTGAGGTTCATCCGGATCTTGTACCACCCTCTCTTCCAAAACCCCACGAACATCCATCCATTCCTCACGAGAAATCTGATAATTTTAGACCTGCTCATTTCGTGTACCTCCGTCTGATGATAATCTGGCCTTGAATCAACTAAAAAATCTTTCGACATTGAATCCAACCAAGTAGTGTCGTGAAGTAGGTGTAACTCAAGTGATAAAAGGGGTCAAGGTCTTAGGTTCTGATTCACTTATAATTTTATATGATAAAAAGTATGATAGGGACAATGGCTTTAATCAATTGCACTTGCTCTTTCTTCTGTACATTGTGGTTGCCTTTTATAATGCATTGTACGGTTGTTTTGAACTACATCCAAGGTAACAGATTGTGTCTTCCTTGATGCTTGTTCATTAGTTTGAAAGTTTGTTTAAACCGTGGGAATTATATTGGAAAGTTAATTATGGGAGTCTTTATCTGTTTGTTGCAGTATTGTGTACTGTATTTAGTGTTTTGTAGTTTCCATTTTGTGTAATTTAGTTATGGACGTTTTCTCTATTTTTGGCCAAGATTAGATGAGTTCAAGACGTGTTCATTTGGTGTGCTATATTAGATGTTGGTCTATGTTTTTAGCTTCTCTCTCCAATATTTACACGAAAAAGAGAAGAATGGGTGTATCTCAAGTTTATATATATTATATATATAAGCCTTATTAATTCTCTTGAATTTTTTGAGGGTAATGGTACAAGATGAAGAAGCGGTTGTTTTTTATTCGGTACGACAGTAATCTAAATTTTATGATATCTCTCTAACAAGATTTTGGATTGAAATAATTTCAAAATCAGGCGAAATATGAATTTTGAACTAATGAAAAGCACAAAAAGAAAACTAAAATTAAAACACTACTTATTGTAATATCAAAACAATTATTTTTTTCTTACAATGGAAATAAAGTGTGGAAATGTTGACAAAAAATTCTTTGGAGAAATTATTTTTAGATATGAATGTTTATTCACGTATTCAATTTTTTTTATATATAAAAAATCCAAATCTTCAACTACCAAGTTGGATTAAGTTTTCTTTAGGTGCTGAACTGAGCAGAGCGCTCTAACTAACCACGCTGAAAAAACTAGAAGGGAGAACACAAGAGCGGTGCCACGTGTAAACGCGAAATCACGAAAATACCCCTTCCATAGCGCAGAGAAAAACAATGTGGAAACTCGAGAAATAACGGTTGAGTATCCAACTACCGTTCCAACGAAGAAGAACAAAGAACAAAGACCCACCGGTGAGAGTGGTGAACACTGAACAACACCACCAAAAGCTTCATTCAATGGACCTTCTTCACACCACAGGTTCTCTCTCTCTCTCTCTCTCTCCCCTCAGCGTTAGGGTTTTCCATTTTCTCTCTCTTCTCTTGCTCTCTTTCTCTCACTTCCTCTGCTTCTCTCTCTCTCTAGAATGGCTGAACCGCATTCAACTGCAACTCCTCCTTCTTCTTCCATGGCTAACCTGGAGGCTTCCGGCGCTGCACCGTCGAACCGCTCTCAAATTCGGTTCCAGTCCCCTGACCTTGAGCATGGACCACAGCGCCTGAGCATCGTGTATCCAGGAGCCGGCTGGGGATTCGGTGATCCATCCACCATTGTTAGGGATGATTCATGGTCCTGCGTCGTCGTCCTCTTCACCTTTTGGTTCTTCGGTACGGAATTCGTGGTTTCAAATTTCAATGTCTTCTTTGTGCTATTTTTTCTTTTTTTTTTTTTAAAAAAAGAAAATTCTGAAATTACGTTGCAATGTTACTGAGATCGTCGTTTGAATGTGTTCTTCATGTTACATTTTCTGTTTTTTTTTTTTTTTTTTGAATTCTGAAAATTTTCAATGTGCTCTGTGCTATTTTTTTTTCCTGAAATCACATTGCAATGTTACTATGATCGTCGTTTGAATGTGTTCTTCATGCTACAGTTCTTTTTATTTTTTTGAGTTCTGAAATTACGTTGAAATGTAACGGAAATCGTGGTTTAAATGTGTTCTTTAATGCTAAATTTATTTTATTTGAAAAAAAATACTGAAATTACATTGTAATGTTACTGAGATTGTCGTTTGAATGTGTTCTTCATGTTGCAGTTTCTTTTTTATTTTTTGAATTCTGAAATTACATTGCGGTGTTACGGAAATCATGGTTTGAATGTGTTCATTGTGATAAATTTTTGTAAACAATTATTAAATTACTTTGTTGTTGAAAAGTTACGGAGATCGTTGTTTGAATGTGTTCATTGTGATAAATTTTTGTAAACAATTATTAAATTACATTGTTGTTGAAAAGTTACGGAGATCGTTGTTTGAATGTGTTCTTTGTGTTACATTTTCTGTTTGTTTTTTTTAATTCTGGAATTGCATTGCAATGTTACAGTGTCAGTGACTATGATACTGGGGGTTTATGGATCGATGAACCTCGTGCTTGGTCCAAATTCTTCAATTGTTCTCCAACCTAGCCCTATATTCGTGCAATATGTGAAGGTCATTTACTGCATATTTTTACTATTTGCTTTCTCTGTTTCGACTTGTAGTGTTTGTCTGGGTTTGTAATTCTTGGTTTGTTTGCATTAGGTAGAATTAGAAAACTTAGAGTCAAAGCCAGGACCCGTGCTGTATGGTACATATAGATCTCCACCTCTTGATGTTGTTATCATTTGGGCAGAAACTCGTAATGTATCTATTCCCCCTGACTCACATAAGGCAAGTATGTCTACTTTCCCTTGTTTCTTTTACCCTTACATGATAATAATGTGCCGAATTCGCATATTGCAATATAGAGAACATTTATACTGAATCTTGTTACTGAAGCCTCACATTCTGTGGTTGATACCCCCTTTTTTATCTTCCCCAGGAATGGAAGTATTATCTGAATAGAGGGTCTGAAGTAAATATTTCCTATCGCTTGAGCTCTGGGAGCTCCTCTATTTTCCTTGTAATTGCTGAAGGTATGCTTTCTACAAGAGATTTCAGTGGTTTTTCTTTTGTCTTTAGATAATTTCTTTCTCATGGAACTGCCACTCATTCATCACATATCACAACTGCTGGGGAACCACTGTACAGTTTGTACCTTTCTGACGCACCGATTGCATCAATAGAACTTTCATCATAGCCTCTCTCCATATATGGAGCAGCTATTTGTTTACTAGTAAAGAACTGGTATACTACATGCTTCTATATAGCTTGTGCGTTCATATTTTGAGTACAATTAATTAATCAGTGAATGAAGTCCATGAAAGCAATCCCTCTAATTTAGTATAAGAATCATTTTTCTGGAAGAACAATTGCATAAACTTTAGGATGGAAGATAATGAAAATGTTCCATATACACACAACACAATTTGTAAAGACAATGTAACACGAAGCCCAAAAATTGACTGAACAGTTTTAAGAGTGAGATAGTTGGTTTGAGTTTATCCTTAAGACCTAAATTCTGAGGCTCTAAGTTACATCTATCATAAACATTGGATTCATATGTGTACAATTTTTTGAAGTAACCTTGCAATGTCCTCCTAGGTTTTAGTCATCATCAAGCCCATTGTACGTATCACATCACTGAACACTATTTTGTTTATATTGTTTTTGTTACTGCATATTCACATTTAGGTCATACCAAATATTTGCATTGCCTATATTTAGTAAACATGTTATTCTAATGACCTTATTTGCAGGGGATGAAAGCCTCACTCAGTGGCTGGAGAACCCAACATATCCTAATACAACTCTCTCATGGAACATGATCCATGGTAAGATAGTGATAAGAAACTATATTTGTATTCATATTAATCCTAAACTGACGTTGGTTTGTGTTTCTTTACAGGAACTGGTATGATTACACAGGAAATATTCAAGTCATCAAGCTATTATGTGGCATTGGGTAATTTGAATGAGGAGGTGGAGGTATTTCTGCAATCCTGTGCCATGCAGCTTTATTAATTAGAACTAGAATGATTGAAAGCGACAGCTTTCATAGATAATGAGTCCATGATGTGTTATTTTTTCTATCTGGATCTACAAACGAAAGTTTCTGTTAAAACATCTCTTAAGACAGTTAAAAGTGGTTTTAATTGACAGGATCTCTTGTTCAATGAAGTAATAGAACTTATGCAGAGGTTATGAAATATGAATTGAACCTTAAGTTCTGACGGCTTGGTTTGCTTGGTTGTTATGATTTGTTCTGTGGACACTTTCATGAGTCTTTTCAACATAGACATGGACTTGCATGCTTGAAAACCTTTGAATATTCAGTTATGAGGACACAGATTTGTTCTTTATATTTAATCTTGTATTGTTAAACATCTATATCTACATATGTAAATATGTTCCCATATAAAAACCTGGTGCATGAGAACCAAATTCTAACTATACATAGTTCCAAAGCAAAATTCAAAAAGTAGGGATGGCACTTGACACAGGCATTTAAAAATTATGAACATAGTTTTGCTTCTAACCAGTGTGTAAAAGTAAGCTAACTACATGAGATTAATGGCTTTGAATTGTTATGGACTGCAAAATGGACAAATGTCAGCATGTCCTACAGAATGCACCAGAAGTTCATACAGGTAAGGCAATTAAAATTCCAATTTTTAGCAAAAGCTAACTGTATCTTGCATCTAACCTAGTCATTAGGAGAAATGCCCTCAGATATAGTAACTGCTTTGTAAACTGAATGGCCATATATACAACTGCTATAGCTCAAATTGTTCTCGACCTGGACCAAATCCCATTTCCTCCACAATTTGTTCTTCTTGATCATACCACCACCATCCCTTCCTTGTTCCCTCAAACACTTGCAAGAGTCTAATCCCAGGTCTTAGTTTCCTAACTCCTCAGCTTGATTAATGAGAAATGAAATAAAGATCTCGTGAAACATAGAACAGAGAAGCCAAACTTAGAACATATTAGGTTAGTGTTTTACACATGGTATCATAATAATATCAATTATTCAGAGTCCTATTTTCTCTCTTTCTTTCTTTTACATCTTTTTCCCCATAATTTCAACACATATATTTTAGTTCAATTAAAGAAAATATCAGACCTTGTATTTGTACTGTATTTTGACACAGTCACTGTTTTAGAAAAAGCCTTGCATTCAACTTGAATGGTGTTAGAGTAGTGATAATTCTGGACCAGAGTGTACTGAGTGTGGGAAAGGTGGAATTTGATGCAAGTGTTATTATCAGATTTTGTTAACTGTATTTCTCATAAATCAGAGTCATTTCTTTTCGTCCTGATTATGATTTTAACAGGCTTATATATTATTACAGTAGTTTTGGTAATTTTTTTCCATCACTGTTCATTGTACTTTCCTTGGTCTCTTTTAATTGAATAGGTGGAATTAAACGTCAGATTAAGGGCCTCCTTGCACAATACAACAAATGCTTACTACAAATGTGCTTTGACTAGTAGTCCATGCACTTTGAGTATTTTCTTTCCTAATGGAAATGCAGCTGTCTTAGTTTCTCCTGGTCCACAACAGGCAAGATTGTTATCATATACTTGCTTCAAAGAGAAAAAGTAAATAGTCATCCTTATAAATCTTAAGTATCATTGTTTGAAACTAAGCTGCAACCTGGCACTCTGGTTTATCTCGGAAGTTGGAATCTTGAAAATCCTGCGCATTCTCCCTCCCCCAAGAAAAAAAAAAAGTTCCCAGGCCCCAGTGAAATGGGTATTCTGTATATTTCTTGATTGAGGATATAAATATATTTCAGTTCCTTTGCTTTTACTGTTTATTTATGTTTTCTTTTCTTTGGTTCAGAACACATCAAATGATGAGTGGTATGTCAAACTGTCCTATGGACCAAGATGGGTGACATATATTTTTGGCATAGGTACCATATACTCTTCATATATTCAGCCTCTTACTCACTGTCTCAATCTTAAATGGTTTTTTATGTTACTATTTCTGTTACTTCTCCCTACAGCTGGAATGACTTTGCTTATGTTTTCGGCCTTCAACTTCTTGAACAAGCTCCAGTGTTCCCGTGAAGATAGAGCAGGAGTTAGATATGAGGAAACAGCACCTCAGAGAGCTCCTTTGCTTTCTCGCAAAGATGATGATCTTTCAAGTTGGGGTTCATCATATAATTCCATGTCACAGGATGAGGAGGATCTTGACTTTGTCACAGGAGGTTCCATTGATGGGAAGTCTTTAGGTGATGGTGAAACCAGTAATAATACCCAGCGTCTTTGTGCAATTTGCTTTGATGCTCCAAGGGACTGCTTCTTCCTTCCATGCGGGCACTGTGTGGCTTGTTTTGCATGTGGAACTAGGTAATTATTTGCTATCACAACTAACACTTCCAGATTCCTAGAACAATTTTGTTTAAAAATAGCTTCCATATCCAGATTATTGCCATTTCACTTTCCAAGGCTCCTCAGCATGCCTGTTGGGTATGAGAGGGGAGTTAGGGACCAGTGAGGGGGACTATTCAAATATACACTCCTCTCTTGTCATTTTCCCCCCAATATTTCTTGTAGGATTTCACTACAATATTGCAACTAGCACAGGTCCAAGAATTCCCATTTTAGAAGAAAGATCGGACAAGAATAATTTCTTAAAAAATTCGTTCCCATTTATTAAAAATGGTTTTTTACATGCATATCAAAATGTGTTGATCCACTTTGCAAGTCCATGTATTAGCAATCTTTATTCAATAGATCGTATTTCAAGTGGCATCCATCTTAATATTGTAGCTGATGCTTATTATTGTGTGGTGATGTATGTCCAATCTTATCTATGCAGGATAGCAGAGGCAGCTGGTACTTGCCCTGTTTGTCGAAGGAACATGAAGAAGGTGAGGAAGATTTTTACTGTTTGAGCAGGGCACTCTTTTGTGTCAGACTAAATGAATGGCCACCAGAACCATAAACTACTTTTTATGTACTCATCGTTTTCCTGGCAATCATTAGCAATGGTCAAGCTAATGGTAGTTGCTGGTGAGGGTAGTATTCGCCATTTGGGGGTTGGTATTTTCAATTGGAATGATCGTTGGGATTTCTACCATGGATACAATTTCTTGTTATATGAATGTCTGAATACATACACATACAGGAATTGTAATGATAATGTTTTTCATGTACTTCTTGCTTTTATTTATCTCCCTGAACAAAAGCCAAAAAGATTGGTATACATTTTTCCATATATTGTAATAGGATAATCATAGAGCTTAAATTTGATCCACCTTTGTTGTAAAGTTTTTTTTTTTTTTTGGTTCCATTAGAGGTCCAATCATGTTATTTATTTTTTAATTTGGCAACATTAGATGTGCAAGTACCTAGGTAAGGGATGAAGAAAGACGAAAATTATGGAGGATTGAACTTCCAACGTCAATATCACACTCAAGTTTTAAAGACTTGAACCGGTGCCAATTGAATAATAAGCTCATTAGTAAATGTAAAATTTTTTATACTATCATCTTATAATGTGTTGACACATCATTAAAAAGAATTAAACTTTTTAAATTATTTTGTGATAGTTAAACTCTTTTAATGATTTGGTAATACATGATAAGATGAAAATATAAAGTTAATTCCACAATCATATGCAGCAAAACATAGAGTATGGGATGCAACATTTTGGAATGTAGTATTAATCAACTGAGCTCGATCAGTATTAATGCGGGTTGAAGAAGATCAAGCTAATCTGATTATAGTCATTCTGCCTTTCTATAACCTAACCTAACCATCGTAGAGGTGCATAGGCAGAATGTCCATACAATTTAAGAAATGATAATTTTCTTATTAAAATTGACATATATTGGGCACAATGCTGTGACTATTAAGTGGCAAAATGAAGTTTAAATAATCAAATCTATGTTTTATTAAGCTAAGCTATATGTTGATTTAGGGAAGATCAACTTGGTATTGGAAGATCCGAGACTTCGAGTATAGAGGATATTATCCAAAAACTTCGAAGCAAATTATAAAAATAATAATATTATCAATATAATGAATAAGTTTAATGTTTGGACATGATATAAATTCAAATACCCAAACCCAAGTACTGTTAAAATTTATTTATAAATAAATTTAATTGATTATGATGATGTCATGAACTAGCTTTAGTATTAGAATATTTATGGGCCAAAACATAAGTACTAGAATATTTGGTGTACAATAGAGAACATAAAAACAACTAAAAAAACTCAAAATCGATTAAACATTGGTTTAAATTAAAATCAATTTTACATCAATAAATAAATTTTAATAAAATGAATATCTCACAAAGTTTATAGTTAGATTACGAGTTACATTATACATATATATATTATATTTATAAAATTTCACATTAATTAAGTATTATTTTTTGCTTTATGAGTTTATAGTAAAAGTAACGTATAATATACTTTTTGATCAAATAAAATCTCAATAATGTGCAAAACTAATTAAATTATTTATAACTGAACTTAAACTTATTTTCCATAAAAATATTATGAAATGATGATATAAAATAGTTTAAAATAGTTGATTTAGTAGTTAAAAAGATATACTTATATCTTAACTATTTGAATCTCAACTTTAAATTAAGAATTTTAATCTTAATTAAAGTAAAAATTAACCCGATAGCACTCCTGTTGTAAATATATATATATATATATATATATATATATATATAAGTTGGGCCTAGCAATTACATTAACATGTATTCCTAGTACTTGAACTAGAAGGAACGTTGTTGTGTCATGTTTTTTAATTTTTAAGGAGGAAGGCCAGATGATGAGATTGAGATATCCTTCGTTTGTGTCCATGAGGTCCTTTCTTTCCTTTTTCTGACCGGTGACTATACACATTACACACACAGTTTACACCCTCTTCCGGCCAGAAAACATGGGCGTGGACTACTACAAGGTTCTTCAGGTTGACAAATCCGCCAAAGACGATGATCTCAAAAAAGCATATCGAAAGCTTGCCATGAAGTGGCACCCCGACAAGAACCCTAACAACAAGAAAGAGGCCGAAGCTAAATTCAAGCAAATCTCCGAAGCCTACGATGCATGTCTATACACCTTTCTCTCTCTATTCTTCCAACCCCTCAATTTTTTCTCAATGTGATGCCAATTGGGTTCAAAACAAAAACTGATTTTTCCTTCCAAGTTGCAATTTTTCTGAGGAATCAGCAAGAGGGTTGTTTTCAATTCGTGGGGTTTTCCTAATTTTAATGGTTCATTTCAATTTTTTATTTTTTTGGGTGATGAGTAGAGTACAATTAAAATTTTATGCTTGAAAGTTTTGATTTTTCGAAGGGATTGAGGCAATTGAGTTGTTTTGAAATCGTGGGGTTTGTCCTAATTTGAATTTTGATGCACAGGTTTTGAGTGATCCACAAAAGCGAACAGTGTATGATCAGTGTGGTGAGGAGGGGCTGAAGGGGCAGGCACCGCCACCGGGTGCCGGAGGGTTTTCCGGCGGAAGCGATGGCGGGCCGACGATGTTCCGGTTCAACCCCAGAAGCGCAGATGATATATTTTCAGAGTTTTTTGGGTTTTCCAGTCCCTTTGGTGGAATGGGGGACATGGGTGGCCGTGCTGGTGCCTCTGGCTTTCCCAGGGGCATGTTTGGTGATGATATTTTTTCTTCATTTAGGAGTGGAGCTGGAGAGGGCTCTGGGTATATGCCAAGGAAAGGTGCAGCCATAGAGCGAACATTGCCTTGTAGTTTGGAGGATTTGTATAAAGGGACTACCAAAAAAATGAAGATTTCAAGGGATGTTAGTGATGCCAGTGGGTGAGCTGTCTACTCTAACTTGTTAGCTAGCACGTTTACTACTCTAATTTCATGAAGAAAACGTGAGTTTACTTGCATTGATGTGTTATTGGATCAAATTAAATTTCTAAATTTGAAGTCAAGTGTCATGATTTGTTTTGGATAAAGCTATGTTTCGTTTGCAGATCAGTTGGCTAAATCACTTTTAGAGATTTGAAATTGGAACTATATATACATTTGCAGTCTTGTATGCTCAGAGCAATCAACTTTCCACTGTTAAACTGGCAGATTCTGAGATGGGTTGAGATCTCTTGTAATGTATGCTGTTTTGATACTCCTAGTCCTTAAGTGGCTCTGCACATTACCTTGCTATATGATGTTTCCTTGAACAGTTTTCTTAATTTGATAATGCAAATATATTGATCATGGTATTTTGCTAATGGTTGTAGACCTGTTTTCTTCATTGTGTTTATAATTGTATTCAAGACATTAATAAAAAAAAGGAGAATTGCTTATTTACAGTTTGCGTCATTGATTCAAACTAGTTAGTTGTGATATATAACTAATAAGTATGCTATTAAAATTAGATATGAGTAACTCTAGGCCATATTTTATCTAGTGGTTCTTTCACTTTCATTTTTCCTACAGAACTTAGGATTTTTTGTGACTTCTGACAGATGTAGATATTTTTCTTGGTTAATTTCTGTTCAATTAGCAGGAATTTTGACTAAATATGTCTTATTTTTTATTTCTTGGAAATGTGAATCCAGTCTTGGATTGATGATCCTCACTTTCCTCCCTTGTTGGCACAAAACTTTTGGTGCATTTATTTATCAGCACAAAGTTAGTGCCATTCGTGTTCCATGAGTGCAAAAGTTTCAGGAGAAAAGGTTTCCCTTAGTTAAGGGAGGCAGATCTTTTTGCTGTTCTGTATGACTAATAGTTAACTAGACAAAGGAATTTCAAAGCAATTACTAGCTATTACTTTATGTATTTGGTATCTTCACACTTCATGAAATTTTTTACTGCTGTTGATTCTGGGATTTATGCATGAATAAATTGGTTTCCCAAGTGTAGTCACAGGCGCTAAGGTGAGGGTGCTAGAAGGGATCAGTGCCTCAACCAGCACCATTGGCTCCTTAGGCACCCCTTTCTAGTTCAGGCGAGGCACGCCTTTAGCGGCTTATTCATAACTGTTAAAAACCCAAAATCCCAGCCATCTAACTTGCTAACTTTGATGCTAAAGGTGGTAAAATAGTCAAATTGTTAAAGAAATATAATTAGTTGTCTTGTCCAAGGTTGTCAAACTTGAGAGTTTAGGTAAACTCATGGAGCCCCAGTAAACTTGAATCGTAGACTCAAATGATAAACGTAAGAGTTTACATACTTAGAAAATATTATTTAAAAATATATCCTAGTACCCAAATATAATTTAATATCATATCCATAAGTAATATTCAACATTCCAACTCAAGAACAAAGCAAACAAAAATTACAAAGTAAAAACATAACTCAATATTTGACCCAACTATTATATTATACTTAGTCTAGCACTTACATTATTTTGTAATTTAACAAAACAAAAAAAAAAACATAAAATTAGCTTTATAAACCCAATATATATGGCAGAAGAGAGGCAATTCAACCAAGTACCAAACAAAAATGAACCAAAATTGTGTGTTTTGAGGCCAAACCATGTGTAAATCCAGGCTTGTAAACTCACTTGTAAAATCAATAGTTTATTGATTTTGTTAGAGTTTACTTGAATTTGTAAGAGTTTGACAAAAAGAGAGTATGCATGTGATTTAACTTGTTTTGTGTCCTAGGATCGTAAACTCGTAAGAGTTTAAGAGTTAATTTGAGAGTTTGACAACCATGACAACCATGGTCTTGTCAGTCTTTGAGACTCTTAGCAGCAAGCAACTTAGGGTTTTGTTAGAGTTTACTTGAACTCATAAGAGTTTGACAAAAAGAGGGTTGACATGCAATTTAACTCGTTTTGTGTCCTAGGATCGTAAACGCGTAAGAGTTTAAGAGTTAACTTGAGAGTTTGATAACCATGGTCTTGTCAGTCTTTGGGACTCTTAGCAGCAAGCAACTTAGGGACTCTTAGCAGCAAGCAACTTAGGGTTTTGTAAATTTAACATCTTAATCTTTTAGTTTTACTATGGATGTTATGCTTGAGTAGTTAATTTACCAAAATAATGCAAAATAGTAAAATATTTTACTGTTTTCTTTTTCTAATGTTATCGCCTTTCTTCAATGAAGCGTGCGCTTTTTGGCGCCTCTCGCTTCAAGCCCTAATGGGCACCATTGGCCTTTGACTATGTGGGTTTACCCTAATATCATTCATCTTGATATTCCTATATTTATCACCTTGTTCATTGCTATGCGTGTTTGGTATTTTTAATTGGTTACACTTGAGGGAAACTGGAGTATTAACATTGGAATACTTTGTATTTGATTGACCTTATGTTAGGATAACCAAACAAAATATTGAGGGAAATGAATCTATACCTACCCCCACAACATGTTATTGCATTAGAAGGGATATTACTACTTAGCTACTAGTTGTGGGGCAGCTAAATGATGGATCTTCTTGAAGATGTCTTCTGACGGATTTAAATATACTTGCATTTATCTATTTATGTCCCTTTCAAGAGTAATTTTTCTGTAGAATTAAGTTTATGATGAGAAGTAGTTATTTGTCATGTAGGAAAAAAAATAGTTATCTGTCGTGTAGAAAAAAAACTTCATGGTATTTGACTGCATATCTACATAAGATTGACCTATCTAATTTTGTGATTCAAGATGTCATTGCCATGCTTCAGGTCCTAGAGGTGGGAGTGTGGGTAAATCAAAATGGTTGTGTGAGGATAGAGCGTTTAGTCACACAGCACGTGTAGTTAATCAACAATCTAGAAATTTGTAAATGAAGATTTCGAAAGTTGCAGTAACTAATCTTCTTTTTTTAAAATAAATTATTCCATTAGGCCCATCATTGGTGGGAGCCTAATTGTACATTGGCGGACCCTTCAAGGGAGATGGCTTTTTCATAGTCAGTCAAGTGATGATGTTTGTTACCTTTTTTTTCGCATGACAGATTAAGGGAAATTTTCCTATGGTTCAAGAAGGAAATATAGGCGAAATTAGGTAACATAAGACAGATTGTGAGAATTCCTATTGCTTTTTCTAAATGTAGGGTTTGGTTTAGGTTTAGGAAGATTGTGATTTAAGGGTATCTGATTGTGTCAGAAAGTTTTTGAAGTCTTCCATGTTATTTGTGATTATGACTACTTAATCTACTGTATGTTTTCTTGCGTAGGAGGCCCACCACAGTAGAGGAAATCCTTACAATTGAAATTAAGCCAGGTTGGAAGAAAGGAACAAAAATAACTTTTCCAGAGAAGGGAAATGAACAGAGAGGAGTTATACCTGCAGACCTTGTTTTTATTATTGATGAGAAGCCTCATAGTGTCTTTAAGAGGGATGGCAATGATCTTGTTGTCACCCAGAAGATGTCTCTTGCAGAAGCTCTGACAGGTTACACGGTGCAGTTGACAACCCTTGATGGGCGGAGTCTTACGGTCCCCATCAACTCTATCATTAGTCCAACATATGAAGAAGTTGTTAAAGGAGAGGGTATGCCCATTCCCAAAGAACCTTCCAAAAGGGGGAACTTGAGAATCAAGTTCAATATCAAGTTTCCCTCCAGGCTTACATCAGAGCAGAAAAGTGGCATTAAGCGATTATTGACATCTCCATAAACACTGGTGGTAGCTCTCCCTACCATTTACCAAACAGTGTAAGATTGCAATTGTTTTATTCTCGTTTTTTTTTTTTTTCAAATTAAAATTCTTGCCTCTGTGAACTGGGTTTCAATTAGAACAGTTTTTGATATTTGTTAACTGTTTCGTGTCTTCTTTAGTTTTTGGTCTTCTGAGTGACAATTTTTTTCTCAACCACTTACCCACTTGTTTCTATGAAAAGTGTTGGCAGAATTGAATTTCTTTGTACTTGCAGATTAGGATTTCTCTTACTGTTGTGTCACTTTTCTTTGCCAATGTCATCTAGAGAGAAATACTCTTGATTGTATAGTTGTGTTAATAATCTCAGCAATCCACGTGCACATAACAGCGAACTTGAAAACCATTTAATGACTTGATATGGAGCTGTCATTTGTCATTTTGTCCAAAAACTCAAAGTTGGAATTGTTTGGTATATCATTTGATAAAGCATTAAACATCAATGAAAAATGGCTTTATATATCATTTGATAGAGAACCACTACAATGATAATTCCTACATAACATAAGTATGGCCTTATTAAGGCCATATCTATACCGATTGTAGGATATGTCCTTTCACCTCATGATAAGACCAGTTGGAGAAGATTTTGGGTGCTAATCAAGGTGCAAATCTGGCCCTTTGAACCATATGATGCAACCTTTCTATCACAACATGGACGTTAGTAGCAACTTTACAAAAGTTTGGTGGTGAATTTAAGAGGTTTCAGCCCTTAACAAAGTATTTAATGATCTTCAGTAAAATAATAATAATAATAATTTTAAATTAAATTCAAGGTTAGGTTTTGTTTTGTTTTTTTGTTAAACATGAGGGGAAGACCCTGAACGGAAACTAAAGCTCTAGAAAAATAAACTATAGATATATCCTCAATGACTAGACGATCGAAAGAAAATTAAATTAATTTTAAACGCGACTACTTGTCCCTAAAGTTAAGGGAAGGATTATTGTGCACTCAAATGGAATTTATAAACATTTGGAAAAAGTTTCAAAATTGTTTGGTTATCGAAAAAGATATAATATTTGGTATGTATAAACATATTATTATTCGCTTCTTAAAAAAAATTGTAAAAGATTACTCTCTTTTGGTACACAAAAAATACTAGTAGTCACAAAGACAAGGGAAACAAACTTACGAGGCCCAAAACAAAACAAAATATCCTGGGCAATCCCCAAGAGAGATATATTATTACTTAAGAGGGTTTCCTGTGCATCCTAGCAGCTAATTTTCAATGGAAATGACTTTGCACTTCGCAACACAATGTTGATGGCAACTTGGCAACAAACTTGACTTGCTCTTCCTTAAATTGGCAACATGGGAATTAACTAAAGTCATAATCATGTTGTTTTTTGGTTGGTGAAAGTCAGAATCATGATTTTATTTTTAAGTCAAAATCATATTGCTGTTGACAAGGGGATTGAGCCAAATGAGGTTACCAGAAACGGAACTTCTTATGAATGCCTCCTCACGTATTTTGAGAGTAGTATGACTAAAAACGTAGCACGAGTCATAACATAAATATATTTATTAGATTAAATATAAAGTATTATATTATGGAATTTAAGTAAAATATGTATCCTTAAGAATATTACTCTCAAGGAACCCATGAATTTCTCATCAATTAGGAGGTTTGGAATCTTTGTTAACCCACACTACCGTCATTTGATTTCAATAAATAATATAACAAAAAAAAGAGAAAAGTACATGTGTCAAATAAGTTGTGTCCATTTAGGTTAACTTTTTGAATAAAAAATTGTTTACAACTACGAGCCTATAAAAATATAATTTATCAATTAGGCCAAAATTTACACTTTTAAATAAAAATATATTGACCCAACTCATATAAAATTGACTTGTTTAAGTCAACATTTATTTTTAAATTGAATAGACCAATAAAAATACGAGCCTATAAAAACGTAATTTAAATCCAAGATATTTTTAAATTAAACAAAATAATTTATTAAATCAAATCAAACCAAACAAATCCAGATTGAGAAACTAAGGAGAAAGGACAACTCAAAACAAAAATTTAGTGTATTTGATTTAATTTTTAAAAATTCAAAATCATAATTTAAGTAAATACATTAAAAAAAAAGGTTTTATCAAAATTATAATTTTGAAATTTTTTTTAAAGTTAAACGAAACATGCTAACCAAATAACCCAACCTTGGAGTTTTGAAGCAGTGGTGGGTTAAGTGAAAAAAACAGGAGTGGAGGAAGCAATTTACCAAAGAATAGCGTTATTTACACACAACAACAACACACTCCATTTTCTCTCTCTTTCTACCCTTTTTGATCCCTTCGATCCATTCTCATGGTCTTGTTGTACCTGCACCCTCTCTCCCCTCCCAACCCCTCCACCTCATTCAATTCCTTCTAGTCTTCTCAAACTCAATCCAATCTAACCCCTTCTTTTGATTAGATCTCAATTGGGTTATGGAAATGGCTTCTAGTCCACGCACCGTCGAGGAGATCTTCAAGGATTATAGCGCTCGAAGGGCTGGTGTTGTTCGTGCTTTGACTCAAGGTGCTGTAAATGCAATTTTATTTTATTTTATTTTTATCTGGGTGTGATTTTTTCAGGCTTTGCATCTCAAAGTTTTTAACTTTCTTTGTTTTTCTTTTCTCAGATGTTGATGAATTTTATGGGCTCTGTGATCCAGGTAAAGGGTAATCTTGGATCTGATTTTTTGTTTTATTTTACGTAAAAAAATTGATTTTTTGTTGTTGTTGTTGCTATTCGTTTTGCTTCGAGATTTTGTTTCTGGGTTCTATGTGAATTATGCATACTTGTTGAAGTTAGTCAAGTTGACTTTTTCCCAGAAATTGAGGAAAGCAAAAATGGGTGGGCAAAAAAATAAGATAAAGTCAAAGTTTTGCATGCATGTTGTGCTGTTTAGTTCTTGTGGAAACGTTAAATTTGACTAGGTTTTGGTTTGTTCTATGACATTGGATTCTGTAATTAGAGGGTCACATCCAAGTTCCCCTGTTCGTTAGTTTGCTGGATTTCAATTTCAGCATGAGATTTGACACACTCGTAACTCATTGAATTAAATTCCAGCTGGAATGGAATGCCTCTCTTAATCTTGTGGTTTTGTAATTATTTATCTGTGTCCTTCCTTTAAATTCAAAAATTCTCATGTGTTTGTTTAAGATAAGGAGAACTTGTGCCTCTACGGACATCCGAATGAAACCTGGGAAGTAACTCTGCCAGCAGAGGAAGTTCCACCAGAGCTTCCTGAGCCAGCTCTTGGAATCAATTTTGCTAGAGATGGCATGAATCGTAGGGACTGGCTTTCTCTGGTTGCTGTGCACAGTGATTCGTGGTTGCTTTCTGTGGCCTTTTATCTTGGAGCTCGTCTTAACCGCAATGAAAGGTACAATCTAGCTTTGATGGAGGTGCATGCATGTGGTGATAATTCAAGTTTATTGTGGCTCTCTATCTGTTAAGGATATGCTTAAGCACCTTGTTTAGTGTTGAAAACTATGGGTAACAATTGGATTTATTGCTCAACATGCATCTCAATCATCATGATGGATGAATGTCTCGCTCTCAAAAGAAATTATTGCTTTTTTACAAAGTGGTGGTGATGGTCCTAATTTCTCTGTGGTCTGTTGAGATGGTAGATAGTTTATACTTGCATTCCTTAGATGAGCAGGAAAAGGTGTCTTAAGACAATCTTATAATACCGGCAACATCGGCAGAGGTCCCCATCCAAAAAATTAACAATTTAAAAAAACAAAAATGTGAACTTGAGATTGGCGACAGGAGTAGCCATGGGTCTAATAACCTCTGTGAAAGTTTGCGTCTGTAATCAACCATTAGCCTAAACAAATGTGACGACATTGACAATTTGAATTCACCTTTTGATGCAGCATGCAGCAATGAAAGTTGTGACTTAGTCGGTGGGTTTGTTTTAGTATGTTAATCTGTGGTTATTCTCAGCAAATAAGTAAAACAAGTATTGGCAATTTTTAACAGACAACAATTGTGTGGAGTACTTGATTTAGGGATGTTTGTTAGAGCAAAACAAAAAAAACTAAATCACTAAATTCTTTAACCTGTTCCCATTCATGCTGTTGTTTTTTTCTTTATTAGGATTAAGTGTGATACTAAGGGGATTATTGACCCCAAAGATACTTGAGGGAAATATATGCAATTGAGTTTAATTTTATCATTTGTATGGTAGAATACGTGTACACTGTTGCTCTGGCTTCTTCCAGTTTTTCCATTATAGCTTTCCCTTCAATTAGAAACTACTGCAATTGGAAGGGATGTGAATAGATACAACTTCTATCGGATTTATTTATTGTAGCAACTTGGCATATGCTTCTTTCTATTGATGGTTCCGCTGATTCTTTATGGCAGGAAACGTTTATTTAGCTTGATCAATGATCTTCCCACTGTTTTTGAAGTTGTGACTGAGAGGAAACCAATTAAGGACAAGCCCACCGTTGATAGTGGAAGCAAATCTCGGGGAAGCGCCAAGGTTAGTGTTTTTTCTTTTATAGTGACAATTGTTTCTTTGTTTCTTTTGGATGGGTCTCCAGAGGTTAGTCCAAAGGCTTGGTTTGGTAAGTTTGGTAATGCTTCTGCATTGTGAAAATTGCTGCTAAATTGTAATTATAATTATATTGTAAAGTAATTAAAATTTTCAGGTTTTTTTTTAGGTAGATTCTAATAGCATATCCTAACATGCTTATTATGACCAGAATACAAAGGGAACAGGAAACCCAAACCTGAGACATGCACCTGGACATATTGATATCTTTATTTTTTGTAGATTTTGTGATTAGCTTCCAGAAGCAGCTCTTGAGAAGTACAGACAAATACTAAACTAGGCCTATGTGGTTGTCAAACCTAGTTCAGAGTCTATCACACTGTCACATCCTACTTTTCTCTAAGCATATGTAGAAGATTATTAGGCACCCTAAGATTACTATGGTGTATTTTATAAAAAAAGAAAAGGGGAGGTAACGAGATTTTATTCCCACATAGGCAGTGTGAGAGGGGTGACTTCATGTAACTACCTGCTGCACACATGGCAGCAGGGAGCATGGGAAGCAAGGGGTGGGAATAAGAGGGAGAGAGGAAAACAGAAAGAGGTAGGAAAATACTGAGTGAAGGAATTGGGAAGGGAGAGACCAGGCTTCTCGAAAGCCTGATTATCTTGTATTTTTTCTGTTTAGTGTTCATCATATTTCCTGTAAATCTGACTTACTGATACTGATATCTCTCTGATATCAGTAGCAGAAGAGGATATATTCACCATACATACCATTTCTATTTTGTGAATCTGGTCCAGCTCCTATCAACTG
Organism: Styphnolobium japonicum; assembly: GCA_023212625.1. Classification (NCBI taxonomy): domain Eukaryota; kingdom Viridiplantae; phylum Streptophyta; class Magnoliopsida; order Fabales; family Fabaceae; genus Styphnolobium; species Styphnolobium japonicum. Next base: position 23,473,933 of record JALBWW010000014.1, read on the forward strand.
GTATCAGAGCTCCTGATCTGGGAGGTCTGACTAGTACTGATCCCGTAAGGAAGAAATGATGGAGAAGGTGGGGAACAAAATTGAAGAGATGAGATGGGAGTCTCTGGAAAGGGGGCCAGCGGATAGAAGGCTGAGTTGAAGGTGCCTTACTTTTCAGGGGAAGACTCCTGTGGCTGGATTCACCAGGTTGAAAGGTACTGCTACCTCAAGCAGATTCCAGAGCAAGAGAAGCTTACTGCTGTAGCCTTTCATTTAGAAGGACAAGCTCTGAATGGGTTCCAGTGGTGGGGAATGCATACATCACAGGTATCCTGGGAAACATTCTGGTCAGCTTTGTTGCAACGATTCCAATCAGCAGCTGGGGGTCTTGACAGCAGAAGTGAGGAACAGAGGTTCCCCTGATCAGATGAGATGGGGAGTAAGTTGACCAAGTACCAACACACACAGAAAGGAAGAAAGGGACAACAATCCCAGTGGAAACATAGGGTTACGCCAGTTGACTGGTGAGAAGCTGAAGGATGAAGAGGAAGAAGGGCTGTGTCTCCACCGATCAGAAGAATTGAGAGACGTGATGGTACTGGCACAGTGTGGGGAGGATAGGGACAAATTGATGGGTCGGGTCAGTAGATACCCATCTACCCGAAGTGGGCCCGCCCAAATCGGCCCACTCTGATGGACCAAGTGGATGGGTCAAGTGACCCACTACCCCCGGCTGGAACCTGTAACTATCCTGCTCCAAAGCAAGGGAGTTTCGAAGGATGGCCAGAAAAGAAATTGAAACTAGAGGAGGTGAAACCAGAGAAAGTTGCCAGAAACTTCCCAAAAACAGGGCAACCCCAAGCTGATGCTACACTTCAGCAGAGCCAGCAACTCTGCAAGCTGTCGCAGAACCCATGGCACCACGAGGATTTGGAAGGAACCTCATGGTCATCGGACAAGAATGGCCAGGTTGGTAAGCCATTTTTGGAGTTGCACCGCTTTAGAGGCGTGCAACTTGATGTTCTAGCCGCAGTGGAGGTTGAGAAAAATCAATCCCAGGTGATGCTGAGGCAGGAGCAGCATACAAAGACCACAAGGCCTTGGGTCTACTGCACACCAGCGAATTCTCAACCACCACCGCCGGAGCCACCGGGAATTTGAGCCCGCACTCAGCGGCAGGTGGGTCTTTCGCAGCCGATCACAGCTGATGTTAGCTCAACCGGCTCAGTTTTCGGTGCAGTTGCATGAGTAGAGCTGCCTAGAAGCTGTAATGGGTGTGACTGGTGCTGGAAAAACCACCTTGATGGATGTTCTTACAGAAAGAAAAACTTGTGGATATATTGAAGGACACATCAGCATCTCTGGTTACCCAAAGAAACCAAGCAACTTTTGCTTGGATTAGTGGTTATTGTGAACAAGAAAATATTCATTCTTCAAATGTCATAGTCTATGAATCTCTTATGTTTTCTGCTTGGCTGTGTATTAGTAAGGATGTTAAGAAAGAAATGCGGAAAATGTTTGTTGAGGAAGTTATGGAGCTGATTGAGCTACACTCAGTGGGGAATTATCTAGTGGGACACCAAGGAATAGATGGCTTATCAACTGATCTGAGAAAAAGACTGATCATTGCTGTGGAATTGGTTGCCAACCCTTCTATTATCTTTATGGATGAGCCAACATCAGGTCTTGAGGCTAGGGCGGCAACAATTGTTATGTGCACTGTTGAAAATATAGTGGATACAAGGCAAACTATTGATTTGCAAAATACATAAACCAAGCCTTAATATCTTTGCAGCTTTTGATGAGTTAGTTCTGATGAAAAAGAGAGGCAAAATTATATATGGTGGTTCCCTTGGCCAATGTTCTCAGAAGCTTGTAGAGTACTTTGAATCAATTTCAGGAGATCCTAGGATTAAAGATGGATATAATCCTGCCAAGTGGATATTGGAGATCAGTTCTTCAGAAGTTGAGTATTGTCTAGGTGTAGACTTTGCAGATTTATGTGCTAAGTCAGGATTGTATCGGAAAAATCAAAAAATTGTTAAAGAGCTAAGCTTGCAAGTACCAGGAACAAACGGCCTTTACTTCCCCACTAAATACTCCCAAGTAGGTGAGCAAGTGTTTATTTCATATGGAAAAGGATCCAAAGGAGAGCTTCTGTTATGTTATGAATTTGTTCCAAGGGAAGGCGCTAATCCTAGTGATTCAGTTGAGTTGTCAGTGTCACTCAAGAAACCTGATGGGTCCTATAAGGAGAAGTTAGAATTCTTGAAGAAGTTTGGATTATCTGTATCTCAAGGTTCTCCAATACAGATTAGTGGTTGGTTATTGTAGTTAATGGCATATACTGATTTAACTGTTAGTCCTTCAAGTATGAGAGGGCAATTTGAAGAGATGCCTGCTGCAGCAAATATCAACTCAGCGCTTCCTGGCCATGCTGCTGTTAGCAGTGCAAAACAGGTTTCTAAGGACCCGGGAACTAGGCCATTATGCTTCAAGCAATGGGACCCTGGTGGAAGTTACAACATACATTCCCGAACCTTCATTTTGAGGACAAGGTGAATCTTTTGGAGGGGGAGTATTGTTAGGCACACTAAGATTACTAAGGTGTATTTTAGTAAGAAAAACAGAAAAAAAAAGGGGGGGGGGGGGAGGTAACGGGATTTAATTACCACATAGGCAGTGTGAGAGGTGTGACTTAATGTAACTACCTGCTGCACACATGGCAGCAGGGAGCATGGGAAGCAAGGGGTGGGAATAAGAGCGAGAGAGGAAAACAGAAAGAGGTAGGAAAATATTGAGTGAAGGAATTAAGAAGGAAGAGACCAAGCCTCTCAAAAGCCTGAGTTATCTTGTATTTTTTCCTGTTTAGTGTTCATCATATTTCCTGTTAATCTGACTCACTGATACTGATATCTCTCTGATGTCAGTAGCAGAAGAGGATATATTCACTATACATACCATTTATATTTTGTGAATCTGGTCCAGTTCCTATCAAAGATCAAGAAAATTGAAACCAGAGAGTATCAGTGGACTACATTTTAGAAAACTCTCAGTGCCATGAGGTTTGGTTTTGTATGTTATTGCACCACTAGTACAAATACTATAAGACTATGATTTAAGGCTCGCAGGGTGTGCAAAACCATCCATGCTGCTATGTATATTCCCTATATGATGCAGGCTTTTACATTCATTTGCAGAGATCAAGTGATGGGCAAGTTAAAAGCAACCCAAAGTTTGCAGATGAGGGTTATGAGGAGGATGAAGATGAGCATAGTGAAACCCTTTGTGGGAGCTGTGGTGGAAATTACAATGCGGATGAATTTTGGATTGGCTGCGATATATGTGAGAGGTGGTTCCATGGGAAATGTGTGAAGATTACCCCTGCAAAGGCTGAGAGCATAAAGCAATACAAATGCCCATCATGCAGCATGAGGCGGGCCAAGCCCTAGTCTGAAGGCAATATGTGAAGTGAATGTTGTGTTGTGGCTTACAGGATACTGTAATATTTTTACATCACTTAGAGAAGTTCATTTAATCGGTATAGTATCTATGTCTAATGGGGTAATTTCTCAGGGATTAAGTTTGTTTTCTCCAACATGAATCCTTAGTGTATGCTATATATTTATAGAATAGAATGATAAATTCTAATTTGTCGCAATTGATATTTGCGTGAATGTACACATTTTATGTGTTTTTTTTAGTTTAATTTTGATTTACTGTCAGTGTAAAGTTTCTAAGTAGTTTTTGTGATAGTCAAACTCTTTTAACGATTAAATTATAGTGTAAAGAAATTTTATATTGACAATAAATTAAAATTAAATCTTTTTTCTATCATGTTTCAGAAAATAAAAGACGGTTATTTCACCTTTCCCCTCCAGTTTCTTCTAATCAGACTCTAATTATGCTGCTTAATTGGTTAATGAAAAGATTATATGAATGGTGTGCCTCATGAGGCGGGAAGGCTTTAAAAAAAACAACATTGTATGTGTCAAATATGATGTGAAATTTTAACTTTTAATGAGACATTTTAAGTCTAGGTGCATTATTTGTGTGTTGATGTTTCTCTACACCCATCCCAAAGGCCTGGACGGACAGTTTCTGAACTTGAAGGTGAAATAAATATCTCCAGTTCTCCTTGTTTTGCTATTTCTGAAATGGGGTTACTTTAACATCCAAAAAAAACTAATGTTAAATTTAACTTGTCAGCTAAAATTGTAGTTTTTGTTGACAAAGTGCATCTCGAATATCAAAATCGTAACTCCCATTAGTAAGGTAACGTACCATAGCAAGTCCTAATATGGGATCTGAAACCTATGTTGTTTAGCAAATAATGATAATAACGTAAACAGTGACACTCTTACTAAGCAGCAGAAGAGAGAAAGCCAAATCCTTCTCTAATGAATTTGAATTGACGAGGAAACTACATTTTGTTATTTATAACTCATGGCATTGACTGAATCATAGGCATTCTCACCAAATGAATCCTTTGCCTTGAAGACAGCAAGTTACAAGACAATAGTTGGACAAGAAATGTTAAGTTTTAGAATAAGCATATACTTGGTTGTTTTCGACAATTACAGACACTTAACAGAATCTAAGCCAATCAAGTACCTTAGTGAGCATCGCCACCTTGGTTAGTTCTCTGACTCCAACAACTGTTTTTGTCCTTGTTTGCTCTCCCTGTACTATAATCCTCCTCTTTAGTACCCCCCATGGCTTGGGCCTCTTAGACCCCAAAAGCTCAGTTATGGGTTCCAGTCGCTCAGATGGTTCTACCTCTGGCAAAGACCGCCTTCGCTGGACAGAAGAACTCCATGATCGGTTTGTGGAGGCTGTAAATAGGCTTGGGGGCCCTGATAGTAAGTCTTTGCATTACTTGTGCCAAGTGCAAACCATATTGTGCATGATATGATAATATATATATATAGTGCTACTATGGAAATTTTTTTATATATATGACTAGAATTTCTGAAGTGCTTAAGAAAGATGTCAAAAGATTAGTAGTCACTTGTTGATTTGTCCTGTGTTTGAAATCCTTAGAATGAAAGAATTCATTCCATTTATAAATGAATTCTTGCATGAACTTGTTTGAAATGATATTAGTTTATAAATTTTTGTTTATTTATGAATGATTTTTTTAGTAACATTAATATATGATGATTTGTACATTTTTTCCAATGCGTTCTGAACATAGGGTAAATGTATATGAGATGGAATTTAGTTGGAGCTATAGCCAGTTACATTAGTGAAGGTTTAATTAAAGAGTAAAGTTGATGATTATATGTGCATGTTCTATGAATAATTAGTCATATTAAGATTTTTAAAAATTATATTGGGACTAATGTGCTTTGACTTGTTTCTTAGGGGCAACACCAAAAGGTATATTGAAGGGAATGACGGCTATGGGAGTTTCTGAATTGAACATTTATCACGTCAAAAGCCACTTGCAGGTTCCTCATCCTCTCTCGTCCACTGAGTTGAGCTAAGCTTATGTAGCAATCACTGGTTTAATTTGAAAAAGAATAAACACACACACATATATATAAGCTATCACTGTATTCCTACATCAATGGCCATAAAATTGTTCGGGAAATATTTTTTTTTATAAAAAAAAGCAAGTATAAAAATTAACAAATAAGGTCTTGTTAAGCTAGTTCATTCACCAGTTTGGACCTATATATATTCCTTTCGGCAACCTTAGACTTAATAGTTAAAGTCCCATTTAATTGAGGGTCTATATTCAACTTACTCACAAAGTCATCCTAAAAAACAAGCTTAAACCTACTGGGCCTGATTGTATGATAATTAACAAGATTATTAATTTATTTATTTATTTAATACTTAAGGTACTTTTCAAACAGAAAACCTTTAGTTATACATTACATAAAGTTTTTAGTGTCTTCAATAGCATATTTAGATTGTTGTAGAAATTCTTGATTTTTTATTTCAATTTTGACTTTTAAAAAGTAAAATTAAATTGAAAATTGAAAATTGAAATACAAGTTAATTACGTTCTAAACAGTGACTAATGTGTTCGTTTTGGATGTGCTCAGAAATACAGGATCTCCAAATTGATTCCAGAATCCACCACAAGTAAGTTTTTGAAACTCTAACCAGTGATACTGATTAATACTAAATTCATCTGAAATTATAAACTAGTTCCTTGACCATTTCTAATCTGAAATTTTTACTTCTGAAGGAGGAAAGCTTGAGAAGAGAAGCATATCAGATATACTGCCAAATTTCAGTTCAATATCGTGAGTCAACAATTCCTCCAACATCATTTTTTATTTCTCCTTTTCAATTTTCTTTTGGAGCCATTAGATTATTAATTATATTTTTACTATTGTTGGTTGCAAACGTATATAAGCAGTGCTCTTCAGCTAAAGGAAGCTCTACAAATGCAGATGGAAGTGCAAAAACGCTTGAGTGATCAAGTAGAGGTACTGGTTCCCATAAATTTTCTAAGTAAACTTTCACATAATTTAACAGTTTCTTATAATTTTTTTGTTCCGATTTTTTAATATCATTTATATCTTAAGTAAAAAAATACTTCACCCTTTGTGAAAGGAAAAAGTAAAAAATAATTAAAATTTGTGTTCGCTTTTTTTCCCCCTTCTGGTATCCAAATTTGTTTACTAAATTTACTAGTAGTACATAGTAGCATTTTTTTTTAAAATGTTAATACTGGATTTTATTCTTTTCTTATGCCTAATATCGAGTCTCATTATATTTTGTTTCTTTCGTTTGAATAATTACTCTTTATAAAAAGTCATAACAAAAATTATGATTATTCTCTTAATATTTTTATTATCTAAATTTTCAACAAAATAATCTCATTTGTATTTCTTATTTTATTATAAAGTAATCATTTTAAAAAAATTAAAAATAAACACAATAATAAACCTATCAAAAGGCACTAAAATATGTAGTCTTTATAATTTTTATGGTCTAAGAATTCTATAGAAAGTTTTAAAGGGAAAAAAGAAATATATGTTGCACTTTTTCTTTTGTAATGGAATCTAACTTTATGAGACATGGAAAACATCGATATTCTTTGAAACAAAAAGGATGAAGAGAAATTTTTAAGTGAAGATTTTGTTTTTCTTGGTTGGAAGGTTCAGAGAAGCTTGAAGTTAAAACTTGAAGCGCAAGGAAAGTATCTAGAGAGAATTGGAGAAAGTTATCATAGCAGAACAATCAATAGAAAAGCTTGCAAGCCTTTAGCTGCTGCTGCACCGCTGCCTTCTCTTTCTGAGGAATCTGAATCTTTCGACACACAGCCTGATCAGGAAGAGCATCGATCAGCCAAAAAGCAAAGGGTAGAGGATCAGAAGGGAGTTTTTCCAACAAGTTTTGAACAGGGATCATCCACCACACCAGAATTCTACAACCAAACCTGGAATCTTTCTTGGAGTCAACTTGCAGCATGCCAATCACCTTTGGTGCCCGGCTTTTTATTATGAGTTTTTGTATAAAATTAGAATGGGTGTTTGCCAAATAAAAAGGAGGATGATGATTATGTTGATCTTATACTGCAGTGTTTGCTTCATCTTTTGGGCCTTCAAAGCATTTTCATGGGCACATCTATATCTTGAAGGACCTAGAAAGCAACAAAATATGTCTGTATAATATGTTGGATGACAATAAAAGTTTAAGCTTGACGAGAAGTATCATATATTTAGTACTGGTAATGGTTGATTGTGTGCAAGTAATTGATATTCTGATTTCGAATGTTGGTCATGCATACTTGTTATTTGCTTGTAGAACAGACATTTTTGGGATATACAACAATAACCAAACCTTGTTTCATTACATCAGCTACATGGATCAAATAATGTCATTATGTGCTATCAAATTATTAAGGAATGTAATTGTTGCTTTTTTCTTTTCATAGAACAGAAAAAGAAGGGGGAGGATAAGTATTCTAAATATAAGAGGGTTGTCTTTGGATTTTCTTTTATATAGAAAAAATTACTTGAGATGATACATATTTAAGTAACGTGTAATACTCAGGGTAATCAGTATTTAGCAAAGAGGCTCCAAAACATGCTACTATGAAGTTGGCTCTGATGAATAATCTTTCTCATTCAAGAACGCACAAGGGCTCTGATGAATAATCATTCTCATTCGAGAACGCACAAGGCCAAGAAATCTACTGGATGATTACCTTTTTATTCCTCCAACGAATTTGTTCAATTAACATCAACATCTCTGGGTTGGTTATCCATAACAGTATGGATTTGACTGAAGGAGGCATATTGGCCCAATAATTTACAAATAATATAGAAGGCTAGAAGTGTAATTTCATTATGTAACTGTCACTAATCTTCTCAAGACTGCATAAAATGTTATTAGGAAAATTATTGATAAGTATCGTATTAGAAATTGTATTTTTTTTTTTGGTATTATTAGAAATTGTATTTTACTTTAGAAACAATGATCAAACTCGATTAGGAAAGCATAACTCACGTAACATTTCACGAATGAACTGGCGTTGTGATATTAAAAAAATTTCTTTCAATTTTTATTTGTTGGCTGAAAAACAGTAATATTGCATGCCACTTGTAACCATTTTCGTAGAAATTTTTTTTAAAAGGTATTAAATCACATAAAAAATCTAAATAAACAATTAAATTGCTTAAATTGATTAAAAAAATTCAAAAATATCTATTTATTCATTAGCTAAAATACAAGGAACTCTCTTTAATTATGAATCAAATTTAAAAATTTTCATGTGCTTTTAAACTCACCAACACAGCTCTCTAAAATAACAAAACATATATAATAATCTTTCTGTTAATATTTCGTTCAAATCATTAATGAAAAAATAATCACATCATTATACATATTGATTTTTTCATCAATCTCATTTAAAATCATTTTTATTCAATCTCAAATCATATTTCCCTCAAATTAAACCTAACTGAAAAGCTAGGGTTTTATAAATTGGTAGAAGATCTTGCTTACCTACCCAATGTTATATTCCTCAAATCGATGTCTTCCTATTATTATTTTTGCTCCCTTACACAGTCCACTAGCAACCCACAAATTCACTTATCAAAATTAGGGTATCGAGTTTAGAAATTCATTTTTGAGTTTTTCAAAAACCACTTAAAGGATAATGTATGATTAATGAGTGCTAAAAAAAGAAACTTAAAAATAATTTAAGAAATAAATATTAATAATTCATATAAGATTAGAAAAAAAAACTAACATGTGTAGTTATGTAACTACTTTTTTATTAGTGATTTAAATAGAAAATTTAACATAATAATTATTATACATTATTTTGTTAATTTATAAAATTGTATTAGTATATTTAAAACACGTGCTTAACTCATAATTAGATAAGTTCCTTGTATTTTAACTTTATTTATTCTTCATATAAAAATAACCACTATAACACACGTATTATGTATTAAATTTAGAAAAATAAAGAACACCAAAAAAAATTAAAAAGGAAAAAAGGAAAGGAAACTCTTTTAGGAAATTCCATAATCTTGTTGCCGACATTAGCTATGGTGACGAAAAAAAAAGTATATGTGTACTTTAATAAGTGATGGGGCAGCTGAAGAAAACAAATGATGACAGAGGATATATCATTTACGTAGTTACAACGTAATACCAATGTCGGTCAGGCTTGTTTCACGTGGATAAATATCTACATTAAAAAAATTATACGCAGAATACGCTTTATATATATGGATCTATTTTTTATTGTAAAATATTAGTGTGCAATGTTAATGAAAGCAATGTGTAAGTATTTTGTTCATTTTGGACTAAAAAATGCTATTTTTGTCACAAATGATTAAAAAAATTTGAAAATGTAACGTAAATTTTTATTCTATAAAGAAGATTATGCTGATTAATCCAATCCAAGTAGTTGAACCTAGTAGTTAAGGAGTTATGTTGTTTGCCTTAACTATTTAAGTTTAAATTTTGAGTTAACATTTAAGAAATTGAAAAATAATGTATATTTTTTAAATAAGAAAATCTTATTTAATTAGGATGTATCTCAAGCAAACGTTATAAATTTCACTTGGGGTAAGACCCACCATTACATATTTTTTATATACAATAAAGGCACAGAAATTTGAACCTATCTCTTACAAACTATTTAAACCACTCACCGTTAACTCAATCATAATTACTTCAAGACCCACCATTATATCTGTTCAGATAGATGCATGAACAGGTATGCATCCATCCTATAATTGAACTCTTGGCAGCAAACAACATGCTTGGGTTTTGGGGTACCAAGAAATGACTTCAAGACCCACTATTATGTGTTTAGATAGATGCATCAACACATGCATTCTGAGCTAAATAGCAAAAATCCTTTTAAACAAGATATTGAAGTATCAATTATTTGATCATATTCTTATTTTTGTCTCATCCTCTCTTTTATTTTCCTTCCCAATTAATTCCCCAATTCCTTTCTCCCACTCCTTGACCCACACCTTCACCCTCTTGATCCCACTCCCTCCCCTGAACCACCCCCCACAACCCAACTTGATCGTTGCTGACTATTTCCCTCTAGCCAATGGATGTCAATGCGTGAGCTCCGACACACCTCGTCCCAGATTGGGCCTTTCTATAATTGAATTCTTGGTTGCCTCGTAGCAAACAACATACTTGTGTTTTTGGGTACCAAGAAATGCAAAGAGATGGATTTTTGGGTTTGAGTGATTGAAGCTTTGGCCAGTCTACTATGGCTTTTGGAAAGTTTGCACCGTCAAGAGCAGAGGCAGAGGACATGGTGGCGGAAATTAATTGCAAAATGGTGGTCAACTTTAGTCCATCTTAATTATTGACCGAAAATGGTGAAAGTACCAGTCATTTGCCACTGTAATCATATTTTTTTAGGTACGGATACTTAAAAGCTATTAAATATTCGTTAATTATTGATTTTTATAATAAATATTTAAAAATAATACTTTTAAGTTAAATTCTTATACATTCCACACTTTAAATTTAAACTCTAAGTTAATATTTTAAAATATTAATTAATTATTTTAAATGTATTACACCGATGTAATAGATATATTCTTTAAATCACCTAAAAAAAATTTAGTTTTAATTAACATGAAAATTGATTAAAAACATACAAAAATATATGTTATGACAACTATGTGAATTACCATTGTCTTCCATAATTCATAAGCTAATAATAATTAGCACTAAAAAAAAGTAAATGTAATGATTAAAATAGAAGACAATAATAATTTATTTAATGGACGTATTCGTTCAGCAATATAGTCTAAAAAGTGATACAATTACACACTCTAACTAATAAATATTTAATAACTTATAAAATACTTATTTTAAAAAATTAGTTATCTTAGTAACTCTTCAGAAGGTATTTACTTTCAACGCAAATCATAGTCCTCCTTCTCCATTAAATTTATTCGGTGCACCGGAGACTTGACCTACTCTAAATAGTAAATAGTAATACCATACTTTTTGTATGTTATGAATTTTCAAATGCAAAAAGTGCTTTGCTGTTCTTCACTCTCTTTTTTTTTTTTTTTTTAAGTTTTAGAAAAAGGCTGAACACATCACTTTCACCTTCTTCTATCGTACGGTTGTCCCAACTAAAAGGTAATTAGTTACTCCAATTAACATATTTACCAAAAAAAAAGGCTACTCCAATTAACGCGTTTGTGTTAAGGTCCACTCTGAACTGATAGGTGATTGGACCTGTCACTCATTTGATTTGCCAAATGGCAACGTCATTGAATTGAATTGAATTTGAAATTGCTCAAGTAGCCTAAATATTATAATCGTCATTACTAGTCGATAGTGTGCATTAATAAAAACGTGTCAACCAAACTAGATTGAAATTTGAAGTTGTGTCATATCGATTGCTCAAATTAATGTCACATGGTTTTTTCATTTCCTTTACCATCACAAACAGAGTGAGCTTTAGTCAGCATCCCACTAGGGCAACAGAAGAGAAAGGCACGTCCAACCCCGTCACTCCCCATTATTAATTTTTTTTCCTGAATTGACCAAGGCAATAACTCTGTTTGAGATAAGAAAACACAAGAAAAGAAAATTCTGACATGTGATTCATACTGTTCCTTTTTAACTTCAACTATTGCACCCCAATGAGTGAGAAATTTAACCAACTAATAATTGTAAATGTCTTCTAGAGAAGAGTAGCAGTTGGGTGGCTCGGTAAATAGAAGAGTAAGATGTTCAATTATTTAGATGCAAATCAATTGTTCTTTGCAAATGGCACAATTGGAATCACGATTGGGAAGTCAAAGATTCAACTTGGGCTTTTCCACATGGTCCTTTTGTCCTAATGTAAAGTCTGTATTCATCATATGTCATTGGTGGGTAGAGGGCTGGCCTCTCCTCTGTCACAAGCTCCTTAGCAGGTTCAATCAGTAAATCGCTCTTGGGGTTATAAAAGAAGGCCAGGGAAACACGATCTTTGTTTGAGTTCACAATCACCCTGTGTTCTATACTCTTGTATATTGCATTGCTCAGCACCTAAAAAGATAAACAAGGCATTGATTGATTAATCAGTAACAACCGCCAATTGTTGAAATCTGAACCTTAGTAAAACAGTAAAACATAATGACTGAAATAGTATGCCAAAGAAAAAAAAATCAGTCATGGTATAACAGCTTGACTAGTTAAAAGGCTTGAACATTCTAGAGAGAGGACCTGAATTTGGTCGCCAATGTTGATGATGAAAGCATTTGGGACAGGCTTAACAGTGATCCAATCGTTTCCTCTGCGTACTTGAAGCCCGGACACAAAATCATCAGGGAGAAGAATGGTCATACCACCAGGGTCTGAGTGAGGGGAGAGGCCAAAAGTGAGGTCAGGTTGTGGGCACTTTGGATAGAAATTCACCCTCAGGCAAGCACCAAGCTCACTTTCTCCACCAAATGCATTTAGAAGGAAATCCTCTTTCAGGCCAAGATTTATTGACATCAACTTGAGTATCCTTCCTCCTAGCTTAACCACTTCCTCACCATATTCAGCGATCACTTTCCTATTATCACAAAACAACAATTAGGGGGGAAATTACAAATTTACCAAGGGAAGGTTTTCATTGTTTTTCTTCATCTCAGTGACAAGATTGTACCATCCATAAAGTACTCCAACCAGAAACAACACACAAAAGCAAAAGTCCCGCATACATTTATTATCACACAGGGACCAAATACAACTTAGACACAAAATATTTTTCCTAATGACCATTATCAAGCAATTAGGTCCCAATGAGCCTTGTCTAATATCTAACTATGCAGCTCGTGAGTTTAGCTCAGGTGGTTGAGAAAAAACAAAAAAACTTTCTGGCTTCTCTATGTACATGGAAAAAAAAAACAATAAATTTGAATATGCCACCATCTATTTTCTGGTATTTTATTTCCACACGTCCTATCTTCTTGTATTCTCCTTAATACTAGCGATTATTTGTACAATTTTTTTTTAAATTTTCTAGAAGTTGGCTTTGCCATAGATCAATACCACCACGTTTTACATGCGGGTGTAGAGTGTACGTGTTTACGCTTTAAAGAAGTGTTCAACGAGCGTTAGCGCCATCCCAGTGGTTGGTTACAAGTTTCCAAGGCTGAACTTGTCAAAAAGCTTAGCTTCAAATTAAAAAAATTGAAGATCCACATCATGTGCAACACGGGTCCAAAACCCTCCAATTTGACGGGTTTGACCTTTCAACTTCATACCTTTATGCCTACAACCCTCTCCCCAACACGTTAGAAAACCTTAATATAATGAAATGCATCACTATAAATAGTTGGTAACCCCATTAATTAGCAACAAATAATAAGTAAATATACGTACCCAAATCTTACCAAACAAGACAAAATTAAAAAAAATAACAACTCAGTAAAAAAAAAAATAGACACAAAAAAATATATCTATATCGTTCTGAGCTTAGAGAATTTGGTGAAATTCTTAGGTACACTTGATATAATGCACTCAATCAATCATGCCATGACATGATTGATTTAAAGTAAAATATTAGTTATTAGCTAGATATAATATACTAAGTGTACCTAAGAATCTCTTGAGAATTTAAGCAAGCAATTTTTGGAGTATTATTTGCATACCTTAAGGATGGTGGAAGTATAGGCCACTTGTCTTGGTTCCTAAGTGAAGAAGGCATGTAATGGAGAAAGAAGTAGTCACTCCAATCCAGAATGGCACCCTTCTTCACACCCAAGCGACTGCCATAACCCTCATAAGTGGTTGGGGAATTGGCATACTCCTCCTTCGCCTCAAGTGGCTGGTTGAAGAACTCACGCCACAACTCCCTCACACTCTTCATCAACTCGTGGCTAACCCCATGGTTCAGCACCTGGAAGAAACCCCATTCCCGGCATGCCTCCGAAACTCGCCGGAGAGCCTCCTCCCGGAGGCCTTGATCGCCACCGGAGAGGTGCTGAAGGTCAATGACTGGGATGTTAATGTGATCAGTTTGAGAAGCTTGGTGGGGACCAAAAGTAGTGGTGTTGGTGGGTCTTTGGGAGTGTGGCTTGATGTATCGTGAAGGGATTGAGCTTAGGCCACTTTCAGCTAAGGCTTGGACTCTAACCACTGGCTCTGGCCATGCTTGGCAACTCATCATTTTGTGTGTTTCGATTTTGGGTTATGGAATCACAAAGACAAAGAGAGATTGGAGTACTAGCTAGCTAGTGCGTTAAGTGTGTTTGTGGCTTGTTGGAGTGTGATTTGAGAGCAACGAAGAGAGGGCTATATATAGACTATAGATAGCATGAGAGGCCATAACTTCGGCGCCGTGATGAAATTGAGTTGCTCGTGACCATAATGTTATATACATCTTAAAAAGAAAAATAAAATAAAAAGATTTATATCCTCTCAGTTTTCTTTGAGTCGTATTATCGATCATTATTGCTTCAGAGTTCATGACAGAGTCAATAAGGATAACATGTCTATTTGTTTTAAATAATTTAAAATTATAAATTTATACATATTAAATCCTTTATGATAAGTTGATAATAAAATTAATAACATGATGATGTAATAAGATAGAAAGACACACATTATATTTATATAAAAGTGATTGAGCGGTTACCCATAATGGGTGACTCAAGCTTGAGCTCAACAATTAAAGGGGCATCTGTAATGTTAGAGATTCAAGTGTACAAAGAATATATTTGTCGAAAAGGACAATCTCAGCATCTTGAACAAAATTAATTTCATACTTAAAGAATGTAAAAATATCTAAACCAGAAAAACAAAAAACAATGATAGACCATTATATAAAAGTAATGGTCCTTGTATAAAATGTGTCTTTTTTTTCTTATAATACAATGATATTATGTTTTTAAGAAAAAGGATTAGATTAGGAAAAGAAGAAAAAGAGGAATCAAGTTGACAGTTTCATAGCTCAATGATGAGGCTGTTATGTGCTTCGGCTGGTTTTGTTGGAGATGAAGTGGACGAAATAGTGTGATTTGCGCCGAAGGAAAGGCGGCTCACACATTATGCAGAAGGGTCCACTAGATGTTGGTGCATTTGTTTCAGTGTGTGTTCATGTGCATTGATATGGTTTTGTCTCTCTCTAATAAAAATTGAATTTTTGTTTACCAATTCACTATTTATTTAAAATTAATTATACTCTTTTAAGTGCATTCTTTTTAATATTTTTTAAGTTATGAATTTTAACTTCATTTTTCATTTAAATTTAATATTTAAAAATATGAATGATCAGCAATTATGTTGTGAAGTAAAATTTATAATCTTCTGTATTGCAGAAGTCAGTGCTAATTATTATTAATTATAACATAGAAAATTAGTATCCTATTTTTTGTTTGACTAATGTTATTGTTATTTGTTATTTTATTTTATTAATGACTCAAATTAAAAAGCCTCTCTGACCCGATGCTCAACCTGCAATTACTTTTGGGCCAAGTGGGTAGTTACGGTGGTGGCGGTGAGGGTGAGACTACAACTTACTCATGTTTGTTGTTTTATATGTATTGGCTTATTCGACCAAAAAAAAAATGTATTGGTATTATCATATACAGTAATCATGCATGCATTCTGTACAATACCATTTAGCCCAAATAGGAACAGTCCCCATGTGATTGATTTGTGCCTTTTCTTAGTTTTTTGTTTTTTGTTTTCCTTTACCTGTGTGAGGATATCTCATATATGATTTGAGATGTTAGATAAATCTTGAAAATCAGTTTGGAAACTGCAGCATGGAGCCACGCAGCGGCATGGAATAGTGCATGCCGCGGCGCGGAAGCTTCGGTTAAGTTTACTGTCAGGGTCTTGAAGGTTGGGCACCGCAGCGCGAAGAAGCCATGCCACGGCGCAAACATCTGTTATATAAATTTTGTTTTCTAGTTTAATAAAACAGTAGGTTAAACTTTTAAAGGGAGGCAGAGAATGAGACAAACTTGTGAGAGGCATCAAAATAGGGTTATCTTGAGAGGAAACATTATTCAAAAGTTGAGATTGCTAAGGTAGGTAGATCAAGGGAGAATGAAGAGTTTGTAAAGCCACATGGGAGTTTGTTCTTAATGGTAAGCTTGATCCAAATCACTTGTAAATCTTGTTCTAATCTTAGTGGATGATCTCTAATGCTGGATGTAAGCTATATTAGCTGAACCAGGGTAAATCTTATGTGTTGTTTTTCTTTACTCCTCTTTAATCTTGTTTATTTTTGTTATTTTGCATTTTTTGGATTGGTTTCTACATAACCTTTATATTTTCGTATATGTGTACTTGCTATGATTGCTTGGTATTGACTAAGTGATATGATCACAACAACCTGAGACATAAAATCTAAGTATTTGAACCATGTATCGGAAAAATTTAATCAAGACTCTTCGTGTTTGAAAAGCATTCGCCCTTTCTATACATGATTTGAATTCTGGTCATTTTTTAGATGGTGGATGAAACTTGATATAAGTATCACTTGGACAAATGAGCCTGATTATTCAGTTGGGTTTAGAGAGTATATTACTTTGGT
The DNA here is from genome assembly GCA_023212625.1 of Styphnolobium japonicum. Lineage (NCBI taxonomy): Eukaryota > Viridiplantae > Streptophyta > Magnoliopsida > Fabales > Fabaceae > Styphnolobium > Styphnolobium japonicum. The sequence goes on from JALBWW010000014.1 coordinate 23,490,905, forward strand.
GGCTTTAAAAATAAGAAGAATGTGTTCAAGCTGTTAATACGGATCAAAAGCTATTTGGCCAGTCATAAGTTCTAACTTTTTCATTGGACAATGACCCATCCAATACATTATTCTCAGAGGTCCAAGTCAAATAATCAGCAAGCGCTATAGTATTATGCATAAATGTAGCTTTGATAAGTATATATAATGAGAAATGCACATTCTTAAGGGTTAGTTTAGTTATTTAAAAAAAAAAAAAGACTAAAAAGTTTAAGAGTACACTTTTTATATACTTTTTCACAAAAAACTTAATTCTAAATTGTTTATCCTTAGTTGTAAAATTTTAATCAACCTAGTCTGGTGACCGATTGGATGGAACGATTTAATTATTTTTTAATTAAATTCAGTGATTTGAATAAAAATTAATTTGTATGATTTTTTTCTTTAAATTTTTATTTCATAATTAAATCTGTGATCTAACCATCTGAATATATTGACCACGATTTATTTCTTAGAACTATGATGAAAACTAACTCTAAATTGTATAATTCAAGATAAAAGAACTTCATCTCAAAGAAAAGAAAGAAGTTCTCAAAGGTCCCTCAATGGATGGTAAGAAAAAAAAAAAACAAATAGCCTCAAGTCTTTACTATTTTGGTAGTTTTGTGAAGCGTATACATATGGAAATTATAGAAGGACCACCATATGCATGATCGCAAAATAACATACCAATCAGTCATTCAAAGTTTGACAAAAAGACAAAAACGGTAATTAAGAGCTTTTGAAAGTTGAAACGAATAGTTCTAGATTTGTAGAAAACAAAAGGATTGGGTCTCTCAATGTGGCTTTGTTGTCTGCCGCTTGGCCCTTGCTAAATAGTTATGAATATGCTCACCAAATATCTAAAAGCCTAGTGGAAATGTACAAATAAAATCAATTATTTCTATAAGCCAATAGAAATTAATTTTGAAAGGTCTAGGTTTAATTTGCACTACCAATAATTTTCTTAGTACACAATTTGTAAACAGTGATTGAGCTATACTATTTTTTTTTTGTACAGAAAAGTTTAAGTGATGGAAGACTCATTCATAATACAGCTGCAATTGTTGCTGCATCACCTACAATTTTGGCTGCATCAGCCGCATTTTCATGCAATTATCCACAATTACTTTAATCGCAACGCAACCACAACCACGACTGCAACCGACATATAAAACCTTAATCTTCCATTAAATTAGTCGTTAAATATTGAGTAAACCTTCATTTTCATCCTTAAAAGATTGTTGTGACATCAATTTGGTTCACGAATATTCATATTTGACATCACGTTAATCCAGACATTAACATCTGTGTCGAGACCATTAGTGGAGCGTTGATGTGGCTAGTTATCTTCTTAGGTGTACTATTAACTGTTGACATGGCACAAAACTTTGTCAAATATGAAATCTCAATCCAGCATGGAGTCAAGTAATAATATAAGTTTGGAATAGGTTTAGGTCTGGTTTCAGAGTGAGAAGCAGATGAACGTGCGACCCACAAGGTGAATGTGTGATACACAGGAGTGGATTGCTATCGCCATTGAGATCTGGCTTAAAGCCCCCACCACTTGTGACCCACAAGGTGAGTATTGAATGACTTATTCATTAAAAAAAATGCAAGTTTTGTGAAACTCTATATGTGGTCCCTTATGTCTTTTTCTGAAACTTTTGTTGTGAAACCCTAAAATGTGGTCCTTGGATGTTGTTGAATGTTTTATGTGGTCCCTTTTTGTTGTTGAAATTTTTTTTGTGGTCTAATGTTCTTTTCAATTTTTATTATTATGTATTCTTGATCAATCATTTTGAGACACTTATGTTAGCTTTGTACTTAGTTTTATTGGATGTTTCATTTGTCAATGTGTATATCTCAAAAAATTATATATAATCGACTTAAAATACGTCAAATTGATTAAATGGGTAAAAAACTATGACTTTCAAAATATAGAGGTGAAAAAATATAAAAAATTAATTAAAGAAAATTTAATTAAAATTTCGAAAAAATAAAAAAATTTCATAAAAAAAAAGAAAAATTAAAGATCCAACTCTAGCTCAGACTATTTTTTAGTTTGATCCAGTTTTAACAATTTAATGCCTTGGGTTAGTTTTTTTAGGTAAAACTAGACTAGAAACACATGATTTGTTGTCAAACTAGGCAGTCCGATCTAATTTTATAAAATACTAATTTAAAAAAATAATATCAACATAAATAGTGGGCTCTTTATTCTAAACCTTTTTCCATTTAAGAAACAATGTACTAAAAAATTCACTCAAAAATTTTCTCTTAAACATTTTGAATTTTTTAAAAAACAAAATAAGTTAATTTAAATAAGCACAAAATTTGTTTTTATAACAACAACAAAAAAATCTGTTTTTATGATGATATATAATATTTTATTGAGTAATTTTATATCATCTTAATAAATTCTCTTAACATCATCATAATTACTTTAAATAAAAAATAGAAGTATTAAGAACTTAAAAAATATAATATTTTATTTTTTAAAGTTATTAGGATGAATTATTATATTTTAATTAATGAATTAGTTGAAATTTTTAATATTAGTTAATAATATTAATTTTAAATAGTTTATAGTAACAACACAAAATTTAAATTTTTCGTCACTTACAAACTACCTAACTCTACAACTATCACATTTTAAATATATTTATATTAAAAAAATTATTGATATGTTCAAAGTTCAACTTACCAGAGTCGGGAAATTTTTTTAAAATAATCTTGGTGATTAATTTTTGCCGACATCAAACATCCAACTCCGTTGTGGGGCTTCGAGATTTGTTGTCACGTGGGAAACATTCGTTTACGCACTTCTAAATGTCACGTGACAATAAGGAAGATAGTGACATCAACCCCACTCTAATTAAAATATGTTTAATTTGAAACTTTTTAATAATTAAAAATATTACTTTCTTTAGTTATTATTTTGTTTTTTCAATATCCCTATATCTTTTTAAATGTTATATGAATCTCATTTGAAATATTTAAGTTATTCATCTCCTCAAGTATTTTTTTTATAGATTTAAATTTTTAATATTATAAATATTCTTCAATTACTAAATTTAAACTTATATGACTTAAAAGTCACTTTTTATGAATTATTACTTTCTTTTATTTAATGTGAGGGGAAATGTTCATTTTTATTTTTTAATATACTTGAATCGAGAAAAAGAGAATATTCCTTTATCATCAAGTGAAAATGTTTACTTTCTCTCCGCGTAATAATTTTTTATTTGAATTATTACCATCATCATATTCTCTGTCTTATAAATATTGATTCATAAAAATAATAAAATTTACACAATCAAATAATTAAATATTAAAAATCTCTAATACTATTTTTTTAAAAAAATTTATGTGTAATAAAACAAACAATAACATTTGTGGTGGTGATTGGGTGGACTGCACCTGAAAAATATTAACTTTCAGAAATAATAATTCTTATTAAGTGTCACTTTTGACCGACAGAATTGTTTTATTTGCTTTTCGTCACATCAGCATCCGACTAAACAGTTATTTGGTTTAAAGTAATTGTCTTGAGTGCTGGCATATTTTTTTGTGCATATGTTTAAATTTAAACATAAGTTATCATGATCTTTGACGATTCAATACCAGGCTTTCTTGATCCAAAAGAAAATACCAGGCTATCCGTAAAACGTGGCTGTCATTTCTAAACATGATTCTAAATCACCTATGTGAACCTCTTCAAATTGTTGAACGTTGTCTTACCGGTATTCACTTGTAAGAAGGGAGTCATGAACCCAACTTAGAGTCCCACATCGGGTGTCATGAGCCTAGATGTGGGGTTTATATAGGGTTGGACAGCCCTCCCCTTAAGACTATGGTTTTGAGGTGGAGTTAGGCTCAATTCCTATATCTCTGGTATCAGAGCAGTTTTGATCATTGGGCACCGGAACGCCGGTTCTTGAGGGGCGAGATTTGTTACCGGTATTCACTTGCAAGAAGGGAGTCATGAACCCAACTTGGAGTCCCACATCGAGTGTCATGAGCCTAGATGTGAGGTTTATATAGGGTTGGGCAGCCCTCCCCTTATGACCATGGTTTTGAGGTGGAGTTAGGCTCAATTCCTATATCAGTTTGTTACCGGTATTCACTTGCAAGAAGGGAGTCATGAACCCAACTTGGAGTCCCACATCGGGTGTCATGAGCCTAGATGTGGGGTTTATATAGGATTGGGCAGCCCTCCCCTTATGACCATGGTTTTGAGGTGGAGTTAGGCTCAATTCCTATATCAGTGGTATCAAAGTAGTTTCGATCCTTGGGCACCGGAACGCCGGTTCTTGAGGAGCGAGATTTGTTACCGGTATTCACTTGCAAGAAGGGAGTCATGAACCCAACTTGGAGTCCCACATCGAGTGTCATGAGCCTAGATGTGGGGTTTATATAGGGTTGGGCAGCCCTCCCCTTATGACCATGGTTTTGAGGTGGAGTTAGGCTCAATTCCTATATCAGTTTGTTACCGGTATTCACTTGCAAGAAGGGAGTCATGAACCCAACTTGGAGTCCCACATCGGGTGTCATGAGCCTAGATGTGGGGTTTATATAGGATTGGGCAGCCCTCCCCTTATGACCATGGTTTTGAGGTGGAGTTAGGCTCAATTCCTATATCAGTGGTATCAAAGTAGTTTCGATCCTTGGGCGCCGGGGCTCGACCGGGAAGAATGAACCCGGAAGGGAAACAACCCAAAGGGGAAGAATGAACCGGCGAGGACGCCGGTTCTTGAGGGGCACGATTTGTTACCGGTATTCACTTGCAAAAAGGGAGTCATGAACCCAACTTGGAGTCTCACATCGAGTGTCATGAGCCTAGATGTGGGGTTTATATAGGGTTGGGCAGCCCTCCCCTTATGACCATGGTTTTGAGGTGGAGTTAGGCTCAATTCCTATATCAGTGGTATCAAAGCAGTTTCGATCCTTGGGCGCCGGGGCTCGACCGGGAAGAATGAACCCGGAAGGGAAACAACCCAAAGGGGAAGAATGAACCGGCGAGGAAGCCGGTTCTTGAGGGGCACGATTTGTTACCGGTATTCACTTGCAAGAAGGGAGTCATGAACCCAACTTGGAGTCCCACATCGGGTGTCATGAGCCTAGATGTGGGGTTTATATAGGGTTGGGCAGCCCTCCCCTTATGACCATGGTTTTGAGGTGGAGTTAGGCTCAATTCCTATATCACGTTGTAATTATTTTTCAATCAAATTTAGTCAAAAGTTAGCGAACTAGGTAAAAATAATAGTTGTTTCTATTTTTTGTTTGGTATTTTTATTTTTTTGAATCAGCAGTCAAATCGACAAATCGATCCCCTGATCAGAACAACTTTCAATTTAGGTTTATGATGACTCATACCGGTCATAACTCTCACCTCTCTCTTTTCTAGTTGGTACACTCTCTTTCATCTTCTCCCTTTTTGGTCCTTTTTTTTCCCCATTGCAGAGCCACCAAAAACCACTCCTCAACCTTGAAGAGTCCTTGCAGAGCATCTAATCGGCCTCAATAGTAGGTTATTCTTATCACTCTAAACCTCATTTCTCTAGCCATCATGTTTTGTTGTATGATTCTTTTTTCTTTATGTAGAAAAATGTTAAGTAGAAAGAGAAGCTACCACATTTTAAAATAAATACATGCCACAAGTTTTAATGATGTCTTATAGTTGTATTTATAATTCGTTTATCAATAAAAAGTTATTGACAACAAGAATCAAAACTAAACTTTATAAAACAAAGTGCTTTGATTTTTATTAGTTGCCCTAGTCCCTATTAATTGTTGTGCCATTATTATTTACATTTTTAATGTATTTTTGTGAAGATCTACAATTTTGGTGTGGCTCAATGGCCGCTAAAGCTCTCTTGCAACTAACCGGTAGTGATATTACCATTCTTGATATTTTATTTTTTATTTTTTATTTTTTTTTGGAAAAAGTACTAGCATTCTCTAAATTTTACCAGTTTTGAAATAGACATATGGATTTGTAAATTCATATTAGAGGTTGTTAAATTAATGAAAATTTACAAACAAAGATTAAATTAATTGAGACCAAAAGTCTATTTTGCTCATTCACTAATATGTTTGTTTTTAATTTAGTCCTTTAAAAATTATTTTTTATAATTGAATCTCATTAATCAAAACTCGCCTCATGGAGGCTAAACTGAAGTGAATTTTGATCAATAAAGAACTAAATTGTAAATATTGATATTAAAGGAGCTAAATTAAAAGTGGGTGACTAAAATAGAATTTTTATCTTAAATTATAAGGGGCAAATGAGAATGGAATATGTTATATGTTTAACTATCTATTTTGGATTAATTCTGTGGTTGATATTTGACAACGTAATTTGGATATTGTATCAACATAAAAAGTTTCCCACTGTCGATAAACTATGATGCCACTTATTAAAAGAAAAAACTATTTGATGTTTTAATTGCAAGTAAAATATGCTTAATCTATACAATGATATATCACTTGGTTATTTAATATAGTTTAAAGACAAGAACAGATAAAATTTAAACTTCTTAAAAACTCTAACCCACAATAAAACGTTATATTTTAAAAGAATAGAATGGGATTTCTTTTTTGGAAAACAAGATTTCTTGTTCGACTATATAGAGTCATGCATTAACATATGTTTGAAGCTTTGCAAGACTATGAAGTTTTCATTAGTTGTATAAAGCTTGCTTATATATATACCGAGCAAACCGACATTGTGGGGTGGAGGGTGATGGCTCTCAAAACCAAGAAATTTCTTATGTGATATATGTAATTTTATAAAAATTGAATGCATGTTTGGATTAGTTTATTTTGTATTCAAAAAAATATTTTTTTAAATCTCTCTTAAACATTTTAATCATAATTTTTTAAGTAAAATAAGTTAATTTAAATACGGAATAAATCTATTACATTTTTTATTTTTTGTGCAACCTTACTAAAATTTTCTAGTTTCGTTAAACTTATTTGTTTTCTTTTAAGGTATATTTATTCTCCTAGCTTTTCATAAAGGAGGGATGGTATTATTATCACGTAGACGTACAGATTGGGTTGGCCTTGGTATGTATTGGGGACCAGTTTTATCTTTGGTTGGATATCTTGTCTCCTCAGTTAAAATATCTCGGTTGACTGGTTGAGGTTCATCTTTTGATCTTCTACTCTTTTTTATGAAAAAATTGTTTCTGAATAGAACATGTGCAAAACTCACATTACACATCAAGTAGTGATGTTAACATCACTTCAAGGTCTTTAGTCTATATATACTCTATACCACCAGCCATGTGCACGATTCATGTCATTGGTCCCAATATGAGACCGAGTCACTTAACCAAGAGAAATTCTTAGGCAGGTATTGTTTATCATAAGTACACTATTTAATAATTGATCTGTGTAAAGTCATTATTTAAGTATAGGTGTATTTATAATATGATTCACATAACTTTATACATGTTTAATGTTAAATGGAGTACTTATGATGAATAATACCTACCTAAGAATTTGTCCTCAACCAAACACACATCCTTAGGGGTCATAAGTGGCTAGAATTCTAGGAGGAACTTTTTTTCCATTTATAACCACCCAAAGAGATCACGAGAAAAAAAATTTAGGCAATGGCTTATGTCAATTCCCTGATGTTATGTGAATTTGTGCATTTTAAATTATTCCAATTCTCTATATATAGGTAATCAACCTGTTTAAGTTAATTGGGAAAGGATTCTTTTGGAGAATGAACTTTCACTTGGGTCCATCCGTAGGATATGAGGATCATGCATGTCATAGAAATACAAGGCAACCATATCACATGTGTAAATGGTTTCATAAATGGAGATCGACGTGGGAAATTGTTATAAAAAGGGGCCAATGCTCTTTGCCCTTTTCCCCCCAAAAGCTTGCTCTTTCACACAATACATCCCAACATTTTTATACAAGATAATTAACTTCACTTTTCATGAAAGGGTTTCTGTCTGACCAGCTATGGTAATCTGACTCAATATATGATGGAGATAGAGCAACATTATAATATCAAGTATGAAATCAAATAGGAATCAAATTATATGAAGTGACAACTGAGCATGATTGAACCTGTAAGGCTACTGAAATTTGTAAATATCCCATGACTAATTATCAAGAAAATGGTTGAAGGAGTTAGTTAGATTACACTACTTTTATTATTAGGGGTGTTTATGACCCAACCTAGCTTGAAAAGTTGGTATTGGATTGAAGTGTTTGGGTTATGATTGAATCATTCTTTTAGACCTGATTTGAGCTAGGTGGGGATTGTGTAAATTATTATTATTTTAATATTTTTCCCTATATATTATTGTGACATTTTTTAAAATGTTAGGTTTTAATCAGGTATTGTGACTTTCTATAATTTTAGTTATTTTATCCTTCACTTATTATATAATTATCAATTAGATTAAATGTTTACATGAGCAAAAAGTAATAAATACAAGTAAATTTATATAAGTAGAGGAAAAATAATCAAAATATTACACAAAAAGTATTTTATGTATCTAAATCAGGTAAGCTTAGTCCCAGCCCAAACCCAATATGATTGAACCCGCGCTATAAAAATTGACATAATCAAAACTTCAAACTAAAATTATAATGGGAAAATGACCCTCAAGTTTAGCTTGGTGATAAAGTTGGACAGTTTGGTTCATTTTAAAAATTAACTAATTATTCAACTAATTTAACTAATTATTTATATACGGTTAACCATGTATCAAGTATAAAAAATGAAGATAAATTATTGGTTAACCGTATATAAATTATTAGTTAAATTAGTTGAATACTTGGTTAATTTTTGAAATGAACCAAATTGTCCAACTTTATCATCAAAGCACTTTATGGTCATTTTTCCAATTATAATCAATAATCAACTTCAACCCGACTCATTTCAGCCGATGTGTACCCCTAACTTCTACCAATAAGGAATATTGGGCGAAAACATAGTATACTACCATGCAAAAGGGATATATGTGAGATTCAAACCCATGTTTTAAACGGTGTAAATAACTCATTGAACTCTGAACTAATTCATTGGAGGCTTCCAACTTTTAATAATTTTAAATTAATTAATTTCGCCAAACATGGGAACTATTATGATACTTTCTTTTAGTATCAATATCTTGAATGAGTTTTCAACCATTTATTAGCTATTAGTTATATTAAACAAACAAATCAATCTTTAGTATAACTAAAAAAAAAATAAACGGGTATTAAGAGTTCATACCATACAAAGGCAAATCAAGGGTCTCTTTTGAGTTGTTGAGCGATTATAATTATTAATCTTTCTTATAATAACATTTTATAGGACTCAAATATTTGGCTTTCTTCTCAGTTGAATTTTAAATTACTTACTACTCCAACCATATTTTTTTCTCTTTTTAATTGAAGAATTAACTCATTCTTTTGGTTTATCATTTGAAGAAAACAAATTCCAAAAATTGGGTTTCTCCATATTAGTAAATTCCCAATTAGTTAATTTTTTTATATCATAATATTTTACTGAGAAAAGCTAAATTCAGAAGAGAAAACAAGTAGAACATTGCTACAGAACCCAGCTGAAACCAAATAATGCAAATAAAGGCCTTTTGAAGACAGTTTAACTTTTTTCAAAAAAGTAATGTGAATCCCACTTCAATTGGGGCCCATCCTAGTGGGACCTTTTACATTTTCTTTCGAGCTCACTTTCGCTAACATCCCACACAGTTCTATTTTTTTAATATAATAATAAAGTTCCAAATATTTAATATAGATAAGGGGAAATGGTTGGTCAACTTGTTCTTCTTTAACATGGCAAAATGGTGTTAATTATAGCCACCATACTGTTGGTGCTTCAGTTATTTGGTGGTAATCACCCAATTCATGGTAAACATTCTTCTTACATATCTCATGTACGGTGAGGTAAAGAGAGGTAAAGACTCATTTTAGATGATATTAAGTGATTCAGTAATTAAATAACTAATAAATAGTTATTGAATAAGCAAATATAAAATATATAAGCCTAATATTATATGTAACTATTATTACTCATTCTTTTATTATTTGGGTTTTTCTTGGTTGCCGTCAACTAAGTTAAATGAATAAATAGACTTTTAGGTACACTCAATGTTAGTATATACTTACATTATACCACTAAACATGGGTTACGTTAGTGATATGAGTTACTATTATTTTTAGACATTTGTTAACTAGCGTCTTGAAGACAAAGCATTTAATATATTTTTTAAAGTAATTATTCATTAAATAATACTCTCTCTATTTCTTTTTATTTGTCATTTAAGATAATTGCATAAGAATTAAAGAAGTTAATAAATAGCCTCAATTACAGAGAAATATAATTGCATTTGACTAAATTATCCTTTTATTAAATTATTCAAAATTTTATGATTTCATTAATCGTTTTTCTCACTTCATTTTGAAGTAATATCAAGGGACAAGGATAAAGTTAAAAAAGAATAATTAATACTTTTTTAAATTTTCAAAATGACAAATGAAATGAAATGAATTTCTTTTTTCTAAAGCGTCAAATTAAAAAAAGAAAAGAAAAAAAGAAAGGGAGTAAAAAAATAATGGCGACATGATACACTTTGAATAATTCAGTGTAAAAGAATTGCTTTTACCTATGAATCTCTCTAGAAGAGCGTGATTTTCTTCAATGACCTTGGAATCAAACTTTGAATTTGAAGCGTATAGGCTTAACGCAATGAATCTGTGGGAGCCGTTGTTTATGACCATCAAAAGGTGGCAACTATGGTGTTGCTAAATCACATCGATGATTCACATGGTAGTCCAAGTCATGGTCTTCCTCAAATCGATCAAAGAGATCATGACATGATTGGAGCTCCACAGATTTTGAGTTAATTTCCAATGAGCATTTTGACAGAAGAAGGAGTTTAGCATCATGAGGTGTAGCTGTAGTAGGCCAGTAGCCATTTTTTTCCTCCTAAATATCGGTATTTCGATGATATCAACCATTTATTAGTTAGTGTTTTCAACAATAAATGTTTGAGAGTAACAAGTATAATCAACAACAAATGAATGTTTATCAACTCATGCATCAAGGTATAAAAAGAATCTTGGGTTTTAAAATAATCCCGGTCTTGATATAATTATGATTAAACAATAGTGATACCATTATAGGCTTTTAATGTAAGACAATTTTTTTAAGAAAAATTAAATATTACTTTTACTAAAACCAATTAGCTTAACGTAAGATTAATTGTTATGAGAGTTATGTTTGATAAATAAAATATGTGTTATTATTATTTATTTATTTTTGAAAAGTGTACAAGAGTTAGTCTTACTTTTTTTTTTTTTTACATTACTCTTGCTTTGTTTTTCTTGATCTTTTGATATTCAACAATGAAATCTTATCTATTGGTTAAAAAAAAAAAAAGAACTCGTGTATAAAACATTTTGGAGTGATTAAAAATTCAAAATTTAAAACTAGGTACTACTAGTTGTAAGATGTGTTTCTAATTATTTCAAAAAAAAATTATATAAAATCATATCATGCATAAAGTCTGTCATTCATGATATAGCTGATAATACCTTTATTTTATCCTATATATAATAGTTGTTACTTATAAATAAAAATAATATTATCATTAAAAAAATTTCCATGCTATCTTCATCAATGAAATGTTTGGAATATATTGCTAGTGCAAAATATCAAGAGTTAATTTGTAGATAATGTATGTGTTGACACTAGAAAAACAGAAATTTGAAGTTAGTAGAGTTGTTTTGTGATAAGACAAATAAGTGAGTGTTTCAAATTAGCTGACCAATTGGATAAATTAGATAATATATATATATATATATATATTGACTAAATTAGTCAAATAAAGATGAAATCATAAAACAATTACATATTTAGAAAATGGCATGCATAAATGTAAATAAGCCTTCCATTTGAATGAGACCATCAACAATATTAACCGGAAAACAACAAACTAATCATTTTTTTAGTTACACATGAAGTGCAAGTATTTTTTTAGTTACACATGAAGTGCAAGTAACTGGGTAGAAAGAGGGAAAAATATGACCTAATGGAAGATTGAACCTCCGACATCAAACCAATTGAGCTACAAGCTCATTGACCAACCAACTGGTCTTTAACTTCTCATTATGTTTTTATACTTTTCATTTGTATGAAAAAATGATAAGTAATTGCAAACCTCCCTGGAAGATAATAATATGTTTGTGATTCCAAATGAGCAAGAAGATTCAGGTCAAAGAAGCAGAACGTTGTGGTGGCCCTGATATTGTCAAAAGATGGGTTCTAACTCACTAGTATAAATATCTATTATTCTAGTCTTGTTCTTCGTCTCTTAATTTGGCCAAATTGCAGGTCAGATTTTGAAGAGGGATAACGTTGATAGAAGCAATAAACAGAAAGATAGAATTTTGATGAACATGTTGGATCACCATGTGAACCATGTGGCTATATAGAATGACATCTCAAACATTAGAACCGTAACAAATTTGGTTTTGCTTTGGTTCAAAGTTGTTTATGTGCCATACAATGTGGATGCCACGTAAACTTGACAGCATCATATGAGATAGCATTGATGACCTATCTAGTTAAAGTGGAAATGAAGCCGCAAGAAGCTGCAAATCATGGGTAAAAGTTTATAGCAATTGCGCACACACCAAATTCAGGTTATATTAAGATGATATGTGTAGCTAGCTAAGCTCAATTATGTTCTTGCTTTGTGATTAAATTGATTTAAGCCTACTGTGCCCCTGCGCCTAACACAACCAGGTGGCCACACAGCCAATAACAGAGTTTGGCTAATAATTAAGAGCACTCATACCTATTCTATTCCTATATCTATTATCTGAGAATAAAGTTCTTCAACTTTGATTAAAATTTTTTTTTATTTTAAGTATTGATTTGTCATAAGAATGACAATTTTTTATAGTCGAGTGTAATGTTGTTGGAACTTCGACGCTTAATTAAATTATTTATCACTATCATTTGCCCAAATATTTGTACTTTTTATATAAAAAAAATGATAATTTCTGATAACTAAAAACCAAATAATAACATAAAAATGGTCATTAATTTCATTCAAAAGTCATTCAATTTCTAATTTTATTTTAATCTCGTAAAAAATTATTTTCGTGCACCAAATTTACTTGAAGAAAAGAAAAGTTTTCTTTCCTTTATACCACAATTTAGATAAAACCGAATTTGTTCTTCCTCTTGAATTGTTGGTTACCACATGAGTGGCAGTGTGTGTAACATCCCACGTCCTTGATATTTATTCAATTAGAATTGGAACAAAAGCAATTACTTTTTTCTTTCATTGTTCGGTTCAACAATCAAAAGCCACTAGATGAATCAAATGTATATGTTAATTCGTATTGCTACCGACAAGCCTTTGAAAGTATTTTTGTTTCATTTATAAAGGATGTTTAAGATATGGTGTGGCCACGAAGAGTCTATGCTAAAGAAGAGATAAAGTGTTTTGTCATAGATTCAATTATAAGATCAACTAATTTTTAAAAGCCTGTATCTAGATTAACTTATTTGGCATTCAAAAAGTTTATAATTAAAAAATTTTAAAAATATTTTTCGACTAACAAATTATTTTTATGTAAAAATTAAGAAAAATTATACGTGTGTAAAGTCATTTGAGCTATAACTAAAACATACAAAGCTTTAAAAACCTGCCAAAGTGGCTTGTGGGACGTGAAAAGATTAGTCTATCAGATAGTTAATCACCTGCACAGTTTGTTTGTTGCCTTTTGTCAAGTCAAATTTAGGATTAGCATTGATTCGATAATGTAATGGAATGTGATTTAAGCCACAAACTGGTTTGATGGAGTTTAAAAGGATGCTTACTTTATAAGGTTCACGTTTGTGTGGTACGCAGCTTTTATTCCATTAGGATGAGGAGGATCAACTTGAGTGTATGAAATATATATCTTAATAAGAACACGTGAATGCCGATGGAAAAAGCAAACATTAAAGTCACATTTTGTTCGTTTATTAAATAAAATTGGAAATGAGAATTAATGACTTGAAAATATGGTTAATTGTTATTATCAAAAGGAAATGACTATTCTCGGAATGATCATTCTTGTCAGAATATTAGGATTTTTTTATTGATTTATGAATATTATTATATTAGTAGTTTTATTATATTGTTTATTTGTACTGTACTAGTATTTAAATCATATTATTAGCATAAAGGGTTAAGTTCAGTTTTTCACATTATAAGTTGGGTGATATAACTTTGCCGTTTTGTAATTTTGACTTTGTCATTTAACCCACTTGTAGTTTAGTCTATTATCACTTTGCTCCATTATGGTTTCATTATCAACATATTTGTTAAATGTTTTTGTCATTTTTTATATGTATCAACTAAGAAAGTACTTATTTATGTTATAATTCATAAGGTCAATATGTTTACACACCAAGACATGTCAAATTTGCATACATCAAAACATCAAGACACATGTCTGTTAACTTGTCAACTTTTTATTTAAAGTTCTAATTTTCAACGAAAGAGAAAATTATTTGAGGAGAATAAAGAAATCTTCAATATATATATATATATATATGTAGATATATTAACTTTTATTAGTCAAAGTAATGAATTTTTAACGGAATGAAATCATAAAGGGCAAAATGGTACTCGAACTAATCAATAGACAAAGTGACAGTCTAAATCATAAATAGACAGTGTCCCAAATCATAAAACAACGAACTAAATTTAACTCTTACTATAAATATGAGCATTCCATTAATATTTTGTACACATCTCACATCTCATATTTTGTACATTAATATTAAAGTTAATTATTCCTTGGCATAGATAACTTTGATAAAATAAAATAAGATAAAACATATTAAATTATTTTTGTAAGGGTATTATTGTTTTATTAAAAAAAATTACTTGGATGAAATTCAATAAGTCATTACAATCTTGATCCTATCAAACATGACAAAAGAAATAATGATTCCATTCCCCTCTATTATCATTTCTTGAAAAGTTATTTAAATTAAGGGGTTTTATATTATCATGCTGGTGCTTTGGTAAGTTATTAATTATTTATTAATTTTTAATTTTACAATAAATGTTAAAAAATTTATTAAATATAAATAACAATTAACAAATGAGTTTAATTTTGATCCATTGTCAGTGTTAAAATTTTTTTACACTGTCATCCAATCATGTGTTGTCAAATCATTAAAAGAGTTTGACTATCACAACATCCACCTAAAAAATCTAACTCTTTTAATGATATGTTAACACATGATTAAATGATAGTCAAACTCTTTTAATGATTTGGCAATACATGATTAGATGACAATATAAAAAAACTTTACACTGACAATAAATTAAAATTAAATTCTTAATAAATATTTAACAATTCACTCTAAGTACCTTATCCACTTTTTTTTAGGTGGTTTGCCTATGCACTTTCATAGTGTAAGTCTCAATGGAAAAGCCTCCTATGCACTTTCATAGCGTAAGTCCCAATGGACGAGCCTCTCCCTCTGCTAGTAGCTCTCAAAAATAAGTCGTGCAAATCCGACATGTTGAGCCATAAATTCACTAACAGGACTGGTTCCAGGTTCAACAACAACCTTGATATATGCATAGCTCCATAACAAGCATATCTTACAGGCTCATGCTACGAGACAAATAATACTAAATTTTTTCTCATCCTTAGTACTATCCCAGCAGCCATCAGATACCTTGGAGGAAACAACCATTTTCTAGCCAATATCATGGGCAGTAGAGGAGAGAGAGAGAGAGAGAAAAAAGGGGGAGGGGTGGTACGGTAGAATGACCAAATCAGAGACCACGATACAAACTACAAGACATTCGCACAACTTTGATAAACATATTCTAACTGCACTAAACAGTTTTGATTCAACATTATCAAGCCAGAACAGAAGGCGGGAGTGGTTAAAACGAGTGGAATCATACATGTCACACCATTGGTTCCAAGGCACCATGTTTTACAGAAGCAACAAAGTGCATGTTATTGGTGTATGCATTCCTTCGTGACTCGCACAGCACCAGGCAAAAAGGACCCCATCTAACAAGGAACCAAATAATCATCACAAAGAAGCCAAATCCCGAATGTAGGAGGAATATTACACTAATTAGAAAGACAGATCGAATGTGGGCCAACACTTTGACAACTACTCAGTCCCTAAGTTTAAAGAACCGTCTTTCATCAACTTCAAGCTCAAGCTGTTGAATCTCCCACGTGAGTAATGCCTAGATGCTTTTCTCCAATCTGTTCCAGTTTTCATCATAGCCACAAATTCATCATAGCTGATACGTCCATCCTGTAATTGGGTTGAAGAATTTTAGAGGATAAGATTCCCCAATCAAGAGTCAAGACTATATATAAAGAAAAAACTATCAAATATTCACCTTGTCTGTGTCTACTTCTTGGAAAATATCATTTGCTACATCTGTACAATCGTCTGCTCCATCTTCCATCAAGGCATTCCGTAGCTCATCTGGTTCAATATATCCATTCCCATCCTTGTCAAAATAGGAGAAGGCCTTGCGAAGATGCTCATCATTAGCCATCCTTTTTAAATGAAGGGAAACAGCAACAAATTCTTCGTAATCTAGTGTTCCCTTCCCATTATTATCTACCTGTTGTCAAGAAACAATGGTTTAAACACAAAAGAACAATTTAGAGATGGATATTAGACTTTTAGTACCCTTCAAACATAAAATTTGCATGAAAACAGGGAATAGGAAAGGAAAAGAAAAATCATCGATGTGAAAATGTGGAACAAGGGCAGCCACAGAATATTATCTACGAAGCAGTTGTGTCCGTAACATATCCAAATCATATCTAGCTTGTTATGGGGATGTTACACCCACACGGACAACATTTCTTTGAGAGCATGAATGAAGCAATCAATAAAAAAACTAAAATCATGAGAATACCTAAAGGAAAATGGACAAAGGGCTGGTGAAAAAAGTATCATTTTCGATCCAAATGAATTCCTAGAATCATCTCCAAACTAGTTATGATTTCTACAATGCTTTAGAGCCCCCGTATGCACAAAGAGATCTCTCAACAACACAATTCTTCAACAGTGAAAAGCTAACAACAAACTCAAACAAACAACCAAATCCAGAAAAAGAACAAAAAAGGCCCTGGTTTTAGAATGATATAGCCCAATCAAAATGACAAATAGAAAATATATCAGATGTACAAGCGCATGCATTTTGACTCTCATTTGCAGACATATCAATTTTTGTAGGTCCATATGATGCACTATGAGATGTTGCAAGAGGCAACTTTGACACAATGGAGACTAGAGTTAAAAGAGAGTTGACCATACTCACGGCTTCATTAAGCATCTGAACTTCAGAATCAGCAAGTTGGGATCCAAAATTTTGAAATCCAGCTTTTAGTTCTTCAATGGAAACAATACCATCATTATCACTATCCATCTTCTTGAACATATCTTTGATGTCTCCAACTTCTTCGGTGGATAAGAAATCGGCAATGACCTGTTTTCAAATGTACAAACTTAGCTCTAATATACAATAAAACCACTGGCTAAACATATCACTAGATATAGTGAACCAACCCTAAGGACTTTTCTTTTGAATCTGTTCATCATTGAAAACTGCTTAAGCCTTGACTTGACAACATCTCCAAGAGGAACATTAGGAGCCTTCTTCGCATTTTGGAGCCAAGTATGCTCTGCAAGACGAGAAAAGAAAAACATAATGAAAATCATGCATCCATTCTGATAATTCATTAAAATAATCACCATAAGTAATTTCTAATTAAAATCACTAACAAAGAACTACTTATTATAAAAATATGTCCATCTATAAAGGAAAGAGAATTTTAGGGATTTAAAATATAAAATACATACAAAAACCTCATAAATCAAGCCCAAATAAATGAGCTTCATAGTTTAATGATTAAAACTCACAAATGAGTATCTTTAATGCTATTTTCATTATTTTGTATCTACCACCAATATTGTTCACTTCTGATATAAATTTCAACTCATGTTGAAAGATGGACATAAACACTGGAACTCAAATAAGGGCTTGACTCAGAACCCTCTCTGCTCAAGATGTTTTTTAGGCGTTGAAACCAGTCTCCATTGTCTCAGGGATTGCTCAAAGGCACGAGCTGTTTGAGACGCTCTTGGCTTTACGCAAGAGGTTGGCTTTCTTAATTTGGCGGACACTCATTCTTGGCTGCATTCCAATCTGCAAAAGGAGGACTACAGTATTTTCTTGGCTGCCGTTTGGTGGATTTGGCGTGACCGCAATGGGGAAAGCATTACACATGTGACCTTGGACACAACCCAAGTTGTGAGGTCCATCCTAGAGCTTACCACTTCTATTGTCAGCACTTTCCAAACCCCTACACCTTTGTTACGCAGCCCCCGTGTGGTAAGTTGGTTGAAACCTCCAGAGTTTCATGAAACTTAATGTAGATGGTAGTAGTTTTGGAAACCCAGGAAGGGCAGGGTTTGGTGGTGTATTGAGAAAGGAAGATGGTTCTTGGATTATTGGTTTTTCGGGCTACATTGGGTTCTCTGACAACCTCCATGCAGAACTCATGGCAATTCTCTACAGCCTGCAGATAGCTTGGAGATCGGATGTTAGGAAGTTGGTTTGTGAATCAGACTCACAAGATGCTGTTAGATTGGCTCAAAATGCATTTCCCCCTTTCCACAAGTATGCTGGGATTATAGCAGATATTCGTTGTCTACTAAGACAGCACTGGGAGGTCTGGTTTGAGCATGTTTTACGAGAGGCTAATAGCTGTGCAGACTACTTTGCTAAACATGGGGCGCGACATGATGATGCATTCCAAGTGTAGCATCATCCCCCATCTGGGTTACAACCTCTTTTTGTTGGCTGACAATATGGGTGTGTGCTTTTTGAGGAATTAGTTTGTTTTCTTTTCCTTACTGATGTACCTAAAAAAATAGGGGGAAGGAGGAAGGGAAGCAGCTACCGTAAAGCAAGCATTTAAAGATGTAGATGTTAGCACCTTCTAACTCAAAAATAGTAAGCAAAACAGATAAGAGAAAAGTATCTTAATGCTAAATTTCAGTGTTACACTTAGAGTGTGGTTCATAAAACGGACAATTTTAGCAAAGAAAATTTAGTGCTGAAATTTTTAGTGATAAAAATTTAAGAACTGGATTTGTATGTTTGAAAAAGCTTTAATTATTAGTGCTGAATGTAAGTATATTAAAGGAAACTATTTGCATTTAATAAATTAAATTATGCAGTAGTAAAGGAAAGTATTATCATTTAATGGCTTAAATAAGGAAATGTTTGCTACTGAATGTATTAAGTGACCTCTCATGTGATGTTTTTAGCACTTTTTCACTTGATTTCACTTTTAGAAGATATTAAGGAACACCACTAAATAATTTTCAGTGGTGAAACTTTCAGCACTGAATTGAGTTTTCAAATAGCCCCTTAGAGTAAGATGTAATCGACATAGAAGGAGATAGAACTTACCGAGCACTTGTTTGGCAGTTAGTCGAAGCTTAGGGTCTGGTTCTAACATTTGCCTAACAAGACTTTTAGCACTTTCTGAAATGCTGGGCCAAGGTTCCCGTTTGAAGTCTATAAGCCCTCGAAGAATGGCCTGTGCAACCCCTTGTTCAGATTCTGCATTAGAATTATCCTCAAGGTAAGATATAATTTTTTTTTTGTCTGAGCTGATGGAATAATAAAAGACCCAAGTTCAAAAGCACAAAACATGTGATACACATGAGCCAAAAGAAAACAGAAAAAACTTGTTAGATTAAAACCTTGCCCACAAGCATTAGTATATGTCAGCCTCACTCAAACGAAAAAAGAAAAAGAAAGAAAAATATAAGCATGCAAGCATTGATACAGAAAACAGGGTACAAATGAATGCCCATACATGCTCATGCATGAGTAGAGGAAGACATGCATAAAGAGCACCATCAGAATCTTAGGATTTAGGGAATGTAAATTACCAGCCCAAAATGGGGGAACGCCACACAATAAGATATAGAGAATTACTCCCGCACTCCATATATCTATTTCTGGCCCATAGTTCCGCTTGAGCACCTCTGGGGCCATATAATATGGACTTCCAACAATTTCTGAGAATCTCTCGCCTGAAAATTCGAATATCACCCATAAGACAACATAATGGAAAACATGCCAGATACTACAAGCAATGACAAAAGATTGAAATATAATGTTGAAACATGAGTAGGCAATGTAACACAAAGTGCAATCAGATGACAAAGCGTCAACAAGGGATGGTATTTGCTCAACCTAAAGATTAATGTCTATAGTTCTTGGAGATCCAAGAGAATTTAGTATTCATCTCAAATGTCCTGTACATCATACCGATGCAAGCCAGATTTTCCATAATCACCTCATAACTGCACTTTTCTCCTTGATAGGTGCTGATGAAAATTGAACAGAATAGGAAGAAAAGATATTGATATATTGATATACGATGGGTGATATCAAGATAGTCTGAGCAATTGTAGAGTGTTCAATCCCTCCCAAGTGCCTAGCCCACTGATTCCACACCTCCACACACACGTCCCCCCCCCCCTTTTTCCCATAACAGAATCCCACTCCCCTCACTCACTCTTGTGCCAGCTCAGCAAGTTAGTTACAGACTTGGTGATGCATATTTGCCTTCCCTCTGGCCCACTTCTTTTGCAGCCCGAAACTTTCTTCTAACATATACTTGGGCCACCTTTGGGGTCTTATCACTCCCTTCCCTGGCTACCCCTTCTATATTTAACATTATCAATTGTTCCTATATTAGTAGAGGACAACCTCATTTACTCAACTATCGATTCTTTTAAATTCTTAGATAACAGGAATTAAAACTTGACAGAAACCATGCAAGAAATTTTGCCAAATATCTCATTCTCAAAGTTGTGCACTTCCATTACTGATTGGCAAATAAATAATTTTATGGTCACATTCTCTGCTACTTTTTCTTCAAATTATATGAATATGTAGATGACTCGACATTCTTTATGCTGGGAATAGCACAATTGTAGCAAGATTGAATTGAAAGAAAAAGCTTCATCAAGGTACATTTGCAACATTTCAAATCATTAAGAACAATTTATCCAGTATGTTAAAATATTACTACTGGGTCACTAGAAGTGTAAGTATTAACCCATAACAGGAAAAGTTGGATACACTATGATTTTAAAGTCTTAGTAAAAAGACCTGAAATAGTGTGATTCCCCTGATCTTAGTGACTTCAGCAGCCAATGCCTAAATCTGGAGGCTCATTATTCTAAGCATACAGCATATGAAGAGTAACTTGTCTATTTTACTTTAGAAGAATGAAGGTGAGCCTTGGCACAACGGGAAGGTTGCTGCTTTACAACATTGTGGTCATGGTTCTAATTGCGAAAACAGCCTCCGCTCATAGGTAAGGCTGCGTACACCTGACCCTAGCTAGCCATCACAAGTATCCCAAACAGTAGCATTACCAACAGAGTTGTTTAAAGAATAATTTTACACTACACCAATTATCGATCAAGTAGAAGGATGTAGTGTGATGAAGGAACCATCTCTGCAGATGTCAACCTTAAGACCACCGAGAAAACAGTTTAGTAGCACCTCTTCACTTAATCCAATAACTCTATTAGCCAGTGCTGTAAATTCCATGTAATATGATGCTACGCTATCCAATTGTTTCAGTTTGAACAATGATGCCCTGGGGCAGTCAAATGGAGAGGGTCCAAACTCCAGTTCAATAGCTCTTGTCAGAGATTTCCAAGAAGGGAATTAATTATTACAATTCATCATTTGAAACCAAGGAATAACATCACCATCCATACGAACTGAAGCAATAGTAATCCTTTGGTTATCAGGTGTATCATAGTATTCGAAAAACTGCTCAGCCTTGGATATCCATTGGATTGGTTCAGTTCCATCAAATCTTGGAAAATAAAGATTAACAGTCCTTACCAGGAATGGAGCTCGAGTATTTGTTTGAGTAGAAGCTACCTCTTGGTTTGAGTTCATTCCACGGGCTGTACCCTGATCATAGATCCGATCCATCTTTTGGTTAATCGATTCCATGGTTTTAGTGATGGATTCAAATGCAAGCTCTAACAAAACAATTTTGGTTTGATGGAGTTCACGACTCTGCTGGATTTGGACAGTGAGCTTCTTGATCTCGTTGGAAAGGTCTCGTAGGCAGGTGTTTTCAGCCATGAGTGGATCAATGAGAGCACCAGTGTGGTTGTAGCTTACAGAACAACAAATTAAACAAGATAAATCTGGTAAATCTCAAGTGTTGTAGTATTATTACTGCAGTCTGTAGATACAGACACTATTCACAAGTACGATAACTCTCCTTACACATGGAACAAAGAAGAATTATATGAAACCATACAGAGATTACTGAAGAAGTAGAACCTAAGGGAGAAAGAGAAAACTAAGAGGGAAAGGCTCCAAAACAAGAGGGAGAACGATCACAGAATACTCATTTTTCTTCCCCGATGCTTTTCCCATGTCATGCCTGAAATCCTTCCCTGAGCTCACACCACAAAATCCCTCAAACGGCAGTTGGTTACTCTGGGCCTAGAGCCCCTGCGCACTTGGCTTTCCTTACTTTCAGTCCTAGTTGACATATATGTCCTTCTGGTGCAACCGTGCAATGCAACAAACTTTCCTGATTCAGCTGATGCGGCCCGTTTGTTGGGTGATAAATTCAGCATTACCCATGACATATTAACTAAAACATAGAGCTAGCTATAAGTAATCATCCATTCCCAGACAATGAACCATTTCTTATTTGAATTAATCCAAACTGAACATACACAATGTATACAATTTACCCACTAATCAACAACTAATAATCCAATGCCACATCCAAATTGTTATCAATTCATCTTTCCTAAGTTCCTACACCTTACAAACTAAATTCAATCAACAACCACATTCAGAATTAGAAAGATCAAAACAGTACCTGGCTTGAAGAATATAGACAACCCAAAATCAATAGCCTTAAGAGGCGAATTCTCCTTCTTATTAGCAAACAAGAAATTCTCAGGTTTCAAGTCCCTATGAATAACCCCATGTTTGTGACAAATCTGCACAACCTCCATTATCGTCCTCGTGACGGCGGCGGCGGCACGCTCCGTGTAGTGGCCGCGGGCCACAATCCGATCAAACAGCTCCCCTCCCTCGCACAGCTCCATCACCAAGTGCACCGCATTGTCGTCTTCGCACGCCTCCTTCAAGCTCACGATGCTAGAGCACTTCGGAAGGTGCCGCATGATCGCAACCTCGCGCCGCACGTCGTCGACGTCGACGGCGGTCCTTAGCTTCCGTTTGGAGATGCTCTTGCAGGCCAAAAGCTCCCTAGTTTCGCGATCGATGCAGAGGTAGGTGACGCCAAACTCGCCGCGACCGAGCTCGCGGTCCACCAGGTACTTCTCCTCCACGTTTTTCTTGGGAACGCCGGCGAGGACGGTGATCGGAGACTTCTTGCCGGCGGCGGAGTCACGCTTGGCGTGATCGTGACCGGAGAAGCTTGATTTCACGTCCTCCCTGGCGACGGCGGCCGGAGATCTGCAGCAATTTCCCATCGGAGAAGGGAATGGCGGATCCTGTGGTGGTGTTGCAGAAGGATGTTTCCACCAAATTAGGAGAAGCTAGGGTTTCACATGATAAATGCAGAAACCCTAACCCTAACCCTAACCCTAGAAATTGGAGAAGAAGGGTCTGAATTTTCGAACACTGTGAAATCGAAGGTTTGAAGTTTGGAGAAGAAGATGGTGAAGAATGACAGTGATATGAGTGAGTGTGTACGGTAACCGATGGGGATGCTTTTTTTTTTTTTTTGGAGTGAGGAAGTTCTTCTTTTCGGTATTTAGTTTATATATTCCTTTTGGTTTGGGAATTTTTTTTAATTATTATTAAAAAAGATATGAGATAAATTTTGAATATGTGGAATCAAATTAATTTTATATAAGTATTATTAAATGTATTGCTCTAAAAGTATATATGAATTTCTTTAATGAAAGGAACGGACTGTGTAATAGACAGATTCTTTTAGATTTAGAGAATGTTTGAATTTATTTAATTATTTAAAGTAATTATTTTTTATATCTATAAAGTTATTTTTTAAAAAATGTAATATGTTTGAATTTTATTAGAAAAAACTGTTGATTATTTTTTTTATACTGAAATTTTTTTTAAGAAAAAAATTTAAAATTTTAGCATTATTTTAAAAGTTGATTATTTAATTTCAAATTATTTATAAATTTTTTAAAAAGAAATACTTATTTATTCTCAATTAAATAAATTTTTTAATCATTTAATATTATTTTTAATAATTTAATATATAAAAAAAATTTATACAATTTAAATAAAATTATTTATATTTCAATTGCTTATGAATTAACATATTTAAACATAAATTAAATTTTTTACAATTAATTTTTAAAAAATAATTATACACATAGTAATTGTTTAATATATTTTTTTCATAATTAATAGAAACTCATACTTACATTTATTAATAATATGTTTGTTCTGCTTTTAGGCACGAATATCAAGGCACATTGACATAAAATTCATGTTATTTTACTTTCTTTCAGGTCTCAACGCAGGTTGGTGTTAAACATAATTCTGAAAAAACAAGTGCCCAATCTAGGCCATTTCAAGCAGCTCTTCAAGGAACAAGACACCTTACATGTTATAATAGGTTACTTCGGGTATTACTTGTGACACTTACAACAATAAATAGTTGTTTCCACTCTTGAGTAAAGGCTTTGGACTCAATTCTCTCTTTACTCACATATTTTAAACTACGGATCCAACCCACTCTCTCTCTCTATTGTGCGCTTGTATTTATGTACGGTGATTTCAAAAACCTATCTCCCCATCTTGAAAACTCCTTATTTGAATTTGGTGAGTTCCTTCTGTTCTGTGTTAGGATGTTACCGTTTTGTTTGTGAATACCTTACCTTTCTTGCAAAATAGTGCAAAGATCTGCAAATGCTAATTGAGCCTAGCTGCTTTTCTTTTAGCAAAAATATGTATTATATAGTTTATTAATTAGAGTTTAATTTTAATTTATCGTCAGTGTAAAAAAAATTTACATTGTCATCTAATTATGTGTTGTCAAATTATTAAAAGAATTTGACTATCACAACAACTACTTAGAAAGTCTAACTATTTTAATAATGTATAAGCACATGATTAAATGACAGTATAAAAAAAAATTTATACTAACAATAAATAATAGTTGATGGACAAAATGAAATCCTTGTTATACGACAAAATTAATAATTGAGATTATAGTTTATTAAAAAAAAAGGTTGGTGCATTTAATAAAAAAAAAATTCAAATTAAAGGCATATGCAGTTATTGACTATATTGAGAATGTGAGTATATAAACAACATTCTCGTATTTTAAAATTTAAGTAGGCACAATTCCCTAAAACAAAGGTTTACTGGTTCCACAAGTACCAGCATCACTTAATAATTACAATGTGACACATATGTTTCTGCATTTAAGAGAAAAATAGTAAAACTAAAGTAGATGAAATAAATCTCAACTATCTTCAAGTGACACTAAGCATCATAAATCTCAAAATATTTTTTTATTATCACTTTTCTCAAATTAAATTTTATTTCATTTTCTTAAAATATTTTCCATTGAATAATTTTTCTTATTTCTTATTTCATTTTTCTTATTTCTGATTAAACTAATTGTCTATATTATCAAAAAAATCTAATTGTTTGTTACCACTCTTACATTTATATATATCCAAAATTCTCATTATTAATTTTAATGATTCGTTAATTATTTTTTATTTTTAAAAAAACTATTTTTATGTGTGTTATCAATATTTTTCTTATCTAAACTACCAAAATTTAATTACTTAACTATTATGATATTTCTTCCTTATTTTTTCTTTATTAATATTGTAATTTTGACTTCATCTTACTAGAACAATTATTTATAACAAAGATCAATTTAATAAGAATTGGTAAATTAAAAATTCAATTATAATTTCATAGATATAAGATTATTTGTTATTGAAAAGCTGAGCTTCGTTATGCTTTTTATAGGAAAAAACAAAAAATGAAAGAAAGAAGAGAGGCGTGAGTCATTGGGATAATTAAAATTTTAAAAACATTAAAAATTATTTTCATTGAAATTAACTAATCTTTATAATTAATAATGATGAGTTTCGATAAATATAGGAGTAGTTTGAATAAAAATAACTAACTACTATTTAATTAAGGATATTTTGAAAAAATTAAAATAACAGTTAGTGGGAGAGAAGTGACGATAGACTAGTAAGAGTAGTAATAAACACATCCCAAGTTTGATATCTAATCTGTATTCTCCTTTGTAACAAAAGAAATCTTCACTTTTAGAGTTTTAATATATGGCATACTTATTACATAAGTCCAATTGTGAAAAGAATCTAACTAAATATTGAGACCAAAATTCTAATTAACAAATAGTTTAAGGGCATCATCAAGATTAAGTTCAGTGATGGGAACAGAGTGCGATAACCAGGAACAAAAAGAGAGAAGAGTGCGAGAAATGAGAAGAGATCCATGTGCTGTCTCTTTAATTTACAGACATATGAAACCATAGGGACCTTCTTGTCTATCTTCTTTTTGTGTTTGTTTGTGTCAAAGACCGAGTGAGTGGGTCTCATGGGGCACTCTACCAACCAGCTTTTCTACTTCCATTTTTGATGTTGCTTGCATTCTTAGAGTGCTTGTTTTAGAAGCTGCGATAATTGTCACTAAGCCTTTTATAACATTACGAGTCACCCAAACCTTTTTGAAGCCGAGGCTTATTATATAATTGGGTCCATTATTGATTGGGGAACAAGAGTTATTATGCTTCATTTTGTATTGATTTTCTTCTCATTGGAAGTAGAGAACAAAGACAAATCTCACCAAACAACTAGAAGAAAGAGACACACAGAGACAGAGGAAGGCCAAAGAGACCAATCTTATTCAGATTTGATTCTCTATTGAATTTAATTACTCAAACAACCTTAATGCCATCACATGAACTGAATAAAAAAAAGTACTAAAAGATTAGTGATTAGCAAGGGAGGAAGCTAGTAGCGGGTATTATGGCAGATTAGAACATCTAGAAACCAGATAGATAAGGGAATTTTTGCCTCCAAAAGTGCATTGGAAGAACTTTCAACTTAGAAGATGGGGTAGGTGGCACAAACTGTAATGGTCATTTCAGCATATGGGTTCTCAGCAGTAAAGATCTTGACATTTCATTTGCAGAACCTTCTATTTGAATGGTGTTTCTATAAACAGAAATGATTAGTATAAGAACAAGTAGACAAGTTATATATATATATATATATATATATAGACAGTTAAATGTCAGGAATCAAACGCAGCAAATTAATTCAATTCTTCTTTAAAATAGTCGTAGATTTTGTAGGGAAACCAGCTGGGTAAAGAAGCAAGTTGATGGAGCTATAATGGGAAATTGGCTCTTTCCGTAAAGAATTCCAGCATAATAAGGAGTAAATTTGATTATCTTCGTTGAATAGATTCTAAGGTTCTTCAAGTGATGAAATTCTGAATCATTCAACATATAAAATATGACTGATATGGACCATTTTTTCATTTAGACGGGTTGTATACATTGGCTTCACAGATAGGCTGCTATTGAAATCATTTTATTTTGTAGCTTTTGATTCAAATTTTTAAGAGTATAATTTTATTTATGAAATTGTCCTAGTTTTCTCTGTTGCGGAGTGTATCATTCTTTTAACCAAACCAATTCGTTAGTGATTTCTCACATGTTTTGTGAGGCTAATCAGTGTACTGATTATCTTGCTAAATTCGGAGCCATGCATGATTCTTCTTTTTGCGCCTGGCCTAATCCTCTTGAAGATATAAATTTTCTTCTCCTAGCTGATAGCTCTGTGTTTGTTTCTTGAAAGGCTCTCTAGCTCTCCTTTGCTTATATTGTACACCAAAAACGAAATCGTTGGTCTATGGTTATTATAGGATGATTTTATTTTGAGAATAACAATTAAGAGTACAATATGAACACATCAATATCCAAAAAAAAAATCTATCAAGCACATCAATATGAACGGACACATGTGAAACTCACAAACATTTAAAATAAATAAAAAATGACTCACATAATCTTACACATATCAACTATTAAATGGAATACTAATTATGTAGGCATGTGCAAGTTCAAGAATTATATATTTTTTGTTTCTAACTTGTCTCTTCATCCAAAATTATTTTTTATTAAAGTATGGAAGAGAAACACATGTACACTCTACTTTATGCTTAAAATGGAGACAAGAAAAATTGTACCCTTGACCACTAATTAGTCGAAAAGGGTAAGAAGCTATATGTACGTCAAGAAACTAATGCTATATATATATATATAAGAATTTCTTCTTTTCCTCTCCAGCATTTTTATGCCATCATTATGTAAGTTACTTGGATTGTGGTAACTTAACTTTTAAACAATGATGAAAAAGGTTATTAATACATAATAGAGTGAGTTAGTAATTATCATAATAAAGAATAAAAGTAATGGGAGAACATCATTATTCATCTTTAAAAAGAGAGATGTGACCAGATGTTGACTTAGACCTTTCGCTCATACTACCTATAACTAATGTTCAAATCTAGGACATGCTTGTTGGTACTGTAATCTCACCATAAATCTTCATTGAAGTTGAAGGTTTACCCTAACTTTGAATTGTAAATGTGTCATCCCCTTAAATTTTTAAATACCAACTAAAAAAAAAGAGACCTAAATCAGAACATTCCTCTTAAGAAAACTATACATCTTAAAATAAGGGCAAAAAATACTTTACACAATTAAAGTTCATCTCTAGAATAACATAATAAGTCAAGCTTTCCGTTTAACTTAGTTGTTTCCTATGATAGAAAAATAGATCAGCATGCAAAAGGCCCGTTGGTCTCCTTCAGTACACAAATATTTTCCAAAGATTGTTTGTTGGTTGAAAATTAAACAACCAGTATAATTGAGAAAAAAGAGAGAGAACATAATATTGTTGATTTAAATTGTGGAAAGAGGATCATTACTATGAGATCATCAGACAGAAGTCTTCTTCATTCATGCAAAACACTTCGTTATTTCAGAAAAGAAACTTCATTGGACACAGTTTCCAATATACAATTTTTAACACTGTTAATATATATGTGGATTTTTTATTTGATCAATGATGTTTTTGGACAAGGAATTCAACATCTGAAATAGGAATGCTCATTCCTCAAGTTAATATATGTCTCATTAAAGAAGTTGTGTCATTTTGTATTGATCTATTCATCAAAATTAGATTTGATTTTAAATAACAAATTAAATACTATTCTTTGCTGGGAAGTTATTTAATTACTACCACAATAAAGTGTAGCTTTCTGTATCTTTTTCTTGCTTGGCTAGCTGTAATTCCATTCATGAATTCCAAGAATTGTCGTCTATAATGACATCATCTATAGATAAAGATTAAAGTCCATTTCTAGGTATACAAGTAGCTAGAAGTCAAGCTCAGATATATATATAGTCATCGCAGAGCACTCAATAGAAAAAAATGAAGTGTGTCGCACGAGAAGTTGAAATTGCATGAGGAGACTTTCCAAGCCCCAACTATAGTAAAAGGGTAATTTGATCCTAAATTTGTATCTATTCTTATTCACACCAAGGCAGAGCATGTTTTGGTTAATTTAATGTGCTTAACATTATGTTTCCTTGGGTTAGAGAAAGTGGATCAAACTTCTTGGGTATCCATTAGAATTATGTAACTCGAGTTTTAATATTATTGACCTATTTAATCAATTTATTTTTTTCCTAACCCGTTTAGCTCTTAGGTTAAGCAAGCCAAATCCGATTATTTGCAAGTTAGTCCATTTACGGGTATATATATATATATATATATTGCAATTTTTCTACAAATTTTTTTTTTATATACATTTGTTGTTATTATGTGTGTTGTCATTTTGTTATGTTAATGCTTTATTATTTTTCATGTGTTATTAACGCTACGTGAAGTATAGATACATGAATTTTTTTCTTTTTATGCTATTGTGAAATTGACGCTACCGTAGGTGCATGAATTTATTAATTTATTAATTTGAAAATTATATAATTTTAAAGATTATTGTTATTGATCATATTTTGATTTATTAAAATATCTTAAATCCTTATATATACTTGTAACTTACTTAAAATTTATTGAATAAATTTATTTAAAGCATTAAAATATTTTTTAAAATATTATTTTTAAATAAACGGGCAGCTCATTTAAGCCTATACATTAACTTTATACGAGTTAATTGATAAAAATATCAATTCATTTAAATTAATTCGTAATAAATTAAACTTAAACAGGTTGGACCAATTGATTTAAGATTATTATATATACTTCAATGGAAGGAGAGTTTCCTTTAAAGAATGTCATTTAAAAAATGATGTAACTAATAGTTTAATCTATGATATGATGACGTAAGTAGAGTCACACACTGTTTGAAGGAAGAAAAAAATACAGATAGTAACAAGTTTTCACATGTAAATTTGCTTACGTTGGTGATGGATATGATGTATATGATATATAAAACATATAACAACCCAAATATTATATACAATTTTACATGTTTGAAAGATCCTATTAAGATATGCCACACTTGTTAACATATCTCCAGGGTAATTTCGAAATGTTTTAATAAGATATTTTCTGAAAATATAGAGGGTACGAGGGAAGTTACGGATTGATTTTACATTCGGTCTAACTAATAAGAACAAGTATATTCGTGATGTGAAATCACAAGTCAAAGAATATAAAGATTATATTATCTTGTATGTGTGATTCCAAAAGTATATTTTCCTGGTTGGTCCCTGTCTGGTAATACTTAAAATTGCTCTTCTATTTTATTTATACTTTTCCTTCTATTTTTAATAATTAATAATATATTCATTAATAATAGTAAATTCAATGATTATAATTAGTTTCAATATTTTTTGAACGAAATCTAACAAGCATTTTTTATTAAGTATGAATTTTTTCTTCTCTCTCTCTAAACTTATAATTTTAATTTTTTAGAGATAGAAATAAAACTTATTAACAGCTCTAATGAATCTAGAGAATACCAGATTATAAAACTAGGTGATGACAACCCAAAAACTCGTCCGCCACTAAGGGATGGAAAAATTTTTTTCTATAAGTAAACAATTAAAACCAAGGCTTAGTAACAAGTAAAATGAAAATAACTTGAGAGGCAGTGTACGTATTCACCCTTTCTAAGATTGTATTATTTTAATTTTTCTAAATCCTCCATCATAATTTTCCTAAACAATTAAAACCAAGGCTTAGCGTTGGAGTTACCTGGTTGTAGAAACTGCATGGGCAAAGAGGAAAAAAATGTTTAGATCTGATTCTACCTCACTAATTAAACACGTGGGCATATCATATCCACTTGTATATTCCTTTGGTGTTAACTTCAATTTGTTCACGGGGTGTTATATATTAAGCACTTTCCACATAAAAATGTTAATTTTAGGTGGAACTCAAGTTTCCAAATAGCTTATTATTATTGCACCTGCGCTTGTATTGACTTTTTTTATAAAAAGAAGTACTTTTGTTAAAAGTAGAAGTAAAAATATATATATATAGTTAATGTGTGTTTGGGTTAAGTTTGAAACAAAGATTATGTTAAAAATTAATTATAGGTATAATTAATTTTAAAAGTAAAATGATTATGAAAATATTAATTTATGTTTAAATATGTTAATTCATCATTAATTTTAAGATAAATTTTTTTGTTTAAATTGTATAAAAAGAATCGTTTTTATGTATTAAATTATTAAAAATGATATGAAATGATTAAAATTTTAATTTTTTAAAAGTTTTGGCTTATTTCATGACTGGCAATGGAATTTTTTAATAATTTTGCTATAAAAAAATTATTATATTATTTTTTATCTCAACTTTACATTCATTTGGGTTAATCCAATGACAAATATATATAGTTCGAAATGCATCCCGACATCTTGTCTTTAAAAAAAAAATTGGGCTTCATAGTTTATTTTATAAAAGGATTTTTTAATTTGATTTCTTTTGCTTAGGTAAACTTAGTTGAATTTCTAAAAAAATAAAAAATAAAAAGGATGACTTGCTACTCCAATGTTGAAGTTAACAAAGTCGGACAACTTAGATAAACTGAGTGATAAAAGATGTTATTCCCAAAGTTCTAACCTAGTTGGAGATCGAGACCTCTATTACGTACCTATAGGAATGAGTCTGATTACTTTGGGCCGATACAATATGAAATCTCAAAATTTTCATATGAATATATATAAAAAATTTGTGAAAATTATTTAAGTTATAGAAAGTTATCACAGTTTTTGGTAAATATGTGACATTTTCCTATTCCTCGATTAGATAATGATAATTCAACAAAAATAACTAACAACTACGAGAGAAGTTATTGTCAATTAAAAGAGAAATATTTTTATACTTAATTATCAACATTTAATTGAGATGATAGAAAAGAAGACAAAAAAGGACAAAAGATTTAAATCTTTTGGTAAGAGTAGATTTTTAGGTAATTAAGTTTTACCATCAATAATTGTGTAATCAAATTGTACCAAAAAATTGTGTAAATTCATTAATATTTACACACTTTTCATAAAATAAGTAATTTTGTCCAGAAAACAAGTACCTTTTGTATGATAAGAATTACAAAACATATCACTTATTCAAAAATTAATAATTTTCCTCAAAACAATAATAACTTTTGTTTTGAAATTTTGGTATGCATACAGGAAAGAAGTAGATATCATAGTAAAAAAAAAAAAAAAAACCCTAGGATGAGACTTTGATGGAAATTGATGGACTTATATTTAAGAACTCAAACATTTAGGTCTAGAAAGTGTGCCAACGCGTCTCAATGTATCAAGCTATATATACTCACAAAAGCTTCCCCTATGTTCCCAACACCCAATTAACAATATAGTAAGTTTGATATTTGCGTTTTGTTCTTTGTGGTAGCTTCAATATATATAGATATATCCCAATCTTATAGTATGAACGTTTAGACTGAATATGCAAAAGTGAGCCACCGCGTAGTTTTGAGAATGATGGGACCAAAGATAAGAAAGCAGGTGAAGCATTATCATGAAGGATTGTAGTCTTTAGACACTACTAGATAGATAGTAGTCTTGAGAGAGAGAGAGAGAGAGGATCTACCATGAAAAGGACAAGAAAAAAGAAAGAAAGAAATCGACAATAGATAGACACTGAGACACATACAGAAACTTATCTTCTACGTAAGCAATCACGACATAAAATTATTGTCAAACAGCCCAATGCTTATTTCATAAAACTGATTATTCTTTTGTACTTTTGTGGTGTTCCTATATACATGTATAATGTAATTTCATTACAAAGTGATTACAGTTTGGTTTTCCATCACCAAACAGGGTCGAGATAATCTTTGCATTTGCATTTATACAGAATAAGTCCATCAGAGGGAGTGTGAATTGGTCTCTTCTATACCCTTTTTTTGCTGTTTTGGTAATAGCTTGAAATGACACAATGTTTTTTTTATCAACGAAGACATATGGTTTTGAATTTGATGCGTGCAAGAGATTCCAATTGAGGTGGTATTTGATTAGATTAGGCTGCACTCCATTTTGAAGCGTGCTTTGCCAAATCTCAATAATTTCAATTATGTCCTTAGATGATGAGCATACACATATCTCAGCTTGCATTAAAAAAAAAAGAATAATACATACTGTTATGTGCTTGATGAAAAACAAGTCTACAAAAACTGTTTAATACATAATTCTCCATGCAAATTTTGAAGAAACTTTTATCTGCAATTTTTATTTTTCAATATATTGAAATGAAAAAGGTCATCAATATAGATTTAACGTAGTACCTCACTCACTTATTGGTACATGACAGCTTTATGAAACACTTCTTATCTTACATTCTCGATCATCTCATGTTATGGTCAATTTTCTGTACTACTTTTGATGCTTTCTTTCTTTCTTTTTCTTGTCTATTCAATTATTTTAGGCATTAAAGATCATTAATTATTATATTTACCGACCATATAGGATATCTAAAGATGAACTAAAGTGTGGAAAAGAAACCATGTCTCAAGTGAAAGGCAGCTTCTGAATGTGTGAACGGGGCTTTTGGTGGGCCAATTAGAGAGAGAAAGAGAGAGAAGGAAGAGGGCTCAAAGGATCCAATCCAAGACACTTGACTTGAAAATGGACTCGGACCCTTGCGGCCCCGCATGCATTCTTAGGCTAATACTCCACAGCACATGCACAAGAGCATGCTTACTTGTACGACAAGACAACAAAATATCAATGCATGGTGTAACCCAAAAAAATATATTAATGCATGGTGAAGAGCCATCATACTGATTCTTTTTCATACAGGGTGGAGTTAAAAAATTTATCATGAGTTATAATAGTAGCTTAATTGACATCAACTCTATTATTTAATTAAGATTGAAATATGATAATGAAGTCGGATGTTTGATTATCCACTAAGTTACATATTCCTTCCCTCACCAAAATGCTTACAAATCCTTTGTATAAAAAAGAACTTATCTTGAGAAATTATATATACAATTTTTACTTTTTGAGAATTAAATATACAATTATACTTTATTTTTTAAAAAAGTATAGTTTGGGTACCATGACGTTCCCGGATCCCTTGTCTCTGTCACTGTCCATCTATGTACCTTCGCAAGTTTCCCATCAATATTAGGCACCCATTTTTTATTAGCTAGGGTGTGGACTTTATACACCTCTTCTCGAACATTTTACATCACAGTGCCATTTTTTCACCACCTACCTGAAGACCAAAGAATCTCAAGGACTTTAAACAATTTCACAAGTAATTTTTTATTTGTTTATTGGTAATTTAGGTTTTTCATTTTTATTTTGTGTTACAGTAAAGTAGATTTTGTGTCAGCTTAATTTTTAATTAGAAGCCTTAGGCTCTTTTTATGATGACAACTTCCATATACCCATTAAATTAAAGAAGAAAGATAATTAACCGACTAAATCAATTGGCATTTTTATTTTTTAATTAAAAAAATTCCTACTCATGTTGATTATTAAAAACCTATTTTAAAAAATTGATTCACGAGTGTGTTTCCTCTATTGTTTCTACACGAGAAGCATGAGAGGACAGTATTGCAGTCAAATAATGTCAATTATCCATCTTCAATTTGGATGAGGATGGATATGTAGGGAAAGTCCGTGAGTGTAACTAACAACCAAAACACACAAAATCTATAGAATATCAGGAAGTGTTGAAGATATATAAACAAGAGTTTCAGTTCCTAACATATATAGAATCTAAGCTGGTTTAGTTTTGACACAACCAAATGATCAATTTGTCTCCTAGTGTGCAATGCATGGCTGATTCTTTGATTCTTTTTGTGGTCAATAGACTCAATACCTTTTGTGCCTATTATGAAATTAAATGCCATGTACTCTATAGTCTATATATGTGTCTAATATATATCTAAATCATTATATTTAGTTTGCGTGGAAAATGGGGTAGCTTTTAAATACGATGCACATTATTTGGAGGGAACAGGAAATATTATTAAAAAAATCTTATTTAAGATTCTTTCCTTTTTCAAGTTTATAGTTTTATTTTTCCCCATAGGAACTGCCTCCAACGCCCCAATATTTCTTTAATGTTCTTCCTTTCCATATCTGTGTGTAAGAAACGAAAATAAAAGGGAACAGTTAGGTGAAGTGGTGAAGACTGTCTCCAAATAAAACCCCATGAATAGGACTGGTCAGCTAATTAATACAAGTTAAATCATAAAATGTCAATCTCTGTCTTTTTGTTATACACCTATACCTTTTAAATTGAGTCCTTCACTCTTATTAAATTATACTAAACAATACGTCACATGATACATAGTGTCTCTTAAAATAAAATAGTTTTACAAGTTTCTTTAAATTCATCCAGAATAAAAATTCTAGAATGCATCCACTCAGTCTCACACACGATAAAAAAAAAATCCCATCCCTGTTCCATGTGGTTTTGGTTCTTGAATGACTGTTTCAAATCCCCAAATTTCATGACGATAACTCATATAAAAAAAGGAAAAAGAAAATTCATGATGATCATTCTATAGAATAATCCTTAAAAAAATGAGATGTTTACATATTTTCTCAAACTTTTCAATCTCTGTTTCTATTTCTATCCTCTCTTTTTTTTCCTATCTATTTTTGCAGCAATGGTCCAAAACGTAACAAAAGGAATGTCTTGAAGTAGCATGGGAAAAAAAAAGGGTAGGAGTGTAAGACCATAGAAGAGGGTTAAACAGAGAGGGTCAATCACGTCGTTACCTGGTCCTCGTCATGCCCAAAGGAAACACAAACAAAACAACTCATCTCATCAATGCCTTTCCTTTCCTTCGTAAAAGAAATTCTAGTGGACAATCAACGCAACACAAAACTTCTTTTTTACCTTAAACCAACAAAGATTATTATTACTTCCAGTTATTTAATTATTAAACCAATCAAAAAATTAATTAAAAAATAAAGTAATATCGAGTATTAAGAGCAATGCTACAAAATTCGAACTGGGTGTCCAATCGGTCATGAGTCGATTTACCGGGTGGTTGATTTCAGTATTTGTCCGAACGCAAAAAGATAATTAGACAAAAAAATAATTGTGCAACTTTTCCAGTTCGATAAAAAAAAGTCATCTATTTCTTTTAAAATTTTAAATTGAACATTTTTTTTTAAACTTTTACTTGATTTATTGAGCTTGACTTAAAACAATGAATATGTTCAATTCAATGAGTGACTTAACGAAAAAATACTTGTAAGATGAAACAATTTCAATATCTCAAATGAAATTAACCTCACACTTAAAAAAATATGAAGATATGTATACAAGAGCAAAGAC
Organism: Styphnolobium japonicum; assembly: GCA_023212625.1. NCBI lineage: Eukaryota > Viridiplantae > Streptophyta > Magnoliopsida > Fabales > Fabaceae > Styphnolobium > Styphnolobium japonicum. The sequence goes on from JALBWW010000014.1 coordinate 23,527,914, forward strand.
CAAATAAAAGATATGGTCAACCAGAACATTAAAAACCCGAGTCACGGAAGCCAAGCCAAATCCAAGTATCTGTTTGGTACAATGACAAATCCAAGTTTTACAAATATAATTGATGGATTCAAATTAATTAAAATGCCTACAACTAAGTAAAAAATAAAATACACTTTTATTTTAATTGGCTATAATTTTTCTTTTAATTTATAGTCTTTTTTTCTTAATTATCAGTTTTTTACTGAGATAAGAAGATTGGAAATAGAGAAAGGGTACAAACCCCTAAAAGATTTAATTCCACAATTGATAATGTGGCCATCTAAAATAAAAATTACTTTAATATTTATCTTTTTTCTTAGTACTGGTATTCAGAACGAGTCGTCAAACATTTATTAGTTATTAATTATATTAATGAGATGTGTTGTACTCCGCTCAAGCACCTAAGCTTATGCATGCGCTTGAGATGTGATCGGTATACATGTTAGTTTGTTTCATTTTCAAAATTAATTTTTAAATTTAAAATAAAATAAAATAAAATTTTATGTCTCAAGACTCAAATATTAATAGTTCAAGTATATTATAACATTATTTTATATTTAATAAATTTTTAAATATTTATTATAAAATTAATAATTAATAAATATTTCACAATTCACTCTAATACTAATCCATAGAGATTCAATAGCAATTCATCTAAAATTCAAAACTTTTAGGTAAAATGACCATTTGGGAGAAATAATTCTTTATTAGTTCGTTTTTAAAATTAATTAAATATTTAATTACATTAATTAATAATTTACATATAATTAACTAATTAATTAATTAACTATGTATCAAATATTAAAATAAAAATAAATTATAAATTAATTATATATAAATTATTAATTAATATAATTAAATATATAATTAATTTTTAAAACGAACTAATAGAGAATTATTTTCTTTAAGTTGAATAAAATGGTTATTTTCCTGAACTTTTATAACAATTCTATCTGGTCAAGGGCTTGGATTCGCAGCTGCCAACCACACCGTAAACATCCATGTGTCAATCTCACAGCTCCCCAAGTCCTTAGAGTTCACCAACCTGCATGACCAATTTGACAATCTCACCAAGACCCTCTGCTACGTGACCGATTCTGATTGGTAGACCCATCGGTCAAAATCAAACAAACGGTCTAGAGGAAGGCCTAGAACCTCTGAACCGGTCATGGGCTAGACCGTGGACTCGTGGACCCCACGGTTCGACACGTGGACGGCCATAGTAGGGAGTTCACACGTGGGATACCACAGAGAGGAGAATACCGCGTATGTGAATGTGATCGCAAAAGGCGTGGCCCACAAGTCCTCTTTCTAATTTTTTTATATAAGGATAATATTATTTTAATGGAACTTATGGAAATAAACAAATAATTTTAATTATGATTAATTATTAGTGTAAATTTTTTTAATTATTTTATAATAGTGTGTTAGAGGATTATTTGGTACTTATTTTTTATTGATTATATTTATTAAACTTTAAATATTTATTGTAGCAACTATTAATTAATAAATATTGATAATTCATTAATAGTATCGATGTAAAGCAAAATTAAGTATTGCTGAACACTCCATACGTTATCAAATTACTTAAGCTGTCATAATTTTTTAATAATATAATAATGCATAATTAGATGAAATGTAAAAAATATTATATTAACATACATCAAAATTAAACTCTATAAATAATTATACAATTTTATATATAAAAAAATTAGTAACATAACATTCCATTTATTATAATAATCAAATATAAAAAATTTAAATTCGAAAAAAAAAGAGAAATACTTTTTTCGCTTATAAGTCCAACTTTCGGATTTCGAAATCCATGCAAAAAGTTAGATAAATCTAGGGGTTACATCCTCAGTTACAGTCAGCTTTTTTCTATATGACCCTCCCAGGGGGGAAGAGAAAGAAAGCGCAAAAAGTTAAATAAAGCATTACACACAAAAACAAAAAGTTAAATAAAGCAAAACAAATAAACTTTAGAAAATTTTATTTTCAATAAAGTCTAGTGCCTGATTTAATGCATCATAATCTTTCTTCTTGAAATCAAGTAATATGGATTTTATCATATTTAAATAATTTTCATTAAAAAATAGTTACATGTTTTGTTAAAATTATTTTACTATAACAACATGATTATTATAAAATAAGAAAAAGAGGGGGGGGGGTGAACTTGGGAGTTGGGATCCAAGGAGGGAATTAATGTCCCCACCGCCGGGTGAGAGATTTTTTCATCAGCGTGACGATACGTTGACGCAATGGGAACTCCAATAAATATATAGAGAATTGAAGAGATAGAGAGATAAACAAAAGTTTCCGCGTAGATAGATAGATGAGACTGCGAAGGGTATGTGAATCTCTCTCATCATTCAAAAATTAATAAAACCAAAAACAAAGAGAGAGAAAAAACAAAAAAAAAGGAGAGTGAATATAATTCATGGACTTTGTTCATGACATGTCTATTTTGATTCAAAAATGTGTCTAATGTTGTCTTATTATGAAAATGAAAGAAAAAAATAAATAAAGCATATATAGCTTTCATTTGGTTTTCTTTTATTTATTTATTTATTTTTTGATATTGTTTAGTTTTAGACGAAAAGAATGTTCATTTCTAATATAAAATCAAGTTCAATTATTAATTTTAATAAAAATTTATAATAAGATTACATATTGATATAAATAATATGAGGGAGTCACTTTGATTTTTTCTAGGAAATATAGAAATTGAACTCTTTTTCTAAGACACCTAAGCAAAAGGAAATCTCTCTTTTTTCTCTTCTTACGCGATTCACACCTGCCTCTTGTTCACACCACACCACATTCCACATATATATTCTTTCTTTCTTTTTCTCTCTCATCTTCGGTTTTCTCTCTCCTCCATAAGCCCCCTTCAGAAAAAAAGACCTCATCTTTTTCTATCATTCGGAGCTTCTTCTTCTTCTTTCTGGACTTTGCAGGATTGGATTTGAGTCACTTCATCACTTGGTTTTTTCGATTTTAATGGAGGGGCATCATCTCCATCATCAACGGCAACAGAAACAGCAGCAGCAGCAGCAGCCTCATAACATCAGTGTTAACGTGGATGTCACAGATAGGTTCCCTCAATGGAGCATCCAAGAGACGAAGGAGTTCCTAGTGATCCGAGCAGAGCTGGATCAGACTTTCATGGAGACAAAGAGGAACAAGCAGCTGTGGGAAGTCATCTCCAACGGGATGAAGGAAAAGGGTTACCATCGAAGTGCAGAGCAGTGCAAGTGCAAGTGGAAAAACCTCGTTACCCGCTATAAGGTATTTTTATTGATCTATAGATATATATCAATCCAAAATAAAATTATATATAAAAAAAACCATGTTTTGTTATTAATAATCACATACCCCTTTTTTATTTTTTCTTTTCTTTTTTGGCTTTTGAGTAAGGGGTAAACTTTTCTCTCTCATGATAAAGGTAGAATTTTTACAAATAACACAAGGTTTATATTCACTTTAATAAAAATATTTTAGATAAATTGGTGTTTGTGAAAAGTTCTAGCTGGCTAGCTAGTTGTAGTTAATATTATGAGCTTTTCATGGTTTCTTATAATAGTAATAGTACTATTTTTTTGTGTTTTGAGATTTAAAGGGATGTGAAACGATGGAGCCAGAAGGTTTGAGACAGCAGTTTCCATTTTACAATGAACTTCAAGCGATTTTCACTGCGAGGATGCAGAGAATGCTGTGGGCTGAAGCAGAAGGAGGGTCCAAGAAGAAGGCGATGCAGCTCTCGTCTGAGGATGAAGACGATGGAAATGAAGAGAGTGAGGGAGATCACAAGGGTAGCAGCAGAAAGAAGAAAAAGGGTAAGATGGTTGGTGGAGGAAGTGGTAGTGCTAGCAGAAGCAGTTTGAACAATTTGAAGGAGATTCTGGAGGAGTTCATGAGGCAACAGATTCAAATGGAAGCGCAATGGATGGAAGCTTTTGAGGCCAGGGAGAACGAAAGGAGGTTAAAGGAGATGGAGTGGAGGCAAACCATGGAAGCTTTAGAGAACGAGAGGATAATGATGGACCAGAGATGGAGAGAAAGGGAAGAGCAAAGAAGGATTAGAGAAGAAGCTAGGGCTGACAAGAGAGATGTTCTAATCACAGCTCTGCTGAACAAGCTCAGAAGAGAAGAGATGTAGTTTGTTTGGCTAGCTAGATAACTTTTATGCGTTTCTTCTTCTGATGAAGCAAGCTTAATTTGAGAGGTTTGTTCTTAGAACTCTCAATTTCTTGAGGATTAACTTTATGGTTCTAATAGTTTTATCATGTTATTAAGATATCTCCTCGTCCTGTTTTACCTACTGAGGCTTTGTTTAGCCAAAGCAATGAAAAAAAGCTTCCAGTATTTTTTTCCCCTCTCGTTTTTTTATATGGCACTCATCTCGTAATTATGGTTTTTGTCATGCAACTCTGTTATCATTGAGAGAAGACCAATGTTTCATATATATCCTGAAAAACTATCAATGTTTTCATAGAGATTCCTAGTAGGTGTAGATAGATATATAAAAAAGCCCAATTTACATTACCTAACTAACGACCGAAAACGGGCAAAAGATCCCCACAAAATAATGCTCATCATAATGTCTATCCATATGGAGACGCACAGTTTTAAGGTTAATGGAGCATTTGCTAAAATGTCTCTCTACACACAAAGTGCTGTTACTTTCACTTTTGATTATGAACGAAAAAGAAATGGAGGGATTTGTGATGTATATGCATGATGCTACCCTTCCATACTTCCATCTATGTTGGATCAGAAGCTAAAGTAGGGTTTTCAATTTAGTGATGAATTGTATATGTACTTAGTTCAAGTTTATTTTCTTGAGGGTGTCGGTATGCAAATGTAGCCATGTGTCCTCGTTAGCATTGGAAACGACATTAAGGTTGAGATTGAGTTCAACAATGAAGAGAGATAACGATTTGTGTGTGTGTGTGTGTGTGTGTGTGTGAATATGATATATAATGGCTTACAAGAACTTGAATATTCCATGTATTGATAGACCCTATAATTAGATACCGCAAAGAAAAATCATTAGTTTAACTTTCAGTTGAATCATGATCTCCAAGTTATTGACGGATGTCAAAGCTTAATTTGTGTGCGCATGAGGTTTTTGACAGCTAGCTGATTTGGATTTTGCATGCAAGAGATATTCCAAATTGTTATTGATATTGACCAGTGCATGTGAGAGAGCTCACTATAATAGGAGCTAAAAAGGTTTTTAGCCTCAGGTATCAACTTGTGACTTAATTTAAAGCAGTGGGGTCTTGTGTACTAAATTTATTTATTTTTATTAAGAAAATAATTTAAAGATAATAGAGATCAATGATAGAAAAGTAACTGTTTTATGTTTCAAAAAAATAGAAAAATTAAGCACTGCATGATAACATTTCGTCTTTCAATTTGTGGTATGTGTATGTTTCTTCTGTTTGATGTTATTAGATCTAGAGATTTTTCAAACAATTTTTTTGTCTGAGTTATTTGGATTTTAATGTCAATAACATATCGTTTGAGATATAAAATTATTCATGAGCTTCCACTTAAAAGCTAAAGTTTTTAAAAGAATTGGTTCATGACATGGTATCTAAGTCTTCCTGATCGAGTTTGATTATTACCACACTTCTTTTTTTAAATAAAAGTTAAACTTCAATACAAGTAGAGTGAGCCGAATTATCCACATTCCAAGCCCAAAGAGCTCTTGCATGAAGGGACATGTTAAAATAAAATCATGCATGTATCTTTACCTAATATTTTAAGTTTTTGGAAGAGTTGGTCCTTAACCTGGTATCAGAGCCTCCATAACCAAGTGATCAGAAGTTCAATCATTGCCGCTCTCATTCTTCTAAATAAAGTTAAATTTCAACCTAAGGTATAATGAACATGTGCATTGTCTTTGTTTATGCTTCAAACCCAAAAGACTCTTACGTAATGGGGTGTGTTAGAAATTAAAATTACTTATGAGTCTACACCTAACAACTTAAGCTTTTGAAATAGTTAGACCTTGTCAATCAGTAACCTAATGACAAATATCTAGTCTTAAGACTTGGGGATATTTGTAGGAGCTCAAGTTAAAAATCTAATAACAGCTTATTATGGTATATTTTTGTGGACTCATTTTGGCTGTGTTATTTATTTCTAAAAGAGAGTTTGTAAATAACTTTGATATATTTATAGTAAAAAATAAAAGAGTTAGATGGCATTTTAATAAATGACTTTCTAAGTGTAACTATTTTTTTCTCATATGAATTAGGATGAAATGAGTTATTAACCAATTAAAGAAGATAAAAAACTATATGCAGCATATTTTTTTAGCTTGCAAAAAAGTTCCTTGCATTCATTTCATAACTTAAACTGATATAATATTTTGATAAATGTCCTAAAGTTTGATTGGGTTTGTTAATTTCCATATACTTAAATAAGTAATTATGTGAGTACTAATAAATTTAATAAACATCCAAATTACACGATCAGATCAATGCTTAAATCTATATGAAGGAAAACATATACTCGGATAATTAATCTTTAGGTATACTAAATAATATAAATATATCTCTTAGACTATTTTGTTTTGTGAAAAACAACTTGTTAAAAATATATTTCCACATCAGCCAGTAGATTATTTGTAGTGCTTAGCATTAAAATTGATCAAAATTGGTTTGCTGATAAGTGAAAATTAAAATTATAAGAAGAGAATGCGAGTCCATCTTAGTAACAAGTAAAATAAAATGTTTTTTATTTTGGTAATCATATTCTGAATTAAAAACTAGTTTTGAGTATAAAAAAAATCTAACAATATTTTCCATGAACATCTTTTTTTCCATTTCCATTCTTCCATAAGACAAACTGACCATTTAGATGGCAGATAGATCGATTTGCAAGCAATCGATTCATTATTTCAACGTGGACCAATTAGAGTTATTAAAATCGCGTAACTAACTTGTGTTTCAACTAATTAAGCTTTCTATGAATCATCATTCAATTTTCTGTTCACACACTTAAATTTTAATAAAAAAAATATAGAACCTTCCAGGTTTGAATACCTTTTTAGCTCATGTATATTTATTCTATTCTTGCTTGATTTATAATAAAAATGAATTGAACAAAAAAGAATAGGAAAAGAGATGCATTTGTCTCTCGTACGTGTCTCGTCTAGATCTCCAAAGTTAGACATTGAATTAGAATTTGTGGAACTTTCAAATTTTCCCCACTTTAACTCTACAAATTAATTATGTTTCCCCTTATAGTAGGAGTAAAGTCTTATTACTAACTAAGGTGGTTTCCCCAATAAAACAGTGCCATCATACCAAACGATTTGGAACATTGCGAAACAACACGGTTTTACAGTAAACAATGTGCTGTCAAAAAAATTTCCAATAAAAATGGTCTCTTCACAAAACAGCATATATGCCTTTTCAATATCAGCAACTAAAAAAACAATAACAATTAACTGTACAAATTTATTGGTCTAAATTATAATTAAATAATCCCATTTAAATGCAATCAAATTAAATCATGTAAATAGTAAAAAAAATATAAACATTTGACTTAATTAATTAGTAAAAAAATTGTAGTGAAGACAAAAACTGAGTAAATTCTGCCTTAAATATAAAACGAATTATAGAATAATTAAAAAAAGTATGAGTAACATTATTTATAACTTTCAATTATTTATTTTTATGAAAATTGTTGCATCGGAAAAGATAGAAAGTGAAATGAGTTCGACCTCCTTGTGGATCCATTCAAAGGGGACTCTCACTTCTCTTTTCTCGAATTATATATGGATTCGTAATCTTTGATATAGCACTTTTTTATTTACATGTATTATAATATTGTTTTGATAAAATAGAATGACATTCATATTCCGGTGAGACTAATTCATTTTTGGTGATTGAGTAATAATGATCATTAAACTCTTTCATAATAGTATTTTTTAAGATTTGAATATTTAGTTTTTACTTAAGGTAGTAAGTTACTTACTATTTTAACCGATTACTTTTGAATATTCCTATCATACTTAGTAAGATAAGAATAAGACTTAATTAATTATTGTTTGTTATTACTTGCATTATGATACTCCTCATTGATGATCAAGCAGTGTTTGGATTGTGTTTCTAAAAGCGACAATTCGTGTAATTGTGATTCCATTTATGTGAGTGGCTTAGATAATAGATGAGACCAAAACGATGTTTGGATCTGTGCTATAGGCGCACCGACACAAACACGGCCATTCCAACACGCAACATTGGATTTAATTACATTTACGACCGCACTCATGACAACTTGTGTTATGTCTGCTACATGGTGCGTAAGAAGCTGTTCCCAGTTCATTTGGTTTTACTCTGTCTGCAACTTTCTTTCTTCCTTCAAAAGTTCGAAGTTCAAACGCAAACGCGTTTCTGACAGATAATATTTACCAACATAAGTATATCACCGACTCTATGTGGGAAAAAATTGTTTTTTATTCTTTTTTTTAAAAAAATAAATTTTTTGGACATTTTCTTCTTCTGTAATCGTTCAAATAGTCAACCAGGTTCAGAACTGAGGTGCAGGATAATTCTTTTTTCAAAGAAAAAGAGGAGGAAAAAAGGCAAAAAGTTGAGATCAGCTGGGTAGATTAGAATCTGACCCACTTTTTGAATTTTCTTTCTTCTTGGTAATGCTTTTTTCTTCTTTTTAATTAAACTAGATTTTACTTTTCCACTAAAATATTTGATGTTTGATTCTGCAACTGTTTGGACTTTGGAGGAAATTGACATACTGACCCTTTCTGTTCAATTCGTTCCCCAATGTTTAAGGAAAATATTTTTTTTGCATATATTTTTTTACATTTCTTTTATACTTAGTTAATGATGAATAAATTATTAATTAATAAAATATATTATTTGATTAATGAGTTTGGTAATCAATTACTTACAAACTGATAATCTATTAACTAATCGATATATTTTATTAGTCAATAATTTATTCATTATTAATTAAGTCCATAAATAATCAATTACTAAAATTTATTAATCAAATAATATACTATATTAATCAAAAATTTACTCATTATTAACCAAATATAAAAATAATGTACACATGTCATTAGTAAATGTTTAATAGTTTGAGCTTTGAGAGGTAGCATGGGTCCAAGTTTCAACATTATACCAAAAGTCTGTTTGCTTGCCCGCAACTGCTCTCTTCACCCAAAACTGAAAAAAACAAAGTCAATTGGGTGGAGCTTGAATATTATATGAGACAAGAGTTTACTTTCAATATCGGTTAGTGTCGAAAGATTAAGAAAAGTAAACAGTAATAGTTAGTTGACAATATAATGTAATAATGTATTGCTAGAGAGAAGTTAGATTTCTCCTTTGTTCAGTTTTTCTTTTGATGATACAGAGTAAAAGATCGAATCATTTGACTCAATGAGATTAATTGTCTCTTTCCTATGTTCATTTACATATGCTTTTGAGGTATATATTAGTGCTCTATCATTCTGCTGTCATCAAGTAAAGATGATATTATAATGATGGAGCACTTGGCATTTAATCTTTAATACCTAATTTTAAATTTAATTAGAAACAGGAGAAAATAGCTTATACCAACCAATTGTGTAATCCCTAATATATAAAAAAAATTAAAGTTGTTTTTCCCTTGATATAATTTGAAGTCTCAAATTAAGTGTAGCAAGGTACTTTCATATATATGTATCGCACCAAAAATGTGATTTTAATGATACCATCTTTGTCTAAAATATATTATGGAGATCTTATTAGACGTTAATGAATATATAAAATGCATTAATCAATAAATTACTTTCTCTTCCCATTGCTTCTATTAATTTATATAATTAAGTTATATAGTGATTTGATAAAGAGATATGTTAATATAAAGGTGTCTAACTGTCATTATTTCATTTGTCAAATTTACTGTTAACTATTAATTTTATATAGATCTTGGAGATTTGTGTCCATTTAAAATTCACCAATTATATGTTTCTTCATAAAATGTGAAAGTGCAAGAATGGATATGTTGATACAAGTTTCTCATCAAAATATGCAAAAATTAAGGCACTGAAGTAAGGACATGAATTTTCTTCAGTTGTAAATTACAATTTTCTTTAGGGGTGTTTAAAGTCAAACCAATCCAAACAAAATTGAAAATTAAAACCAGTCTAAACCAAAAAAAATATGATTTTATTTGTTTTTTTTTTCAAAAATCGATTGGTTCGATTTTGGGTTCTAATTTTTAAAATTGAACCAATTCAATTTGAATATATCAATATATATATATATATATATATATATATATATATAAAGAAAGATCAACTTACATTGGTATAAGACTTAATCACTTTTACACCACTCAATAACTTTTTATCTAATAACTTTCATACAAAATTTATCGTTAGATATAAAAATTTTTATTATGTAGATCATATCTATAAAATTTCACATTAATCCGAAATTGTTTTATAATTCATTGATATACATCAAGATTAACGTAATTTAAATTTTTGAAATATAAAAAGATGAATTGTTTGATAATATTCTTATTGATATTCAATTTTTTCAAAATTTAACACAAATGATTAACATGATAGATAGACATAATTTAACGGTTGGATTGATAAAAAAATATACATAATGAAAAGTTACTGAGTAGTGTAAGAGTGACCGATGTAAATTGATCATTTTCTTATATATATATATATATATATATATATATATATATATATATGTCCATGCATATCTTATATATGCATCATGATCGACTTTTAACTTTGATAAGAATAAGATTGTTTTTTTTATCTCGAGTTTTATTTTTGCGTACTATAAATTGATTTCCCTAATAACCCACCCATTGCATCTAAAGTTCTTATCCTTTCATTCCATACCCAATTTTACTTGTCATGTTGATCCCAGTCCCAGGTATGGATTTTGTAAGTTGTATATATTGGTCCTCCTGCTCGCATGCACATTCATACAAGCCCCCTCCAGACATTGGCCAAGCTTACTAGGCTTCATGGCCCAGTAATGCATTTAAAGCTAGGCCAAGTAACCTCCATAGTCATCTCTTCTGCAGGCATGGCCAAAGAGGAGTTCCAGACCTATGATCTATTATTCTCAAGCCAATTTGGGTTTGAATTTTGAAAAAAAAAATCTAAACAAAAATTAAAAAATCGAACTGAAACAAACTGATTAAGATGTGTTTGGTTTGGTTCAGTTTTTAAATTTAAACAAAATTGATCGGTTGTTCGGATAACTTTTCTCTCAAAACTAATCCAAACCGGTATGCTAACACCCTTAGTTTTTTGTACTATTTTTCATAATTATTCAACAATGATTTACTTTGTTGAAAAAAAAATTATAAATTAATAATGCATGGACCTATTCCAATATATCATCCATTTGTCTAATTATCAAAACAAATTAAATAAAATTCTTCCATTATCAAAGCTAAATAGAACAAAACAAGGCTAAAATGCAAGGGATTCCATCTAATTATGGGTTAAGTTTAGAAAATCCTCATGTACTTACAAACTCATTAACACGACTTCTTGACCCTGCTAAACTATGCATATTGACCCTTCTGTTAACCATTTGTTCAAAACACTAACAGTAAATTAGTCACGTGACTTCACATGCATGTTTCCCTAATCTCACCCAGATGTCTCATATTTCTTCCCCAAATCAAATGATAACCCTTTATTTCCAACTGATTGTCTTCAGACTATCTTCCAAATTCATGACATATTTTTGTTATGCAATGGCTAACCAATTAGCTCAAAAATTTCAGAAATGATTGAAAAGGAGGCTATGAAAAGAAACTTTTGCTCTATTTGATAAGTCCGATCCGCTAACTTATAGTGGATTTGACTAGCGGATAGAGAATTTTAAAAAATAGAGTTGTTTAGTAATCAATAGCTTATAACAAGCATGAAAAATTAAATGAAAAGAAAATTTAAAATAATATTTTTACCTAATAAAAAACATTTTAATGATAATAAATAAATTAGATTATTAAAATATAAATTTCAAAATTTTAACTTCTAAATATCTTAATAATTAGTTTGATTAACATAAATTTATTTTATAAATAATTAATAAATATTTTGTCGTATTTAATATTGATGGAAGAAATTTAAACATTAATTAAAAATATTCTTTTATGACATTTTACATTTATCAGTTAGTTCAATCGCTAATTTTACCAAACACTTCAAATTCAATTTACTAGTTTATCTGCTATAAACTCATCCGCTATCAACTAACTTATCCACTATCCGTTATAAGATTATCAGTTATCCCTATTTTATACCAAACAGAGCCTTTGTTCAAACAAAATAACTAGAGTGAACATGTTGGGAAAAAGCTTTAGACAAAAGATGCTTCTTTCCTCTACTGCAAGTGCATGCTTGTGTTTGCAGCTGCAGCCACTGCTGTCACAGTTACATGGTCAGTCGTTGAAGCCCCACTTGCAGCCATAGCAAGCTTCCCCTTTTGTTGGGACTTGTTGAGCACTCACTGCTTCTTGATTTAATGATTTTCTGAAAATTCATCTTCAATTTTCTCTCTTCTACAAAACACCCAGAAGCAAAAAGAAAAGGTTCATTGTCGAATTGATTTTCCAAGTACCAGAAAGGGATCATAGAAACTAGGAAAAGGAAAATGGGGAAGTTAATTGAGTACCTTCACTTTGTCTTCTTCTTGATCATGGTCCTCTTTTCTTCTGCTACTCCTGTTGTTATTGTCTTTGGTTAGAGAACCAATTTCCCTTCTAACAACAGTCAACCATGAGCTACCTCCGCTTCCCATAAAAATGTACGGTAAAACCAAGATGCATTTACTGCTTAAAACAAAGCCCATAAAGAGTTGGAAAACTGTAAAGAAAGAAAGGAAAGAAAAAGAAAGAAAAACAGGAGAAGCATGACAACATATACCTGTGGACCTCATATTCAATACAAGACTGCACTGATTTGGGGGTATGAAATCTTCTATTGATTTATAAACCCTAAATTTTCAATTGGATTTTCATTTGGGGAAAAAATGTTTAGGGAATAAATATGAGATATTTGGGTGAGATTAGTTATTAAACATATACATAAGGTCACATGACTAGTTTGCTGTTAGTGCTTTAAAGAGATGGTTAATGGAAGAGTCAATATGTACGGTTTGGTGGGGGTAGGGAGTCATATTGGTTAGTTTGTACGCATAGAAGAATTTTCTGAATTTGACTAGTAAGAGAGAATTCCTTACATTTTTTGCAAAAAAAAAAAAAAACACAAACACAAAGTTTATTCCCTATACATGCAATGAATTTAAACTAGTATGCCTGGTTCCATGTTCAGGAATCTCATAATAAACATTGTTCAGGAACAAAGCTAGATTGACGGAAAGTGAACTCATTTTTGTTGTTGTTCTAGCATTAGATTCCATGTTTCATATTTTTTTTCTTTTTAACTTTTGTGCCTTTCTGTAATTTCAGATTTTTAAGATTCTCAAATACACCAAACCCCAAAAAAAATTCTCAAATACATTTATAATTGTTTTCTTTCATATAGCTGATTCATTTCCTTTCACTAAACAAATAAACCAATAGATTCAAAGAAGAGAAAGACGCTAAGTTGATCCTACTTTCCATGATCAAAGAAAGAGATATTGATGATGACTGTGTTCTTGACTTGTAAATTTGTCATGCAATTAGTTTCACATAGTGTAAACACTAGCTATATATAGTTTCCGACTGAACCCACAAAATTAATCCTCGACCATGACTGCTAGCTGTCCCAAGTGATGCAAGTAGGACCACATATTTTATTTGGAGTCTCTTTAGCTTTTGAGAGTATATATAAATATATTTTGGTTTAGCTTGAAATAATTTTTTTCTTTTATCGTCATAATTTTATTAAGAATAGTTACATTTTTAAAATTGAACTATAATAAGATAGTAGCATAAGAATTGATTGGTGGAGATGCTATATAGTTAATACACCGTCATGGTAATTGGTTGACTTAATTTTTCCGATTCTTTATACGTTCACATACAATTGCTATCTATAATATATTTTTACAGTAAATAACTTATCATGTAAGTTACTTTTCTGTAGACCACGAAACTTGACTTTGGGAAAATAAGTTGAAAATAGATTTTCAATGGAAAAGAGGAAAAAAAATTATAAACGCATCCAAGCATATAATTTTGACTAAGCGCTTATGATATCAAGTATACAAATTTTCAACCAAGAACGATCTAGTAATAAATTTTTTATTTAAATTTATAATATAATGTAAATATTATATATCTCTAACCAAAGAAAATTGATTCAGATTTTCATGTATAAACATGACTTTAAAATTTAAATCAATTCTATAATACGAGGTTTGAGTTTTCTAAATAAATGGGTTGTGTTGAAGGGAATTTTATTCGCTTTCACGTTAGATCAATCACAAGCCTCTATTTGGCTCACACTTCGAACAAACCATGCACCCAAACTGTTCACGTAACTTAATATCAATACTCCAAGTAGTTTCTTGATCAACCTAATGAAAATGGTGCACTTAAGTGGTCTACTCTAACTAAGCAACAATTACTCGCACAAGGCCCTTTCTTCTCTTATATACAGAAACAGTTGGGCCTAGTAGTGGGCTCGGCCTTTCACCTATATGGGCTGTAACTCAGACGAATAGCCCCAGCCCTGGTGACCAAATCTATCCAGGACTTGACAAGCTTGAAGTGCTAAACATATATGATCAATATGATGAGGGAGAATTTGTTTGACCAAGACAAAAATATGACCAGACAGGGATACAAAATCAGCAAGAACAATGGATATAAAAAAATTATGATAGGAAACTAAAGAGGAGAATTTCTTTTTTCTTAGCTGAGGCTATGATATATTCAACATTGGAACAAAAAGAAAACCTATCCAACAGAAGCTCAACTGGCTAGTTTTTAGTGTGTTTCTATAGATTTTAGTTGAATTGGTTATAAGAGATTGATTTAATTTAAAAAAGATGCTGATGAAAGAATTAATTTATGTTTTTCAATCTTATTTCAAAAGTTATTTTTATAAAAATTAATTTTATTTGAATGGTACAAAGCAAAATTACCTAAAAATACATGAAACTAATCTTAATTGAATTTTGCAAAATATATAAATGAGGACAATATAGAAAAATCATATTTTGTGTGTGTAAAAGTGCTTTCGGTGGAAATAAAAGCTTGGTTGGAATGTCTGCGGAGCTAAACTACAGTTTAGGAGTGGCAAAATGCAAAAACAACATACACCAATCAGTGTCTTTGCTTCAAGAACAATTCAGTAAAATGGCACTGTTCAGTTCTGTTTGTCACGTAAAGAATAGATACGTTCCTTTTCAAAAATACCACAAAATTTAAGCTCTTTATTTATGCTATACACAGCAAGATGACAAAATTCTCAACATGAAAGTTCTACAAGTTCATTGACTACCTCATGTAGTAAACTGTCAAAAATTTTATGCTCATACACCAAACAAATTTCCTCAAAACTTTCGGTCTCACACATATGCTTTGGTGTGCAATCTGACTCTCTCATATCATTTTCTGTTAATGTTCGAAGCTTCAGCATTAATTCTGAGTAATACTCCTTTTCTCTGTTGATGTCAGGGTAGGCATAACCTTTATTCTTGCTTGCTTTGTCTTCAACACCATCACCCAAGAACAGTAGCTCTGAAGATTTCCACTTTGACTTCGACATTAAGGGGCTTGTATAATCTGCAATAATAATAGTTGTATATTTAATTAAGATGAAGTTCATAGTAAGTTGAAACTGCAAGAAAATTTAAAGAATTCAAATTGCTATATACTTGTACAAGCTTATGTTACTTTGGGGGTTCTTTCCTTCATATATGAGCAGATGAGTTTAATTACAAAGCAGTAGAAAATGGATGATGCAAATCAAAATTGAAACAAAGGTTCACTTTTAAGTTTTAAGTTTAACTATTAATAAACAAGTCAACAAAATTAGGAATTCAGATAACAAACCTAGAAAATCAGGTCCATAAAGGAATGGATAGTCATTGTCATTGATGCCTAGGACTGAAACTGCACTGAGATTTTCCGAGCTATATTCAGTCTCTATCTTCTTTGGTGACTGCTGTTTTCTTATCTTTTTCGTGTGTTTTGGTTCAAAAAACACTTTCTTCTGCTTATTTGACAATGGAGAGCTTGAGCTTGACCCAGCACTACTTTTTCTGTAACTACAATTCTTGGAGCATGGGGAAAGTGAGGCCAAAACTGTAGCTTCATTGTGATTTCCAAGCTTTGAACTATGCTTCACAGGGACCATTCTGGGCTCATTCTTCAACTTGGAAATTTTCTTGTTCTTCCCTTGATTCCACTCATTCTTCACAGTACTCCTCTCTCTTACAATCTCCTTGTTCTTGCTCCCCTGTTTCTTCCTCTGTCTCAATTCTCCCAACCCCATTTCTGGTTTCCTCAAATTGGATTGAACTTCGTGATCTTTACTCCCTGTCCCACTATCCCAGTAGAGCACAACAAGGTCATGATTTTTCTGCTGAAACAATGCAGGAACCTCTCTGAATGATGCTGAAGTTTTCACTCGACGATGGTTGGCTTGGCTTATATCAAACTCCAGCAAGTAATCCACAAAGTTCAGTGACCTACTTCTAGGAACTGAATCTGGGGTAGATCCTTTTGATACCCAGTTAGTATTTGGCAGTGAATCCAGCCCCATTAGCCTTGCCACTACTCCTGGTGTAGCTGCATCTGCATCAGCCATTGCATGATTTGCATCCTTATTTGGATGCACTAGCTTTGTTTTATCTGATTCTGTAACATGATCAGATGGGTGCACTGGAGGACTGTTTCCATTCCCAGCACAAAGAAGCACACGTAAGAAGCCAGAGTAACACCCAGGTTTTGCATTATCTGGTTTAGCCATAATCAATCTTCCAAACCCCAACAGAAACTGTTGCTTAAGGAAGTAGAAATGGAAATGTAGAGAAGAAAATGGTCACTGAAATGGTTGAAAACCAGAGAGAGAGAGAGAGAGAGAGAGAGAATGAGAGGGAGAGGAAGATGGTTATGAATAGAATAGAGGCAGGGTGTGAAAGGGTCGTTGAGTTCACACTAGATTGGAATGATATTTGACAGGAATAGGATCATCAAAAGGGTATGTATCATTGAAGAATTGAGGATGAACGTATATTGACTCTTGATTTATCTTCTTCTCACATCTATGTCTTCAGCCAAGGAAAGTTTTACGTATTAATGGTGTTTCTATGTCCTACTAGCTTAATACGTATGAATGTTGTTTTGCCATTTTGAAACAAAATGCTGCCGAAGTTGCTGACTTTTGAGTTCGAAGATGACAATATTGTGGTCCTTGGGGAATGGGGTCCTATTCCTCCCAAGAACTGCACCGACTTTGTTGACTCTTAGTGCATTTGGAAGAAGATCATGTGTTGGCCCAATGGTATTGGTAATGCTTAGCTTACCTTAAGATGGGCCCTAGAAATTGGAAACTGAAGTTGATTGAGATTAACATGTACTGACCCCATACTTGTGAAAATGTTTCCAATCTCCCTATTACTAATAGTGAAATCAGGACTATTGTTTTCACTTTTCCATCTCACCAAAAGGAAGTCTATTTCTGGGATATAGTTTTCATCTTACATTTCTTCATGTGCATAGACTATATAGATATGCTAATCAGAAAATTACAACATAGTGTTCAAACTAAATAGGTGGCTCCTTTTTCCCTTAAACATAATTTTCTGGCCCTGCACTATGCTATGTAGATGAACATTTTTTTTTTAAAGCCTCTGTGCATAATGCATAAGTTCTCAAATCCATGCTCGTCAAATTTTGAAAGTTTTATCGACAATCTATTAACTTTACTAAATCTGACAGCATTTTTTCTCCAAATTTTCAATGATTGGTAAATGGAGAATAGCTGTTACTTTAGTGTTTCCATGTGCAATCACATGGTAAAATATCCTGGCCTTCTCTTAAAATGGGAAAATCTGTTCATATGGATTGTAGCTATATCTCGGCAAGAAAGTTTAAGAAAAACTTAACTTGTGGG
The DNA here is from genome assembly GCA_023212625.1 of Styphnolobium japonicum. Lineage (NCBI taxonomy): Eukaryota > Viridiplantae > Streptophyta > Magnoliopsida > Fabales > Fabaceae > Styphnolobium > Styphnolobium japonicum. The sequence continues at coordinate 23,546,038 of JALBWW010000014.1, forward strand.
ACTGTGAAAAACCTTTCAATGTTTGTGTCCCTCACTTTGGTTAAATATGTTCCAAATGCCTTTCGTATGTACATGTGGTTTGCTTTTAAATTAACAAGCAATGGTATTCAATCCTTACAACAGACTTTCTACCATTTCTTATGGGCTAATGGAAACTCTAGGAAGGGTATTCCAATTGCTTGTAAATGTCTTGTTAACCCATTAGAAAAAGGAGAGCTTGGCATAAGTGATCTGCATATCCAGAATGTAGCTGCTACTCTTATATAAGTTAGGGTGGAAGCTACTAAATGACCTGTAGGTTAAATTGATAATAAGTAAGTACTTATCTCATGATAATGTATTTGAAGCATCAATATTTGCTTTGGATTCTACCTTTTGGAAACAGTTAGTCAAGGTAGCTAAGGAACTTGAAGCTGGCTCCAGTTGGATGTTGGCTTAGAGAGATTAAATTAGTTTCAGAAAGGACCCTTGGTGCAACATGAAACCCCTAAAACACTTATCTATACCACAAAACCCTCACCTCAAGGTAAAAGACCATTTGCTTCACAATGAGAGGGGTTGGAATGTGCATCTGATAAGGAACTCTGACTGTACCAGAAGATATTGCAAATTAAATATACGCGATTCCACTGCCTATAACATGGGGGGAAAATAAAGACACCTTCATCTGGTGTGGAAGCCCCTCTGGTACTCTGTCTACAAACTCCATTTATAACTACATCTGTATCTCCATTCATGGCTCAGGCAATCCAAAATTTCCAAATTTATGCTTAGTGTGCTTGTTTTGGGGTGCAGCAAATAATAAAATTCACACAACCCTTTCCTTAACCCAAAAGAGAATCATCAATTCTACTATTTGCTCACACTGCAATGAAGCGGAGGAATCTACTTACAATATCCTCCAAGACTGCAAATCCATTAAACCTCTGTCACAAAAATTTAATATCCCTTAATGGAAACTTCCTTTTGTAATGTAAGAACAGTGGTGCGCGATAGAGCAGTCTATTTTTCTACAGAGGTTGTTATCCCTGGTTTACTTATTATGGCCTTGACCATGTGGCATATTTGGCAAGCATGAAATGAACTGATCTTTCAACCTAAACTCTTGATCTTATGAGAACTGAAACTAATATCCTCAATGCCTTATCAAGATGCTGCTATTTGTTTTGTTAAGTAAACCACTTGTTAACTGTAGTTGTATCTAGCGATGTTTAAACTAAATATTTACCTAGGATCTGCTAGTTGTAAAGTTTATCTTGAGAGTTGATATGAAATCATGATTGTGTATTTCCTTGTAAGGCTGAAAAGTTTCTAATAAGTTAAAAAATAATTTGATTAATTGTGAAATCGATTATTACTTATTTTATTTATTACATTAATTATTTTGTAGAAATTAAGAGAAGTAAAATTATAGTTTAATATACTTTATTTCCAACCACAAAAACATATTTAACATGTTCAATGGAACATAGGAAGTGATGATCAAAAGTTGTACTTTTCACAGTGATTATTGAACATATCTATGCAAAGACTTTGTAAGCCTTTACATATGATTCATTACTTTGGAATCTTTTCTCTACTAGTACAAACGTTGGAATTTGGAAGTAAGGATCAGGGCACAGTTTTTCCCATCTGCTAAGCAAGATCATATTTTATAAAGTCATTATGATTTTCTTTTTGCAAGACAAACTGACAAAGTTATTATTAATGGTTTTTTTCCACATTATTAATTAGTTTGTTTATTAATTATCAACTTCTCAAGGGAGAATAAGACTAGGGTGTTTGCGTAGGTCAAAGAGAGATGAGGTTCTTGCTTTCCCTGAATATTTTAGTCGTGTAACTCGTTTTATTTTTTAAGTATTAATTAAAGAAAAGTAGAGATATTATAAAATTGATATAAGGCTGCATGCATATTAAATTATATTTAATTATATAGTATGATGTGCAAGTTTGGGTTGAATATATGATTTAATTGACTGTTTTTCTTTTGAATATCACCGTCCATCACAACCTATTCATACCAAACCATGCATGTTATTTTATTTATACACGTTGGTTTTACATATATGAATATCATTATGCTAACCTTTTTGTAGATTCTAAAATCTGAATTGCATTGGTTAAAGATCATGAACTGCAACTACCGCAGTCAAAAAGTGGGGCCTCACCCTTGAGGTCTTCTAATCTGTAGCTCCAAGAAATTGTTGGTAAATTTTATAATTCTTCAATTGCATCACTATTTTTTTTTAATTAAAGAGGTATTTAATATAAAAAACATCTAATGTTAAACAATTAGCAAATGAGACCACTTTCTTATAATAAGAGATGGGAGAAGTAAATTTCAATTATTAAATGATATATAAATGATCTAATTAAAAGTTTTTTATAGAATATACGATTATTTGTTACATGATTTTTATATTTTAATCTTAATCATCTATAGTTCAATAATCAAAATTAACTTCTCTCATTCTCACTATAAACTAATATTTTAAGAATTAAGACCGAAAATTGAATTGATGAATCTTTTAAGTAATGTATCAATTGATTTAATCGGTAATCCAATCAAAACACGTAATAATTATAACCATAATTATATATATAAATAAAAATATATCTAATAACATGAATAATAAAAACTAACTACATTTGATTATATTTATTATTGTCAAATTAAAATACTCATATTTTGAAAGTAAAATGAATTTTAAGAAAAAAATTGAGCTTTAACCGTTATTCCAAAAAAACTATTATTGTTACTTTAAAATTATTCATAATTGTCAAAATAATAATTTTTTGCATTCTATCATTACTCATCACGTAAATCTCGAAAAAATAATTAAAATTAACATAAAATGTATTCAAATAAAACGAACTTGTAAAACATTTGAGGAAGATAGAGGTGAAAGAATACCTAAACAACTAATTTAAAAAATATGAAAAAGTAATAATATTTTTTTTTTGTTTTAAAAAAAGTAAGTCTCAAGCGAACATGCACTGGGGTGTAGCATAATCCTATCTCAATTATCATTCAACTATAGTGTCTGAGTTTGAGCAAATAAATCTTTATTTTGATCAAGATATCACTTCCATCATGAAGAATATTCAATTTACAGACTCTTCACTCTTCATGAAAAAAAAAGAAAAAAAAACATATACCCTACTCATGCTTCAATAGCAGGCAGTTTCAATCAAATTTGTCAGGCATCCGGTCAGTTTTCTAATGAAGAATTCAACTCAATAATAGATGCACTAACTTAATAAGAGTTCAAGCTCACATAATCTTCAAAGTTAAAGAATTGTGTCATGCCAAATAATTCTATGACCTCTCTTTGTCACTTCAAGAGAGAAACTATTTAAACTTCACTTTGTTGTGGAAGAGCCACTGAGCTTAGGATCTGTTTGGTAGTACACAACATCCCCAGTGTCACTAACAAAATGGTCTTTCCGCATGCTTCTTATCAACTCTCCAATGAGGTGAAATGGAAGAGGACCTGATTTCTTTGGCTCACGGAAATATTTTCCAAGCACTGGCTTAGCTGCCTCAGTCTGCAAGTGAAGCAAAGACAACATTCAAAACACTGCAGCACATGAAAATCACTATCCCATGTTTCATCAAAAGTGTTGAGAGATACTCACTGCTTCTATTAAGTGATAGTGTGGGATTTGAGGAAATAGGTGATGTATGACATGGGTTCCAATGTCATGGTGGATGTTATTAATCCATCCATAGTCACGATCAAGAGTTGTGAGCCCACCCCTAAGGTAGCTCCATTCCTGTCCAACATAATGAAGGATAACTAAGTGAAGGAACATTGAATTATCAAAAAGTTTAAGCCGACATAAAAAATAAAATAAAAAGACACTTGCTATAGAAAAATTATTAATTGTAGTTGACTTCCAACTTTTTTAAATTTATTCAAACAAGCACAGAACAAACTTTTTTACAGAAAATAAAATAAAAATAAAAACGAAATGAAAGGGAAAGAGATGGTACCTTTCCACGATACCATGGTAATTTGTCTTCATGGCCATGATGATGTAAGTAAGTCACGAAATCCAACCACATGACGAAAATCTTAAATTCCAATCAAAGTCATATCAGAATTTTATTTTCATTCAAAAGACAAACCTTGAAAGGTCATATCCACAATTAGAAAAAGAGAAGGAAGTTACCCAGTAGGGCACGCCATAAAGCTTTAGCAATTGAATTGGACCCATTACAAACCCCAAGCCAACGAGCAAAGCCACCATTGCTGTCCAACACACTGTAGAAGTAATAATATATTTTCTTTCACTTGGAACAAACAAGTCACTGCTTGGATCAAAGTGAGACCCAGTCTTCCCAGGACTCCTGCCCCACTGTATTCAAAGATCATCACCCGTGTCAATTCCTCAAGCAGAACTAAATGTTCATATTATGGTCACAACATGAAAGCACTGCAACTTACAAGGTAGAAAGGATATGCAAGCATTGGAAAAGGCACTGTAAATCTTAAAGTACGTGTTATACTGTCCAAACTCTTGAAGATTTTCTCTGGCAACTGCAAGATTGACATTAAACTTCTTAGGTTAGGAAATTTGATTGATTGGAAAAAAATGAAGACAGACAGATTCTCTTTAAAAGCTAGAACAGAGATTTATCAGCTCACTGGTTGCCAAGATTCATCATTTTCAACATGGCCATGGTTCTGGTGATGAGTCCTATGACTGATTCTCCTGTATAATCCAGTAAAATATCAGTGTCAAATATGAGACTAGAATGAAGCAGGTGAAAGAGAAGTATATTACAGAAAGAAAAAAAAAAAAAAAGAGGACCAGAAAAAACTGAATTCAGAATCATACCATCCATGGTAGGGTACTAGAATTGAAGAATGCAGCAGATGCCCAGCAACACTATTAAGCTTGGGATCGTTTGAAAAGCTTCCATGACCACTGAAAGATCCAAAATAACAATTAAATTCATCAAGAAACAATTTTGAAACCCAATTCAGCACCCCAAAAAGCCAATAGTTGCAACTAGATAAAAAATTAGAACAATTGGAGAAAAGAAACTGGCTATTACCAATCATGGCCAAGAACAAACAGAGCCCAGAACATAGTCCCCTGAGCAGCCCAATACAAAGGCCAAACCAACCAGTTGTTGAGATAAGCAGCAGCTGCAGCCAACCCAAAAACCACAATGACATCCCTGACTACATAGCTCATGGATTTCCAAGGGTTCTTCACCCAGCAATGTTTCGGAATAGCCGCTCTGATATCAGCCAATTTGAAGGGTGGTGGTGCACTAGGGTCAAATTCTGGCAGTTCCTCTTCAACCCCATTAACCCCATTGATTATCTCTCTCTTCTCTTCCTCTCCTTCAATAGGGGCAACCCTCAAAGGGGCACTCACTTTCAATCCCCAGCTTCTCTCCCTAAAGCTACAACTTGGAAAGCTTCTGGGTTGAGATTTCAAATCTGCCACTCCCTTGTTTGTGTTCAAAAATCTAATCTTTGATGGCTTGGACAAAACAGCACCGGTTCTGGGTCGAGGAAATATTGGAGGAATAGGCTTTAAGCCACATTCTGATAAAACCCATGTTGCCATTGGAGACCCAGATGGAGATTTGGACCAGGGGTTGGTTTGTTAGGTTCCTGGTCACTCCGAGGGACAGAATATGAAGGTTACCAAAAGATGAGAGACAGAGAAGGATGAGAGAATGTGAACCAAACCAGAAATGGTTGTTGCAGCAGAAGCAGAATATCTAGGCCTAAATACTAAAAAAATTGGTCATGATAAAAAAAGGAAAAAAAAAATTGATTATGAAATTTAAGATAACAGTGGGTCTGAACTTGTGTTCCAACAACAACCACACCTTTGGCCTCTACTATTCTAAAGTCCTCCAACTTGACTAATAAAAATCTTAGCTTTGACAATAAGGCTGCCAAAGGGGGTTGAAGCCTTGAAGGGAAGGGAAAAGGGTCTCTTCTTGGCTTTGTTGTGGCTTTGGAACATGGAGATGAACTTAAATATAGGAGGGTGAAGGTGCATGTGTTTGTGAATTGTGCAGGTGCACTTTGGTCATGTGTAGTGTGGAAGAGACCAAACCAATCCGCGTTTGCTTTTACTTTGCTGATTCTCATGTGTTATAGTTCTTGGAATGGAATTCCTCTGCTTCTTGCCGTGTATTTGACCAATGGTGGTAGTGGAAGCTCATACTTTTTCTTCTTTTTTTTTCCTCTTGATATGATAGCACAAAGTGGAAACTCATGGTTTTGGGAATGATAACATTCATGGGTCGGTGTGTCGTGGTATATAAAATTATGAATTTGATTGGAGAGACACCCATGTGCCACACGTGAGACTATTGTTCTTTGTCTACGTTGTTATTATTCACACTTCACAAATAGTGGTCGGAATTAGGAACAGATGACTCGGAATTAGGAACAGATGACTAAATGAGTATTAGTTTTTTTTCTGTGTGCATGCCAAAAGAAAATGTGAAAGCAGGTTAACAATCTCCAAAGAAAATTTTGGTATATGTGCAATTTAGTGATTTTTCATAATTATTATATTTTTTAATTTTTGCGTAAATTATTATTATATGAACATTAATTTTTATATATTGAATTTCATATTGTTTTCATTACTTTGAAATTACTTAAATTATTGTATAAAAATTAGGGCAATTTTTACACGCAGCATCCTCAAAACGTGTGTTCCGTTTAAAAATCAATCCCTCTACCAAATTGTGATGTAAAAGAAAAAAATGAAATAACCTGCCAGAATCATTTAGTTTATTCATAAGTAATATTATGAGTGACATGCTTGATTTGGATAATTTAACCTTCATATTCACACATTTTATTCCTTCATGTACCCATAAAAAAAACCTTTTATTCCTTCCGATTTTACTTAACATATGCATATTTTTTCAATTTTCATCGCCATTCATGTTTTGATAGCATGAGAACCAATGTGACAAAAAAATCATTGATTTGTATATCATTATCATCTCATATGTTTATGTATTTTAATGTTTAATGACACTCCATGGGTAATTAGCTTCAACAGAGTATGACCAGCATTAGAAATCATCTGTCCAAATGAGAGAGCTATACACTACAGAAAGAGAAAAGAAAATATTGAATGACTCAGGGACATTGCAAAAACCTGTGAATTCATTAACAGAATATTGACAAAAAGTACAGAGGACAACTTGGTGTTCTAAATATTAAAGGCTGAGAAAGAAAAATTGAAGAAAGAGGAAGAAGCACAGAAGCTTTATCCTACACGTAAGTCTTCTAGTCAAGACCCACCTAACACCTGTGCCCAAATTATATGAACCCACCAATCACTATTTGGCTTGCATTTTATATCAGCAAAATGTGCTAATATTCTGTATTTTCCTTTTGTTAGTCCCATGCAACGAGTGAAACAAAAACAAAGCCAACAACCACAAATATATAATATACAAGACAATAAATACACGCAATTTATACGGGCAAACAATGATTTTCATATATGCCACCATTTTCTCCTTTCCATGGTCTTGACAAGCTCATTTGCTAATGATGCAAAATCTTCAGCTCCGCTTTGCAGCTCTGCAGTACGTTGGCTGATTCTCTGAATCAAATTGAGCAGCAGAAGTTTAGTCCATTTATGAATCATGACAATGCTACTTTCAATGTAAGAAATTTATGACCTTATGTAGAGACTAAAAGAGTGCACAAATATGTTTAATTTAACAATAACAGTTCCCACAAATGAAAAAAGACTAATGGCAAACTTCCAAATCAAAGTAGCAGTGGGGCTGTAGGGTGAAACAGAAAAAATAAAGTGCATAATATAAAGAAACACATGTATCAATAATAATACCGAAATTATCACCCATCACTGAGTAACTTCATTGGCAGAAACAAGGACATAGTAAAGATTTAGTGCATCATATATTGTTCATCAGTGTATTCCATGTCTGTTTTGAGGAAGCAAGAGCAACATTTTATTATAAAAGCTATATAAGAGGACATGATGAGATCAGATAAATTTCTACCTCCAATTTTTCCTGCCTCTCCACAAGCTTGTTTCTTGCATGGGCAGCAACAGAAGAAGCATCCTGAAATCAGGTATTAATTGAAATATATTTAACTCACTGAAATCAATTGAGTATGAAAAGAGAGAAAGGATAGATAGCTTGGGATTACCCCAGTTTTCCTATAAGTAGCTACAATTTCTTCAGGAGTCCTAAGTCTTGGCTTTATATCATCATTACTCCCACCTTGAAATAATTTCTCCCTATCTTGTAACTTATCTGCAGGCAAAAAGACGAAACTGTCACTGATTAGATAAAATTCACAAAATAAAGTTTTGAAAGTGATTTACCTTTCTGTTTGTTTATAACATCAGGTGATGAGGTGGAAGCCTTAGTTAGGGGCTCATCTATTTCAACGTCATCTATACCAAAATAGAGAATGTTTTGAGGTTTCGTTTTTGACATTACAAACTGTGGAAGTATTCAAATTATACAAATAAAAAACAATAAAAAAAAATGAATAGGCAGTTTAGCAGGAAAACCTATATCTAGCTCCACTTCTTTATTATCTGCGACTGTTAGAAGTGAATCTGACAAGGGGGGCTTAAAAAAAATGTCTTCCAAATGCGCAGAATTGGAGGTTAAAATTTTAGTCAAATCTGTTTGAGAGGTTTTTCCTCCTTTAAATCCTTTGACAATACCACCTAGAATCCCTGGTCCAATGGTCTGCGCCAAAATGGTTAAGCTAATTAAACAAACAGTTTTTTAATGGTGAGAACTTTAGGATCCAAAATAATACAAATCAGAGAAACTCAAACCTGTTTTTTCTTCTGATTTGAAGAGAATCTAAAGGCAGCATCAGCAGCGGCTGCAAGAACTTTATCATGGAGACAAGGCAAATGCTCCAGACTCCTAAAACAGAATAGAATTGCTCATTCAACTTTTTCTTCCTTATTTCTTCATTTTAACCAGAAGTGCACACTGTTATCTCTTCATTACAGAATAACAAAGATACCTGAACTCATTTTCACCAGCTAGTAATGAGATGAATGCCAACTCAGAACCATTAGCCTGTAAATTGTCAACATAAGATGGGTGCATTGAAGACCAAAAGTTGCAGACTTTTAAGTTTAGCGAATGTCTTTGGCCAAAATACTCAACTATGTCTTATATTATCCCATAAAAATATAGGAAGAAAAAAAGAAAAAATGGAATTCCTGACAATTTGAAAGTTCTGAAGAGTATTATACCAGCACAATATGTCCATTATCATCAGAACACATGGTTTTATCCATATTCACTTTATAATTCCACCTTAAAATTGACAACAACGAGCTTTCTGCTACCAATTCCAAATCTGGTAAAGACCTGTCCAAAGACAAGTGCAAAATTATCAATTATACATAATGGACAAAATAAAAAAAATTAGAATTGCAAGGTTAATTTGCTAGAATCCACATTGTCTTCTTTAAAATACACCCCACAACCCGTCCCCCCCCCCACACAAAAAACAAGGAGAAAAAAAAAACTAGTGCTTCCACCTGATTTCAAATGTTCCAGTCTGAAGCAATGATAGCAGCCCACAAATTTTGTCATCTTTCTTAAAAACTGTAGTCCAATAGCAAGACTTAGAATGTTTCACTTTTTGAATCGGTTTCTTATTTCCCTGTAAGAATATATCATATTATAAAATTTGTTTGCAAACAGACATGACATGAATGCAAATTTGAAGTGATAATGGACTAGAGGACCTGTATCAATGATTTTGCAGAGAAAATGCGCAATGAATTCTCACAGCAGAGCAGAACAAGTGGATCCAAAAGTAAATCTCCACAGTATGTGGTTTCTGAAGAGGAAAGTTCAGCCTCTGATGAATTTACCCCAGTTGAGTTACTGTCTGGCACAGGCTCATCGAGGCTAGCAGTATTCTTCAAAGGCTCCTCCCGCTGCTTGTCATTTGATGCTTCAGAGGCTGAGATGCTATCCTCTGGGGTACAAAAATCTCTTAGAATTTCCAACGATATGCTAAGAGCAATAAAACTGAAAATATATTGTGTTCTTGATGAAAGTTGTACTTGCCTATAACATATATTGAAATTGCAGTTGATTCCTTCAAGTGTAAAGGCCGACTGGAGATCATTTTACCAGTATCACCCTCAACTACATTAATTTTTCCATCCTGGGATAAGACAAATATTATTTCTTCAGGAGAGTTGCCTGGAGTTGTTTCTGATTGCTTTAAACTATTCACATCACTGTGAAAACATGCTCGTTCTTTCCAAGCCAAAGAAATAATTGGAGAGCTAGACCAAGGTACACCATCGATCAAGAACAAAACTGACAACAAAGTCATATCGCAGACTGCAACCTGGAAAGAAGTAATTTATCCAGGATGTATCAATTGAGAGATCTTACACTACTACTTATGACCAAATAAGCATCAAGAAAGCAAATGTGAATTAACACGTAGTCAGATGATACCCACACGACCACTTAAAAATCCAACAGCAAGTTTGGTTCCGGAATTTGCAAATGATAATGCTTGTACTGGAGAACCAAGAAGACAAAAAACAGCACTACAATGAGGTCCTTTTCCTTGTGGAGAGTCATGCACTGCAATACAAGTTCAACAATATAAGTCAAGAAGGTAAAGGCTCTATCACTACTGTCTCAACTTAACTTTCATAAAGTAATGTTTACATCCAAAACACAAGTAATCACAATTCACTACTACCAAGTGAATTGGATTCCTGAGAAATACTAAACCAAATAGTTTTTAGGTAGTCATTTTCTGTCAGCAGGCAAATAAAAGCAAGGATGGGATTGAATTTCAGTTTGTAGAAATGCAAGGGAACTAAAAAAATATGGTCTACATATGCTCCTGGGCTAACGTCTAATTCAACACTATGTAAATATGATGTATGTAGGATAGAGGTAACCACTTTTTTTCCCGCACATATATCTTAGTTTGGGACACGAGCTGCACCTATGGAAAATCCAGCAAAGGCCAATATCTATTGCCTAGCTGGTTCACACATCTAAAGAAACTCTAATGATGATGACGATGACAGACATCTATAGATCACCTTCTCTTTTTGTTTCTGTGACAAAATGGAAACTTGTCCCATCAGAGTGGCCTTTAAGGTCGTAAATGCGAACCTATAAAAGTCATCACAGCAAAGGAATTAAGTATAGAACAATATCGCATTGCCTCAGATAAAGTATCCTATTAAGAAAGATTTCTGACAAGACCGCATTCATTGCCCACAGCCAACAGTAAGGAAAGAGAGCAGAAGTCCAATTTTGTCACTGGAGCACTTGAACCAGCCACTTTTATACCTTGCACCTACCAAATACACAGGAGATTTGTGAAAACAAATAAACATATAACTTTTTTATATGAGCCAACATCAGGATATTGTTTTGATTTCTATTTATTTGGGGACAAAATAGTTGTGGAATTCTTACCTCTCCTTCTACGTAGCAAATATAAGTTAAGACTGGATGTGTGGCATCACACACAAGGACAGATCCATTAGAATAGCCTGCAAAATAAACTCTCTCAACCCCAGCACCTTTAGCTGTGGACAACTGGCTGGGAACACCCCCAGTCAAGGGCCAATTTGAACGAGTAGCTGAACCAGCCGCTGAGCCAGTTCTCAGAACTGAGGCCACCTAAGACAAAGGAAATAAGTAGTTAGAAGAAACACAAAATAAACACAGATCATCTGCCAAGCTTGACAGAAATTACAGGCAGACAAACAAATTACCTCCGCTAGAAATTTCGAAGAATTTAACTCACTGGGCAACCTGATAAGTTTTGCAACAGTCAAAGATGGATCAGCCATAGGTATTAGCACTGGAAACTCCAGAGCAGATACAGATGACGTCCTCTTCTGCTGAGATGTTAATGCAGACAGGCTATCATTATCATAAAAATGTAGTTGCCCAGGGTTTGTCAGTACAAAAAGATCATCTTTGCTGTTAAGCCCCTTTGCTCCAGGACTTGGCAGTAAAATCAAGTCTGCAAAAGAGCCATTAAGTGTAAGGTCTGCACGACTAATGCATTTTACCGTTTCCATCCCAGATGACCATTCAAGAGTTAAAACCTGTAATGAAATTGAAGAAACACTTTAAAGTTTAGGGGACCATTACAAGCATGCTACGAAAACATTTTAACTAGTAGAAACACCACCCATCAATTCAATGGTAATAACAAGTGACCAGAAATCCCCACAACAAAGTCAACAACATCACAATTGTTTGTTATGACCAAGGCTTAAACTTCACCATTTAAACTGACCAAACAGAAGGGAAGAAAATAATGAAAATATGGAAGGGGGAAATTCTTCAATTTAGTAAAATAAGAGGGTAGGCCTGCATTACACAAGAATATCCATAATTTTCATTGTTTATAAAGCCAGGATGGTGTGGCATGCAACCAAATTAGCCACATCATATGGAATTTCTGATTTTTATATTTGCAGCAAAATCTAGGTAAAATTTTTCTTTAATACATTTGGAATTTTAGGTACTATGAAACATATAAGAATCTTTAATTACAACTTAGACCAATTTTGGATGTATCATTTATTTTAGCAAGCTGTATAATTTATCGGAACTGAGAAGCCACTGCCAATAAAACCAATACAAATCAATTTAAAATGAAATGGTAAACAGCCATAAACAAATAACTCACAGTCAAAACTTCGTCAGATCCAATTTCATCACCACCATAGACAAACAACTGCCCAGCACAATCACTATGGGATTTTTGGCTGTTGGACCATTGTAGGACAATGACAGGGAGCCTTCTTTCTGCCGACGACAGTTGTAGCTTAACAACATTTTTAGATGAAGAAGTCTGTTGACCTTTAGAAGGTGCAGCAGATGACAAGTTCCAGAAAAGGATATCTCCATCTAAGTATCCCACAGCAAGAATGGACCCAGTGGAAGATGCCCAACAGAGAGCACTTATCTCTTTGTCTCCCAGATTTTGTTCTATAATATCAGGTGGAAGATTGGCTTCCATTTCAGTAGAAGAATTACTGCCTTCATCCTTCAATTGGAGATCCTTTCCACCACCAAGAAACACGATTTTAGCTTCAGAAACATCCCAAAGAATTAGCAGGCCATCCTCAAATGCAATCAACAGTCTGCAAAGATATAAAAAATACAGAATTCATTCTTCATTAAATTGAACACGATGAGTACACTTTTTCCCCCTCAACTTTTTAATATCAGATCTCAGATAAGTGTATGGAATTATGCTAATAGGATAGTAGATATGAAAATGATAAAATAGAAGTGACAAGATTTCTTCACAGGACTTCAAGCAACAACACCAAGTCACCAACTCATAGAGAGAGAGAGACATGGCCATGTCAAATGCTGATGGAAACATTCACTGGATTGAAATGTTTTCATCCCATCATTTCAGTTGAAGTTTGTTAGAATATAAACATTATGTTGAGAATAATCTCTATCTGTAAAGTGTTACTTTACAGATTATGTAAAGTGTCATCTCAATGCTAGTAGCGATTGCTTTACGGGTTATCTCAAACCTAGCAGCATGTTAGCTTAGTTTATGTATATTATCTTAGTTTAGGTATGCCCATACCTTGTCTGTAATTTCTATCTATAAAATGAGAAGCTGAGAGTCATTTCTCTCAAGCAATTGAAGTCTAAAAACATTCTCAAGTCCCCTCTAATTATTCATCATGGTATCAGAGCCATGGTATCCACCTTGAGGAGTCTCTCTCCTTTTCTGCTGTGTTGAGTTCATGGAACTCTTGTATATTCATCTTCTGTTTCTCCATTTATTTCTAAATCTGAGTCAGTTCTCAGAAATTCAGAATCGTTGTTGAGGGTTCTCCCTTCTCTTCTGATGCCACTGCAGTAGGGTAGTCTTCTGGGTATTCAGGTTGCTTCTGACAGTGTTCCTCTGCGTCTAGCCTCTGCATTGCTACTCCAGTGAGCTCTTCTAGGTGGCCAAAGACAGAAGTTCAAGCTCTGATAAGGCTGAGGACAAGTCTTGAAGCTAAATATCAGGAAAATGGAGCAAAAGCTCCGCTGTGGGAGAAAATTGCCACCTGCAGCTTGTGTGGGATTTTGCTGGCCACACAGCTTCTGCAAAAATGCAATGACTGCTGCATCCATTTCCTGCCACTGCTCCTTGAACCCATCCCCAAAGATGGGCTGACATGCCATGTGCTGTTAAGCTTGGATGGGAATCTCTTTTCAACAAGTGGTGGACCCCTCCATTAATTTCTCTTTGTCAAAAGGTAGTCGGACTTTTCTTTTTTTTGGAGAACCCAAAAGTAAAAGAAATGTTCTGCCAAAAGACAGATGCCACATGGGTGGCCCGTAGCATTGGCTGTCCATTTATTCAAAATCTGCCCTTTCCAATGCCACTATGGCATTGAGGGGGAGAAAAGCTAACTAAATTCCCTCATTTGTCCAGAACCAGAATCCTCTGTTGGCTCAGACAAAGCACAGAATTGGCATGTATACTCTGCTTTTGCAGAGTCTGTCCACTTATTCTAGTGAGGTGTGGCAGTGATTCTAGCCCACCACAGATCTGGGTAAAGTGGGTGTGTACCACCCATTCTGATACAACCATCTGTTCCTTCTGCTCCTACGATTTGGGCAGCATGGCTGCTGGAGGCTAGGTGCGAGGAATAGAGCACACTGTACTATTGTGCGCTGAATGTGCACACATTTTCTGATTTCTTGTTGATACGAGATGGTTCAAAGTATGTTCCCTTTGTATTTTGGATTCTCGGTTTGGTTGCATTGTTGCTTGCTGCATTGGTGATTTGCTTTGCCAACCTAGTGAGTTGGTAGTTATTCTAAGTTCTCATTGAAGTACATTCGAGCTCTCACGAAAAAATTAGCAGGATGGTTCAAGGATATTATACCTCTTGGATGCATTCTATTGCTGAAATACAGCATGTACAGCATCCAGAATTGTAAATCTCTATCCCACCAAGAATCATATGGGTGGAGAATTTTTCTGGCGGTATCCAAAATACCCATAGAAGATCATCTAGGTGGTGAACTCCTTGGTGAAGATCATACCACGACCCTCACGAATCTACTATCAGTAGTATCCAAAATACCAGAAGATCATCTAGGTGGTGAACTCTTTAATTTGAAGATCATACCGACCCTCTGAGATCTACTATTAGTAGTATCCAAAATACCAATTTCCCATAGAAGATCATACGGGTGGTGTTCTTTGAGGTCTCCTAAATTCAAGTTTGAGGTATGTTTGAAGCTTCTAAATGCTCTTTGGAGAAGATGGTGTTGATTGGATTTTGCAATCTATGATTGCATACTAGGAAAGTACAGCTGCCCATCATTCCGGCATAAGTTCCTCCTTGGTCATACAACATTCCAAACCAGACTTTTCGAGGCTATGTGTCATTAGTAGTCTTCTTTGAGTTATTCTTCGACAAAGCTCAATTCATGTATTACCTCTCCGGCCAATCATCATAGCATCCACTGAGTTGTCTTAGGACTCTTCACGACCATGGTTTAGGGGTCCCATATTTATGTTCTTACGGTGTGTTTATTTGTAACAAGCTTAAAGGTTCGTAAGCTTTAGCTTGTGAGGAGTGTTAGAATATAAACATTATGTTGAGAATAATCTCTATCGTAAAGTGTTACTTTCTGATTATGTAAGTGTCATCTCAATCGTAAGCGATTAGCTTTACAGGTTATCTCCAACCTAGCAGCATGTTAGCTTAGTTTATGTATATTATCTTAGTTTAGGTATGCCCATACCTTGTCTGTAATTTCTATCTATAAAATGAGAAGCTGAGAGTCATTTCTCTCAAGCAATTGAAGTCTAAAAACATTCTCAAGTCCCCTCTAATTATTCATCAAAGTTCAAAGATTTAGCTACAAATATGATAGAAAATAAAGGCTGCTGACGAAAATAATGTGGTGCTGTTTCTAAGAAGAAGAAAATATGGCCATGATAAATCATATACACTCACTGCTTAGAAGGGTAGTTCTGCAATTTCATCTAAATGTTTGCAGTCATTTTGAAAATCTAGGAATTCATTTGAAACATATAGACGGTGACAAAGTTACAAATATGAATGTTAAACTAGTAAGTCATAATTGGAAATCTGATTTTACAAAATTCTATTCTTCAGTCGGCAACGCTTTGGTAAATATTGATAAATTGCTGTCTGGTCTGAATTCCAATTTCCAAATTCACAGGCAGAGAAGTAAAACTAAAAAGCTATATGAACTATTTATATCTTGCCTGTTCCCAGAAGAAGAAGGTTGCGAAAGAACTCCAACAATCGGTTGGTCGCTGGGATATGAAAACCCGGCAGCTTCTATCAAAGGGAAGAAAACAATGACAATGAGCAAGTCTTAAAGCAAAGAAAAGCAAATAAATTTACATGCCGAATCACAGAGGTATGAATCATCTGAAGAAGACATTTGGACATAGTGGTTACATAACATGTATCAGAACTCAGAAAGCATTATTTATCTTAGTGAACCATTGCAGACTATTTATAACTCTAAGGACTAGCATGTTTATTGATGTATGAAACTCCTAACAGGCAAGATTTTAGCTTTCTATATTCTACACGTGACACCACAAATGATCATAGTGTTGCATGTATTTCCTTCATCAGAAGAGCTTAAAATAATTTCTATGTGGAAAATAAGATTATATTTGAGAGTTCATGAGTAACACAAATCAAAAAGAAAGATTGACAGATTGCGCGTATGAATTCAGAGATTGCAATATATGTATTAGTTGTCAATCATCAAAACAAAAACAAGAAATTAGTAATTACCCCTTAGAAATTGTGCAGACAAATGATATGATGACTTCAAAAGTTGACCTTCCTCAGCTTCAAACTTTATGACAGAAACCAAGCCATGCTCATCACCAACATAACTGCACATTATAACAGAGTAGTAATGTGATAGGAACCTAGTTTTACTGATAGGAAAATGGAGGCTAGCTCCTTACAACAGAGAATGATTCTCTGTAAATTAACACACAGAACAGAAAAGTAAATGATAATGCAAGCGCTTCGAGAGGCTTGCTCTCTCCTTCCCAAGTCCTAACCCAATTCTTGCCTGCCTTCCCTCTTCCCCTCCTTCCCCTCTTATACTAACTGAATTCCCTCTCTTTCTCTCTCTCTCTCTCTTGCTACATCAGCATTCTGTTATGCTCCCCCCATGAGCATGATTATTCTCCCCAACGTGCCCTCATTGTTTCCGTGGACTAATCCACTGCATCCCTTCCTAACCCTCCTCACGTACACCATATTCCCAGGGGTCTATCATAATGTTATTAATCAAATGCCATGTAATCACAACCCTTTGCAGCTAGCTGCTACCTACAAGAGGAAAAATATACAGATGTACTACATTTAAATATTTCTCTAACATACATGAAATGTGAGCCACTGATAACAGAGAAAGCAGTAACATTGGAGTCCCATTGTAAAGAACAAACAAGGCTCCGGCTCTCAAGACTCCAAACCTGCCAAAATTGTCAAAATAAAAAAAAATATTAAATGGGCTTCACAAATAATTCTGAGGTCATCAATATTCAGAACATAAATTATCATTGATTAAGGAATCATGTAGCTCCAAGGAAGTAAAGAATGGTTGTTGTCTTTGAATCAACTTAGCCAACATTCTAAAGCATAACACCTATTAGCATGTTTGGTTTAGCTTTTAGAAACTCCCAAACCATGGTTTGGGTAAAAGTTTGTCTCTATGCTTTTGCTCAAACCATGGTTTTGAGGTTCCAAAAGCTAAACCAAACACACACTATAATGAGCAAGAAAATCTAAGTCAATCACCTTACCAATATCAACCATAACCAGATATGCTAAATTGTTCATTTCACAAGCAATCATATGTATATCTGTTCTTTCAATAATTCATGGTGAATAAAAAAAATGAAGCCAGAAAATCAACAACACAACTCAGAGATATCAAAGATAGATTGAAGTTGGTGACTCAAGAAAACTGCAATATATAGGATATTTGGGGGAGAGAGGGCAAGAGAGGCAGCGAATTATGTCAAAGTTTTTCAATCTTTAATTGCTCAGCAGTGCTTTTATTAGAAAGTTGTATTAACATAACCAGAAAATGACCTCTATGCAAAGAAATTTACCTGGATATCATTGTCATTTAAGATGCCAACTAAATGCCCCTGGTTTTCTAAGAACTGCAAGTGCCAAAAGAATCCAAGCATCAATATGCCACTAATATAGGAGCAATTATCACAAGCTTAGATAGCTAAAATTGTGACAATTTTGCATCATATAAAATCCAACATGATCTAACTGTATATCAATTTGAAAAGTGCAGATGCCTACCTCCAAGTGTTTGTAAGGCAATTGCTTCGGGGAAATCAAAAGTCCTTCAATATTATCACCGCCGATCACCTTAAGTCTTCCATCCCTGCCATTAAGCTAAGCAATGTAAGCACCCAACATCCCATTATGACCTCAATTTGCAGGCTATAATAACTCATAACATATGACTTGTGTGTCCGGTCATCACTACATTTGAAGAATCATGCATTATGGCTGTAAAACATTCAACATCAAGGCTAACCGATAATAGGATATTAGAACATGGCTTTCATCCATGCACAAGGATTATGGTCAACTAGACTTTCTCTTAACAGAATGCCGGTTGCTTATAATTACCAAATGCATGTTTTTAACCGAAAGAACCAGAATTACTGAGGATACTTACAAGGCACTTAGGCATCAGTATCACCCAACAACTAGAACCCTCCCTCCCCACCACCCCCCCCCCCCCAAACAAAAAAAGAATGATTAGAAATTAAAAGGATCTAAATTACTTATCATGGATAATTAAAAAAAAAAACCAAGATCAATTTTTTTTAAATTGCTGAATCTATTTTCTTCAAATAACATTTTTTTCAATGCAATAGGAGCAGTGCAGATTGCAAATTTGCAATTACTAAACAATTATATTACAAATGGAAAAAAAAAAAAAGAGCAATATTCTTGTAGCTCACAGGTATTATACTACACCCAATTTACCCAAAAAATAATAATAATAACAGATAAAGAGACCCAATGAGCTCACAATGTCCCAATAGCCAAAAGTCGCTGAATGGGGTCAAAGGCGAGAACTGAGGCCGTTAATGGAATGCCATAGTGAATGACAATTCTGGGATCCAAGTCACTTGATTGCAAACTACCATGGTGCAACTTGTTCTGAATTAAAAAAAAACCCAAATTCAGAATAAGAATTTGAAAGCCAAAGAAAGACAAGGACAATAAAAAAACGACATCGGAAACCCAGAAGGAACCAAAACGAAATGAGAGTGGACAAGACTAAAAAGAGATTATTGTTTTACGTTAGAGTGGTGCAGGACAGCCTTGGGCAACAACCTCTTGGCAAACATGGTTGTTGTTGCTGTTGTTGTCTTCAGAATCTGCTTTGCTTTGTTTGGAGAGATCATTCCAATGCTATTTGCATAAAAAATCAAAACTTCGATTATGCTCTTTTTTTTTAAGCTCTCAGTGAAGTCAATGGAATAGCCATTTGACACCCAATTTTTTGTTTTGTTTTGTTTTAAGTTTATTTTATTTATGGCCTGTGAGAAGATTTCTACTTTCTCAATGCTCTGTGTTCTCTAATTAATAAAACTTTTGCTGTACTAGAGTCAACATGGGGATGTAGCTCAGATGGTAGAGCGCTCGCTTAGCATGCGAGAGGTACGGGGATCGATACCCCGCATCTCCATATTGACTTGACATTTTTGCTTCCTTAAAAGAAATTTCGGCTACAAATTTTGAATTCAATTGATATTTTTGAAGATTATCGTCAAATTGACATTTTCAATAACAAACATCAAGAGCAAAAGTAAAGCAACCAGAATGATTCAATTCGTTGACTGGATTTGGATTATATATATATATTTATGTGTATGAGTTTAAATTTTCCATTTTGATTGGAAGTATGTATGGTGGCTTAATTCTTTTCATATAAATCTCTTAGCATTTAATTAAGAGTTAGTTGCGTAATTTCTTTTCAAGAATTTTTTTTAAGGTAATTCCCTGAGGTAAGACCTGTTCTTTTGGAGACAAATTTTGAATATCGTATGATTCCTATCCTTACTATCGTTGAAAAATAAAATTAAGATGAAAAGACATGGATTGTGTTTTGATGTGAAACTTCTCATAAAAGAGAAGAGTAAAAATTATACAATAAATTAACAAAAAGTATATTTGAATGGTAGAGTTTAAAAGTGAGTCAAGTGCATGAATAATTTTTCATTTTAAGTAAATATTTTATATATTAAGATGTGAGATATTGAATTCTTATTACATAACTTGACACTAATAGAGTTATCAAAATAAGCTAATTGAATTAGAAGTTAAGAAGGTTGACTTAGGTTGATTCATTTTGGTGATAAGATAAAAAAATGACTAAATCAACTCACTTTGAATGTGTTGATAAATTAAATAAGTTGACCATAAACAAAAAAAAAAGAAAATTAAAAGTAAAAGAAAAAATAATAAATAAACTCTAAAACATAAAATAATAATCAAACTTAGGTGATATCACCAACAAAATATTTAAAATCATATAATAATTATCAAATTTTAGTTACATTATAATTTATAAATTATAATCATCAACGTAAATATAAAAATTAAGTTAATATTTAATATGTTTTCTTTAAATTTTAAATAATAAATAAGTCCAACAACTTAACCTGCTTTAACTCGAATTTTTGTATGCCCGAATTTAAGTAATTGTAACCTACATTGACAAGTATAAAATGCCAAAAATTCCGGTTGAGCCTGTATGATAGTTTTAACTTTTAATTTGAACAATATGATGGGTCAGAGGGGATTATTTGAGTACCAATTTTTTTTTATACTAATACTTATGTTAAATTATCAAATTATTTTTATATTTAATAAAATTTTAAATATTTATTATAAAATCAACAATTAATAAATAATTAAAAATTTACCCTCGGTATAAAATGTACCAGCGTACCCAAAGGTAAGAATATGCGAAAATTGGTGATGTGTAAGATATGGATGCCAACACATTGGGTTGCGTGCCCATCTCTATGTACTCCATCAACTTTCCTTTTCCTCTTTCTTTCTATTTCATTTCATTTATTTTCTTAGTCGTTATTTACACACTAATGACACTCACTCCTCGTTCTTCATTCGACAACTTCATTCTCTCTCTCTTCATCACCATGACAATCCTCTCTCCTCCCAATCAAGGTCTCTCTTCTTCCGCCATCGTTTCCCCAATCCTCATGATTCTCTGCAATTTGAATCTATTCAACATTTATTTATTTTTATATTTTTTAGTTATATGATTTTCGGATCCATGTTGTAATGTAATGATCCTAAGATTTTTTTGTATTACGCTGTTGTTATGAATTTGAACGGAAGGGTTTTGATTCTACTTCGCGCAGATGATATTGTGAAGAACGCGATGCCTTCCTATTATAGTTTACCAGCACTGGATGTTTCTGTAGCATTTCCGCAAGCAACTCCAGCATCTACGTTCCCTCCTTGTGGTAACAATACCATATATCTTTCATAATTGAAGTCATGTTTGGGAGAAACACTCATGTTGTTAGAGCCTTTTTTGTTTTTTGTTTTTTCTTTTCCTTTCAGTGAATACATTTAGATCATATTAATCATCAATCTTCATATAATATTAACTTTACTGTCGCTCCTTAAGTTCCCTGCTTCGCAGGGTGATCTCCCAAATATATTTTTTGCCACCATTTTTTTTCTATTAATTAGGCGTTCTATTTAGATAACAAATTCATGCTAATTTCCCTTCTTTCGTCATTCTTGAACAGTAAATGTAGAAATTCTTATATTTTGGTGATCAAGTTGTTAATTAACCCTTCTTCAAACTAAATGATGTCATTGTCATTTTTCTATCCTTTATCTTACCTCCCCTACCCAAGCTAAAACTGTCATGTTGATATTCTGTTATAACGCTTTATATGGTTTGATTCACATTCTAATTTCTAAAAATATGGTGTTTGCTCTCTTAATTTTCTTTTTCTCCCAGATTGCATGATTTGGCAAGTTAATAATTTTGTAAATATTGCTGAAACAAGATATGCTTCAGGAACTCACTTCCATTTCTATCTGTCTTGATTGTTGAAAAGTACAGCTTCAGATTATTTTCAATTTGATGACTTATTGACTCCAGAGGAGCAGTCCATTAGGAAGAAAGTGAGACAGTGTATGGAAAAAGAAATTGCTCCGATAATGACTGAGGCATGTTTTTTTTTTTTTCCTGCTATTACTATCTTTTTTTTTTTTGGGGGGGGGGGGGGAGGGGATGAGTAATGATGTTATCTTCTTTTTTTGTTTTTGTTTTTCTCACACTCAATCTCTTACTTTTCTAGCAGTACTGGGAGAAAGCCAAATTCCCATTTCATGTTATTCCAAAGCTTGGTGCACTGCATATTGCTGGTGGCACAATCAAGGTTCTCTCTTTATATTTTTTCTTAGGTATGAGACAATTTGAAAGGAGTTCTTACCTAGCTTTGATTCTCAGGGTTATGGGTGTCCTGGTCTTTCCATTACTGGAAGTGCTGTAGCTATGGCAGAAGTTGCTAGAGTTGATGCAAGCTGTTCAACTTTCATTTTGGTCCATTCATCCTTGGCAATGCTCACTATCGGTAATATCTTTTTTTTTTAATCATAAATCTCTAAATATTAATTGTTTTGTTTATATTTACTAATAGTTCCTGATATTTTACATCTTTGATTGACTGTCAAGTATAGCATTGTGTGGGTCAGAAGCTCAGAAGCAAAAGTATCTACCTTCTTTGGCACAGCTACAAACTATAGCATGTTGGGTAAGTTGCCTTTCTTGGCATTGTATGATTTGTATCATTTTGCTGAAGTATCACTTCTCAAAGAGGTTATTTTCTTCACATTAGGCTTTGACTGAGCCTGACTATGGAAGTGATGCCAGCGCTTTGAAGACCACAGCAACAAAGGTCCAGTACCTTATGCATCTTATCTACTAATTGCTTCTGTAGCGAGTTGAATTTTGCAATTTTGCTTCTTTTTGACTTATTAGTCTTTTTAATCAGTCATATTTTCAATGTTCTCAATTGTTCCAAAGTTCTATAATGTCATATTATTGCTTTGCATTGAAAAGATCAGGTGGAAGGAGGTTGGATCCTTGAGGGCCAAAAGCGGTGGATAGGAAATAGTACATTTGCTGATTTGTTGGTTATCTTTGCTAGGAATACCACAACAAATCAAATAAATGGGTATGCAATATGTGTCCTTACTGTCATTGTTTAGTTTTTGTATATAAGCATGCCCATATTTGGAGTATTAGCACATTTACAATATAGCAGCTCATCTAAAGGCCATGGAGATCCTAATATCTATGAAATTTCATGGACTGTCTTATGCTCTTGTCCTGCACCCAAAAAGAAAAACGAAAAGAGGGAATGAATGCAATGGTTAACATAGATGTGAATGTTTAACCTGATGCATGGCCATTATACCCCGACTAGAACATTATAACGAGACCTTGATCAAATCTGATTATTTTTCATACGTATTTTCTCTCTTAAAGTTTATGTTTTCTTGACCCTCTTGTTTCCTGCTTCACAAGTGCTCTTTTATTTACATATTTTTCTTGTACCTTTTATTTCAGATATATTGTAAAAAAGGATGTGCCTGGCTTAACAGTCACAAAAATAGAGAATAAAATTGGACTTAGGATCGTACAAAATGGAGACATTGTTTTGAGGAAAGTTTTTGTCCCTGACGAGGACAGAATAGCAGGAGTCAACTCTTTTCAGGACACAAACAAGGTAAGATTGTGTATCATGTTTTTTCTGCTGTTATTTGAATAATAATTATATATGATTTCAAGAAAAAATGACTGCTATTAGTCTTCTTTTTTTATATAACTTCTACTGCCTGCTGAGCATATCCCAATCTTGGTTCCTATGTGGCTATGTCCTTTTAGAGCCAGCTGCTGTACCTTTGTAGGATTCTGCATTTCTTATAGGCTATGATCAAGATCAGCATTTGCCTGGTTCTATAGCCACCCATTTGCCGTTAGTGCACTAGAAGGCAACTCTCAAGTCCATGTCCATCCTGTTGAATATGCCGCTTTAATGCATGCTACTTTTACTTGTTTATTCTTTTGGGCGTGGGGGACTTTTTTATAAATATTGTCATATCTGCTTTAAAAACAGGAACTGTCTAATTTTTTCTCCTTTCCCCTTGTATTAGTCTATTATTTTCAATCCTGCATCAAATTCTCGCTTGAATTTAAAGCCTTGGAGATTATATGCATTTTTGTCTACAATTTACATGTTGCTTATTTGTTTTAGCCATCTCAAAATAGGTACTTGCTGTTTCGCGTATAACGGTTGCTTGGCAACCTATTGGCATATCAATGGGCATCTATGATATGTGTCATAGGTATTGCTAAATTAGCATGCTATTATACTTCAACTAAAGCTTTCACTGCAAATCATTCTGAATTCTGTGATTAAAAGGTACCTAAAGGAGAGGAAACAGTTCGGAGCACCATTAGCAGCTATCCAAATCAACCAACTGAAACTTGTTCAGATGCTCAGTAACGTTCAAGCAATGTTTCTTGTTGGTTGGCGCCTCTGCAAGTTGTATGAGAGTGGTAAAATGACTCCAGGTCACGCTAGTTTGGCGAAGGTAATTTTGTAACTTATGTCACATTTGTAACCACTCACGAGGAAATAAAAGAAGTAATAAAAATTCAAGGTAGGCTACTTTGTTGTTATTATTAATTGTGGTAGGTTAAGTGCTAATAAATTGTCATCTTTTTCAGTCGTGGATCACCTTGAGGGCAAGAGAAACAGCTGCTCTGGGGCGAGAATTGCTTGGTGGCAATGGGATTTTGGCTGACTTTCTAGTGGCAAAGGTTCTCATGCTTAATTCCTAATTTAAGATTTATTTTGTTGAACCTCCAATCTGATCTAGATTAAAACGGGGTAACTTAGAATTGATTTGAGTAGATATTAATATTACCAAGAATGAATTTTATTACAATAAGTAGGATGCTGAATTGCTGATGATGGTATGGTTGCCCTACTTTATTAGTGATGGCTTTGGTAGGCTATAATTAAATTAAAACATGAGCTTGTAGAATGTGATTATTTCTAGACATCCGAGTAGCACTTCTATGCTTTACAACTGAATGACCACAATTTTCAACTTCAGATTGAGCTATGAATTGAGCCTAGATCGTGTCATTTTTGTTTCCTGACATGTTTTCTGTTTTTCTCTCTTATGTTGCAGGCATTCTGTGATTTAGAACCTATCTATACCTATGAAGGCACGTATGAGATCAACACCTTGGTTACAGGCAGGGAAGTTACTGGTTTTGCTAGCTTTAGGCCGGTTGGCCAAAGAAGTCGACTGTGAAGTGTAGAAGTGTTCCTCTATAGACTATTAGACTCCATCGGTTAATGCTTTTGTAATTAAGAAACAATCCAGAAGCACTCAATAATTATACAAATGCTCGTGTAGATAACACAATATAATGAAATGAAAAATAATAGTCCTGGATATTCTTCAAGTCTACATCTGCTCTTTTTCTTTTGTGGGAGAATAGCTGTGGTTAATCGGCTGCTGGATCACCTGTTCACCTTGGATAACTGCTAGATTTGAATGCTTAAAAATGCTGCTCTTGCTGTGTGAGAATTTGAATGGAACGTGTGTTGAGGAAATGATCAAAACATCCAGTAGGGAGAAACCTGCTTTGATGCCATGCCAAAGTGCTTGGGATATTGTAAAAGTGATTTGTAAGGTTCCACATCCTATACATCCAAGTTTCTTCACCTAAAAACATCGTTCTTAATATAACGAGATAAATAAATAATTCTTAAGGCATCTACGATAAATATGGCTACAAATAATTATATCTGCCACTGGGGCAGTTGCTTGAGATACTGGAGTGCATGTCTCTCTCTCAAAAGAGGTACTGAACAACTGATGTTCGGTGATGCTCTAGCCTCTAGCTAAGCATGCATTGCATGATCTGATCTTGTTCTTCTTTGCTCAATGCTCATCCAAGAAACTTCTAAGTAGAAAGAAAAAGCATTACAGCCAGGCTTGTATCCCCCTTACCATCATCAAATCCGGAATGCACACTGCCCAATGCTCGTCATCATGAATTGCTAACTGCTAAGGTAAGGCCTATGCATCACACAACTCAAGCCAGTTTAAAAAACAAAACAAAAACCAAATTAAAAACATGAAGAAAAAAAAAAAAAACCAACACCACCTTACAAAAAGCCTTCAAATTCCCATGATTCTTCACCCTTTTCCTCCACTCTGGGCATCCTTCTCCAAACCCCAAGCCCTGATCCTGAGCTGAAGCTCACCCACAGCAACCAAGAAGGTGACAGCCTGAGCTGGTCTCAAAATCTCCACAACCTTCAAAGCTGTGTTTGTCCTCAAAGCATCTGCATCTACCACCAGATTCTCCAATGCAATCTTGAACGTGCTTGGAACTGCACCCTCCTCTGCCATGAAGGACTTGCTCAAACACAGCCTGCCACGGCTTCTCGCCATCTCCAGAAGCGGTGGCGCTGCCACACTCTCGTGAACCTTGGCCAATTCATCGTTGAGGGCCCTCTCCTCCAACTTGGTCTCCTTGTTGAGCTGGCTCATCCTCTGCCTCTGCTCTTCTGACAAGTCCTCCAAAGCTGTGTTCACAACCTGAAATGCCATTCCTGGCTTGAACCCCGCCACCCAAAGAAAGGTTCTTTCCAATGAAGTGAACCATGGTGGTGAGAAAACAAGGAGAATATTGTGGTGGGCAATCCTTGATTTCTCTTGGTAGTATTGCTCATAGTGGTAGAGGACCCTGGTGATCAATTCTCTCCTATCATCATCCTGCAGATCGTGGTGGTGTTGCTGAGCTGAGAGAAGCTCATCAAGGTAGTTTCTTTGGCGCACCATCCACCCTTGGAGAAATGCCTCAAATGAAGCAACATTTGCATCAGTCATCTAAGTATTCAAGAGTGAGTGTGACAGAGAGGGAAAATGGAGAATATGGTGGTGCTTAGAACATGTGCTTCAATGGGGTGCTTGGGAAAATGGGTTTTGTGCAAATGGGTGTGGGAATTTGCTGGTTTGCTTAGGGGGGAAGCAATGCTTGGAGGGTGCTTGGAAGGGAAGGCTAATAGTGGAAACACAGTCATTTGGTGCAAAACACACAGAGCGGTGTTCGGTTAGAGAAACAAAGACTATACTGGTGGGGGGCTGGTTTCGGTGCAATTTGTCGCCAAGTGAGGGGATTTTTTGAGATCAAACTTGGATTGAAGGTAAGTGGTAACGCTAAAAAATGTGGTGCAACAGAAAATGGGGTAGAGGGGATGAACTGGGGTTGAGGATTTTGATGAGTGGTGGGGTTGGTTGTTGATGGGAAGGTGCTCAATTATGGAGAAGTGTTGGTGTTTGGGATTTGGGATTTGGATTCATATTTGGCTGTGTTAATCAGTTGATAAGGTGACACATGCAAATGACATGCTACCTTAACGGGCTGTCTTTGTTTACACGGTTGGTTTCATGCCAAGTAAGACAGAGAAGTGCAGATATGGAGCCAACTAAGACAGAGAAAAGAAGGGGAACTCTTCTCTGCTGTTTTCAATTTTTCACACTATTTTTTTACATCATTTTTATACTTAATTAATAATGAGTAAATTTTTTGTTAATATAATATATCATTTGGTTAATGGATTTTAGTAATCAATTACTTACAGATTTGATTAACGCTGAACAAATTATTAGTTAATAAAGTATATTGTTTAATTAATAAATTATTAGCTTGTAAGTGATTGTTTACCAAAACTCATTAACAAAACGATATACTGTATTAATCAAAAATTTACTTATCGTTAATCAAGTATAAAAGTGATGTAAAAAAATAGTGTACATTTATCTTTTTCCTTTTCAATATGGCATGTTGTGAGTTAAATAAGGCATCTTATACCATTACACAACTAACTAAGTCACAATTGTTATAACTTAATGAAAAAATGCAAATTGACACAATATAAATAGATTAAAGTGTAATAAAATAATTTTTTTAAAAAAAAAACTACTTTGGATCCAAAATTAAGGTGAAAAAGGTAATATTTCAAAATAAAGTTATGAGGATTACTATGCTACTAATTTTTTTTCTTAGGTACCAATAATTAGAATGAATTTTCAAACATTCATTAATTGTTGATTATATTTAATAGACTTTTAAACATTTATTGTAAAATAAACTGCCAATAATTATTTGATAAATCACTCTGGGTACCATATCTATAAGGATACCATAGCAACTCCTTATAATTATACATAATTATGACTCTAACCATTGTTATGTTAGTTCGGTATTTCAGTAATACTAGTTATAATGTGTTTAAATCATCATTTGGAAGGCTCAAACAGGATTTTAGCGGAGGAAACAGGCTGTTGTTACTTTTTTTTTGGTAGAATAAAGCTTATGGGAAAAGAAGGTTGTTTCATTTTAGGGTCAAGACATGTCACAAGTATTAAGGAGAGCTTACAGTGACACTTACAGATAATCAAGGTTTTAAATCGCGGTTGCAATTTGGTTGTGGTTGATACGGCCAATGCAAACCCCAATTGCAGGGTGTCATGGTTGCGACAATCACCGGCTGCTGCAATTGAAATGTCGCGGTCGCATCACATGATTTAAAACTCTATAGATAATATACCAAATTACCAATAAAGAATTACCAATAAGAATCAAATCCAAAACTTTTGAGTCGATGCCACTCACGGTTGTTGTTACTGTTATATAACACATCACTTTTATCCTAACTTTTTTATTCAAATAGTTATTTAAACTTGAAAGCATTACGCATTATTCCGTGGCTTTGTGGGATGGGTCTATCTGTGTATGGTAATGACGGCATCTGTGTCTGTGTGTGTACATATGTGTGTGGTAAAGGTAGTGGTGGTGCTACAGAATTGATAAACATCAATCCATTGAGTAAAACATTGAAGGTTAACAAGCTACTTCCTTGGCGGTGAACACATGCAAAAAATGAGTGGACTTGTTACTAGAGCCCTTCAAAGCTATATTATATAACGGTAGCAAACTTTGAGCATGCTGCCAAATCTACATCCCTTTATGACAAGGGCCATAACTTTGATTAACTGAGATTCTCTGCAGAAAGTCTTTGTTCTCTACTTTTCTCTGGGGCTAAGCATCCCCCCCCCCCCCTTCTTTTTTTTTTTTTCTTTTTTCTCTTTCTGGGTACAGTTAACTGCAGTTATAGCCATAAAATGTTTAAACTCCCACTTGGAAACACTGCCCTACAAGAAGGATACATTGCATTGCAGCAGATGAACAGCAAAGTTTTAACATACAAGAATTTAAGGGATTGTGGAAACCATGGCGTCTGGTAGAAAATTGAAGCTAGATGACATTACTGGTATCCTTCCACGTTCTAAGAGGGAAACAGAGACAGAGAAATCAAGCCAAGTAACCAAGTAAGAGGAAGACACACAAGCACTAGAAAAAAAAGAAGGGTTAAAACATTTGGTAATTACTGGCATTTAGAGAGATGGTTAAACACGTACTGTGGGCAGGAGCTAGTGGACGTTACAAATATAAGTGGGTTTGGTTTATTTCTCCATTTTGGTTCCTCTGTTCTATGTTGGCTTAATGTGCTCTCAAACTGTGGGCTATTAAAATTGAATATTAGCTGGTGAAAAAAACCAAATGGTTTGCTTCCTCAGCAGTTAGCAATGATGATCTCATGTGCATGACAAGGATGTGTGGACAAGTTTGGATGATTGAGTATAAATGGCCTTTGTTCTCTCTTTTCCTTTTCTGTGTTACTCATGGTATTCCCTTTCTCTTTCTCTTTCTCTTTCATGGCACATTCTTTCTGGTGATTAGAGTAGATTGTGTGTTGTTTGAGATGGTAAAAAACAAAGTAAATAAAAAAATTTAGAAAAAAAATCATTTTACACTTATTTAATACTTTTCTTTGGACATTCAAAATGAAGCCCAACACATTCATACCTCATCTACACAATTTGATTTGACCATTAGTATGGTATTCAAGTGAGCTGAAACTTGAAAGTATATTTTTGACCATTAATAAAATACTACTTTTCACTATACGCCATTGAACTTTGCAACTTCGAGCAATTTTATGGTGTTATTAATTCTGTTTTTCGTTTTTACCAAACCAAGATTTTTCTACCCATTTATTTGTTGATTTTAACCAACATTTGGACAATTTCAATAGACACATGAGTGGTCGTGCGTACACCAGCTGACATCAACAGTTCATGGATAGCTACCTATCCGAAAACAACATATTTATCAGCATAAGCAACATATTTACAATCTCTAGAATGAGACCATGCAGATTTTCTACATTTTGTCCAAAGGGATAGTGTAAAATCATTGTTACTTGTATCACAAGAGACCACACAAACGGGGTCTTGAACAGAACTGTCTTCCCTTAGCTTTGACAATGGCCATAACCCCAGCAGTTACTCCAGCAAAGAGTACAGAAGACACATAATGCTGTGCATTTCGGCCCGCTAGAAAACAAACAAGAAAAGTTGACACCCATGTATATAAAATAAAAGAAAAAGAAAAAGAAAAGCAAAGTAAGCATCAAGGACCCTTATGGAAGAAACAAAGAATTATATACCTTGCTGAAGAGTGAAAGTTGTTACTGTCAAACCTCCAATTATCAAAGCTGATGCTACCGGGAGGTACTGCATGTTTACAGTTTTCCATAAAAACATGTCAATGCCACTAAAAATTTGTTGTATAAGCCACTGAAAATTTGTTGTATAAGCCATTTAAAAGATGAAGTGTAATAGTTATCTATGTCTACAAACAGCATTTAATTTGATGTGTGCTGAAATGGCTTGTCCAGCATTGGTTGGGTACGTGTATTCTTTCGGATGAATCTGCTATGGGGGAGATTAACTAGGACATCCTTATCATGCAAGGTTGTCTCATCTGAAGTGAACCTAGAAATAACAGGATCTATTGAATGGATTCCAAAATGTCATTTTCTTTCTTAGTTCATTATCACTTTTCAGGATTGGGATGGTAGAAAATAGTGAGATTAGAACCTGATGCTACTTACAGAAAGAGATTCAAAGCTATTTAGCTGGAAGGGAGAAGGATTGTTTCTATTGACAGTATAGTGACCGCTTATCAGATCCAGGGAATCCTGCAAAAGACAAAAAGCTTATTAAACACTTTGAGATTGAGTGGCCTTCATTTAAATAAGTGGTAAGAATAATGAACATGAATGAACTTGCCTGCCGAATCCCATCATGAAAGTTATTCAGGTAATATCGTGAAATGGCACTCATCCCATCTTTAATTATTCCAGTTATTGTTTGTTTACCATATCTGCACCATATTTCCAAAATGTACCAGTATCACAGAAGGGAAAATTGGAACACAGGATTTCTGTACCAGAAATTTCATATACCTAACTAGGTCCCCTTTGAGGGCATGAGTCCCAGCATATTCAAGGCTTATCTCATCACCTTGCTCTGCCCACACTAAATACAATAAATAGAGTTCAAATAAGCAGGGAAATAATTCAAAAAGAAGAATGGCAGCAATTATCCATAAATTCCATACATGTTCTAAATTTTCCATATTCTTCGCCAAACATAGAAATGCACTCAGAGGGATTAAGCACTTCAATCCTCTGCAACTGTAGATTTAATGACTTCTGGGCCAGATAACACTACAAACAGAGTCAAGATAGTCAAAACGAGTTATTCTGTAACTGGACATATTACATATCTTCCAGACAGGAAGACAATCAGACAAGGAATAAGAAAAGAACAAGTCCTAGCAATCAACTAATCCTTTATCAGCAAACCTGGGTAACATTTGTTCGATCAAGGGAATCAATGCAGTTTGCTCTTATAAGTCCTCTCTGCTCCTCTAGTACATTTCCTTTTTTATCTACCAAGAAGTATCTGCTCAGCTGAAATAGCAATGATTAAAAATCTGAATTATAGATTGCCAGCATATCTGCATTGTGGCAACTAGGTATTAAATTTGTGTACAACACTTGATGAATTTTTTGTTACCTTTGCTTTTCAAAATCCTCTGAGATTTGATCATAGAGGATTTTCAGATTATCAAAGTTTGAGTTGCCACAGTGGTGATGGAAATCAAAAGGCACATATCTGCCATAATCCATTAATCATAACAAAAGGTAACAGAAAAGAAAATATATATATAAGACACAAAAAATAATCACATCAAACACACAGATACAATTTAAGCTAAAATACAGCCAAAAACAAACTCCATAATCACAAGGTTGTAATATAAGTGTATGAGGAAAAAATAAGTCTAAATTGTCACCTTACTTTTTGCTGATTTTGCATTTCAGCAGCATATGCTGCACTTAATTGACCTTCTTCACCGTGCTACAACAGTAAAATTAACAATAAATTGCTCAAAAAAATACAAAAAAGTAACATGCACTTAAAAGGAAAAATTTGCTGTGGAGACTGGCTGAAGATGATATTTATCCTCAAGGACATGCTAACCAAACTCAGTCAATCCTTAGCCTCAATTTTCCCAACTTAAAATTTTGGGGTAAAGAAAAGGGGCACTGGAAAAGAAGGAAATAGTTAAATATGATCTGATGCAAAAGCCCCTAAAACAGCCAGTTGTTTGCATCAACTGGCAGGCCGAACTGAAAACCAAACACAATTTTACTCAATCATGAATATCCTTGCCTCCCAGGCATCAAGAAGATGCTACATATCTTAAGACTCACAATTAAGTCTTAGAAATAAATTTGTGACAGATTCATGGATTAGAGTAGTAAGAGAGAGGATAGAAGCCATACTTTATCAGTTAGATCAACTGCTACAATCTCTCCATATCTTTGTAAGAGATCATGGAAATGGCGTTCCACAATATTTGGCTGAAGCAGGAGTGAAGGGGGGAGCAAAAAAAAAATTGCATCAATATAAACCTCACGGTAGAACCACTAAAGTTCTAGCAGAATACAGAAATAGAAGTGTACTGTTTGGTCATGACTAATAACCCTAAGGTGAGGTTTATAGCTTAGATCAACAATCTGCTCCCACAGAAGAGGAATTGATCCTCGAATCTGCAAAACAATTAATTGGAGTACAAACCATAAACTGGAGGTGAAAGAAATTGATATTTGAAGATAAAAGGTGTTACATGGAAACTAGGATATCAATGTTCATTAACCTTTCTTTTTTTTTTTTTCATTAACCTTTTTTTTTTTTTTTAATATCTTTACCTAAATTTGTATGCAAACACAAACAATGTTAAATTCCAGTTATTGATTGATATTAAATTCCACTGGCTAACAATATACCTAGAAGAAGTAAGGAACAATTATCTCTACATAGAAAATAAGAGAAAATTAGAAATGTCTCCAAATACATAAAACTAAAGTTTGTACTGCAAATAAAATAGCGAAGCAATATACTGTCAGGTTCAACAGAAATGGGTTTGAGGGGGCTGAAACTAAGCTTTCCCAGATCATCAAGCAGTAAACCCTAAACCTGAAGGAGAGGTTCAGAGTCTTCAGACAACTTCAGAGCAGATCTCATCCTCTTAGCTACTACAAATTTTAGGAATAAATTGTTTAATGATTTTGACTAGATGATATAAAGTCTTAAAACTTATGTTATGAAATGACTAGTGTCAAGCCCAAGCGTTTTTTCTGATCAGACACATTTAGCCACTTTAGATCCGTGGAACTATTCTGAAGTCATCAATTTTATAATCTCTACAATAGAAGGCTCCATAAGATTCTCTTCACATACACAAAAATAGGAACATGAAGAAGAAAAATGTCTCCTTTAATAGTAATGCAATGAAATTATCCCATAGATTTTTTTTACTTGGACTTTCAGGAAAAGTTAATTATGTCCTTTCTAATAATAATCTTACAACTTTCAAAGTGACAAAGACATCATTTAGACAGGAAAAATTGTTTCAAAGACCAAGAGATATATATAAAGTAACAACAGACCGATTTAAATTCAACAGCAATTTAAGGAGAAAAAAAGAAAAGAGCAAGTGTTCTACTGTTCTTATTCCTACAATTTGACAAAATTTCAAGAAGTTCACACCTGAACGGGAGCAATACTTCTGTATAAATACACATGAATGACTGTACAAGTGTACTTTACTGCATAAAATTATTCTTCATATTATATTATCTGTTTGAGACTTCAGGAAATTACAGCACTCAAAGTCCTTCAGCATGTTTGACAATGGTACCAATTCTCAGAAACATCGAGAGATATGCTAATTGAAAACATAACCAACAGTGAGGAGAAACTATTGAAAGACATTACTGCATGTTGATACTTCATTAATGTGTAATAATACCTGCAAAAATGAGGACCTGAATTCTTCAGTTTCAAGCAACTGTTCAGTTTCAATGAAATTGGCAGTGTCACCTTCAAGGTTAGCTCCTCTTCTCCACATTCTTGTTCCTATGTCATATTGCCATATTATAATGAGCTATTACAAATTTATTATGATATTATTATAAGAAGGAAGCATCTTTGGGATGTTGTACCTAGACGCCGTGTACATCTCCTTGAAACTAATGTTACCATAGCACGTGAGTCTTTTAGATTCAGCTCTGCTGCTTGGAAGCTTAAACCCCAGTTAAGGGAGAACATAACTGGCTTCTCAAAGTGAATGTATACTTACTTCATTTTCATCATTTTCTTGTATTGACATTATATGGAGAATATAGGCACATGCACACACACACACAAGGAGGGTGGGGGAAGCAGAGGTAATTTAAACTTCAGGATATTCCCTTGTACTAGGGGCACAATGAATCTGTCAAGCTGCCACCATAAAGATAGGTGTTAAGGGGACAACCTCATGATCATACTAAGAATGACAAGATGAAGATCATTAAAACTTTAAAAAAACACTTCCTTTTTGTTTAGTGAAATTAAAAGCATTTTTACTTCAGCAAACAGGAAGTACTGCCAAATTATCTAACCTTGAACTCAATAAGCTCCTCCAAAAGACGTCTGTTCCAGACAAATCGAGGGTCAGCCTGAAATACAAATGGAGAAAGGAAAGGTAAAAAATTTCAGCAAGCTTTTACTGATAAATGCATTAAATGGTGTCAATAGGGGCCAGTAGCCATTCTTGGATCTTTCCTATTCCAGAATTAAATGCACTAGAGAAATGGTCCAAAAGGGACTTAATGTCACACATTGAAATGACAGCATGGCAGAACTAAGCAGTAAAATAATGGATCAAAATAAAGTAGCATAAGTAAAATGAAACAAGAAGTAGCATAAGTAAAATGAAACAAGATATACATGAAAATTTAGCCGTAAATTATTTTTCTTGAAACGTGTTAAGTTATGATAAACTCTCCATAACTTAACACTTTTCTCATAAGGAAGATTCAAACCTAGAATGACAATAAAGCCTCATCTGTTCCTTCAACCATGAGACATTTTTTAATTTTGAGCCAAAACTAAGAAATCCAATTGTATCACCTATAGCTGTTTAATAGGGAGAAAGCAAAGGCTCTCATAAGCAAAAATAACTCCAAGCTACGGGGTCTATCAGCGTATTCTTAGTGGCTTTAGCAACATGAGTTTGTTTTCCTTTTCTGTTTAATTTTTTTTATTGACAATTTAAGTACAAACAACACTGGGTGTAGATAGATCCTCCCATAGAACTGTGGTCGAATACAATAAAAGCTTTGAACGTACCATAAGTTATTATATGTTATCAAAAAATTGTTTCATCAAAAAGCTTGAGCTATTAAGCAAGGGCCTAAAAATGGCTTTCACAACTCCAATTGGTGTGTTTAAACTAACATAAAACACAATTCAATTACACATGAACAAAATGTCGGTGGCAGAATGCTTCACCCTCAATGGCGGTATGAAGTAGATTTCAATTAAAAAAATTATTCACTTAAGGATTGGATTCCAGATGACAATTATTCCCATAAAATCAAGCATTATGCCAACTAACCTGCTTCCAGATTGGCTTACTCATCCACCCTTCTACT
Organism: Styphnolobium japonicum; assembly: GCA_023212625.1. NCBI lineage: Eukaryota > Viridiplantae > Streptophyta > Magnoliopsida > Fabales > Fabaceae > Styphnolobium > Styphnolobium japonicum. The sequence goes on from JALBWW010000014.1 coordinate 23,582,187, forward strand.
AACTTGCTTCTTCTCTGCAAGCTGGTGGACACAATGAATTATATCTTTATGAACATCAACCTCGGAATGATATCAATCTAATGTGAATAAGATAATAATAACCCAGCATGGCTCTTACTTTAATGTAATATCTGTTTCATATGAATAGTACAAGCCTGGCATTGACTCCACTGTTTTCAACAGAGTCATGAAGTAAGCCTCATCTCTTTTCTACAGAAAGACAAAACACAGAGGACGTATTAAACGTGAATCACATGTATACCATTTGAAAGATGCCTGAATAACTTCTGACTACATAAAACCTTACTTCTTGGCCAGTTGAGAACCTCAAAGCGTCATTGCAGGCCAGTACTCTCATAGACATCAAACGATATACTGGAAAACCAAGGAAACTTCCAACTTCCTTCCGAGAAGTTATTACAATAGCATAAGTTCCTGCACCAAGGCACACATCATTGAGTGTTAATGAGTATAAAGGAAGTTATGGTGTTAGACTAGGTGGTTACTTCAAAAAGACAAAAGAAAGAATAAAACTATTTAGTTCATCTCAATTCTTTTAGCTAGCTCAACTTTGTTATGCTAAAGCAAATGCAGTCAACATTGTCTACTTGAGAAGAAAGCCACAGAATAGACAACATCCCTTGACAGGAAAGGTGAAAGAAGAACAATTGCAGGAATAATCATCGCTATCAATTACCAAAAAATGCGTGACTATGTAGTATGTACAAATGCTAAACATTTAGTAAACAGGATTAGATTTTTTTTCTCTGGCCAACAGGCATTCCGAACGAACAAGGATCCTCAAGGAGGACCAGGACAGGATTAGAAGTTAATACCAACCAATCTAGCATGTTCACATGCAGACAGATGAATGAGTAAATGTGAAAACAAATGCATATGCAAGTATATATAAAAACAACTCTAGATAAAAGCATATAAGCATCTACCTACAACCAATTTTATTGTTCCCACCACACCATAAATTGTAGATGTCCTTGATGGACTTTCTGGGCATGTGTCACCTGCAAAAAACAAAGTTGCAAAAAAGAATTGTAAAAAGGAAATTATTACAATAAAATGGTCAATTTCAAATACGTTTCTAAAATTGGCAATCATGTATACATAGAACTGAACCTAAATAACTAAATAAAAGCCAACCAAACCCCAGAATGTAAGAAACAGTAATTTTTGGGTATAACTGATTCATAAACGTGAAAATGGACATATTCAATATATAATCTTACACATGATCCCCCCTTCTTTCCCAAAATAACAGCCAACTAAAATCCACCAATACAATAGCATTATGCTTGCAAGTAAATGATCTCTTTTCCAAAAACTCTTTCTACTTTAAAAAAAAATTAACTTTTGATTTTATTTTCTCTGAATCAGAAATAAAAATCAACAAACTTCACAGAACATTTCCTGCATTTTCTCGACAGCCAATCATGAAATGAAGAAACTGAAAAAAGATCACCATCAAGTAAATTGATGTTGCCATCACAACGGCTAATCCAGAAGCCTTCATTGGGGTATTCATGGGATTTGATCACAAACTTGTCCTGAAACTCCTGCAATTCCAGCTCATCGTAAAGCTTGAATCTTTCAGCTGAACCCGAAGAGGATTCAATGTCCATTTTCAAAGGAATGAAAAAACAAGAAAACCTCAGAACAATTTAACAGGACAACATCAAAACCCAGAATTTTGATACGGTATTTGATGTGGCTAATGATGGGAAGAAGGTCAAGGCAAGGATGAAAAAGTCATAGGTAACAACTAGTTTCTCTTTAACAACCAAACAGAATTTTTGGTCATGTTTTTCTAGTAAATTACCTACATACCCCTCTTATAATTGAAAACCAGATCATCATGAAGTATAATAGAGAATCTAAATTCCAGATCATGCTATGTATATGAAAGATTAAAAAAAAAAGATTAAATTTTTTTATTAACAGTTTTAGAAAGTGAAAATTATGGGAGAGATAAATCAAGAGGTAACAGAGAAAGTAAAAGTGTAATTAATTATTTTATTTAAGAAAAAATGTATAAAACCTCATCTAATTTTGAAGTTTTAGCAATTAATTTCCCGTATATATATATAATAAATTTGCTATATGGAATGAACAAAACAAGCACCAAATTTAAACATGGGAGTTTGTAATCCACATTAAGTACTGTTGAAGGACAAAAGACTTAGGATCATTGTACAAGCAACGCATTATTCGATTTTTGTCATGATTCGTATCATTATTTCTCTATTTTTTTTCTTGAATCATGGACTAACTTCAGGAGAAAACTATAATAAAAACACACACTAGTTGTTTGATAAAAATAAGAAGTGTTATGGGATCATCTTGAAGGAAAAATACAAGGAGTTATGGTAAGGTAAATAATAGTGAAAATGAGAAGAAAGAAAAACCAAGAGGTCAGGTAGAAGATACGCTTCCCTCACAAAAAAAAAAGGTACAAGATAAGCTGTTATTATTTTCAAAAATTAATTTCTACTAAGCTTCCATTTCAATTCCTTTTTCGTGCATTCCATTAGTAAAGAAAATGTTGACAACAACTCTTGCAGTTTTTAAGTCTTAAGTGCAGTATCCTGCAGTGTCAGTTACAAGATAGCTTAATGTTTAGATAATTTACTTCCTAAACTTTTCTATTTGATATTTTTGGCCCGAAAAGGAGGTAAAGAAGAGAGTGGTAATGGATAAAAATATGAGAAAAATGGCTCTGTGTATTTGATTTGGGTTAACATGAAGATGATATCTCTTCCCAAAAAGAAAATGAAGATTATAGAATAATCTTTGTTAAATATGTGGACGATAACATTATCATTTTACAGTTATATTAGGTCCTCTAGTATTACTCTCACAACCAAGAGTTTGGAGGGATTAGAGGAAGGAGGTTGACCATTTGTTTGGAAATCTTTATTTTGGCAATTAGGGGACAGAAACATTAGTAAGTTTCATTTCAAAAGAGGTGATGGAAATGCAGTAAAAATATAGACAAGTTACCAGTAAATCTCAAGAGAGGGTGATTAAGTGTCAAGCAACTTGCCATCCAATAGTTTGCTGCTTTTAGAGGGTGTAATCTGCCTCTCTTAAAGTCTCTCTAGCCTAGGCAGTGCTAAAGCTACCTAAATTTGGTAATCGCAGTGCTAGATTAAACCAAAGCAAGCAAAGTTGAGGTACATGACTAATGACTTGATGCAACAGAACTGGTTTTCACTGTACAGAGAGAATTAATACTTGGAGGGCTTAATTATAGTTTCTCTTTTGAGCACAGCGTTACTACCTAGTTATGTTTTTTGTAAGTTGATATAATCCACTTAAGTTTACAATTGATTTTGGTTTTAGTGCCCTGTGACTGGATAAGTAGTGGAATTTGATGCTGCTGTCTTTATAAGGGCAAGAATCTGCTGTACCAGCATTTGAGCTTAACTTATTTGGAGTTTCAAGTGTTTAATGTAATGCAACATTAGTGATATTTGGACAAGATTAGGTTGAATTTGATATCCTATTAAGCCATAGCTGAGGAAGATCCACGGTTGTGCAGACCTAACAACATTGAATACTATATAAAAGCTCTATTTAAATTTTGTCAGGCATATTTAGTGTGAAGGAATACGAACACTCGCAAGAGAAGTGGTATTATCGTCATAATATAGTAGGACATGTGCCTCATGTCATGTTGATTAAAATCTAGTAAGTAATTTGACACATAAAAGCATGTCATTTTATTCTCTCACATGGTAACAAAAGTAGCAAATTATGACCCCAGAAAATAAAAAGATCCACAATTTTAACTTGTCCCGATTACTTTAAGTGGCATTATGAAGTAAGGGAGAGTGTGAAAGCACAGGTGCATTCTTCTCAATTTCCATGGTGATCTTTGGTTCCATAGTCCTTCTGTTCAGAAAATTTGAGTACCATTCAGCAGAGAGCTTAGGCTGCCTCCTCAAGTTTGAATCTTTAAGATCTATGTAATATAGGCCATAACTTGATTCATATCCAGTCAGTAACTCGAGCATATCCAAGAAGGACCACACAAAATAGCCTCTTACATTCGATCCATTCCTGTCAATGTGTCAAGAATATAGGAAAAGATGGGGAGGGGAAAAAAGAAGAGAGAAAAAAAACTCGATTAGTATTCATAAAACAATTGACAACAATTAATATATGCGTTTATTAGAAATAAAGTGGACAGGTGTTAAGCTACACCCTTTGTAACGTCCCCACTAGAAAATGAAAGTAGAAGTACCTCACAGCATCAAGCATAAATCCAATGTATTCGTGCAAGTACTTCACCCGTGGCCAGTCATTCAATGATGAGTTTCGATGTGTTTGTTGACCTGCAATGCTCAAAGACTTACCACACCACTAGATAATAGAAGGCTAAATTTGTTGATAAAAGGAATGTGAAGCTTTTGAAATGATGATTTTAGGGAGATACAGAGATCATGTCATCAAAAAAAGTTTGTATATATTGTTTTGAGGGAGACAAGAGACAGAAAGGCATACCATTTTCATGGACGTAAATTGGAAAATTTCCATAAACGTTCTTCAATGAGTCAAGTACCCCTTTCAAACTCCAGGTAGTAATTGGAATCTAAACCAGCCAGCTGGTTAGTGGAAAGCATTGAAGCTTCATGCTCAAAAAATAAGAGGAACAGCACTATGTTCCTACTCTACTCTTACCTCATATCTATCGTTTTGCTTAATTCCTACAACAAGAAAGAACATTAATTAGCAATCTCAGTTCCTCAAAATTGGATGAAGGAGGATCGCACCACAGACTGACTTCACCTACTGGAGTTTACCAACTAAACAAGTCTTCAGCAATAAGTGTACAAAATTATATAATTTAAACAGGACTTGTTAACATTTGATGCCATGGATTATAGTAGGAAAGAGGAAGAATTGAAGATAGAGGTAAGAAAAGAAAATGAAACGGTTCTGGGGGCAGTTTAGAAAGCTCAACATGGTAAGTGAATATAAAGAACATTTGGAATTTATATATTTACATTTATGTTAGTGTGACACATGTTTTCATACAGAAGAAATTCCATCAGGGCGTGTCAATGGTGCCACAAAAGGTCTATAACAAGTATTGGCAAGTGTTAGCAGGGGTAAGAGACATTGATTGCCAAAATCAGAAATGCTGTCCCAAAGAATTAAACAATTAAAATAAATAAATAAAAAGATATTATTAATTTCATGAACTGCAAACAACACAAATTTAAGGTGAAGAACCAATAACCATTTCAGTTAACATAAACGACCATTCGAAATGGTTAATTGACCATTATGAGTAGTCAACTAGTCCTTCACCTTAAGTATAAGTTGTTAGCGATCCTTGAAATTAACAATTCCTAAATAAAAAACCACAAATTCCATGATCCAAAGAAAAGGAAATAAAAATCACAAATGTTGAACCACAATCTCATTAAACCCACTGTATCAGCATATAAAATAACCAGAAAATGAGTCAATGTACAAGAAGAATCTCAATTCATAAAGTTGAGGATAAGATCTCACAGAATAAAGAGACATTTATAATAAGTAACTTGTTAAAGCTCAATATAGAATTCGTTATGTAATCAAAACCGGTGCAGGAAACGACATACTTTCAAGTTCCACAGCCATATCTGCCATGTAATCTCTATCATCCATCTGCAGGCTGCCAGGACTGTTTTTAACATAAAATGTGTAGTAAAAGTTTATTCCTAGAAAGTCAATTGAGTCCTTAACCAGATTTGATTCCTTTTGGGTGAAGATAGGAAGCCTCGAGCCAGCATTCTTTTTCATTGTGTCAGGGTACTCTCCGAAAGTAAAGGGATTTAGAAACCTGCAACATCAAAGCATAGACCTAGTTTAGTAATTAATGCATAATTGAAAGCTATGCCTTTTAGTTGATTGAAGAAAAATGCAGTGTTGGATTTTTATGACAATATCATGTAATATCATTTACTGGGATATTGTTAGAGATATAAAATAATTCTCAGGCATTAGTTTATGCTTTTAGAAGTCCTTGATATGGTATTAAAACCTCTAAGATCTACTGATCAAGAGTTCAATCATTGTCAGCACATTTTTCATAATTAGATTAAACTTGAGCACAAGGTAAAGTGTGTCTGAGAATTGTCCATGCTTCAAGCTCAAGGGACTCTTGCATGAAGGGGCATGTGTTATATCCCACATTGCCTAGAAAAGGCAACTCAATGGGGTACTTCAGCCATGAGGCTCTCCCACCTAATAGGCTAGTCTTTTGGGTTGGGCTCTCATCATGGGCTTAAGACGTAACAACATGTTAGAGATATTAAACATCCCGTGTCTTTTACCTACCAACTTAAAATTTTAGGAGAGTTGGCCCTTGACTACCAATTTGTAATCACGGAATGTCAAATAAGATAATGATAACAGACATTCGAAAGAGATATCATTATCATATTGTTACTTACCACCCGATATTGAAGTCTTGGGCCCTTTGAGTTGCACTTGTATCTTCACTAGTATTTGTTAGAGGAACAAGACCAAAAGTAAGGAGATTAAACCCAATAAGTCCATGTTGCTTGTCCTGCATTTAAACGAGGTTGTTTTCTAAACAAATTATATTATGATTATCATCATGATCACCTTATATACTATCCTCCATAAATATGTTACGAAATTGAAAAAGAAGGCCTAAATGAATGACAAAGAAGAGTGGTGCATGTGCCATAATTAATTTACCTGGTACTTTTTCCTATACAATCTAACAGCTGATGCATGTGCTAACAATATATGATGGGCTGCCAAATATGGCTCAGTTGAGGAATTTCCCCTGGAGCAGTTAGTTATAAAGGAATGAGAACACCGCTGAGGTGGTAGGCCTCCTAAATCATAGCCGCCCATTGCAAACACATTTGCCTCATTCACTGTGGTCCAATATTTAACTCTATCGCCAAATTCTCTAAAGCACACATCCGCATATGTTGTGAAGTCTTTTCTACAAGCATACATATATAGATATGTTAATCACAATAAATCATTTCTCAATTTTGTGCCTTACACAATTCATATGATCTCCTGTCTAGCACAAGATAGACATGCAATCAGAGACTTGAAGTTTGGGAACCATACATAATTCTTCGACTAACCCATCCTCCATAGTCATCCTCAAGTGCTTGTGGTAGGTCCCAATGATGTAATGTAACATGTGCTTGGATTCCTACAAGATGAAGAAATAAAAACAAGAAATAATATATATCAGCATATAAATTGGAAGGACTTCTCTTGGGTGTTAATTAAACTTTAAAGGGAAGAACCGTGGCTTATTAGTTCATTGATAAGGTTGTTGTAATACTGTAGTCCCTTGGAATTGACTGGTCCTTTTCCATCTAGTAATATATGAAAACCAGATGGTCAGAACAGAAAAAGGACATAAAAGTTTGATGTACACAACTAGAAATTTAGATGCCCATGGAGTAAGAGTCTAAGAGATTCATGGCACCAAAATCAAACCAAGTGTATGTCAAGTACAGTCGCACCATATGTAAGTTTTGACATTATTTTAGACACTTACATTGATTCTAAAGTCAGAGTAATATATTCTCGTACTCCAGAACACATAAGAATCTCTCATAAATAACATTTGGGTGATCGTACCTGGAATAAGTCTTGACCATGATATGGAAAATCTATAGGCATCTAAGCCCATGTTGGCCATGAGTTGGACATCTTCCTGCAGGAAATGAAGTTTGGTATTTACTAATAGTCTACTACAAATAAATATATGGAAGATGTTTTTCTGGTGCAAAGTATTTTTAGGTGTTTAGGTAAAGAAAATCAATTTAAAGCCTCTTGTACACACACACACACAGATTTACTCACCTTATATTTGTGATATTGATCGCATGCTATGTCTCCATCACCTCCGTACATATTCCCTGAAAAATTATTTTAGGCATTCAAAGTTTTTAACAAAATGATCTCACCTTTTGATGTAAATACTTTTTTATAAAAATTATTATTCAAAAAAATCCAAAAAACACAAAATAAAAACTTTTTAAGAAATGAAGTATATTATATGAGACTAGAGGAGATTAGAGTACCATTTCCAGCGTGGGCAAAGGTATCCCATATGCTGGGCTTCCTGCCATCTTCATCTTCTGCACCTTCAACCTTTTACATTACCCCAATTCCCATATATGTATGGCTTAGTACTTTATCAGCAATAGAATCAATTCAATCAAAAGACTAGTATAGTGAACTGAATTATAGTGATAACTGATACTCACATGAAAAGGAAGAAGCTGCAAGAACAGATATAGGTAATTGTAAGACAGAGAGAAGAACCTGATAAGCTGAGGTTGATGCACCAAACACAAAGTCAGGTGGGAAGTCATCTCTGCTCAATGTATCAGCACCAGGGAGGACTGCTACCAATACTGCTGCTGCCAATAATTCTATCAGAGCAAAGACCTTCAAGATCAACGACATTCTTCTTCTGCTTTCAGCTGTGTTTTTGCCTTTTTGGACTATCAAACATGTATTACATTCTTAATCTACACATGTCATTGTCTTGAATAGCTGGTGTGAGCCAATATTTTGTTTGTTTTATGCATGTGAATATTTTAGATGTCAAGCTTCCAGCTTTTCAAGAGAGTTCTAAAATTGACACATAATGCTACGTGTTGATTTCATACCAACCAAAGAGAAAAAAGTTTTAATTCAAAAATGCCTTTATAATTTTGACCGGTGTTGTTGTTTTTTTTCTTTTTTATTACATTGGAGCTGGGTTGAGGAAGAAGAAAGATAATTTGGTGAAGGATTAAACTTTTCATATCAACATCACATTCAAATCTTAAATACTTAAGTCAGAATTGAGCTAAAAGCTTGTTGACAGGTGAAATTTTTTTAAATAATGATAAAAGTGACAAATTGTTGTTCAAGTGTATATGATTGTCAAAGATTTTTCAGCCGCCATAATTGAATGTAACTATTTTGGGTTTCAAAAGTATGATAGAGGAAATATGTATGGCAATGGGTCATGATCTCCAGATGACTACATGGAAAAACTTGTGTGGCTGGAGGAGATCTTTCAAGATAGTCAAGATACAAATATGATTCTGCAAAGCTTGAGAAATGAGAAATAATTTTGCATTGGGTACATCAGTTTTTTTCTTTAAAAAAAATGATTTTATAAGGATATATTATTCTAAACTCATCAGTCAAGAAACTAGTAACATGTATGGGTTTCAAAGGGACTAACTGATGTTCATTTAGAGGATTACCTCCAATGATTATTTTTTTAAAGGAAATTACTCAATTAGTCTTCAAAGTCAAAGGATTTCTCTAAAAAGGAGTGACCACCAAGTAGAGACTATCAATCAAATAAGGCATTCGAACCCCACACATGAATGATACAAAATCGTAATTAAGTCTTTTCATCCAATCGAACCAACTTGTATTGACATAGATATATCAATTTAAATAATGTCAAATAAATTATTTGGTCTAATAAGCATCCAATTTTTTTTTAAAGAAAAATATACATCCGCAATTAACACAATAATTACTAACTTAACCACACTACATGCCATTAGGTATAATTTTACTGTGTGAACTGCTCTGTGTATTTTGAAAAAAATTAGATGCTTATTAGACCAACATATTCATTTGACATAATTTGAATAGAAAAGTACACTACATCAGCATAAATAATGTAGTATTACACAACATAATTTCTTGTGAAGCCTAAGAAAGTCAAAATCTTATGTTAATAATCTATGACTGTCATAATTATGTGGGAGTAGCAGGTCAAAGCTCAAAAATTACAATTGGATTTGTGGGATATTTTATGCACGTTACAAGTGTCTAGAGAGCCCATGAGCTCTGTAAATACTATGCTGGTATGTCTGTGTGAGAAAGTGTAACAAAGTGAGAGTGATAAAAAAAAAATAGGAAGAGCGCGTATGGGGGTAAAGTAAAAGTGAACAATATAACACAAATATTACGTGAGTTTGTTCCCAACCACATTATCTTGTGTTTTACCTCCTCTATTTTGCCAAAAATAATAACACGACACACTTGTCACATTGAGTCCAATAATATTATCTCTCGAGTTACTTGATTTCGGTTGAACATGAAGATGATACTAGTATTTTCTTTGTTAAGTATGAATAGACATAAGCACAAATTGCACAACTATTGTAACACTCTGAAACTATCACGTGTTTAATTTAGTAAATTCAAGTGCTGCATGTTAGCAGTTGTAAATGTTTATGTATTTGTATGTGTACAAATAACACATCTCAAATCCTCAATTAGCATCCGGGGAGCAAATAGGGTATGAAATTCTGCATGATCATGCTCCATAACTCGTTGGCTCTGCAGACATGACCTAAATGTCCCACGCTAGTTCCCGCATTTTAAAAGAATGCCTAAAATGTTGAGTGACTTGCACAATTACTTTTTGAACAAACTAACCAGTTCACCCTTCTCATACATGGAGGTCAGTATATCACAACCTCTAACCAGTTCACCATTCACAAAGATCTGTGGGAATGTAGGCCAGTTGCTATACTTTTTTATGTGTCTCCCTCAATCCATAGTTGTACTCTTCATCGAGCACATTAACACACTCATAATCCACTCCTTCATTTTCAAGAATGCCTATCACTTGATCTGTGAGAAACCACATAGCGGTGCACTCCTAGAGCCCTTGATGAATGCAACTACCTTGTTCTCTTTTACCAACTAGTCAATAAGATCCTCAAGTTGGACTGTTAATTGCACATGACGACCAGGTGTTAGTCTAAAATCAGGCTTCTTCTTAGGTGGTTACCTGACCCATGTGGTGTTTCCTGATTCATTACCAGGTGGAATTTTTCCACTGGCTTTTGTAGTTTTATGTATTCTTCCATCCATGATTTCCATGCTTTGATTAGAGCTGCTCTTTCAGGTTCATCTACTACTCCAACCTACAACAAATAACTTCACAATGAATTCACCATTAGGAAGGTAATATCAAGGGAGATTTAGAGAATGGTGATCTTAATCACAGTGAAAAACAGCATGTTACCAGAGCATATTCTCATCATAAAAAAAAGAAAAAGAAAAAAAGAAACAGATATTTTTCAGGTTTTTCATCTCAATTCTAATACCATTCGATTGATGTTATACTTTTTCTAGGAAGCAGGGGAAGGGAAAAATAAATAAAAATAAAAGGCAGAAACCTTTCTGGGGATCGTCTCACTTCTAATACGGTAGGTATGTTTGCATCTGTGCTTTAAGTCTATTTTATTAATTTTATATCATTTTAAAAAGCAGGGAAAAGGCACATAGGTTGTGAGTTGTGACTAAAGATGATTATGCAGACCATACACGATTTTCCATTACTTTAACTAGTTTAAATCCCCTTTGTTTCACTCATAGCTCCTAGGACACTATTTTGAATGGACATTGGTCACCATGAAACTCAAGACAAAGAAGGGATGAAAACAAATGTTAAAAAGTTCTATAAAATAACTACCTACTTTATAACACATCACCAAAAGTCAGAATAAGATAGCAATTAGTTGTACTACATAAACCAAATTATTCTCTAGTCCAGTCAATCTATTGTTCAACTAAGATCCACCTTCTCTAGCATGATTTTCTGTGGCTTCAAATAATCTTGAGCCGGGCCAGAGCTCACAAATTGACAAAGACCATGTTCATGAAGTAGATACTACATTCAGTGATGAGAATTTTATTATGCATCTTATCATTTTAACCCTATATGGCAAACGAGCAAATAATAAGGGTAAAGCACCAATACAAGTTTTTCCTTTTCCTATTCTTCTCAAGCATTTAAATGCTGCTTTTCTACTGGCTTCCCTGTTGCTACAGAGGGAATGAAAAACCTACGAAATTAATCCATAAAAAATACAAAGTTATAAAAACAGTTAAAATTATAAAATTCTGAAAAAACTCTTCCCTTTCCTTTCTGCTCTATTATGTTCTCAAACACATGTCAATTTATTTCATTTCCTAATGGTAAACTATCCCAACAAAATTAATGGCTCAGAAAATCCTTCCCATTCCCACTCCATTCACTATTCACTATTGTAATAATTTCTTGTACATTCCACTCTAACCATCCAAACAAACAGCAATTTTCACTCCCTTTTCATCTCCCTTTTGCCTTTGTAGGAATAAAGATGAAAATCCACAACTCCAATTTCCTCCATATTCATGCACCAAGCAAGAATCCTGCTTTCACTTCCCATTTCCAAAAATTCCACTTTCCTTCCCCAAATTTTACCTTCACCCTGCACACCCAAAAGCCATAGTGCAAAACCAGCTATTTTTTACACTTCAGCTAAGAAACTAGAAACCGTATTAGCCTTTCCTTGCCAACCATGCCTGAGGCTTCTTCTCTGCATTGCAGGGTTTCAGAGAAATGGGACCAAAATTTACAGAGGGTTTTGGCATGCAAATTGAATCAAAAGGGTAGGTGTATTCTGGGGAAAAGAAGAGAAAAATGGAAGAAAGGAGAGAACTTGCATAGAAGAGAGGTTGATGGTAGCCATTGATGAAAAAGGCCACAGTGAAAAGTGGCAGAACCAGTCATCAGTTTCAACTTCCAAGTTTCCAACTACTTTTAAGCGTTGGTTAGTTGTTATTACATATTCCTAAGAATAGGAGAGAAAGTGTTGTTCAATTTAACCTCAACTTTAAATATATTAATTGATGGATTAAAATTAATAGAAAAATATTCTGATAATATATATAAATTAGAAGATGTCTTTTTAGGTCATAGAGACTAAATGTTTTGCTCATATTACAATTTATTTTGATATGTTAAGTTGAATATTTTTGTCTTTTTAATTTTTTTAATTAATAAAAATATTTTTTTAAAAAGTTGAGGTCCTTAATTGATAATAAAATTTTAATCCTTTGATTGATTAATTTATCATAAAAAATTTAGGTAATCAAATGATAATTTACTTTGAATCTGATAATAATAGATCCATTTGATCATATAGTTACGTTATTACTTCGACTGTTTGATCAAAAAAATAATAATAAGATAAAAAAAAAATTAGAGAACCAAATTTTACTTGAATTACTGAATTTTTACCCTATTTAAACCAGTTAAGTTGAGACTTTTATTTCGAATCACCAAATTTGATCAGAAAACAATCAAACTCTTCCATCGGACAAATCAAATAGTCAAGTCACTGATTTTTTTTATCAGATGTTTACAACTGTGATTTCATGCACAAATGGGAACAACATAACCCAATCTGCTTCTTGGGCCCTAAAAGTGGGTTGGTTCAAGGCCCACTGCTCCAGCTAAAAAAGGAGAAAAGGGGGAACACACCCTTTTTACCCTTAAAATAGGATTGAGACAAGATTGGAAGAAAAGGAAATTAGAGGGAATAATGTTACCTACAATTGGAAAATTGGTGTAATGGCATTAGGTTAAATTCAATTTTCAAGCAACAGTCTAATCAAAATCACCCTTAAATGCAAGTTGTGAACTTTTTTTTCTCTTTCATTATACCCAATTTTAGTAATGAGTTTGATGTTGATGCAGGATTGCATTTGAGGTTTCTATGGCTTAATGATTATTTGTGAATGGTTTTGTATTTTTTCAACTTCCATGCTTTAGAGTCACCCAATCAGGTTTTGTTGTGTTGATTAAGGATTATATTGTAATTATTTGATTTAATACTTTGGTTGTTGTTAATTTAAGGATATTCAACTCAGGTCAATTTTCAGTTGTACGGTCAGATTTGGTTAGTGCAACTACTGTGTTGTAATGTCCATATCCAAATTGCAAACTTTTTCAAAGCCCAGATCTTGGGTGGCTTTCACCAGTGAAATTTTCACACTGTTAGAGCAGCAATGCACTAGGGTTTGTTCATTGCTGCATTGATACTTCTTTGGAAGGTTTTCTACCGTCCTGCTCTCCATCTTTCCCACAAAAACAGCTCACCCTTCACACCCCACTTTGTTAAACAATGATCTTCATAATTACCAGCTATTGAAAATGAATAATTTGTATGTGACTTGGTGGGTATACTTGATTAGACCCTATAGAATTTGATAGGATGATACTAATAAGTAGGAGGACATTCAAAATGATTCAAGTTTCTTGTCAATGACTTCACCCATCTTGAATATTTTAATAGGATTTGACCCATGTTCTTTAAAATACTGAGATCAGCACAAAGAAACAAACTGGTAGGTATGGTATGGGGGCATTCTGTGGTGTATTATGTACAACCGAAAGAACTAAAACCATTGTAACTTGATGTTATAATGAAATTATAATAAAATATATATATATTCTAAATATGTCAATCAATTTTCAGTTTCAGATGGTAAAATAATTCTCACTTATTCCTCTAAAGAGTAAAAGAATTATCTAAAAAGAGTTATTAGACAAATCACTAAAGTGATGTATAGAAACAAAATCCTATTCCAATACAATCAAATTCAGCTATCTATTTTTGTTCTTTTTATTTCTTTTTCTTTGTTTTCGCTTTCCCTCTCATGCTAAGTTTCAAGTACATTCAATCCGTGTATCTCACCTACTTTCAGTCTCATACGCAATTCAACCCTTAATTAACCATATATTTCTTTTTAATAAACTAAATTTGTTCCCACTTTGTTTCTCTGCTTTCTTTTCCTACCCTTTCTCTTTGTTTTTCATTTTATGTTAAATTGGTTCTATCAAGTCACCCTTTTATCTACCTTTTTTTTCTTTCTCTCTAAGGCTCAATTTAAGTACATTTGAACCATCTCTTCTCACTTGTTTGTATAAGTTAAAGTTCTGAAGAAATCATATCATATAACACTACAAAAGAGTACGTATATAGCAATTTTCACCCAAAAAGTAAAGTAACAAAGCTTTTTCTACCCAACCTTTTCTAGTTTTTATTGACGTCCAAATCTAGCTTGTAAGGATTAGGAAGAAAGAGAATGGCAAATAGGTGAGAAGGTCCAAATTTTCAAAGTTCCTCTAAAAGCACACAAAAAGACAAATGGATACAAAGAAAAAAAATTCCACTATAATCCTTGCTATCAGGAAGAAAAGGATAAATTGAGTAACGAAATAAGAACATATACGAAGCTATCACATCCCACTCAATATTGAAACAGCCCTGCATAAATTACAGAGATAATTAAACTTCTTTATTAATTTGTCTATATATAATTAGATGACAGTGTAAAGTTTTTTTATTTTAATAGTAGATTCAAATTAAATCCTTAGTTCTAATGTTTGGGTAGAGAGGAATCACATCCAAAAGTTCTTTGAGATCTTTGCATTCTTATTTGATAATTCTTTCAGTATAACAAGATTTCATTTGAACATAACAATAAAAAATCATAGTTGAGTGTAAAATTTACACAGATACTCTTATAATTTGACAAAATGTCATTATTTCTAATAATGATTAAATAAATGAAAATAATTTTTTAAAAGTATATTTATAGTCACACTTCAAAAGATTTTATTTTTCAACATCCAAACAAAGTCAAAATTTTAAAATCCATTCTTTTATAATTTAACCCAAACGTACTTGTGTTTTAATGATATAAATCTTGATATTTGCACATCATTTTTGTATTGTAAATTTTATACACATCAATTCCTATTTAAGGATTCATTCAACTACCGCACAATAGATCTATATCATAGATCTATCATGTGTATGAGTCTAAGTCTCAAGACCCGTATACTGAGAAGTATTGTAAAAAGGTGCTGTAAGAGAAAATAGTATATAAGAATTATTTTTCACACGCTATTAACAAACATCTACTAGCTGGTGTGAACAGATCTGTTATGCCATATGCTTGAATACAAGTCATAGGAGAGAGAGAGAGAGAGAGACTTAACAAGCCTTCCAAATTCCAATAATATATTTCCCACCTGATAAATATTCTACAGAGTCTACATAATAATATAGAAACTAGAAAGCATGATGGCTGGTTAAATGCATAGCTTCCAATACATGGACATACAATGAGGAGCCCAAGATGTTAGCCTTTCAACTCATTCCTTAACCTCCTGTATCCTTTAGCATATTTTATTCATGACCAAAGCATACTATGCTTTAACTTCACTCCTACTCAAAAATGCATAAAACCTTCCCCCTAAACCCTCTCGACAATGTCCTCATCATTCTGTTGTGCTGTGCACCAATTCACACTCATTCTTCCCACCTTTAAGCTTCTGTCATCCCCTTCCCCATGATCTCTTCAGGAATAATGAAGCCTCTCAGAGGAAAGCTGCCTCTTCCCATCATTATCACCACAATCTGTGTTCTTGTCTTCATAGCCGTCTTGTATGCAGAGAGACTCAGTTTCCTTTCTTCCAGGTCCATTTTCAAGTTCAAACCTTGTCCTAGAAAGAACACCAAACCAAAATCTAGTAAGTCAACTTCACAAATTCTATAACTATCTCATCTCTTCTTTGTCTTCTCTGTTTCTTACCAATTTGATTCTAATGCAATGATGTATCATATCTTGATTGTCCAGCAGATGATAAAAGAGTAGAGGAGGAGGTTGTAAATGCCTCATGGATTGATGACAGGTTCGATTTTGACTCAGAGGAGTGCAACGTTGCCAATGGAAAATGGGTGTTTAACACTTCAATAAAGCCTCTCTACTCTGACACAAGCTGCCCATATATAGATAGACAGTTTTCTTGTGTCAAGAATGGGAGGACAGATTCTGACTACCGCCATTGGGAGTGGCAGCCAGAAGATTGTACCTTGCCCCGGTAAGTTACACACTTCAACATGCCTATTGTGATTGTAGAATGTAAAAATTATTGTATTTGTCTTCTACTTTTTGGCCATAGAGATGTATATTCAGCTGATGTAACCCACATTCTAAAATGACTACACTTGGTAGATTCAATCCAGAGCTAGCCCTCAAAAAGCTTCAAGGAAAAAGGCTGCTATTTGTAGGGGATTCACTGCAAAGAAACCAGTGGGAATCTTTTGTCTGTTTGGTCGAATGGATCATACCTGAAAAGCAGAAGTCTATGAAACTAGGGCGTATTCATTCAGTCTTCAAAGCCAAGGTATTGATACAATGAATAGAGATGGTCAAAGATGCAGAATCAAGCATCTATAACTTAATCAGAGGCTCTTCTGGTTCTCAATCATGTAATTGACACAAATACAAGAAAAGCTATTAGGAATTCCTCTGAATAGAACATACTAACTCTTGGACACCATGCTACTCACTTGAAAATCCAAGCTAATTCTTTTTTGTATATGTGCTTTCATAGGAATACAATGCTACTATAGAATTCTATTGGGCCCCGTACCTTGTGGAGTCCAACACTGATATCCATATCATAGGAGATCCAAAGAAAAGGATAATAAAAGTGGATGCGATCATGGAACGAGCCAAAAACTGGACGGGAGTGGATATCCTTGTTTTCAATACCTACGTATGGTGGATGAGTGGTCTTAGGATCAAGTCAATGTAAGCTTTCTTTGAACCTATCTGATTGAAACTACTCAATAGATCAAGCATTGTCTGTGTCACTCATCTTTTGTTGTTCATGATCAACAGTCTCTTACAACACTTCATCTTTGACCAAAATGAAGAAAATGGTGTCTAACATCTAGTTTATATATTGCAGATGGGGTTCATTCGCCAATGGAGAAGAAGGGTATGAAGAATTTGATACACCAGTTGCTTACAAATTAGCTTTTAGGACGTGGGCCAACTGGGTGGATTCAACTATCAATCCAAACAAAACCCGGGTCTTCTTCACAACTATGTCCCCTACACACACAAGGTCTCTCTCTCTCTCTCTCTCTCAGAAAACTCCAAGCTTCAGCTTTCCATAACAACTTAAGCTTTAAGTAGTTCTTTGAAGCAATGTTTTGAACACCTAGAAGTTTAGGGAACACTATCACCAAAATGCTTAAGATTCTAACAATTTTCGAATGTCTTATTTTTCAGAAGTGAAGACTGGGGCAACAAGGAAGGTGTCAAATGTTTCAATGAGACAAAGCCAGTAAGGAAAAAGAATCACTGGGGAACTGGTTCTGATAAGAGCATAATGAGTGTGGTGTCCAAAGTGGTGAAGAAAATGAAAGTTCCAGTGACTATCATCAACATAACACAGATCTCAGAGTACAGGATTGATGGTCATTCCTCAGTGTACACTGAAACTGGGGGGAAACTATTAACTGAGGAGGAAAGGGCTGACCCACAAAATGCAGATTGCATACACTGGTGTTTGCCTGGAGTTCCAGATACTTGGAATCAAATATTTTTGGCAATGTTATAACAAATATATATGCACAAAGATCCATGTTTTTTTTCCTGTGACATGAAGATGTCAACTATTTTGTGTCTATAGGTTCATCTGTCATTGGCATTTGTGTGATAATGTGATATAAATATGCATGCATCATAAATACCTATATGCAGAGTCCAACAAACAAAAGCACCAAATTATCAAATATCAAATGGGCATTTAGACTCTTTTAAAGCACCTAAAACGGTTCCTTTGCGACAGTGTCACATATATAGTCATCTCCACAGCCAAGCTCTGTTTTGACAGTGAGTCTCGCTTGCAAGTGAAAGGAGGCCCCGGAAGTCTCATATATGACTTATGACCAAAACTTTTTTTAAAATAAAATGCAGTCCCGTTTCCTTCCTCTTTTCTTGTTATACCATGATTGGGAGCATTTGTAAGTCACAGTAAGTATACTGTTCGATCGGACACTTACTACTAAGTTAAAAGTATATTAGTCAAGATACAACTTCTTTTTACTTAAGCCATCAGCAAGTGGCACAGTTCAATCTGATTCTGATCTTGCTTGAACCTTGACAAGGCGAGATACAACTTCCATATAACTTCCAAATCTGATTACAACTAACATATATCATCAAATACAACTTCCAGATCTAACCTATAAAGTGGATGTTGGGCTACATATACTACTGTACATGATTTGTGTGCTTAAAGTTTTGAGCATTGCTATTCCTCATACAGTGTTGACCCAAAAAAGAAGACAAAAAAGCCTCGTACATTGGGAATAATAATTAGATTCTTTTTTTTTTAAATGATTCAAATTCTCTGCATAATCCTCTCATACAACTGTGCAGTAATAGTTTTGAAACATTAGAAGGAAGTAATTGAACCATAGTTATAAAACTTAAAACCGATTGACCCAATTCCTAGTAAATCCAATTGAACTTGTTGATCATTTTCAGTTAAACTTCGTCAAAATTCGGTAAACCAACAAAAAATCAACATGTTCCAATTGGGTAAAAATAATAAAAATCAATAGTTGAACATGTTAATCATTTTTATGTCAAACTTGGTCAAAACTCGATAAACTAATTAAAAATCGATAGGTTTACATTAGGTAAAAATTATAGAAGCTTATCAATTTTCTATCAAATTAAGAAACTTTATTGATTTTTTTTGTTGTTGTTGTCTAATCGATTTTTCCAAATTATCAATAGGTTTAAATTAGGTAAAAATCATAAAAGCTTATTAAATTTTCTATCAAACTAGGAAACAACCAGATTTTTTAATTCTTTATTGATTTCTTTTTTAATTTTTTTTATCTAACCAAATTTTTTACATCGTACCGGCAATCAAACGAATGAATCAACTCCTTAAATAATTCAACACCCGATCTAGATTTTATTTACAGCTACATATTTAACTCTTCTTCATATAGGGTGTTTGGTTCAAGTTTTGAAAAAACATTCTCAGGAATATCCAAAAATGGTATTCCCATGAATGATTATTACTATGTTTGGTTAACCAAAAACATTCCTGGGAATGATTTCAACTGCTGGCGGGCCAATGGTGGTCTAAGTCAATGACTGTCAATTATCGACTGCGGCAGGTGGCCGGATTCCGGTGGCTGGCGATAGGCCGAAGTCGCCGGCCATCGTCCGATAAGGGTAGCCAGATTCCAATGACTAGTCGTCAACTGCAGGCGATGGCGTAGGTGGTTAGATTCCAATTATTGACGCGACGGTCAAGGTCACTGTCAATCGCTAGCGGCGACAATGGTGGTTGAATTTCAGTGACCGGCACAGTGGTTGAAGTCACCGGCACTATCAACTGCTGGCGGCGACGAGAGTGGCCAGATTCTGGTAAATGACCGCCACGGACAGTGGTCGGTGGTGGTGGATGGCGGTCGCCAACAATGACGTGGAGATGGTTGGTTGATGGCATGATGATAGAATGGTAGGTATTTTTGACATTTCACATGACAAAAATATTCTCATGTCATGGGAATGTTGCAAACCCACCTCCCCATGGGAATGAAAGTGTGGAAATATTGAGCAAAAATCATTCTCGGGAATCATTCTTGTATGAGAATGTTTTTTCAAAATTTGTACCAAACATGAGAAATTATCATTCCCATGTAAAGATTTTCAGGAATGAAAAAATAATCCGTGTACCAAATACC
Source organism: Styphnolobium japonicum (assembly GCA_023212625.1). Lineage (NCBI taxonomy): Eukaryota > Viridiplantae > Streptophyta > Magnoliopsida > Fabales > Fabaceae > Styphnolobium > Styphnolobium japonicum. Next base: position 23,602,634 of record JALBWW010000014.1, read on the forward strand.
ACGTATATGTCATGCCTTAAATGTTGAAAAAAAATTGAAAAAAAAAGTACTAAAATTTCTGGCTTATTTTCTGTTTATTCTACTTCAAATTTCTCTCTCTGTTTTTTTGCACGACATTTCATTAGTTCAATTTCCTTTAGTCCAAAAGCAACATGCTGGCCCATTTGGATCCCATCCCATTATTCTTGAAGCTCAAGCCTCTCTCTCTCTCTCTAGTATCGTAAATTACGGTTTTGCCACAAAACCCTTTGTTTCCTTAAATATCGTCGATGTGGCCTATATACTGAAACCTGTACTGACGTTTCGAACTTGTCTATGGTCGTTTCGTTTGTTTCGACAACATTGAGGTTCTCCTTCTCTGTTACCGCCGTTTCCGATCACGGTTTCTGATTCTCATCCCAATTTTTTTTTTTGTTTCATTCTCAGAACTTGATTTCCCTTTTCATTCCAATACATCTATCAACCCTAATTTTTTATTTTTTCATTTTCTCGTTGCTCTGTTTGGATTATTTGGTTCATGGAAGAAACTTAATATGAGAAACGAAAATGAAATAATTCTTTATTGGGTTGGTCGATAGAACCTGTAAAGTTCAGATTTTCTTTTTTGGGATTTTAGGTTTAACGGTTTTGCTTGTATTCTTCCCATGTTTGGATTTTATTCTCGGAAAAAATTGTGGGATGAGAAATGTAAATGAAGGAAAATTTTGGGATGGTCATTAGCTACATACATGTAAAGTTTTCTTTTTGGGGCTTATGGTTTAAGGGTTTTGCTTTTTTTTTTTTGTGTGTTTTTTGTGATATTTGAATTGTTTGCAGTTTGAAGGGAGAGACAAAAATGGCTGGTGGGAATTTTATGCACAGGGTTATATCTTATGTGGTGAATGAAGTGGTTGTGAATGGTCTTGCCAACAGGTACATAGTCCTGCCACTTTTTATTTTTTTATTTTTTAGAACTTAGTTTTTGATTGATGCTGTGATTTTTGAGATTGTGAGCTTCTTTCTCTGGCCGCCGGGAAAAATCTGTTCCCGCGATTGGCTCGTTCCATTGAAGCGAGAGAGAACCTCAAATTTCTGAGTTTTTAGTGTCTAGGGCAACATGATTGCACTGGAACTTAAAGGAGTTTGAGAGATTCTGCTGCATGAACACTCATGAAAGGAATTTGTATTTTAGAGCACTCATTTGGTCTGATCAAACTTGTATAGTGAGACCCGTATACCCATGATGATAATTGGTGCTATGGGTTTTATTATATAGGAGTTGCCTGTGCTGATTGTCAGTATTTAGTTAGATTCAATTTGTAGTGTGCATGAATCATATGGATGTGTGTTGACTATAGAAAACATCATTATTCTAAGATTGCTATTTTCTTTCATCATTTACACTCTGTTTGGGTAAGCGGTTGTGCACGGCAAAGCTCCCCATAGGGTGATCCAGCTATAATTAGTACCTTGATTAGTGCAATTAATGAATTGACTGTCACATTAATTTTGAACTTTTGAAAATACTTATTAATTACAGAAAAACTGAACATAGCAATATAAATAGTTGTTAGTATGATAAGATACATATCTAAAAAACTTGACCCTTGCCATCAATTCTGTGGCGTAGACACATGCTGTCGATCCTTAATCAGCTTAAACTTGAAACATAAGAGTGGAGACAAAAATCGATTCTTTCCTTTTTGCTTTGTTTTGTTGAGACCCAAATAAAGTATAGTAATGCAAGTAATGCATTGGCTATTGCATTTCTAAGATTTAAAAATACTAATTAATAACAGTTAAAATAAACATAGCAATATATAGTCATACATTGTAAACTGAAAAGTAATAATTGTTCATCAAATTACTGATTAAATTTTTTAAAAAAAATTACCCAATTATTATTCCTAACATTGCATATATATGCCTTTATATGTATATTGTTATATTATTATTTGCAAAACGGTGTAAATAAATCCATATTTGATGGTTGATACTATGTATTAAATGCATATTTTAAAATAATTTCTAATTAAAAATTTAATGTGATAATCAATGTATTAAATGAACTGTTAAGGTGTCCAAGGAAGTATGCACACTTCAAAATGGCTTCCGTACTGGTGTTGGACACATTTACGTGCCAGATGCTCTTTGGACACTATTGTATACTCCCAGCCTACATCCTACAAATTTTTACTTTTATTTTTTGAATTTTTATACCAATACTGGTGTGATACCTCAATAATTAGATAAATGATAGTAGTTTATTATGTCTACAATAACTAATGCAGACTTTTGAAACATTGATGTGTCTATTTTAATTTAGGATTTGTGTTTTAATGTTAATCTTATATTAATTTTATATGTTGTACCCTAACCGTGTCATGTCCTATAATTTTTAGAATTTTCTATATTCTTGTGTCTGTGTCCCATGTTGTATTTGTGCTTCCTAGAAGTTACCAAGTGAATGGGTAAATTTAAATTAGCGTTTAGCTGTGCTTGTTAGCAATTCCCTTGGAGGGCTGCACTCACATTATTAGGGGGCGTCTTTACTCCTAAACAAGGGTGGAACTAGAATAAATCGGTTGGGGCTGCAATGGTGCAAAATCAAAATTTTGAAGGGGCTAAATCATATTTAAATTTTTAAAAAGAAAAATACTAAAACTTAAGGGAAAAAGTTGAATTTGTAAAAGTTTTAGTGGCCTCCACTAACCAGCCTATGGCCCTAAACTTGTTTCAAGGGAATTACTATCTCTGATACGCGAGAGAGATTGGGCAGCTTTGCTGGATTTTTTAGCCTTCCTTGTTTCTGGTTGCTTTTCATTTCTTTTACTTTGGATGCAATTCCAGCACGATCCCAGCAGAATGAGTTGTCTACTGGGATCGGGATTGCTCCAACCTTCCAAACACGGAGAATCATACAATTCTAAGTAGGATTGTGATTTTGACTACCATGGTTGGTGCCAATGATGACTTCCGTAGGCTTGTAATGATTGCAGAGATGACTGCAAGTATTAACATCCAAAGGACAGAGGCTTTAATTATTTTACCTTTGTTTGATTTTTATGTTTTATTTTATTATTTGTTGAGTGTATTCAATTTTAACTATTTTGGATGAGCTCACCGACTGATTTTTTTTTCAGCTCGAATTTTACTGCTCAATTTGTCTTGCTTAATTGTTTTACTGCTCAAATTTGACCGAGCACAATGGTGTCATTAAATCCATGTAGCCAACCCCACCTAGTGGGAAAAGGCTTTTGTTGTTGTAATCTGTCTTGCATAAATTTGTTGTCTAGCTAAGGTTTGATTACATTTTATCTTAATTTTCCAAGCCCGTGCCCGTTTCTGATAATTATTACCATTGCCAATGATGACTCTGTAGGCTTGAAATGTGTTACGTCGTCTAACAGGGGGCAGGGATATAACAGGGAATAATTTTTCTTTTAAGGGCATTTATGGTATTTTACCTTTACGTTTTTTTTAAAAGATAAATATGACATTAAATTGATCGGGGACTTCGAGCAAAGGAGAAAAAACTCTCCTTACTGCAGCGTGAGGAGCTGTCATCATGAGCCATCAAATTTTCTTCCCTTTCCTCCATTTTGGATCCAAACCCACTGTACCCACTTGTTTCTAGAGCTTAAGGTGAGCTATTAATCTTTGGGTCTTGCTCTTTTTATATCATTTAGCCATAGAAGCTCTAAAATATAGTGGGTAGTCCTATTTTTTGAAGGAATGATGATAACAAAGTAAGGGTTAAGGATAATTTTTAAAGTGGTGGTTAGAAACTTTGGAGCTATTCTAACAGGGGGTAGGGATATAACAAGGAACAATTAATAGCTCACTTTAAGCTCTAGAAACAAGTGGGTTTGGTGCCAAAAAGGAGGAAAGGGAAGAAAATTTAATGGCTCATGATGAGAGCTCATGCTGCAATAAGGAGAAATTTTTCTCCTCTGCTTGAAGCCACTGATCAATTTAATGTCATATTTATCTTTATTTTTTTAATAATTAAAAAAAACTTAAGGTAAAATACCAAAAATGCCCTTAAAAGAAAAATTATCCTTTGTTATATCCTTGTCCCCTATTAGACAACGTAACATAATGATCCCTGAGATGACTGCTAGAATTAACATCCAATGGACTGAGACTGCGATATTAATTTTATAATTATTTGGTTTTGATCATGATGATTTGCTTCTTCATCTTTCAATTGTTTGAGCTGAGTGATGTTTCTATTGAAGGCATCTGAGTACAGTTATTAATATATGTGCTATCTATCTACTCAAGAGTTTAAAGTTCTTATTTTAATTTTATCTAGTCTCTGTGGTTTGCTTTTATTATTGCATTTATTTTCAAAACAAGTAAAATGGGTGTTTGAAACGTGGGTGCATTTGTGGTCCAAGGTTTGACTGCTTTTGGATTACCTAATTAAGTTAGCAAGAAATTTATTTACTGTATGTATAGTTCTTGTTGAGCTGTTTGCTATCATTCTCTCATGTTTCATCGTGGTTTCCCAGCCCTGCATTTCAGAGGTTTGCAGTGAGGACATCAAAGAGAATTGAAGATATTTCAACCAAAGGTAGTAGTAGCAAAATGATTATATTTTGTTATTTTATTGACCATGTGAGCGAATCAGTTTCTTCTAAGTGTTATATATTCTGGCAGCTGTTCAGAAGAAGCAGGAGCTAGCTGAGCAGATCAAGGACATTTCGAAAAATATGGAGGTTGTATGCAGTCAATCATATATTAAATCAGCTACTGACAATGTGATGATTGTCTTTTAACTTTTCCTTTTTCTTTTGCTGCTTCCAGTCTTTCAAGAATCAGTGATTTTGGTGCTTTTGCTACATTGCAGAAGATAATAAAGTCCTGATTCTCTTTGCCAAAGATGCTGATGGAGACAAGCCTGGGGTGTATGTAAATTTCTTTTGTAAATTGATTTTGGTTCTTATCTCATGATCTCAAGTTGGGGAGTAATGGCGGCTTCCAGTTTATTTGGTGAACCAAAGACAGGATTAGGATATTAAGGATAGTTTATGATACTATGTCACTTCGTATCAGTCTGCTTTTTATTTCAAATTATTGAAGGCTGATTACAAAATAATATAGGAATAATAGTATGTTATTTAATACACCCAATTTACCGATCTAGTGAAATATTGTGGTGCACAGCTGTTCTTGATATCTGCTCTGCTCAAACTGGACTGTGTTGTAAATCATTTTAAGTGTATGTGTTCTGGCTAGTGATGTTGAAATGTACGAGAGGTGTATCGGTTGGCAATGCAAACATGGTTGCAAACATGGTTAACAGCCAAAAGAATAAAGTAAATTCAACAAAACATACACAATTTGTAGGTGACAATAACTGATCGGTTGTTTCTGGTGCGTGATGAGCTCAAATCAGATACTCCTGCATGCACACAAGTGTGTCAATTTGTGAGGAGCTGTAGATACAACAGGCTACTAAGGAAGATCAAATGGGTTATTTTATTGGTGCATTACTTTGCCCCACCTTAAAATATATTGCATTGTATTATAGTGAGGAAAATAAAAACAATGCGACACAAAACACATCTTTGTAAAGAGTAATGGTACTTATACAAAAAAATTTCTCACAAAACCCTATATAAGCTCTTGGATCAAGTCAAAAAAAGTTATAGTAGGATCTAAATTTGATCTAATGGCTTGTACGGATTTTTGTGAAAGTTTTGTGAGGAGATTTTTTATGTAAGTATCATAAATCATTGATATGCTATTTGAAATATAATAATATATGATAGCTGTTTGGGAGGCAATGTGTCATGACACTATTACCCAAGGTAACCTATGTCAAACAATATTATGAGAAGATAACATGTAAAAATAAATTAAAATAAGCTTAATCTTCCGATTTATAGGTCAATGAATGATAGAATTCAGAGATTGAGGTCTTTTACTGAAGTTTTTTTGTTTTCATTTTCATTCTATGATAATGAAAGTGGAACTTTAATTAAAGTATTATTATTCTTAAGGTTGTCAAAAATGAGAGTCCACCTAAAAGCATTGAAGACTTTAGTAAAAGGGAAACGTAAAAGAGTAGATGTTACATATTATATAAAATATGTATATATAAATACTACATAAACAAATTTCATAACTTGAAGGTTGAAGAACACTTGAACCAATGCACCATTAAACAAACACGTCCTCACTCCTTAGCCACCCAATACCGAACCAAGCTTCCAGCCATCGAACCAAGCTTCTAGTGACTGGCTCATTGCAGGTCCTCAACTAACAATCCAGCATCAACGATTCAACAACACCCAAGCTCAAGTCAACCTCGGGTCTTCACCGTGAGTTATCAAGCTCTGCAACCACAGGTCTTCCAACCACCAAACTGAGAAGATTTAGCTGAATGATTGAATTGGCTAATGAAAGAGTAGCACTGCAGCAGGATGAATGGTACTCGTGCCCTAAACCAATGACAAAAACTGGGTTGCCTAAACGGCCAAACCCAAAGTATAAACCCGACCCTACTAGTTTCATGTTCATGACTCCATTAGGCCCATAGCCAAACAGCCCAACAAAATCCAGCCCAAAGACAATTACACTTAAAATGTGAAAACTTGGTATAGAAAAGTTATTTTAATGCCTTTACAAATCCAAAAAGCATTTTCACACAATTTTAAAATTTCAATTTTAGGTAACATCTTGCAAGTTTTCACGACTTAAAAATGCTTACACCTTAGAACATGCATTTAACAACCTTGATTATTCTCAATAATAATTTAGCGTTGTGCTTTGAATTATGGAATAAATGCAAACCAAACATAAAGGATTAAGGCATGAAACATGAGTCAAATTGGCTTGGAATCTGACATTGCGCTTGAAATTGCGCTTGAAATTGACATGTAACATTGATTTGAATTAGAAATCAATTTCATGTTTGGAACTTTTAGTATAAAAAATAAGATTTGAATTAATTTATAAATTAATTTTTATACTTAAAAATACATTAAAGATAAATGGAACTTGCTTTATTTTAATGATTTTACTTTAGTACCTTCTATGCATAATAGTAAATTGACTACACTAATAAAAATAAAATTGTCAATTTAAATAATTGAAACTAAATTAAATTCACACAAATCAAATTAAATTTGAGTGAATTTTTTACATACGCACAACTATTATTAATAAATTACTTTCCAATAGATCAACAACTACATTTAAAATTGAGAAATAATTTGCATAAATTCATGAATAGATAGTAGGAAATTTCAGTTGTTAAAAAAAAAAAGTATGATGTTGTTATTATCTAAAAATATTACTACATGGGAATATCTGAAGAATTTGTTTGTTTGAATTTCTTTTTTAAAAAAGAAGTAATAAATGCTTAAAAAAAAAACCTATTATAAATGCTAAAAGCCTAAAACTAAAAGTTAAAACAACACCCTTGTACTTGGTCTTCAAAGGTTTAAGGTTTTAGCCTTTTGTTACTCATAGACTTCATCTAATGGCGTCCATCGTGTCCACCAAGACCAACCAATTTCGCTACGCCACTCGCATTCTCTGCTCACAGCTTCTTCGCCATGCCAGACCCACCACCCTTTCTCCTCCATCCCTTTCACTCCATCACCCTCACTTGGTTCGGTTTTTATTATTATTATTATTATTATTGGCAGAAAATTCAATTTTTTTTTTGTTATTTTTAGCTGCAATTCGAGTATAAAGTTTGTATCTTTGATTCTAATTCTTGTTGTTCTTCTTCCATATGAATTGGGTTAGTTCTAATTTTCATTATGTGTCACTTTCTATTGAATTTCTAGGATGGGACTCAAGGTTGTGGTAAAGGGTCTTTGTTGTTGTGTAAGAGATTTCTATCTGGTACTGCATCTACTAATGTTAATCAAGAAAACCCAACATCAGAAAACTCTGCAAAAGATAATTCTGGTGAAGGAAAAGATTCTGGGGAACAGGATCAGAAAAGTGATGCTGGGAAATCTGTTCGTGGAGGGGTGGGTATCTGAAGTTATTGTAGCAATGTAGCTCTTCTTCCTTGAGAATTTTCAGTTCAGTTTATGTAAATGTTATATGAAGGGGTTAGACTAATGAGCTAAATAGCTAATTACATTGTGTCTTACTCTTGCAGCCTGTTTCTTGGTTGAGCTTTCTTTTGCTGGTTGTCACTGGAGCTGGATTGGTATTCTACTATGACAGGGAAAAGAAACGACATATTGAAGGTAGATTACTATGGTGAGTTGAGTATTTTTGTGGTTATGAATGTGGAGGTCATTTGCAAGTCGTGTCTCTGTTAATTGCATTTTCTTTCGGATTCTAAGTCTTGTCTTAATTATTATTTGCTTATATTATTTTGTGATGTTTGAAGGGATTTTTAAAAAATTATGGCATATGTAACCTCGTGGATTTTATAAAACCTTTACAGGGTATAATCTACAATCTAGTTTGATGTTGAAGTTTGTGTACAGGATATATCAGACTACATCTTTGTATCTTAGTTTTTTGGTGGGTTTTATAATTTGTGATAGCTTAGATTGACATGTTCCCATTTTATCTGGCTGGAGAAGGTCAATGTGCATGTCTTAAGGATACATGAGCTCCAATGGAATTAATACAAATTAGTCCAAGAAAAAGTACAATATGATGAAAAAGGTTAATACAGACTAAGAAGATTCATCTCGACTTAACAATATCCAAGGCAGATTTCACACATAGCAAGCAGCCAACAAATGCATTCCAACAGATTTGGTAGAGAAAATTATGCAAAATTCCAAAATCTAGATTACAGTTATTCTTCTGCTTTGGAGTTTCAAGTAAATTAAGCTTCCAATTTTCAACTTACAAGATTATTACTTTCTATATTAAAAAAAAAAACTTACAATATTATTACATTCTTTTCCTGTTGATGTGATTAATGTTATGGCTACAGTGGTCTTCCTTTTATGTTATCCATTTTGTATACCTCATGTACTTCTCCATGGAATTACAAATGATTTTACCATTTTTATTGAAGAACTCTGCATCTTTTTAATTTCTCTCTTTCTTTCTTTCACCATAGTAGAGAGGTTGAAGAATAATTAGATAAGTGCATTTGCCATTTATTTCTTAATATTTCTACTTTTTGTCTTGTAGCATGTTTACTGTCTTGTTTGTTATGGATGCTAATTAGTTGACCTTCTGAAGTATTATGGATATTTTCTCGTTGTTCCATGTATTGATTCAACTTTTGTTGCTGTAGAAATACATAATGCTTCAGAGGCAGTTAAGCAGGGGCCTTCTGCGGGAAAAGCTGCAATTGGGGGTCCATTTCACCTTATCAACCATGACGGGAAACATGTAACTGAAAAGAACTTCTTGGGAAAATGGTCATTGATATATTTTGGCTTTACTCACTGCCCAGATATCTGCCCAGATGAACTACAGAAGTTAGCAGCTGCAGTTGATAAAATAAGTAAGTTTTTGTAGGTGATTGTCCTTGTGCCTTCTGAGATAGCAAGCTGAGTTTCATATTTGTCAGAGCAAGATATACTTATACTCTTATTTTCATTATAGTAGTCAATGAACTCTCATGTGATTAAAATACTATGTGACACCTGAAATTCATGAGAGGTACATGTCTAGGAAGTGAGGTTTGATGACAATAATGATTAAAAATTTAAAGTGAAGTTCAAAGTGCTTCACTGACAAACTGATTTAGACATATTAACCTATGGAGGACCATTTTTTCCCTAAGTCCAGGGCAACTATGCCAACAGCTATACATGTAGGGAGCATGTATAGTGAGTGCACTAGTTTATTATAAGAGTAAGAGAAGTGAATTTTGACCATTAGATCTTGCATGAGTTGTCAAGATTAAATGACCACTTGAAAAAGTCACAAGACAGTTTTTTAAACTTGTCTTCTTTTGATCTTCTGATGGTGAGTAAATGGTAATCATATTCTGTGTCTCTTTTGATTGCCTGCAGAGGAGAAAACTGGAATTGAAATTGTACCAGTTTTTATCTCTGTTGATCCTGAGAGGGATACCGTTGAACAAGTACATGAATATGTCAAAGGTGCTTGCATCTACTTCTTAAATTACATCTTATACATCTTTATCTATTGTGTGTGTGTCCTTTTTCTTTTTCTTTTTTTGTGGGTGGTTGGGGAAGGGGAGAATCTGTACATATATTTTGTTGGTGGATTCTAAGATCATTGTGTTAATTTGTATTTTTCAGAATTTCATCCGAAGTTAGTTGGATTGACTGGTAGCTCGGATGAAATAAAAAATGTTGCTCGTGCGTATCGTGTTTATTACATGAAGACAGCAGAGGAAGACTCAGATTATCTTGTTGATCACTCCATAGTTATGTATGTGTTTTTTTCCTGCTTCATATATATTACATTCTGTTTCATGTCACCAATTGCTCATGGTGTTGTATGTTAGCAGTCTGTTTATGAATTCGGAATCTTAGTCATTGAAAATTAAATTTGAGAATAACCTCCTAATCTTTGAAATATTTTCATGGAAAGGAGGAGAGTATCCTGTCATGATGAGTATTATGCACGCACTCATATTTATATCCATTTTATTTGGAACTTGGAAGTCTATGGCTACTTGGCAAATTCTTAAAAACTTTGACTGAATCATAATTGATAGAAGATTTGAACAATTTTAATAAATTGCAATTTAAATTTAATAACTTAGTGTTATCATGCAAGCTAGTGGACTTCTGGCTATTTGTTTAGCATGCATAGCCAAATAATTTCATTGTCCTGGTTAAAGAGTCATACCCCTTATCCATTGATTCTCTTTCTGATGATGCTTATGTGTTTTCATTATCTGTGCATCTTTAATTGTGTTTGCAGTTGCATCTGCCTCTTACTTAGGATGATTTTTGTTGAATACTAATCTCTGATAATATGTTAATTCTGTCCAGGTACTTGATGGGGCCTGACATGGAATTTGTGAAGTTTTTTGGCAAGAACCATGATGCTGACTCACTTGCTGATGGAGTAATTAAAGAGGTAAAGCAGTATAAGAAGTAACCACACTCGTGTTGTTTGGTACCCCTTCTCTTGTAGGATAAAAATTCACTGGGTTTGCGGCTTTATGGTTGGAGACTACACCATCAAGTCTGAATATACTTCTGGCGGAGGGTCTAATTCCTTGAGGTGATTCTGGAGATTTTAGTTTTAGAAGGGCAACTTAATTGGTGTCATTGTTTTAATGGTTGTTATTGTACTTGGAAAAAATAATGGGATATAATTCTTACTACTTGTGTGGATTTTGAGATTCAACGGTATTACAATTTCCATGTTCACCATTAGCCTTAATTTCAGCTTATGTGGTATCTTGAAATGAATTTACCAGTACTGTGGTTTATATTCAATTGATTAATGAGATATTAAAGTGCGCTCTTCTTTCTATAAAGGAGAGCCTACATTTTAAATGACTTTGACTGGTTTCCCATCTTCATAAGATACAAAAGCCTTATTGAAAGTTGCATTCCGTTGATCATCTGCATGAATTGCGGTTCATTGGTTTTGTGTATTTCACAATTTTGCTGAGTTCATCAGACCAGAAACCATTCAGAATTTCAGATTATTCACATTTTACTCGAGCATTTGGCTTGCATGTTGCCTAGTTCATCTAATCTTGCAAGGGCCATGTCTTGTTACGCTATAACTTTTAATTTCCTAGCTAAAATATAGGTAAGAAGAAACCCTACAAAATATGTTGCAAGTTGCCTCGGCTCTAGCATTTGTTTCCAGTCCTAACATCTGGTAATGATTTATTAGCAAAGTCCCATAAAACAAATTTTCTTGGTAAGATATAAGTTTGTTTACTCAAGCTTTGTTACAGATAAATGAAATGTTCAGTATCATCTTAACTCCTTACACTCTCCCTCTGCAATTGCATCGTCAATCATGCATGCCAAAACTGATAGGGCCCTTCATCTTCCAATGAAAGAGCACCATATAGACAAATAATGGGAATCAAAATTTCAGAGAAAGCGAATTTCTCTCTTTTAAGGTAAAAGATTATATTATCGTATATTTCTAACTGCAACAGGCATCATTTGCCCGATGCACTCAATTATTGCTAACCCTACTCATTTTTAACTTTTAGCCCAAATCAATATAAGAAAACACCTTCCCAGAGCCATGTTGACTCGTAGCTATAAGCCTTGATCGATGCTCAAGCTCAGTGGTCATGCGGGTTATAAACTATGCATCAGGCCGTATCCTCGAACCAAGCTTGTAATGTCTACAGCCTTGGTATTACGTGTGCCAAGCCTAACCATTAGTTCTCAGAAGTATGCCATCTCTGATGCTGGCTGAGTATGTGGAATTCACTTTCAACCTACAAGGGAACAGATTCAATCAACTTTGGAGCAAGTCAGTAATTGGAAAAAATGACTATTAAAACCACAAGCGCACACATGAAGGAAGAAAAGAAACCAAGGAAATAGAACCTGTTCACAGCCTCTGATTGTTCCAAGTATGGATGAAGCACAAGCCTCTGGCATATTATTTGTCTACTTCTTCAGGAATTAAGGCTCTGCCCAAATAAACCTGTTGCATCTCTTCTCTCCAAATCTGCAAGCACAGCAATCATACTAAGAGATTCCCCTTCGCTTCAACAGACCACATAATCAGCAATCAACAAGAAAAAATTATAATGCATCGGTAATTTTGGTTGTTCATGCTCGTTGAAGTTTTAAATAACAGAAACAATTGTAAACCTGCAGACTTAGGTACATTATATCATTGAAAAAGGCCAAACAGTGTATATTTGGAGGCGAAGCAGGCAATAATACCAATTTGTTTATATAGCATATTTCAACCATACTTGAAAAAGAATCTATCGTAAATTATTAAATTCAAAATCATGTGAAAAAATAGCAGCAGAGAACAAGTTCCATATGGTAATTTAACCATATATAAAACCCATACCGTGTCTCGGAATTCCAACCGGATGTGAGGAACATTTGTTCTGTGAATGTCATTTCCATTTGACCCTCTCTTGTAATACTCCTTACCAATCCAATGTGACTGACACAAGAAACTGATCAGTTGAGTACAAGATACATATATATATATATATATATATATATATACATATTAAAAAAATGCAGCAATATTTTTTCATTTTTATAGTAAATTTTTTGCATCTATATAAACCTCTACCATCATCATCATTACATCATTTCATATTATCTCAATATTCTAAAGGAAGTATAAGCATGATTCTTGTAATAACCCAGTTTGGGATCAGCCCCAATTATTTTCAATTTCATCATTATAACAAAAAACTTTAAATCGTCAGAACTTCACAGTCATCAACTTTTATAGTTCCGTACCCCTTATTCTCTCCTAATCATACAACAACAAAAGCCTTTTCCCACTAGGTGGGGTTGGTTATTCTCTCCAAAATATAAATAACTAATTTATAGGAGGTTGCATAAATAAAAAATTTCTACCACAAAAGATTTGATTCTTGAAAAAAACAAACACCACTACCACACACACCCTCCCCTCGCTTGTGGGGGTCTTCAGAAAAAAAAAATACTCGGGGTAGAGGATTTTCATTTAGAGGAGGAGCAAAGTCAAGATAATAAGTTTACCTTTAAGGCATGTGAGAAACCTGATTGATAAACTGAATTACGGGCAATCTCACATAAATCACATGCACTCAACTTCCACACCTGTAGAGGAAGAATTGTGTCCTTACTGTCAGTATTGTCTGTATGATTATGTGACATGCAGAGAGAGAGAGAGAGAGAGAGAGATCTCACAGAAGCAGCTATGCTATATTCTTCGACCAGCGGTTCCTTTGTTAAGTGAATTTGGAGTGGATCATCAGTAGAAAGTGAAACATTCAAACCCCGTAAGAAGAACACTGGTAAAGGATTCCGATGGTAGTCTAAGAATAGGGAGTTATTGCTCAGAGGAGACATTGCCAGCCCAATCTGATAACAAATATTCCACAACCAATTAGTCACTGCTAATATCACAACTTAGTAATCAGTTGAAAAATGGACCATACCTGAGCTAGATAATACAAATATTGAAGCACAGGAGATTTTCTCAAATTGATTCCATGTGCAATGTTATGAGCCGTAAGAAAGGTTGCAGCAAGGTGGTCAATATCACCGGCCTGAATACAATATGATGCATCAGGCACCCCCAATACAACAATTAACACATATCCAAACAAAGAAAATATACTCCAATAAGTACCTCTCCAGAATGCGGACGGAATTTGATTGTTGTCATTCCCTTTGATTCACGAAGCTGAGAAATATTTATATTAGGTCAACATTTGGTGTGTCAAAACAAATTCATGAAATCCAGATACTGGTTATGAAGTTAGCAGCAGAGAAATCTTGGAATACATATTTAAGGGAATCTATGGCTGCTTGAGGAAAGAAGCAAGCAATGCATTGAATATATAAAGTGACTGTCTTAGTATAATAAGATAGAGAAATATGCAATTTACGTTATATAGTATATACTAATATAGATTAGGAAGAGACCCACCCCTTGTTAATTTTTGTTTTTGTTTTTTCCACTTATCAGCAAAGAATGTTTTCTTTGGTGGTGGAGTGAATAGCTACCCAAAAATTGACACACAAGCACAAAGTTGTTCTGGAGAAAAATTACAAACCTTGTTTAAGGTGTAAAGATTTGCATAACAGTAATACACATAGTATGAATATGCTGGATTGAATACATTAGTCCATTGAGCAGGCGTAGGCATGTGTTTTGTTGGCCGTCTTTCAGGTTTGCTTTCATCATCCACCAAATCCAACCCAACAACCTGAAAATGTAAAAACAAAAATAAGTAGTCAGGAAATAAAATAGTGTTAAATCTCTTTTTTTTTTTTGTGCGTGTTTGGTGGTGGTGGTGGTGGGTGGTAGTCATTTACAATCCTTTACATGTTTAATAAATGTATAGGTCATTAGGTCATAGAATACAATCCTACCATCAGCAGTCAATACAAGTAACCCGAAACTCTAGTCTCCTACAATATAAAAAATAATTGAAATTGTAACACACCTGTTTCAAGAAAACATGTAGCTGAGGGTGTGAATCGGGGTCCACAGTAACCTCAAACAGTGGAATAAAGATATTGTCAAGAATGTTCTGGAATGAGGTCACAATTCCCATTTCTTTGTACACATTGTACAACCTTGGAAGCTGCAAGACAAATTTTAAAAAAAACTAGCATCAACGACCAACACTTCACAATCTCTTCAGCAAATTAAGCCAGAGAAGGAAAAGTTAACTAAATACTACTAGATCTTTAGCACTCTAGCACTCCTAAGAGGAACGTCAAGAGAATAATTTACAGACCTGGAGAACTATTTACCATAAAAATCCTGAACTAAACAAGAATTAACAAGCATAAATTATGAGGCTAAACTTGTAACATTGTCAAAATTAAGGAGAGTAATGATTTATGCAAGAAAACTACGTGAAATTGACAAGAAATCTTTACTATATCATTGTGAGAAACAAAATTGATCTGTGATTTAAGCAAATAACTAGAGAATACCTGAATCAACCAAACAACATTCTCGCTGTATAATTCATTATTCACTATCCAACTGGCTAGTTGATCCCACTCACTTTGCTTCCTACCATATATTGATATTCTATACTCAGCCATCTGTGAATAAAATAGGTATGGAAAGACATGAGTTAACAAACATCTAGGGCCCACTTCAGAAGGGAATGAGCATACAAAAGTAACAATAAAGAAATGGGAAATTAGTATAAATAAAAATAATAAATACCAAATTCTATTACTTTTCAGTCGTAAAAACAAAGAAAGAATGTCTTATATGATTCTTAATTAGACATGCTTAAGGCAAGGGCAAAATAGAGGCATTAACCTTTAAAAAGTAGCAAAATAGCAAACTGGTCCATGCTGATTGTTAATGTCTGAAGCTAAGAAATGCAATATGGGAGACCAAAATGAAAAATTTAAAGTGTCTTATTAGAATTTTATATATTCTAACATAATAGGAAAAATATATAAAAGGATTCAAAAAAGCACCTGATATTTACTGGCGACAAGATCAGAAAACACTTGCATTGTCAGCTCAGCAAGGAAACGACCTATTCAATGCAAGACAATAGTATGAGCACATGTAAGTAAAAGATGCTTAGAAATTGAAGATAATTAAGACAAATCATAAATAATAATCTCCCAGATGAGTTCTGTGACATTTTGACAACAACAACCACAAGTTATTCGTTTATAGGCCTTTTTCTTTGTTGCTTCTTCCACTACTTTATTAACCCACAGGTGGCAGTTGCTTTTGGAAAATATAATCCTAAAACAGCTTCAAAGGCTGACTTCCTATTTCAATTTCAAAATTCAGACCTTATTAAATATGTACAATTTTCAAGCAATCTCATCCTCCAAGTCAAGAGTAATCCATCCACATTAATGAAAGACCCAAAATTTGCCATTTTAAGCACCCCTGGCACTTCATTTCCAAAACAAATTAATGATATAATCCTGCATGACACTAAAATGAGGTGCCTCTACCTTATGCAAAATAATGTTTAGTTCTCATCTCTCATAACATAAAGTAATCAATCAATGCAGGTATCCAACCTCCTTTGTCTTCAACAACCAAAATAATGCCATTGCCAATTGCTATAGAAGATCATATAGACAAGGCTGGAAAGTGCAAACGATATATTCACGAGATTGAAAATTATTAGACAAGACCCTGACAAGTGTTTGTCTTATCCTTTCAGATTCTGTTGTGATATATATGCAACCCATAATATACAGAAAGGTGTAGTAGTTTGAAAAGTTAACAGAACCCAGGAAGCCATGATATATGATAAAATAAAAAAATTGAAAAATTTATAAAAAATTTATTTAAAAAAAAAAACATGTTTGAAGTAGAATCTCCAAAGAACCAAACTACTAAGCAAAAAAGACTTCACAAAGCCATAGGGTAATTCCGCCACTTTTGTTAAAAGCAAACACAGGAATTCAAATGTGTTATGGCAAAAAAGTTACCTTGAATGAGATTATCCTGCTTCAGGAATATCTCCCTGAGCCTACTTTGACCACAAGGATTGTACTTAAGATTAAATTTGTCAAAGCGATGAAATGTACTCTTGTCTGCATGAACGTCTAAAAGGTCAACATTGAGATCATATCTGCTCAAAAGAATTAAAAAAGAACATTATTATTGCAACTTATTGCCAACCAAATTCACTTATAAATTATAATAATAGTATAAATTACAAAGAAGCTCATTACCCAGTCAAATCCAGACTCTCAAATACTTCTTTCAAGGTCAGATATGTCCCATCTCGAAATATTACAACCTGAATAAGGTTAAAATTACATAAGGTTTTAATGATTGTGCAATGTATATCAGCTTCCTAAAATATAATTCACATAATATCTGTACTCGAAAGAGCATAACATAATGCATATCATATTTACTTCTGCATTTGATGACAATCAGTCAATCATTTTTAAGTATCCTGAATGTTGCAAGCATCCCATTAATACTTTTACTATTCCAATTGTACATTGTGGTAATCTGACACCTTTACGTATAAGGCAACTAAAACTCTATACATAAAAAGTTATACACAAAACAAAATAAATGTAAATAATTCCGTAAGTTGGTATACTCTAAACTATATTATTTCATTTGATACTTACTAAAACATGCGCAAATTTATATGCTTAAAATAAGTAAAACAATTGCCTTATCTATTCTGTCTAACTGTTCAAAGGCATACATGGACCCACAGTTTGATTGTATTTATTTATCCAGTAGAGCAACCTACAAGAAAACTATTATTTCATCTTGAAAATGAATTCATAATAGTAATATTAGCTGGAAAACAAGCTACAACAAATCATGTGATAACACACTGATAAACAGATCCAAACTATCACCTCATCAGGCTCTTTCCTCAGCTTTGACTTTATAAACCTTAAAAGATGTTTCTGATTCATGCATGCTGAGTGGTGGACATGGGTATCAACTTTCCTGACATTGTAGAAGTCTCGATGTGGAGCACTTTTCTGGGCGAGAAATTCCCTATCCGCATTTAGCATCAAATGAAGATTGAATTTCTGAGTACATACACAAATTGTCAAACAACCAGCTGATCTTATCTGCAATTGAAATACAAGCATAGGCTGCATTTTATTACTTATAATCTGAAATTTAAAATGTACTTGTTCTAGAAGATTAAGCCGATGATGGCATAAAGTTCTTATATTCCCAACTGCTATGACTCGAAGTATCTGATGGAGGTCAGTGAAAAAGGTAGTTGCATCAGCAACAGGAAAAAGCTCTTCTTTTGCTGCAGATAATAAGCAAACTTGCATAAGAATCCCAGCTGAAATGTTAAAATTACAAAAGGTTACAGGAAACAAATTCCTTAGTTACTTACAGTCTTTATTTGGATATACATGAATAACCCCATCTTGCATTTCAAAGTAATGCTGCAGCACAATAGAAATAGCATTCATTTAATCACAAAGGAGGATAAAATTAGGATATCCAAGTCTTCGTGGATGGAAAACTAGAAAAAATAAAATAAAAACTCACATCAGACTTTCCTTCAGGAGTGTAAAAGAACGGCTCTGGGTTAGGCTTTGGAGTGCTGGGGTCAGATATAACTTCTTTCTCCCATGGAGCAACTGCTTCTTTAAATACGTATATTTTTCTCATTTCAAGGCATTCTTGAAGAACCAAATAGACTTCTACTTCATCAGGTGATGGAGCCTCTAAACAATAAAAAAAAACATAAGAAATATAATTTGCTAAATGATTTTCCACAATTGCAATTATTGTTAGCAAAAGTTAATGAAGGAAGTGGATTCTATGCAGGCCACGAGAAAACCCATTTAAAACAAATTATTGCACTCAAGAGAATGGGCAAAATTTCATACCAATAGGAGAAATATTAAGTCGTGCAAAAGTTTCATGCTCTGGCTCTTTCCTAAGAATATCAGCTGCAATTGGGTCAGGCTGCACACCATGCAGGTCACCAGAAACACTATGAGAACGGATCATACTTGAAGCAGCAATTGGCATCTGCTCTCCATTAGCATTAACATGATCAGGTAAAGTCTCAAATGGGCTTTTACCTTCTGGCCCCTGCATACAGGTTATTTCAAATTCAACACCAGAGATAATTCAAACTTTTTACTTTAGTGGATATAGAACAGTGCATCCTACAATGATCAAAGTGCAGCTAAAAAGTAATGGGGAAAAACTAGGTTCCCAGGGGGAAAGGGCAAGGAGGCAACAAGGGGAGAGCAAGAGGGAGAGAGAGATCTACTTATCATATGAACAGTAAACTATTTTTGTTTACAGTACCATATGAATGGTAAACTTAATGCCAACAACCAGAAGTTCATAACAGACTTACAACATTTCCATTCGTGTGCAGATATGTAGAATCTAGTTTAGCATTGTCAGCAATATCATCATCATCATCTGATCCTTCTACACTTTCAAATGCACTACCACTTACAACAGGAGACTTGGGAGAAATTGGTCTTAAAATATTTCTCTTCGTGGTACCAGAATGTGCAGATTTTGCTGTAACATTATATTTATCTTAATCAGTAAAACACTATGAGAATAACCTTAAAACCAGACAGTTCACATATTTATGTGGGTAATGCGTCAAAAAGAGGCTATGAAGCAGAAAGCAAGCACAATGGTAACTAAGGATGTACGCTGTTCACAGCCCCCCCCCCCCCTTCTCTCCCCCCACCACAAAAAATAAAATAAAACAACCAATGCCATAGCTTAGCCTTTCCAAGGTCAATCCAAAAGAATGCAAGGAAATTAAACTCTTCCTCGAACATAGCAAAAAGTTTTGTTGAAGAAAGGGGAACTACATCATTTTAAGTTGGATACAAGCCATATTACAGCTAGGCGAAAACTAAATGCATGTAGCTCCTTTTTATCTTGGAAAAGTACGTTCGGTTATATCTGAAACTAGATGTTCCACACCATTTCCATAAATTTTATTGTTTAATACCCGCTCTACTAATAAAGTAATAATTCCCACTAATAGTGTCACTTCAGGTTTCCAATTCACGGGACATCTTCCTCAGTCAATAAATAAATGAAAAATTATTTTCTTGGCAATAGAGGTGAAGATGCATAAAGAGGTTTCCATTCTTTAAATTTTAGATTCAAATTGTTAAGGGAACTCGCCTACAAAAGCAAATATATCCACTTCTTCCTCTCTCTTTTTTCTTTCCTCTATCATGTAAACTAACATTTAATAATATATATCATACAACCAAAAAGAGAAAGAAGAAAACCAACGACATATACAATGCCAATATCAACAAAACAATAGAATCAAATTCTTCCAAGCCCTTTCGAATCAAATTCAATTTTCCCAATTAGCACTAAAACTGCAAAAACTCTAGCACACTCTTTAAACATCAGGATTTGCTATATGGTACCCTTATTTATGGCTTTGATACCCAAGGTGAATTGTGAAGTATTTATTAACAGTTAGCTTCACAATAAATGTTTAAAAGTATATTAAATATAATTAACAATTAATAAATGCTTAACGTCTCAACTTCGGTACTACTACTACCTAGGAAGAAAAAATGAGTATGGGAGTAATCCCAAACAACAAATTGCTCCAGTATACACAAAACCCAAGATGCATATACATCAATCAAAAGTTGCTCTACACACTACTGTACCAATTCACACAGTTACCAACCAATCACAAGAATCCCAACATAAAGCAGATTACAACATAAGCCATCCACAGTCATTAATAGTAACTTCACTCACTACTCCAAAAAAAAAAAAAAATTAGGATACTAAATCATTGATCAAAAACCAAACCTTCATGAAGCCTATGCAGCCGCGGCAACCCGGCCGGAATCCCTTCGACGGGGAAGGGCCCGCTCCGCTTCTCCTCCCCGTCCATCCCGCCGCCGTTGATCGCCGTGACATCCGGCAGCGACGCGGAGCCACGCCGGTAATAGCCGTTTCCCCTCCTCCTCACGCGACCGCCGCCGCCGAGGCGCTTCTTGAAACGCTTCTCGGCGACGATGCCGCCGTCGCCGTCGCAGTCGTCGTCGGCGACCATCTCGACGGTCCCGGCGAACTCGAGGAGGTGCGCGAGGGTCTTGCGGTGCATGTAGTAGGCGGAGATTGCCACCGTGGAAGCTCCGACGAGAGCCGCCATGGCCAAGTGCAAGGCGTAGGCATCCATGATCGGTTTCTCTCTCTAGGTTTTTCTCTCTCTAGAGCAGAGCTGATAGTGTGGAAATGGGGAATGGGTGTGATGTGATGTGATGAAGAGTGAAGACACAGAGAGAGAGAGAGATAAACCCTACCCTACTGTGGGTTTCAGACAGTGATAAATGGAAAGAAGAGAGGCACATTCTTCTTGAATTTATAGACAAACAGAACACAAGAGGATCAGTGCCTCTCTCTCTCTCTGCTTTCTTTCTCTCTCTTCTGAATTTTTATTTTCTTCTTCTTCTTTTCTAGGTTAATTGTTTTATAATTTAAAAAATCAGACCGATTCAATTGATTGAATTAAAAAAGAAACTGGTTATTGAAGTCTTTTATCATTTTTTAAAACTTGATTACTCGAATAAAACTGATTGAGAGAAAGAAAATGAAGAGAAAAAGATATTTAAAATTTCAAAAGTTTTCTTATTTCAATGGAGAGAAAATGAAGAAAAAATTAGGATGAAAGGAAATTTTGAAATAAAAAATTCAAATTTTCTTTTTATTTCAAATTTTAAAACAATTTACCTTCTTTTTTATTTCTTTCCTATTAACTAAATAAAGGGTTAATGATCAAGGTAAAACTTTTTTTAAAAAAAATTCGACAATCAAAATAGGGACTCAAACTTCTAACAAAATGGGCCTGATCAGATTATTAATATTGCAGATATGATAACTATCTACGTTTACTTTTTTCATGAAATTTCACTTTCAGCTTTTTGGTGGTGCGAGAGGAGGGCTGAAAAGGAAAAGAAAAGAATATTAGAATATCCAAATCTAGACCCGTTTTTCTATTTATAGGAGTATATTTTAGGTGAAAAATGTTCAGGATCCGTATGATGTTTGTAAAAATAGAAAAATGAAAGTACCAATCTTCCATTAAAATTATGTTGTCAAACAAAAATCTTCCATTAAAATTATAGTATAATTTGGAGTGTTATTTAATGGTTTGTATGTATAAAAATATATGAATATAAATATGTGTAAGTATCATTATTTGTAAAGTTTAACTTTTGCTTTTTATAAATATATATAATTTGTTAATAATTAGTTTATATTCGTGTATATTGATTAAGTTTTTAAAATTTGAATTTTTTTCAGCTCTTTTATAAAAAATTTAAAACGAACAAGTTCATGAATAATAAGAAAGTTTTTTTTACAGTAATAATAACAAAGTTTTATTGACTGATAAAAACGAGATGAAAGTCATCACTGAAATGTTTTTAAAAATTAAGACATTTTAATTTTTAAAATTAAAACTATAAAGTTAAAGCAGTTTTATGCATTTTTTACGAAACGAATTTTATCTGTACTAGAATGACAAAAAAATAAAAAATTTTAATTTTTTTAATTAATTAAAATATATTAAAAAACACATTACCATACCAATGGTAATAATTATTGTTTATTTAGTCTTTATCTTGTTTATGATTGTGATTTAAAAAATAAATAAAAATCAAATCCAACGAAGATAATCAAAGGTTGAGCACGTGTCAAGTAGAAAGTGGGCCAGGACTTTGCGAAAAAAGCCAACAAGTGAGTGGTGGGACAAGTAGTGGTTAGTGAAAAGTAGATTATGAGTGGATAGCGTGTCATTTTCATTATCCATGCATTTGCAGAACATGCCAAAATGACTCCATATTAATACAGTCAGTGGCTCTTCATAATTCATTAGCAAAGATTGGATAAGGGTAAGAAAGGGCAAAAAAATCAATTATTGCTGAGATTGCTACAGTAGTGCCCAGGTTAAGCAGCAGCATCCCAGACAATAGGCCGGAGGCACAGCTCATTATTGCTTTTGGTAACATTACTTTTGAGCATTTTCAATAGATATTCAAGATATATTTTTTTGACAGAATAGATATTCAAGATATAAAAACCAAATAAATACAACATATTAAAGATATCAGTAAATTAGTATTAGTAATTTAGTATAACTTTTTTTAATTCTAAAATATTGTTAACAATTCGGATAATTATATAATGGAAGTTGGCTCACTTGATCCATATTTTACTCATGATAATTATATCATTTGAGTTCAAATTCAAATTTTTTATTTATAAATTATTTGTAATTTTATTATAAATCATTATTAAAATTTGTGGTTTACGTTCACTTTACAATGAAAAGTCTTCTATCACCTTAAATTTTTACTTACCAAAATAAATAAATGAAGCGAGTCTCACTCAATATGACTCGTATCACTTATTTACTTGTCCGAAGAATTGTATAGCATCACTCTTATTTTTATTACAACAAGGATGCTAACTATAACTTCTTCCACTGATCAAATGCTTTAAATGAAACTTTTTTCTGATCTTCCAAATATGTTGTGGGGGAGGACATTGGATGAAAACATAGACTTCCGATTCTTCCTAGTAGTCATAGCACACCAAGAACAACCTTGTGAGATAGCCGAAATACCATACTTATTTATCATTGATATCAGCCCTTGTATTTACTTTCCAAATAATTTATAAGATATTATTTTAGAAAGGATTTATTAAAAAAAAATAATTTTGAATTGAAAACACTTTCACGTGACTTGGAAAAAGGAAATTTATATTGAATAATCAGAGTATTGCCAAGTTAAAGAAAAGGAGTAGAAATCCTTCAGAAAGACAATGAAAGAACTTGTCTGTACTAAGCATAAAAATTTGATTCCTTCATTGTAAACATTGGTATGGTATAGAGTAAAACTTGTTCCAAGAGAGTGTTATAACAATATGAGAATTAGATCAAATAAAAATTATTTCTTTAAAGAAAACTTATATTCTTACACACAAAGTATTTATATATTTAATTACTATGTAATAATTTGTAATAAAATTATTTATAAAATTACAAAGTCAAAATTGATTCAAAATATATATATGGTAGAATGTTATTATTCTGTATTTAATATGTTATAATCTGCGTTTTAGATGGCACGTGTGAAAAATTACGACAAATAATATGCTGAGGGCAAATGCTAAATGCCACACAAATATGATACCATTTGTCTGATTTGATAACGACATATGTTGGATAATGATAATGTCACTTGCCTGAATTATATAAACCTAAGTAATTAAAAATGGGATAGTATAATTAACTTGCATTGATTTGATTGAGTTCAATTATTTTAAGCATATTGTCTCAGGTTTGATATTTGAGATAATGTGTATGGAGAAAACACATTTAGAAGGATCCCTACTTCACATATTTGACCGTATCTCGTAAAATCAATCTCTTACTTTTAATATGAGGGCGTAACCTGATTTACAAAAGAAGAAAAAAGCTAGCCGAATTAAAATTTTGAATAATTTGCGGGAAATTATAAATTAAAATTTTTGAGTCATTATTATTAAAAAAATAAATTCTTCAACTTGAACTCTCTCCTTAATTATATATTATATTTATATTGATTATATTATTGAGAATCTGAAAAGAAAATTGAGCAAAGCCTTTATTACGAAAAGAACTTGGGATCCGCGAAACAAATGTTAGCATGTTATTACCTAAACACATCATATATTATAGCATAAAATTTCTGCCAAATTAGGATTCGGTCCAATTAATTGATGACCCCTTTCAACCATTAATTATTAAATTAATGCATATACATTCAATCTCAGTTATGATTTCCATACATCGCAAAAGTTTGTAGTTGTTGTGACAATTTATTTTGGATTATTCTTGGAATGGCCTAAAAAGTTATACTTAGATGATCAAAGAAAATTCTCAACATATTATAATATGATTAGAAACCATCTTTTTCTAGTTTGATAGCAACAAAAGAGTATATGTGCTTTGGTGAATAACGATATTCCTTGATTTGGATATGTTTTTTTTGCCATCTAAGAAAATGTTTAATGCAATTTTCCCATGTTTTCACAACAAACAGTATTTTCGGCATATAATCAAATGCAACAATTTTTTTTTTATCTATTTGTTCTCTTTTCCTCTACTTTTTGGTGCCTTTGAAAAGCTATTTTTAAAATACTAATTGTCTACATTAAATTTTGAAAGATTGTATAAAAAAAAATAAAAAGATTTGCATATGAACCTCTCTCAGCTGATAATAAAGAACAGAGAATTATAAAATTCGCCTCTTATGTCTATCTCTTTAAAGAACATAAAGAAAAATAATTATTAGACTCACCTCCATACCCCACCATGCCTAAAAAATGAAGGTGAGTCTGCATTAGATCATTGACACAAGAGGCATGTTCTTTCTATTAAAAAAAAAAAACACACACACACACACACATATCTCTTAGTTGACAATAACTAGTTAACAGTATTTTTTGCTTAGGTGCTACTTTTTAATTGGAGGAATATGATTAGGAACAGGAAACAAGAACAAAAGAATTGAATCTGGCGGGGAGCACCTCTCCTAAATCCCCTTTGATTAGTAGCACAAGATTAGAAAATATATAGTGTAAATTTTTTTTAATACAATATAATAAATATTTCTAAGTCTTAAAAGCATATTAACCCTACTTTTTTTCCTCATTTTCTCGTCAATGAATCATATATTTGCCGTAGCCTTTGTGAATTGTTTAAGGCCAAGAAATTAATTAACCATCAATTGACCCTGAGTAAAAGCAATCGAGTAGAAGTCGTGTGGCTTCAAGTCTCAAAGTTGGGGTCTTAATTTTCTGCATCTGAAAGTGAGACATAGAGACTAATACTCTAATAGGCTCTTTTGAAGATTTGGAATATCCGCATATAGGAATCTCACTCACATGGTAGGAGATGCTCTTGTTTGCATATGCATAGTTTTGTGCTATTTCTTGTTCTATTTACTTTCACTGTATAAGTTCTATTATTTAATTATGCAGTGTTACATCATTAAAGGAATTTGAGACAACAATAATTTAAAGAATCAAACTATTTTAATGAAATGTAAACATATGATTTATAATAATGTAAAAAATTTTATACATTGATCAAAATTAAAACTCTTTCTTATTCTTACAAAGCGGTTAAAGCAAAGAATATCCATGAACCATGGATTATAAACCTTACACAAAATTAAGATGGAATTATAATACATGAATAAGCCATGGTTAAAAATGGTGCGTTTCTATACATTACAACATTTTATTGAACCAGATAGCTCCATTTGAGTTCAATATTAAAAAAATTAAGTGAGACAAACATAGTTGTAAGAATCGGATCAACCCAGCTGATGAGATTGAAAAATCGGCAACTCAGCTGCCTGGGCAATCCATATGAAAATTCTCTTTTAATCAAACTTAATGAATCAAGAAATTAACTGATTTAAATCGAGTAAAAATAAAAAATTCAGCCAGCTTTTTTATGCTAGAAAGATTGTTGAACTAGTAATCTGATGACCCGACCATTTGATCAAGTTAACCCCTAATATGGTGCTTAATTAGTTCTTTCAACTTCGGAGGCAAAAGCCACATTCATGGAGTCACTTATATGTTATATATACACTTTCATATAAACACTTACATGTGACACTCCTCGTAGCTACGTCAAAATTGTTTTTTTTTTTTTACAATTATGCATCAAATTTTTTTTTTACAATTACTTCTTTTTAATAGTAATTAATTTTTTTTTTACCAAGATTGACTTCAAGTCATTATGCTTTTATTTTGATTTTGGATATACTTAACGGGCACATTTAAGACCCGATTTCTTAGTACATATTTTTTACAGATGACATAGTCCCAGTGAAGTAATAAACTAGATGTTTTAGAATCACATGATTTTTAGTTAAGTAGAAGTAAAACAGAGCTTATGTAATGCAAGTTCAGTAAGATGTGAGCTAGCATTGACTTGGAGGTGGATAATTGAGGATCATACCATACCACAAGTTGCATGATCTAGGTATTTTGGATCTATCATACAAAGTGATGCAAAGATTACAGGAGATGCAACTCATAGGATTCAAGTTGGATGGACGAAATAGGGAAATGCTCAAGGCATTATTTGTAATCACAATGTGCCTCTCAAGTCTCAAACTCAAAAAAAAAAAAAACTACCAAATAGTTAAAAAAACCAGTGATGCTTTATAATACCAATGTTGAACGGTAAAGTGCCAACAAGAACATAAGTTAAAGGTTGTGAAGATGATAATGTTATAGTGGATGAGTAGACATACAACAAAAGATAACATCGTGAATGAATGTATTTAAGAGAAAATTAGAGTAGCACATATTGATAAAAAGATAACAAAATCTTGTTTTAAATGATTTGGTCTGTGAAGAGAAGACCAACAGAAGCCTCCAATAAGAAAAGTTGATCATATGGATGATAGTCCGATAAGCAGAAGTAGAGGAAGATCAAGGAAACTCTAAGTAAAACCATTAAAAAAAGAACTTGACATAAATGGTCTTTCCAAAAATAAGATTTTTGATAAAGTACAATGATGATCTAAGTAACCAACTCTACCTAATGAAAAAAGACTTTTGTTGTTGTTGTAATAAATTTTTAAAGAGTAAAGTGGGGGAGACAATGGGATAGGGACTTGATAAATCATTCTGATCAACTTGGCTACTGTTAGGTTTTAATTCTGATTTCTTTAAGGAGCTTACCCATATTTTTAGCTATAGGTTCTGTTTCTAACGGTGAGATTCTTTTTCTTTTATTCTGTGTCTTTTATATAATTAATTAAGACTTAAAATCTCAAACTTTATACAAACAATGTTGAATTGGATTCGTCATTTTTTCTACTTGATATAAATTAATATTTGGAGACCTATCCAAGCTTTTCACAAAAGTTGTTCACAGGGAATTTCATATATGATCACAAGTTATACTTACTTACCAACAATGTGTCTGTCGTACGCAATATATGAACTATAAGTTATATCATCATTGTTGCATTTAATTCTGATTTGAACATTAATATTCTCACAACTTATACAATCACATAAATTTACAACTTTTAATTAAATTGAACAATCAAATTGCTGTAGAATTAATGTCATGTCAGTATACCTCATTATAATTAAAGAATATGCTCATGAACATACCTTATTCCATATCTTTTATGAACATGGGACTAGTTTTGACAAGTAAATTATTTTCGGTTATGCATGGCTGCAAATTGGTTTAACTCAACAATCTATGTTTTTGCTAAGCTTTTAGCTCTCCATGCCTTGTTACCTTGCACAAGAAAAATCAAATTGTTGAGCTTTTTGAGTGATTGACATTACTCCTAGCTAGCCTAAGTACTGAATTCAGGTTACCTATTTTACCATGATCAGCTTGGGGATGCACGAAGATCTGAGTCATTACAACAAGAACAAGATCAGCTGCGCTAGTTCTGTACCTTTGTGAAATAATTGATGTAGTGATGGACCACTATGGATCTTGGCTTTATGTGTTTTTGGTTAGTGCTAGAGACATTATTATGTATCAAAAGAATAAAAGACAAATTACTAACTACGGCAAGATATAAACAAATAGTATCTAGAATGGATCAAAGGACCATTCTTTTTTTAAACACTCACTCATAGAGCTCTTGGCTGTTGCAAAAGAAGTGGTGTACTTGGAGATCTTTAATAGCCTGTTTAGACTTTAAATTAATGTAGTTCATGTTGTTTATTAAGTGTAAAAGTGTTAGTTTTTAGGTTTTGATGATGATAGGTTAAGTATTAATTTGTGTATGCACTTAATATTTGAATTTGAAGTTTCCCTAATTAAGAAATATCTTATTTGATTTGGGTTGTGATTAAATGATTTTGAATTCCAAACTTTCCTTTATTAAGGACATATTCTTGATGATTTAATTATCTCAAATAGGTGCCTATTCAATTAAACAGTAATTATGTGATTTAATTGGTGAAAAGATCAATTTGCACTTAATTTGGAATATTTGATTTTGAATTTGAAATTATTTTTAGTCAATTTTGTGCAAAATTTAACGGAAAAAAAAGAGTACCTAAAGGAGCACTTACTGGAACAAAGGAGCACTTACTGGAACAAAGGAGCACTTACTGGAAGCCTTAACAGAATGAATGAGCACCTAAAGGAGCACCTAATGGAATGAAGGGGTACCTACTGAAAGTCTTAATAGAAAAAAAGAGCACTTACTCAGATAAAAAAGCAACTACCTAAATTACACGTAGGACTTGTCTAACAACTAGAAAATTTTATTCTAAGGACATCAATCACTCTAATGGCTATCAAAATCAAGATAAACAACTTTGCTACATAAGGAGAAGAGTCTCAAATGATCAACATCGAATCTTGAAGGAAATTCCTAAGAGTTAAAACATTGTTCATCATTCTCAAGAGCTTTACATTTGCTTATCTACTCTAGAGAGAAAAAGAGTATTTGAAATCCATTGTAGCTCATTCATAAGAGCATCCATATTCTTGAGGGTTGATATCTTGTTCTAGTGAGAAAAGGAAGAGAGTATGGGTAGCATTCTAGGAACTTCCTTTTGAATTAGGTTATTCTATTTTGGGTTAAGGTAGATGAAGGTTTCTTGTTGCGTCATTAGAAGAAACAATGCCACTGTCACTCTGGTTTGGGTTAAGGTAGAAGAAGGTTGAGTGTAATATCCTTGTAAGCAAAAATGTCATTGAATTGAAGAAAATCTCAAACAGTTGTTTGGGAACTGGACGTAGGTCACACATTATGGTTGAACCAGGATAAACTCCTTGTGCATTTCTCTCTCTTTATCTCTTTTTTTGAAGTTCCTTATATTATTTATTTGCATTGCATTTGATTTTTAATTTTATAAATCTGTCATTGAATAACTTGAGAACCAATTCATCCCCTCTTGGTTCTCACAAAAAGAACCAAGAAAAAGGCGACAAACTTATATTGTTGATTATGGTATATAATAATAATAATTTAGTAGGTATAAAGGGATCTAAAGGGATAAGAGTATCGCAATTAGTTCTGCTTTGATACTGTTATAATTATCTTTCTTTGGTGTGACAGAAATTGCATTTTTCAAAGTTTAAGTGGGGTACTAATAAAATGGCACATGAGATAGGCATGATGGAAACCTAAATTGTTCAAATTCTTTTTCTCAGCTTAGAATTATACGGTAAAGATTCCTCTAAAGAGGAGTTTGTTGCCATATTTGAGAGGTATTCTTGTCACCAATTTGCAGAGACCATTAGTCCTAGCATAGCTTAAGAAGGTAAGATCCCCATGGAAGTCCTTTGTGTGGGATAGATTCTGGATTTGACACTGGCCTGAACTTTAGGCAAAGAAATATTAAGCAGTGTTGGTGGAGTCAGGAATCACATTCTCCATGAGGATAGGAATCCAAAATTTGGTAGCTTAGAAGATAAAAAAGAACAAGGTCAGGATATATAGAAGGAACTTTCGAGCATTATTCTTCTATGGGCAATATTCTCTTATGTACACGTGCTTTTTTAGGCCAATAAGCTCGATATGATTCCCTCACAAAAAAAAAAAAAAAAAGCTCGATATGATTACATTGGTTGAATATCTTGAAGCAAAGATTACATTAGCTGCAATTTGGTAATGAGTTTTAGAAAAGAGAGAAAATTATTTTAAAGAACTCAGATCTTACAAGAATCCCTCACAACATGGTGATATTATTTGTTTAATGGTCAAATCAATAGATCATAGTTAGGACCCAAAATCCATTTCTGAAAGATCCCATCAATTCAAAAGAGAGGTTAGTGGAATGAAAGTAGCTTTCCCCAGTGGGAAAATGAATGGCAGAGCCCCAAATAGACATTACAATATAAGAAATATAATGGAGAAAGGAAACTAACAAATAGAAGATGAATGCACATATGATAATTAATATGGTTCTTACATTTTGAAAAAAACAGGACGAACATGCATATACTTGGGCAAATATGATGTATATTTAGTTTGTATATTAAACTAACAAGTAACAAGAGTATTTAATTTGAAAAGATTCACATTTGAAAATGTTAAATTGACTATTATTTTTTATTATTTTAATGCACATTATTTTCTTCATCGTGTTTACTTAAAGAAATAGTTTTGAAAAATATTGGTGAATTTAATCGCAAACTCAATTCTGAAAACTCCTTCTACGTACTCTCTTATAAATTGAAGGAAGTTAAGATTCTCCATCTTTCATATCTCTCTTATGTACGATTTGACGAATCTCCCTTTGGCTCGTAACTTCGTTTGATGGTCATCTCTTTTTAACAAAAAATGATGTTCAAGAGATAGTTGAGTAGCTTCTTTTCAAAAAGAAATCATTGAAAATAATTTTTTAAAAGCCTTTGCTTGTGTCTTTAAAATATCAAGCATGTTACTGGGACTTGACAGATATTCTTCTTATTATTTCTTCAAAAAAGAACCACCAATATTATTGTGCACAATTCACTGCAGGTAATTCAACTTGCTCTGAACTCTAAGACTTTGTTATTAATCATGGAAGGAAAAGAAAAGAATGAAATATGATAGAAAAGAAAAGAAAAGAAAGGAAAGAAGAAGTAAAGGAAAAAAGAAAAAATATTCCCTTTCTTTGTTTAATTTCATTAAAAATAAAAAATAAAAATACATGTAAATAAATATCAAATTAATTCATTACCCTTCATCTAATAAAACTAATTTACATCAACAACTTCATCTATTTGCATTCCACAATGGCATAATTTTGGCAACTGTAAATAAATAATAATCGATGTTCATTATTTGTCAACACATGTGTGGGGCTCATAGAATAATAGATGCTGGCAAATGTAAATAAATAATAATAATAGATGCTCATTTCTCTCTCAACCTGCTGATAAAGGGGCTGACAAAGGATATGTGGGGTTCACGAGAAATTCAAACATTTAAATTTCTTTTTTTCATCATTAAATTGATACCAAAGGATAGATTGAACTAATTCTTAACCTTATTTCCTTTCCACTCTAAATTGTATATCAAACAGACTGTAAGATGAAAAATTATAATGTAATTTTAAAGTAAGAAACCATTCAATCAAAATATTAAGGTTGTATTTGGAATTAATTAAAAATAAAATTTAAGTGATTTGATGTGATTTGAAATTTAATTCTATGTTTAAAAATTATTATAAAAAATTAAATTTGAATTAATTTAAAATCATTTCTTATGTTTGAAATTTATTAAAAAAAAGAATTGATTTCATTTCATTTTATTATTTTTCTTTTTTTATCGTTATATCATTGTAAAATTAAAAAATTAATAAAAGTAAAATAGTTAATATAAATAATTAAATTAAAAATAAAATCAAATTCTAACAAATCCTACCATATTTAATATAATTTATAAATCTAAAAAATTAAAATTCATGAAATTTTAAAATCAAATCATTTCTTATTTTTTAACATTCTGAACATAAGATTTGATTTTCAAATCAAATCCTTTAAATTAAATTTGTGCCAATAAATTAATTTTATAATAAAATTTATTCTTTTATAGTAAACAAGAAATTCGATGCATAACATTCAACATCCAAAGTGATTTTGTCAAATCCTATGGTACCACATAGGCACAACATATTAATATTGGTGCACTACAAAGTACATTAGACAATGGTCTTGAGAAACATTTGTTTACATGGAAAGTTTATCACTACGCCAACACCACCAATAACCTGTGTCTCTCTTCTCAGTTCTCTGTCTGTGTGGCATCTTGAAGCTCCACACACAAGCTCATTATCTTCTTCAATGGTTTCCCCACTCAACATGGTTTTTGTTTCACCCACAACATTCTACCACAAGAACCCCTTCAGTTCAAGCATGTTCTATTCTGCCACCAACTCTTGGGGTGCTTAAGATACCCTTTTAGGCTTCCTTTTTGTATTCCTATATCCAATGTGCTAATCATGCTTCTGCATAGTTTCTCAGCAACCAAACATCATCAAAGTTGCAGCTTTTATGCTTTTACTGCGTGTTGTTTCAATGGGTCTAACTTTTTGGTGTTTATATGGGCATTGCAGGGTGGAGATTAACGATTAGAGCTGCAGAAACTGATGCAAACAAAGGTGTTTTGGGGTTTTATGGTTTACTATTGTTGCTCATTTCCCATTATTTATTATTTTTCACAGAAAGTTTTTTGTGGGGTGTTTTATAAGGTGCCAGCTAAAAATGGTTCGAGCTTCAATCAGCTTCTTGGTATTGAAGGAGCTGCCCAAGAAACAGTGAGTCAACCATATTGCATCTTCTTTCCACTCTCACTCTCTTATATAGATTTGTTAGGATTGGAAAATTTGGTTTCAACTTTCATTATGATGCAAGAAATGCTCTTGATCAGATTTAGCTGGCTGTGCAAAGTTGGATGGTGCAGCAGATTCAGGACCTGTAGGATAAATACGAGTAGTTATAAGAGCAGTTTTAATTGATTTTAAATTTATTCACTCATTTAAATTTGAGAACTATAGGAGCTCAATAACGAATGAAAAAGCAACTGTAGTTGTTGTTGGGATGGGTATGCTATGAATTATTTTAGAGAAAATTTGCTTAGCCTCCTCATAGGGCCTGAACTGTGGTTTATTTATGACGATGTGCCCCATTGTGCTGTATTCCTGTTATGTCACTGATAAACACTCACCTCATAACAGAAATAGAACCCAAAGGATATTTTTTAACTTCATTTACAGCAGCAGTACATGGCTGGCCATAGGCCTTATATAGACTCCCCTAAGTGATTGGGTAACTACAATCATAAACTCAATCACAATAGCAAGACTTATCCTAATAGGTAAGCATTAATCTGAATACTTAGGGAGTATTGCAACAATTCTATTATCAATTGACCCATTCAACAAGAATTTCAATTTTATGTCATTGTCATCTAAGCATCACTGAAATTTAATAAAGATCTGTTTGAATCTGTCGAAACCTAATAACAGATATTAGATACCATTAGCAGGGTATGGTACAACAAGGACAAAATGCCATGAATTAACTCACGTGGTGGCAAAATGATGACGCCATACGATCCTTATCACAGCAGGAAAAGCGAACCAATCGATTTTTTTAGGTTGGAATTTGATGGTATGATGTATTATTTTTTTTAGGTTGCTTCAAAATAAAATTTGCCTGAGTTGCTTCCATCAACTTGTTGGTTTAACTTCAGAATAGAACCAATCATGTAACATAGCTATTAATACATGCTAAGCTTTTCTGTCTATCTAAATTTATGGTGGCATCTCATTGGTTCTTATCATCTTATGCCTTGCAGTTCCAGTACTTCCTCAAGGCCCCTGCGAATTATGATGTTAAATATCAGGTATATATTCACCACTTAAACTTAGCTTCTATGCTTATACTTAAGCATGACAAAGTGGGGAAGGGGCAATGTTAACCCCCATCGTCTGAACTCTGAACCATCACGAATAAAACGTGGCATATTTTTATTTCAGAGTAAATTACTCCAACCTTACTCTTCATGTTTTCAATGTTTCCAGGCTAGTGCACAGCCATTTCTGGTGCTTGGTCTGTTGGTTACTGCTCTAGCAACTAGCCACTGACATTTTATGTGCAGAAGTTACTAATTAAAGAGCCTAGGGCATGAATGGATAGAATAAAGATGAAGAAGGGAGTCACTGGTTAAAGGAAATTCACAAATCTCAGTGTGGCTTTGTAGGTACCTACATTTTAGATATGTGCCATAGTTTTTTTTTTTTGGCCACCCTGCATACAGTGAGTATGACCAAGGCTTGTCCAGTACTGTTGTTCTTAATTATTTCCTATTTCTTTTTTTTTCCCTTCTAATTTTTATGTTGTTTTCTCTTTTCTAATCCACTTATTCTTCAAGTTTTGATGATTTCTGGGAGTTTAGATTGAGAAGAGGTTTCTTTTTAGGAAGCTTTAAAAGATACGGAATTGTACAAAATGTTGTTTGTATCTATTATTATTTCGTCTTTGGATAAAAGATAATAAAACAAAAAAACTTAGTAGGCGTTGGTATCTATCTTAACTTTTGTGTTGCATGGACTGTGGAGGATCACACGTTTGACAAAAGCATATCCACCAACCAGTCAATGTCTCTCATAGTGACAGAGGGACGAGGATTGAGAACCGAATAGAAATGATACACATTTAACATAGACTTAAAATAAAGAAAATTCTAGAAGAAAAAGAGTTGTAGATATACAAATTTAAAATAGACTTAAAATACATAAAATTCTTAAAAAATTGATTTTTTTTTTTATCTTTCTTAAGAAATGGAGAGAAAGAACAAAAATATACATAATCTTAAAATTTTGTATACTTTAGCCTTATTACTATAAGTTGATCTTGAAAAAGCAATTTAATTTGAAGGTTTATATTAATATAAGGTTTTAAATTGCGATCGCGGTTACAACAGCCGTCACAACTGAGATGTCGCAGCCGCATCACGTGATGCGGCTCACGATTTAAAACTCTGATTAATATATATACACAATTAAATATCTATTATCTAGTAGTGAAAATAAAGTGTAGATATTATACTTCTTTCATGGTTTCATAGCCACACCAAAACATATTTACTCCCCCACCCTAATATGCCAAAGCCAAAGGTTATCCTATCTTGATTTGACTCATTTGAGATAATTAAAAAAGTGCAGAATTAATAAAACGGTTTAAAATTTTATCAGATATGTAAAAATCCACACCTTAATTTTCTCATCAGGGTTGGAAAAATCAAACCTCTCTAAAGTACACTCTCACTTTTAAAGGAAAAAAATTTAACCATTGTGATTGTTCTCTCCACTTCATCCATTCCACCACGCTCAGTAGTTGTTTTGCATTTATTAACGTCATAAGAGTATTCATTTATCACATTCATACAATTTATACACACAACAAAGAACATGGCTTTATTATTTTAGTCATATCTTGCATCCAGTGTTTCAATGTCGTGTTAGTTTCTACTCATCCTCTTTGTTCCTCATATGCTAAAATTTAAGAAGGCTACTTGCTGCTGTAAGCAGAAGAGAATATCAACTTAGTCATAAGGCCACTTAAATCTTGATAGAACTCGAGCCTTTAAAGATAATGGAACATTCATTACAAAAGCCAAGACAGAAGTGAATATCAACTTAGTTATAAGGCTACATAAATCTTGATAGAAGATCAAGCCTTTAAAGATAAGGGAACATTCATTATAAAAGCCAAAACAGAGGCCATTAGCACTCCCTACAACACCATAATAAGCATGCCCCTTCTTAGTCTATGATAAACCATACCCTAAAGTACCTAAACCTGAAAATCTTACTATTACTAAGAAACAGCAGCATCAAAACATATTCTACACTACTTGTTCAGCTTCAGCTATATAGCTAGACAAGTAGAAAAGACAACTACTACAAAAACACCACAACAAGTTCCTCTCAACACACTTAACGCAGCCACATGCTACTTGAGTCTGAAGGGGAACTGATTATATGCACATACATGTTTTAGTCATTCCTAAACTTGGACTCATCGATATGTATGCCTTCCTCTGCAGCACGCTCTCCTCCAGACTTGTCCGTAGTGCTCAGCCCTCCTTTGCGGCCCATCTCTTGGTAGCCTTCTCTCCCCATCTGCTCCTTTCTTGTCTGCCCTCCTTTTATCCCCATCTCGTGATACCCCTCTGACCCTAGCTGCTCCTTCCTTGTCTGCCCTCCTTTGCTCCTTCCTACACATGCATTCACATCATAAACTCTCATGAAAGTAACATGTAAAATTCATTCTTCAATGAAAAAGGTTTAAGTGTTGTTGAGATTGAGAGAGAGTGAGAGAGGTTGCATGCCTTCAGCAAGGTGTTCTTGAGCTTCAAGACTCTTGCCCCCAGTGCCACTAGGAACGACAGTTTCACCATGCCTTGCCTGCTCGTCAAGTTCTTCTCGGTTTTGTTGTCGAGATGCCATGTTACTCACAATGAGATTTTTTCTTCTTCTTGGAAGGGCTTTGCGTTGGATTTTGGAAGCAAACTGAATGACGAAGATAACTAGTAGTGTTAGGAGTGTTAAGGAAGAAAAAGAATTCACCACTGCTCACCGCACTGTAAGAAGAAGAAAGGTCCACTCTTTTATAGAGAGCAAACTGTGCACGTAAACTGATGCAGAGTAATCAATACAGCAATGGTGGAAAAGCCTGAGGTTGACAACAGCTTATTAAGGAACAATGAGCGCAGCCATTCATGGACACGTGCAACAGACGCGGCTAAAGGGAAAAGAGGACACGCAGGTAGGTGCCACTGTGAACATGGCATAACATGACACGGTCGAGTCTTAGCACGGTGAGCTCCCTCTAGCAACTAGCAACTCGTTCGGTCGCGGTGGTCTTTTATGAGTTTTATCCCATGACTTCAATAATCCAAGATCAGTATGCTATGAAATTTTTTGTCGGTTCAGTTTATCTTTTTTATGTGGTAATTACTAAAGAAAATGTTAGATTGTTAGTTGTAAACCTATCCTAACTGGGAAGGTTCAGGTGGTGGGGTTGATGTAAGATTGAATTGTGTCACTTGGACAAGTGTATTTAAGTAAAACAAAAGTTGTAATCACCATGTATGGTTTAGGTGGCAAACTGAATTTTATTTGGGCCGATTTCATTTGTAATGTTGGGATTTGAAATTTACTAAAAGTATTTTATTGTTAAAGTGAAATCATTTGAACAAAAATTAATTTCATATTTAAATGTGTGAGGACATCTCGCAATCTTATAAAATAAAAAAAAATTGTGTCCCAACAACTATAACTTTTAGCTTAATAATAACTTTTAGCTTAATAATAAATGTTTGATTTGATAAGTAATTTTTAGCTTAGTGATAAATGTTTTATTTGATAAGTCGTAACCAAGTTATTGGAGGCAGATGTTGGAAGAGAAATTGTTAACCATACATCAACATCCTGCATTGGTAATGTTCACGTGGATATGATTGGAGTAAGATTGAATTATGACACTTAATCTGTTACACTTAAATAAATAATTAAAAAAAAGTTGTAATTTGACTCTTGATCAATGACGCTTGAGTTGTGCACTCAAGTAAAAGGAATTGTCTTTTGATTAATAGTTATAGTTTTTGACTTAGTGTTAAGTGTTTAATCCAACATAAATGAAGAAGTAAGAGCAGTGAATGAATTAGAAGTTTCAAAAGTTTTCCTAATTTTATCTTAAAATGTGTTTAATCAGCATCCTTAATATAGAATCATGATTTTAGAATTCTTACCTGAATTTTTTTTTTATAATTACTATCACACCAATTCAAAAATATTAATACATTTTAAAAGGCAGTGTGAAATTAATAATTATTATAAAAATTGACTCGCCTTGCATGTGTTGCTATTTCTATACATTGCCAGTATCAAATTCAAACCTCTGCTTCAATGATTACTTCATGTGAGATCAATAACCTCCCTATCCCATCCATGGATTCTCTGTTTTTAACGGAGAACCACGATGCCATGCCTTCTGAAGCATCCTGGGGTATGCATGGAATTTGGAGAAAATGGCGATACTGACATTACCTTAGATAACATTGACAATCGGTTTTTGTGGTGATCATGATGAATCTGCTAAGCACTTTGAATGTGTTTAAAATGTTAAAAAATAAAAATTGATTTATTTTATAAATCAAATTTTATGTTTAGAATGTTAAAAAATAAGAATTGATTTGATTTTGAAATCATTTTGATATAAATTATGTGTATTTATAAATTTAATCTAATTTAATTAGATTTGAATGGATTTGGTTTGATTTTAAATTTAATTATTTAGATTGATTATTTTATCCTTATTAACTTTTTAATTTTACCTAACTAACTTAACAATATCATTCATAATTATATAAGGTTAAAATAATGAAATAATGAAATCAAAACAAATTAATTTCATTTTTAATAAATTCCAAACATAAAAATTGATTTTCAAATCAATTCAAATATAATTTTTTATAATAAGCTTTAAATATAAAATTTAATTTTTAAATCAAATCAATTTAATTTAATTTAATTAAAATCAAATTAAATATATTTTTAATTAATTTCAAACACAATTTTAAGTTATAATGTTACCAATTCTGAGTCACCGAAATTGTGTACTTCGGTATAGTTTACAGCAATCAAAGTTTGGATGTTATTAGGTCTCTCCCTCTCTCTCTCTCTCTCTCTCTCTCTCTCTCTCTCTCTCTCTCTCTCTCTCTCTCTCTCTCTCTCTATACATATATATATATATATATATGTATATATATATATATTGCTAATTTGACACTTACGGCAATCTTTGGGTGGGCTGGGCTCGTCTAGTCTTAGGCTCAGGCAACATTGGGTCAGGTGTTTATGAAGTGATTAACTCGTCTTCACTAGATTCTGGCTTTCTCAACAGTTATATCTCAAGTATGGTCTTCATCTTTGGCTTTTTCTTAGTAAGTTCTCCGTATCTCTTTTCCCCTCTCATTCTATGTGACACACTTAAAGTGACTCTAATTTGGTAATTTGGGAAGGATGACGAAGTTTAGGAAGAATTGGGTCATGCGATGCCCCATCATTTGTTACACGTTGCCAAGTCACGTTAATAATGTTATGGTTAAAACTATAGGGTTGGAAATGAGTGGCCATTTGTTAAATGAGTCAAGTTTAAATTTTTATATGTTTGACTTATTAGTTCATAAACCAATTTAATATATATATATATATAAAGTTATTTAATCATAAAAATAATAATGTTTTAATTTAATATATATTAATATTTATTATTTTTGGTCTGATTAAATTATTTTCTTAACTAATTATATGTAAAAAAATAGATAAATTTAATATATTGAGCTATAAATTCGAGCCTAACATATTTAGCTTAAGGACTCAAATAATATAAGGATCGATATTGGCTCATTGAGTTCAACAAGTAATTCTTAAACTCATAGTGAGTCAAGTTTGAGCCAAAAAAATAAATTTAATTTCTTAGTGAATCAGGATCGACTCGGCTCATTTCTAACCCTAATTGAAACTAGCTCTATTATTAACTAAGTTATGACTTTACTTCTTCTTTTGAATGGTGGGGATAAATATGAAAAATATATATATAATTTTGAGAACACAACTAGAAAGTTATAAAATATAGACTAATAATTCTTATAATATAGGCAAGAAAAATATATTTAAGTTTAGAAAGTATAATTTATTATATTATGAGGAAGATTCCTTCGGTATCCTTTATGTTTATGAGGGCACCAATACTCTTAATAATTAGTAGTTATTATTTAGTCATATGTTCTATTTAATTAAATTATAAATATAAAAATAATTTATTATATTTATATTTCGAGTAAGTAGAATATATATATAAATATTAATCACTAATTATTTATCCTCACAAAATGGTACCGGATAAACCTTCATATTATGAGAAGTGATTAGTTTTTTGTGTTGCTGTAAGAGATTCTTATATTTTTTACTCCGCCAATATATATTCCTTTACCCAAACTTATCAAAACAAAGTGTTATAAAAGTTTTGTAACAAGATAATTCTTTACACCGCATGACCATAGCTTTTTCTTTTAATTATTTTTATTAAAACTTTTCGTTATTAACTATAGAAATATATGGAGACAATTCCATCAAACACTAATAAGTTGGCAAAAAAATTCTTACATTCATTCTTATGAATTCACATCTATAGAACATTAGAGCCTACTTTATTATTATATGCATGATGGTAATCCTTTTTAAAGAAGAAAAAGCATTTCATCCGTAACAGAGCAAGAATTTTCGAAGTTGAAATAGGGTGCAAACAAAGTTAACATTCAACAATAAATTGGGCCAATTTCTTAAAGGTTGTGTGATTGTGACAGAGTAGCAACAAAAAAAAAAACAAACTGTATGTGTGTGTGTCTCTCTCTCTCTAATGCGTGTTTGGGACGTAAAATACCAGTATAAAACGAAAAACGTTTAGTACTTCCCTTATGGCAATCAAGTGGAAAAGTAGAAAAACTCAAATTTTCAATGAGACTTTGGCTTCCTTTTCATTCCAACGCCTCTACCGCTCTTTATATAATACCCTCATCAATGAACCACTCTCAAGTCTCAACCAAAAGCATTCCTCATCTCAGAAGGCTAAGAAGCTGAGAGAAAGAAAGAAACACAGCCAGAGCTAGCCAGACATGCCTGCAATGAATTCCACTAGTTACACTTCAACAAGGTCAGTTATAATTACTACTCTATATCCAGAAATATGCTCTTCACCATAACCTTGTCTGAGAGAGTTTCTAGGTACCATTTCATCATGTTCTGCTTCTACATGCTTCTCTGATCTCTCACATTCCCTGCTATATTTATTTTTTATTTTTCATTCTATTATTGACCAATTGGACATTGTTGGCATCTGGGTTTTCTGTCAGAGTCAGCACAGAGCTGCTGGTAGCTGCCAAAACTGCATAATTCTATTATGTCTAACCTTTTTCCCTTGATGACTGTGCTTAGGAACCAAGTGGTCAATCTCTTCAAGGAATTGCCAGAGATCCTTTACAAATTCTCAACCCTGTTGATTGCCTTCATTGCAGCAACATACTCTGACACAGGAAAGTCTTTGTTCATGAAACAGCACAAACTGATGATTTCACTGGTTTTGACCATTGTTCTTTACTTCTTCTTGGTGATCATTGGGACAATCCTTCAGCTGTATAACAGAACCCTTCTTCCATTCATAACCTGCGCCATGCTTGTGCTGGGAAGTGCTGCTTCAGTTCTGGCTTTGAGCATCATCTCATCCACCATTGCTTGGATCACTTTGGCCTTATGGGTTGGAATGTTCTCATTGGTTGCCTATGACTATGCTGTTCCTGCAAGAATCAAAAATTGGATTAAGGGTCGCATCACACAAAGCTCAGGACTGCTGCCTGTCTAGATAGAGGACCACTGCCTAACTCTGCTCACACAGAGTCTCTCAATTGTTCTGTTCTTTGAGTCTGTTATGCTTTTCTTTATTAATATGAGAGTTTGGCTTCTCGACTTAGGATGAATCTGTGGTTGGATTGATCAAGTTACTCATTTTTTATGCTTGATAATGTTAAGAATGCCAAATAATATTTATATTCTTGTATTTTTCAAATTTTTTTTGTCCCTTTTTTTTGGGTACTTTGAAGTTACTAGTTTTAAGATAAAAGATTCAATTCTGGTCTACAGTTAAACTTTAAGATAAATGCAAAGATCAGTCTAATAACCATCATCATAATTAATTAAAGAGGATAGAAAATTCTAAAACAAGCAAGTTTTAGGACTTCAAACTTACCTTTTTAGTCTTCTTTTTCCTCTTCAAGTAATTAAGAGGATTTAGATTTTTTTAAGTTTTAGTTTTTCAGTTTACAATACTCTCAGAATGACTTCCTGCAGTAAATAAATCTAGGCTCACAATTGATCTAACTGGACTCTTTGAAATTTATTGAGAGAGAGAGAGACCGGGGGGGGGGGGAGTTTAGGAAAGATGTAAGGAAGTAACTATATGTCAAAGTTTCACACATGTAAACGGCCAATGCTATTTAAAAAAAAAAAAAGAAATATGAAATGGCGATGATTGGAAGGAAATGGATGTAACAATGTTGGTATCAAATTAGAGGAAATCAAGAATCAAGAAGGAAAATAACAATATATTTTGATCAAGGCGTTGAGTTGAATTTTATTTCTTTAATTTAT
Organism: Styphnolobium japonicum; assembly: GCA_023212625.1. NCBI lineage: Eukaryota > Viridiplantae > Streptophyta > Magnoliopsida > Fabales > Fabaceae > Styphnolobium > Styphnolobium japonicum. Next base: position 23,645,447 of record JALBWW010000014.1, read on the forward strand.
TTAACATTTAAATTAGTTGGATTAAGGATATTAAGGATTTTAACATAATGAGTTTTTAAGTTTTCATAACTGAAATGCGATAACTAAATGTTTTATTTAGCATAACGATAGTCCAAATATATGAAGATGAGAGGGGAACAGATAATTTAGTAGAAAATCAAAATCTTCACAACTATAAGATTGTTTATGAGTTTAATTTTAATTTACTGTCAGCGTAAAATTTCTTTACGTATTGTTACATCATAAAAAGAGTTTAACTATCATAACAATAATTTAAACAGTCTAACTCTTTAATGAAGTATTAAAACATAATTGGATAACAATATGAAAAAAATTATATTAAAAGTGAATTAAAATTAAATTCTTTCGTTATTATTGAACAACTAATAAAGATTATAACAAAAAAAATCTATAAAAGATTATGACGAATTTTAATTAAATATTTTGACAAAAAAATTAAATAAACATAAAATAAACATGAACTTAGAAACAGATTAGGGGATGCACTGAGATTGATTAATAGTAATATTTTATTGTTTATATTTAAGGTGTCCCCCCTGTCTGCCTGTCCCAGAGGACAATCTCAATTCTCCAAGTTTAAAATACGTCTTTTTTTTTTTTTTGGTAATATAATACGTCTTGTTTTAAACCCCACAACTGGCCCCTCCTTTGTTAGGGAAAAAGGCTTCTTTTACTTCCAAGAAGGGGGTATGTGTCTATGTGACTTTTGAGTCTTTGACCAATGAACATTCTCAATAAAATATCGCATCTTCTCTGGTGAAGTTTTAAACGTTTTTTAAGACATTTAACATGATATACGTCTTTTATTACCTTTTTTTTTTTTTTATGAAGAATCACTTAGATAGATAAGGATTAAAACAAATGCTGCACACAAATTTATAAGTATAATTAATCATTAAAACCTAGTTATATATGTGGCTAATTTAATTTAAAGTGACTTCACTTAATTTTTTTATACAACTTAAGTTTTTTTATCAAAGAAAATAGCAAAAAATTTAATTATAAATAATTGTGGCCTTAACAATTATGTAAATAATACTATTAAATTTTGAAAAAATCCATACTGTCAACATTATGAAGGATAAATGAAGAATAAGTCAAATCAAATTAAACTATAATAGAATCCTCTCTTTTTTAACCTACATTCTAAGTAATGTTCTTTTGGTAACCATTTCAACATGGATGTGAATAAGATAATTAGGAAAAGTCTCTTTTCTTTTATCGGCCATTTTAATTGCTAGTTTATTATTTATTTATGAAATATAATCCTTAATTGAAAAGGGGATAGTTCCTAAATGCTCTTGCAGTTAGAAACCACCGAGTAACCAGGATTTTCTTATACTTGAAAAGGGGTAGAAAATGATTTTGATGAGGAGAAAACTTGGTAATCACAAGTTTCAAAACTTTGAACTCGTCCAAATCTACAAATGAAGGATCTAAGAAGGATTTAAAACTAGAAGAATTAGGACAAAAAATACGATGTACAACACTTAAATACGTAAAAAGCATAACATCATCACTTAAATACGTAAAAAGCATAACAACATCATAGCTCTTAGGGATGCTCATGGGCCGAGTTGGATCGAGTTAAACATGACTTTGATTTTGGTTTAAAATTTTAATCAGTTTAATTTTCATGACACGGACCTAATTATATTGGAATCTGGGTTGGTTCAGGTTGGGACTGAATCAATCCAATTAAGATATACAAATATATTTTTTATGTAATGTTTTTGATTATTTTTTTATTTGTATAAATTTACTTGTATATACTACTTTTTATTTATATCAAGATTTAATCTAATTGATAATTACATAATAAGTGAAATATATAATAGCTAAAATTTTAAAGAGTCAGAATATTTGATCAAAGTCTAACATTTAAAAAAATAACACAATAGTATATAAGGTAAAATATTAAAAAATAATAATTTATTCAATACTAAACATGATTGGAGTGGCCTAAACTCGACTCAAAAAATGCATCAAGTATAAAAAAAGAATCTAAATCCAACCTAAACACTTCGGATTAAGATCGAGTTTTCGAATCAGGACGGGTTATGAACACCCCTACTACCTCCAACAGAAAATTGACATTATCTCTCTCTCTCTTAGTGTATGGCTAATCATAATATCCTGCACTTATCTCTTTCTCTCTCTCTTGCTGTAATTAATATTGGCATTGTATTTTAACTCAATATTCTTTGGATCCTCACCACATGTGTTCATGAGGCCACTGTCTACTTTGATCGTGCCATCGTCAGTTTAGCCTCTGCTTTGTAGATTGAGAAGTCCTCTTCGAAAATCCATGTTAAATGGGTTTGTTTGGCAGGTTTTTCAGGGAAATGACATAGAACTCTTGTTTTTTTATTTACTTTTGAAATATTTTAATAAATTTTTATAATAATGTGTAAGCATCTTTACCATTAATGTATTAAATAGTTAAGATTAATTTACTTTATCTCATAAAGTAAGGGAACTCACTTTGAATTTCACCGAATCAGGTTTGATTATCCAACCCAAATTATTATTTTTTTTCATTATTTGGACCGGGTTGGTTGAGTCATCTGATCAAACCAAATCCCTTGATTGCCCTTATTAAGTGATAGTGTTAATCATATGACAAAAGAAACAAAACAAGGTTAGCCGTCATTAACATGCCTAGGATTTACCATGACAAGGGATCACAAAGATAAATGGTTACAGACCATTTAAGGAACGGATAAAAGAAGTTTAAATGAGAACATGTGACTGAACTCAAGGCTGCAAACCATGTAGAATTGCTTAAGAAGCCAATGGCTCCTTGCCTATAAATAGAAGAAGGGATGAAGATAAAGAGACCTTTTTGCCAAGGTCCAGAAATCAATACTACCTTACAAAGGTAAAGAAGGACATAGGCATGCTTAGTAACTGGTACAATTTGTGAACTTTGAACCGGTTTAACAAAACAAATCGTGACCCCTTTGTATGGTTTGACCAATTAATAATTGGTTTACTGGTGTTGAGACAAATTTTCAATATTTTGGTTTTAAAAGGCCTGAACTAACATCGGTTTTTGATTAAACCATTTTGACTGGTTATTCTAGTCTAATTTTTATAATATTATAAATTGTTTTATAAAATTATATATTGTCATCTGACAAAAAAAAGTTATATATTGCAATTTGTAATGTCAAAAAATTTTCGTGAGAAGTTGCCAAGTTTTGTGTAATTTTTTTCAATTTTTTTTTACATAAAGCTATAAATTTAACTTAATAATTTGTAACTTTTTTCAACTAAAAAAAAATTTGTAACTTTTTAATTTTTATACCTGCAACATTATCCTTAAACAAAAATGCTTAGGTAGTTGGTAGAACTTTCGAAAATTTATTCGTCGAGAGGAAAAAAGTTAGAAACATACATAACAGAATCTGCTCAAAGCTACCAAAAATGTTTTTTTTTTTTGAAAATGAGATTAGGAAAAGATGGAGTTATCCTATTTCAAAAAAGTTATGACACTCATGAGTCTCAGCAAGAACTTTTAATAATATTTATAAATAATCTATGAATAAAAGATTATCAACTGTTCAATTATTTGAACTTAAGATTTTTAAGTCGACCTTATTCGATTTTATCTCACTAAAAATGTGTTATAATGAAGGATTTATATAGTTGCTAAGAAATTATGTATTTAAACTTTTGTGTATTTTGTAAAGAAAAAAAAAATTCAGCTCATATTATGGACTCACGTTGTATTGTTGTGCATAAGTATGGCAAATGGCAATATCAAAAGGGTAAATGTACTGCAAAAATAAATAAATAAAAATAAAAATTAGGGAAAGGAATGGAGAGGAAAAACCCTACGCCAAAGTTTGTATTTTTGTAATGAAATGAAAAATCCTATATAAGCCAATGCTCCCTTTGAGGCTGTAACCCTAATTGCACTGAGCCACCCCTTTGCTCTGCACTGCCTCTTTTTACAACTTTGGCCTAAAACCCATCCTTCCCCACTGATTCATTTCCACTGCCATAACCTTCAGTCAAACTCTGCACTGTGAGTGATGCTGCAAAACCCATAAATTTCACAACTTTTCATATGGGTCTTCCTTTTTTTTTATTATTATTTTTTATTTATTTGATTCTTGATTCTTGATGCTCTGTTACACAACCCAATTGGATAAAGATTTGATTTTTATCCTCTTTTTCATTTGGGGTTTTCAGAATTCACAGTGATTCAACAGCTGAGCTGAGCTACCATGTCGGATGATGAAAGGGAGGAGAAGGAGTTGGATCTCACTTCTCCTGAAGTTGTCACCAAATACAAGACTGCAGCTGAGATCGTTAACAGTGTGTTCCTCACTTTCTAAGTGTCTCTATCTTATTAAATTCTACATGGGTTTTTGTTATTACATACATTGGATACATAAATTCTCTGAAATCTAGCTAAAGTTCACTTTTTCATTGTCTTGTCTATGTGTTTTTCTGGGATGTTCATGTTGATAAATAAGGGGTATATTTTGCAGAGGCTCTGAAGCTAGTTATTTCAGAATGTAAACCGAAGGCTAAAATTGTGGACATTTGCGAGAAAGGGGATTCATATATTAGAGAGTAAGCTTATATTTTTCATACCCTGGTTCTGTATTGTTCTCTTTTACAAGTGAATGGAAGAAGCATTGTCTGTGGTATTTTTTTTATTTAGGTTTATAAACGATATGCTAGCTTCTTCATGATTTTTGGCTTATGGGGTGTGTTGTTTTTTTTGTATAAAGGCAAACTGGTAACGTGTACAAGAATGTGAAGAGGAAGATTGAGAGAGGCGTTGCCTTCCCAACATGTTTATCTGTAAACAACACAGTCTGTCATTTATCTCCTCTCGCCAGTGATGAGACAGTGTTGGAAGAAGGTGATATATTGAAAATGTAAGATTTTCAGAGCATAATTTTGTGATAAATGATAGAAGATTGGACACGCTGCTTTTGGCTATTGCTGGAAAGTTGATGGTAATGGTTTCTTTGGTTGGTTGCAGTGATATGGCTTGTCATATAGATGGGTTCATTGCTGCTGTGGCACACACTCATGTTCTTCGGGATGGGCCAGTTACAGGACGGGCAGCTGATGTCATTGCAGCTGCAAACACTGCTGCTGAAGTGGCCTTGAGGCTTGTAAGGCCAGGAAGGAAGGTAATCATATGTAAGAATTTTTTTCCTGTATCTGCATTTGTATAATATGAGTTGATTTTGATTTTATTACGTATCATCTTTCTTACTTGCACCGTGGGTGGTTTGAGGTCAAAGGCATTCTTTTGCTATTATATGGCAAGCTTATATAGGCAATTCAGCTTAGGAAAATTGATGAGAAATTAGGTATCTAATTGCAATTACTTGTTTAAAAGATAAATTAGGTTACTTTATATGTACTGCCGGAAGTGATTCCCTTGCCTTGTTGATTTTGATCTCGAAATGATGAAAACTATCATGAGCTATGGATTAACTCCGATGAAGCTTATTGTCATAGTTACACTGATTGAGGTCATGTATGCATTTCCTTGTGCTGTCTCGCCAATTTAGTGCTGTTAGTTATCTTTGGGATTCCTTCTCTAAGCTGAAATGTGTTGTTTCTCATTTTATTCTATTTGTTTTGTATTTTTGAGTTTACTTGGTTGTCACTTTAAGCCATTTGGACATGTTTTTTCCCTGCATGATGAATGTTGTCGTGTACTGTCATCAAACTCTTCAGTTGCTTGCTTTGGTTCTGATTGAAATTGTGGAAAAAATCTTAATTGGATCTATCTCATGTTTATTTCCAGTTTTCCACTTCCTCTTAAAACTATTTTGTTTTGGTTTATAATATATTGTAAATTTGATGAACAGATCTCTATATGATGATGACATCATAGGCTATGGATAAACTCCGATGAAGCCTGTTTTAGTCATAGTTACACTGATGGAGAATCATTTATCTTCTGTTCCATATATACCTGGCTACCTATTTCATAATGGATATGGGTAGTCCACTAGGAGAGAAATAGACACAATCAAGGTGGTCGCTTAATGTGTAATTGCCAACAAACACCATTGGGTTGTGTCTTTTCTCTCCTATAGGACCCTGCTATTCAGCTGGGGGATCCAAATTCTTTTATGACAGTCTTGCTTGGAATTGTTTCAATTGGCACCATTTCAAGTATTTACTATAAAACTGAACTTTGCATTCATTTTATTTTTTATAGATAATTCATAGTCACAGTTAGCTGGTTATCTGTTCATTGTACTATAAGCACCAAAATATGGTTGTCTGTCCAAAAGTGTTCTTAAATGCCATGTAGTTTTAAAAATATCGAGTGTTTGTGCATACTCTAGGGCATTTTTTTTCCATGGAATCAGAACCATTGTCACATCATGTTTTTACTCTGAACACTTGCTAAAAGCTATGGACAATTGTCCAAGTGAGGCTTATGTCATAGTTACTCTGATAGGGCATTATTCTTGCAAAATGAAATTTAGAGTTGAGATTGCTAAATTGTTGATCTTTAGTTGTCACGCTACTTCCAAGATTTTTTTTTCTTTGATTGTCACATCCCAATGAATACATGCTTTTTATAGGGCATCATTGCTGTTTCCCAAAGATTGTCTCTATGAAACTTTTTTGTTTTATCGTGTCCCGTTGTATGAATCAAAAGTCTGAAATTACTGCAAATGTTTCAATATTTTAATCATTGGCAGAGCTTTTCAGTTAACTTAAAAATCTTGAAATTGCACAAGTCAGTGCTTATTGTGTCTTTGCTGGCATGCAATTTTATGTTTAGCTACTAGATAGCAGCCAGCTTAGTTGATGGCATGATATTGAATTACCTTTGAAACAATTGCAAGTTTTGCGGCATTTTTAGAGATTAAATATGAAAATATAAGAATTCCTAGTAGGTGACATGTATCCTTTTATCTGTCTGTATTCCCTTCATTTACTCATTAATGTTAGAATAATTTTCAACTCTTGGTAGTTTTATTAATGTATATCTGAATCTAATACACATAGAATATGTTAAAGCTGTAATAATGGCAACTTTGCCGAGGTGATCGATACCATATTGGTTTCCTCCTTTCCCTGTTGCCTAAACTAGAATCAGCTGAAAATAGTTTCATGGTTGTGCTGATTAATATTAGTCAGTACACTTGTCTATTGGAGCTAACATAGTACAGTATTCAAACCAATGCTTATCAATGTGTGTGTGGAACAAATAATAATTAGTTTGATTGAGGAACTGGTTTTATTAGTTTTTATGTGGAATCTGATACGTAGTTTTTATTAAAACTTTAATAATGGCAACTTTGCCGAGGTGATTAATTCCATATTGGTTTCCTCCTTTCCCTGTTGCCTAAATTGAAATTGGCTGTAATATATTTTAATGGTTATGCTGATTTATATATTGTCAGCATGTTGTCTATTGTAGCCAACATACTATTAATATTGAAACTAATACCCATAAATGACCATTTTTTTTATCATAGCTGTTGGTAATATTTTTTTGATCAAGTTTTCTTTTCCTGACAGAACAAGGATGTAACTGATGCAATTCAAAAGGTTGCTGCTGCATATGATTGCAAAATTGTTGAGGGTGTTCTTAGCCACCAAATGAAGCAGTTTGTGATTGATGGGAATAAGGTTGTGCTTAGTGTATCTAATCCAGACACAAGGGTTGATGATGCTGAGTTTGAGGAAAATGAAGTTTATGCAATTGATATAGTAACAAGCACTGGAGAAGGCAAGGTAGGTTAATTATATATTATATATTTACTAGTATGATGCAGCTTCTTATGAATTATTAAAAGTAAATTTTCAATCACTTGCAGCCTAAGCTGTTGGACGAAAAGCAGACAACTATTTATAAGAGGGCTGTTGATAAGAGTTATCACTTGAAGATGAAAGCATCTAGGTTCATTTTCAGTGAAATAAGCCAAAATTTTCCAATCATGCCATTCTCTGCTCGGTAACTTGACTACTTACATGTTTTTAATACTATGTTCAAGCTGGTGGGTTTTATTTTGGATTCTATTCATTCCACTTAAAATGTTATTTATTTTACAACAGGGCTTTGGAAGAGAAAAGAGCTCGTCTGGGTTTAGTGGAATGCATGAATCATGAACTCTTGCAGCCATATCCTGTTCTGCATGAAAAGCCTGGTAAATTTTTATGGTTGGTGGCATGATTGGATCCCCATTGGTGTTGGATTTATGTGAGCCCTGCTTATGTCACACATTATTGGTTATTTTTCAGGTGATTATGTTGCACACATCAAATTCACAGTCTTGCTAATGCCAAATGGATCAGATCGCGTCACATCTTATCCACTCCAGGAATTGCAGCCCACAAAAACAATAGATGATCCTGAGATTAAGGCCTGGCTAGCCTTGGGCACAAAGACAAAGAAGAAAGGTGGTGGAAAGAAGAAGAAAGGTAGGCTGGAAGCCTGAATCTAGCATGTTGCTATTTTATCATGCCTTATTGAGTTGCATCATGCCTATATATAGTATAGCATTGCATCATTTGCATATGTAGTGTTCCAATGTTTCTGGGTGGAACTTGCTGTCAAATGGGATCAACAAATGCTTGGTTGTTTGCAGGTAAGAAGGGGGACAAGGCAGATGAGTCAGCTGAAGCTGAGCCCTTGGACTCAACAAATGGGGCCTCCCACCAAGATTGAGTTACCTCCCTCTCCCCCAACAAAAAAAAAAGGCCTTTCGTTTCTTTTTCTACCCCTTTCAATTTTGGTACATTGTTCACTAAATTGTATCTGCTTGGATATGAATTTATTAGTGTTCAGACATCGATTCTAATAGGAATTTCCATATGCACATTCTAGTCGCCGTCCATGCCTGTTTTGCTGCAGTCTTTTCCTTTTCTTTTTTTTTTTTTGTAACAAATATCAATTTCTTAAAACATAGAAAGGTTATGTTTGGAAATTTTTGTTCTTAGCTTTAAAATAAGGTAAAGATGAGGGCAAAATGAGGTGTGGTTAAGTAGTTAAATTGAGTTTGATGGGAACGGATTTTATTTGTAAAGTAGGGGACAGGGGAGATTCTTAGGTATTCTAAGATTAGTATACTAGTTCATTAAAAATGTAACAAATGACAATCATAACAATATGTCATTAGATTAAATATAAAAATATAATAAAATTCAAATAAAATTTGAACCTTCGAGTGTTATTCTTGGTGTATTCAAGAATTGCTTGTGCAGTGTATTTGAATCTAACTTTTGGCACTTTGTAGTCATTAGTCAAGAAGATAATAATGGAATTTTTTTTATATATTAAGAGATTAATACTCTCAAGTAGTTTTTAATTGTTAGTGTTGAAATAAATTTTATTTATTATAATATTTTAAATTTAACATAATATGTTTTTAGTGAAGTGTAGTATTTGCATAACACAAGAATTTTTTTTTTAAGTTCATTTGAGTGGAAATTAGTTTTACACTTAAAAAAATGTGAATATTTTGTGATCTTACCAAATAAAAAAAAGGTGAAGTTATTTCCAAAAGTCCTATCACTACAGTAACACAAATGTGTTATTTTTATTTTTTTTGCACGGAACTATTAGATTATGTATGACGTGGTACAAAGTATGTGAGATCTTACATATTCAAAGGTGAATTTATTAATGTAGAAACGGGTGCAAGAATGGTGTAAAAAAGATTAAGTTGAACTAAAATAGTTATTTTGTTCAAGGGTTTGGTTTTTTTAAAAATGAAATCACATTTTCAGTTTATTTCATTCTATTTTTATATTTGATAAAATAAATCAACATGAATGAAAGAAGATAAGTAAGCTGTCGGAGAAAATGAAAAGCCAGAGGTGGATAAGAAAGATGAACCAGCGCCACCAGCACAGATTTTTATTGGAGTTATGGCCGGAATGCATACTGAATTTTGACCACGTGCAGGAGGGTTACTTTAATGTAGCTGGTGATTGTTTTACTTTTTTCCCCTCACAAGTGTAGGTTGCTGACATATTTATACAGAACAGTGGCCTATCTTGGTACCTGTGGATCCAAAATGGTTGGTACGAGGGATGGGTATGGAGATGTAGTTGAATGTGGTTGCGAGTCTTTCATTTTTCTTGTATTTTCTTGAACCTTGAGTTTATTTTTTGTCTTTTTTGAGTTTGTTTTTTCTAAGGGCAGACTACATTTAGAAAATATGCTCCAAGTTTGGAATTAGGATGTGTTGATTTGGTTGTGTGCTTTTTAATTTTTAATTTTTTTTTTTGGGGTTAAAAACTTGTCAGATGGCCTCTGTACACTGATGAGTGTTCATTTTTTGTAATTATATATCTTATTTTCTACTTCGGTCTGCTTCCAAAGAGGTTTAATGTAGGGATTACAATGCCCATGTTGAAAGTTGGATAATTTTGGTGTTGGATCCTTGAAGCAGCTCTCAATGTCACACAGGATAAGGTTGGACAAATATTGATTTGCTGAGACATTGGATACTTACGGAAAGAGGGGAATTGCACCTAATAAAAAGGAAAATCTTCATGGACTGGCGTCGACCAACTGTTATTGGAAATTAACAAGGGAATATTTTTGTTGCGGGAGTGGGGCTCTATTTTTCTTGGCCTGAAAAAAAGAGTCATATTCATATTATTCGTTTCATTATGTTCCATAGATCAGGCAGAATGATTGCACTGAAAGGAAAGACCATATAGGAAATCATGACATTGATTTCAAATTAGGCATTTGTAGTTGTGAGTAGATCAAAAGTAGGATCACAGTTAATAACGTCTACTGTTTGGATTGCCCTTTAAGTGACAAGGAATGGGGCACGCGGCACGCCATTATTACCTTTCATAGAGGGATGGGGAACGCCATTACCTTTCATAGAGGAAAACTTCGGTTTTATCTAAGTTTTATAGTACAAAGATAAAATTGCAAAAGAACAGATCATACTTACCCATCTTTACTCCAAGTATGCGATAGAAGGAAACGTTTACACAACAAATCTTTGGGTTAGACCATTGCCCTTGACAGGGGAAGATAAAATCCATCAGTCTTAGACGGGAAATTCATGTTTCGGTCCAGATGAATGAAATAAAACTACGCTTATCAATGACAATTTAGCTTAAATTCATCAATACAATTGAATCTTGTAATGATTCTCATACCATTGCACACATTACCCACATATGAATTGAATTAACCAAATTTAATTTCACCCTCATCACTTAAGTTAACCATTTTTCTTCTAAGTTGACCACTTATCATTTGAATTAATTACTTATTAATAAAATTAACCACTTATCCCTTGACTTAAAATAACGCCTGAGCCATACAAACAACTATTACAGCACAAAAGCGTAAAACTTGCAAGCCAAAAGAACTTTTCCAACACACCTTAACTGGTAAAATTTGCATCACATATCCATATTTCTATAAACCCCATCTACAGATGAACATTTCATATTTCCTACCAATTCTCAGCAAAGTAAAAGAACACTGGACCAATGCTGCCCCTACTGTGGACTCAATGCTGCCCCTACTGTGGACTCAATGCTGCCCCTTCTGTTTTATATATGATAAAGGACCACCATCCTATTTACACAGTTTCACGCTGCCAACGGGCATGACAAATGAATATTATGATTATAATGGGGGAAAAAAACATGACCTGGAAACAATTTTGAGTTAAGTGTAAAAAAACCATCAGTCCAAGTAACAGAAGTTTCAATATCACCCTGCAAAAAGAGATGATTAACATGTTAGGAGCCAACTGAATAAAAACTTATCATTAACTACAGTTATCCATAAAAATATTTTCACAAACAAGATAGTACCAGTAATTTCAGTCAACGTACTTTTCAATTTGATCAAAGTCATTGAAATGTCTTGGGCCTGATAAAATTACAATGGGAAAGTGGAAGAAGGGGAGAGACGAAAAAGTGGAAACTGAACAAATAACCAGTCCATTAAGCAAACACAATCCTTTCAAACAGTTTTTTCATTATTATCATGAGTACACACCCAAATGCTTCTCATTGTGTCATGATTTACTATCCAACAAGTAAATCTCCATTATTCTTGAAGCTACAGCTTATACTGCCTACAATTTGAAAGTTATTCAGTATGATTGTGATCTTGTCATCAACCTTGCATCATTATTGGGTTAATGAAAATAGAGAACGGCTTAAATTATTGATTCCTGAAAAACTAACACACCTGGGGATCGGGGGGTGGGGAGGGGGAGGGGTGTCAATGATGTGGAAGAAAAAGAGGAAAAGTTTTTTTGGGGGGGGGGGGGACATAAAAAGAAAAGCAATGTAAGATCAACATAAAAAGGAAACATACCCTATAGGAAGTTTCAATCTATGAACAGAAGAACTGAGAGCCTGCGCATAGCACCACCAGATCACAAGAATTAAATGTCACACCCAGTTATGACATCTTTAATGCCTGCTTTAATTGTGCAAATGCAGATGGATGCATACTGCTCATTGCAGCATTAAATGATTCTCCATGAATAGCAGCACATGTTTGTAGGTTTTCTCTCACAGAGTCCTCGAGTGACAGGTGATTGATACGATCGGAAAATTTGATCTATAGACAAAATAAACAAATGCATGACTTCATTTGTTATTCATGCATCATTCCAAAACGTCATAAATCTCTTACCTGTCTTTTTCTGAATTCTTTACTAGGAATGGTGCCCTCAACAGGAGATGAATTGGAGCTCATGTCACCACTGTTATTGACAACAGACATACAGAATTATGATGTTTGTAAAACATGACCCAATGCATATAAAGCCTGGGACAATCCCTTAAAACTAGTTTCTAGAGAGGTGAGTTGCCATCAGAAACCTCGCTGGTAAGAAGAGGAGTAAGATATCCTAATATAAGAGACTAAACAAAACACATAAAAGCGGAACCTGATCAAAATTCAGTCCAAGTCCCAAAATTTCTAGATTAAGTGCAAAAAGCAGATTATATTATAAGTACAAAAAGCTAACCTGGACTCTTCCTCAGTTAAGTCATCGTTTCTGCCCAAAATTACACTAGTGCAAACACTGCAAAAACACCGTATACAGGTGTCATTTGCTCCTCATTTGCAAATAATGTATGATACTCAAAGAAGTTAGTACCTCAAAATTTGATCAAGTTTGTCAAGGACTTGAGGCAGCCTTAATGTCAGAATTATTGAGAGGGCTAAGCCAATTGTCTTCTTCTGGACTGAAGAAACATTATCTACCTGAAAATATATATAATATATAATATATAAACTCACAATAAAGAAAGGATACAACATATTAAATAGGTCCAAATGATACTCTCACATTTACAACCAATTACTGACTTAGAACACAATTAGATATTGATTTGAAGAAATGATGCAACATCCAACAACATATTTCAATAAGAACATCAATACATCATATAACATCTTGCAGCCATGGGCATATATTTTGCTAGTCCTTCCCACCCCCTTCTCATGGTGGTGTATAAGAAATCAAAAAGGAAATGCATCAAACAAAGTAGAATAGTGAAACTAAACTCGGCCATGATACCATCAATAAAATCCAAATGTGACACAGTTAGAGTATGCTTTCCAGAATCATATATACTTCAGAGACTGATACATACATCAAAAGCCACACAAATATAAAATATTTTACAGTTGTGGTGTATTAAATAATTTGTTGGAAACTTGTATTATTCTGCACTTTAGTCTAGGTTCATTGAATATACAACCCAAATCATGTAATTAGGGTAATTAGGATCCGAGATTGTAGGATGTATTTATTAACATATTACTATATATTCAGGTCCTGTGTGTGGTTGAAACACATGGTTTCAGCATGTCTCTCTTTTCTATTACTCTCAACATGGTATCAAAGCTTCTATTACCAAGCAAGAGCTCAATCCTTACCACTCTCATCTTCTAAATAAAGTTGAATTTCAGCATAAGGTAGGGTGGGCTTGTACATTGCCTATGCTTTGAGCCCAAAGAGCTCTTGCATGAAGGGGCGTGTTAAAGATATAAAACCAATTTTGGGCCTTCAATTAATAGCTTAAGCTTTTTGGAGAGTTAGTCCTTTTAATGCAAAACCGATCTAAGTTGTTTTCAATTTTTCAAACTTTTTATCAGGAAATTAAAACTCACTTGGGTGTTTCTAGTTGTACTTTACGCAGTGATAATGCCCGTAAATACTTCACCCAACAGCTTCAAACATTTATGGTTTCTAATGGCATTCTTCACCAAACGACCTATATACCCCTCAACAACATATGGTTGTCAAATACAAAAACAGACACCTAATCGAGACAACTCACACCCTTCTTCTTCATGGCCTTTTGTTTTTTAGGTGATATTGTTCTTACTGCATGCTACCTCATCAATCACATGCCCCCCTCTGCCCTCAATAACTAGGTGCCTCACTCCATTTTATTTCCTCATCAACCTCTTCATTCTCTTCTACCTCGTATTTTCGAGTCCACTTGTTTTGTTCATAATCACTCCCCTAGTCTTAATAAACTCTCCGCTCGGTCCATTAAGTGTGTTTTCCTCAGTTATACTCGGTCACAGAAAGGTTACCATTGTTTTTCCCATACTCTCCAACAATACCTTATATCTGTTGATGTTACCTTCTTTGAGTTTGCACCTTTCTTCAAGTCCTCTCCCTCATATACTAACTCCATGTCTGAGGTCTTACCTGTACCTCTTACCTTGTCCCTGTCGGGCTTGATCTACCCCAGTCCATACTTGTGGAGGCCTTTACCATTGCAGACCACCCTTACCAGATCTATCATCGCCGACCACGTCCACCATTGGACCCCATGCCACCTACAAATACTTTTACAGAGGCCATTGTGGACTCTTCCCCAAAACTAGCTCCTTTACAAGTTCCGGTATTGCCATCTTCGCATTATGCCTATCTTTCTTCCTTGTCTTCTGTGTCAATACCTAAATCACCAGGTGACGCATTATCCCACCCAGGGTAGAAACAAGCAATGCTTGATGAAATGAGTGCACTTCAGATTAGTGGTACTTGGGAATTGGTTCCTCTACCTCCTAGGAGTTTTCTTGTTGGATGTCGCTAGATTTACACAGTCATGGTTGGTCCTGATGGTAAGATTAATCACCTCAACGCTCGACTAGTGGCCAAAGGATACACTTAGATTTTTGGTCTAGACTCTAGATTATGGGGATACTCTCCCTCTAGTGGCTAAGATTGCCTCTTTTCAGCTATTTCTTTCCATAGCTGTTATTCACCATTGGCCTCTCCATCAACTTGACATAAAAAATGATTTTCTTCATGGTGATCTAGAAGAAGAGGTATATATGAAGCAACCACCTGGGTTTGTTGCTCAAGGGGAATCTTCTAGCCTAGTATGTCGTCTTCACAAGTCTTTTTATCGTCTCAAACAATCACCTCAGGCTTGGTTTGGTCACTTTAATACTATAGTACAGCAGTTTGGTATGATTTTGAGCGAAGTAAACCATTATGTGTTCTACTGCCACACGGCCCAAGGCTGCGTTTATTTGATTGTATATGTGGACACCATTGTCATTACTAGCAGTGATCATCATGGCATACTTCAAGTCAAACAACACCTCTCTCATCACTTTCAAACCAAAGATCTTGGTAAACTCCAATATTTCTTGAGTATTAAGGTGGCACAGTCGAAGAATGGTATAGTTATTTCGCAAATGAAGTATGCTATGGATATCCTCGAAGAAATAGGCTTGTTGAATGGCAAACCGATTGACACTCTGATAGATCCAAATGTCAAATTTCTAGCGGATTAGGGGGAACCATTATTTGATCCAAGAAGATAAAAAAGACTAGTTGGCAAACTAAGTTACCTCACAGTTACGTGCCCAGACATCTCCTTGGCAGTAAGTGTTGTCAATCAATTCCTGAACTCTCCATGTGAGGGTCATTGGTATGTAGTAATCCGTATCCTGAAATATACTAGGGGAGCTCAAGGACGAGGCCTCATCTATGAAGATAAAGGGCATACACATATTGTTGGATACTCTAATGCCGATTGGGCAGGCTCTCCTACTAACAAATGATCCACCTTTGGGTATTGTGTTCTGATTGGAGGCAACTTGATATCCTAGAAGAGTAAGAAAAAGAATGTGATCACAAGATCAAGTGTAGAAGCCGAATACCGAGCCATGGGCTCAACTACCTGCGAACACGTTTGGTTGAAACAACTACTCAAAGGGCTTCAATTTGGGGAGACTATGCAAATGACACTCATATGTGCAATCCAATTTTCCATGAGAGGACCAAACACATTGAGGTAGATTGTCATTTTATAAGGGAAAAAATCTTATGTGTAGATATCACCACTAGCTTTGTCAACTTGAATGATCAACTAGTGTATGTTTTCACCAAATCCCTAAGAGGTCCTCAGATAGGTTATCCTTGTAATAAGCTGAGTGCATATGACCTATATGCTGCAATTTGTGGGGGAGTGTTGGAAACGTGTATTATTTTGAACTATTAGGTGTCTAGGTCTATTGTATATACAATAGTCAACCCAAATCATGTAATTGGGGTAATTAGGATCCAATATTGTAGGATGCATTTATTACCAAATTACTATATATTCAGATCCCTGTGTGTGGTTGAAACACACGGTTTCAGCATGTCTCTTTTTTCTATTACTCTCAACATAATGCGATTCACAGGTTTTCCAAAGCACAAACAAGATAAAAAATATGCAATATATTTAGAACCAATCACAAACCATCTCTAAAGCATAACCACACCAACCTTGTCAACCCAAATGTCAACCAGACAAAGAAGTATATTTTTTTGAACTGGGATATTTGCTGTCTCAAGGAGTAGAGAAGTTGATGGATCTGATGCCAATTGGGCAAGTGAATTTGTATTCATCACCAAAAGCCTTGCCAGAATAGAAGCAGAAGATGCTTTAACAGATGTTTTAGAAGGATCACGGTCATCTCCTCCACTCAAACATATTACAATTAATTTCTAGAGACAAAAAAATACACGAGCTTCAAAACATGTCTCTTGATTATTAACCATGAATTAGTTAAACACGCAAAGAGTTTGACTTACTACGTATCTTACAAGTGTATAACTAGACTTACTTGTAAAGTACTGCTAATAAGTGGCGGAACTTCCATGGGGAAACACTGTAAAGAGGAAAAATAAAAAAATATATTGTTTTGGAGGGTTTTTACAACATATATAACAAGAAAATATAAATACTAAAATATCATGCAACTTACATCAGACCAAAAAAATTAAAGAATAATCCTAACTTCAAAATTAAGACTCAAGCACAGAAATTTATGAATACCTAAATACGGATGTTTCACTCAAAACAAAGCACTTACCTATTGAGTTGGAAACCATGAACTAATTCAAAAAATTTAGTGGCCCAAACTTTTATGTAAAATCATCTATAACAGTAATTTAATTAGGTGTGCATTTGGATGGACATTTTTTTGCCAAAAGCCTAG
Organism: Styphnolobium japonicum; assembly: GCA_023212625.1. NCBI lineage: Eukaryota > Viridiplantae > Streptophyta > Magnoliopsida > Fabales > Fabaceae > Styphnolobium > Styphnolobium japonicum. Next base: position 23,662,935 of record JALBWW010000014.1, read on the forward strand.
AAGAGCTTTTGGTATAAAGAAAGCTTTTTCTTTTTTTTTTACAAAAGTAAACAATATAAGCTTTCAAAAAAGTTGTGGTGTTTTCTCAGTAGTCAAAATATTTAGCTTCTCTGGAATTGCTTTTTCTAAAAAAAATAAATAATTCTTTTTTTTTAAAAAAAAAAAGCTTATCCAAATGGATATTAGATCATAGAGGGTGATTTGAAAAAGAAAAAAAAAGTGTTTTTAAGCATCCTAATGATCATAATGGTCCAAAAACAAAAATGCCTAATGACTCAGAAGCTTAGTAAATTAACCCATAAAATATACTAGTTACGTTAGGACCTATAAAAGCACCTAATCCAAATTCAAATAAAAGCATAGAAAAAGAAAAGCAATCAAAGGATTTATATACCAAACTTCCCAGTATTTCTACTGTTCACCATGAAGTTTGGAATGACAAGTTGAGAATAACATACCTGTATTAAGACATCAATGACAGGAAAAACTGAAAGAAGACCTTTGTCATTAACATTTCCGACAACTAAATCAAGAATTTTAGCAATGTTTGTAGCATGCAGGCTCAGAAAGTCATTTCCACCCAAAATTATGTAATCTTCAATTATGTTCACTGCAACCTGTACTTCAGATAAGGAGAATGGAATATATAAATACAACAAAGATATTAAAATAAGGACAACAAACAACTGGCTATTAAGGGTGTGGACTAATTAAACCAGCAAGAATATATAACAGTAATGGTCATAAGCCCAACAAAGTTATCAAGGCCAATAAATGCAACACAAAGTTATCAAAGTCATATATTATGTAAGCCATGCCATGTAAGCACAAGTACACGTAATATACCTCAGTATTGTCACAATCCAACAATCATGGAAACTGAAACTTTTAAATGACCACTTCATCCTAGTGTTACTAACGCAGACACTACCTTTCTCTTACAAGGGCTATGAGCTAATTAAAAAAAATTATTAGAGTATGTAGGTAAGTCTAACCTGCAAATGGTCAAAGCTTCTTTCCATAATCTCCACAAGGCGTGAAAAAAATGATAACAATTGAGGCACCATTGAAGGGGCTTGAGAGAGTGTGGCCTCCCATAACTGAAAGAGTATGCATTGTATTTTCACTACCTATTTTCCCGCAAAGATAGTATCCATCTAATTAATAAAAACGAGACAGCAGGATTACCAGCATGCTATCTTCTAGAAGATTGAGTTCATCTGGACTATTAATATCAATTCCATTATCCAGAATTGGCAGTAGTATGTTGTAGCAAATGGGTGACTTGTAACCAAGTGCAACCACAAAGTTTCTCAAAGCAACAAGAAGCTGAATCTGCAGCAGACTTTCACCAGAAGATTCCTCCCAGACCTTGTCATAACAAAAGCAATAGAGCAGTAAGATAAACTCAAGTTTGGTAAGCTTAAAGTTTAACTATAGCTACTCTGCCGTCATTAGTACTTGAGGGTGAAAAACAAACAAGAATGTGATGAATATGTTATGATATTTATGCTTACTCTACCATTTAAAATCAATTATTCTACCTCCTTGACAAGTGATTCAGGTTGGCCAGAGTCAGCTGAATCATAAAGTCAAATAACATCTATAAACCTTCATACTACCTGGAAAGCTTTGCTTGCTTAAGTTTCTATAGCTATATACATATCAAATCAACCCTAAATTCCTTCTGAATATCTTATCCATATTATGTGGCATGTCGTCACAAAATTATTATCTTTAGCAGAAAAATAATAATAAATTTAGAGACAATTGTTACACAACTCACACCACCAAACTCATGCGTCGGTCTTTAAAATACTAATGGATATATAACAAATATAGACATATTACAAAAATTAAAAGATTAGTTCGTTTCACTTGTTTCATAATTTCAAGTTATTAAGAAACCATACAGAAGTATTGTAAAGACAAAAAGGGATCTGGAGAGAGAACTTTTCTATGAATGGATGTAAGTGAATAGCACCTTACGTCTGAATCTTATTTATATTAAGAAAAATGGCTATGTACAGCCATAGTACAACTGTATGGTACAAGAGTATAGTTATGTACAATGAATACAAATAAATGAGACAGCTACTGCTATATATTTCAACAATTATCAACAAATTTATATCATATGATGCTGTGATAACACAAGTGGTCTTTGAAATAGTCATACAAATCTGTACCCAATGCATTTGAGAAATTCCATCAGTTAAGTTGTCACACTGTACCTATTTTGTAATAGAAAAACTGATTCACAATTTACTGAAACAAAAACAAATGCTCCTCTTTTTTTTTCCTTGTCAACCTAACCAAGTATTAAATGCACAAAACTTAGTAGACAAAACAAATGAAGACAGGATTATTCTTATGTTACCTTCTGAAAAAATTGCACCAACTTGTTTGCAAATGGAATAACTTCACTAACATGTCCAATAAGGATAGAGATTAAATTCAAAACCTGAACCTGAAGAGACATTTAAAGAACAGTATGTACTAGAATTCACTAATAGGAGCAAATATATAAAGAAAATTCAGATTCAAATTATAATTTACACAAAGTAATATATTTTGTTCTTGCCAACCATCATCTAATTCTAGATCAGTCTATTACAAATAGAAAAATTTAAAAGAATACCAAAAAAAGGTACCCAGCAGGATGCAATGCATTTCTGTACCAGAGAATAAAATGTAATCAATACTGAGGTCATCACCAGTCATAGTTATTACTAGCCAGTGTAGTCAAAGGTGCACTTAAGGCACTTAGACAAGGTTTCAGAAAGGGTCAACGCTTCTTGCTGGTTGAGGCACTGCCCCTTCAGAGAGGCACACACATCTGGAGCCTTAGGCGTGCCTTTCTGGTTTAGGTGAGGCTCCACTCATGATTGTTCCAAAAGAGTATTCATTTCTGACATGCAGAGAGACAAGACAGCTAGTTGCATTTTTCAATCTCTGGTTCTTCGTTTCCTTTTACTTTCTCTGGGTGGGAGGATATCTTACCCTCTCCCTAGTTGTTCCTTCTTTCTTTTCTCTCTTGGGCTAAAATAGCAAATGACAAGTTTTAAAATAAAAGCAAAGCTATTTCCCCCATTAACCCCCAATTCAGAGGGGAATGGTTCCCCCAACAATCTCTTCCCCAATATGAATTTTTAAACTCCCAACTAAGGATTATTCCCTTCTCGTCCTTTCCCCTTCCATCCCTTCATTACTCCTCATCCAAATAGAGTCTAAAAGGATCTTCTCCTATCAAAATGGAAAAAAGTTGCCCAGCAGTAGATTTTACCTTTGAGTCAAATTCCTGAACTTCCTCGAACAACTTAAAAGACAAGTCCCAACAACATATAGGAAGAAGATCAACAAACTCCCTCTCTGAAAAGTTTGCATCTTCAATATGTAAGCACAAGGCTCGACAAGCTGCCAGCTAAAAAAAGTTATGCACATGGTTAGTTAGAAACAATAATAATGAGGAACAAATATGTTGAACTAGCAGAGTAAACATAAGTAATTAATAGGAATACAAGGCTATGTAACATACCCTGACAGATAAATCTTTGTCCTGTAACAATCTGATTAAAGCACAGTATACAGGTCTTTTTGTATCATCTTTAATCTGTTAAGGATAGAAAAGCCATAATATAGTAAGTACAGATGACTTATCAGAAATACAAATACACATGATTTTAACAGATAAGAGAATAATGAGTAATTTCACTGTCATAAAACTTTACTACACCTACATTGAAATCATTTAACATGTTTAGGTTTTGAATTTCATAATCCTTAGTACATGGAGTGGGTTGCATCAAATCCTTATTAAAACCCAAGAGTTGTAGCTCAAGTGGTACCAAGTCTCCAGGGGACTACATGATTACAGGATCGAATCCTAGCCAGGCCACTTTGCTTGCACTTTAGCCTACCCGTCCCCTTCCCCACACTAGGTCTTAGACCTCCTTTGTTACCAAAAAACAATAAATTGGCCTGAGAAAATTTGGATGTTCATTCACTATGCAACTCAATAAATTATATACCTCAGAAACCCACTGCCCCAAAATTACCGCAACTTTATGATGGATGATACGCAAATTTGGATGTTCATTTGAAAGTTCGAGGGATAATGCACCATTAAACCTGCAAATAAATGTTTTAGAAAGAAAAGTCAGAGTACTCTGTACTCCAGTGAAAGCATAACAAAGAGAAGGGTCCAATATCAATAATAAACCATGAAATTAAATTGTGTCATTAAAGAGACACAAATCTAATGTTCTAAACCATCAAATATGTTAACAAAAGCCACCTAATTAAGTTCCTCAATTTAATGATAATTTAATCTGCAAATTTACAATTACCAGAAATAGTTATTATACCTCTTCAGAAATTGGATAATAATAAATTAAAGAAAAAGGAAGTGCATGATCATTAAGCAACTTCTTTTCCTTGTGTAAATGAATGACAGGTGCATGGAAACAGTGGCAGTGCCCCCAATGAGTAGAAATTTGTATTAGCTAAGCCCAGACATTATTGAGTAACAACTGATAAATACACTAGAACTACCATGATCTTCAACATTATTTTAGGAATAATAGCTCCCAATAAAGATAACTTACCTAAACATAAAAATTAACCAGATATTGAAGATAGCATAGTAACTTTGGACTCACCAGTCTTTAAAGCTCAGGTAGTTTGAGAGTTCATAATAAACATAAGCAGCAGCACCATAAGCAGCATCTTTAAGAAGCAACCCAGGAGTGATTTCTGTCACTGAGGTTGGGCAACTATTCATAGTCTCTTGAAGAAGAGAAACCACAACAGGACCTAGCAGCTAAAAATGACAGTCATGACCACATCCATACTAATCTACAGTCAATGAATGAAACATCTCAACAGAAGAGAAAATACAAGATAACCTGTGATGTTGAATGCCACATACTTGACTATTATTTTCAAACAGTACAATGTACAAAGCTTCAGCACATGGCCTCAATTTTTCTGTCCACTGAACCATATCCTGCTCATGATGAAAAGACTCAGGGTTACGGTACCACTCCTCCAAATCACTTGCCTTCAGAACAAAATATCTGTTGGATGATAAAGGCACTGTTTAGGCTGGCAATAGAGAAAATAAACATAAGGAGAAATAACAACAAGGAAGTTTCTAAGCAAACTACAGTCATATAGCTGAATCTCAGCATTCCATCAATGTCCAAACTATAAAAAAAGGAAAGTTTAATTTGAACATCTCTTTTAATCAGTGAATTTCAACACCTACCTTAACACTTTAAGATATCTGCTCAATCAATTATTTTCAAACATAAAACCATGAATATATACTTAAATGACACAGCAAGATCCCTGAACTTGCTTGCTATTATAGATTTTCCATAACTTGAAAGCAAGGACTTTGGTTTGGCAATGCAGATTGGTAGCTTGGTACCACTATTTTCATCATAACAATGTTCTTGGAAGCAGTAGGGCAGACATACACTTTCAGGAGACATCCAAGTTCCAAGAGCTTTATTTTCTGGAGTACATTAATATAATGACTTATGGTCCCGTACTAAATTGTCCCCCAATCTATCTCATTCTAACCTGGAGCTGAAGAAGAGTTTATCCTAAAACAATTTAGCCCCTTATATACCTCGGAAGTTGGAAGTACAGATGATTTCCCAAATATATTCAGCACCATCCTCAGGAGACCTTACTGTTGAAAGAGAGAGTATTTTAGAAAAAGTGTGTATGTAAATTTTATATATTTTATCAATTGTGTGTTACTAGGCTCAACTCCACATCCTATTTATAGGGTGATTACAACCATTCTAGGAGCACTCAAAGGACTTACTAATAGCCTATTAACTACAGTGTGGACTAGTACTCTTACATGTGCTAATGAACCTAGACTACTATTTTAACACTTACAAAAATAATAAAAGCAGTAATCACTCACTCTAGTAGAAAGGAACCTCTGAAGAATGATTAGTAAACAAGGGATCTCCTTTACTGATTTGGAGAAACAAAAGAGGCTGGGAGCACCTTTTTTTTTTCATTGACTCTATTTGCATAAAACTTACATGTATTATCTGGTAAACATATGGCACACCTTTAGACCACATTCTGCTGAGAAAACCAGACAAACACGGGTAAAATAATCAAGCAAAGGAGCTAAGAAGCAAATACCTTGTTATCAATACATTACACAAGAGGACTATCCGTTCATTGGGCAAAAGGGAAGCTAAAACACCACCAACCACACTGGAAATATTTTTCTTCATCTGCTCCAGTGTAACTCCATTTTCATCTATCACCCGACCTGTAAGACTTGGCTTGTATTCCTTACAATCCAGTATATTCTTAATCATCACCATACATTGAATGAGAAATTGTTCAAACCACAATAGATATGGCTCAGGATCTGTTATCTTATTCAAACAGAAGTCCACGACTGATGAAAGCACAAGTTTATCGCCAAACGAGTAAGGATGTCGGCCCTGAAAGGCAACTAAAACTTTCATCAATTTGGTACATGCCCTCTTTACAAAGTCCCAAAATTTAGGATACTGCTTTTGAAAAGACAAATCTGCGAACAAAAGAAATGTCCCATAAGACTAAAAAGAAGAAAGAAGTAATATTTTACACACAAAAAAGCACAGAAAATAAACAAATGGTGTTTTACTTTTTCTTCCACTAAATACAAGGACCAGACATTGTAGGGTGAGGAGGGAAATATTAGCATTTCAGGGTTCAATTTTTAGTATGGCATCTCGCGACATAGTATGTAGCTACTGTTTATTAATTGCAAAAGAAGGGGAAAGAAGAACCAATATACTGCAATCCTGGACACTGAAAGCTAAAGATAAGTTAAGAAACACATAAATATCGTGATATATGTTCGATATACAGCGTTTACAAAGCCATTGACAAAGATTACAGAGAAGGAAGCACACTGTACATTGCTCATTGTGCTTTATAAAAATATCATTTTTAAGCATGCTAAGGAAAGTGTGGATGTATTTCAAGTTGCATTTAGTATTTATCTACTATATCTCCATTTGAAATTATTAATTCCAAAACACCACCAAGAACAATCAAGCCTTATCCTACTAAGTGAGGTTGGCTCCATGGATCAATCGACGCCCTTGGGCTCTATCAAAAACCAAAATTTCAGTAAAACAATTTAGAGCAAGGTCATTTTTACTGGGTTCTCCTATAGTTCACTTAGGTCTTCTTTTACCCCTTTTAATTGGACTATCTTCCATTTGATCCACTTTTTCCACTGGAACCTCTATCTTCTCACATGACCAAACCAACTTAGGCAAGTTTCTGTCATCACTAGGTACTACTCCACATTTCTCCAGGATAAATTCATTCCCAATCTTATCTTTTTTCATAAATCCCACTCATCCACCTCAGTATTCTTATCTTTGCTACACTTATTTTTTTTGCTCTTGTTGACACTTCATTACACAACATTCACTACCATAGAGCATTGCTGGTCTTATATCTATTTGGTAGAATTTTCCTTCGAATTTGATAGGCACTTTGCGATCACAAATTATGCATAAAGCATTTCTCCATTTAATCCAACCCGAGTCCTATGTGTGGCATCCCCGTCACTTCATAAGATGGACCCAAGATACCTAAATCATGCAACTTGTGGTGGTATCATGTGATCCCCAATTTTCACCTACAAGACATTGCTAACTTGCATCTTGGTCTTACTGAACTTGCATTCCATATACTTTGCCGTACTCCTAGTTAACCAAAAATCCTTTGATTCCAAAGCTTTTCTCCACAACTCTTTATAATTTACTCCTCTCGACTCACCATCTAGGACTATAGCATCCGCAAAAATAATGCACTGAGGCACTGGCTCTTGGAAGTGCCCCGTAAGTACAACATCCAGTACTAAGTCAAAGAGGTATGGGCTCAAAGTCAACCTATAGTGCAAACCTACTGTTAATGGAGAAATTTTATCCACACCAAGTTTGGATCATCAAACCCCCATTTAAATAACTAGAAAGAAAAGTCTAAATTAGACATTATCATTCTACATAATCGTAACTTGATATGCTAAACATTGTATCATATGTAGCACACAATGATAGAATGAGTCTTGTTTAGGAAACAAATGATTCTTAATGTTTTCATTTTTACAAAATTGGATAATATAGCTATTCCTAGAAATTTAAACACAAGGATATACACATATGCACAAGAAATAGGAGTCTCACATAATGGAAGGAACGACTGAATGGCACTTAAGAGCACAGGTGAGACTTCTTTGACTGGCTGAACCTCCTACAAAATAGTGATATCAGGCCAAGTACCTTAACTTTTGAATCGACTAATTTAAAAAATAGAAAAGAAAAAAGGGTGCTAAACTCTTCAAGACACAGAAATCACTATAGAGGACGAAGACATGAGATGGATAGAAAATTACCTGAAAACACCTTGAATCACTTTGAAATCCTGAAACAACTAATTGTCGTATTATCTTTGAGCATAACAACCATCTCTCACATGTGAGATAAAGTTCATGATGCTGATCTTCAGCATTTGAATTATAGCTATGAGAAAGAGCTGAGAAACCATGCAATATTGTCTGCACATCACTTTGCCAAAGGCGCCAGCTATAATCAAAGAAATGGGATGATATCTGCCAAAGGAATTCATTGAATATGTTCCACTATTTAGAGTAAGCACAGGATACTAAACAGTAATCTTATTCTAGAAAAATCATGTCAATAAAATAAAGGATTATGAGGCAGAAAGGTGACGATGCAAATAATTGGGGGAAAACAATAAAAAGGAATACAATATAAACACTGTCAAGGACAAACTCTCTTAAAAGCTTAAGTTGTTAGGTGTTAGGTGGAGGCTCATGAATGGGGAATGGCTTTATATCTCTAACACACCCCCCTCATGCAAGAGTCCTTTGGGCTTGACGCATGGACAGTACATAGGCTTTATTTTACCTTGTGCTGAAATTCAACTTTATTTAGAAGAACGGGGGTAGAAAGAATCGAACTATTGACCACTTGGTCATAGAGGCTCTTATACCAAGTCAAGTGCTAGAGCATATGTAATTCAGGAGGCTAGATAAGACCAACCATTACATTAGTGTTAACAAAAATTAGGAACATAGTACCAAACATTAAAAGAGAAATATGAAGGAATTAAATACAACTTATAGCACATACACCTCACCATTCATCCAGTGCTAGATATCATGTAGTAAAGTAAAGCTTATTCTTTGTTTTTATATATTAGCAGCCTTTTTATCCTTGGCTGAGTGCCACTAAACTTCAGCTACACCCCACATGCACACTCTTTTATACATCATGAAGCACAATAGATTAGATAAAATCTTGTGGTTGAAACCATACATTAAACATCATGATCTGTTCCACAGATTTGTACACAGCTTTTAGAAAGTGTTAACTGTTGAGGAGCCATGTAAAACAACCTGCAAACATAAATGGCGCCTATAAATACACACCTATACGCACCCCCCTGGGACCCCTGCGCAACACACACACACACACACACTCAGAGAAAGGGATATTAAGGAACATTTACAGGATACGGCAAGCAAAGCTTCAATAAACATAAGACAACAACAACAAAAGCCTTTTCCCACTAGGTGGGATCGGCTACATGGATCAAACGACGCCATTGTGCTCTGTCATAGACTATACTTTCAGATAAACCATTGATTTCAATATCTTTTTTAATGATATCTCTTAATGTTATCAGTGGTCTACCTCTACCTCTCTTTAAGGGACTATCCTCCAACTTATCAATTCTTCTCACCGGGGCTTCTATTGGTCTTCTCCTCACATGACCAAACCATCTTAGGCGAGACTCTGTTATCTTTTCATCAATGGGTGCTACTCCAACTTTCTTTCGAATGCACTCATTCCGAATTCTATCTCTTCTTGTATGTCCACTCATCCAAATATAGAACATTCTCATCTCTGGCAACCCTTAACTTATGCTCATGTTGACATTTTACCATCCAACATTCTTGCACCATAAAGCATTGCCTGCCTTATAGCTGTTTTATAAAATTTTCCCTTTAGCTTGAGAGGTATCTTTGGCCACAAATAACACCCGAAGCATTTCTCCATTTTGTCCACTCAGCCTTGAACTGGCGATGAGTTACATCTCCTGTAATCTCTCCGTCATTTTGTATAATAGATCCAAGATACCTAAACCGTTTAACTTGTGGAATAATATGATCACTAATTTTCACTTCCAAGTCAGAGCTAGATCGCCTTTTGTTAAACTTACATTCCATATATTCTGTTTTACTCCTACTTAGTCGAAACCTATGTGATTCTAAAACTTCTCTCCATAGCTCTATTTTATCATTTATTCATTATCTCGACTCTTCCACCAGGACTATGTCGTCTGCGAAAATCATGCATTGAGGCACTGGATCTTGGATGTGTCCACTAAGTTCCAAAATCAAGGTGAAAATATATGGACTCAAAGTTGACCATTAGTGTAATCCTACAGTAACCGGAAAATCTTCTGTGACCCCGCCATCCATTCGCACACAAGTCGTGACCCTATCATACATGTCCTTGATAGCTCGAATATAAGCAACACGAACTCCTTTCTTCTCTAGTGCTTTCCAAAGAACTTCTCTTGGCACCCTATCATAAGCCTTTTCCAAATCAATAAACACCATGTGGAGGTCTTTTTGTTTCTTTTGGTACCTTTCCATCACCCCTCGCATAAGGTATATTGCCTCCATGGTTGACCTCCCTGGCATAAAACCAAATTGATTCTCCGAAATGTGAGTCTCTTGTCTTAATCTCCGTTCGATTACTCTTTCTCATAGTTTCATAGTGTGAGTCTCTTGTCTATATCTCCTTTATTCTTATAGATAGGGACCAAAGTGCTTCTTTTCCACGCATCCAGCATTCTTTTAGACCTCAAAATCTCATTAAACAGCTTAGTTAGCCAGGTTATGCCTTTCTCCCCTAAACACTTTCAAACTTTAATGGGAATATCATCTGGTCCAACTGCCCTCCCATTGTCTATTCTCTTTAGTGCTTCCCTTACCTCAAATTCTCGAATCCTACGATAAAAAGTAAAATTTTGGTCTTCCTCACTAGCTTTTACAATCTCAGAGTTACCACTTGTTCTATATTCTTCATTTAATAACTTGTGAAAATAACTTTTCCATCTTTCCTTGATCTCCTGTTGTGTAACTAAAACTCTATCCTTTTCGTTCTTTATGCACTTCACTCGATCTAAGTCTCTTGTCTTCTTTTCTCTACTTTTAGCAAGCCTATAAATGCGTTTTTCCCCATTTTTGGTACCTAAAGATTGGTAAAGCCCCTCAAAAGCCTTAGATTTCGCCGACCGCCTTCCTATTTTCTTTCTTTGCAACTCTGTATTTTTCCCGATTCTCTTCATTATTACATGAGTGCAATGCTTTAAAGCACTCTCTTTTCGTTTTAACCTTCTCTTGAACATTTGTTTCCCACCACCACGATTTGTTTATCTTTAGGTCCAAAGCCTTTTGATTCTCCTAGAACTACTTTTGCTACCTTCCGAATTCCCCTGGCCATATCTTCCCACATATCATCATCATTTCCCTGTGCCTCCCAAATTTCTTCATCTAAAAGATTTTTCTTAAATACTATTTGTTTTTCTTCTTTTAACTGCCACCATTTGATCCTTGGGTTTTTGTCATGAAGACTTCTATTAGCCCTTCCCTTAACTCTTACATCCAGAACCAACAACCTATGTTGAGTGATCAAGCTCTCCCCAGGTATGACTTTACAATCCTTACACATCTTTCTGTCATTCTTCTTGTTGAGATTCAATGAATGCAGAATGCATTGAGTGCTTCATTGCCTCAGTGCTATCTGCTAGGTGTAGATATTCTCATTGTCTCCTACTTTAGATATCCACTAGTTTAGTATATATTATCTCAACTTGTATACGTTATCTTATGATGATTATGTCTGTATAAGTAGGCTATATAATCGACTCTCTAAGAGTCATTGAATAACTTGAATATAGTGAAGTAACATTCAAATTCTCACATCTCAATTCCCGTTTTTCAACTTGGTATCGAGCTCACCGTCCGGCGGGCCCGATTTCCTTCAAAATATCACTGTCCAGGAGCACTGTGGAGGCTAAACAGTAGCCTTCTCCGACCACCACCGACTCTCAAACTCCGCCACGCCAGAGAGTGCCGACAGCTGCCGACATTCTCTCTCGGCCCCACGCGCCACGCGCCGCCACAATACTCGCAGCACTGCGCGTGAAGTCCACGCGCCGCCTTACCGGCTCTCCAATATTCTCACCGCCGGTCTCGGGCCTATAGATCGGCGGTTTCTCCTTCATCCGCCAATTTCGTCGCGTGAGCCCACGCGCGCCCTGCCACCACGCCGCCGCACGCGCCGCTCCGCACTCCGGGGCCTGATATCCGTACTCTGAGAGTAGACTTATCTCATTAGTCTCAAACTAAATTGAGACTTTGGTTATTTTACGAGTCGTTTTTTGGTCATCATCTTTACCAAATTTCAGTCACTCAACTTCATCAAATGGCTTCCACACACGAGGCTTCCGTAGCAACGTCTGGTACAACCTCTGGTGCTCCTAATCCATCTTCACAAAGCAAAACTCCACTTTCCTTTGTTTTCTCGGGAGTCCGTCTATAACCTCGTAGAAGCTCAATGGGAAGAACTACATGGATTGGCAAATGTCGTGGGAAATGCTTCTTGGGGCAAGGTCTATTTGATCACTTGACTAAAAAAGCTGCAGATGTTAATGCAAACAGATCAAGATCAATGGAAGAAGGCGTACTATCAACTAGTTTCTCTCTCTTATGGCGCTCAATTGACCCAAAGTTGTTGGTGCATTTTCGCACTTACAAAACATGTTATGACATATGGAAGAAAGCCCGCAGCGTTTATTCCAATGATATCCAACGTCCAGATGATGTGGTACACAACTTGGCTACACTTCAAATGACGAATAATGATCTCCCGTGATATTTGACCAAAGCTCACCCACTATTGATGAAGTCAAGTTGCTCTTAACTGTAACGATATGGAAAACAAGATGGATAACATGTGTATGGTGTTTGTTCTTCACTTCGCCTCCACAAAGACCTTGAATCGTTTCGAACCAAATTCTCGACTAATCCTAGCGTCCTCCCACAAAAGAAAACCTTATGGATCGACTCTACGAGTTCCCCCCTAAACTATGACCTAACTAGTTCTTTTTCGTGCTCGTAATCATCCGTCTTTTCTCCAACACCACCAATCGTGGGGGCCGAGGTCGTGGTGCCCGAGGTGGCCGAGGAGGTCGAGTTTTGGCAATCGCCCACAATGTTCATCAGAATCGCATGGGTCATACCAAAGACAAATGTTATTCTCTCATTGGATTCCCGAGAAATCACCATATGACATACATGCAACCTCAATCTTCGTAAAAGTGCATTTGGAATGATAATCGAATGTCTTATCCGATGTCGAATTCAAGGAATATCTCATAGCCTTAAAGGAGTTCAACAAGGCCAATCTTCACCGCGTAGCCCATACCGGTAAATCTACTGCTTGTCTCTCACAGCCATTGCCTATTTGGATCTTGGCTTTTGGATTCGGTGCTTCCGATCATATAGCGTAATCCTTCTCTTTTTCTACTATCACACAAATTTAAAACCCACATTATATTACTCTTGCTAATGGCTCCAAGACAAAAGCCACCGGCATTGGTCAAGCCACCCTCTTCCATCACTCTCTCTAAATTCTGTTCTCTTTATACCGATTGTCCCTTTAACTTAGTATCTCATAGTCAACTCACTCGTAACCTTAATTGTTCCATCACTTTACTAATAATTCTTTTTCCATCCAGGACCGATAGGACGCGATGCAGACGATTGGCACAGATCTCGAATCACATGGCCTTTACTATTTTCAACCACCATCTTCGCTGCTTGCACCATTGTTGAGTCCCCCAGATCTTCTTCATCATTGCCTTGGTCATCCCGGCCTCAATAAATTAAAGAAAATGGTCCCCATCCTGCCTCACTTACGCCTTTAAAGGTGTGAGCCATGTCACTTGGCAAACATGTACGAGCTTCTTTTCCAACAAGGAATCCTCGTCGACAACCACTCCCTTTGGTCTCGCTTCATTCTCGATATACGGGTCCTAGTCGAATCAGTTCTATCTTAGGGCATAGGTATTTTGTTACTTTCATTGATGATTTCTCAAGATGTACTTGGATATTTTTAATGAAAGATCGTTCTGAACTATCAACTATTTTTCAGCATTTTTACGAAGAGATTGAAACCCAATTTGACATTCCATTCTTATTTTACGAAGTGATAATGCCAAAGAATATTTTTCTGCATCCTTTAATCAGTTTATGAACTCTCATGGCATGATTCACCAATCTTCTTGTCCACACACACCCCAACAAAATGGCATTGCTGAAAGAAAACACCGTCATATTATAGAAACCGCACGTACTCTTTTGTTACATGCCAAAGCACCTTTAAAATTTTGGGGTGATGCTGTTCTCACTGCTGGTTTCTTAATAAATCGGATGCCATCATCTGTTTTGAATAACAAAATACCATTTTCCATCTTGTTCCTTAAAAACCATTGTTTAATGTTCCTCTCACTGTATTTGGTTCTACATGTTTTGTTCATGATCTCACACCAGGTCTTGACAAGTTGTCTGCCCGTGCTGTCAAATGTATCTTTCTTGGTTACTCTCATGTTCAAAAAGGATACAAATGTTATTCTCCCACTAGTCATCGTTTCTACATATCTCATTGATGTTACCTTCTTTGAGGATACCCTTTATTTCACCTCCTAACGTAACATCAACGCCCATTTCTCGTGTCTTACCTCTTCCTATGTCTATCCCGACTATCATTGTCCAGACTTTACTCCACTTGTGTCTATCTCTCCTTCTCCTCAACCTATTATTACCTACCATTCAGTCCTCTCCAATACATTGACAGATGGTGTACCCGAACAGCTTGATTCATCTCCCACTCCAATTGATCTACCCGCTCCGATCCTCCCGAAGTCTCTCTACCGACTTACCTATCGCCCTTCGTAAAGGTACACGTTCCACCCGCAATCCTTACCCTATCTATAACTCTAAGTTATCACCGTATATCTCCTTCCCATTATTCTTTTGTCTCCGCCATTTCCTCTGTGGTTCATTCCCAACAATGTACAGAAGCACTCTCTCATCCAGGATGGAGACAGCTATGATTGATGAGATGACACTTTAGAATCCAATACCACATGGACTCTTGTACCCAACTCCCCCGCAAATCCACAGCTTGATCTGTTGGGTATTTACTATCAAAGTCATGGTAACATTGATCGCCTAAAAGCGCTGCTTGGTTGCTAAAGGATATACTGCATCTTTGGGCTCGATTATGGTGACACTTTCTCCTCGTTGCCAAAATGACTTTCGTGCCTTTTCTTAGCCATGGCAAACATGCGTCGATGGCCCCTACATCGCTTGGACATTAAAAATGCTTTCTCCATGGTGATTTGACCGAGAAGTTTACAGGAGCAACCACCGGTTTTGTTGCTCAGGGGAGTCTCGTAGCTTTGTTTGCGTTACACAAAGCCTTATATGGTCTCAAGCAGTCCTCGGCATGGTTTGGGAAATTCAAGATGTGCCTCTTCAACATTTTGGCATGATTCGCAGCAAAGGCATCACTGCCTTTTATAAATGCTCTTCCTTTGGCCAAGACATTTATCTTGTTGTATATGTAGATGACATTGTCATTACAGGAGATGATCATGATGGCATTACAAGTCTCAAGCAAAGATCTATCTCAACAATTTGACACCAAAGACTTGGGACGATTACGATATTTTCTAGGAATTGGAAGCTTGCTCACCATTCAGAATTGCTATATCTCGTAGGAAATATGCTCTTGATATTTTGGAGGAAATTAACATGCTAGATTGTAAAATGACTGACACACCTATGGATCCCAATGTTAAGCTTATGCCAGATCAGGGGGAGCCATATTCAGATCCAGGAAGATATCGAAGATTAGTTGGAAAACTGAATTATCTCACTATTACCAGATCTGACATCTCCTTCTCATTGGCCCAAGTTGTTGGAGCCAATTCCTCAATTCTTCTCGTAAGAGTCATTGGGATGCGAGTTCTGATCCTTAGATACATTAAAAGTTCTCCGGGAGAGGACTAATTTATCAAAGTAGAGGCCACATCGACATAATTGCTTACACAGATGCAGATCGGGCTGCCCAAGTGATAGACTGGCCAACCTCAGTGCTATTGTGTGTCCTCATTGGAGGCAACCTCATTGCATGGAAAAGTAAGAAGCAAAGTGTCGTAGCTAGATCAAGTGCGGCGTAACATGTAGCTATGGCCCTTGCTACATGTGAGCTCATTTGGCTAAAGCAACTAATCTCCGAGTTGAAATTGTGAAGATTGACTCATGAGTCTTATATGTGATAATCGTGCACTTTTGCATATTGCCTCCAATCCTGTCTTCCACGAGCGAACCAAGCACATCGAGATCGATTGTCACTTTATTCGTGAAAAGGTTATATCTGGAGAAATCACCACGACATTTGTAAACTCCAATGATCAGCTGGCAGACATACTCACCAAATCACTCCGGGGTCCAAGGATAAAATACATATGTGACAAGCTTGATGCCTATGACATATATGCACCAATGAGGGGGAGTAAGTTGAGATTCAATGAATGCAGAATGCATTGAGTGCTTCATTGCCTCAGTGCTATCTGCTAGGTGTAGATATTCTCATTGTCTCCTACTTTAGATATCCACTAGTTTAGTATATATTATCTCAACTTGTATACGTTATCTTATGATGATTATGTCTTGTATAAGTAGGCTATATAATCAGACTCTCTAAGAGTCATTGAATAACTTGAATATAGTGAAGTAACATTCAAATTCTCACATCTCAATTCTGTCTTTCAACTCTTCTTAACCAAAAAGTAGTCAATTTGTGAGCAAGAAACCCCACTTTTGTCAATAAACATAAGACAATCAGGAAAATTCGAAAAGCAACAAACTTAAGCTGCCAATGGCATTTAAATGTTTTTATTTAGCAAATGCGATAGATAGACCACCTAACTTCTAAAATCATGCTAAGACATACAACACATTGCAATGAATTGGACTCAAGCACCTTCAGGCTTTACTCAATACCACACATCATGTACTCAAATTCCTCTTCTATAATTTAGATTGTCATCCTCTTGTATGGGTTCTATCAGAGTTATTAAAAGTTCCTCTTAGTCTATCACAATCAGCACAAAACTTCCGATCTAATAGTTGAAATTCAAGATAAGATTCACAAAAAGCAATGAGTCACACTCCCATGCAGATATGCATAAAATTGAAGAGCGCAGTGAGTTGAGTGATATACGTCCCTTCCAAAACAAAAAGAAATTTAAGCAACCCCTATAGACCTTAAAGTTATCTAAAAATGCTGGATAGTTGGGACACAACCTTTTAAGGTGGATAAAGGAAAGTGGGGTACTGCCTCCTCAAAAGTTTATTGTAATGAGACATAGAGCCTTCAAATACCTATAGTTAAGTTTCCAAAAACCCACCAATAGAACCTCCTCACTCCCCTTGTAAGAACAAGATATGAGTCATGCATATTTGCATGACTTTGGACCTATATTTGTAGCCAAGATATCTTCATTATGCCGATAGCATGTTTGTTAAAAAAAACATTCTTTTGATAAAAGAAGAATTTATTAAAAGAAAGACAAGAACTATTGAGGTTTGCATGTTACTCAGATAATGACAGTAGGCATTTTTTAAGGTTGCAATGTACAGCATAGAGGCAAAGATTGACGCAACTCAAGCAAGAAAAAATCAAAAAATAAAAGAAATAAGAACATAAGGATCCGCACCTCTGCAAAGTTGCGTTGGTCTGAAGTAAGGCGTTTTGTGGACAACTCCTTTAAGGTCCTAAATAGAATCATAAAGATCCGGTGGGAGGCAAGAACATCTGCTGATTGAAGCTGTTGTGATAAAACCAAAATGATATCTGGCCTGAGAAGTCATCAAATCAGCATATCAATATATAGGGCTTGCTTTAGAAAGGAATGTTAAAATCAGAAAGAATAAGAGCATAGAAGTCATACAACTAGAGGAGATGATAACATCCATTCAGCAAAAAATCATCTTGCATATTGATAATGCTCATCTCAGAGAAAACTAAAAAACTGAAGCATTTTTGGTACAAATATTAAGAATGTATAAAAAGACAAATAATTTTTGAGTATATGACTTGTTTAGGAGATCAAATTCCCTCAGAGCTAAATAGTGAACAATAAAGTGCAAAGAAAGGAGAAGTCAACAGAAAGGAATTACAATACATCACGATCTTTTTATCAAAATAAATAAAAAAAAAAACAATACATCATGATCTAGACATTTAATTTTAAAAAAATCCAGCAAAAGAGCCGTTCATATCCTGAATAGAAATCAACACTCATATTGAATGAACAGCAAACTGCATTTCATATTTGGACTGCTAGACCATTCTCTCTACGTATTTCCTAATAACTTTCTCAAACAAGGCTCTCCAAGTCAAATGGCAGAACAAAAACACTGAATCTGAAATGAAGCTGGTTCTATCTTCTTCCTACCTCAACATCAAAAAGACATCCAAAACAGTTGAAGGCATAACCCAAAAGATTCCAAAAATGCAGAGGGAAACATCCCATGGTTCTATATATTTAATTTTTTGGATTAAACATTCTATATATCTAGGAAAGAGACATTTCCCACCCAGGTTAACCTCTCAAAACTTGATATGAGTATCACTACTCATCACCCAGATTAAGAGTAACCAGTGGTATAAAATAATGTAATTATTACCGTCATCACTATCCTTAGGCTAATAGGCTCTCCAGATTCCAGCGTAGTCTTAAAATTTTCATTGCAGGTCAACACATGAGTTGTCTGCTGGAATAATTCTACAATCAAGATTTTTTAGTTTCTACTTTTGTGACTTTGACTCCTTCTTGCATATTTTCACAATTGAAGATAACTTCAGAAATCCTTATTTATATTTAAGCATATCAAGAGAACTCACCATCATTCTCACTACTAGCTTCTGCTTCCACGTTGAAATTTCACTCTTTCTAGCACATTGTGGTAATTAAAGATAGATCTACTATTCATGCATGCCTAGAGATTCCCACTGCCAAATGCCACTAAGAGAAGAGATGAAAAATCACTCAGTAAGCTCCTTGCTTTTCCCTTTTATGAAAGGAAGTATTTTTTCATAAAAAAAGGGCGGCCCAGTGCACGAGACTCCTACCATTGTCAGGTCTGGGTTTAGCAGCACCAATTCACAAGTATTATACAATCTACACAAGGTCATATTTATAGCAATCATTTCTCTCTTTCCAATTGTTGTTGAAAGGGGAAAAAAATGAAATTGCAATTGCATCATTGTAGACACTGGAAACATTCTTGGATATATTGAAACGTACCATTCTTTGGGATAATCAATGCGAGCAATTTTGGAGATGAGCACAGCCAACATTAGAGCTATCTGCATTTTAAAAAATGAAAGGAATAAAAGAAGTAAATCTCTACAGCTTATCACAAGCATAGTCAGAAAAAAAAAAATGAAAAATAAAATAATAAAGCCCTACGAAAAGGGGATTGAGGATGACTACAGACTACCATTTACCATTAAGTCTAACAACAACCATGACAATGTATCTAAACTCACACATTGGTAAGGTTCTTTATGATGGGGAGAGAAAACTTGGAACCCATGCAAATTGAACAGCACCAATTTTTTTGGGTTCATGGTGAACTCTATCTGTGGTCACATATTCATAGACTGAATTTAATAATATGTATACATTTGTCATTTAAAATTATTTTTTAAATTATTTAAAGTAAATAGGCATGTTGCCACTTATAGGGTTCACCATGAACCCGAGTTTCATAGTAACAAAACTCCTAATAGAATCACAAACCAGTGTTGTCAGAACCTGACCGGATTGGATGATTCGACCAGTCTGATCGTGAACCAAACACTTAAAAAGTTATGATTCATTCCTATAAACGAATTAACGGTCAAAACATTTGGGACTGGTCAAAACCAATCAAAATCCAGTTGAACCGCCCAAATCATCCAATTGAACCGACCAACCATTAAATTTTTTTAAAAAAATCTCAATATTAAGGCTTTTATATTGTTGCATGTAGATTATTTTTATGATGTCTTTTGATTTGACTAGTCAATTTAAACCGTTGAACCTAAAACGAAAGTTTTGCTAGTTAACTGTCCGGTCAGGTTTTAACAACATTGTCACAAACAAGGTCCATCAAGCATGAAATGAAATCACTTCCAGGCAGTATTTGAGACATATAATTACAGTCACCACCACACTAACCGCAACCAAAAGTTAAAAGGGAAAAACAAGCACCTGATCATTCTCTTCTCTCAAGTGCATCAACAACTTCTGCCTGAGATGCATTTTCTCCTCATTGCTAATACCCCTGAACCAAAAAAATTAAAATAAAAAATGCCACATTACAATCCACACAATAACAATTAACAACAACCAACACCACACGCATTACGCTTCACAATTCACAAATTCACATCACCAACAAACAAACCAAAAAGCACAAGCAAGCTTACGAGGAATCGCGGCGGTGCCTCCAGTGGCGATTGATGCTGTTCTTCAAATACACGGTGGCCATCAAACGCACATCCACCTGCGACGCCAAATCCTTCGCGGTAATCACTTCCTGCGGTTCCGTTCGCATAAAAAAAAAGAGAGGTCAAAACAACAAAAGCGTGCACAATGCAAGCAACGGAAGGAGAATCGAAACCCTACGAGGAGGCAGGAGCAGAAGCCGGTGGCGGATTCCGATCGGGCGAGGGCGTCCTCGGCGGGGCTGCGGAGGCGGTGATCGGCGCTCATGGAATTGGCGAGGAGTGAGTACATCGCCGGCACGTCGGAGGCTGAGAGCGCCATCGGAGGCGACGGCGAAGGTGAAGGTCGTGGAGAAGTGTTTGTTTGGTTGTTGCTCGAGAGAGAGAGAGTGCTGGAACTGGTTCAGTGTGGTTTGTGTGTGTGTGTGAGAGAGAGAGAGAGAGAGAGTTTGTTGTTGAAGGAGGACGCTGGGCGTCGTCGTTTTGGGCATTTGAGATTCGGCGATTACTCGTTTGTTACATTACATCACAACAAATGATTAATTTCTTTTTGAGTAAACAAACTAAAATAAGAGGGTTGGGGGTGCATGACTTTCTTAAGGCTCATCTGTGTGTGTGGTCATGAATAAATTATTATTTAATAAATATTTGGTTGGAGGATACACTACATAGGCATTTTAGCTTTTAATGCTTAAATGCATCACAACATAATCTTTACTCGATTAAATATAACGATGACTTTGTTTTATACTTTAGAAATTATGATTTCTATATTTGTTAGTAAATAACATTAAAAAAACATTATTTTACAAAATTAAGAATTATCATTCTCGCTTAGTCCATGTTTGATATACGAAATAATGTCCACAAATTATGTTTGTTATCAAGTTTGTAAAAAATAAATACAGACATTGCTCCTCAATAATCTACGTTATGTGAGATATAAAAAGATATGCATGAAAACAAGTTGTATTTTTATTTATGGAACTTTTATCAATAATTTTAAGGAAAATTAAATGACTTTAAAAAAGAAAATTTACCAAAACACAGGTCAAATATTAACAATTACTATTAAAGAATGTCTATTTTCTATTTCAACTAAAATTATTATTTAGAATTGACGAATGAATTTAAATTTGGATTTTTTTTTATTTTCATTTTTAGTTAATATATTTTCATTATAATTTAAAAATAACCTTTTGAAGTTTTCATTTTTGTTGATTGTTTGGAGTTGTATGGCTTATTTCTCTTTTATGTGTCAGGTTGGAAGCATTATTTGTGAAAAGGAAGTCGCATTCTGCAAGGAGCTTGGTGTATATCCACGCAGAGCTTCAAGGCTTTTTGTTTACTCTTACAAGGGGAATGAAAAGGGTTCTTTGGTGGAGCACGGTGGTGAATTGGTCACTTGGCTGTTAAGGATTTGAAGGCTTTCTGTCAAGAACACTTGCCAAGGTTTTCAAAACGGACTGACTTGAATTATCTTGATCAATTTAGCACTACTGAAAAGTTGCCTAGGGTGATGCTTCTCTCCACCAAGAAGGACACTCCTGTACTCTGGCGTGTTCTTAGTGGCTTGTATCACAAACGCATTACTTTCAGTGATGCAGAGGTATGTAAGTGCTGGTTATGAACATAATTTGTTTTTTCTTTTTTTTCTATGTTAATTTCTTTCTTTAGGCCTATTGGGAAAGTCTCTTGCCCTTTGTTGGAAGGCTAAGGGTAGATAGTTAATTAATTATTCACATGAAAGGCCAATGATTAGACTCAATAAGCATATACTGTGATAATCTTTTTTAGTACTTGTTAGGTATTTTTTAAGTTGTTTCTTAGGGGAGAAACAACACTTGGTGTTTATATTCAGTTTTGGACAAAGATCGAATGTGTATCTTGAATCATTTTTAGGTTCATGATCTTTCTGATCCAAGAGTGAAAATGCTAGGAGTTGATGCACGTCCAGCTATAGTTGTTTGGCTACCTAATGGAGAGAAGCATTTCTGAAAGCAGGGATTTCTATAAAAGATATAAATTGGCTAATTTTTTTTTCTGATAATTTATATGAGTCGAACAAGCATATAATTTCCAAATGATATGTATTCTTAGATTCAGGTGTCTCTCATTCCACATCTAATATCAGATTCCCTTGTCTAATTGGCTCGTCCCACCCAACAACTCTGTCAATAATGGATGGTAACAGTGACTGTGTTAGAACGAAATGATAACCAATACGTTGATATGTGGTAGATGATAGCTTGAAATTGGTTCCTTCCCCAAATCCTACATTCTTTGAATCAACAAACTTTGTTAAGGGACCATTCGGGATCAAGAGGAATCCTGTTGGCACCCACCCCTTTGAGCCAAAGTCTGAAATTCATCAGCCAACATCATACATCTCTTTTCTATTTGTTGGCACCCACCATTGACCCTTTGAGTCAAGTTCTGAAATTCATCAGCCAACATCATACATCTCTTCCTATTTGTAAGATTTTACAATCTTTTCTGATTATTTTTTTAAAAATAATTGTCTAAAATCTATCTAAGCCATGCACAATCACTTGTTTTGCCAAAAAAAAATGAGATCAAGATTATTGAAGGCCAAAAAAATACTATAAAATAGCGTTGTCAAAATTAAATTGAACTAGGTGATCCAATTAATCTAACTGTGAATCAAATATTTTAATAGTTATAGTTAAGTCTCATAATTAAATTCACAGTCAAACCATTTTAAGTTAATTAAAATTAAGTGAACCAACCTACTATTAATCTTTTTTAAAATATATTTCATATATTTTATAAATATTTTTATATTTTTATGTTATCATATATAAATTATTTTTAAGATATTATATAATTCAATTAACAAATTTAAATGACGAAATTAATTAAACTTAAATTAAAATTCGTGTTAGTTCTCTATCCTTAGAATCCTAAAATTTTAGTATTTTTACTAGACATAAATAGCAGGCATGTTCAAATCTCAACTACACCGAACAAAACTAAACTAAAAAAACTTAAAATCAATTAAAATTGAATTATTTTAGTTTGGTTTTTTTTTAAGGAACCGATTGGTTTTGATTGATTTTTTATTCTAATTTTCAAAATCAAACCAATCCAAACCGAATCGATTAGAATATCATATATATATATTTTTTAAATAACTTGATATGTGTTGTTGAATAACTTGAAAACTTTATTTTCTTATTTCTTGTTAAAATTATTCATATTAATGATTTTAAAATAACATTTATTATTTAAGGTATATGTATACTTAATGGCTATTTTTTTTGATAATTATGATTAAAAGTTTTAATTTATGTAGTTAGAAATTAATTTAAAATTTTAAACTTTTATCCTTTGATTATACTTGACTATTAATTAAAAATTTAATCATGATTATATTTGATTATTATACTGAAAAATTGTTATTTTTTATTTAAATAAATTACTATTATTTGTTTTAAATATGCAAGATGTTATTTATTTTTATAAATAAGTTAAATTATCTTTTAAATTACAAAAAAGTAAACAAATAAAATCTTTTTTTTTAAATTATTAAAAATTAAAAAATTAATCCAAACTAAATTAATTGATATCAATTCAGTTTAACTAAATTTTGAAATATAAAGTAAACTAATCGATTATATATATATATATTTAATTAATTTAATTCAAATAATTTTACTTCTTAAAATTAATTCTAACTAATCTACCAACGCTCCTAATAAATAGTACCCTTTCTGTAATTATTTATTAAATAATCAATACCGTGTATAATAAGTCAAAGAAAACAAAAAGGTTGATGGAAAAGAATATTATATCATTATAGCGTGACAGTGATAGTGAATTGCCATCTGGGCATCTCAAATTTGACATTGTAGAGGACAAGTCGACAGGGAACACAGTTAATGCAGACGCTGCTTCTTGGAATCTCACAGAGCCACATGAGAGTCACTATACTACGTGTTGCAACTTGCATGCATGAACGAGAATAAAAAAATAATAATAATAATAATAAAAAAGGAACAAGATGCAAAGCACATGCACATGACTTCAATTCAACTTTCCAGTGAATTAGGAATTGACTTATTTGGTTGGAATTTTTGTTTACATTAGTTATATAACTAATTTGAGTTTAAATTTAAAATATGTGTAATTTATAATTTTATTATAAATTTTTGTTAAATTTAATAATGTATCATCATCTTAAACTAAAAATAAACATTTCTGTCGTTTAAATTTTTATTCATAAAAAAAACTTTTCAGTGAATTAATTAAAAATTTGGTAAACTAATATAGTATGACACATTTAGGTTTTTTAAATATATGATTAAATATTCAATTCTTAACTTATATATAAAAAAAATATCTATTAAAAAAAATTAACTCTTTAAATAAATTTTAATATCTTAAAAAATTAATTTCCACAATCACATCTCCATATACCTTAAAAATAAAACCCTAGTGAGTTTTGATTTGATTCAATTACCGGCGACTTTCCCGGTTTCTAACCTCACTAAACCAATGGATTCAATTTCTCTTTTCCAACGTCTGATTAGAAATCTCACTCCTTGTTTTTAGTTGGCCATCTGTTCGGGGTTTGTATAAGAGTTTAATTTTTATTTATTATCAATATAAAATTTTTATTCAAGTCAATAAAAAAGTTAATTATTATAATAATTATTTAAAAAATTTAACTATTTTAATAATTTGACAACACATAATTAAATGATAATGTAAAAAAAGAGTAAATAAAAATTAAACATTTTGTATAATTCTTTCTTTCTTTGTTTATTGGTATATGAATTATACAATATCTTTATATTGATTTAAATATCAATTTAAGTTTTAAAAATATCGATTTAAATAATAAAAATATCTTTATATTCTTATGTTAAATTTAAATTTAATAATTTATTGTTTTTATAATTTGCGCTACAAAAAAAAAATCTAAACAAAGATAAAGGGTTTTAGCAGTTCATCCAATTTTATATTTTCGTTGTTTCTTAAATTAGAAGAGGCACCGGCAATAAGAGCATAAGCAAAAATTAGTTTGTTTTTGTTTTTTGGTTAAAGTATGGTATCATTTATTTTAATAAATTTTTAAAAAATATGTAAAGTATTTAATTATTAAAAAAGTCTTAATAAAATTATACTTATTACTAAGAGAACTGGTTAAATCATAAATTATAATTTTACAATACTATCTTTTATTATTTATTATTAATAAATATTGACTGACAGTTTTTCATGAAGTTAATTTAAGTTAACCTCAATTAGTTATAACCTTTCCTCCAAAAAAATTTGGTTATAACATTATTCTTTATTATTATATATAATTAGCAAAGATGATCTACTTCCACGCGGCCAGAAGCAAATGATGAGAGACTTTCCTTCACTTCTCCATTGACCAAGTTGGTAATGGTTTTCTTTTTTATTTTTTCCTCTATTATTTAGGACTAAACCAGAGACAAACCTTCTTTATGCTCCTTTACCAGTTTAACTTGTGTCTTGGTTTTCGACTTTTCGCCCGTGGTTGGTTTTGGATCTTCCAACACCTGTCACTGCCTTGCGAACTCCACTAAATGGGCAAACTCTGTTGACCAGTTGACATCATTTTCATTGAAACCACATAATTGAAATTGGTACACCATAAACCCTTTTCCTTAATCTATCATTCTTTTCGTTGAATCTGTTTTTGATTTTGTGAAGCAGGCTGGTAAACAGGCTAAAAAATTAATATTACTTTTTGGTAATTAGGAAGTTTATATGAGAAAAATATTCATTTTCACTCCAACATCAGGGCAATTCTCTAATAATGAGAATTTATAATGACGTTATAAATTGTCAAATAATAAACATATTTTAAATTTGAACTTAAATTATGACTAAGGATAAACGCTCACTCCAAACCCCCGTTTGCACTTTACAAATGGCATTTTAATATTTTTTGTCATGTTTAGAAGAAATTACAATTAAAAAGTAAATGAGATTTTCATTCTAAATATGATTTAAGTAAAAGTAACATTTTGTTACTTTTACGGTGAAAAAAAACTCATTTAAGTGTGTATTGACAAAAATACTATTATAATTTGATATTATATAACTTTTTTTAATAATATTTAAATAAATATAACCTAATAAATTTTTAACATATTATTACAATTACACTCAAAATGGTTTTATTTTACAATACTTCAAGTAAATTTAACTTTTAAAAGAATTTCTTTTGTCATCAATTTATTTATAATCAATCTTTTTAACATCAATTTATTAACAATCTAATTCAAAATAAACCACACCCTTTTTTGATAATTACATATTCAAAAGTAATTTTTATCAATATTATCCAAACAACATTCATATAACAAAATCTATTTTCAGATAAAGGTTTCCAAACATAAATTACTTTACTTAAACTCACTTCTGACTAAAATCAAGTTTGCAAAATCAAGTTCATCCAAAATCAAGTTTGCAAAATCAAGTTCATCCAAAATCAAGTTTGCAAAATCTAATTCAAACACACATTAACGTGAGTGAAAAGTCTAACCAAGTGAGCCAATACCTGTTGGTTAAAATATTAAGATCGTGTTTGGTGTACTGTATAAGGAGGACCTGATAGTATAAGTAAATACTATCAAATCTTAACAAGTGTTTGGTGCGCTCACATAATAGTATATTTAAATCAGGTAAAACCTTTTTTATCCTATTATACCGTGATAACTCTATCCTCCCTTTCAGCACATGATAAGACATGCAACAATTCTATTCCAACTCTAACCCACACTTCATCCTCTCCTCTCGTTCTGAAAAGGACACAAAAATTACAGAAGGCATAGCAGAAAACGATGAGCCATTAGAGGCCATAGTTGTGATGACTCAAAATTTTTGCGTATGATAGTCGTATTATGTATAATCTTCTTCTTATGAATTGGAATTTAAATGATTAACCTTTTGAGTCATTTTACTTCATTAGTGAGATTCTTAAAATTAAACTTATCTTATAAAAGTTATTTAGAGCCATTTTGGGTGTATTAGATGATTACCTGTTAATACAGGTCTTGAAATTTGGCTAAGTCTGGGAAGTTGCACCTATATGGAGGGCTATAATAAATATGTATTTTCTTGAAATCAAAATTGGCGGTAATTGATAATTGGATATCAAAGAGCTACAAAATGATTTTTAATGAATTTTTAGAAACCTTTGACTCACTAGTTTTGAAAAGAAACATCTTTGAAAGTTTCAGATTTCAGAAATTTGTACTAAAACTCAAGATTTGATTTTTTATTTACAAGGATTTTAATTTTTTTGATATTTTTATTGAATCCAAATGGGGGTATTCCCTTATTTTGCACTAGAATAGGATAGTATACTCTATCCCCACTTCCAAACACCCATATCCTCACTACCAAACACGTCATTCCCTCACTCCCTGATATTTCCATTCGAGCAGTGGCAGAGAGCACATTTATCTCCGTCTCTGCTCTCTCTCCGTCTCTGCATTCTCTCATTTCTTATCTACTTCGTCATCTTCCTCCTTCTCTTCTTCTTCTTCCAACCACCGGATTTCACCATTCTTGATCGTTTCAAGCTGCTGGAACTTATTTCCCTCATTTTCTAAGGATTGGGTTGCACGGTTTGGTAGAGCAACCAAGTCATCCAATTCATCCTTCCATCATTGTGACTCATTTAGATAATCTCTTAGCTCAAATATGTTGTTAGTGGTTGGATTATGGTGAATGACAGATTGGGATGTAAGATGCATAATGTGTATTGAACCTAGAGTTTGATTTGGAAATTTTGGAGTTCTTGGAAATTGATAGTATATGGAATGAATTGGATGAATTTTAATGTTGTTATGGAGAAGTGATACATATAGGAATGGTGTTAAAACATAGAATTTTCGTGCTAACTTTGGAAAGAAAGGATTGCTCATTAAGTGTTTGATAAAATGCTTAGATGGGATAAAAATTGTATTCCCTTGTAAATTGAACAATGTGTAGTAATTTGATCATAACCCTTAATTGAGAGATCGTATTGAGGTGATTCTAGTTGCGTTAGAAACTAGACACATAAGGCTTCAATTCCATATATTATTTGTAATTTATTAGCCTTTGAATCAGTATAGAATTTTTGTCAAACAAATGTCATCTTTTTAAACTAACTTGAATGTTTTCTAGATTCTTCAAGAACTTCTTATCCCACAAGTGAATGAATCCTTAGTTTTAAATGTTGATTGTTATCTTGGTTATGTTGTTGTGATCCTAGATTCTTTGGAGGATTGTCCGGTTGGTCTGTGACAACATAGCTTTTGAACTCATGAAGTTTCGTCCTTTGAGTGAGTTGATGACATTATCTATATCATGTTTTTGTATATTTTTTTAAAATGTTTTTTATTGAAGGATTTCACAAAGTCATTTATTTTTCTTCGTGGTTAAATTATAAGAAAGCTTAAGACAAACACTTTTTCATGATTATGAATATATGTATATTTAGATTTATACAACTATGTTTTGTTGGGAGGAAACTTTGATAAAATACTGTAGCTAACGGCAGTAGACGTTAGCCTTGGTGCACCTTGGTCCGAACCTCAGCTAGTAGGGGTGTTGCTAGCCCGACGTGTTGGCCCACACGATTGGATCTGTTTGACTTAACAGGTGGATTTGACCCCTGTGCCCTGTTGGTGGGTGTTTGTCGAACCTTCAAACTATGTGTTCGTCGGTGAGATTTCTGTTTAATTCTGTATTAGAAACCTCCCATACGATATTTGACAATTGGATATTTGACATTTGACTATTGATATATTGGATTTGGTATTTCATAATTTACTTACTTATTAGTTTTTGTTATAATTATTTGAACTAACACATATGTTTTGATGTGTGGATGTAGTTTTAGTGAAAAATTTGTGCTTACACTTGTCCCAATTTCATTATAGATTATGATATCTCTCACTGAGTCTTATGACTCACTCCTTTATCTTATATGTATTACAGATACAAATACTGAGTTGGGTCCAGGTTTTTCAATTAGCTAGAAGTGGTTCTTTTTTGTGAGCCCAACATTTTGTTCGTGTGGGCATGTCCCTTGTGTTTATTGTATTTTATTTTTCTTATACCTTTTATATATGTAATTATCTTAGATATGCTTCATTATTCACAGGCAGGATCTAGCTTCCACTGTATCTTTGTCTGGTCTTATGATATACTGTTAGTGGGATTATGTTTAGTGATGCTTGTAAGTGAACAGGTTATGAATTGTTAAATTGAGATGTCTAACTTTTAGAGGTTACTCTGTTGAAATTTTGGTAGATTTAGCATATTGTCTTATTATGGTCTTTGGTCCGTTAAGCTTGTTAGGTTAGCTAATTTTTCCTATGCGCCGGTCAGGACCTTCTAGTTTGAGTCGTGACAATAGCCAAGGAACCCCATGAAGGCTACAATGAACATGACGAGGGAGAGGGGGAGATACATGAGAGGCAGCCCAACACCTTGCTCAAGTCACAGGTAGTTTCTTTCATTGCTGTTGGGAAAAATAACCAGAGATAACAATAAATATTTTCCCCCACTGTGCAAATAAATAGGCACAACAGAAATGCTGTCTCACAGGACAATGCAGAAATATTAAATATCAGAGGCACCACAATTTTAACGTGGAAAACTCCCCTCAATGTGAGGGAATAAAAACCACAGAACCTAATCCAGAAAAACTTCCACTATGTAAAATAATGGGTACACCAAAAGTCTTCCTAGCAACACTAGGGATCATCAGAGCATTAATAACATCATCAACAATGGTGGAAACCAACACAAGAACACCCAACAACGGGTATACAACCAGACAATAGAGAAGGCAAAACCACAAACAAAATATATCAAAATGTCAAGCTTGGTAGCAGGAACAACATACTAAAATTTCAGCAAAACCGGAGCAAGTTTGCTGAACCCACTTCCACCACCAAGTCCACTTTCTTCTTCTCGTCACTGTCACTGGCGTTGTGCTTCTCGATTCTTTTTCTCTCGCTCTCACTCACTGTATCACTACCGCTGCTCTGTTTTCAAATTAGGGATTATAAAATCCCTCTTCACATAACAAATGGGCTTGGCCCATTTAACTTATTACCAACCACACACACACTTCTCTTTCTTGTTATTTTTATTTATTTAATATACTGTGGGTCCCACTTGGGGAGTGACCCACCCAACAATTGCAAACAAAAATCAAACAAAGCTGGAAGAACCAAGCACTTGGGCAACCCATCAAACTCAAATTCTCTCGTGGGGTTACCGATTTTTCTCTTTTTCTCAGACATTAATTGTCACCATTTTCTCTCCTCCACCACCTCCCAAACCAACCCATCACCATCACCCTTCCATCCACCCCAACCCTCAACCGCATCTTTAGCAACCCTTCGAGTTCCCAGTGCAGATTTCTAACATCCCTCAATTTTCCAATTCTAAATTTGCGATTTTGTATACGTGGGTTATGCCAGTTTTTTGGGGGGTTGTTTTTTCTCTTCTCATGTTTGTATTTAAATTTCCTGACATGTTTGTTTCAATGCAGACAAGAGGGTAATTTGTCATATGAAAAATTTATATATACTACACTTATAATATAAAAGCTTATCAACTCTTTTATATTATCAGACCTTATTCTATGAACTTATACTATCAGATTTTATATTATTATGTACACCAAAGGAAGCCTAAATTACTAGTATAAAAAAAGTTCTCAGTTCATTCTCAATAGATGAACTACTATTTATACATCTGTACATAGGTTAATTGGTGATTGTCAAACCCCTTTCATGCGATTGCTACTTTTTGCAATTTATTAATTAAGTGAATAGATCTTTAATTTAGGTCTACTGATTTTAATTAAACTAGTCTATCACCTATGTGCATAGGTGATGCAGAGTGAAACATTTACATAATGAACTTATTTAAAAATATAATAAAATTAGTTATGAGAAGAGTATATTAAAAATTCATGAAAATTGTAACACACACAAAATAATGATACAATAACAACGAGACACCAAATAGTATAACAACACTATTTTTCACATCAATACATGATGCCTTTAAAATAAAGAAGAGAAAATATTGTGTTTGTTCTACCAACAATAACACTGGAATTAAAACAAACATTAGTTAAAAATAAAACCAATCCAAGAGGGAAGTCCAAATGTGGGTTTGTATAAAAAATTAATTACCTCAACTCGTCCACATCCACATTCAGAAACAGAACATCTTGATAGGTGGAGAGGCCAATGATTCATAAGTAGAAAAATGAACCTGTACTGAATATCTATTCTTAATGTTGAGACTGATGGACAGTAATATATATAACGCAATCCCCCAAATTATTAGAGGTTATTCTTTAAATTATAATTTCAGCATCCAATTTTAAAATGTGGTTGTATACTCAAGAACCAATAAATTACAAAAGGATATAACTTAAAAAAATTTAGCTGATATTCTATCCTTGAATTGTTCACCCAGTGGGAAGCGGCCAGACCACCTCATATGGTCTATAAAGCATCTCTCTCTTGTGATATGAAGAAAATGAGGCATTTGGACAACCTGCAATTGTCCAACAGCTAGCAGAGCGTCAATCTTTGACTGTGACAACTTGTCACAGTTCACATTGTGGCTTTTTTATTAGATATAAGACAGGTCTTATACTTCAAACAATTCATGACAAAGAATGTCTTAAATGACCAAAATTAATATTTCCATTTAGCATTTTTCTTCCAGAATTTATACATTATAGATCATCTTTGTATGCAAAGATTGGATCCTCTTAGTACACAAATGAAAAAACAACTCAAACACAATTGAACTCGAATAATGAGCTATATAACAGGGTTATGCAACAATATTTTATTAAGTTTTTTCTTCACCCCTTCCCTTTAGCAATTGATTAGGCACAGCCAAATGAGGGAAGCATTGCCCAATAACTTAAAATGTGAAGATTATTTTAATTAATGTAAGGATGTGACACTTGGAACTTCCATTGTCAGAAGACTCATAAAATAAGTTATAAAAATTAGTTGACACTTGGGACCACTCAATTCCTGCAAAAAAAAAAAAAGTTATAAAAATTATATACTTCTGTTTGTGGGTTATAACACATAATAACTTTCAGAGTTCAATACGCTAACCACCAATTTTGGAATATCATATATTTTTCTCAGAATGTAATTGGTCTCCTCGTCCTATCTGCCTGCTTAACCTAGCAAATGTAGGAAGCTCAAGTATACTAAAACCACAACCTTGCCCCTGAGCCATTGGTTGAACCTCTGAATTTGAGAAGTTTGATTTTGTTCTTGCAAGTCTAGCAAAATAAGAAGGACTTTCAAACGCAGCACCACGGGATTTAGGAGCAATAAAGGAAGTTGAGCTATCATGGAAATTTATTGTATTAAATAAGCTAAATTATTTCAAAAAGAAAGTAAATAGAAGAACATCTTGGAGTATTTCAACAATAAGGACACTGTAAGCACCTCTTCAATTGTGCACATGATAAGAAGACTGTGAACAAATAAACACTCTAAATATTTGTCATTCAAAAAAGCACTCTACATATTTGTCAATTTTGGCTTCGAATTAGTGCTGTGGAGAATGAACTATTACTTTTGTGGGTTATTATTTATCATTTACAAAAAAAATAATACAAATCTTATCATGATTAATATTAATATATGATGAAAATTCTTATCAGTTAGTTTACAATTTGGACAAAAAACATGAATCTCCCATCTATCTTCGGAAGGGGAAAAACAAAACTAATTACATATAAAAAACAAAACACTTCAAAAGAAGGATTAACGAAATAACTGATAACAAATGCAACTATATGGCCTCCCAAAATTTAAGATGATGTCGATTGAAATGACGAATGCAATTAGAAATAACGCTGACGAGGACAAAGAGATATATTTGTAAAAATTCAAACAACAAATCATATATATAAGAAAAATCATTTGTAAATAAGGCAATAAATCACTGAAGATGCATGCGCCGATCAGAATCCTTTGAAATTTTTTTTTGGGTACAATACTTTGAAATTATTAAATCAAATAAAGATGGGTAAAACTTCAAAGTCATTAATTAATAGTATGTTTGTTTTTTTATTGTTTTATACTCAAAAATAACTTTTTTTTAAAATTTTTTTATAAATATTTTGATTATAAACTTTTTTCAAATAAAAAAAAGTTAATCCAAAGATGCCCGTAAAAATTTGCTTACAGCATTGAAAAAATTGAATTAATGAAAGGCATTGGAAACTGATGCCCAAATTTAATCCCACCAAACTTCTTTTAATTTCACAGAAAAAAGATAAACAAAGCCATAAAATCCGATAATTATTTGCCTGTGAAAGGAAAACTGTGACATACTACTATAGTAACAAATGTCAAAGAAGAACTTATATATAAATTAGTATAAAAAATTATTGATGTAATTTTGCATAAATTTAAAATTAAATTAAATTATGCAAAATGTGCTACAACTTTTTTCTGTATTCTCTCTCTAATTTAAAATGAAAGCGTATAATTCATTCATCAGATTTTATTTGCAATAAATTTTAAAATCTAAAATTAAATCTCATTTCGAAATTTTTTTAAATAATTTAATTTTGATCCATTATTAGTGTAAAATATTTTTTTTACGCTATCATCTCATCATATGTTAATAAATCATTAATTAAAGAAATTTTACTATTACAATAATTATTTGAAAGTTTAATATCTTTTAATGATGTGTCAACACATTATTAGATGTCAATATAAATTTTTTTTACATTGACAATAGATCAAAATTAAACTCTTTTAAAAAATAATTATAAGAAGAAAATTTTTAGTTCTAGTCGTAACCTACACCTGATAAATTATATATAATAAAATGTAATGGAATAGAAATGGATGATATGAAAAAATTTCAATAGCATTTTTTGGATGTTTGATAGTAGATCGGAAGAAAGTTTCTATTTTATTATTTGAAAGTTTTAGTCAAAATTAATAAAATGACAAAAATTAAAAATTTATTATTCTTATATTACCTTTATCTCACATACAAAAATATGTGAATTAAGGATAAAAAATATAATTTTATAATTTATTCCATCTCTTACTCTCTAATTTGAAAGAAAAAAAAATAAGAATATGAAGTGGTATGAAGAGAATAGAGTCACCCAAATTTCATTCCTTTTCGTATATTTTTTCAACATTTAAATAATAATATATTTTACCATTTTATCTCGTTCCACTCTATTCTATCTCGTTCCATCCATCCAAACGTACCTACCTACCTACCTTGTTGTCATACATATGTACCAAATATGCCAAAACTATATGTTATCTGCTCTGCTATAGGAATATTCCTTGCTACCAAACAACATGGGGAATAAAAAACAGGATAAATTCGTCTTCAGTGATATATGCAGTTCTTCTATGATCTGTTTCCCGTAACTTTCTCAGGGAGTTCCTCTAATGTGATTCACTCAAACATGGTAAGCCGGCAAATTAATTCGAACAGGAAAGATTCTATTTTCCTAACTCTTCCTTTGCTGAAGAAAAATCTCAGAATCAGTGAATGAATCACCATATTTATCAAATAATTTCACCTTTTTTTTAATGAGATTAGAATTCTGCTTGCTCAACACAGATTTTCTTCGAAACCCCCCTTTGATCTTTTTAGATTTTTAAAGAGCATTCAATTAATGACCCTTAAATTAAAATTATGGATTCATGTCTAAAACCTTACTTGCTCAGCACATATTTCCTTCTAGATCCCCTTTGATATTTTATCATTCAATTATTGAATCTTAAAATTAAAATTATGAATTAATAAAAACTTACCTGCTCAACACACATTTCCTTCTTAATAAAATCTGTGGAGTTTAAAGATCATTCAATTATTAACTTAAAAATTAAGAATTCATTGATTAATACTTAAATAACCGAAAACACTGCCTATCTTACATTTCAAAGCATCTAAATTTAACTGAAAAATAACAATAATATGATAATACAAGGAACTTGGTGGTATGAAGAAGGAAAAAAAAACTTACCAAACCTATTTTATGTTATGAATGGAAACCATAATTTTATAAGAATTTTAATCATTATTTCTACAGAAAAAGTTTTCCAAAATTTAAACATTGCAATAGACACACATTTGCAGGATCCTAAGAACACAATTTGTTACCAAATTCCAACTTCAATTTTACCATCTACAGAGGAAATCCATACTGTGCAGCCGAAATTGCAAAAATTCACTTGCTCAACAACAGTCAACAAATTCCGCCTTCCTCTTTGATCTTTCTAGATCACAGCAGAAAAATAAAAAACTCAAGCCACTAATAAAGTTACCAATTTTCTTTTTAACCTTTTCAAAAACGATACCAAAACCAGCGCTGAGACCACCGGCAGCAGAAAAAGGGAAACAGAAAACCGCCCCTTGTATTCTGCTAATAGTAATACTGTCTCCTTTTCCATTCCCACCACCTCCCACTGTGTTTGTGTTACCACTCTCGCAAGGCACCACACACAGTATCACACAAATAGCCTTGTATATAAATCTTCTCCCTTTCTTCCATTCCCATATTCATCCCTCACTCAATTGCACAAGACCAAAAAAAAAAAAAAAACCTTCAAAACTTGATAGTTCAAATTTCGAAGTTGTTCTCTTCTCATTTTTTCTCCTCAATTTTCTTGCCGAAGCTTTAAAACCCCATTAAGGCGCGCGCGCACACACACACACACTCTTCCCTTCCCATTCATCACAAAATCCTTCTTCAAACTCCAAAAGTTGTTTTCTTCTTCATTCTCTCTCTCTCTCTCTCTCTCTGTGAAACTCTTCCATTCCAAATCTCACCAAAAAGGTCAAACCTTTGAAGACCCATCAAGGCACACACACTTTCAAAGTTTGTTCTCCTATTCATTTTCTTTCCACAATTTTCTCTCTCTCTTTCACCTTCCAATTCTCACTAAAACTTGTCATTCCAAATCAATCTCACCAAAAAGGCCAAACCTTTGAAGAGCCATCAACCAACATGGACACAAAGATTGGAGCTTTGGACTCATGCAAACCAGCAAGCAACGACTTGTGTTGCCCATCAAACGGCACAGCTTCAACCATCCAGAACTCTGTTCCATGTTCCACGATCAGCTCCTCCGAAGCCACGCTGGGTCGCCACCTGGCACGCCGTCTCGTGCAGATTGGCGTCACCGACGTGTTCTCGGTTCCCGGTGACTTCAACCTGACCCTCCTTGACCACCTCATCGCCGAGCCAGGGCTCAACCTCGTTGGATGCTGCAACGAGCTCAACGCTGGCTATGCAGCTGATGGCTATGCTCGATCTCGTGGCGTTGGTGCTTGTGTTGTCACCTTCACTGTTGGTGGTCTAAGTGTCCTCAACGCCATTGCTGGTGCTTATAGTGAGAATTTGCCACTCGTTTGCATCGTGGGGGGTCCAAACTCTAATGACTATGGCACCAATCGGATCCTCCACCATACCATTGGGTTACCCGATTTCAGCCAAGAACTTAGGTGTTTTCAGAGTGTTACTTGCTTCCAGGTGAGAAATTGCAACTGGGTTTTTCTATTTTTTATTTTTTTTTTGGTTTTTCACTTTGACTTGCAATTTTGCCTTGTGTGAATGATTCATGAAGTTTTTTGGATTCTTGGCATTTTGATGCTTGTGGTAATTCTTTAGATGGAATTGAATATGGGTTTCTTGGTATTTATTGACCTGAGAAGAGATGGATTAGGAATTTAGGATTAGTTTTCTTGTAGTAGATTTCTTTGTTTTTTTGTTGCTATTGTTGTGAAGTTGATGAGTTGTGTTGAATGGTTTTTGGTGATAGGCTGTGGTGAATAACTTGGAAGATGCTCATGAATTGATTGATACGGCGATCTCAACTTCATTGAAAGAAAGCAAGCCTGTGTATATAAGCATTAGCTGTAACTTGCCTGCGATTCCTCACCCCACTTTCAGTCGTGAGCCTGTTCCTTTTTCATTGTCTCCTAAGTAAGTTTTTTTATTTAATTATTATATATATATATATATATATATATATATTTTTTTTTTTAATTTTCTGTATTTAATTGCTAATTGCTTTGTGAAGAAGAATCCAATCATTGGAATTGTTGGTGATTAGTCTCATATGATTTTTTGTTTTGGGTGTTTTGCAGATTGAGTAATCAGATGGGGTTGGAGGCAGCAGTGGAGGCAGCTGCAGAATTCCTCAACAAGGCAGTAAAACCAGTACTAGTGGGTGGTCCTAAACTGAGGGTGGCAAAAGCATGTGATGCCTTTGTTGAACTTGCTGATGCATGTGGTTATGCACTTGCTGTAATGCCAGCAGCTAAAGGGCTAGTTCCAGAGCACCATCCCCATTTCATTGGAACTTATTGGGGTGCTGTGAGTACTGCATTCTGTGCTGAGATTGTGGAGTCTGCTGATGCATACTTGTTTGCTGGACCTATTTTTAATGATTACAGCTCTGTGGGGTATTCGCTTCTTCTCAAGAAAGAGAAGGCAATCATTTTGCAGCCTGACCGGGTTGTGATTGCAAATGGGCCTGCATTTGGGTGTGTGCTGATGAAGGATTTCCTCAAGGCACTTGCAAAGCGTGTCAAGCACAACAATACTGCCTATGAAAATTACCACAGGATATTTGTCCCTGAAGGGCATCCTTTAAAGGCTGAACCCAGAGAACCTTTGAGGGTTAATGTTCTGTTCCAACATATACAAAAGATGCTGTCTGGTGAAACGGCTGTAATTGCAGAGACAGGGGACTCATGGTTTAACTGCCAAAAGCTGAAACTGCCAAAGGGATGTGGGTAAGTAGCTGGGAGAATGTGATTTGTGGCATTTGTCATCTTGTTTTTCATTGTGGTTTTAAGTGTTGATAAAATTCTTGTTGACAGGTATGAGTTCCAAATGCAATATGGTTCAATCGGATGGTCTGTTGGTGCAACTCTTGGTTATGCACAGGCTGTCCCTCAGAAGCGGGTGATTGCTTGCATTGGTGATGGAAGCTTTCAGGTTTGTCTTGCACAACTAGTTAAAGCATGATTTCAATCAAATGAAATTTGTTTCCATTTAGTTATCTCAAGTTTCTTTTAAGCCTTTCAAAATTTCTGCTTCACTCAAAACAATTCTTGAACTGATTATGGTGTTTTTATCTTTCTTTAAAATATTTTCCAGGTGACTGCCCAAGATGTTTCCACAATGCTGCGATCTGGGCAGAAGACCATCATCTTCCTGATAAATAATGGTGGATACACCATTGAGGTTGAAATTCATGATGGGCCATA
This sequence comes from Styphnolobium japonicum, assembly GCA_023212625.1. Lineage (NCBI taxonomy): Eukaryota > Viridiplantae > Streptophyta > Magnoliopsida > Fabales > Fabaceae > Styphnolobium > Styphnolobium japonicum. The sequence goes on from JALBWW010000014.1 coordinate 23,701,970, forward strand.
CAATGTGATTAAGAACTGGAATTACACTGGGTTGGTTGATGCAATCCACAATGGTGAAGGGAAATGCTGGACCACCAAGGTGAGTTTCTTAACATAGCACATTCTCCTCAAACATCACTGCTGTTAACATGGAGAAGTGCTGATATTATATCCATTTGTGTATGCTTCATTCCAGGTCTTCTGTGAAGAGGAGCTCGTTGAAGCAATTGAGACAGCAACAGGATCCAAGAAGGACTGCTTATGCTTCATTGAAGTGATTGTTCACAAGGATGACACCAGCAAAGAGTTGCTTGAATGGGGATCCAGGGTCTCTGCTGCCAATAGCCGTCCTCCCAATCCTCAGTAAACTTCAGACTTCAGACTTCAGACTTCAGCCATCACTACATTGCAGGAATTGCCCTTTAACTCCATGAAGTTGAGAACCCTTTAAGATGCCTCTGTACGGAATTTGCTTTTGTTAATGGCTTTGCACATTTATGTAACTTTTGTGTACTGGTTTGTGTAAAGTCTTTCACTTAAGATAAAAATCATCCTTCACTTTTTCTATGCTTCACTGCTTCTAGATTCTTGGATTAAGCATCTTTGTGTGGGTTGTGTGAAAAACACAGGCGGCTGAATTGACTAGATGGTTGGACTATTAGGTTGAAAATGGCTTATGAATCCATTGCGTGGTGCTGGTTTAACCTATTTTTGCTTTTATGTCAAACATGAACATGAGAGGATCTGATTCTTTTACAAATAACAGTACGAGGGCCTGGCACATTGTGAACACTTGCTTAACAATGAAAGTTGTCTCGCATCAAATTTTATATTATCCACACATTAATCATGTACAAGTTTCATAACAAGGGATTTCTGTTGGTACCAAATTGAAGGCATGACTAGGTGAGTGTGACTCCACATGCTGTGTGGATATTTTTCAGACGCTCATAAATCTTAGGTGAGGATTGGTGTAATTTTAGGATCCTGTGTTCTTTTTTGGGCAAAGATATAAGTGTAGCTAAGTGAAAAATGGGGAGATAAAATATTTAGAACAAGAATTACGTTACAAATTTAGAATCAGAATATTTTATACTTTGTGTTGGGGATGGTTGAAAATAAAATATAATTTATTTGTATTTCACCGGAAGAAGTGAATATTAGTACAATACGAAAAAAAATAATAGAAGAGAATATTAGTAGCTGGTATTGTTTTAGGATACCTAGGTGAAAAATGGAGAGGTAAAATTTTTAGAATAAGAATGAAGTAACAAATTTAGAATACAAATAAAAAAAATTACAATTCATTTGTATTTCATTCCATCAATTTTGGTTATTTATATAATATTTTGGTTATTATATGAAAAGTGAGTTGGGTTATTTTATATATAATGCGAGTTAAAAGTGATTTTTATTTTCTATTTCATAATAACAATAATAAGTGGAAATATTTTTTTATTCTATTATATTTTTCCTTCTCATTTTATTCTTGAGGACAAGATATAAAATACAAATACTTAATATGATATTGATGAATTGTCATTTTTTTATTCATCAAGATAGGTACGTTACATAATGGTAAGGTTATTTTCCCTTCTCTAATATTTTTTTCCTTTTACAAAGACATGATTTGATATCAAAATTTTACATTGTTTCTGTTCAATCATTCAATAGCTTTGAAATTATAATTTGATAAAATTTTGGATTTAATTTCTATTTACTATCAGTGTAAAAATTTTTTACACTGTCATTCAATTATATATTGACACATCATTAAAATAATTAGACTTTTTAAGTAGTAGTTGTGATAGTCAAATTCTTTTAATAATTTAACAACATATAATTAGATCACAGTATAAAATTTAAAACTTTACATTGAAAATAGATATAAATTAAACCCTAAAACTTTTGGCAATCGTATAACATAACTTGTGGATGGTGATATCATCATATTAGTTGCATGATAGAAGGTTGTGAGTTTTTATACTTTATTATAGTGTTGCGTTAGTCAATCTAGCTGTAATTAATTGGAATTCAAAATTGCGGGATTACTTGGTCGGAAGAAAGGCACGATCGTAAAAATAATTCTTTTTCTACCTAATAACGTGACTCATTAAGTCAGACTTCCCATGATTTGGGGTAGCTTTAAAGTGAATGGTTTTTACGAAACCAGGAATTGGAACTAGCCACTTGGTTCTAGTCTGGCATAAAATTATCATATTCAGTTGTGTCGGCTAATTATACGATTATAAAATAGTGAATAGTACATTATACTCTTACTATAATGGAAATTTATCATGTACCTATCTGAGAAAACGATAGGGGCCGTTTGTTTCTGCCTTTGTTTTATGGGGTTTTTTCCGGTGAGTCGTTGAAAATTGAAAGGAAAACAAGGGAACATAAAAAGTAGAGACTCCACAGTTTCTATTTTTGTAAAAATAAAATAAAATAAATCATAAATTGACTTGTTTTCATTTTTTCCTTTCACATACTCCTTCTTTTATGTTTTACCTTTTATTTTTATTTTATTTTTTTACTTTGTGAGTATCGTATTTTATCCAAGTTACATAACAAAAGTATTTAAAAAAATTCAAAAATTACAAAAATTCATCAAATGTTTAATTAGACAATTAATTCAAAAATTTAAAATTAAAAAAGGTTTATTAACATTAAAGTCCTGAAAATTAAAAAATAAAATTTGGAAGGTAGAAAATTTAAAAGATATATTTTGCTTGTCAAAACCCTTCCCCACTTTACCCATTTGGTCCAATTCTGAACCCAACTAAATAACCCAAATAGCCATTGATCCGCGGACCCACTCCAACCATCATACCCAAATCCTAGCAGAGGAAACCCCCGTTGGTAGCCGCCACCGCAGGGAGGGACCACTTCTTCCTGCACCTCCCTGCCTTCCACCTCATTTAGCTAAAATTTTTATTAAATAAAATATATATTATAAAAAAAATTCATTTAAATTTCAATAATGTCGTTATTCTTTTAAAAATTTTAACCCTTATCAATAGAAATGAGTATTTCTTCTTATGTATTTAAATTTTTTTATTTTAAATGTTAAAATTTTCTTAATAATTCTTAAAATTATTATTTAAAATTTAAATTCATAGGATTTTTAAATTATAATTATGAATTTAAATTTAAATTATATTTGATTTGATTTCATTTAATTTTTGACAATAATAGTTTAATTTCTCAATCAAGTAGCTATTAAAGCAAATATAATTACATGTGAAAATTTTAACTCCTTGATTTTTATGAATATAGGCATTTAATCAAATATTTTTCACCAATGGCTATAGCTTTCCAAATTTTAATTTTTTATTCAATGGCTCAATGTTTTTTTAATTTACTCCTAATAATTTTTGAATTATTATGTAAAATTTTTGTAACTCCTTGATTTTTGCAAATATAGACACTTAATCAAATAAATTTACCATGCAATCTTTCAATTATATATATATATATATATATATATATATATTTAACCAAGTTATCATAATTATTTAACTTTATACGTTACTCATTTAATAAACTCGTACATCGCACATGTAGTAAAATTAGTTACTTAAATAAATAATATTTAGAACATTTCTATTATAATTCCCAATAAGTTATTATAATATTTTATATACATTGAGGGTTGTGTTTGACTTATTTATTTTCAAAATAAATTTAGAAAACAATTTACTAAAAATAAATAAATTTGAAGGCAATAAAACAAAATGCATGTTTTATAGAAATACAATAGCAGAAAACTTCCGTTAATCGTTTTCGTCAAACCAACGCAAGAAACATCATCGTTCGTGAATAGTGTAGCCCCGTAAGTCTACTATTCATGCAACTCTTAAGCAATTGGTGAGGCTATTTTGGGAGATTTTCAAATTGAAAATGTACTAGAGATTACAATTACGATTTTCAATTGAGAATCTTAGATGCAAAATACCAAAATTGCTTTAGGAGTGAGATTCATATTTGGGAACTCCAAACAAAGAAGGTGGGTTCTATTTTTGTGACTCAAGCCTAATTCTCAATTAACGGAAATTAAAACTAAAAATTTCGTGACATGTTCTAACTTTAAAATGTGACAACCTCTCTTCTTTTAAACTATTATTTACGAGAAAAAAACAACAAACCTAATATTACTAGAAAGAAAGGATAATATTGCAAAAGGATCATAAATTTTAAGTTTAGGATAGCCAGTTTATAACATAAAGTTAGGAGCTTTTTTAATAAAAAAAATATTTTCTTGGTTTTGTGATCGATGAGCAAAATTAAAGGAAGACAATCGCGTGTTTAGTATATTTAATGATTAGTTAATTTTTCGTTGAGTTATGCCAAAGTTCAAGGTTAATATTTAGAAGATTAGAAAAGTTTGGCTTAATTCCATTCAATGCTTCTGACCTTGAAACAAAGTAAAACCTTTTACTTTGATTAATTTATTGGAACTGATCTAACTTTGAAATTAACAAAGATGTCCATATTTAGATTCTTCCGGCATAAATTTCTTTTTTTTCTTCTACTAAGGTGTTTATATTTTTTTTTAGGGTATTGATATTTATGATAAATTATAAAACATTTATTAATTACTAATTATATTTAATAGATTTTCAAATATTTACTAAAAAATCAATCATTAATCAATACTTAATAACATATCCTAAGCACTATACCTATAAAAATAACATAACAACTCTTCCTCTTTAAATCGCGTGTCTCACTTCATAGATCCGTGATCTTCCTCTGCTACTGCTAGGCATCATGAAAACGATTCGGGTTCAAAGATGAATCCATAGGAAGGCAAAAAATTAGACCGAGGGCCTGGTCCATATGGTGAACTTAGTTTTCACAACTTAAAAGATTTAAAGTCTAGTGAGGCTTAAATTGCAAGTCCACAATAAAATGACAAATATGTAATAGTAATAGAGAAAGTGACAACTGATAATATAATTTTATTGACTTGAATTTCGTAATTGGGAAAATGATAATAAAAGACAAGTCTGTGGCCCTTGTTTATCGGATGTGCTTCAGTCCTAATTTTTAACAAAATGAATTTAATATATAGTTCGAGTTGTGTTGTTAATTAATTTTTTTCTTGGCTATTTTTCTTAACAAATTCATAGTCCAGACTATAAAAAGGGAAATTTGCTTTCAATTTTTTTTAAACATGTGTTATGTTGGATATCTCCTTGTCTATGGTGAGTTTTTGAAACCGTGATAAAAACTATAGCATTTATTTGGAGTTTTCTAAAATAAAAAAGAAAGATACACAGAAATGCTAGTGTGTATTGCTTAGTATGTGATGTATGATTACCTTTTTCTACACGGTATTTAATTATTTGGGATGCATTTTGCATGAAAAAACTAAGAAAAACAATGTGGCAGTTCAACGCACTTTCTATTATTTATCCGATGAAAACTATAGTATAATAACTAATAAGAGATAATGTAATTTGCTTTACATCCGATATAAATAATGTTAAGAGGGTGAATAAATATTATTTAAATTTTTTTTAAGTAGATCTAGAGCTCAAAGACTATTTATTGACTTATTTTAATTATAAAAATTGTGTAAATTAAAAGTATGATAGTACATTAACAATAGATGAATTTTCTTAAAACACTTTTCTGGTTATTTCAACAATAAAATTTATAAATATTCATGCTATTTTCTTATATCTTAATAAAGAAGTCTCAAGCCACTACAAGAATTTTGCTAAATTGCTACAAAATTTAGCTACGAAAATTTTTCCTAGTTAATCTTTAGTTATTTAGCTACGGATTAATTAAGAAAATTAATTCCCTAGCTAAATTTCAAAAATAAGAAAAAATAAATTTTAACAAGCAATTAACTACAGATTAACTATGTAATATTTCGTAGCTAAATATATTTAGTAGCTAATATAATCAGTTAAGAATTATTTCCTCGTTAAAATAAAATGTTGAAAGTTACCATATTAACTAAGGATTTAGCTAGGGATTTCCCTCCTTATTCCCTAGCTAATCCCATTTAATAAGTTTTCAAAATCTCTCGGCCTTCATTCATGCCCTTACCTCAGCCTCTCTACGCACGCAACCTCTCAACACCTACGCTACGGAATTGTTCGCAGGCCACAGTTAGTGTTGCCGTCGGTATTCTCCCAAACCTCACCCACTCATCTTTGAACTGCGAATAGATGGTAGCATTTTCTAGGTTATTCAGAATGAAGTTTGCCATCATTTTCTGGCTTCAAAACTTGTCTCTGTGGTTGAAGGAGTTGTTGCGTTGATCAGATCAGATCCCTCACGCCATTCTTCGTTGTGAGTTTCTTCAATTTCCCCTAAGTTTTGCTTCTTAATCAATCTGTTTGTGGCTGATTCTTAGAAATTATTGCATAATTTGTGTTTAAATCGAATTTGTTTTATCCTTTCACTTCATGTGTTTACGACTTTGAACACTTAGAAAATTTAACTTGAAAGATGCGCGTCCAAGAATTTGAAGCTACAATTCTAGGTGACAGTGATCATCTTCAATTTCATGATTTCCCGCTTTGAGCCCCTCATTATCTCCAATTTTCCCTCATTATCCTAGTTTTGCTTCCTTATCAATTTGGTTGTGGTTTATTTTTTAAAATTATTATGTAATTTGTGTTTAAATCGATGAAGGTATTTTCAGAATGTCATGATGTTAGGTGCCTTGCAATATTGTTTTGGCAATTATGTTTGTATCTCAATAAAAATATTTAGTGGTTTGTTTAATTGCCCATGTTCTGTTTGATGAAAGTTCAAAACCACAAGACCTCATTAATGTACTTGATGTGTATGGAATTAATATATAAAAATAAGAGTCGTCTATTTTTGAAGCTTCATTTCTCTTTCCTCATTTTGTTTGGTTGCTCAGAAAATTTTCAGCTCCCGCTAATGAAAGAGTGCCAAATGCCATAGAAGCTCTCTACTTGCTTGGCAGAGAATCGCAATGACAGATCAATAGATTTTCCATGGTAGAAGTCTAACAAGGCAAGCATAATTCTAAACTTTAATTTCTCACTCTTTTGCCCTTTTTCTTTGCCAGATTCGATTTCTCATATTCCTTTTCTTCTCTCTTGCTAGATCACAAAGAAGACCTTCAATGCAGTATTTTCATCCGTTTCTGAAGATTTGGTGGAATTCTAACTGATCTCTAAGATCACATATGCTAATGGCAACAGAGATGTTACAGTAAGTTCGAATTTCAGTGTTTCTTCTGATATTAACATCAAATATGAAATATGACATGGCGTGTTCCTCTAGTTTTTTGTTTTGTTTTGTTCATATCGATTTCTGTGAGGTAAAACTTTAAAAAGCTAAGCAAATGCATCATAGTTTTATTAATTGTGTTGCTATTCTTTTTAATCTAATTTAAGTTAAATGAATTTTCTATGTTTAAATTATCTTTAATCATTTATGCGTTACAATTCTTAGATGTGCTGATTTACTGTTAATGTGTTTGATGTTGCAATTCTGGTACAAATTGCCAAACAATTAGATGAATTCAGCATATTTTATTGTTTAGATTCCGAGAAAATAAATTAGCAATTGCAGTGGAGGCTTCAACTGATTCAAATGATTTATATTTGTTTCAAACCTTCATATTGTTAAAATGATTAGTTGAAAGGTTAAAGATAACAATTTGGCTAGAAAGAAATCTTCAAATGCGGCTACTAGGAATCTGAAGATGGAAGCTGAGATTGTGGCAGGCTATAAGCAAGAAACCTATTATGGCCACTAAATAATACTATTTTAATGTTCAAATTGCCTTTGCTATAGGCAAGAACAGGTATTAATTAGCATGTTATACACCTAAGACAAGTGTAGTGATTTGAGAAAGTTCTATTGTTTTTTATAATTATTGGATATGAGCACATTATTAGCTTCATGTTATAGTTTGGATATGGTATTGCATGACTTGACCTTCTCTGTGTCAAGATAATGTCTAAACAGAGGCCACATTTGAGTGGGATAGACAATGTTTTTATGTGCACAAGTACATGCAGTGCCGCGACATCTTGTCCTCCCTAATTAGGTAACGTTTCAAGGAATGGGTGAGAGACAAAGTGATAATCATGGTCACTTTCTAGTGGTTCATGATAGATCAGGTGGAGGCATCTCTCAACAAGAAAACAACGAATGAAAAATTACAGGAATTAAGGTGATAGAATCAACTATAGATTTTTCTCCAAACATTATTTGTCCTTGGCAAGTTACAATGACATTGATGAATATTCACACCTGCACATCAATAATAGAGTTGGAAAACAAACCAAGTTTCCTGTTAAATTTTATAGGTTGACCTTTTCCCAGTCCACTAAAGCAGCCAAAATGGTCAAGAGCAGACTCTCCTCTAGAGACTTTGCTTTCTATTGCAAACATGCCTTAGATATTTCACATCTGGAGAATAAGATATCATTTTAAAATAGACAAGGTACCCTGGTGGTTGATATTCTTTATTAGCCACAAGTCACAACAGCCTGGTATTTCATGGTGATAGCTCTTATTGAAGTAAAAATATAGATTTTCATTTTAATTGTCTTGTTATGTTTCACCAATTATCCATCCTGTTTTCTCTAAGAGTATATGTGCTAGAAGTAAAGACGCTCTCTCTTATCAATGTCATCAACTTTGGTAGTTTTCTTTGAGCACCTAACTTTCTGGCAGAATTGGTTGGCATACCTAGAAAGGTTTCAAGCATTGGATTGATTTTTACTATTTTCCTGTCAATAAAGTTTTCTCTTATCTTTGGCCAAAAAAGGAGTTTCACATTTAACAGAAAGAAACTCTAATTTATATGACTGATCTGAGGTTTTATTGAGTGATGTTCTTTAATTATTAGCTTTGAGATTTGTTGTACAGGTGCTAAATTTATGAAAGATTCTTAGGTGCTTGTATCATTAGAGAATTTTTTTTTAACAGCTATGGACTAAAGTTTGGTTCTTATCTTTTAATCAATTAGATTATTTGTACCAAATAAAAAAATATGCTTCAGTTTCTTCTCTTTCTAATGTCTCTTCATCGCAAAATAAAATGGCATCACATGCTTGGAAATGTGAGATTCCCATATGTGTAACAAGGTGAGACACCTTGTTAAATTTAATTATCATCTAAATTAAATATTTGTGTTGCTAACACATGATGATACATTAAGTTTAATTTGATAAAAAAATATTATTTGCAATTAATTAGAATTGAAATATTATTTTTAGTTTGACATTATTTTTAATTTTAATCATGTTTTAAATATTTGTACTCTTAATTTATATTACTTTTTATCTTTTTATTTATTTAGATTAGTATATTATATATAAATATATATTTAATTATATATCAGTGGGAATGTATTATAGTTATACTGGATAGAGCAGAGCCTAAGAAAGTGCAATTATTAATTTTTTTCCAATGCTTTATATATGTTTAATTAATATATTCGTTTCAATTTTAACACTAAACTCCATCTTAGTTAATGATACTAGCCAAATGTTCCTCAGGATGGAAAAACATCACAACTTGAACATGTATTTATTTGAGGCAGCAAAGTCAGGTATGAATCAAGTTATTTTTTAACTTTATAATTTTAAATTCCAAGTAATATTGTATATTGTCTTCTATGTGAAGAGTGCTTTGAGAATTTGGATGGGTTTATGGTCATACCAGACATGCTGAAGAGTGCTCCTATGTTAAAGCGTTTGGATGCAAGAATCAAGGTACCTTATTTTCAGGTGACAAAACTTCACTTGCTTATTGGTTCTACAAGCTATGACAATTTTTACTTTGGAGAAGTGGGATGAGAAACATATGATTTCTTTTATGGTGATTTCGAACAAGTAGACTAAACGTGATATGATATTTGCATTTATTGATTCTTGCTAGGTAATTCTTTGGAGTTACTGGCTTCATCTTATTCCTTATATGCCTCTCACGCTCTGTATTTGTACTGTGTTTTTTGGTTTGGGGCATTCTCTGTCTTCTTTTGTGGTGAATCTTGACACGACAATTGCATTTTATCTTTCAACTAGTATCTCTTATAGTTTATATCTGCATTTATATATGCCAACAATTCTAGATTCACTCATAATGTGTATGAGTTAAATTTTACCAACTATTACATTGCAGACCAGAGTTGCAACAATTTTTTGTTTTTGTATCATTCTGTTCACTTCTAAGCATTGCCAGGGTGCCTGCACTTATGAAAGAAATCAAGGTAATCCTATTGCTAATTTTGTGCTTGTTTCACTTTACAGCAATTTATTAGTTTTGCTTGATGTGCTTTATATGCATACAATGAAGTGATAGCACTAATGATGGCCTTTTAAACTAGCATTGGATTGATATTTCTTCTTCTTTTTTTAATCTCTAAATCATTTTTCTTTCCAGAAAAACTACGATTGATGAGTGAAATTGAATAGAAAATTACTTTTGCATTAGTCATGGAATTTAAGTTAAAAATTATCTCAAATTCTTTAACTGTGTCTCTTTCTCAAGGTAATTTAGCTAGAAGTGCATTTCAAGTGAATAGCCAAAAGTAAATATATCATTTGTTGTGCCATTGTGCATGAATCTTATATATTCAACATTGTGGCAGGTTTGTAATCCAGTAACTGATGAATCAGTAGCAGATATGGCATGCATGGATGGAAGATAGACAAAGGATGTTATTTACATTTTGATTGTTTATTAAGGAAAAATATTATATGCTACCTTGTAATTTGTCTTGTAATATTGAGATGGATGTAAGACTTGGTTTTACTTTCAATGTGAATGGAGTCCAATGACTTTCATTTTAATTTGATTATAAAATATTTATTTTCTTCAATATATATAATTTGAAATGTGATAAATGAATTTAGAAGATAATAAACTTAAGTTTAAAAATATTATAATTATAGGTTTTACTCACTAATTATGCACTGATTTTGAGATATTTAAAATTTAGCTACGGATTGGCTAGGGATTCACTAGGGAATGAAAAAAAATTAGTTGCAAATTAGCTAGGGATTAGCTAGGAATATTTCATAGCTAAATAGCTAGGGAATTTGAAACATTTTTTTTAAGAACTTTAGCAATGGATTAGCTATGAAATTTCCGTAGCTATTTTATTTTAGCTATGGAATTAGCTACCAAAAATTTTCATAGCAAATTAGCTACCCAAATTATGCTAGGGAAAAATCTGTAGCTAATCCCTAGCTAATCTGTAGCTAAAATTTTTAGCTAGCTCTACTTTTGAAGGGGAAGATATCCTAGTTTTAGTTTTATTTTTTATGTGTAAGGTTATATAAATAATATTTTACACGTACAAAAATTCTCAACTAGTTATGGATACTTAAATTTATATCTAAATTTTTAAGACTAAAATTAGTTCCTTCTTCATGCATATGTTTTTTCTTAAGTGCTTATCCTATTATTTGAAGAACAAATACTTTTTTTTTTTCCATTTGTTATATTGATTTAGTTTTTGTGACAATCCAGATTACATATATTTTCGTACAATTTTAAAAGTGCACTCTCTACATCTAGAGAAATTAGTCCCTCAAATTTGATTTAATTATCAATTTTGTCCTTGACATTTTAATTTTTTCAATTTAGTCCCTGATATTTATAAACTCACTTTAATTTGGTCCCTCTGTCTGTGCGTTTGTTATTCATTGAATGAAAATGATGATGTGTCACTGTTAAAGGTAACGTGATATCCTTATTTTGCCAGCATGACACTGAATTAGTAGCTGATTAAATTCTTTCACAAATAAAACGACGTTATTAGTTGACATTTAGCTCTTCATGGATGAAAATGACAGCGTTTTTTTTTGGTGAAATAATCCAGTTAATTATTAACTCAATGTTACGCTGGTAAAATAAGGATGCCATATTACCTTTAACTGTGACACTATGACACATCATTATTTTCATCAGTAAATAACAAAGACACAAACGGAGGGAACAAATTAAAATGAGTTTATAAATGTCAGGGACTAAATTGAAAAAATTAAAATATCATGGATAAAGTTGATAATTAAATTAAATGTGAGGGACCAAAATAGGGTTTTAGTCTTAATTAATTAATTCTCAAAAGTATTAATCTAAAATTCGATCCTAAAACCAAATACTATACAATACATATGCATTCCCGAATAACACTTGGAAGATCCAATAGTACAAGACTCACTATTTTATTTTATTTTTTGAATAAAGTACAAGACTCGCTATTGTTAGTATACATATAGCCTTATTTTAACGGACATACATATGTTCCTGGGTAAAAAAAAAAAGAAAGAAAACTTTTCCATTTTTTCTCTCAATTCTCCAGTCTGAGCTTTTCTTCAAATGAATTCAAAATTTAATTAAAAATATTTGAAATAATAAAATGTTAATGCATCAATGATTTTACTTAGCATGTTTCGAATTGTGTATTCCAACAATATGATTATTGTACCATACACGAAGGTGTGACTTAGTTGTAAGTTTTGCTCTATATCACCGTTCAAGAGGGCATGACCTTCACACATAAAGTTCAAGTAGAGGTTTCATTCAATGGTTCTGAATATATTGTAACAAACCAACAAAGAAAGTTGAACCACCAGAAGGGTCCATATTTGGATTCCTTTAGCACTGAGACATCATTTTCTATCTTTATACCTTGTGTATTACTTCGTAGACTCTTAATATTTCTCTTTCACACAGACCACAACCCACAGTTCCAAAAGACCTCTCTGGCCACAGTGAACCACATGATCTAAACCTACGTATAATCTGGGTTTTCAGTTGTAAACGTATATGCATACGATTGAATTCAACATTTGCAATTAGGTCAAATGTATTGTGAGGTTGAACATAAAGGTCAACAATTAATAAACGCACAAATTGTTGGAATCTCAATCTATAAAAGGAGCAAAAGATATGTTCATGGCAAAAAATCCATCTCCACCCTTCTTAAGCCATATCATAATTCACTCCAATGAGAATTCACCGAGTCCTATGGATTTTCTTGATACCCTTTTGCTTAATAAACTTGAGCGCCAACATCTTTGTGGTGATTGGCCATTGTCTTGGCCATCAGCAATCCTTGTTGCTCCATTTGAAAAACGATCTGATATTCAACTCTGCAAAATCCAAAATCCTAGTTCATTGGAATCAAAGTGATGATTGCTGTCAATGGCTCGGGGTAACATGCAGCAAGGGACGTGTTATAGCTCTTGACTTGAGTCAGGAATTTATCTCAGGAGGACTTGATGATTCAAGCGCTCTTTTCAGCCTGCAATATCTGCAGAGTTTGAACTTGGCTTTTAATGACTTCAGTTCTGTGATTCCTCCAGAATTGCATAAGCTGAACAATTTGAGGTATCTGAACTTGTCAAACGCTGGCTTTGAGGGGCAGATTCCAAATGAGATTTCTCACCTCAGAAGGTTGGTTACTCTTGATTTGTCTTCTTCACCATTTACCTCACGGAATAATCTTAAACTTGAGAAGCCAAATTTAGCAATGCTTGTGCAGAACCTTACAGATATCACAGAACTGTATCTGGATGGTGTAGCAATATCTGCCAAGGGAAAGGAGTGGTGCCATACTTTAGCTTCATTGAAAGATCTACGAGTTCTTAGTATGTCATCCTGCAATCTCTCTGGACCTATTGATCCTTCACTAGCAAAGCTTCACTCACTCTTTATACTGAAATTGAACCAGAACAACTTGTCAAGTCTGGTGCCAGAAACCTTTGCAAATTTTTCCAATTTGACCACCCTGCATCTCAGCAACTGTAGCTTGAGTGATGTTTTTCCAAAAGATATCTTCCACATACAAACACTAAAGGTCCTTGATATATCCAATAATCGAGGTCTTCGTGGTTCTTTGCCAAACTTCCCACAAGATGGATCTCTTCAGATGTTGAACCTTAGCAATACAATCTTCTCTGGACAGTTACCAACTGCTATTTCCAATCTGAAACAGTTGTCTACGTTAGATCTATCTAACTGCCAATTCAATGGAACACTTCCCAGTTCAATGTCAGAACTTACCCAACTTGTTCATCTGGACTTGTCTTCTAATAACTTCACTGGTTCACTCCCATCTTTCAATATGTCCAAGAACCTCACATATTTATCCCTATTTCATAATGGTTTAAGAGATGTGTTACCTTCTGATCATTTCAAAGGCCTTGTTAATCTTGTCAGCATTGATTTAGGGTATAATTTCCTCAGTGGGAGTGTCCCCTCATCTTTACTTGACCTCCCAAATCTGCGTGAACTTAAGCTTTCTTATAACCGTCTCGGTGGTCTATTGGGTGAGTTTCTGAACGCATCTTCCTCTGTATTAGAGATGGTTGATTTGGTTGGGAATAACTTACAAGGGCCTATTCCTATGTCTGTCTTTAATCTTAGGAGACTTTCTGTCCTTCGACTTTCTTCAAACAAGTTTGATGGCACAGTACAATTGGATATGATTCGAAGGCTAAGAAACTTGGTTACACTGGACCTCTCACACAATAATTTGTCCATTGATGAAAACTTTAGGGATGATCATGTCCTGTCACCCTTTCCTAATATTAGCAATCTTATGTTGGCTTCCTGCAAGTTGAGAGGAATCCCCAGTTTCTTGAGAAACCAGTCCACATTACTTTATCTTGACCTATCCAGCAATTATATTCAAGGAACAATACCCAACTGGATTTGGCGAATTGAGTCTTTGGTTAACCTAAATATTTCCATCAATTTTTTCTCAAACTGGGAAGGAAACTTTTGGAATCTTAGTTCCAACCTTTTTGTCCTTGACATTCATTCCAACCAACTGCAAGGACCCATTCTATTCATTCCAAAATATTCATGCTATTTGGACTACTCAAGCAATAGATTCAGCTCTATCATCTCACCAGACATTGGCAATCACCTCCCTTCTACAACTTTCCTCTCTCTTTCAAACAACAGCTTTCATGGCCAAATTGATGAATCCCTCTGCAATGCTTCCATTCTTCGTGTGCTTGATCTTTCTCACAATAATTTTGATGGCATGATTCCCGAGTGTTTGGTAAAAATGAGTAACAACAATCTTAGGGTGTTAAATCTTGATGGAAATAAACTCACAGGTTATATTTCTGATTCGATTTCAACATCATGTGCTCTAAGGATCTTGGATCTCAATGATAATCTCTTGGGTGGTGGCATCCCGAAATCTTTGGCCAACTGCAAGAACCTACAAGTTCTAAATCTTGGGAACAATATGTTTGTTGACAGATTTCCATGCTTCTTGAATAGCATTTCCACCCTGCGAATCTTGTTTTTAAGGTCAAACAAATTCCATGGGCCTATTGGATGTCCAAATAGCACTGGTAATTGGGAGAAGCTTCATATTGTTGATCTAGCCTCAAATAACTTCAGTGGTACAATATCAGGAACACTCGTAAAAAGTTGGACAGCAATGATGGTTGAAGACAAAGTCAAGCCAGAGTTTGGCCACTTATTTCTAGATATCTTTGATGACCACGATTCTTTGAATTTTGATGAAATACTCTCAATTTTCAGCAAAGATATTGCTATGAAATTAGCTAACCTCATAGCAATTGAACCTCGCTCTGTCATGGACCAGTTAATAGCTGATGTCTCTGTGCAGAATCTTGATCGCTACCAGGATTCAGTTACAGTTGTCAACAAAGGTCGAAAAATGAAGTTGGATAAAATTCAAGCTGTCTTCACTTACGTGGATTTGTCATCCAACTATTTTGAAGGGCCAATACCTGATGAGCTGATGAATTTGAAGGCACTGAATGTTCTTAACTTGTCACATAATGCTTTCTTGGGCCATATCCCATCATCTCTCAGGAATTTGATGAATCTTGAGTCCTTAGACTTGTCATACAACTCCTTGAGTGGAGAAATTCCCACAGAGCTCGCAAGTTTAACTTTTCTTGAAGTCTTAAATCTTTCCTTTAATCATCTGGTGGGGGAAATCCCAACAGGTTCTCAAATTCAAACATTTGAAGCAAGTTCCTTTGAGGGCAATGAAGGGCTATGTGGACTTCCCCTGACCAAGAACTGCAAGGATGATGGAGTGCATGGGTTGTCACCACCACCACCATCTGAAACAGACAGTTCAATTGACTGGAATTTCTTGAGTGCTGAGTTGGGATTCATTTTTGGCTTTGGATTTGTCATCCTTCCCCTTATTTTCTGGAATCGATGGAGGCTGTGGTATTGCAAGCATGTGGATGACTTACTTTGCAGGTTCATCCCTCATCTTGACTTTGCATATGAAACCCGTGGAGGGAAAAAGTACAGAACTCTAAGGTGGAGGCCTTACTGATTCCGCTCAGAGTGAAAAGTGAACACAGATGTAGGTAATTTACACTTTCTTCTGTTTTTGGGTTATGCATTTTTTTATCTTTCTTTGTTTATGTTCACTGACAAAATAATGATCGTCTTTTAAACAGCTTGGGCATAAGGAGAAAGAGTAGCAGCAATTAGCTATGCCAATTTTTATGGTAGTTTCTAGGTTCTCATTTTCAGAGCTAAGTGTTGAGTTGTGAAAAAGTTGCATGCATGCAAGGTTACAATTGTTTTTAGGGAACATTACGTACCTTCTTTTATTGTTATTGTTTGTGGCTAGCTTTTATGGGTAGTTTTTACAACATACTTGGAGGAACTAAACAAGTCACATGGAGAATTGAAGAAATGAAGAACGCAGATGGCTTTCCATAAGAGTATATTGAATGTATTTAGGAGATTATTTTGTTGGAAAGATATATCCAAATTGCATTTTATGAATGAAATATTTTATTTTGAACTTTATATATTTTAAAATTATTTTCCTTTCTTTGGAAATGTTATTTGGGCTCACAATTTCTGAAGAAAAAAAAAGTAGCTAAATGACATGAAAGTTTTGAATCGAATCTACAAAAATCACGATGTGTCTTTATATCTTTTGAATGTATTTGTTGATTAATGGATGCGAAAAGCGGAGAGAATTAGTGGGATAATTGGCTTAAGTAGAATAATATTGCTATTCATTTACTTGGTGTGAAAAGGGAGAGAATATGCTAAAACACAGGCAAAAGGGCATGAAAAATTTAATATTAAAATCAATCAGTTCCCAAAAAACTTTGTATACCACTTGAATTACAGTTTTTGGACATACATATGACTATTTATAGATAGTTTCACCACCTCATTCCAACCGACATTGACAGCCAAAACAGTTTCTAAATTTTCCTTGATATTTTCTTCCTTCATTAGCAGCCTTCTCTTGAGTGTTCTAATATCTTTTTGGCTCATTACACAATATCTTGTTGGCAGAGCCTGTACAAGGATATTTTCTACGGTCTCTTGACTTGTACGAGGTCTAAATTTTGTTTAAATTAACTTCTAATAAATGGTGTCAAACCATTCGGCTTGTGTAAGCTATTGGAGTTAAATAACAGTTCTGTTTTTGAAAATAATAAAGGATATATTGTGCATAATCATGATGTAGATAACATTCGTTGTAAGACATTTAGGAGGGGGAACCTAAACTACGAAAGAAAATCTCTAGAGAATAGGTTGTAGACTTGAGAATTTGGCACAATTGCTCTAATTTAATGGCTTTGTTGGTTTTTAATATGCATGAAATATGTCAGATAAGAACATAACAATAATTGAGTATTGAATACTTTATTTAGATGCTAACAAGCATGAATACTAAGATTCTGTCAAAAAAAAAAAGCATGAATACTAAGATGGACACAAGAAGTGACATATATATATATATATACACATATACATACATATATTAACGCAACATAACATTTAAAATATTTCATTAACATCTGAAATTTTATTGCCTCTAGCTAACATAATTATGAATTATTTAAATTTTTTATCTAATTTTCTTATTCTTTTTTTGTCCTTCAATTAAATGCTGATAACTTAGTATAAAAATATTTATATATTTTAATTAGTAATAATTTATATTTTAATTGTCCATTCTTTTTTATTAAGTTGTTAACATTTGATTAAAAAGACATAATTAGTGAAAGGGAAAGAAGACAAAATATTTGATTTCAATAATTATATATGTCATATATAAAAACTTCTCTTTTTTAAGTATTCATGCTTCATTTTATAATTTCCATATATTCAAGTTTCATTTGTAGTTGTCGTGTGAAATTCATATAGAAGCACGATAAGCTATTTTTACTGTGTAACCTCCAAATAAAAAAAAAACAAATATTAATAACTTTCTCTTTGAGCGTAGTGCAAAAACAGAAAGGTAATTAAAGATGGTATAGTGTTACTGTAAAGATCATCAAATGCGGCCTTCTGAAAAATTCAAGGTTAATCATTTTCAAAATTTTATAATGTGATATTTTGAAGGAGATTTTGGGTTCCTTGTCTTTTAATGTTTGAGTTGTTTTAGGGTTACTTGTATAGTAGTGTCAAACTGAGTTGGCCTCGTGATCTAAAATAAGTGAGGGTATTTTTTTTATAAAATTGAGAATTTCAGTCTTTCAATCATGGATAAATTTAAGTGTATATTAAAACTATATTAAAATATTATTAATATTTAACAATTAAATAATGTAAACTGATCTAGAAGATTATTTTTATTTAATAATTTAAGTAAAATACTCCATTAAGTTTACTTACTATAAACGGTTTTTTAAGCATATTTCATATCTTCTCTCATGATCTTGTTAATTGCATTTTAATCAATTAACAATTATTTTGTTTTGTTATTTTTTATGCATAACCAAAAAATGATTTTTTTATTTTTTATTTTTTTTATGACACATGAAAATTTTATTTTATTTTTATTTATTTCATCAAAATTGAATTTATTTTTTTGTCCTCTTGTATTTTTTATTGTCATCATTTTTTTTATAAATTTTCATTAACCAATAATTTGTTCATTATTAACAAAATCTGTGAGTAATCAATTACCAAAACCCATTAACCAAATGATATATTATATTAATAAAAGAATTGCTCATTGTTAACCAAGTCTATCTATATCTCTATTGTAAAAGTAATGTAAAAAAAAATAGTGTGTAAGAAACATTTTTCATATATATATATATATATCATTTTTTATTGACTTTTTTAATTGTACATTGACTTTTTTAATTGTATATTGACTTTTTTAATTTATATCGTATCTTGTTATTTATTTTGTGAGTCATTTTATTTATC
This sequence comes from Styphnolobium japonicum, assembly GCA_023212625.1. Classification (NCBI taxonomy): domain Eukaryota; kingdom Viridiplantae; phylum Streptophyta; class Magnoliopsida; order Fabales; family Fabaceae; genus Styphnolobium; species Styphnolobium japonicum. The sequence continues at coordinate 23,721,119 of JALBWW010000014.1, forward strand.
ATGTTATTTGTTTTATTTAAATATGTATAATAAAGTTTTTAGAATAATAAGTACAATGACATGAGATATCAAATGTCTGACATGGTTGTGAGATCCGTTGCAATTGGAACACTATTCTTAAATTTCCATAGTCAAGTATTATTGTGAATTAAGATAACAATAATGCATTGAGACTGACAAGTGCGTGGAATGATAACTATGTCTCACAAGTCATAGATATGAGATATCAACTCTTCATATGGGTACGTACTAGAGTAATAATGTACTAAATTAAACTACCACGAGAACGCTGCATGGATCGTTGTGTGAGTGTCATGAGCAGTTCTTACAGTGACAATGGTGTATGTGGTCTTTTGACTCGAAGGCACTACAATTCCCCACATGAGGAGTTGTATGACTTAATGCAGTCAAATGTTTCCTGTAATAAGGTGATTATAAAGACAACAATTAGACATACTGCAAAATCATGCGGAGGGATGTGAGTGGCTTAGATAGGATTTATCCTCCTACACAACATGAATGATATCTTCGGGCCTTTTGATATAGAGTGAGACTGCAAATGCATGATCATGCTCAAATGAGTCAATATGAGATATTGATCTCATTTGTTTTAGCAAGTCTACTCTGATATCAAGAAACTAAAGATTGAACTGTACAAGGATGATACGTTCTATGTGTTGTGTTCAATTGAGATATCTGGACAAAGATACTAGACTACATGGTAACATTGATTAGGGAGAGGTTATGTGAAATCATTAACATCCTTGTTACTTGAGTTGTAGTGATGTATTGCTAGATATCACTCATTGTTTATATTGCTAAAATATGATTTTAGTATTACTGTCAACGTAATAGGAATCAACATGGTCACACACTTTGAATTGATCGAAATTAGGATTTTAAATTCATGAGATGAATTTAGTTGGGAATTCAGTTATGACTTGGGCTTCTAAATAAATGATTCGACATATAATTAAACTAAATGAGCCAACTGAATAGATGAACCTGCACATAATTCTTACATAGGTCAAAATATAAGCATGGACGTCAACATTCCTTACACTCACTAATGATGACTGCCTTACATATATATATGTGTGTGTGTGTGATATATACATGCAATTGCAGTAAGAGAATAACACAATAGAAAGGAGAAAAGAGTCTTCCCTAACCTTAATTGTCACAAAGAGTGAGTGAAAGGGAGATCGTAGCCCTTCTCTGTAACTAGCACTGTGGCGAGAAGGAGAACCCCTATTTGGTTTGTTCGTGTAGATATCGTGAAGGCATTGCAACCTTGTTACTCGTGATTGATTGATTGTGGAGACAACCGTCTCTTCATAAAAGTAACTCCCTAACACAATTTATGATTTTTACATAAGTCTTCAGTTGAGTTTGAATTTTTTTTTTCGCTGTGTTTATATTATGTTTCAAAAAACCCAACAATGCTTAGGAAAGAATCAGTTATCTTCTTCCCCTTATCCTATGTGTAGCATGTTCCCTTGTTTCAAAACTTGTCAAAACTTTGCTTCATTCAGAAGCTGGGGGGAGGGGGAAGATAGATGCTACAATTTTTTCTCTGAAAATTCACACCCAAGAAAATAGCCAAAAACTCCTCCAAAATTTTACTCTTTTTTTCAAGACCCAAAGTTGCAGCAAACTCTATCCACCTTTCTGCATAGGAAGTTTTAGTTTACTTTCTCTCTGTAAAAGTAGGAAAGGGTTCTCTCACTTTCTCTCTTTATCGACCCACTTGAGCTTTGATGAAGAAGGTATATATTAGTAGTATGTGTTCCGATGAGAAGGTTCAAAAGTGTAGATATGCATGTGTTTGTGTCGGTAATGTCTGAGGCCAAAAGCAAAAAATAAAATAAATCATACCCTTGCGTCTTCCTTGCACCCGTTGGAGCTAGGATTCATGAGAATGATCTTTTACAAATTGAGCTTAGGTGAGGATAGGGAAGTAGAGAAATTGAATATCCATAGGCCTTCCATCAAAGACCAAGCCCTGTAGGAATATTTTGTTTTCTTGATGACGGGTTTCATGACACTTTTAGTCTGTTATTGTAGAGGGATGAGGGCTTTTATGTGCAATGATATTAAAATATTTTTAAATAAAATTAATAGTATGATGGGACTACCAGTTTGACCATTCATGAATATATATATATATATATATATATATTTAAAAATTTTCTTAATTTTATTCCTTGAATTACTAAAATGAACAAACAAGTATTTTATATTTTTTATTAAATTTTCATAAAGTGAAATTATCTTTTTACTTTTATTTTTGTCTGAGTTCAGTGAAATTAATTTTTCTTTTCATTTCATTATTGCATCAAATTAAAATTATTTTTTCCCACTAAAAACGATTTTTTTTAAAAAAAAATTATCGTTAATGGTTTCATGCATAATCACAAAAATTATTGGATGATGGATGACGTTTTGCAAAGGACTTAAACATAATTTAACATTTGAAGAGAATTATTGCTTAATTTGTATAACTAGTTATTTGTTGAAATATCAGCCGTTTGATTCATTCAATAGTCATATGATTAATAATGGATGCAACTGATTCAATGATGCATTCATGCTCTCATTTTCTTCAAGTCTAACAATGGTAAATTCATGCTCTCATTTTCTTTAAGTGCATGTTAGACGTGGCTGATATTTTCAGAATTATCTCTACCTAATAGCTGTTTGTTTTCATTGATTTCGTAAAATTTATTGCCAAATATTTTTTTTTTCCATCTTTAGTTGCCGAAAATTACTTTATTAGTGGCGCTCTTGCCCCAAAAAAATAAAGAAAGCTTTCAGAGTATGCAAGAGGCAACCATTAATAGGCCAGATTGGAAAAAAAAAATTCTTGCAGAAAAATTCCTTTTTTGCAAAATTTATTGAATCATTATAAGTAAGTTTTTAAAAACAAATTTTGACAATAAATGTTTAGAATTTGAATTAACGCCGGATCCATATTTGCCATTGATAAAGTCAGAACAAAATGTATATACCCAAAAAAAGTCAGAAAAATAAATGTTTAGAATTGGAAAAAAATTAATTAGTTGACAATAAAGGTTTATAATTGGCAATAAATTAATATTAAAATTAGACGTATGAATCAATATTTAAATTATAAATAGAAAAAAAAGATTTTAAAAAGAGAATATTTGTAAGATTGTTCTAAATAATTAAATTATAATAAATAAGAATATGAATAGATAATGGAGAGTACTAGTAGATTATTCTTTTTTAATTTTTAAATTAATTTACGTATGTAAATATAATTAATAATAAATAAATAAATGATAGATTTAAACCCATTAATTATAAATGGCATGGTGTCCTACTATGCATACATTCAACTTCCGTACTGTCATTACAAAAAAAAATACTTACATATGACTCAATGTCTCAATTAAAAAGTACTTTCTGTAAAAAAAATTATTTATTACAAATTTCAGAAAAGACAGCAAAAAAACACATAAATAAGTGATTGACAATTTAGTCAAAATTGAATTCATACAAAAATTATATAGGAATAAATTATAAAATAAATATAATTCTTTTTTTTTCTTAATCCAAGATTTCCAATAATACCGTACACAGAAAAAGGAAGAAACGTATAGTAATAAAAGATAGTTAATTAGTATTGAATTCACACTAAAAGTATACAAGAAGAAATTATAAAATAAATTGAATGCTTTTTTTTATTTTCTCAATCCAAGATTTCCTGTAATACCTTACATAAAAAAGGAAAACACTTAATAGTAATAAGAGATAGTTAATTAGTAGTCTATCATATTAAAGACACTTATTGCTTACCATAATAATTACATAGGGAAAGGCGCTAGTTTTGCACTTGATCATGCAGTCATGCTCTATAAAAAGAGGGACATCTACTATGAACATTTTGTATCACCAAATTGTGCAACGATGGTTCTATTCACCAAAACTGTCACATCACTTTCTTTGCTATTAACTATACTTGTTGCGTTTTGGTTCAATGGAGGTGAGAGCATCACATTTGATCACAAGGTAACCGTGGAATTAATCAATGAATTAGAAACGCCTCCAATTACAAATCTCACTCTTCATTGCCAATCCAAGAATGATGATCTGGGGCTTCACACATTGCAACTTGGAGAAAGATACAGCTTTACATTCCGGCCAAATATATTCTTTTTGTCACCAACACTATTTTTTTGCAGTTTTACATGGACAGAAGAACCATACCTACACTATTTTGACGTTTATAAGCAGGATCGAGATGGTTGTCAATTCTGTTCTTGGAAAATAAGGAGAACAGGACCATGCGTGGACGATAATTCGTGCTATTCATGGAATAAGTAGTTTTAAGAGAGACGAAGCTTGGTGAAGGGAATACTCCCCCAGTGTATTGATGATACAAATTTTGATAAGAAAAAAATTGTGTCTTCATACACAATCAAATTTCTAGAGAATAAAATTTAATTCAGTTCTATTATATTTCTTGATGTATTGATGATACGAATTGTACTTTGGATAAGAAAACAACTTTGTCTTCGTTCATAATCAAATTTAATATTGCCTTCTTTGACTTATAGTAAAAGTGAAGCACAACTCCAACCAGCCATTGCATATACTTTAGCTTTTCTTTTGTGACACATTTTCACAACGGTTTCAAAAGGTGTCGTGATTTAATGATAGGAGAAATTAAAAGAAAATAGAGTTGCCACCGAATTTTACTTTTATAAGAAATTTGATTAGAAAATTTCTTTTAAAGAAAAAAAAGACTTATAAATTGAGATAAATTTCACGAGTGTATTTGTAATTACCACCGTTTAATTATATAAGAACTCTCTTCGTGCCCAACTTCTTTGGCTTAAAAAAAACAAAGACAATTAAAACAGAAACTACTTTCAAAGAACAATATATTGAAGGAGGCACAGCACAACGGAACAAGCCCAACTTTTGATGAACTTGTTGAGATTTTATGTGTTTTATGATAAATTCAAGATTTGTGATTTCTGGTTTGGATTACATTTTAATTTAAATTGTCTATGATTTGGTTTCTGTATAAAAAAACGTTAACCCTTAGCCATAAGAGACTATGTGCACATAGGTATTGATACAAATTTGGCAAGTATACCTAATCGTAACAAGTAATACGGTGGTAAGATCGAATATCGTTCACTGAGATCGTGGACAATTATCACTTCTCAAATTGGACTACTATTCAAATTTTCATTTGGTCGAAAAGGTCTTAATTAATATTCCTTACTAAGTATAAATAAAATGGTGGTGTGAATTCCTTCGGGGACTTTTATCAAACACTTGGTGGTTAAACAGAAAGTTGATTAGTGAATGAGTAAATTGTCAAGGTTAGATTATACCAATCATCCCTTAATTGTTATGAAATGGTTATTAATACAAGTCCAACTTTAATTATGACAATCAAGTCTTTAAATACCCAAACCCTAATTCCTTAGAGAGATTGAGCCTAAAACCCCATATTAAACCCTAATTCCTTAGGTGGATTAATAAGAAGAATTGCATTAAGAATTAAGACTTAAAGATTACTAGCACTCCAAAATCTATTCCTAGATTCATGAATTACTAGGTATCTAATTCCATGAGCATGCATTAGCATCAATTTTCCAATTGTTTACCAAAACAACAAAACATTCCAAGGTTGATCAAGCCAAGAAAAGCATTAAGAGTAGAATTAAATACTCATAAGAAGAAGGAACTTGCATTAAACCCAATCCAATTACAACCAAGTTCTGAAAAGTAACATCTAACCCCAACAAAGGGATTTAGCTAGACATAATCTAATAGATCACAAAAGGAAGATGAAAGAGAAGAGAAAGAACAAGAAGAATGATTCAAACTCTATTGAAATCTTCCTCCAAGATTGTTCACAAGCTAATTTCGTGCAGCTGCTGACCTAAAACTACCTTTTTCTGCTCACCCCGTGACAAAAAGAAACAGAATATATATATAGGTGCAGAAAGTTGACGCACGCCGCGGCATCGATTAGTTAATGCCGCGGCATAGAGAATGGTTAACGCTGCGGCATCGAGTAGTTCACGCCGCGGCGCTCGAGCTTTTGGTCTGCAGGGTTTTTGTGGCCGAAGCTTCCACGCCGCGGCGTGGAATGTAGTCATGCCGCGGCATGACTAAGTTTTTCACTCCATCATATTTCTTCTTCCACTGACCAAAACTCCTTCCAAAAGTTAGATTGGGATGTTTCCTGTAACAAGGATCGCATTAAAATGAATACAAGTATAAAACCACATGATCCCACAAGAACTCATATGAAAATAATGCAAGTGTTATCAATACAAGTATCAAAATAGATTCCATTAAGAGTGCATGGGAAGTCATCTAATTACACCTAAAATTAGAACTAAACAAACTAAAGTTAACAAGATTTGGGTCCAATTAAGTATATTTTTACACAGTTATCAGGTATATGGATACTGTGAATCTGTTGTTGATGTCAAGCATGGCGTGGCCTCATATTGGTATATGGATAATGTGATTGATTTTTCTCCGGTTCACTAGTAGTTCCTCTTCTGAAGCTTTTATAGTTTCCTTTGTTCTACAATCTTCAGTTACTGGATGCCTCTAGCAATCATTTCCAATGATGAGAATCCACCAAGTCTTATACCTTCTTTTGATATCCTTTTGCTTAATCAGCATTGGATTCAATATCCTTGGTGTGGCAGGCTAATGTCCTGGCAACCATCAACCCCTCTAGCTCCAATTGAAGAGCAACCTCACATTCAACCCAGCAAACTCCAAAAACTGGTGCTGTCGAATCAAACTACTAATTGTTGTCACCCCTTTCTGTTATTGGCCCAAGCCAGTGAGAGAAGGACCAAGACAAACACATCATCATACACTGGACTGGTTTGTTTAAATCTGTCCCTTTTTTTATTTCCTTTTTTTATGTACTTTTAGTTAAACGTTTAACAATTCAATAGAAAAAAAGTGACGATTAAAAGAGAAATTATTGTCAATTAAGAAAAAATAAAAAAAATTTCTTAAGTTGTTTGTATTTAATTGGAAGGACAAGGAAGAAAAAAAAACAGATCTAAATCTGGTTTATTAACAAAATAATCCGGTTTATTAACAAAATCATAGGAGGAAATGTAAGTAATACGGTACCTAATTAATTAGTTCAAGGGCTAAGAATGACATTTAAAGTATGAAAGTAGCCTTTCAACGTAGAGGCTACAATTTTTCCACTTTTAATTCTCTTTTCATACTGTACTTCTTAGAGTTTTTTGACTGAAAATTAATTGCCAGACTAGTATAACTACGTATCGATTATTTCTTGGAAATTGTATCGTTCACCAAGCTAATTATGTTAAAATATTGAATTTATTTGGATATTGTAAAGTAAGATTACTTTTGAAGTATAATGATAGAGATATTTTTTAAAAATTATTTTGTCTCACTTATTAAAATCAGTTTTGTAGTATTATTTGGTCTTTTCTTTTTAAATTACTAAGTCCTATCTCAAAATCAATTTTATTCATCGTAAAATTATTTCTGAATCACTTCTATCAGAATTGATTTCCTATACTAAGAATTAATTCTAAGCATTTTAACCAAATAATTACAATTAATGTGAGATTTAAATTTTGAAGGTGCAAAATATAAACCGTCCCAGAAGCTAAGCTACCAAAAAGTCCTCAGAAAATGAAAGGGACTGGCATGGAAAATGTAGAATGCAATAATGATAATCTTATTCTTCAACTAACATGACCTTATTTTTCTCTGTTTTCCTGTAAGGATAATCAAAACAAAACAACGACTTGGCACATGGGTTATGCTTTACTTTGACTCAGCTTCACCTATGAGTCTGTCTCTGTGACCATCCCATGCTCTCTTTTCTTTGGCTAAACCTGCCTTCTCTGCCACTCTGCTTTTCCTCTGCATACCTTTCTACACTTTTGGTGACCGTTACTTGCCAAATTCAGGTGAGTTTTTGGAAGATAAACACTGGAAAGCAAAGGGAAGAAAAGTCTTATTCATTGGTCTGGAACCCAATGAGACCACCATTAGTATCTTCTCTTCTTCTGTCTTGAGTTGTGTGGGTGTCTCTCTCAGTAGACTCCAATGAGAATTCCATTAGTTCCATGGCTTTCCTTCATTCTCTGCTACTGGTACTGTATATACCTCAGTGTTGACATCATTGTGGTCTCTGGCCAATGTCTTGGGCATCAACGATCAATGCTGCTTCAATTGAAGAACAGCCTCAAGTTCAAGTCTGAAACTTCCAGCAAACTGGTGTCCTGGGATCAAAGCTTTGATTGCTGTCAGTGGAGGGGTGTCGTCTGTGACAAGGAGGGACATGTTACTGGTCTTGACCTGAGTGGAGAATCAATCTATGGTGGATTTGACAATTCAAGTAGTCTTTTTAGTCTCCAAAATCTCCAGATTTTAAATTTGGCTACTAATAATTTCAGTTCTGTGATTCCATCCGGATTCAACAAGTTGAAGAACTTAACTTATCTGAATTTGTCGTATGCTGGCTTTGTGGGGCAGATTCCAATTGAGATTTCTCACTTGACAAGGTTGGTTACTCTTGATATCTCCTCTCTTTCCTATTTATCAAAGAAACCGTTGAAACTTGGGAATCTAGATATACGAAAGCTTGTCCAAAACCTCACCAGGATTAGGCAACTGTATCTGGATGGTGTAAGTATAACAGCTCAGGGACATGAATGGTGCAATGCTTTGTTGCTACTGCCTACCCTGCAAGAACTGAGCATGTCAAACTGCAATCTCTCGGGACCCCTTGATTCTTCCCTGACAAGTCTTAAGAATCTCTCAGTCATTCGTCTTGATCAGAACAATTTATCATCCCCAGTGCCAGAAACCTTTGCTAATTTTCCAAATCTGACCACCCTGCACCTTAGTTCTTGCGGATTGAGTGGAAGATTTCCAGAAAAGATCTTTCAGGTAGCAACATTGTCTGTTATAGACATATCATTCAATAAGGATCTTTATGGTTCTTTGCCAGAATTCCTATTGCCTGGACCTCTTCGGACCTTGATTGTAAGTAACACTGGTTTCTCAGGAGCACTACCTGTTTCAATAAGTAATCTGAGGCAGTTATCCAACTTCGATCTTTCTAATTGCCAGTTTAATGGAACACTTCCTAGTTCAATGTCAAAACTCACGGAACTCACTTATCTGCACTTGTCATTTGACAACTTCACTGGTACAATTCCATCCTTCAATATGTCCAAGAATCTCACCCATTTAGACCTGTCTCACAATGGTTTAAAAGGTTCAATTACATCTGCTTGCTTGGAAGGCCTCAAAAAACTGGTCCAAATTGATTTACAGGACAATTTCCTCAATGGAAGCATTCCTTCTTCTCTTTTTGCACTCCCATTGCTACAAAGTATTCAACTTTCCAACAACCATTTTCAAGGTCAGCTGGATGAATTTTCAAATATCTCTTCCTCCATGTTAGAGACTCTGGATTTAAGCAGTAACAATTTACAAGGGCCCATTCCTGCATCTATTTTTCATGTTAGATCACTTAAGGTCCTCCAACTGTCTTCGAACAATTTCAATGGCACAATAAAGCTAGATATGGTTCAGAGACTTGCAAATCTAACTACACTAGATCTTTCATGCAATAACTTGTCAATAGACACAAATGGCCTATCTTCCTTCCCCAAGATGAGGAGTGTAAAGTTGGCTTCCTGCAATTTGACAAAATTCCCTGCTTTCTTGAGAAACCAATCCAGATTAAACTCCTTAGACCTCTCAAGCAACAGTATTCAAGGATCTATACCCACATGGATTTGGCAATTTGCCTCTCTTGTTCAATTAAATCTTTCTCACAATTTGCTCACGAACTTAGAAGGACTTGTACAGAATCATAGTGCCATGTTGCGTGTCCTAGACCTTCACTCTAACCAACTCCAAGGGAAGCTTCCAGTATTTCCTCTACATATCACTTATTTGGACTACTCAAGCAATAACTTCAGTTCCACTATTCCATCAGATATCGGTACTTATCTGTCCTCCACAATTTTCCTGTCTCTTTCTAAAAATAATTTATCTGGGAGTATTCCTCAATCCTTGTGCAATAATTCAAATCTGCAAGTTCTTGATGTTTCCTATAATAACTTTAAAGGGACAATTCCAGAGTGTTTAACACAGAGTGAGACCCTTGGGGTATTAAATCTGGGAAACAACATGCTCCATGGGAACATTCCTGATACATTTCCAGAATCTTGTGCTCTAAGAACACTAGATTTCCATGGAAATCAATTGGGGGGCCCAATTCCCAACTCTCTTGCGAATTGCACAGCATTAGAGGTGTTAGATCTTGGAAAGAATCAGATTAATGATGGATTTCCATGCTTGTTGAAGAAGTTATCCACACTCCGAGTCATGGTTTTGCGGGAAAACAAATTTCATGGTCCCATTGGATGTCCTAAGACCAATGGTACTTGGCATATGCTTCAAATTGTTGATCTTGCTTTCAACAATTTTAGTGGTTTACTTCCAGGAAATTGCTTCAAAACTTGGGAAGCAATGATGCATGATGAAGATCATGATGTATCAAAGTTCAATCACATCCGATTTCAGGTCCTTAAATTTGGTCAAGTATATTATCAGGATTCAGTGACAGTTACAAGCAAAGGTCTACAGTTGAAGTTAGTTAAAATCCTAATTGTCTTCACTTCTATTGACTTCTCATACAACAATCTTGGAGGGCCAATACCAAAAGAGCTTATGAATTTTACAAGACTTTATGTTCTCAATTTGTCACATAATGCTTTCACAGGCCGAATCCCATCATCTATAGAGAATTTGAAACAGCTTGAGTCATTGGACCTGTCAAGCAACAATTTTGATGGAGAAATTCCCACACAGCTTGCAACTTTAACTTTCCTCTCATACCTGAGCCTCTCCTTTAACCACCTGGTGGGGAAAATCCCTATAGGCACACAGCTTCAAACATTTGAACCAGCTTCCTTTGCTGGTAATGAAGGATTATGTGGACGTCCTTTGACTAAAATGTGTAGTGATACTGATGAGAGAAGTCCAACAGAAGAAGTACATACAGATTCAGGAGCTGAATTTGATTGGAACTTTGTATCCACTGGAGTGGGTCTTGGGGTTGGAGCAGGACTGGTTGTTGCTCTATTAATGTTTTGGGAGAGGGGAAGAAAATGGAGCAGCCACTGCATTAATAAAATTCTCCTAATCATTCTTCCAATGGTTGGTTTGACTTATTCAGCCATTGAAGATGAAGAGGCAGAGGAAGATACTGAAGAAAAGAACTCAGATATGGGAGAAGAGTGTGATTATAATGAAGACCAAGATGATTTGGGTTATCTAAGGTTTCGAAGTCGGTTTTGTGTTTCATGTTCCAAGCTTGACATTAGTAAGAAGAAGATCATTCATGACCCAAGTTGTACATGCTACCACTCACCAACCGTTTCATCATCTATATCTCCAGAGCTATTTTCTTAGTCACAGAAAATCACCCCAAGAGTGGCAACCAACAATGAGAAAAAGCAATAATGTCCCTCTGATTTTTGGAAGGTGGTTTTTGTGGGAATTCTGTGATTAGGAAATTCATAGAATAATGCCAATGACCAATGCTCTCATTCAGGGTTTTCATCAAACATTGGATACCCATCGGTTCAATGACTGAATTGCTGCAACTTTTTGATTATGCACAAGTGGGTGTTCCAGGTCCATTAACAATTGCACTTGTACTACGTATTTTCTTTGGTGGGAAAATAGCTAACAATTCAAAGAGTGCGAAACTATACCTAAAATATATAGTTGGAGCAAAAGGCATGGTTACATTTCAAGGAGGTGCTAGAGGTTTTAGAGGGATAAGGTGACTGGGTGGTGTGGCACAACAAAAATTTGACTACAATTAGAATCCAATAAAGGGTTTGGGCTTTGTGAAGGTTAGTTCCACCATTAGAGACTAATTACAGGCCTCCCAACCAGGTAGGCTATACATTTGAAATTTTGAAGCCTTGTTATTATCCCCATATTTCAATGTACTAATAGTCTTTTTCCTTGCCCCAAAGAAGAAGGCAAAATAGCAATTTTGTAATATGGAGATATATACATGCTATCTACCTGTCAATAAATTTATTTTTCCATCCCTTTTATCCTGAATTTCTAAGATTCAATATGTTATATGTTTTCTATCATGAATCTCCCTATCTTTCCTTTAACTTAAAAGCCAAAATCCTATGAATTGATGTTGGGGGTTTTCAAATGTTTCACACATAGATCATCTATCTGGGGTGCAAAAATCAACCTCAAAATCCAAAGGTGATACCTCAAAAAAGTTATATCTATACCAAAAACACTTTTAAGCTTTTTTACTGAAAAAACAAAATACTCATCAAAATGCATAATTAATTCTGGCCTTGAAAGTAGTTTTACATTTTGATCTAGTTCTTGGATTATTTTGAGATGTTTTATTTGAAAAGAATCAACTATTTAGGAAAGTTATTGAAAACAATTTTTTTTAAGCAAATGAACTTTCATTAGAAAAGAAACAAAATACAAGTACAACATGACCTGAAACTTTCGTATAATAATATTATTAAATGAACTTATATACTGTCTTCTTTCTAACTAATTAAAATGTCAGTGACAACTCTACTCGATTATAGTTATAGACTCAGATATTTGATGGCTCGATATCTTTTATGACAAAGACTTTCACCTCGTGTTATAGTGATTTGATGAAAGGATTTATTCACTTGATATGCTAATAAAAAAACTCTCACAAATATATTAATTAGAGCAAATTACAAAAATAAATACAAACCCTGAAGAAGAGAAGCATAACACGACCAAAAGGAAAAGAAACCTAGTTAAAGAGAATGCATAAACCTTATGATTTTCTATGATATATAGAAGGTTGATCCTAGGACAAAACTATGGCATATCTGACATTCATTCATTTCTTAAAAAGATTTAACAAAAGAAAAGGTGGTGTACGGTTTATTTTATTTTATTTTTTGGATTGTAAAAAGGGGCTAACGCCCAACAAAGAAAAGACTAAAACAAATCAACAACACGGGTATAGAGACCCCAGAAGTATCACCACAGGGGGTGTACGGTTTTACTAACAAAGATTATTTGTTAAACTTTTAGTACAAAAATTAGCAATTTTGTCCGATTGTTAATATGATTTTTATTAGCTCTAGGTACTACCCTACATATAGCTATAAAAAATGGAAGTGTTTTTTATTTCCCATCCTGATTGAATATGTTTTTTTACCCCTATCTCCCACTCTCTCCTTCAACTCAAAACCCTATAAAATTATGTTGGAGTGAGCTATCATATATGACTCATATCACATGAGGTTAGCTATCATATATATATATATATATATATGAGTCACATCATATGTTTTCACACTGATTGGTTGTCTAATTATACAATATAATTGGGCTGCAAAACCCACCTTAACATCTAGACATGATATGTCATGTCATAGAATAAAAACTTTTGTAATGCTAATTTTTTTTTCCAAGTAGTATTATATTTGCTTAGGGGTAACTTTTATCTTTAAGATGTTCTTTGAAAAATAAACACTTTAAATTTAAAGCAGTGCCAAATAAAACACAACAGAAATAGACTAACAAGTAATAAGCTCACTCAACACCGAACTCTCAGTAATAAACATTTAACCCACGGTCCTGTTAAATTCAACTCCTTGCACCGTCCATCTTCTTGGTAGCTCAACGCATAGATTTATTTTAACTTGTATTAAAATTTAACTTTATTTTAAAAGATAATAGTAGTAATAAAGATTGAATTATTGACTACTTAGTCAAAGAAACTCTGATATTAGGTTAAGGACGCTAATTCCTTCAATAATTTTAAGTTATTAAATGAAAGTACAAGATTAATTTTATATTTCTACAAGCAATTAAAGGATTTGAATTTGAACTTCAAAACCTTTTACATGCTTAACATCATCAACTAAGATTTTCAGTTTGATACTGCCCCATGATCATCAAAGTATGCACGATTATCTGTTGAGGATGCATGTAGCATCAAACTGATATATGGGGTAACATCTTTCCTCCACGCAAGCCCTAGTTTGATCCTTGACAACGAGTTAGGAAAGACTACCAACTAGAAAGTGCATCTGCAGTTTCAAGTTTCAACTTTGATCCATGGACCAAACTAGTTTTCAGTTGCGAATCGTGAGATTCCTTGTACCTCAAAATCGATCCTCTCTTGACTTATCCACATTCTATTTCTGTTGATGGCGTGTAGGTTTAACTGAAGCTGTGGGGAGAATGGGAGAGGGTGATGAGAGGAGGAACTAGCAATAGACGCTGGCATGAGAATTAGGTAGCAGAGAAAGCACATGAGGGAGGCACAAGAAGAAAATCTATGTTAGCCTCAAAGGGTGTAATAGACTAACTATCTCAAAAGCTTAAGCCGTTAAGTATGGAGTTTCATAAATGATTTTATATCTCTAATATGCTCTTCACGGAAGAGTTTTTTAGACCACTCTACTTTGTGTAGAAATTCAACTTTGTTTAAAAGAATGGAGACAACATAAATCGAATTCCTGATTACTTAATCATAGCAACTTTGATATCATATAAAGAATTAACTATTCTAAAAGCTTAAACTGTTAAATAAAAGTTCAATATTAATTTTATATTTCTAACAAAGGGACTATATAAGTTTGAAACCTCACTAAGGTGTACCTTAGCTACACAATTTTCATTAGAATATATAAGAATATCAAACCTAATGAATTTTTTTGATGAAGCTGAGTTTTCAGTCGTGATATATCTGCCGTTCTGATGTCCATCTGCATAAATTGGAGTAATGTATTCTAAATTTAATCAACAAATATCATTGTAGTTGTCTTTCATCTTCAATTATTTTTAAGACTATAATTAGTAATTAAAGCAAAATAAACAATATTAGTTACATATGATCTTCATGAAATTCATGAATTATGGACAAATGTATTGATGGATTATTTCGTTCCTCATTTTTCTATAGGAATGAAAAACATATAATAAGAAAATTTTACCAGTAACATGGTTTATCACACATTTGAAAATTCTCGACAAAAGTTTAAGAAAGTAGAAGTATATACTTATTTTTACAGCTTTAAACTTCGCAAGATTTATATTAGGGATTACGGTGCTCATTCGGGTTTTCTTTGAATTACAAACTTACCATTAAATTAACACAAAAACTATTAAATTAGTTTTTATTTCACTTATGAGAAAAGTTAATGATGGGATAAAAAGGTATTAATTCTTTATAAAGTACAATCAACTTCATCTATAAAATTATTTTAACCAAAAAATACAGAAAACCTATTTAAGACTTCTTGAAATACAGGTCAAGGTGTATAGGTGGAATTCGATCTCGAAATCAATTAGTTTTTAAAGGGACTTAGTGTCATTTTAGTGTTACTTATATGTCAAAATTAGCATGTATATGTAGAGGTGTCAATTTAGATTTCTCCTACTCATTTTGGTCGGTTCGCATCTAACCAAGCTAATTGTAGGTTGGTTAGCCCATAGGCCAAGTCATTCAATTTTTTTAATTTATCTTTTTTTACTTTTTTCATATTTGTAATAATCAGTTAATGATAAATAAAATTTTTAAATTAATTCAAACTCAAAAAAATTATGTACGCAAATTAGATATAAGTATAACAGATTATATTATGTGTTATCAACATAAGAATAAAAATTTACTATATTATTTTTGACATAAATAATTTACGATATATCCATGAAGCATCTCTTTAATTATAAATTAATCAATTCAAGGAAAGAAAACAAGTGAACATCACATACAAATGGAGAAAAAAAAAGAAACTGAGATGTACTCACTAATTTATTTATTTATTTATCAAAAGGAAGCTAATCATGTAAAAACATGAATAAATAATATCAAAATTAAATACATAACATAAGAAGAAAATTTCATATTATTTAGCAAGTCTATTTTTGGACTGGATTAGGCTAACCAATAATTAGTTTGGGCTGAAGTAATTTCTTAATTCAGCCCATACTTTTTGTCAAGTTATTCGGATCAGCCCATCAAATTCTACCTATTTTGACACATGTATGTATATGGCATGTAAGACATACTAATAGTCCAAAAATAGTGAAGAAGGAAGGCGGATATTAAGTGGTCCAGGCTACTTTCGAATTCGTGACCTTCTGCTCATAAGAGGAACGCTAACCAACTGAGCTACAAGACCAGAAAACAAGACAAAATTATGTTGGTTCCTTCAAAATCTCTGCACTACTTATAGACCTCAATGCAAATAATTACCAGGACCATTTTGCATAAAGGCACTAAGAATAAGGTGCTTGTGATAGAGAAAGACACTAGTACGCAACAATTACTTATTGTAGAATCTACACTGAGCTTTACTAAATTAATATCACACTTACATATATATAGCAGTTTAAACCATGTAAGTTAACAGCTAATTTATATTATCACCTATAGTAGTAGTACATAGAGAACTGAATAGCATATATAGTAAGAAGAGACTAATTAATTAAGCTGGCCAATATTTCATATTGGCATCAAAGGTGCTATCTTCTTCACCTTGGAAGCAGCACTGGGCTAGTGGTAGCTGTGGCAAAGTCAGCAGAGAATCTACTGAAGTGTTTTGCTGAAGGGAAATGATCTGTTCATCAGGAAAATACTCAGGAAGGAACATGGATGACTCATCATCCACAAAATTTATCATGGTTTGGTGAAGCAAAATCTGGGTCTTGAGGAACTTCACGTAGTGAATGGCTTCCTCCAACATAGAAACTGTGTCCATCTTACTCCCACCAGGCACCATGCTTTGCAGGATCTTGAACCTGTCACTGATTCGATGCCTTCGTTCTCTGGCGGCCACGCTTTGTGGGTCAGTGGAAAGCTTCACTCCCTTGCTTTTCTTCACACCCTTTTTCTCCTTGTTGTTGTTTTCCTTGGAAGATGACCCTGCAGATGAGGTAGGGTTACCAGCAGGAATGCACTCCATGTGCTAGCTAGCAAAGTAGTGAGTACTACTATTACAGAGAGCCTGATGAAAGTTGAAACTAGCTTTGAACTTGGTAGGGGACGTAGTTCCTTTAAAAACATATATTTATATAGGAAGAAGAATGTGGCATTGGTACAATGATTTTGAATGAATGGAAGAGAAGATGTGTCGTCATGTGAATCAGCCAATCTTTGGCGCAGGATACGGCTGTTTTAGGTAGGGACCCGGGGCTTAGGCCCAGCTGAGAAAACAGCTCAGGCTCATTTTCTTTTCCTTTTCTCTTTGTGCTCTTTTGGATGTGTTGGGTTCTGTTCAGTTTTGGGCTTCTATGATTTCTTAACTTTGAATTAAGTATATAGTACATATATCCTTTCACGCTGTGACATTATGACCCACCAGAAGGAGGGCAAAAACACTAGCAGCTTAATTAGTTGGGCAAGTGACAGAGTGAAAGAGAGATTACCCTCCATTTGTCTTTTGATTCCAAAGGTCAGAGGTGATCAAAGAGAGAAAGTAAGGAATTGTTGGGGGGTCCTTCTCCTGAAATCGAAGCAAATCATCTATACAAAGCAGGGGTTGAAACAAGGAAATTTTTACCACGTGTCATCTTTTCAGCAAAAAAATTTCCCTCCAAAATGAAAATTTTTCCTCTTATAGAAACTATTTAATTTTTCTATTTCAATTATTTTATATAAGAAAAAAAAACCAATACTGGTACACAGCTTGCAATTATCCTTTCAATACTATTCATTAATAGTTTTTCTTCCCACCCATAATCTCGAGACCTGGAACTGTTCTTCCATATTAATGTCTTTGTCTCCAAATCTCTTCGATTTTCGGGAGCTTTCGTCTAGCCGACGCTTTCTATTGGGTTTTCATCTTCATCTCTGTGTCTTGGAACCGCAATGCTCATCAATGACCTGCTTCTAAGTTTTGAATCCTTACAATTTTGGAGTTGGCATTAGTTGTTATCAAGATCTCTTTAAGAAAGAAATATGGAGGATAAAGGTTTGTGTTCTTCGTCTTCCAGTGGTTTTTCTCTTCCTCATAAATATTTTTTTATGTCTTCTCACCATTTATCTCTTAATATCGAGCTTCTGGACTACAGATACTAATGCTTATCAATGACCCACATCCAAGCTGGGGACCACAACATCGAGTGAGAGTATCCTTCTTCCTTTTCTTCTTCTACGGAGATGCTTGAGAGAGAAAGAAAGAGAAAAGGGAGAGAGACAGAGGATGACGGACGAAGAGCTACACTTCGACTCTCAAGCCGACGCGGGAGCATTGAAGACATCCTCAGCAGGCTGTTATCATTCGTAAAAATGGCTACATCGTCATCAAGGTCAGGACTTGCAGGTTTTTAACATATTCCTTCTTTTTTTTTGGGCCTTTTGCTTTTATGGATGAAAAATTGAAGCAAAGAAACTCACCATTTTTTTTCTAAAAAATTAATGTAGCTGCTATTGTTTGCTTAGGATTCACAAAGCAATTTCTTTTTTCTTTTATCCTTAACAGGCTCACCTGATGTTGTGTTGGTTCAGGTAGGTAACGTTTGAAGCCTTATGGAAAACCCAAATCCTGCTTAACCAAAAAACTCAAACCTATGTGATATCTAATTGGCTTGCTTAGTTGCTGAGCCTTTAATTAAATGTTTTTTTTATCCTTTCTGAATCAGGATGGGAGTAGTGAAATTGCCACCTCTTTTGTGGTTAGAATTCTGGATTGATATTTTCTTTATGTTGTTTTTTCCTTTGATTTTTTTTGATTTAAATAATCAGAGTATGGTTTTGATTATTGAAAAATATTTCATATTTATTTTCATGCTACTATTATGATTCTATTTGAAATGCAGAATATGTAGGATTTAACATTGGATATTGATCTGCTACTGGACCTTCATGAAGAATACGCTTCAAAAAGGCTCTTGCAGACTTGAACTTGATTGTGAGCTCATTAACACAACTCAAATTAAATTTTTATTATTTTTAAATGATTTACATATTTAGACATTAGCATTACTGTTCATTTATCAGGATAACTCCTTGCTAGCTATGACATCAATGTGATAATGATATTTAACTTTTTATTAAATGGTATCCACCATGTTTGATCAATTGATTTGATTCAGCGGTTGTTGATCAATTGATCAGCTTTTGTTGTTGTTGAGATTTTTTAAATTAGTGCAAGAGTTTTGTGGGCTGCATTATATATGATATTAAGAATTGTTGTTGAATTCAATTATTGTTTTTCTTATGCTTTACTCTGTTGCTTCCATTGTGATTCCTAGAACTGATTTTTATATGATTTACCTCTTCATCAATTAGAAAAATGTTGCAGATTTATGTTGGAAAAGGTGAACTTTAGCATAAGCGACTATAAATTGGTCGTGGTGGTCAACAGGTGACCTTATTTAATATTTATATTTTAGCCTTTTAATGAAATAGGAGAGTAAGTAAGATATTTGTGATGCTTGAGACATCCTTTAATATATTTTTTGTCACATTGCAACATCCTATTCCTGTATCACTTTTTCACCCAAAAAAACTGTTATATGACTATAATTTTATCTATTTTGATTAGTTTTCTTCTTTTTTAATTCTTAGAATTGAATTGATTGCTTATAGGACTGTTGTCAAAGGCAATGACTGAGTTAGCATCCCCTAGATAAACCATTTCCATATAGCAATAATAAGAGCATTCTTAAATTATATACTTTTAAGTTTGCATATGCTAGCTTTTGATTAACTTGAAGTCTTGAACAAAATGGCCATGAAGCTTCCTATTACTTACTGATTACTGATGTGTTGCTAAATCTACCAAATCCTTTTATTCATTCTCATTTTTATTGGCTTTGAGGGCTTTGATATGATGAGGCTTACAATTCTGCCAATTATAATTCCACACACATTAAACAATTCTACCATTTATAGTTGAATAGGCATATATCATGCCCAGAAGTAGGGCCTAAGTTTAGTAAACACAAGTAAATCAATCCTACATATCTGGCATAAGTTTATACTATATCACTTTCAATTTTTTATCATCTGGACTCCAACTTTAAGGCCTTATAAATTTGATTACTTTAAATTTTAATCCCCCCACCCCATTCTGAACCTATATTCAAATTAGTATGTATGTTTTGTTGAGAAGTAAGTTGAGTCCTTTTGATTTTATTGTTTATGAATTAGGTTTATTACGATATTTTTTTCCTATAATTGTTTGAATCATCTCAATATTTAGCTTCTCTATGTAATCAACATGGTGTTTTCTCTAAAATAAGTTTCTATTACTATCTATGTGTATGTGGAGTAAAGATAGAACAATATAATAGAGATACACCATAGTCCGATAAGGTAATCTTACTGGGTTCTCTTTATCATGTTAGTATTTATTAGGAAATTAGATATGTAATTGGAGGTAATTGCTGGCTAGAAACAAATTGATTTCAGGACACGTTTTTAATTCACAATCACTCTTCTTGGCATTCTTCCAATTGGGATCTTTAATTCTTTGAATCCCTTATTTGAAAAGAGTAGCATATGCTAAATGCCACTTTGGAGGTAGGTTTGATAAATTACTTGGTCTCAAACACATTGGTAGTTCTAAGGAGGAATTGTAGCCTTATAGTACCTGTAATGATTTCTTTTAAATATTGTATCATAATCTTCTTTATAATAGCTTATTGAAGTATAGAGTTTGTAAAGGGATCAACTCTAATAAGATGAGATTTACTCAATTCAGGTTAGGCTCTGTTTGGTCCCTTGACATTTTACATTTTTCCAATTTTGCTTTCTTTCACTTTTACATGTAGAATAAGATATTTTCAAGTATCTTCTTTATTGAAAATTTTTCCCCTACATAGATTTACTTTTTGTTATAAGGACTTGCTAGAGATAAAATTGTTGTCAAAGTACTGAACTTGATATCATATGTATAATTCTCAATTGTTCAATAAACTGAATGGTTATTCACTTATTCCTCTACCTTATAGTTTTATATTGTAATGTGTGTTTTGTGAAATTTATATTACAAATTAATATCACAGAAATTACCAAGTGTTAGGATATTGCCTTAAATTGTAATTGTGATTGTGTATGTGGGTGTGCAAGGGTATTGATTGACCGAATTTGATTGTGTATGCCGTGAAGATGTCATTGGTTCGAGTAAAATAATGAAAAGAAAGAAAAAGAAAGAATGAAAAAAAAGAGTTGATGGTGTGTCATGAGTGTGTTTGAATAAGAGAAACATAGGAGGAATAAATGAAGCGCTAAGAAGCTGGAGCTGCACATCAACCTGAATAGGAATTCAATATCACAAAATTTTATCATTTGTACTATTTCTTAATAGTTGAGAATTTATATCAAGTTATTGATACCTGTAGAGGATTATATGTTATGTAAATTGTTGTAGGTTTACATTTGGAACATGAACTATCAGTCGAACATTCAAATAAGATTGGATCCAAAATTTCTTATCTTATGTTAATTTTTAAATATTTAATTTTAGATTTTACCATGAAAAAGTAATTAAATAATTGATTAAAGTAATTCATATTTCATATTAATTTATCTTTTAATCAGTATAATTTATGTGTTTTCATATAATTTATATTATTATAAATATAAATATAGATAAATTAGTATTAAAAAATTAAAATGAAATTAATGGAGGAATAGTGGTAGTTCTTAGACTTATTAATCTTTTAAGCTTATATGAAATTCTATGATATAATTATATTGATTCATGTATTTAAATATTGTTAATGGATTTAGGTGTCATATTAATCATTCTAGCAAATTGATTCTTAATATCAATTGTTGTTTAATCTAATTATTTGTTTGTTGTGATGTAACATCTTTTTTTCAAAATGTTTTAAGGTATGTTTACTTTATAATATTCAGTTAAAAATGTTTTGTCTAAAAGAATTCAATTTAAATCAAATTTAAATATTTACATTGGTCAAGATTCTACGAGTGGGAGTATTTTGTATAAAAAATAAAATTGATGAAATATACTTGACACTGTTTACGTATAAATAAATTAACAAAATTATTATAATAAATTAATTGGAGGAGTGGTTGTGCTCTTACAAATATTTTTAACTGTTATGAAATTTTGTTTTATTTTAAAATTTATTGAAGTTTTAAAATATTGTTAGTGAATTTAGGTGACGTGTTAGTCGTTATATGAATGTGATTCTTAATTTCATTTGATAAAAAATCTAATTATTTGGTTGTTGTCATACTTTTTTTCTATTTTAGGGTATTTTTATTACAATATAATATTATATTAAGAATGTTTTTCTGCAAAGAAATTCAGTTTAAATAATATTCAAGTATGTATATATTTACATTACTTCACATTCTAGGGGTGGGAATACTTTGAATAGAAAATAAAATTGAAGAAATATAATATATATTATTATAAATTTAAATAAGTTAAAATAAAATTATAATGAAAATATTGGAGGAATGATTTTTGTTGTTAGTCGGACTAATCTCCTAAGCTTTTAAGAACTTTCTTTTATGAAAATATAGAAATGTGTTTCTAAAATTTGTTAATGAATTCAGGTATCATATTTGTCATTTTATCAATGCTATTCTTAATTTCATTAGTTTTTAATATAAATATTTGTTTGTTGTCATTTAAGACTTTTTTTTGTCTTAAGATATTTGTATTACTAAATAAAATTCAATTATAAATGAATTTACTAAAAAAATTTAGTTTAAATTATAATAAATTCCAAATTGTGGATCTAATTCAATTTAAATCTGTATTAATGTAATTGGTTCTTCATTGACTGAATATCTTTTTAGACTTATTTGATGATGAAGTTTTATTCTTATATTCTAATGAGATATTAAATTATTATATATAATCATTTTTTAAGAATTATATGACCGTGCAGCGCACGGGCACACAGACTAGTGTGTTACAGTTGCAGGTATGTCTCTAAACTCAAGGACGAAATAGACCATTAGTTGCCTGGCTTTATTATGTACGGTTTGTGCTTTTCATCCCAAGGTTACACACTGTTTGTTAAGAGAATAACTATTCATGTGTTTTTTGTTTTTTGATTTTTTACCATTTCACTTGGTTGCTGCTCTTTCAAAGGAGAAAAGAAAAGAGCTTAAGGTCGAATCAAGCATTCAGCTCTTCTTTTCAAGAAAAATATTAAACCAAAGTTTGCTTGAACCACTAGAGTATTAAAGTTTTGTTTTCCAAGAAAGATGTTATATAAATATTACTTTACCTGTAAAAAGTCACTTATTTTTAAATCGTTAAATTTATACACAAATTTACATAGAAATGAATAATTTTACATATTTGGTCTTTTCTGTCACCTCTAAATATTGTCCACAAGCCATTATCTTTTTTAAAACCCCACACGTCCCAAAGAAACCAAAGTTCTGTGTTTTTTTTTTTTTTTTTTAATGTCTTTGTTGAGGGTATCTTGCTCAAAAGAAGTGTTTTTTATGTCACACATTAAATTTTCTTGAAACCCTTTTACAATCTCAAAGGGACCCCATGCATGTAGATTTGGACAAAGTGACAACATCTAAAATTGCTCTTTTTCAAATTGATTGAAACCCTCTATCTGTTGGGTCACACGAGCAAACTTAAGGATCTGTATCTTACTGTAGTGTAAAGTGGTTTAGTAGTTCCCTCCTTGGTATGCGACACTACAATGCTGCAGGATCAGTATTTGTTCTGCTACATAAATGATGATTGATGACATAAAAATTTGCTGCAAACACAAAAGTAAGTAAAAGCTGAAAAATAGTGCTAGTAACTTAGAGGAAATGAGAAAAAATTTGTAGTCAGAGACAGAGAGACAAAGCGAGAGCACAAGCACATGTGGCTCCGGCTTTCACGATATGTGAGAGTGGGTGGGTAGAACTCTAATTATTCTTACTTGTGCATATGAAAATCCCCAGCTTTACTTGTCCACTCTGATTTATAGCTCATCTCATCAAACACATCAATCTCTGAACCAAAAATATAGAATAAAATCTAATAAAAAATGTGTGAAGAAGAATAAAGTGAAATACCCACATCAGTCACCTCACCATTTCTTTTCCTGCTGATATAAATGGTGAAGATGATCATTTGAAATGAACTAATTTTGGTGAATTAGTGAATCCATTAGCTGGGGGTAACTATTGATTGGACCTGATAACAAAACCAAATCAGAAAAAGGGTAATTGGAGTAGGTGAGCCTTTGGATTGGCCATTAGATTTGGGTCCCACAGGTGAAGGGTGGTAAAACTGTGGTTGCCATTGGCTTATGTTGGTGAGACATGGCTCTAACAAGGTCTGGTTTCGTTCTGAGAAGGAGGGAAAGTGTTCCTGTTTGGGACAGACAAAAATGGTTTTCAACTATTTATGGGGAGTGAAGCTCAACAGTTGTGACAGTTTTTTGAGTAACAGAAACGTCACCTAAAGGTCTGTAGAGCGTTTTACACTCATTCTAATAGAAAAGACCTGTGTCTTGTAGAGAAAACAAGCACACACGCCCCATTTATGAGCATTGACCCCTTTGACATGGCTTGGGTAAAAAATTAAAAACAAGGAACTTGACTGTTTGATGATTAAAGAGTAATCCAAATGAACAGTATTTTGTGTGTGTGTGTGGGGGGGGGGAGGGGGGGTTGTGAGCCTAGAGGAATCTTTTTTCATGTTTATTATGCTAAGAGATGAAGGTTTAGGCTGACACATAAAATTGATATAAGATTTGCTGCACATACTGGGAGAATTTATTTGTGCTAAGCTTTGTCCCCGTTTCTTCTTTGCAATGGATTCAATTATGGGAGGGGGGAAATGGGAGAATTGGAGCTATTGGATGTCAAAAAAATTCTAGTCTGTATGTTATGCTTATTGTCCTCTCCCAAGCTCTCAGAGGATCTTTCTCCTTTTTATGCTGTTTCCTCATTCATTCAATAAGAAAGGAAGACATACTTTTAGATTAGAAAGCTTTTATTGTTAGAAAATACAAATTATTTTTTGGTGTGCAATTAACTGTATGAGATTTTGGTAGAATTGATTTTTTTAATATGATATCATGAGTTCTATTTTTCTCCCTCTTTTTTTTATAATTGAATTCAACTGAATTTTGGCACAAGTTATAGTGAGTTTATGTTTTGTCCATACTTATATTTTATCCAAACTTTGAGCCCAAAATGTGAGAAGACAAGTTTGGGAGATAAAGCTATACCATGCAAAACAAACGAGTTTGAGAAGAGTACCAAAACCTTCCATAACAGCAGGAGTGCAAAGTACCTCAACGTAAGCAATTCGTGTCTAAAAGGCATCCATTAAAAGACCATTCTAATCTAGTATTCCTTTCTTACATTCTAATCTGTTTTTTTGGTTATTTTTACTAATTTTTCACTCAAAAAAATTGTGACTAATTTTGGGCACGATTAGAAATAATTTATCTCAAAATTATTGTATCTAGTCACTGTAAATAAACATATTATAGATTATGCTAAATTTATAAAAATGTTTGAGGAATTAACGTATCATTGAAACCTTTAAACGTTTATAAAAATTGGATATCAAAAAGTTAAAATGGTGGGTTTCTAAACCAATTAAGGATAAAAACGTTGATACCAGATTAGATTTATCAAACCAAAATTCAAAACACTAAGTTGATATCCATGCATATGTTCGTGTATAAAGTAAACACACTTACAATGATTGGTGTGGAATCTATAATTTAATTGTTGATGTCTGTATATGAGATTCAAGATCTAGAATAATAAAAGGAGTGTGAGGGAGAGAGGAGAGATACCTACTTTACTTCTTACTAAATGAGTAAGGTTACAATAAAATGGGACAGCTTGTAAGTAGCCAAAAAAAAAAAAAAAACGAAGGGACAGCTTGTAACCATACAAGACTCTGGATATCAACCATAATGTTAGTCTAGTCCATTACATTCTAACATGTATCACCTGAACCCAAGATACTATGTTGTAATTGGCCCAACATAATTAGGTGATCACAAATCAATTAAAAAACTACTACGTGTAAACTATCTAATTAATCAATCGTCCCAAAACTAATAATGCCAAAAATTTCTTATAAACATACCATCTTTTACATTTGGAAGGGAGTAGTGCTTTTCTTTCTCTTATCCCTTAAATTTTTTCTATATATATATATAACCAAATCAACACCCTAGTTCTCAGTAATTCCTTGGGATCCCAAGGAAGCCCAAGTTTTCAGCCCCCTCCCCGTTTTCCTCTATTATACTAACCCCACTAACCATCCCTTGAGTAAAAACTCATGTGGCTTTGGAGTGTCCCTCCTCAAAGATAGAGTTCCATGGAGGCTTGGGGAATGGGGATGGACCACTCAAGTGGATTTGATTCCTCATCTTAGGTGGTTCATCCCCATTCCTCAAGTCTCCATGGAGCCCCATCCTACATTCCTACCTATGGCTGAATAAAAGAACATCTACAGGGAGGGATCACACATAGCCCATTGCATCCACTCAGTTTCCTGCAAAAGTAACCTTTGCTCCAACTTACTGGGTGGATCAACTCTCTTCCTAACTAACTAACTTGTCAACTACAGGACACTTTCTCTTCTTCCCTCTCCTTGGCCTCGACCTGAATTGTTAATCAGCTTCTTCAAAATCCCCCTGCAATAAGGCAGCCACAAACCTCTAATGAGTAAGCAGTAATTTTTTAAGAAATTGAAGACAATGGATTAGAATATTAATGCAAATGAACTTACAAGGGTATACACATGTGAACCAGTCTTTTCATTATTATCTCTCACATGTTTGTATGAAAATCTCATACGTCATACCACAATGAGGAAAAGCTACACACAAAAGGTTTTGTCTCCAATGTGCATAGCCTTCACATGCTTTTTAAGATTAGATTTCTGGTTATGCATAACCACAAGAAAGTAAATTAAAAGCAAATCAAAATGTGTATCTTAATGTAGAAACAGTATTCAGAAGTTTATGCTATGTTTGGTTGGTATAAAATGGGTGGAAAGGAAAAGAAGAGATACCTCTTCCTTTGTTTGGTATCAACTCAAGAGCGGAAAAGAAGAGATTTTTCTTTCTTTCCTTTCCATGGGCCTCACATTATTATTTTCCTCCTTTTTTGGCAGGATTAGGAGAGAAAGGAAATCAATTTTCTACTTTATCCATTTTATTAACCTTACTCACTTTAATAGATGAAGGGTAATGAAGTAATTTGATATTTATTTACATACATTTCCATTCATTTCCTTGATGAAACCAAACAAAGGAATTGAAACATTCCTTCTTTTTCATTGAATGATAACAAATAAGGTGAGTAATAACTCCTCCAGTTTTTCATTCCTTTCTTTTCTTTTCTTTTCTTTTCTTTTCTATTGTATTCCCTTTTCTTTTTTATTGTATTCCCTTTTCTTTTCCTTTTGTGATACCAAAAAAAGCCTTAATCCGACCAATACTAAACAACTTCCACTCTTCAGTCACATCAAGCAGTTTTAAGAGTAGGAATATCTTACACTTGAGTATGTTTGGCTACAACCCTTATATTGGCATTTGAACGCCTCTGATAAACTACCAGTTTCATGCATACAAAGGTGCCGCTTAATGTTCTTCTTCAGTTGTTTATTCCCACAAGTCTCACAGGTCACATATTGATGGCAGGATTTAATATGGTCTTCAAGGCACTGGACATTAGTGAAATGTTTCATACAACTGTGAAAATTATAGCTCTGTCTTATAACATAATGGAGGAATAAATTGTGATCTCCCAACAAAACCTCCATCCGTACAAAATCTCTCACCGTATCAAGTCTCTAGAAATGAATTTTAAACCCAAATAAAAAAAATAGCCCAATATAGAGGTAATAAAAAAAATCCTATATTGAGATAAAAAAAAATTGACAATAGAACATTATCATCAATAATGTCAGCAAATACCTCAAACGAATGGCTTTGCATATGCTGCAATAAGTAGGCAGGTTTTTTGAAACTAGCACTGTATTCCTTGCAAGTTTTGGATTTTATAACATTTGCTTCTTGATCCCTATCAACTCTTGCTTTTTCCACCTCCTCCTAAAAGATGTCATAAATAAAATAAAAAAGTAACCATATGTATTTAACTTAGAGATAGGAAGAAAAAGAAAGAAACCAAAAGATTTGGAGTTTAACGTGATCTTAAACCTAAAAGCTCCCACAGCTTTTTGTTAAAAAATAAATAAATTATCATGCCAAAGGAAAAAACAGTGTGTTGATTGAGTCATCTCCAATAAACTTATAGAAGCTCAGTTTCCTAGATTCACATCTTTTATGATATAGCCTCCGTAATACAACTAGGTAAACACATTCATGCTTATTAATAATTCACTTCGCCATAAATATACTTATTTTAAAAAGTCAATTTCCCTTCAGGGTAGCATACTGTCAGTCCCCATCTGTTTACAACTAGGTAAACAGATTCATGCTCATAAATAATTTCACTTCTGCAATCCATTTGGTTTCAACTAAAACACAAGTTTAATTCCAACAACAAAAAGAAAACAAAACAAATCCTCATCAAACTATATAACCTTGCTTGAACAAGACTAGAATTTCAAGGATGCAAAGTAAGGGTAGACAAATAAAATTGAAAAAAAATAAATTAAATACCCAATCTCACCAAAAAGGCAAATACTTCTGTTTATTTTTTTGGGTTAAATTGGAGGTGCAAGCACCTCGCTAAGAGAGAGGGAAATGTGGCCTCGTGAAGTATCGAACCTCTAACAAACATCACACCCAACAAGTCTGGAAGACTCGGTGGCCAAAAATCATATATTCTACCTTGTGGTGAGTATTGATATGAGAGGTGATTATGGCCTTTTTGGACCTACAGATGCCACAATATTCACAGAAGTAGCGTCTAATATATCAGAAAATAGGCCTTTTCCCCCCTTCCCCTGCTTCACCCATCTTTGCTTCAGACATTTAGCCAGATGAAACCCAATTCTTACCAAAAAAAAAAAAAAGATAGATTAACAGACTAGGCATGAAAAGGAGAATACCCACATGAAAAAAATTGGCAAAAATGTCAATTTCATCTAATATATGACTACAATGGAAAATCATTTTGCTAAAAAGAGGGAGAGAGAGAAAAAAAAAAGATGTTCACTTTCTACAAATCAATGGCTGAATGAGTGAAGGGTATGGTTCCAATTTCCAAAGGTAGCAAAAATGAGGAAAACATTATTAGACAAAGCTTGCAGATACTCAGAGACAGAAAATTAAGAAAAACAAAGCAGGAACAAAAGTTAAATATGTGATTGGGAAACTCACGAATCTGAGAAAGAGATTGAAGTTGAGATGATCAACGTCACTCAGCTTCTACTTGCAGTGAAGCTTGGGAGCAAATCCCAGATGATGGTGAAGAATTTCAAGATACAAAATTAATTCTGAAGTCTCAGGGATCAAGGATCAGTTTGATATTTTACTAAAAACTAGTTTATAAATGATTATAATAAATTGGTTAAAAGTATATGTATAAAATTGAATGACTGTAAAGTAAATTTATTTGATAAAATATTTGAGTAAGTGCTTATATTTTGAAAAAATTAAAGAGTTATAAATTTTTTACATAATAATACTAAAAATATTAGGAGTAAATTAAATAAATAAATAAAAATTTGACCGCGTCATTAAATAAAAGTTTGAAATTTGAAAAGTTATAGTCAAATATTTGATTAAATACTTATAATGAAAAAATTAAGGAGTTATAAATTTTTATATGTAATTATATTTAGTTTGATAGTTATTTAATTGAGAAATTAATAAATTATTATTAAAAATTAAATGAAATGAAATTAATTATAATTAAAAAATGAATTTGAATTCATAATTATAATTTTAAAAAAACCTTGAAATTTAATTTTTTAATAGTAATTTTGAGAACTATTAAAAAAAATTGATATACAAAGTAAAAAGAATTAAATAATAAGAAAAAAAACTCATTTACTGTATAAGTGACAAGTGACATTAATAAAATTTAAATATATTCTTTTTTATAATATAGATTTTATTCAATAAAAATGATAGGAGCAAAAAGAAAATGAGTCATTAAACAAAAATTTAAAATTGAGAAAGTTATAGCCATTTGATAATAAAT
This sequence comes from Styphnolobium japonicum, assembly GCA_023212625.1. Classification (NCBI taxonomy): domain Eukaryota; kingdom Viridiplantae; phylum Streptophyta; class Magnoliopsida; order Fabales; family Fabaceae; genus Styphnolobium; species Styphnolobium japonicum. Next base: position 23,751,294 of record JALBWW010000014.1, read on the forward strand.
ATTAGATTAAGTATCTATATTTACAAAAACAAAACAAGGAGCTATAAGTTTTACACAATAATTCCAAAAAAAAAAATTAGAGCGAACTGAAAAAAAAAAAAGAACTAGTAAACTAAAATTTGAAAATTGAAAATCTGTAGCAATTTGTTAATAAATATTTTATTCAGTTCATATGTTTGTAAAAATCAAGGAGATACAAAATGTTAAATGTAATTATATTTTCTTTAATAACTATTTGATTGTGAAATTAATAAATTATTGTCAAAATCTAAATAAAATGAAATTAAATATAATTGAATTTGAATTTAAATTCTTAATTATTATCTATAATTATAATTAAAAAATTATGAAATTTAATTTTTAATAGCAATTTTAGGAGCTATTAAGATGGAGTTGACATACAAAGTGACAAAAAATTAAATGCATAAGAAAAAAAACTCATTTATAATCAACATTTATATGAGAGGCTAAAAATTTTTAGGAAAAAAACTTGTTGTAGTAACATGTAATATTGACGGAATTTAAATGAACTCTCTTTAATAATTAATAATATATAAGAAATACTTAATTGTACAAAATGAATTTCGTAAAACGATGCACGAAAGAAAATAAAAAGCATAATAGGTTCATATTTTATAGTGTTAATCGTTTCTCTCTTTCTTCATTCTTATTTTAACTTCTACCTAATTGGTCATTATTCTTTCGTAACACTTTTCGTGAAAAATAATTCGTGTTGTGTAGCACTCCTCATAATATATATAGATACAATTATAAATTTATATAAAAGTAATATTTGATTAGTCACTTCAATTTAAGGAAATACCAAATTTTGAAAATGTGATTTATCTTTGGGAAGATACTCATTTAATAATATTAATATTTGTGTTTTTATAGGAATATTTTTCTCATTGAATTCCTTTAAATAAGCTTTTTCTATGAACTAGATGTACAACCTTGCTTTGCACGGGCACCTAAATGAAATTTTTAATATTTAATTTGTTTAAATAGTGATTGTCATATAAATGTATACATTATATAAGTTTTATATTAATACAATTAGATAATACATTTCAAGCATAAAGATCAATCAAATGTTGAAACCTCTACCAACAAAAACTAGGAAATCGTTTAACACATCTAATGATAAAGATCGTAGTATTATATGTAGAGCTTAGTTGAAAATGTCAACTAATATAATGAAAGTGAAAATATTTTTTTGTTTATCACCTGTGGTTTGGGAAAATGCAATGACAGTATGGCAATTTCAGTGTTTGGGATGGCAATGAAAGCCATTGGCATTCATTTAACCAAACCAGACCAAACCAAGAAAAACCATACCAGATCTGATTAGAGTAAACCAGGCTAGACCAGACCAAACCAAACAAGATCAAATCATACTATATCAGATCAGACCGAATTGGACCAAGCTAGACCATACTAGATCAAATCATATTAGACTAGACCATATTAGACTGAATTTGACTGATCGAACCAGACTAAATCGGACAAAACCAAACTAGACCAAATGACTAACATAACTTGACCTGACTAGACTTGACTAATGTCAACTAATGCAATGAAAGTGAAGGAATTTTTTTATTTATAACATGTGATTTGGGAAATTGTGACGACGGTGTTGCAATTTGAGTGCTTGGAATGACAATGAGAGCCACTAGCGTTGATTGGACTGGATTATACCATACCAAACCAAACTAAACTAGACGAGACCAAACTAGGTCAGATCTAACCAGATTCGATCGGACTGAAGCAGACCAAGCCCAACCGTATAAGATCGGATCATACCAGACTAAACTAGATCAGACTAGATCAAACTAGAACAAACAAAATCAAAACCAGACTTGACTACATCATACTTGATCTCACAAGACCAGATCAAACCAAACTTGACCAGACTAAGCATGACTTGACCAAATCGAAAAGGACCGGACCTAACCAATGTCAACTAATATAATGAAAGTGTAGGGATTTTTTTGTTTATCACTTGTGGTTTAGGAAAATGTGATGACAGTGTTGCAATTTCAGTCCTTAGAATGACAACGAATGTCACTGGTCATACTTATGTCCTTAGTCCTGAATCGCCATGGCTATGTTGAGACATGGAGGATTCCAGCCCAATACAATAAAAGGACCAACTGTAAAAATCAAGATTCTAAAAACTGAACCGGTCAGAGAACTGATTAAAGGTTCAATGGTTGAACCGTGATTGAACTGGAGTATAATAAAATAATTTAAATATATTTATATGTATAATTTTATATATTATATACTAATTAAATAAATAAAAATGATAAAAAAAACTAACACAAATGATATAAAAATAGTTTACAGCCTACTTTTTGAGAGCCTAAAGCATTTGGTAACAGTATTATAGCCTATTTTTGTTATAAAAAAAAGTCCAATTTTAGTTCAAGGACATATGCAATCAATTATACATTTTATTTCCAAGCTTCTGTACCATCTAAGTTTAAATATTTCATATAAAATACTTTTTGGATTGACTTATATTCAGTGGTTAGATCAAAAGTCTAAACTAGAAGCTCTCAACCTTGGCTTGAAAACACTCATCGCAGAGTAGGTGGCACATGGTGGCAATGGAGAGAAAGTGGCGCACGGTGGCAACTGGGTAGCGCGCACAATGGTAGTTGGGAAGCGAAGACAGTGGTAGTTGAAAAGCGACGCACGGTGGTGGTTAGGCAACGACGCACGGTGGTGGTTAGGCAACGACGCACGGTGGAGTGTAGGCGACAGTTCGAAGGACTATAGAAATGGAGAAAGAAGGACTGGGGTTTCATGCCAAAAGGCCCCAAATGACCAAAACGCTACCGTTTTGGTTAGTTGAAAAATAAAAATAAACCTCAAAACGACATTGCTTCAAAAATTAAAAAACACTGGCCCGTTGAACCAATTGGACCAGTCTTGGCTAATCAGTTCTTCGACTCTGTGATAATCCAATAATGCTATTTGTCTATTAATGTTGTTTTTCAAAAAACTAATAAGCATGCTGTATTATGAAATAAGATTGTAGGATTTAACATTATCTATTTTTTAAAAAATTAATATTATATACTCTCTCAATTAATTAAAACAAAAAATACTAAATAAAAAAGTAGAATCATATTAAGAAGTCAAATAATATTTATTAGTTTTTCATTAAGTAATTATAAGTATTATTAAAATGATTCATTAAAAAAATATAAAATTATTTTTTTAGAAAATAATATTTTAAATTTAAATAAAACAAATATAGACTTGAATTAAGTAATAAAAAGAAAAGTGGTCCGTGAGTTTAGCTTATTTGATAAATGATATTTGATGTTACAGGGCGTTTGGTAGGAGGATTTTTTTTTTAATTTTTGGGAATGTTAACTTAGAAATTTAGATTTCCATGTTTGATGTGTTATTTTTAAAATATAAAATCCCAGGAAACTAGCATTTCTAGGAAATATTTTTTGATATTTTCCCCCAAAAACTTTCCCATAGGGAGGGGTGAGATTCTTACTTTCCCATGTTATCGGTAAAATTTTTATTTGCTGAAAATACGATTATGCCCCCAAACTTTGTGTCGTTGTTGCCTCTTCGTCTCTTCGCTGAACTCTTCACCTCCTTTTTTTCTGTTCATCTTTTTTATTTTTGTCATTTGCATCAGTAATGCTTCATCTCTCCAGTGCTTCACCTCTCCAATGCTTTACCTCTCTACCGCCACTTCTCTGCGAAACCAGTGTCAGTTTTGTTTATGATAATTCTGAGTTTGTGTTGGCTGAACTTTGGATATGAGTGTTTATGTCATATTGCAGCTGCTCTTTCGGGAGGGACCGAGAATGGGTTAAAGAGAGAAAGAGGTTGCAGAGGATTCTAAAATGTTTTTTAAAGGTAGGGTGGTATGGTGGTGTGACAGCTCCAAAGGTTGCTGTGTTAAAAAAATGGATGATAAATGGATATTTTTTAGAATAACATTAATATTCTCTGGATATCTATAACTGAGCCAAACATGGGAATAAAAAAATCCAAATAACATTTCCTAAAATATTTAAGACCTACTAAACATATTTTTAACATTTTCAGAAATTATATTCCTAAGGATGTTGACTCCTAAGAATCATAATTCCTAAGAACAAAAAAAACAAATCCTCCTACCAAACGCGTTCTTAATGTCTAAGTGCATAATTTGATCTTAACGAATATAAACACCTTTTCCCGTATTTTCTCCCTTCCCTTGAGAGTTAAGACCTCGTTCCAAGATTGTTCCTAAATTCGCTTGGAGCCTCTACTAGGCAGGTAAAAAAGAAAAAAAAGAAAAAAAGTTGTGAGAAGAGAAAGGCAAATGAAAGTGGAAGGACACGACCAAACGTTGTCTATAAGATAAATAGGTTTCCCCTAGTACGCTGTTTTCCACTTTCCATGTCTCTCGTCAACTCTTCATCACTTCACACTGCATCACATCACAACACCACTCTCACTCTCTCTGCATTTCTTTCCCTTTTCCGCAACGACATCATTTCCTTGCGTTTTGCATCGCCGGAGAGTTCCATGAAGAACGGCTCACGTTCCGCCGGAGCCTGGCCGGCGGCAACCCCGACCGGCGAGATCGAGTGGGAGATGAGGCCCGGCGGCATGTTCGTCCAGAAACGCGATGTGGGTGTCGATGATCACAGCGATGGAGCTTCAGATGCTTCTTCTCGAGGTGGGCCCATGATCAAGATCAGTGTTGTGTTCCATGGTTCGTCTCATCACGAGCTCTACCTCCCAGCTCAATCTACTTTCGGTGAGTTTCTTCTCTCTTTTTTTTTTTTTTTGGTTTGCCATGTCTTTTGGGTTGTGGACTTGTGTGTGAATTTGAAACATGGGTTTTGCTTTGATTTGCTTATTGGACTTGAATGTTGGTTTGAGGCATTTTTTTTTGGTGATGGGGTAAAGATTTGAAATTTGTGGAATTTGGGTTGCTGTTGTGGTGTAAATCGTCATGTGATGTGAATTAATGGTGGTAGAGAACTTCAATGGATAAGTGATTTTGGTTGTTGAGTTGATGGTATGAACGATCATGCTATTCTTTGATGATTAAGTTTATATATAAAAACAAAACTCTGTTTTTGTTGAAAATACTGAACTTTGCTGCACACTGACATGGCTAGAGGGTTGGATATTGGTTTCTTTACTTTGAGGCATTATAAATTTTGAGAATATACATACATGAGCTTTTTTTTTTTTTTTTTTGGTTCTTACACACACATGTATTGACGCAGAAATTTATTTAGTGGTATACGACTTGGGGAAAAAAAAAAGAAAATGACTCAAGAAGAAAATAAACTTAAGTTCCTTTTAAACAAAAGTGACTGTGGGCCTCTGGACCCTGAATCCTATTGATGCTAAGATCCACTAGATAATTCACCATGAATCTTGAAAACCTACTATCTGAGACCCAGCCTGTATACCTAAAAGTTATTGAATCATAAGAATCTGCTGGTTAGGATTTCAGTAAGTATTCTGGACATATATTCTTCTCTTACTAAAAAATATGTTCAATTGTATAGCTACTTTAGCTATTGGTTTACATTTGGGAAGATTTACTTTTGGCTTAACTATTGGTTTTTCATGGTTAGTCCTTGTATTTACTCCCAAGATGCAATGTAATTTATTAGTTCCATTTCACACTTGTTGAAAATTTCCTAAAGTGGTATGTTTATAAATTATAATAATTATTATTATTAGTTTTTTCTTTGTGGTGTTCCTAGTAAAAGAAGAATTCCAGACAAATTTGCATTTGCAGATTATACATATTAGTTATTACTTCTCGGGGATAGGTTTTAATTTCATTGCAGACGTGATATGATTGTTATATATGTTTATGGCTTCTCTTTGGTGTACAGCTCATGGTTGTTTCAAGGGGTTTGATCTTACTGATATGCAGAGAGACTGGGCAGCCTTGTTACATTCTTGAGTTTTTACATGTTGTTGTTCTATCTAGTTTTTTCTTATTCTTTTTTTTTTTGTGGAGGATATCTTATCCTCACCCTAGTTGTATTTTTCCTCTTTTCTCTCTAAGAACTTTATTTCTTCTGAAAAGAAAAGTTCACAAAAGGACCAAGTTGATATCCAGAGTTTCTAAACTGCATTTTGTGAGAAAATAAGAGGACTAAGTTGATAAAATTGAAAGTTCAGGGACCTGAAGCAAACTGCATGAACTAAAATAATATTTTAGTCTGATTTCTTTTCATACTATGCTTATACCAGATTAAAGTTTTGTCCTGCGTTGTGATATTATTGCTTCTTCATCTGGATAGTATGGTTGAGGAAACTGGTGCTTGTCTTAGAAATAGCATATATTATAGAATATATTCTGTTGTCATTGGTATATGTCTTTGTCTTAACTGAGTCCTCAATAACAGGGGATGTTAAGAAACTGCTTGCACACAAAACTGGTTTAGAGCCTGAAGAGCAATGGCTCTTCTTCAGAGGAAAAGAAAAGGAGGATGAAGAGCATTTGCACATGGAAGGTGTGAAGGACAAGTCGAAGCTTTTGCTTTTGGAGGACGCTGCTAGCAAAGAGAGGAAACTTGAGGAAATCAGAAAACAAAATGAGATGTTAAAAGCTTCTGAATCTGTTGCTGGAATCAGAGCAGAGGTGGACATGCTCTCAGAGAGGGTGAGCCTGTGTTTCCCATATAATTGCACGTTGTAGAAACATATTATTTGGAGAATGAAGATATGACTGATTTTAATTTTGCAGGTGGCTGCCTTGGAAGAGTTCATTATGTCCACAGAGTTGCTTATGAGGCAATTGCTGAAACTGGATGGTATTGAGGCTGAAGGTGAAGCGAAGTTGCAGAGAAAAGCTGAGGTAGTATTTATGGTGTTAGAGTTGCTAACTTGAAATTTTAACTATTTGTCTATTAATTATTGTTTTGTTTTTTTACTAATTCACGCAATCCTTTATGTTGGTAAGTCATGCACAGTGACTTCTCTCAGTTTTATTATATAGATTATAAAGCAGCACTTGATATTATGTGCTATGATTTTCCTGAAGTGGTTTGCACCATGATATGACGTACTTCGGTGTGTCTCTTTAGATCAGTTTTCATTGATGCAATATGGCTTAATATTGTTGCACCAGCTTGTGGATCAAAGTTGATTTTTTTAACCTAATAGTATCCATGTGTGTGAGATTTTTGTTTACTGGCACTTGGATCAAAGTTGATTTTTGTTTAGAGAGCTAGATGTGAATGATAATATAGCAAAGGATATGTGAGTTAGCTTAGAAAACAATGTGAGTATTGTGTTGGTAAACATTGTAGTTAATATTTTCATAATATAGATTAGATGTCTGACAAAGATTCACCATTCATGAACTGCTATTGCATGGATTTCTTAAAAAAAAAAAACCATCTTGTGCATTTTTTTAAGATGAAGGGTTTAGAACTTCTGATACATTTACCACTTGTGAGTAAAATTTCTTAGCTAGCAACTTTTTAAATAGAGATTTTCACTAGAAAACTATGTGTTGGTTTGATACTGTCTTAGTTCCTGTCGTGGTCCTGGAAATTTATTCTGAAAATGTCAATGGTCATTGCTGGTCAAGTAATGAGACTTTTCTCGTCAAGGATAAAGGCCACATTTGAAGTGGCTGGGGAAGAAAATAATGTTTGGTGATGTTAATGGGTTGTTTTAGGAATAGGTGTAGGTCCTGCTGCATTCCTGCTTTCAATCTTTCGGTTAAGTTTCATAACCAAAACTTCAACCCTCTCTACCTTTCTCTTCAAACTTATCACTATAGGGTACTGCAAGTGTCTATTACCATTTGAAAAATTGAGTTCTACTTAAACATTCCTTTGTAAATTCTTGTCGTATCATCATAATTTACAGCTTTCTATCCATGTCAAGTGTCTGTGTTAGATCACTTAACGATGTCCCTCTAGTCTTCCTCTTCCCACCATTCTTTTTCGGTAAGCTAGATCCCACTTTTCATTGTCAATATCACCATGAATTATGTCTGGTTAGCGGTTTTGATATTTGTTGAGAGTTGACACTTGAAATACGTTTTTACATTTTTTGTCAGTATTAGTTTCTTTATCAAATACTTTCTCACCATATTCTTTTTTAATTTTCTTAGCATGGAATAAAGGGATGTAATCCTGTACTGTTTAAATATTGTGCATGGGTGTGAACTTCACATTTTGGTAATCATCTGTAGTAATTGCATTATCTTTTTTCACATTTTGTTTCAGAAAGGTGTAATAGTTTTCTTGTGATGATTTAAATATTGCATCAGGATTAGAGTTATTGTCTTTGAAGGCCTGAACTTAAGCTTTTTCACCTGTCAACAGGTGCATCGTGTGCAGAACTTTGTGGATACGTTAGACTCTCTAAAGAAGAGAAACAACAACCCTTTTAGCAACAGTGGCAAAGCTGTCTCAGTAACAACCCAATGGGAGACCTTTGACTCTGGAATGGGAAGCTTGAATGCCCCAACCTCAACGTCATCTTCAACAAATGTAACTCAAGATTGGGAGCGATTTGATTAGCTCAGAAATTGTTGTGGAACATTAAATTATAAAGCATGTACAACACCATATTTTTGGGGCCTTGATTCTTCATTCAAGGTTCAATTTTTTTGTAGTTTGCTTAAGACAAAATATCAGTAAACCAGTTGACTGCAATAGGGCCATACTTAAGTTTGACTTAGGGACAAACTGGACAGGAAGATAGATGAGCCTGAAGTCCAAGATACTCCTGCACCCTAATCTGTCCATGGAATGATTTTGGAGTCCATCCATTACCAGTACTAATCTGGCCCGAGAACGTAGATAGGGAGTACATCCCTACAGCCCTTGCTTGATTAGAGCAAGACCTTAGATATGGCACGATTTGCCTATGGATAATGGAGAATGGTATTAACGTTGATCCATTAAAAAAATTTCAACTTCTTATTAAACCAAAAGGGAATCCTTCAAAAAGTTGAAACATGTAGTGGCAATCACTCAACTAGTTAATTTCTTCAAAAAATTGTAATAAGACACTTAATAATAAGATTAAAATGGTTTTGAATATATATATATATATATATATATATATATATATATATGAATTTCCAACAAATTTCCCTTGTTCCTACATCAAAATATGATTTTTTCATACCCCGAACAAAACATGTAAAAATGAAAATTTGTTAAAGTATATTGACATACAAAGAACAAAGTAAAAATATACAAATTTAATGATATTGTTATTTAATTAATAATCCTTGGCTTTTACACAATTCAACACCTAAAACTCGCATCATTTTCTCTCGTTCATTATATGAATTTTAAAGATAAGAAAGCATCATATACCTGTTCACTTTGAAAAACTTCTGTCTATGTGATGTCTATGTGATCCACTCTAGATTTTAAGGCTGTGTATCTGATAAAAAGATTTGAATTGAGTTTCTCCCTATTCTATCTTTAACTAAATTAATCTAAGCATGTTTTTTTTTTTAAAAAAAAATATCAAATCTAATAAATTCATCAACATATTCAAATCCGAGCTACTAAAATAAGAGTAAACTTCTGTACTATAGGATCCAACATGTATTATATTAGTGATATTTCATATGATTAAGAAATAAGCTAATCAAATATCAATATCAGAAATATCAGAGATGGCTGCCTCTACCATGATAATTGATATAATGATATCAAAGACTGGCATTCAGGTCCAAAGAGACTGCGCTAATCAAAGACTTTTCAAAAGTGAACAAGACTATTTATCAATCAGCGAAAGGATAAATGCCTTCGCAACTCAAAAGGAGAGGACGTGTTGTCCCACAAGCCGACAACTGAAATTGCAGTCTCATTCAATTTCCATATAAACCAAGCCGTATGATGTGATGCTTTATTTTATTAGTTCATATTAGACTTTGATTCTGCCAACCCAGCTGATATCACTTTTCCACATAAATCTATAGATCGCGTAAAGGACTCAATGCTATGCAAGAAAAGTAACATGAAATCGCTGCCATGCCAGAGTCAATATCTTTGGACACAAGTGCATTTGTAGTACACTTGTACACACAAGACGCACTGTTATGTTTCCATAAGTAAGTCCATCACAATTCTGAACGCAGAGATGGGGAACAAGAGGCTGCATACAAGCAGTCATTTAGGGGGCTCTCACTTTTGAAAATTAATGCTTTCATGAGAAAGTTTTCAATTTTCTGTAGAAGAATAAATCTTGGTTTTTGAAAAGGAGTAGTGGTGAATACTTTTTTTTAGAGTTAAAAATCATTCTTTTAAAATTTAAACTTTAGGATAAATTGATTTTTAACAAATATTAATTCATAGGAAAAAAAGATATATATTTGTCAAGTTAAAACTAAATAGATGACTGTTGAGTACTATTGAACACTTATAAGAGAAAAATAAAAGAATATCATTACTTTTCAAAATTTGAACTTTCAGGAATAAACTAGCCAGTCATGAGAATGTTTTGGCTCTAATTCTATACAAGATTTATGGAGCTTCCATCTCCATCAAAAATTGACAAATCTTAATTTTATATATGTTGAGTGCAATAAATATATATGATAGGGTCTTCTGGTAAGTATGAATTATAATTAGAGGGACAAAAAGCATAATCCTAGCGATCTCAAAATTTCAAAATTTCTTTCATGAAAATCAAAATTCTACTTACGCCACTGATGTAATCATATATAGATAAACTTTATACATAGGTGTGAAGAGCTGCACAACATATAGCACAAGCACTACTTCTATTTGGCTCATAAGTTTATGGTCACACCCCTTGCACCATTAACATAAGGTGATGGTGCAGAGTTGCCAGTGTTTAAGGAACCATGCTTGGTTGGGTCATATTTTTCTCCATCACCCCAAAGGGCATAAGCTTCCTCACCGTGGACGGCATCGTCGCCGATTTCCAGCTGCTCCTCGGGCATCCTCAAGGGTATGAACAATTGTATGCCAAGAAGAATGATGGTGGTGGAGACCAAGTTCCATCCAATGACGAACATGGCTGCCACCATCTGCTTCAAGAATTGCACACCACCACTTCCACCATAGAATGCACCCCTTGAATTGGTCACTGGCAATTGGAGTCTGCAAAGGGCTGGTTCTGCTAAGAGACCTGTGAGGAGGCCACCCAAAAGGCCAGCCACAGCATGTGTGTGAAATACACCAAGGGTGTCATCTACCTGAATATAATAAGTTCACAAAATTGTAAGGAGAAAATACAAAGAAAAAAAACAAGGATTACATGTATTAGTAAACAAATTACACTGTACCAAAATGATTACACATAATGAACGGTTCAATTGATTTGTTGGTCTTCTTATTACCTATATGATCTGTTATATATTTCAATGGGTTATTTTTTATATAAAAAATTCAAATTGTATTTGTTAAAATATAGACTGGATAAATAGATAAATGGTTTAAATTTTGTTTTCAAGTCTTAAACGAAGCTTTAATATTTTGCGCTTCTAGTAAGTCTTTTTCTCTCGCCGTGATGTGACCTAAGGCATAGTGACAATCTCACTAGCAGGCAAATGCATGATTGATTAAATGTTTTTCTAGGAACGAAATATAAGTAATTCAATGTCATTATTAATGAATAGTTGAAAATTTGATGGTGTGACAGTGACTTTGAGGACTAATTAAGCAAACCTAGATATCATGCTTAGATGAAAATGTCATCACACACCATCACAGTAAGCAGAAGGAATCTATTAAAGCAAGAGAGAGAATAATCTTATGTTCTAGACGAAGAAAAGTACTTTAATTAATCTATATATGAAAATTTTAACAAACAAAACCATGAATTCTTAGTCTACTCTTCAAACAGAAAAATCCAAATTTGTATACCATACCCACTTAGTTTTTTTTTGGGTTATTTTAATATATTTTTTAAGATATTAATATTCAAAATAAATTATCTATTATTTATTAATTATTATTTATATTTAATAAACTTTTAAATATTTATTATAAAATCAATAACTCATTTTAAAAACTAAATTCATCAAGCACCCTAACAATTTTTTTTTTCTCTGTGATTTTGGTCAGCTTTCTAATTGTTGAATGAGAATTAACAAAACACGTGCACAGAAAAGTGACCCTAGACCTAAACTTTAGGCTTGGAACAGTGAAAAGTATGTTTGAAGAAAAAGAAAAGAAAAAGAAACCCTCACCTTCTGCAGCAGGCTTGACTTTTTGTGCAGGATCATCATGGACACCCACGGAATGCTCCCAGATAGCATTCCCATCACTATAGCCGCCCACGATTGCACAAGCCCTGCAAGTTGTAGCCCCAAGGCATGAGTCTCTAGATAAAAGAAAAACTTGGATACCAACATAATCTTCTCATTTTGCATTTTAATTATAATAATAATAATATAATACCCTTTTGTTTATTAAAAGTGTAAAACATTTTATAATGATAGTTGATTCACTTAGAGATTTATTCAATGAAAACCAGTTTTCAATGAATAAAATAAAATTAGACAATTATGTATAAGGGTTAATTTTTTTATCATTATATTGTGATTAAATGTGATTTAAGAACTACAACAACTATTTTTTTTTCACCTGCTATAAGAAATGCATACCTGCTCCTGGAGTGATGCATACAAGTCCAGTCATCATGCCCTGAACAGCTCCGATCACCGACGGCCTGCCGAAGAAGACAACGTCGAGAGAGGTCCATACAAGGAGGCTCGTGGCTGCACATATGTTTGTGTTCAACACAGCAATAGAAGAGGCAATGTTTGCTGCATATGGTGCTCCACCATTGAACCCTGACCACCCCATCCATAGCAACCCAGCACCCGCAAGCATCAGCAACACGTTGTTTGGTGGGAACCTCTCCCTATCACTCTTCAGCCTTGGTCCAACCTGCACATGTTGCGCCACATTCAAAAACCAAGTTACTATACCAGGAATGAATGAGCAAAATGGATTACTCGGGTACCCAAGTTTTTTTTTTTAGGTACCACTACCCAATCAAACATTTTAATACTCGACTTCAATTTTTTATTAGAAGAAGAAACAACCAAGAAAATGACAACTAATCAAGTACCGTTACACAGAAATAAAAAAAAATCAGGTTGAGGGAACCCTTTAGTTTTAGGCTTTTGAGGCTAAATTTGATAAAGGGGTGTGAAGAAAATGGGAGTTTATATGTACCCAGTAAGCAGCGGTGAAGCCTGCGATTCCAGAGGAGAGGTGGATGACATAGCCACCAGAGTAATCGATGACACCCCAGTGGTAGAGAAAGCCACCACCCCAGAGGCTGAAGGCACCAACAGTGTAGGAGAAGATGAGCCAAAGAGGGACAAAAGCCATCCAGGCCCTGATGTTCATTCGGCCAAGAACAGACCCAGCTAATAAGATGAGGGTAATAGCAGCAAAAGTGAATTGGAAATAGACAAAGGAAGCCATGGGAAATAAGGGTTCTTCTGTTGGGGTTTCAATAGTGCCATTGTTGTAGTGGTGGGTGCTTTCAGGGACTTCGGCTTGTTTTGTGAGAAACTTTTGGCCTAGAGCTGGTCCACCTTTGCCCCAGAAGGGAAGGAGTTTATCTCCAAAGGCCATGCGGTAACACACAAGCACCCAACATATGAGGACAGCTGCAAAGGCATAGAGAGCCATGAAAGCAGAGTTCACTGCCCATTTCTTCTTGACTATGCTGGCATAAAGGATCACAAGGCCTGGCATGCTCTGGAGACCCACCAGAGTGGCTGCTGTCATTTGCCATCCGTTGTCTCCTTTGTTTAGCCAATAAGGAGATGCAGGGAGGTGCTCTTGGTAAGCCGTGGGAACCGCCATTGCTGCCTCAAAAAATTGGTTCAATTCTTGATCAACTTTTGAACTTTGCAATGCTCTCCTGCTCTGCTATAAATTTATGTATTCACCAGAGCTATGAATAGTTCGTCCCTAATCTCTTTGTGCTTTTGTGGATGGTATACATATATATACCTTCAACAAAAGGATTTGAAAAACCAGATACTTGGTTTGAATCTTTGGAAGCTTCGTGTGAACTATCATTGAAATTTCACAAGTTGCAGCAATTAACAAAAAGGTAGTTTCTTTGAAAAACTTTGACTTTAGTTGAAAATGGTGGCTATTGTTTAGAATACAGAAGGACTGGGGAATGTTACAGACTGTTCGTGCGACATGGTGTGAAATTGTGGGAAAGTTGCTGTGATTGGTGGGTCTAAGACAGGGTGGAATTGAAAATTAGAAAAAACATATTATCTCTGCTTAACTAACTAACCAGATATTCTGAGCGATGCTCTGGTGAACATTTATTACTTGGGTTGGGGGCTGAAAATGAAGTTATGATTGTCACACACACACACATATATATATATATATATATGAAGTTATGATTGTCACACACATATATATATATATAAGTAATTAATTTTTCATGATACACGTGTACAACGCCGGAGACATGGCAACTATCATATGTATAAATGCAGTTGAGAGGGTTGGTACGGTAGGTTGCAAACAAATCCGCTTATATTTAGGTAGGCCTTATCAGTCCACTTAGATTTTTTAAAGATTTTTTTAGAGTGGATGAATAGTAAGGAGCCACGTCATATCACTTTATTGACCTTAACCTTAGGGAGCCTAAAGGAACAAGAAGATTTTCTTCCATGAACTTACCTCTAATCATGTCTTACTATTTCAACCTAGACTTTTACAAGTGAATAGTAAAGAACCACATTTGAGTTTCATGACTTCATAATTTAAAATCTTAAAGTATTAAGTTAATTGCTCCCGTTACTTACATTGTTTTTATTTTATTTATTCTTTATTAACACTTACTCTCAATTTTCAACAAAAGCATAATTAGTTTTACTATAAAAAAAATCCATATACCGATGCACTTCATATCATGGAACTTTGCAACAAAAGTTATACAAATTAAAAATATGAATATATAAATGTTTGAAGAGTATCGGTACGAAAATATATATGGATAACGTTGCAAATTCGTGAGGTACTGCATAACCAGTTAAGCTATAACTTACTTCGTAGAGCGTTCTAATTTCAATAAGCTTCAAAATATTGCAGTTTCATTTTTTGACCTGCCTTTGTTACAGAATAGTAAATGCAGTTTCATTTTTTGACCTGCCTTTGTTACAGAATAGTAAATGCAGTTTCATTCCCTTCGTTTTAAGGCTTAGCTGTTAAAAGTTATGGCCTCAATATTGGAATGGGCCTTGGTGGTTATATGATGGGTGGCTTGTCCCATACTTACTGGGCCACTACAACGCCTGATACACCTTTTAGTTAGTAATGTCAAAAAGATGCATTCTTTTGGTAGTTACACTTGCAATGGTGATTAAGATTTAAGAGAAAACAATGATTGACTTAAGGATTTAATTTCAATTCATTGTCAGTGTAAAAAAATTTTACACTGTTATTCAATCATGTGTTGACACATTATTAAAAGAGTTAGACTTTCTAAGTAGTTGTTGTGATAGTCAAACTCTTTTAATAATTTGACAACACATAATTAGATGACAGTGTAAAGAAATTTTACATTGACGGTAGATTAAAATTAAACTCTTGACTCAATTATTACAGTAGAACTAAATACTTTATTGTTGATAAAGTTTGTGACATATTATAATTTTGAAATGGGACAATCTTCTCTCCCCTAAGCTTTTTCCGATCCTAAAAAAAAATAAGAGACACCTTTTCTAGCTCCTTGACAATAGGTATAGAATTATTATTCCAGAAAAATTGGCATATATTATAATGCAAGCAGACAACAACTTATATCAGATATTTCCTCCTGTCCTGTGTTAATCCACATGATTCATACATGTATCATTTATACAACAACTTGAACAATCTGACATGACTCATTAGCAATCTTAAGAAACTAAACAAGACAGCGAAATGCAAACAAAACATTTGTCAATATGTATATCTCTTGAGATAAACAACACACACACAGTGACATGGACAACAAATTTTGGACCATGTTTTCTAAGCCATTTTTGCTTCCTGCTAACTTTCTTTGTCACCTTTCAAGCCCCTCTTTCCCTCGTCAGTTTCAATAGGCCATGCCCAAGGATGCAACATAATTGAAAGACCCTCAATAGCTGTCATGTTCATCATCAACTTGGTGCCTAACCATTGATTAACACTTAATCCATAAGCAAGAAAGTCTCTGAAAAGCTTCCCTGGCAACTCAACCATTCTCCCTCTCACCCTCCATAGTCCCCAGTAACCCTCAAAATGATGAGTTCCTCTTCTCCAGAGACCCCAAATGGTGAGATTCTGTTGCTGATTCTGGTCCTGTTTTTTAGCTTCTTTTTTATGGTTCTTGCTCTGTTTCTGTACATAAAGCGAGTTCGAAGTCACCATGATGGGTCAAAATTGGAGAATTAGCTTGTGTATCATTGGCGGTAGACACTACAATCTCCCACTTTGATAATTGTGGGATTATGATCAGTCACTGAATTGCTGGGTTTATGATTTGGGTGGCGGGTACAGCACAAGTATAACTTTTTTTGAACAGATTACATTGTTGTAATATCTATAATTGTGGGAAGCAACAAGGGATGGATGAACACGTCTTATGGAGAGTCTAAGCTAACTCGAATTTACAAAACGCTTCAGCAGGCAATGCCAGAATAATTATCACTTGTGATATCATTTTTCTTTCTATTTTGCCGGGTTATTATATATAAAATTTGAGGTTACCATATTACTTGTGTTTTTTTTTTTAATTTGATTTTTTTTCATACGATACAATCACGTTGTTGATCTATATAACGGATTTTAGACTTTGTTGTAGTAGTTTTAGAGTGTTATATGATTCAAATTGCCCTAACTCAAAGAGGTTAGCTTAGCAGTTAATTAAGAAATTAAGTGTGCTCTTTATCAACATCTCCTTCCCCTAAATTCTCTATTACCAAAAACAAAAGTATGTTTATTGGCTTGACTACTTTGTTTTGAACCATGAGTTTTCGCCTAGAGGAATTAAAGGCACTATGCTGATGTGAGGGGTGAGCTTTGACAATGACTTAGCCTTTGTTTGATATGAGAGAAATGGAAAAGAGAGAATTAGAGAAGAGAAAAATAAAAGAGAAATGGAGAAGTTCTCTTGTTTGGTTAGAAGAGAAATAAAAAAGAAAAAAAAAATGATGGGTCCCACAACTTTTTTATTTCTCTCATAAAGTAAGAAGAAATGGGTAGAGGTGGAAATTTGACTAATATACCATTCTTTTTGTTGTTTTATAAATAAATAAATAGGGGCAAATATGTATTTACAATAAAATTTAATTTTCTTTCTTTCCTATTTCTCTCATAATTCTCTTAACTCAAACAACTTAAAATCTACTCATTTTCTACTCTATTTATCTTCTCCCTATTTCTTTCTACTCTATTTCTCTTATAATCCAAACAAAGCCTTAATCTCAGCGCAAAAAAAACTAAAAATTACTATTACTTTGCTTAAAAAAAAATATCCATTGTCCTCAATTTTGTCACCATAATAAAATACTACTAACTAGAAAAAAAATTTACATCTCTCTAATACATAGCAGAATTATATTAAGAAAACAAGATTTGGTACAAAGAATTTGAATCTGTATTTTATACATATGTAATATCTAAACTTTGGATGCTTTAGCCACTGGTCCACGGATTCTGAATATGAGCTTTGCATTTTCATGTATACGAGTTTGAATCTCCTCGTGGCTAGTCATCTTCCTTGGTGGAAACTCTCCCCAGGGAGATCTATTGACGCCTAGAGGTTATGTGTGAGTAGCTATGCAAGTAGAGGTGTCAATTCGGGTCGGCCTGCGTGAGGCCAAGCTTATTTCGGGGTTGGGTTGGGCCGGCTCACAATATGTGGGAGCTAACAAATAGCCAGCTTAGCCTGGCCCATGTGGGTTGCAGGTTGGGTTGGGTTAGCCCATGGACTCGAAAGTTTTTTTGTGTCTTTCTTCACTTTTCTATCTTATTTATAATAATAAGTTATTGATAAATTAAACTTCTACATCAATTAAAACCCACAAAAATCACATGCACAAATTAGATACAAGTATAACAGATTATATTAAGTGTCATCAACATAAATAATGAAGATTTACTACATTGTTTTCGACAAAAATAATTTAGGATATATCCATGAAGCATCACATGAACCATAAATTAATCTATTCAAAGAACTAGCACAAGTTAACATCATATTCCAAGTAGAGAAAAAACAAGGCTTAGATGTACTCACTAAATTTGATTTTTTTAAAAAATACAAATAAAGCTAGTGAAGTAAAGATATGAATAAATAATAGCAAAATTAAATATATAACAAAAAAAGAAAATTTCACATAGTCGAGCTAACGGCTTGACTAGACCCATTGCGGATCGACTTTCATCGAGCCAACTTATTTTCAAGTTGAATTAAGTTGGCCCATAGTTGGTTTGAGCTAAGATTTCCTCAGCTCAGCACATGCTTTTTTATTAGGTTATTTAGACCGGCCCATAGACTCGACCCATTTTGACACCTCTACGTGCAGGAGACCACCTTAAGTAGTAACCGACAGTGATCCTCTAGGTTGGGCCTCTGCCGACCTCCTCGGCATGTCAGTGGTGCCCTACCTGGTTAATCTGGAGGAACCTCTCCTACTTACCACTTTATTTACCAAAAAAAAAAAGCAATTGTTCCTCATCTCTGTGTGTGTGTTGTGTGTGTGTGTGTGTGTGTATATATATATATATATCAAGTGAGATTAACGGTTTATCATGAGGGTGAAAGTTGTAAATTTTAACTATTAAATCTTACATAGATTGTCAATATTTTTAAGTGATGATATGACCGTTATGTAACTTTTAATCTTAACTATTAATGTAAAATTTAATGATTAAGAATTGCTCAACTCACTTCTCATAATAAGATAGTGCTTGCAATAATTGAGACCTAAAAAATTCAATCACAAATTTCATCACAATTTTATGTTTATATATATATATGTATATAATTACAGCGGCAAGAACCATTTGTTTCCATTTAAATTTTTTTTTATATTTAGTGGTAGTTTGGAACATTGCTACACGTTCAAAAGACACCATTCTACCATTGTATTATAACAGTGAAACAACTTTGAAAAATAGCAGCAATCGTATCACCAAATTCACTATTCCACAATAGAAAAAACATTGCAAAAATTATTTAAAAAGTAGTCTAAACTGCCACTAGATGCCAAAAGCAAACAATAATGCTTATACTGTCGATTTGTCATAATCACCGTACTAATTGAAGGTTGATCGAACTAGTAAGTAAGCTTGTCCTTATGAGATAAAACATAAGTTCGAATCTAAGTAAGAGTCGTTCTGATTAAGAGGTAGCAAAACTCCTTGTAAATAGTCTCATAAGGAGCCCAAAGGGCCTAACTGATGAGTCTTAGTCAGTACTTATATTTCCTATCTTTATCATATGATTTTGTGGGATTTTATCTCCTAATTGATGTTTATTTGCTATTTATTTTAGGAAAGTTGATCTTTGAACAAATCTACTGTAATTATGGTAATTTGTGCAAAGAATCTTCAAGGGATGAAAATAGGAGATTTAGTCAAAGGCTAATCAAGGAGACTCAATCAAAGACTATTCAAGGAAACAAGGAAACTTAATTAAAGACAAATCAGGGAAACTTTTGCTGTCAAATCTTTTGTAATAATTTGGGCATAACTTTCCTCCGTGAAGTTCAAATGACATGATCTCGGTGGATCTGGAGAGATAAGTAAAAGATCTACGAATAGGATGTGGACCAGTATCACTGATTCGATCAGATTTGATGAGATATGTCCAGCCCAAGTTAATGCCTTTTATGAAGAAAAGTGGCAGCAACATTTAATTGCTTTATGATTTTCTAAATCTTATAAAAGGACTCATTCTGCCAAAAGAGCGGACCAGGGGGGCCAGAGGAGGCTTTGGGGGGAGAGGGCTTCCAGCCCTAGGAGAGCTAAGGAGATCATCAAGGAGCAAGGATTCGAGATCTTCATGTTCTTGTTATCTTGGATTCAATGGAGTTTACATTTTCCTATCTTTTGTTTTCCTATTTCTTGATGTTTTTCTAAACTCTTCCTAGCTAGAGTGATGATGTAACTTGAATGGATGATTTATTTGGATTTATAATTTTTAATTTAAGTTTCCTTTCATGATTGAGTGTTCATCTCTATTCTTAATGCTTTTATGACTTGATCAACCATAAATTGAATTGATGGTCATGCATAGGATTGGGAAATTCATGTGTGATGTTGCTTCTTGAGATAAACACCATGATTAAGCAATAATCTAGGAATAGATATTGTTGATTGTGTGGTATTACTTGGGATTTTGTTCATTCATGCCTTGTTCTATTTGGAATTAGACTAAGGGATTAGTTAATTCTAGGTAGTTAAAGAGAATTAATCTACCAAGGAATTGGGTTTTAATTAATTTAGATATCCCACCATCAATTCTTGAATTGGAATTTAAATTAAGAAAGAATCCAAATAATCGGAAAATCAAGTGAAATCGGATCTCTAGCATCTCACTCTTTGTTTGCTCAACCCCATTTAACATAGTTAAAATTTTAGTTTTTTTTTTTATTTTCTTCATTAATTTGCATCGTTTAAATAGTATCTAAATTAGTAATTTGGTACTTGACAACACAATTCCCTGTGGAGACGATAATTTACTCATCACTTTATTACTTGTGCGATTTGGTATACTTGCCAAATAGCTATCAAGTTTTTGGCGCCGTTGCCGGGGAATTGTGATTTTGTCAATATCATTTAGCTAATAGGATACTAATTTAAACTTTAATTTTAGTTTTTGTTTCTAACCTTTTTGTTCTTGTATTATATTTTTAGGTGTCTTTGGTCATTGGTTGCAACAAGCTTGAAGTTGAGACAAAACTCTTGGTAAAATTGTTTCAGCTTTGAATTGTCGTAACATGAATTACAATAGCTATGAGGCATGTTCTTTGTGTGGCAATCCTATGCATGTTTCCTATATGTGTCCATATAATAATTACAATGTTGTTTTTGATTCATATCATGAGACATATAATCCTAATTGGCATAATCACTCTAATTTCTCATGGCATTCTCCTAGTAACATTGGTAGTGAATATTCTAAATATCAAAATCAATTCTACCAATCTACTTATGGCTACTATCAACCGCCTTATTTTCCTAATGAGGTTGCGGATCGATTACCTGAGGAGAATTTAAAAAAAGAAACAATGGATAAGGTAATGGCTAATTTAGATAAAATTGATATTCTATTAGATGAGATGAAAAATATGAATAGTCAACCTATCCTTGATTTTGATAAACAATATGCAGTTACCACTAGATCTAATAGGAAACAAGAACAAGATCAATCCATCTCCTTTAGGTCTAGTGAGGAAATTGATAATACTGTTATGCCATTGAAGAATAATGGACACTCAAATACGACTTCTGTTTTAAAAGAAGATTTTAGGGATAAATATCATTTAGATGAGGGTAATTCATTCCCACAGCATAATGTATTCATCCCTGAAATTGAAATTGTAGAGCCTGAGGTTAAAGAGGATATGTTTAGGATCCCAATTCCTTATAGTTTAGTAAATTCAAATGACTTTGCACAGTTTTGTTTTATTTTAGAGGTGTTTGTACATAAACTAACTTTTTTTGATTTTCTTTGTGCTAGTAGTTATTTAACTGTTTTTGTTAAACTTTTTATAGAACTTGACTTTGTACAGGTTAGACTAATCCATGATACGTATGATTAAGTTGTGATTTTTTTCTTTTTCTTTTTTTTTAATTTTTGTTGAGTCGGCTTTAGTGCCTCCCCGAGTTCGGAGCCTTTGTAGGGGGATGTGAATAGTGTCGGCCAAAAAAAAAATTGTGTTTTATATTTTTAGATTGTCTAATTATTTTAATCATTGCTAGCAATTTCCCAAGCTTTGGTATTCCTTTGTGCTTCTACCGTTTTAATTGCTAAGAATTTCAGGTATGTGACTCTACCCCGTTGCTCTTTATTCTTCCTATCTAGATATTTGTTTTCATTCATTTAAATTAGGAATTATTTTTAAACATTGGGGACAATGATTAGTTTAAGTTTGGGGGTGATGGTCCTTTGTTTTTCTAGAGTTTGTTATGCATATGCTTAAGATATAATGTTCTTGCTTTATTGACTTCCTAATCCAATGATGAAATCTAGTTATCAAGTTATCTTGACTCTTGGGAAAACATGGTAATTGTTTAAGTTTTGTTAAATTCTTTTGCTAAGTATTCTTGTTAAGATGTGATTCCCATAAAAAAAAAATAAACACTCGATCTCTTGCTTAGAGTTGCATGTGCATTTAGAAACAATTTATGTGATGTGAACTTTGCTTAAGTCTAGAATCCTAAAATTTGTTTGATTCTCTCTCGAGGCGAAATCCTAGGCTTGAACTTAGAACTTGGAGATGATTTAGGCATTGTTTGGATCGTTTGAGCCTTTCAAGCCTACCCTTTAAGACAAACATCCTTAGTCACCCTTTTTGAGCTTGTTTAATACATGAGCCTATTTTTCTTTCTTATGTGCTATGCAATTACCTACCTATAAATAGCCTAGACACACATATCATACCTTGATTTGTTTTGGAGAATCCATTGAGGTGCATTAATTCTTTCATAGTGCATGAAGTTATTTAAATTGGATGTAAATTGATGGTGTCTTTAATGTTTTCAAGTGTTGAAATTTTGGTGTTCCATGATCCTAGTGCATGAAAATATTAAAGTTTAGGGATATTGGAAGCACTACTAAAAAAAGACAAAAAAAGAAGACAAAAAAAAAGAAGACAAAAGAAAAAGAAAAAGAAAAAAAGAAGACAAAAAAGAAAAGAAAAGAAGTGCTTAAAAAAAAAACTAGATGCTTCTTGATTGTGAGAAATAGGCACCTAGATAAGCATCCTTATTCATCATTATCGTGATTGCTCTTGTTTATTTAGTGCTTTAATGGATCTCTAAAACCTTTGTGTTTATCCATTCCTTTCTTTCATAGCCAATCACTTGAGCCTAACATTACAAGCTTTAAAAGACCTTTTGATCTAAGTTCTTTGGGATAGCCTACATTAGTGGAGAGAGAGATGAAAAGCAAACTTATGGGGTTTGAACATGGAGGCAGATTTGCATTCGCATAAATCAATCCAAATGTCATGTAACGATTTGTGATGGGATCTTGCACACACACACAAAATGGGAATTCGTATTAACTTGTTGCTTGTGATTGAATTGAAGCATATTCTTTTATGATATCCATGAATACCTTGAGTTGAGCTAATAAGATAGCTTATGAGGAAACTTGTGGAAATCTTAAAGCATGTTATATACTGTCTTAAGCATGTCTTTAGTTTAATTATGTGTCCCTTGTTTTCCTTTTGCTTGAGGGCAAGCAAAGTTTAAGTTTGGGGGTATTTGATGAGTCTTAGTCAGTACTTATATTTCCTATCTTTATCATATGATTTTGTGGGATTTTATCTCCTAATTGATGTTTATTTGCTATTTATTTTAGGAAAGTTGATCTTTGAACAAATCTACTGTAATTATGGTAATTTGTGCAAAGAATCTTCAAGGGATGAAAATAGGAGATTTAGTCAAAGGCTAATCAAGGAGACTCAATCAAAGACTATTCAAGGAAACAAGGAAACTTAATTAAAGACAAATCAGGGAAACTTTTGCTGTCAAATCTTTTGTAATAATTTGGGCATAACTTTCACTCCAGAAGTTCAAATGACATGATCTCGGTGGATATGGAGAGTTAAGAAAAAGATCTACGAATATTATGTTGACCACTATCACTGATTCGATCAGATTTGATGAGATATGTCCAGCCCAAGTTAATGCCTTTTATGAAGAAAAGTGGCAGCAACATTTAATTGCTTTATGATTTTCTAAATCTTATAAAAGGACTCATTCTGCCAAAAGAGCGGACCAGGGGGGCCAGAGGAGGCTTTGGGGGGAGAGGGCTTCCAGCCCTAGGAGAGCTAAGGAGATCATCAAGGAGCAAGGATTCGAGATCTTCATGTTCTTGTTATCTTGGATTCAATGGGTTGTTTTCCTATCTTTTGTTTTCCTATTTCTTGATGTTTCTCTAAACTCTTCCTAGCTAGAGTGATGATGTAACTTGAATGGATGATTTATTTGGATTTATAATTTTTAATTTAAGTTTCCTTTCATGATTGAGTGTTCATCTCTATTCTTAATGCTTTTATGACTTGATCAACCATAAATTGAATTGATGGTCATGCATAGGATTGGGAAATTCATGTGTGATGTTGCTTCTTGAGATAAACACCATGATTAAGCAATAATCTAGGAATAGATATTGTTGGTTGTGTGGTATTACTTGGGATTTTGTTCATTCATGCCTTGTTCTATTTGGAATTAGACTAAGGAATTAGTTAATTTTAAATAGTTGAAGAGAATTAATCTACCAAGGAATTGGGTTTTAATTACATTAGATATCCCACCATCAATTCTTGAATTGGAATTTAAATTAAGAAAGAATCCAAATAATCAGAAAATCAAGTGAAATCGGATCTCTAGCATCTCACTCTTTGTTTGCTCAACCCCATTTAACATAGTTAAAATTTTAGTTTTTTTTATTTTCTTCATTAATTTGCATCGTTTAAATAGTATCTAAATTAGTAATTTGGTACTTGACAACACAATTCCCTGTGGAGACGATAATTTACTCATCACTTTATTACTTGTGCGATTTGGTATACTTGCCAAATAGCTATCACTAACCCATGGGGATGCTACAGAGTATCACTCGACTCAAAGGGATAATTAAGATGATTGATAAAAAAAAGGTCATAATTGCCGCAAAATGACATTGTGGCAAAGGTATTATCAACGAATAGCAAAATACTAGCTCTTTTTTTTGGGATTGTTTGAAGATCAACTGCATGCTATACTTGTATCATATTTTTTTTGTCAAGTAAGCCTTTGATTTCATTGAATGCTAGCTCTTTGATGTTCTTCAGTTTACACAATTCTTCTTCATTTTTAAATTTCAAAAGTGTTATTTTAGAATATTCTGAGATTGATAAATGGATTTAAAATGAACCTTGAAGGAAATTAATCTTTTTAGTGATCAAACTTTAAATTTTCTTCTTGTTGCAAGATAGTGTAACTTTTGCTATTACTTTGATTTTATTCTTGTCCATTTGGTTCCGTCTTTGTGATTTATGAATGCTAAAAAGTTGTCGATTGATACTCAAAAAACACACTTTGATAGACTCATCTTAAGACCATGTTCACTTCTAGCATGTTTGGTTTCACTTCTAGAAGCTCTCAAATCATGATTTAGGTAAAAGCTTATTTCTTGATACTTTTGCTCAAACCATGATTTTGAAGTTTCAAAAGCTCTACCAAACACACACTTCCTCATTCTTTCAAATGCTTTTGTTATGTATATTTGTCTTGATTGTTAATATGTTGCATAATATGGCCAATCTTCAAAAATCATTTTAATGGTCCTAAGTTGCTCTTACATTTTTTAGTTGAAATGACATCACGATGCACTCAAATGTTCCAATGGCTTTACAATAATTTAATGTCATATTTGAGTTTATCAGAAGTTTTTATCTATTTCTTAGGACATAAGCAAGCAATGGATGGCTCTGCTAATAATAATAACAATGAGACTCTCATAAAATCACTACAAGGTGGAAATTTTTTCACATATGACTCTTATTGGATTCATCCACTACTTGAAAATGATATTTAGCTATGGAAAATTTTGTCACTATATAAAGTAAAATCCGTTGCTTTTGTCATTAAAGTTATTTCATTGCATAAAGGGGCAT
This sequence comes from Styphnolobium japonicum, assembly GCA_023212625.1. Lineage (NCBI taxonomy): Eukaryota > Viridiplantae > Streptophyta > Magnoliopsida > Fabales > Fabaceae > Styphnolobium > Styphnolobium japonicum. Next base: position 23,777,158 of record JALBWW010000014.1, read on the forward strand.
TAATAAATAGTTAGCGACAGAATTTAAATTTGAAATTTCATTACCAAATTCAAAATTCTATAATAGAATCTATCTCCATAGCAAAAAGCATTTATTGTTGCCATCTTTCATATCAATTTAAGAGTTTTCTAGTAATGATCCATTGTATGTATAATGCATGAATGCTATGATTTCTCATAAATTCCATAAATGAACATATTAAATACATTTTTCTCTATTGTAGGATGATAAACGAACCAAATATAGTCATTTCGGGATGTCTTACTTAGAATGAAATATATTCAAATGTATTGCATTTATCTTTAATATGATAAACTAACCATATATATATCTGTAACAAAAGAACAAAAGGCAACCCTAAAAGTATGTGATACTTATGCGCCTTTACAGGTGACAATTGAATCCATTAGTTTATTATTCATCCAAATCATCTATATCTAAGTCCAATCAAATTCATCTAACTATAATACTATATTTAATGGAATGGATGAATTTGATCACTTTTAGTTAATGAATGGTTAATGAACCAACCAAAATATCTATATATCTAATAGCCAAAATGGACCTAAACTTTACAAAAATCATCTCACCCTCAACAAGCCCATGACAGGTAAAAATTGTTCTCTTCCTAGGTGTGGGTCCTGTGTCTCCCTTAAGAACCTTAGGTAGTAAAACAACTTGTCATTTTGTGTGTTCTTGGAGATAAACTCGTAGGTGAAGGATGAACAGCCACCATCGACGATGATACGAATGTTAGAGAGGATCTGGTTGGAGGTGTATTGGCAGGTGTTGGTAAGCACCTGCAACAACTCCACCAAGTCACATTGGTCGTTACCAAGAAAAGCGTGAAGGTGCAAAGCTTGTTGTAACTGCCAGTATGGATAAGGGTGGCATTAATTTGGATATTTATTCATCTTATCTTTTAAAATGGGTTAATGAATGGATTGGATATCCATTCATTAAAATGGGTCATGGATGGGTTGAATAATTTTAACAATTAAATTAATGATTTATTTTTTATCCATCTATTATGATCTAATTCAAAATTTATCCAATTCATCAATTTGCCATCCCTATGCGCCTTTAGCATACACACAAACTTTTCCTTTATTAAGTGTGTGATAATCATGCACTTCTTATGTATACACACATTGCTCAGTCATCGTGAACTTATTTTATTCATTTTCATTCAATTAATATAATTGTTTTCCAAATTTTAATTTATTTTAAAACATTAAAAAAAGTCTATAATTGATATGTCAAAATGTTCTCTCATGAAATTATTTGCACCTCATCAATTTTTTTCCAATGGCATAAACTAGGAAATATCATAATGCAAAACAAGGTACCTAACGTAATAGAGATAAGAATTGCAAAATCTTAGTTGTGCTTATGATTTATACTTATTCTGTCTTACAAAATTTTAAAAAAAAATTGAGAGTCCAAGGATGGCATCCTAGGTGAGAACCTAGACAACTTTTTATATAAAAAGGCACCTAAGCATTAAGAATTCACATGCATCTCTCTCATTTTCAGCTTTCTCTGTTTGTTACAAAAGGTATGAAACCCTTTCTTGATAGACATGCCTTAAGAATGATAGTTTGAAACTTTTCTCAATTTATTTTCTCTTTCAAATTTTTTAAATTTTATATATTTTAATTGTTTGTGCAAATATATTATTTGATTATGTTTGAGTGTTATGCTGAAATGTCTATACTTTTTTTTTTATCAACGAAGGTTGAAACTCTACTGAAAAAATTGAAGATGGAAGAAAACGAAAACATGACAATACCCTCCAAGACTATGGCCAACCAAAGCCGTAAAAGGACCTTCACAACCTTGTTGATCAACGATAAGCAATTTGTTGATATTCAACCACCACCTAAGGCTCCAGCAAGCTTGAGATCAACTAGTAAATCCTCAAATTTCGTTACCCATGTCCCGGAGATTGCAAAAGGCCATGAAAGTGTATTTCAAGTAAGTGACGTCTCAATTCTTGAGAAGGAGTTGGTTCCATCTCCTCCAAATTCTCCAACCAAGATTGAAGATCTGACTCGTGCCAAAGACTCTGAGTTGGGGGCTAAGATGAAAGGGTAAATTATAAGTCTATGATTAAATATGTTGCTCAATTTACATTCCTTGTTAACCGATTAATCAATTTTATGTTTGCTAGTATTCATACAAATTTACTTTGTAGGTTGCAAGCTGATATGGAGGATTCTTTGATTCAAAGCAAGATAGATGAACTCGAGAGGACGGTTGAAAGATTGGAAGTTCGTAATTTAGCTAAATTGTTGGTTTATTTATATTTTGTTCTTGTGTTACAATGCAAATTTGGACTTTTACCCAAATTTTTGCTGATTCCAATTAACCACTTCATACAATCCCAAGTTGCCATTTCTTATTTTTATTTCTTGGTTAGGTATGTATAAGTTATGCTTTCACTTTACTTTTGTATATTGATTTTGATAATTGATGTGTTATTTATTTAACTAGGCTGAACATGCAACTCTTGAACCTGAAGCGCTTTGGTGTCAAGCTACCAACAATAGATTAACAGAAGAAAATGCAAGGATGAAAGCTTATTTTGAGGCTACTGATAAGCTGTTTGCTGAAAGAGAAGGTAAGGATAAGAATGTAACCCATGAAAGTACAAACTTAACTAGTTTTCTTTCCTATTGTTTCCTTGCATTTGTTTTTATTTCTTTCTTTGCAATAATTTTGCTATTTACAATGTGGAATGTTCTATATTTAATATATATAATGTTTTAAATTGCAGTCCATAACTGTAATTGTTATAAATCTACGCAATGACAATGAAACTGCAATTACGATCGCATATCAGTTGCATTATCTCATAATTGTCTACAATTTTAATAATCATAACGCATCTGCAACCGCAATTTAAAATCTTATATATATATATAAGGGATTTTATGCTCTAATCCTAACCAAACATGCATAATCTCATAATTTATACATTTGTTCTTCTCACTCTTACAATAAGATAGTGTGATCCCTCAATATGCTCTATTATATTAAATTTAGTAAACAATTATTTGAAAATGACAAATAAAAATAAGGGAAATTGTGGGAAGCCTTTAGTCCCAATATATATAGTTTTTATTAGCAACTAATTATAAATTTTTTATTGTAATTTCAGCGGAACGTCGCGCTGTGATCCGAATGCGACAAAGGTTGGAGGATAGTCTCGGCTATTGGTTTGGACAACCATGGACCCAAAAGCATCCATACATATAAGTCATATTCAAAAGTTGGTTTGAATGAAGAAGAAAGAAGAAACAAATGAGATGTTGCTTTGTTATGCAATTAAGTCGATAGCATAAAATGTTTTGATATTGTTGCTTCTCAGTAGTTATGGCAATATTAATAAAATCTATCGACAGTTATAGAAATATTAATAAAATCTATGAATTATCTCTTTGCAAAAACTATTTTATATTACCAATAGTTATCAAATTAATATTTCAAATTCAACGTTGACCATGGAAGGAAAAGAAAGGACATAATGAATAGTCACACACATTAAGACACTCGCACATGGGTTTGACAATTTCAACCCTACCAATTGGGACCTTGGGACCTAACCTATCCCACTCCACACGGGGTGAATTTTCTACTCGTCTTACGAGGCTTGGGACGGGTTAGGGTAATTGTTTATCCTTGTAGGATGAGTTGGGTATGAGTTTATGGTCAATCTATCTTGCCCCGCCTTGTACTTATAAATAAAAAAATTTAAATTAATTTTGTCACTTGTTACTTATGTTCTTAGCTTTTTAGATGTCTTTATTTACTTGGTTAAATTCTAGATAAACGTGGTAGAAGTATTCTCATGCCTTTCAATTATATGAGATGATAATTGTTTTTTAAGATTATAATTGATTATGCTATTAGTAAAAAAAATTTTGAAATTTTCATAGGAACGTACGGAGCGGGGTTGGTAGGATGCATTTTAAATATTTTTATAGGGACAGATTCGGGTTTTCGTCACTAAAACCCACAGAGTGAGTAGGAGTAGGTAAAGTGCTAATGTAGAAAGTGCAAGACAAATCAGATTGAGCAAAAACCAGCCCCGCTATCAAGCCTACTCACACAAACCAACAAAATAGTGGGTATTTGTGCCCAAAACTGTTTAATTAACTTGCACAGTGGCATGAAATAGTAAATGGAAACTAAAATATCATGTTAGTTATGACTTGAGTTCAAATTCAGGATACGTATATTGGTAAGCGATCTATAATCTAACCATAAGTCCTCAATGAGGTTGGTAATTTGTCTTGACCTTGAATTGGAGATGAGTCTTTCTCTTACCTAAACTTTACTATTTACCAAAAAAATAATGATATAAATTATATGTTAATTCCTTTGTTTGAATAGTTTTTCTTGTGTAAAAAAATGAGTTTTACGTACGTTTATGAGGAAAAAAATGGAATAGAAAGAACAAAGTTCTAAAGATTAAAAATTAAGGTTTAGGGTCTGTTTAGAACATTCACACTTGAAAAACAGATAATTTGTTTGAGGCATATGCTAACGAGTTCCTTTAATGTATTAGTTAAAGACTTAAAATATTAAATATTAAATATAAAAGTAAAATATTAAAAATATTTAATATTTTCTTGATTAAGTAATTAAGGAAGACATTGGTTAGGAACCCTTTGTTTAAAAACCTATCAAAAATGAATTTATGTGAAAAACGTTAACACTGTTCAACATATATACAAGAGGCCAATTAATGCATTCAACAGCATTCATTTCTTTGTTGAAAGTTTTCAATGATAATACTTTCCTTTAGTACACACTCATTTATTTTATTAAATTTAGGGTCTGTTTGGAAACTCATTTGTAGTTGAAAATGAAAAGTTTTAGTACTGGAACTGATTAAGTAATACATTTGTTTAAATTAAGACTTATCAAAAATGAATTTATGTGAAAAAATTTGTTAAAACTATTCAGCCTATATATAAGAAGTCACTACATACTTTCAGCAGCAGTAATTTCCTTATTAAAAATTATCAACGATAATACTTACCTTTAATGAACTCTCATTTATTTTATCAAGTTAAAATCAATACTTTCATTTAGTGCATATTAAAAGATAAATAAAAGTATTTTAAAATATTTCGGCCTATATGTTAGAACTCAATAAATGCTTTCAGCAGCAATCATTTCATTGTTAAAAAATTTCATTGTTTTTTCTTTTTTTTTCCCCATTGTTAATACTTACCTTCAATGCACTCTTATTTATCTATAAATTTACTGTCAATACTTTAATTTGATGCATATTAAACACTTAAAATAAGCTCACCAAAAAAAAAAACACTTAAAATAAAAGTAATATAAAGTATTAGAATTTTGGTGCTTAATGCCTTAATGTTATCACTAAAAGATTTTGTACTGAATTATCGGTGGTAATTTTTTTTTATCAAGCACATCTTTAATTAACTTGTCTTCTGACTTCACATAAATCGAAATTTCGTATTAAATTCCTATAAAATACATGGTAATCTGATACGATAATCTGGAGCTTATTTTCATAAATTCATAGTTTTGTGTCAAGTTGCTTTACAAAATTTTAGATTGTTAATTTTTTTTTATTAATGGTAATTCATTCAACACATTACAAAATATTAAAGTGCACCTTACACTTTAAAAAATCCTACTCCTTCAAAATTCTAATCTAAATCCTTTAAAGTATAGTTGATGAAGTTTATATAGTAAAGTGTAGAATTAATAATTATTTTTAAAAAAATTAACAATTTAAAATTTTATAAAATACAAATATCTAGATAATTAATTATGAATACGTGAGAATTTACTCTCTTAACTTTTTTTTATCTATAATTAGGACTTCCACTTTACTCTAAATTATCCCTACAATTTAGAATATCTAAATGTTGAAAATTTATACTAAAATTTTATGAAAAATAATTATTCCCTCCTGTTTCGATCCATTTTCAAAATAAACTCAGATCTAGAAAACACATGTCCTCTTTGTTTTCTTTAATTCACTGTCATAATTTTTTTTTGCAATTTGATACCAATTTAATCTTATATTAATTATTTGTCAGATAAAGTGATACACTAACTAAGTAAAGCAAGGGGAAAATATGCAAATTTCAGCTTTTCCTTCCGGCTAGAGACTTCACGAAGCAGTAAATATCCCCAATTTCTCGGCCGAAAGTATAGTTTGATACTAACTGATCCCCCCTGCCAAGTTGAAATTCTATCTTGCGTCCCACAAAATTTGACTAAATATTTGTTTTGGCAGTCTGAGGAGAACGTGACCAAGTAACCTACCTAATGTGTACAACTTTTTTTTTTTTTTTATGAATAAATAATATTCTGCATGCTCTATAAATCTGGAACTTTTCGTCTCAATTCCAAATTTCCAGAGTAGAGAACTCCATTGTTTTTTCATGATTATATACGGGTGTTTTAAAACAAAAATTGTTATTACTTTCCATTATTTTCTATTATTCTCTACATTCAAATAAACTAATAGAAATTAATGGAAATTATATTAATTACTGGATCATCACTAGCTTATAGTCAAATTTGAATTCTCAAAGGAAAAGCTAATCACCTATGTAAATTTTAGAATGGAACAATAGGAACCAACTTTGAATTAACGGCGCCGGTTCTAATTTTAATCTCAATGGACCAATCAATCTTAAAACTTAAGCTATTAACTCAATACTAACGATTCTTAATTAATAAACAAATTTCACACTATGACACAGAAGCATAGTTAAAAAAACAAAAAAATTTATTTTGTCCCAAACTCATTGATCTAGGAGGCGCACAGAAGCAGCTTTGTTTTTCTTGTGACTCTAATTTGTGTCACTAAGAGTGTGTTTGCTTTTGTTTTTATTTTCAGTTAGATATGTTTTTATTATAATTACAAAAATGACACATTATTTTTATTTTATTTTCTATTTTTAAAATTTTGTAATGGAAATAATAAAAATAAATGAACAAAATATCTAATTAAAAATGAAAAAAAAAAAAACCAAACAAGCTCTAAACTTTCATTTTTGTGACAGTAGAGCTAATGCTGGTGTTGAGATCATGATTCTTAGCACCTAGTACCAGTATTTGATAGACAAATTGGTATTCACTGTCCATATATAAAAAGAGATAAGAAGAAAATATAATTATGTCAGATAAATGTAAGAATTTGGTTATTAAAATGCATCATTTCTGACAGGTACCTCAAGATCTCACTTAGAATTTGTCTCATTCATATAGTCAGATCCAGAGTACTGGCCCTTTTCCCTTGCTTCTTACAATGATCTTGTGCTTCCTTCAACCTGCTACTAAGATAAGTGGAAGAGGACTCAGAGTACAAGGAGAGTGATAGGTTACTATCAACTTCATGGTCCTCCATGCTTCCTTGGTTCTCAGCATTGATCCTTGAATTTAATTTAAGTGACAGATCCAAATCAAGGTCAATATCTGAACCCTTCCTTTTCAAAGTCTTCAGTTCCAGTGAATTTGCAGGCAATTTATTATTAGGCATGAGCTCTTGTGCTCTTGCTTGTACTTGGGATGATGGATGAAGATCAATCTGGCTCAATCTGGTCTGTGTGCATAAAGATTCATGAACACCAAATGAGAGGAATTCATCTTTTGGTTCATGGATTTTACTTGTTGATAGTTCACTAAAATTGGAAGAATCCACTTGGAAAATTCTGTGAGTCCAATTGATGTCACTATTGGTCCCATAGATCCTCTCTGTCATCCTGCTATAAAATCCAGCTCGTGATTCATCTACTGAACTCTGACCCATGAAAGGTCTATGCACCATGTTTTCATAGACACCAAGAGAAGCATCCCCATATCCATATCTGTAAAAAGAAGAAAGAACCTCTAATTGTGAAATTCAAAACGTTTGAGAAAATTTGAAGCAAACTTGCTAGCTATAATTATATCTGCACCTGTAGGCTGAACTTTGGCTTCTTGGATTATAGCCTTGAAGCATGGGAAGCTGGCTGAGATTATAAAGATTTCTGTCTGCACTTTCTACAAGATGCCTATGATCAGCCAATACTGTCATATATATATATATATAATCAATTTATATTCATTACAGACTTGTAAGCACAAACCCTAATCACTTATTGATAATAGGATTATACAACAAGAAAACCTTATTGTACCTTGATTTGGGTCATCTACTTTCTTGCTCCTGTACATCTGGCAAAAGAAATAGATGGGAAAGAAAAGTGATTAACCAAATTGGTAAACAAATTAAAATCACTTGTTTGTAGAAAAAACTTTAGGTTGCAATTATGATTATCTGAATTACCTGTAAATGACTCTTGACATGAGCAATACTTAAACCTTTGATATTCATCAACTGAAGAACCAACTTTGGTGTTGCTCCTACATGCACCCAAAGAAAGCAATGTTCAGAAAAATAAATATAACATCATTCAAATTAAATTGTTGAATCAACCTAGCTAGGATTAATGATCCCTCGAGAAAATTGAAATCCAAAAAAGGCACAAACAAGCTATGGAACTCACTCTCTTGTCCTCCAAGTCTTTGAACAGCATGAACAAAGCGAAGATGTAGATCAGGCGTCCACCTGAGCCTCGGCAACTTGGATCTAACATAAGGCCTTACCGATGTGTTCTTCTCGTTCTCTTCCACAGTGCTGTTGCTTGAGCTTCCTCCATTGTTGTTTTGCTTACTTTCATCTTCATTGGCCTCACTTTCACACCCATCTTCGTTAGAAGGACTTGTCTTGGAACATTCCGAGCCATGGCTTTCTTCCATCATTATATGTATCTACCTTCTGCAACTTTTCTGCTATACTTGACTTGGAGCTTGGATCAGAATTTGCAGCAAGACAAAAGAAACAGTGTTTTCTGTGTCGCTATATGTCAATTATAGTGGAATCAAACCACTAATTGAAAAGGAATAGTTGGAGATTGATGACTTTTTGGCAACTCCTTATCTTCTACTTCCTCTCCTATTGTTCATCGATCTTCCTCCATGCTTGGACATTGAAAAAGAAAATCCTCGATCTTAGCAGCACCAAGTAGCTGTAGCTACAGAAATCGATGACAACTCATACACCTATTGATACCCAGATAGTGAACAGCTAAAACCGTAGATTGATCTTCACACAGAATTTAGAACAACCTTCACTAGCTTTCTCTGTCCTTGTCTCTCTCTCTCTGTGCCCCTGTGAGATGAGTAAACGAATAATTTGGTTTTCATATGGCAAGCATGTTGATGTATATATGTTTTAAATATGCATGGACATCAAGGAATGCTAGGAATATACTTGATTAATTCATGTGAGTCCAATTTGTATTGTTCCAACTTGAATAACAAAAGCATTAATTTTTTGTGATAACACTGTTATTGATATAAATAAACTAATGCAGTCATAATAATTGTTTAGTATTATGATAGTAGAACCGTACATAACATACAATAGAAAAAAATATATTTTGTTTTACAAGAAATTAGAAACATAAGTTTGATTCTTCTTATGATAAGAACTCTATTTTTTACCAATGCTAGTGAATGTAAAAATAAATAAAGAACAACAATAACAGGTCTCACTCCCGAAAATTCCGGGCCCATATGAAGTTATACTAAGTTATTTTTCATCCATTTCCGGGGCTATATGAAGTTATACTAAGTTATTTTTCATCCATTTAGTATAGTCATGTCATTTGTTTATGTACAGATTTAGATCTTTCAAAGTGTAGATTTCAGTTTAAAGGAAAAATGTGAAATATTGATAATTGTTAATAAAAAAATTAATAATTAATAATTTTTTAAAATACAAATATGTAGATAACAAATAATGAATATCTGAAGTTTTATTTTTTAGTCTCATTCGAGTGTCGGATTAGTCACCTGCACTACAGATAAAGTTTGTTCACATGGATCATAATTTGCCAACTAATTAAGCTACACTTTGTGGTTAATTTTCTTATTAATTTCTACTTATACTTTTCTCTCTAACTTCACTTTAAGAGATTCAAATCATTGTCTTCTTCAAAGTATAAAGAATGCTTTAAACTTCTTTTCGATAATATCATGATAGGATGATATCCAGTTGCTTAAGCAGTAAAATATATTGCATATGGACAAGGTTTTGATGAATGAGGAGAGTTAGAATTTAGGTACAGACTATGAACTTTAATTGTGGGTATATAATAATAATAATAATAATAATAATAATAATAATAATAATAATATATGCATATAAATATATAAATAAAATTGAATTTAATAAATCAGAACATGATTGTTAGAATTCATTATTGCCTTTATATATTTGTAAGAATGAAAAGATTCTTTAGTTTAGTAAGAAAAAATAATGGAATAATAATTATTTTAAGCATAAATTTCGTAAGATTGAAAATAATTATTCCTTATGATTTATGAAGAGGATGAATTTGTGATTCTCGAAAATCCTGGATTTAAATATTTTTTTGCTTTAATTATTTAGTTTTATTATTCAGAATGATTATTTTATTTTATTTCAATTCCATGTACCAAACCAAAAAAAGGAAAAAAGAGTTATCATTCTATTTCATTCCAATCGTTTCAATAATTCCCATTTATTTTTCTATTATAATTTATAAAATTTAATTGCATGCACCAAACACTGAAACACATGCTTACATATCCATTTAAAAAATACAAATTATTAGATAATAAATCATGTTATACTTACACTTTTAAATTACAATAATTGTTATCACTTTTAAATTGTCATCCTAGATACCTAGATACTAAATTCATCAGATGCCATAATAACTCCCATAAAAAAATAACATCAAGAAAGAAAATGTTGAGGTGGGTACCACATAATATTAATGTAAATATTAATTACCAGCTGGGAATGACAGTAAGAAATGTATGAATAGATAGCAGTGAGTAAGAGAGGGTGGGCTTTCAATTTGTCATGGATGCATGTGTGTGAGACTGTGAAGTGTGATGCTGTGCTGTCTCTGATGCAGACCCAAACCTCTCAAAAAGATAATATGAAATATTTGGCCTTTCGTCGGGAATCACGGGGTTTGTTCCTCCTCACATTATTTGCTAAACTCTGCTTTCTTACAATATTTTAATCTCCTTTTCATATTATTTCAATTTTGTTTTGTTTTGTTTTTTCAATGAGATGTAGGCAGAGATACGATTGTTTATTGTTTGACATAAAAAATATTGATCTATCATCGGATTTTACTGGTAAATATTAAAAAAAAAAACTGAAATTTACCTTACAACAGATGTGGATTTCTTTTCTTTCGTTAATTTTTAAAGTTTATAAACTCCATATTATGAAATTTTTAAGAATTTTAAACCCTTCATATATTATATTATTCATTTCTACATGCATTTCAAGTTCTTGGATCCCCCCTCTTTATTATAGATAGCAGTGTTTGATTCTAAAAGGCTAAAGTGGATATGCAATTTACCTTCATATTTTTTGTTTAGAGAACTTGTCAATGAAGATAATCTTGATAATTATTAAAAAAAATTATTACATTCATTCATGCATATTTTACACAAATAAAAAGGATGAAAACAAAATTTAACTACAAAACCTTCCCATTAGAGAGTCTTCAAGTTCATGAATAATCCATACCATATTTTTCCCCCATCGATATCTCTGTGGCTATAATACCATCTTCCCATTCCTCTTTGGTTCAAAGACAGAATGCTTTTTAGTTGGTAAGAGAACCTTTTTCATTCCTCACTCGTGCGTAACCGTGTGGGCATCCATGCATGCATGGACCGTGACACAGATCAGCAAAGGTATAGGAAAGGAAATCTCTTATCACGAGGTTCTTGATAATGGTAGGTTCTGCAACTCCAGCATATGGCAACTTTATAATCCTGCATGGCAGCATGGGAGTCTCTCCATTAATTCTCATCGCCAACTACTCACTAATGGAGGAAAATGCTCTAATATGACTGCAAACACATTCCCAAACATTTGTATTTTGATGAAGGACGTTTATCCAATTTTTTTAAAGAATTAAAATAATCTTACCTCATATAGGTTATTAAGATCAAATTAATCGAAGATCGACAAGATATAAGTAGGTCAAAAGACCTGATCCAATTCTCTGTTGAGTCATCTTCAACTCTCAAGTTAGTAAGATTATGAGAAGGCAGATAAATCAGACCATAGATCATATATGTGTGTGTGTGTGTGAACCTTGACCACATCCTATCAATCATTTTAGGCAAAAATTTCAGCTAAATCTTACACATTTACAAAATTTTAGTTGCTCGGCCTAAGTTGTTGATTTATTTGCGGCGTACAAACTCTCACAAGCTCAAGTTAATAGGCTTTATACAGGCTAAAAGCCTAATTAGCCTATGATTTCTATCATAAAGAAAAATGCCAACTAGCAAGCATCATCTCCACCCTTGCCATAACAAATATATAAAATGATCTCTATGTGGGACAAAACTACTTATATTATGTAAACATGCACTTAATTATATGAATCTCTTATATATCCATGTTCAAAGCTAATATAAAACTTCAAATATAATATATCAATAGAGTACCACATTTTATGTTTAATTGAATTTTTTATTCCTTAATTAGTTTTAAAAAATTCAATTTTGATTCTCTTAGTTTTGATTGAAATAACGTTGAAAAAATTTAATTGATATGATGTGAAATTGTGCTATTGCATCTCTCAACATCAATAAAAAGATCAGAGAGCCATGTCATTATCGCATCAACAAAAAAACAAAACAAAAAATGCCAGGGGAATTAGCAATACAACATTATTTCGAAAAAAATAGTCCATGGGTAAACAGATAAGCATGAATTAATTATACTAAACTACTAATTTGGAGGAAAGAAAACAAATGAATATTATTGTATTGTGCATCCAATCAACATATTGTTCTTAGAGTATTGTTAGTGACACAATTTTATATATTAAAAAATTCAAATTTTATTATAATAATATATCGAATCAATTACACAAAATAAAAGTTGTAAATCTTTTTATGGCTAAAAATAATAGCACTAGCTTCTCTTAAGATATAAAAAATGATGAATTTAATTGCATAATTAATGTTAGTGACACAAAAAACATCGTCGCAAGTGTATATATATATATATATATATATATATATATATATCGCATTCTTTGATACATGAACCTGTTTTTTAAACAAACAATGCAAAAAGTAAAAGTATCATACTTAATCCAAATATCGGCATTACTCTAGTATCAATATTAATCTTTTTTTTTCTATCAATATTTAAGATGAGTTATTATATATTTATTAATTATCAATTATATTTAATAATATTTTAAATATTTATTATAAAATTAACAATTAATAAATATTTAATAATTTATTATAAATATTTAACTTATGAAAATATTATAACAAGTATTCCACGCCTAAAATATTTTCGCTAAAGCATTCCAACAGCCTCGTGATGTGACTTGTTACTTGTGAGGATATTCTTACACCTTGAATGCCTTCACAAGATTAGGGATGACAATTTTTCCTATCCTATTCCCATAAGAACTCACAGGTAATACTTATTAAGGGACAGAAGTTTAACACTAGTTTATTAAGCGGGGTGGAGGAGGAGGTTGTTTTCTCTGTACCTGTGGTATCTGATATATAATTTTAAGTATTTAAAGTTAGATTATTGTTATGTATATATATATTCTTTAAGAAAATTATATTGTTATTTTGATTTTAAGTATTTAAAGTTGTTAAACTAAATTAGTTTGTAGTATATAAATTATGAGAAATTATGATATTAAAATTTATTTAATTTATTCTTTTTTTTTCCAATTTTTCTCTTTCTTTTTTTAATTTTAATGATTTTATAAGTATTCATGGATATCCGTGAATACTTATCTACCCATGAAAGAATAATAAACTAATACCCACACAGTACGGGGTGAGGGACAAGGGGCTAAAACTCCCCCTTGCCTCGCTCCATTGCCATCCTAACACAAGACCCAATGAAGCTTTCTAGTTTTATTTTCCAAGGTTTGGGGAGAGACTTAACAATTCTACATCACAAAGGGATTGTTAAGTGACTTAAGTCCCACTTCCCAAATGTTCTATTAGAGATTAAGCGTAAATGTATGTTTGGATTAAATTTTTTAAATTTAATTTTAGATGAATTTAATTTTACAAATTTGATTTTAATTAGAAGTGAGTTTGAGTAAAGTGATTTATGTTTAGAAACATTTATCTGAAATTTTATTTTCTTACATGAATGTTGTTTGGATAATGTTGATAAAAATCAATTTTAAATGTGTAATTACTAAAAATGGTATGAGTTATTTTAAATTAGATTATTAATAAATTGATGTTAAAAAGATTGATTGCAAAGAAATCTTTTTAAAAGTTAAGTTTGCTTGGAATATTGTAAAATAAAATCACTTTGAGTATAACTATAAAATATTCTTTAAAAATTATTAAGTTATATTTATTTAAATATTATTAAAATAGTGATATAATAACAAATTATAAGAGTATTTTTGCCAATGCACACTCAAACGGGTTTTCTTTGACCTGAAAGTATCAAAATATTACTTCTGCCTAAATCGCGTTTGACATAAAAATATCATTCACTTTTTTAGTTGGGATTTCTCTCAAACATAACAAAAAATCTTAAAAGCCTATTTGCAATGTACAAATGAGGGTTTGGGGTGGGTCACACCCTATTTAGAATCAGAGTAGCAAGGTTATTAAAATCTTCTCCAACTTAGATTTCAGCTGCTTTTTGTTATTGCATATACTGGAGGTCTTGTTGGAAGCTTAATCCTGTAAAGAGATACTACTCGAATTACTTGGCTAGTTTACTATATTGCATCTCAAAGTGTTTGGAGGATGTTGGAGCCAATATGGCATGGTGATGCGAGGGAATTTTTATTTTTGTTATAGAAAATTTTAAGATGTGAACTTCTTTACATCGACACAGCTCGATCTTCTCAATTGAGCTAATCCTCATTTGCATTTGCAGATGCGTAGGAAATTAATTTACTTGTCTATTGGAAACTTAATTGAGGGATTTACTGAAATATTATATCAAAGTGACAAAGTAGTAGGAAGACTAGTGTCTAATACTATTCCCAATCATATATACGTAGTTTGATACATAGATATGGCTTTCTAGATTGGAATTTTACTATAGCTTAACCTAGCTTTATTTTCTTCTTCTTCAAATCCTATAAATATTGAGGAGCATTAATTTAACCAATTTGTATATCCTAGCAGCTTTCTACGTACAAGAATGAATAGATCTAGATGGCTTACCCAACCACCACTCTTAGACAAAGTAAGGATATATATGCTGTCTTCTCTATTTCACCTTCTAGTGCTCTTCGTTGTGACATCTTCATTGGACTTTCTTTTTTTCCCTAAGCTTACTAAGATATGACCGGACTTGGAGTCACCACAGCAATATCCATATTTTTCTTTTCACCAAAAAAAAGAATATCCATAATTTTTTTTTTGTTCATTCAAGGTATCAATCATCAGTTACATATCTAGTATGTCAAAACTATTATGACTCCGATTTTCAACCAAGGCAGACTAGGAGCAAAGTAACTTCTGGTTCTTTACTACATTTTATGTGATTTGGTTTTCTCTTCTTTTTTTGAGATTATACTATTAGATTTTTTCAAATTATAAAAGGAGTGTAAACGACGCACTGACTATTCATTTATCCTAATGCCAAACAACGATTTATTTTTTAAAAAACTTACTTATTTAATAGTCAATTTTTTTGTCTTAAGATAAAAGGTGTTCATTAATTCTCATATTTTGTGCCAACCTATATTATCTTATTAGATGATCTTAAGAATATATCTCTATGCATGATACACTTTAAGAAATTAATTCTACTAAGTACTAACTCAAAATTCAAACTTAAATTATCGAAGACAAGATTCAAGAAACACACATTCTTAATAACTACGCTGTTATTTTATAGTCAATTTGTGTGTGAAGAAATATTCACTCCAAATTGGACACCTAAGCCTCTGATGAGGTCAACGCTAAACAGTAGTATTATGTCCTTTTTCTTTAGTTTTATAGTTTTTAATTCTAATACGTCAAGCTACATCAGAATGCGTGAGCCTATAAATTCGGATCAAACCTCATTATTTTTATTTCAGAATGAGGATGTCTGTCAGATGGTAATATTAAAATATTAAAATTCTCTCACCAAAAATTAAAATACTAGAAATCATGTAATCATGATCCTTACGTATATGGATTTATCATTCCATATATTCCATGTCATGCATGCATCTCATATTATGTACATCAAATTCAGTAAAAAATTAATAAAGAAAATAAAAGCACATGATAACTAATTAACCCAAAGAGTTCGTAACATTATACTTCCAAGAAATGTCTCACAGAATATATTGCTCTACTGTTACATATGTTACTGCAGTCTGCAGCTTGTCAAACCTAACTTTCACCTGTGTCAAGAGTAGTGGATTTATACAAAAACATTTCGACTGGATTTTAAAAATTAGAAAAGTTCAAATTCAACTTAATTATAACAATGCATCTAACCAAACATCACATAATTACCTCCACCACTAAACCAACTCTTTAAAGTTACATTTCATCACTTTATAGTACAAAATTTCATGTCATCACATCACAAAATTAGTAAGGAATACTGTTTGAGTTTAAATTTGATTCACTATCAATATAAAATTTATTATACTATTAACTAATGTGTGTTAGAATATTTTTAAATAAATTAAACTTTTTAAGTAATTGTTATAAAAGTCAAACACTTTTAATGATTTAACAATACTTAATAATTTATTTTTACATAAGAGAATAAATTAAAATTAGATTCATACTTCTTTCAGAATGCAACTCATGTAGCACAATTGCACCCACTTCCCATACCACGGCTTGGCCTTCCATGTAAAAAAAATGAATATTAATTATTTTAAAATCTCCTCATGTGGTAGAAGTTTTTATAAATAATAAAGAAGAAAATTTAGATAAAGTTTCATATATGCTTGTGATGCTGTTTCCTAATTAAATAATAACATGTGTATTATTTTTTAACTTTAGTAGTTTAATGTCACATCATCCCAACTTTTAGTGCTCAAGTGTAAAAAATAATATATATGTTATATTTTAATTAAGAAATAATATCATAAACACCTAAAGAACTTTATTTAGGTTTTGTCCAATAATAAAAGAGAAAGAATAAGGAAATGAAAAATAGGATAGTAAAAATAATAAGATAGAAAAATATTTCCTCTTTTGCTTAAGTTATTATATGAAAAAGTAAAATAAAAGTGGATTTGAAAAGAAAAGAAAATCCTTTACAGATCCATTCATCACTTTTAATTGAGATAATATAGGAGGCAAGGATAAATATGTAATTTAGAATTATTACAAGCTTATATTTAAATGTTGACCGGAATATTTTCCAGGTATGGAATGCACTTTAGAGCATTTAAGGCAAATCATTCTCCTCATTTTTTTTTAATTTTTATGTTATCTTTAAATTTCCAAATGAAACCAAAGTAAATTTTGATTCAATGAATCTAGAGGGATACACTTAAAATATCCGTCAAAGACCTGAGAAAATATATAGCTAATTCCATAATTTTTTCCAATCTTAGATAGATATATTTAAGAGCATTTAAGGTGAATTAGTCTCCTCATTATAATTTTTATTCCTTTTATATTCTCTTAAAAAATTTCCAAATAAATCAAAATAACCATTATAATATATTAATATTATATTAATTAATAATTATATTATTATAATATATTATATCATTTTTAATAATTAATATTTATTATTATATTATTAATTAATATCAATTGATATGAAAAATTAAATAGGAATTTATTTTATAATTTTATAGAAATTTATTTTAGAACATTTAAGGTAAAATCACTCTTCTCATTTCAATTTTATACGTTTCTTTTTATATCCTTTTCAAATTTTAAAATAAATATCTAAAGAAAAAATTCCAAATAAAAAAATACAACTTTTGGATTCAGAGACTCTAGAGGGACAGACTTTTCAAAATATCTATAATTAGATTTGGTACAATATATTGTTAAACTTGTCATAACTTTTTTTTTTCCAACTTTAAAGATCATTTTGAGCATTAAGGTAAAATCATTATCATCATCTTCTTTTATTATCTAATTAAATCTCCAAATAAAACTTTCCAAATTAGATCATATAAATTAGATTTGATAATTTTCTCATAATTTTTCTAATTTTCAAGAGATTTATTTAATGCATTTAAGGTAAAATAATTATCCACCACCTGAGGTAGATTAAATTTCTAGGATAGGTGTAAATTTGGATGCAGATGGCAGGTTCATATTGTATTAATAATTCCATTATATACTAAAATCCAGATAATTTAAATTTAATTCATTATTAGTGTAAAAAAAATTATATTTATCACTAAACAAGAAAGTGACATATCATTACAATAACATTTTTTTAATCTCAAGCTAAATATTTTTAACTAATTATTAAATACATAACACTATATTGTTAATTGATAATGCAAAGTTTTTATATCTTAAGGGTCTAAATCTAACATGCACACCAATTTGGCACGACATTCAACAACTTTATCGAGTAAAAAAATAAAGGGGATTCTTTGATTAAAAAAAAAAAATCACAAACTGGTTCAACCATAGGAAACCATGATCACATAAAGAGTGAAAATAAATTAAAGAAAGATTTTGCGTAAGACTTTTCAAGTTCGAATGGGATATAATTAAAAAAAGAAAGGTGATTGAGCCAAATCATTTTGATTAATGCGTAACTTCACCATCATTAAAAATCAGCCATTGTAATATAAAGCATAAGAAGATTTGGTGGAGAAATACAAATTATGAGAAAGATCGAAAACATATATAGTCACATCAACTTAATTTGCTAGTAAACTACAGTGTTTTCAACTAGAAAAGACATAACATGAAATTTTATTGAGAAAAGAACAAACTCAGATTGTCTAAAAAATTTGGTAACATTAATTTTATTGTTGAGAGTTTCATATTAAATAGTGATATGACTTGAATAGTATTTATAAGTGGAAGACAACCCTCACTTCATAAATTAGCTTTTAGAGTTGAGTTAGATTCAAACCCAAATTCTAAAAAATAGACTACAGCATTTTTAACTAAAAAAAACAGAAGATGAAAATTTCTTGGGAAAAGAACATACTCATAGGATCAGATGTCTACCTTCATGTCAATCATATTAAAAATAGGTAGCCTTCCAAGGGAAATCAGTTTGACTTGGAAAACAAATCTAGAATGAACCTTAAAAAGTAAAACAAAAGTAATGGGTATACCTTAAAACCATACATAATAACATAAATAAATAAAAGATAAAAGCTTAATGAACCGCAATTAATTTAAAAACAAAAGAATCTACTAGGAAAATTTTAAAATAGAGAGGAGATGCGTAAAGAACAAAGCAGGAAAAAAATATATGAAAAATAACGCTGACAAAGAATACTTCAAGAACAATGCCCAAGTAAAAAGCATTGGCATTTGGCTGTAGCAACCCTGCCAATTTTACTAAAAAAAAGATCGGGATATTTCTCATGTAAATAGTTACTTTGAAAGGCAACTCTTGCAAGAAGAAAAGAAAAGAATAGAAAAGAATATAAAAGAATAGAAGAAACATATTCAAGTTTGCAGTTTGGCTAGGAGTTTGGCAAAACGTGTCCCCAAAAAAAAAATTCTGTTGTTTGCTACTTTGCTCATTTGGATTAAGCTTTTTACATCAAAATTGCCACATGCAATATGAAATAAATCTTGGTGCGATGTTCAACACCTATAATTCAGAATCTCAACTAACTACCCATATGTATATGTCCACACATAATAATGTTGCTATTTTAAAATAAAAATCTCTAAACAATACGTACATTAAAATAATTCTATGTTATCCTTAATTATTAAATTTTATATTTAAATTCATCTAATATATAATAATACTATAAACTAAATAAATATACTACTATATAATTAGAATACCACATTTTTTTAACTAATTCGTCATATCATCATTAACAATTTATCTAATATTTTTGTCCTAATCCGGATTGGGTATAACATTTTTTTTCCTTCATGCTGTAATTTTCTTTGCCAATTGAGGGAAATTTCCTATAGTTTACACCTGAAAATGCTAAAATGCAGCAAGAGCCTTTTTATTTTATTTTCTTTTATCAAACATTATGCCAATTTAAATCATTATATACAAATTCAAAAGCCTATAAATTTTAAGATTCTCGATATTTTTTTAGGTATATGTACATACTTGTATACCGCAGTTATTCATGAGGACACTACGCTTGCACTATATATGATATGACCCAACAAACTGATAACTACGTATAATCCTCTTCTCCTCAATGTCAATTAAGGCAACTACCACAAAAAGATAAAAACAACACATAATTAAATAAAACAAATACAGGGAGAATAATTAGAAAATAGTATTGGTTTACTGTATATGACATGAATAATTTTATATCTTCCTAATAAATCAGCTTAATAATTTTTTTTAATTACTTAAAGTAGTATTAAATAAATTTTTAATTCTTAAAATATTCAAATATTAAATATTTTTTATTTAATATTTTATAATTTAAGTAATTAAAAGAATGTTAAGAGAATACAACATTATAATAGTTTGCAGAATTATATGGGGTAGACCTTCGCTCTGACTAGGCCTACATCGTTCACCTACCAAAGATATATATATATATATATATATATATATATATATATATATATATATTTTTGTGTGTGAGAGAGCGAGAGAAAGAGAGAGAGACCTTCAATACACACTTTAATATTCTGTGTTCTTACCAAATTATGGCATTATGTAGAAATATTGTTGACTCATACAACTATTGCAACCAGTGTGCTTATCAAAATAGGTACCTGTCTTGAATAATTGACAAGTTATAAGATGGGACCACTCATTTCTCAATGTCTTAATTTGCTTTGGTAAGAAAAGAAAAGAAAAAAAACACGATTGATTGAATATTCACATATATAAATAGCTGATAATCGACTCATGATTATCTATGTCTTAGATTTTTTTTTCCTTTTGTTTTTTTGCCAAAAGTTAATAAATTTCAAGTTAAAATAAACAAAATATCAAATATTAAAAAATAAAAATTAAATTAAATTAATTTGTAGGTTTCTATTCTTTTTTTTAAAAATTCAATTAAGTTCTTTTGGTTTAAAAATTATAAATAAATCCCTATCGTTTCACTATTTTTTAATGAGGTCTTGAATATTCAGCCTACAATTAGAATTTTATAGAGACCCAATTAAAATATTTTTAAAATTATAAGGACTCATTTATTATTTTTAAATTATAGAAATTTATTTAGTTATTTTTTAAATAATACAAGACCTCTGAATTAATTTGATCTAAAAAATACACTATAACAAGGTGACAAATTAGAATTATAATTGATGGATTATTATTGACGAATCAGATTCTATACTGTAAGAATATTACATTGTATGCCACGACCCAAACAACTGTAATTAACTTGTTCCAGACCAGCAAACTCTAAATTTCTGTAAATATTAATATAAGTCATCGTGTCATTTTTGAGATTTGTGATATATTTTAACTTTAAAATGGGATAACTTATATTCTCTTAAAAATTTTTTTTTCATAAAAAAATTCCACCAAACCCTGATTGGTGGCTGATCAATAACATTAAAATTCAACAAAACACACCATACACCAACTATCGTGTGATGTCTAAGCCTACAGTTCGTTCTTATAATGAGGATTTCTTTAATAAATAAAGAATTTAATTTTAATCATGTCAGTGTAAAGTTTTTTTACATTATCATTTAATTATGTGTTGACACATCATTAAAAGAGTTAAACTTTTTAGGTAGTTGTTATGATAGTCAAACTCTTTTAATGATTTGGCAACACATAATTAGATGATAGTATAAATTTTTTTTACATTAACTGTGGATCAAAATTAAACTCATAAATAAAATATAGTATAGTATAATATCACCGATAAAAACATTTGCAAATACCTCTTTTTTTTTGTCATAAATTATGTAGACCTCATCTCTCTCTCTCTCTCTCTCTCTCTCTCTCTCTCTCTCTCTCTCTCTCTCTCTCTCTCTCTCTCTCTTGTTTACCTTGATTTAAAATGAATAATGTTGTACAGAGAAAGGTTAGATAAATAAAAGCCTTATCTCCTTTCTACAATGTTAAATTCATTTATAAATTTATGGAGTAACTTCAGCACTAATTTTCTGCACACACTTATATATATCATAACGGTTCTAATAATTTTAATTTTTGGTCTGTTTAAAAGTTATTTCTCTGATATTATTATCCTTTAAGAATTAACACTTTACGCAGCATTGATTGTTTCCATTAGCATTTGATAACTCATCCATCAAAACGTTATTTGTTCACTTTTCTTCATTTGTTTAGCAAAGTTAATTTTCTTCATTAGATCAATCTTATTTAAAACTCGTTTGGATAAACTTTTGAAAAAATAACTTTTTTTTGTAGAACTTTCATTAATAAAGCTTTTTTTTATAAAGAAAAAGTTATTTTGTATTTAAATGCAATGTTTGTAAAATACTTTTAAGTAATATAATGGCTTATAAATTTGTTTTTGATAAAAAAGAACAAAAAATATCTTTTTATAATAAAATTATTAAAAATGTAAAATATTTTTTTTATATTAAAAACTATTTATATTTTTCTTTTTTTAAAAGTTGGAAATCATTAATTTCTAAAAAAAAAATAATAATTCAGTGTTTTTTTTTAACTTGTACTTTTTTTTAAAATTTCATCATAATAACATAAAGAGATCACAAAGTTATGGTAATCAAGTTTAAGCTTATAAGTGGTAAAATCTCTATATATCCTATCTTTGAAAATTCATTAGAGAAGAAAATGTCATCCCACCAACAATGTATTACTGAATTCAAGTACCCAAATTAAATAAGATAACTAATATAAATCAGAAAAGTAAAACAATTGAATACAATCAAAGTAGCAGCCATTTATTGGCCAGACTGGCACATTCATTCAGACTCCATCTTATTTCATGCGCCAAGAACCAAAATATTAAATTGTAGACTTGTAAATTAAAGCTAAAGATTCAATGCTATATTACTTTTACAAATTGCAGGTGTGTAGAAATTCTTACCTGCAACATGGTGATTAGAGAACAAATATATTCAAAGTGTGAAGACAGTATGTTCATGTACTTGCAAGAAAGAAGTTCGAATTCAAACATCTAACATAGTTCAACTTTTTCCTCCGTAGTTCTTGTTTATGCTATTTGTTGAAACTATTTTCTCAAGGACGTTGAAATTACAAATTACAATGATAAGGAAACTGAGCTCAGTAAATTCATGGAGCGATTAGATATAATGTTACGTGCTATTTGTTTTCAATCAATTATGTAGGGATCTGATTCTTTTACTATAATTTTTTTAAACACGACATAATTTGATTTTACATTCTTCGTCAATTCACCGCAGTGATTAACCATACGATCAATCGTTCAAATTTAAACCAATTTTGTAGAAAGAAAAAAAAAAGGCTTAGTAAAACGACGTTTTAATTAAAAAAAAAAGTTCCTGTAGCAAAGAAATGCCCGTTTATGTTGAAAAAGAAACGTTTCCGGAAATGGGAAATCGTATATTGGATGATGTAAAACGTTTCTAAAACATTAAAAATTTCTGTGAATACGAAACGTTTCCGTTTGTATAAATTTGAAACGTTTCTTCAATGGAAAAACGTTTTTGTCAATGCGAAACATTTATTTTATAATAGAAAAACGTTTCAATATTGAAGAAACGTTTCTAAAGATTTTCAATTTGGGAAACGTTTCTGTAGAAGCGAAACGTTTTGCAGTCATGAATCGTTTCTGCAAACGTGAATCGTCTTTTTAAAGATAAAGGTTTCTGCAAAGCAGATCAAGACGTTTCTGTTTTTAGAAAAACTTGTTTGAAAAAAAAAACGTTCTTTGTAATGCAGTAGTCAGATATCTTTTCTGTAAGGCAAAGATCTGAGATTGTTTTGCAGAAACACAGTAACATCTGTGGAAGAAAAGGTTCTACTGCAGAAATAGCACAGAAACGTGAAAAGAATAGTTTATGTGAAGCACAGAAACATTATTCCTATGAAAAAGAAACGTTCTTGTGATTCTGAAGCATGATGGAAACAAAATGTCAAATGTGAGAGAGTGGAGTGCTACGTATGTGTTGCATGATAGCAAATGCATGAATAGAGAGAGACACATATTTCAGATGCAAACCCATAAAGAAAGATAGATATTGCCACTATACATGCAACTAAATCAATCTATATTTGAAGGGACTTTTCAACCCACTTGTGACCATTTTAAAGCAAGACCTTGATTTTGATGACTTCCACGAGATACCCATATTTTCAACTGCTACTATTTATTCCTCACCCAACTAACTAGATGTAATGTCCTCTCTAATCACAATTTTACGAACATTTTGCCAAGTGATTATCTCAGATACTCGCTTATAGAAGCTCCACTACTATGGAAGAAGAAGAAAATATGGAGACCATGGATTTGAAACGTCCTAGAAAGTTGAACTTCAATGCACCTCTTTTGTCAACAAGGCGTCTTGGTTGTTCAGTTGTTGGAGATGCATCTTTCTCATCAAATTCACTAGGTACAGTACAAAATACAAGAGTTCCATTTTCATGGGAGCAAGCCCCAGGCAAGGCAAAAGATATTGAGAGGAGTGATAGCACCCATGATGGAGGCACGCCTCGGCCAAGACTACCTCCTTGCCTTTGGCATCCACTAAAAGAAGCAGCTGAAGTAGATAATGGTGATTTTGCATTTCATGATCAAGATGATGGTTGTGATGGTGATGATGATGATGATGATGATGGTGATGGTGATGAGAACAATAACGATATTTTCTCAGATGCAATGGATGTTTTCTCTCTGTCAGAGGCATTAGACATTGTCCAAAAATCAGAGACAGGTCATAGTGGCAGCAATGATGGGTTGAGATTAAAGCTTGCAGGGTCAAATGGTGATCAATCTCCTAATTATATGATCAACCGCTTTCTTCCTGATGCCACTGCATTGGCAGCATCATCTGCTTTACATTTTTCCAATAATTTGGACAAGAAATTTTGTGATAATTGTAGTTATCCTGAGGCTTATCTCTCAGGGTCAGCTAGGCAGTCATATGCTTCCTCTCCAAAGGGTTGTGGCCTGCAACTTCTCTTCCCTTGGCGTATGAAGCAAAAGCTTTGTGCTATAAAGAGCCCTGTCCTGCCATACTCTAAAAATCTGCAAAAGCATCAGCACGGTTCAAAACACAAGAAGCATCGTTCATCAGTCCACAAGCCCTGTACAAAAATGAAAGAAGATATTTGATGAGTAGAATAATTTGGTATATTATTTGATAACCTAGTTCTTTTGTTCATTTTTTCTTTTATACACTATCCCTTTGTTCTCTTTTATCTGCTTAAACAATATGCACCTGTTGTATGCCAATATGCTAAATCAGTTCAATAGAGGGTAACAAAAAATCAACACAATGTGGTGGCAGTTGCTACCTTTAATTCTGGAAACCCAGTAATGTCTAGTTAAATTCATTTCATGTGGCGATTTAGGATTGCAGCAAGAATGTAGAAATAGACGAAAAAAAGTATATCACATTTATGTTTCTATACATTGTGCAACTCTGTTGAATGCTTATTCAAGAATAGTACCTGTATTTTCAAACGATATCATATAACTGATAAACTTTGATTTATTACATAGCTTTTAGCCTGATGAAATTACTTGAAACTTGATTTTTCTCAGTTACATATAGCATATATGTTAATAATTGTAAAGATCTTTATCGGGTTGCTAAGTAAAAGTTCTTCTGACATTATAAAAAATTATCTGTGATAGTTTAAGTGATCCACAGAATTATCTTTTTCCTTGTCTCTAATCTCAATAAACTGTTACGACATAATGTAGAAAAATCACAACCATAGTATCTTCATGAAGACAAAGAAACTAGAAGTGAAACAATAATTCGAAGTACGCAAATGTTTGAGGAAAAATCAGACTCTTCTAGAGCTAAGAATGGCGTAGTTGGAAAAATCAGACTATCTAGAAGTAGAGAGCAAAAGTCGGTTCCGAATGGCGGTGGGAAGTACGTGTATAGACCTACAACTCCAAGTGTGGTCTTGTAATTCAGAGAGCCAAAATAAAATAAAATAAAAAGAGAGAGAAAGAAATGTTGCTATACTACTTACACATTGCCATATTCTGCCACACATTTCCAACTTATTATCAACATCTGTGGCATCCACATCAACCTTCGGTCAAACCATTTTTATTAATTACTCTTACCTGAATTTCAATATTTGAGAGAGAAGCCTGTCCTTCTTAGAGCTCCTACATGAAAGCTTTACGAATCTTACAAGATTTTTTTTGATAAACAATCTTATAGATTTTTGAGAATTAATAGCGAAGAAGAATATCAAGAAACAATAAGTCCAAGAAAAATTAGTAGCATGGACCCTCGCAAAGGAGAAGTGGTACAACCGTACAAGAATAATAAGCAAAGGGTGCAAACGCCCTACTCTTCAAACAACATGCAGGGTTAGCACAATTATTTCAAGAAGAGTAATGATACTTGTAATTTCCATTAAACTTTAAAATTTATAAAAAAAAATTTGATGGGAAAATCAATTAGATTTTATGAAGACATTATAGAACATGTGGACCAAAAGTAAATATCAATTAAAAAAATGCATAAGATATTTAAAATGATTTGGGAAATGTATGACTATATTTATGGATCCCCAAAATTAATCCATTATTAAAATCCATAAAGTAGGTCAATCGATTATCTCACAAAATTAAATACAATCATTCCCAAATTGTCTCAATAATTTCTCACAAACTCAAATCCTAATTACACTCATAAATCTCATTAAAACTCTCATATAAATTATGTGACACATTTTATCTTGTCGCATCACATCTTCACAAAGTGTCTTGACAAACTTGAACAATTTTTATCACTTTTAATGTTAATTATTCTCCATTGCAATAACTGGTGACACACACCTGAGTCATCTCCCATTATGGGAGTAAGGCACACAACTAACAAAACATATCTATCCTTTTGAATCAAATTATGTTGAATAATGTTATATAAATAACACTGTACACATACAAAAAAGTTGTACATTTTTTTAAATATTTTTTATAAAAAAAATATTTTCCTTTATCAATCCACATAATTCCACCGTCAATCAATTTCTTTTTACCGCAACACTTTGTTTCTTTTAATTTAAGAGAATTAAGAAAAATCTTGAGAAGCCTTCTTGCGATATTTGATCATATGGTGGCTACTTTATAAAAATCCAGTGATTTATCTAAACTTACTCTAGTAAAATTGGTGGAATCTCTTCAATCACATAAAAACAAAATGTAAAGATTTTAGCAACCAGCACATTCAACTCTCTAATCATAATTGAATATCTCTAATAAAGAATGACATAAAAAAAATTAATAGCCACGGTCAAATTCTCAAGAAGAAGAAAAAAATATGATAAGTGTAAAATTTAATAGAATCTTTTGCTAATGCTAAAAATTATGTAACATGACTCTTTCATACAAAATAGAGGGCCACCATCTTGCCTATATTGTGAGAATTACATATCGTGAAGACATGGTGACAAATTAAGGGAATAAAAGAAGAAAGAACAAAATTAGACCAAGATTCTCTGCTATCTACCAGCTTCTATAGACCTTGTACTCATAGCAATGGATGATAAATTGTTTGACGTTGCAATAGTACTCATGGACGTGGCTTCTAAGAAACCTAAGCTCATTCTGCTGCTCCCATAGTCACTGTGTCTCCAATCAGCAATTTCAGGAAGAGGGTCATCAAAGTTTAGGTACCTTGTCACTTGTTTCATGGTAGGTCTATATTCTGCTTGGTGTTGAGTGCAGAGCAGACCTAACTTCAGAACCAACTCCACTTCTTCCTCATCGTAAACTGAATTCAGCTTAGGATCAACTACTTCAAGAATTTGACCCAGTTGGTAATTTTCAATAACCCAATCCACCAAGAAAAACTGACCTGAGCCAATAGGTCTCTTCCCTGTGGCCAATTCAAGGAGTAGAACCCCATATGCATACACATCAGAGCTTGTGGATGCCTTTCCTGTGCGAGTTAACTCTGGTGCAATATACCCAATTGTGCCAACCACATTGGTTGTGTGTGATACTTGACCATGATTATAGAGCCTTGCTAGTCCAAAGTCTCCTAAACGAGCTTCCAAGTTCCCATCTATTAGAATATTGCTAGTTTTTACATCTCTATGGATCACCACTTGCTCCCACTCTTCATGAAGATACAAAAGCCCAGCAGTAATGCCTTTAAGAATGTTGAATCTTTGGTCCCAATCCAAAGCAAAGTTGTCATTGCGATCGAATAGGAGAGAATCAAGGCTTCCATTTGGAATGAAATCATAGATTAGGAGTAGATCATTCTTTTTCTTACACCACCCTTGAAGATTCACCAAATTCTTATGCCTCAATCTTCCTAAGCTTTCAATCTCAGCTGCAAATTCCCTCATTCCATGGATTGGGCCGCGCACAATCCTTTTAACAGCAACCTCAGTTCCTGTAGTAGGCAAGACACCTTTATATACAGAACCAAAGCCTCCAACTCCAATTAGCTCGCTCTCTTTAAACCCCTTAGTTGCTATGTGAAGATCTCTGTATCTGAATCTGTGAGGACAATCCAGCTCCCAGTCCTCAAGAGTCTCAAAATCCATATATCTCTTATATAATGCCAGAAAAAATAGAAGACACAGCAAGGAAAAGGTCAAAGCAGACAAAATGCCAATTGCAAGCTTGACCCAAGGAAAGGAGGATGGATCTATTAACTTTGGTGGTGGCTTTGGAAGCTGAGAAATATGGAGTGAAGGGGCAACTCCATTCACAGCAAAGCTCCATCCCAGAATATAATGGGAGCTTGTTTCCTGGCCTGTTGATGCTGAGAAACCAACAAACATGCTTTCCTTCAGAACAGTGTTAAGGTCAATGGGATAATCAGGTATAAGTGGTTTGCTGGGTCTTGTTAATGACAATGGAGCTACTGTTACGTTCAAAGTTCTCTTTTCATCATCATATTCTATCCAAGCTTGGACAGCATCAACCTTCCCCATTCTAAAATCTTCCTTTTCAGCCTTGGTTCCTTCTTCAATATACGCAGCTGGTTCAGAAATGATTGAGGACATGCCATTTACATTGACCCCAACATGGTTTCCTTCAGTGTCAGATTCACCTTTGTGGCCATTTACTGTATCAAATTCGACTGCAAAGATGTGATTTGAGGGATTCATATCATTGGTGGAGTTAACAAGACCAAGAAAATGTCCGGCCTCAGCTCCGGGAAATTTTGTTGAGGGTGCTATGGTGAAGGCAAGGCCAAAGCCACCAGAGCCAGAGTTTGGGGATACAATTGAGAAAACAAAGGTGGTACTAAAGGAATAAGCTTTTGGTTGGACTGAAGAATTTGTGTTATCAAGCATTTGGAAGGGTGTGGCATAGAATGCATGGCCTACAATATTGGTTGATCTGTTGGTGAGCCTAAGTAACTCACTGGATTTGATAATGGAAGCTCCTTCAAGGATGAGTTCACTATTATTATTAAATCCTTCAAAGACAAAAGCCTTGGCAGCAACTAGGAGAGTGAGAAAGAGGAGGAAGCCAAAAAGAGTTGCTGAAGCCATAATATTTTGGGGCTTGAAGAATAAAGCAATGCTAAGAGATATAGGCATAGGTTCATACTTCATAGGAAGTGGATCAATTGTGGGGATTGAAGACCTGAATGGGTCAAAGCCAAGAAGATATATATGATGTTAAAAACTAATATATAATTCGTGAGTCAGAGAGCAATGCAGATAACCGAAAACAAGTGTCAAGGGCAAAGTCATTATTGTCTTTGGAGGCTAACTAGGAGCCAAGTTGTGGAGAGTGCAAGGGAGAGTCTATTTTGCCGTGATGAAAATGGGTTTGAATTTTCTCAGCTTCTGTGTTTAAATGTCCCATCAGAAAGTGATGAAGCTCACCAGAGATAAGAGCCACCATGATTTGCTACAAAGTCTTCTCCTAGCTGATAATTATGTAATATTGGAATGAGACTGCAAGCTGCACGCTTCTTGTTTCTTTGGTTTGTTGAGGTTTTAAATGATATGCCAAGTGAACCTAATTCCATTATTCACATTAATGGACCACATAAAAAAAAAAAAAAGAAGAAAGATAAGAAGGAGCCAAAAGAGACAACTCTACATTTTAAGAAAATGAGGCGAAGATTACAAAATGAAAAGTCCACAGCCGTGGAAAATAAGATGTTTGGGAGGACCGCCACTGTTTGATAAGTTAGCTTGATAGCTTAGTATGCCATATTTGTGGTGGATACTGATTGGAATTTGTAAAGTGTGTCTCAAAATCCTTCTAGAAGTCAGTTTGGAATCTGTTGAGATCAGTTAATTGGTTTGTTATTGGCCACAACAGACTTACATAACTGGAAGTTCTCACAAGCCTCATGACTCACGTGGTATTAGTGATTGTTGTATAGGCATATATATAACACATCATGTAATAGGGAACAGAGAGGAATTCATTCTATAAGCAATTCTACTTGTGTGAAAAATCAGAGTGATTGTGCGAGGAAAAAGTGTATAGAAACAGAGATAGAAATCTTGTGATTCTTGGAGACAATTTCTGTCAAACACATGGTAGGCAAGAATTGAAAGCAAGGTTGAAGGGGGCTCTGTTGTAAAGCTTTTGTACCTTGATCAATATAGTGAAAGGCTGCTCTCTCCCGTGGATGTAGGCCACATTGGCCGAACCACGCTAAATCTTGGTGTTCATCTCTACTTTACTGTTTTTACTTGCTTTCTTTTCATATTGTTTTGTTTTGTTGCGTTCTGGTTGTTTCTTTTGCTGTTTTTTGTCCTGAAACAGAGAAAGGCTTCGTAACCCACTTACACCAACAGAATTTATAATTGGAGAAGAAATTAACAGTATCTCACACAACAAGGAGTTGCTTGATATTGAAGTCCTAATGTTTGGTAGTGTCCTCATTCTTCGAGGATAGTGATAGTGCTATGTCATTTTTTTTCTTCCAATCACTTCTAATATTCACGAGGTTGGAATTGGAATGGTTTAATATACTATGTGAGCTATCGCTGCATGGACCCATATACAAAGGCTTTATATATATAACTCATCAACAAAGTGTAAGCCATATGCAAAGACAAATCGTATACAGAAAGTGTAAAAAATGATATTGTTGGAAAGTAGTATACAATTAACACTACTGTTTGAATAATATTATTTATATAACTAATGTAGAAAAAATTAGCTAAAATTTTGACAGAATTTAACTAGATTTAAGGGTGGTTGCATAAAGTGGTAGGGACCACTCATCAATCCAAGAATCAATAAACATGACAACTCATTCTATCAGAAATTGTGGCAAAAAGTTCTCGCTATTACATTTATAATTATACACGGATAATTTGCCACAAGTTTTTTCGTCAAAAATCTACTGTACAGAAAAATTGCAACGTCTCAAATCCATCTGCTGCTTTTGCTGAACCTTTTATGAAAACGCCAATGGACAATTCATCAACTTAGACAAGTCTGCAATTTTCTTTAGCAAGAACACTCCAATCCATGCCAAACAAGCTTTGGCTTTAAGACTTAACATCAGACATAGAGGAGCTAGATCAAGACAAATTAATACTTGGGCCTTCCTTCCTTTGGTCCATCAATCTAAACACTCAACCTTTGCTGAAATCAAGAAAAGGGGAATAGTAGGATAGCTGGTTGGAAAGGTGCTTTCCCCTGCTGGAAAAGAGGTGCTGCTTAAGCATGTGACTACAACTATTCCTCTATACTCTATGGCTTGCTTTAACCTTCCTACCTCACTTTGTTATGTATTCATTAAAATATGCAAATATTTTGGTGGGGCATCTTAGAGGAAGAGAGGAAAATATATCGGGTTAGCTAGAAAAAAATGTGTTCATCAAAGGAAGAAAGCAACCTTGGCTTTAGAGACTTGGTAGCTTTCAACTCAGCAATGCTAGCTAAACAGGAGTGAAGGCTTTTGCGCCCAAGTGGTTCTCTCTTTTTTCTAATTGTTCAACGGAAAATATTTTCCACACACTAATTATTGTTCTTGAGCTTGGAAAAGCTTGATAGAAGGAAGAAAAAGCTACTCACAGGTTCAATAAGATGGTAAATTGGTACTAACTTTGAAGTTTCCATTAATTAATTTTTGAAGACTCATGGATTCCCGGTGTTCAACAACACCAGTTACTCTCTACTGATCTGAATGCAATAGGATTAGTGATGTTGCTCAAGTTCTGGATCTCGTTACTGTAACTTGGAAAGAAGAAATGATTTTTAATCTCTTTGTTCAAAGTACTGCAAAAACCCTAGTTGAACTTCCAATCGGTAGAGACAATGAAAAATCACTTTGGGAATGTAGGAAAGAAGCTTATATTGTAAGAAGCGGTTACAAGATCACCACGAACTTGTTACACATCACTACTCGTGCCATGGGATCTAATGGAAGAAAGGCAGTTTGGAAGGCTATTTAGAAATTATCTGTTATCTCAAAAATTAAGGTTTTCATGTGGAAATTGTTGCATAACATCATTGCTATACTTGAGAGAATCTGATACAACATTATACGCACGTTGATAGCACTTGGCCCATGTGTGCAGTTACAATTGAATTGGATATCATATGATGGAATGGTGGTCAAATTTACAGAACTGTATGATCCAAATGGCTGATCATGAAGCATGGATATAACACAGAACACAGATACAATTACAACACAAGCACGGCGATACAACTAATTCTAAAAATTATAGGACACATCACACTTAAGGTACAAAATATAAAATTAATGTAAGATTAACATAAAAGCACAAATATTAAATTAAAATAGAGACATCAATGTTCTAAAAGCCATCATTAATTATTGTAGACACTATAAAATATTATAATTTATCTAATTATTGTGTTATCCCACTAGTGTTAGTATAAAAATTCAAAAAATAAAAGAAAAAAATTGTAAGATGCTGGTTAGGAGTATCGAAGAGTATCCGACAATGACACATGCCCGACACCAGTATGACAATTATTTTAAAGTATCCGTACTTCTTTACTAATCATATTAAGAATTTTGAGTAAGTTGTTCTATTGTGGTGGATTTGGAAATATAGAAACTGTAACATTTTTGAGAGTCAAACTTTTCAAACTAGACAATGAATTTAGAAAAATTATGGATGAATGGGAGGAGTACTGTGAAGTGTAACTAGTTTTCTTTGGATCCACTGTTGTTGTCTTGGTGTTTTCCTCATTCTTGCAAGGATATGATGACTGGGGTTTCTCCCCTTGAGCAGTTTCTCTGGCTTTGTGCAGAGTTGTTACTAAATTCATTTGCCTTTGGGGAAAATAAATTAAAAGCCTTTTACCACATCTTTTAAAAATCACAGCTTCAAGAGTCCTCTTCCTTGAAAATATCTTAAGACTTCATATAATCTTTACGTAAACATGTTGATTCATATTTTGGCTGTTTGCAATCTCGTGCTTATCTTTTAGATATAGGACTCTGCAATAATCTGAAGGCTAGTCAAATTTCTCACAATCCCCATAAGGTTCTGATACGTAGGTAGCAGTATATTCGTACTTTTTTTAAAAAATATATATTAATAGAGATGCTACATTAAAACTTATAGGATTAAATTCAGTTTGCACCTTTGTAGTAAGAGGTGATATTAGTTTGTGGTTTCGACCTTGTCTATTTACCGTCTAATGATTTGTTCTCTTATCACTTTGCTCTCGTATGGTTTCATTACCAATATATTTGTTAGATTCATGTGTCTTTTTTTAGCTATACTAAGAAAGTACTTATTTATGTTATAATATGTTAAACCAGAAAGTTTACATATTAAAACATGTCTAATTTGTAGACAACAAGATATGTCCATTAATTTGTCAACTTTTTGTTAAGGGTTTCTAATTTCAGCAAAGGAGCAAATTGTTTCATCAAAATAAAGGAATCTTTAATAGAGATATTGTAACGTCTATTAAAGTTACTAAATTATAATCTAAGTTAAGGAAATGAAATTACAGAGGTGTAAAATGAAATTATAATCTAAGTTAAGGAAATGAAATTACAAAGGTGTAAAATGCTACTAGAATAAATCACAGAGTGACAAAATCACAAAGTGACAAAGTGATATTACTCTAAGCCACGAGGTTATACCGTCCTAAATCAATATAATTTAATTAATATAGTTCGCTGAACTATGTATATAGGACGAAAGAAAAAGTACCAAAGACGGTGGCTTAACGCAACTTTATTATATTGAAATGAATCTAAAGGTAGAATTCAAGAGTTTTTTGCTTCTAGCTTTTCCTATTGAATGTTGGTCTTGACTATTTGAGTATAATGAGTTTCTTTTTTTTTTTTTTTTGATGAAAGGAATATAATGAGTTAAGAAAGAAACAATAGTGCCTTAAACTTGCCATGTCATATCTCTCAATATGTGGACGTTGACTTTTCTTTTTCGATAACTTTACAGATTAATTATTTATTAGCCTTTCAAAAATTATTTACGTATCTTTTTTGTAAAGAAAAGCTTGTGGTTGTGGGTATCCAGTTTTACGCGCCCCGATTCTTATTCAACAATACGCGCACCAATTTTTATTAAATTGGTTGATGCAAGTTGCAACTACATTATACTGCGGTAAGGATTGAAATAGGCCCAAAGGATTGGGGGAGCATTTGAGGTACCAGAAAGAAGGTAAATAATTTATCATTCTAAAATTGAAAAAAAAAAATAAGTAGGCATGCATGCATACTAAAACTTGGTCAATAGCAGATACAATTTTTAATTTTTGACTAAATACATATTTTAATTCTTTAAAAATACAAGTGTCATCAGTTATGTCTTTTAATAATAAATATATCAAAATAGATATTTAATGTTAATTTTTTATATAAAAAATTATTAAAATACTAAACTGATAACACTTTATATTTGAAGGACCAAAATATATGTTTATTCTAAATTTTTTCAAAAAAGTCTGGAGGGAAGTTTGAATTGGTTCAGTGACAGATAAATCATTCATTGTATTTTAAAAATAAAAAATTTGTTTTAATATTAATTATAACTTTTTTTTTGGTCATTTGTACTCTTAACTTTTAGAAGCAGTGATATATCAACATCTAAAAATAACCTTATACCAAGACATATATAGCAAGACGTATTATATTGTGAGGTTTCTTTAGATAAGTGATAGTAAAACATGACATAATTAATAGAATAGCTTAATTCTCTTTGGTTGTTTTACATAAGAAAAGAAAGTTTGAGGGAAAAAAAATCTTTGAAAGCGAAAGGAAACAAATATGAGGACATTATGTATCCTTTCACTTAAATTACCAACAAAAAATTTACGAGTAAGTTATTGATTCTTTGGCGGACATTATTTCAGTATTCATATTCTTTAAAGATATTGGTACCCATGGTGAATTGTCAAGTATTTATTATTTGTTAATTATATTTAATAGATGTCTAAACATTTATTATAAAATTAATAATTAATAAATACTTGACAATTCACCCTGGATATTAAATCTATAAAGGTATCATAGCAACTCCCTTCTTTGACACTCTCAAAGGACTCTTTACCATATCTTTATAATAGCCCTTCCCATGTCGAATCGAAATAGTTGTTAGCATTAACCTATATTTCAAAGAAATAAACAGCGTAAAGAAGTCCTCTTCAATTCATGCAAATATCTTATGGTGATTTTTGACCTTCACGTAGACTTGTTGCATCGATGCTTTGGCTTATAGCATTTGTACGTAATTATCTTAGAAATTAAAACTCACCAATAATCTTTACATGAAATAAATGCTTTTTATCTGTAGCAATAATAGGAACAAATTCAATCTTAAAAGATAATAGCTCACGTTTTGGGACATATATTATATTCTTTTTTATTTTATAAATACTATTTTAACATAATTATTGATGAATCAAATCCCCATAGGGTTTTAATGCATGGTTTAGCTGCATTATCAATTTTATATTATATTTATGTTATCTTCCAAAAGGGTTATAAAATAGTACAAAAGAAAAAGTTCCAAAGACAGCGGGTTAACGCAACTTTTATTATATTGAAATAAATCTAATCTTGAATTCAAGAGCTTCTGTCGCAGAATGTTGGTCTTGGGCCTCTTGGCTGTTAGAAATTAGAAAATGACAATAATGTTATGATTCTGAGGCATGCATGCCAGATCAGATTTTGATAAAATGATAATTAGGAACTAACTTTGTTTTATTTGTTGACCCCTTTTACATCTTCATGTAGAAGTGTTGATCAGTTTCAACTTTCAAAGGGTTTATTAACTGCATATTCAAAAGGGTTTGCAGGTTGCAGATCCCATTTAGTGGAGGCCAATGCAGGAAAATCCACAATCTGAGATCTGACGTGGCAACTTGCTTCTGAAAATATCCAGTCAATTAGAATGCGAAGGATGAGTGAACTAATTAATTTGTAGTTGTAGGTAATGATGCCTCAAATTACTTCTTCTCAATGACAATGTACCAAAAAAAAAAACTTTTTCTCAAATTTATTCTACTATCAAACTCACGTTCCAATTCTAATATTTGTCCTATGTATGTCTTTCTCTGTGATGAAGTACTTGGTAATTGGTATAGAGCTTTCATTAAAATTATCATTTAATTAAAGAACATCTTAATTCTGATTGGAAAACATGAATTTGACTGGATATACTACTTATATCCAAAGGAAAGAGCCATTATTTAAGTTTAGATCAAATGTATATCTCATGAACAGAAGTACATGCAAGTGCTACAGATCATGTAAACTCGTCTGATTTTAGATATTAAAGGATTTTGCTTTAACCAAATAACTAATAAATATGATTTGTAAGAAAGGATATACAAAATGACAAGATTATTAATAAATATGTAATTAATTTGTACGCACGTACGTAGTTTCCATAGAAATATTCACTTTTGGCGTTTGTGTTGATCTATTACAAATTATTTTACAACATAATTTAGTGTTCATGGGCATGCCAAGATTACATCATGGAATCATGAGAAGGACCAATAAATGGCATATTAACAATGAATTACGCAGAAATGTGTCAGTCAGCAAAGATTTTTGTAATGAGTAACAATTTATAATTTATTTTATCTTATTTTTACAAGAATATTAAGATAGTACTTGAATTGCAATTTTATTCTTACTATATATATATATATATATATATATATATATAAAATTTACACTAATAGATAAAAGTAAAAATAATTATGGAGAGAACAATGTTATTTGCATATTATATTTTTTACACTTTTCTACTTGTTCTAATGCTAACTAGTACTATGTATTACGTTTCATAATTTAAATTTAATAAAATTACTGCAAAACTCCACAGATTATTAAGATTTAAAACTTTTCTATCCTTTTTTTTAGTTCCCTTTTTTCTACCAAAAGAAAGGAAATTTGGGATCGAAGTGATGGATTTAAATTCTACGTTCCAAAAGAAAGAACAAAAGAAAAAAAATGAATTATTAAATTAAGGCATCTGATGTTGACGAGGATTAAAAGATAAATTTCTGGAAAAATATTCAACCTTTCATGATCAGGAAAAGATATTAAAAACAATTGGAAAATTAAGGGTATTAATCTAGTATGACCTAAGTTAACACTCAAACGGACACCTCATTAAGCTTTCATGAATATTATTATATCGTTAATTAAAAGTTTTTGGTCCTTCGTTGGTGGGAATATTTTAATTATCAGCATTTAGAGCTCTAATTTTGTTTTTGTTTTCATGAGGACCTTTCAAATGATTAACAGAGATAACACGTGTCACTGCATTAAGAAGCCTTCCCACGTGGATACATACCACACTATTTCACTATACGTACACGACTATGCAGAATGCAGTGAAACTTCATCATCATTAAGGTTTGTATTTCTCATGAAGTGATACGTAATTGTGTTGAAAAGACATGAACTATTAACTAATCAATTATTTTATTATAATATGGAATAGTGATATCATTTGGTAATTTGGGGTGCTTACAACATACCCCATTCCATCGAAGCTGCCAAAAGAGGAAGAAGAATTTGGCTGGCAACCTTGTATAAATAAAACTTTATAGAAAGTGGGCGAAAGTGATTGGTGGTTTCCTATTCCTATCATGAAAAGATAACGATTGGCAAATAATTCTTTTCTTTTATTTTGTCCATAAGATGGATTTGATATGTACACATTATTATATTAATGTAATTTTAGATAAATTTTTTTATAAAAGAAGTCTAAGATAATGTTGTGAGAAAGAAAATAATACGATAAAATGCAAGTAAAACGGTTTAATTAGAATGTAATCACTTATATATTAAGTATTAAATGAAATTTTTTTACGTGAATTTTATGAAATAGTTAATCACTCATATTAAAATATAATATAATGTTATATTCAGATGGAATCAAACTCTTGTTTAGACAAATTTTAAAGAAGGGTAAGAAGGCAGAGGATGCGTTCCTGCTCCTTCCTTCTCAAGACCCTAATTTTTTTTTTCTCGAATTAGGTGGGAAGCAAAGCAAAAAGATATATTTTATTAGTAATAGGGAAATGATATTTTAAATAAAATAAAATAAAATAAAATAATTCTCATCAAGGAGAGGGTAATTCTTTTTATTTCTTTACTTAAACATTCAATTAATGGAATATAACTTTCTCTGGATCCACTTTCTTCTCATCTTTTCTCATTTATTCAAAAGACTTCCAAAGATAGCATTAAAAGATAATACAAAAGTATATATATTTTTTTACAAAAATCATTACCGTACCTCTATAATATTGTTCCTCTTCTCTAGCTACTTCTTTTGGTTTTGATTTGTCTTCACATTGTTCTCCATTATTTAATTTTCTTTTCCTATAAATAGTCAAACAGGGACACTCATCAAATCAACTCCAAAACAAGAGTTTCCTCCTCTGCAGTGTGTATAAGCCATTAGAGAAGATGTTGCAGCCTGAGATTCTTCAGTCCCCATGGTCATTCTACGAAGACATGAGCTCAACTTTTGATCAAGTTGAGCTCTATGGCTTCAACGTGGATGACCATGCTGGTGATTGTGGATTCAGTTCTCTGTTCAGCACCCAAGAGGATACTACTTCTGATGTCTGCTCCATCCCCTTTCCATCCACCATGTTCACCAATGATCATTTCCAATACCCGATTGATAAAGAAACCCTGCAACTCCCATCATTGATGGAAGATTTCTCTATGGAATTGGATGATTTTGATCCCATCCTGAGTGCCCAGGTTGTGGATATTCTTCATGGATACCCAGAAGAAAGTGAGGGGAGCTTTCCTTCACAGCATTTGTCCAGTGTGGTAGACGATGCCTGGAGTCCTACCCCATCTATGAAGTCAGAGTTGTCCTCAATTCAACCATCACTTACCTTGCCACAAGAAGACATGGAAATCGACAACCAAGTGAAACTTCCACACCTGCTGGAGGCCTGCGGAGAAGCCATGGAGCTGGGACAGAAAGCACTAGCAGAAGTAATCTTGAGGTGCATAGGCCAGAAGGTTAGTCCACTTGGTGAACCTCTGGAGCGTCTTGCATTCTACTTGTCCCAAGACATGACAAATCAGGGAGACTATCTCAAAGAGGAGGCTTTCAAGAACTTTGAGGCTGTGTTGAGGGCATTCTATCAAGGCCTTGCATATGGAAAAGTTGCTCACTTTGCAGCTATTTCAGCAATTCTTGAAGCTATACCAAAAGATTCTGATGTCATACACATAGTAGACTTTGATATGGGAGAAGGGGTTCAATGGCCTCCATTGATTGAGGCCATTGCACACCTGCACAAAACATTGAAATTAACATCAATCAAATGGGGTGATGAAAGCTCTGAATGTATTTCCACTCCATGGAAGTTTGAGGAAACCAGGAGGCAGCTCTATGAGCATGCCAGATCCTGTGGTTTGAAGTTAAAGGTGGAGGAAAAAGGAGTGGAGGAACTGGTTACTGAGATTAAGAAAATGAACAAAAGGGGTGGGAGGAGAGACTTCTTGGCCTTCAATTTTATGGTGGGTCTTCCACATATGGGGAGGGTAAGGAGCAGAAGACATGTCATGGAGTTTCTAAGGGTAGCTAAGGATTTGATCAACAGCTCTGGAAACAGGGGAATTATCACTTTTGGGGATGGGGATGCCTGTGAAAATTTGAAAAATAGCTTGAATTTCAGGTCATTCTTTGATGGACATTTGGTGCATTACCAGGTCTTGTTGGAATCAATTGAATCACATTTCCCAACCCGTTTCTCAGAAGCAAGAACTGCCATGGAGTGCCTATTTGTGGCACCTTCTATCTCTTCTCTTGCTTGGTTACAAACATGGGAGGAGATGAAAAAGGATTGCCATCTTCAGGCAGAGATTGGCTTAGAGGGTCGCAGATTGAGCAAAACGATTTTAATGGAAGTCAGAGAAATGTTGAGAGCAAGTGAAGGTTCATATCAGGCCAGGATTGAAGGACAGAATGGCAATGAATTGGTTTTGGAATGGAAAGGAACACAACTAGTAAGAGTTTCAACTTGGGGAAATTAAAGCTGAAGGCTGTGTACAGTACTTTTTGTTTTGTTCCAGTTAAATTTACACATTCAGAGGATAGTTAATAGTTATTATAATTTGATTTGTACAGATTCATGCTCATATGTACCCAAAATTAATACGAAGACATTTATTTTCTGTATTATGTTCATAATATATAACACAATTTGTTGTCCAATTAGCTCACTTCAATTGTTACACTTGCACCTCAATTAAAAAAGGTGAATGAAAATAGAAATGAAATGAAAGTTTTTGTTTCTGGATTTGATTTTGTAAGAAATAAAAAGGCATTCTACACCAATCATCCACCTCTATTTGATAGATAATATTAAGATGAAAAATAATTAGGATTAAGACAAACTAAAAAATGAATATATTTATTTCACTTAAATTCAATCCAAAATCATTAATCTTCATCTCAAAAGGAAAAAAAGAATCACAAATCTTATCTTAAAGGAAGTTGCAATTATTTTTTAGTACAATGTACAGTTATTACAATTAGTTGAATTTAAAATGACTCCCTAAATTTGTAACATCTTAATTACCTAAGTTAAACTCACATAATAGTTTTAATTTTTATTTACAAAAATAAAGACAAAATCATGATTTTAATTATGAAAATTTCC
The DNA here is from genome assembly GCA_023212625.1 of Styphnolobium japonicum. Classification (NCBI taxonomy): domain Eukaryota; kingdom Viridiplantae; phylum Streptophyta; class Magnoliopsida; order Fabales; family Fabaceae; genus Styphnolobium; species Styphnolobium japonicum. The sequence goes on from JALBWW010000014.1 coordinate 23,818,602, forward strand.
ATTCTCACATATTGAAGGTTGGAATTTGGAACCCCTCCCATGTTTCAAAGTCCAAAACTTGCTCTCTTTTACTCTCTTTTGATACTTTCTCTTTAGCACTGTAAATGAATAAACTGAATATATATATATATATATATATATATATATTATTCTCACATTTTTAATTTTTTTTATTATACAAATTTTTAATTTTAAAAAATTAAACGATATTTTTCTATACAGGGCACAAGAGGAAAGTTTGTAAACGAATTTAAACATAATTTGTGTAAATTTTCAGGATATAATCTTACATCATAAAATATATTTATATATTTTAAAAATAAAATGGAGTTTTGTGTTATGAAAATAAATTTTAACAAGGTAAGATTAATTTACTATAAATAAATATATACAAAACAACTTACGACAATATTATTTCTATAAATCTATCTTCAGTTCGGATAAGAGTTTATTTATATAACTCAAATAATGAATTTGGAACTTTTTTATTTATTTATAAACATGATAATATTATTTGGAACTGTTTAATCTTTAAATGTCCGATTTACTATCATATCGGTCCGGTCCGATCGTGAAAACACCGGTCCAACCGGTCCAAAATATCCGATGGAAAATGTTACCCTCCCCTAAATGGAAAACAAAATTTCAAATTCAATTTCAAAAGCCCATTCATTCACAGTTTCAGTTCAGTTCAGAAACCCATTCAATTTTTCTCTCTGAATTCTGAAGAAAAGGAAAACATTTTCCACCGAAATGGCAGATTCCTCGAGAAACATCGAGGTGGAGAAGGTGATCTCCTACCACGACGACCTCGTTAAGGTATTGCAAGACCAGCGCGACCTCAACAACCTCATACACTGTCTGCAACAGACCGTGTCCCTTTCTTCCACCTGCGACGCCGACTTCAACGAGGTTCGCTCCTTGCTCGAAGGTCAATAATTCCTCTGCCCTTTTCTCTTTTCAGCTTTTTTGCTTCATGGGCATATCACTATTATGTGCATAATTCGTGGGTAATCTTCGAATTTTGAAAAAAAACAAAAAGGGTAGAATAAAAAATGTGGGAATTAAGGATGTTTTGTTAAAGTTTCCATTTTTATGATATTCCTGCTTCTGTTGTTGATTATCAGTTGTGCCCATCATTATTTGCTATGTTTGTGTCTTTGGCGAAGTGTGTGATTTGATCACCACGGTGAACAGTGACTTGGTTTTATGTACTTTGCTAATGTTGTGCTTGGGGTTAGTACATAGTTACTGGTTCTCTCACCAACCCTGCAAATTGCATACCATTTTTCGCGAACCAATTTTTGGTATCAATTCGTGGTACTTGGCAATGTAAAAATATTCTTAAGATCATAATTTCAAGAAGTAACTTAACGTGTATCCGTACCGCATACCTGAGAGTATTGGGAACTTGGTAACTCTGGGGTAGTACTTAGTACCCATGTTTCTGGCAATTGGGTTTGTGCCTGATTCGTGCATAATCATTGAACTTTGCAAACGAGAAACAATAATAGTAAAAAAGTGTGGGAGTTGAAGATATTTTCTTAAAGTTTTCATTTTTAAATTTTTTTTTTTTTTTTACTTCTTGTATTGCTGATTATCAATTTTGGCCTATCATTATTTGCTGTATGTGTCTTTGGCTAGTGTATGATTTGATCACCGTGGTGAAGAGAGATGTAGTTTTGTGTACAGTACATGGCTAATGTTGAACTTGGGGTTAGTACCCATGTTTCTGGCAGTTTGGTTTGTTTTCATGAGAATTAGGCCCCTTTTAATTAGTTTTCTTTATCATTTGAGATGCTGCAAGTTTGGTGAAGGTTTTGATCTCCAACTTCTGATCTTGTGTCTTTGTTAACATTTTGAGAACTTGAAAAAGATTATAAATCATTAAAAATGGAGTGGAAGTTTGCAGCAAGGTATTTCAATGTTAGCATTCCCCCTCTCTGTGTCACTCTCTTGGTTGTGGGTATCACCTTTGTGAGTTATTTGATTACAGATTTAAATAATGATTTTGGAAACTGGAAAGATGCTGTTGGATTTGATAGAAAGTTTGCTTGTGATTCAAGTGGAAGTAGGTTGAGTATGGCATGCCCTCTATTACAATCTTAAAGAAATCCACAAAAAATCTACTTTATCTCCACTAGTTCATGTTCATGTTATCTACTATGAGTGGATCTTCTTGATTGTATATTATGCAGTTGACCAGTGCTTATATGAATCAGATTATCAGAAAAAAATAGATGCATACAAGCAGAAAACAGAGGAAGCTAGGTCAGAGACTGCTGCTGATGCAGAACTGGACCTTCTGGAGAGAGAACTGGAGGAAGAACTTGAAAAAGAACGCTTGCTTAAAGAGGACTTTAGATAAGTCTCTAATTTGTTTTCAGCTTTTCAATTGCAAGCTCTTTTTGGATTATTAACTTTTTGGCATGACATATCTTACCATCTATTTTGCATCAACACAGCCATCAGCAATGAATTTAATGATCTAGAACAGCAACGGATTTCTGTCCAAGAGCAGAAGAAAACTTTACATAAGATTGAGCAAGATAGGCTGAGGGCACAGTAAGTACATTGTAAAACTTGAATCTAAGATTATAAAGCTGCCAGCATATGTCTCATGTAATGCTATTTGTTATTCATGTTATCTCTCATGTTAGACTCTCAGTCGTGTGAATATGCCTTCTCAATTACAATAGTAGAGTCAATTACTTGTGCTAAACTGACGACAATTCTTGACTTTTGCATTTTCTAATCATTATAGTGGTTATCGTTAATAATATCGTATTCATATGGCATTAGAAGATGAGGAGCTTATTACAAAGTGCATTCTCAATATAAATATTTGAAAATTATCCCATATATTTAGGGTATTATTGTAAGAAATGATGATTAAAAAACCACCCCTTGAATGTTTAGCATCTTCCAAATTGCATCTGTAAAGTTATGTGGCGAAGCCGAAGATGATATGGTGCTAGCATTACCACTGTTCCCGTTTGCTTAATTTTAGAATATCATGAAGCAAACTGTTGATAACCTGGATATGCCTAGTTCTTAGAATATCGTTTTATGTGTCATTATTCAAGTGTTGCAGGACAGCAACTTGATTTCATCCCTTCCTGGGAACTTTATTCACAATTCTGTCTTAAATATTTTATTATGTGCTATATAAACAAACTGCTATGGCTAATATGGAAAGTGCTTATGGAATTTTACAGACTGAAGAGTGTATTCAATAATTTATCTTTCAGCTCAATGAAGTGTTGCTAGTTAAAACTCATTTTAAGAGCTCACTAGATTTTTTATTTTTTTTTAATAATCCTATGAGTATTAGTTCCAATCATTTTTTTTTTGTTACATTGGAGGTGTAAGCACGTGGGTAGGGGAGTGGAAATGTGACCTGGTGGAGGATCGAACCTCTGACGTCAACATTACACCCAAGACTTGAAGGCCGGTGCCAATTGAGCTACAAGCTCGTTGGCTTAGTGCCAATCATTTTAAGCACATACATTTTTTCTTTATAATAATACTCTCGGAGAAGAAAAATATGACCTACTGTCCATATGTATGCCAATTGTTTTTTTAATATCCTATGAGTATTTGTGCTATTTTAATACAACATAAATTTTGCTAATTAGGGAATCCCCTGCAATTTGGGCTGCAGTAAGAGGAAAAATTACAAAATGAGTTCAACGTGATCAATATGCTATTATGAGAACTTGGTCAAGGTTCTCAAGAATAAACTGTCCTTAATTATTCATTGCAGGTTGATCTCCTTGTTTGTGCATAAACATCTGAATGCATGTCTAAAAATGTAGCTGGGTTTTACTTAAATGCATTCTTCTTTTCTGTTTCAGGATGATACTTTCAATGTATGCTTCTGTCACAAATATTGTACCAAACTTGGATGACCAGTCCAAAATTTCAGGCTGTATCCTTTTGTTGAGTTTACTACTCTCTCTCCTCACCTCCTTCTTCAGGTCTTCTTTATATGATAATCTTCTTTATATGTCCATCAAAAAGACAAAAATTGCTTGCTCCTTAAATCTTAATTGCAGATATTGTGGAAAAGGATAAAAATGCAGTTGAGAAGTTTGAATTTGACACCTCAAAGATGGCTACCCTTGATGTATGTAATGACATCTGGAAAATAATAAGTTCATGATACATGCCTCTGTTAGATGATATCTGTAACAATATGCCATTTCTCAAGTTTGAGTGGCATCCTAGGAATCCTGCAATTCACTTATTTAATGGTGAAAGAATTCAATGTCTTAATTTATTAGGAATGGTATTCATGCAATGTTGATGTTGACTACCGGGACGGGGGAATATAGCTTGTGGTACTAGGTTCCCCTGGTTGGGTTTGTATTTCTAGAGCCGGATGCTAGTTTGAATCTTTACATAGTTGGCCACTTAGTCTATTAACTACTATGCAGTTAACTTCATACACGAAATATTCATCTGGTTCAATTTGGCCGAGGTCCATGCATTAAGATTCCAGTGATCATGCAAAAATTTCTCCTGCGTTTATGATGCAAATTTGGCCTCTCTTTTAATTATATGTCCCTAGCTCCTCCTTCTACCTTATATGAGCTATAATTCTCACTTAATTTTAAATGTTATCCATTAATCATTTCATTCATTACCTTTTATCATAATTCTCTTGCTCCATATATTAATTATTTGTATATAAAAATAATTAATAAAGAATTATAGTACTTCCTTAAATATAATTTATAATTCATAATTAATAAAGAGTATATTTTAAATTTGCATATATTTTATTTATGTACCTAAAATACACCCTTGAGGTTTTCACTGATATGAGATTAATTTTAAATTCAGAAAAAAAAAAATTTGTAGCCGTTTGTTATATTAATTACTAGTAGAGATATATGCCTTATTCTCTTGACTGAGATATTGATTGTGCTAAGAGTTAAGACACGATGTTGATTGTGCTAAGAGTTAAGACACGATGTCAAAAGGCTGGGAGTTGTTATGGTGCCTTGATGAGTTTGGTACCAAAGGTGAGTTATCAATCATTTATTGATTGTTGATTTCACAATAAATGTTAAAAAGTCTATTAAATATAAATAATAACTAATGAATGTTAAATAACTCATTCTAAATACTGGTACTTTGAAAATAAAAATGGGTACCAGAATAATACTTCAAAGGTTATTTCACTTTGAGCGAAAGGAATTTTGCATTGGAAAAGGATACGGCATATAAGGAATAATGCATGAATATGTATGTAACTTTATGCCTAACAAATATGATCAAAATCTAAGGCCTTTTAGTTTTGCATTGATTCCTTGAAAATGATCACCAGCTAACATTCTTATTCTTAGTACTTGCATTTACTGCGTGTTCATTAATTTGCACTTTTTTCTTCTACAAGGAGATTCAAGTAATGTTAAAATTAGATGGGACAATGAATATTTACGTGTTATATTAATTAAATAATATAGCTTTGAGTATTAAATAAATTCTAAAGCCCAATTGAATTGATATTTAATGTGTTAGAATAAATACATGATTATAGGGAACCAATTAAGTATCTTAGATAAACTAGTGGCATAATACAACGTAATTACTTAATAATTAATAGAGAAACATTATTGTTAATTAAGTGGTAAGCTCCATTCGGTTGCATGGTAATTTATCATGCAACCACTCCACTAAATTAAGATAGTGGAGGCTGGACAGCAACGACCACTACTCCCTTTTCTTAATAATGGGCTAGTGAATGCATGGTGCTGAAAGATAGAAACTAGGAGAAAGAGAGGCTAACATTGAGGGAGAGCAAGGACGTGGGAGCACTGTTGGGAAAGAAGGGGGAAGCACTTATGTTGAAAGACACATTTTTTTTTTTGGGGGGGGGGGGGGGGAGGGGGATAATATAGAAGAAATTCATAAACTAGAAGAGAATTGGAAGAACATGGGGCAAGAAAAATTCAAGGTTTAGGTATATAATCAATATTTTGTGTGGTCAAGATGAGAATTCAGCTTTGCATGTAATTAATTTGCACTCAAAAGCTTTTTCTGTTTTTGCATGTGCATGATTGTTATTTTTGTAAGTCATGATGTTATTAAGTAAACTGTTGGAAGATTCCTGGCCAGAAGAGGGGCTCTAATTTAAGAGTAAATTGTCCCCTAATGTACCTAGATAGTAGGCTTACCCTTACATGAAAATGGGAGAGGAAATCTAAAGTTGTATTCCCTCCTAACTGGATGAAATAGATTTATAAATGCATGACAGTAAAGTTTTTGAACGGTTGTTGTTAATTTTGTGTAATTGGCAGAACTAAGTGCTATTAACATTCCAATTTTGATTTGCATACTGAGATGTATGAATCTCACGTTTATTTGAAAATTTTCCTTGTAGATCAAGGCAGAGATGGAAGCAAAAACCAACTGTTAAACTAAGCGTTGCATTAGCTAAAATTGGACAGTCTTGGACATATTTATTTGAGAAGGCTTGCTGTATTAGCATGATATTTTGTAGCTTTTGAATGTTGCTGTTATCTTTGTGTAATTAAATCTGTACTAAGTACCATCAACAACTTTAGGGGCTCAATCTTTTTTTGTTTATGTCTAACTAAAGACCCTTAAAGTTTTGGAATATATAAATTGTGTTGTCAACAGCAAGTGTTGTATCTGAATTTATATGTTGGTGACTAAGTTTATGTAAATAACCTTTTATGTAATTATCAATGAGATCTATATATGACTAAAGGATAATTATTGTGAGTGAAAGTTGAGTTCTATTATGCTCATAGGCTGAATCTGAGGTACAATTTGCAAAATAAATAAACTGAATCCTAGATTCTGTTTTGCCTTTCAACTGAAATTATGGCTTTATTAATAGCCCAGTAAAATTTTATTGTGCTATCTATCTAATGCCTTGTGTCTTAGGTTTCAAATGTGACAATTTGCTCATAATTTGGATTTTCGGAACTAAAGTTACATAACAGAACATAAGAGCTGCTAGGAACCATAGTTATATAGAATTACATCTATTTTTATATAAAAACTAGAATCTCCCGAGAAGTTATCAAATCATGAAAATATGCCACATAAATTTTTATATCTTAGCTTTCGAACGCAACAAGAACCCAGTAATTTGGAATTCTACAGCCCAAGTTATGCAGTTTGAAATACATGTTGTCAGGATTCACTTTCTGTAGAATTTGACTTGCAGTCAAACGTAAATTGGAACTAGACTAGTTATGTAAAAATTATGAAATTTTAATCCAAACTAATTTTATATCTTAGCTTTCTAATAAGACAAACCTCATGTCTTTTAGAGTTCTAGAACTCAAGTTATGCACCATTTTGTAACTGCTGCCCAAGTAGAAAACTCTAATTCTACATAATTCCCCTTTTCCCTTCATATCTACTTCTTGGTAGAACAATTTAGTTGTTATTCGCTAGTGTTTCATCCTTTATTTATGGTACATTACATTTCAAAGGATGCTGGTATTTTATCATTTTAAGGTAAATAAAGAAACCTAGGCTTATCCCTTATACTCAATTTTTTTGTATTTGGTTCTATTTAATTAAGGAATAAGGTTATACTTTGCTATTTGGATAAATAAATCATCATCTTTTTTTTTTTCCAGCTTAAATTGAAACAAACGACAAGTTACTCCTATTTGTAGATCATAACCCCAATATACCGATATTGATATAAGCTTTAAATATTAATCTGTGTATCACTTCTTGAAAGAATGATACAATCAAATTTATCATATTCTTTTTAAAGGACTACTCTCCTAATCCCACCGTGGATTCTACATAAGTGTAGCATTGGATGCAAGGATGCTACACTTCTAGTTTAAGTTTAACCGTTTTAATTGATTAGTCGAATTGAATTACGTTATAACAATAATACACATGTAATAATAAAAAAATATATGAGAATATTTATGAAATATGAAAAATATTAATTTAAAAAAAATGGTCGGTCAGTTTAATTAGATAAGTCGGGTAGTTTAACTAGATTTTAATTGTTGTTTGACTGATTTTGATCAATCTAGAGTAATCTGACCGTGAATTCAGTTATAAGACTGAATCATAACTAATTAAGTGTTCGATTTACAATCAAACCGGTCAGACCAATCTCATTTTAATAATTATGAATAGGACTTGTGAGAAAGGAAAAGGGAGAAATCACGGGTTTGAACCGCTTACCATCAAGCTAGTCTGAAGATTGGGTCAGATGTCATGTGAGCTATGACTCATTAGCTTAATTACAAATAATAATAATAATAAGAAAAACATGTACCTATGTAAATTTGTTCATAAGGATGACACTCGGCCAGGTATGAAAGAATATCTAAGTACTTATCTCATGCCTGACCAAAAAAATAAATTTATTCTCATCATCGATTCCATCCTCACTTGGTATGTCTTCTATCAGTACCCATCTCTATTAACTTGCTTGGATTTAAATTATGTGGGTTTTCTTTATTTATAATAGTAATTATCCAATTCTTGCTTATATTAAAATTCTTTTTTTAATTATAAATTTTAAATTTATTCTCAATACCATCATATTAATAACAAAAATACTCTACTGATAGCAAATTAGTAGCATAAATAATGAATTTAGATATGTATGAAATATATATATATAAGAATGTGGAGATTTTAAATTTTCTTCTATTTAAAATTCATTTGTTTTAATATGGAGTTCCCATACCAAATGTGACATCCGAGATAATAAAATATTTTATGTAATAGGACATCTTGTTTGACTCACTAGTTAAATTGTTATAATTTGATTCGTAAGGATTATGAGAGTGTATGGTTTGGAAATTTTTTTATTATTTTAATTTTTGTTTTGGTTTCTTAAAATATTTTTACAAGTTATTAGTAGTGAGATTAATTCCTATCAAACATGGTCACGATTAGATGGTCTCTTTTTAATTTTAATTTCATTATTTTAATTTGATTGCTCTTTTTTTTCCAATCTGATGATCAAATGCATGGAGGATAACTTTTTTTATTAGTTTATTTTTTGCTTTGGTAAGAAACTTTTTGGTTTCGTCTAATAATTTTATATTAGAATACGTTCAAATAAACTTTTCTATATCGAATCCAGATAATTCCTTAATTTTTTTCTTCTTAATTTAATGATTAAGGATTCAATAAAATTTGTTCTCTTTTCCTTTAAAAAAAATCATTCATTTAATGATTAAAAATAAAGTAAGCACATATTTTAGTCATCTAAAAATACAAGTGACATTAGTTTAGTCATTTAATAATTTTTTACATTAAATTTGTCTTTTTAGAAGACAAATTTGATGTAAAATATGCCACTGAATGACCAATTTGATATTAAAATATGACATTGAAGGACTAATTTAATAGCAAAACTTAATATTAAAAGACTTAACTGATGACATTTGTATCTTTGAAGGATTCAAATAAGTATTTAATCTTAAAAATATAACCCTTGAATCTTGATGAGCTAGAAAGCATGCACACATTTTTCTTTTATCTTTGTTTGGGAAGAATAGTGAGAAAAAAAAAAAGAAAAAGTAGTAATATGTTAATAATATATGTATTCAGACTTTTTTGGTATTTTTTATTTTTATAAATGTTTTAGTATCTTTAATAATTAGTAGTTAATATTTTAATTTTATATCTTATTTGATTAAAATATAAATAAAATAATTATATGCGTGGTCAAATATTATTAATTAATGATGAAAAGATACTGATACTTTGAAAAAAAATTCATGCGAGAAACCTAAATATTATTAACTAATTATGCAAAGATACTAATACCTTTAAAAAAAGAGTTTAATTTCTATCTACTGTCAGTGTAAAAAAATTTTACACTGTCATCCAATTATGTGTTGCCAAATCATTAAAATCACAACAACTACCTAGAAAGTCTAACTCTTTTAATAATGTGTCAGCACATGATTAGATGGAAGTGTAAAAAAACTTTACACTGACGGTGGATAAAATTTAAATCCTTAAAAAAAAAAAAAAGAAGTTCTTGCGAGAAACCTGCTATGTATATTGTTTAGGTTTATCGACTAATTTTGTTATTTTCACTTACTTTCTTTTGCTTCTCTCTTCATTTTGATTGACAAATTAACAACGGCATATGATCCATCCTCTTTCTTCCTTTATTTCCATGGTCTACCTTTGCACCACTCTTCTATAAAAGGGGGAGAGCAGCTTCCACTTTTTGGTCACCCCCTTATCAAATACTCAATGGGCAATAAACCTACTATCATTCCACGAGACCCTCCGAACCAGGACCACTGGTTTCCCCGCAACTTTATCGGTGGGTCAATATTACTGCCACCGTCGTATTTTTATGGGAAGATGTTCAAATCTTCTGATCCTGCTGAGCAAGCCACTGATCAGAGTGTCACATGAGAATTCCACAGCAATAAGGTTGCCTAACTAAGTAAGGTTTATGGCATTGCATGATCATATGCAGTTGAAGAATCATGGTGTTGTGTTCTTTGCACATGTATCCTGTTATGTAGTATGATATTAATCCTTGTGTCTCTTTGCCTATGTATAATGTATCATGTTATGTATGTAGTATTTAATAAAAACTACGTGGAAGGATGAAGGTTTAGTTATATATGGACCTCTCCAATTCCATGAATGATCATAAGTAATATTTATTAAATATTAATTAATCTGAGTTTCAGCACTACTGCATCTGCATGGCCTTCTTCTGAAGGAGCTTCCCAAACAAAACCATCTTTCTTGCTAAATGATGAAGCAAACTCTTAGAAATAAATTAAAAGGACACTAAACCTACCTTTGGAAATCCTTTTTTTTTTTTTTTAATGTTGAAAGATAATAAAGCAGACTTCACAATGCAAAAATCAGTTACATAGAAGGCTGTAGTTATAAGATTGAATTACTTGAATACAACATCTATGATTTTGCATAACACTATAGTCATGATTAGGTGCTACTATAATTAACCATTTAATTTTCTGTGTAATGACTTCACTAAACACAAAGTCAAAGAAAAATAAATTTTTTTCCCCATTTCCTCTGACGTATTATTTTAGTTAACTATAAAGTCATAAAAACAGTTAGTTACCAAAAAAAAAAAAAGTCAGAAACAGAAAATAACCTCTGTTCCATTTCCTCTGTTATAGCAATTCAGAATAGGCTCCTAAGGCCACCCTCAGAAACTCAAAGGAGTAAATCAAAGCATAATGTTTGCTCTAGATCATAATTTGATTGTAGATATCTGAGATCCAGTAGAAAGCATGATTTTTATGTTTAAATGGGGGAGTTTGGAGGGCAAGTGACGATAATTTTTCATTTTAAGTTTACATTTCTTTTATTTGATAATGTTTTAAAATAAAAAGAATAAAATGAAAAATTATAATATAACTTTTCAATCATATATTTTTAATTTTTATTAATATTTTATAACTCTCTCAATTTAGAAATGAAAGTTTATCACTCCCTCTCTTTTTCCTTCTGCTCTAAACTTCTCCATTTCAAGCATACCTAAAGCACTGGGAAAGGCACATTACACTCCACATCATTTCAAACGTTGAGGACACAGGCTTCGAATGAATTTAGATCGCATTCATCTGGTCCATACTGCAAAGTTTTGTTAAAGTGCAAGTCCGAAATGGAAGATAATCATCATTTATTCATTTTCTTCCAGTTCTTGTCCAAATAAAAAGAAAAACGAATACAAATAGAAGCATTGGAAATTATAAAGAGAAATTGTTAGAGAGAAAAAAAATTATAATCATGGAATTTTTTTGAAATATTCTCTACATTCCGTTTGTCCTTAACCAGTTTTCAGTTTCTTTTTCTTTTTTCTCTAGTTTTCATATCCCTGTCCAAGTTAAAGTATATAAGACTATTATTTTAATTCTATCTCTTTTAATCTCTCCCTATCCTGATAGTCATGGTAAAATTCATGGCATATGGTTGGATGGTATGATTATATTATATATTTAGAGAGTACACGTGCCAGTGAAATTTGAAAAAGTTTCACATTAAATTTTAGACTAGGCCATTCCAATATAGATTTGGATCTTCTCATGTTAGTAAGTAATATGAGAGAATCATGTTAGAGAGAGAAAGACACAAAAGCAAAATTAATGAATTTTACACAAACATTAGTGAGTCCTATCTTTATAAATTTTGTGTCTTCTTCTCTCTAATATGACCGTCTCATATTACTTATTAACATGAGAGAATCCTGATCCTTCCAAGATACTTTTATTCTGTTTTTGCTCCCAGAGAGAGAGAGAGAAAGAGAGAGAAAGGGAGAGAGAGAGAGCCGTTCATTCTGCCGCCTGTATTAATGACAACCAATAAGAAGAGAATATATACAAAATACTTTAGCATGGAGGACGGTTTTTAAAGCAGTGAGTCTCGGACGACTTTATAAATGCCTGCATATTTTGGCTCAAATACTTTTAAGCCATGACCAGTTTAAGTAGCCTAAAGGATCTGCAACATGTATATGTCTAGAATAAGAGAAAACTCTAGAGCCTAAAACATATGTAAGTGCCAAAATAGTGAATTACCAAACACTTGGTACCAACCAGAAAGGATAAGAGGGTGTCTACACGACTTGATTTCTCCACAGAAAAGTATTTGATGCTGTTATCAGTCAACCAAAGCATCCCCAATTGAAAGCCCGCCCATGGATCTGTAGGACATTGATCTTTAAGAGCAAAATAGACACTGTTTCCTGTAATTAACTCTTCAGTGCTATTAAGGACAGCACTTGACATTACCATGCACGTACAACCGCTAAGAAACAATGCACGGTCGCCCAAGTTATCAAACTTCATCCACTGATTAGGTTCATTACCAATTGTATTTAATGCTGGTGGCCTTATTTCTGGAAGCTTAGCTAACATTTTAGGCTATTGGGGGGGGGGGGGGGTCATCACTTGCAACTTTCAGATCATATACGAATGTGGAATGCAAGACTGTGTCAGTCATAACATACAATTTCCCATCAAAAATTTCCACATCCATAAAATTAATCCCTGCATCCTCCTCTGCTTCAATCGTAGTCCATGACTTGTCTGAACGTCTACAAAATGTAAGGTGGCAATAGTCATTGAACAGTCCCACCACAAATTTCCCATGTACAATTTAGTTGGGATGGTTTACCTTTAAGTTTTATTCGATAATTCTAGTAATTAAAGTAAAAAAAAATCTTTAGAATATTTTATGGCTTCTATCTGTTATAAGGAACCACAGATCTCTGAAAAATAAGCAACATGAATTTCTGATAGTTAATTTAGAGGATCTGAGTTTGATTCTAAATGAAAAGCATGAGTTAATAAAACTACCCAAATCTGAAATTGAAAAAGAAAAAGACTTGTGATCTTCTTCTAAATTCTCATTCATTTCAACCACTTAAACTATGCTGATATATTTTAACTTTAATCTCACAAATATTTCAGAATTTTAGATAGAACTAATGTCATGTATGGTCCATCTCAAATGGTATATATATATTATCTTGTAGTGGTAGAAGCCCCCAGCCGTCACCCTTTTCCTTTTGAAAAGTTTCATTGTAAATTATTCTTAGTAGATATGTTGGCTGAATGATGAATTGCTTCGAAGTTCAAGCACAATTGTTTCAGAGAAGAAACAACAAAAAAGGGTGCTGGTACCAACCATAGCAAATCGATGTTCCCATTCATTCTCGCAAAATCAGATTAAACAACCAGTTCTCAGACCATTACAAATGCTTCATTTTTTTTCTTGCTCTTATTTCTTTTTAAACCGAGATCAGCAATGACAAATAGAACAGGTAACCATTATAAATGTACATTTTCATGGCTCTTATTACGGGGACACCTGTTCCAAATTAGCATGACATATTGGGTGAGTTGACTTCTTATGATCAGCTGAGTTGGTTACCCTCTTGCAAGCTTTGGGTTTCTGATTACCTTGGTAGGCATTGCATGCTTGCATATGTGACTCACCAGATTTTTATTGTCCTGTAACAGGAAATAGAGATTCTTTAGGGGAGAGAGAATTGGAAATTGAAGAAATACAGAAGAGAAATACTATGTTACTAACATCACGGATTGGTTTGCCATCCACAGTTACCCAAGATACATATTCAAGAGGAGGAATTAGTCCTTCAGTTTCTCAAGCATTGTTCAAAATGAGCTGCATGGTTAATTTTTGCATGGAGTTGGTGTTGAGGTGCAAACAAGTCCCACATTGCCTAAACAAGGGGAGGATCATGGGTTTATAAGCATAGAAAATGTCTCCATTAGTATGAGGCCTTTTGGGTGATGTCCAAAAGCAAATCCATGAGGGTTTAAGCCCAAAGTGGACAATATCATACTAATGTGGAGATATGTTAGATCCCCGATTCCCAACAAGTAGTATTAAAGCCGATGGTTCGGCTAGGGCGGGTATTGGAACAGCCGTTGATATAGCCGGGCTAGGGCGGGTATTGGAACAGCCGATGATGGATCTGAGTCGAAGATTCCTTGTGTCGAAAGTCCTCCTCACGTTGAGGGGAGGCTGAACCATGGTCCTTTGTTTGAGAGGAGGATTGTTGAGGTGCAAACAAGTCCCACAAGGGGAGGATCATAGGTTTATAAGCATAGAAAATGTCTCCATTAATATGAGGCCTTTTGGGTGATGTCCAAAAGCAAATCCATGAGGGTTTAAGCCCAAAGTGGACAAAATCATACTAATGTGGAGATATATTAGTTCCCCGATTCCTAACTCTTGGAAAGAGGTTTGCATCAAGACATCCAATTGTAAGTTTAACTTGGTGATGTCCAAAAGCAAATCCATGAGGGTTTAAGCCCAAAGTGGACAATATCATACTAATGTGGAGATATGTTAGATCTCCGATTCCCAACAAGTAGTATCAAAGCCGATGGTTCGGCTAGGGCGGGTATTGGAACAGCCGTTGATATAGCCAGGCTAGGGCGGGTATTGGAACAGCCGTTGATGGATCTGATTCGAAGATTCCTTGTGTCGAAAGTCCTCTTGGTGTTGAGGGGAGGCTGAACCATGGTCCTTTGTTTGAGAGGAGGATTGTTGAGGTGCAAACAAGTCCCACAAGGGGAGGATCATGGGTTTATAAGCATAGAAAATGTCTCCATTAGTATGAGGCCTTTTGGGTGATGTCCAAAAGCAAATCCATGAGGGTTTAAGCCCAAAGTGGACAAAATCATACTAATGTGGAGATATATTAGTTCCCCGATTCCCAACTCTTGGAAAGAGGTTTGCATCAAGACATCCAATTGTAAGTTTAACTTGGTGATGTCCAAAAGCAAATCCATGAGGGTTTAAGCCCAAAGTGGACAATATCATACTAATGTGAAGATATGTTAGATCCCCGATTCCCAACAAGTAGTATCAAAGCCGATGGTTCGGCTAGGGCGGGTATTGGAACAGCCGTTGATATAGCCGGGCTAGGGCGGGTATTGGAACAGCCGTTGATATAGCCGGGCTAGGGCGGGTATTGGAACAGCCGTTGATGGATCTGAGTCAAAGATTCCTTGTGTCGAAAGTCCTTCTGGCGTTGAGGGGAGGCTGAACCATGGTCCTTTGTTTGAGGGGAGGATTGTTGAGGTGCAAACAAGTCCCACAAGGGGAGGATCATGGGTTTATAAGCATAGAAAATGTCTCCATTAGTATGAGGCCTTTTGGGTGATGTCCGAAAGCAAATCCATGAGGGTTTAAGCCCAAAGTGGACAAAATCATACTAATATGGAGATATATTAGTTCCCCGATTCCCAACTCTTGGAAAGAGGTTTGCATCAAGACATCCAATTGTAAGTTTAACTTGGTGATGTCCAAAAGCAAATCCATGAGGGTTTAAGCCCAAAGTGGACAATATCATACTAATGTGGAGATATGTTAGATCCCCGATTCCCAACAAGTAGTATCAAAGCCGATGGTTCGGCTAGGGCGGGTATTGGAACAGCCGTTGATGGATCTGAGTCGAGGATTCCTTGTGTCGAAAGTCCTCCTGGCGTTGAGGGGAGGCTGAACCATGGTCCTTTATTTGAGGGGAGGATTGTTGAGGTGCAAACAAGTCCCACAAGGGGAGGATCATGGGTTTATAAGCATAGAAAATGTCTCCATTATTATGAGGCCTTTTGGGTGATGTCCAAAAGCAAATCCATGAGGGTTTAAGCCCAAAGTGGACAAAATCATACTAATGTGGAGATATATTAGTTCCTCGATTCCCAACTCTTGGAAAGAGGTTTGCATCAAGACATCCAATTGTAAGTTTAACTTGGTGTCAAAATGCAAGAAGCAGGTGAAACTGACCTTATTTCCATATCCACTATCATAACAATTCTTAACGGGTGCTGGGTCCAATATGAGATATTTACAACAAGATACCCATACTGTATCATCTTGTTTTTTTTCATAAACCAGTCTCAACACAGTTGATGAAAGGGAAATTCATTTCCTGCATCAGTGAGAAGGACAAAGACAAAGCTATCAGTGGCTTCACAGAAAGATAATAATTATGGATTTACATACTGTGAACACCATATTTTGTCCGGGTTACCTTTTTTTTTAATTATTAGTTAGTTTATTAATTAAATACAAAATTTGAAAAATATAAAAAAAACATAAAAATACCAAAAATACAAATAAATGTAAAAATACAAAAAAGTGTAAAAATATAAAAATACCAAAAATGCAAGAAAAGTATAAAATTACAAAATCCAAAAAAAAATACAAAAATACTAAATCAAAAGAAATAATAAAATAAAAATAAAGCCCAAAATCTACTAAACCAGAACCAAACCCAATATGCTAACCATTTCCTAAGCCCAAATCCCTTTCCTTTTAACTCTTCACGGACCAAACCAAAACCCGGCCCAGACCCTTGCTCCAAATCTGACCTCACCCAAAACACGATCCACCAAGTAAAGCCCAACACCCATACCCATCAGTCATTTCCCCAAGTCCTTCCCTATTCAAAACCCTA
Organism: Styphnolobium japonicum; assembly: GCA_023212625.1. Lineage (NCBI taxonomy): Eukaryota > Viridiplantae > Streptophyta > Magnoliopsida > Fabales > Fabaceae > Styphnolobium > Styphnolobium japonicum. Next base: position 23,835,574 of record JALBWW010000014.1, read on the forward strand.
ATTTCCTTCTTCTCTCTTGCTGCGCAACGCAGCTTCTGCACAGCCGCCCTGGCTATGCCTACACAACTACCGACACCTTTTTCCATTCAGCCGCCACCACTCCACCTCTGCTGCGCTGCGCTGAGCCCGGTACCAGAACTTGTACCTTTGCTCCACACCTAGCACACCCCGACAACCTTTGCCTTGCTCCACTCCCTTTGCGCCTTGCTCTTGCACCACGCTTTGCGCAAAAGCCCCAAATCGCGTTGGTGCCACCCACATCTTACCCAGTTCCACGCGCTTTCGTCTCCGACCCGCGACAACGTTCATTGGATGACAGGCAGTGTTGCACACGCGCAAACCGTGGAGACAACCTTTCCCCTCTGCACTGATACTAGGATTATGGCTTTGTCGGGATCGTGGTCGTACGAGCTCCCCAATGGATGAAAGGGAGTGCTGATTTGGATGAAGGAGCAGAGGGATTTTCCTTTTTATTTGTTTTATTTTTATTGCTTTTTCTGTTTTTGTCCTTTTTCGTCTCAAATTTTGTATAAATAGGGGGTTGATGGTTCTGTAAGAAGGGGGAAAGGGGTAGTCATTGGTTTCGAAGCTAGCATAGAGAGATATAGAAGCTTGGGATTTTGGAGGAGGAACCATTGAGCAAAATTCATGAAGGATTCTTGAGCATCATTTTCGGTAACTGATCAATCAATTTGAGACACTTATGTTAGCTTTGTATTAGGCATTATTAGATGTTTATTGTGCCCAATATTAGTATTTTAGATGAGTTTAATGTTGTTGGGCTTCATTGGATTTTAATGTAAATATTGAATAATTTTCGGATTTTGATGCATTTTGACCTTTCTTCCTTGGTTAGGCCATAACTTGGGACTCGGTGATCCAATTGAGGTGATCTTGGTGTCTTTGGAAAGCTAAGACAATTCTCTACAAGTTTCATGAAGAATGCAAGAGCTGGATCAGACTTCTAAGGGTCCAAAACATCCCTGCAATGCAGAGTCAGTTTGCTATCAGGAAAATCTGGGCAGTGTGCACATATTGGACTACATAGTGAGTTATAGGCCTCCTCTTGGGCTGAAACTTGGTCATTTGAAAGATAAGACTCATATCTCCAACTTCACTGAAGACCATTTAGTCAATAGATGTCGTTTTAGGCATGATAATGAAGCTACAAGTTGGTTTGAATTTGGAAACACGTTCTGCCAACCTAACATGAGGTAGGTTCAGTGTTTTTGGCATTTCTGGAGTTATAAAAGTCCAAATGACATGATTCAAATTGGAGATTTTCAAGGAGACAACTGGCTACAACTTTCATGAAGATATCCAAGCCAAAATGCACCGTTTAGGTGATGAAAATGAAGCCAGAAGTCGGATAAGAGTTGTTGACTAAAAGCCACCAACCATGCACCAACCCACCAACCATGCATCAAGCTTCCATTTTTGACAATTTTCATATTTTTATAGCTTGTATTCAGATTATGTACATGTACAAATTGGCTTCTAGGATTAGTATAAATAGAGCTAACCTCTTTGTATTAGAAAAAAAGATTCAATTTGAAGTAAGTTAGAATTCAATTTTGTAGTAAGTTTGAGTATTTGTTAGTTTTCTTTCTCTTCTTCTCCCTTCTCTTTAGAATTTCATTTTTGTTCTTTATTTTCTGAGTTCTTCCTTCCCATCCATGGAAGGCTAGGCTCTTATAATCAATCCAAGGGATTAACCATCTTGATGTTTAATTTGGAGATCTTGTTTTGCTTGTTCATATTGCTTAATTGTTATTCAAGTTTCTCTTCTTCCTCTTTTGATTTCTATCTAGATTGAATTGATTAATTTGATTCAGATGTTTATGTGATAATAGCTTTATTATCATGTATTCAAGAGGATCACATAGAGTAAACAATTTATTAAAGCTTTTTGATGGATTGTTTAGCTTGGTTAAATTCTTGATCTTAAGTTAATCTATGTTTGGATGGTGCTTACTTTATCTAACCTTGGTTAATTAAATCCTAGATGCTTATCTAGTAGAGGATTCTTGAATCATGTTGAGGCGTCTTGATGTGATCTAAGGCCAAGAACACGGTTAGCAATTAAGTGAATTCCTTGTGATCAATGATGAGTTAAACTCAAGATCAGTAAATTTCCTTGGATTGGTTATTTCTTTAGATTTGTTTTCAACTTTGAGTCTTGTATATTTATCAATATTGTTAATCAACAACAAAACCCCCTATTTTAATTATCTTGATCTGATTAAATATTTGTTCTTTTTGGATCCTTGAGAGACGATTCGGTTCATGCTCTATACTACAAATTATTTTGTGAACCGGTAATTTTATTATTTGACGGGGTCTCGACAACCTCTTGTCAGTAACCCCTAGGATCCTTTTCTTTTCTTAGTAATATTGTATAGGCATTGATCTTGATCTGTTTAAATAATTGAATGCATTTTGTTTAATTATCTAAATATATTTTGGCATTGATCCGGTGTACTGCAAACTTAGTGTACATGCTGTGAAATTTGGTAGCTATATTGCTGGTCTATTCTTGCCTTCCACATTCATCTGATTGAATTAACCTTGTTGAGTATTGCAATCTGAACATAGTCTATGATTAAATCTGGTTGTAATGGATTAATGTTGAAAAAGGGTCTAAGGTAAACAGTCTATGGTTGTGTGTTGCGAAGTTTGATGGATTAATGTTGATAAAGGGTCTCTAATAACTGTGTATGGCTGTGGAATTTAGTGTTCTTGCCCGGAACTGGTGGATAAGATATTAATGAGTTCCCTTTCAGTTATCAATTTGATACCCTGCATCGGTTCTTTTTGCATTTGATCCACTGTGTGGGAGTTCAATGTCCTTGAACTTGGCCTCATTATATGAAAATAAAATGATTTCAACATGCAGGATATTGATTTTTTATCTGTTCGAATATTGGATACATTGCTAAATTTTTCCCATATCTTGGTATTGATTCTGGGTGATGTAAACCTATTGCCTGTGCCGTGAAGTTTGGTATTGATTCTCTTATACTCTGGCTGTTTTAGTGTAATATATTTTGTCATAAAATGCATGTTCTTGTTCTTCTTCTTATTCACCGGCTTTGTTTCTGGATATTTGAATGTGAGAAACTGTAGTGATGGTATATTTTGGCTCAGAAAATAAAATGGAGTGTTAGGAAATGACAAATCATATTTGCAACATCTGAAGGGTGAGTTAACAGATAATAGGAGGCTATTTACTGTCTTGTGTGTTGTCATGTGTGTAATTAGAAGCTCGCTATTTTTTTTTTTTATGTTCTGGGCAAGTCTAAAGTCAGTTCTGATTTGTACATTAGCTTTATAAAAACACTTTTTTGTGTCATTTGGGTGGCTGTGTTTATTTTGGCCTAACTGCTGTAGCCATTTTTTTATTTTTTTATTTTATTTTTCTTTTCTCAAATGTTCATTCTCTACATGTGAACAGCTTCTGATTCTTGCGTGAGTATTGATTTGAAGTTGGATTTGATTTATTCCATTGGGTGGGGTTTATCTTGCTTTATGATAATTTTTGGAATCTTTGTGAAAAAACATAAAGGTCTGGTGCTGGTGGTATGTCTGCAGGTTTGGATGCATGGTAGTTTTGTTTGGTTTTGCCACATTAAAAGTTAATCTGCTTGAGGCAATGCTTTGATGGCTCTGGTTTCTATTTGTGATGCTCATTTCGAGTTTTAAAAGATAGGTGAATGCTGCCTTTGATTCGTTTTTGTGCCATACATAGGCATTGGTTCCTGTGGAGAATGTAGAGGAAGGGGTCCTGATGATTCCATTCTTTTGTGTTTTTGTGACTGAATTCTTTTAACTACAACTCTTGTAGCTTGATCACCATGCTTGTTAAATGTGGTCCTTCTCCTACTTTTTGTGTTTTAAGCAATCGTTGAGTACCTTGCAGTGATCATTTGTGAATCCATCATAAGCAATATGTATTGTCTTTATTATCGCTTCATTCTGGATGTGCACGTGTTATTCAAGGAATTTCTTTTCTCTCCTTTTTGGTTGCCTCTGTTTTGTCAAAAGGGAGTAATTGAATAAATGACTAACTTTGAGTAACATTGACAAAATAGAATAAAAACATAAAGATACATGTCATCAGACCCGTCATTAGAATCATTCTTTTATGCTTGGCCTCCATTCCATAAATAGTTTTGTTTGGCTTACTTGATTGGTTCAATAAAGAGGACAAATTTGAGAACCACAATTACAGATTTATACTATATAGAATACTAGTCATCAATCCTCAAATCTCAAATAATTTAGTTCTTCAATGCATTTAAGTCTAACATCATTAACAAACATTAATGCTAATAGGTATCGAAGATGTTGATGTGACATCATAATATTGAAGATTGATATTTGAATATTTAGATACAAATTTTAAATATTCGAATATCATAATCTCATTCAAAATAGGTTTTACTCGTTTTTTGTGTTAACAATTATAAGTAGTCTTTTTTTTGTGTGTGTGTGTAAATTATAAAGAGAAAAAATAATTAAATAAATAGAAAAGCACTTACATAAGTCGCTGCATGTAAATATGACATAACATACACTCAGTCATGTATGAGTAGGGTATCTAAGTACTTATCTCATACTTGGCCGAAAGAAATAATTCTCATCATCGGAATCCATCCTGACTCAGTATTCAATCTCATTAGGTATCTAGTTACACAATCTCTTGTGTCATAAATTTGTTAGGTGTTCGTGTTCTTATACATGTGCCCATCACTATTAACTTGTTTGAGTTTAAACTATGTGAATTTTCTTTATTTATAATAGTAATTACCCAATTTTAGTTTATATTATTAAATTTTACTTTTAATTTTAAAAAATTAGTTCTCAATATCACTATTAGTAGCAAAAATCTATACTGATAACAAATTAGTAGCATAAATAATTTTCATATATGTCAGGTATAGGGTGGATTGGATTTTGCACTCTCCATCCTAATCCTATATATATTCACTAAAATCTCACAAAAATAAAAATTCTCATATTGATCAACTCCATTCCTATTTTTTGTAAAACTTTTTTTGTGTATGGTAAGGTAACTTCAGGTAAGTTTTTGAGTCAATTGAAACTAAGTTCCTCCTTGAGTAATTTTAAAGACACACCTATATTGACTTAGTATATTTAGGAGAATTAATTTTTATAGGTTGACCCAAGGTTTGAACTCGATTAGTCAAAGTAGTAGGGATGTTCATTGGTTCGGGTTGACCTGATCAACCTGACAAACCAACCCAAACCAATTAAAAAAAATCGGTTCGGTTCGGGTCATCGGGTCTAATCAGTTCTAATTTAGTCAAAATCGATCATGATTGGTTCGGTTCACGGATTTTGTATTTTATAACCCGATGACCTGATGAAATGACCCAAAGAGTAATAGAAATTTAGATATTATCTTCTTGTCATTTAGCTTTTCATTCATTTAAAAGCTTAAGATACAATGATATATCTTTAATTTCTATTTTCAAGCCTCAATCATTTAATTATTTACATATATATATATATATACATATATATATATATAACCTTCTTTGTGAAGCAGAATATATTTAATGTCATACATTTATATTACAAATGAAGCTTATGATGATTTTGAGCCGTTGAAATATTTATTCCCAAACTTGATTTTACTTTTATATTTATACTTGTACTATACTGAAAGACTTGTATGCTTAAAATTCATATGTAATTGTCTGATTGAGTTTAAAGTATTTAGCAATAGTAGGTTTGAAATTTTTCTATGTGAAAAAACTGATTGGATAACCCGATGACCCGAACTAAACCAACCCAACCTTAATCGGGTTGATTTGGTTCGGATTGCTCGAAATTTTTTTCAAAAACCAAATCAAACTAACCCAATCAAAGTTGATCAGTTTGGATATTTTTTTTCCCAAAACCCAAACCATCCTAACCCATAAACACCCCTAGAAAGCAGGGAATATAGCTTCTTAACCACAAGGCCAACCACCTTAGATTATTTGAGTAAAACTTATGAGTGAGTACTCATTAGGTGTAGGTTGAAATTGAGATTCCATTTTAAATAGTTCATCTTCAAAATTAAAAAATTCTCATATTCGGCTCCATTCCCAATTTTTTTTATCAAAAAAAAGAAACAAACAAACAAAATTTAGGCATTGATGTAAACATTAAACTTTTTTTTTATTTCCCAGGGTATCTCCACAGGCTACTAGCACTGTGACACTAGTCCCTTTCAAGCCTATTTACGACTAGAAGAGCCCTTCCAACAATCGCCTGCTCCAATGATCGAACTTGTGTCCTCACCTTAGGAGTGCAGCTTGCTTACCACTGCACCCAACGCTTGTTGGTAAATAACAAGCAAATACAAATTATGTAGATGCTATGTAATTATTTAAACTATGTAGGAAATATATAATTAAGAATATGAATATTTTAATAAATTCTCATCTATTTAAAATTCCTTTGTTTTGATATGGTGTTCCCATTCCAAATGTAACATCCGAGATAATAAAATATCTTATTTAATAGGAAATCTTATTTTTTGATTCACTAGTTTAACTGTCATAATTTGATTCGTTAGAATTGTAGCTTACTTTTGTAATTCTTTCATTGTTTTAAATTTGATTGCTCTTTATTCATCAATCAGATGATCAAATGCACGGAAGATAAAATCATTTTTTTATTAGTTTTGTTTTATATCATGGTAAGAAACTTTTTGGTTTTGTCTAAAAAATTTATATTAGAATATGTTCAAATAAATATTTCTAGCTATTTCAAATCCAAATAATTATAAAAGTTGTTCTTTTTAATTTAATAAAATTTGTTCCCTTCAGTTCAAAAAACGAATTCTCCTTTAATAAAATCATTTGATAATGAAGAATATAACCATTGAATCTTGATGAGCCACAAAGCATGCACAAATTTTCCGTATTCTTTGTTTGGGAACAAAAGGTAAAAAAAAGGAAAAGAAAGGAAAATTAAAGAAGTTAGAGAAATGAAAAAGTAGTTATGTGTCACTATTAATAATGTAAGTATCTTGTTTTATTTGTAGGCATATTTTATTGTATTCACATTTCTTTTGTGTTTCTACTCTTTTATACTCTCAAATTAACAATGGTATAAGATTCATTCCCTTTCATATTTCCATGATGTTTCTTTGCATCACTTTATTTATATATATATATATATATTTTGATAGAAAATAAAGTTAAGAGATGAAAGGCTATAGCATTTTAAGATCATGCCACATCATAAGAATCAATAATACCTACAACATGTTTGATCCATGTATACGTTGCGCTTGGCATCACTCTTCTATAAAAGAGAAGAGTAGCTTCTACCTTTTGCTTATTCCGTGATCAAATACTCAATGGGAAATAATCCTTCTACCTCTTGGGATACACCAACACACACTCCGGAACTACCACCATACAATCCAAAACTACCACCATGCAACCCCATTTCGGATCTACCACCATGCAACCCCATTTCGTATCTACCACTATACAATCCGAAACTACCACCATGCAACCCCATTTCGGATCTACCACTATACAATCCGAAACTACCACCATGCAACCCGTTTCCGGAACCATCACCATACACTTCGAAACCATCACCATGGAAACCAAACGATCTATTTAAGTAAGACTCAAGGCATTGGATGATATGTAGGTGAAGAATCACCAACCTCTATATAAATAATCATGTGAGTCCATTGCCCATATATCCTGTTATGTAGTATAAAAATAATCGTTGTCATTTGCCTATGTATCCTGCTATGTAGTATAAGAATAATCCTTATGTCCTTTGCCTATATATCTTGTTATGTATGTGGTATGTAATCAAAACTACGTGGAATGATGAAGGTTTAGTTATAGACCCCTTCAATTCCATGAATGATCATAAGTAATATTACTTAAATACTAATAATCTGAGTTTCACACCATCTTTCTTGAAAAATGATGAGTACACTCTTAAAAGTAAAAAGGACACTTGTAAACCTTCCTTTGGAAATCTAAAGTTTTAGTTTTCTCTATCAGAATTAGTAACAGAATGTCCTAGTTTTCCACAATTTACCATATGTTTGGATGGAGGAGTTTGGAGGGAAGGGAGGGGAGGGATAATTTTTCATTTCAAAATTGAGAGAATTATAAAATGTTTATAAAAATGAATAAGGGATGGATGGAAGGTTACATGATTATCTCTCATTTTAAAAAATGTCTAGATCCTAAGTAAACACACACACACAGAGGAAGCAAAATGGAACAACTAATATAGCTTATATTTATAAATCAACAACTTCTGCTATGATCATTTTCACTTTCACATTCCTAGGCTAGCCAGGTGCATCAGAACCTATAAATTAGCCAACAACAAGAGTTCTTGCCAAAGTGAAAGTTCTTGTACAACCACATGAATATATTCCAACTTCATTTTCATGGGGATTTCCACCTTAATTTGGTGACTAATGGTAAGGTCAGATTTCTTGCTTCATCATCGTAGCAAACTGGATAAAAGGAATTAATCTTCTTATTTGAGTAATAAGTTCTTGTTGAAAGTGATCTACAAGCATATGCTTTCAAATTGCCTTTGATTCCTTGAAAGCCTTGCAAATATAAGTCACAAAATTTTGGTAGTCCTGCAAGCACAAAAAAGGCAAAAGAGAGGAGGGAACAGAGTAAGGCCAAAACTCACTTGGGTTGCAGAACCTTTCAGATCAATCACAAACCTGTTGATGTGCATGGTTGTTCACTAACAACCATCATGGAACAAATCTATGGGGTGGATTAAGCTGAGCAGTTTCGTTGACATTTTTTTGTTCAATCTCTTTGTTGACAAAAAAATCAACCAGAAAGAGTTTAAGCTTAAAAAATAGTAGCAAGAGCAATTGGTCTAGCAGTCAATAAAAATTTAAGCAATAACAAAGCAAAAGAACTAACAGTTTTGCTATTGCCACTTGTTTAGCATTCAATAGGTACTCTGCCAATGGAAGTAAAAGCAATTATCCCGTTCATTATGCCGCCTATATTTGTTGAGACGCTCTACGCAGTGTATAAATCTGACTAGCTTACCTACATTAAAATTGTATATTAGTCCATTAGATTGCACCTACATCTATTTTTGTCTTTGTTTGCAATTGAAAATATTGTGTATTATCTTCTTCAAACTATGACTATTGGCTAGCAAAGACTCATTAGTATGTCCTAATTCAATGGTATCCACAGATTATCTCTTAAATAATCATAGTACAATTAGCTTGTAAAACTATAATTAAATCCACATTAAGAAGGTGATCTGCAAAATCTGAGCAAGTGAATTTTAAATCAGGCTACAAGTGGTATATTAACTCTTACAAAAAAAAAACTTAGGCGTATTACAATACATGTACAAAACTTGGTCACACGTTGGATTATCAATTGCGCAATGCAAATTCTTGCTTATTAGATAATTAAAAACATAACAAATATGAGTAGTGTTAGAAAATATAATTAAAAACTTTCCTTCAGAAATGAACGCTAATTTTATTTTATTTTTTTGAAAAAAGAAAAGAATGAGAATAGTTAGTTTTAGAGCCCTAAACAGCCAGACATTTTGTAAGATGAAAATCACAAAAAAAAAAAAATTAAAGCAATCATAAATATATAATAATGTAACATTTCTCTAATTATTTATGAACCTCCTATGCCATTCCTGTCTACATATTATATACAAATTAATCATTAATAATCTAAAAGAGAAGACTAAAACTAGAATGTATAACACATCTGGATTTTTGTTATCTTATCCTCAAAATTTAAGCTATGTCATCTTCATTACTGTGATAAGGAATTTTATGCATATCAATACCTCCTGTTAATATTCAAACTTCAAGCCTCTTGTTTTAGGCATTTGGCCTCTCTTTGAGATGTTCTTAGCTCCTCCTTCTCCCTTATACAAGTTATAATTCACAATTGATTTTTAATTTAATTTTTTACAAATTTTGGATCAGTGATGATTTATGGTATTGAATGTTGAACGATAAAGTGTCAACATGAAATAAGTTGAAGTGTTACGGAAATGAGAACGATATAATTAATGAGTAAATATACAAGAAAAGACAAGATCCAGAATGAATGTAGTCGAGAGAAAGTTGGAGTAACATATATTGAGAAAAAATGATAGAATCTCCTCTAAGATAGGTTAGTTATGTGAGGAGAAGACCAACAAATAAGCCAATGAGAAGAGTCAATCAAATGAACGATAGCTGGATAAATAGAGGAAGAGGAAAACCAAAGAAAACCCAAGTGAAACCATTTAAAAGAGGATCTTTATCTAAACGGTCTTTCTAAAAATATGACTATTTACAGAGCACAATGATATGCTTAATTCATGTAGCCAACTCCATCTAGAGGCAAAAGTCTTTTGTTGATGTAGGTTTACATATTTTCTATTAATTATTGATTCATTCATCAATTACTTAACATCATAATTCTCTTCCTCCATTTTTTTATTATTCGTATATAAAAATAATTAACAGAATTATAGTACTTCCTTAAATATAATTCATAATTCATAATTATAATAAAAAGAATTAAATTTTTATATATTACATTTATGTACATCAAATATACCCTTTTAGACTTTAATCTTGAGATTGTCACTGATATGAGATTAATTTCAAATTCATAAAACAAAAAAATGGTGGTCATTTGTTATATTAATTACTAGCAGAAATTGTGCCATTTTTTCTTGATTGAGATATCAGTTTGTGTAATAGTATAGACAATTTCGAAAAGTTCAACTTAGTCACGTTGAAGGAAAAGATTTTGCGTGGAAAGATATTACAAACAGTACAAGAAATAATGCTTGAATGATATAATATGTAACTTGTATGCCTAACAAATATAATCAAAATCTAAGGCCTTTTAACTTTGCATTGATTCCTTAAAAATGATGTACTCCACCAGCCAAGTATAATAAAAATATACCTATTTTTTTTTGGTAAAATCATTTGAACCTTGCATTGCAGGCAAAGTCTACTCACATGAAATTTAGTTTGATAACTGAGCTACACTTTGTTAAAATATATGTCTTTAAACTTTAATCTTAGGTTTGTCACTGATGAGATTAATTTCAAATTCAAAAAATATAAAAATTGGTAGCCATTTGTTATATTAATTACTAGCAGAGATTTATGCGTATTTCTTTTAGATTGAGATATATTATTGTGTGAAGACAATTTTGAAAGGTACTTTCAAAACTTTGTCCAAGTTGAAGGAAAGGATATTTTTACGTGGGATTAGCATACGGAGTACAATGTAATGAATAATAATACATTCATGATATATGTAACTTTATGCATAGCAAATATAATCAAAATCTAAGGCCTTTTAGCTTTGCATTGATTCCTTATAAAAGATCACCAGCCAAGTATAACATAATTCTTATTATAATTGTTCCAAAACAAAATTCTTATTCTTATTCTTTGCAAGGATTTAGTGCTTGTTAATCAATTTGCACTTTTTCCTTAAGGATTAATTTATCAATTTGATTCGTGCATGAAATTTCAAATCCTCAATAATTTAGTCATTTCATCTATTTCGGTCTAACACCATTAATAGAAAATGCTAACCTGTAATGGACATGTTAACATGACATCCTAATATTTAAATATTAAAGGGTCGATATTTAAATTCTCAAATATAAATTATCAATATTCAAATATCACAACCCGAAATAGATTTTACTAACTATTTTTTTTTGGTGTTAACAATTATCACTTTTTTTTGTACAACATGCAAATATAACTTAAGTAGTCATATATTTTTGTAAATTATAAATAGAAAAATAATTAAAAAATAAAAAGCACTTATATAAGTCACTACCTGAAAGGATGACGTACACTCGTCGAGGTAAGAATAGACTATCTAAGTAATTATCTCATACCTGGCCCGAAGAAATAATTCTCATCATTGACTCAATCCTCACTCGCTACCCAATCTCATAAAGTAGCTAGTTACACGATCTCTCGTCATAAATTTGTAAGGTATTCATGTTCTTGTACATGTACCCATCTTTATTAACTTGTTTGAAGTAAACTATGTGAGTTTTCTTTACTTATAATAGTAATTATAGCTTATATTATAAAATTCTAATTTTAATTTTAAAATATTACTCCTCAATATCACTAAATTAGTAGCAAAAATCTCTACTGATAACAAATTAGTAACATAAATAATTTTTATATATATGGGGTATAGAGTAGTAGTGCATTCTTCATCCTAGTTCTATATATACTTGCTAAAATCTCATAAAAATAAAAATTCTCATATTGATAAGTTCCATTTTTGTTTTGTAATTTTTTTTTTCTTATACGATAAGGGTATCTTCGAACAAGTTTTTGTGTAAACTAAGACTAGACTCCTCCCTAAATAATCTTAAGGACACACCCCATATCAGTTTGATGTATTTAGGAGAATTAATTCTCATAAGTATTGACCGAACGTTCAAACTCATTTAGTAAAACTAGGGAATATACCTCCTTCACTACAGGGCAATCGAGTAAAACTTACAAATATGCATAAAACTTATGAGTACGCATTAGGTGCATGTTGAATTGAGATTCCAACTTAAATTGTTCATTTTCAAAAATATGAAAGGCAGTAAGAATCATGCAGTGGTGAGCAGATTCTGCCCAACTGTAGAAGATTTGCATTTTCCATACTTTCCCTTTGGGCCATACATAATAATGCATATAGACAAGCACGACCTTGATGTAATTTGAGAGCCTCTGGGTCTGGAACAACCGACGGGAATGTGCATGCCTGAAATAACTAAATGATGAAGGCCATTTTCCTTCATAAAAGTATATATATATATATATACATATATATATTTGAAAAAAAAAACAAAGAATGGGAATAGTAAGTTTTAAAGCCCCATACCAGATATTTTTGTAAGATGAAAATAACAATAAATAAATAAATTGAACCAGTCATAAATATATAAAAATCTAACATTTCTCTAATTTTTATCAACCTCCTATGTCATTCTTGTTTGGATATTATTATATACAAACTAATCATTAATCATCTAAAAAAGATTAACATTAAAATGTGTAGCCAACACACTTGTAGCTTAATTGACATCAAGTTAAGTCTTTAAAACTTGAGTGTGATCGTGTTCTAGGTTCGGTTCTTCACTAGACCACCTATCTCAGGTGCTAGCACCTCCAATTTAATAAATAATAAATTAGTGTGTAGCCAACACACTTGTATCTTAATTGACATCGAGTTAAGTCTTTAATACTTGAATTTGATGATAATGTTTTAGGTTCGGTTCTTCACTAGACCACCTATCTTCTTCCTTTACTGAGGTGCTACATCATTTTCCTTACTGTTATAAGAATTTTAGGCCATATCAAAACCTCCTGTTGATATTCAAGCTTTCATGCTTCCTATTTTGGGTATTTGACCTCTCTTTTAGAAGTTCCAAGCTCCTCCTTTATAATTCTTAATTTTAATTTTTTTTTCCACATATTCTCCATTAATCATTTATTCATTACCTTTTGCATCATAATTCTCTTCCTCCATTTTTTTATTATTTGTATATAAAAATAATTAACAAAGAATTATAGTACTTCCTTAAATATAATTTATAATTCATAATTAATAAAAAATTAGTATATTTAAAAAAATTAGTATATTTTATTTATATACATGAAATATACCCTTTAAACTTTAATCTTGAGATTGTCACTAATATGAGATTAATTTCAAATTCAGGAAGACGAAAATTGGTAACCATTTGTTATATTAATTACTAGTAGAGATTTATGCCTTTTCTGTGTAAAGACACAATATCAAAAGATTCTTTCAACTTTGTCACGATGAAAGAAAGGAATTTTGCGTGGGAATAGGATACAGTGTACAATATAAGGAATAAAGCATGAATGATATACGTAACTTTATGCCTAACAAATATAATTAAAATCTAAGGCCTTTTAGTTTTGCATTGATTCCTTTCACCAGCTAATATTCTTATACTTTAGTATTGCATTTAGTGTGTTAATTAACTTGCACTTTTTTCTTATACTACAATGAAGTCAAAGGACTTGTACGGAAAGAAAAAGGGATATATATATATGAGACATATCTAGTGAGATGAGTGATTTATTGTGAGAGTGAGAAGAGCAAATCTTGACCATTGGATTATCCATGTATGGTCAAGATTAAAACATAAAGTCATGTGACTTTTTTAAGTGATCATGTAACCTTTAAGTAATTTCTAATCTTAATCATTCATATAAGATTTAATAGTCAAGATTTGCTCTCTCATATCTCATAATAAGATAATGATCTCACTATATATGACCCATATATATATATATATATATATATGTCTTACTGTTAATGTAAGTATCTTGTTTAGATTAAGGACAAATTTTATTCTATTCACATTTCTCTTGCTTTTTTCCTCTTTTTGACTATCAAGTTAACAACGGCAGAGCATTCATTCTCTTTCATATTTCTATGTTGATTCTTTGCATCAGTACCCCTCTTTTTTTTATTTTGGTAGAAAATAAAATTAAGGAGATGATAGGCTACCACAGTTCAAGGTTATAACATGAAACAAGCCTCAATAATACTCATATATCATTTTTTAACGTTCTAATTAGAATTGTGAGATTTATTATGATTTAATTTGATTTTAAATTTAATAATTCAGATTAATTATTTTCTCTTTATTAATATTTTGATTTTAAAATGATATAAGAATAAAAAAATAAAATAAGAAAATGGAATAAAATAAAATTATTTTTTAATGAGTCCTAAATATAAAATTAATTTTTAAATCAATTCAAATCTAACTTTTAATAACGAATTCCAAAAATAAAATTTAATTGATTCGAAGCACAACCAAATTTAAGCAAAACTATAAGTTTGGGCCTTTGCATTACTCTTATGTGAAAGGGAAGAACTGCTTCCACTTTTTTCTTAACTTCGCGACCAAATACTGAATGGGCAATCGACCTTCTTGCCCTTCGCAAGATCCTTCGGCACCAGCACCATGGGATTGGTCTTCACCTTTTCCAAGCGATAGTGGGTGGTCACGAGACCCTCCATCACCAAAACCGTTGGTTTGGTCTTCACCTTTTCCAAGTGATAATGGATGGTCGCAAGACTCTTCGCCACCAAAACCAAGGTGTAGGCCACTAGAACCTCCGAAACCTTAGTAAGATTCATGGCATTGGATGATATCTAGTTGAAGATTCAACAACCTCTGTGTATAAATAATCCTTTAGTCCATTGCCCATGTATCCTGATACATATATAGGAATAATCCTTGTGTCCTTTGCATATGTATCGTGTTATGTATCGTGTTATGTATCATGTTATGTATGTAGTATGTAATCAAAACTATGTGGAAGGATGAAGGTTTAGTTATAGACCTCTTCAATTCCATGAATGATCAAAGTAATATTTATTAAATATTAAGTAATATGTGTTTCACCTACTTGCATCTGCACGACCTTCTAAAGGAGCTTCCCCAACAAAACCATCTTTCATGCAAAATGATGTGCACACTCTTAGAAATAAAAGGACACTTATATGCAAACAAGGGTTGGTTGAATTGATAAGATCAAACTAATATATTTTATATTTATAAACCAACATCTTCTGCTATGATAATTTACACTTCCACATTCCTAGGCAAGCCATGTGCATCAGAATTCAGAACATATAAATTAGCTAACAACTTAAGCGTTGTGACCAAAGTGAAAGTTCTTGTACAACCACATGAATCACACCAAAAGTATAATGTGACTTCATTTTCAAGAAGATTTCCTCCTTAATTTGGTGAATAGCTAGTGGTAAGGTCAAATTTCTTGCCTCATCATCGGCGTAGCAAACTGGATGAAATGAAATCATCTTATGATTTGAGTTAAAAGTTCTTATTGAAAATTAGCATCTAGTTTCAAATTTCCCTTGAAAGACCTGCTAATATAGGTCACAAATATCCTGGTAGTCTTGCAAACACAAGACAAGGCGGAAGATGGTAAAGAACAGAGTAAGGCCAAAACTAACTTGGGTTGTGGAATCTTTTAGATAAGTCACAAAACTTTTAGAGTGCATGGTTGTTCACAACCACCGATAGAACGAGTCTATGGGGAGGATTAAGCAAAGTAGTGTCCTTAGCATAATTTTGTTCAATCTGTTTGTTGACATAAAAATCAACCTCAAAGAGCTTAAGATAAAAAAAAAACTATAGTAAGGACATTGATATAATAGTCAATAAAAATTAAGCAGTAACATTGTAAAAGAAATAACAACATTCCCATTGACACTTGTGTACCAGTCAATAGGTACTGTGCCCAATGGAGGCAATTAATCCATTCATTATGTCGCCTCTCTTAGGTATGACGCTCTACGCAACATATAAATCTAGATTAGTGCATCAGACTGCACTTGCATCTATTTGTCTTTTGTTAGCAGTTGATATGCTTTGTGCATTATCTTCTTCAGAATATTGCGAGCAGTGACTCATTAATTGGTATGTTCTACTTCAACGGCATCTATGGATTATCTCTTAACATAATCATAGTACAATTATCTAGTAAAACTATTAATAAATTCACTTTAAGGAGATTTGCAAAACCTGAGCTAGGGAATTTCAAATCAGGCTTCAGGTGGTGTTTTAACACTTGAAAGACTAGTAGTATCACAGCACATGTGATCAATCAATTTGAGACACTTATGTTAGCTTTGTATTAGGCATTATTAGATGTTTATTGTGCCCAATATTAGTATTTTAGATGAGTTTAATGTTGTTGGGCTTCATTGGGTTTTAATGTAAATATTGGATAATTTTCGGATTTTGATGCATTTTGACCTTTCTTCCTTGGTTAGGCCATAACTTGGGACTCGGTGATCCAATTGAGGTGATCTTGGTGTCTTTGGAAAGCTAAGACAATGATCTACAAGTTTCATGAAGAACTCAAGAGCTGGATCGGACTTCTAAGGGCCCAAAATAGCCTTGCAATACAGAGTGAGTTTGCTGTTACGGAACCATCTGGGCAGTATGCACATATTGGACTATATAGTGGGTTATAGGCCTCCTCTTGGGCTGAAACTTGGTCATTTGAAAGATAAGACCCATATCTCCAACTTCACTGAAGACCATTTTGTCAATAGATGTCGTTTTAGGCATGATAATGAAGCTACAAGTTGGTCTGAATTTGGAAACACGTTCTTCCAACCTAACTTGAGGTAGGTGCAGTGTTTTGGCATTTCTGGAGTTCTAAAAGTCCAAATGACATGATTCAAATTGGAGATTTTCAAGGAGACAACTGGATACAACTTTCATGAAGACATCCAAGCCAAAATGCACCGTCTAGGTGACGAATTTGAAGCTAGAAGTCGGATAAGAGTTGTTGACTAAAAACCACCAACCATACACCAACCCACCTACCATGCACCAACCCACCTACCATGCATCAAGCTTCCATATTTGACAATTTCCTTGTTTTTATAGCTTGTATTCAAATTATGTACATGTACAAATTGGCTTCTAGGATTAGTATAAATAGAGCCAATCTCTTTGTATTATCATTAATTCAATTTGAAGTAAATTAGAATTCAATTTTGTAGTAAGTTTGAGTATTTGTTAGTTTTCTTTCTCTTCTTCTCCCTTCTCTTTAGAATTTCGTTTTTGTTTTTTATTTCTGAGTTCTTCCTTCCCATCCATGGAAGGCTAGGCTCTCATAATCAATCCAAGGGATTAGCCATCTTGATGTTTAATTTGGAGATCTTGTTTCGCTTGTTCATATTGCTTAATTGTTATTCAAGTTTCTCTTCTTCCTCTTTTAATTTTGATCTAGATTGAATTGCTTAATTTGATTTGGATGTTTATGTGATAATAGCTTTATTATCATGTATTCAAGAGGATCACATAGAATAAACAATTTATTAAAACTTTTTGATTGATTGTTTAGCTTGGTTAAATCCCCGATCTTAAGTTAATCTATGTTTGGATGGTGCTTACTTTATCTAACCTTGGTTAATTAAATCCTAGATGCTTATCTAGTAGAGGATTCTTTGATCATGTTGAGGCGTCTTGATATGATCTAAGGCCAAGAACACGGTTAGCAATTAAGTAAATTCGTTGTGATCAATGATGAGTTAAACTTAAGATGGGTAAATTTCCTTGGATTGGTTGCTTCTTTATATTTGTTTACAACTTTAATTCTTGTACTTTTGTCAATATTGTTAATCAACAACAAAACCCCCTTTTTATTTATCTTGATCTGATTAAATATTTGTTCTTTTTGGATCCTTGAGAGACGATTCGGTTCATTCTCTATACTACAAATTAGTTTGTGAATCGGTAATTATTATTATTTGACAGGTCTCGACAACCTCTTGTCAACATGATCAAAACTTAGTCACACCTTAGCTAATCAATTGAAAATTCTTGCTTATTGGAAAATTTAAAACACAACAAATATGAATTGTGTGAGGAAATTGTAAAGCACGAATCCTCCGTACAACATGATAGATTGTGATCGCGCAGGCCTTCGATTGTGTTGTGCAAGCATTCATCATCTCATGCTGCACTTACAAAAAAAAAATTATGATAATGATGTTAAAGGCAAATTATAACACATAAAATCATAGTACAACCGCTAAGAAACAATGCACGGTCGCCCAAGTTATCAAACTTCATCCACTGATTAGGTTCATTACCAATTGTATTTAATTCTGGTGGCCTTATTTCTGGAAGCTTAGCTAACATTTTAGGCTATTGGGGGGGGGGGTCATCACTTGCAACTTTCAGATCATATACCAATGTGGAATGCAAGACTGTGTCAGTCATAACATACAATTTCCCATAAAAAATTTCCACATCCATAAAATTAATCCCTGCATCCTCCTCTGCATCAATCGTAGTCCATGACTTGTCTGAACGTCTACAAAATGTAAGGTGGCAATAGTCATTGAACAGTCCCACCACAAATTTCCCATGTACAATTTAGTTGGGATGGTTTACCTTTAAGTTTTATTCGATAATTCTAGTAATTAAAGTAAAAAAAAATCTTTAGAATATTTTATGGCTTCTATCTGTTATAAGGAACCACAGATCTCTGAAAAATAAGCAACATGAATTTCTGATAGTTAATTTAGAGGATCTGAGTTTGATTCTAAATGAAAAGCATGAGTTAATAAAACTACCCAAATCTGAAATTGAAAAAGAAAAAGACTTGTGATCTTCATCTAAATTCTCATTCATTTCAACCACTTAAACTATGCTGATATATTTTAACTTTAATCTCACAAATATTTCAGAATTTTAGATAGAACTAATGTCATGTATGGTCCATCTCAAATGGTATATATATATTATCTTGTAGTGGTAGAAGCCCCCAGCCGTCACCCTTTTCCTTTTGAAAAGTTTCATTGTAAATTATTCTTAGTAGATATGTTGGCTGAATGATGAATTGCTTCGAAGTTCAAGCACAATTGTTTCAGAGAAGAAACAACAAAAAAGGGTACTGGTACCAACCATAGCAAATCGATTATCCCATTCATTCTCGCAAAATCAGATTAAACAACCAGTTCTCAGACCATTACAAATGCTTCATTTTTTTTCTTGCTCTTATTTCTTTTTAAACCGAGATCAGCAATGACAAATAGAACAGGTAACCATTATAAAATCTACATTTTCATGGCTCTTATTACGGGGACACCTGTTCCAAATTAGCATGACATATTGGGTGAGTTGACTTCTTATGATCAGCTTAGTTGGTTACCCTCTTGCAAGCTTTGGGTTTCTGATTACCTTGGTAGGCATTGCATGCATTGCATATATGACTCACCAGATTTTTATTGTCCTGTAACAGGAAATAGAGATTCTTTAGGGGAGAGAGAATTGGAAATTGAAGAAATACAGAAGAGAAATACTATGTTACTAACATCACGGATTGGTTTGCCATCACAGTTACCCAAGGTACATATTCAAGAGGAGGAATTAGTCCTTCAGTTTCTCAAGCATTGTTCAAAATGAGCTGCATGGTTAATTTTTGCATGGAGTTGGAAAGAGGTTTGCATCAAGACATCCAATTGTAAGTTTAACTTGGTGTCAAAATGCAAGAAGCAGGTGAAACTGACCTTATTTCCATATCCACTGTCATAACAGTTCTTAACGGGTTCTGGGTCAAATATGAGATATTTACAAGATACCCATACTGTATCATCTTGTTTTTTTCATAAACCAGTCTCAACACAGTTGATGAAAGGGAAATTCATTTCCTGCATCAGTGAGAAGGACAAAGACAAAGCTATCAGTGGCTTCACAGAAAG
The DNA here is from genome assembly GCA_023212625.1 of Styphnolobium japonicum. Classification (NCBI taxonomy): domain Eukaryota; kingdom Viridiplantae; phylum Streptophyta; class Magnoliopsida; order Fabales; family Fabaceae; genus Styphnolobium; species Styphnolobium japonicum. The sequence continues at coordinate 23,855,925 of JALBWW010000014.1, forward strand.
ATAATAATTATGGATTTACATACTCATAAATGTAATCTCAAAGATGTTGACTAAGAGAAAGCCTTACCAATGGCCAGATATCAATAGCCCATGCTTCTATGGTGTTATAGTAGCATTCACGGGGACCATGCTACAAATATTGAAACCAAATGAACAAAATTAGAGTGATAATTATTAACAATGTGAAACATGGAAAGCATAAATTTCAGGGTACTGTGACAATGTCCTAAACGGCTTAAAAGGCTTTCTTTTTTGTTTTTGTTTTTATTTTTCTGTTCATTAAAGACTAAGAAAGTGGATTTAAACCCAGATGAAGATTTAAGGTGGCAAGGAAATGGGACCTGGCAAACTACGTTATTATTGGAGCTTTCTATGTAAGCATTGCCATAGGGAACCAAATGGAGGTTGACAAAGGGCATGATATCTGACTTATAGAGAGCTACTAGATTCTCCACAATGAGTTCCTCACAACCTAGACGCAGAGTTTCGTAATACAAAGAAACATTGACCTTCTTAGGCTGCTCAAGGGGCGCTTAGCAACTGCATTCTTCAACTTAAAAGAAGAATGAGATGGACTGATGATCATCAAAAGCAGAGGAACGAGAACAAAGGAGGAAAACAAACATGATGAGGCCATTTCTATGAGCATTAACTCTCTTGCAGCTAGCAGGTCTATAACTTTCTTCTCTGTGGCTGAAGCTGAACCTTCTGTCCTTAGTGATTGAATACATCACTAGTTTAGACAAAGTATCGTGTAAGACCAAAAACAAATTATCTAGTAATGGAAGAACATTTTTTCTTTCTTATTTTTATTTATTCCTTTGCAGGGAGGTTTTGGTATTTAAATGATTTATAGTGAAGCCATTTGAAACTGACCCATAATGCATCTTATGTGCAGTTCTTCGAAGTCTTAACTCTCATGCATTCACCTTTATGTGGCTTGATACGTGCTAGTTGCTAGACTTAATTCGATTTCCTTTAGTTGATGGAAAATGAAAGGCTTGTGACTTAACATCCAGACTGGGCTAGGAAATTGATATTATGGTAACAATGAACAGCTCAATATTCTATTCTTTTAAAACGAATTTACAATAAATGCCAATTTCATTACTCTTTTTCCATGTGAGTTACCTATGCAAATGACAATTGTGTCATTTCATTTTCTATTTTTCAAAATTAAATATAAGTTATGGGATTTATTCCTTATGCTTAAGGACCTAATTGTCAAGTGTCAATGGTTTTATATCTGGAACATACGGAAAAGCCTTTTGGAAACCCTTTGAGTTTGAAGCATGTTCAATGCAAAGATTCATCCTAACTACGTGGTTATAGAAGCTCTAATATGATAAACAAGTGAGCAGAATATTAGAATATCAAAGACAAATAATCTCATTCACTATAGGGGTATTTATACAGTACAAGAGATAATATCTATTACAAACGATAAATGAGAACTACAGCTATTTACAGAACATAAAATATTGATCCTATTCAACATTTGAGTTATCACTTTATCTTAGTTGATCAATAAATAAAATTTAGGAATTATTAACTGGATTTAATTTTAATCCACTATAGTGTAAAATTTTTTTACACTATCATCCAATCATGTATTGACACATCATTAAAAGTGTTAGACTTTCAAAGTATAGTTGTTGTGATAGTCAAACTCTTTTGATGATTTGGTAATACATGATTAAATGACAGTGTAAAGAAATTTTACACTAACAGTTGGTCAAAATTAAACTCTTATTAAGTTATGGTATTTAGTGACTGCAAATCTATTAATTCAGAAAAGCATTAAATTAAGTAAATGCTCATTAACATAAAAAGTAATGACTGCATGACTAATGAGTTTGAATCTATGTGAATACTATCTATAATTATACGGGTTGGCAGATCATAATAATTACTTGTCAGCCTAAGGTCCATAATGGTCTACAATATGTGAAACAAATTGTCACCTTTGAATAAGAGATCGATTTGGTGTCTACTGTCTACCACAAAGTTCTGTCCTGTTGTATATTTTCAGTAAGTCACCACCTAAAGTGGATACTATCATAAGGTATACACATTTCTGACAGTAAGTCACCACCTAAAGTGGATAGTATCATAACTTGGGTATGCATTCTGAACAGAGAAATTAAGAATGGCAACGACAGACTTGGAACTCCACTCAATGTATGAGGTTTAATCTCTATTCTTTAAAATAAAAATCTGATAGAATAATGAAAAGGCCTGGGAAGTTACCAACCAATGAGAATATGATCTCAGAAGTGCCAAATAACCTTACTAACAAGGAAAGCCATTTTTTAATAATTGACAAAAGAATAAATAATCCATTCATCAAGTAAACAAGGTTACAGATATGCCTCTGCTTCAGTAAATTCAGTATTCATCCCTACATCACATTCATCTCTATAAAACATAAGCTTTAAAATTGATGCCTTCAATAAGTTGGAAAGCTTGAATTCCAATTACAGGTCTACCTTTGTTTCAAAATAACCAAATATAAGTGCAACTGCAGGCTTCTGTGTACTTTGTGAAAAGAACAAACACTGTTGCCCCATGTTTATATGCTGACTAGCTTGCTCTTGGTATTAAAAGCCATAACCAAGTGATAAGGGTAGAGTTCTTACATGGTTTATAGGTTGGATTCCCATATAAAAAGTTAAATATAAAATGAAAAATGCACATACCAAGGTTGTTATATTTGGTGGGTTCAACCTATTAAATGAAAAACAAAGAAAAATAAGACAAGTCAAAGTCTAGAATAAAGAGGAGGAAATAAGTTACGCAAATGCATGCAATGGAATGCATATCAATTGCATGCGAAGAATAAGAAAAACGTGAAGTTGTGAACGAATATATATATATCGCGTTCACTCTTCAGAGTAGAAGAGAAAAACAAGAGGCAAAGAAAATAAAGCTTCTAAGTGTGTGACTAATTTCTAAGAGTGAAAGGTCTACAATCATATAGATTTGCAGTATCAGAATAGGAGGGGGTTTAATGGTGAACAATGATTTTTGTACCTCTTATATATGTAAGAGAGTGTGAAGAGAATATTGTAATTATTCTTCATATGGTGAAATATGTTTCGGAATTTGTTATTGTCCATGGTCTTTCCCTCAAAGGATTTTCACATTAATATTTGGTTTTATTTGTCTTATTTGGTACTCGCTTGTCACTTTAAATTTTTAATTTAACACACGAAAGAACTCTTCCTTGATGCCAACAATTTTACTTATGTCAAGTGACAACACAGCCCTCGGTAATTTTATCGTCATTTGCAAGGATGCCTGTAAGTATCACTCAAAAATATTGTTCAGTTTTCCATTTCTATGAAGGTCATGAGTTTTTATCTTTATTTTTTCTCCTACTTGGCATAGCGGTGGAATTAATCCTATAATGTATGTGTATCTTCTTTCCAACGAAAAGAAAAAAATATATCTTTTGCGATGAACATAATGATGAAAATTCAATGGATTGTGTAATGTGTAGGATGATTGTTAAGTCTTAAAAGCATATGCAGGTTTCATTACCAGGCAGGCCTGTGGTATGAAATAATTAACTATCTGGCATGTTTTCGGACATGCTCAAGTTGGGGAGGGAGAGGGACCCAAAGAGAGATAGGGTGAGAAAGGCAATAGGCATACACATGCACATAACAACAAATTGTAGGCTATTTGGTTGTTTGCATTGATTGTTTTCTAGTATGAATCTTGTACATATAGGTGGCTTGTCACTCCCTGGTTATGTGTCTTCTGGGGAGCTTTCAGTGATCATGCCGAATGTTCTTCTCATGTTTATGAAGCCAAGTTTGGCTAATATATATATATAACTATTTCGCTTGCATTCATTTCTAACGGAGGTTGCAGGCTGCTGGAACGGCAATGCCTCTATAAGCCTTGCAAACATAGCTTGTAAAATTTTCATATTCCTGAATTAACACAAACAGTAGTCTTTCTTGATGAGTGTCTTGGAAAGAATCTGGAAATCATAATAGTGATGTGTATGTATGTGTCAATGAGAAAGAGAGAAAAGCGAGAGAAAGAACAAACCTTTCCAATAGATTGATTGTTTACGACCACCCATGGCAGAAATGTGTGGGGTGTGTAAATGAGTGCAGTTTCATTAATATATTTTTGTCCAAGCTGCATAGCAATTCAAATTTAATGTTAAAGATCATAAAGCAGACTTCACAAAGTAGAAAATCAATTACATTGAAGGCTGTAGTTATAAGGTTGAATATAACATCTATAATTTTGCATAACACTATAGTCATGATTAGGTGCTACTATAATTAACCATGAATTTGCTGTGTAATGACTTCACTATACACGAAGTCATAGAAAAATAACATTTTCCCCCATTTCCTATTTTAGTTAACTATAAAGTCATAGAAATGTAAAACAACCTGTGTTCCATTTCCTCTGTTATAGCAATTCAGAATAGGCTCCTTAGGCAACCCCAATTGGCTGAAACAGTCCTGCCACTTCTTGTGCCTTCCCTCAATTGCCAGAAACTCAAAGCAGTAAATCAAAGCAAAATGTTTGTTCTGCATCATAAATTGATTGTAGATATCTGAGATCCAGTAGAAAGCATGATCTGTTGGACAGATTTTATGATTACCACCTCAGAGGTCAGGTTGCTATGTCCTCTAAAGAACTGGGAAAGGCATATTACACTTACCACATCGTTCCAAACGTTGAGGACACAGGCTTCCAATGAATTTAGCTCGCATTCATCTGGGCCATTCTGCAAAGTTTTGTTGAAGTAAAAGTCTATTATGGAAGATAATCATCATATATTATTATTTCTTATAGTTCTTGTCCAAATAATAAGAAAAATAGATACTAATAGAAGCATTGGAAATTATAAAAAGTGAAATTGAAAAAGAGAATAAAGAAAAAAATAATTATAATCTTGGAAAAGTTTTGAAATATTCTCTACCGCTATGTTATATGCATGGATTACACGAGTCATCAGGTGGGGTAATCTGAGCTGGAAAATTGTCATGTATAACAATGGGGTTTGACTACAATAATAAAGTTCATTGACCACAACCACATTTAGCAATCGAAATTAAAAGACATGGTTAAAATTAAACCCCTTTTCCCCAATTGAAGTGAAAAGAAAATCATAGGAAAAGGCACTTCTAAAGCAAATGAATAGATCCCATAAAAGCAATAATTTAAAGCAAATGAATAGTAAGTACAACCAGTTTAAACTCCTAGCAGTTGGCAGGAATACATACTGTAATATTTTTTTAATTGATTGTTGTTTATTTCCCAGAAATGCATTATTCTACACTTTTTTATCACCAGAGCTCAACTCGGAAGCAATAAGCTTGTCTACCCTCAGTTTTCTCTCAGACCCTTGAGCTGGTGGTAACTATCACCTCTCTAAAATAACCAAACTGATATCAAAGTCAGTTTTGCCAGTGGCACAGAAAATTCAACGATGTTAATTGCTGGAAGTTTTAATGCTTTGCGTAACTTTAAAAGAATAATATTTTATCTAAATTTCATCAGCATAAGTTTACATAAATATTTAATTCCTTCTAGCATGACAAAGATTATAGAGATAAAATAAAACCTGGCATATTATGGAATTGTTAGTCTTATTGACTGAGGCATTGGCCCAAGGGACTAACTGGAGATTGACAATGTTGATGAGATCGCTGTTGAAGATTTCCCCCAGATTCTTAATAATGAAAGTTGCACAAGGTAGGCATAGGCTTTCATAGTACACTGATAGATTAACTTTGTGAGAAGAAAATGCTGTAATCTCAGCACCATCAGGATGTGAACCAAAAGGGTAAGAAGCACCCTCAGATTCATAGATGCAAAAGAAGGGGACCAATGCCATTACAATGATGATTGCTAGTTTTGGAGAAACCATTGTTTTCTGAGCCTGCAAAACCAGGAAGACTTTTCTGCTTGTCTCTGGGTGTAAGGGTGTGACTGAATATTACACTGACTCTTTTATATATAAGTCACTCCTCAGCCAAAGAGGGGAAAAAAAAAAGAAAATAAAAAATAAGAGAGAGAGAGAGAGAGAGTAGAAAAGGCAGCTAGTCATTGACTTATGGTACCCACTAGTACATTGAGCGTTTCTGTATGTATCTGGGTTTATGGAAAACCTCAATGTAACCATAAGGTAGCTTTTGTCATCTGTTGGTAAATCAATTTCTTAATTCACTTTTGGAAAATATAGCCAAAATCCTCTTCTGCTTTTTTTTTTTGTGGGTAAACAAGGGCTTCACAAGATCAATTCTAGGGATAGAAGCTACAACCATATCAACCATGATCATGTATTCACATTAATAGCCTCTTCTTTGTATTGTTGTGTAAACCTTGCTTTATAGCTCCACAGAAAAAAGAAGTTTCAAGCCATACGAATTTCATTGGCATTCTTGTCTGTTCATCCTTTTCTATCTTTGACCTCTACCTCCCTCTCTCTTAACTCTGTGTCTCATCTTACCAACCGCGAGCTGTACAAACTACGTAACTCAATATTTTTTTCTCTCATTCACATTCCTTTTGTCCTTAACCAGTTTTCAGTTTCTTTCTCTTTTTTCTTTTTTTCTTTTTTTTTTGGCTCTAGTTTTCATATCCATTTCCAAGTGTATAAGACCCTGATTTTAATTCTATCTCTTTCAATCTCCCCTTACCATGATAGATTGATAGTCATGGCGATATTTATGGCATGTGGTTGGATGATATGATTATATTATAGTTCTACCTGTACAGATTTATTTAGAGAGTACATATGACAGTGAATTTTGAGAAGGCCTTCCTTTTCACATTAAATTTTAGACTAGCCATTCCAACATCCTTTTATTCTGTTTTTGCTCCCACCATTCTGATTTGAGAGAGAGAGAGAGAAAGGAAGTAAAATGGAGATTGCATTTTTCATACTTTCCCTTTAATTGGGCCATACATAATGCATATTGACAAATAGGACCACGATCTCAGTTGAGAGCCTCTGGTTCTAGAACACTTAATTGATGGGAATGTGCATGCCCAAAATAATTGAACCCAATTGATGAAGGCCACTTTCCTTCAGAAATGACAGCTAATTTCATTTTTTTATAAAAAGAATGGGAATAGTAAGTTTTAAAGCCCTAGACAGCCAGACATTTATTAAGATGAAAATCACAAAAAATAAAATAAAATAATCAATTAAAGCAGTCATAAATATATATAATAGTGTAACATTTCTCTATTTTTTTTATCAACCTCCTATATCATTCTTGTCTACATATTATATTCAAAGTAATCATTAATCATCTAAAAGAAAAGACTAAAACTAGAATGTGTAACACATCAGAATTTTTGTTATCTTAAACTCAAAATTTAAGCTATGTCCTCTTCATTACTGTGATAAGGAATTTTACGCCATATTGATACCTCCTATTAATATTCAAGCTTCAAGCCTCCTATTTTAGGCATTTGGCCTCTCTTTTAGATGTTCTTAGCCCCTCCTTCTCCTTTATATAAGTTATAATTATTAATTTATTTTTTTACATATTCTAGATTAGTGATGCTTTAAGGTATCGAGTGTTGACGGTAAAGTGTCAACATGAGCATAAGTTAAAGTGTTGTGAAAATGAGGATGTTACGATAAATGAGTATATATACAAGAAAATATAAGATTCAGAATGGATGTCTTCGAGAGAAAGTTAGAGTAACACATATTTAAGAAAAAATGACAAAATCTCGCCTAAGATGGATTTGTTATGTAAGAAGAAGACCAACATGCAAGTGTGCCAGTGAGAAGAGTCAATCAAATGGAGGATAGTCGAATAAATAGATTAGGAAAAGGAAGACTGAAAAAAACCCTAAGTAAAACCATTAAAAAAATCTTAATCTAAACAGGGCTTTTTTATACTAAAATAGCTAAAACTTTTTTTTTATTTTTCATTTTACTCTAATTAAAAAATTATGTTTCAAAATAGGCTAATTATTTTTCATGATGATAAGTCGGTTTGAGCCAAATCGACTTCCCAACATGTTTTTTTTTTAAAAGTAAAAACTAACATTGAGAAACTAATTTCATTGAAACTGACTTCTCAACATGTGAAATCTTTTTTTTTTTAAATTCTTGATGAGAAGTCGGTTTTAATGAAACCAGCATTTGAACACTTTTTTTTAAAAAAAAAATAAGCACGTTGAGAATTTGGTTTGGCTCAAATTGATTTCTTAACATGAAAAAAAAATCTATCTATTTTGATACATAATTTTTCAATTTGGGAAAAAATAAATAAATATAATTTTTTAGCTATTTTAATATACAAAAGGCTACTAAACGGTCTTTCCAAATATGATTTTTGACAAAACATAATGACATTGTTTGATTCAACATAGCCAACCCCATTTAGAGGAAAAGACTTTTGTTGTTGTTTTACATATTTTCCATTAATTATTTCATTCATTAATTACCTTTACGTCATAATTCTCTTCCTCCATTTTTTTATTTGAATTAAAAATAATGAACAGAATTATAGTACTTCCTTAAAAATAGTTCATAATTCAGAATTAATAAAATGTTTTAAAAAATTTTGGTCCCTATAGTTTACACTTATTTTTAATTTAGTGCTTATACTTTTTTCTTTGTAAATCAGTCCTTATACTTACAATCTTTGCTAAATGGTCCCTACTATTTGACTCTTTATGATGTCATCAGTTTATAGGGACCAAATTAAAAATAAGAGAAAATTATGGGGACTAAATTAAAAACTTATAGGGACCAAATTTAAAAAAATAAAACTCTATAAGGACCATAAATTGACAGCGTCATAACTGGAACTAACGTTAAGTACTATTTTATAAACGGTTGTAAGTAAGAGAATTGATTTATAAAGAAAAAAAATATAAGGACTAAAATCAAAATAAATATAAACTATAGAGACCAAAAAATTATTTAAACCTTAATAAAATATTAGTATATTTTAAATTTTTATATATTACATTTATGTACATCAAATATACCCCTTTAACTTTACTATAGACACAATTTCGAAAAGTTCAACTTTGTCACGTTGAAAGAAAGGATTTTTGCGTGGAAATAGGATATTGCAAAAAATACAAGAAATAATGCATGAATGATATAATTTGTAAATTTTATGCCTAACAAATATAATCAAAATCTAAGGCCTTTTAGCGTTGCATTGATTCCTTAAAAATGATCACCAGCCAAGTATAATATAATTCTTATTCTTATTGTACCAAAAATAAAAAATTCTTATTCTTATACTTATTGCTAGCTAGCATTTAGTGCGGGTTAATCAATTTATACTTTTATATTTTTATAGTGTGGGTTAGTCCTTGAAAGATAAATTGATTATCAATTTAGTTTCTTAAGAATTAATTTATCAATTTGATTCCTCAAACTTCAAACTTGTAAAGAGAATGTTGACATGATATCATAATATTTGAATATTAAAAATTAATATTCAAATATTTAAATACAAATTTTAAATATTTGAATATTACAACCCCATATTAAAAGCATGTTTTACTCTAAATTTTTTTGTCTTAGCAATTCATTTTGGCGTTAACAATTACAACTTAAGTAGTCATGTATTCTTATGTAAATTATAAGGAGAAAAAATAATTAAAAAATAAAAAGCACTTACATAAGTCACTGTCTTTAAGGATGACGTACTCTCGGTTACATCGTCACTCGGTACCCAATCTTTATTAACTTGTTTGAGTTTAAACCATGTATGTTTTCTTTTTTTATAATAGTAATTACCCAATTTTAGCTTAAATTATAAAATTCTAATTTTAATTTTAAAAAATTAATTCTCGATATCACTAAATTAGATGCAAAATTCTATACTGATAACAAATTAGTAGCATAAATAATTTTTATATATGTGGGGTATAGGGCGGATTGGATAATGCACACCCACTCTCCTTCCCAATCCTATATATGTTTGCTAAAATTTCATAAAAATAAAAATTCTCATTGTGATCAACTTCATTTTCATTTGGTAAAACTTTTTTCTTCCTACGTATGGTAAGTAATTAAGTTTTCGTGTCAACCAATGTAACATTCAAGACAATAAAATATCTTATTCAATAGGACATCTTATTTTTTGATTCACTAGTTTAACCGTCGTAATTTGATTTGTTAGGATTATGAGAGTCCTAGTTTTATAACTCTCATTGTTTTTTAAATTGATTGCTCTTTATTCACCAATCATATGATCAAGTGCCCGGAAGATAAAATCGTTTTTTTCATTAGTTTTTTGTTTTATTTTAAGGTATGAAACTTTTTGGTTTCGCCAAGGATTCAATAAAGTTTGTTCTCTTTAATTTTAAAAAAAATTCTCCTTTAATCTAATCATTTGATAATGAAAAATGTAACCAATGAGTCTTGATGAGCCGCAAAGCATGCACACATTTCCTTATTCTTTGTTGGGGAACAAAAGGAAAAAAAAAAGTAAAAAAGGAAAATTAAAGAAGTGAGAGAAATGAAAAAGTAGTAATGTGCTACTGTTAATGAAAGTATCTTGTTTTATTTATGGACAAAATTTATCCTGTTCACATTTATTTTGCTTCTCTTTTCTTTTCGAATCTCAAATTTAAATTGGCATATGAGATCAAAAAATTCTACTTGAAGCATCTTAAAACCATAGCGTAGAAGAATTTTCTTTACAAGGATTTAATTTTAATCTATTGTCAGTATAAAAAAATTTTACACTGTCATCCAATTATGTACTAACACATCATTAAAAGTGTTAGACTTTTGAGGTAGTTGTTATAATAGTCAAACTCTTTTAATAAGTTGGCAATACATAATTGAATGATAGTATAAAGAAACTTTACACTAATATTGGATCAAAATTAAACTCTTTTTACAATAGTAATAGGATTCATTCTCTTTTCATATTTCCACAATGTTTCTTTGCAACACTCTTTGTTTTTATATTTTGATATATAAAATAAAGAGATGAAAGGCTAAATCATTTTAAAGCAATGGCAAAATTATTGACTGAAGCTTGGCATCACTCTTGTATAAAAGCGGAAAAACAACTTCTACTTTTTGCTTAACCTGTGATCAAATACTCAATGGACAAAAAATCTTCTAGCTTTTGGCCTGAGATTCAGGCATGCAATCCGAAACTGCCAAATCCTAAGCAGGAGAAAGACACTTAAAAAAAAAAACCATGTCTTAAGAAAGATAATTCGGATAGACCATGTCCGCCATGCCTTGATGATCGACTATCAGGATGTCATATTATTTAATTAAGATTCATGGCATTGGATGATATGTAGTTGAAGAATCACCAATCTGTGTCTATAAATAATCGTTGTGTCCAATGCCCATGTATCCTGTTATGTAGTATAAGAATAATCCTCATGTCCTTTGCCTATGTATCTTGTTATGTATGTAGTATGTAATCAAAACTACATGGAAGTGTGAAGGTTTAGTTTAGTTATAGACCTCTTCAATTTCATGAATGATCATAAGTAATATTTATTTAATATTAACTAATATAAGTTTCACCTACTTCATCTGCATGGCCATCTGAAGGAGCTTCCCCAACAAAACCATATTTCATGCAAACTGATGAGCATACTCTTATAAATCAATAAAAAGGACACTTATAAGCAAACAAGGGTTGGTTCAATTGATAGGATCAAACTAATATAGTTTATTTTATTAGCCAACAACTTCTGCTATGATAATTTACACCTCCACATTCCTAGGCAAGCCATGTGCCTCAGAACCTATAAATTAGCCAACTTAAGCGTTGTGGCCAAAGTGAAAGTTCTTGTACAGCCACATGAATCACACCAAAAGTATAATATGACTTCATTTTCAGGAGGATTTCCACCTTAATCTGGTTACTAGCTAGTGGTAAGGTCAGATTTCTTACTTCATCATCAGCATAGCAAATTGGATGAAATGAAATCATCTTATGATTTGAGTCACAAGTTATTGTTGAAAGTGATCTACTACAATCTGGTTTCAAATTTCCCTTGAAAGACTTGCAAATTATATAGGTCACAAATATCCTGGTAGTCCTGCAACCACAAGAAAACGCATAAAGGACAGAGTAAGGCCAAAACTAACTTGGGTTGTGGAATCTTTCAGATAAGTCACAAAACTTTTGGAATGTATGGTTGTTCACAACCACCCATAGAACGAATCTGTAAGGAGGATTAAGCAAAGTAGTGTCCTTAGCATAATTTTGTTCAATCTGCTTGTTGACATAAAAGTTAACCTCAAAGAGCTTAAGCTAAAAAAAAGACTGTAGTAAGGACCATTAATATAGCTGTCAATAAAAATTAAGTAATAACATTGTAAAAGAACTGACAACATTCCCATTGTCACTTGTGTACCAGTCAATATGTATTGTGCCCAATGGAAGCAATTAACTCGTTCATTATATCGCCTCTCTTACGTACGATGCTCTACGCAGCACATAAATCTAGATTAGTGCATTAGACTGCATTTGTATCTATTAATAAATTCACTTTTAAGGTGATTCACAAAACTTGAGCTAGAGAATTTCAAATCAGGCTACAGGTGGTGTTTTAACACTTGAAAGACTAGTAGTATCACAACATGTTCAAAACTTAGTCACACCTTAGCTTATCAATTGAAAATTCTTGCTTATTGAAAAATTTAAAACACAACAAATATGAGTTATGTGAGAAAATTGTAACGCATGAATCCTATTACAACATGATTGATTATGATCGCGCAGGCCTTTGATTGTGTTGAGCAAGCATTCATCGTCTCCATGCTGCACTTAAAATAAAAATTATGATAGTGATGTTAAAAACAAATTACAACACATAAAATCAAAGCAAGTGGTTTCAACTAGAACAAAAAAAATAAGTTATATATAGAAATGCACATATTTCATTTCCTATCTGCTAAAGAACTAAGAAGATTTTTTTTGTTGGGTTTTTGTTTTGGTCAAACAATATGATTTTCAATGCTTATATGGAGGGAGTTGACCACTCAGGCACTTCGACTAAATAGGAAAGGGTAGTGAAACACATGCAGTGGTTGGCAGATTCAGCACAGATATAGAAGATTGCATTTTTCATTCTTTTCCCCTCTAGATCATAATTCACACAATGCGCATAGACAAATAGGACGATGATCTCATGTGAGAGACTTTGTGTATGAGTCAACGAATGGGAATGTGCATACCTAAAATAATTAAGCCCAATTGATGAAGGCCACGTTCCTTTAGAAACGAAAGCTAAAAAAACAGAATGGGAATAGTAAGTTTTAATTAAAACCAGACATTTGGTAAGATGAAAATAAAATAAAAATTATTTAAAGCAGTCAGAAATATATAAAAATAAACATTTCTCTAATTTTTATCAACCTCCTATATTATTCATGTCTAGATATTATATACAAACTAATCATTAATCATCTAAAAGAAAAGACAAACTAGAATGTGTAACACATCAGAATTGTGGTTATCTTCTTCTCAAATTTTAGGCTAGGTCCTCTTCATTACTGTGACAAGGAAATTTAGGCCATCAATAGCTCCTGTTGATATTCAAGCTTCATGCCTCCTATTTTAGGCATTTGACATCTCTTTTAACCACGTTCTTTGATGGAAAATTCCCAGTGACGGATTTAGGAATTTCACTTTATGGGGGCAAAGTATATATCTCATACACAAAATTTTATTGACTCAATGGCATTTGGGGCAAGTTCACAAAATTAATAGAGGCAATAATACAAATTATTCATTATTGTTAGGGGAAATTACATTGACCTCCCCTGAGTTTATCGGTAATTACACCCGACACCCTTTGTTTGAAACATGACATCGGCCTCCCCTAAGTTAAACGGTGTTAGTATCCGTTTAAGTTAAATACGAAATATCCTTTTTGCCCTCATCAATTAAGAAACCCTAACTCTCGACTACAAACACGATTGGGACCACCAACAAAAAGGTTTTCTTTGTTTGATCGTGTGGAAGAAAGGGACCAAGGGACCACCACGAATTGGGACCACTTTGTGCATGTCCGACGAGCCTTCGTCCAAATAACCACCATCTGTAAGCTTTGTTTTCCATTTTCCATTTTTGATTTCTACTATTTGATTTATAATCGAGTTCTCGTATTCCATTTTCATTTTTGTTTTCCCGTTTCCATTTTCCATTCAATGTGGGATTGATTCTTATCAAGGATGGTATTTTTCAAGAAAAAATGATGAGTCTTGGATGTGTGAACCTGGTGGTGCATTTTATTGAGAAGGGTGGAGAGCCTCTGTCCATTGGGAATGTAGATCCCGATTGTTATTCGTACTTGGACATTCAGGATGATGTTCAGAAGTTAGCCATGGAAGGTGGGGTCGATGCTGGACTACCATTCAATCTATCATTCATTGTGAGGGGTGGTCAAGAGATGATACCCATAAAGAATGACAACGACATTCTTCAAATGTTCAACCTCAACAGTAAGTCTATTTACATACACATGTATGCCTCAACTAGTGGGAATGTGACTAAGTCTGCCTCAACTAGTGTAAATGTGACTGAAAATACTAGTGTAAATGTGACTGAAAATGTTGGAATTCATGAGGATTATAGTGTGCATGAAAGTAGTCATGATGATTTGTCTGAACCTGAAACTGAAACTGAAAATGTTAATGATGTGAGTGAACCTGAATTGCTTGTTAATGATGTGAGTGAAAATGTCAGTGAAAGTGGAAGTGAAAGGGATGTAGTTATTAGTGAGTCTGATGTAGAATGGAAAGGAGATGATGAAGTTGAGAGTGGCAGTGAATCAGAAGGATCTTATGTTGAGGAAGAAATAAGGTGTGATGGAAATAGCAATGGGGAGGTTAATTCTGATTCAGATAGGGAAGAGCTTTATATTGACAAGGGAATATTGGGTAAACAATTTACACATGAACTCGATGGTAAGGTAAAATTAGAGATAGGCCTATTGTTTGTCAATGTGAATCAGTTTAGGGAAGTTCTTGCTAACTTTGTCATTCAATAAGGCTTTGAGATTGTAAGGATTAAGAATGAAAAGGCAAGAGTGACAGCAAAGTGTGCAGTTGAGGGGTGTTCTTGGCGTATTCATGCCTTCCCTACACCTGATGGGATAACTTACAAGATTAAGACCTATAATCCAATTCATAATTGTATAAGAACAACCAAGAACTCTAATGCCACTTCAACATGGATTGCAAAGAAACTAGAAACTAAATTGGCTGCTGACCCTAATATGAGCTATCAAAGCATGAAGGCAAAATTATTGTAACAATTTGGCTTAGAGCCAAATAATTTGATGCAATTGTATTGTGCAAGGAGAAAAGTCAAGGAAGACAACAAAGGGTCACATGCATAGTCATATAACAAGGTCCCTGCTTGGGCTGAAGTAGCTAGGCAAACAAATCCTGGAAGCATTATGAAATTGGAAGTAGATTCACCTAGGATCAACTAAGATCCTAATTTTAAAAGATTTTTTGTTTGCTTCGATGTAATGAAAAAGGGATTTGTGAGAGGGTGCAGACCTTGGTTTGGCATTGACGGTTGTCACCTGAAGGATCCATTTGGAGGAGTACTCTTGTCAGCTGTAGCAATTGATGGAAACAAGGGCATGTTCCCAATTGTCTTTGCTGTGGTAGAAGTGGAATGCATTGCATCTTGGAAGTTTTTCCTCTACTTTCTACATCAAGCATTGGTCTCTATTCTTGAATGGTAAGAAGAGACATTGACCATCATGTCAGATATGCAAAAGGTGTGTTATTTATCAATTAAAATTGTTTTTTTATTTACTATCCCTGGGCCTATGTTTATTGAAAGTTACTTGTATTTACCACTTTTTTTTCCTTAAACAAGAATTAGGAGGTGCTGTGGCAGAATTATTTCCTTATACCAAGCACAGGTACAAAAACATTTCTCTGAGCTGATAACATAATTATTTCATATTGTTTTGTTCAACATTTTCTTATATATGTTGTTTCTTATAGGTATTATTGTAATCATTTGCTAAACAATTTCAAGCTAAAATTTAAAGCTCTGCCACTTACAACTCATTTTTGGGTTGTTGTAAAGGCACATAATGAGTTTATATTTGAAAAAGCTATGACTCAAATGAGAAAGGTTAGTAGTGATGTTGCAGAATGACTACTAGCTACTAAAAGGATGAAGCACATGTGGGCTAGACACACTATTGACCCTGCATATAAATCAGATCACATTACCCATAATGTGTCTAAGTCTTTTAATAGTTGGGTTGGGGATGATACAAAGAAGACAATATTGGCTATGCTTGAGTCATTGGCTACTAGGCTAATGGGAAGATTTCAAAGGAGGTATGAGAAGGGATGTAGTGAGCAACACATGATAGGATCTAGGATTAGAAAAGTAGTTGACAAAACTATGCAAGATGGGAGGATATGTAAAGTGACATATGCTGGTGATGAGAAATTTCAGGTGAAAGATGGGTTTACAACATTTGTGGTGAATCTTAGAAATAGGTCATGTTGCTGTAATTATTGGCTTTTATCTGGGCTGCCATGCAATCATGCTTGTGCATGCATTGCTTATAAGCGGGTTGATGTGGAGAGGTATTATGATGTTTATTACACAGTACCACAATACTGTAAAACATACCAAGAAATAATACATCCAATGCCTGATTTGGATGAGAGCAACACTGGTGGATACAACACAATCAATCCTCCAAAGCTGAAAAGGCTGCCTGGAAGACCTAAAAGGAATAGAAAGAGAGTGCAGAAGAAGGACAAGGTGGTCCAAAAGAGGCAAGAAGGTCAAGCATAGTTAAATGTGATACATGCAAGGAATTTGGCCACAATAAACAAACGAACCTGTCAGAGAGCTCCCGTGAAGAAGGTAAGTTGTGTTATCCCTTTTTCATGATTTTGATCATTTTCTGTTTTTCTGTTTGGCCATAATGACATTTAGGCTATTTTTATGAACTTTTGTAGAAGCAACATAGAGTTGCAGGTCCTGGAGCCTCAAGGCAAAGCCCAAGGCAGGGTGCAAGTGGTGGAACCTCAACTCATAAACCAAATGGGACTTCAACGCAAACTTCAACTCAAGCTACTAGTGCAAGTAGCCAGAGTGGGCCTAAAAGGAAGAATAGGACTGCCACTGGGACATCAAGCCAGAATAGGAAAGAGAAAAATATTAGGACATCTAGGCATGGTAGTAGATAGAGTTCCCAAGATTAGGTTCATGTAGCTAGCCAATATGTGATTGTTTACGTTTAAGACTATGGCAGAGGGAGATGGGGCAAAAGGATCACATGTCCCGAGCACCTCCTTCTCCTTATAATGCTCACTTAATTCTAATGATTTTTTTTTTACATATTTTCCACGAATTATTTCATTCATTACCTTTATATCACAATTCTATTCCTCCACTTTTTAATCATTTTTTATATATAAAAATATTTAACAATGAATTGTTATACTTTCTTAAATATTTCAAATTCATAATTAATAAAAAATTACAGCATATTTTGAACTTCTATATATTTTATTTATGTACATAAAATATTCCCCTTTAAACTTTAATCTTGGGTTTGTCTCTTATATGAGATTAATTTCAAATTCATAAAACAAAAATTGGTAGCCATTTTTTATATTAATTACTAGAAGATATTTATGCCTTTTTCTCTTGACTGAGATATCGATTGTGTAAAGAATTTCAAAAGGTTCTTTCAAAACTTTGTCAAGTTGAAAGAAAGGATATTTTTGAGTGGGATTAGCATCCGGGGTACAATATAATGAATTATAATGCATTAACGATATATGTAACTTTATGCATAACAAATATAATCAAAATCTAAGGCCTTTTAGCTTTGTATTGATTTCTTATTATCACTAGCCAAGTATAATATAATTCTTATTCTAATTGTACCCATAAAAAATTCTTATTCTTATTCTTATAATTAGGGTTAGCATTTAGTGGGTGTTAATTAATTTCCATATTTATATTTTTTTAGCGTATGTTAGTCTTTGAAAGATACATCTGTTATCAATTCATCTCCTTAGGGATTAATTTATCAATTTGATCCCTCAAACCTCAAATCTCTAATAATTTAGTTCTTCAATGCATTTAAGTCTAACATCATTAACAAACATTAATGCTAACAGGTATCGAAGATGTTGATGTGACATCATAATATTGAAGATTGATATTTGAATATTTAGATACAAATTTTAAATATTCGAATATCATAATCTCATTCAAAATAGGTTTTACTCGTTTTTTGTGTTAACAATTATAAGTAGTCTTTTTTTTGTGTGTGTAAATTATAAAGAGAAAAAATAATTAAATAAATAGAAAAGCACTTACATAAGTCGCTGCATGTAAATATGACATAACATACACTCAGTCATGTATGAGTAGGGTATCTAAGTACTTATCTCATACTTGGCCGAAAGAAATAATTCTCATAATTGGAATCCATCCTGACTCAGTATTCAATCTCATTAGGTATCTAGTTACACAATCTCTTGTGTCATAAATTTGTTAGGTGTTCGTGTTCTTATACATGTGCCCATCACTATTAACTTGTTTGAGTTTAAACTATGTGAATTTTCTTTATTTATAATAGTAATTACCCAATTTTAGTTTATATTATTAAATTCTACTTTTAATTTTAAAAAATTAGTTCTCAATATCACTATTAGTAGCAAAAATCTATACTGATAACAAATTAGTAGCATAAATAATTTTCATATATGTCAGGTATAGGGTGGATTGGATTTTGCACTCTCCATCCTAATCCTATATATACTCACTAAAATCTCACAAAAATAAAAATTCTCATATTGATCAACTCCATTCCCATTTTTGTAAAACTTTTTTTGTGTATGGTAAGGTAACTTCAAGTAAGTTTTTGAGTCAATTGAAACTAAGTTCCTCCTTGAGTAATTTTAAAGACACACCTATATTGACTTAGTATATTTAGGAAAATTAATTCTTACAGGTTGACCCAAGGTTTGAACTCGATTAGTCAAAGCAGTAGGGATGTTTATTGGTTCGGGTTGACCTGATCAACCTGACAAACCAACCCAAACCAATTAAAAAAAATCGGTTCGGTTCGGGTCATCGGGTCTAATCAGTTCCAATTTGGTCAAAATCGATCATGATTGGTTCGGTTCACGGATTTTGTATTTTATAACCCGATGACCTGATGAAATGACCCAAAGAGTAATAGAAATTTAGATATTATCTTCTTGTCATTTAGCTTTTCATTCATTTAAAAGCTTAAGATACAATGATATATCTTTAATTTCTATTTTCAAGCCTCAATCATTTAATTATTTACATATATATATATATATATATATTATATAACCTTCTGTGTGAAGCAGAATATATTTAATGTCATACATTTATATTACAAATGAAGCTTATGATGATTTTGAGCCGTTGAAATATTTATTCCCAAACTTGATTTTACTTTTATATTTATACTTGTACTATACTGAAAGACTTGTATGCTTAAAATTCATATGTAATTGTCTGATTGAGTTTAAAGTATTTAACAATAGTAGGTTTGTAATTTTTCTATGTGAAAAAACTGATTAGATAACCCGATGACCCGAACTAAACCAACCCAACCTTAATCGGGTTGGTTTGGTTTGGATTGCTCGAAATTTTTTTCAAAAACCAAACCAAACCAACCCGATCAAAGTTGATCAGTTTGGATATTTTTTTTCCCAAAACCCAAACCAACCTAACCCATAAACACCCCTAGAAAGCAGGGAATATAGCTTCTTAACCACAAGGCCAACCACCTTAGATTATTTGAGTAAAACTTATGAGTGAGTACTCATTAGGTGTAGGTTGAAATTGAGATTCCATTTTAAATAGTTCATCTTCAAAATTAAAAAATTCTCATATTCGGCTCCATTCCCAATTTTTTTATCAAAAAAAGAAAGAAAGAAACAAACAAAATTTAGGCATTGATGTAAACATTAAACTTTTTTTTTTATTTCCCGGGGTATCCCCACAGGCTACTAGCACTGTGACACTAGTCCTTTTCAAGCCTATTTGCGACTAGAAGAGCCCTTCCAACAATCGCCTGCTCCAATGATCGAACTTGTGTCCTCATCTTAGGAGTGCAGCTTGCTTACCACTGCACCCAACGCTTGTTGGTAAATAACAAGCAAATACAAATTATGTAGATGCTATGTAATTATTTAAACTATGTAGGAAATATATAATTAAGAATATGAATATTTTAATAAATTCTCATCTATTTAAAATTCCTTTGTTTTGATATGGTGTTCCCATTCCAAATATAACATCCGAGATAATAAAATATCTTATTTAATAGGAAATCTTATTTTTTGATTCACTAGTTTAATTGTCATAATTTGATTCGTTAGAATTGTAGCTTACTTTTGTAATTCTTTCATTGTTTTAAATTTGATTGCTCTTTATTCATCAATCAGATGATCAAATGCACGGAAGATAAAATCATTTTTTTATTAGTTTTGTTTTATATCATGGTAAGAAACTTTTTGGTTTTGTCTAAAAAATTTATATTAGAATATGTTCAAATAAATATTTCTAGCTATTTCAAATCCAAATAATTATAAAAGTTGTTCTTTTTAATTTAATAAAATTTGTTCCCTTCAGTTCAAAAAACGAATTCTCCTTTAATAAAATCATTTGATAATGAAGAATATAACCATTGAATCTTGATGAGCCACAAAGCATGCACAAATTTTCCGTATTCTTTGTTTGGGAACAAAAGGTAAAAAAAAGGAAAAGAAAGGAAAATTAAAGAAGTTAGAGAAATGAAAAAGTAGTTATGTGTCACTATTAATAATGTAAGTATCTTGTTTTATTTGTAGGCATATTTTATTGTATTCACATTTCTTTTGTGTTTCTACTCTTTTATACTCTCAAATTAACAATGGTATAAGATTCATTCCCTTTCATATTTCCATGATGTTTCTTTGCATCACTTTATTTATATATATATATATATATATATATATTTTGATAGAAAATAAAGTTAAGAGATGAAAGGCTATAGCATTTTAAGATCAAGCCACATCATAAGACTCAATAATACCTACAACATGTTTGATCCATGTATACGTTGCGCTTGGCATCACTCTTCTATAAAAGGGAAGAGTAGCTTCTACCTTTTGCTCATTCCGTGATCAAATACTCAATGGGAAATAATCCTTCTACCTCTTGGGATACACCAACACACACTCCGGATCTACCACCATACAATCCGAAACTACCACCATGCAACCCCATTTCGGATCTACCACCATGCAACCCCATTTCGGATCTACCACTATGCAATCCGAAACTACCACCATGCAACCCCATTTCGAATCTACCACTATACAATCCGAAACTACCACCATGCAACCCCATTTCGGATCTACCACTATACAATCCGAAACTACCACCATGCAACCCCTTTCCGGAACCATCACCATACACTTCGAAACCATCACCATGGAAACCAAACGATCTATTTAAGTAAGACTCAAGGCATTGGATGATATGTAGGTGAAGAATCACCAACCTTTATATAAATAATCCTGTGTGTCCATTGCCCATGTATCCTGTTATGTAGTATAAAAATAATCGTTGTCATTTGCCTATGTATCTTGCTATGTAGTATAAGAATAATCCTTATGTCCTTTGCCTATATATCTTGTTATGTATGTGGTATGTAATCAAAACTACGTGGAATGATGAAGGTTTAGTTATAGACCCCTTCAATTCCATGAATGATCATAAGTAATATTACTTAAATACTAATAATCTGAGTTTCACACCATCTTTCTTGAAAAATGATGAGTACACTCTTAAAAGTAAAAAGGACACTTGTAAACCTTCCTTTGGAAATCTAAAGTTTTTGTTTTCTCTATCAGAATTAGTAACAGAATGTCCTGGTTTTCCACAATTTACCATATGTTTGGATGGAGGAGTTTGGAGGGAAGGGAGGGGAGGGATAATTTTTCATTTCAAAATTGAGAGAATTATAAAATGTTTATAAAAATGAATAAGGGATGGATGGAAGGTTACATGATTATCTCTCATTTTAAAAAATGTCTAGATCCTAAGTAAACACACACACACAGAGGAAGCAAAATGGAACAACTAATATAGCTTATATTTATAAATCAACAACTTCTGCTATGATCATTTTCACTTTCACATTCCTAGGCTAGCCAGGTGCATCAGAACCTATAAATTAGCCAACAACAAGAGTTCTTGCCAAAGTGAAAGTTCTTGTACAACCACATGAATATATTCCAACTTCATTTTCATGGGGATTTCCACCTTAATTTGGTGACTAATGGTAAGGTCAGATTTCTTGCTTCATCATCGTAGCAAACTGGATAAAAGGAATTAATCTTCTTATTTGAGTAATAAGTTCTTGTTGAAAGTGATCTACAAGCATATGCTTTCAAATTGCCTTTGATTCCTTGAAAGCCCTGCAAATATAAGTCACAAAATTTTGGTAGTCCTGCAACCACAAAAAAGGCAAAAGAGAGGAGGGAACAGAGTAAGGCCAAAACTCACTTGGGTTGCAGAACCTTTCAGATCAATCACAAACCTGTTGATGTGCATGGTTGTTCACTAACAACCATCATGGAACAAATCTATGGGGTGGATTAAGCTGAGCAGTGTCGTTGACATTTTTTTGTTCAATCTCTTTGTTGACAAAAAAATCAACCAGAAAGAGTTTAAGCTTAAAAAACAGTAGCAAGAGCCATTGGTCTAGCAGTCAATAAAAATTTAAGCAATAACAAAGCAAAAGAACTAACAGTTTTGCTATTGCCACTTGTTTAGCATTCAATAGGTACTCTGCCAATGGAAGTAAAAGCAATTATCCCGTTCATTATGCCGCCTATATTTGTTGAGACGCTCTACGCAGTGTATAAATCTGACTAGCTTACCTACATCAAAATTGTATATTAGTCCATTAGATTGCACCTACATCTATTTTTGTCTTTGTTTGCAATTGAAAATATTGTGTATTATCTTCTTCAGACTATGACTATTGGCTAGCAAAGACTCATTAGTATGTCCTAATTCAATGGTATCCACAGATTATCTCTTAAATAATCATAGTACAATTAGCTTGTAAAACTATAATTAAATCCACATTAAGAAGGTGATCTGCAAAATCTGAGCAAGTGAATTTTAAATCAGGCTACAAGTGGTATATTAACTCTTACAAAAAAAAAAAAACTTGGGAGTATTACAATACATGTACAAAACTTGGTCACACGTTAGATTATCAATTGCGCAATGCAAATTCTTGCTTATTAGATAATTAAAAACATAACAAATATGAGTAGTGTTAGAAAATATAATTAAAAACTTTCCTTCAGAAATGAACGCTAATTTTATTTTATTTTTTTGAAAAAAGAAAAGAATGAGAATAGTTAGTTTTAGAGCCCTAAACAGCCAGACATTTTGTAAGATGAAAATCACAAAAAAAAAAAATTAAAGCAATCATAAATATATAATAATGTAACATTTCTCTAATTATTTATGAACCTCCTATGCCATTCCTGTCTACATATTATATACAAATTAATCATTAATAATCTAAAAGAGAAGACTAAAACTAGAATGTATAACACATCTGGATTTTTGTTATCTTATCCTCAAAATTTAAGCTATGTCATCTTCATTATTGTGATAAGGAATTTTATGCATATCAATACCTCCTGTTAATATTCAAACTTCAAGCCTCTTGTTTTAGGCATTTGGCCTCTCTTTGAGATGTTCTTAGCTCCTCCTTCTCCCTTATACAAGTTATAATTCACAATTGATTTTTAATTTAATTTTTTACAAATTTTGGATCAGTGATGATTTATGGTATTGAATGTTGAACGATAAAGTGTCAACATGAAATAAGTTGAAGTGTTACGGAAATGAGAACGATATAATTAATGAGTAAATATACAAGAAAAGACAAGATCCAGAATGAATGTAGTCGAGAGAAAGTTGGAGTAACATATATTGAGAAAAAATGATAGAATCTCCTCTAAGATAGGTTAGTTATGTGAGGAGAAGACCAACAAATAAGCCAATGAGAAGAGTCAATCAAATGAACGATAGCTGGATAAATAGAGGAAGAGGAAAACCAAAGAAAACCCAAGTGAAACCATTTAAAAGAGGATCTTTATCTAAACGGTCTTTCTAAAAATATGACTATTTACAGAGCACAATGATATGCTTAATTCATGTAGCCAACTCCATCTAGAGGCAAAAGTCTTTTGTTGATGTAGGTTTACATATTTTCTATTAATTATTGATTCATTCATCAATTACTTAACATCATAATTCTCTTCCTCCATTTTTTTATTATTCGTATATAAAAATAATTAACAGAATTATAGTACTTCCTTAAATATAATTCATAATTATAATAAAAAGATTTAAATTTTTATATATTACATTTATGTACATCAAATATACCCTTTTAGACTTTAATCTTGAGATTGTCACTGATATGAGATTAATTTCAAATTCATAAAACAAAAAAATGGTGGTCATTTGTTATATTAATTACTAGCAGAAATTGTGCCATTTTTTCTTGATTGAGATATCAGTTTGTGTAATAGTATAGACAATTTCGAAAAGTTCAACTTAGTCACGTTGAAGGAAAAGATTTTGCGTGGAAAGATATTACAAACAGTACAAGAAATAATGCTTGAATGATATAATATGTAACTTGTATGCCTAACAAATATAATCAAAATCTAAGGCCTTTTAACTTTGCATTGATTCCTTAAAAATGATGTACTCCACCAGCCAAGTATAATAAAAATATACCTATTTTTTTTTGGTAAAATCATTTGAACCTTGCATTGCAGGCAAAGTCTACTCACATGAAATTTAGTTTGATAACTGAGCTACACTTTGTTAAAATATATGTCTTTAAACTTTAATCATAGGTTTGTCACTGATGAGATTAATTTCAAATTCAAAAAATATAAAAATTGGTAGCCATTTGTTATATTAATTACTAGCAGAGATTTATGCGTATTTCTTTTAGATTGAGATATATTATTGTGTGAAGACAATTTTGAAAGGTACTTTCAAAACTTTGTCCAAGTTGAAGGAAAGGATATTTTTACGTGGGATTAGCATACGGAGTACAATGTAATGAATAATAATACATTCATGATATATGTAACTTTATGCATAGCAAATATAATCAAAATCTAAGGCCTTTTAGCTTTGCATTGATTCCTTATAAAAGATCACCAGCCAAGTATAACATAATTCTTATTATAATTGTTCCAAAACAAAATTCTTATTCTTATTCTTTGCAAGGATTTAGTGCTTGTTAATCAATTTGCACTTTTTCCTTAAGGATTAATTTATCAATTTGATTCGTGCATGAAATTTCAAATCCTCAATAATTTAGTCATTTCATCTATTTCGGTCTAACACCATTAATAGAAAATGCTAACCTGTAATGGACATGTTAACATGACATCCTAATATTTAAATATTAAAGGGTCGATATTTAAATTCTCAAATATAAATTATCAATATTCAAATATCACAACCCGAAATAGATTTTACTAACTATTTTTTTTTGGTGTTAACAATTATCACTTTTTTTTGTACAACATGCAAATATAACTTAAGTAGTCATATATTTTTGTAAATTATAAATAGAAAAATAATTAAAAAATAAAAAGCACTTATATAAGTCACTACCTGAAAGGATGACGTACACTCGTCAGGTAAGAATAGACTATCTAAGTAATTATCTCATACCTGGCCCGAAGAAATAATTCTCATCATTGACTCAATCCTCACTCGCTACCCAATCTCATAAAGTAGCTAGTTACACGATCTCTCGTCATAAATTTGTAAGGTATTCATGTTCTTGTACATGTACCCATCTTTATTAACTTGTTTGAAGTAAACTATGTGAGTTTTCTTTACTTATAATAGTAATTATAGCTTATATTATAAAATTCTAATTTTAATTTTAAAATATTACTCCTCAATATCACTAAATTAGTAGCAAAAATCTCTACTGATAACAAATTAGTAACATAAATAATTTTTATATATATGGGGTATAGAGTAGTAGTGCATTCTTCATCCTAGTTCTATATATACTTGCTAAAATCTCATAAAAATAAAAATTCTCATATTGATAAGTTCCATTTTTGTTTTGTAATTTTTTTTTTCTTATATGATAAGGCTATCTTCGAACAAGTTTTTGTGTAAACTAAGACTAGACTCCTCCCTAAATAATCTTAAGGACACACCCCATATCAGTTTGATGTATTTAGGAGAATTAATTCTCATAAGTATTGACTGAACGTTCAAACTCATTTAGTAAAACTAGGGAATATACCTCCTTAACTATAAGGCAATCGAGTAAAACTTACAAATGTGCATAAAACTTATGAGTACGCATTAGGTGCATGTTGAATTGAGATTCCAACTTAAATTGTTCATTTTCAAAAATATGAAAGGCAGTAAGAATCATGCAGTGGTGAGCAGATTCTGCCCAACTGTAGAAGATTGCATTTTCCATACTTTCCCTTTGGGCCATACATAATAATGCATATAGACAAGCAGGACCTTGATGTAATTTGAGAGCCTCTGGGTCTGGAACAACCGACGGGAATGTGCATGCCTGAAATAACTGAATGATGAAGGCCATTTTCCTTCATAAAAGTATATATATATATATATATACATATATATATTTGAAAAAAAAAACAAAGAATGGGAATAGTAAGTTTTAAAGCCCCATACCAGATATTTTTGTAAGATGAAAATAACAATAAATAAATAAATTGAACCAGTCATAAATATATAAAAATCTAACATTTCTCTAATGTTTATCAACCTCCTATGTCATTCTTGTTTGGATATTATTATATACAAACTAATCATTAATCATTTAAAAAAAGATTAACATTAAAATGTGTAGCCAACACACTTGTAGCTTAATTGACATCAAGTTAAGTCTTTAAAACTTGAGTGTGATCGTGTTCTAGGTTCGGTTCTTCACTAGACCACCTATCTCAGGTGCTAGCACCTCCAATTTAATAAATAATAAATTAGTGTGTAGCCAACACACTTGTATCTTAATTGACATCGAGTTAAGTCTTTAATACTTGAATTTGATGATAATGTTTTAGGTTCGGTTCTTCACTAGACCACCTATCTTCTTCCTTTACTGAGGTGCTACATCATTTTCCTTACTGTTACAAGAATTTTAGGCCATATCAAAACCTCCTGTTGATATTCAAGCTTTCATGCTTCCTATTTTGGGTATTTGACCTCTCTTTTAGAAGTTCCAAGCTCCTCCTTTATAATTCTTAATTTTAATTTTTTTTCCACATATTCTCCATTAATCATTTATTCATTACCTTTTGCATCATAATTCTCTTCCTCCATTTTTTTATTATTTGTATATAAAAATAATTAACAAAGAATTATAGTACTTCCTTAAATATAATTTATAATTCATAATTAATAAAAAATTAGTATATTTAAAAAAATTAGTATATTTTATTTATATACATGAAATATACCCTTTAAACTTTAATCTTGAGATTGTCACTAATATGAGATTAATTTCAAATTCAGGAAGACGAAAATTGGTAACCATTTGTTATATTAATTACTAGTAGAGATTTATGCCTTTTCTGTGTAAAGACACAATATCAAAAGATTCTTTCAACTTTGTCACGATGAAAGAAAGGAATTTTGCGTGGGAATAGGATACAGTGTACAATATAAGGAATAAAGCATGAATGATATACGTAACTTTATGCCTAACAAATATAATTAAAATCTAAGGCCTTTTAGTTTTGCATTGATTCCTTTCACCAGCTAATATTCTTATACTTTAGTATTGCATTTAGTGTGTTAATTAACTTGCACTTTTTTCTTATACTACAATGAAGTCAAAGGACTTGTACGGAAAGAAAAAGGGATATATATATATGAGACATATCTAGTGAGATGAGTGATTTATTGTGAGAGTGAGAAGAGCAAATCTTGACCATTGGATTATCCATGTATGGTCAAGATTAAAACATAAAGTCATGTGACTTTTTTAAGTGATCATGTAACCTTTAAGTAATTTCTAATCTTAATCATTCATATAAGATTTAATAGTCAAGATTTGCTCTCTCATATCTCATAATAAGATAATGATCTCACTATATATGACCCATATATATATATATATATATATATGTCTTACTGTTAATGTAAGTATCTTGTTTAGATTAAGGACAAATTTTATTCTATTCACATTTCTCTTGCTTTTTTCCTCTTTTTGACTATCAAGTTAACAACGGCAGAGCATTCATTCTCTTTCATATTTCTATGTTGATTCTTTGCATCAGTACCCCTCTTTTTTTTATTTTGGTAGAAAATAAAATTAAGGAGATGATAGGCTACCACAGTTCAAGGTTATAACATGAAACAAGCCTCAATAATACTCATATATCATTTTTTAACGTTCTAATTAGAATTGTGAGATTTATTATGATTTAATTTGATTTTAAATTTAATAATTCAGATTAATTATTTTCTCTTTATTAATATTTTGATTTTAAAATGATATAAGAATAAAAAAATAAAATAAGAAAATGGAATAAAATAAAATTATTTTTTAATGAGTCCTAAATATAAAATTAATTTTTAAATCAATTCAAATCTAACTTTTAATAACGAATTCCAAAAATAAAATTTAATTGATTCGAAGCACAACCAAATTTAAGCAAAACTATAAGTTTGGGCCTTTGCATTACTCTTATGTGAAAGGGAAGAACTGCTTCCACTTTTTTCTTAACTTCGCGACCAAATACTGAATGGGCAATCGACCTTCTTGCCCTTCGCAAGATCCTTCGGCACCAGCACCATGGGATTGGTCTTCACCTTTTCCAAGCGATAGTGGGTGGTCACGAGACCCTCCATCACCAAAACCGTTGGTTTGGTCTTCACCTTTTCCAAGTGATAATGGATGGTCGCAAGACTCTTCGCCACCAAAACCATGGTGTAGGCCACTAGAACCTCTGAAACCTTAGTAAGATTCATGACATTGGATGATATCTAGTTGAAGATTCAACAACCTCTGTGTATAAATAATCCTTTAGTCCATTGCCCATGTATCCTGATACATATATAGGAATAATCCTTGTGTCCTTTGCATATGTATCGTGTTATGTATCATGTTATGTATGTAGTATGTAATCAAAACTATGTGGAAGGATGAAGGTTTAGTTATAGACCTCTTCAATTCCATGAATGATCAAAGTAATATTTATTAAATATTAAGTAATATGTGTTTCACCTACTTGCATCTGCACGACCTTCTAAAGGAGCTTCCCCAACAAAACCATCTTTCATGCAAAATGATGTGCACACTCTTAGAAATAAAAGGACACTTATATGCAAACAAGGGTTGGTTGAATTGATAAGATCAAACTAATATATTTTATATTTATAAACCAACATCTTCTGCTATGATAATTTACACTTCCACATTCCTAGGCAAGCCATGTGCATCAGAATTCAGAACATATAAATTAGCTAACAACTTAAGCGTTGTGACCAAAGTGAAAGTTCTTGTACAACCACATGAATCACACCAAAAGTATAATGTGACTTCATTTTCAAGAAGATTTCCTCCTTAATTTGGTGAATAGCTAGTGGTAAGGTCAAATTTCTTGCCTCATCATCGGCGTAGCAAACTGGATGAAATGAAATCATCTTATGATTTGAGTTAAAAGTTCTTATTGAAAATTAGCATCTAGTTTCAAATTTCCCTTGAAAGACCTGCTAATATAGGTCACAAATATCCTGGTAGTCTTGCAAACACAAGACAAGGCGGAAGATGGTAAAGAACAGAGTAAGGCCAAAACTAACTTGGGTTGTGGAATCTTTTAGATAAGTCACAAAACTTTTAGAGTGCATGGTTGTTCACAACCACCGATAGAACGAGTCTATGGGGAGGATTAAGCAAAGTAGTGTCCTTAGCATAATTTTGTTCAATCTGTTTGTTGACATAAAAATCAACCTCAAAGAGCTTAAGATAAAAAAAAAACTATAGTAAGGACATTGATATAATAGTCAATAAAAATTAAGCAGTAACATTGTAAAAGAAATAACAACATTCCCATTGACACTTGTGTACCAGTCAATAGGTACTGTGCCCAATGGAGGCAATTAATCCATTCATTATGTCGCCTCTCTTAGGTATGACGCTCTACGCAACATATAAATCTAGATTAGTGCATCAGACTGCACTTGCATCTATTTGTCTTTTATTAGCAGTTGATATGCTTTGTGCATTATCTTCTTCAGAATATTGCGAGCAGTGACTCATTAATTGGTATGTTCTACTTCAACGGCATCTATGGATTATCTCTTAACATAATCATAGTACAATTATCTAGTAAAACTATTAATAAATTCACTTTAAGGAGATTTGCAAAACCTGAGCTAGGGAATTTCAAATCAGGCTTCAGGTGGTGTTTTAACACTTGAAAGACTAGTAGTATCACAGCACATGTGATCAATCAATTTGAGACACTTATGTTAGCTTTGTATTAGGCATTATTAGATGTTTATTGTGCCCAATATTAGTATTTTAGATGAGTTTAATGTTGTTGGGCTTCATTGGGTTTTAATGTAAATATTGGATAATTTTCGGATTTTGATGCATTTTGACCTTTCTTCCTTGGTTAGGCCATAACTTGGGACTCGGTGATCCAATTGAGGTGATCTTGGTGTCTTTGGAAAGCTAAGACAATGATCTACAAGTTTCATGAAGAACTCAAGAGCTGGATCGGACTTCTAAGGGCCCAAAATAGCCTTGCAATACAGAGTGAGTTTGCTGTTACGGAACCATCTGGGCAGTATGCACATATTGGACTATATAGTGGGTTATAGGCCTCCTCTTGGATTGAAACTTCGTCATTTGAAAGATAAGACCCATATCTCCAACTTCACTGAAGACCATTTTGTCAATAGATGTCGTTTTAGGCATGATAATGAAGCTACAAGTTGGTCTGAATTTGGAAACACGTTCTTCCAACCTAACTTGAGGTAGGTGCAGTGTTTTGGCATTTCTGGAGTTCTAAAAGTCCAAATGACATGATTCAAATTGGAGATTTTCAAGGAGACAACTGGATACAACTTTCATGAAGACATCCAAGCCAAAATGCACCGTCTAGGTGACGAATTTGAAGCTAGAAGTCAGATAAGAGTTGTTGACTAAAAACCACCAACCATACACCAACCCACCTACCATGCACCAACCCACCTACCATGCATCAAGCTTCCATATTTGACAATTTCCTTGTTTTTATAGCTTGTATTCAAATTATGTACGTGTACAAATTGGCTTCTAGGATTAGTATAAATAGAGCCAATCTCTTTGTATTATCATTAATTCAATTTGAAGTAAATTAGAATTCAATTTTGTAGTAAGTTTGAGTATTTGTTAGTTTTCTTTCTCTTCTTCTCCATTCTCTTTAGAATTTCGTTTTTGTTTTTTATTTCTGAGTTCTTCCTTCCCATCCATGGAAGGCTAGGCTCTCATAATCAATCCAAGGGATTAGCCATCTTGATGTTTAATTTGGAGATCTTGTTTCGCTTGTTCATATTGCTTAATTGTTATTCAAGTTTCTCTTCTTCCTCTTTTAATTTTGATCTAGATTGAATTGCTTAATTTGATTTGGATGTTTATGTGATAATAGCTTTATTATCATGTATTCAAGAGGATCACATAGAATAAACAATTTATTAAAACTTTTTGATTGATTGTTTAGCTTGGTTAAATCCCCGATCTTAAGTTAATCTATGTTTGGATGGTGCTTACTTTATCTAACCTTGGTTAATTAAATCCTAGATGCTTATCTAGTAGAGGATTCTTTGATCATGTTGAGGCGTCTTGATATGATCTAAGGCCAAGAACACGGTTAGCAATTAAGTAAATTCCTTGTGATCAATGATGAGTTAAACTTAAGATGGGTAAATTTCCTTGGATTGGTTGCTTCTTTATATTTGTTTACAACTTTAATTCTTGTACTTTTGTCAATATTGTTAATCAACAACAAAACCCCCTTTTTATTTATCTTGATCTGATTAAATATTTGTTCTTTTTGGATCCTTGAGAGACGATTCGGTTCATTCTCTATACTACAAATTAGTTTGTGAATCGGTAATTATTATTATTTGACAGGTCTCGACAACCTCTTGTCAACATGATCAAAACTTAGTCACACCTTAGCTAATCAATTGAAAATTCTTGCTTATTGAAAAATTTAAAACACAACAAATATGAATTGTGTGAGGAAATTGTAAAGCACGAATCCTCCGTACAACATGATAGATTGTGATCGCGCAGGCCTTCGATTGTGTTGTGCAAGCATTCATCATCTCATGCTGCACTTACAAAAAAAAAATTATGATAATGATGTTAAAGGCAAATTATAACACATAAAATCATAGTACAACCGCTAAGAAACAATGCACGGTCGCCCAAGTTATCAAACTTCATCCACTGATTAGGTTCATTACCAATTGTATTTAATTCTGGTGGCCTTATTTCTGGAAGCTTAGCTAACATTTTAGGCTATTGGGGGGGGGGGTCATCACTTGCAACTTTCAGATCATATACCAATGTGGAATGCAAGACTGTGTCAGTCATAACATACAATTTCCCATAAAAAATTTCCACATCCATAAAATTAATCCCTGCATCCTCCTCTGCATCAATCGTAGTCCATGACTTGTCTGAACGTCTACAAAATGTAAGGTGGCAATAGTCATTGAACAGTCCCACCACAAATTTCCCATGTACAATTTAGTTGGGATGGTTTACCTTTAAGTTTTATTCGATAATTCTAGTAATTAAAGTAAAAAAAAATCTTTAGAATATTTTATGGCTTCTATCTGTTATAAGGAACCACAGATCTCTGAAAAATAAGCAACATGAATTTCTGATAGTTAATTTAGAGGATCTGAGTTTGATTCTAAATGAAAAGCATGAGTTAATAAAACTACCCAAATCTGAAATTGAAAAAGAAAAAGACTTGTGATCTTCATCTAAATTCTCATTCATTTCAACCACTTAAACTATGCTGATATATTTTAACTTTAATCTCACGAATATTTCAGAATTTTAGATAGAACTAATGTCATGTATGGTCCATCTCAAATGGTATATATATATTATCTTGTAGTGGTAGAAGCCCCCAGCCGTCACCCTGTTCCTTTTGAAAAGTTTCATTGTAAATTATTCTTAGTAGATATGTTGGCTGAATGATGAATTGCTTCGAAGTTCAAGCACAATTGTTTCAGAGAAGAAACAACAAAAAAGGGTACTGGTACCAACCATAGCAAATCGATGTTCCCATTCATTCTCGCAAAATCAGATTAAACAACCAGTTCTCAGACCATTACAAATGCTTCATTTTTTTTCTTGCTCTTATTTCTTTTTAAACCGAGATCAGCAATGACAAATAGAACAGGTAACCATTATAAAATCTACATTTTCATGGCTCTTATTACGGGGACACCTGTTCCAAATTAGCATGACATATTGGGTGAGTTGACTTCTTATGATCAGCTGAGTTGGTTACCCTCTTGCAAGCTTTGGGTTTCTGTATACCTTGGTAGGCATTGCATGCATTGCATATATGACTCACCAGATTTTTATTGTCCTGTAACAGGAAATAGAGATTCTTTAGGGGAGAGAGAATTGGAAATTGAAGAAATACAGAAGAGAAATACTATGTTACTAACATCACGGATTGGTTTGCCATCACAGTTACCCAAGGTACATATTCAAGAGGAGGAATTAGTCCTTCAGTTTCTCAAGCATTGTTCAAAATGAGCTGCATGGTTAATTTTTGCATGGAGTTGGAAAGAGGTTTGCATCAAGACATCCAATTGTAAGTTTAACTTGGTGTCAAAATGCAAGAAGCAGGTGAAACTGACCTTATTTCCATATCCACTGTCATAACAGTTCTTAACGGGTTCTGGGTCAAATATGAGATATTTACAAGATACCCATACTGTATCATCTTGTTTTTTTCATAAACCAGTCTCAACACAGTTGATGAAAGGGAAATTCATTTCCTGCATCAGTGAGAAGGACAAAGACAAAGCTATCAGTGGCTTCACAGAAAGATAATAATTATGGATTTACATACTCATAAATGTAATCTCAAAGATGTTGACTAAGAGAAAGCCTTACCAATGGCCAGATATCAATAGCCCATGCTTCTATGGTGTTATAGTAGCATTCACGGGGACCATGCTACAAATATTGAAACCAAATGAACAAAATTAGAGTGATAATTATTAACAATGTGAAACATGGAAAGCATAAATTTCAGGGTACTGTGACAATGTCCTAAACGGCTTAAAAGGCTTTCTTTTTTGTTTTTGTTTTTATTTTTCTGTTCATTAAAGACTAAGAAAGTGGATTTAAACCCAGATGAAGATTTAAGGTGGCAAGGAAATGGGACCTGGCAAACTACGTTATTATTGGAGCTTTCTATGTAAGCATTGCCATAGGGAACCAAATGGAGGTTGACAAAGGGCATGATATCTGACTTATAGAGAGCTACTAGATTCTCCACAATGAGTTCCTCACAACCTAGACGCAGAGTTTCGTAATACAAAGAAACATTGACCTTCTTAGGCTGCTCAAGGGGCGCTTAGCAACTGCATTCTTCAACTTAAAAGAAGAATGAGATGGACTGATGATCATCAAAAGCAGAGGAATGAGAACAAAGGAGGAAAACAAACATGATGAGGCCATTTCTATGAGCATTAACTCTCTTGCAGCTAGCAGGTCTATATATAGCATCGGGCAATAATTTTCTTCTCTGTGGCTGAAGCTGAACCTTCTGTCCTTAGTGATTGAATACATCACTAGTTTAGACAAAGTATCGTGTAAGACCAAAAAACAAATTATCTAGTAATGGAAGAACATTTTTTCTTTCTTATTTTTATTTAT
Source organism: Styphnolobium japonicum (assembly GCA_023212625.1). NCBI lineage: Eukaryota > Viridiplantae > Streptophyta > Magnoliopsida > Fabales > Fabaceae > Styphnolobium > Styphnolobium japonicum. Next base: position 23,890,941 of record JALBWW010000014.1, read on the forward strand.
TCCTTTGCAGGGAGGTTTTGGTATTTAAATGATTTATAGTGAAGCCATTTGAAACTGACCCATAATGCATCTTATGTGCAGTTCTTCGAAGTCTTAACTCTCATGCATTCACCTTTATGTGGCTTGATACGTGCTAGTTGCTAGACTTAATTCGATTTCCTTTAGTTGATGGAAAATGAAAGGCTTGTGACTTAACATCCAGACTGGGCTAGGAAATTGATATTATGGTAACAATGAACAGCTCAATATTCTATTCTTTTAAAACGAATTTACAATAAATGCCAATTTCATTACTCTTTTTCCATTTGAGTTACCTATGCAAATGACAATTGTGTCATTTCATTTTCTATTTTTCAAAATTAAATATAAGTTATGGGATTTATTCCTTATGCTTAAGGACATAATTGTCAAGTGAAAATGGTTTTATATGTGGAACATACGGAAAAGCCTTTTGGAAACCCTTTGAGTTTGAAGCATGTTCAATGCAAAGATTCATCCTAATTACGTGGTTATAGAAGCTCTAATATGATAAACAAGTGAGCAGAATATTGGAATATCAAAGACAAATAATCTCATTCACTATAGGGGTATTTATACAGTACAAGAGATAATATCTATTACAAACGATAAATGAGAACTACAGCTATTTACAGAAGATAAAATATTGATCCTATTCAACATTTGAGTTATCACTTTATCTTAGTTGATCAATAAATAAAATTTAGGAATTATTAAGTGGATTTAATCCACTATTACGCAAATGCATGCAATGGAATGCATATCAATTGCATGCGAAGAATAAGAAAAACGTGAAGTTGTGAACGAATATATATATATCGCGTTCACTCTTCAGAGTAGAAGAGAAAAACAAGAGGCAAAGAAAATAAAGCTTCTAAGTGTGTGACTAATTTCTAAGAGTGAAAGGTCTACAATCATATAGATTTGCAGTATCAGAATAGGAGGGGGTTTAATGGTGAACAATGATTTTTGTACCTCTTATATATGTAAGAGAGTGTGAAGAGAATATTGTAATTATTCTTCATATGGTGAAATATGTTTCGGAATTTGTTATTGTCCATGGTCTTTCCCTCAAAGGATTTTCACATTAATATTTGGTTTTATTTGTCTTATTTGGTACTCGCTTGTCACTTTAAATTTTTAATTTAACACACGAAAGAACTCTTCCTTGATGCCAACAATTTTACTTATGTCAAGTGACAACACAGCCCTCGGTAATTTTATCGTCATTTGCAAGGATGCCTGTAAGTATCACTTAAAAATATTGTTCAGTTTTCCATTTCTATGAAGTTCATGAGTTTTTATCTTTATTTTTTCTCCTACTTGGCATAGCGGTGGAATTAATCCTATAATGTATGTGTATCTTCTTTCCAACGAAAAGAAAAAATATATCTTTTGCGATGAACATAATGATGAAAATTCAATGGATTGTGTAATGTGTAGGATGATTGTTAAGTCTTAAAAGCATATGCAGGTTTCATTACCAGGCAGGCCTGTGGTATGAAATAATTAACTATCTGGCATGTTTTCGGACATGCTCAAGTTGGGGAGGGAGAGGGACCCAAAGAGAGATAGGGTGAGAAAGGCAATAGGCATACACATGCACATAACAACAAATTGTAGGCTATTTGGTTGTTTGCATTGATTGTTTTCTAGTATGAATCTTGTACATATAGGTGGCTTGTCACTCCCTGGTTATGTGTCTTCTGGGGAGCTTTCAGTGATCATGCCGAATGTTCTTCTCATGTTTATGAAGCCAAGTTTGGCTAATATATATATATAACTATTTCGCTTGCATTCATTTCTAACGGAGGTTGCAGGCTGCTGGAACGGCAATGCCTCTATAAGCCTTGCAAACATAGCTTGTAAAATTTTCATATTCCTGAATTAACACAAACAGTAGTCTTTCTTGATGAGTGTCTTGGAAAGAATCTGGAAATCATAATAGTGATGTGTATGTATGTGTCAATGAGAAAGAGAGAAAAGCGAGAGAAAGAACAAACCTTTCCAATAGATTGATTGTTTACGACCACCCATGGCAGAAATGTGTGGGGTGTGTAAATGAGTGCAGTTTCATTAATATATTTTTGTCCAAGCTGCATAGCAATTCAAATTTAATGTTAAAGATCATAAAGCAGACTTCACAAAGTAGAAAATCAATTACATTGAAGGCTGTAGTTATAAGGTTGAATATAACATCTATAATTTTGCATAACACTATAGTCATGATTAGGTGCTACTATAATTAACCATGAATTTGCTGTGTAATGACTTCACTATACACGAAGTCATAGAAAAATAACATTTTCCCCCATTTCCTATTTTAGTTAACTATAAAGTCATAGAAATGTAAAACAACCTGTGTTCCATTTCCTCTGTTATAGCAATTCAGAATAGGCTCCTTAGGCAACCCCAATTGGCTGAAACAGTCCTGCCACTTCTTGTGCCTTCCCTCAATTGCCAGAAACTCAAAGCAGTAAATCAAAGCAAAATGTTTGTTCTGCATCATAAATTGATTGTAGATATCTGAGATCCAGTAGAAAGCATGATCTGTTGGACAGATTTTATGATTACCACCTCAGAGGTCAGGTTGCTATGTCCTCTAAAGAACTGGGAAAGGCATATTACACTTACCACATCGTTCCAAACGTTGAGGACACAGGCTTCCAATGAATTTAGCTCGCATTCATCTGGGCCATTCTGCAAAGTTTTGTTGAAGTAAAAGTCTATTATGGAAGATAATCATCATATATTATTATTTCTTATAGTTCTTGTCCAAATAATAAGAAAAATAGATACTAATAGAAGCATTGGAAATTATAAAAAGTGAAATTGAAAAAGAGAATAAAGAAAAAAATAATTATAATCATGGAAAAGTTTTGAAATATTCTCTACCGCTATGTTATATGCATGGATTACACGAGTCATCAGGTGGGGTAATCTGAGCTGGAAAATTGTCATGTATAACAATGGGGTTTGACTACAATAATAAAGTTCATTGACCACAACCACATTTAGCAATCGAAATTAAAAGACATGGTTAAAATTAAACCCCTTTTCCCCAATTGAAGTGAAAAGAAAATCATAGGAAAAGGCACTTCTAAAGCAAATGAATAGATCCCATAAAAGCAATAATTTAAAGCAAATGAATAGTAAGTACAACCAGTTTAAACTCCTAGCAGTTGGCAGGAATACATACTGTAATATTTTTTTAATTGATTGTTGTTTATTTCCCAGAAATGCATTATTCTACACTTTTTTATCACCAGAGCTCAACTCGGAAGCAATAAGCTTGTCTACCCTCAGTTTTCTCTCAGACCCTTGAGCTGGTGGTAACTATCACCTCTCTAAAATAACCAAACTGATATCAAAGTCAGTTTTGCCAGTGGCACAGAAAATTCAACGATGTTAATTGCTGGAAGTTTTAATGCTTTGCGTAACTTTAAAAGAATAATATTTTATCTAAATTTCATCAGCATAAGTTTACATAAATATTTAATTCCTTCTAGCATGACAAAGATTATAGAGATAAAATAAAACCTGGCATATTATGGAATTGTTAGTCTTATTGACTGAGGCATTGGCCCAAGGGACTAACTGGAGATTGACAATGTTGATGAGATCGCTGTTGAAGATTTCCCCCAGATTCTTAATAATGAAAGTTGCACAAGGTAGGCATAGGCTTTCATAGTACACTGATAGATTAACTTTGTGAGAAGAAAATGCTGTAATCTCAGCACCATCAGGATGTGAACCAAAAGGGTAAGAAGCACCCTCAGATTCATAGATGCAAAAGAAGGGGACCAATGCCATTACAATGATGATTGCTAGTTTTGGAGAAACCATTGTTTTCTGAGCCTGCAAAACCAGGAAGACTTTTCTGCTTGTCTCTGGGTGTAAGGGTGTGACTGAATATTACACTGACTCTTTTATATATAAGTCACTCCTCAGCCAAAGAGGGGAAAAAAAAAAGAAAATAAAAAATAAGAGAGAGAGAGAGAGAGAGTAGAAAAGGCAGCTAGTCATTGACTTATGGTACCCACTAGTACATTGAGCGTTTCTGTATGTATCTGGGTTTATGGAAAACCTCAATGTAACCATAAGGTAGCTTTTGTCATCTGTTGGTAAATCAATTTCTTAATTCACTTTTGGAAAATATAGCCAAAATCCTCTTCTGCTTTTTTTTTTTGTGGGTAAACAAGGGCTTCACAAGATCAATTCTAGGGATAGAAGCTACAACCATATCAACCATGATCATGTATTCACATTAATAGCCTCTTCTTTGTATTGTTGTGTAAACCTTGCTTTATAGCTCCACAGAAAAAAGAAGTTTCAAGCCATACGAATTTCATTGGCATTCTTGTCTGTTCATCCTTTTCTATCTTTGACCTCTACCTCCCTCTCTCTTAACTCTGTGTCTCATCTTACCAACCGCGAGCTGTACAAACTACGTAACTCAATATTTTTTTCTCTCATTCACATTCCTTTTGTCCTTAACCAGTTTTCAGTTTCTTTCTCTTTTTTCTTTTTTTCTTTTTTTTTTGGCTCTAGTTTTCATATCCATTTCCAAGTGTATAAGACCCTGATTTTAATTCTATCTCTTTCAATCTCCCCTTACCATGATAGATTGATAGTCATGGCGATATTTATGGCATGTGGTTGGATGATATGATTATATTATAGTTCTACCTGTACAGATTTATTTAGAGAGTACATATGACAGTGAATTTTGAGAAGGCCTTCCTTTTCACATTAAATTTTAGACTAGCCATTCCAACATCCTTTTATTCTGTTTTTGCTCCCACCATTCTGATTTGAGAGAGAGAGAGAGAAAGGAAGTAAAATGGAGATTGCATTTTTCATACTTTAATTCCCTTTAATTGGGCCATACATAATGCATATTGACAAATAGGACCACGATCTCAGTTGAGAGCCTCTGGTTCTAGAACACTTAATTGATGGGAATGTGCATGCCCAAAATAATTGAACCCAATTGATGAAGGCCACTTTCCTTCAGAAATGACAGCTAATTTCATTTTTTTATAAAAAGAATGGGAATAGTAAGTTTTAAAGCCCTAGACAGCCAGACATTTATTAAGATGAAAATCACAAAAAATAAAATAAAATAATCAATTAAAGCAGTCATAAATATATATAATAGTGTAACATTTCTCTATTTTTTTTATCAACCTCCTATATCATTCTTGTCTACATATTATATTCAAAGTAATCATTAATCATCTAAAAGAAAAGACTAAAACTAGAATGTGTAACACATCAGAATTTTTGTTATCTTAAACTCAAAATTTAAGCTATGTCCTCTTCATTACTGTGATAAGGAATTTTACGCCATATTGATACCTCCTATTAATATTCAAGCTTCAAGCCTCCTATTTTAGGCATTTGGCCTCTCTTTTAGATGTTCTTAGCCCCTCCTTCTCCTTTATATAAGTTATAATTATTAATTTATTTTTTTACATATTCTGGATTAGTGATGCTTTAAGGTATCGAGTGTGGACGGTAAAGTGTCAACATGAGCATTAGTTAAAGTGTTATGAAAATGAGGATGTTACGATAAATGAGTATATATACAAGAAAATATAAGATTCAGAATGGATGTCTTCGAGAGAAAGTTAGAGTAACACATATTTAAGAAAAAATGACAAAATCTCGCCTAAGATGGATTTGTTATGTAAGAAGAAGACCAACATGCAAGTGTGCCAGTGAGAAGAGTCAATCAAATGGAGGATAGTCGAATAAATAGATTAGGAAAAGGAAGACTGAAAAAAACCCTAAGTAAAACCATTAAAAAAATCTTAATCTAAACAGGGCTTTTTTATACTAAAATAGCTAAAACTTTTTTTTTATTTTTCATTTTACTCTAATTAAAAAATTATGTTTCAAAATAGGCTAATTATTTTTCATATTGATAAATCGGTTTGAGCCAAATCGACTTCTCAACATGTTTTTTTTTAAAAGTAAAAACTAACATTGAGAAACTAATTTCATTGAAACTGACTTCTCAACAAGTGAAATTTTTTTTAAAAAAATTCCTAATGAGAAGTCGGTTTTAATGAAACCAGCATCTGAACGCTTTTTTTTTTAAAAAAAATAAGCAAGTTAAGAATTTGGTTTGGCTCAAATTGATTTCTCAACATGAAAAAAAAATCTATCTATTTTGATACATAATTTTTCAATTAGGGTAAAACAAAAAATAAATATAATTTTTTAGCTATTTTAATATACAAAAGGCTACTAAACGGTCTTTTCAAATATGATTTTTGACAAAACACAATGACATTGTTTGATTCAACATAGCCAACCCCATTTAGAGGAAAAGACTTTTGTTGTTGTTTTACATATTTTCCATTAATTATTTCATTCATTAATTACCTTTACGTCATAATCCTCTTCCTCCATTTTTTTTATTTGAATTAAAAATAATGAACAGAATTATAGTACTTCCTTAAAAATAGTTCATAATTCAGAATTAATAAAATGTTTTAAAAAATGTTGGTCTCTATAGTTTACATTGATTTTTAATTTAGTGCTTATACTTTTTTCTTTATAAATCAGTCCTTATACTTACAATCTTTGTAAAATGGTCCCTACTATTTGACTCTTTATGATGTCATCAGTTTATAGGGACCAAATTAAAAATAAGAGACAATTATAGGGACCAAATTTAAAAAAATAAAACTATATAAGAACCATAAATTGACAGCGTCATAACTGGAACTAACGTTAAGTACTATTTTACAAACGGTTGTAAGTAAGAGAACTGATTTATAAAGAAAAAAGAATATAAGGACTAAAATCAAAATAAATATAAACTATAGAGACCAAAAATTTATTTAAACCTTAATAAAAGATTAGCATATTTTAAATTTTTATATATTACATTTATGTACATTAAATATACCCCTTTAACTTTAGTATAGACACAATTTCGAAAAGTTCAACTTTGTCACGTTGAAGGAAAGGATTTTTGCGTGGAAATAGGATATTGCAAAAAATACAAGAAATAATGCATTAATGATATAATTTGTAACTTTTATGCCTAACAAATATAATCAAAATCTAAGGCGGGCCTTTTAGCCTTGCATTGATTCCTTAAAAATGATCACCAGTCAAGTATAATATAATTCTTATTCTTATTGTACCAAAAATAAAAAATTCTTATTCTTATACTTACTGCTAGCTAGCATTTAGTGCGGGTTAATCAATTTATACTTTTATATTTTTATAGTGTGGGTTAGTCCTTGAAAGATAAATTGATTATCAATTTAGTTTCTTAAGAATTAATTTATCAATTTGATTCCTCAAACTTCAAAGTATGTTTTACTCTAAATTTTTTTGTCTTAGCAATTCATTTTGGCGTTAACAATTACAACTTAAGTAGTCATGTATTCTTATGTAAATTATAAGGAGAAAAAATAATTAAAAAATAAAAAGCACTTACATAAGTCACTGTCTTTAAGGATGACGTACTCTCGGTTACATCCTCACTCGGTACCCAATCTCTATTAACTTGTTTGAGTTTAAACCATGTATGTTTTCTTTTTGTATAATAGTAATTACCCAATTTTAGCTTAAATTATAAAATTCTATTTTAATTTTAAAAAATTAATTCTCGATATCACTCTCTTATAAATCAATAAAAAGGACACTTATAAGCAAACAAGGGTTGGTTCAATTGATAGGATCAAACTAATATAATTCATTTTATTAACCAACAACTTCTGCTATGATAATTTACACTTCCACATTCCTAGGCAAGCCATGTGCCTCAGAACCTATAAATTAGCCAACTTAAGCGTTGTGGCCAAAGTGAAAGTTCTTGTACAGCCACATGAATCACACCAAAAGTATAATACGACTTCATTTTCAGGAGGATTTCCACCTTAATCTGGTGACTAGCTAGTGGTAAGGTCAAATTTCTTGCTTCATCATCAGCATAGCAAACTGGATGAAATGAAATCATCTTATGATTTGAGTCACAAGTTATTGTTGAAAGTGATCTACTAGAATCTGGTTTCAAATTTCCCTTGAAAGACCTGCAAATTATATAGGTCACAAATATCCTGGTAGTCCTGCAACCACAAGAAAACGCATAAAGGACAGAGTAAGGCCAAAACTAACTTGGGTTGTGGAATCTTTCAGATAAGTCACAACTTTTGGAATGTATGGTTGTTCACAACCACCCATAGAATGAATCTGTAAGGAGGATTAAGCAAAGTAGTGTCCTTAGCATAATTTTGTTCAATCTGCTTATTGACATAAAAGTTAGCCTCAAAGAGCTTAAGCTAAAAAAAGACTGTAGTAAGGACCATTAATATAGCTGTCAATAAAAATTAAGTAATAACATTGTAAAAGAACTAACAACATTCCCATTGTCACTTGTGTACCAGTTAATATGTATTGTGCCCAATGGAAGCAATTAACTCGTTCATTATATCGCCTCTCTTACGTACGATGCTCTACGCAACACATAAATCTAGATTAGTGCATTAGACTGCATTTGGATCTATTAATAAATTCACTTTTAAGGTGATTCGCAAAACTTGAGCTAGAGAATTTCAAATCAGGCTACAGGTGGTGTTTTAACACTTGAAAGACTAGTAGTATCACAACACATGTTCAAAACTTAGTCACACCTTAGCTTATCAATTGAAAATTCTTGCTTATTGGAAAATTTAAACACAACAAATATAAGTTGTGTGAGAAAATTGTAACGCACGAATCCTATTACAACACGATTGATTATGATCGCGCAGGCCTTTGATTGTGTTGAGCAAGCATTCATCTCTCCATGCTGCACTTAAAATAAAAATTATGATAGTGATGTTAAAAACAAATTACAACACATAAAATCAAAGCAAGTGGTTTCAACTAGAACAAAAAAAATAAGTTATATATAGAAATGCACATATTTCATTTGCTAGCTGCTAAAGAACTAAGAAGATTTTTTTGTTGGGTTTTTGTTTTGGTCAAACAATATGATTTTCAATGCTTATATGGAGGGAGTTGACCACTCAGGCACTTCGACTAAATAGGAAAGGGTAGTGAAACACATGTAGTGGTTGGCAGATTCAGCACAGATATAGAAGACTGCATTTTTCATTCTTTTCCCCTGTAGATCATAATTCACACAATGCGCATAGACAAATAGGACGATGATCTCATGTGAGAGACTTTGTGTATGAGACAAGGGATGGGAATGTGCATACCTAAAATAATTAAGCCCAATTGATGAAGGCCATGTTCCTTTAGAAACGGAAGCTAAAAAAACAGAATGGGAATAGTAAGTTTTAATTAAAACCAGACATTTGGTAAGATGAAAATAAAATAAAAATTATTTAAAGCAGTCAGAAATATATAAAAATAAACATTTCTCTAATTTTTATCAACCTCCTACATCATTCATGTCTAGATATTATATACAAACTAATAATTAATCATCTAAAAGAAAAGACAAACTAGAATGTGTAACACATCTGAATTGTGGTTATCTTCTTCTCAAATTTTAGGCTAGGTCCTCTTCATTACTGTGACAAGGAAATTTAGGCCATCAATAGCTCCTGATGATATTCAAGCTTTATGCCTCCTATTTTAGGCATTTGACATCTCTTTTAACTACGTTCTTTGATGGGAAATTCCCAGTGACGGATCTAGGAATTTCACTTTATGGGGGCAAAGTATATATCTCATACACAAAATTTTATTGACTCAATGGCATTGGGGGCAAGTTCACAAAATTAATAGAGACAATAATACAAATTATTCATTATTGTTAGGGAAAATTACATTGACCTCCCCTGAGTTTATCGGTAATTACACCCGACACCCCCTTGTTTGAAACATGACATCGGCCCCCTAAGTTAAACGGTGTTAGTATCCGTTTAAGTTAAATACGAAATATCCTTTTTGCCCTCATCAATTAAGAAACCCTAACTCTCGACTACAAACACGATTGGGACCACCAACAAAAAGGTTTTCTTTGTTTGATTGTGTGGAAGAAAGGGACCACCACGAATTGGGACCACTTTGTGCATGTCCGACGAGCCTTCGTCCAAATAACCACCATCTGTAAGCTTCATTTTCCATTTTCCATTTTTGATTTCTACTATTTAATTTATAATCGAGTTCTCGTATTCCATTTTCATTTTTATTTTCCTGTTTACATTTTCCATTCAATGTGGGATTGATTCTTATTAAGGATGGTATTTTTTAGGAAAAAATGATGAGTCTTGGATGTGTGAACCTGGTGGTGCATTTTATTGAGAAGGGTGGAGAGCCTCTGTCGATTGGGAATGTAGATCCCAACTGTTATTCGTACTTGGACATTCAGGATGATGTTCAGAAGTTAGCCATGGAAGGTGGGGTCGATGCTGGACTACCATTCAATCTATCATTCATTGTGAGGGGTGGTCAAGAGATGATACCCATAAAGAATGACAACGACATTCTTCAAATGTTCAACCTCAACAGTAAGTCTATTTACATACACATGTATGCCTCAACTAGTGGGAATGTGACTAAGTCTGCCTCAACTAGTGTAAATGTGACTGAAAATACTAGTGTAAATGTGACTGAAAATGTTGGAATTCATGAGGATTATAGTGTGCATGAAAGTAGTCATGATGATTTGTCTGAACCTGAAACTAAAACTGAAAATGTTAATGATGTGAGTGAACTTGAATTGCTTGTTAATGATGTGAATGAAAATGTCAGTGAAAGTGGAAGTGAAAGGGATGTAGTTATTAGTGAGTCTGATGTAGAATGGAAAGGAGATGATGAAGTTGAGAGTGGCAGTGAATCAGAAGGATCTTATGTTGAGGAAGAAAGAATGTGTGATGGAAATAGCAATGGGGAGGTTAATTCTGATTCAGATAGGGAAGAGCTTTATATTGACAAGGGAATATTGGGTAAACAATTTACACATGAACCCGATGGTAAGGTAAAATTAGAGACAGGCCTATTGTTTGTCAATGTGAATCAGTTTAGGGAAGTTCTTGCTGACTTTGTCATTCAAGAAGGCTTTGAGATTGTAAGGATTAAGAATGAAAAGGCAAGAGTGACAGCAGAGTATGCAGCTGAGTGGTGTTCTTGGCGTATTCATGCCTCCCCTACACCTGATGGGATAACTTACAAGATTAAGACCTATAATCCAATTCATAATTGTATAAGAATAACCAAGAACTCTAATGCCACTTCAACATGGATTGCAAAGAAACTAGAAACTAAATTGGCTACTGACCCTAATATGAGCTATCAAAGCATGAAGGCAAAATTATTGCAACAATTTGGCTTAGAGCCAAATAATTTGATGCAATTGTATCGTGCAAGGAGAAAAGTCAAGGAAGACAACAAAGGGTCACATGCATAGTCATATAACAAGGTTCCTGCTTGGGCTGAAGTATCTAGGCAAACAAATCCTGGAAGCATTATGAAATTGGAAGTAGATTCACCTAGGATCAACCAAAATCCTAAGTTTAAAAGATTTTTTGTTTGCTTCGATGCAATGAAAAAAGGATTTGTGAGAGGGTGCAGACCTTGGTTTGGCATTGACAGTTGTCACCTGAAGGGTCTGTTTGGAGGAGTACTCTTGTCAGCTGTAGCAATTGATGGAAACAAGGGCATGTTCCCAATTACCTTTGCTGTGGTAGAAGTGGAATGCATTGCATCTCAGAAGTTTTTCCTCTACTTTCTACATCAAGCATTGGTCTCTATTCTTGAATGGAAAGAAGAGACACTGACCATCATGTCAGATATGCAAAAGGTGTGTTATTTATCATTTAAAATTGTTTTTTCATTTATTGTCTCTGGGCCTATGTTTATTGAAAGTTACTTGTATTTACCACTTTTTTTCCTTAAACAGGGATTAGGAGGTGCTGTGGCAAAGTTATTTCGTTATGCCAAGCACAGGTACAAAAACATTTCTCTGAGCTGATAACATAATTATTTCATCTTGTTTTGTTCAACATTTTCTTATATATGTTGTTTCTTATAGGTATTATTGTAATCATTTGCTAAACAATTTCAAGCTGAAATTTAAAGCTCTGCTGCTTACAACTCATTTTTGGGTTGTTGCAAAGGTACATAATGAGTTTGTATTTGAAAAAGCTATGACTCAAATGAGAAAGGTTAGTAGTGATGTTGCAGAATGGCTACTAGCTGCTAAAAGGCTGAAGCATATGTGGGCTAGACACACTATTGACCCTGCATGTAAATCAAATCACATTACCAATAATGTGTCTAAGTCTTTTAATAGTTGGGTTGGGGATGATACAAAGAAGACAATATTGGCTATGCTTGAGTCATTGGCTACTAGGCTAATGGGAAGATTTCAAAGGAGGTATGAGAAGGGATGTAGTGAGCAACACATGATAGGATCTAGGATTAGAAAAGTAGTTGACAAAACTATGCAAGATGGGAGGGTATGTAAAGTGACATATGCTGGTGATGAGGAATTTCAGGTGAAAGATGGGTTTACAACATTTGTGGTGAATCTTAGAAATAGGTCATGTTGCTGTAATTATTGGCTTATATCTGGGCTGCCATGCAATCATGCTTGTGCATGCATTGCTTATAAGCGAGTTGATATGGAGAGGTATTGTGATGTTTATTACACAGTACCACAATACTGTAAAACATACCAAGAAATAATACATCCAATGCCTGATTTGGATGAGAGCAACACTGGTGGATACAACACAATCAATCCTCCAAAGGTGAAAAGGATGCCAGGAAGACCTAAAAGGAATAGGAAGAGAGTGTAGAAGAAGGACAAGGTGGTCCAAAAGAGGCAAGAAGGTCAAGCATAGTTAAATGTGATACATGCAAGGAATTTGGCCATAACAAACAAACGAACCTGTCAGAGAGCTCCCGTGAAGAAGGTAAGTTGTGTTATCCCTTTTTCATGATTTTGATCATTTTCTGTTTTTCTGTTTGGCCATAATGACATTTAGGCTATTTTTATGAACTTTTGTAGAAGCAACATAGAGTTGCAGGTCCTGGAGCCTCAAGGCAAAGCCCAAGGCAGGGTGCAAGTGGTGGAACCTTAACTCATAGACCAAATGGGACTTCAACGCAAACTTCAACTCAAGCTACTAGTGCAAGTAGCCAGAGTGGGCCTAAAAGGAAGAATAGGACTGCCATTGGGACATCAAGCCAGAATAGGAAAGAGAAAAATATTAGGACATCTAGGAATAGTAGTAGATAGAGTTCCCAAGATTAGGACTTTTTTTCGGAGTTGGGATATTGTAAAGCACATTGGTTTAATGTAAAGTTTTTTTGGGATACTATGATTATGCACATGGTATATCTTGAAGGATGTAATTTTGCACAGTATATGTAGTGTCCATTTGTTTGGCTTAATACTATGCTAAATTTAGGGTTGGAATATGTAATTACAATATATCAAATAAATATGCTCTGTTTTGCAGTATGGACCAAGTTTCCTTTACATTATTTTATTACAGCATCAATTTCAGTTTCCTTTACATTACCAATGTAGCAACTAAAGTTTGAATTTGTTAATGACAACTTGCAGTACTGATGGAAAATTGGAAATAAGGTGTAATAATAACTTGCATTATATACACCAATGCCAAAATGTGCGTAACAAGATGAGTTTTACATAAGTAGCACCCATACTACACCTACACCATACTCCTGTAGCATTCAAGTCAGCTAATACATATACACCTACACCTACACCATACACCTACACCTTCACTTGACTAACATTGCAATAAATACCAAAACAAAACACGCTAAACTAATAATAACTGAACACAAAACTAGCAACTTCAAGGATGCAGTTGTGGCTTCCAGCATTGTCACTTGTTTCTTCAATTTCCATATGTCCTTCTCAATGTCACTCCTTTGCCTTGAGCAATTTTTTTGAATTTCTTGCAGTTCATCAATAAACAGTTCATTGTCAACAAGTTCATAAGTGGAGGAAGACATAGGCTCAGCAGTACAAGGAGTACACCACTGAAAGTAGTTGCATTTCCTATCTCTACATGTGTAAAACAACCAATTTGGATTATTTTTTGTATTTGAAATTTTGATATCCGCATGTTTTCCACATTTGCAGGTCTTGTTGCTGAATCTTAGACCGTCAGCTCCACTTTCACTCACACTTGATGATTGCATTCCAATTCTAAACATAAACCAAAAATGAAGTTGTAAGAGAGTGTATTCTGTGAAACACTTCACATTGCATATCATCAAACACCTTATATGCATATTGTTTTCTACCTATCACAATCGGAATAGTACCAAGAAGATGGATAAAACTGAAGAAAAATAAAGAAATGTGGCTTACCTTATCCAATCGGCAGCAATGAAGGTGGAGTAAGTGGAGCAGCTTCACTTCACGCCATCTACCTTGTGGCTGCAACAATGTCTTCGAAATGGGTCTTTAGCCACTCAGCACATGGTGATATTTGATACTCATTTATGGGTAAAGATGTCTTTTACAGCAAGGAGGGAGGAAATTTATTAAAATTTAACCTTAAAACGTCACGTGTCACACATGTCCAGCCACTTCCCGTTAGATTGCTAACAGATTGTCAACGGCAAGGGTTAAAATGCAATAAACATGTATACAGTAAGGGAGGCTGGTGTCATGTTTCAAACAAGGGGGTATCGGGTGTAATTACCGATAAATTTAGGGGAGGTCAATGTAATTTCCCCTTATTGTTATAAAGTTTTACAAGCTTGTGGGGGCAGTTGCCCCCACTTTAATGTACCTGGGTCCGTCCTTGGAAATTCCTTAGGTTCATGTAGCTAGCCAATGATTGTTTACGTTTAAGACTATGGCAGAGGGAGATGCGGCAAAAGGATCACATATCCCGAGCACCTCCCTCTCCTTATAATGCTCACTTAATTCTAATGATTTTTTTTTTTACATATTTTCAACGAATTATTTCATTCATTACCTTTATATCACAATTCTATTCCTCCACTTTTTAATCATTTTTTATATATAAAAATAATTAACAATGAATTGTTATACTTTCTTAAATATTTCAAATTCATAATTAATAAAAAAATTATAGCATATTTTGAACTTCTATATATTTTATTTATGTACATAAAATATTCCCCTTTAAACTTTAATCTTGGGTTTGTCTCTTATATGAGATTAATTTCAAATTCAGAAAACAAAAATTGGTAGCCATTTTTTATATTAATTACTAGAAAATATTTATGCCTTTTTCTCTTGACTGAGATATCGATTGTGTAAAGAATTTCGAAAGGTTCTTTCAAAACTTTGTCAAGTTGAAAGAAATGATATTTTTGAGTGGGATTAGCATCCGGGGTACAATATAATGAATCATAATGCATTAACGATATATGTAACTTTATGCATAACAAATATAATCAAAATCTAAGGCCTTTTAGCTTTGTATTGATTTCTTATTATCACTAGCCAAGTATAATATAATTCTTATTCTTATTCTTATAATTAGGGTTAGCATTTAGTGGGTGTTAATTAATTTCCACATTTATATTTTTTTAGCGTATGTTAGTCTTTAAAAGATACATCTGTTATCAATTCATCTCCTTAGGGATTAATTTATCAATTTGATCCCTCAAACTTCAAATCTCTAATAATTTAGTTCTTCAATGCATTTAAGTCTAACATCATTAACAAACATTAATGCTAACAGGTATCGAAGATGTTGACGTGACATCATAATATTGAAGATTGATATTTGAATATTTAGATACAAATTTTAAATATTCGAATATCATAATCTCATTCAAAATAGGTTTTACTCGTTTTTTGTGTTAACAATTATAAGTAGTCTTTTTTTTGTGTGTGTGTAAATTATAAAGAGAAAAAATAATTAAATAAATATAAAAGCACTTACATAAGTCGCTGCATGTAAATATGACATAACATACACTCAGTCATGTATGAGTAGGGTATCTAAGTACTTATCTCATACTTGGCCGAAAGAAATAATTCTCATCATCGGAATCCATCCTGACTCAGTATTCAATCTCATCAGGTATCTAGTTACACAATCTCTTGTGTCATAAATTTGTTAGGTGTTCATGTTCTTATACATGTGCCCATCACTATTAACTTGTTTGAGTTTAAACTATGTGAATTTTCTTTATTTATAATAGTAATTACCCAATTTTAGCTTATATTATTAAATTCTACTTTTAATTTTAAAAAATTAGTTCTCAATATCACTATTAGTAGCAAAAATCTATACTGATAACAAATTAGTAGCATAAATAATTTTCATATATGTCAGGTATAAGGTGGATTGGATTTTGCACTCTCCATCATAATCCTATATATACTCACTAAAATCTCACAAAAATAAAAATTCTCATATTGTTCAACTCCATTCCCATTTTTGTAAAACTATTTTTGTGTATGGTAAGGTAACTTCAGGTAAGTTTTTGAGTCAATTGAAACTAAGTTCCTCCTTGAGTAATTTTAAAGACACACCTATATTGACTTAGTATATTTAGGAGAATTAATTCTTATAGGTTGACCCAAGGTTTGAACTCAATTAGTCAAAGCAGTAGGGGTGTTCATTGGTTCGGGTTGACCTGATCAACCTGACAAACCAACCCAAACCAATTAAAAAAAATCGGTTCGGTTCGGGTCATCGGGTCTAATCAGTTCCAATTTGGTCAAAATCGATCATGATTGGTTCAGTTCACGGATTTTGTATTTTATAACCCGATGACCTGATGAAATGACCCGAATAGTAATAGAAATTTAGATATTATCTTCTTGTCATTTAGCTTTTCATTCATTTAAAAGCTTAAGATGCAATGATATATCTTTAATTTCTATTTTCAAGCCTCAATCATTTAATTATTTACATATATATATATATATATATATAACCTTCTTTGTGAAGCAGAATATATTTAATGTCATACATTTATATTACAAATGAAGCTTATGATGATTTTGAGCCGTTGAAATATTTATTCCCAAACTTGATTTTACTTTTATATTTATACTTGTACTATACTGAAAGACTTGTATGCTTAAAATTCATATGTAATTGTCTGATTGAGTTTAAAATATTTAGCAATAGTAGGTTTGTAATTTTTCTATGTGAAAAAACTGATTGGATAACCCGATGACCCGAACTAAACCAACCCAACCTTAATCGGGTTGGTTTAGTTCAGATTGCTCGAAAAATTTTTCAAAAGCCAAACCAAACCAACCCGATCAAAGTTGATCAGTTTGGATTTTTTTTCCCCAAAACCCAAACCAACCCAACCCATAAACACCCCTACAAAGCAGGGAATATAGCTTCTTAACCACAAGGCCAACCACCTTAGATTATTTGAGTAAAACTTATGAGTGAGTACTTATTAGGTGTAGGTTGAAATTGAGATTCCATTTTAAATAGTTCATTTTCAAAATTAAAAAATTCTCATATTCGGCTCCATTCCCAATTTTTTTTATCAAAAAAAGAAAGAAACAAACAAAATTTAGGCATTGATGTAAACATTAAACTTTTTTTTTATTTCTCAGGGTATCCCCACAAGCTACTAGCACTGTGACACTAGTCCTTTTCAGGCCTATTTGCGACTAGAAGAGCCTTTCCAACAATCGCCTGCTCCAATGATTGAACTTGTGTCCTCACCTTAGGAGTGCAGCTCGCTTACCACTGCACCCAGCATTTGTTGGTAAATAACAAGCAAATACAAATTATGTAGATGCTATGTAATTATTTAAACTATGTAGGAAATATATAATTAAGAATATGAATATTTTAATAAATTCTCATCTATTTAAAATTCCTTTGTTTTGATATGGTGTTCCCATTCCAAATGTAACATTCGAGATAATAAAATATCTTATTTAATAGGAAATCTTATTTTTTAATTCACTAGTTTAACTGTCATAATTTGATTCGTTAGAATTGTAGCTTACTTTTGTAATTCTTTCGTTGTTTTAAATTTGATTGCTCTTTATTAGTCAATCAGATGATCAAATGCACGGAAGATAAAATCATTTTTTTATTTGTTTTGTTTTATATCATGGTAAGAAACTTTTTGGTTTTGTCTAAAAAATTTATATTAGAATATGTTCAAATAAATATTTCTAGCTATTTCAAATCCAAATAATTATAAAAGTTGTTCTTTTTAATTTAATAAAATTTGTTCCCTTCAATTCAAAAAATGAATTCTCCTTTAATAAAATCATTTGATAATGAAGAATATAACCATTGAATCTTGATGAGCCACAAAGCATGCACAAATTTTCCGTATTCTTTGTTTAGGAACAAAAGGTAAAAAAAAGGAAAAGAAAGGAAAATTAAAGAAGTTAGAGAAATGAAAAAGTAGTTATGTGTCACTATTAATAATGTAAGTATCTTGTTTTATTTGTAGACATATTTTATTGTATTCACATTTCTTTTGTGTTTCTACTCTTTTATATTCTCAAATTAACAATGGTATAAGATTCATTCCCTTTCATATTTCCATGATGTTTCTTTGCATCACTTTATATATATATATATATATATTGATAGAAAATAAAGTTAAGAGATGAAAGGCTATAACATTTTAAGATCATGCCACATCATAAGACTCAATAATACCTACAACATGTTTGATCCATGTATACGTTGCGCTTGGCATCACTCTTCTATAAAAGGGAGAGTAGCTTCTACCTTTTGCTCATTCCGTGATAAATACTCAATGGGAAATAATCCTTCTACCTCTTGGGATACACCAACACACACTCCGAAACTACCACCATGCAACCCCTTTCGGGAACTACCACCATACAATTCGAAACCACCACTATGCGACCCTTTTCCGGAACTATCACCATACACTTCAAAACCATCACCATGGAAACCAAACGATCATTAAATCTTCCCCTTCGACATATTTAAGTAAGACTCAAGGCATTGGATGATATGTAGGTGAAGAATCACCAACCTCTGTATAAATAATCCTGTGTGTCCATTGCCCATGTATCCTGTTATGTAGTATAAGAATAATCCTTGTCATTTGCCTATGTATCCTGCTATGTAGTATAAGAATAATCCTTATGTCCTTTGCCTATATATCTTGTTATGTATGTGGTATGTAATCAAAACTACGTGGAATGATGAAGGTTTAGTTATAGACCCTTTCAATTCCATGAATGATCATAAGTAATATTACTTAAATACTAATAATCTGAGTTTCACACCATCTTTCTTGAAAAATGATGAGTACACTCTTAAAAGTAAAAAGGACACTTGTAAACCTGCCATTGGAAATCTAAAGTTTTTGTTTTCTTTGTCAAAATTAGTAACAGAATGTCCTGGTTTTCCACAATTTTCCATATGTTTGGATGGAGGAGTTTGGAAGGAAGGGAGGGGAGGGATAATTTTTCATTTCAAAATTGAGAGAATTATAAAATGTTTATAAAAATGAATAAAGGATGGATGGAGGGTTACATGATTATCTCTCATTTTAAAAAATGTCTAAATCCTAAGTAAACACACACACAGAGGAAGCAAAATGGAACAACTAATATAGCTTATATTTATAAATCAACAACTTCTGCTATGATAATTTTCATTTTCACATTCCTAGGCTAGCCATGTGCATCAGAACCTATAAATTAGCCAACAACAAAAGTTCTTGCCAAAGTGAAAGTTCTTGTACAACCATATGAATATATTCCAACTTCATTTTCATGGGGATTTCCACCTTAATCTGGTGACTAATGGTAAGGTCAGATTTCTTGCTTCATCATCGTAGCAAACTGGATAAAAGGAATTAATCTTCTTATTTGAGTAATAAGTTCTTGTTGAAAGTGATCTACAAGCATATGCTTTCAAATTGCCTTTGATTCCTTGAAAGCCCTGCAAATATAAGTCACAAAATTTTGGTAGTCCTGCAACCACAAAAAAGGCAAAAGAGAGGAGGGAACAGAGTAAGGCCAAAACTCACTTGGGTTGTAGAACCTTTCAGATCAATCAAAAACCTGTTGATGTGCATGGTTGTTCACTAACAACCATCATGGAACAAATCTGTGGGGTGGATTAAGCTGAGCAGTTTCCTTGACATTTTTTTATTCAATCTCTTTATTGACAAAAAAATCAACCAGAAAGAGTTTAAGCTTAAAAAACAGTAGCAAGGGCCATTGGTCTAGCAGTCAATAAAAATTTAAGCAATAACAAAGCAAAAGAACTAACAGTTTTGCTATTGCCACTTGTTTAGCATTCAATAGGTACTCTGCCAATGGAAGTAAAAGCAATTATCCCGTTCATAATGCCGCCTATATTTGTTGAGACGCTCTACACAGCGTATAAATCTGACTAGCTTACCTACATCAAAATTGTATATTAGTCCATTAGATTGCACCTACATCTATTTTTGTCTTTGTTTGCAACTGAAAATATTGTGTATTATCTTCTTCAAACTATGACTATTGGCTAACAAAGACTCATTAGTATGTCCTAATTCAATGGTATTGACAAGAGGTTGTCGAGACCTCGTCAAATAATAAAAATTACTGGTTCGCAAACTAATTTGTAGTATAGAGCATGAACCGAATCGTCTCTCAAGGATCCAAAAAGAACAAATATTTAATCAGATCAAGATAATTAAAATGGGGGGTTTGGTTGTTGATTAACAATATGATAAATATACAAGACTCAAAGTTGAAAACAAATCTAAAGAAACAACCAATCCAAGGAAATTTACCGATCTTGAGTTTAACTCATCATTGATCATAGGGAATTCACTTAATTGCTAACCGTGTTCTTGGCCTTAGATCATATCAAGATGTCTCAACATGATCCAAGAATACTCTACTAGATAAGCATCTTGGATTTAATTAACCAAGGTTAGATAAAGTAAGCACCATCCAAACATAGATTAACTTAAGATCGGGGATTTAACCAAGCTAAACAATCCATCAAAAAGCTTTAATAAATTGTTTATTCTATGTGATCCTCTTGAATACATGATAATAAAGTTATTATCACATAAACATCCAAATCAAATTAAGCAATTCAATCTAGATCAAAATTAAAAGAGGAAGAAGAGAAACTTGAATAACAATTAAGCAATATGAACAAGTAAAACAAGATCTCCAAATTAAACATCAAGATGGCTAATCCCTTGGATTGATTATGAGAGCCTAGCCTTCCATGGATGGGAAGGAAGAACTCATAAAATAAAGAACAAAAATGAAATTCTAAAGAGAAAGAAGAAGAAGAGAAAGAAAACTCTAACAAATACTCAAACTTTCTTGAAACTTACTTCCAAATTGAATCCATGATAATACAAAGAGATTGGCTCTATTTATACTAATCCTAGAAGCCAATTTGTACATGTACATAATCTGAATACATGCTATAAGAATATGAAAATTGTCAAAAATGGAAGCTTGATGCATGGTTGGTGGGTTGGTGCATGGTAGGTGGGTTGGTGTATGGTTGGTGGCTTTTAGTCAACAACTCTTATCCGACTTCGGGCTTCAAATTCATCACCTAGAAGGTGTATTTTGGCTTGGATGTCTTCATGAAAGTTGTAGCCAGTTGTCTCCTTGAAAATCTCCAATTTGAATCATGTCATTTGGACTTTTAGAACTCCGGAAATGCCAAAAACACTGCACCTACCTCAAGTTAGGTTGGAAGAACGTGTTTCCAAATTCATACCAACTTGTAGCTTCAGAAGTATGCCTAAAACGACATCTATTGACAAAGTGGTCTTCAGTGAAGTTGGAGATATGGGTCTTATCTTTCAAATGACCAAGTTTCAGCATAAGAGGAGGCCTATAACTCACTATGTAGTCCAATATGTGCATACTGCCTAGATTTTCCTGACAGCAAACCCACTCTGCATTGCAGCGATGTTTTTGACCCTTAGAAGTCCGATCCAGCTCTTGAGTTCTTCATGAAACTTGTAGAGCATTGTCTTAGCTTTCCACAGACACCAAGATCACCTCAATTGGATCACCGAGTCCCAAGTTATGGCCTAACCAAGGAAGAAAGGTCAAAATGCATCAAAATCCGAAAATTATCCAATATTTACATTAAAACCCAATGAAGCCCAACAACATTAAACTCATCTAAAATACTAATATTGGGCACAATAAACATCTAATAATGCCTAATACAAAGCTAACATAAGTGTCTCAAATTGATTGATCAGGTATCCACAGATTATCTCTTAAATAATCATAGTACAATTAGCTTGTAAAACTATAATTAAATCCACATTAAGAAGGTGATCTGTAAAATCTGAGCTAGTGAATTTTAAATCAGGCTACAGGTGGTATATTAACTCTTACAAAAAAAAAAAACTTGGGAGTATTACAATTCATGTACAAAACTTGGTCACACGTTAGATTATCAATTGCGCAATGCAAATTCTTGCTTATTAGATAATTAAAAACATAACAAATATGAGTAGTGTTAGAAAATATAATTAAAAACTTTCCTTTAGAAATGAATGCTAATTTTATTTTATTTTATTTTTTTGAAAAAAGAAAAGAATGAGAATAGTTAGTTTTAGAGCCCTAAACAGCCAGACATTTTGTAAGATGAAAATCACAAAAAAAAAATAATTAAAGCAATCATAAATATATAATAATGTAACATTTCTCTAATTATTTATGAACCTCCTATGCCATTCCTGTCTACATATTATATACAAATTAATCATTAATAATCTAAAAGAGAAGACTAAAACTAGAATGTATAACACATCTGGATTTTTGTTATCTTATCCTCAAAATTTAAGCTATGACATCTTCATTACTGTGATAAGGAATTTTATGCATATCAATACCTCCTGTTAATATTCAAGCTTCAAGCCTCTTGTTTTAGGCATTTGGCCTCTCTTTGAGATGTTCTTAGCTCCTCCTTCTCCCTTATACAAGTTATAATTCTCAATTGATTTTTAATTTAATTTTTTACAAATTTTGGATCAACGATGATTTATGGTATTGCATGTTGGACGATAAAGTGTCAACATGAAAATAAGTTGAAGTGTTACGGAAATGAGAACGATACAATTAATGAGTAAATATACAAGAAAAGACAAGATCCAGAATGAATGTAGTCGAGAGAAAGTTGGAGTAACACATATTGAGAAAAAAATGATAGAATCTCCTCTAAGATAGGTTAGTTATGTGAGGAGAAGACCAATAAATGAGCAAATGAGAAGAGTCAATCAAATAAACGATAGCTGGATAAATAGAGGAAGATGAAAACCAAAGAAAACCCAAGTGAAATCATTAAAAAAAGGACCTTTATCTAAACGGTCTTTCTAAAAATATGACTATTTACAGAGCACAATGATATGTTTAATTCATGTAGCCAACTCTATCTAGAGGCAAAAGACTTTTGTTGATGTAGGTTTACATATTTTCTATTAATTATTGATTCATTCATCAATTACTTAACATCATAATTCTCTTCCTCCATTTTTTTATTATTCGTATATAAAAATAATTAACAGAATTATAGTACTTCCTTAAATATAATTCATAATTCATAATTATAATAAAAAGAATTAAATTTTTATATATTACATTTATGTACATCAAATATACCCTTTTAGACTTTAATCTTGAGATTGTCACTGATATGAGATTAATTTCAAATTCATAAAACAAAAAAATGGTGGTCATTTGTTATATTAATTACTAGCAGAAATTGTGCCATTTTTTCTTGACTGAGATATCAGTTTGTGTAATAGTATAGACAATTTCGAAAAGTTCAACTTAGTCACGTTGAAGGAAGAGATTTTGCGTGGAAAGATATTACAAACAGTACAAGAAATAATGCATGAATGATATAATATGTAACTTGTATGCCTAACAAATATAATCAAAATCTAAGGCCTTTTAACTTTGCATGGTTTCCTTAAAAATGATGTATTCCACCAGCCAAGTATAATAAAAATATACCTATTTTTTTGGGTAAAATCATTTGAACCTTGCATTGCAGGCAAAGTCTACTCACATGAAATTTAGTTTGATAGCTGAGCTACACTTTGTTAAAATATATGTCTTTAAACTTTAATCTTAGGTTTGTCACTAATGAGATTAATTTCAAATTCAAAAAATATAAAAATTGGTAGTCATTTGTTATATTAATTACTACCAGAGATTTATGCGTATTTCTTTTAGATTGAGATATATTATTGTGTGAAGACAATTTCGAAAGGTACTTTCAAAACTTTGTCCAAGTTGAAGGAAAGGATATTTTTACGCGGGATTAGCATACAGAGTACAATATAATGAATAATAATACATTCATGATATATGTAACTTTATGCATAGCAAATATAATCAAAATCAAAGGCCTTTTAGCTTTGCATTGATTCCTTATAAAAGATCACCAGCCAAGTATAACATAATTTTGTTACCAAGTGGCTTCAATAACTCAAGAGGGGGGGTGAATTGAGTTTTCAAGAACTTTCGCAAGATTTATTTTAATGATGCTAATTATTTAAAATCAATGGACTTGCAAATGATAATGACTAAAATTAATGAGCTTTTTAATACAGAAAATATAAAACAAGAATTCACAACATTAAAAACATCAAGCTAGATAAGTTGATAGAATATAACTTATAAGTAAAAGATAAGGGTTGAGAGAATGCAAACAAGATTTATACTGGTTCAATCACTTCTTGTGATCTACGTCCAGTCCTCGAGATCGTCCACCCGAGATTTCAACTATACTTCAAGCTTCTAACTTGGGTGCTTGATAAAAACCCTTACAATATAGAGCACTCTTCACTTAGAATGGGATCCTCCACCCTCTATGTGCAAGAGCCTCCCTCAATACAACAAGGAATTTCTCTCCTTCAACTTACACAAGATAATCTAATGGTTTTTGGTAGATTGTAACTCTCACAAGAGCAGATATACAACTTGAAGAACAGATGAGTATATGATCAAATCACTAAGCAAGCTTTTTCAAATAGAAAACAGAGTATGATGAACTGAAGATTAGAAAAAGCTCTTTCAAAATGAATTTCTGATCTTGGGTATGTTTGAAACTTAATTTAGATAAGCTATAAATAGCTCTTACAAGTTTTTGATCCGTTGGGTAGTAGGTAGGTATTAAAACAATATTCAAACTAGCCGTTGGAAAAGTTTCTGGAGCATGTGTAGTCGACTACACAACTGTTGTAGTCGACTACCAAGCCTTTCTGACTTTTAAAAACATTAGAGTTTATTATTAAAAGAATGCATGTAGTCGACTACACTTACAAGGTAGTCGACTACAATAGCTCTCGGATTCTTTTTAAAAGCAAGGCAACTGAGATATATTATCAAAAATAATATGTAGTCGACTACAGAGCTTATGTAGTCGATTACATGTCTCCTCTGGTTTATGCACTTTTAAAAAGGAACAATTTTTTAAAACGATGTAGTCGACTACAATAGCTTTGGTAGTCGACTACAAATGTGCTCGGGTTAACATGTATTTAACAAAAGTATTTTTTATCAGCATTGTAGTCGACTACCTCAGCATTGTAGTCGACTACAAGCATCCTCGGGACATTTATAAATGACAGGCATTTCAAGGTTTTGCCTATTGGTAGTCGACTACAATACCTGTGTAGTCGACTACAAGTTTGTTCTGACTTTTGGAAAACGTTGTAAACTTAACATTTTCCAGCTGTGTAGTCGACTACATCAATCTTGTAGTCGACTACAAGTGACTTAAAAACTCATTTTTGATAAGTTAAAAAATCTTTCTTTCCAAAGCATTTTTAAAGATAACTATCTTTTTATCAAACCTTATTTTAGGAATAGTTTTGTAAGATTAAAATAAAATGCTTGCTAGGTGATTTAAGCAATTAATTACTCTTACAATGATAAGTAAAAGCCTATAAGTCTTGAGTACTCCTTGTGAACTTGTTCTTGTCTTCTTGGTGCGGAATCCTTTGCTTGGTTATCATCAAAATTCAATATGACAAATGTTGCTCACAAATTCTTATTCTAATTGTTCCAAAACAAAATTCTTATTCTTATTCTTTGCAAGGATTTAGTGCTTGTTAATTAATTTGCACTTTGTCCTTAAGGATTAATTTATCAATTTGATTCGTGCATGAAATTTCAAATCCTCAATAATTTAATCATTTCATCTATTTCGTTCTAACACCATTAATAGAAAATGCTAACCTGTAATGGACATGTTAACATGACATCCTAATATTTAAATATTAAAGGGTCGATATTTAAATTCTCAAATACAAATTATCAATATTCAAATATCACAACCCAAAATAAATTTTACTAAATATTTTTTTTTGGTGTTAACAATTATAACGTTTTATTGTACAACATGCAAAGACTCATTAGTATGTCCTAATTCAATGGTATCCACAGATTATCTCTTAAATAATCATAGTACAATTAGCTTGTAAAACTATAATTAAATCCACATTAAGAAGGTGATCTGCAAAATCTGAGCAAGTGAATTTTAAATCAGGCTACAAGTGGTATATTAACTCTTACAAAAAAAAAAAACTTGGGAGTATTACAATACATGTACAAAACTTGGTCACACGTTAGATTATCAATTGCGCAATGCAAATTCTTGCTTATTAGATAATTAAAAACATAACAAATATGAGTAGTGTTAGAAAATATAATTAAAAACTTTCCTTCAGAAATGAACGCTAATTTTATTTTATTTTTTTGAAAAAAGAAAAGAATGAGAATAGTTAGTTTTAGAGCCCTAAACAGCCAGACATTTTGTAAGATGAAAATCACAAAAAAAAAAAAATTAAAGCAATCATAAATATATAATAATGTAACATTTATCTAATTATTTATGAACCTCCTATGCCATTCCTGTCTACATATTATATACAAATTAATCATTAATAATCTAAAAGAGAAGACTAAAACTAGAATGTATAACACATCTGGATTTTTGTTATCTTATCCTCAAAATTTAAGCTATGTCATCTTCATTACTGTGATAAGGAATTTTATGCATATCAATACCTCCTGTTAATATTCAAGCTTCAAGCCTCTTGTTTTAGGCATTTGGCCTCTCTTTGAGATGTTCTTAGCTCCTCCTTCTCCCTTATACAAGTTATAATTCTCAATTGATTTTTAATTTAATTTTTTACAAATTTTGGATCAATGATGATTTATGGTATTGAATGTTGGACGATAAAGTGTCAACATGAAAATAAGTTGAAGTGTTACGGAAATGAGAACGATACAATTAATGAGTAAATATACAAGAAAAGACAAGATCCAGAATGAATGTAGTCGAGAGAAAGTTGGAGTAACACATATTGAGAAAAAATGATAGAATCTCCTCTAAGATAGGTTAGTTATGTGAGGAGAAGACCAACAAATAAGCCAATGAGAAGAGTCAATCAAATGAACGATAGCTGGATAAATAGAGGAAGAGGAAAACCAAAGAAAACCCAAGTGAAACCATTTAAAAGAGGATCTTTATCTAAACGGTCTTTATAAAAATATGACTATTTACAGAGCACAATGATATGCTTAATTCATGTAGCCAACTCCATCTAGAGGCAAAAGTCTTTTGTTGATGTAGGTTTACATATTTTCTATTAATTATTGATTCATTCATCAATTACTTAACATCATAATTCTCTTCCTCCATTTTTTTTATTATTCGTATATAAAAATAATTAACAGAATTATAGTACTTCCTTAAATATAATTCATAATTATAATAAAAAGAATTAAATTTTTATATATTACATTTATGTACATCAAATATACCCTTTTAGACTTTAATCTTGAGATTGTCACTGATATGAGATTAATTTCAAATTCATAAAACAAAAAAATGGTGGTCATTTGTTATATTAATTACTAGCAGAAATTGTGCCATTTTTTCTTGATTGAGATATCAGTTTGTGTAATAGTATAGACAATTTCGAAAAGTTCAACTTAGTCACGTTGAAGGAAAAGATTTTGCGTGGAAAGATATTACAAACAGTACAAGAAATAGTGCTTGAATGATATAATATGTAACTTGTATGCCTAACAAATATAATCAAAATCTAAGTACTTTTAACTTTGCATTGATTCCTTAAAAATGATGTACTCCACCAGCCAAGTATAATAAAAATATACCTATTTTTTTTTTGGTAAAATCATTTGAACCTTGCATTGCAGGCAAAGTCTACTCACATGAAATTTAGTTTGATAACTGAGCTACACTTTGTTAAAATATATGTCTTTAAACTTTAATCTTAGGTTTGTCACTGATGAGATTAATTTCAAATTCAAAAAATATAAAAATTGGTAGCCATTTGTTATATTAATTACTAGCAGAGATTTATGCGTATTTCTTTTAGATTGAGATATATTATTGTGTGAAGACAATTTTGAAAGGTACTTTCAAAACTTTGTCCAAGTTGAAGGAAAGGATATTTTTACGTGGGATTAGCATACAGAGTACAATGTAATGAATAATAATACATTCATGATATATGTAGCTTTATGCATAGCAAATATAATCAAAATCTAAGGCCTTTTAGCTTTGCATTGATTCCTTATAAAAGATCACCAGCCAAGTATAACATAATTCTTATTCTAATTGTTCCAAAACAAAATTCTTATTCTTATTCTTTGCAAGGATTTAGTGCTTGTTAATCAATTTGCACTTTTTCCTTAAGGATTAATTTATCAATTTGATTCGTGCATGAAATTTCAAATCCTCAATAATTTAGTCATTTCATCTATTTCGGTCTAACACCATTAATAGAAAATGCTAACCTGTAATGGACATGTTAACATGACATCCTAATATTTAAATATTAAAGGGTCGATATTTAAATTCTCAAATATAAATTATCAATATTCAAATATCACAACCCGAAATAGATTTTACTAACTATTTTTTTTTTGGTGTTAACAATTATCACTTTTTTTTGTACAACATGCAAATATAACTTAAGTAGTCATATATTTTTGTAAATTATAAATAGAAAAATAATTAAAAAAATAAAAAGCACTTATATAAGTCACTACCTGAAAGGATGACGTACACTCGTCAGGTAAGAATAGGCTATCTAAGTAATTATCTCATACCTGGCCCGAAGAAATAATTCTCATCATTGACTCAATCCTCACTCGCTACCCAATCTCATAAAGTAGCTAGTTACACGATCTCTCGTCATAAATTTGTAAGGTATTCATGTTCTTGTACATGTACCCATCTTTATTAACTTGTTTGAAGTAAACTATGTGAGTTTTCTTTACTTATAATAGTAATTATAGCTTATATTATAAAATTCTAATTTTAATTTTAAAATATTACTCCTCAATATCACTAAATTAGTAGCAAAAATCTCTACTGATAACAAATTAGTAACATAAATAATTTTTATATATGTGGGGTATAGAGTAGTAGTGCATTCTTCATCCTAGTTCTATATATAATTGCTAAAATCTCATAAAAATAAAAATTCTCATATTGATAAGTTCCATTTTCGTTTTGTAATTTTTTTTTCTTATACGATAAGGGTATCTTCGGACAATTTTTTGTGTCAACTAAGACTAGACTCCTCCCTAAATAATCTTAAGGACACACCCCATATCAGTTTGATGTATTTAGGAGAATTAATTCTCATAAGTATTGACCGAACGTTCAAACTCATTTAGTAAAACTAGGGAATATACCTCCTTAACTACAGGGCAATCGAGTAAAACTTACAAGTATGCATAAAACTTATGAGTACGCATTAGGTGCATGTTGAATTGAGATTCCAACTTAAATTATTCATTTTCAAAAATATGAAAGGTAGTAAGAATCATGCAGTGGTGAACAGATTCTGCCCAACTGTAGAAGATTGCATTTTCTATACTTTCCCTTTGGGCCATACATAATAATGCATATAGACAAGCAGGACCTTGATGTAATTTGAGAGCCTTTGGGTCTGGAACAACCGACGAGAATGTGCATGCCCGAAATAACTGAATGATGAAGGCCATTTTCCTTCATAAAAGTATATATATATATATATATATATATATATATTTGAAAAAAAAAACAAAGAATGGGAATAGTAAGTTTTAAAGCCCCATACCAGATATTTTTGTAAGATAAAAATAACAATAAATAAATAAATTGAACCAGTCATAAATATATAAAAATCTAACATTTCTCTAATTTTTATCAACCTCCTATGTCATTCTTGTCTAGATATTATTATATACAAACTAATCATTAATCATCTAAAAAAAGATTAACAATAAAATGTGTAGCCAACACACTTGTAGCTTAATTGACATCAAGTTAAGTCTTTAAAACTTGAGTGTGATCATGTTCTAGGTTCGGTTCTTCACTAGACCACCTATCTCAGGTGCTAGCACCTCCAATTTAATAAATAATAAATTAGTGTGTAGCCAACACACTTGTATCTTAATTGACATCGAGTTAAGTCTTTAATACTTGAATTTGATGATAATGTTTTAGGTTCGGTTCTTCACTAGACCACATATCTTCTTCCTTTACTGAGGTGCTACATCATTTTCCTTACTGTTACAAGAATTTTAGGCCATATCAAAACCTCCTGTTGATATTCAAGCTTTCATGCTTCCTATTTTGGGTATTTGACCTCTCTTTTAGAAGTTCCAAGCTCCTCCTTTATAATTCTTAATTTTAATTTTTTTTCCACATATTCTCCATTAATCATTTATTCATTACCTTTTGCATCATAATTCTCTTCCTCTTTTTTTTTTATTTGTATATAAAAATAATTAACAAAGAATTGTAGTACTTCCTTAAATATAATTTATAATTAATAATTAATAATAAATTAGTATATTTAAAAAAATTAGTATATTTTATTTATATACATGAAATATACCCTTTAAACTTTAATCTTGAGATTGTCACTAATATGAGATTAATTTCAAATTCAGGAAGACGAAAATTGGTAACCATTTGTTATATTAATTACTAGTAGAGATTTATGCCTTTTCTGTGTAAAGACACAATATCAAAAGATTCTTTCAATGTCAAAAGATTCTTTCAACTTTGTCATGATGAAGGAAAGGAATTTTGCGTGGGAATAGGATACAGTGTACAATATAAGGAATAAAGCATGAATGATATACGTAACTTTATGCCTAACAAATATAATTAAAATCTAAGGCCTTTTAGTTTTGCATTGATTCCTTTCACCAGCTAATATTCTTATACTTTAGTATTGCATTTAGTGTGTTAATTAACTTGCACTTTTTTCTTGTACTACAATGAAGTCAAAGGACTTGTACGGAAAGAAAAAGGGATATATATATAGGAGACATATCTAGTGAGATGAGTCATTTATTATGAGAGTGAGAAGAGCAAATCTTGACTATTGGATTATCCATGTATGGTCAAGATTAAAACATAAAGTCATGTGACTTTTTTAAGTGATCATGTAACCTTTAAGTAATTTCTAATCTTAATCATCCATATAAGATTTAATAGTCAAGATTTGCTCTCTCATATCTCATAATAAGATAATGATCTCACTATATATGACCCATATATATATATATGTCTTACTGTTAATGTAAGTATCTTGTTTAGATTAAGGACAAATTTTATTCTATTCACATTTCTCTAGCTTTTTTCCTTTTTTTGACTATCAAGTTAACAATGGCAGAGCATTCATTCTCTTTCATATTTCTATGTTGATTCTTTGCATCAGTACCCCTCTTTTTTTTATTTTGGTAGAAAATAAAATTAAGGAGATGATAGGCTACCACAGTTCAAGGTTATAACATGAAACAAGACTCAATAATACTCATATATCATTTTTTAACGATCTAATTAGAATTGTGAGATTTATTATGATTTAATTTGATTTTAAATTTAATTATTCAGATTAATTATTTTATCTTTACTAATATTTTGATTTTAAAATGATATAAGAATAAAAAAATAAAATAAGAAAATGGAATAAAATAAAATTATTTTTTAATGAGTCCTAAATATAAAATTAATTTTTAAATCAATTCAAATCTAACTTTTAATAACGAATTCCAAAAATAAAATTTAATTGATTCGAAGCACAACCAAATTTAAGCAAAACTATAAGTTTGGGCCTTTGCATTACTCTTATGTGAAAGGGAAGAACTGCTTCCACTTTTTTCTTACCTCGTGACCAAATACTGAATGGGCAATCGACCTTCTCGCCCTTCGCAAGATCCTTCGGCACCACCACCATGGGATTGGTCTTCACCTTTTCCAAGCGATAGTGGGTGGTCCCGAGACCCTCCACCACCAAAACCGTTGTTTTGGTCTTCACCTTTTCCAAGTGATAGTGGATGGTCGCAAGACTCTTCGCCACCAGAACCATGGTGTAGGCCACTAGAACCTCCGAAACCTTAGTAAGATTCATGGCATTGGATGATATCTAGTTGAAGATTCAACAACCTCTGTGTATAAATAATCCTTTAGTCCATTGCCCATGTATCTTGATACATATATAGGAATAATCCTTGTGTCCTTTGCATATGTATCGTGTTATGTATCATGTTATGTATGTAGTATGTAATCAAAACTATGTGGAAGGATGAAGGTTTAGTTATAGACCTCTTCAATTCCATGAATGATCAAAGTAATATTTATTAAATATTAAGTAATCTGTGTTTCACCTACTTGCATCTGCACGACCTTCTGAAGGAGCTTCCCCAACAAAACCATCTTTCATGCAAAATGATGCACACACTCTTAGAAATAAAAAGGACATTTCTATGCAAACAAGGGTTGGTTGAATTGATAAGATCAAACTAATATATTTTATATTTATAAACCAACATCTTCTGCTATGATAATTTACACTTCCACATTCCTAGGCAAGCCATGTGCATCAGAATTCAGAACATATAAATTAGCTAACAACTTAAGCGTTGTGACCAAAGTGAAAGTTCTTGTACAACCACATGAATCACACCAAAAGTATAATATGACTTCATTTTCAAGAAGATTTCCTCCTTAATTTGGTGAATAGCTAGTGGTAAGGTCAAATTTCTTGCCTCATCGTTGGCGTAGCAAACTGGATGAAATGAAATCATCTTATGATTTGAGTTAAAAGTTCTTATTGAAAATTAGCATCTCGTTTCAAATTTCCCTTGAAAGACCTGCAAATATAGGTCATAAATATCCTGGTAGTCTTGCAAACACAAGACAAGGCGGAAGATGGAAAAGGACAGAGTAAGGCCAAAACTAACTTGGGTTGTGGAATCTTTTAGATAAGTCACAAAACTTTTAGAGTGCATGATTGTTCACAACCACCGATAGAACGAGTCTATGGGGAGGATTAAGCAAAGTAGTGTCCTTAGCATAATTTTGCTTAATCTGTTTGTTGACATAAAAATCAACCTCAAAGAGCTTAAGATAAAAAAAATACTATAGTAAGGACATTGATATAATAGTCAATAAAAATTAAGCAATAACATTGTAAAAGAAATAACAACATTCCCATTGACACTTGTGTACCAGTCAATAGGTACTCTGCCCAATGGAGGCAATTAATCCGTTCACTATGTCGCCTCTCTTAGGAATGACGCTCTACGCAACATATAAATCTAGATTAGTGCATCAGACTGCACTTGCATCTATTTGTCTTTTGTTAGCAGTTGATATGTTTTGTGTATTATCTTCTTTAGAATATTGCTAGCAGTGACTCATTAATTGGTATGTTCTACTTCAACGGCATCCATGGATTATCTCTTAACATAATCATATTACAATTATCTAGTAAAACTATTAATAAATTCACTTTAAGGTGATTTGCAAAACCTGAGCTAGGGAATTTCAAATCAGGCTACAGGTGGTGTTTTAACACTTGAAAGACTAGTAGTATCACAGCACATGATCAAAACTTAGTCACACCTTAGCTAATCAATTGAAAATTCTTGCTTATTGGAAAATTTAAAACACAACAAATATGAATTGTGTGAGGAAATTGTAAAGCACGAATCCTCCCTACAACACGATAGATTGTGATCGCGCAGGCCTTCGATTGTGTTGTGCAAGCATTCATCATCTCATGCTGCACTTACAAAAAAAAAATTATGATAATGATGTTAAAGGCAAATTATAACACATAAAATCAAAATAAGTGGTTTATGTTAGAATTTTTTAGGTTGGGCTTCTATTGATTGATTTTTTGTTTTATAACATAAGTTGAATAGACAACCTGATATTTTTTCTGGAAGCTTATATTATTATTATTATGTGATCCATTATGAGTTTGAGAATCATCATTTGTATGTTTCTTGGGCTTGAACCTAATTGATAAGTGTACTAGGTTGTGGTGTAGGGCCTGATAGCTTGGGTTCAGGATAAGTAGAACTAAGACTACTACTTGCTTATGTAACTAAAAGGTTAGGATTCCCTTTCCTATCCCAAAAAACACACATTTTGTGCATACTATCTATCAAGTGACACAATGATAAAAAGGGAACAAAGAGGGGAAGATCTTGTGCCCATAGTGCATGTTTGTGTATACTTACTTTGAAGGCTTCTTAGAGCACACATGGTTTAGACATTCTTAGAAGTAATCTTTCCCTAAAATATATTCAAGAGGTTCGTGACCCTAAATTGTCTTCAGTTTCATGGTGTTCTAAATTCTAGTATAGACATACTGTGTATGTGGAATGTGTCTACAGTTTCAACTAGAACTGAAAAATAAGTTATACATAGAAATGCATATATTTCATTTGCTGCTAAAGAACTAAGAATCAAGATGATATTTTTTTTTGTTGGGTTTTTGTTTTGGTCAAACAAGAAGATTTTCAATGTTTGAATGGAGGGAGTAGACCACTTAGGCCACTTTAACCAAATAGGAAAAGGTAGTGAAAAACATGCAGTGGTGGGCATATTTTGATAGAATGGAAGAAGAGTATATAGAGGGACAATATAGGAAGAGACACTTTATTTATTTTTTACTCTTATACACTCCAAAAGTACATTGGGTACGTATAGGAACTCTAGGAAAGCTTAAGAGACATATTCTCACTTATGACTAGAATAATTTTCCATAATTTTCATAACTCTCATGAAATTATTCAACTTAATTGCAATATAACTCTTATAACATAATTCTTCTTAACGACACATAACTCATCATAATTCTTCATAAAACTCACACGAGGCACATCAAAGGTCACATAACCATAAAAAAATTTATTAACTTTAAATTATCATTATTTTATTTCAACACTCCCCCCTAATTTGAAGTCTTTTTCTTCATTCTAAGTCTTGTTCGCAATCTTCAAAAATTTGCAAACTTGTGATGCTTATTAAAAACATTAGCAATTTGACTTTGAGGCTTAGTAAAAATGCCAACTCTGTACTTTTGCTTGTAACCTTTATTAATGAGCTTTGTTTTATATCTCTCCATCTCTCATTTGGCATTATTCTTTATCTTGAACACTCATTAACGGTCATGGTGTCTAAATTATTTGAATTCTCAAAAACACAAATCACATAATAAAACTTTGGAGTTAAAGAGCGAAGGATTTTATCTTTCACACGATCATCTTCAATTTTTTCTCGATACATTTTCATTTGATTAACATTGATCAACATCTTTAAACTATAATCCTAAAAATATTTGGATTCCTTCACGTACAAAGCTTCAAATTCACATCATAAAATTTGAAGTCACACTTTGTTCACCTTATCTGCACTTGGTGAGAATTTTGTAAAATCTTCCATGCTTCTTTCATAGTGGATACATTGCCCATCTTTTCTAACATCAAATCATCCAATCCTTAATAGATGAGGGAACAAGCTTGTTGGTCCTTTTCCTATGACTTTACCAATGTATCTTTCCCATTTTGAGACATAATGACCTCATTTTGCAGTTTAGTGTAACTACTTTCTACAATCTCCCAAGCATCTTGTAATCCAAGCAATATTTTCATACGATGAGACTGAGTTTCATAGTTATCTTTTGTAAGACAAGGAAATTGAAATGGAAACATTCTATTACTTGTCATCTCTCAAATCTCACCAGCTCGGATTCCACTTTGATAGAGTGGAAGAAGAACATATGGAAGGACAATATAGGAAGAGACACTTTATTTATTTTTCACTCTTACAAACTCTAAAAAGACATAGAATACTTATAGGAACTCTAAGAAAGCTTAAGAGACATATTCTATAACTCTCACTTATAACTAGAATAATTTTCCATAATTCTCATATCTCTCATGAAATAATTCACTCTAATTGCAATATAACTCTTATAACATAATTCTTCCAAGTGGCACATAACTCATAACAATTCTTCATAAACTCACACTAGGCACATCAAAGGTCACATAACCATCAAAAACTCCATTAACTTCAAATTATTATGCTTTTATTTCAACATATTCTGCACAACTATAGAAGATTGCATTTTTCATTCTTTTCCCCTCTGGATTATAATTCTCATATTAATGCATATAGACAAGTAGGACAATGATCTCACATGAGAGACTCTCGGCCTGAGACAACGGATGGGAACGTGCATACCTAAAATAATTGAGCCCAATTGATAAAGGATATGTTCCTTTAGAAACGACAGCAAAAAATAAAAACAGAATGGGAATAGTAAGTTTTAATTAAAACTAGACATTTGGTAAGATGAAAAAAAAAAGAATTTATTTAAAGTAGACATAAATATATAAAAATGTAACATTTCTATAATTTTTATCAACCTCCTATATCATTCATGTCTAGATATTATATACAAACTAATCAATAATCATCTAAAAGAAAAGACAAAAACTAGAATGTGTAACACATCAAAATTGTGGTTATCTTATCCTCAAATTTTAGGCTACATCCTTTTCATTGCCGTGACAAGAAATTTTAGGCCATAAATAGCTCCTATTGATATTCAGGCTTCATGCCTCCTATTTTAGGCATTTGACCTTTCTTTTAGCTGTGTTCTTTGATGGGAACTACCCTAAGTTCATGTAGCCAGCCTATATGTGATTGTTTACGTCTAAGACTAAGGAAGAGGGAGGTGGGGCAAAAGGTTGGGTCCTGATATCCATTGCATTTATTTTTCTGGGTTTTGATACCCATTATATTTCTTTTTTGGGTCCTAATACCCATTGTATTTACATCCTGGGTCTTGATATCCATTGCATTTATATTTCAGGTCCTGATACCCATTGCATGTACATTTTGCGTCCTGATATCCATTTCATTTATTTTCGGGTTCACATACCAATGGTCATTTACTTTTGGGGTCCTAAACCCACTATAAATTACTTTTAGGGTTGTTGTTCCCTTTGCGACTTACTCTCTCGGGTTCCTGTACTCATTGCAATTTACTTGTCACAAATTTTGTGGACAAATTGGAATCAACACATTTGCATTCTATTTATTTTATAAATGGAGAAGTAAATGGGGGCAGCTGTTGACACCCAAATTTATCCTAAAATTTTAATTTTCATTAATGGGTATTGTACCAATAAATTTGTTCTAATCCAATTTTGAAGCCCAAACCCAATGTAAAAAAATACAAAAAAAAATGTAAATAAACAAAAAAGGAATTTGATTTTTATTTTTTAAAAAAAGGTGATAAAGTGTCATTTTGTATTCCATATTCCACATTTGGAATGGAAAGAAAATAAATATCAATTTCAACATATCTCTTACAATTTTAATCCCTATGATTTTGCGCTTCAATTTAACTAAACAATTGCAGCACAAATCACACACTAATGATACAATAAAAGTAAAAAAAGCAACAAATAAGGAAATTTTCCAAGAAAACAACTACTGATTTACCAAAACAAAAGGCACCATCAATAGGACATCAATTTGGCCGCATGACATGCAATGAGTAAATATGGGAAATCAATTTGAAATAATTGTGTGCTTGGGCTATAGAAAAGGCTTGCAGAAAGCCTTGGGGGATGGGAGAGAGCAACGATTTGAGAAAAAAATAGGCATTGATTGAGAGAGAGGGAGAGAGATTAAAAGAGAATCACAAAACATGAGATTAAAGAAGGAGGGCGATGTCTGAGCTTTATTCTCTATCGGGAAGGCTACCATCCGTTACTATCAGACCTGTGAGATCTGACGATGAAATAATCAAAATTAGCCGAAGCATCATAGAAGTTTTAACTTTTCGAAAGTGAGAAATATCTTTTTAATTTTGCTAGAAGTGCCGATGAGACTTTAGATGATCTTTAATAAATATCTTTTTCTATACTTTTGTATTTGTAATTACTTGCCATTCAAATATATGGAGATATCCGATAATGGAATAATCAAAATTAACCAAAGTGCCGGTGAAGTTTTGACTTTTTGGAGGTAAGAAGTATCTCTTTAGTTTTTTCAGAAGTGCTGATGAAGCTTTAGATGATCTTCAATAAATATTTTTTTTCTATATTTTTATTTGTAATTAATTTCCATTCAAATAGATGGAGATATCCAACGAAGGAATAATCAAAATTAGTTAATGTGATGGCAAAGTTTTGACTTTCTGGAGATGAAGAGTTTCTCTTTAGTTTTGCCAAAAGTGTTGGCAGGGCTTTAAACGATCTCCAATATAAATATATTCTCTCACACATTAATTTCTTGCCACATCCATATGTATATCACCTTAATCAACTATCACATTGACCTTTAAATCTTACCAACGATGGAAGATTTGGAAGATGATCGAAGAGACGATTAATTAAACTTTTCTCAATATTTTTGAAACATTTATATTAAATTTTTTCAGAAGTGCTAACGGGGCCTAATCCTTACAATTAAATATATAAAATATTTTCATAAAATAAAAAAAATAACTGTGAACAATTTTGCAAATCCCAACTTTAAGATAGTGATGAGCTTCCATTTATTTGATTATTATCTTTTTAAAATAAAAATCTCTTGTAAAATCATTTTCAAAAATCAATTCATCTTACCTCAAAAATATTTATTTGAAAAATTATATTTTTGACTCACCATTGTCATGTAACATGTGAGTTTACAATCTGTTCAAACAATAATAATGGCTATTTAGCCACTTATTCTTTGTTTTAGTCATTTATCATTTTTGATAATATCTCAACATAATGGGATATGTCAAAATAAAAATAATAACATTTTTTATTAAAACAATAAGGGACCAATTTAGTTAATTTAGGAAGATAACACTAGATTAAATAGGTAACCATTCTTAACAATGGATGATGTAGGGTGCTAACACATTCTCTACTCGTAATCACCATTGAACCTAAACTCTTAAACGCAGACTATTTTCTTAGGTGTTCAATCACACCATTCCATTTTTAAAGGAAGAATCAGTTGGTGGCGACTCCCAAACATTTATATTTTATTTAGTTGCCTTCTCCCCTTGCAGTGCCTTTCGAGACGATTGCGACAACAATGACAGCCAAGAAGTTTATTTCTGAGAAAGTTAAATGCTAATGTAAGTAGAAAGCAATATATGTGTGTTCATTAATATGTGGGAAAATGTATATCATTATATATGTGTGTGTTGGTTAGCATGTGAAAAAATATTTATGATGATGTAAATGATGGAATACATGGTAATGTATTTTCTTACTTGATACAAAATATGAAAATTTCATAACATTAAAAATAGATGTATGACAGACTTCTTCCAAGTCGGGGAAGGGAGATTAAGAATAGAATTTGTAGAAGGGGTTCGGGAGTTTGTTAATCATGTAATGAGATAACCTCAATTTGCTCTTGAGGGTGGTAATCTTAGATGTCCTTGCGTAAAGCATGGAAACAAAGCTTTCTTGACTCCACGTGAGGTTATAATTGATTTGTATAAATATGGTTTCAAGCCAAGCAATTGGTGTTGGGATTCACATGGAGAAAGTTCTCTAAGTTTAAATAATTGGAATGCAAATACTGTGAATTCAAAAGCCACAAGTGGTCATACCTTACATTATGAGACACAAAGATTTTGTTTTATTTTAAGGTACAAAACTTTTTGGTTTCTTCAATGATTCAATAAAATTTGTTCTCTTTAGTTTTTTTAAAAATCTCCTTTAATCAAATAATTTGATAATGAAAAATATAACCAGTGAATCTGGAGGAGCTAAAGTATGCACAAATTTTCCTTATTCTTTGTACGGGAGCAAAAGGAAAAAAATGGAAAATTAAAGAAGTGAGAGAAATGAAAAAGTAGTAATTTGTTACTGTTAATGAAAGTATATTGTTTTATTTATGGACAAAATTTATTCTATTCACATTTATTTTGCTTTTCTTCTCTTTTCGAATCTCAAATTTGTGACCATGACATGGAAGAAATTTTTTTTACAATGGTATAGCATTCATTCTCTTTTTATATTTCCACGGTGTTTCTTTGCAACACTTTTCGTTTTTATATTTTGATATATAAAATGAAGAGATGAGAGGCTACAACATTTTAAAGAGTAGTGGCAAAATTATTGACAGAGAGAATCGAATGCCTTATAAGGAAATTACTGTTTGATGCTTACCAATTCTACAAACTATGTTGGGCTTGGCATCACTCTTGTATAAAGGGGGAAGAGCAGCTTCTACTTTTTGCTTACCCCGTACGTGATCAAATACTCAATGGACAAAAATTCTAGCTTATGGTCGGGGCCTCAGGCATGCCCTCCGAAACCACCATCATGGCCTTCGGATTCACCACCACGTAAACCATGTCTGCCATGTCCCCCTGGTGATCGACCACCAGGATGTTGTATTCTTTAAGTAAGATTCATGGCGTTGGATGATATGTAGTTAAAGAATCACCAATCCTCTTTGTATAAATAATCCTTGTGTCCATTCCCTATGTATCCTGTTATGTAGTATAAGAATAATTCCCATGTCCTTTAACTATGTATCATGTTATGTATGTAGTATGTAATCAAAACTATGTGGAAGGATGAAGGTTTAGTTATATAGACCTCTTTAATTCCATGAATGATCATATGTAATATTACTTAAATACTAATTAATCTGAGTTTCACACCATCTTTCTTGAAAAATGACGAGTACACTTAAAAATAAAAAGGACACTTGTAAACCTTCCTTTGGAAATCCGTAGTTTTTTTTTTCTGTCAGAATTAGTAACAGAATGTCCTGGTCACAATTTAATCAAACTCTCATAACCTTATTCTTCTTGGAAATAACCAACATCAAATTCCCTGATGATTCCAAACCTGTTTGATAAAAAATGATTCTTGGTTTGACATTTTTTTAGTTAGACTATCTGCTTCAACAACAGCTTTCCTTTACAAAACTACAAAAGGGCATACCACCAGGGGTTCCTCTTAAGGGATTTGAAAAGAAGACTTATAAGCAGCTTCATGAATAGGCTATAGAAAGCAAGAGACGTGATTTAGCAGTGTTGGAAGCTAATGATGGTGATTGGCCTGGAGTTAGAATTCCAAGCCATGCCCTATTTCTTTGGGCTAGTGGCTTTGGACACTATAGAATGACTCTTTTTTTGTGTTTACTTTAATTCCTGGCATTTTAGCATACAAATATGAGGAAAGTTTACAAGGAATTTTTTTTTTTGGGTATATAGCAGATAATAGTCATGAATTCTAATTGCTGTATTCACTATTCACTTATTTGTTCCGATTTCTAAGCCTTATCTTTTTTCCTCTTTTGTAGGGGGTGGTTTTTGAGGATTGGGTTGCTTGCATGAGATAGGCAGCAGTTAGCTAAAGTTATTCCTGGGTTAAGGCCAAATAACACATAATGGTAAGTGGTGGTTCATTCACTACTAGTACCCATACATCAGGCGCTGGAATTTTTTTTTGGTGTAAACCTAGGTATTCTCTCACCCAGAAGGTAAGAGACTAATCTCGCGGGTACAGTCAGGCGCGTGAAGCGGAGATCTTTACCAACTGCATTTTCTCCATACACACCGTCCCAAAAATCGAACCCTGAACAAGATGTTTAAGGTGATCGAACCCCTTCCATTCGGACCAACGCAAGTTGGTAGATCAGGCACTGGTATAAGGACATTATGGTATGCCTTTTCATCCAAGCATTGTTTTTCTTTCTTTTTTCTTTTTCATCATTATAGTTGTGAGCTGGCTTAACATTTATGTCGAAGGGGAATGTTTACACTTTAAGTATAACTTTTCCTTCCCCTATTCTCACCCTCACCCTCTAACCAAACCAGGGGAAGGTTGTTACCTTCATCCCCTGGCCTACAGCTGCAGTCCCGTTCTCCTTAACCAAATATTCAACAAGAGGAAGTCGACTGATAACTAGTTAACTACCATTAATCTCATACATCTCATTTAAACCCTTCTGTTAATGGTTACCCTTCATCTAAACAATTAGAGATTCAGAATGATGCTTATATTGTGAATAAGTTTTTGGCAAATACACACTACTGGTGTATTAGTATTCGTACTATCCTAACTTTTGAAGAATAACTTGCCTTTTGTCAAACATGAGATTTCAATTGCTTTGATTATTTGCATAGATTGTATAGGATATTTTACACTCTTACCACCCGGGTGAACAACAAATAGAGAGGACAATTCCTGGCTTTGATAAAATAATGAAAAATGTGCAGGATGATTTTGTTGCTTGAATTGAGAGACAGGTGGACAAGAAGGAGGCAGAGAAAAGAGAGGTCTGGAATAGAGCTGAGATGGCCGTGTATGGTGGACCTAACACATTCACAGTGTCATTTCTTATCTAATTTCGGCAGATCATGTGGTAAGACTTTGTGATCCCTAATTTATATATGTATTTACTTTGAACCATTGAACTGAAAGGTGTATCATGGTTATCAGGAAGGCTGGGAAGGAAGAAGACAGTTGTCACCAGACACCAGATATTTGCGGTTTATCTAGAGTTAGTATTTTTTTTAACCTTTTTCTGCTGCTGAAAGCGCTCTACAAGTTGAAGTTAAAGCTTCTTCACATTCTAATTCGTTCCCTTTACACCAAATGGCTGAAGCTTAGGATGTGCATAGCATGTTAGTTAAGTTTTTCAAAATTGTTCGCCACATGAGCAATTATACTTGCTAAGCTTTGCGGTTCTAATTCTATTACCTTACTAGTATTGGATTAGTGTTTTACGAGTGCGCGTTTTACCACATCAGAATACTCGCTGAATAGAATCAATTTTCCTATAACTGGTTTGGATGCAAATCCACTTGGTGAGTGTAATTGTAAACTCTAACAAGACATTCTTTTGAGGTTCAAGTTAAAAATTAATGCTATTTACACAACAATCTCTGCCCAAAATTGTATACAATTGTTGATGTGGTTGTTTCCTAGTAATGTTATTTACAGTTCTAATTTTATTTTTATTTTTTGTGTAAAAAAGGATTTTTCTCGTCAGAAAACAAAAGAATAATTTCATCGGATATAGCTAGATACGTGAAGTGGAGATTCCTCCTAATTATATTT
The DNA here is from genome assembly GCA_023212625.1 of Styphnolobium japonicum. NCBI lineage: Eukaryota > Viridiplantae > Streptophyta > Magnoliopsida > Fabales > Fabaceae > Styphnolobium > Styphnolobium japonicum. The sequence continues at coordinate 23,934,325 of JALBWW010000014.1, forward strand.
TTTTCATACACACCATTACAAGGATTAAATTCAAAACACGATGTTTAAAGTGACCGAATAACTTCCACTCGGACCAACATTAAGTTGTTATTTACGGTTGTACTTAAACTTTTTTCTATCATGGAAAGATTTTGTAATTAGCATATATGTAGAAAAGAAAAATATCAAGTATTTCGGAAAGAGCATGTCTAAATTGTACATGCTGCACAGAGAAGAACGAATGTAATTAATTTTTGACGGGAAACCAGAAGCAGAAAGTTTGCAGAACTTGAATCATTGAGATCCAATTGAAAATTGAGCAAACGAAAATGCAGGGACTAATGCTATTCATTAACCAAAACTGGCTTAACAATTACAGTTTTACACGTATGTTTAATGCATTATAATTTTACCGAGAAGTAGAGTTATAAAATTATTAATTAGGATTTCATTTATTATCTAATTATATGTTTTCATATTATTTAAAAATTTTAATTATGACAATAATAATTTAAAAAATATTTTTTAATGATAACATATAATTAATATTGTAACATATATATATATATATATATATATATATATATATAACAGAAGATTTCAACCGTGAAAAAGTTTCACCTTTTCTATACACTTGCCCTACTTGATTATCACAAAGGGTTAATAATTAGTATTAAATACACCAATCAGGAAATGAGAGCAGGGTGGCTACAAAGTCCAAGGACTGCTTTATCCCACCGACTTATGTAAAGAGTCATAAAGCCCTTCTCCAAATGCTTAGTGACGCAGCACGTGTCTTGCCTTAATTGGTTTAAGCTGTTCAAAGAGGCAATAGTTGTGAAGTACGTGTAATATGGTCCAGCTTTTACATTATACAAAGATTAGCATTTGGATGAAACTTGAAAGAGGTTTGTCCCACCCTCTTCATTCAAGTGTCCTATATATATTATTATCCTATATAGGTGCCTATCTATATTATTCACAATCCCAAACTATGGAAGACGGTGTAACAGAAGTTCAGAGCTTGATTCCTCCTCTGAATCTCAATCCAGAAGATGGATCTAAAATAGAAGATGATGAAGAAAAGGAAGATGGGATTATCTCTACAGGGAAAGTTGAAGAGGTGAAAGAAGAGGATCTTGGTGGAGAAGTACACACAGGAAAAGACTATGTTGCTAAAGATGAAGCTGAAAACAGTAGTGGTGGTGGTGGTGGCCTTATTAACAACTTGATCTCCGCCCTGGTCACTCCCTTGAGTCCCAGAAAAGGGAAAACCACTGAACATGAAAGTGGAAATGGGGTGTTTAACTCAGAGGAACTTGCTGCTGCTGATGGAGGTGGAGGTGATGGAGAAGGAGGACTCCTCAGCAACTTTGTTTCCAATTTCTTTCATCAAGCTGAAGGTGAAGGTGTGGTGGAAAATGAGAAGGACATGGAAGAGGAGGAAGTCATAGTTGATGAAAAAATCAAGCGAGTGAAGACAGAGAAGGGGGTTAATGGCGGTGTAGGCATCATTCATAACATTGTTTCCCACTTACCTGCTTCACTTCCAGGTAAACAACTAAAACTAAAGTTACTAAACCATATAGCATTTTATTTTTAGGCAATTTTTCAATACATCAATTATAGCCATAGTAGATGATTGACCTTCCTCCAAAAGAGAAAAAAGAAAAAAAGTACTGTTCCTTGGCCTTGCCTTGAATTGAATTCTTTTGTTACTTGCTAATTCACTTACGCATTGTATGGGTGAATGGATTTTGAAAAGAAAGAAAAATGAGAGGAGAGAAAATGAATAGATTTAAGCATTTTTTTTTTATTTGGATGTGAGATAAAAAGAGAGGGGAAAAAAAAAATTGTGGGACCTATTTAAAAGTTTTCTTCTCCCAACTGCAAAGAAAACTTAAATCATGCACGGAGGTTGAACTTAAATTATTATTTTACTCATTTCATCAAAGATAAGCTATTGCACCTTACACGGTTATACGTACTTTTTTAACAACAATAATAAAAAAAGTTTTGATTTTGTATTTACTTGTTATGTGAGAGATGAGAGGAAATTTAAGTTAGTTAACTTGATCTAAACAAAAAATATTTTTTTATAAATAAAATCATCTTTTTAATTAATTTAGGTGTCAAAATTTTAATTTTTTAATATTAATACTTGTAATAAAATTTATTTATTTATTTAATTTATAAAAAGTGTACTAGGAATATAAAATTGAAGAATAACAAATACTTATATTCTATTACATTATATACATTATGTTAGAAGTATATGAATCATTTTATATAATTATATTTTTTTTATATCTTACTTTTTTACCAACTAAATAAGAGAAAAGAATATTTTTTATTTTTATTTTTTATTTTTCTCTTCATCCAAATGAAGAAAATTTTCTCTTCATTTTCTCTTTTTTTCATTTTTTTTCTTCTTATTTTTTTTCTTTTCATTTTCTCTCTCCATCCAAACAAAAGCTTAATATTATTGAAGAGAATATAATGCAGCTTAATTAGAAACTTGATGATGATGATTATTTTCTTTTTTTTTTCTTTTGTATTTGACAGACACTGCCTTTTTTTCACCAGATGATGCGGTTCCAACAGCAGACGAGGCCACCTTTTTAATAAACTCTCTTGTTCGTGACTAAGCAGAGCATTCCTTCAACTCACCAGACACCAAAATGGGATTCTTTTGCACTGTGTCATGTATTTTTTTTTTTCTAACACTTGGAATTCTTCTTTAATATGGAGGTAAAGTATGACTCCAAATATGTAAGCTACTCTTGTGCATGGTGCTTGAAAAATTGCAGTTGGGTACAGTTGCATTGTACCTCAGAAACCAAACCTATTTCTCTTGGACCCTTTCCCCAGCTCGAAGATATAACAGACAGTTACACACACACTAACCAATTTTTTTTTCTTTTTCAAAATTACAACAAATATGTCCGTCATAGTGAACATAAGTTATCTTTAAATAAAAGAGTTTAATTTCTATCTACTGTTAATGTAAAAAATTTTTACACTATCATTCAATCATGTGTTGCTAAATCAGTAAAATAGTTGAATATCACAACATTTACTTACAAAGTCTAACTCTTTTACTAATTTAGCAACACATGATTGGATAACAGTGTAAAAAAACTTTACACTAATAATGAATAGAAATTAAATCTTAAATAAAAATGGTCAAAATATAATTTTGGTTTTTGAAAATTGACCCATTTTTAAGTTGAGTGCTTGATAAAATTTAATTTTCTTTTCTTTTCATTTATATGCTTATTTTTTTATGAGAAACAATTTATTTTTAAAATTGGGTTAATTTCAAATGAAACCACTAAAAACGTTAATATAATTACTAAAATTTAGGACAATTGCTGACATCAAGTGATTGTTAATGGTGCCAACAATTTATCATGCTAGTATATTTATGCACAAGTCAGTAATTTTTGTTAAGTTATTAACTGTTTCCTCTAAATTAAATCTAATGGAATTTTTTGAAAAAAACCAATTAAGATGTGTTTTTTTTTTTTGTGGTTTGAATTAAAATGTGTTTTTTAATAACTTTAATATTGTGTCTAAAACAGTCATTTTAGCTCCGACTACTGGTGATGGTGGTACCGGACGAAGTTGGTGGGTTAAGGGACAGAATTCGCCAATGTATTTAGAAGATTTTTTTTAGGTAAAAATGGAAAGTTTAAGTTAATATTTTTATATAAATATGTTAAATTATTTTAATTACTCACTAATTAAACAAAAACTTCGATTGCAATTTCAAAAATTTATAAGACAACTATTATTAATTGACAGATTAAACGAGCATTAGCTTATCTTAACTTGTCACAATCCGTGAGTTAAATGGAGGTGGGAGTAAAAAAGACTCACCTGTTGAACTTGAACAAGATTTTTTGTTGTACAATCAGAGTATTTTTCTATTAGTTCACATGTCAATCGATAATTTTTCATTTTTCTGTATTTAGAAAGAAAAAAAAATTTGTTCAGGAGTGTATCTCTTTAAAATTAAGAGTATAAAGAAATTGTATGAATTTTTTATATATAAAGTTCATTCTTAATTTTTTCACGTCAAGGAAACAGTAAAGTAACTTAGGTGTTAGTTTTTATATTCAAAGTTGAGAAATCAAGACAAAAGTATACTTATTTTATTTAACTACAAAGCCAACTTTTAGAATTGCACTAATATTTTTACAGTATCAAATGTTTTATCATGTTATTAAATTTTTTTTGGCTATGATAGCAACAGATTCAAATCCTCTAATGTGTAATGTGTACATTAGAAAATAAAATATATGTGGTAAGTATTGATGAGAAAATCAAATGAATAGATTCTAATAAATTTATAATTTGTTATTCATGTATTTGTAATCTATTAAAATCTAAATCATTAATTTTTTAATCAATGGTTATCACTGTATTTTAATCTCATGCACTTGAAAAGATCTTAATTCATGATAACAATTACTTTTAAAAAAATTATTTTCATTTTGGTAAAAAAGAACTTAATTTTTTATATATAATGTATCAATAAATTCAATACATTGTCGACTAAGGCACTTGACAATATATTAAAATGGATTATCATCAAAGAAAAGTATCTCCCTAAGTAGAGTTTTTGTTGGCTATGAAAAATAAAAGAATGAATTTTTATTTTGGTCTTTTAAAAATATAAGCTATATTATATTAAATTTTTTATTTATAAATACATCAAATTGATTTTTTAGAAGCATATGTAACATTAAATTAGTCTTTTAATGTTACATTTTTGTCATCAAATTAATCTTTCATATGCCATTAGTATTTTTTTCAAAGGCCAATTTAATGTCATTAACTATTACTTAAGGGCAAATTTAATATTGCTAATAAATAAATGATTAATGCAATGTCACATATTTTATTAAAAAAAAATTTAGATTACCCAAAAATATTTGCACCCAATATGCTTGTACAATAATAAAAAAGTGAGGTACTCATCTTTAAATTACTAAAATAAAATATGTGTTTATACAAAAATAAAATGAATAGTTGGTGGACTTGGGCCTTGCACCCAAACAAGAGCACAGCCCAGGCCCATGAAGCGCATAATTTGCTTTCCTTGAACAGTGAAAGGTCACGGTCATGGATACCGTATATATACAAATCAGCTAGGGTTTTGGTTTCTCTCTCATCCTTCGCTCACCTCACAGTCACAGCACACACACACACTCTCACACAGCAAGAGGCGCATAGGGATGGCAATTTGCCCTGCCCCGACCCGTTCCGATCCGTCCCGACCCGTTTGGGTCGGGTAAGTCAACGGTTGACCGGGTATCGGGGCAGATTCGGGTTTTACCCGAATGTATTTTTTCGGGTATGGGGCGGGGTCGGGTATTGGTTGTCCCGATCCGTTACCCGCCCCGAACCCGCCCCGAATATAATATAATATATTAAATATATAAATAATATTATATATCTCTTAATCTAACCCTGATTTTTTCCCTTTCTCACAACTCAAACTTTCCCCTTTTCCCTTTCTATTGTATTTGATTTCTTATGAGAATTTGTTTCTTTATGCTTTTGCATAATTTTGTTTGTTATTTTGGGTTTCTTGATGAATATTATGATGTATTCAAAATAACTATGATGTAATAGTCTTGAATCTTTGTGCTAAATTAAAATTGTCATAAACGGGGCGGGGCGGGGCGGGGACGGGGCAGAGAAATACCCACGGGTTCGGGTATGGGGAGTTTTTTTAATCCCCGACGGGGAACGGGGCGGGGAACGGGGCAAATTATATGTAAACGGGGCGGGGACGGGTAGTGAAAAATCCGCCCCGATCCGCCCCATTGCCATCCCTAGAGGCGCAGCCTCACCCTCACGCCGTTGATCTCTGCGTAGAATACACCAAAATGGTTAGCCTTTCGTCTTCAACCTCATATAGTTTCACTTGTTTCTGGGTTCATGTTATTACACTCTACATTTTTTTATTTTTGGGGATTTTCATGTTCTTGTTTGTGGCACCTGTTTTGCACCAAATTTGATACCTTTTTATCATTTCTGAACTTACTGTGTAATGGGTTTCATTTGGGTGGAGCTGGTTCTGCTGAATTTTTCTTATTTTGGGATAGTATGTGCTTGTGTGTGTGTGCTGGCATCTGTTTGAATGCAATGTGTTCTTGAGTTTGAGTTCAAGACTTAAATGGGTTTTGATTGATCATTTTAATTTGATACATGTTGAATAAAGCTTGAGTCTGATATTAAAGTTTCATGTTTTGGAGGATTATGTTATAAAATTGATTTCTGTTGTTCCCATGCTTGGCTTATGGTTCGTTTTAGTTTTCCTCTAGTCTTCTTAGTTCTTACATCATAGTTACTTTCCCTTTTTTTTTCCGAAATGAATTCAGTTGTCAATGTTCTAAGTAAAATCTGTATCAATTATTTTGGTTTTTACGGTGCAATGGGCATGGTAAATTTGGAAGTCTCAAAGTCTCAATACCATGGCTACTAGCTTTGAGACCTGCAATAATGGATATGGGTCCTGGTTCACTAAAACTTTATTGTGTAATAGAAAATATATAGACATTCCTGATGTGAGGTTATTACCAGAAAAATTAATGTTGAAAATGAGAGTTCAAGTGTTTTTTTTTCTTCTTAACTATGCAATCGTAGTCTACACCTGTTATTGCCTGATCCTCTAGCAGAAGTTGTTTTCCTTTATTGTGCTGTGCCATTAGAATTATGGTGTGGACGCAGTTCGGTAACATTCTGTGGTGTTCTCTGCTTCATTTCAATCAGTCAATTCAAATAATTTTTTCTCAGTTGAAGAGTTAAGCCCATCATGACTCACCCTACCTCACCCCTGGTCTTGCTGATGTTCTACATTGATTTGTGATTTTTTTCTTCTGGGTGCTAAATTAACTTAGGGTTTTCTGATTTTTTTTTTTTGGGTTTTATTGACAATGTTTTATACTTTTATTGTTTGGTGTAACGTAACTGGTAGGGATATAGAACGTCTTAAAATGTGCCCTCATATTTTAATTTGTGACTTTTCTCATGTATTTCAGGCTAGAGGGTTGAAGAAACACTTGAAGAGGCTCAATGCCCCAAGACATTGGATGCTTGACAAACTTGGTGGTGCCTTTGTGTGTAAATTATTCTCAGTTCTTGTTTCAATAATATTATTTACTTGTTTTCATTTATAATTTCCATTTGATCTCATGTTACCTGTACTTAACTGGTTTGGTTGTGCAGGCACCAAAGCCATCATCTGGGCCCCACAAGTCAAGGGAGTGCCTGCCTTTGATCCTTATCCTACGAAACAGACTAAAGTATGCTCTCACATATAGAGAAGTTATTGCCATCTTAATGCAGCGCCATGTTCTTGTTGATGGCAAGGTTAGGACAGACAAGACATATCCTGCTGGTTTTATGGGTGAGCATTTAAATTTGATTGAATAATGTTGCCACTTTCCCGTTATCCTTTCGTTTCAGTTTGGAAATGCAGCGTGTTTTTAGACAATTCAAGGAGCTGGTTTTTGATTTTGCATTTTCCTTGGTGGTTAACTTGTTTTAATCTCTTTCTGTTATCACTTAGCAGATGTCGTATCTATTCCCAAGACAAATGAAAATTTCCGTCTTCTCTATGACACAAAGGGTCGCTTCCGTCTCCACTCTGTAAGGGATGATGAGGCAAAGGTCAGTCTCAGGGCCGTTTGTATTAGCTTTTTATAGAGTAGAAGTACTTTTTTGAAGTAATAAAAGTGCTTTTTTTAGAAGGTAAAGAGTTCAAGTTTTTTAAAAAAAGCACTTTATGTACTTTTTTGTTACACATGAAGTGCTTTTTTTAAAAGTTTGAACTCTTTAGCTTCTAACTTTTATTATTTCAAAAAAGCACTTCTATTCCTAAAAAAGCTAATACAAACGGGCCCTAATCCTTCATAATCTCTGTAATGTCAACCTCTTAATATGAAATTGCTCGGTTTTATAAATAGCAAATTTGTTCTTTTTCTACTGTATTTCACATGACTGATGATTATTGACACCACTATAGGAGGTGCGGTTGGATGGATAAATTTTGGACTTCTTAGATCATTATATTAAACTTATTTGAATATATCATTGATTGATTAACTTTCTCAGACCACAAATGTGGAATGCTAGTAGGAAATGAGTATTTATAACACATAAATTTCCTTAGAACTATATCCTTGTTTCATTGCACATTCTTGTTGTCATGTTAGTTCTGTAGATTTTCTTCGTAGTTATTTGTTAATATGGTTTTTTTTTTTTTTTACTTTTTGCAGTTTAAGCTTTGCAAGGTTCGATCTGTTCAATTTGGGCAGAAGGGTATCCCATATCTGAACACATACGATGGCCGTACCATTTGCTATCCAGATCCCCTAATTAAGGCTAATGACACTATCAAACTAGACCTGGAGCTTAACAAGATCACTGATTTCATCAAATTTGATGTGGGGAATGTTGTTATGGTGACTGGAGGAAGGAACAGAGGTCGTGTTGGTGTCATCAAGAGCAGGGAGAAGCACAAGGGAAGTTTTGAGACCATCCATGTCCAGGATGCCACTGGTCATGAGTTTGCAACTCGCATGGGTAATGTCTTCATTATTGGCAAAGGAACTAAGCCTTGGGTGTCTCTTCCCAAAGGCCGAGGTATCAAGTTGTCCATCATTGAGGAGGCGAGAAAGAGGCTTGCTTCTCAACAGAAGGCAGCTGCTGCTTAAATATGATTACATGATATTGTTCGACAATTTTGGCTATATTTTAGAATGTCTGTAAGATTTAGCTTTGCAGTTGAGTTTGAGAATAGTTTTGTTTTCAATTTAACAGAACAATTTTGTACTAGTCATTGAGTTCAATTTTTTACCTTATGGTATTATCGGTGACATGCTCTTGATTCAATTTTTGTCTTTAAAATTGTATTACAGTTACATTGTACTGGTGATCATTGCATTACAGAAACTCGATTTGGTCAACTGTTTAGTTTTATGGCTATATTGAGGCTTGTGATTGCATAGGAACGTGCGCAGTTGCATAGGAACATTCTTTATTTGTAATATGTTCGTTTTGTTTACTAAAATTGATGTTTGGGGGTGATGTGGTTATTGTGTTGCAAAAATATGGTTACTTCATGAAGCTAATAAGGAGTTGAAGCTAATAAGCTAACAAGGGGTGATGTGGTTATTGTGTGAATGGATATAGTGAAAGTTATATTTGCGTTAAATTTGTTACGCTCCTCATATTGAAGAGAGAATTTGAATTAATGAAGATAAAGGAGAACAAATTTGTCAAAGATTATTTTGGTAGGTTAATGGATGTAAATCAAATGTGCTTTTTTTGTGTGGCATTTACGAATCAAAAGGTTGTAGAAAAGATCATGGTTTCAATGCTTCAAAAGTTTGAAGTCAAAAAGATCATGGTTTCAATGCTTCAAAAGTTGGAAGTCAAGATCCCTGCAATTGTAGAGTCTTATGATTTGCAAAGTCTCATAATTACAGAGCTAATTAGCAAGAAAAACAAAAGGGAAGGCATTATGAAAAATTCACGGTCTTTCAATAACAACAAAGGGGAGGCTCAAGGTTCTTCAAGAAAGGGTAATTTTTTTGCCTTATTCTTATTGCCAAAGAACCAATCATGCTGAGGAAGATTGTTATTGTAAAGATAAACCTCTTTTTCGTTGTGATTTTTGCAATAAACTCAGTCACAGTGAAAAATATTGCAGAATTAAAAAAAAATAGTCCCAACATCAACAAAATCAACAGGTAAATGTAATTGAAGAAAACAACAATAATAAAGAGCATTTATTTATGGCATCACAAGCCCTCAATTCACATTAATTGAATACTTGGCTCATTGATAGTGGCTGCACTAGCCATAGGACCAAATGTCTATCATTTTTTTACATCCATTGATCGATCATTTCAACCAAAAGTTAAGTTGGGAAATGGTGAAATTGTGCAAGCTAAAGGAAAAAGGACAATTGCAATAAAAACCAAGAAAGGTATAAAAGTTGTCAATGATGTTCTTTACATTCCAGAACTAGATCTAAATGTTCTTAGTGCTGCACAAATGCTAAGAAATGGATATGTAATTTTTTTCAAAAAAAATTATTGCTTTATCATTGATAAACATGAAACAGAGATAACAAAAATTGAAATGATAAAAAACAACTTTTATTTAAAGTTTGATTTAGTTGAAGATCATTATTTTATTGCCAAGATTGATGAGAATGTTATTTGCGATAAAAGATTTGATCACATCAACTTGAGGTCATTGAAGTTCATGCAAGATGTATTATTGACAAATCTTGGCACATAGTATTTAAAGACAGCAGGAGTTAAGCTAAATGGCTATGTTGACAGTAATTTAGGCCAGGAAACTAATGTGTAAATTGTTGATATAATGATTAAAGCGCTTTCAAAATCAAGATTGAAGTTCCTGAAGCTAAAACTTGGCATGTCCATGGCAAATCTCAAGGAGGAGTGTTAGATTTATGAGAATTTGCCTCATTTGAAATTTGAGTTTTGAATAAGTTTTAGATAGAGTCTAGATAGAGTCATTGTTACTGCTGCAAATTTTATCTTTTATTTTCTATTTTCCATTTGTTAGATGTTATCTAAATAAATATGATGTAGTTTAGAATTTTTAGGATCTACCTGTTGGGTTTGAAAGTCTATTTATGAGCACTTTCTTTTACGAATAAGTTTGAAAATTTTCTTCCTCTAATTTTTTCATTCTCTCGTTATTTTCTCTACAAGTTCACACTTTCAAATTTCCAACACAACTATCTCTTCTTCTCTCTATCTGGTAGCATTTCATGTGGTAATTGTTGATGTATTTCAATTGTTTAAAGAACAAACTAGGTGCTGTAAATGTTGATTCAAGTGTGTGGAGGTTCAAGGGCAAGAATTCTAAGTCAGCAGTTCAGCACGCTAAACAACATTCATATTTAGTCATCAGTTCACCAATTCATCTACCATTTTTATCATTCACAATCTAGTCGATAGAGAATTAACAACTTAACATAATCATACTTAGTAGTCAGTATACTCTACACGCGGTCTATGATGGCAGAGTCTTATCAATAAACTAAATCAGACCCATTACACACACCAACAAAACAAACCTTGTCAGCACACAAACAAAACCAGAAGGCAGGACCAAAATCAACATAAACCTAGAAGAACAGATAAGCCAAATTCAAAATAACATTGGAACAAAACCCATATCAAACCCAAATCAACCATTATTACCAGCAAAGCTGCGATTTTGTGAAGATGAATGAATTCGAGTCTCTCCAACCCCACATCAGATAACCCTTCAGAATTTATATCCACAACTTGCCCAGCAACAAGACCTTCTGTGTCAATCAACTTCACCAATCGCGCGAAACTGGGTGTGTGTTCAGTTTAACTTTTGGAACCTCAAAATCATGGTTTGAGCAAAAACATCGAGACAAGTTTTTGCCCAAATCATAGTTTGAGAGCTTCTATAAGTTAAACCACACATGTTATGGGGTGTGCGCATGTACCCAAATCACGGAGCAGGGAATGGATGACGCACTAGAGACAAAGGCCAGAGGGAATGGGCGTCACAATCTCCTCCTCTGCGTGGAATGGCCTACATTGCAGCTAGGATTTCAAATGAAGTGGCAGTATTAATTTTAAATTAAAATCTTTATACTAAAGGGTGACTTTTTTTTTTGTAACAATCAACCTTTTGTCACTAAAAACCTAAGTTTTTGTGACAATTTATTATGGGTCATCACTAAAAGTTTATATTTTTGTGACGTCTTTTTATGGGTCGTCACTAAAAAATAAGTCTAGTGTGACAACCTTTACAAGTCATCATTACAAAAAATGACAACTAAAATTTAATAACGACCTTGAAAAGTCGTCACAAAAGAATCTCTTTTAGTGATTACTTTTTAACTTGTCATAAATATCGATTTTGAATTGATAATGTTAATTAGTTTCAATTGCCATAAGATAAAAGATACAACAAGAGAATGAAACAAATTTTGAAACGTGTACAAAAAATCTAATAACAACCCCAACAAACTAAACAGGTCCATCAACATTTCTTAGTTGACTTAGTGCTTGGTTTATCCTAGTGTCACTTCTCTTTGTTTCTTCCTTCAACTAGGAGATGAACCATCGTTCTTAGATTTGCCTTGAGAAAAGAGAACGAACCAAGCACAGGATCTTGAGTTAATCCATGAGTTAAATTGTTACTTTGGTGCCAGCTCTCTTGCAAGCTCATTTCCTCAGCTTAATTACCTTCAAGAACTTTGTGGGACAATAATTTATGAGTGTTGATGCATACCCAAAGCATTTGAGTGTTGTTCATGCAGACTCAAAGCCATCCTCCGAGTTGATTCATGCTCCATTTTTTAAAGCGCATAGACACGTTGTGAGGCAAATGATTAAGTGATGGAGAGGGCTTCTTCAATATAAAAAATTGGTTTAATGTGGTTATCATTAATTAGGTTCCTTCTCGGATGAAAGTACAATGACCACTTTATTTATTTATTTGTAAGATTAAGAGGTGTTTCTACACTTTTTGCATGTTAGACTAATTCTCACTCATGTGTTGGCTTTAGTCTATTTTCAGTAAAATTTGAACTTCTGCATTGCAAGTAAAGTTCGCTCACATATAAAGGGCACTTTAATCTTTGTAGTTCTCTTGAAAGAATATACTTTTGTTGTGTGTAAAAGAATGGTAATAATGATAGGAGAAAACATAGATGAAGTTCTATAAGTGATTGTGGTGTTGTTCCTCAATTAAAATATATCATGTATATTATTTTTTAACTTTAGTGTCACATTATCCTCATTTTTGGTGTTGATGTGTAAAAAAATAATACATGTTATATTTTAATTAAAAAACAGCACCATAAGCACCTGTAGACTTACTCCAAATTAGATAGGATATATAATGGAATATAACCAATTTTAAATTCTTCATTAAATGATTATGAATGGAACAAACCATTACGAAGAAGTTCCATGAGTTGTGAAGGAAATTTCGAGTTCATATAGGTGAAGGGGTAAGAATTGGAACTGATTTTTTTTACAAAATTGAATTTTCAGTTATTCTATTCTACAGTAGCTTAGTGGTAGTCATGAATGATTCCTATGAAGATTTTAATATTTTCAATTATCTAATATTTAAAAAAAAAATTATTTATGAATAAGTTAGGATCGACTTAAGATGTGACAAGAATGCACATGATATTTTTTCCTTCCTTATCTAGTATTCTCATATTTTTTGAATATAAAATTAATCATATTCGAGATATTGAGATTGCATCTCTATAAATATTTTTTTGTAGGCTTAAAATTTTAATATGTTTCTCAACTATTGAGTTCAAGTTTACTTACCACTTGAATTACTCTTTATATTTGTATATTTATTATATATAATAACGTAGCACATATTTTCAAGATAATTTGCAAAACCATATTCAATGTTGAAGAAAACATTCAGCACAGCAAGTCAGCAACAGCAGAATGTAACATTTGCTGAAAATTAGCTGAACTGAGCACGAGATGAGTCACTAAATGTGGTCAACGATGCACTTTACTTCAAATCACAACCCATAACTACTGCACCCACTTAATCCTAGAACTCTCTCATTCATCTTTCTACTCCATAACATTTGTCCTCACTTGCTCGGAAATGAAAATTTAAAAAAATAAAAATTTGGTTCAGCTTGTTGTAAAAAATTTTTAATTTGATTCGGTCATTGAATTAATTAAATATTAATTTAATTTAATTAATATTTTATCTATAATTAAGTAATAATTTATTTTTATTTTAAATACTAATATTTTGATTAATTATAAGTAAATTATTAATTAAAATAATTTGATACATGATTAATTTATACATGAGCTAAATTAAAACATTTTTATACCAAACCAAACTAAAATATCATCCTCCAATGAAAATTTTGGTCGGCCATTGAGGGGTTGATCACTTGTACTACAAGTCAGTCTTTTAGTCAAGTCCCTCTTATGATTCATGCTCCTACTTTGCTTCTAGATTTTCCTTTTGGGTGAGTGCTTCAAGACTTTTATTGGGATTGATTTAGCCCCATTACGCTCCATTGGGTTTTGAAGGACCTTCTTCTCCCTTATCATTATTACAAAACAGAAATTATGAATTAAAGGATAATATAGTGATATAAATATCTTTAGCATTTCGTGTCATAAGTTTTTCAATCATAGATTTATAGACTTTAAATTTTTAGAGTATGCATTATATAATAAATAAAAGCTAAAAACACTTAACGAGGAAATAAGGCGCACTTTATTTTTTATACCAATATTGTTAAAGCCGTATTAAATAATGAATTAAAAAAGTTTTCGGTTCAGGTTCAACCAATTTAATCGGTTTAACCGTTTGGTTGAATCAGATAATGTCATAATTATATATTAAATAAACAAATATATATATATATACATGACTCATAACACACATTACCAATAATAAAATGCATAATAAGGTTTTGGGGTTTTAATTATCAAGTCTCATATTACTCTTAATTGAGTAGTTAAGTGATTGAGAAATAAAAAAATTTAAAAATTTAAAATATTAAAAAAAAAAATAACCAATTTAACCTGATTTTATTCTGATTTAACTTAATTTTGATCGATTTTGATCTATTCAATCCGATTGAATCATAAATTTAATTTTGACATTCAACTATAAATGAATAAAGAACTGATTTACGACCCGACCAATTTAGCTGAGTCCGAATAACACTGCTTTATCCTATTAGTTCATTAACGAATGTATGTCTTTTTAAGTCTATGACCAAATAAACTTTGAAATTTGTGCTAATTATGTACTGTGCCTATTTGCATGAATTTGTAATGAGAACCTCTATGCACCATTCGTTTTTTCTTTTGATAGGTTTAAGGCCCCACACAACTTAGTAAACTTACTTATTTTCTGATAAAATTTACACTAAAAAAAAAGTACCACATAGCCATAAATGTTGCAAAATATTTTCACAGCAATAATACTTTTATCCACAAAACATCAAATTGTGCATAGCAACAAATTCTATTATTAAATTAAATGGTTTTAATGCCATACTCAGAATTTATAATTATCCACCGTAAACTTAATAAATGATATGAAATAATTACAAATTTTATGTATTTTTAAAAATTAAAGACTAAATGATATATGCATTACGAATTTATTATTTTTCAAAGAACATTATTGAATAATGGAATAGCAACTTTTTATGTTTAATTAACATTTCAAGATGAAAAAGTCTCATCATGCTCATCTGGATTCAGTCAACACTAAAAGGATAAACTGATAAAATGGGTTAGAAAAATGTCCAATGTTATCTTAGAAGCATCAACCAGAACCACTGAACTAGTCGCATATTATTTAACAAAAAATTCTTCCACCTGACGAAGGTCACGTTCCACATATACTATGTAATTTCTATGTGTTGAATTTTTGTATTTTCGAAAATGAAAGGAAAAGAAAAAAGTTATGTTTTCATTGAATATTATTAAATTTGTAATAAATTGTCCTTAATTGAATCAAATACTAAATTCTTCGTACGTACATACAACATTAGTTGTAATCAATTTAATTGGAAATTTTTTGTTAATAATAATAATAATAATATAGTTTGTTCTTAACAAGAGTTTGCATAAGATGAGTAATAAATGAATAAATAATTCAAATAGAAAAAGAGGTATTATAATGACTGTTATAAATATGTTAATTCAAGCTAGTTAATAAAGACTAATTTAAGGGGAGACCATCGAGAAAAGGTGGTGAACCGGAGTCCTAGGACCAATACCATGTTGCGTGCCCTACTGGCATATACTTTTCTTTTTCCTGATGCCAAGTAGTGGTCAAACGAAGACATACAATGCCTTAGCTCTGTCAATGTTTAACCTGACTTACTATTAACTCAAACCTTAATAGTTAGGTAGTAGGAAAAGGGAAATAGTTATCTGAGTCATTGACTTTCAACTATCCTATTAATTGTGCTATGCAATATATTTGTAATTTTTGAACAAAATTTAATACTTACTAGTTTACTTGGTCAAGAAAGGGTGAGAGGTATTCTTTGTTGGCTGACTCCTTCACGTAAATAGGCATGTAAGATCCAAGAAATTCAAAGATTGATGATAAGTAGTCATGTAAGGAAGACCTTCGGCGTTAGTTTCAGACCTAGATCATGTGAGCAACTAAAGAATTATATTATTCATACAAAATATAAAATTTAAAGAATCATTTATATTTTTTAAACCTTAAAGTTTAATCATCACATAAACAAAAGTTAAAAGGGTGTAAGTTGCAATTTTGTTTGAAATAAAAATTCTAAAACTTTTGAGAGCCATCTGCAAAATAAGATAATACTAAAATTATCACAAAGGATTGAAAATGATAGTCAACATTGTTTGTACCGAAGGCAATGCATGTCAGGCCAATTCATGCATACTGGCAGTCTAAGAAGTAAGGACAAACCATTATAGTAATTCAATAACTTCGGGAAAGAATATCCCCTACTGTGCAAGTTAGGGAGCTGGCTTCTTCCCATGTATTGTTGTCTAGTCCTGATATTTATGATAAGAATTTTGCGGATTAGTTAAGAAAATTTCCCTAGCATAATTCAAATTACTTATTAACTAAGAAAATATTTGATATCCAATCTGTAACTTACTTGAAAAATTTCCTAACTAATTCATAGTTAAATTTAATTTAAAAATTTCCTCAAAAATTTAGCTAGGAAATTTCTATAGCTAATTCTGTAGTTAATGCCTAACTAATTTAAAACTTTTTACTCTAATCAACAGGTAATCCATAGTTAGGAAAAGATTTCATTGCTAAATTCAAGACTTCCTAACTAATTTGTAGCTAGTATTCCATGAGTAAAAAGAAGCTAATCTAAACCGTAGTTAATATGATACTGGTCTACCAATTTGTAGCTAATTTGTATCTACTTAACAACTAATCCAAATTGATCAGTACAATTTTTTTTATATTATGATTAGCCAAATTAAACTTGTATAAATAACTCAACCAAAACATTTCATCCAGCAAGTAAATTATGCAATACAATGAAATGTCATAATTCCATTAATAGCTTAAAAATTTATACAATAAATTCAAACCACTTTTACAAAACAAAAATAAGGTAAAACACAACTAAACAATGCCATCATCATCAACATCCTTGTGATAATCTCAATCTACTTTGCCTTGCAAATGAGGGTCGGTGGGGTGGGGTACGTTGGTAAACTCTTGGGGCCTATTTGGTACACATTTTAGAGGGGAAAAGAAAGGAAATAAGGTTAAACATTGATCAAATCTCTTGTTTGGTATAAGTTTCATAATGGAAAAAAAGAAATTTGGAGGGGTTGATTTTATGTGAGTCCCACGAAATTTTGATCCGCCTCTCATCCAGCGGATTGAGAGGGAAAGAAGATGATGAACGTGTTTGAACCTTTTACACTTTCCTTTTATTTCTTCAAGTTATTGATATTTTGATTCATTATTGCTATCAATTAATTTTTTATATTATTTTCATTGACAAGTTACACTTTTCCTTTTGTCATTACGTAGATTGCAAAAGTATTTTCTTTTTTTTTTATTGTAGATGTTTAAGTTTGTCACATTCGTTGTTTTGCTATTTGGAAAGAAAATAAATTAAACATTATTTTTAAAAAATAAAATAAATTTAACATTGCTTTTAAAAATAGAATAAATTAAATATTAATTTTCAAAATAAAATAAATTAAGCATCGCTTAATGGTCTCAATAAGTCAAGTATCACATAGTTAGTTTTTTTTGGGATGACTTTATGATCTAATGTTATGTTCTATTTTGCTTAGGATATGTTAACAAATTAATCATTTATTTAAATCAAATAATTCTTTTGAAGTCAACTTAACCATCATCTTTTAATCAATTAGATAAATCAATATTTTCTTAAATTAAAATCAACCAACTCATACTAAATAAAATTGGTGGTGACTCATTCTTTATGTAAATCAATTTTATTATTTTACATACATTTTTATTCTTTTTTTTTAATGAAACCAAATAAAGGAAGGAAAGAATCCCTTCTATTCCATTGGATTATATCAAACAAGCTAAATGATAACTTCTCTACATTTCTCTTCCTTTCTTTTTTTTTTTTCTATTGTATTTTTCTTTACCTTTCCCTCCATCGTACCAAACAAAAGTCTTATGGTGGTGCTCGTGTTCTCTTCCAGTGTCTCCTTCAATTAAATTGCATTCACGTACACTCCGTAACACTAAAATTAGTTTGGAAAAGAACCTCATAATAGTAAGTTTAGAGTTTAGTGGACTAAAATCCACTACAAACATTAGTGATTGTCAAAGGCTATGATACTCGGATACTCCAAAAATAATGACGTATCCATATCGTATTCGAATAATATTATTACATCTATATTTACTACTACTTGAAAAATCGGGATATGTATTCGAGCCCTGTACTCATTGGTTACTTCCCTTAAAACATATTCACACTCTTATAATCTTTTCATCCTAAAAATTATAGTAAATTGGTGAAGAATTTCACCAATTTTAAAGTTTCTTTTTTTTACATCTATAAATATAAATTTATTTTATTCCATATACATTGTCATACCCGTATTTTATTTTTTTTACAAAACTGATGTATTTACATATCATAACGTATCGTATCGAATACTCATACCCGTACCTGTACAACATAGGTCAAAGGGCTAAACTCAAGAAACCGCAATTAAAAATTTAAAGCACAAACGAAAGTTCATGATCACTATTGAGCAATTTTCATCATATTTGCCAACCCACTTCAACAAAATAAAATAAAAGAGAAGGAAAAAAATTCATAAATCATCATCCAAAATATAGTCAACTCGACAAGGTCTTATATCATATGCATGGAGTTCACCGAACAAAAAATATTTGTCAATGATATTTAGACCAAGCTCTCTACCAAAGAATGAACATCATACCAGATCATGATCTATAAGACTCCAGAAATTTGGAATGAGTATTACATCTACCTCTGGTGAAGTTAAAGATGGATCCAAGTTTTGAAGTAGCACAAGTGTTCCTTGCTCATAAGCAGTTTTCATTATTTCTTCCCAAGGCTAGAAAAATGATGTTAGATCATTCATACATCAAGGTCAACTCTAAACTGTCACCAAGTGAAAAATAGAATGCATAAGAACTCTAAATTGCTTCAATTAATGTCAAGAAGAGAAACTAGAATCAAAGGTTGACAGATGATAGGAAATGGATTCCCTCCCACTAACTGCAAAGAAAAAGAGATGGGGAATCCAATTCCATATACCCCTTGAGACCTTCTCATCAAGAATCCCTTGCCACTGTTGCCATGGCCTCGTTGCATTGCTACAGAGCTGCCCAAGAGACATGCGAGACAAAATGCCATGACAATTTATATTTCATCTCTGCAAAGGAACTTTATTGTGAGATCCTCATAAGAAACTCAACTTCACAATGAAGTGATTTTCATGTCATCAAGATATGAGTTGATATTCATATATGTGTTATTACCAAATTTATAGTTTTCGACAAAATTGGTAATCGACAAATTGTAAGACTTTGCAAGGTTGAAGTTAAAAATGTGCAAGTCCAAAATGGAATAGATGTGATATTCGACAATTTATACTTAGTTAAAATCATGAAATGTTATTGAAGATTGAGTTGACAAAATTTGTGATGAAAGATCAAGCCGACATTTGGTGTGCTACATTCGACAAATGTGCAACGCCGACAACAATATTGCATTCGACAAATCAAAGCTAAGAAGGGTATTGGACAAATAAGTTTCATTTGACAAATGTTTGAAACCGACAATAGTGTTGCATCCGACAAATCAAGGTTATAAAAGGTGTTCGACAAACAAGTTTCATTCGACAAATGTGCGAATCCAGCAATAGTGTTGAATTCGACAAATCAAGTCCTAGAAAGATGTTCGACAAAAGTTGCATTCGAGTAATGTGTGAATTCAATAAAGTTCCAAGCATATACTCAACTAACAAAAAGACTTGCAAATTATTGATGAAGTTGATGTGCAGACAAAACCATTGATGGTTATTCAGGAGTTGATGGTTGCCATTTTGAATTTCAAAGTAGCAGTTGCATACATGGATTAAGGAACTACTGATGCTGACTCATGGGTAGTTGTTGCTGATAGTTTTTAAGCTATTAATAAAGAATAAGCATGTATTAGTTGCATGCAAGCCACATGTCCAACAAAATGGCAAGTTTTTAAGGATTTATATGTAGGAGTTTCTCTATAAATATCACTTAGAATGATGTAAAAGATGCTGCAACTTGAAACATCTTACAACCCCTAAAGTCCCTACAACACTCAAAGGATACACGGATCAATCAAGTTTACACTTCACTTTCATTTTCTGCAATTTGATTTTAGGTTCTTTATTGTATTTCTTTTCTTTTGATTTGCTTTACTTGCTTTCTTTAATTGCTTTCATCTTCCATTTTCATTTAACTTCATCTTCATCTTCACATTCTTTTTACACTTTTGAAATGGAGGGGTTCCCTTACAAGATTAATAACTAGAACTGCAATATTGCCGACTTAGGCATTGACAATTTTATGATTGACAAATTGGCATATTGAAGCCAAGTTTTCGTCGATACATTACTTGATAATTTTTCACCTTTAATAAAATGGCACCTCCAATGGGACAATAATTTGACAAAATTGCTTTCTAACAATTTCAAGGTTGTACCCAAATTATTGTGAAGATTTCTATTGACAAATTTTCATGTTTAACAAAATGGCTCGCCTAGTAGGACACTTGAAAGTAGTTTGACAAAATTGCTTTCTGACGATTTGAAAGTTGTAGCCAAATTATTGTGAAGATTTCTATCGACAATTTTTCATATTTAACAATATGATAATCTATAAAATTAAAACACTAAACGGGCTACTGACTAGTTGTATAACTTTTTAAGCAATTAATACATATTTGACATTTCATTACTTTGTATGATTTCTAAGTTACCTAAGTTACAATTATGATATGTTGGATTTTATGTTTTGAATGAGTTTTTTACGCAGGTTTAATTTAGTAAATCATAATAAATAAAACCTACATTTCAGTTCTCTTAGATTAGCTACAAAATGGTAAATTAGCTATAGATCAGCTACCAATTTGTTAGGGATTAACTACAGATTGAGTAGTATTAGCTAGGGATTGACTGTGGATTAAATTGGGAATGTAAAAATTAACTAGGGATTAGATATGAAATTAGCTACAAAAATCTCTTAGCTAAATTGCTACAAAAATAAACACCTTTTTCTAAAAAAAAATAGCTAGGGAATAGTTAGGGATTAGTTATGGAAAATTTCATAGCTATTTTATTTTAGCTATAAAATTATTTCGCAGCAAATTAACTGCCTAAATTTTGTTACGAAAAATTTTGTAGCTAATCTGCAGCTAAAAATTTTAGTTATAGATTAGCTACAGTTTTGCTAGAAAATTTTTCGTAACTAATTCATAAATTTCTTGTAGTGCAGCCACTAACTTAACAATTTAAGTATCTTTAATCTGGAAAATTTGTAGAATTTAAATTTGGCTTATAATCACTTCGATGTTGCGACGTTTGAATGTGAAGAAGTTAAAGAATTTGAGCTATTTGAATTTGTCAACTACATGCTCTGAGGGGCAGATTCCATTTGAGATCTCTCACCCAACGAAGTTACGGCTAGTGTTAATTTGTCTACATCATTTACTTGGTCATGAAAGGATGAGTGGCATTCTTTGATGGCTGTCTCCTTCGTAATAAAAGACGCAGGTAAGAAATTCAAAGATTGATTATATTCATAAGGTACCGGTATAAGGAGGGAACTTACACATCATAATTAGTGCCAGACTTAGATCTTCTAGCCAACTATATATAAAAATGAGTTTATGAATCTATAAAAGGAATTATTTGTAAAATAAGGAGTTCATCCAACAATGGTAAAGCTACATGCAAGACCTATTACAAAACAAAAAACAAAAACAAAAACAAAAAACAAAAAAGGAAGAAGAAAAAGAAGTTGCGTACTCGCATTTGCATCTGTCACTGTCACTTTATGGCAAGCACTAGCAATTAATGCATGGTTATTAAAAGGTTTAGATTGTGTTAATGGCCTATGGGTTTCAATTCATGATTCCCCATTACCTTCTTCTCCTTATTAGAGTTGGCTAGAAGAAAACAAAAACAGAATATAAAGAACTTAATAGTTATTACTGTTTAAATAGTTTTCTATTCTCACAAGTTCTTTTACGTGGAATATAGTATCATAATATATTGAAAAGGTTGCCACTGCTTTATCTATATTTTTACCAAAGAAAGTTTTATATTACAATCATGATTTTATAAATTTTTAGGTATATAATTTTTTTGGCACATTAGAGATGCAACTGCAAGCATTTAAGTAAGGAATGAGGATATGTGACCTAGTAGAAAATCAAACCTTCAACATTTTTATTACACTCTATTATGAAAAACTGAGGCTCATGTAAATTAAGCTACAAGCTCAGTTTCAGTCTCAATCACATGTATTCTAAGACTGAGAACATATACTCCAATTTTTTCCAGATAACTTCAGGGAACAATTCCCTACCGTGCAAGTTAAGGACATGACTTGTAAGAAATAGCAAAGAAACTGACATAGATGTTGTATGTGCTGAAATTTTCAATCCTTTTGTGCATGTAACCATCAACCATTTATTCACGCTCTTCTAGTATATCCAAGAAGATTTCTATATTTATGGCACCTAGTACTTATTGTAAACCTGAGGTGTGTGTTTAGAATCCTTTGATTATTTTAAAATTTTATTTTCTCACTTCAGATATGCCCTACCCTTGTCAGCATTTGGTGTTAGAGGACATGCAATGGGTTGGCATTTCCCCGTGCGTTGCTTTCTTTCTAGTTGATCTTGGCCTTTTCTCTCTTTATTTCACTAAAACAAGAACACTTAATTATAAATAAAAATTATTTGAAAAGAAATTATAAATTATATTAAAAGTGGTCAAATTACAAATAATCAGATATAGTATGAAATATGATTTGTAAATAAATTAAAAATGTAAATTATTATTCCAAATAGTTTTCTAAAAAGTCATTGCTAAATAATTTTTTTATTTTTGAAAAAAAATATTTAAAATACTCCAAAGACCCAGTTAAATAGTTTTTAAGGATAGGGAATTATTCAGTGATTGAAGTTCAAAATATAGTACTTACTTTTGATTTAATTATTCTACTTTATAATGTTTTTTCAAATGAAATTTTTAAATATGAACATTTAATATAATATAAATATCATCTATAAAAGAAGAAAAACACACGCGGTTAAATCTTTTCCTTCCATAGCAACTTCATCTATGGCTCCTAGCCTAGGAAAAAATAATTTCCCTGCTAAATAGATAGATACATGTGAACTATATGTTGTGTGGAGGCTAACAATTTGAAAAGAAATGCTGGATGACTGAGTCATTTGATATAATAACAAATTCCTAGAGTGAAACAGATGCAAGCGCTAGTACACGTACGTAACTGTCTTAATTTTCAGTGACTTGACTTTGTCGACTGGAAAATTCTTGTGCCTCATTTGATATTAGCAGGACAATGATGCTTTCTTCAACTAATTAATTATGGAAATTTTCCCAATCTCTCTCGCATGATATGTGATATATATGCCTCTACTTTTTGCTTTTTCGGATTGCATTTCTCTTTTCCCATTTTTCTTTTCTTTATATGCTCCATTTAGAAAGTGAATTGTAGTATTCATATCGTGCAAGGTGGGTGGAAAACCCAGGTTAACTAATTAAGAAGGGAAAACAAACAATAGTTTGTTTCTTTGTTCAATAGAAAACACATAATAGTTGAAAGACTTGGCTCTGTCTAGAAACAATGATAGACCAGCCCATATTATGATCCGATGATTTTACTTGAGAGACTGCTACCCTCCTCGTGCTTCTTTTCACCCAAAATTTGAGACTTTTACGTAAGTAGTCTATAGTTTTCCTTAAAATTCTAAATTTGTCATTTTTAAATTAACTCCCTGTCTATTAAGTTTTAGACTAAAACCCTATTTTAGTTCCTCACATTTGATTCAATTATCAATTTCGTTCCTGACATTTTAATTTTTTTAATTTAATCCCTAACATTTATAAACTCACTTAAATTTGGTCCCTCCGTCTGTGTATTTGTTATTCAATAAATGAAAATAATGATGTGTCACTGTTAAAAGTAATGTGTCATCCTTATTTTGCCAGCATGACACTGAGTTGGTAGCTGACTGAATTCTTTCACAAAAAAATGACTTTATTAATTGACATTTATCTCTTCATGGATGAAAATGATGCCATTTTTTTGGTGAAATAATCCAGTTAGTTACTAACTCAATGTCACACTGGCAAAATAATGATGCCACATATCTTTAGTTGTGACACATCATCATTTTCATTCAGTAAATAACAGAGATACAGATGGAGGGACCAAATTGAAATGAGTTTATATTTGTCAGGGACTAAATCGAAAAAATTAAAATATCAAGGACGAAATTGATAATTGAAACAAATGTTAGGGACTAATCTAAGTTTTATAATATCATTTCTTTCATTTTAGACAGATGTTAGGGAACAAAGATGTTTATAAGGGAAATAAAAATAAACAGGAAGAAAGATGTTGCTTGTTGAATCTTAAAGCATGAACTATCACCACTCAAGTCGCTTTCATTTATGTCACAAAAATTCTTCCACTCAAATCACTTTATTTGAACAACGAACTCATAATGACATAGTGACGAATGGAGTAGCATGCACCAACAAGGCACGTGTTATTACTCTTGACTTGGGTGAAGAATTTAGTTAATTTTGAGTACTTGGCAATTCAAGTGATCACCTAAAGAATTTGAGGTATCTGAATTTGTCAAATACCAGCTTTGAGGGGCAGATTCCAATTGACACCTCACATGAGAGTTGGATAATGAAATCAATCATTTACATGGCCAAGAAAGGGTGAGTGGCATTCTTTAACTGCCGTGTCCTTCACGAAATACCAAGTTAAGAAATTCAAAGATTGTGATAAGGTACCAAATAATTAAGGAAGTGACTTGCGCATTATTGACAGACATAGATAATGTAAATTGAGTCTATAAAAGGAATATATATCTTCACGCTATCTTAGGCCATCATCACCCATCCTATCCAGCCAGTCATAGCGGTGTCTCTAATAATTCATCTCCAATGAGATTTCATCTAGTCTTATTCCCTTTCTTTATACCCTTTTGCTTGATAAACTTGAGTATCAATATCTTCGTAGTAACCAGCCAATGTCTTGGTCATCAGCAATTCCTGTTGCTCCATTTGAAGAACAACCTTATATTCAACCCTGCCAAATCCAAAAATCTGGTTCATTGGAATCATAGTGTTGATTGCTGTCAATGGAATGGAGTAGCATGCAACAAGGGACGTGTAATTGGTCTTGACTTGAGTGAGGAATTTATTTCCGGAGGACTAGACAATTCAAGTCTCTTCAACCTGCAATATTTGCAGAATTTGAATTTGGCTTACAATGATTTCGGTTCTTTGATCCCTTCGAAGTTTGACGAGCTAAAGAAGTTGAGGAATCTGAATTTGTCAAATGCTGGCTTTGAGGGGCAGATTCCAACTGAGATCTCTCGCCTAACAAAGCTGGCTACACTTGATTTGTCTACATCATCTACCTCACAACATATTCTAAAACTCGAGATGCCAAATATAAGAATGCTTGTGCAGAACCTTACAGAAATCACACAACTGTATCTGGATGGTGTAAGGGTATCTGCAGTGGGGAAGGAGTGGTGCAATGCCTTATCTTCACTGAAAAACCTACAAGTTCTGAGCATGTCATCTTGCAATCTCACAGGACCAATTGATTCTTCACTAGCAAAGATTCAGTCGCTGTCAGTAATTCGACTGAACCAGAATAATATGTCAAGTCCAGTGCCAGAATCTTTTGCAAATTTCTCCAATTTGACCAACCTTCAGCTCAGCAGCTGCGGGTTAAGTGATGTTTTTCCAAAGGATATCTTTCAAATGCAAACACTAAAGGTCCTTGATATATCAGATAATCAAGTTCTTCGTGGTTCTTTGCCAAACTTCCCACAAGATGGATCGCTTCACACCTTGAGACTCAGCAATACAAATTTCTCCGGACAGTTACCAGGTGCTATTTCCAATCTGAAGCATTTGTCTGAATTAGATCTATCTAATTGCCAATTCAATGGAACACTCCCTATTTCCTTGTCAGAACTCACCCAACTTGTTCACCTGGACTTGTCATTCAATAACTTCATTGGCCCTCTTCCATCTTTGAATATGTCCAAGGACCTCAGATATTTATCCCTCTTACACAATGATTTGACAGGACCTATTCCATCTTCTTATTTGGAGGGGCTTGTAAATCTCCTCATCATCAATTTAGGTGATAACTCCCTCAATGGGAGAGTCCCCTCATCTCTTTTTACACTTCCATCTCTGCAGGAGCTTACACTTTCTCAAAATGGATTTGACGGTCCTTTGGGTGATTTCCCAAATGCATCTTCCTCCGGATTAGATTTTGTTGATTTGAGCAGCAATAAATTACAAGGGCCTATTCCTGTGTCTCTCTTTCAACTTAGAAGACTTCGTTTCCTCCAGCTTTCTTCAAATAAATTCAATGGCACTGTACGGCTAGATATGATTTGGAGGAGGCTGCAAAATTTACATACATTAGGCCTGTCACACAACAACTTGTCAGTTGATACAACTTTGAATGATGATCATGGCCTTTCATCCTTTTCTAGTATGGTATATCTATTGTTGGCTTCTTGCCAGTTGAGGGAATTCCCAGGTTTCTTGAGAAACCAATCCCAATTGAATGCTCTAGACCTATCCAGCAACCAGATTCAAGGAATAATACCCAACTGGATTTGGAGATTTGATTCTTTGGTTTATCTGAATCTTTCCAACAACTTTCTTACAGATTTGGAAGGACCCTTTGAAAATCTTAGTTCTAATCTGTTTATCCTTGATCTTCATTCCAACCAACTTGGTGGGTCGATTCCCCTTTTCACAAAATATGCTATCCATTTGGACTACTCGAACAATAAATTCAGCTTTCTCCCACCCTCCATTGATAAGTATCTCACTTTCGTAGATTTCCTCTCCCTTTCAAACAATAGCTTTCAAGGAAAAATCCAAGAATCCTTTTGTAATTTTTCTTCTCTTCGAATGCTTGATCTTTCTCATAATAGCTTCAATGGCTTCATTCCGGAGTGTTTGACAAGAAGGAATAATAGTCTCAGGGTATTAAATCTTGCTGGAAACAGACTCACAGGTTATATTTCTGATACAATTTCAAGTTCATGTACTTTAAGGTTCCTTGATCTCAATGGAAATCTCTTGGGTGGTACCATCCCAAAATCTTTGGCCAACTGCAAGCTAGAAGTCTTAAACCTCGGAAACAATCTTTTGAGTGATAGATTTCCATGCTTCTTAAGGAACATTTCCACCCTGCGAGTGTTGATTTTAAGGTCAAACAAACTCCAAGGTTCCATTGCATGCCCACAAAGCACTGGTAATTGGGAGATGCTTCATATTGTTGATCTAGCCTCCAATGATTTCACTGGTACACTACCAGGATCACTCTTGCAAAGCTGGACAGCAATGATGGGTGATGAAAAGGAAGCCCGGGAAAAGGATGGTACTTTATTTTTTGACATGTTTGATAACCATGATTCTATGCGTTACAAGGATTTACTGTCAGTTCTCGACAAATCTCTTGTAATAAAATTAGCCAAACTCACAGCAGCGGAACCTCTTACTGTTACTGAGCAACTATTCTCTTACTATGTCAATGCTGAGGAAGAATTAGGTATTCGATACCTGGATTCAGTTACAGTTGTCAACAAAGGTTTGCAAATGAAGTTGATCAAAATTCTCAGTGTCTTCACTTCCTTGGATTTCTCGTCCAACCATTTTGAAGGTCCAATACCAGAAGAGCTTATGAATTTCAAAGCACTGAATGTTCTTAACATGTCACATAATGCTTTCTCGAGTCATATCCCATCATCTATAGGAAATTTGACACAGCTCGAGTCCTTGGACCTAACGAATAATACTTTGAGTGGAGAAATTCCTACAGAGATCACAAGTTTAACGTTTCTTTCATTCCTGAATCTCTCCTTCAATCATCTTGTGGGGAAAATCCCGACAGGTGCTCAAATTCAAACATTTGAAGCAGATTCCTTTGAAGGCAATGAAGGGTTATGGGGACCTCCTCTAACCAAGAATTTTAGTGATAATGGAGTACAAGGGTTGTCACCACCACCACCAGCATCTGAAACACACAGTTCAATTGACTGGAATTTCTTAAGTGTTGAGATGGGATTCACTTTTGGCTTTGGATTTGTCATCCTTCCCCTTATTTTCTGGAACAGATGGAGGCTGTGGTATAGCAAGCATGTGGATGATCTGCTTTGCAGGATCGTCCCTCAGCTTGATTTTGTAAATGAACACCGTGGAGGGAAAAACTACAGAACTCTAAGGTGGAGACCTCACTGATATGACTTATTCTCTGTTTTGGTTTTGCTTATCTTGATCTTTCCTTGTTTATGATCAGTGCCAAAATAAGGACTCTGTCCAACATTGGTAAGCCTAGTGTGTAGACGTAGCTTCGATTAGTTTTATAATGTATCATCATAGTTTTTCAGTTAAGTGTTGAGTTTAGGAAAAGCTACATTAATGTGCATTTACCCAAAAAAAAAAAAAGAGAAATATGTAATTGATCATGTGCATCTGTCTTATATGCAAGTACTAGCATTGCAAAGTTTTTTTTTAAATTTTATTTTTGGGTTAATAGCAATGCAAAGTTGCTGAAAGTTCTAGATGATTGCCTTGTTTTATATATATATATATATATATATATATATATATATATATATATTATTGGTTCCAATTTATATGCCCTATGACCCTCACCCTACCAGAGTTGGCGACAATAAAACATAAAGAGGAAATTAAGAACTCATTATTATATAAATATTTTTAATATTAGATACCCTCTCAGCAAGTATATTGAGTCATTCAAGTAATAAACTGATGAGTAAATTATCGTCTTTACAGGGATTAAGTTTACCAATCACTTATTTTTTAGATTTGATGTTATATAGACTAATGTACTTTCGGATCAAATGGGGCTCTTAAGCTTAGAATTTATGCAATTAGCAATAAAATTGAAGTAAGTAAAACTAAATAAGTTGATTAAAATTGAGACGTAAACTGATTAAATAAAGATGTTAGGGATTCGATTTTACTTGACTTATCCAATTAAATTAAGAATTCTCATTCACCTTGACTATACATCTATAGCCTAAAGGACGAATTTTCTATAACCAAATAAATTCCAATTCCTTGGAGATTCAATTCTCCTTTAACCAACAAGAACTAATTAATTCCTTAACCTAGTTCAAATTGTAAAGGGCTTTACACAAGTACTAAAATTCAAAGGCACCACATAATCCCAAATATGAACCCTAAATAAAAATATGAGAGGCCAATTGATAATTTGCATAAGAATAGAGAATGAATACTTAAACCATATAATCAAGTCAAGGATCACAACAAGTATCCAAGTAAAGCTACATCAAATCCCTAACTTAAGAGATTAAGCAGAGAAAAGAGGTGAACTCCATGCATGAAGAATCCACAAGGTTGATGATATGGAATCTTCTGATCTCCTCTTCAATCCCTTGGTTCTTCTATTAGGGTTGTCCAATAATCCCTAGTTGTCCTCTCGTTCCTTCTTTTCTTCCCTTTTTCCTTTTATATTAATTAGAAAGAGGAGTGCGTCAATTTTTTAACTCCATTGCTCAAGTGGTGGGATGGCATAGAGGGGTTTTCCCTTTCGTGCAGTGGATGCTTCCACCTCCTAAGCAGTGGATTGATAGTAAGAAATCACTTGAGAATGGGGGGTTGAATCAAGTGTTACCAAAAATGAAATCTTCTGCAACACACAAAAAACTCAAAACAGTAGATATAAGCTGGCTTATTAGTAACAGTGAGCTAGCTTATCTAAGTCAGAATTTGAAACTTAAACAGAGCATGCACATACAAGTTTGAACATCAACAAATAAACATTCACATACAAATGCATTAAAGATAGGGTTAAGAAAGAGCTTGCACAGCGGAATTTATACTGGTTCGGCTCAATGTGGAACCTAATCCAATCCTCAGCAAAACAGAGATTTTTCACTGTCAACCAAGTGTTCTTTGATCCACCCTAGCCTCTCCAAGCTAGATACAAGTAGTTTTGATTCACCCTAGCCTCTCAAAGCTAGAAATAAGTAGTTTTGATCAACCCTAACTTCTCCAAGCTATGAAACAACACACTCTCAATGGGCTTTACAAGAAAACAGAGTAAAAACTCTCTCACAAAGAGTTGAATATACAATGATAAGCTCCACAGATTTACAAATGACTCTCAAAGTGAAGCACAACTAATTCTTCTCTTTTTCCCTTGTCCTCTTCTTGTTGCATCTTTGGAAAATGGTGGGTATTTGTAGGCAGCTTCAAATTTGAACGTTGCAGCTTTTGTTTTGTACCATCTATCCATAACTTATTTTGGCAGCTAGTGAGTGCATAATGTCCTTTTTCTCTTTTGTGTCTGTTATTCCCTTTTGTTTGGTATCATTCCATCCATTCCAAAGAATATTCTAACGATTTGGCAGCTAAGGAAACCTTCTAGAATCATCTTGCAGCTAGAGACCAAAAACAGAGTTGAACAGAGTATTTCTTGGTTTCCAGTATGAGCCAGCTCATCTTGCATTCATGAGTCAGCTTATCCATGTTTTCCAGCTTTGTTCCTTGAACATACTAATCTTGATCATTAGCATGCTCGTCTTTGTCCATCCAGCAGCTAGTTCAAGTGTGCAGGGAGTGAGCTAGTTCAAGTGTGCAAGGAGTGAGCTAGCTCATCTTCAATTCATGAGTCAGCTCATCAGCTTGCTTATCTTTGAGAATTTCAGCTTTAATGCTTTGATAAATCTGCATAATAGTCTTTTAACTAGGATCAAGTGTAAGCAATCTTTGTTAATGATAAAGTAATGTTTGTAATCATCATAAAATAAGTGCTAACAAGAAACCTTGGGCTAACATGGATGTCCAATGAGGGTTCTTACACTCTTGCTACTTCATTTCCTTCCCAAATGATC
Organism: Styphnolobium japonicum; assembly: GCA_023212625.1. Classification (NCBI taxonomy): domain Eukaryota; kingdom Viridiplantae; phylum Streptophyta; class Magnoliopsida; order Fabales; family Fabaceae; genus Styphnolobium; species Styphnolobium japonicum. The sequence continues at coordinate 23,965,595 of JALBWW010000014.1, forward strand.
AAAGGCTAACCTCTTTTATTCCATCACCTAAGAATTAAAAAGACATAAAGCAGAAATTATACTTCTAAGCAAGAAAAAGTAACAAAATATTAAACAATGAGGTAATTGAATACACAAAATAACAAAACTTCAAAACAATGGAAAAAACTCCATCAAAGGTTGGTTTTAGGCAAAAAATTTCATAAAAATACAATGAAAATCTATCCATTCATCATAATTATCAATATTCTCCTGTTATTTTTTTTACTTGGAATATAGAGTCTCATAATATTTAAAAAGGTTAATACTGCTTTATATATATATATATTTACCAGTAAAAGGTTTACATTAAAATTACAAAGTCATGATTTTAATTCTTTTTATGTATTTAAATTTAAAAAGCATAATATTATCACATAATTTAATGTATGTTTGAATAAGCTTTTCAAAAGATTTAGTAGAATGTTTCCTTATATAAGTAGAAACTATTTTATCACCGATAGACCTTTTTGAGTTACAAACGTTTTTTAAATGTGTAAATATATAAATGCTTTTGATTGTTAAAATGACAACAACAAAAAAAGCATTCAAAAACATAATCAAACCAAAATTTCTTTCGTCATTAATGAGAGAATGAATTATATTAATTTCTCAATCTTGACACGTCATGCTAAAAAAAATCAATGGTGACTGGAGGAAGGAACAGAGGTTGTGTTGGTGTCATCAAGAGCAGGAAGAAGCACAAGGGAAGTTTTGAGACCACCCATGTACAGGATGCCACTGGTCATGAGTTTGCAACTCGCATGGGTAATGTCTTCATTATTGGCAAAGGAACAAAGCCATGGGTGTCTCTTCCCAAAGGCCGAGGTATCAAATTGTCCATCATTGAGGAGGCTAGAAAGAGGCTTGCTGCTCGACAGGAGGCAGCTGATGCTTAAATATGATTACACGATATTGTTCCACAATTTTGGCTATATCTGCGGTTGAGTTTGAGAATAGTTTTGTTTTCAATTTAACAAAACTTAGGTTTTAAATCATGATTATAGTATTGGCCAGTCGATGAGAGCCATTGTACTTGGCAATTGCCAAGCCGAGGCTTAGATGTTGCAGCTGCATCAAGTGATGTAACCTAGGGGTGTTCGCGGATTGGTTTGGATCGGTTTTGAGGGGTAAAACCATCCAAACCAAACCAATCGGTTTTTCCATACAAGCAACCAATCGGTTTGGTTTAGATTTAGAAACCGAACCAAACCAAACCGATATCAATTGGTTTGGTTTGGATCGGTTTTTCGGTTTTTGGCCATTAAAAAAACAGATTCTATGTATTAACAGATTTTATTATTCTCATTTATACAAAAAATAACATACTTACCCATTTAAAACAAACAACAATCTATTTAAACAAAAACAAACAATCTTCTACTTTTATCATCAAACTTATAATGTAATAGTCAAATACAATCATCCAATAAACATCTAAAATGTCAAACTAATTTCCAGCTACAAAAGAAGCAAGTTTTTCAACAACACATACCAGAAGCAAGTTAGCAACAGTGGAGCTAATCAGACTCAGCACCAGAATCCTCTTCATTAGGTTGTGGGGTTGGAACAAGTTCTAAATAATATAAATATAAAAACTAGTATTAATTAATGTATAAATTAATATAGAGAAATAAAACAATAGAATAAAGTTAAATAAAATAAAATTAACAAAGTTACCTTGCTCCAGCTTTTCAAATTCTTCCATAAGCTCTTCAATATCGAGTTGACAATGGAGTAGAGCGAAACCAATTTTGTGCACAAATTAAAGCTTCAACCGTCTTTGGAGTAAGAGAACTCCTATAATTATTAAGTACTCTTCCCCGATTACTAAAGCGGTCTGAAAACAGCGTAGACACAGGTATGGCCAATACATCCCTAGCTATGTGACCAAGTGTAGGATATTTGGTAGAATTCACCTTCCACCAGTTCAAGATATCAAAATTATGAGTTGTTTTCTCCAAGGCCTCCATGAGATACAAATCCACCTCATTTTTATTCATGCTTTCACTAAGATTCATGTCCATCTCAAACTCCATAGCAAATGAAGGATTATCAGATGATGCAAAATCTGTTGTTTCCATCTCACGTGAGGATTGTGTAGTTTGTTGAGATTGACCTTGGCCAACAAAAAACCTATAGCTATCAAACATCTTATTGAATGTCTCTTTTACTCTTCCACTCAAAAAATCAGCATCCTCGTTATCATAAAGCTTTTCAAAGCTCCACTCTACAAACCGAAGCTTATATCGAGGATCAAGCACCACAGCAATGAAAATCATCATGTTGATATTTTTAATGCTCCCCCAATACTTATCATGCTTAGCTTTCATTTTTTCAGCCATGCTCCCAAGTAATGGATCTTGACTACCAACCCAATTCTTAAAGGTATTCAATATCAAACAATACTCATGAAAATATTGAGAAGAAGTCACAAACAAAGTGCCCGAAACTTTCTTAGTGACATCATAAAAATTTTTTAGAAATTTAACAAAGCACTTTGCATTATCCCAATCATCATTCTTTGGGACACCACCTTGCATCAATACAAATTACGCATCTCGCTCTCCCAATCTCTTAAATGCCTTTTGGAACTTCAATGCACTTTCAAGCATAAGGAAAGTGGAGTTCCATCTAGTAGGAACATCTAATTGCACCATACATTTCTCTTGAAGCCTAGCCTCCTTTACACAATTTTTAAACTTATCCATGCGGCCAGGTGAAGCACGGACATATCTAACGGCATTCCTAATTTTACCAATTGAAATATGCATGTCCTTTAATCCATCATTAACAACAAGATTTAAAATATGAGCACAACATCTAATATGCATATACTCTCCTTTCATTGGATGTGCATTCCAATCCTCCATTCTACTTTTCAAGTAAGAGATAGCAAGGTCATTTGAGCTAGCATTGTCAACAGTTATAGTGAAAACTTTAGATATTCCCCAACCCAAAAGGCATTTCTCAATTTTTCTACCAATTGTTTCGCCCTTATGATTCTTGATTAGACAAAAATTCAGTATCCTCTTTTGTAATTTCCAATCTTGATCAATGAAATGTGCAGTAAGACAAAGATAATTCAGATTTTGCACAGAAGTCCAACAATCAGTTGTTAGACAAACACTTTGATTTGAACGGCTAAATATATTTTTCATCTTATTTTTTTCATTCATGTATAAATTCCAACAATCCACTAACCGTAACCCGTCCAGGAATATTCAATTTTGGTTGCACAATACTCATGAAAAATCGAAATCCCTCTCCCTCAACAAACTTAAATGGCAACTCATCCACAATAATCATCCTAGCAAGAGCTTCTCTACATGCATCAACATTAAAAGTAACAGTAGCAAAACTACTACCAACCCCTTTCCCATCTTCTTTTTTCAGTTGTTGGAGAGTTAGAATTCTTTGGCTAGGATCAAGTGACTCTTTAGGAAAATTTTTGCATTGAGATAACAAATGATTTTTCAAATTAGTAGTGCCATTTCGATGTGTATCACATGCATAAGTTGCCCCACACCAATTACATTTAGCTCTAGGATTTAATGAGTTAGGAGCAAGATCTTTTGTAAAATGATCCCATGTCCATGATCTAGGTCTACTAGGTTTTCTCTTACCTAGATCTTCTTCAACATTGTCCTTATTAGAAGATTCTGCACCTTTCCTTTTCTTATCAACCTTGGAAACTTTTGGATTGTTTGTAATAGCCGAAGTGCTCACAAGTTTCAGAATGAAGGCCAGGATAGATTGACATTTTATTATCATTCTCTCAAGATCTTGAGTATTTTTACATGCTGCATATATAAATTAGCACACTCAAATTAGCTCATTGTGACATGCTCACAAATAGAGAAAAAACTTAGGCGATAATTAAATTTATCATCTGCGATTATATTAAACAAAGTCATAAAAATAGAACAAGTATTAAACAAATCATAAAATAGAACAAATGCAAGCACAACGAATTAGCTTGTGAAGCTTGAGACATACACAACATTGTACACATAAAACATAATGACAAGGAGCCCCTCATGATCATTGATGCACTGACGTTAATTTCAAACATTTATGCCTGAAATCAACCAGCATATTTCTAAGCAAGTAACTTATCAAACATTAATCTAAGACTCTAAACCTAAAGAGCTTCAACCCAGTAAAGTAATGGATCAATTTGTCCATGAATAAAGCACGCAATACCGATATAAACAATCTCAACCTACGAATATGGAGCTGAAAGTATGGCGTACAACATTGGTAAAATTATGGGGACAGTACACCAATAGAGATGTATAACCCGATTTAAATTCCTAAATAAAATAAACAAGTAACTTGTGGAATGTTTTGTATAAAACGTCTAATTGAGAATCTTATGAACTAATAATAGGAAAATCAATCCATCTCGAATACACAGAGGCTAATAGATCTGCACAACGAATGAACATGGTGGATGTATTACCTCAGACATGGTGGAAGAAGATGACGTGAAAGCAGCGGCGGCGCGGCGGCGGCCGGCGGCCGGCGGCGGCGGAAGCAGCGGCGGCGCGGAAAGCGGCGAAGCAGCGGCAGCGGCAACCAACGGCTTCGAAGCAGCGGCGGCGACAACAGCGGCTTCCGAACCGGCGGCAACGGCGGCCGATAGCGGCTTGCAGCAGCGGCGGCGGTGGCTCCTCCAACCAGCAGCGGCGGCGGCGGCTCCTCCAACCGGCGGCGGCCGTGGCCAGCGCTCCTCCAGCCAACGGCAGCGCGGCGCTCCTCCAACCCGGCCCGGCCGTGCGGCTCCTCCAAGTCTCCAACTAGCAGCGGCGGCGGCAGCTCCTCGATGAGGATGGATTTTCAATTTGATTTGTGCCTTTGTGTTTGTGGTACTGGACTACTGGTATCAGATTAGGTTTTGAGTGTAAAAGAGTAAATTGAGGATTAGTTTGAGGATATAAATGTAAATGTATGAATAAATTATTTAAAATATATATATATATAATTTTAATCGGTTCGGTTTGGATTGGTTCGGTTTTTAAAATGGGAACCGAAAACCGATCCAAACCGATCGGTTCTAGAAAAAAAAAACCAAACTAAACCGAAAAAATTTGGTTTTGTTCGGTTTTCGGTTTTTTTGGTTCGGTTTGTCGGTTTTGTTCGGTTTGGTTTGGATATGAACACCCCTAATGTAACCCTTAATTTAAAACTCTGAACAAAACAATTTTGAACTAGTCATCACTTGAGTCCAATTTTTCCCCTTATGGTATTGTCGGTGACATGCTCTTGATTCAATTTTTGTGTTTAAAATTGTATTACAATTACATTGTACTGGTAATCAACGCATAATAGAAAATCAGTTTGGTCAGCTATCTATTTTTATGGCTATATTGAGGCTTGTAATCGCATAAGAACATGTGCTGTTGCATAGGAACATGCGTTCATGCTTTACTTGTAATATGTTCGGATTGTTTACTAAAATTAATGTTTGGGGGTGATGTGGTTATTTTGTTACAAAAATATGGTTACTTAATGAAGTCAATAAGGAGTAATAAATCTTGTATTTTTCAAAATGGATATAATAAAAGTTATATTATGGCAAATTGAGAGACAACTTTTTCCTAATAAATTGGAGTAAACTGATCAAGCTAGGTAATGGTGGTTGTCATCTTGGATTAGTTGCGGTGAGAGATGCATGTGAGAGGTTGTAAATTAAGCCATGGTCATTGAATTGATAATGTTAATTAGTTTCAATTTCCATTAAGGTAAAAGATACAACAAGAGAAAGAAACAAATTTTGAAATGTACAGAGCCACAAAAAATCTAATAACAACCCAAACAAACTAAACAGGTGCATAAACATATTTCTTAGTTAGCTCAGTGCTTTGTCTTATCCTAGTGTCACTACTCTTTGTTTCTTCCTACAACTAGGAGGATGAACCATGTTTCTTAGATTTTCCCTGAGCAAAGAGAACGATTCCAAGCAAAGGATATTGAGTTAATCCATGTGTTAAATTGTTGCGTTGGTGCCAACTCTCTTGCAAGCCCATTTCCTCAGCTTAATTACCTTCAAAAACTCTTTGTGGGATGATAATTTATGAGAGTGCTGTCATATTCTATTAAGGACAATGTTGATGCATACCCAAAGCATTTGAGGGTTGTTGCTCAAGCAATCCTTCGAGTGTGTTAATGCTCCGCTTTTTCTAAAGCATAGCATGATCCCTAGTTGTAAGGTCTGATTGTTTACACTTTGTGAGGCAAATGATTAAGTGAAGGAGAGGACTTCTTTATTATGAAAAATTGGTATTAAAGTGATTATCATTAAGTCGCCTTCTAAGAAAAAATTGAGAGTATAATGGACGCTTTAATCATTTCTTTTTACCTTCCAAGACCATGAGGTGTTTATACTTTTTGGTATGAGACTAGTTCTCGCTTAGAAGTTAGTTTTATTCTGGTCATAAGATGATTCAAGTAGAATTCAAACTCTTGCATTATAGGTAAAATTGGTCCCCATGAAATGGGCACTTTAATCTTTAGGAGTTCCCTTGAAAGAATGTACTTTTTGTTGTGTGTAAAAGAATAATAGTAATGATAACTTACTCCATAGGATATATAGTGGAAAAGAGCCACTTTTAAATTCTTCATTACATGTTGATGCATGGAACAAACCATTAGGAAGAAGTTGAATGAGTTGTGAAGGAAATTTTTAGCTCTTATAGGTCAAGAGTAAAGAATGGGAATTGATTTTTTTACAAAATTGAATTTTCAGTTGTTCTACAGTAGCTTAGTGGTAGTCATGAGTGATTCCGATCAAGATTTTAATATTTTCAATTATCTAATATTTGAAAAAGTTTATTATTAGATAAGTTAGGATGGACTTAAGATGCGACTTAAATGCACATGGTAATTTTTTTTTCTTACTCGGATATCCTCACATTTAAGAATAATTAATCCCACTTGAGGGTATTGAAATTGTCCTTTCATAAGTGTTTTCACGTTAGTTTGAACTCCTGACATTGTAGATGCATTTCAATCGTTGAATTTAAAATTATTTATTACTTGAGTCACTTCTTATAGGTAAATGAACAAGATAATTTAATAAATCCAACTTCCTGGATTTGTTTTTATATTTATTACATATAATATATAATTAATATAATTAATATCGTAGCACATATTTTCAAGAAAATTTATATTAACAGACAAAAATGTTTGAAAACCATATTCAGTGTTGAAATAGAAAACATTCAGCACAACAACAAGAGCCAGAATGTAATATTTGCTGAAAATTAGCTGAACTGAACAAGAGATGAGTCACAGTCTCACTGAATGTGGTCGACGATGCACTTACTTAAAATCACAACCCATAACTACTGCACCCACTTAATCCTAAAACTCTCGTTCATCGTTCTACTCCATAACATTTGTCGTCACTTGCTCGAAAATGAAAACTTTGGTGCGCCATTGAGGGGTTGACCCCTTGTACTACAAGTCAATCTTTTAGTCAAAGTCCCTCTTATGATTCTTGCCTCTTACTTTGCTTCAAGATTTTCTTTTCGTGTGAGTGCTTCAAGATTTTCTTTTCGTGTGAGTGCTTCAAGATTTTCATTGGTTTTAAAAGACCTTCTTCTCACTTATCATTATTACGAAACAGAAATTATGAATTAAAGGATAATATAGTGATATAAATATCTTTGATTTTCATTGGTTTTAAAGGACCTTCTTCTCACTTATCATTATTACGAAACAGAAATTATGAATTAAAGGATAATATAGTGATATAAATATCTTTAGCATTTCGTGTCATAAGTTTTTCAATCATAGATTTGGACTTTAAATTTTTAGGGTATATATTATATAATATAAAAAAGCTAAAAACAAGTACATAAAGAGGAAGTTTCGTGAGGCTCCGCGGCAACTTATTCTTTATACTATTACTTCATGGACGAATGTCTATTTAAGTCTAAGACCAAATAAAATTTGAAATTTGTGGTAATTATGTTTAATCATGTACTGTGTCGATTTGCATGAATTTGTAATAAGATCACCTCTATGCACCATTCATTTTCTCTTTTGATAGGTTTAAGGCCCCGCAGTACAAATTAGTAAACTTACTTCTTTTCTGATAAAATTTACACTAAAAAAAAGTACCACATAGCCACAAATGTTGCAAAATATTTTCACAACAATAGTACTTTTCCCACAAAACAACAAACTGTGCATAGCAACAAATTCTTTATAATATTAAAATAAATGGTTTTAATGCCATACTCTGAATTTATAATTATATATATCCACCGTAAAATTAATAAATTATATGAAATAATTACAATTTTTTATGTATTTTTAAAAATTATATACTAAATGATATATGCATTACGAATTTACTATTTTTCTAAGAAATAATCATAAATAGAAGCCATTATTGAATAACGGAATAGTAACTTTTTATGTTTAATTAACAATTCAAGGATGAAAAAGTCTTATCATGCTCATTTGGATTCAGTCAACACTAAAAGGATAAACTGTTAAAATGGGTTAGAAAAATGTCAGATGTTATCTTAGAATCATCAACTAGAACCACTGAACCAGTAGCATATTATTTAACAAAAAACTATTCCACTTGACGAATGTCACATTCCACATGTACTATGTAATTTCTATGGCCTGAATTTTCGTATTTTAGAAAATGAAAGGAAAAGAAAAGAAATTATGCTTCCAGTGAATAGGATTAAAACAAATTATATGACCAAAGTATGCATAGGAAACCATCATCTTTGCATACACGCAAAAGATATTTGTTATTAAATAATCTTCATCAACATGTATTCCACAAAAGATATTATAATAAATTTTCCCTGATTGAATCAAATACTAAATTCTTCGTACATACAACATTAGTTGTAATGAATTTAATTGGAAAATTATAAGTTGTTAATAAAAAAGGCAAATTACATTCACCTCACTGGAAGTTAGTGCAATACCCTTCTTGTTTGAGACGTGACATTGGCCTTCCTTAATTCAAACGGAAGTTAACGACATTTTAAAATTTTTATGAAATACCACGTTTACCTTTATAGGAAAATTACACTCACTTCCCCTAAGTTTAGTGCTTATTACACACGATGCTCCTTTTGTTTGAAACGTAACACCGACCTCCCTTAATTTAAGAAGAAGTTAATGATGTTTAAATTTTTAATGAAATAACATGTTTATCCTATAAAAAAAATTCTCTTCTTCTAGCAAAAATTTATTTATTTTTCTAAAATTCATTTAATCTCAAACAATTTTCTCTTGTGCTTCTTGTAAGAAATCAAACACCTACATCCCTAAGCTTCCTTGCCAGTAATTCCCATCACAAACCTTACAGTAAATTTCTTTTTTTTTTTTTGGATTCGGCTTGGGTGTGAGATTAATCCTCAGGAGTCGATTTGACCTTAGCCACAAAGTGTTTCCAATGAATTTTGAACCCCTGCAATACAAGTAAAGTCTACCCCATATGGAAATGGAACTCAGTTTGCCAATTATATTTAATCTTTATTAATTTTAATTTTGAAAAACTTATTTTTGTTATAAAGTGATAAAAAAAAATAGAGATTTACTAGCACTTAATAAGTGAAAGGATATGTTGACATGTTATTAATTATCTTCACTTTTGCATATTTTTAATATAAATTTTAGAAATAAAAGAAATAATGTTAAGAATTAATAAAAATGTGTTAAATGAAAGAAATAATGTTAAGATTTATTAGGCACTTAATTGGGGAAGAGAGAATCTATAGATTTTTAATAAATTTAATTAATATATTATTATAAATTTATAGGACCTATGAAATAATGAGAGTCTAAAGTAGAGGACTTGATAGCTCTTTGCCAAGAAAAATAATAAGTCATGTCTCACACAATAAGGTATCGTGTGTAATAAGTGTTAACCTTAAGGGAGGTGGATGTAATTTTTCCTACTATTTTAACAATAGGGGTAAAAATATAATTTCATATAAAGACATATATGTTAACCGTTCATTTTTAAAAGGACGTTAGCTACAGGGGAAGCCAATGTAATAATAACACATAAATTAAGGGATGCCAATGTCATTTTTCAAATAATTAAAAAGAATGTCGTGTGTAATAAGTACTAACCGAGAGATGAACATAATTTTCCCTAATAATAATAATAGTTTGTTCTTAACAAGAGTCGCAAAGATGAATAAAGAATTCAAATTGAAAAAGAGGTATTATAAGACTATTACAAATATGTTAATTCAAGCTAGTGAATAAAGACTAATTTAAGGGGAGACCTCAGACCATTGAAAACGTTAGAGATAACATAGAGAATTGAGAAAAGGTGCTGAACTAGAGTCATAGGACCAATACTATGTTGCGTGCGTGTATAAACCCTACTGGAATATACTTTTCTTTTTCCTAATGCTAATTAGTGGTCAAAAGAAGCAATATTGTTAAAGTTTGACCGCACATTGAATCATAAAAGCTTTCGGTTTAGGTTCAATTGGTTCCGTCGTCTGGTCGAACGGGTGATGTCATAATTACATATTAAATATATATATATATATATATATATGACTCATAACACATTATCAATAATAAAATATATAATAAGGTTTTAGGGTCTCAATTCTTAAGTCTCGTATCACTCTCAGTTGAGTAGTCAAGTGATTAGGAAATTAAAAAAAATTACAAAAAAAATAAGATGGTCGGTTCACCGGTATTGTTGGTTTTGACCGGTTCAACCTGATCCAACTATGAATCCAGTTTTGACAGTAAATCAAAACCAAATGGGTGACTGGTTCATAGTCCGACTGGACAACCTTAAAATGAAGGCATACAATGCTTTAGCTCTGTGAGTGTTTAACCTGACTTACTATTAACTCAAACCTTAATAGTTAGGTAGTAGGAAAAGGGAACTAGTTCTGAGTCATTGCATTTCAGCTATCCTATTAATTATGCTATGCAATATATTTGTAATAATATATTTGTAATTTTTGAACAAAATTTAACACTTACTAGTTTACTTGGTCAAGAAAGGGTGAGTGGCCTTCTTTGGTGGCTGTCTCCTTCACGTAAATAGGTAGGTAAGATCTAAGAAATTCAAAGATTGATTATTAGTAGTCATGTAAGGAAGACCTTCGGCGTTAGTGTCAGACTTAGATCATGTAAGCAACTAAAAAAATGAGTTACTGAATCTATAAAAGGAATATCTTCAAGCTAGGCTAGGCCATCCTCACCCTTCTTAACCAGCCAGTCATAGGGGTGCCTCTAATAACCATCTCCAATGAGATTTCATCTAGTCTTGTTGCCTTTCTTTATACCCTTTTGCTTGATAAATTTGAGTATCAATATCTATGTAGCAACCAGTCAATGTCTTGGTCATCAGCAACTCTTGTTGCTCCATTTGAAGAACAACCTTATATTCAACCATGCCAAATCCCAAAAACTGGTTCACTGGAATCAAAGTGGTGATTGCTGTCAATGGAATGGAGTAGCATGCAACAAGGGACGAGTAATTGGTCTTGACTTGAGTGAGGAATTTATTTCCGGAGGACTAGACAATTCAAGTCTCTTCAACCTGCAATATTTGCAGAATTTGAATTTGGCTTACAATGACTTCGGTTCTTTGATTCCTTCGAAGTTTGACAAGCTAAAGAAGTTGAGGTATTTGAATTTGTCAAATGCTGGCTTTGAGGGGCAAATTCCAACTCAGATCTCTCGCCTATCAAAGCTGGCTACACTTGATTTGTCTACATCATTTACCTCACAACATATTCTAAAACTCGAGAAGCCAAATATAGGAATGCTTGTGCAGAACCTTACAGAAATCACAGAACTGTATCTGGATGGTGTAAGTGTATCTGCAGTGGGAAAGGAGTGGTGCCATGCCTTATCTTCACTGCAAAATCTACAAGTTCTGAGCATGTCATCCTGCAATCTCACAGGACCAATTGATTCTTCACTAGCAAATATTCTGTCGCTCTCAGTAATTCGACTGAACTTGAATAATATGTCAAGTTCAGTGCCAGAATCCTTTGCAAATTTCTCCAATTTGACCACCCTGCAACTCAGCAGCTGTGGGTTGAGCGATGATTTTCCAAAGGATATCTTCCAGATACAAACACTAAAGGTCCTTGATATATCAGATAATCAAGTTCTTCATGGTTCTTTGCCAAACTTCCCTCAAGATGGATCTCTTCGCACCTTGAATCTTAGCAAGACAAATTTCTCTGGACAGTTACCAGGTGCTATTTCCAATCTGAAGGATTTGTCTAAACTAGATCTATCTAATTGCCAATTCAATGGAACACTCCCTATTTCCTTTTCAGAACTCACCCAACTTGTTCACCTGGACTTGTCATTCAATAACTTCTCTGGCCCTCTTCCATCTTGGAATATGTCCAAGAACCTCAGATATTTATCCATCTTACACAATGATTTTACAGGACCAATTCCATCTTATTTAGAGGGTCTTGTAAATCTTCTCATCATCAATTTAGGTGATAACTCCCTCAATGGGAGAGTCCCCTCATCACTTTTTACACTTCCATCTTTGCAAGAGCTTACAATTTCTCATAATGGATTTGATGGTCTATTGGATGACTTCCCAAATGCTTCTTTCTCAGCATTACAGTTGGTTGATTTGAGCAGCAATAAATTACAAGGGCCTATTCCTGTGTCTCTCTTTCAACTTAGAAGACTTCATTTCCTCCAACTTTCTTCAAATGAATTCAATGGCACTGTAAGGCTAGATATGATTTGGAAGCTGCAAAATTTACATACATTAGGCCTCTCACACAACAAGTTGTCAGTTGATACAACTTTCAAAGATGATCATGGCCTTTCATCCTTTCCTAGTATGTTATATCTGTTGCTGGCTTCTTGCAAGTTGGGGGAATTCCCAAGTTTCTTGAGAAACCAATCCCAATTAAATGCTCTAGACCTATCCAACAACCAAATTCAAGGAATAATACCCAATTGGATATGGAGATTTGACTCTCTGGTTTATCTAAATCTTTCCAACAATTTTCTGGAAGATTTGGAAGGACCCTTTGAAAATGCTAGTTCTAATCTATATATCCTTGATCTCCATTCCAACCAACTTGGTGGGTCAACTCCCATTTTCACAAAATATGCTGTTCATTTGGACTTCTCAAGCAATAGATTCAGCTTTGTACCACCTGACATTGACAAGTACCTCCCTTTCGTATATTTCTTCTCCCTTTCAAACAATAGCTTTCATGGAAAAATCCATGAATCCTTTTGTAATTTTTCTACCCTTCGAATGCTTGATCTTTCCCATAATAGCTTCAATGGCTTCATTCCCGAGTGTATAACAAGGAATAGCACACTCAGGGTATTAAATCTTGCTGGAAACAAACTCACAGGTTATATTCCAGATACAATTTCAAGTTCATGTAATTTACGGGTCCTTGATCTCAATGGAAATCTCTTGGGTGGTCCAATCCCAAAATCTCTAGCCAACTGCCAGAGGCTACAAGTCTTAAACCTTGGAAACAATCTGTTGAGTGATAGATTTCCATGCTTCTTAAAGAACATTTCCACCCTGCGAGTGTTGATTTTAACGTCAAACAATCTCCATGATCCTATTGAATGCTCGCATAGCACTGGCAATTGGGAGATGCTTCATATTGTTGATCTAGCCTCCAATAATTTCACTGGTACACTACCAAGATCACTCTTGCAAAGCTGGACAGCAATGATGGGTAATGAACATGAAGCCCGGGAAAAGTATGGCACTTTATTTTTTGACATGTTTGATAACCATGATTCTATGCGTTACAAGGATTTGTTGTTAGTTATCAACAAATTTCTTGTAATAAAATTAGACCAACTGTTAGTAGCTGCACCTCGTTCAATGATTGAGCACATATTCGCTTATTATGTCACTTCTAACGAATTTGGTGGCCGCTACCTGGATTCAGTTACAGTTGTCAACAAAGGTTTGCAAATGAAGTTGGTCAAAATTCTCACTGTCTTCACTTCCTTGGATTTCTCGTCCAACCATTTTGAAGGTCCAATACCACAAGAGCTTATGGATTTCAGAGCATTGAATGTCCTTAACTTGTCACATAATGCTTTCTCGAGCCATATCCCATCATCTTTGGGAAGTTTGATACAGCTTGAGTCCTTAGACCTATCAAACAACACTTTGAGTGGAGAAATTCCTACAGAGCTCGCAAGTTTAACTTTTCTTTCATTCCTGAATCTTTCCTTTAATCATCTTGTGGGGAAAATCCCAACAGGTGCTCAAATTCAAACATTTGAAGCAGGTTCCTTTAAAGGCAATGAAGGGTTATGTGGACTTCCAATAAAGGATTGCAGGGATGATGGAGAGGTAGTGGATGGGTTGTCAGCACCACCACCAGCATCGGAAACACATGGTTCAATTGACTGGAATATCTTAAGTGCTGAGTTGGGATTCACTTTTGGTTTTGGATTTGTCATCCTTCCCCTTATTTTCTGGACGAGATGGAGGCTGTGGTATAGCAAGCATGTGGATGATTTGCTTTACAGGGTCGTCCCTCAGCTTGACTTTGTATATGAACACCGTGGAGGGAAAAACTACAGAACTCTAAGGTGGAGGCCGAGTTGATTCACCGACTGTAAAGCAAACAGATCATGTAATTTTCACTCTTTTGCGTTTTGCTTTTTCTGTTAATCTTTCTTTGTTCCACTTTGTGCAAAATAATGAGTATGTCCAACAATGGTAAACATAGTGTGAAGACATAGCTTTAACTTGCTTTATAATTTATTATTATGGTTTTTCACATAAGTGTTGAGTTTAGTTAAAGCTATATGCGTGTCGAAACTTTTATGTAGCAAAAAAAAAAAACAAAAAAAAGAGACTCTATATGCATGTGTTATTACAAAAAAGAAAAAGAAAGAAAGCTGCATGCATTTGCATCTGAAATGCGATGTTATTAAAAAGGTTTAGATAGAGTTTATGGCCTTGTTTTTATGGGTTTAGATAACGACAAGAAAACAAAGAGAGAATATAAAGAATGCGTTACTGTTTAAATATTTTTTATATTCACATAATGTTATTTTGATATCCAATATATAATCATAATATTAAAAAGGTTAATACTACTTTATATAATTTTGATTACTAATTTAGTGAACGTTTGAATAATGTTTTGAAAAGATTCTTTTTAGAAATTTTTTTTTAGTAAAATGTTTCCTTTTTCGAGTTGAAGATGTTTTATGTTTGAAATACCTTTTGCATTACAAAATTTCATAGAATGCCTAAATATAATACATTTTAGTGAATTATTTTGGTATTTATATTTTTTTTAGTACTGGTACCTTAAGTATCAAACAGTTATTAGTTGTGAGAGCAAACTGCAACTGTAAATGAGATCGTTGACATTATTAGCTAATTCATGTGCATTGTTTATCTATATCTTCTTCGTATTTACAATGTTGATGGTGATCTATGATGTTGTTGTTGTCAGTAAGCTTTGAGAGATGGGTTGATTGCATTGAAGTTCTAAAGGCTAAGGGATTTTATTTAAGAGAAATTTGAGAAATGACATTTGCTATGGATTTTTAGTTTAAAGCACTTGAAAATTTGATGAAGCATGTGTGACTGTGCGCATAACTAATTGAAAGTTATTTGACACTTGCTCGCAACACCATAAAGAAGCTTTCATTTTAAGAAAAGCGGTCTCAAATTTCATTCCATTCTGTGGAGTTTTGCTTGCTGACTTCTGGCATTAGGTCCAGTAATTGATTTTTATTTTATTTTAGTTTGTCAACTAGTTGTGAGAAATGAAAAGGAGATGTGAAATTTATATTTTAATCGGGGTTGTAGTTGACTATTTGTGCTTTTTATTCGCTTAATTTCAATTAGTATTAGAATTTGATTTTAAATTGTCCATCTTTTCATATTAATAGTATTAGGATCTGTTTTCATTATTATGGCTGGTTGCTTTATTTTCTTCCAGAATAAAATAATGAAAAGACAAAAGAAATAATTATAGATAGAAAAAGACAAGAACATGAAAAATAGTTAAGATGTTCTGCTTCCTATGTGTTTAATTCATTTGTCCTCATAATATGCAATATAATATTGCTACTGTCATTTGGCTCGGTAGCTTATCTGTTCATTTGCCTCTGTAATTTAATTTTGAATCAGTTCCTAAAAAATAGCCAATAGATAATAAATGAAAATAGTTCATCGTGTTTTTTTTATTAATTGAATTTATTTTTATTACTCTTATTTGTTTCTTATCTTGTATAATTATTTCAATTTTATCTTGTCAATATTTTAATTAATATCTCAATAAAATAAAAAATGAATAAAATAAATTTAAATCATTTAGAGGGCGAAGAGTAAAGTATTCCCTGCCTACTTTTGGGATTATTTTATGGCATAGTGTCATAACCAATCATATTTAAGGTAATTTAAAAATATATTAATTAATATTTACTTAGTGAGCTCAAAGAGTTAAATAATTACCTGACTCAATTTGAGGTTACTCTATGGTTCAATGTGATGACCAATCTTATTTATGACTCAATTTATAAAAAAAAATTTCATTTAGTGAGCTTGAGAAATTAAGTACATCCCTAACATAGTTTGATGTTGTTTTGTGACTTAATGTCATGATCTATTTTATTTAAAACTCGCTTGAAAAATAAAATAAATTCAATTTACTTAGTTGCTTGAAGAGTTGAGTACACTTATCAGACCCATTTTAGAATTGCTCCGTAATCTTGTATCATGTCCAATTCTGCTTAGGATTTAAGATAAAAATCAAAATAAATTAAATTAACATTCAGTCTATGCTTGCTTGTGGCTAAATATTTTTTATGGGTATATATCGATTTTTGTTAAGGTTATTAATTTTTTACAATTAGATATAGGTAAGTATTTTAAGACGAATTTATTAATGTGATGTGAGATTCAGTTTTCATCATTCCTTATGGATAATTCACTCTCGAATCTTACTTGGTACATAGACCATTTTTTATTTCAAATCTTTTTAAAAAATTTGCTAGTCATTTTTCTTAATTAAATAAAAAATTAGTGGAGACTCTATTTTTAATTATTTTTTTTTTGTGATCCTGGTAGCGACAAAAATAATGTACAATAAGAGCTTCCTCCTATTTACTAGAATGGCAAGCATATTGTGATTAGAGTCAAGTCAATGCGTAATCAAGGATTAATTTCGCTCTCAAAGGATTTAAGGACACATCGTAATCTTACCAAATTTTTTTAATATAAAATGGTATTCAAAAGCATAATCAAACAAAAAATTGTTCCTCATTTGTGAGTGTGCGCTTTATATTTAATTTTATTTTCTTAATTATTAAAGGATCATTCTTAAAGGCTTTCATTATGAATTCTTAGAATATATTAAATTGTAACATAGCCATCAATGTTTACGAAGCATTGCAAAATATTATATCAAGCATATGGAAATTATTAAAAAAAAATATTACTAAAAACCAGGTCAAGCAAATGTTCAACAATTGAGATAGATGAAGGTTAAAACTTAAAAGTAAAGTTAAGAAGAAACACTGCTCAAGAACGGAGAATACAACAGAATGGCGTAGCAGGATCAGGATCTAGCATATAAATTTGTAGATGTATGTAATAGGCCTAGAACATTCCAATCAAGTTATTGGGCCAAATGCATAACCCATGTCATCAACAGGCTTCCTCATATTTAGTATTTAATATTTTTGCGTGGTCAATAACTTAATATTACAAACAGATACATCGTGGAATAGAGCCACTTTGAATCTTCACTAAATGATTATGCATGACCAAACCACGACCAAGAACTTAACCCATTAGCCGTAAAGAAAATTTCGAGCTCACATTGGTCAAAAGTTGAATATGGGAATTGATATTATTGAGCTTTCCGAAATTGAATTTTCCGTTGCACTCCGGTAGCTTAGTGGTAGACATGAATGTTTTCTTAAAAAAACTTTTAATGTATGTAATTATCTAATTTTTTAAAATAAAATACTCTTTGATTAAAAATGATGGACTTAAGATGCGATTTGAAGGGTTCAATGTAAGATCTAACTTCATCAATTTGTTTGTATATTTATTACAGAATTTGATTTTTTTTTTCTTTTGGTGAGAGAATTATAAATTTTAATTTTGATTGATTTTTAATGTTAACAAATATTATATTATTACCCAATCATATGTTATTATATTATTAAAAGAACTTGATCTCTAAATTAGTTATTATAATTAAACTCTTTTAATAATTTAATATTAAATGATTAAATGATAATATAAAAAAAATTTATTCTGACATAAAATCAAAATTAAATCCTTTATTATATAATTTTATATAATATGGTATTAAAAAATTTTAAGATAATTTAATAGAAACTACATGTGAAAATCATATTCAGTGTTTAAAACTTGAAATAGAAAAAATTCAGCACAGCAGCAAGAGTAGAATATAATATTTGCAGAAAATTAGCTGAACTTCTTGTGCAAGAGATGAGTCACTGAGTGTGGTCAAGATGCACTTATTTCACTCAAAATCATTACCCATAACTGATAAATTTGTCTACAGACTTACTGCACCCACTCATTTCTAGAACTACTTTTCATCTTTCTACTCCATACCGTTTGTCTTGTCACTTGCTCTCAAGGAAAATTAAAAATGTGGTGCGCCAATGAACAGTTCAAAGGTTTGGTATTACAAATTAAATAATATACATTGTAACTTAAAAATTCAAAAGATGTAATTATGAGTATTGTATAGAAGTCACCTATTATTATTCTAGTTTTTACCATTAATCTACTGAATGGTGACTTTTTAAGTTTAATTAACATTTGAAGGATGGAAAGTCTGAAGTCTTTGTCAAGCACGTCAGGTAATTAAACAATAAAAGGACAAACGGCTAAAATGGGAAAGAAAAATGTGTAATCTTATCTTTAAAACCATTAATTAGCACCACTGCACCAGTCGCTTATCATTTCAACAAAAACTCTTCCACCATTGACGAAGTTCACGTTCCACATAAAATTATGTAAAACATTTAAAAAGAATAAGAGCCTCCATGCATCATTAAATATTTATCATAGATTATCAATAATAAAACTAATAAATCAATTTAACGGTGGTTAATTATTGAGAGAATCGACTAAGAAAGTTATTGATGGTTTCAAAAAAGCTCTTTTAAAATTATTTTCATTCTTTAATTTTTTTATCCTTTTTTTTCCGTTGTTATTTTTCTTCTTTTTCCACGACTCCTTTTCTCATAATAAGAAGAAAAAACATTCTTGAATGAACAAATAATTATATTCACAACTTACATAACAACTATTTAAATTTAGATAAATGATATATTAAAAATGTTTAAGTAGATATATTCTACTTTTTTTTTATATGATGATAACATGAACTTGAAAATTATTTAAATCATTTATCCTTAGTCTCATTTCATGCTTATTGACTTAAAAGTTTTACTATTAAATATACATTCGTAAAAAAAAAGAACCATCATGGTAATAAAATTTAAAAAGAAATACAAATTTTATAATAGGATTAGCCATGAGGCCACTTTTTATAAGGCATTCCATAATTCATTTACTAGTTTTTATTATTTAACTGATTTATTGATTTGTTCATTGTTAACTTAATAGCATAATTAATTAAATGAATTTGTATGATAAAATCATGATTAATTGAAACTTGAAACAATTTAAATTAAAATTTATAAGAGAGGAAATATTTAGCTAGTAGAAGATAAAAAAAATTACATTTCAAAATTTAAGCAAAAATAAATAAATAGAGCAACGAACCCTCAAACCCTTCATCATTTTCTTGAAAATTAAATTAAATTTATTACTTCCATTAAAATATTATTTTATTTTCATTATTTTTGGCTGCATGACTCATTTTTTTAATTTTAATATTTTATTTCTCATCACGTATGAACCTTTTTAACTTTTGTTTATTTCCTGAAAAATTAAATTTATTTTTTGTGTTCATAAATTTTTTTATTACTTCCATTAAAATATTATTTTATTTTTTATGAAAATTAAATTAAATTTTGTTTTATGTGTAAAGATTTACAAAATATGATATTTGATTTTTATTTTTAATATTTTTTTTATGAAAATAAAATAAAATTTATTTCTTTACAAAAATGTTATTTTTTTATTTTATGAAAATTTAATTTAATTTTTTGAGAGCACATCTGTAAACTATGGCTCGTAAATGTCAATAATGTTTTTTAAAATGTTGATGTCACTACGTTATCTTATTATAGCCTATAAATGGGTTTAATGATATGCATAACAAAAAAAAACTAAAATTTCATGGTGGGACTGTGCATTAGAATATTAAAAAAAAATCTAACTAATAAAGTCCAAACTTATCGGTACATATATAATGTATCTTGTTAATTAGAAAAGATTATTATTAGAAAATATTTTTAATTACTGTGATGTTTGAAAATTAAAATAATGTTTACGGTTATAATTATGAATAAAAAAATCATGAAGAAAATTAAATAAATATCAAATTTATATTTCATGAAAAATAAATAATATATATAAAAAATAAGAATTAAATCTAACGGTGATTTAAATAAATTATTACAATTAATAAAATTATTTTTTGGTCATGCAACCAAAAAAAATTTCTAAGATGGACTGAAGTGTAAAATTGAAAATGGATTAAATTGTAAAATTGAAGAGTTAAATTTTCAATAAAAAAAGTAACACAAAATCGGTTATAATAAGTTATTTTAATGGAATATGAATACTCCCTCCAGTAATAGGTGTATAGTAGAAGGCTTCAATTCTTATATAGCTTGAATTTTTGTATTTTGGAAATAAATGGAAAAAAAAAAGTGTTTGTCAAAACAAACTATGTCACCAAAGCATGCAAACTCATCAACTTTTATTGCATTAAAAAAGTTAAGATAATCTTATTGCATTCGATGAAAACACTGTGTCTCCCAATTCCATTTAAACTACCCACTTAGAACGCAAATAATTTTTATAGTTATCTGAGATGAAGCTAAGATTCTCACGTGCTTCAATTCCCATAATTATTAATTCACAGCTAGCTTTTTTAAACAAATCTTCAACTATAAGCTATATCAGTCTAAGCTGCTTGTGTAGGAGTTAATGTCCTTTGAGGCATATGCATATGACTTGGCTACTGTTCTCATGCATGTGTATGGGCTCCACTATGTTGTTTGCATGTAAAAACCCTACTGGTATATCTTTTCCTTTTTCTTTTCTGACGCGAAGTGCAAATTTGCTATACAATGCTTTTGATTTGTGAATCAACTAACAGAGTTTGTACAGTTAACATGATATAGTTAATAGACTGACTTTTTAACTTGACTTAATATTAACTCAAACCTTAATAGTTAGGTGACGTATTTTTATTGGTTGGATAAGAAAAGGGAACGGGTGATATGATTCTTTGACTTTCAACAATCCTATTATGATACAGTGGAAGAAGAATATATGAAGAGAAAATATAGAAAATACGCTTTATTTATTCCTTACTACTTCAACAAACTCCAAATTAATGATGGGAAGGGAGGGGAAAGTAAAGAAAGCGATGGAGGGAACTTCTTTTTTTTTATTTGGATGTTTAAGTAAAATTAATGAGAGAAAATTCTTATTTGAGAGTTAAAATTAAAATAGGAGAAAATAATAAGTTTTAAAATTAAATTTTTAAATGTTAACTTTATAATATAAATATGGGATATATATATATATATATAATTTAATATATATTTAATTAAAAATCGATCCCTTCTCCCTCCTTACTCTCCAATTTGAGGGGAAATTTTTTTTGAGCTTTGAGGGAAAAGGAGGGGGTTTACTTCTCCCTCATTTCCCTTCCTTTTTCTTTATTAAAAATTATCTAAATAAAAGTTGATGTCATTTTTTTCCTTTACTTTTCCCTCTTTACCCGCATCCAAACGATACATATAAAAATTTAAGAGACATATATTACATATTCTATTAACTCTCACTTATAATTAGAGTAATTTTTTATAATTTTTGTATCTCTCATGAAATAATTCACCCTAATTATAATTTAATTCTCGTAACATAATTCTTCTTATTGATACATAACTCATACCATTAATTCTTCGTAAAACTCACTAGCCACACCAAAGGTCACATAACCTTCAAAATTCCATTAACGTCAAATTAGTTTTTATTCTACATATTGTGCTACACTCATAGCTATGAATATCTTTGTAATTTTTTTTAATAAAATCTAATACTTACTAGTTTACTTGGTCAAGAAAAGGTGGATCGCATTCTTTGGCGGCTGTTTCCATCACGTAATACGCAGTAAGAAATTCAAAGATTGATGAAAAGGTAGCGATGAAAGGAAGGAACTTACGCATTAGTATTATCAGACTTAGATGACCTAGAGCACTATAAATAAGAGGAATATGTTTCAAGCTAAACCATTCTCACCCTTATTAACCCTTCAGTAATAGGGGTGCCTCTAATAATCATCTCCAATGAGATTTCATCTAGTTTTATTGCCTTTTTTAATACCCTTTTGCTTGATAAACTTGAGCATCAATATCCAAGCAAATGAAAATTACAAAACTAGATAAGAAGACAACTGACATAGCCAAACAGTACGAAATAAAATAGCTTAGTAGTGATACAGAACTGCCATCTACTATAAATCTGTAGAAACATGTTAGCGTTGTTTTGCAGGATCGTGCCGAAGTTGATTTTATGTATGAAGACCTTGGAAGGAAAAATTACAGAACTTTAAGGTGGATGTGAACGAGAAGCCTACTCGTTCAATGCGCCAACCCGAGAAACATGGCGAGGAGAGAAAATTGAAAGAAGATAAAAGGTAAAATTTACTAAATGAAAAAGTGTGTAGAAGTTGTTTAGAAGCGTGACACTAATATGTAACTAATAACACTTAATTAACTAATGACACTTAACTAACTAATCACTAATCAATTACTAACTACTTAATCAAGTGTGGTAATAGCTACTTGCAAGTTAGAGGATGCGTACTTAGCATTGGTAGTTTGCAATGAACAATACAATTTATATCAAACAAAATCACAAAATACAAGTAGTGTCGGCCAATATAAAAATCTAAAAACTAATTATGATAAAAAGGACCAAAATGCATAGCTCTTAAGAGTTTTTCACATTTCCTTTAGCCCCTTTAATTTTCTTTTAAGATTTCCATGACACTCGTTCCAAACAAATAGGAACTCTTTTAAGTCATCAAATAACATCATACTAAACAATTTCCATGTGCAACGCAGCATTAGCAGATTAGAGAAGCAATCTCCCTCCTACAATAACACACAACGATGGCGCTGACCTCTCGAGCCCACCCTCGTCGAAAAGCACGAAGTCAAAGGTGTCATTGCAGAACGAAATCTGATGGTTGGATTTCACTAGAGGCTTCTGCACTTTCTTCGAAATCCCAACGGCGTCCAAAACGCCGATGTCGCGAACACGTTGGCGTCTCCATGCACAGCGACTTCGACTCCGGCGAGAGGCTCCCATCGCTGACCAGATCTTGCAACACTGACGATGAACGGCCTTGATGGATGAAATAATCGGCTTTTCAAAATTAGAACCGAACGAAGAAGAAGAAAATGACACAAAGCAATTGAAGGAAAAAAATTCTTCCGAGAAAATGAAAGGAAAACCTTGAGATGATTTGATTTGATTTGATGTGATGAAAAAAAATTTCTGAAGAGAAAAAAAACATCAGAGTTCCAAGAACTCAATTCAGCGGAATGAATGGAATTGAATTTGTTCAAGGTGAAATTGAATTTGTTCAAGGTAAATATCATGGAAACTCTTATACTATGTTGAGAAACATGATTTTATAGGAGAGAAAATTAAGAGAAGATGAAAATACATTTTACTAAATAGTAAAATGTGTAAAAATTGTTTACAAAATTGACTAATATAGTTCTAGAAGTTAAATTAATTTTGTAATTAATCGCACTTAACTAATTAATTATTAATTAATTATTAATCATCTAACCATGTATGGTAATACAGGCTCCTACCAGCATAGTCACCACTGCCTCTAAGTGTTAAGATCATTTATGTTTTGGTTAGTGTGACTTTGGCTATATTTTTATTCTGTGCATTAGACGGTTAGAATGATAGATTAGGTTTCATCTAATTAAAATTTCACAGTGGGTTGCATGAGATAAAATAAAAGTGATATACATTTCTTACCTTATTTCACGTACTCATGAACCAGAGACTTTGGGGTAGCAAATCTGTTTTGTTAGTAACAATGCCTTCGGGTTGGTAGAGTGTTGTTATTATCTTTAGTTTCATGGGCCCAGATGAAGGGAAATAAATTATAGGATTATAATAGGTTTGGTACTATCAAGTGGTCAGCATCAAATATGGTGTCCTATTTTTCTGTCTTTTTTTTATAATTTTAATTAAATGTTGAGAATACAGTAGAAAAAATTAACAACTAATAATTAAGTTATTGTCAATTAAGATGGAGAGTTACATATTTTATTGATTTGTCATCATTTAATTAAAAAGGAAAGAAATAAGACAGAAAAAGAGGAGAACATATTTGAATCCTAAGTGGTCACCCTTGAAGTGCATGGTATATTTTTTAGAGTTTAATATTTGATTCATTATCAGTGTCAAAAAAAATTTACACTGTCATCTAATGATTTGTTGACAGATCATTAAAAGAGTTACACTTCTTAGATAGTTATTATGATAATCAAACTTATTTAATGATTTGTAAACACATAATTAAATAACAGTATAAAATTTCTTTACACTGATAATGAATTAAAATTAAATTTTATTTTTTATTCATTGATACTAATTGCCTAATTGTCATCTTATCTCATTTGATGCCCATTTTTCATTTTATAATATTGCATATACACCACATGTCACTGGCTATCATTTCCTTTGGATATATCATTTGGAAATTTTGGTTTTTGTAAGGGTTGCCATAACCATAGATTTTATCATTAATTCTTCTATAAATAAAAGGTTTACAATCATAATTCTACTTTATCTTTACTTATTCTTCAATGATGATTCAAGATTTCAAGGGAATAAGTAAATTTAACTACAACAGTGATACTTTTAACTTTTTAGAAGGAAATGATATCTCTTTCGTTTTACCAGCGATGGTGGGATTTTAGATGATTCTTAATAAAAATTCTTATCTCATACATTAATTGGCCATATTACTTTAATTCATTTTCTTATATGGAGTAAGATTCTAATGAAGGAATAATTAAAATTAACTGCAAAGACGACGATATTTTAACTTTTTTGAGGTGAAGAAATTTTTTTATAGTTTTGTCAAGAGAAAATATTCACTAAAAATCTTACTCCATGTTGTAAATTGACTTCTTTTTTGAGTGTTATTCAAATATACCTTAATTTATTTTAAATATATGTGCATCCATCCGTCAATTAAAACATTTGAAATTGGCCGACCACAGAACAATTGGGAGAGGATCAGCGTATCAATCAAGTAAACTCTTCCTAATATTCTTAAGTCATTTTATATTAGATTTTGCTAGAAGCGATGACGATATCTAATTTTCACAATTAAACAAACAAAATATTTTCATAAAAATAAAAAATAAATGTAAACAAATTCATATAGCGTTAACTTTGTGACGGTAATAAGTTAAAATTTTATTTTATCACTTGTTCTAAAAATTTCCTTTTGTGAAAACCATTTAGAAATCCTTTATTTTACTTAGAAATATTTTCTTAAAAATTCAATATTTTAAATTGCCACCTTCATGCAATATATTGTAAGCTTATATTTGTTTCATATAATAATAAATATTTAGTTGCTCATTCCCTATTTTACTTATTTATCATTTTTTATAATATGCTGACAAAATGGGACATGTTAAAATAAGAATAATAACAATGTTTTTGTGAATAAATAATGTCGACCAATTTAATTAATTTAGTAGATGACTTTATATTAAATAGGTAATAGTTCTTAGAACGAACAGTATAAGGTGATAATACATTCCCTACTTGTAATCAACTCTCGAACTTAAACTGTAAAACACAGACCATTTTTTTGTGTCTAATTGTATCATTCCATTTTTAATAGAAGAATCGGTTGATGGTTGTCGCAACTGTCCCGAAGGGTGCCGCGAAGGGAGAAGGCAACTAAATATTTAAATATATTGAAAAGAGGTTTTTGGAGTCGCTACCAATCGATTTTTCCATTAAAAATGAAATGGTGCGATTGGACACCTATAGAAAGAATCTGCGTACCAGAATTTAAGTTCGGGGGTTTGATTACGGGTAGGGAAGGTATTAGCATCCTACACCGTCCATTCAAAGAACGGTTACCTATTTAATCTAAAGTTATCTACTAAATTAATTGCGTTGGTCGTTTATTTGAAGAAAATAAATATTTTTTAATTTTTATTTTCATGTCCCATTTGTCAGGCATATTATCAAGTGCGATAAATAGCTAAGACAGAGAATGGGTGGCTTAAGAGCCATTATTGAGGAACAACTTGCAAACCCGTAATTTATTAGGGGTGACAATGGTGAATTAGAACTTGGATTTCTAAGAAAATATATATATATATATATATATATTTTAGAAATAAAATGATTTTTGAAAATGAGTTTCGTAATTGAGAAAATTATTCAACAAGGTAAATGATTTGAAAATGCATTGTTTAAAAGGAATTTCAAATTTTAATTTACCATTGTCATCAAATACAGGTTATATAAATTTGCTCACAATTATTTTTGTGTTTTTATTATTTTTGAAAAATATTTTATTCTATTTTTTATTTTTTGAAAAATATTTTGTTTTTATTTTATTTTATTTTTAGAATCAGACGTAGTGCTCGCATGCAAAATGCATATAAATGCCTCAAGAATATCGAGAAGAGCTTAATTGATCAGACTCCCGATCCTCTCCCAATTTCTGTCATCGGCCAGCTTTAGTTGTGGCGTGAAAAATTAATGCTTCACATTATGAATTGTAGGATAGCAAACAACGTACAAATTAAAGTATGATTTTTGTCGAATATCAAATGCAATAAAGAGGGCAAATAAATCATTACAAAATTAATAATGGAATATTACTTTTATTAGAGATTATTTATAACCCCGCCAGCGCTCCTGACAAAACTATAAAGAATTCCCTTATCTCAAGAAGATTAAAAATGTTACCATCACAACATATTTTTAATTGTCTTCTCATTTGAATCTTATACCATAATTAATTATTTATTTTACACCAATTAAAAAAACAAA
The DNA here is from genome assembly GCA_023212625.1 of Styphnolobium japonicum. Lineage (NCBI taxonomy): Eukaryota > Viridiplantae > Streptophyta > Magnoliopsida > Fabales > Fabaceae > Styphnolobium > Styphnolobium japonicum. The sequence continues at coordinate 23,992,890 of JALBWW010000014.1, forward strand.
CGTGAAAGCGTGTTTGAACACGTAAGTAAACAAAGAAATAGTCTAAATACCTTACACTAGCCATCATTCTAGGATTATAATAATCACATTAGTCCTTTTATTTATTCAAGCAAGCAAGTGAAACAGATTCGTTTTTTTTTTTTTGACATTTAACACCATAAAGCCCAATTATTTCCTCCAATTCCCGTATCTCAATTTTTATTATTTTTTAATTTTGTTTCATCTAACCTATATTGCTTGTTTTACCCTTTCTTTTCTTTTCTCTTTTTTTTTTATCTTCTTTCTTTTGCTTTTCTCTTTCCACCCCCTTTTTTATTGTTAAAACTAACATGTTTACATCCTGAAATTACACAAGGCACGAAGCCCACTTATCCACACACTTTTTAGAAGTACTTGGCAAGTTAATGAAATTGGTCCACGACCAAAAGCCCAAGACTCAAAATAAAAACCGGGCTATGAGATATGAGTGCATATACCAGTATGAAACTAATAAAATTAGTTCAAACATCAGTTCCATATTAGACGTGGAATCATGAAAACCCGAAATAAAAGATATCAAACACCACGCAAATAATCAAGCGCCCTGACTCTACTCAATCAATTCAACATATTAATATACCACCACAAGGTACTATGACACAACATATACATAACCAAAAGACCAAACCAGTAGAATAAACACGGAACAAACACACAACCAGAATGAGATTATTTCAAATCTGATCTTTAAAACAGAACGTGGACCTATGAAAAAATTAAATAGAACTTGGACAAAAAAGAAAACCAAACAGAACTTGGTCCAATAAGAAACTTAATAGACCATATTTCGAAGCCATGTTTACAAGGCAACCCAAAACTCCTTAAAAGGACACAAGTCAAAAAACCAGTGACGTTAACTCGTTTACCATTGTTAACATAAGACTAAACTTACACCAGCAAAAGACTAATCTAACTCATGCATGAACCACATAGAAAGAATTCAAAATCTCAGTTAAAACAAAACAAACAGATTACCAGACCACCAAGCAAATTCCAATGTTATTTAAAAGCAAGATAGCAGTGTATATCCTAAATATGTTCTTTGCTTAACCAAGACTAGGCACCTCAAACCCGATCCAAAAACAGGACCAAAAATTCACAAATTCAAACAAAAGAATCCGTGAATACTCATATACACCAAAGCTTAACCTCTCACTCAAACCAATCTTCATCCATTCATGACGTCCATATAGATACTCAAAACAGGTTCAAATCATATTTCTCTCAGCATGTAGGCTCATTTTAGATTCATACAAGAAATATCACAATGTGTAGTTTACTTTCAAGCACATTCAGAAGAATATAAATCAAATGGTACCCTGACAATCATCTTTGCAGAATCTCATTCAAGCAACAGACTTCATGACCTAGGATTGTCATTACACCAGAGCATGCACTCACTTATTACTCAGAACACCTTTTTATTTTTCATACATGTTCACTGAGTTAATGATAGCACATTATCAAAAAACATCAACAGTAATCAGAATAGGATCGCAAGCCTAAGTAATCATCACAGCGTCTAATACATGTTCGAACTTTAAAAAAAATTCTCAACATAGGCAGAGAGAAATAAATTGAAGGGTTACCTAAAATAAAAACTTTCTGTTAAATGGTCCCTCTCCGGAAAACCCAAAGCTCTGCTTCCTTCACCGTTCAAGTAACACAATTTCGAAAATAAAGAAAACCCCCATCTAATTTTTCACTCTCCGAAACCCCCCACTCTCAGAACACAGAATCCGTCGAATTCCTCCTTAATTTTTCATTTTCATAACCCTCTCCAAAAACCCCTCCTAAAATCCAAGAAGAAAACCTAAACCCCGCCCAAAAAACCCCCTTTAGCCGAAACAAAATGGCCATCTTTATACAAAAATTTCAAAGAAAAGAAAACAAAAGAAATAAATAAAAAAACAATTGCTGTCTGTTGCGAATTATGGGCACAGGGGGAAGAGGGATGGGCTTGGTGCGGTATTTTGTGGATGTGTGCTGCTGGTATCAGCGTGCAGGTGCGCGGGTGCAGGGGCGTGCAGGTGCGCGGGTGCAGCTGGGCTTGCAGGTGCAGCTGAAGTGCGTGGCCATGGAGTGGAGCGGCAGGGACTGGGCGTGGCTGACCTATGGTGCGCGGTTGGGGTTGGTATTGGCTGGGCAGCGCAGCAGGTGGCTTGTGGGGATGAGAGAGCGCGCAGCAGAATGGGTTCTGCTAGGGCAAGAATTGGGGGAACGGGTGGAATGGGTTTGGGGGGTTGGGTGTTGGTTGGTTTGGACCGGGTCTAGGCGGGTTATGGGTAGTTTGGACCGGGTCTAGATGGGTAGGTCTGCGGGTAAGTAGGTTTGGTTGTTAGAGTTTGGGCTTAGGTCTAGGTTATGGTTAGCAGATTGGGTTTAGGAAATTTTAGGGTTTTGGGTGATGGGTCCATGGGATATTGGGTTTCATTTTTCATCTAATTTTTTCTTTTTTTTTATATTTTTATATTTTTTATATTTTGTAATTTTATTTTATTTTTTGTAGTTTTATAATTTTTTTTGTATTTTTTGGATTTTGTTTAAATTATGTGACTAATTAATAAATAACTTTATCTATTTTGAATTTTCACTTTGAGAGTAAATTGAATAAAAAAGAAATTTTTTTGTGTGCCCGAACAAAATACGGTGTTCACAATGGTTTCTCCCAAACATTTTCTTAAAATTTAATTGTCTTCTCATATTGTGACACCCTTCGTGACAGTTGCGACAGGTCCAACCGCAAGTCTAATCCCAAAGACTTATGCTATGTGTACTTATATCATTTGGAGCCTATGTATCTTAATTGCTTTACATTGTCATTTGGATTTGAGACATATGTTATGTTATGTTATGCATAATGGATTTTGACTTCTATTTGAATAGGTTAATTATTTTTGTATCTTCAACTCACAGGTTGAACCTAACTCAACTCATACATATGCTAGTCAAGTTGGATTGGGTTGAATGGAAACAAATTTTGAACCCAACCTCACCCAACCAACTTATTGCTTTCATAAGTAGGTCAGGTACAACATATATATCCCAAACTCAACTTAACCTAACCCATGAAGAGCCCTTCTTGTTTGAGTTACCAAAGTCCTTTGAATGTGTAAATGTAAAGTACTTTTAAATATTAAAATGATCGAAAATTGCATTCAAAAGCATAATCAAACTAAAAATTGTTTCATCATTTATGAGAGTATGAACGATAATATATTTCTCAATATTAACGAGTCATGCTTAAAAAATTTCATTATGAATTCGGAGAATATATGAAAATTGTAGCATATATAGCTATCTAAGTTTATGAAACATTGCAAAATAATATATCAAGCAAATAAAAATTACCAAAAAAATTCAGAAATAAGCCTAGCGAATGTTTAACTTTAGACATGGTCACGCTTTACGAGTCACCAAATTAATCCAAAAAGTCATTTTTAATATATTACTTTATATATATATATATATGAAATCATGACTATATATGTGTATTTATAATTTTATATTTAAAGAAGCGTAGTATTATCTTATAATTTAGTTTGTGAAAGATAAATGAGAGGCACTAATGAAATTTAAGAATATCATAAATTTATACGACGAAATAGTTTTTCAACTATCACCAAAGTCACTAGATAAGAAGAAAACAGACAAAAAAGGAAACGTCGCATGCATCTTCGTGGGAGGCAAAATGATGCGACACGTCTATAAATGTGGTGTTTGACAAAGCTTCATCTTGATAGACATGTTAGCAGTAGTACTGCCTGATCTTAAAAACAAACTTAAGAATATACATCACAGGATAGCAAAGCAAAACGAAAGCAAAGAAGAAGAGCATCCAACCAAGCAAAGGGAATTTAATAAACGAACACAGTCCTTAGAGAATAGGTGTGCATAACCAAGAAGAGAATCAGCTTGATTTATCAAGAACAGAAAAAATAAAAATAAAAGTGGAAGATTGGTCCACAATGAGTAGAGTCGGTGCTGAGAGAGAGTATTAAATGAATCACCCACTCTCTATTTAAACTATATTACAAATGTACCCTACGCCGGCAATTAGTATATTCAAGTAAATTCATTATCTTATGTGTTGAAGCAAAGTTCAAATTCAAGTAGTTAAAAAATAATCACACCTAAGTCGAAGCTGGTAAATTCCACTCCTGTGTTTCTAGAGTATTATGATTTTGAGTAGACATTTATACTCTCCAACTTACACTCAACGATAAAAGAAAAGTCTATTATGATTTTGGGTAGACATTTACAATCCAACTTCCATTGATGATAGCAAAAGAAAAGCCTAGAAAATTAGAAGTCTTTTAGCAACCTTAGCCGACTTACATGCTTGTACATTCTAGAAACTACATGAAGCTTATGCTATATTTGAATAGGAGGTAAAAATGGAATGGATGTTGATGTCGGACGTATCCCCCATTAAGCCACTTTTTTCCTCTTCTAATTAGGTGTTTACACCTCTTAAATAACTAAACAAAAAAGATGGAGGTGAAATAATTTGAGAGAAAGAGGGAAGAAAATGGATTAAAAATATTGATTCAAACAATATTAAAAGATTATTAAAAAGAGAAGTCTTTCTTATTTTTTCTCAAAATTTCAAGATTCTTCTTCCTCTAATAATTAAAAGAGAAGCAAGAAAGAAAAATAATTATTTTAAATAAAATAAAAAATAATTCTCCTTCCTTATACTTAAACTCAAGACTCTCTTAAATAAAGAGAATAGAATTCTCCTTTATTTACTTAAATATCCATACAAGAATGATTAACTCTCACTACATTTCCTCCTTTCCCTTTTATATGTGCTCGTTTGGATTTTTTTTTTATAAAAAGTATTATTTTTTTAAAAAATTACTTTTGTTATATTTTAATATGTTTAGATGAATTTTTTGTAAAAAAAATTGAAACACTAAAAAAAGTACATTTTATACTTTTTTATAGCTAAATTTTGGTACTTCTAAAAAAGACCTTTCATATAACATTAAAAAATTGTTCAAATGAAAAAAAAAATCCTCTTAAATATTACATCTAAACATAAAATAAATTTATTTTTTTTATAAAATATATTTTTAAAATAACAATAATAATAAGATATTTTTTAAAAGCTAATCAAATTAACCAGATTTATATCCTTCCACCTCGGCTCTAAAATTAATTGCATTAAAGTAGATATAATAAAAGACTATGGAGAGTATCAGTGTTTTAAATTATGGTTATAGTTACGTTATAATTGTATAAATTACAAATAATTACAGAAAAATTAAGTTGATACAATTGTAATTATGACTGTATTGCAATTACAGATATCTCCAAAATCATAATATTATTGCCACAATTATAATTGCGGACGACAATTTAAAACCTTGAAAAGTATATATTAATGCAGCGTTAGTATGGTGTGAGTGAGAATAAGAGAGCCTCCAGTGGTCAGAGTGTGTGTGCTGTGTATGTGAGGTGTCCGGAAAAGTATTAAGTCTTCCACTTAGTATGTAAGTGTATACTGACTTAAGTGTATGAGTACTTTTACCAAATCAATATACAAATTAAGTATTATTAATAACAAAAATGAGTTTGTTTAATCGTTTGTCATGTGTGACCCACTTAAACTCCACACTGAGTAACGAATTTATTTCCCGAATACTTGACAATTCATGCCTGTTAAACCTGCAATTGCCGTAGAATTTGAATTTCTCATGTATTGACTATGATTAGAATTTAAGGTATCTGAATTGAATTTAAATTTTTTTAAAAAACTCATTGTATACAAATATAAAATAAGTAGTATTACCCAGCCAGAAAAAAGCTAATTAAATTTTGATAAATTTTAGCTAAATTTAAAAATAATTATTCGATAAAATAAAATAATAGAAACCACCACTCATCAATTCAAGAATTATTAAATATGTTAATTTATTCTGTAAAAATTCTTATATATCTAGTTTCACTTTAATATATTTTTCCCAACAATATAAAATTCAGTGCACTTGAAATGCAGCTTTTCCTGGCCTAGTCTACACTGCAAGAATTCCTCCTACTAATTGTGCCACTCCCTTTGGAAAGAACCTGTTGGATGGTGTTGAGCGTTTCTTGCGACGTATATAGGATTGGACTGCAAAGTGTTGTGCTGATCACAAAAAAGAACAGAAGAAGTCAATGTCAGGAAATTAATGTTAATTGTTATTCAGAGTCAGAGAAATCATACTCCAACTATTCCAAGAACTTCAGGAAACAAATCTCTACCGTGCGACTAAGAAATAGCCAAGAAACTTACATGCATGTTGTGTGTGCTGAATTTTTTAATCCTTTGTGCATCTAACCATGTATACACGGCTTCTAGGTGAGGGGTGTGTTTAGAATCCTTTGATTTTATTTATTTATTTATTTATTGGTAAATTTTTCCTTACTTCAGAGACTGTATTAGTTGGTCTATGCCCAACCCTTTGGTCTTTATTTCACTTAAAAAAACACAAGAAAAATTATATATTAAAAGTGGTCAAATTTACAAATAATCACATACAGTATGAAATATGATTTGTAAATAAAATAAATTTTAAATTATTATTGCAAACAGTTTTCTATATAAAAAAAATCATTGCTAAATAAAATTTTTACCCAGTTAAATTGTTTTTAAGGTTAGGGAATTATATTCAGTGATTCAAGTTCAAAACTTAGAACAACTTACTTTGAATTTATTCCACTTTATAATATTTTTTCAAGTAAAATTTCTAAATATATAAACATTATATATATGTGTGTGTGTGATTTTTTTGTACTTTTTCTTTTTATAAGAATACTGGTATATATCTTTTAACAATTAGTTGTTAATATTTTTTATGTGTCTTATTAATTTAAAATATGAATATAATAAATTATTTTTGTATTTATATTTTAATTATTAATTAAGTTACATGACTATATATATTGTGTGCGTGTCTATATATATATATATATATATATATATATATATAAAGCAGAACACACCCGGTTTTAAGTCTTCCCTTTCCATAGGATGATAGGACCACAGCACTACATGGCCCCTAGCCTAGGTGAAAATAGTTCCCCTGCTAAATAGATAGATATATGTTAACCATGACTATTGCGTGGAGGCCTAACAAGTTAACAAACGCTGGATGACTGAGTCATTTTCATAGAGTAAAACAGATGCAAGAATTAGTAAACTGTCTGTACGTATTTTCAATGAGTTTACCAATTAAGTTCTAGTAGTCACATCGTGATGGATGGAAAACCCGGGACAACTGAGAATAGGAAACAGACAATAGTTATTATCGAAAGAAAAAAAACAGACAATAGTTTGTTTCTTTGTTCAATAGAAAACACGTAGTTGTAGTAGCTCATGTCCCATACATGATGGGTCATTGGGTGGAAAACCCAGGTCAACTAAGAATGGAAAACAAACAATAGCTTGTTTCTTGGTTCAATTGAAAACACATAATAGTTGAAAGACTTGGCTGTGTCTAGAAACAATGATACACCAACCCATTGTTAAGTGACCAACATGCATACATTTTAAGTATGCATTTAGGTAGTTTAATTACTCTTTTAATGTTTAAGAAGTTGTTTTTTATTCCATGTTAATGTGTTTTATTGAGTTTTTAGAATTTTATGTGTTAATTGTTGTTTTGGTTTAATTAGAATTGTTTGTCCTTGTTTTTGTGTAGTTTGGATGCATGAGTGAAGCCCAATATTAAAAGCCACATTCTGAAGATGGGGCTAAGCCTCGTGGTCTAGGGCTTAGCCTGAAGGTGCCAGAAGAAGTGCTGATGAAGTGAACAAGGATGCACATTTCTGTGTGGGTGGGGCTTAGCTCCATAATATGGGGCTAAGCGCCGTTACGTAATTCATTAAATGGAGCTGAGCGCGATGTAAGCTGCGCTAAGCGCTGATTATGTTTGGCAAAGATCTAAAATTAGGGTAGCACGCATCTAAGGGGGATATTTGTTCTGGAGAAAAAGACTCTCGACAATTGAGGAGAAAACGGCAGCAAGGAAGAAGAAACACCCATGGAGTTTTTCTTCGTCTCGTGTCCATTTCTTTTATCTTGTTATTTTGATTTCCATGTCTAGCTAAACTCTCTCATGTTGGAGTTAGATATATCAATTTAATCTCTACTTCTTTATGAGTGATTTATTTCTATGCTTAATGCTTGTTGTGACTTAATCATCTATAACTTGATTATTAATTTAGTAGACAATTGGGAAGTTGATACTAGGTCTAGAATTGAAATTAATCACCTAATAAAACTTGAATCTAGAAATGGATCTTGGTTTATTAGTAATCTGTTAATCCTTGTTCTTAATGCAAATTCATTTATTAAGCCACCTAAGGAATTAGGGTTTAATTTGAGGATTTAGGCTCATTTCATCTAAGGGATTAGGATTTGAGTATTTTAGAGGATTGATTCTCATAATTGAAGTTAGAGATTATATTGGTTGTCATTTCATTCCACAGGGAGAAGATTAGTGAGTCTAACCCCAAGATTAGTGAGTCTAACCCCAGCATCTCATCTTAATTGAATTCACTTTCATTTGTACTCACCAAGTGTTTGTCAAAAATTCAAAAAGAAGCAAACCTTTGTTTTTCTTGTTCTTAATTATAGTCTTAATTTTAATTGTGGTTGAAGAGCTTAAGATCTCCTTTCTATCCATAAATATTATTTAGATAGCAATCGATTTATTACATGTTAGTACTTGTCATGATCCTTACTTAGACAAAGTCTTAACACTCATATATATATATATATATATAGAGAGAGAGAGAGAGAGAGAGAGAGAGAGAGAGAGAGAGAGAGAGAGAGAGAGAGAGAGAGAGAGAGAGAGAGAGAGAGAGAGAGAGAGAGAGACCGTTGACGTAAGTCTCAAATCTCCATTCATGCTTCTTTTCGCCCAAAATTTGAGACTTACGACAAGGTCTATACTTTTTTTAAATTGTAAATTTACTTGAGAGACTGCTACCCTCCTCGTGCTTCTTTTCACCCAAATTTTGAGACTTTTACGTAAATAGTCATAGTTTTTCTTAAAATTCTAAATTTGTCATTTTTAAATTAACTCTGTGCCTATTAAGTTTTATAATATCATTTGTTTCATTTTCGACAGTTTATAACTTTTTATACTAAATAGTTTTTTAATTAATGTGCAATTCACAGCGATTCTCTCACTTCTCGCGGCAACTTTTACATAATACTTCAAACACAACATCATTTCAAAAGCTACAATATTTTCAAACAAAAACGTTAAATTAGCATTGGAAAGATCAAATAATTTATCAGGATCACATTTTCATTAGGTAGTCAACAATAGAAAAACAAATGGCTAAAACGGGAACAAAGATGTTTTTAGGGGAAAGGAAAATAAACAGGAAGAAAGATGTCGCTTGTTGAATCTTAAAGCATGAACTATCACCACTCAAGTCGCTTTTATTTATGGCACAAAAATTCTTCCACTCAAGTCATCTTATTTGAACAACGAACTCATAATGACATAAGTGACGAATGGAGTAGCATGCACAAAGGCACGTGTTATTACTCTTGACTTGAGGTATTTCAATTTGTCAAATACCAGCTTTGAGGGGCAGATATATTCCAATTGAGACCTCACTTGACAGAGTTGGCTAATGAAATCAATCATTTACATGGCCAAGAAAGGGGGAGTGGCATTCTTTAACTGCCGTGTCCTTCACGAAATACGAAATTCAAAGATTGATGATAAGGTAGCAATTAATTATGGAACACAAATGGCTAAAACGGGAACGAAGATGTTTGTAAGGGAAATAAAATAAACCGGAAGAAAGATTTTGCTTGTTGAATCTTAAAAGCATGAACTATCACCACTCAAGTCGCTTTCATTTATGCTACAAAAATTCTTCCGCTCAAGTCAGTTTATTTGAACAACGAACTCATAATGACGTAAGTGACGAATGGAGTAGCATGCACCAAGGCACGTGTTATTACTCTTGACTTGAGTGAAGAATTTAGTTAATTTCAAGTACTTGGCAATTCAAGTGATCAACGAAAGAATTTGAGGGATTTGAATTTGTCAAATACCAGCTTTGTGGGGCAGATTCAAATTGAGACCTCACACTTGACAGAGTTGACAAATGAAATCAATCATTTACATGGCCAAGAACGGGGGAGTGGCATTCTTTAACTGCCGTGTCCTTCACGAAATACGAAGGTAAGAAATTCAAAGGTTGATGGTAAGGTAGCAATTAATTAAGGAAGTGACTTGCACATTATTGACAGACTTGGCTAATGTAAGCAACTAAAAGAACTTAGAGTCTATAAAAGGAATATATATCTTCACGCTATCTTAGACCATCCTCACCCATCTTATCCAGCCAGTCATAGCAGTGTCTCTAATAATTCATCTCCAATGACATTTCATCTAGTCTTATTGCCTTTCTTTATACCCTTTTGCTTGATAAACTTGAGTATCAATATCTTCGTAGCAACCAGCCAATGTCTTGGTCATCAGCAATTCCTGTTGCTCCATTTGAAGAACAACCTTATATTCAACCCTGTCAAATCCAAAAATCTGGTTCATTGGAATCATAGTGTTGATTGCTGTCAATGGAATGGGGTAGCATGCAACAAGGGACGTGTAATTGGTCTTGACTTGAGTGAGGAATTTATTTCCGGAGGACTAGACAATTCAAGTCTCTTCAACCTGCAATATTTGCAGAATTTGAATTTGGCTTACAATGATTTCGGTTCTTTGATTCCTTCTAAGTTTGACAAGCTAAAGAAGTTGAGGTATCTGAATTTGTCAAATGCTGGCTTTGAAGGGCAGATTCCAACTGAGATTTCTCACCTAACAAAGCTGGATACACTTGATTTGTCTACATCATCTACCTCACAACATATTCTAAAACTCGAGAAGCCAAATATACGAATGCTTGTGCAGAACCTTACAGAAATCACACAACTGTATCTGGATGGTGTAAGGGTATCTGCAGTGGGAAAGGAGTGGTGCCATGCCTTATCTTCACTGAAAAACCTACAAGTTCTGAGCATGTCGTCTTGCAATCTCACAGGACCAATTGATTCTTCACTAGCAAAGATTCAGTTGCTCTCAGTAATTCGACTGAACCAGAATAATATGTCAAGTCCAGTGCCAGAATCTTTTGCAAATTTCTCCAATTTGACCATCCTTCAGCTCAGCAGCTGCGGGTTGAGTGATGTTTTTCCAAAGAATATCTTTCAAATGCAAACACTAAAGGTCCTTGATATATCAGATAATCATGTCCTTCATGGTTCTTTGCCAAACTTCCCACAAGATGGATCTCTTCACACCTTGAATCTTAGCAATACATATTTCTCTGGACAGTTACCAGGTGCTATTTCCAATCTGAAGCATTTGTCAAAATTAGATCTATCTAATTGCCAATTCAATGGAACACTCCCTATTTCCTTGTCAGAACTCACCCAACTTGTTCACCTGGACTTGTCATTCAATAACTTCACTGGCCCTCTTCCATCTTTGAAAATGTCCAAGAACCTCAGATATTTATCCCTCCTGCACAATGATTTGACAGGACCAATTCCATCGTCTTATTTGGAGGAGCTTGTAAATCTTCTCATCATTAATTTAGGTGATAACTCCCTCAATGGGAGAGTCTCCTCATCTATTTTTACACTCCCATCTCTGCAGGAGCTTACACTTTCTCATAACGGATTTGATGGTCAATTGGATGAATTCCCAAATGCATCTTCCTCAGCATTACAGTTGGTTGATTTGAGCAGCAATAAATTAGAAGGGCCTATTCCTGTGTCTCTCTTTCATCTTAGAAGACTTGGTTTCCTCCAACTTTCTTCAAATAAATTCAATGGCACTATACGGCTTGATATGATTCGGAGGATGCAAAATTTACATACATTAGGCCTTTCACACAACAACTTGTCAGTTGATACAACTTTCAATGATGGTCATGGTCTTCCATCCTTTCCTAGTATGAAAAATCTATTGTTGGCTTCCTGCAACTTGAGGGAATTTCCTGGTTTCCTAAGAAATCAATCCCAGTTATTTGGTCTTGACCTAGCCAACAACAAGATTCAAGGAATAATACCCAACTGGATTTGGAGATTTGATTCTATGATTTATCTGAATCTTTCCAATAATTTCCTGACAGATTTGGAAGGATCCTTTCAAAATCTTAGTTCTAATCTGTTTATCCTTGATCTTCATTCCAACCAACTTCATGGGTCGACTCCCATTTTCACAAAATATGCGGTCCATTTGGACTACTCAAACAATAGATTCAGCTTTGTCCCACCTGACATTGGTAAGTATCTCCCTTTCATATATTTCCTCTCCCTTTCAAACAATAGTTTTCATGGAAAAATCCATGAATCCTTTTGTAATTCATCTACTCTTCGAATGCTTGATCTATCCCATAATAGTTTCAATGGCTTCATTCCTGAGTGTTTGACAACAAGAAGCAGTACTCTCAGGGTATTAAATCTTGCTGGAAACAAACTCACAGGTAATATTTCAGACACAATTTCAAGTTCATGTAATTTAAGGTTCCTTGATCTCAACGGAAATCTCTTCGTTGGTACCATTCCAAAATCTCTGGCCAACTGCCAGAACCTTCAAGTCTTAAACCTCGGAAACAATCTCTTGAGTGATAGATTTCCATGCTTCTTAAGGAACATTTCCACCTTGCGTGTGTTGATTTTAAGGTCAAACAAGTTCCATGGTCCCATTGGATGCCAACATAGCACTGGTAATTGGGAGATGCTTCATATTGTTGATCTAGCATCCAATAATTTCACTGGTACACTACCAGGACCACTCTTGCAAAGTTGGACAGCAATGATGGGTGATGAAGATGAAGCCCGGGGAAAGTTTGGCAATTTATTTTTTGATATGTATGATAATCATCATTCTGTGCGATACAAGGATTTGTTGTTAGTCCTTAACAAAGTTATTGTGATAAAATTAGCCAAAATGTCAGCAGGAGAACCTCGTTCTGTGATTGAGCATGTATTCTCTTATTATGTAAATGCTGATGAATTTGGTGGTCGCTACCTGGATTCAGTTACAGTTGTCAACAAAGGTTTGCAAATGAAGTTGGTCAAAATTCTCACTGTCTTCACTGCCTTGGATTTCTCATCCAACCATTTTGAAGGCCCAATACCAGAAGAGATTATGAATTTTAGAGCATTGCATGTTCTTAACCTGTCCCATAATGCTTTGTCGAGCCATATCCCATCATCTATAGGAAATTTGATTCATCTCGAGTCCTTAGACTTGTCAAATAACTCTTTGAGTGGTGAAATTCCCACTGGACTTTCAAGTTTGTCTTTCCTTTCAGTTTTAAATCTCTCCTTTAATCATTTGGTGGGGAAAATCCCAACTGGAACTCAAATTCAATCATTTGAAGTAGATTCCTTTGAAGGAAATGAAAGGTTATGTGGACCTCCACTGACCAAGGATTGCAGCGATGATGAAGTGGATGGGTTGTCACCACCAACACCAACATCTGAAACACATACTTCAATTGATTGGAATTTTTTAAGTGCTGAGTTGGGATTCACTTTTGGCTTTGGATTTATCATCCTACCTCTTATTTTCTGGAAGAGATGGAGGATGTGGTATTGCAAGCATGTGGATGAGTTGCTTTGCAGGTTTGTCCCTCAGCTTGATTTTGTATATGAACACCGTGGAGGGAAAACATACAGAACTCTAAGGAGGAGGGCTTCCTGATTTTCTGTCAGTGCTAAAATAATGACTTTGTTTGCTAGACAGGGTGGAGCTTAGTGAGAAAGAGTATCAGCATTTAGTTTTGTTAATTTCTATTGCAGTTTCAGGGTTCTTGTTTTCAGATTAGTGTTGAGATGTGAAAAAAAGTTACCTCATATATGCATGTGCCTCTGCCAATACATGTAATCACTCTTTTTTGGGTTTTGCATTTTCTTTTAATGTTTCTTCATTTCAGTTTGTGCAAAATGAGGACTTTGTCCAAAAATGATAAACCTAATGCGAAGGCGTAGCTTCAACTTGTTTTATAATTTATCACCATGGTTTTTTTAGGTAAGTGTGAATTTAGGAAATAAAAAATACATGCATCTGCTATTACAAACGAACAAAAAAAAAAAGAAATGAAAAAGAAAGAAAAGCTTCATGCTCATTATTTTTTAACACATGGAATATAGTCTCATATTATCGAAAAGGTTATTATTGTTTTATATATATATTTTGACCAATAAAAGTTTTAGATTATAAATTAAAAGTCATTATTTAATAAATTTATTTACTTAAGTACAAAAAAAAGCGTAGAATTATGGTATAATTTAGTGTATGTTTATGTAAGTTTTTGATATAAACAAAAAATACGTGTAGCTTTCGATACTTAACCTCTTATAAAACTAAGGTGAAGGTCAAATTTGTACTCATTAATGAAGGCCTTGTATAGAACTTGTACATTTTATCATGAAAGTTATCTAGGTATAGAGCTACACTACTAAAACACTAAGAATATGCACCGATATATTCCCATATACCCCTCCCCCAAATAAAACACACACACACAGACAAGACAACTTCAAGGATAAAGTCAAATTCGAAGCATATATAAATAGGTGAGATGTCATGGCAAGCGGTTGAGAAGTGATGTGGTAAATCAGAACGCAAGTATATGTTATCGCAAATCAAGTAATATAATAGTAAGAAAGTGTCGAACCCACAGGGATTAATTCTAAATTTAACTATCTATTAAAAGTTTACAAAACTCAATCTTATTTAAACAACATAATAAGAGGAAGTGTTAAGAAAGATTAAAAATTAAAGTATACAAGAAGAAGAATTTAATGATCAAATTTATCAAAGCCTAGGATTGCAATTATTCCTCACACTTTACTTGATTCTTTTACTTCTATCTAAGATCAATTAATTATCTGAATTGTTAACTAGAAATCCTTAACTTATCTATAAGCCTCTTTCGATGGTCAAATAGAAATATCCTTAATTAATGATAAACTATATGTCTATGTCTATCAAATAATCAAGAAATCATTAAGTTCCGATTTCATTAATGGTTACATATGTCATATAGGTATATGTCTATCCTATATGAACTCAAGGCTTTCGCACAAAGATCATATGTTATCTTACTTAGATCTAAAACCAAAATCCCTTTGTCAAGTTGCTTAAGGTTTATCAATTCAATTCAATTAATGGCCAATTAATTAAAAGCATTAAGAACAAGTAAGATAAACAATTCAAGATAATCAACCTACTCTTGGATATGATAAACGAATCAAATTACGTGTGAGTTCAAATTGCAATCCTAGTATAGAAATTTAGCTACTCATTATATTAAAGGAAACAAAAGAACAAGTGAAAAGCATGATAGAAATGAAAGTGGTTGTTGGTATTAACAAGAACACAACGGGCTAGAGTTTCGGGATTTACTTTAAACAAATTGGAAGATCTAACCTTGAAATCAAAGTATAAATCTCACAATTTATGAAAGCTTCACCCCTAACTCTAGGAAGAACATTAACTAGACATCAAGATGAAGAAACTTGAATAAGATGAAGATTATATTATACAAACTACAAGAGCTTTGGGATTTCCTTTAAACAAATTGGAAGATCTAACCTTGAAATCAAAGTATAAATCTCACAATTTATCAAAGTTTCACCTCTAACTCAAACTACAATGAGAGAATTCAGAAAGGGATGCCCTTAAGTGTGGCAAATGCCTTCCTTTTATAGGCAAAGGCTAGAACTATTCAATTACAATTTTGTCAAATCTCTTTGCACATGGGTTGAAATTTCAGCTCCGAAGATTATCAAATTCGTCATTGCTCCCGTCATAATTTGGAAATCTTCTCTTCATGAAAGTTGTAGTACATGCAGTCGTGAAGAACATGTCAAAATTTCAGCTAGATCTAACGGTTGGATCTTGAGATCTGACCATTTTTCCGAAACTACTCAGATTATATCAATAATGACAGCCACCAACTTGTTGCCTAATTTTGACCCACTTCCGGTGCTAATCTGGAAATCTTCATTTCTAGGAAAGTCATAGAGAATGATGTCATGAATGACATATCAAAATTTCAGCTACATCCAACGGTTAGATCTTGAGAAATCACCAAATAACCGAGTATAGGTTTGAGCAGGAATTTTCTGATTTGTCCTGAATTTGATGTAACCCAAAATTCACTGAGTTTAGGTCTTCATTTCTCTTTTGTTTGAGCTATATTGATATCAACATTCAAGTTCATGATATTTTGATTCAACAACTGCTTTGAATAGTCCTTCGGGTGTTCTGCTCAATTTGTAACAACATAACCAATAAATGAGGAATTATGCAATTTTCACTTCATATATGCAATAATTTCATAAGAATAGACCAATGAGAGGTGCTAAATTATGCATATAAAATATGTTTATCAAGAAGCACTACCAAAACTAGTTCCCAAGCACATGCCTCGGTCTTTCTTTTAAATTGCACTCACCTAAACGATTATGTTAGCATAGAAAGCGATTGCAACAGAATCCAAATGCTCTCTTCAACATTAATCACTATCTGGTCCTATTAAATTATGCCAATCAAGCACCTTGGCTTTCAATATTATGATTGTGGATGTTAAGTCTCTTTAGATGCCATAATTAATCTTTATTTCAGTGTATGAGACTACTGAGAAAGTGCAAATACAAACACAGAGGCACTGAAGATAAACCAACCAACCGCTTGACCAGGGGCCCACGCCACTCTCCTTAGATGCAATCAAATTGAGAATATTTAGTGAGATGGATAAGTAGGAAAAGCAAAATCCAAACGAATTCCCTCCTACTCACTATTTATTTACTGTATCCCTGCATTATATGACATAAACTCATAAAAAATCCAATCACTACCTAATGGTTGGTTTGTGTAAAGTAATATCTAATCCAAAAACTTAAATTGTTAAGTGAAAGCACTTAAGTGGTCTTATATTTCTAACATGCCCCCTCATGTAAGAGTTCTTTTGGACTTGAAGCATAGACAATGTACAAACCCACCTCAAATTCTTGATTACTTGGTCATAGAGGTTCTGATACCAAATCAATAACCAACTCACCAAAAACTTAGGTGAAAGTACTTGAATGATTTTATATTTCTAACATTTTGACTGTGGAGTATTTCTTTTTCTTTTTCACCCAATCACAAGTTACAATAATGTATTTACTTGATAAATTTAACACATAAACATGAATAATTTTATTCTTAAATGGTTGGTTACAACTTACACCAGTCAATTGATCCGTAGGATAATGGGTCAAATAGGGGGTGGGGGATAGGATCTTCAAGCAAATTGATTGAATATTTTATGCAAAATAGGAGTTTATTTGCGTTTCACAACATGAAAGGGTAAAAATCAGGAAGTACAAAAAGGCCTCGTCTTTTTCTTTGTTAGTTTCTGCTATGGCAGGATTCATCTTGTTGTTTTGCTTGAGGCCATTGTAATATTTTCCAAAGGGC
The DNA here is from genome assembly GCA_023212625.1 of Styphnolobium japonicum. Classification (NCBI taxonomy): domain Eukaryota; kingdom Viridiplantae; phylum Streptophyta; class Magnoliopsida; order Fabales; family Fabaceae; genus Styphnolobium; species Styphnolobium japonicum. Next base: position 24,010,430 of record JALBWW010000014.1, read on the forward strand.
ATGATGCTTGTATAAAATGGAGGCTGCAAGGAAGAGAAGGGCTACCTGCTCTGAAAAATGGGGAACTTGAAGTGCTGGAGGTACTTCAAGCGCTTGTCTATCTACCCAACAAAGAGTATCCTTCGTAAAGTCACTTCAAACTTCAGGTTCAAACCCGAAGGTAAGTAACAGGCTGCTTGAGACGCCAATATTGTTAGCCAAATTGTGAAATATGTATGCATAGACATATCATCAACGATTCTGAATTACAAGAAGTAAATAAGTTAACTTCGTATCTGGTTTGTGCTTGATCCTTTGTTTTATTTATGGTGTTGACTACAGGACACAGAAATGGGCTTCTTAATCTTTATAAGGACATGGAGTCTTGTGGGGAATATGCAGATATACAAGTAATGTGGAAAATGATTCAATCTTCTTCTCCTCAATATGCCTGCAACACGGAAAGGACCAATATGTCTTCATATTGGGTGCCCTGTTTTCGGCCAACTTGAATTGTTTTTCACACTTTTGGCATCAGCTGAATGGTCCTAGATTTTCTTGATGGATGAGTCCAGGTTTAGGGTGTGCTTGGTAGGAGCGGAGATGGAAGGAGCAGAGAGAAGGGGAATCAAAACTTGCTTATGTCTAGATACAGTACATTTCAATTCCATTCCGGAAACCTCTACTCCTTCCATCACATCATTAATTTTGTTACCACAGGAAGTGAAAGTGAATGATCACTTTATCAGAGTCCAAGAAATTAGAATCTCACGTAGAAACCAGTATCTGAGTTTAGTCTATATTTCGGGTCTAGATTTTGTTTCCATACTTGTCAAACCATAGCATGCTGAGACCACCTGCATGAACTGGAGAAAACTCATTGCATTTCTACCATTTTCCTTCAGGAGAGAAAAGAACCTAGATGAATCAAGCAGATTAAACCACAGAAACTAATTATTTTGGTGGGGAATGCAAGTGACATAAATCATGAACTTTATGCAGTTGTGGATTGTTGTGATCATTGCAGGCTTGCAGCTTTTACACCAATATCATTGGCAATTTCCTTTCTTTTATGTGTGTCATTTCCATTGGACAGATGATACAAACTTATAGTCCCTCTAAAACATAATAACCTCTTCTTAAGTTATTCAGTGTATTGGTATCATCATGGAGGTGAGCTTTTGATAAATTTAGTTCCTAGCCTCCCAGGTATCAAATTAAGAGGGGCGACGCAGCCTTCAATTTCACCTTGGGAGCAAAACGCACCTCTAGGTACATTTTCCTTTCTTCTAGTGTTCTTGTATATATTGATACCTATATATGATCAAACCATCACACAGTTCAACTTAAACTTCCATCGTAATTTTTATTCTGACAAATAATTGAAAGCGGCTAACAGAAGTGATTGCATAACATTTGGCTAGTTACATGTGATACTAGCAATTACAGTACTCTGAGCTCCTACGTCTCATTACCTAGGAAACAACACTTATTTACTATTCTACAAATAGAAAACAACCCAGAACTTCAGAAAAGACCAATTGTAAGCGAAGACTAAAAGCAGGCTGTTCTAGATCATGCAGCATCTTCCTAATGAAGAAGTCTTTGATCAAAGTGCCAAACACCTGCAAACCACAAAATATTAATTTTATTAGAACCCAAGAGTATCTTTACTTTCCCTTCCTGTCCTTTCTTTCTCTCAAGAGGCAAAGTACAAAACTAATAATGGATAGGTACATTAAGGCAAAGTTAGTGGATCAATAGCCAGTAAAATGCAATAAAAAATGGTGGCGGCTAGCAGAATAGGCTATATACATACCGTGACCCTTTCCAACCATTCTCAATTGAGTGACATACTCTGCTATCTTCTTAATTGATTCAACCTGAACAAAAGAAAACGAAATGTTAAGACATATACAGTAGTAATATAACCAAAGGCACAGAGCCAACTTACAAACACTTGTTTACTGCATTGATGTAAATGTAATTAAACCTTCTCAATCTTTTTAGCTTGTTTCTTATTTTGTTACCTTTTTACAGGATAATTTTCAAAATAATAACATGGTCATATTGACAGTTAGCTTATAACAAAAACCCACTTTGTATTTGTTTCCTTTTCTAAATTTCTTGCATTTTCTTAATTCAAGGTCCAGAAGTATTAATCAATCCCCAACCATAGTAAGGAATAATGCGGACAAAATTTAGATATGTTTTACCTGCTCAGTCAAATACTCGCTTTCGATGAAGTCTGCCATTTGAGGATCTTTGTTGCGGTCTGCCACCTGTTATTCATTAAGAACACAAATCTCTGATTGATTAGCCTTAGCAACTATAGGTCAAATAATTTCTGATTTCCTCAGAAAACAAATGCAACCACAAATTGAAGGTAAAGAGGCATTTACACTCAGCACATTCAGAAGCTTCTCGTTTGTTAACTTCTCCAAAGACAAAGCTAATTCCATAGCTGAATCAAGCAAAAGCGGAAAACAGAAAAGCAAAGGTCAGCACAGATAAATGGTTTGAACAAGTGATATGACAAACCACAATGCATAACTTCACAACTCAAATGTGTCAAGCTACGGACAGAAAAGATCAAGGCATTGAGAAATAGAAAGTATGAATAATGAAATCAGCAAACTCACCGTACAATGCATCCCCCTTCTCCTCATGTTCAAATTCTGAGGGGACATTCTTGATGGGGTGCAGTACAACACGTCCACCACGAATGTTCTAAACAAATTAATCAGTGTCATATAAGTCAATACTTTTATTGTAAGAGGAGAAGCTCAAAAGGTTTTAGCTGCTTGATGAGGAACCAACAAAGAGGAGAGTACAAAGTTAAACCAACCTGAAATTTCATAAGCTTTTCAGCATGTTCTCTTTCTTCTTCACTAGATTCCTTGAAGAACCTGTTTGCAACAACAAAAGGACATGAAATTGAAAACCCGTTTGAGAAATGGAAGAGAGAGAGAAAGCATATGTGGTTTTCTGTTCTTTACTTGGCAAGTCCCTTGAGAGCCACGTTGTCCCTGTCAAAGTATGCAAACATGGAGTGGTACACATAGGAAACGTTGTATTCCACACTGTGACACACAATTGGAGAGAAAAAGCTCTTAGCAAAAGAGGAATGGATGGATGCAAAGGGGGAAAAAAGGTAACAAATGAAGATCTTAGTGCTTGATTTATAGGAAAGAAAAATAAAAAACTAGTCTTCTGATTCTTTATAGAAAAAAAAAATCTTTCAACCAAAAAAAAAAAAGCTTGATCTGTTCATATAAGTGCTCACTTTATCTGCTCGTTAATTGCAGATTCACACTCATCTGCATAGTTCTGACGAGCCAATGAAACTTGAGGTGCTATTGGAATAGCGAGATCATCCTTCTTGACCTCCTCAAATGGTTCGAATATCACCCCAGTGAGAGGCACAGTAGATGCACAAACCCTGAGATTTTTGCTTCCCCTTGTCTTAGCAAGGCTCAGGGAAGAAGGGGAGGAAGAGATAGCAAAGCTCAGAGAAGAAGAAAAAGAAGATAGAGAAGTAGGCTTTCTCAGACAACCCCCAACAATGGTTGAGAGAGAAAACGCAGAAAAGGATGAAACTTTGGAAGAAGCAAGAGCCATAAGGGCAAAATCTCCAAATGGGTATTCGAAAATGGTTGAGAAACAGAGAAAGGAAGAGAGAAATGGAGAAGAATCAATGGCGGCTATGAAGGGTGGTGAAGAATGGGAGGGACAAAGAAGATATAAGTAGGGGTGGCAAGGGGCATTTCGGGAATTCCAGAAGGACGACATGTCAATTTGGACCGTTGGATTGGAAACACGTGGAGGGCCGTGATTGTGTGACAGAAGGGGCGTGTGGCGGGCTCGTGTTCTTCTATCCAGTGTGAATGTGGATTTAAAAAAATATGCGGTCATTCGGAAAATTAGGTAGTAATGTCTCTTACTCGCTTGAGTATTCTAATGTGATGGTACTCGCGCTCAGAGCAATTTCAGCGAATTGTTTAGTACCAAGAAAAAAAAAAGGAAATCTATGTCCATTTTAGCAATAATTTTCTTATTATTAATCTAATGATTAAGGATGATAATTTAAATTCACTTTCGGGTACCCAATTTGCTTCAACTCACGTGGGATGAGTTTAAAATCCGTCCCGCAATAGGGGCAGAGCGGGACAGGTTTAAATTGTGTTGCGAGATAGGACGGGTTCAAGTTTAAGATCTACTCACCTCTATCTTACCCGCACTCTTATTATTTCACAAAGAGTATGTTTCAAACTTGATGTAACTTGATATTTTTTATACAATAAGTAATTTTTTTAATAATTTATATTATATTATGTATTATATAGTATATGCGGGTAGGATGTAGATAGAGTTCGAGTTTTATTATTTCTTGTGAGTAGTGTGAGGGTTTTCATTTACAAAACTTGCAGAGTAGGTAAGAGCGGATTAAAAATTTCTTTAAGAGGTGAGGGGTAAGTTAGGGGTGAGTTAGGAGTGGACAAAAATTTGCCTTCATTTGCCCCATTGCTAAGCTTACTAATGATAGAAAGAAACAATTGTATAAAAAGAATATATAATTATACCAATTTGTTAGTAACAACATAATTTTTTGGCTATCTTAATAAATTGGTTATTGTGAAAATGAATAGTATTGGGACATTATTAGTGTTGTATTAAATCTTATAAATGCATATTTGTTTTGTTGTAAATGCATATTAGCTAAAGCATAAAACATACTTCCTTAACTATTAGGTCAACTCCCTTAAGTTATCTAAGTCATTAAGCTCTTGAGTTATCTAATACATGCATATGATAGTAACTTATGTTTCACTTAATAATAATTAATTATTTTAACTTCATTAAATTTTTATTATTTAAAATTAAATTTTTAGAATTTGTTAACATAAAATAACAAATTACTAATATAAGAAATATAATTTTTATATTATACAATAAGAATTTCTTTGAATCAACTTTATGTCAATTGAGATGATCAATAATTAAAATGTTTGTGAGGTGAAAGTATCATTATAGTATGAATAATGTGCAATACATTTCAAGAATTTTTTTTAAAATTTTTCCTTTTATGATGAAATTATTTGTTTTCTTTTATTATTATAACTATTAATGGTGCCATATGTATATGTAGAACATTTTAAATTTTTATTTATATTTTCTATAATTGTCTACCCTACCAAGCAAATTAGAACCTTGTGTTAATAAGTAATAATTTCATAAATAAAAAATAAAACTTGTAATAATAAATAAATAAAACACATCTTATAAGGAAACTAAATCAGAAAAACAAAATCGAAACAAACTAGATCTACATATTTAGAGTGGAGCGAGTGAGGATGGCAACTAAGGAAAATGCCAAAGCCTTGACAGATTAGCAATGATGGCAGCACATGTGGGGCAATCAGAGTGGTTTGTCTGTAGCGTTGTGACAACCAATCTTTCCATCTAATTAAAACTGTCACTTCTGTTTTCGTAGTCATCCATTCAACTTTATTTTGGCCTTAGTTAAAAAAATGGGTTAGAGGAAAAAGAGTAATACTTACTTTATAAGATTATAATTTTTCATTTGCATATTATTTTTTTATATAGTAGCTTGCATAATCTTGTCGTCTCATGCTAAATTGTAATTACATCCTTCAATTTTAAACACATACAAATTAAACCTTAGGATTTAAAAATCTATAAATGACATTTTAAACTTCACACTTTTGCATGCCATCTATTAGAAATATCCTTAAATATCCAATAGAAATGTCGAGAGAAGTCTTCAAGAAAAGTGTAATGATGAGATATATATGACAATAGAGTTGTTGCAAATTTAAGAGAAAAAGCAAGAGATAAGTTAGTAAAGTGAGGGGCACAGGCCTGACTTTTTGGCCAAATTACACTTGCTTCGGAGGTAAATTATTAAAATGTTATTTATTTGACACATATTATTAATATATTGTTATTTTTATCATGTTAATATATATTTTTTAATATTTTATGTGTATTATATCAAAGTGGTAGGCGTGATACACATCATCACGCTAACATGAGTGGCATAATACACGTCATCACGCCACCCGTGTTGGCGTGATATCACGTCATCACACCCCAACACGGGTGGTGTGATGACGTATATCACGCCAACACGGGTGGCGTGATATACACAAAATCAAAAAAAAAAAATAGATTAATACAACAAAATCTATATAACCAAAGTCAAAACTTTGAAAAGTCATAACTTTTAACTCGTTTGTCCGATTTAGGCGCATTTTATATCGATTCCATATAACTTTTCGAGGCCGAGTGTAACACAAACAGCCGTAGGCGGTTTAGTCCACCGGAATTCCAAAAAACCCTTTATTTTGTAAGTTATGAAGCTTTTTATGAAAATTATATGGATATTTCATGAAATCAAGGTTAAACTCATTTTTTCCTTATAATAAAAATGAAAAGGAAAGGTTCATAAAAATGAAAAGGAAAAAATTAAATTTTTATTGTAAGGAAAAAATGAGTTTAACCTTGATTTCATGAAATATTCATATAATTTTCATAAAAAACTTCATAACTTACAAAATAAAGGGTTTTTTGGAATTCTGATGGACCAAAACGTCTACGGTTGTTTGCGTTACACTCAGCCTCGAAAAGTTATATGGAATCGATATAAAATGCGTCTAAATTGGACAAACGAGTCAAAAGTTATGGCTTTTCAAAGTTTTGACTTTGATTATATAGGTTTTGTTGTATTAATCTATTATTTTTTTCTTGATTTTATGTATATCATGTCACTCGTGTTGGCATAATGATGTGTATCACGCTAACACGGGTGGCGTGATGACGTGTATCACGCCACTCGTGTTGGCGTGATGACGTGTATCACGCCTACCGCTTTGGCGTGATACACATGGAATATTAAAAAAAAATATGTCAACGTGGCAAAAACGATAGTATGCTGGTAATATATTTCAAATGAGTGACATTTCAGTAATTTGTCTCATAATCTACTGTACTTTGGCCAAAAAGCCCACAGGCCTTGAACAAAATGGAAAAAGAAAAAGTGAGCATCACAGACAATAGATACTTATAAAAGAAAATATCCTTTTTTTTTTTTTAAACCTGTCGCCCTTATAAGCTTTCTTATATTGAGCTAAATTGATTTTTTAATATATTTTTTTAATTAATATTGAACTAAATTAATTTCTTAACATGTAAATTTATTTTTTTAATACACTTTAAGAAGTTAATTTGGTCTAAATTAATTTTTTAACATATTTTTTTATTACACATATAAAGTTTATGGTTAATTAAGGGCTTCAGGCATAGATGTATAACCTGAACCAGTAGTTGATCCGGTCAGAAAGTCGAGTTACAGCTCTGACTAGGGGTCTAACGGCTAAATCGAAAAATCCAAACAAAGAAAAAAATGTTATATAAATAATACTTCATATTTTTAATAGAATACAAATCATATATACTATTTAAAGAGTACATAATTTAATATTATAATCAAACACAATAGAATAAAAAATGAGATTTAAATTGTTTGATAAAAAAAATTATGCTTTAATGGATCTTATTAGACTTATGTTGTTGTTTGTTTATAAACATGTGAAAGCTATTTTATTTGTGCTATTAGTTGGTTAAGAATAGGCTTATGTGTTAGTTAAAAGTTTTTTATTCATTGTATTGGATTGTAATATTAAATTATTTATTCTTTAAATATTAGATATAAATTGTATTCTACTAAAAATATGAGGTACTTTTTTCATATAGTATGTTTTTTTTCTTCTTTGTTAGTATTTTCAGGTTCTACAGCTAAATTTCTAGTCAATCCGTTGATCGGGTTGACCACTTATCTAAGTTAAATAATTCTACCCAAACCCTTAATTAACCCTAAACTTTTAATTAATTTTAAAGCCTAAAAAGTATAATAAAAAATTATGTTGAGAAGTTGATTTGGAACTTCTCAATGTGTATAAAAAAAATATCACATTTAGAATTCAATTTGGCTCAAATTAACTTTTCAATGTTTATTTTTTTATTTTATTTTGTTAGAAAAAAGCATGTTTGGAAATCGGATTTAAGCCAAACTGAATTCTAACATGAAAAAAAGAACATTTTGATACATAATGTTGCAAGTGTGATAAAACGAATAAAAAAATAGTAATATTATTATAAAGAAAGCCACCCTTAGAATTTTTGAATTATTTAAAAAAATAATTTTTAAAATGAAACTTATAATTTTAAATTACCAAAAGCATAGACTTTGTTTTAATGTGAAAACATATATAGGTATGTTATATACTAATGATAAATGTATGGAGATATTTGAAATGAGTAATTAGGGGCAAACTTTTAGATAATTTACAGGAAGTTCTAAATTTAAATTTCTGTAGAAAATGACAAAAAGTGTGAAAAGTGTTAGATCTTTTAATAGACGAATCCAATAAAAGGGTTTGATTTCTGTGTAGTTATTGTTATAATTAATTTTTTTTATTAATATGCTAACACATAATTAATGATAATATAAAAAAAAGTACATTTTAAAAAATGACAAAGTAATGTAGATAAAAATATTATTTCTTTATTTTTTGTTACAAGCATATATGGAAGTAATTTTTTGTTTTTGATATTACAACAAGGAGGTATTTGGAGTATGTTAATAGCCTTCTTCCTTTGTTGAATGCCAGGGGAAAAAACCTTCTTCCTTTGCTAAGTTAAATCAAACTTTTTTATATTAAACCTAATAAATTTATGAAAATTTAACTTTTTATAATCTTTTAATAAATTCCAATTTATAACAATGAAAAGTAAATTCACCTGTTATCTGATCGACATCTAATATTTGTTGGTTAAAGTACCAAATATTTGCATCTACATGTTAGTACTTAAGATTGTGTGCTTGTGTCATTACTAATACACATATATATATATACACACACACACACATACTCATGACTAATTCGGTTTACACCTCCAACTGCAAGTATTTTTCATTTTCATATGTTAAAACGAGAAAAATGATAAATCGTAAAAAAAAAAAAAAAACTTGGGATTTGTGTTTTTCATAGAAATATGATGAACAAATTTCTTTACTTTCAAGATAGATTAACACAAAAAATAGCATCAAAAAATGATGTGTTTATATCTTGTATAATAAAAATACAGTAATATTGAAAGTGGAGTGCAAATTATTTATACATTTTGACCACTCTAGTAACATGAAAGTGTTCTTTGAAAATAAATTTCTACCCTCGACCATGATCCATGAAATGATGTGTCAAAATTAAAATATTCTTATCTGGCTCTATTTTCTCTTTTCTCCTTATCTCTCGTCTTCTTATTTTTAATTTTACATCCTCAAACAAGCACATCTTAGTGGAAAGTTTCCTTCAAACAAACAGGTTTTAGTAAAATATATGTTAGGTCTTTGAGGGAAATTTTTTTTATTTTGGGTGGTAAATTCATCTTTGAGGGAAATGAGAAGAAATATCATTACCGTACTCTGCTTAATCTAGTTACACAAGGAGTCTAGACAACGCACTAGCTAGATTTTCAGTTTTGTTTGTCGTAAACAAAGGAGGGGACCTTCGGGTTCATATCAGGACATTCCAGCTCCTTGTCATTTCCTTGCTACAGGCTAATGCTCGGAGCTTTTTTGGCTCAAGGATGTTGAAACTGCTGCTTTTGAATGGATGCTGCTAAATAGGCTTGTGGAAAACATGCTCCCATGACCACACAATGTTGAGAATAAAAAACATCCTTGGCGAAGATATTGCTTTTTGTACTGATGTGAAATGCTCAAATTGTGAGACTGACAGAGTCCAAGTTTAGTGAGGTTGCTTGCTTGCAGAAAAATGCTGAGATTGAGGCTTGTGGATGGTAAACTGGTAAATTTTTTGCTTTTTCCTAGCGTAAGAAGTTGTTACACTGGTCCAATATGAATTTCGTAGATGTGGATAAGGGTCGATAGTGAGGCTAGTAGAGTTACCCGCACGTTTTTACGCATTTTAATTTATAATTCACGGGTTAGTTTAGGTTTGTAGGTTGGATTGAGTTGGGTTTAAAATTGTTGTGGGTTGAGTTGGGGTTAAAATAGTCAAATTTACGAGGTATGAGTCGGATAGCGGGTTGAAACTCTCCCAACCTGTAAAACTCAACCCAACTCACTTATGTTTATTTTAATAATATTTTATGATGTATAAATATTTTTTATTGAAAATTCAAGAATATTATATAAGTTTATAATTTTTTAGATAATTAATTTTTTGAGAATTTTTAAATTAAAAGTACACTACACTTAGTGTTAGAAGGCAAGTTTTAGATAATTTTTGTAATTATTTATAACTCATCATTATTGAGGCATTGATTTATGCTCATAACTAATTAAAAACTCTTGATAAACACATTGATTTACAGGCTCAAATAGATAAAATTGAAAAGATTGAAACAAATAAAATACTATATATAATTTGCTTAATTTGTTTAGTTAATTACTGATAGTTTAATCATTAATGTATACTAATATTTCTTGATTCCTTTATGTGTTAAATATGTCTGCTGCTAAATATGAAGTTGTGGATCTTAATAATTAATCTTTTTAGGTATTTTCCATTTAACTTGTTAGGATTCTAATTCTTTTTAACTTTTTTTTTGTTTCAAATTTTTTTATTTTGACAATTATGTTGATTATGGTTAATGTTATGATGTTATTGACTTGCAAGAAATTAAAGAGGAGATAAAGCTTTAATTATAGTGTCATTAGTTAATTTTGTTACATGTATCTTTATTGTTTGTTTGTATTGATCGTAATTATAACTCTAAATTTATATGTATTTTAAATTTTATATTTTATATTATATCATTTGAAAACTTATGATATGTTATTTAAAATATATTTCAATTTGTATTGTAATATATTTTTTTTTTAATTTAAATTTAACTTATTAGTTGAACCTAACTCAACTCAATCTAACCCATATAGAGCGAGTCTGAATAGTTCAGGTCCAAGAAAAATACACCTAACCGAACTCAATGCATTGCTTAAATAAGTAAGTTGAGTATAAAATTATCTCAATCTTAATCTTAACTCTACGCATGTTCATCCTTAGACGTGGACCATAAAAAATAATACAAAATCAAATTCTTATTCGTGAAGAAAGTAAGAATCTCTACACAAGTCACCTCTTACTCTTAACATGTGTCCTTGAGCTCATGGAATTGGCTTTTCCCGAGAAACTGAGCGCTTCCCGGGACATCTATTTTGCATTTATGGTGGAATCCTGAGGTAAATCAGACAAAAAGAAGCATCATTGCGGATGTTTAAATGAAGAAAAATAGTCACATCTCCTATGCTCGCTTTTTGTGAAATTTTTTTAGATAAGTACTACTTTGATAACTACTTAATTTAATAATTAATAAATATAAATATATTTTTTAAAAATAAATATATTAAATAAATATAATTTTACACATATTTAATATTAAATACTACAATCTCTACTTAAAATACTTTTTCGCTATTAGCTGAATTTTATTTGCAATATGTCACCCATGTTAATGAAGTTTGATGCATATTCCTTCTTTCTACTTGTTTCCGGGTCAAAAAGAAAAAATCCGCACTCCAATCACCAAGAAAGAATAAAATGTATGTTGGACTGTTTTCACTCAATGCTATGGCTTTCATTGTTAACCTATGCAATTGCGAGATTACAGCAGAATTGTTACAAGTGCCTTCTAACAAAAACAGAGAAAAGGGTCACCATATTAGCTCACTAGTAATCGAATCTTACCAAAAAAAAAGGTTACATTTTTCAGATGCCAAAGACAGCAAGTTGGGGTATGATAAATATGGTTGGATATTAAAGTCTGAAAAAAAAAAAAAACTCATCAAGAAAACATTTGCACATAGAGACAGTCAAATCCAGCACCGAGTTACTGATATGCTAAAATATGCTAAATGGGCTTCAAGCACCTTTTCTTTTCTTTTTTTTAAGACTCCATTGACAGCTTGATACCCTGTTCTTTTCTCTTCTTGGCCATCATCAAGATCAAAACTTGGGTGTTCCGAAATTCATCTTGATCTTTTGGGTTTCTACTTAGAAAGAAATTTCTACAATGAAATCTCTTTCACCCTCCCTCTCTCTCTATGATTCTCCTTTTGCATACATGTGATTTATCAGTCTCTTTATTCTCTCACATCCCACTACAAAGTTTTCTCAACAATTCACAAAAAATAAAGATTGGTGCATGGCAAAAAGTCATCACATTTCAATCAGAAAGCGATTTCCATTTTCCACAACCCAATCATTCACCCCCTCTATAAGCCCCTGCATCAGTTCCACTCTGCTCAAGCTTCACCACCAACCCAACAATGGCCACAGACACCTCCCCAAACTTTCAGAGCATTCCCACTGAGTTCCACCCCGAACTTTCAGTATCTGCACCAACCCAATATCTTGGAGTTCTAGCAATACATGGTAGCAGGGTCCATAGCAGATTCAGTGGAGCACATGGCCATGTTTCCAGTGGACACCCTCAAGACCCGTATGCAGGCCCTTGGTGGGTCGTGCTCAGTTCAGCCATTCGGCGTTGGACAAGCTCTCGGTTCGATCTTGAAGCTCGAAGGCCCTGCAGGGCTCTACCGTGGCATAGGGGCAATGGGACTAGGTGCAGCCGTGCAGGCCCTGTTCATGCTGTGTACTTTTCTGTGTATGAGGTATGCAAAGAAACTTTCTCTAGTGGTAACACCAACAACTCAGCAGTGCATGCAGTTTCTGGGGTCTGCGCGACCGTCGCATTGATAACTAAGTCAGTAACTAACCGTTAATCAAGTCATGAAGTAATTAAGTAATTAATTGTTAAATCTCATTAATTAAATAATATAATGTTTTAACAAACAAATTTGCTAATTGTTAACTTAGTATGAAATGAGTGTAAAAATTTAGTATGCAAATATCATTGTTGGTAGCAAAAGATACTTTTATATTAAATTTTTATATTATTTTTATACTTGGTTAAGGATGAGATAATTATTGGTTAATAAAATATATTATTTAATTAATGAATGTGGTAGATTACCAGCTTATTAAGTAATCAATTACCAAATTTATTAACCAAATGATATACTATATTAACTAAGAATTTATTTATCGTTAACTAAGTTTAAGTATTGTGTAGAATTTGCTCATCGTTAATTAAGTGTAAAAATTGTGTAAAATTTGCATGAATATCATTGTTGTAGCTAAAATGGCACGTGCATTTTCATTATCAAGTTACTGTTCTGCATTTACCAGTGGATACTTGTATTTGCACTTATATTTTAGTCTAAATTTTACTTCATTTTATTTTGGTTTTTAATAGGAGAATCACTGTATGTGTGTGGATTTTGTGCAAGAACCAATCATTTGTATTGAAAAGTAATGTCAAAAAATGTGCAAGAATAATTTTTTCTTTATTATTTGGGATTTTAAAATCCTTCAATGATAAAAGTAATTTTTTTAGTTTTCTATTATATGCACTTAGTTTTTAGTAATATGCATGCAAATCCCTGCTTACTGCAGCATATAAGGCTTCTGTATTTTTTCCATTAGGCCTGTTTTTAATAAACCTTTTTAAGTTGGTGATGGAAGTGAGTGTCCATGGGAATTGGTATGCTATATATATATATATATATATATATATATATATATATATAGATGTGATAGGATTTATATCATGCAAGAGGATGTTTGATAGAATTTGGAATGCCACACTGATAAGTGATAACAGATATTTGAGGACATTGACTGGCTCTGGCTGCTTCCTTGAATCCAAGTTCTGTTTTTAGTGTAAAAGAACTATTCTTGATAACTTAGATGAAAATCACTCAATATGCTTGTTTGATGGTTAATAGAGCATCTGAGGGTGAGAGAAAAGTTTAATGGATTAAAATATCGTCTACGCTGGGAAGACCACCAGATGCACTGTAAAATTCTTTTAATTCGAGCAAAGAGGAAGAATGAGATGTATGAAGCTTGACAATACCCTTTCTTATTAATTTCGTTCCTCATGAATGATTTCAAATTTTCAGGAATTTTAAAATTCTGACATTTCCAAAGCAAGGCAAATTAGCATGTTGATGAACCATGCCTCTTCTAATTCATGCTGAATGTAATGATTTCTAGTATTGAACCTGCCTTGCAATCTCTTTACCCCATTACTGATTATGCTTTTACATTGAGTGAACCCAAATAGTGATAATTTTATTTTTATTTTTTATTTTTTACCTTGAGATTTAGAGGTTTCTCTTGGTCTTTCTCAGGGTGTGTTATAAATTTTCCAGTAGTTCAACTGGGCATGTCATTCAAACAGTGATAAGGAAAGATGGATATCGAGGGCTTATGAGAGGATATATTCCCAGGATGCTGTTTCATGCACCTGCTGCTACAATTTGTTGGTCTACCTACGAAGCATCAAAATCTTTCTTTCAGCAAACTTAAATGGCATCTGAAGTTTACAGAAAATCAAGAAATAAATTGGCACCATATCTTTAGACTGTGGCATGAGGGCAACCAACTGAAGGGAATTGCTCTGTTACAGTAACTGAATACAACTTTTGAGCCTTATTTTCTGAAACCCAATTATTGTTGGGGTTTGTATATTAGGTTGTGTGGTGATTCTACACAGAAGAGATGGATCCTTTGTATATATAATGCAGGTTGTTCTGCTCTAATTGGATAATAATTCTCAAAAATCGATCATTTTGACAATATTTCTTGAGGAGTAATACTACTGATGTCTGAATCACTAACAGTATCAAATCAATGACACGTGCAAGTGATATCCAATTGCTTATAAAGGGGGTGTTTTGTTTTGTAGGGCCAACATTTTGTGAGTAGCATTACAAGTTTATATTTTTTTTTCTCAACTTGCATCAACTCACTTGCCTTAGGATGTGGAACTTTCTAAACTATTTCTCTGTTTTAGAAGATATGGGGTTGGTTTATTTAGGTCACAGAAATAAGAGAAAAATGGATCCACCTTTTGTTCATCGGAGGTCTAACTATGGCAACATCTTATGATTATCATCAAATGGGTCACCCATATGGTTACAAGTTACAACTTGGAAAATTACATAATAATATATTACATAATAAGATTAGTACAATTATTTAGAGGACATAACCAACAAGAAGCACCAGTGGTCTAGTGGTAGAATAGTACCCTGCCACGGTACAGACCCGGGTTCGATTCCCGGCTGGTGCATGCTTATTTTATTTTTCCTCCCAGCCTCGTTTATTTTGAATCATTATAATAATTTGCATTTCATGCTGAATGAAGCTGCAATCTGCATACTGCATCTGCTACTACTCCTAAACATGTCCATCATTCTTTACAATTGACATAAACCTGTTGATCCGAACAGGGCAGCATCCTCCAATCAAGTTATGCAAACACATGTAGCTAAATCATATTTTGCACTGCTCCACATGCTTCATCATTGAATCATTAATTAATGATGACATTTCGCATTAAACTTCCACAAATACAACTTACATTAACATTTCGTAGATATATTATTCCTTGCAAACACATATTGTAACTTACAAAAATAACATTTCCAAGAGTTACCGCTATATTTTGGAAACTTATGTAGAAGCTACAAATATATGACAGTTATCACCAAGAAATAAATGACAGTGGTACGTTTCAAATGAGTCTTTGACTTTTTAACCCTTCTCTGCGCGGTTAACAGCAGCCTCTAATTTTCGTGACATCACTTGCCCATGTGGTGTTCCAGTGTTAAATAAGCTTTGTAATATCAGAAGAAAACATAATAAACCCAAAAGGCAAAAACTAAAACAACTTGATCATCAAGGACAAAAGAGAAGTTGCGCCGAATGATAACATTCACATCTTCACATCTAAGCTCATTGTTTAAAATACAGAGTTTAGCACTAACAATAACCATCCATGCAAAAAGGAGAGCAAAATGGTCCAGAAGAACAGACAACGGTTTTTACAGATTGTCAAACTAATAACAAAAGGATGTGAATGTATTAAAATTTATCTACGCATACACCATCTCTAGAAACCTCATATGCTTCCCTACTCCTTGTTTTCTTCATGCCAGCTGTGAAATGGAGCTTTGATCCCTCAGACGAAATGGTGGTCACTTTTACCCAGATCAACACTTTCGTCTTCATTCCCTCTATGTCTCTATGTCTGCTAGCTTTCCTTTATCTAGATAACCAGTCACAGTGATGGAGAAACGCAAGACTGATGAAACCTAGTAGCCTACTTCAGAGACTTGAGGAATGTAAACAAGCTTTCCCGTCCCTTCATTAAATTCATAGTTTGTTGCATCACGAGGAAAGATCCTACTGGTAGATCATACTCCTTTAGCAACTCCGTTAATGGCTTCTGCATCTTTCCTTTTAAGTGATTTTTTGTGAGTTAAAAACTATTAATGTTAATCAAAATAGAAAAGTAGTGTATGAAGATGTATCAGAAAACAATAGCTGGAGAAAGCAATAGGCGGAGAAGGGTGTAGCAGCTTTTCAAATCCATGAAAGTGGGATGCTAAATCCAATAAAAATGTAATGTGTAATGTACAAGTGAACATATATAAATATTCTGCTACCACAAATTACATTACATAAGGAATTATTATCAAAGATCAAAAGGTTTTATTGGACAAGATAACTTGGTAGTACATGATAATGCATATCTTACAAGGCCTGTTTGTTAGACTAATTCCAGTTCAGAGTTTTAAAATCCTTTTCAGTATACCTAATAGTTCTTAATACCATGTTTGGTAGAATGGAACATAGAGAAAAGAAAGGAAATGGTGGCCAAGTTTAGATACATCTACCATTTCCTTCTTTTCTCTCTATTTCCATTCTACCAAACACACTATGAAAAAAAAATTTAAAAGTAGCTTCTGGAAAAGCAACGTTGTATAAATCTATTTACACTAGACTCCCAAGTCCTCACCTCACCACCCCCACGCACACCGAAAAAATTATAGAAAAGCAAAATTCTTATTGGTTCGTATTTCTAAAACTTTTCAAGTTGCTGTCCAGTCCACTCATCACGGAGATCCCTTATAATTTTGGTCAGATGAAAATCAATAACATATAAGGTTGGTTCAGGCATGTGTCAATGGCCTTGGTTATAATCCAAGTGAGGATTGAAACTTCGATGCATTTCTTTATTTGGGATTATGAGTTTAAATAAAAAGAAATCCCCACTATTGCACATGTTTCACAGCCTAGATTTGTTGAACAATGTTTGAGCAACAGATAGAAATAGTCAAGAGATACAAACCTTTTAATTTGTTGACCAACCATTTGGTTCCCCCTTCGATACTGTTTGACAGTGACTAATCACCGAAGGGCAAGGTGTTAATATAAACTTACTCAAGCAGTGAAATGTCATCTTCAACATTTTTTGTAGTCTAGTGGAAACATTACAGTCCCAATTGAACATATAAAAGGCTTCATTAACTCTAACAGCAAGATAGGATTTGTAGCAAAAGCTAATAGTGGATGATCTAATTGATTTCTATTGTCAGCAAGGCGGGAAAATCAATCTTGAGCACTGCACCTTCCCTAATATTCATATCAAAGAAATCTTCTATACCCAAAGCAGGAAGAATTAGAGAACTAAGTCAACCATTAAGTCATTATCAAGCCAACACATTTGCCTTTATTAAGTGAAAAGCTCCAAATTTCCAGGAAGGAAAAATGAACAAACATCTGGTTGGATAATTAGATAATTATTAAACTTTAGGGCGTACTGTGACACTACTTCTATCTTGGTTAATCAAAGTAACATCTCCGCTTCATAGGGGAATCTCTCTCCTGATATAGAGCAAGAATGTCTCAAATTGATTGTAGAAACATAATCTTGCACAAAATGGTATCTAATAATACACGCAAGTTACAGAGCTTCTCTACCTTCCCCTGTTCATTCCCAACCAAAATTTCCTTAGTAGACATTCATACTATTTGTTCCTCCTAAAATATATTTCCACACTTGACCTAATTCTCATTTAATCTCATGCCTCCCTCTGCCCCTCACCAAAAAAGAATCATCTCATTAATTTTCAGACGCTGGGAATTAAACCATAATCCTGGGCCATATGCTTATATGCTTATGTCTCACTCACATTTATACTATACTTAAGCTTATAGCCTCTATTTTGTTCAATAAATGAATGCAAGTAAAAATATAATGAAACGTAAAGAAATTTAAAGAACAAAGCAATAATATAAATTGCATAAATTAAAGAAAAGTAGTAACATGATAAGAAAAGTAAAGGAAATTAAAGAACAAGACTGAAAGTCAATAGATTTAGAAAAACATTGCGTTAAAGTAAATTTCTTGAAATGAAAATGGAAGGCTTACTTGTAATCAAATCCTTTAATGTGCTCAAGTAAGATGTTAGGATTGTATATCCAGTAACCAACATTTTCTATATCGTAAATCCTAATATTTATAGACAAACTAAGTAAAATAATTGACTTTAAACATAGGCACGTATACATCACGGTTAAGCCATGTACTCGATGTACAAATTAGGTGCATCTTTTCGACGAAGACTAGTATCCGACGATCAATCACTAACTTCTTTGACGAAAACTTATCATCCAACCAAGAACACTTGCGAACTCATTATCCGACGGATAATATGCATTTTCCACCAACAAAAATGAATCTCTTCGACATCGACCAATCATCCGATGTTCAACATTTGTAATATCATTTTCGACGAAGGCTTATCATTCGACAAACAATAACTTCAAATCTCAGAAAAATTCTTCAAGTTCACTTATTCGTCGAATTAGAACATTTTTCCATTATTTCCTTCATCAAATAAAAAACTTCATTTCTTCTCCCAACAAGAACCAAAGTGCTAATTTGCTACACCTAGCCTAATGCATTGCTTAATTAGAAGTTAAGAACATCAAAAGCATTGTCACGTTCCCCAATATTCATGTCAAAGATATCCATCGTATGAAAAACAGAACAATTCGGAAAACAAACTCAACATTAACAAGCCAATACCTCTGGATTTATTCAACGAAGAACTCCAAGAATCCAATAAGGGGAAATGAACCAACACCTATGAGTACCTAAATTCATTTTGATTTGTGGGTGTGTAAGAAGAGAATTATAATCACAGTAAGGAGGCACCACCTCAGACTTTAATTTTACATTGTTATCAAAACCCATACCCCAGATAGATCAAGGTAACAGCTTGATTTCAAAGGGGTGCACCTCTCTACTGATATAAACCAAAATCCCCTCAAAAACACTTGATGCACAAAGCTTCTAGTACTTTCCCCCTCCCCTACCCAACCTAAATTTCTTTAGCAGACATAAAATCCCACCCCCCTAAAAAAAAATAAACAGCATCACCATCTAAAATTTTCACATCAATTTTCAGATCCTGGGAGGATCCAAAACAGTATTTCTGTGTTTCATTCACATGAATAATCAATAATTAAGCATCAACTTGTACCCTCTAACCGAAACCATGAATCCTAACTTAAGAAAGACATGATAAATGCATAGTTTTTCATGAGGGGACAAATATAATAGCCAGAATTATAGAATTCAAGTACCCAGATGAAAAAAATCTGAAATTTCCGAAGAAAGGGAAAAAACAAAAAGGATCAAAAGGGTGGTGGGGATGGGTTATGTACATTGATATCATCACCAACAGAGTTAAGCTCCTTGCTGGCCTTCTGGTTGAACCAGTACAACCCCACCTTGTTTAATATCTGATTCATTTCGTTCTATTCTGCCTGATCCATCACTCTTCAGACTCAAAAAAAAATCAGCAATTCTTAGTAGTGGTTAATTATTTATTTATTATTAAAATAGATTAATTTTCAATTTGTTTTCTTTTTTTTTTTTTGCTACGTGGATTACTTTTCTCTTTCATCTGCTAATTTACATGTTTTGATTACTTCTCTAATCAGAGCATGATGTTACTCAGTAACATGACATAGTCTTATTATTTACCTTAACACTCTACCCCATGTTGGTAGAAAAAAAAAGATATAAAAGTAAAATTAATAATTTTTTTATAAAAAATAATAAGTACTATCATAATAAAATTCATATCATTTTTTTCATAACATGACCTTTTTCCATCATGTTATGAAAAAAAAAAAGTAAAATGAATAAATTTTATATAAATTATAATAGTTTTTACCATAATAAATTTATATTATTCTTTTTCATAACATGACTTCTCACGTCATAGAGTAACATGAGACGATGTAAATGTCTTTCAAAATTATTTATTTCATATAGTTGTTGTTCTTTCAAAATCTCATGCAGTTATCCATCTATATATCTTTTAGCCCAATAAATTCTTTCATGAAAGAGGGCTAAAAGTTTGAATTTGAAAGCCCTTTTATACTACAGAAATTAGCTCTGGTTATTGCATTACAAAAACGTTTCTATTCAAACTTGGTGGTTGTAGGATAACATCTCGTCTTCATAAGGTTTTTGGGGAAAAAATTTTCTTTTTCAAAATAATATTTTTAATAAAAAATTATTTTATCTAAAATTTATCTTATTTGTTTAAAGTGTATAAAATTAATTATAAGTTAAGATTATTTTTTTATAACTAAAAACAACTTTTTTTAGAAATTTTTGAAACTTTTAATTATGTGATTATAGATTATTTTAAAAGCTTTGATAGATAAATATTTTTTTACTCTCAATTAAATCAAATTTTCAATCATTCCATATCTCTTTTAATAATTTAATACATAAAAATAATTCTTTTTATACAATCTAAACAAAAAAATTTATATTAAAATCGATTATAAACTAACACATGTAAACATATATTAATTTTCTCATAATTAATTTTATTTTAAAAATTAATTATAAATATAATGAATTTTTAATATAATATTTTTTTCTCACACCGACCCAACCCCACGCTCCTCAAAATGATTCTCAACCTGCCTACTCACCCCGTAAATTTTGGAACTCAAAACCCGCACCCTCCCGCAAAAAAAATATTAAGCTCGCACCCTACCCGCCCCTAACCAGACATTGGCTTCTGTTGATGCTTCCGAATCTGATTTCTTCACTTGTATCCTCTGATTCCTCTCTTCACAGACACTGAAGCAACTATTCCACACCATTCTCAACACACTTGAATCATATAAAACCATTATTATATTATATTATGCCTTTAGTGTCCAGTAAAGAGCACAAATTGTTAGAGAATGAAGAACTCAAAGAGCCCTCTTTGCAGACCCATCAAAAGTTGTGTACCTTCATCAACTGGGCTTCTTTGATGCATCCATGGGGTGGTAAAAAATGAACGGATGAGCTTGGCAGTGTCATTAGAGTCATCATCCAGGCTAGATCTAATGATGGTGGTGGAGGAATTAATGGCGACGTTGGTGAAAGATTGGATCTGGGTGGGGGACTCTTGGGTGGGGGTGGGGGTGGGGGTGGGGTCATTTGGTGGGGCTTAGAGGCTGGAACAGTGGAGTAGGCTTGCTGGGAGGGTGAGCTAGTATCTTGGGCACCATGACAGATGCGATGGAGTTATGGCAACAAAGGGTGAGCGAGCGGCGAAGTGGGAAGAGAGGAACCTAGGAGTAGCAAAGAGTGACACGAGAGGAGGAAACCATATAAGAAGATGGGTGCGGGCAAAGTAGGGGTGGGTATACTATAAATTCGAAGAGGCCCCTACCTGCACTACTATTGCGTGGCGGGTTAAAACCTGCCCTATGAGGGGTGGGCGGGATCGATACCCACGGGTTAGGTATGTATTGTCACGCCTATTCATAACTAATTCAAACATATGGGTCGGAGTTAGATTTAATAAGTTTGATTCTTGAAAAGTCAGGGACTATTGGAGGTAGGTGTTGGGGGAGGGATTGTTGGTTGTAGACTAGAATCATGTCTTAGTAAGGCCTATGTAAAATTAGAGTCAGATCAAACTGTGATGCTTGCTGATGGACTATATAAAAACATTAACTTTAAAACTTATTAATTAAGCACCTCAATTTTAATGTGATAATTAATTAAGCACCCTCAACTTTATTCTAATAACCAATTAAGGACCTTAACTTGATAGAAAACCATTTTGAACATATTTATGAATTGAAAAAAAATTATATATATTACGTGTTTTGTTTATAAATTGTTTTTAGATTAGATTTTTTGTCTTTTCATAATTTTTTATTAATAAATATTTTTTTAATAAAATTGAAATCCTTAATTAGAACTAATAAAAGTTGAATCCTTAATTAGTTTATCATAAAAAGCTAGATTCTCAAATATTACTTCACTCACAAAAGTCCTTTTATAAATCATTTATTTTATAAAAACGTTAAAAAAAAATCTTATACATGCGTTTTCTAAAATATATGTTTATACATTTTTCTATAATGCATCTTTTATATATACGTTTCTTTACAAGTGTGAGGCTAGTATCCAGATCCCAAAAAATATATATCATTATAATGTAATATTATCATAAATCATTCTCTTTTTATAAAGTGAACAGATCCCCTGAAAATTATTACTTGCATGCATATAAAAGATATCATGAATCATTACCATCCTCGTTATCATTATCATTGTCATTTATTATTATCATTTTCATACTTTTAATTACCTTTGGGATAATTTTTATGAGGAAACCTTTTTCTTCCTCTTCGTCTACATCATCTACTACTTCTTCTTTGTCATTAATCATATCAAGCTCTATATTTCTAGTAACATTTGAAATTAATATCTACTTCCTCAACTAATCCCTCTCTATTTTGTGAAGATTCGATTGATTTATTACCGACAATTGCATTAATATGAGATATGTCCTCATTTTGAAAAGCAGCTTCCAAAGTATGATCGTTATTGATCCACTTTATTTCATGATCTTGTTTTGATAATCACCCACCAATTTATTTTGTCTCTTATCCTCTTGAGATATGTAACATAATACACTTGCACCACGTCGTATCTATTTATCTATCTATTTATTTATATAATATATAAAGTTAGGCTCAAAAACTGTGAAACTGCCACATCTGACATGCCAAACTCTCTTCAATCGCCACATCAATTTCTCCAACTTCTATTGTTCATCCACATCACCTTATTTCAAGCACTCTCTACTCTCAAGTCTGGCTTTGTATTTCATTTTAAGTGTCGAGGACAGTCGTTATATTTTGAGTGTCTTTTGAATGAGCACCCACCGTTACGTTCTTCTTTGCGTGTCTCCCTCCCTCTCTTTTCATATAACCATCTTTATCTCTCTACCTCTCACCTTCGCTCTCACTGTTAATGATACTTAAATATTTGTTGTGCTTATTCTTAGATCTTCGTCCTTCTGTTGTTTCCATGAACTCATTCTTCATGAATCTTCAGGCACTCTTTGTACCTTCCTTAGCTGTTATTTCTCATAGGCTGAGCCACAATCATAGCTTCTATGGCATCTCGAAGCTCGGCATTTTCAACTGTGACAAATTTTCCAGTAAGTCAACACATTGTCGCCATACTTGGCATGTTCTTCCCGGCACCATCATCTTCACTGCTTGCCTCAAACAAGGTCCCAACTCATCACCCCCTTTTGTGTTTTTATTTATTTACTTATTTTCTTTTGCTGTTAATTTACTTTTCCTCTCACAAAAATGAAAACTTTCTATGCACACGTTTAATTTTTGCTTGACTTTTGAGTTTTATTCAATTGAGATTTCCTTAATAGGATCTACATTATTATGGGTTTTGTGAGATTAGGTTCTGTATTTTTGTGACACATTTTTCTTCTTCTTAACATTGCACTTGGGAAAGGCCAAAAAAAAAAAGTAGGGTTTAGGAGTTGGGAGGTATTTTGTGTATCTGCATGTTGATTCTAAAGTGGCTAACTCAACCAAATGGCTTTATTTTGGGTTACATGATATCGTAATCGTAATTAATTGGAAACCTCAAGTGAAAGGGTGGGGGAAGAAAAAAAACTGTCAAAGGTGTTACTTTTAGCCATAGAACTATGACATTTACAAGAAAGTTTTGGTACAAAATTATTTATGTACTCTGCTTTTATCTTTAATTTGCAGATGATATTTAGCCCAAACACCTTATATGGCATCAACAATTGTAACAATCTGTGAATAATGTTTTCCTTCATTAATAATAGCATAATATATAAGGAAACAAGCTATCTGTTCTGTAGTAAAGCCAAAAGGCAAGGATTTTTCCAAAAAGTGCCAAAATCCCTTGCTTCGTCTTGCTTACATATAATAAAGTATTCTTTAAGCGTGTTTTGTAATGAAAAATGGTTTTTGTTGTGATTCTTTTGGCCACTTAAATTTCTTATATGATTGTTGAATAAAATGAGTGTCAAAATTCTTGCTTCATATTTTCCATTACAGTAGTACCTCAATGTCTTTTTACCTTTATGGACTATCTTTCTTTTCTCTTCAACTTGAAGAACTAAAGTTATAAGTTGAATGCCCAGGTACTTAGCTGTAAACTGAGTTTTACTATTTTTGGATAATATATCCTGCAGATATAGGCTGCTAGATTTTTATTGTTTAATATAACTGAAAATTACAAACAGTTAAACTTTTTTTTTTTTTCAAATTCTAAGTTTTTAGTGTCTCTTTTATGTATTTTGCACAATTAATTTGTTTGATGCCTTTCCTAAATCTATTTAGTTTGCTTAATAATGTAGATTTGATGGGATTATGATTTCATAAAATGCCTTTTCAATATGCAGATTAAGTTTCCATAATAATACTAATTTGATCTCCCAATTATGGCAAGGTATAAGTGAATCCTTCATCTCTCTTTTACTTTTTTGTAGTTATTTTCTTCATAGTGATTGCTCTATAACAAGCTTAAAATTATGTATTACCGATTACTCTTTTACTATGTATTTTCTTCATTTTCTCCTTAGTAGTCTGATTTTTCTTTCATTTTTTTTAGTCAAATCAGATCTTAATTATTTTTTTGTGCAATGTTACTTTACGCCTACTTTTGTCCTTTTTATATATTTCTTTTCTCACCATGATTTATTGAATTTGTGGGGCTATGAACTATTACAACATTTGTGCAGATTGAGCTAAAAATATTAAATTTTGCTTATACTTTCATTTGAGTATAAGTAAAATATGACTATATAGTTCCAAATTTTAAAGTGATGCTTATTCTGCGTGTCATTTTACTATAAAATATGTATGGTGATTTTAGTAAATACGAGTGATTTTCTTTTCAAGCTTAAGAAATTTCACTTTGCATACCAGATGTTGGTGTTATGATCTGTATTTAATCTTAGGCAAGGAAAGAGAATATCTATGGGGTCTATTGTTTCTTACTGCAAATTGAAAACATTGGTCAAGTATAGGGTAAGATAAGTAATTTTGAAGAAAGTATAAGCAATGTATACAACTTATTCATAGTGTCATTTTGAAAATGAGATTGTAGATACTATTATAAAATAGAGTTTTTGGTATATCTCCCCCCTCTTTTATTTGTATAAAGTTATGTTGAAATATAAAGTGTGAAGTATATATGTTTTAGTTTACTGACACTAAATGTTGGTTATGAGAAACTCATTTATTTGGTTACCTTTTCAGAAAAATAGAGATTGCCCTTTATTATATAGTTTCTATCTTATTCCGAAAACACAAGCAAATAAACACTAAAATAACAAGTATCAAACTCTTATTGTTTATCAAAACATATTCTTCCCCTCACATATCTTTTCAATGGTTTAACATTTTGCATGTCCTATTCAAGTTTTCAATAGTACACTGGAGGAAAAGAATATATTATTGTAAGCATTATTTATGAAGCTTGATAGTGGATGAGTACAATTTTAGTATGTGAGAGCCATAATTTTTATTTTAATTAAATATTTATTGAATAGTTATGTTATGCCTCTACTTAATTTATTTTGGATTGATGATTGAAGTAGCTGCAATAATTAGGGATATTAAGTTTATTATTGAGTTCCACAAATCATGTGTATCACTAAAATAATCTTTATCTTTTTATTTGAAACACAAATGTATGTGTGAATTACTTAAAACAATATTACAATTATTGATAATATTGATGTTATCATAGTTATTCTTAAACTTTTTCAAAACATTAACCCGTGCAACACAGGAGTCTACATCTAGTTTTATAAAAATGAATGGATACGTCATGTTTTATAAGACTAAATTAATGGATCATATTTTGCATACCATATCTTCTAATATGCCAAATCTCAACGATTCCGTATTAGTTATGCACTTTCGTACCATGATTCTAATTGTATTAAATCAATAATCACAACAAATAGCACCTCCATTTTATCATCTTGTCCAAGATACTCTAATCTTTTTAAGAATATCACACCAATCATAGCAACCCTCATAGGCCCTAAAATAAAAATTCAAATATGTTGTCCCTTTCTTGTTCTCCTAATTAAATAATGACAACTCAGTAAAAAAAAAAATTTCTCTTAATTATTTCTGTTAAGTTGTCAACATTTAATTAAGAAATAGGGACAAGGACAAGAAAATGGAACAACAAATATGATTCCCTATAATAAGTTCTTTTAGCGTTGATGTTGTACCATGTTATATGGATTATAAGCCTATTTTAGATTATATATAAAAGCTAAAAAATTAGGCATACTAGCTATTAATTAGAGAAAAAATAATGATTCTTTAGCAATAAATTTGCTACACTTACACAAATTTCCTATACTACAAGGAAAATCTTACCTCAATACATGTATCTACTTGAGCACCACTCATGCCTCCAGATGTTGATGAAGCATTCAAAGATTGTAGAAACGTACTGAAAATGACAATCTTATGTTAACTATCTATAAATATAATTGATAGGATTTCAACTTAATTAATAAATAAAGTAAAGGTGAAACTCACTCAAGATATGGCTTAATTTCGTCACAATTTAAAACAACTCATGTAATGTTGCAGCAGCTAACCCCATATCATTCAAATATTGATTTTTAATTTACACTCACCAATGCGAGTTGAGATTGATCGAAAATTGAGCGAGGTAGTTTCACTGTATCACAGTAACTCTTACATCATTACATTGAATAATGGAGGTCATTGATTGTATGCATGAAGGCTGAAACTCAAAATGGTATGAACGGAAATAAAAGGTATCTTGAACTAATTAGTATGTGTTAATTAACACCAAAATTTATCCTAATTTTTTTAATTATCAATGAGTATTGTACTAATAAATTTGGGTCAAATATAATTTTGAAGCTCAAACCCAATGCTAAAAAATACCACAAAAAAGGAAATAAACAGAAAAAGAATTTGATTTTTATTTTATTTTTTATTTTTTATTTTTTTTTATTTTTTTCTTTATTTTAAAAAAAGAAAGTGAAAAAGTATCATTTTTTATTTTGCATTTGGAATGAAAAGAAAATAAATATAAATTTCAACATATCTCTTACATTTTTTAGTCCCCATGACTTTGCGCTCCAATTTTACTAACAATTCCAGCATAAATCACACATTAATTATGCTGAAAGTAAAAAGCAAAACATAAGGAAATTTGTTAGGAAAACAACTGCTAATTTACCAAAACAAAAAGGCACCATAAATGGGGCATCAATTTGGCCGCATGACATGTATGGGAAATCAATTTGAAATAATCAAGTGCTTAGGCTATAAAAAAGGCCTGCAGTAGAAAGAGAGGGGGGCCTAGAGAAGGAGCCGGCAAATTATACAGGGGTGATTGAGAAAATAAGACGGGGAGAGTCACGATGGACACAGGGCTGAGAAAGAGAGAAAGAGAGATTGCAGAGGAGTCTGAAGCGAAGAGGAAGTAGGATTCTTTCATGTTTAGGCACTACAAAAGGGTAACATCCCCTCTCTTTAGCTATCTTCCATTTAACATCTCATCTCCTTAGCTATCTTCCATTTCTCTAAGTTTCAATGTTCGCTGAATTCTTTTTGTTTGCATGTTTCGATCTTTTATGTCATTGATTTTCCAACATGTTGTATGTGATGTGAGGTTATACTATTAAGTGTATGTTTTTATTTTGTTCACTGTTGACTTGACCCAACACCTAAACCACCAAAGATTACAACACTTCGCAAGCTAACTCTACACCATACCTAGCATCCAAAGGGTTCAGAAGGCCATTAAGTATCAAAGAGACCAGCACCCTGCGTTTCAAATATGAAAACGGAGCACTCGCTTCCCTTTTCATAATATTGCAACACTATCACATGATGCCGCCACCTTACATGCCATCGTTTCACCGAGTAATGGTAGGTGCACATCAATTTTTTTACATCATTTTTATACTTAGATAATAATGAGTAAATATTTGGTTAATACAGTATATCATTAGGTTAATGAATTTTACTAACTTGTAAGTGATTGGTTATCAAAACTCATTAACTAAATAATATATTATATTAACTAAAAATTTACTCATTCATAATTAAATATAAAAATAATATAAAAAATAGTGTGCAAAAATCATTATTTTTTACTTTTTAATTTCAATTTCAATTTGCCATGGTACCTTGGCCAGTGGTTTGCCTTCGTGATTGGCAACTTTCTTGTAAGTGGGCCGACGACCCCTTGGCCTAATATATGTATATATGTTTTCTTTTTTAATTGGTTTTATGAATTACTTTTATTAGCTTTTGATAACTCTTTTAATAGGATTGTATATCTATAATAATTAACATTTTTGTATGACGTGACAATCATTATTATTTATTTATTTTTATCACATTAATTACACGCATTTTACAATCATTTCTAATTATGAATTAAGATTTTTAAAGAAGAAAAAATCAAAATTAATTGCAATGTCAATGATATTTTAACTTTTTGAAGGTAAAGAATATCCTTTTAATTTTGTTAGAAGAGCTGGTGAGGCTTTAGTTAATCTCCAATAAATATATTTTTTCATATATTATTTGTCATACCATCCATTTAATTGTCATTCAAAATAAACTTAAGATATCCGACGATGGAATAATCAAAATTAGACAAAGTGGACGACGACATTTTGACTTTCATGAGGCAATGAGTTTTTCTTTAGTTTTGTCAGAAGTGCTGGTAGGGCTTTAGACAATCTCCAATATAAGTATCTTTTTTCCATACATTAATTTCTCTCCATACGTATGTTACCTTAGTCAACCACGACATTATTCCTTAAATCTTGCCGACGATGGAAATTTAGGAGAGGGTTGAAGAGACGATCAATTAAACTTTTCCTAATATTCTTGAAGTATTTATATTAAATTTTGTTAGAATGCTGGCGGGGTCTAATCCTACAATTAAATATAAAAAAATATTTTCATAAAATAACATGAATAAATATAAACAAATTTACAAATCCCAACTTTATGATAGTCACACTTACATTTTATTATATTATTATTTTTTAAAAATAAAATCTCTTGTAAAATCATTTTCAAAAATCAAGTTCATCTTATCTAAAAAATATTTATTTGAAAAATTATATTTTTGACTCACCATTGTTATGTAATATGTTACGGGTTTACAATTTGTTCAAACAATAATGATTATTTAGTCGCTCATTTTCTATTTTAGTTATTTATCATTTTTTATAATATACCGACAAAATAGGACATGTCAAAATAAATAATAATTTTTATTTTAGATAATAAATGATGCAAGATAACATTAGATTAAATAGGTAACCATTCTTCGAATGGACGGTGTAGGATGCTAACACATTCCCTACTCGTAATCAATCCCAGAACCTAAACTCTTAAACGTAGACCATTTTCTTAAGTGTTCAATTGCATCATTTCATTTTTAATGAAAGAATTAATTGGTAGCGAATCTCAAACCATTAAATTTTAATTGTTTTCTCTCATCACAACGTGTTTCGTGATGGTTGCGATAGTATGCCTTAGATATAGAGCCTTTTACATGAGCTTTGTTACCATCCATCTTTTTCAATTTATTAAGAAACGTAGAACAAAATATCTGCATATATTCCATCTAAAAATTATTAGTATTGAGATACAATAAGGTAACAAACCATTTATCTCTCAAGGATCGATGCATCTATCTATCTATCTATGTTGAACCTACGTGTGTGCTTTATAAGGCAAATGAAGAGGTAAATATTCTGTTGTAAAAAAAAATTCAGATAAAAGTAAGTTTTAGTTTACACAAAATGACCATATATAATATGTTACTCCATTTTGCAGTAAATCATCTTCTGGCAACACTATTGAACATAAGTACCGGAAAACCTACTGGTTCTGTTAATATTGAACACCAGGGATCATTTACTGTGCGGTTTATTTCCTTTTTCTTCCTTCTTTGCAGTGTTTATATGCACTTAAAGATGCCAATTTCTAAGAAAATGCACTTTTAAGTTTATAGTTAATTGAGCACAAAATTACTCAATTTTCAATTGAGAAGACGATTTGGTCTTCAAAGCATAACAGAAAAAGGGTTTACAGAACATATCATATTGAAGGCACGTGATTTGGAGGGAGAAGATTTGACCATGCCATGTCAAGTTATGAATGGAGCCAAGTCAGCAAAACCCTTCATCCTTATTGGTAGCAGAGTCGAAAATTGGATTTAAATTATAACAATTTGAAAATTACAAAGATAACATTATTTAAATAAAATCATGGAGACTAAAATCATATAATAGTATAATTGAGTAATTTAAAGTGTAATTAAATTTATGTCTATTTGGTCTCTATTTTATATGATCTTTCGATTTGTGAGATTTTAATAAAATCTTATCTACCGTTTTCAAATGAAACTACGATTATAATTAATTTTGGTTCCTTAGATCCATAAGAATAATCTAGGATAATTTCAGACTGATTCATAGTTTCCAAACCAAAAAAGTTGCCTTTATCGGCAGTTACGTATATGACTATATATATGTTAGTCCTTTTCTTCACAAATGCAATCTAGTTTCTTCTATACTATAATATCGAGGCCTCTATAGGCAGTTGTGAACTAGTATGCATCTTTTTCACATGCCAAAAAGGCTTCAAAGCATTGAAGATAGTGTGCTGTGATAATTTATGGTTCCTCCTTCCAAATGAAGAATTCTTTTGTAAATTTTCCAAGTATAATTTTCCCTGATTTTTTTTTCCCTGAGAAAGTGACACTCGACATCACGATCTTGCAGAAAGTTGAGCAGCAGATTCGCAGCAAGCCAGCAGCCCTCACCTCTTGAATATTTTTTACATTACTGTCCGTGTAAAGTACTGTAGTATTTAACCTTCACATAACATGTAGAAGTATACATAAAGAGATCATTGTATCACATTTGGTATAGTTGTAAAATCTATATTTGAGGTTTTACTTTATAAATTCTTTTAATTTTGGTCACTACTATTTGAAGGTTTTTATTGCTTGCTTACCTTTAAGGAAGTGAACAAGATTTCCAAAAAAAACAAGAAAATAAAATAAACAAAGATATATATAATAGCAGGAAAGAGAAGATAAATATTACGAAAAGTTTTCTATTATTAAAGGTGGAGGTACAGTTCTTAGCGTGTTTAGTTCTAATAATTTGATATATGATTATTTTTTATATCATAGCAGTCTTTCTTTTTTATTTTTTTTCCACTAACAAGAAGGAAAAAAGAAGGTAAAACATTCTTTGTGGTTCGAAATGAAATTCCCTTTAGGACTAACGAGGCTAATATCTTTTTGTAAACACGTAAAAAAAGAAAGGATAAGACAAATTGAATAGAATATTTTTTTTTTGAAGTATAAAAGAGAAAACTGAACATGGACAATAATCCATAATTTGGATATTTATGTAAGGTTTTTCTTAATTAGGTTAAATTAATCTGTTAGTTTTTATACTATTTGAAAATTTTTAATTAGGTCATTATATTTTAAAATTTTATAATTAGGTCCCTATAATTTTAAAATTTTTAATTGGATCCTTATCATTAGAGCAATGTTATAAATTTTTAACAGTAAGTTGGAATCAGAAATACAATTAATTTTTTTTTTAAATTTTGGAGACCTAAAAAGTTTGTAATTGAATTCTTGTAATTTCAAAAATGTTTAATTAAATCTCTAAATCTAAATTATCATTAAAACATTATTATAAGTTTCTAATGAAAAGAACTCAATTAAATTTTTTTAAAGAGTTTAATTTTGATTCACTGTTAGTGTAAAATTTTCTATACTGTCATCTAATTATGTATTGTTAAATCATTAAAAGAGTTTGACTATCACAACAATTACTTAGAAAGTTTAACTCTTTCAATGATATGTCAACATATGATGGATGACAGTGTAAAAAAAACTTTACACTGGTAGTGAATTAAAATTAAATCTTTTTTTTAAAAAATGATAAGTACTCAATTCTAAATTTTTAAACTATAAAAACTTACGTAAATTTTCTCAAATAATAATATAGGTACTTATAGAATCAGTCTCTTCCCATATGGGCCAATTGGTTATCACGTTTATTATTTTTGGATGGTCACGTGGAAGAAATTAACAACGGAAGGGAGAGAATATGAACTTACTTTTTATTAGAAGAAGAAAGAAACAACTAAAAAAAGTAAAGAGTTACATTCAATTGGTATTAAAAAGCATGCAAGTGTTATATAACTTATAAAGCCAGCAATTAATTAATAACTTAGCCTTACAATCTTATAATTTTATGGTCATATATGAAGCCTCTTAAGATATCAATAGAGTATTCATTGTTCGGTTCTATTTCAAAACAAAATGCATGGATTGAATTAGATTTCAGATTTTTAAACTTGATTTAATCGAATTGAGTTGTAGGCTTTGAGATTTTAACCCAACTAAAATCGATCTAATAAAATGAATTCGATTAATATTTTAAAAAATTTAATACTAAACTACGTTATTTTGTTGTTTCATTCTCAACATAATATATCATTTTTAACCAAATTTGATTCGACCGGCTCAAATCAGAATTTCTTTAAAATGAATATTTCTACCAAATTTTGAAAAATTGACTAATCATAATTGGGTTGCTCAATCCCCCCAATTATAATTAGGTTGATCTACAAAATGTTGTAACTAATTCAAATACTTAATATAGTTAGATATTCTGTTGGTTGGTGTAATCATGTAACTGATTGTATTCACAAGAGGTACTATAAATACATAGTGCATATATTCAATACAGTAATCGAATCCATTCAATAAGCTTTGCCTACAAAGTCTTTCATTCCTTTCTCTACATCAATATTCTGTTGCGAAGTGTATGTATTCAATTCCAACATAGTGGTATCAAGAGCTAGAAGATCAGGGACCTGTGTATGCGTGACCATGGCTTCAAATGGAAATGGAAACTTTCTTTCTACCCTGCCAATTCTTGATGGCAAGAATTATGACCATTAAGTTGTAAGAATGGAAGCCATTCTTGGTTTCCAAGAGATACTGGAGATAGTGAAAGATGGTGTTCCAGAGAAGGATGAGGGTGCAGCAGCCAAGAAGAAGGACTATAAGGCTCGATGCTTTCTTCACCAATGTGTGGACCTTGTCAATTTTGAGAAAATTTCCAAAGCCAAGACAGCCAAGGAGGCTTGGGACACCCTACAGAAGGCATATGGGCGTGCTGAGAAGACCAAGAAAGTGCGATTGCAGTATCTCAAAAGACAGTATGAGTTACTGTCCATGATTGATCAAGAGTCTGTTGCAGAATATTTCAATAGGCTTCAATTGATAGTAAATTCAATGAAGACATGTGGTGAGTCAGTTTCGGATCAGCAAGTGGTGGAGAAGATATTGAGAACCCTCACTCCTAGATTTGACCACATAGTGGTAGCTATTGAGGAGTCCAAAGACCTTGAGAAGTTGAAGGTGGAGGAGCTGCAAAGTTCACTAGAGGCTCATGAGCAAAGACTCAATGAGAGATCTGGTGCAAGGGAACAAGATCAGGCATTGCAAGCTCAAATGGTCAAGAAATGATCTGCTGATAGAAGAAAGACCAAGAAAGGCAAAGGGAAGTTCATTAAAGGAGGCTGGGATTCAAATAAAGAAAAATCAAGAGTTGATGACAAACTTGAATCCTCAAGAAATAAAGGAGGAGGGTCTGTTAGCAACAAAAGTGCAAGAAAGGGCAAGGACAAGAGAAAGATTCAGTGTTTCAACTGCAATAAGTGGGGGCATTATGCTAGCGAATGCTGGAGTGAAAAAGGAAAGCATGTGAAAAACAGTGATGATGAAGCACATGTAGCACAGGGTGGTGATTCAAATTCAGATGATCCTATCTTGTTAATGGTCACAACCAATGATGGGAACCTTCAATCTGAATCATGGTATCTTGATTCCGGGTGTTCAAATCATATGACAGGCCACGAAGAATGGCTAATTGACCTTGATGTCACCAAGAAGGGCAAGGTGAGACTAGCTGATAACATAATTATAGCAGCTGAGGGAATTGGCAATGTGGTGATTAGAAGGAAAGATGGACAAGAAGCCTTGATTGAGAATGTGCTGTTTGTGCCAGGCATGAAGTGCAACCTTATGAGTGTTGGACAGCTGGTTGAAAAAGGATTCTCATTTATCATGCAAAATGACTGTCTCAAGCTGTTTGATCCATCTAAGAGATTGATTCTCAAGTCATCACTCTCAAGCAACAGAACATTCTAGACCAAACTCAGAACACCAGAAGTGCAATGCCTAGTAGCAGCTGTGAATGATCATGAAAGTTGGCTTTGGCACCTCAGGTTTGGTCATTTAAATTTCAAAAGTTTATATCAGCTAGTCAATAAAGAAATGGTAATAGGATTGCCTATGATTCATGTTCCTGAGAAAGTCTGTGAAGCATGCCTTGTTGGTAAACAGACAAGACATTCTTTTAAGTCCTATTTACCTATGAGAGCATCCAGTTTACTACATGTTGTACATTCTGATGTATGTGGTCCTTTTGAGACACCTTCCTTAGGAGGGAACCGGTACTTTGTATCATTTGTAGATGAATACAGCAGGATGATGTGGCTGTACCTGATCAAATCCAAGAAAGATGTGTTTGGAGTCTTTCAGAAGTGGAAAGTAATGGCAGAAAGACAAAGTGAGAAAGTGCTCAAAGTTCTAAGAATAGATGGAGGAGGAGAATATACATCTAATGAATTTGAAGTCTTTTGTGAAAAACTTGGCATTCAACATGAAGTAACAGCCCCTTACACTCCACAGCACAATGGCTTGGCAGAAAGGAGAAACAGAACTGTACTCAACATGGCCAGAAGCATGATGAAACAGAAAAACCTCCCTCACTCATTTTGGGGAGAAGCAGTCACCATTGCAGTATACTTGTTGAATAGATGTCCAACTAAGAGGCTTAAGGAGAAGGTGCCTGAAGAATGCTGGACTAACAGAAAACCTCTTGTAAGTCACTTGAGGGTGTTTGGTTCTCTATGCTATGCACATATGCCTGATGAAAGAAGGAAGAAACTTCAAGATAAAAGTGTGCCTATGATTCTAGTTGGCTATCATGTCACTGGAGCATATAGGCTATTTAATCCAGCAAAGCAGAAAATTGAGATAAGCAGAGATGTGTTGGTCTATGAGTCTGAATCATGGGATTGGCAGAATCCAAAAAGGAGCATTAATCCAACAAGTCCTTGGCTAGTTGAAGGTGAGGAACCAGCAGGTGAGAAAGATGCAGCAACTGATGAATCTCAGGAACAAAGACCATAGAGGCAGAGGCAGAGACCACATAGACTTGCAGATTATGAGTTCTTTGCTAATAATGAAGTAACTTCAGAAGGAGAACTGGTTCATTTTGCCTTAATGGCTGGTGCAGAACCAATTGATTTTAAAGAAGCTATGAAAGAGCAAGTCTGGAAGGCAACTATGATGGAGGAATTAAATGCTATTGAAAGAAATCATACATGGGAACTCTATGCACTTCCAGCAGAAAAGAAACCAATTGATGTCAAATGGATCTTCAAGCTGAAATTGAATCCTGATGGATCATTGTCAAGCACAAGGCAAGACTGGTGGCTAGAGGTTTTCTACAGTAACATGGTGTAGACTATAAAGAAGTGTTTGCACCTGTTGCTCGGTTGGAAACAATAAGATTAGTTGTTGCTCTAGCAAGTGGAAGTGGATGGCCTCTATTCCATCTAGATGTCAAGTCTGCATTTTTAAATGGCCATCTTGAAGAAGTGGTGTATGTAACACAGCCACCAGGATTTGAAATTAGTGGGAAGGAAGATCTGGTGTACAGATTGCATAAGGCTTTGTATGGCCTTAAACAAGCCCCTAGAGCTTGGAAGAGAAGAATTGATTCCTTCTTGGCTCAACATAAATTTGTTAAGTGCTCAATTGAGTATGACGTGTATGTTAAAAACCAAAAGGGGTCAAGTGTGCTGCTGATTTTCCTCTATGTTGATGATTTGTTAGTAACAGGCAGTGATCTACAGGAGATTGAAAACTTTAAAGGTTTGATGATGAGTGAATTTGAAATGACAGACTTAGGCAAGTTGTCATATTTCCTGGGAATGGAATTTGAAACCATATCCATAGGAATTGTGCTGCACCAGAAGAGATACACTACTGAAGTTCTAAAGAGATTTAATATGGCAGAATGCAATCTTGCCATCACTCCTGTAGAGACAAATCTGAAGTTGGAAAGGAGCTGTGAAGAAGAGGCAGTAGATCCTACTATGTTTAAACAACTAGTTGGATCATTGAGGTACTTATGTCATAGCAGGCCTGACATTTGCTTTGCTGTTGGTGTGATTAGTAGGTTCATGAATGAACCTAAAAAGTCCCATCTACTGGCTGCAAAACGAATCCTAAGATATCTAAGAGGCACACTGCAGTATGGTATTCTATTCCCTATCAAGACAGATCAGAAAGCATGTGAACTTCTTGGATATTCTGATTCTGATTGGTGTGGGGATAAGGCTGATAGGAGGAGTACTACATGCAACCTGTTTAAGTTTCGAGGTGCACCAATCTCTTGGTGCTCTAAGAAAAAACCTGTTGTTGCTCTCTCAAGTTGTGAGGCTGAATATATTGCTGGATCTTATGCTGCTTGTCAGGCTGTATGGCTAAACTCATTGCTGCTAGAAATGAAAGTTGAAGTGCAGAAGCCTATGAAGCTACTGATTGATAATAAGTCTGCTATCAATTTTGCCAAAAATCCAGTCACTCATGGTAGATGTAAACACATAGAGACTAGATTTCATTTTCTAAAGGAGTAGGTGAATAAAGAGATGCTAGAAGTTGTGTACTGCTCAACAGATCAGCAAGTTGCATATGTGCTTACAAAAGCACTGAAAGCTGATAAATTTGAATTGCTAAGGAAGGAGCTAGGAGTTGTAGCTTTAGAGTATTTGAATTAAGGGGCAATGTTGTAACTAATTCAAATACTTAATATAGTTAGATGTTCTGTTGGTTGGTGTAATCATGTAACTGATTGTATTCACAAGAGGCACTATAAATACATAGTGCATATATTCAATACAGTAATCGAATTCATTCAATAAGCTTTGCCTACAAAGTCTTTCATTCCTTTCTCTACATCAATATTCTATTGTGAAGTGTATGTGTTCAATTTTAACACAAAATTCATTAAACCCTACCAGTGAACATTTGACTTCTATCTCATAAGTTTGAACCTAAAATTGTAGGAAGAAAAAAAATTGTCATTATACCTAGATATAGAAATATATAATTAGTGTGTAAAAAAGTAATAATTTGAATTTGTATAACTTTATAAATAAATTTAATAAAGTATTTGAAATTCATTTCTCTAACTTGTGACATTATTTTCAATCATCTGTAGGGGCTCTATGACTTGTACGGTGGTATTCATTTCATGTCACGTGTACCAAAATGGGTCCAAAGTCTCAATTTGGCCCCTGCCGCTCCCACGCACAGTTGGAGACTTTGAACAAGGAAAAAAAGAAAGCAAAACAAGAGTTTGACTCATCACATTAAAGCAACCAAAATAAAAAATTCATCCGCAAATTGGTGCATACAGTTACAGATAGAAGATGAGGCTGCTTTGGCTGCATATGGACTTTGGAAAAAAAAGGTCTGCGGTGTGTGGTGGGTAGGTCATGTTATATAGATTAAGAACTATAATAATATTTTGCAAATTTAAATTTTTTATAATATTTTAAGACCTATACACATGTAAGTTTTCTATATAAAAAATAGTTCAAGTTTTATAAAATTTAAAAATGATTCTACATCCAAATAACATTACAAAACTCAATAAATACATATATAAAATATTGTTAGAGAAATTATTTCTCAATGTTTTATAAGTGTTTTTTTTTTCGGATATTAAGTATCAGTTTAAGAAGAAGAACTGCTTTAAATTCTTCCTCTAGCTGCACCTTCAGAGTTTGGAATCTGTCATGGGGTTGAATTTTATCTTTTTATTATTATTATTTTTAATTGGTTTATTATATCAATGAAATTTGTGTGTGTTTAAAACTTTCATAATTTTTTTCATAAAATTAATCTGATCTCATAGCTTACGACCTATCCTGCAAGTTGATCATACATTTGCTTATATCCATCTGGTAGCAGTTAGGGCATTCGAGTCTTCCTGTCCTTCGAAATTACCAAACTGTCAGTATTCGTAATGTCAATAATAACCCTGATCTTTTGCATTATTTTTTTCCCTTTACAAGGATTTGATTTAGCCACATAGAGTATAGTCTTATAAATTCACTTCTAAAACTTGAATTTGAGATAATGCACAGGAAAAAAAACTTAACATTTTCAAATTAATATACCCGGTGCTCAATGCACAAGATTCTTTTAATTGTCATATTATGGTATACGACTGAATAAAATTATATTCTACAGAGGTAAAGCTATGAGAAATTTTAAAATAAAATATTTAAGTGTTATTTTTGGACTTCCATATATATAAATACATATATTCTTTTAATAAGTTATATATATATATATATATACTGTAATATAAATGCAATGCATATATAACAGTAAATATGATTTCTTGTAGATATATTTTACTGAATTCATATAAGAGCATAATAATAAACATCCAATAAATACAAACCATAATAATAAATGTATAGAACTCGTCAGTATTATATGAAATGAATAAAAAAAACTTGCAATAAATTACCGATCAAGCATAACTCAGCTGATATCTTCTCTGATCTTTTATTATGGGCTATGGTTATGCAGTGGAGTTCACTCCCCTATATTTCAATTTTCCATTCCCCTTAGACCCAACAAAGATTTCATAGAACAAAAAAAAAAAAAAATACTTGCAATAAATTAAATTCCTAACATATTAGAAATTCAGATGAGTAAGGGAAAATTAATTTGTGAATTATGCTTCATATTTTGATGGAGAAGATTTACTTACAGCTCATTTATGTGTCCTCCGTGACATGACATTCAGAATAATGAATTATTGGATAATGATATTGTGACTTCTAATTATTTATTTATTTTTCTTATTTATTTTTAAAATTAATCTTAATTAAATAAATTTTCTTTAATTAAATCTTAACTATTTTCCTATTCACATTTAATTGAGGAAAATTTTAAAAATTATAATTAAAAATAATTAGAGATGAGTGTAAATAGATAATTATGAGTGTTAGTAGCTCTACCTTAAATTATATACATCAAGGATAATAATGTTATTGGTATTTCTAATTATCTATTCACACTTTTTATTAATTATTTTTAATTATAATTTTTAAATCATTCTCAATTAAATTTGAACAGTAAATAGAATAAAATCAATTAATGTTTGTCTTGAATACAAAATTATTTAATTAACAATTTCATAATATAATAAAAATTAATTGTTAATTAATTAACAAGTTCCAAACAACAGGTAGGAGAGGGATTACATTCTACCGTCAAAATAAAATAGAAATCAAATTAATACAAATGAGATTAGTTTAATCAAGAATCGAATTAATACTTGAAACAGAGTATTAACCAAATTAGTAATACTCCCAAAAGGGGAATACAATTATTCAAACAAAACACTAGAAGGAGGGGATGGACAGAGGGCAAAGTGATACTTTCAAATGAACCAAAAAACCCAATTTTGGAAAATTCAGGACCAACTAGGCCTTATTTTTTATATCATATCCCACTGGAACTTCATTAACATTTCATCTTTTCAAAAGCCAACCCCAACCCCTCTCTCTCTCTTCACCCACACACTGCTATATATATATATTGATCATCATATATATATTATACACACAGCTATATATATAATCCGAAGTTCTACCTGTAAAACTCACTACGCCTAAACCCTCTCCTGCAGCTTTATTCCCTCCAATAACTTCAGTTATTTCTATCTCTCTCTCAAAAAAAATAAAATAAACCAAAATTTTCTCTCTCACAAAACCAAACCAAACCATCACATTCACATTGAATCAAAACTCAAAACTCAAACTCAAAGACATCATTGTCATCCTCAAACTCCAAAAACAAAAAATGCCTCCAAAGTCATCTCTTCTCCATCACATGATCAACCACCACCACCACCCTCCCAACCTCACGAACCCCATCGTCCCCGACGCCGTTGCCCGCCACCACACCCACGCCGTCGGCCCCAACCAGTGCTGCTCCGCCGTTGTCCAAGACATCACCGCCCCCGTCTCCACCGTCTGGTCCGTCGTCCGCCGCTTCGACAACCCCCAAGCCTACAAAAACTTCGTCAAGAGCTGCCACGTCATCGTCGGCGACGGTGACGTCGGCACCCTCCGTGAGGTCCACGTCATCTCCGGCCTCCCCGCCGCCGTCAGCACCGAGCGCCTCGAGATCCTCGACGACGAGCGCCACGTCCTCAGCTTCAGCATGGTCGGCGGCGATCACAGGCTCGCCAACTACCGCTCCGTCACCACCCTCCACCCTCGCTCCGCCGTCGACGGCGAAGGGAACCGCCGCGCATCCACGGTGGTGGTGGAGTCGTACGTGGTGGACGTGCCTCCGGGGAACACCACCGAGGACACGTGCGTGTTCGTGAACACCATTGTTCGGTGCAACCTGCAGTCGCTCGCGAAGTTCGCAGAGAACTTGGCCAGATCACGAAACCACATCAACGATAACTTGTGCTGTTCGTAAATTTTTCATTTTTTTTTTATTTTTAAAATTTTCGGATTTATGATTTTTATGTAAAGGTTAGTGATTAAGTTATATATATATTTTTGATTGTTACTGGATTGTGTGAGCTTGTTGCCTGAGAGAGAAAAGAAAAGATTCTCTCCGATCCTACCTAGTTTTGTGATCATTTTGTTGTTTCTTCTCATTGAAGAAGTGAAAATGAAACAAGGATTTCTGTAACATTGGTATAATCTCTGTCTCATTGTAGTAATTTTCATGTTTCATAAAATTATAACTTAAGTTGTTGTAATTTATAATGCATATATATATATATATATATATTCATCAAAGTTGAGAAAATGTTGGCATTATTAGATGTTAGGATCCATTGAGTTGAGGCCATTCCTTTTTAGGAGAGAATATTTCAATTTTTGAGTATATATATATACATATATATATGGTGGAGAGGAATGTGAGGAGAATTGCACCGACTATGTGTTTGATAAATTAATTGAATCATGATTTTGTGATGTTTATAAATTGAGTATTAGTTTAGTTATGCATAACATAGGTAGTGGTGATGTGAATTACAAGTTTCCACATGAAATACAGAGAGCCTTTTGAATTTGAGCTCCCAAAGTTAAGGCGACTGTGACGACGGCTATGAATGTGATGCAATTAGCGGTATGAGTTTCTGTTGGCTTTGCCTGTGCCTTCACTTTCTGTCTTGCTTGCATACAATCACACCATCCTACAATTTAAAATTATGTACGGATATATACATATACCATAATGTAACTGATTTTACATCACAATTTAAGTTGCAAAACTGGTAGAAAGATATGACTATTATGCTTGGTATAAGGTAAATTTTGGAGGACTTCTTTTAAGAACTATAAAGCTAATCACTAATTAAAAAGTAAAATCAATTTGTAGATGACAATCATCTAATCTCCAATTAGAATCATCGCATGTAATTAGTCGCACGCAGCTGTATTTGTAAGGTTATTACAAAATAGTAAGATATCTTTTTTTTTTTTTCTTTTCTTTCTGTGTTGGTGCAAATTGAGAGTAATAGCGGAGCTTAAATATCTCTTATTTTTGTTTACAAAGTTAATATGATGTCATTGATACGGAGGTTTTTTTTTTTAATTGTCTATTTTATTTGTGGCTTTTTGTGTGAAAATAAATTTTATAACGGAATAATATATTTAAGGAAAAATAATTGATAGGTGACGTATTAAGGATTGTATTTTATTTTGGTTGTCTATCTTTTAAATAATCATCCTCTTTAACAGTAAATATAAAAAATAGTGTGATTATTATGTTGTGAGTATGGTTATTTTCTTAAAAAAAATTATGTAGATAGATATATAACAATTCAGAGGTGAACTTTCTTAGTAGTAGGATTTGCGTTCTTATTATGCTTAGAAAAGAAGTAATTGAACCCTGCCCAAAAAATTTGTTTACTGCTTCCTCAACATTATTGTTCAAGTTGGGCTACTAAATTGACATTAGCTTATATTATAAATAAGAAAGTTAATTACGTTAAATTAGATAGAGAAGAGCATATTGAAGGGTATATACTATATAATATATTATCTAGCTAGCTGTATTCCGCTGTAACATGACTTCTTGGTTTTTCAAAGTTATATATATTTCATAAGTTCAGAACCAAGTCCATCACAATATTATAATTTGCGCAAACAGACATGCAAGTTGCAGCATAGTAGTAGTAATATATTTTGGTGTTGTTGAGACACTGGTTTTATTTAATTCAATTTGAGAGAGAGAGCGAGAGGTGTGAAAGTAATCAAATCAAAATGAAGCAATACCAAAGAAAAGAAATGGGCAGCATGGGTTGGTTTATTTGTTTGAATAATGAACAGTTCTTCGTCGGTTTATGCAAGTTGGTGAGCATGCAAGTGGGAGATATGTGTTAGCAACTAGCAAGTTGGGTGCACCCTGCACTGCCCGAGGATCATTAGCAACTCCCTCTCTCTCTCTCTCTCTCTCTCTCTCTCACATGTTTGATTTGAGGGTGCATTGCATGGCTGATGGCTCTTTCTTAATGTTCTGAAATTGACCACACAATACGGCCGCAGCCTGCGTTTCTTCCCTTCTTTTGGGTCACAGACTCTCTGTCACTTTCACTGTGGCAATTGCCTGCCAAGTACAACTACGAAACCCAAGTACTCCCACTGCCACTGGTTCCCACCCACCACATACCCCACCCCCTTTTCCTGGGTCATTTTATCAAACAGTAACTCTGACTTTCATTTTTGTGGGGAGTTCCTATACTATATTGTTATTTTTTCACATTATCGGTAACTTAATAAATTATCAATTATTTATGTATTTATTTTTATCTTTTATAAGTATTATTCATATAATATTATCTTAATCAATACGCTGATTGTTGTCTCAAATTTTCCCTGTATCAAAGGATAAAAGGAGGAGCATTTTGCAACATGCATGCATGTGGGATGGGCATGTGTTTAGTTTATATATAATAAACTAAGTATCAAGAACCAATTCATCTTAAACTGATAGGGCATATCTAGCCCCATACACTTCAAAACTTTGGATATGAATAAGGTTAAATTAATTTGCACATCCTCTACTTTTTTAGAAATTTTAAATAGGTTATTGTAATTTAAAAACTATAAATGAGTTTTTATAATGTTAAAAAGAATGTAATAAGGTCTTAGATTCAGCTTACAGTTAGCGTCTTTTAGAGGCCCAATTAATTTTTTTTAAAATTATAAAGACTTATTTATAATTTTTAAATTATTGAGATCTATTTGAAAATTTTTAAAAAGCACATGAATTTGCAAATTAATTTAACCATAAATAAAGTACATTATAGTTGTCAATAACAAATTCTTCTAACAATTTGATCTTTTAAGTGCAAACTTTAAAGTAATTTATATCTCAAAGACTACGTTCTTGTCATGGTTTATGTATATTTATTTGTGTTGTCTAGCATTTTTAGATGTTTAACCGAATCCCTGATATGTGGCTCTGTTGATTGATTGTTGGTAAACTGAGTACTATGTGTATGAATTTTAATTATAGCACAAGAATTCAAATTTTATTTGAAGTATTTTTTGGTCAGAGTTAATTTGATATTTAAATGGAGATTAATTTCATACTCAAAGATGTGATACCTTAATGTTATCAAGAAATAATCCATGACAGTGCGGTCACTTTAAATTCCTTGAATAAAGGATGAGTTGGATGTGTCCAATGACATATAAATGAATGTTTACCTATTAATGAAAGGTGATACAACATCAGATGAATATATAGATGTAAATAAATTAGTTCAAAATGGGAATGTAGAAGAAAAAAAAATCTGTCTATTAAAAAACTGAAAAATGTATGGAAAATTATATATGGGTGACACTATGTTTCCACCATGCAAACTAAACTTGTGAGAGGTAAAGATTTTGGGGTTTTGAACCCTTGAAGTTATAGTGGTTGTGACGAAAAGGTTCCAAATGGAAATGACATTTTCTTCTTTCCTTCTCCCTCTTGCATAATATATAAGGTAAAGCGGTGGATAAGTTTGCACCAAAAGAAGGGGTACAGAAACAAGCTTTTTTATATCAATATACTAAAAAAAAATTTATTTATTATTTGACTACGTCTTAAAAATTATGTATTAAAATATTCTATTTTTTTTATGTTAAAAAATCAGTTTAGTTTAAACTAACTTTTCAATATGTTTTTTATTTTTAATTTAAAATTTGTTGAGAAGTCGATTTAGAAGAAACTAACTCTTTAACATAATATTAAAAAAAATTTGAATTTCAACATTGAGAAGTCAATTTTTCTTCAAAATTTCTCAATAAGTTTTTATTTTTTATAAAAAACATGTTAAGAAGTCAGTTTGAGCCAGACTAACTTCTCAACATAAGAAAAAT
The DNA here is from genome assembly GCA_023212625.1 of Styphnolobium japonicum. Taxonomy (NCBI): domain Eukaryota; kingdom Viridiplantae; phylum Streptophyta; class Magnoliopsida; order Fabales; family Fabaceae; genus Styphnolobium; species Styphnolobium japonicum. The sequence continues at coordinate 24,055,393 of JALBWW010000014.1, forward strand.
AAAGAAATATTTTAATACATAATTACTAAAATGTGGTAAAATGATATATAATTTTTTTAAAATATATTTATATAAAAAAAAACCACAAAAACAATGCCATTCTTTTTCGTCACGTGACACTTGTTTTCTCTTCCTTCTTTTGACTTCATGAGACCTCCATCGAAGTGCCTAAAGGGTTTTAACACAAAACAAAAAAATAGTACAAAGATTGCTTTTGTAAACAAAAAAATAGTACAAAGATTGCTTTTGTAACTAACTGTTAAAAGAAGTGCTAACAAACAGTAAGGACATTGTTGTACGGTATATATGCCCAACTGATGTGATGTCTCAGCTCAATGTATTATCTGTGGACAAGAAAGAGATAATCGATGCATGATGCATTCGGTGGGGTTTAATATAAAACCCTTTTTTTGTGGATAGTAAAGTATGTACTAACTTGGGCAACATGAGTGATCGGCAACTTGGTAAGGCACTAATTCCAAGTAGGTCACTATGTCAGGTTTACTGTTAGTCATTTAGATGATGGTAAAGATCAGAAAGCATGAAAGTGATGCATAACATACCATATATCAGTTGGGTTTAGTTTAGGCTTGCTTGGGTGAGCTGCAAAATTCAAAAGTTATATAATAAAATAATTTTGAATTAACGTATTCACACATTTAAATTTAGTTTCAGAAAATTATACCAAGTAGTTTATAATTTTTTTTTAGTTAGAAGGAAGGTCTTAATACTAGGGTAATGGATATGGAAAATTATGGCAAGTGTCAAGTATTGAAACTCTGTAAGAACTGAACTCGACATCAATAACGTAAGAAAACTATGTATTACTAAATTTAACATATAAACAAATTAAAAAAATTTATTTATAAGTTTAACTTTGTGAATTAATTTTTTTAAATAAAAAAAATCTTAGATGTTTGTGTGTAAATTTTAACGGGAGATTATTGGTATATATAACACCTACCAGATGTGACTTATGTTAAGTGTTTATAAAAAATGTGTGTAGTCGATTTTGTGATCGAATAACTTGTCTAAAGGTGATTCGAGTGTAATTTAATGCTAAATTGAGTTTACATATACTCAATTTTAATGGGGCTCAAATTTCATTTAAAAGCATCTATGCCCAAAATGCAAAGGTTGCTCTCCTCCTGCCTTTTTCTTTATTTATAGGCATAAATATTTGAAGCTTACTTAAATTGCTGTAAATTGAGAGTGGAAGTTTTCACATCAAGAAAAAGGAAAGTGGGGAAGTGCAAGAGTAAAGTTTTGTAAAAGAAGTGAAGACCTTGCCAGTGCTAAAGTTGTTAATATATAACCGAGTTGATTTAAGAATGTTTGCATGTATTACAAGTAAAATTGACTGAATCCTTAAGCCATTGTAGCTCTCTATTCTAACTTCTGTATTTATGTTACCATTACCACTCTTCTAAGAATAAGTTCCTTATTTTTTTTCCTTGTGTGTGTGTTTAAAGAAGAAACCAAAGAAATTTAATCTGAAGGGCATCTTATCTATTTTCTACTGGGGATCTCAAGCATATCTATAAGGGAAGAAAAATATAGAGAAATGTTACAAGTGTTTGTTGCTTTTTTATTTAAATCCCCCTTTCTTTCGGGGAAGAAGCAGAGTAGAAAGGACAATGAGGCTTCGAGCTTACTTCAAGCAATGTTCTTGGTTGTGAAAACGTCAACAACTCAACCTAAAGGTATACGGTATACCGTTAACTGGACCTTCACACAGTCATATCAAACCAAAATTTGAAACAACAGTACCTAATATAGAATGGTGCTAGTTTAGTTTAATTGCTGCAGAAACATTCTCTAACTAACGGATCAGATTAGTCTTAATGTCTTATATATGTCTGTATAGGGTGCAAATACCACTAAATGCAATATATCAAGTTTTGGGGCGAAGTAGCAAATAGCAAAGTTCATATTTGTAATTTTACTAATTTAGACATTTTTCAAGTAGTCATAAAGAAGTTAAGTGACTAAAGCCATATAGTGGGTCTCAGATACGAGAGCAAATCCAACAGCACTGTTGCAGTGTCTATAGAAGAACTTACTTTAAGATTAGGTTGAAGTTTTATCCAACAGCACTGTTGCAGTGTCTATAGAAGAACTTACTTTAAGATTAGGTTGAAGTTTTAAGTTCAATTTGTATATTATAAAATAAAATTCCATATTTAATCATCACAAAAGTGGGTAAATTTGATTCTTTATCAAATACTTAGATGGTACCCTTTCAGTGGGAATATATCAGCAACATATATAAACTTCCAATTGCATCATGCTCTACCTACTACCTTAGTGGACGAGTTGGCAAGAGATAATAAAAATCTTTCTCACCAACCGGTTGCAAGAAGCTTCAAAAAGGAGGAAGGGATGGAGTTCCACGGGGAGAAACGAAGAAGCTGAATGAAAATGGCAAAGGCACACCAAATAGTGCCAGGGAGCACTTGGGGAATCAGAAACACCTTTCTTACTCTTGTAGCCATCTTAACCACTTTTCTAGTTGTTACTGCCATTTATCTAACGCAGGATGGAGGACAATTGTCTCGAGAAATAAATGTCTCTGGTGACTCACTATCATCAAAATGTGACTTGTTCTCTGGTAAGTGGGTTTTTGATAACGAATCTTATCCACTATACAAAGAGCAGCAATGCACGTTCATGTCAGATCAGTTGGCTTGTGAGAAGTTTGGAAGGAAGGACCTGAGTTACCAGAATTGGAGGTGGAAGCCCCACCAGTGTGACCTACCCAGGTGTCTCTCTCTCTCTCTCTCTCTACCCCTCTTCCCAATGACAATTATGAATATTCATTGTTTATACCTACGTGTATGAATCAGGTTTGGCTAGTTTTTGAGCTTTGTGGCATGTGGTTCTTTCTATGTTAATAAGGTTGAATGCCACAGCATTGCTTGAAAGGCTAAGGAACAAGAGGCTTGTGTTTGTGGGGGATTCACTCAACAGAGGCCAATGGGTTTCCATGGTTTGCCTTGTTGACTCTTCACTGCCTCCAGCTCTTAAATCCATGCAAACCACTGCCAATGGTTCACTAAACATTTTCAAGGCCAAAGTAAGTCCTCACCCTCATAACAAGAATAGGAGTAGAAATGTAAACAAACTATTTCTTGTTCTTTCTTTTATGTTCTTTTATCATCTTTCAAATAATAATAGAAAAAGCCAACATGGGTTGGCTCAACCTGTTGAAAGGTTATAGATAAGACCCTGTACTTCCCAAGTGTATGGGTTCGAATCCTTCATTTGTCAGTAATCCCGTTTGGTGGTTAATCTTTCATTGAGATCCATTGCGTCCAGGAGCTAAGTATAAGTAGCCTCAGTGTGAGAATCCCTTGAAGGAACTACCTGACTTTTTTATCTTATTAGTTGCATTTGCAACTACTTATGTTGCTGATAGTTGCTTAATTTGACAATTAATCAAGGAATACAACGCAACCATTGAACACTATTGGGCCCCATTACTAGTAGAATCAAACTCAGATGATCCAGTGAAACATCGAGTACCAGAACGGACTGTCAGAGTGAAGGCCATTGAAAAGCATGCTAGGTACTGGACTGATGCAGACTTTCTGATTTTCAACACTTACCTCTGGTGGAGAAGGCCCATAATGAAGGTTTTGTAAGTGCAATTGACCTAAACATCACTTTGTCTTATCAACTTGTCTGTCAACAACTACAATTTCCAACCACCATATGATGTAATTTTGTTGTACTGTATTCATCATACATTCATCCTACTCCACTAACAAATTGATTTTGATTTACAATTTAATTGAACGAGTAGGTGGGGATCATTTGGACACCCAGACGGGGTTTACAAAGGAGTAGAAATGCTGCGAGTCTATGAGATGGCCTTGAGGACCTGGTCAGATTGGTTGGAAGTACATGTTAATCGTAACAAGACCCAACTATTTTTCGTTAGCATGTCACCAACTCATGAAAGGTATAATTGCCCATTGAGATATGGCAACAATCTACTAGGACAAGTGCATTTCCCACAAGTAGATGCATCTTAGTTCAGTAAAAAGAGTGATGCCAGGTCATAATTATGAAAAAAATAAAATAAAATAATGAACATCACAGCTACCCTGTGCATGTCATTGAGTTGGGGCCTATATATTCTACATTTTTAGATAGCTAGAATCTTGTTTAAAATCGATTCTAACGGTAACCACTTATTTTAAGCAATTTTTCAAAATCAAATTTCACCTATTTTTAGGTTGTTGAATTGATTTTAAGAAAAGTAAAATTATCTTGCTTCTTGGGTAAATACAATTGATTTTAGGTGAGACACAATAAAAAAAAAGTTGGCAGAAAATTTTTGAATATTTTTTAATAATTGTTCCATCTTGCAATACCCAAACAAACTCAAAATTTTAAAATCAATCATACATTTGTGTATAGTTTTGTGTGCAAGAACATTCACATGCGCATTAACTAATTGGTTTGTTAGAAGGGGCACCTGTACCTATTTTTGACAACAGATATTGCAGATTTCCCATATCTATACTACTTTCAGCTATAATCTTTAGCCTATTACCTTGGTTCATGCGAAAAAAATGGTCATTGTAGGCATATATCTCAGAACTCAGATTCAATAAACAGTCAACCCAAGCATGATAACCCATCTGCAATGTGTAGTTTACTTTCTTGCACAAGTACATACTACTAGAAAGTGATATTCCGCTGATAAAGTCCTTTGCAATAATCACAAGAATTTAAAATCAAATCTGGATTCTTCAAGAGAAGTGTTTAGGAATATTGAAATATGCTTCATACCATTGTGCATATTTCATTAAACCCAAAAAATAATTACATATATGTTCATAAGTATAAATCAATGAGTTTAATTTCTATCCACTGTCAGTGTAAAGTTTCTTTACACTGTCATCCAATCATGTGTTGCAAAATAAGTAAAAGAGTTGACTATCACAACAACTACCTAGAAAGTCTAACTATTTTAATAATTTGGCAACATATGATTGGATGACAGTGTAAAGAAACTTTACACTGACAGTGGATAGAAATTAAATCCTAAATCAATAACTCTATAATTATACTAGAATCAATGAACACATTAGATTTGTAATAAAAAAATTGCAGGGCTGAGGAATGGGGAGCAGCTAAGGGTGACAATTGTTACAAAGAAACAGATATGATTGCAGAAGAGGGGTACTGGGGGAAAGGGTCAGATCCTAAAATGATGCGTGTGGTGGAGAAGGTGCTTGAAGATTTGAAAACCAGAGGTTTGAATGTTCAAATGCTTAATATCACACAGCTCTCAGAATACAGGAAAGAAGGTCACCCGTCTATCTATAAGCAGCAGTGGGAGCCTCTAACCCAACAACAGATATCAAATCCAAATAGTTATGCAGATTGCACACATTGGTGCCTCCCTGGAGTGCCTGATGTGTGGAATGAGCTCCTTTATGCCTATATTTTCCATCAATGACAAACATTTGACATGGCAAGCTTGGAATATAGTATCTTGTGTAAATATCACACACCTATACGACCTTCTCAGACTATTTAATAATTTTACAACCACCAATATGGTAAAGCACTGACTTTCTTTTTTTCCTTTAACTTGTTTAAGCGACACCACCAATAGCTAACAATATTCCTACGCCTAACCTAGCTCATTTTAATATATAGTATAAATATTAACATGGGGCGGATGACAAATTTTTATAATCTGAGCGAGCAGACATTTTAAAAAATAACCTAATAACCTCATAACATCCCAGCTCATTGGGGGAAAAAATACAATCATTTCAAGTTCATACTGATCATAATGACATGTTTTAGAATTTTATATGGCCGGAGAACTTACAACTTATAAGCCGAAAAACTCAACCATCTCAATCTAGTTAAGATGCAGGCAAACTTCTTCACTATGATTGAAGAGTGTGGATTTAGGGAGTAATTTAATGCATCCAAAGTGAACTATTAAGAAGCAAGGACAAGATTTCTATGACCCAGAGACTGAACATGAAAGCATAGTAATTTCTTGGGCAAGATCATTAGCAATCTGAATCTATGTCATGCTCGATATAAAGGAAAGCATGAGCTTTTTAATCATGTACACAAAACTGGAAACTCAGCTCCAAACCCATTCTTGGAAGCAATGGACCTCAAAACATATAATATGATTCACGTTGGCAATGTTCTCTCATATTCTCTCCAATTCTTCAACAGAAGTGAACTATAGGCTACCGATTATTATACAAGTTCCCCTTCGCCCAATTCCTCTGGCACAGGGAATACTCCACTGGTACCAAATAAATCTATTTCATCTTCTGCTTTCATGGCAAATTCACTATCAAAATCAAGGAAGTCATCAAGATTCATTTTATCCATAAGATCATCATAGACATCCATAAAATCTTGATCAAAGTCAAATGCTATATCTTCAGAGAATTTTAGTTCCTTGGTTTTCAGCAAAGAATGTGAAAGATTGCCCACTGTTTCTCCTTCAAACAGAGTTTTATCTGATGAATCATTTGGTGCTTGCTCAGAACTCCTGTTTTGGCTAAGCATTTGATGTGTTGAACTTGATTCCACATGCTTCACGAGATCAAAAACCTGAGGATCTGATGAGCTGTTGTCATCTTCTATCTCCTCCTCCCTAAATGATATACCTTCCAGGATTTGGCTGCCTTCACTATCTTTCTGCAGTGATTTAATTATAGAGGGACCGACATCCTTAATAACTTCAAAATTGATTGTGTGAGATGGCAAGAAAACAAAAACAACAGGAAACTCCAAAATGACTATATTTGCTAATTGCTGTCTAACTGGAGCCTTCATATCCAACTCTTTGAAGGGTGACCTGGGACCCTGTATTAACATGAACAAGATACAAGTTATAACTAAAATAAAGTCATATCTTGATGTGAGCAGTCAATGTGATCCTACGAGTCTGCCGGCTTAATATCCTGCCTGGATTTCAACCAATGAAAAGGTAAAGAAAACAACCTTTGGGTATTTACGAATGAAAAGCTTGAGACAATCCAGCTGTTCTTCACAAAATTGCCTTAGTTGATGATTCCAAGGACCAGGTTTGAGGTGCTTCTCTAGAATATAGCCAAAGCTTGTATTTTCATTGACTCTGGAAGACATTAGCATAATATCCTCTCAAAATTGTGTTCTCTAGACTTTAAGCATGCAATAAGAATGTAAAATGCAGTATCTTATTCCAAACCAAAGACATCAGCTAATTGGCTCACCCGTGGTCATGTAAAACAATATCTGTTGAGTGAAAATGCCATTCAATTGTCCAAGATATAAACTTCTTCCTGAAAGAGTTGTATGAACATATTTGTAATTTACTTAAAAACAAAAGTTTCCACCTTAGAAAATGAAACATTCATTATAATCTATATTTTCCTCTGGCAGCAATGCGTTAAGAAGAAAGTAAGAAACCACAACTTGATAAAAACTTTATAATCCTAACTGCACACATCCACTTTGTATATTATGCATCATATATACATCATAAGTTCAAAAGTAAACAAGGAAACAGTAGTGAGATAAGTACAAAAGGAAGAAATTGCTTATATGGACCATCCTCCTAAAACAACAAAAGTTTGTCATGAAAAAAAAAGTAACCTTTGGTCATATCGAGACTGATTCTTCTCTCTTTTTGACATTCCGCTAGGGAGAAACAGTAGTTTGGTTCTCCGGCTCCCAGCAGCACTTCGGAGGCTTCTAAGGTGATGAGGTAACTTAAAAGATGTATACAAGCCCGAGTTAGTTCTCATTCTCTGAGCAGATTCAGCCACCCTCTTCACCTCCTCCAGCAAATTATAGTCTACATGAAGGAAATCAGAAGATAAACAATCATATATACAAAACAAATACAGAGATTCAGATGTGGGGGAAATTAGAAGAATTCATCAACAGAACTATATATGGACACATTTATGAAAATTCAAAAACAAGAACAACAAACATAATGAATGAAAAACATGTAAAATCCAAAAAGGGTGAGAAAAAAGAAATCCACATAAAAATATTGAAAATCCAATCAAGAAAAACACTTATGTAAAATCTGTGAGGAACCAAAGAAAGGGTCCTTCTGGTTGAATCAAAGGATATAAAGAAGCAAAATTGGTCCGCTTATGCAATCAACTAGATAAAAAGGTTCTTAAGATTCAAAGGCAAACTAGAAAATTTCAAGGGTAGAGTACCAGATAATAGGGTATTGTCATCAAACTGAGATAGAGGAACAAATTGAGTCTGGTTCCTCTTGCCAGTACATCCAGTACGCTCTTTGTGAGCTTTTACACAAGTAAGACTGCACGAGTGTATGGAGCAACCGGGGCACTTGTATTTGGATGGGTTAGATTTGCATTCTTCACATAGTGTTGGCCTTTTGGGGATACTTCTATTTGAGACCTGCTCTGCTTGTTCTTCCATTTGTGACAGAGAAGTGGACATGTTTATGCTAACAAGCGGAAATTGCAGGTGGACTAGGCACAAGAAAACCTGCCTTTAGAAATGGCCAGCGCCTATAGAGCAGCCTTCCAGTACCGCGGTTCCCTTTGATGTGAACGGCTTAAATCTCGATTCTTTTCAAGCAACAAGGACCACAATACTGCACAAAAAGCAACCAAAATATGATTACATGACAAATCTTCAAACATTAAGACATATGAAAGGATATCAATTTGCATCTTGCTGACTCCAACATGCCATTTCATCCTTCACATTTAAATTGAAAAATTGAAATATGAAATTGCATACCCATATATTAACACACTGAAACAAACTACTTTATCATAAACGCATTTACCACTGACGACCGTAACAGAAGTATCATACGTAAGCTATACTAGTACCAGTTTATAACTATCCTATTCTAACCAAAAGGACCTTCCTTTCAGCACACTCACCTTAATATTAAGCCCAAAAATAACCAAACAAAGGAATTGGAGAGAGAATATAAATCCTATTCAGACAATTCAATATCTCAAAATAACCCAAATAATTATAAAAAACAACAAAAGGAAACATATTATACTAGCAGAATTATACAATAACTACTAAAGCTGTAATTTTTAATCCAAAGCACTCAGATATTCTAGAAAGTTTCTCAGAAACCAAACAGGACTAAGCATCAAGCATGACTATAAGGTGTTCTTCACAGTGTTGTTCATTAGGAAACCAAAAAGGAAAACTTTTAACAGCTTCAACAGAAACAGGGAAACCAAAGACATAGGGAAATACTAGATAACCAGATGAGAGGAATGACACTCTGGAATATATCAGAAACCATAAGAACCGTAACAGAATGAGGAAAATGAAAGGGTGCATGACATTTTGAGAAACTCACCGGAACTTGAGCAGGCGGCGACTCAGTAACGGTGGCGAAACGGCGACGGCAAGTGGAGGACGGCGCGGCGGCAAGCGTCGATGTTGCAAAGCAAAAATTGTGATTGTTGTGGGGAGGGGAGAGGCAAGGTGATATGAAAATTTCTGACGCACCGTTTTGTTTATGAAGTTGTTTGGATTAATGGTTAAAAAGAGATTATATTAAAAATTAATTATATGTTATAAAAATGTTAATTTATGTTTGGATATGTTAATTTATAATTGATTTTAAAATAAAGAGTTTTGTTTGAATTGTATAAAAATATATGAAATAATTGAAAAAATTATTTGATTAAAGATAAATAGGTATTTCTTTCTCAAAGTTTTTAAAATAATATAAAATTAAAAGTTTAAAATAAAAGTTATTTTTAAAAATTTATTTGTAATTAATGAAAAAATAATCTTAACTTATAATTAATTTTACACACTTTAAAAAAATAAAATAAATTTTAAATAAAATAAATTTTAATTAAAAAATATTTATTCTAAAAAAGTAATCAAAATCAAGCATATAAATGGGTTATAACAAGTGAGAATATATATATATATATGGAAATTCACTTTATACCTTTGTTTTTATAAGCGACTAATATTTATCTTAATGTTTAACTTGATTAAAATATAAATATTAAAATATAAAAAAAATAATTATGTTTCAATTAAGTGAGATACATGAAAAAATATTAACTACTAATTATGAAAGGATATCAGTACCCTCATGAAAAAGATGAGTATATATATATATATATATATATATATATATATATATATATATATATATATATATGGAGATTCTTTTAATACTCTTTATTTTTATAAGAATACCTATACTCTTAAACAAAAGCTCAAAATAAAAGTTTTTTTAAGAAAATTATTTTTAGTTAATGAAAAAATAATTTTAATTTATAATTAATTTTATATATTTTAAATAAAAAATAAATTTTAGACAAAATAACTTTTAATTAAAAAAAACTGTTTTAGAATCTTTTCTAAATATGGTGTAGATTAAAAATTTTAACTGTCATGAATTGAATTAAGAACGAATATTAGTCAATAGGAAAAATAAAGTTTTATTCTATTAAACTTAATGGTAACATAAACATAAGTATTAGAGACATAATGTTAAAATTACTTTTTTTGTAATTACTAGCTAGTGCTCATACACTGAATTTACTTTTTTATTTTATTTTATGAATACACTGAATTAGTTAATTATACTTATTCTAACTAACATATATAAATTAATCGTATTTATTATATCTAATAAATATGTCATCTTCTTAATCTACCCAAAAAAAAATGGCAACTTAATATGGGAAATGATAATTGTTACAAAAATGGTTTTTTATTTTTTATTTCTTTTGTTATATTTTGATTGGACTCTGCCATCTGATTCGTGGGGTATTTCATGAAATCCCATGGTGATATATAAGAGTACTATTATCATATTGTAAAAAAATATCAAGATGTGATTAGAGAAGGGTGGAATCACAATGGCTCCCTAACTGAGAAGATAGAGAATACTGCTGCTATTTTAAAAGAAAGACTGCAACTCTTCCACTTTTGGTCATATTCTTAAAAGAAAACGCAGAATCATGGCTAGACTGAAGGGAATTCAAAAGAAAATGGCTAGTATGGTGGGAATTAAACAGTTTCTGTCTAAGCTGGAATACACTCTACTTCAGGAAATAGCTGATGGTGATAGGAACACGAGGTATTACCATGTTCAGACCATCAATAGGAGATGAAGAAATAAGATTCTAATGATGAAGACCCAGGAAGGTCAATGGGTAGAGGATCCTGATATCCTTCAAAATATGGCTAAGGATTTATATGAAGAGCTTCTTCAAGATGATGGAGAAGTTCCTTGTTTGAATATGCTGCTTATCTCTTCTCTTCATCTGGATGAAGTAGATTTAGCTAGCATGATTAATCCGGTCTCTGAGCTTGAAGTCAGGAATGCTACTTTCTCCATGAGCCCCCTTAAAAGCCACTGGACCTGATGGCTTTCTTGCTGCCTTCTACCAAAAATCTTGGGGTATAGTGAATATGAGTGTGCAGGAGTTTATTCGTAATGTCTTAGTTAATCCCTCTGACATGAAGCAAGTTAATCAGACATTGCTAGTCTTGATTCCTAAGGTTGCAATATTAATGCCTTTCTCCAATATGTGGGATTGGTCTGTTGCTGATTTAGTGGACACTAATGGTAATTGCAATTGGAACTACATCAATAACTAGTTCCCGAACCACATTTTGCAGAAGTTTTATTCTGTCACTCCCCCTAATCCTAATCCTGAGTTAGGGGATGATAAACTTTTTTGGTCAAGTGAAAGACATGACGTTTTACTATCAGCAGTATTTGCTCCAAAATATTGACTGTGATTTTAAGATGCCTATTTGGCAGAAAGCTTGGAATTTGCAGGGGCCTGAAAGATTAAGGACTTTCCTTTGGCTTGTTATTGACAACAGATTAAACACAAACTTAAGGAGACACAAGTGGGCTCAGGTGGATCCTCACTGTTCTACTTGTCAGACAAACCGGAGTCAATTCTCCATGTTTTGAGGGATTGTCCTATGGGCAGTAGCATTTGGATTCAGCTAGTACACCCTGCAAAGAGGATTAGTTTTTTTCTCTTCAGACTTTGATGACTGGATTACCAATAATCTGATTCAGCACTTTGGTCATTTTAGCAAGAAGAATTGGCAATGTATTTGGGCTAACACAAGGTGGTTACTTTGGCAATGGAGGACAAAGGAAATTTTTGACAGTTCCTTTAGTCGACCTACTGTTCCTTTAAGGATAATCTTTTTCTGGATCAATAATTTCCTTGCTAGTGTCAAGAATGTTTCTAGTTGTTGTGATTATACCACTTAGTCAATACCAAGTAATCACAGCAAGCACACATATGCGGAAATAGAAAAGTTATGTGAAAACCAATCCCAAGAATGCAAAATAACAAAAATAAGGAAGATTAAAGAGGAGTAAAGAGAAATAACACACAAGATTTACCCTGATTCAGCCAATATAGCCTACATCCAGCATTAGAGATCATCCACTAAGATTAAAATAAGATTACAAGTGTTTTGGATCAAGCTTACCAATAGAAACAACCCTCCTATCAAGCTTTCAATCTCTCCATTCTCTTTAACTCTTCTTACCTTAGCAATCTCACCCTCTCAATAGTTTTCCCTAACCCTATTTTGATACCTCTCACAAGTTTATCTCGTCCTCTGCCTCCATTTAAAAGTTTAACCTACTGTTCAATTAAACCATAAAATAGAATTTATAGCAAATCATCGCATCGCAGCATGGTTTCTTGATGTCGCGGCGCCCAACTTTCGGAACCCTGAGAACAAATTTAGCCGAAGCTTCCGCGCCAGGGTGTGGACTATTTCATGCCGGGGCGTGGCTCTATGCCGCGGCGTGCACTTAGTTGCGCCGCAGCGTGGCCCTACTGCAGCTTCCAAACTGGTTTTCAAGACTTGTTAAACATCTCAAAACACCTGTGAGACATCCTCACACTAGTGCTACTAGCAATGTTGATCATGTCTATGTGCATTGGCATGTCCCAAGGGAAGGGTGGGTGAAAATTAACTCAGATGGCGCTTCTAATCTCTACTGGGATGGCAGGTTGTAATGGTTTAATAAGGGATAGTATGGGACAGTGGGTGCAGGGTTACATCAGAAAACTGGGAAGTACTACTGCCTTATTTACTGAAGCTTGGGCCTTGGGGAGCTTGGGAAGTGCTAAAGCTTGCTTAGAGTTTGGGGTTCAGAAGAGTTCACCTGGAGCTTGACTCCAAATCTCTAGTTTTACTTCTTAAAGGTGAGGGTTTGGGCAGCATGGAATATGGATACCAGCAATCTTATCAAGCACTTGAAACGTATGATGAGTTGGGCTTCGCAGGTGGAGGTGTGCCATATTTATAAAGAGGCTAACAAATGTACAGATACACTATCAAACTTGGGTCTGACTCAAGGGGACCTGTTCCATTTGTGGGAAATGCCTCCTAATGACATTCGGGAGTTACTGAATCAGGATGTAATGGGAGTCTGTACTCCCAGATAAATTTCTGTGTAATCTTTCTTTTTCTTGGGCCTTGGCCCCTTTTAGTTAGCACAAAAAAAAGAAATCTTGACAAACACAATAAATTAACTAAATCTATTAAAAGCACTTTCATCTTTCCAAAACAAATTTAACATCGTTTGAAAATTTTAAAAATGTAAAGACTTACAAGTGTAAGTTTAAATTTAGATAGGCAATGTGTAAGTAATTTACTCAATTTTAAAATTGCTAGATAAGTTGATTTGTTTTTTTTTTTGTTTTTTGGGTTTCGACAAGCTGATATGTTGATTCTATAACCTTAATGCTAATAACAGGGACACGAAACTAAAATTCGGTAGTTAACCAAAACGTAATAAATCGACGTAAGATCAAAGAAATATATACGAGATACAAAATGTTTAAAAGTTTGATATGAATTTGGGACACTTTCTGCTGTCTATTCTGAAAGGGAGAACATCGGAAATGCATAGCACAGGTATAATTAACCTGCATCAGACATGGAACAGCAAGTTAAGCAGTGTCTGTTGCTGGTTGGGTCACCCCAAACTTCACCAACATCTTAGTGAGGGACTCTGGGGAGCAAACTTGATACTTGACTTTTCCAGAGGGTGAGAGGAATACCTCTGCCAGTTCAAGCTTATCTGAGGTCAAACTTGTGCTGTCCATAGTTTTACTTAGTACCTTCAATGCAAGTTGAACTGCTTCTTCCCTTGTGATATCATCCTTGTAGTCCTGTTTAAGTATTGACTGTGCCGCCTGGTTATTTGCACCAATAGCTGCAGCTTTCCAACCACCATAATTTCCACTAGGGTCACTCATGTAAAGTTGAAAGCCAAAATTTTTGTCCCATCCAGCAAACAGGAATGAGACTCCGAATGGCCGGAGACCACCAAATTGTGTGTACCCTTGCTTAGTATCACAAAGTGATTGAACCAACTGCTCAACAGGCATGGGCTCTTGGTAGGCATATGTGTAGCGTTGTGCTTGGACCCTAGCTGTATTGATTAAGATGTTGGCATCAGACATTATCCCAGCCACAGCACATGCAACATGATCATCAATCTTGTACATTTTCTCAGTGGAAGTTGACGTTTGCAGCAGCTTGGATGTCACCTTCTTTTCACCAACCAGAACAACCCCATCTTTTGATAAGATCCCTATGGCAGTACCAGCATTCCCAATGGCCTCCATTGCATACTCCACTTGGTAAAGACGTCCTTCAGGGGAGAAGATTGTTGTACGGCTATCATATCTTCGAGACATATTGATCTGACTTTTAATTCAAAGCAAAGACCCAAAAAGAGAGGAATTAATAAAATATTTATTAGTTAAAAAAAAGAATTAAGGGAGAATTCTAACTAAGGAACTCCTGTTAAAAACATTTATCATGAAGAAAAAATAACCACTTGAAGTGGTTATTATATATAACATATTGGCTTGAATTGACTTCATTGACCACTTTGAGTGATTATTGTTTCTTCACGGCAATTTTTTTTTATCAAGAGTTCCGTTTTTTGAAAATTTCCGAACAATTAGATTTTTAATACCTTTATCGCTGCAAGCACAGCAAAAAATTATATACTATAAAAGACACTAAAACAAAGGGAAACTTGGGTGAAGTAACAATGGACTGATCTATATTCCCTTCGACCTACCCCCTCACCACACACACACACACACAACTCTTGGTAAAAATCATTTCACACCATCATAAAAGTTACTCAAACCTCAACATATATTAGTTTTTCAAGAAAAAAGTTTACAAGAATATCATTCGATTGACATTATTGGCTTACATTATCACTATGGAGTTTTTGTCTGAATTAAAGACCAAAGCACCACTAAGAAAGAATAAGAGATAAGTCCATGATGTAAGGCCAAACAATATAATTATAGAGCTTTCAGACACAAGTAGGATACTGAAAGCAAGACTGAAGTGTAAATATAATACAATTCACATATATAACAAGAAGTCATTCTAGTCACACGACCATACACTCACAAAATAACACAACTCAATTTCTGTACCATTCATTTCAGAGACAATCTGTCAAATCAATAGTACAAAACAAACAGTTGTGACATTTTGAAGCCACAAGGGATGTGGCTTTATCTTTTCTCTCTCAAATAAACACATTAAAATTTGAAAACCACATGAATTACAGAAATCCATGTCAGGAAAAAATGAGACAACATAAACCTCCCAGGAAAGATGGCAGTAATGTATAACCAACCACTAACTTAGAAACTCTGAAAATGTCACTGATCCAGACAAATTCTGATAAAGGTATAGTTATTAGTCATTATCAAAATCACTTAAAAGATTTTACAGCCCGAGACAGCAAATTAAAGGGACAGTAACCACAAATCTAACTTCCACTAAATCACATTCTACAATCTCAATTGTAAGTCTAATGGGTGTTGAGCCCACTATCACAAGCACCATTTCCATGTAAAGAAATTCAGAATCAGAATCAGGGGCCATGTAGCAGAACTAGAGCCTCCTATAACTTCATATGGCTGAACCACTCAAAATGGACAAGAGATCCAAAGTACACTAAAAGAACATAAATTTAGATCAAAAGAGTTCCCTGCATTAATAAATTATCATCCATGTTCAATAAATCAATTATTCAACCTCTCCCAGAGACCCACCAAAAAAAAAAAGTGAAAATTCTAATTTCAAACACGTGAATCTCGAAGCACAGAGATTTTCCAGAATGTAACACATATCTACTTTTACTTACTAGCATCTAGTTTCTCAGCAACCAAACAGAAGTAAGAATCTGAATCACTCATAAACTCAGACAAGGTGAGTTCTTCAAGGAAATCAACAAAAAAAAAACTTTAAACTTAAAAATAACAACAGACATGGGAAAACACCAGATTACCAAATGACACACAGAATACATCAGAAGCCACAACAACACAGTAACATAGGGAAAGGGTGCAAGACATTTAGAGAGAGAGAGAGAGAGAGAGAGAGAGAAATTGTAACGGAGAATTATGCAAAACGAAAAAACTCACCGGAACTGAGGAAGACGGCTATTAGAGGTCGGCGGCGACGGCGACGGTGATCGGAGAACGGAGCGGTGGAGAGAGAGAGAGAGAGATCGCGCGCTAGGGCACTGAATGTTGATGTTGCGAATGAAGATCGTATGGGGGCAGGGAAGGGAATGCCAAGAGTGAAAACGCACCGTTTCGTATGGGGAAAGTTATTAAGAGAGAATTACGATATGAAAAATCTTCACACACAAGTTTTTAATTTAAGGAGAAAATTTAGAGAGGGGAAGAGTAATTTTTTATTTTAAGTAAATATTTTTTTTATTTGAAATTTTTTTAAAATAAAATAAAATAAAATGGAAGGACATTATATAACTTTTTAAATATTTTTATAAACATTTATAATCCTTTTAATTTATAAATGAAAAATCACTCATCTCACTATTTCTCTTCCAAACTCTTCCATGTGTCCTATTTTTTTGTGGAAGTAGTTTTATGCTATTGACTTTGTGTTTGCGCTTCTGAGGCTTAGTCTGCTTGAGAAACTCTTCTGCTACATGTTTTACGTCAACTTTGTTATTTGTTTTATTATTGTTCTTTCCTTTTTTATTCTTGGAGTTATGTTCAATTAAACAATTTCACTCAAACGGATTGATAAGGTATAGTTATTCAATAGTGTATTTAATTTTTCTTATTGTTATGTCAAAAATGTATAAGGAGTATCATAAAATTCACTTGTTCAATGAAGAATGAAGATAAACACCTACCTTTAGTGTAATTTTAACATGAGGGTTAAAAATTCAATGATGTTTTGGATTTCACATTCTGCTATGGTCGTAAGGGCGGAACCTCATTAGTGGTTGGGAGCTTAAGCACCTTCAAAATTCGTAAAATTTTTAGTTTTGCCTTGAAGTTTTTATTTTTATTTTAATTCTGCCTCTGCATGAAAAGTGGTTGTTGGTTGATACTGTGTGCATTGTGCACTGACCAAAGAAATAAAGCACCGTCTTGGACTTGTCTTTTACCGTGGATACAGCAAATGGAAGCCATAAGTGTAGAACTGAAAGCATGAGGTTCGAGGTAAATAAGCCAACTATGTGTTATCAAGTGGCTTCAAGAGGGTCTAAATTCAATTTTCAAAAATTTTTGCAAAATTGTTTCAATAACACTAATTGTATTTAATCAATGAATTTAAAAAGGATAATAAATAAGAATAATAAACTCTTTAATACAAAAATTATAAGATAAGAATTCACAATATTAAAAACATGAAGCAAGTTAAATTGATGGAATAAAGCTTATAAGTAAAAGATAAGGGTTGAAAGAATGCAAACAAGATTTATACTGGTTCAATCACTTTTTGTGATCTACGTCCAGTCCTCAAGATCATCCACCCGAGATTTTAACTATTATTCAAGTTTTTAACTTGGGTGCTTGATAAAAAAAACCTTTATAATATAGAGCACTCTTCACTTAGTTTGGGATCCTCCACCATCTATGTGCAAGAGTCTCACTCAATACAACAAGGAACTTCTCTCCTTGAACTTATACAAGATAATCAAATGGTTTTTGGTTGTTTGTAACTCTCACAAAAGCAGATATACAACTTGAGGAACTAATGAGTATTTGATCAAAACACTAAGCAAGCTTTTTCAAATAAAAAATAGAGCATGATCAACTGGAGATTAGTAAAAGCTCTTAGAAAATGAATTTATGATCTTGGGTCTCTATTTAAAATTCATTTAGATGAGCTATAAATAGCTCTCACAAATTTAGATTCGTTGGGTAGTGGTTAGATATCAAATCAATGCTTAAACTAGCCGTTGGAAAAGTTTTCTGGAGCGTGTAATCGACTACATAATTATTGTAGAGTCGACTACAATGCCTTTCTGACTTTTAAAAACATGAGAGTTTGATTTATAAAATTACAAGTAGTCGACTACACATCTGTTTTAGTCGACTACAATAGTTCTCAGACAATTGAAGCCAAAAGACATATAAGAGATATAATTTCAAAATAAGATGTAGTCGATTACAATTCTTATGTAGTCGACTACATGTCTCCTCGGATTTATGATGCTTTTGAAAAGAAATAATTTTTAAACTTTGTAGTCGACTGCACTAAGCTTGTAGTCGACTACAAGTATCATCAAGTTAACTTGTATTAAAAAAATGAGTAATTTTTATCATTATTGTCGTTGACTACCTCAGCATTGTAGTTGACTATAAGTCTTCTCAAGTCATTTTAAGAATATGAGGTTTTTCAAAGTTTTGCCTATTATAGTCTACTACAGACCTTGTGTAGTCGACTACAAGTCCATTATGACTTGTAGAAAACGTTGTAAACTTGAAATTATACAGTTGTGTAGTCGACTACACTAACCTTATAATCGGCTACAAGTGACTTAAAAACTCATTTTTAACCAAGAATAAAATCTTTATTTCCAAAGGATTTAAAGATATTTTTCTTTTTCTTAAACCTTATTTTTTAAATGATTTTGTAAGGTTAAAACAAATTGCTTACTAAGTGATTCATGTAATCAAATACTCTTACAAAGATAAGTTTAAAACCTATTAGACTTGAGTACTCCTTGAGATCTTGTTCTTGTTCTCTTGGTGCGGAAACCTTTGTTTGGTTATCATCAAAATCCTATATGTCAAATGTTGTTCACACTATGTTATACAAAAATTAAACCAAACAGTTTTTTTATTTCTTTTTAACTAGAAAAAATAAGAGGATTAAGTCATTTATAAAGAAAGATAATTAAATAGACTAAAATCAAATTTTTTATTTAAATTTTGCAAAAAGGATAAGAACAACTTATTTTGAAAATGGTGATAAAACATAAGAGCATAAATCCTCTAGAAATTTATGGCAAGAAAATAGTATATTTTTGTTTTATGTGTGGACAAATTATCTCATATTATTGTGGATGAGATTTCAAATGGCAATTGGCATATTATTAGAGCTCTTTTGCTATGAGATGATAAGGTGGTCAATCTATGAATACTAAGTAGAGTTGTTAAATGGATCAGTCTAATCCGTTTAGGTTCGCTCGCGATGAGCCGCTGGTTAAATGGAGCAGATGAAAATTGTTTGCGTTTAAACCGTTTGCAAATCAACCAATGTAACTCACCTTGCAAAAACAATACACGTGAAAATGTTAAATTTTTTTTTTTTAAGTAGGGAGGGAGAGCCATAAAAATAAAGAATATCACAAGAATGCTCATATTGAAATATTAATTAAAATGAAAGAACATTACTAATGATTATAGGACACCAAATCATAAGAGTAGTGATACAAAAATTTTGGGTAATGATAGTAAAAACGTAGATAATACATGTACATAAGTATAAAAATATTATTGTATAAAATAATTAAAAAATGTGGGTATAGTAAATCAAGTCTCACGGAAAAAAAGTGTTCGTGGGTGTAGGTATTCAAAGATATACTTACGGTTTTTACCCTTTAATAACAGTTTTCTTCGATCACTATAGGTCACATTTCTTGTAGTGAAATTTACTATTATTTCTTACACAATTTTATATTTTAAAAATATTAAATAATTTTTATTGTTAATGTTATCAAATATTTCACACTTTGTATATGTAATTAAATAATCATTCAATCATTTGTATAAATAAAACTTCAAATTTTCTAGAAAATTAATGTTTTAAATATCCAATCAATCAGTCATTTTAACTAATAGTAGAGGCAAATTTTCATGAACTATGAGGATAAAAATAATTAAGTTACATATGTATTATTGAAAACAATTATGTAAATCCAAATAACAACTTGAGCAAAGATATTAAAATTACATATCATGACAAGTTTTCCAGTCTCCTCAAATTATTGAAGGAAGGAAAAGAGCAATAAAAAGGAATTGCAAGGAAAAAGAAGGTTGAAACACAAGCTCATAAGCTGCATGCTGTCACGCAACCAAGTTATTCATCCAGAGAATAATCTACATCATCACGAAGATGCCCAAAACACCAATCCAGCTTGATCCATTCCATTGTTGATCTTCCAAAATAATACATTCCAAGGATTTACGCCTCTCGAATATCTAGCACAGCAAGAATTTTATAGTCAATTTATAGTTTTGTACAATTATAAAAGTTGAAAGGAGATAATTTATACTTCAACCTTAAAAAAACGACACTTTACAACAACGTAACCACTTTAAGCTTCTTGATAAAAAATACCACTTTTAAAAGTAAATAAAACTTTAATAAAATATAACACTATTTTGATGATGATATGTGAGAAAATATATAAAAAGTTCAGCATACATATAAAAAATATAAGAGTAACTTAAAAAAGTATTATATTTCTTTTATATCATGTCAGATTTGGCTCCATCTTTGTGCTTGTAGAAACCCAAAATGAATTAAGCTATTATAACAACCTTTATATTATTACAAAATCATGTTTCTTAAAATTATTTTTCATTTTTTATGGGTAGTAGTAGCATTTTAAAACAATAAAAATTCATGATTAATGGATAACAATTTTTAAATTTCAGAATTTTTTATATTCTATTAAAATACAAGTAGGACCTGCACTTGTGATGTAGGTGTGAAGAAACAATTTGATTTTATCTAATTATATGATGGTTTTGGTTTGACACCTCTCTTGTTCTAAAAAATTTTAAAATAAAAAATTTAGTATAAGTGGTGAATTTAATATTTAATTTAAAATAATGATTTTCTATTATCTTTTTAATTACAATAAAACAAAAATTCTAAGTTTTCTAGAATTGTCAAGTGAGAATTTCCTTTATATGGTCGAATAGATAGAATCATAGAATAAAAAGTAAAATCCATGACTAATTAGTTGTTTAGAAATTTAAAATTCTGTTTTTTTTTGTTTTATTACCTAAAAAAAGTAAAAGTAACTCAAGGAGTGCTTTTAGCATAATTTTATTGTCTATGCCTAGATGGAATATGTTTACAGTTACAACCACAGTTTGAAGACTTTAAATTGGAAACAATGTCACCTTTTATATTATCAACAAATAAAAATGTTAGATACGATTGTTGCAAAGCTTGATTTAAATCCATGAGAGACAAGACGGTTTGGTTTAACTAGACAAATTAGACAAACCCAAAAAGTAGCAAATTTTCAAAACACAATGCTCCATAAATATGCATCAAGTTTCTTACTGAAGTAATGTTGTCGTACTTCATTTATCTTGAATTCACTGCAACTTTCAACAACCTGAAATTTAGGACGCATTGCAGAAGCTTGTGGTCATAAGTATGTAAAAGGACTCTACTTTAGTATTTTCTTTTAAACAATAGAAACGACAATCAAGCTTCTACTTCAAAAATCATTCAGAAAGAGAACAAATGGGAAAACATATGGCAGAAATGGCATAGAATTGTGAAACTACAATTGTATAAAGTGATAGTACTAGCACCATGAAGGAGGTTTTGTAGTTATATAAATAGTCGATCAACTTTAATCTCTCAAGCGGCGAAAGCATTTCTAATCATATTTAGCTCCTTGGTGACTTCCATCATATTCATTCTTTCTCTTGGTGTCTCCACTGAACAAGCAAGTCCAATCCTAAATAGTGAAAATAAGCACTTCTCGGCATTAGGATCCAAATGGGTTGCAATCTCGAAAAGGGTGTTTTCTTCTTCTGTTGTTACTATGGGATATTCATTTCCCATTGAGAGAACAGTTGCATCAATAATCTCCAAAATGTTATTTGGAAATGCAGTTTTAACATAATTATGGAGGTTGTGCCCATCTTTAAACATTTCCTCCGTTGGTCTTCTCCCAGTTAACATCTCCAGAAGAAGAATCCCATAGCTATACATGTCACCTTCTCTTGACACTTGATAACTCATTCCATACTCTGAAATATGTTTGAAATTGATCAATGCTTTGAAATTCATCATTACAACATTAACGCAAAAGGAAAGAAAAAGTCCAAAACAAAATGGATTTTACAAGATTTCAAAAGAAAAACAAGATTTAAACCATACCTGGAGGAGCATAACCTATAGTTCCCTTTATTTCAATTGTGCTGGTTTGCTTGTGGGAGCCATTAATTGTTGAGAGAAGCCTTGCTAAGCCAAAATCACTCACATGAGCAACCATGTCATCATCAAGAAGGACATTGCTTGGCTTTAAATCGCAATGAATAACAGGTTGCTCACATTCGTAGTGAAGATAATGTAATGCAGAAGCAACCCCAATGACAATTTCTAATCTTTCCTTGAGGTTCAATGTTCTTGGTTGCTCTGCACTTTCGTTCTGTGGATGCAACCATTCCTCTAAGCTTCCATTCGACATGTACTCAAAAACTAGAGCTTTAAATTCATTTCCATTGTAATCCACACTAGAGCAACATGTGAAAACCTTCACTAGATTTCTATGCCGGATATTTCTCAATGCATTACATTCGGCAATGAAACTTTTGTGTGCTCCTTTCTTTTGAAGGTTTAGAACTTTTATAGCAACAAATCCTTCTTTTGAATCAAGACTTCCTTTATACACAGAGCCTAGACTTCCGGTTCCTATCAAGTTCCCAGCTGAGAACCCATCAGTTGCATGGTGTAGGTTCTGGTATGATACCTTAGGAAGTTGGTCAATTGTTGAATGGATAGAAGCTTTTCTGTGTCTTTTCCTTATTTGATAGATAGTAAGGATACATGACAATAGAAGAAGAAAAATAATTGAACAAATTATCACCACTATCAGCTTGAGATTATGATGTTTTCTCTTTTTCGTAGCTTTCAAAGGGCAAGGTGGAAGCTTCAGCTCTGATACCCCACCGCAAAGTTGGCCATTGCTAGTCAATGAAACTAGACTTGCATTGCGGAAAACACCTTCTGTTGGCACCTCACCCTCCAACATGTTAAAAGAAGCATTGAAGTATTCTAAAATAGAAATGTTCTGTAGTCCTTCTGGAATAGGTCCAGACAAGTTGTTTCGTGACAAGTCTAATTCTCGAAGACCTTTCAATGAAGCCAAAGAAGGTGGTATGATTCCATGGAAGGAATTCCCCCGTAAATAGAGGAACTCCAAGCTTATGCATTCTCCAATTGTTTCAGGGATGCCACCGGAGAGATAATTTTCAGACACATCCAGCTTATCAATATTTTTTAGTATGCCCACCTCTGCAGGTAGACTACCACTTAATGAGTTATGTGACAAGTTCAGTAGGTTTGATAAAGAGGAAAGTCCAATAACCTGTGATGGTATAGCTCCACTAAGGTTGTTCTTTGAAAGGTCTAACCATTGTAAATTTCTGCAATTTCCAATACTTGAAGGAATATTTCCAATTAACATATTCTGTGATAAATCTAGTTCAAACAATTGACTGAGATTTCCTATGATAGCTGGTATTTCTCCTGACAATTTGTTTCCCGCCAAATGTAATAATTGCATCTTTCGAAACTTACCAAAAGTTGCTGAAATTATCTCAGTTAGGTAGTTATCCTCCAAGACCAAGGAAATTAAGTCTACGAGATTTCCTAAATCAATAGGAATTTTTCCAGATATCCAATTACCACTAAAATCTAGTGAGGTGAGTTTGGTGGACAAATTGCCCACGAAATTAGGAATAGGACCTCCAAAATTATTGTCACTTATATCCAATATATCCAGCTGACTACAGTTTATCAAAGACTTTAAAAACCCCCAATCATTGGATGAATTGCTACCAAAATTATTTACACCTAGTTTTAGATTTGAAAGATCTCGTAGCTTTCCTAAACTTGGGACTTGTCCTACAAAACGGTTTCCAATAATATCAAAAATTTGAATCCCAGATGCATTTATAATTGAAGTTGGGAGTGGACCTGAGAATTGATTCAATCCCATTCCAATTAGCCTAAGATTGGGGAGGGTGAGGAACATGTTGGCCGGAAGAGAACCATTAAATTGATTGTCTACAATTGAAAGGCCAATGAGAGATGACAAATTGTAAAGTGAAGAAGGAAGCATACCGGACAGTTTATTGACTCCCAGTGCCATCTTTGTCAAGTTTTTCAACTGGCCAATTTCTTCTGGTATGTTTCCCTCCAAGTTATTATAAGCCAAGGAAAGAAAAGTGAGGGAAGAAAGATTCCCTATGGAGGCTGGGATTTTTCCAGTTAGATTGTTGATAGCAACATACAACTCTTCAAGCTTCCGAAGGGACTCAATCTTCGTTGGTATTTCGCCAAAAAAATGATTCCCTTGTAAACTTAGGCTCCTTAGTTCTGAGCAATTTATCAAGTTGATTGGAAACTCCCCCTCCAATGTGTTATTGGTGAAATAGAGTATCTGCAGTCGAAACAAACGGTCCAATTCTTGTGGGACTTTTCCATAGAATCTATTGTCCTCGAGGTTGAGGATTCTCAAAAAGGAGAGGTTCCCAAGGTGCGGTGATATGAACCCTTGTAGGCGATATCCTACTAGGTTCAACTCTGAAACTCTTTGATGTCGGTGGCTGCATGTGACTCCATGCCAATTGCAAAAGTGGCTCGAACTATTCCAAGAGATCAACACTTGAAAAGGATCATTGAATATTGATTCTTTGAATTTTAGCAATGCCATTCGATCAGTCTCGTTTCCTAAGGCAGAGACAGTTCGGCTGGGTTGAAACCACAATAAGTTTGAAGTGAAGAGAATAAACAAGACAATCCATATGGACCATAATGCACGTAACATGGTTGAGGGACAGAAAACGAGGTTGCTAAATTGGATAATTCCTAAATCTTTGTTCTCACTTGGGATACAACGAGGGGAATGAGGATTGGGAGAAAACTTCAATTTAGAAGAAATGAATTCGTTCAGTGCCACTCTATGGTGTAAAGTGGACATATATAGTCTATGGATGAATATGCTGCGATGTCTTAGTTACGTCTGCTTTCCTTTGAGCACAGTGTTACGTGCATTTGGTCCATATGGTTTCTGCTTTAATTTGGTCCAAGTCTGAAAGGTCACCATATATTCATTGAATTAGGTGCTTCAAGGATTCAACATATACAAAGAAATTTTTGCATTACCAGCTTTTCAACTCAAAACTTTTCCTTCCTCCCATATCTTGATTGACAAGGGAGAAAAACTCATCAATCAAACCACATTATGTATTTCCTTATATTCAAACCATTCAATCGTGATGCTGACGAAGAATCATGAAAACTGGAAAGTTATTATCTTAGTTAAATTCAAATACATGTACTAGACTACTTTGAAATATGGAGTGTATTTGTCTAATTTCAATTGTGAACTGTGGATTTTATTTGACTTTATTGATGTAGATGATTTTCTATGCGATTCCATTTTGCAACGATGATTTCTGTTATAATTAACAATAATTTATCATGAAATAATTTTTATTACATAAAATATGAATATAAATTATAAATAGTCGCTACTTTATTAGCTATTCATTATTGTTTTTTTTTTTTTTTAAGTTATGTTCTGCATACATTTTCAATCAAATGGACCATATGAGTGTTTTTTTTTCCTTCTTCTTTTAACCAATCAAGAATCATCCGTCTATTGTCGAGACTTGAGAAACAGTGGAGGTAGAGCTATTCTGAACATAAGCAAAACTAATAATAATCACATGGGTTTCGATTTATTAAAAAATTGGTATATATGGTATTTAATTTTAAATTTTGAATTTTTTTGTTAAAAGATAATATATGTTATTATTATCAAATTATTGAAGAAACTTAACATTGACATCTAGGCAGTGTTTTAAAAACCGGTCCAACCGGACCGGTTCAACCGGTTGGACTGTGGACCGGAAGCTTCACCGGTACTGGTTCAACCAAAGAACCACCCGAACGGTTAAACCACAAAAAATCATTAAAAAATCAGTTGAACCTGTTAAACTGGTAAAAATCGGAAATAAAAAATCGATTAGACCGTTCATCAACTTTTAAATTAAATTTTTTTTAAAAAAAGAAGAAAATAGTTCTTTTTTAAAAAGAAAACTTAGAATTTAGCTTTTTTAGGAGTTGGGTTGGGGGTTTTCA
Organism: Styphnolobium japonicum; assembly: GCA_023212625.1. Lineage (NCBI taxonomy): Eukaryota > Viridiplantae > Streptophyta > Magnoliopsida > Fabales > Fabaceae > Styphnolobium > Styphnolobium japonicum. The sequence continues at coordinate 24,081,853 of JALBWW010000014.1, forward strand.
TAGTTCTAGTCCTTCTTTTTCACAAAATAGATGACGACACAACAAAGCGGTTTATGATTTTTGTGATCAGTTATATATATATATATATATATATATATATATATTTTATATAGTATACCGGTTCAACCGATCAAACTGATCAAAACCTTGAACTACTCTCCTCTCCAGTTATCCGGTTCAATCGATTTTTAAAATATTGCATCAAGGCATCACTTTGTGCAAGTGATTCTATATTGTTTTTTTCAGTAATGCTATACAATCATAAAAATTTGATAGAATTCAACTAAAATTTTACCAAAATTCAAGGGTAATTGTTGAATAAGTCAAAGTAGAAAGACCAATCATTCATCTAAGAGTCAATAACTATTCAAGAGGTCAACATTTCCAAAGGGTCATTGGATATTGATTCTTTGAATTTGAGCAATGTTGACTGATCGGTCTCGTTAACTAAGGTAAAGGTAGTTTTGTTGAGTTGAAACCACAGTAAGTTTGAAACAAGTAGAAGAAAACGAGAGAAGGCATATGGACCAAAATGAACGAAACATGGTTAAGGGACAGAAAAAAAGCTTGCTAAATTGCAGAATTCTCATAAATCTTTTATACCAAATGGAAAGTAGGGGAATGGTGATTGGGTTAAAACTCTCAACTCAGAAAAAACAAATTCAATATTATCTACCACTCAATGGTGTAAGGGGAACATATTATCTTGATGAATAAGCTGTGATGTCTTTTTTACGTATGCTTTCCATTGAGCAGAGTTACGTGGGTTTTGGTCCACATGCCTTGTGTGGCGGCTCAAGTCTGAAAGTCTTTATCACCATATATTCTTACATTTGAGTGCTTGACACGCGGAGTCAACATACAAAATGGAATGTAAGTAGGGGAATGGTGATTGGGCCAAAACCCTCAACTTAGAAGAAACAAATTCATTCTTTGCCACTCAATGGTGTTAAAGGAACATAATATCTTGATGAATAAGATGTGGTCTTCGTTAAGTATGCTTTCCATTGAGACTGTTACGTGGATTTTTGTCCATATGCCTTGTGTTTTGGTTCAAGTCTGAAAGTATGGATAGCCATAAATTCTTAGATTGGAGTGCTTGACGCGAGTCAACATACAAACTTTTTTCCATTACCTATCTTTCAACTCGAAACTTTCCCTCGTATATCATGATTGAGAAGTGGGTTGAAAAAAAACATATATATATATATATATTGTATATTATTTATTATTTATTAATTATATTTAATAAATTTTTAAATATTTATCATAAAATTAATAATTAATAAATAATTGACAAATCAACCAAAATATTAAACTTATAAAAATATCATAACAATTGGCTAACAACTTTCTTCTTAAAATTATACTCTAGGCGATTCCATATGCAAATATGATAATGAATTCTTTTATAAGTAACAATAATATATCATAAATTATTTTTTATTACATAAAATATGAATATAAATTATAAAACGTGGCAACTTTTCTAGATATTTCATTAATGTTCTTTTTTAGTTATGTTCAGTCATATAATTTCACTCAAACGGATTGATAAGGTATAGCTATTCAGTAATTTAATTATTTTTTACGTAAAAAATGTATAAGGTGTATTATAAAATTCACCTGGTCAGTGAAGATAGACTCCAACTTCTAATGCAATATTTGAAAGAGCAAAATCATACAATGATGTTATGGACTACAAGTTCAGCCATGAACGTAAGGGTGGTTTTAAAATTCTAATTTTGACCCTTAAGTTTTGAATTTTTTTGTGAAATATAATTTTAGAGTAATGATATGTGCACACTATTTTTTTACACCATTTTTATACTTAGTTAACAATGAGTAAATTTTTTGTTAATATAGTATATAATTTGGGTAACGAGGTTTTGTAATCGATTATTCACGGACTTAGTTAATGATGAACAAATTATTGATTAATAAAGTATATCATTTGGTTAGTATATTACCAGCTTGTAAGTGATTGTTACTAAACTTATTAACCAAATGATATACTTCATTAACCAATAATTTACTCATCGTTAACCAAGTGTAAAAATAGTGTAAAAAAATAGTGTGCAAGAAACATTTTCCATAATTTTAACTCATAAAATTTGAATTTTACTTTTACTTTAATTTTAGTTCTCCCCTGCATGAAAAATGGTTGATAGTCAGTGCATTGTGCACTGGTCAAAGATGGAAAGCACCGTCTTGGACTTGTATTGACAGCAAAGAGAATTCTAAAACATGGCCGTGGATGCAGCAAATGGAAGCCATAAGTACAGAACTGAAAGCTTGGGGTTGGGGGTAAATGAGCCAACTATGTTATACAAAAATCAAACCAAACGGATTTTGTGTTTCTTTTAAACTTGAACAAATAAGATGATTAAGTCATTTAGAAAGGAAGATAATTAAATAAAATAAAATCAGTTTTATTTTTGCAGAAATAATTTAAAGAAACAACTTATTTTGAAAATGGTGATAAAACAAAAGATTATAGATCCTCTCTGGAAGTGTAGCTCTCTAGAAGTGTAGCATGGGGAATTACTATGTATTTAAATTAGCTGTGAAAATAAGATTATATTAAAAATCAATTATGTGTACGAAGACTAAAAGCTATGTCTTTTAGTAATGCTACAGTCATAAAAATTTGATAGAATTCAGTTAGAATTTTGTCAAGATTTAAGGGTGGTTGTTAGATAAGTCAAAACGATGGGGACTAATTATTCATCTAAAAGTCAATAATAATGCAAACTCATTCTCCCAATAATTCTGGCTATCTAGTATTTTTCTTATTTATTTATTTCTAAATTAATTATTTAATTGATTTCAAAAGTATGTTGGTAATTTTTTTTTACTTTTACTTATCTTGCAAATTATTTATTGAATTTTTTTATTGTAGCTAGGAAATTACCATCAGTTAAGGTGATTTCTATTAAAAATAAAAGAAAAAAATTAAATAAATAAAAAATGTTGTGAAGAAAACAAAAATCAAATTGTAGAGGTGGGTGGTGTTGACCCATGACTCTTAAGAGGGGAGTTCTATCCTACCTTCAAGTGATTTTCCTACCCCCTAGTAATTTTATAATAAGAAATATTATTTATTTATTTTATATTATTTATAAAATAATGATGTCGTCTTATCTTCTTAATTCAAACAAAATTAAAATTCTAAGTTTTTTAGAAATGTCAAGTGAGAATTTCCTTTATATAATGGTATAGATAGAATAAAAAGTAAAATCCATGAATAATGAATTATTTATTTAACAAATTATTTTTTCTCTTTTATTCTTGGTAATGTCTTTTTTTTCTCTTTTATTATCTAAAATAAAAAACAATTACAGGAGCGCTTTTAGCATAATTTCATTACCTATGCCCAGATGAAATATTACAAGTTTACAACCATAATTTGTAGAGTTTAAATTGGATGAATTACCAATTTTTACATTTTCAACAAATAAAAAAATTACATATCATTGTTGCAACTAATCCAGAATTAAATCCACGAAAGACTTACTAGACGTTTAGTTTAACTAGACAAATTAAGAGAGAAGAAAAAAGAAAAAAAAGAAACGTATTTTTAAACCATTATACTTCATAATACACATCAAGTTTATGACTCACAGTAGTGTTGTCGTCGTACTAGATTTTAAGTTGAATTCACTGCAAGCTTCAACAACCTAACATTTAAGGTGCATACCAGAAGCTTGTTGTATGTAAAAGATATAAATTATATAATACTTTAATGTTTTATTTTAAACAAAAAAAAACAAAAGTTGAAATTATGAAATTGTCACTATCAACTAAAAGCATTTTGTCATTATTCAAATCACTTGAAAGGTTTTATGGCCCTAGAAAATAATTTAAAGGAACAGTGATCACAAATCTGACTTTCACTAAATTTGATTTACAAAAGCTTTATTCACCAATTTTTCCCCCCGAAAGCTTTGCTAGATGCCAGCATTCTACAATTATTCTAAATGGTAAGTTTAATGATTTTGAACCTTCAATAACAAGCTCGATTTCCTTGTAAATTAATTTTATTTTTTTAAAAAAGTATTTTTATAAATTTTTAAATATGTTTGGATGTAATTTTTTTAAAAATATCAATTAAAAAAAAACACAATTACCACTTATTTGGGAAGTTAATGGTCATTAGTTCTAAAAGAAAGAAAAGTAGAAGTAATTTTTAATAAAAAATTTTGACAAAAATATCTTTTGCATTTATAAAAAATTATATATCATGTCCTCTCTTTTTTTTCTCTTGCAAACCCCACCTCCCTCAATTTAGATATCAACATTTCAATAATTTTGCTATTAAAAAGTCTTTCTATTCTATTTTATTCAAACAAACTTAAAAGTTTTTTTTGTTACTTAAAAGTTCTTCTATTTGTTTTCCAATGAGGGAGCTGTCATGTGTTTTTTCTTGTTGCTTTGGTCATGTTTGCCCCGTTTCTCATCCAAAAAAACAAAAGAAAGAAATTAAAGGGAATATTAATTAAAATGCAATAACATTACTAATTATTATAGCACTCCAAATCATATGGGAAAGATCCAAATTACATCCTGAGCAAAGATATTAAAATTACATAACATGACAAGTTTTCCAGTCGACCTGATCAAATTATTGGGGGAAAGAAAAGGGCAGTAAAAATGAATAATCTACCTCATCACGAAGATGTCGAAAACACCAATCCAGCTTGATCCATTCCATTGTTGATCTCCCAAAATAATACATTCCAAGGATTTCCGCCTCTTGAATATCTAGCCCAGCAGGAGTTTTATAGTTATTGTACATTTTTCTACAGTTATAAAAGATGAAAGGAGATAATTTATAATTAAACCCTTTAAAAAAAAAAAGACACCTTTTACAACAAGTTAACCACTTTAAACATTTTGAAAAAAAAAATCAGTTTTAAAATTAAATAAAACTAATAAAATATTCTACTATTTGGTAATGATATGTGAAATTTTTTTTACAAAAAAGTTAGCATACAACAATAAAAAAAAAAGAGTAACGTAAAAATGTATTATATTCCATCTATGTCTTGTCAGATTTGGAGCCAAACCTGTGATTATAGAAACCAAATTAATTAAGCTATTGCAAACCCTTTTATTATTACAAAATCATGCATCTTAAAATTCTTTTTAAAATTCTTAAAACAATCTATGACTAATGCTACCAAAAATTACACATGGGACTTGTCCAATCGTTAGAGAAGCTTATTCTAAGGATATTAATCACTCTAACGGCTATCAAAATCAAGGGAAACAACTTTGCTACATAAGAAAAATAGTCTCAAAGGTCCAACATTGAATCTTGAAAGAAATTCCTAAGAGCTGAAATATTGCTTATCATTCTCAAATAGTTTTATACTTGCTTATTTACTCTATAGAGAAAGACAGTCCTTGAAATCCATTATAGCTTATTCATAAAAGCATTCAATTTCTTAAGAGTTGATCTTTTGCATGCATTGCATTTGATTTTTAATTTTACAAATATGTCATTGAATAACCTAAGAACCAATTCACTGCCTTGGTTCTCACAAAATATAATTATATATAGTTATATGAGTTCGTTTAGTTTAGTTTAGATCGATTTCATAAATATAAACTAAAAATTGAACCAAATCAATTGATTTTCAATTTTTCATGAAAAGAAAACCAAACACAATAAAAATTAATTGGATTTTTTTTTTGAATTTCATTATTTAGGTTCAATTTTTTTTTTTTGAATTAGTTTGGTTCGGCTATAAACATCTCTACTCATTTATATGAGTATCGAGGTTGTTTGGGTTTGATAGCCTTTTGAACTATCAAGTATTTTCTTTTCAAAAAATATAATCATTCACCAAATCATTTTTCTGACTTGAAAGTGAATAAATTTTCTGGAAAATAGAATTTAAAGTTGAATGCAGCCTTACTTTGAGGCAAATAAACATTGCTATTATTGTTTAAAAAATTAAACATTGCTATTGATATAAACATTAATGTTGCTTCTAGAATGTAGACGATAATATATGTTTACCTTGAAAGCCGGTTTGAATGTTCAGGCAAATCTTATTGGGAAAATGACTTAATAGTGCAGCTTATGAGAGATAATTATTCTTTAGTTCGGCTTGAAAAATTAACCAAGTATTTAACTACATTAACTAATAATTTATATACTGTTAACCACGTATCAAGTATCAAAATGAAGATAATTTATTGGTTAATCGTATGTAAATTATTGGTTAGTGTAGTTGAATATTTGGTTAATTTTTAAAATGAACCAAACTGGTATTATCTTTCACAAAAAGAATTAATGAGTCATTCTCCCAATCTTATTCTTTTGAAATACAGCTTAAAAGCGAATAACTTATTTGGTCACTTGAAATTGCAATATTTTAATTTAAAATAATGATGTCCTCTTATCTTTTAATTACAATAAAAATAATATTTCTAAACGTTTTCTAGAAATGTCGAGTGAGAATTTCTTTTATATAGAACTATAGATGGAATCCATAATTAATGACTTATTTAAAAAAATTTAAATTCTCTTTTCTCTTTCATATACTAAAATACACACAAAAAGAAAAACAAAACAAAACAAAAACAACTTCAGGAATGCTAGTAGCATAATTTCCTTGCATAGATGGAATATAACATGTTTACAACCATAATTTGACGAGTCTAAATTTTGGATGCATTGTCACTTTTTACATTATCAACATATAAGAATGTCACATATCATTACTGCAACTAATCAATCCATAATTAAATCCATGAAAGACTTATGGTTTGGCTTAACTAAACAAATAAGAGCAAAAATAGAAAAAAAAAAATGAACGTAGTTTCAAACCACTATACTCCATAAATACACATCACGTTTCTAACTCACGGCAGTGTTGTTGCTCTTGATTTAGCCTGAATTTATTGCAAGTTTCAACAACCTGATATTTAAGACACATAACATAATTAAGCTTGTGGTCATAAGAATGTAAGCAACAGAAACAAAATTCTAGCTTCTACTTCAAAAATCATTCTATATGAGAACAACTAGAAAACACATGGAAGAAATGAATTGAATTGTGTAACTACAAATGTATAATTTGGTAGTAGTAGCACTATAAACTAGGTACCACTATGTTTTGTGGTTATATAAGTAGTCAATCACCTTTGATCCCTTTAGTAGCGAAAGCATTTATAATTATATTTAGCTCCTTGGTGACTTCCATCATATTCATTCTTTCTCTTGGCGACTCCACTGAACAAGAAAGTCCAATCCTAAATAGAGAAAATAAGTCTTCCTGGCACTAGGATACAAACGGGCAGCAATCTCTAAACGATTGATTTCTTCTTCTACTGCCACTGTAGGATATTCATTTTCCGTTGAGAGAATAATTGTATCAACAATTTCCAAAATGTTATTTGGAAATGCAATTTTAACGTAGCTATGGAGGTTGGGACCATCTTTAAACATTGCCTCCGTTGGTCTTCTCCCAGTTAACATCTCCAAAACAAGAATCTCATAGCTATACATGTCACCTTCTATATATTAACACCTGAGAACTTGTTTCATACTCTGAAATATGTTTCAAACCATCAATGCTTTGGAAGTCATCATTACAACATATAACGCAAAGAGGAAACAAAAATTCCAAAGCAAATGGTTTTACAAGATTTCAAAGGCTAAACAAAATCAAACCATACCTAGAGGAGCATACCTTATAGTCCCTTTATTTCAGTTGTGCTGTTTTGCTTATGGGAGTTTCCATTAATTGTTGGGAGAAGTCTTGCTAAGCCAAAATCACTCACATGAGCAACCATGTCATCGTCAAGAAGGACATTGCTTGGCTTTAAATCACAATGAATAATAGGTTGCTCACATTCGTAGTGAAGATAATGTAATGCAGAAGCAACACCAATAACAATTTCCAATCTTTCCTTGAGGTTCAATGTTCTTATCTGCTTTGCACTTTCATTCTGTTGATGCAGCCATTCCTCTAAGTTTCCATTCGACATGTACTTAAAAACTAGAGCTTTAAATTCATTTCCGTTGTAATTCACACTAGAGCAACATGTGAAAATCTTCACTAGATTTCTATGCCGGATATTTCTCAATGCATTACATTCGGCAATGAAACTTTTGTGTGCTCCATTTTTTTGAAGGTTTAGAACTTTTATAGCAACATCCCTTTCTTCTAAATCAAAACTTCCTTTATACATAGAGCCTAGACTTCCGATTCCTATCAAGTTCCTAGCTGAGAACCCATTAGTTGCTTAGTGTAGGTTCTGGTATAATACCTTAGAAAGTGGATCAATGGTCAAATCCGTAGATGCTTTTCTGTGCCTTTTCTTTATCTGAAAGATAGTAAGGATACATTACAATAGAAAAATAAACATACTATGGAACAAATTATCACCACTGTCAGCCTGACATTACAGTGTTTTCTTTTTTTCATAGCCTTTAAGGAGCAAGGTGGAAGCTTTAGTTCTGCTACCCCACTGCAAAGCTTGCCATTGTTAGTCACTAAAACTGCACTTGCATTCCGGAAGACACCATCTGTTGGCACCTCACCCTCCAACAAGTTAAAAGAAACATTGAAGTATTCTAAAAAACATAAATGTCTTGTACGTAGTCCTTTCAGAATGGGTCTTGTCAAGTTGTTTCGTGACAGATCTAAATGTCGAAGACCTTTCAATGAAGCCAAGGAAGGTGGTATGATTCCATGGAAGGAACGCCCCTGTAAATTAAGGTACTCCAAGCTTATGCATTCTCCAATTGTTTTAGGAATGCCATTGGAGAAAGAATTTTGAGACACATCTAGTTTATCAATATTTTTTAGCATGCCCACCTCAACAGGCAAACTACCACTTAATGAGTTATGTGATAGGTTCAATAGGATTGATAAAGAGGAAGGTCCAATAACCTATGATGGTATAGCCCCACTAAGGTTGTTATGTGAAAGGTCTAGCCATTCTAAATTTCTACATTTTCCAAAAGTTGAAGGAATATTTCCAGTTAACATATTCTGTGATAAATCCAATCCAAACAATTAGCTGAGATTTTCTATGATAGCTGGTATCTCTCCTGACAATTTGTTTCCTGCCAAACTTAATAATTGCATCTTTCGAAACATACCAAAAGTAGTTGGAATGATCTCAATCAGATGGCTATTCTCCATGGTCAAGATAATTAAGTCAACGAAATTTCCTAATTCTATAGGAATTTTTCCAGATATTTAATTACCACCGAGATATAATTTGGTGAGTTGGGTGGACAAATTGCCTATGAAATATTGAATGACTACATTTTATATATGTACATCTATATCTTCTTCCCAGTTCATAAATCCACCATGTACAAAATAATTTTTATTTAAGTCATGAACTATACCTGAAACAATTTCTATAATGGCATTTTTCTTCTTCTTTAAGCTACATGATTTAAATTAAACAGAATACAATAAATTGTTGTCGTCTAATATTTCATTGTATAATATATCTTTAATTGCTTTATTATTTTTATAATATTTGTTAATTTTATATTTTAATATTTTAAAAATCTTTTACATAAAACTAACCTTTCATGGCACGGGTGAATATCTAATACAGGATACAAAGAATCTATTAATTAGCTTTAAATCCTATTTGTAAGATCCCTTACAAACAAATTATACAACTATTTTCTCTATAAATATTGATGGGAAGTGTGAACTTAAGACGTTGCAAATAGCTATCACTCCTTCAAATTCTGCAAATACTTAACCTTCATTAGAACTCGTAACGTGACCCTGCACCAGAAAGTAAAACAAACTTAGTAATAAAATCAACAAAGTTGTTGTTTAAAGCTCATTAGCAGGCAAGGATATTTGCTCACTTAAAACAATTTATTCCCTTTAATGATATTTGCTTATAAAAAAACTCAGCGAATCCTAATGATACCTAAATGTTTTAAATTGAAGTACATTAGTTTTAACATATTTCTTAATAAAAATAACTTCTAAGGTGAATCTATAGTCTATCAATTTATTTGTTAAAAAATGAAACATTGAACTATTTTTGTGGCAGAATTGAACTAAAAAAGGCAAGAACCAGTGGAAACAATGTGGGAATTTCTGGAGCAACAGCTTGAATGGGGGACACATGTAGTGTGATACCAATATTTTTCTTTGTTAATTTGTTCAATTTAAAGTATCTACAGTATCCTCAACAATAATAGACAAGAACTTTTAAGATATTTTTTTTGCTCCTGGAAGTTTCAGTAATAATACACTACAATTTAAAACAATAGGTAAATCAAATATCTTATAATAATAGTCTCAATCTAGCAAATGCATGGAACAACTAATACTATGAGTAAAGGATTAGACACGAACAAGCATGTTTATAAGACAACTTAATTATGCATGGAACATCTAATATATGCTACTGCTAATCATTAATTTATACCAATGCAAAAATTATTCTTGTTAAATCGATCAATATATAAGTTCTAATTGATATATGCTAATCTTTAATTCGCTACTTTCAGTCTATATTATGTGGCATCTAGTGAATAAGTAAGGATTTAATGAGCATTTAAGAAAATGAGGACCAAGTGTTCACATGTGTATGTTCTTGGTACCTTTCATTGGAAGAGAGAGAAAGTGAGAAGGCATTGGATTTACAGGTAATTGCTTTCAAATAGAAAAAAATAGCATATAATATATGCAGTTTCTCATTAATTTGAATCAATTAGTTAAAAGATAGCCTCTATCAAGCAAATAGTAAGATAATAATATATGTTGTTATCAGTACTAAACAGGAAAATAGTATGATAATAGTACACCAAAAACCAAAAACGTAAACAAAAAAGAAATGAGAAAATGATAATAGGTAGCAGGCAGAACATGTGCAAAAAACTCATCCTTCACTCTCTTTCCCCATCGTCACTCATGAACATCTGGTTTTCAGCAAATACCTATGGCTAAGACAAAAAGAGTGAGCATCGATAATGACTATGAGAAATTAGGAGCCAGAATACAGAGATAGAGAAGAAAACAAACAATACATTATACATAGTCGTGAGTGAGTAGATGAGACAATGGAGAGAAGTGAACGCCACAGAGGAAGGGAGATTTCGAAGCTTGAAGGGAGTTGGGGGATTTCGAAGCTCGAAGCTTCGTTTCTTTGAGTCTGCAATGTCTTTGACGGGTCGGAGCATACCCAGAATTGGGGACGAAGTTCATAAAAAACAATATTTTTTAAAGTTAACTAATATTATTTTTAAGTAAAATTTCCTCCCAATTTTTGTAGCAAAATCAATCCGTCATAAATTCTGTCATTATTTTTAATTTATTTTTTTTAGAAAAAATTAAAATTAGTTTAGTGACAAAAATCCATCACACATTCCGTCACAAATCAGACAGAAAAAATTTCATCCCAAAATTTTGTTACTATTTCACCTTTTTCTTGCAATGATCATGAAAACTAAAAGACCTCTGCAAAGATTAAGAGGTGAAGTTTGGAGAATAACAAGCTGAGAATACCCATGATTTTGAACGATCCCATAATACTACTAACAATCTGATATGCCTCTGCAAATATATGAATCAAAGTCAAATGGCTGGTGGTTGTGCACTTGTGCTGATAAACGACCCACTAACCACCCAACAAACAAATGTTTTAGATAAATTAGTACTGTACATGCTGTACAACTTCTTAGAGCACTCTCAATGGTCAAATATTTCTTATTTGCTATATAGTCTTTGATGCATAGAAGAATCAAGGCATCAGAACATCACACTACGACAGAATAGGGTTTTTAATTGAATTTGTGGCAGTTTCCAATTGAGTTGATTAACAGCGAATTATGTCAGGGGTTGTCTTTTCTTCTGACTTTTAACAACGCATAAAAGAAACCGAATTGGAAAATACTTTTCCAATTCGGTCAAAACGCCGGATTGGAAAATATCCAATTGAATTCGTTGTTTTATATAACCGAATTGGAAAATTTACAATTGAATTGACTTTTATATAACGAATTGGAAACAACTTTGGAGTGGATGCCCCGAAATCAAATCAGGACGAAAATAACCGAATTGGAAAACATCAATTGAATTCGTTGTTTTATATAGCAGAATTGGAAAATTGACAATTGAATTCGGATTTTTGTATAGCAAGATTGGAAAATTTACAATTGAATTGACTTTTTATATAACCGAATTGGAAACACTGAGTGGATGCCCAAATCAAATCCAGGCCGAAAATAACCGAATTGGAAAACATCCAATTGAATTCGTTGTTTTATATAACCGAATTGGAAAATTGACAATTGAATTCGGATTTTTGTATAACTTGAATTGGAAAATTTACAATTGAATTGACACTTTTTATATAAGCGAATTGGAAAATTGTGTTTTTTAATATAAATTAGGGTAACAATAGATTGAAAAGTACTATACATATCCTATTAACAAAGAATATCAAGTAATCCATTTACATTTTAGAATCATACGAATAACCAAAAAGCAGTATCACTTAGTTTATAAAGTAAATCATGTACATAATATTAACATTTATAAGAGATATACGTACAACATGAAAGTATTAATCTTTGTACATAATAATGTGAACCTAACAACATTTCCTAAATGGCAGTGTTTATGGACAAAAAGTAGAAAAACATCAATCATACAGCGACTCCTCATGCTTATTCTAAATCGTCTTGACTAGACGGATGTCGCCCATTCAATTGTATCTCCTTTATCTCTTCTTACGTATAAGTTCTTTGCTTACAGCCAGGGCAAGCAAAAAAAATATTTAAAGTTCGAGATATTTGTACAAGTCAAATACGAGAACTACATCAATATAAGTATAAACCTTAAAACTTACTTTCGACTCATTGTTTTCATCTGTTGACTTATGATGTCTTTCATATAATTCAACACATAGAAACCACATGTTTTACTATCGGGTTGCCTTGGTGCCTATACATAATATCAAAACTAAATTATTGAAACAAGCAGTGGTCCAAATAATGATATCTCTGTTATAAAACACATTATACACAATACCTTGAGAGTGATGATGTTGACAGCGTCCTTTTACCTTGTGATAGTCCTTTTTCTTTTTGTAAGACCTCACGGCTCTTTTAAAAAACCAAATGAATACATCAAGGTTATGTTTAACATTAAAAAACCAAGTTACACATGATGGGGGTTAGAATAACTTACATTCAAGTACCTTCTTAATGTCATCTCGTATTGGTTTTCCTATAGGGTCCATCCAATAAGCGGTGCTCTTGGATATCTTAATCCACTGACAAGCATCAATGAGACCTAGGAAATACAACATGTAACATATTCGAGTACATATATGCAATATTTGTATTAAATTTTAAATTTTATGAATCTTACCCTCCATTATAAGGTACAAAGACCATGGAGTGCTGTTGGAACCCGCAATAAAACCTCGGATAGGTATTGGCCCCTTGACTTGGGATCCTCTTGGCCTTCAAGAAGTGACACCCTCATTGGGTCAGCAAACCCATAACTTGGACATCCGGGGAATGCGGTCAATCAAGTCAACCAAAGTTACTTGAAATGAAATGAACAAAATTTAGTATGAAATTGACATAATAACTAAAGCAATATTTACATCAAATACAAGGCAATAATTAAAGATAATTTTCCTACTAGAAGAACCACGTTATAGAACTACTTGAGATATGCATTCCAAATTTATAAAGTCATGCATATCTTACGGTGAGACATATATTTGGAAGTCACATCCAGGAGCTTGTATATTACGTGAGAGTCGTCATCTTTAGCCATTTCATTCGGCAGTTGGGTTAGCTAGGTCCAAGTCGATTATGGACTTACGTATCGATCTTTGAGTTGCACATAGTCAAAATAATAGGCAACTAATGAGTCTAAAAACCACTAATCCACATATACGAGAATCTTTAAATTACTTACATCCATGTCGTGAGTGACAAATTTTCGAGGCCAGGCAACAAAAGTCCCCAATGCATCTTTTACCGGTTCCACATCGTCGTTTGGGCATGGGCCCCGGTGCATCGAATTTAATGACCCTGTCCACGCTGACCTTGACAAATTCCAATGGGAGGGGCTGTTGTGGAGGGTCATCCCTTTGCCTGCTTGACATGTCACCAGTACCTTCGCAACATAATTGTCCAGGTTGGCCAGCGGCTAGTAGACAACGCATGTTTGGCTACATAATTTTCCTTAGTTAGATACATAATAATATAATTTTAATTACTTTAAATGCAAAATGAAAGTATGTAAAACAATAAACTTCTATTTACCAGCTTTGAAAAGCCCTCACACCATCCTAAAGAATGGGTTGTATCATCGAGTGGAGTTGCGGGTGGACTTGTTGGAGATGATGATGTTTTTGGTTTCTAACGTGCCCCCAGCGATGGTGGGTCCTCTGCGACATTCTTCCCAGGATGTTGTAGGGGTGACATTCGAGTTGATTGGCTGGAGGAACTCAGATTCACCCGCTTTGTCTCCCATCAAAGCCTTGAATCTAATTTTGGGATATTGGGGTTTGTTTGGACCAGCATTTCCTGCCCGCTGCAGTATACCCATTAAAATTGTCTCCATTTGTGAGACCTTGTTACAAGCGCCTTGTGTTCTTCCATCTTGGCCGTGTTCCTTTTCCCGATCTACAACGTTGGATTGGACAACCAGGTGTTTGCTGCAATGTCGTCCACTATGTTCGGGAGTGCCCAAAGCCACTGTCAGTATATCGTTATTTCCAATTGGCTTGATCAAACCTAAACTTTGCTTTGTTGCAAGGGTCATCACTGCAACCATATATTTATTAGATAGTTTTAAACAATGGATTTAACTTGAAATTTTTTATAGCTACTTTAAACCATATAAGTTGCACACTTACTATTCGTCTTGCTATTTACGCTTCTTCGGGCTTCTTAAAATCCCCTTTCTTGTCCACTCTTGCTTGTTTCCACAGCTCATACCGTTGGATTTTCTCATTGTTTGTAACTTCTTTTCTTGTAATGCATTAAATAAAATATGATTCATATTGAACATATATGGACAATGAATTTAATTATAATAAAATGGAAAATGGCTTACCAAATCTCTCTCCAATTGAGCGTATCCCTTCCTTGAAGTGCGATGCGAATTTGGTTTCTGGACTGTGCTATGCACTTCTCCCTAGTTTCTGTTACATTAGGCGGATGTCAATAAATCACATACTTAATTAACATCATCAAGTCAGTTAGCCCAATTTAATTAAATGTACCTACTTTGAATTGATCGGACAAACGTGATTTGACAAACTCATTCCATATGTCTGTGTGATGAATTTGTATTTTTCTTTGGGGGTTAAACATCCGCTCATGATCATCCACCTCATAAAAAGGCCATATGTAATCCCTCCTAATCGGTCTTGAATTGTTTTAACTTATCGTGACACTCTTCATCATCATTTTTCGGAATTTCTCTGTCTCGGGTAGTATAAATGAGTTCTATTGCATAAAACAAACAAATGATAAGTTCAATCTGTAATACAATCAATATTAAGATAAATTTTTTTTAATTCAAAGAATGTTTAAAACTTACAGTTAAAGTATCCCAAATTCTATCCTTCAAATATTTGGGAACCTCACCCCATGAGGCCATATTGATAGGAACAATGTCTCTTGTCACTATTCCTAAATAAGTCATAAGGTCTTTCCATGTCTTCAATAGGAACACCATTGTAATTAGTTTCAGCAGGAATTTTTGGCCGGTTGCACGAACTATAGAGATGCGGTCCAAAGCTGTTTGGACCCCTAGTTCTCTTCTTTGAAGAAGTTTGCTTACTTGAAGAATCTCTGTGTCGGATGTATGTTGATAATCAGGATCGAGAAGACATACTGTAATAAGCAATACACATTACCAACACATAACAAGCGGACACATTACCAACACATAACAAGCATACACATTACCAACACATAACAAGCATAACGGCACAATCAAGAAGAGCATGCATAGCGTATTCTAGCCTACGAAAGCAAAAGTAACAATGGTCCACATAAACATTAGAACCTCACCTAATCGAGGACAATGCACATTACAAAATCAATATTCAAGGTTGTTACCGTTTGATGAGCGTTGTTTGTCCTTTGAAGTATTTGAGGTAAACTATGGTTCAAAAGCACTTTCGTATAACTTTGTCGGAAGACACGAAGCGTAAATCCATGTTTCGTAGGCGTTAAGTCACAAAATTTAACGAGAAATGTTAAATGGGTGAGAAATAGTTACCCCTTATGTGAAGTTCGACGATGATGAAGATGGAGTCACTTGGAGGTTACTGAGAAGCGACAATGGCTGGATTTTGGGGTAGGAGCGGCAACTCTTGGCGGATACGCAAAACACTGAGAAAACCGAGGAAAGAAAGTAAAGGTTTCCTACAGCAGGTTCTAGTTTTGAATTACGAATACCTTTTTCAATTCGGTTATAGTAAAATCGAATTCCAACACTTGAATATGAATGGTCCCTAAGACATATAAATTGGCAACCCAATAGCAGAATTTGTTTATCTACTTTCCAATCCGGTTAATATGACCGCGGATTGGAAAAACATCAACTTATTAATCCGGCAAATAATTAACCGGATTCTAAAGAAACTTATTAATCCGTTTACAACTCAACCGAATTCTAAAGTATGAAAAAAAAATAAGTTTTAAAACATTTATAAAATTAAGTTTTCATTTAATGACTTTCCAATTCGGTTACTAAGTTAAGCGGATTTGAAATTATCAACTTATTAATCCGGCTACAACTCAGCCGAATTCTAAAGTATGTAAAAAAATAATTTTAAAACATTTATAAAAGTAAGTTTTCATTTAATGACTTTCCAATTCGGTTACTAAGTTAAGCGGTTGAAATTATAAACTTATTAATCCGGCTACAACTCGGCAATTCTAAAGTATGTAAAAAAAATAAGTTTTAAAACATTTATAAAATTAAGTTTTCATTTAATGACTTTCCAATTCGGTTACTAAGTTAAGCGGATATGAAATTATCAACTTATTAATCATTACAACTCAACCGAATTCTACCGTATGTAAAAAAAATAATTTTTAACACATTTATAAAATTAAGTTTTCATTTAATGACTTTCAATTCGATTACTTAAGTTAAGCGGTTGAAATTATAAACTTATTAATCATTTCGGCTACAACTCAGCAAATTCTAAGTATGTAAAAAAATAATTTTAAAACATTTATAAAAGTAAGTTTTCATTTAATGACTTTCCAATTAGGTTACTAGAATGTGATTTGAAATTATCAACTTATTAATCCGGCTACTATTCAACCGAATTCTTAAGTATGTCAAAAAATAATTTTTAAAACATTTATAAAAGTAAGTTATCATTTAATGACTTTCCAATTCGGTTACTAAGTTAAGCGGTTTGAAATTATCAACTTATTAATCATTCTTATTCATGAATTCTAAGTATGTCAAAAAATATTACTAATAAAAAGTGACGTGACATAATCACTGAATTTGTCTCTAATTATAACCACGCATGTTAAATTGTATTCATAATTATTATTTAATAATTATATCTTTATATTTATTTAATAATTTTTCATAAATTAAAAATAACAATTTCAAAAAACAATTAATGAAATCCCATAACAGATGACGATGTCGAGTTAGGACTCTAATCTTCTAATAATTAAAATTTACTCTAATTTAATTATCTTAATTAATATTTACATTAAATGCACATCACATTTGGATATTATACAATGAAAAACATTAGCAGTGATCACAACAAATAAACGAGAGTTGGTTTTATTTATTACAATGAAAACATTAACTAATTTAGAATAGTGTTAAACAAGATTAAGTTTTCCTTGATTCTTCTATGATACGCATCTCCCATTGCCCAACTTGAGTTTGGTTCATCGTATGCATCGATCCAATGAACATGGGATTAGTAATTTTGGTAAATGTTCCCAGTTCCATATCATCTTCCACGATGGAGTTCCCTTGGCATGAATCTTGAATTCCTTGCAAGGACTATTTTTGAAGTTTGTATTGCTACCATCATTGACATAGAAAATTTGTCTAGCTTGTGTAGCCAAGATAAGCGGATCATTCTTAAACCCAATCTTGTTGGAATCAATGAATGTTAACCCTAAATCATCAATTTTCAATCTGTTGGATCAAACCATCTACACTTGAAAACGGGAATTACGAATTTTTATGTAATCAAGTTCCCATATCTCTTGAATCATCCCAAAGTATGAAGTGCTTGGATAGTATTGGGTTTGCATCCTTCATTGATGACACATGGTATGATTGACCACTAATGTGACTCAGGAGTTCGACTAATACGCATGTTGTCTCTGCATAGTATGGAACCTAAAACCATTAATCGGTACCCTTCATAGCTCAATGCTCGTGTTTGTGGCATATGACTAAGCCATCTCAAAGTATCATCAATAGATGAACCACATTGAATCTCTTCATCTATATGGATTCTGCAACCATGATGCAAATGATTTAGTATGATAGTTTTGTAAACTTACCTCGGTTCTAAACTTAGAAGGGAATGATTCTTTAATAAATGCAAAGTGTTTTCCACATCTTCTTGGATAATAGCCATGTTCCTCAAAACATATAGGTGAGCAATATTAAGATCGTCAGGATGGAACAAACAACATCTTGGGTCCAAATAATCCTCTTCAGTTTCACGAGAAATATTTTTGGGAGCAGAGAGTCCAATGGCGTTTGCCTTAGCAACCGCGTGCTCTGAACAAAACACAAGCTAGCTATTACGCAACGTAACACTCCATAATACAAGCCTCTGACTACTTTTGCTCCTAACCATGCTCTTCAATGTTCTCATGAACCGTTCAAATGGGTACATCCACGAAGGAATCTTGGACCACATATCTTTATTTCACGTACTAAGTGGACTACCAAGTGCACCATGACATCAAAAAATGATGGAGGAAAATACATTTTCAAACTACAAAGTGTTTCAACGATATGCATTTGCAAGTCATCAAGGATGGAAGGATCAACAACTTTAGAACATAACTTATTGAAGAAGTAACAAAATTTGGTTAAGGCAATCCCAACTTCTTTTGCAAATTACCTCGCAATGCCCCTTTGGAAGAATTTGTTGCATTAGCACATGGCAATCATGAGACTTCATGTTTTGCAATTTCAACTCTTGCATATTAACCTTGGACCTTAAATTGGGCCAGTATCCTTCGAGGCACCTTTAAATCCTTTATGAATTGACGAAGTTTTGTTTTTCTTTCCTTGACATTGTATAACATGATGGAGGAATGTACATTTGGCTATCCTTTTCAATTGGAGCAAGTGTAGTCCTAATCCCTAACTCCACCATGTCGAGCCTAGATGAGAGACAATCTTTTGACTTGCCTTTCACATTTAACAACGTGCTAATCAAAGATTCACATACATTCTTCTCTATGTGCATGACATCCAAATTATGTCGGACCATCGAGAGATCCCCGATAAGGAAGCTCATAAAAGATACACTTTCTCTTCCAACACTTCGTCATTTGGTTATTAGAATTCAAAGAATCAATAAGCTGTAAGTTGTGAAACTTTGAGGCTTTGGTGCAGAATCAAAGTCCTGTTGGCCATTAAATGCCTTTCTACGCTTTCTATATGGATGGTTTGATGGTAGCGACTTTCGATGTCCCATGTATGACATTTTCTTCCCATGTCTAAGTCTAAAAGCATTGGTATTATCTCCACATATTGCACAGCCATAGTACCCCTTTGTCCACGGCCCCAGGAAATATTACCATATGCGGGGTGTCGACACGGTCCACATCAGCAGCGATCTCAATGTGAAGGACTCCTTGAGTAACCATCATAAGCTTCAACGCCATTACTCCATAAAGTCTTCAAATCATCAATTAAAGGGCGTAAGTAAGTATCTATCTTATTTCCTGGTTGTTTTGGACGAGATATCAACATAGCCGGATGCATGAATCTTCGTTTCATTGTTAGCCACGGTGGAAGGTTATAAATAACTATAATAACGGGCCAAGAAGCGTGTTGAGTGCTCTGATTACTAAATGGGTTAATTCCATCGATTGCACAAACCCAATCGGAGATTTCTAGGATCGGCCAGAAATCACGGATATGTAACGTCGAAACTCCTCCAATGAGGTGCATCAGTAGGATGCCGCAACTTGAAATCACACTTCCCTCAGTCTCCATCCTTATGCCATGTTAACATCTTTGCATGCTCCTTATTTAGAAAAGTCTCTTAAACCTTGGAATGATTGGCAAGTACCAAAATACCTTTGCGGGAATTTTTTCTTCCTAAACTTTCCTAAACAACTTTGTGATTTCCATCTTGATTTTCCACATTTCGGACAATAGTCAACTTCACTGTACTGATCATAGTAGATGATGCAATCATTTGGACAGGCATGAAATTTCTCATATTTCAAACCAAGTGATGACATTGTCTTCTTTGCATTGTTCATTGTTGTCGGAAGGAGGTTATCTTCGAGAGCATATCATGAATTAAAGTAAAAAGGTCATTGAAACTTTTGTTAGACCATCCGTTGGAAGCCTTCAAATTGAATAATCTAATAAGTGCTGTAATTTTTGTGAATTGTTTACAACCTTCATATAATGGTAATTCGGCCTCATCCATTGTGTCTTCAAATTTTTGAGAATTGTCAATGACATCAATTTCAACGTGTCCTTAATTTGTCAATCATGTCAAAATCTTCATGTACTCCAAATCCGGTTGAATTTGGACATACATTGGATGTCCCCGATGTAAAGTAGCTTCACCATGCCAAATCCACCTGGTATAAGTCAAGTCGAACCCGTTGAAGTACAAGTGATCCCTGACTGTTGGATGCTTAAGCGAGTTAGGTTGCCACAAGCGGCCCGACATGGACATCTTATCATCGATCCATTGAATTGGGATTGTTTTGTGCGAAATCAAGAAAGCGCTCAACACCCGTTCCATATGCACCGGACAAGCGATCCATGTGTATCCACGAGCGATTCATGACATAAGATGTTTAATCTAGAAAAAGCGATAATATTATCGCATACCATCCAAATGAACAAAAGCGAGTACGATAGCTAAAAGTGGAAATATTTAATAACTTCCCTTACCTAACAAAATTAATTGATGAAATGGAAAACTTTGGATGCACAAATAATGAAACCCTAGTTAGAACCTTTCCAATCCGGTTATTGAATAAGCCGAATTGGTAACTACCCTAACAAATTCGGTTTATAATAAGCAGAATCGGTATAGTGTGAAAAATTACATTTGGACAATAATTTTTATATAAATAAATGATTTATAAATCAGCTATTCTAGTACATAATTTAAACATCGGGGAGTTTGTAATCTGGTTACTTGTTTAACCGAATTGAAAAGTTACTGTTATGGTATATCCATGTTTCCAAAAGCACTTTGAATCGGAAACATTAAAATAAATTAAAATGTCTTATGTATGAATCCGGTTTCTTGGAACACCGTTTTGAAAATAACTTATAAATCGGTTATAGTGAAGCGAATTAATGTCTCTTATATATGAATTCGGTCATGATAAGAACCGAATTGGAAAACATGAATGAATTCGGTCGAGTATAAGAACCGAATTGGAAAAGATTAATGAATTGATTGATATTAGAAGGCAAGATTGGAAAACATGATTTCAATCCGTTAGCCAAATCACCGAATTAAAGTTGCCGAATTTAAAACTCATATTTCTTGTAGTGTCAGGAAATCAAGAAAAAGAAAAATAATGTTATCCATTTGACGATCCTCTTGTATATTGTATATAAGCTAATTCTATAAGATATCTTACTTTTTGAGAGTTTCATATACATTATTCTTTTTGAGTGAGTCTTGTGTAGCTAAAATGCAATCTACCTAGGTGAATTAATGTTTAGGTCTGTGAGTGATCAGTTAAGCATTATAGAGGTGTTACTTACTTGTATTTAGCTTAGAGAGATTAAGGTGGATAAAAAAACACTTGAATTGATAATGAAAAATTTCAGCTTGGCTAGAGACTGGATGCAAGTTCCACATTGAGGCTGAACTAGTATAAATCCTCTTGTACAATTTCTCTTAACCCTACTCTTTTATATTATATATTACTTATCTGCTGTGTGTTTTAAGTTTTGATTGCTTGAATAAGTTATTAAACTTCTGTTTTATATGTTTCCACTAACATAAGACTACTCATTGAGCTATCTCATTTCTACATAAGTTTCTTTGTTTAAGTATTTTGCAAAAACTGAAAATGTTGGTGACTTGATTCAACCTCCCATTTTTAAGTCTTCTTTTATCATCAAAGTTATGGCGGCTTGTATTCTTTTTTTCTTTTTAACTTTATAATTTTGTTTAAAAAAGAATAGATTTAGTGCGTGTTTAGATTAGCTGTGAAAAAAAGATTATATAAAAAATTAATTATGTATATAATTGATTTTCAAAAAAATTGATTATGAAAAAAATAATTTATGTTTGGATATGTTAATTCATAATCGATTTTATGATAAAGAATTTTGTTTGGATTATATAAAAAAATCGCTTTTATGTATTAAATTACTAAAAGATGTATGAAATGATTGAAAAAATTATTTGATTGAGGATAAATAGATATTTCTCTTTCAAAGCTTTTGAAATAATCTGAAATCAAATAATTAAAAGCTTAAAATAACAACTTTGTTAAAAAAGTTATTTTTAGTTATGAAAAAATAATCTTAACTTATAATCAATTTTACACACTTTAAACAAACAAGATAAATTTTAGATAAAACAACTTTTTATTAAAAAAAAAGTGATTATTCTAAAAAATTAAGCATTACCAAACATTCTCTTAAAGGTTGATTTGTCATTCTTCTGTTACTTTGGGTTCACTGGTTTGATAAGTTGTTTAATATGATAGCTGAAAAGGGAAGAAATAGTTGAAAAGATTGTTGTATCAGCATGTATTGATGTCTTTGTAACAATCCTTGTTATTTATTGCAGACAGCTAGGTTCATTAATTTTTAGGGATTGCTTGAGTTCCAGTGGCTGAACTTAATTATGTAGAATAGTTATTGCAAAATTTAGTTCAAACACCAAGCAGCAAGCAGCAAGTGCAATTTTAAAATTGATGGCTGTTGATAAAGAGCCTTCCCAACATTCTGTTAGAGATAAAAAAAAAAAAATTTATTCCATGAGAAATGCCTGCAGAAAGTTATCTTCATTGGTGTGAGAAAGAAGCGATCATCCCAACAGCATCATTCCTTTTAGTGTGAGTACTGATGGAAAGGAAGAACCTGAAGATGTTTTTAGTGTGGTCAATTAGATTACTGCTAAAAATGTAGATGAGTCCAAACTAGGATAAGAGGTGACTTTTATAGTTAATTTAAAATAATTATTCTCTCTGATCATTTTACTTACAATAACAATAAAATTTTATGTTTTCTCGAAATGTCATGTCAGAATTTCCTTTATATAACAATATAGACAGAATAAAAAAAAATCCATGACTAAAGAGCTTTTAAAAATTATAAAATTCCTTTTTCTCTTTTATTATCCACAAAAGTAACTCTAGGAATGCTTGTAGCATAATTTCATTGCCTATGCCTGGATGAAATATTAAAAGTTTACAACCATATAATTTGAAGAATTTAAATTGGATGCGCTATTACTTCTTACATTATTAACAAATAAAAAAGTGACATATGATAGTTGCAAACTAATCTAGAATTAAATCCACGAAAAACTCACAAGATGGTTTTGTTTAACTAGACAAATTAATTAGAAAGAAAAGACAAAAAAATTCAAACCACTATACTCCATATAATACAACTCAGATTTCTGAGTCACGATAGTGTTGTTGTATTTGATTTTAGATTGAATTCATTGCAAGTTTCAATAACCTGAAATTTAGGAGGGATAGCATTAGCTTGTGGTCATAAGTATGTAAAAGGTGTAATACTTTAATGTGTTTCTAAACAAAAGAAACGAAAGTTAAAATTATGAAATTCCTAAATAATGAAATTGTCAGCAATCCAGACAAATTCTGATAAAGGTATAGCTATCAACTAAAAGCATTTTGTAACAAATTGCTTGAAAGATTTTATGGCCCTAGACAGTAATTTAAAGGGGCAGTCACAAATCTGACTATCACTAAATTAGATTTACAAAAGCTTTATTCACCAATTTTTTTTAATACAAAAGCCTTGCAAGATGCCAGCATTCTACAATTAATCTAAATTGTAAGTTTAATGATCTTGAACCTACAATTATAAGCTCCATTTCCATGTAAAGAAATTCACAAGGAGGGACAATGCAGCATAATTAAAGCCAGCCTTAGATCACTTAGTATATATAGATGAAACACTCAAAATGGATCAAAGATCAAATGTAAAAGAACATAAATTTAGATCAAAAGTTTCTTATATTTAACGGATTTCAAGAAATAAAATTATAGGCAATGTTCAACAAATCAATTATCCAACCTCTCCGAGAAACCCTACAAAAAAAGTAAAAAATTTAATTTCAAATACCTGGATCTTATTTTTTAATTCGAAGCACTGAGATTCTAGAAAGCTAGAAAAGCGAGACCACATATTTGCATTTACTTAATAGCATATTTGAAGAATTTAATTTCTAAATCTTTGACCTCACCTAAATCAAGGATGTAACTAGGGGAATCGTGATTAGGCCAAAACTCTCAATTCAGAACAAATTGATTCTCTGCCACTCAATGGTGTAAAGAGGTCAAGGGGAGATAATATCTTGATGGATGATCGGTGATGTCTTTGGTTACTTGTGCTTCCTGTTGAGCAGTGTTACACGCATATTGATCCACATGCCTTCTGTTTTGGTCCAAGTATGAAATCCATTATCTCCATAAATTCTTTGATATGTGTGCTTCACGAAGTTAACATACAACTTTTTCAATTCAACATTTCCATAATATATCATGATTCAATCATTGAAAGTCGATTGGGAAAAAGTCTAATTGAAACACAGTACTAATAGCCACATATAGCAGCTTCCGTCCGCACCATGACAAATTGCCTGTCAATGTAGCCAAAGCTGCACTCAAAAACCTACCAAAAGAGGTTGGAGCTAGATGGCCGCACGTGAAAGGAAAATCCAGCATTTGTTCATATTTGGAATCCAAAATAATAATAATAAATAAATAAATTTTATATTAATTTCTTTATTATTTTAAGTGGAGTCCTCCACTAGTGACTCCAATTTGTAGTGGACGACTCCAGCTTTATTGTTTTGTCATTATTTATATATTTACTCCAATTTTATTTAAATTTTTATTATTTTTAAGTAGAGTCGTCAACTAGTTGAGTGACTTTACGACTTCACTTCTATAGTGGACGATTTTCGTTTTATATTTTCTTGTGTCATTTAAATTACTCCATTTAAGAATAAAAACAATAAATAAATGATAAAAAAAAATAAAGGAGCTAATGAGATCAAGTGGGAGCGATAGTAGTGATGGACAGTTCACAGTTCATAGTGTATATGAAAGTTTAGACAAAAGTTGTTGGTTGAGATTAAGGAAGAACATAAATCTATGATGCACGGATATTTAAAAATTAGTGAAGTATTTGTATTGTATTTGTATTTAATACTGATATGCTTGTAATATTGATGCATCCGCATTTTTTTCTATTTCTGTGTCTTTTTTTTAATACCTAATACTCTCAAGATATTACTAATAAAAAAAATCTGGGATACAAATTCAAGTTTCACTGTCATCGGTTAAGTCTCTTAAAACATATTATCTTTTAAATAATCTTACCCTTCTCAAAATCAAAGTAATTTGGCGAGGGATTTTCACCGAATTTAAAATTTATTTATCGTATCGATCGTATTGGATATTCATACTCATACCCGTGCTACATAAATAGTGCTACATAAATAGACACTTAAAAATAGTTGTCATACTAGTATTGGATATTTCTCAAACACCATGAGATACTTCTAGCCTACATCATGGAATTTTTTATTTTTTGTTAAAATTTTTGTGCCAACACGGTTGAGATATAAGAAGAATTGGATATGTGGAGGTTTTTTAACGTGTGTACAATGACTAATGTTGACTTTTGTAATGGTGTCTGTATTTTAATTTTTCTTTAGGCTTTGTGCTAGGAAAGACAATGTTGATAAATATTTAAACATATCTTTAATTTTGTGTTAATCTTATATTATTTTTATGTCTTATCTAACAGCATCGTTAATCTTATATAGCCTTGTTACGTTCAGCTTCAAACCCTAATGTCTCTTGTTCTCTTTTGCATTATGCTCCATCAATGAAACACTTCTCCCATTTCATATTCAAATTGTTCTAACAGCTTTGAGACTAACCAAATCTCGAGTCAGGTAGTTCGACATAATAAATGGATACAGTTCACTAGTTGGCACCTTGAGGAATGGATGGCTTTAATTTGAGTGAGAAAATATTTTAAATCTGAGTTGCAATCCGCAATTGTGGAGTTTTGTGGTTGCAGCCGCATCTTTTAAAACCTTAATAGGAACTAATAGTTTCCTCCCTTGGGACATGCACCGTCTTTGGAGTAACATGGTGGTAACTTTGGATATAGAGAAACAAGAAACTTTTCCAGGATGGTTTGGTACGTAGTCTGAATGATACTCAGATTTTTGCCATGGGAGAGAAGTTACTGAACCACTTATTAAGGACAGTAGTTAGCAGGGGTTGGGAGATTCCTATGAACCAAATTTTTAGAGAAGCACATCACTGTGTTGATCATCTAGCAAATGCTAGTTTAAATCATTATCTGGGTTTGGTGGAGTTACATGTTCCTCCTTCGATGTTGTTGCCTATTTGTTTTCCAATAAGGGAGCAGTAGTGTGTTTTTTCTTGTTGCTTTGGGCATGTTTGCCCCGTTTGTCAACCCAAAAAAGAAAGAATATCATAAGAATGCTCATAATAGAATGTTAATTAAAATGAAATAATAATAATAATAATAATAATAATAATAATAATAATAATAATAATAATAATAATAATAATTACAGCATTCCAAATCATATGGGAAAGATCCAAATTACAACCTGAACAAAAATATTAAAATTACATAACATGACAAGTTTTCTAGTCTGATCAAATTATTGAGGGAAAGAAAAGAGCAATAAAAAGGAAATTCAATGAAAAAGAAAGTACGAACACAAGCTCATAAGCTGCATGTTGTCACAGAACAAAGTTATTTATCCAGAGAATAACCTACATCACCAAGATGTCGAAGACACGAATCCAGCTTGATCCATTCCATTGTTGATATCCCAAAATAATACATTCCAAGGTTTCCGCCTCTTGAATATCTAGCCCAGCAGGAGTTTTGTAGTAATTTATCTACAATTATAAAAGATGAAACAAGATAATTTATACATAAACCCTTAAAAAAAAATACACTTTTTATAACAAGGTAAACCTCTTTAAATACAGCAAGTTAATCACTTTAAACATTTTTTTTCTCATGGTATTCCTACAGGCTACTAGCACTATGAGGCTAATTCTCCTCAGGCACTGTTGCGACCAAGAGTTCCTCCCAACAAGCGCCTACCACAAGGTTTGAACTTGTGTCTTCACCTTGGGAGTGAGACTCCCTTACCACTTCACCCAACCACTTTAAACATTTTGAACAACAAAAAATAACAGTTTCAAAATTGAATAAAACATTAATAAAATATTCTAATATTTTGGTGATGATCGATATGTGACAAAAATAAAAAAATAAGGTAGCATACATTAAAAAAAAAAGAGTAACTTAAAAATGTATTATATTCCATCTATTTCTTGTCAGATTTGGAGCCAAACCTGGGATTGTAGGAACCCAAAATGAATTAAGCTATTACAACAACCCTTTTATTATTACAAAACCATGCTTCTTAAATTTCTTTTTTAAAATTCATGAATAACGTGTTATTTAAAATTTGAAAATTTTGTTTAATATGTTATTGTTAAAATAAATTCTAGGAAGGATTTTAGAATAGTTTCATTGCTTATATATGCCTAAATGGAATATTACAAGTTTACAACAACAACCAAAATTTTAAGAGTTTAAATTGGATGCTTTGTCGCATTTAACATCATCAGCAAATAAAATAAGTGACATATCATTGTTGCAACTACTCCTGATTTAAATCCATGATGGACTTACAATATGGTTTGACTTAACAAGACAAAATAGAGAAATAAAAAAAATAAGAAAACAAAAAACATATTTTCAAACTACTATATATACTCCATAAATACATATCAGGTTTCTCACTCACAGTAGTACTATAGTACTTGATTTAGCCTGAATTCATTTCAGTTTTCGACAACCAAAATTTATGATGCAAAATATTGAGGTCATTAGTTTGTAAAAAGTCTAATCCTTTAATGTTTTCTTTTAAACAACATAAACAAAGTCAAGCTTCTACTTCAAAAATCATTCTACAAGAGACAAATGGGAAAACAAAAGGAAGAAATGGCAAGAATTGTGAAACTAAAATTGTATAAATTGGCGGTAGTAGTACTATGTAAGAGGTACCTTTATGTTTTCTGGAAATATAAGTAGTCAACCAGCTTTGATCCCTCAAGCAAAGAAAGCATTTCTAATTATATTTAGCTTTCTGGTGACTTCTATCATATTCATTCTGTCTCTTGGTGATTCCATGGAACAAGCAAGTCCAATCTGTAAAAGTGAAAATAAACACTTCTCGGCATTAGGATGCACATGGGTTGCAATCTCATAAAAGTTGTTTTCTTCTTCTAATATTACTGCAGGATATTCATTTTCCAATGAGAGAAGTGTAGCATCAACAATCCGCAAAATGTTATTTGGAAATGCAGTTTTAACATAGTTATGGAGGTTGTGCCCATCTTTAAACATTTCATCTGTTGGTCTTCTCCCAATTAAAATCTCCAAAAGAAGAATCCCGTAGCTATACATGTCACCTTCTGTTGACACCTGAGAACTCGCTCCATACTCTGAAATATGTTTGAAACCATCAATGCTTTGAAAATCATAACTACAACATTAATGAAAAAGGAAAGAAAATTTCCAAAACAAATGGTTTTACAAGATTTCAAAGGCTAAACAAGATCAAACCATACCTGGAGGAGCATACCCTATAGTCCCCTTTATTTCAATTGTGTTGGTTTGCTTATGAGAGTTACCATTAATTGTGGAGAGAAGTCTTGCTAAGCCAAAATCACTCACATGAGCAACCATGTCATCATCAAGTAGAACATTGCTTGGCTTTAAATCACAATGAATAACAGGTTGCTCACATTCATAGTGAAGATAGTGTAATGCAGAAGCAACGCCATTAACAATTTCTAATCTTGTCTTGAGGTTCAATGTTCTTGGTTGCTCTGCACTTTCTTTCTCTGGATGAATCCATTCCTCTAAGCTACCATTCGACATGTACTCAAAAACTAGAGCTTTAAATTCATTTCCATTGTAATCCATACTAGAGCAACATGTGAAAATCTTCACCAGATTTCTGTGCCGGATATTTCTCAATGCATTACATTCGGCAATGAAACTTTTGTGAGCTCCTTTCTTTTGAAGATTTATAACTTTTATAGCAACAAATCCTTCTTCTGAATCGAGACTTCCTTTATACACAGAGCCTAGACTTCCGGTTCCTATCAGGTTCCTAGCTGAGAACCCATCAGTTGCATGGTGTAGGTTTTGGTATGATACCTTAGGAAGTTGGTCAATTGTTGAATCAATAAAAGCTTTTTTGTGTCTTTTCCTTATCTGATGGATAGTAAGGATACCTGACAATAGAAGAAGACATACAATCGAACATATTATCACAACTGTCAGCCTGAGATTGAGGTGTTTTCTCTTTTTCATAGCTTTTAAGGGGCAAGGTGGAAGCTTTAGTTCAGATACCCCACCGCAAAGCTTGCCATTGCTAGTCACTGAAAATGCACTTGCGTTCCGAAAGACTCCATTTGTTGGCACCTCACCCTCCAACATGTTAAAAGATGCATTGAAGTATTGTAAAGCATTAATGTTCTGCAGTCCTTCAGGAATTGATCCAGACAAGTTGTTTCGTGACAGGTCTAATTCTCGAAGACCTTTCAATGAAGCCAAAGAAGTTGGTATGGTTCCATGGAAGGAATTCCCCTGTAAATAGAGGTACTCCAAGATTTTGCATTCTCCAATTGTTTCAGGAATGCCACCGGAGAGAAAATTTTCAGACACATCCAGATTATCAATATTTGTTAACATGCCCACCTCTACTGGCAGACTACCACTTAATGAGTTATGTGATAGGTTCAGAAGGTTTGATAAAGAGGAAAGTCCAAGAACCTCTGATGGTATAACTCCACTAAGGTTGTTTTGTGAAAGGTCTAGCCATTGTAAATTTGTGCAATTGCCAATAGTTGAAGGAATATTTCCATTAAACATATTATGTGATAATTCCAGTCTAGACAACTGACTAAGGTTGCCTATGTAAGCTGATATCTCTCCAGACAATTTGTTTCCTGCCAAAGTTAATACTTGCATCTTTCGAAACTTACCAAAATTAGATGGAATGATGTCGGTTAGGTGGTTATCCTCCATGCCCAAGGCAATTAAGTCAATGAGATTTCCTAATTCTGTAGGAATCTTTCCATATATCTGATTATCCCCAACGGTTAGTTCAGTGAGTTTGGTGGACAAATTGCCTATAAAGTTGGGAAAATGACCTCCAAAATTGTTGCCTGCTATATTCAATACATTCAGCTGACTACAGTTTATCAAAGACTTTAGAAACTCCCAGTCATTAGATGAATTGCTACCAAGATTATTATCACCTAGACTTAGAAATAAAAGATCTCGTAGCTTTCCTAGACTTGGGACGTGTCCTACAAATTGGTTTTGAGAAATATCTAACATTTGAATCCCAGACACATTTGAGATGGAAGTTGGGATTGGACCTGAAAATTGATTCCCACCAATGTAAAACTCCATGGGATTAGGGAGGGTGAGGAACATGTTGGCTGGAAGAGAACCGTTAAATTGATTGGCTGTAATTGAGATGACAACGAGAGATGACAAATTGTAAAGTGAAGAAGGAAGCGTACCAGACAGGTTATTGACATCCATTGACATATAACTAAAGTTTTGCAAATGCCCTATTCCTTCTGGTATGTTTCCCTCCAAGTTATTATAAGGCATGGAAAGTTCAGCGAGGGAAGAAAGATTCCATATGGAAGCTGGGATTTTTCCATTTAGATTGTTTAATCCGATGTACAACTCTTGAAGCTTCCCAAGGGAGTCAATCTCCATTGGTATTTGGCCAATAAAATGATTCCCATATAAACTCAAGGTCCTCAGTTTAGAGCAATTTGTCAAGTTGATTGGAAACTCCCCCTCCAACGTGTTATTGGTGAAAGAGAGTATCTGCAATCGGAATAAACGGCCCAATTCTTGTGGGACATTGCCATTGAAGCTGTTGTTTGAAAGGCTAAAGATTCTCATAAATGAGAGATTCCCAACGTATGGTGATATGAACCCATGCAGGTGATGCCCTGTTAGCCTTAACCCTGAAACTCTTTGATGTCGGTGGCTGCATGTGACTCCATGCCAGTTGCAAAAGTGGTTAGAACTATTCCAAGAGGTCAACACTTCAAAAGGGTCTTTGGATATTGATTCTTTGAATTTGAGCAATGCCATTCGATCAGTCTCATTTCCTAAGGCAGAGGCAATTCTGTTGGGTTGAATCCAAAGTATGTTCAAAGTGAAGAGAAGAAACGAGAGAAAGCACATGTACCAAAATAAACGTAACATGGTTGAGGCAGAGAAAACAAGGTTTCTAAATTGCAGAATTCCTAAAATCTTTGATCTCAAATTGGATGTAAGTAACTAGGGGGGTTAATTCCTATTATATATTTAATTAATTGCTCCTACTTTTAATTTAAATTTTTATATTAATTTAAGTGGAGTCTTCCATTAAGGACTTCACTTTTATAGTGGACGACTTCATGAAGTTTTCCTACCAAATTATATCATGATTTACAAGTGGGTGGATAAAAAACTCAGCAATCGAAGTATATATATATTATTTGGAGGAAATATTATTTTATTTCTCTAAAGATATATGTAACATCACATTAATTCTTCATTTATCAGTAATATCAAATTAATCTTTTAACGATAATTAATGACATCAGTTTTATCTTTTAAGATTTAGTTTGATGTCATTTTAGAGACAAATTTAATGAAGAAAAAATATGATAAGATTTAGTTTGATGTCATTTTAGAGACAAATATAATAAAAAATATATATGATATTAAAAAATTAATTTGAATTTGTAAATATATTTAAAAGATCAATTTCAAGTATTTTTAATTGCAAGACTAATGTAATGCCACCTATATCTTTTATAAGATGAAAATAAATATTTACTCTATTATTTAGATAAAGACTTGTGAAAGAATTATTTCTTACCCTGGCACAAGTACAAAGCTATTGCCTAAATAGTACAAATTTAATAGTAAAAGTAAGAAGTCATGGCTTATTACCATAACTTTTTTTTTGGGTTAAAATATCAAGGAAAAATGACAATTTAGGTCAACTTGTCAAATATAATGTCAATTTAGTTCGTTTTAAAAATTAATTAAATATTTAATTATATTAATTAATAATTTATATACGATTATCCAATAATTTATATACAATTAACTAATAATTTATCTTCATTTTGATACTTGATACGTGGTTAACCGTATGTAAATTATTGGTTAATATAGTTAAATACTTAATTAATTTTTAAAACAAATCAAATTAGCATTATCTTTGACAAGCTAACCTAAAAGGTCATTTTCTCAAATATCAAGTCGCACCCCGACTTGCATGCAACTTGCATTCATTTTTTCAACTTAACTTTTATAATTAAAAAAAAACAGTTCAAAAGGTTGGTTGGTAATTCTTCTATCACTTTGGGTTCATTGGTTTGATAAGTTGTGTATCATCATGATAGCTGAAAAAAGGGGGCGGGGGGGAATGGTTGAAATAGATTGTGGTTATCAGCATGTATCGATCATCACTAATTTGTATTGTTATTTGTTGCTGAGAGTTTCATTAATTTTTTAGGTGAGATCCAAGATTTGATAGCTAGGGGAATCAGACAATTCCAAATCTTCGATCTTAAATGGGATGTAACCAGGGGAATTAATTCCTATTATGTATTCACTCCTATTTTTAATTTAAATTTTTATATTAATGTTTTATTATTTTAAGTGGAGTCCACTTAGTGACTCCATTTATATATATAGTGGAGGACTTCATTTTTTCAGTTTTATATTATTCATATATTTACTCCTATTTTTTGATTTTAAATTATTATATATATTTTTTGAAATATTTTTATTACTTTTAACTAGAGTCGTCCACTAGTTGAAAAGCTCTACAACTCCCTCCACTCTTATATATAGTGGACCAATTCAGTTTTATGTTTTGGGGTGTCATCCATATGATACGACTCCACTTAAGAATAATAAAAAATAGAAATCAATGTAAGAAATAAATAAAAGTTACCGGTAAATTTATTAAAAAAATAAAGAGTAAATATCTAATTTGGGCCTCCTCTAAAAATACACTCTACATCACTTTGATATTCTAATTATTTTTTACATCAAATTGGTCCTTTTAATTTAATTTTTAGATACCAATGTGATGTTAAAAATGACTTTGGAGGACCAATTTAATGTTAAAAATAACATTGGAGGACCAAACTAATGTTCAATGTATCTTTAGAGAACTATTTTAATGTAAAAAATTATTAGAAAACTAAACTAATGTCATGTGTATCTTTAAAGTATTCTTTGGATGAAGGAGTTTGGAAGAGAAAGTAAGAGAAATGTAATTTTTTATTTTAAATTTATATTATCTTTATTTGGTAATTTTTTTAAATGAGAGGAATAAAATGAGAAATTTTTATATAATCTTCTAATAATATCTTTTTTATTTTTATAAACATTTTATAATTCTTTCAATTTAAAAATAAAAGATTACTTTTTCCTTCTTTTTTTCTCCAAACTCCTCTAAACCAAACATATCCTAAATGACCAATTTTAATATTAACTCAAAAACAAATAATGTAAAGTGGGAGTCGTCGTCTAACTCCCACTAAAAAAAATTAGTAAAATATCTCAACAAAATAAAAATATTAATATAAAAAAATACAAAATAGTATAATATAAAAATAAAAGCTAAAAACTAGAACATATAAAAAAATATTTTAAAATAAAATAGTTAGAGTTATAGTTTTTTTTAAAAAAAATCATGCCGTTCATATAGTGAGCCACTTGCTTCACATAAAATGCAAAATAAAGACAGGTATAAAAAATTAAGTAAATTCGATTCTTTTAAAAAAAATAGTTATTTTTTTGTTGGATGACTTAAGTAAAATAAATATAAAATCATTCGTTGATAAAGACATCTATTGAGAAATATAAAAGTGAATTAATTTAATTTAGAATATTAAAAAGTGTCATATATATTTAAGTAGAAACTAGTTGTAATACCCGGTTACTTCTGAACCAAAAATGGGGGATTTTAAATGTCATTTGAAAAAATTTATCTTATATTATACATTATTTATCATTACTAAGAACCTTAACAAAAGCTGCTGCCACAATCACAAAACTTATAACTTTACATATTGTCATATTAATTTCATTCATATGAGATAATTTATTAATCTGCAAAAGTATCCCAGAAGACAAGCATTTAGCATTGTTTTCTGATAAAGAAGTTATAGTGAGAAGAAAGGTACTTATACATCCAGATAATGAAGAAGCTACAGAAGGAAAGAGAGAGACAAGAGGGCAATGAATGGTAGTGGACAAGGCAGCTAGTACTGAGGAGACGGATGCAAAAACAAAGTTAACGTCCAGAAATCTTCCAACATAATTCCACTAACTGAACTCATGCCACATTGTCTCTGAGATACACATAATAAAACAATACCTTAATCCTATATGTGGTGTAATATCCGATTAAAGTCTACGCCTTATTGAACAACACCTGAACATATTGCCATAAATGAAAAGAAAAACAATTACCATTGGAATTCCAAGCTCTTTGAGGTCATTTTCTCCCACCTGCTTCAATGCAGTCATATCCACCTGCATGGACATATCAGTGTATAAGATAACTGCCAAATTAGAAATAACCTAATCCACGGAAGGAACATATAACAATGCGTCAAAACCATACTATTTTTTTAATTATTTAATTAATTCATACTTCTGTAATAGTAATGTCATAAGATATGATCACTTCAGCACTCTACATGAAACAAACAGTTGACAGTTTGTCTATAGCAAGTTTAGTATAAGATTATGGAATTTTCTTAAGATCAAATGAAGCTAAAAGCTTATGAATCATTGTAGGAGAGACATACTTTGATATAACTATATAAGCAAGCAAGGGTTCTTCAAAGAATACGTGCAACTTCCCAACATTGTTATTTAAAAGGTAAGTTTTCATGAGTTAACATTCCCCTCTTAGGTGGGGTTGAATGCCAACCTAAGGAAGAAGAGAATAAAGGGGCTTAAAAGTGATTACAAGATACAAGCATGATTCTTTAAGTAATGTGTCAAGGATCAAGATTTTTCCTCCTGTTACATTCCTTCCTAATTTATACGCCTTCTATACAAAATACACACTAAACCAAAGAATAAAGAAAATTCTGTCAATGCTTATAGTTTGACACTACATATACCATATAACTATAAGTAATTTAATTAAGGAGTAGACCTCAGCTTTAATCTGAAACTAATATGTAACCAATTTGCAGAACCAAAGTTCTCAGTCATGTCATCATTATATTAAACATGGAAGCATTATACAGGCCAGTAATTTTTAGAAACATATTTTCCCAGACATGGAAACAGGACAAAGAGAGCTTATGTAGAATTCATCGATTCAATGACATGTGTTGAGAGTCCCACATTGGATAGTGATATGGCCTGAATAGTGTTTATAAGTAGGGAGCAACACTCACTCCATGAGTTAGCTTTTGGGGTTGAGTTAGGCCCAAACCCAAATTCCTTGAGTTATGCCTTGATACCAACTTGAGACACTAGGGTTTTGGACTGAATTGCTTGAGAGCAATGACTCTCAGCTGCTAGATTTATAATAATCATTATAGACTAAATCCCTTGATTTTAGGGATATGAAAATCAATATTTACATCAGTTTCCTAAACTATGGTGTGTACAATTAAAGAAGATAATATATACATGGAAACAAATAATGTAAAATCAACACCCAATCAAAAAAAATCTCAACAGAATCTCAACACTCCCCCTCAAGCTGGTACGTATATGTCATATGCATCAAGCTTGTCACATATGTATTTTATCCTTGGACCCCGGAGTGATTTAGTGAGCATGACTGCCAGCTGATCATTGGAGTTCAAGAATGATGTGGTGATTTCTCCATATGTAAACTTTTCGCAGATAAAGTGACAATTAATCTCGATGTGTTTGTTTCGCTCATGGAAAACAGGATTGGAGGCAATATGCAAGGCTGCCTGATTATCACATATAAGGCTCATGGGCCCAATATTGCAAAATTTTAACTCAGAAAGGAATTGCTTTAGCCAAATGAGCTTGCATGAAGCAAAGGTCATAGCTCTATATTCCGCTTCTGCACTTGATCTGGCTACAACATTTTGCTTCTTACTTTTCCATGCAATGAGATTGCCCCCAATGAGAACACAATAACCTGAAGTTGACCGTCTATCACTTAGGCAGCCAGCCCAGTCTGCATCTGTGTAAGCAACAATGTCAGTGTGGCCTCTATTATGATAAATCAGCCCTCTCCTAGGGGAACCTTTAATGTATCTCAAGATGTGAACTACTGCATCCGAATGACTCTCACAAGAGAATTGAGGAATTGTCTCACAACACTAACAGTGAAGGAAATGTCAGATCTGGTCATAGTGAGATAATTCAACTTTCCAACTAGTCTTCGATATCTTCCTGGATTGGAGTATGGCTCCTCCTGATCTAGCATAAGCTTAACATTGGGATCCATAGGTGTGTCGATCGGCTTACAATCTAGCATGCCAGTTTCTTCCAAAATATCAAGAGCATACTTCCTTTGAGATATAGCAACCCCTGTACTAGATTGAGCAACTTCGAGCCCAAGAAAATATCACAATCGTTCCAAGACTTTTGTGTGAAATTGTTGAGATAGGTGCTGCTTGAGACTCTTAATGTCATCATGATCATCCCCTGTAATGACAATGTCATCAACATATACAACAAGATAGATGTACCGGCCAGAGGATGAGCATTTATAAAAGACAGAGTGGTCCGCGTCATTGCAGGTCATGCCAAAGTGTTGGAGAGCTGTACTGAATCTGTCAAACCATGCCCGAGGACTCTGCTTGAGGTCATATAAAGCTTTGTGTAACCTGCAAACAAAGCCACGAGACTCCCCCTGAGCAACAAAACCAGGTGGTTGCTCCATATAGACTTCCTCAATCAAATCACCATGGAAGAAAGCATTTTTAATGTCCAACTGATGCAAGGGCCAGCGACGCATGGCTGCCATGGCCAAGAAAAGACGAATGGAGGCTATTTTGGCAACAGGGAAAAAAGTGTCACCATAATCGAGCCCAAAGATCTGAGTGTAGCCTTTAGCTATTATACGCGATTTCAGGCAATCAATTTGACCATCAGGACCGACCTTGACAGTAAATACCCAACGACAGCCAACCGTGGATTTCCCGGGAGGATGGGGAACAAAAGTCCACGTGGTATTGGATTCTAAGGCCGTCATCTCATCAATCATAGTCTGCCACCATCCTGGATGGGATAATGCTTCCTGGACAGTTTTAAGAATAGAAACAGAGGAAAGAGCGGAAACAAAAGCACAATAGGAGGAAAATATACGGTGATAACTTAAGAAATTATAAATGAGATAAGGGTTGCAAGTGGAACCTGTACCTTTACGAAGGGCGATAGGTAAGTCAGTAGGAGACTCAGGCAGATCCGGAGCAGATAGATCAATTGGAGCAGGGGATGAATCACTGGCCTGGTCAGGTACAGCTGCCTCCAACAGTGTTGGGCGAGGAGAAGAAGGGGTAGACACAGGTGGAAGAGGAGACTCGACCACATACGAGATATTCAAAGGAAGAGGTAATACTTAGGAAATGGAGGCCGGTGTCACTGAGAAAGTGAAATAAAGGGTATCTTCAAAGAAGATAACATCGGCAGACATGTAGAAGCGATGAGTAGTTGGAGAATAGCATTTGTAGCCTTTTTGGACGCGAGAGTAACTAAGAAAAATGCATTTGACAGCACGGGCAGACAACTTGTCTAGACTTGGTGTGAGATAATGAACAAAACATGTAGAACCAAATACACGTGGGAGAATATTAAACAGTGGGTCCTTGGGGAACAAGAGGGAATATGGTACCTTGTTATTCAGAGCAGAAGAGGGCATTTGATTTATTAAGAACCCCGCAGTAAGAACAGCATCACCCCAAAATTTTAAAGGTGCATTGGCATGTAACAAAAGGGTATGTGCAGTTTCAATAATATGATGATGTTTCCTTTCAGCAATACCATTTTTTTGGGGCATGTGTAGGGGTGTGTTGAGAGTCCCACATTGGATAGTGATATGGCCTGAATAGTGTTTATAAGTAGGGAGCAACCCTCACTCCATGAGCTAGCTTTTGGGGTTGAGTTAGGCCCAAACCCAAATTCTAAGACACTAGGGTTTTGGACTATAATCGCATGGGTCATACTAAAGACAACTGTTATTCTCTCATTGGATTCCCTGAGAAATCAGCCCATGTGTCACAGTCACAACCTCAAGCTTCAGACAAGCAGGATGATAATTGGAATGATAATCAGAATGTCTTATCAGATGCTGAATTCAAGGAGTATCTACAGCTCAAAGCAGCCCAACAAGGCCAATCTTCAGCCACTGTAGCCTATACTGGTAATTCTACAGTTTGTCTCTCACAATCATTGTCTGTTGGATCCTGGATTTTGGATTCTAGTGCTTTTGACCATATAGCTGGTAATCCCTCTCTTTTCTCCACTATAACAACCTAAAACATCACATTATATCACCCTTGCCGATGGCTCCAAGACAAAAGCCACTGGCATTGGTCACGCCACACATCTTCCCTCCTTATCTTTAAATTCTATTCTTTTTATACCTGGTTGCCCCTTTAACTTAGTCTCTGTTAGTCAACTTACTCGTAACCTTATTTGCTTCACCTTCACTGATAACTCTTTTTGCATACAGGACCGGAGTACGGGACAGACGATTGGCACAGGATCTGAATCACATGGCCTTTATTATTTCCAGTCTCCACCTTCGGTTGCTTGCACCACTACTGAGTCCCCAGATCTCCTTCATCGTCGCCTTGGTCATCCCAGTCTTAAGAAGTTGAAGAAAATGGTCCCTCATCTATCTCACTTACGGTCTCTAGAGTGTGAGTCATGTCAGCTTGGCAAGCATGTACGCACTTCTTTTCCAGGCAAAAGTCCTTGTTAGTCAAACACTCTTTTTGGTCTTGTTCATTTTGATATATGGGGTCCTAGTTGGGTTAATTCTATCATAGGGTATAGGTACTTTGTTACTTTCATTGATGATTTTTCAAGATGTACTTGGATTTTTCTAATGAAAGACCATTTAAAACTATTAACTATTTTTTAGCATTTTTATAATGAGGTTCAAACCTAATTTGGACACTCTATCTGCATCTTACGTAGTGATAATGCCAAAGAATATTTTTCTGCATCCTTTAATCAGTTTATGACTTCTCATGGCATGATTCACTAATCTTCTTGTCCACAACATGAAAAGACAGAAACTATCTAAAGCAACAAAAAAAATTAAGTCAAGTGGCAAAAAGCTGATTGAAACTATCACATAGAGGATCAAACAGTCAAAAGATCCCTTGATTTATAAATAGTCTTCTCCAATCATGTTCCATGGTAGAATGCTATTACCAGCCAATGAGTAAATGATTCTGACATTTCATTAAACAAATAACAACTCAAATTCTCAATTAAATTTGAAAAAAAAATAGGATAATATAATTAATCATTTACATAAATAAATGAGTTACATACTTCCTCAACCTTGAAGAGAATGACATATTTTTTAGGTCCCAGTGCATGTAATAGGCCAATTGGTGTGATTGTTGTTCATCACCCTACATGATAATCAACAAAGCCACATGTCAAGACAAACTTAATAGATAATCTATTTAGAGAATTCAACAAGAGAAGTGAAAATTCATCTACTTCGGCTTTGCACCACAAGCCTCCAAGATCAGACCATAGAGACTGATAATAACTATAACAACAATTTACGTAAACTTTCCAGCGGTTGAATTGTCAAATAGAAAACAAAGTACTATAAACTTCAATGTTTTAAGGGTCTTAGTGTCTTTGCTATTTTGGAATTTCAGCAAACTCTGAAAATCACCAGAAATCAAAGGAATTGAGTTAGACCTTAAAATTTGATCTCAGTATATATGAATAACTTAACTTTCCAATGAGACCATAATCATTGAAAAATACGAAGCACAACTCAACTTATGAATCAATCTTCACATGCTGTCAGACGAAAAGAAATATGCAGAAATGAATCTAGTTTAGAACAAAATCTAGTATCAAATGGAAGGGAGTTAAAATCCAAGATTTTTACAATTGAATGCCCTGTGTCTTAGCTCTCTAAGGGGACTGGAAGTGTGTGATTGTGATATTTGAAACCCAAGTTGTGCCTAGAAATGCATAAGCTGCCAGTAAATGGATTTTGCAAAAAAAAAATAGTACTCACTTTGCACAGAAACTGGTAATAATTAACAAACGATTGAAGGAAAAAATATGAAAAATTTACAAGCACAAGCCTTATATCTTAGCTTCACAATGCAACAAATAGTGCTTGATTTCAACATATACAGCTCAAGTTATGTATGATACAGTAGGTGCTGCTAGAAACAAGACTTATGCAGAAACATCACTGAGTTTGAAAAAGTTTTGGTATCAATTGGTAAGGATCTAACATCAAAGATTTCTATAGTTGAAAGCCTTATGCATTAGCTTTCTAACGCAACAGACAACTCTTAAATCCAACAAGTTTACACATAATGATATATGCTGCCACAACCAATACGACATGAGATTTTCAAGCAGTTGCATATGTTTAAACAATTCAAAGCTCATTATTATTTTTACATATCGACTCAATCTTTTATATCACATGAACTACTACGGACCTTTTGTTGAAATATAACACAGATCTTGTAAGACACTCAATTTACTGAGGAAATCACATTTTCTCATAGCATTTCGTAGGAGGCTCCATCATTAGTCATTAGCTATCATGGAAAGTAAACTTGCAAAACAACATTTATACTTTTACATATCAGTTATGAATTAAACCTGAATCAACAAATAGTCCTCAAACTGAAATGAGCCTACAACTTTGGTTAACCCAATACTCTCACCAAGCAACAGATTTCATGATTATGTAAGACAACTAAAGATCGAGCATGGGAAGAATTAAAGATTCAAACCATGTTTCGAACTTAAACCATAGCCCAAAATTTAACAACAAACCAGATGCAAACAACTAAACATTTCGAAATTGAAAATGAAAATAGAGCAAGCTTGTCTAATACAAAATTTAGAGTTAAAGAAAAAGCACCAGCAGTAAAACCTCTAAGAACAACACAGCTTCGAAATCAAAGCCAAGAACTAACAGGCACACAAAAATATAATCCACCATCAAATTCAAACCCAAAATAAAACAAGTTGAATAACCAAAAATCATATACAAATATTTCATATATTAGACCACATCCGAAGCAAACACAAAAAACCAACCATTTTCTTTTCATTTTTAATATCACAAAAACCTTGAAGCCCTGCCTCTATTCATTTCTTCATAATGTAAACCTAAACCTTCACCTTTAGACCCTCAAAACTTCTACATTTTGAATTAACCAATAAAACATTCATTCAAACGGTTACTGCACATCCGAAAGATCAAACAATTTATATAAAAAATGTGCTAAATATATCTAGCCAAGATGCATATGCATACCTCATAAACAATCAATAATAATAATAATAAATAAATAAATAAGCAAAAATCAGATTTAAGCACATAAACTTCAAGAAAGATTTAAGTACCCAAAATCTACTAGACATTTAACACTTTCACATTTAACACTTTCATCAAACAAACCTCAAGACCTTAAAATTTCACACACAAACGACCATATGAAATCTTCCAATAAGCATAGCTCTAACATATATCGAAATTCACATATTAACGACACATAAAAATGGTTAGTTTTGTTGAATCTAGTTAACATAAGCCAACCAAATGAAGTTATATAGATGATAAATTCCATACATGATTCACAAACTTACAATGGTGCAGGGTTAGATCATGGAATAAACATTTCAATTTTAGTAATAGATAATAGAAGAGAAACATCTCTGTTACCCTCGAGCTTGTCTTGACAATGGGATGGGAAACTAAAAGCCAAATTTTTTACTGGGTCCTTGTGTGAAGTTCTCTTATGCCTCACTTAAATAATGAGTCTCATTGACGATAGTAACAAAAGAAGTTAAGAGATTTTAATTTTTTCAAATGCCTAGTAGCCACGACCATGCATTCTTTTTTGAGTAAACCACTATTGTCGTCCCTCAAAGATTTCACGGACGTCACATTAGTCCTCAAATAATTTTTTACATCAAATTGGTCCTTTTTGGGGACCAATTTGATGTCAAAAAATAACTTTAGAGGACCAATTTGATGTGAAAAAAATTGACATTCGAAAACTAATTTGATGTAAAAAAACTATTAAAAAACTAAACTGATGTCACTTGTATATTTAGATGACCAATTTGGTGGTTTACTCTTCTTTTTTATTTAATTTAATTTATTATTTAAAAAATGTTAAAAGTTTGATTCATAATTCTTCTACTACTTTGGGTTCATTGGCTTGATAAGTTGTTTATTATGATAGCTAAAAAAGGAAGACATGGTTGAATAGATTGTTGTTATCACTTATCAACATATATTGATCATCACACATCACTCTTTGTAACAATCCTTGTTATTTGTAGCAAATAGTTTCATTAGTTTTATAGGGAGTGTTTGAGTTCCGGTGTCTGAACTTTATTTTGGAGAATAATGATTGCAAAATGGAGTTCAAACACAAAGTGTAATGCGTAAGTTTAAAATTCATATAATGCATGCTAACTTAGTATTATCTTTTAACAAAAGAAAAAAAAAATAGAAGTCGTGGCTATGAGCAAGGACTTCCTTTTTTTGTAGAAAAGACTTTCCAATTTTATTGTTGAATTTTGTAATGTATGAGTAAATAATTTTGGATTTACAAAAGAGTGGAAAATAATTTCCCTATTTAATTTGTAGTTGTACAATCAAATGATTAGTCAATCATGATGTTAATGAAGAATCATGAAAATTGAAAAATAATGTGTTTGGTTTGTATTTTTTTATTTTCATTTAAAAAAAACACATAAAACATGTTTGAAAATGTACGTTTAATTGGATTTTAATAAAAATACTTGTTAGAAAACAATCTTCATTTCTTACGAGCTCAACGCACCTAATACTTAGTTAATGCGGTTTTATAAAAATATTGTAGGCATTTAATCTAATGTGGCTACTTTTGACGTAGTGAGTTAGCGTAAACAAAGACTAGCACTCAACTAAGCCTTTAAGAATCATTGTCAAACACAACTTTTGAGAGAAAAGTTTATAATTCTTATTCAAATAAATTTTAAACTTCAAAACATAATACACCTAAAGGGGTATTTATAACCTAAGGGTGGTTTAAATCCTAATCAAATATAATTTCATAAAATAAATTTATTAAAGATAAAATCCCTAAAAATAAGGAAAGATCCCTAAAATAAAGAAAATTCCTTAAATTACAAAACATAGCATAACTTCCCTAAAATAAAGAAAAATCCCTAAAATAGGAAAATCCTTAACATATTTTCTATTGATATGTTACGAGCCTCGTAACTCTACCCAGATAAAAAACTTCGCATTTGGGCTTTTGACGCTCGGCTCACTCCAAAATCTCTTCTGCCACACGTTTTATGTCATTCCCCTTACTTGAGAAAAACTCGACCTTGAGTTACCTTCAACATCAGGATACAAGGGCTCGCTCAGAATCTAGTACAGTTCATACTTCTTTAGAAGCAGCTTATTGTATATCCCCAATGGAAACCTCTCTTTGGGCAAAAAGACCATCACCCAATCTCCAACTTCAAAAGTCTACTTTTTGTGATGTTTACTATATCTCCAACTCCCTTTTATTGGCAATAGTGTAAATTTTAATCC
The DNA here is from genome assembly GCA_023212625.1 of Styphnolobium japonicum. Taxonomy (NCBI): domain Eukaryota; kingdom Viridiplantae; phylum Streptophyta; class Magnoliopsida; order Fabales; family Fabaceae; genus Styphnolobium; species Styphnolobium japonicum. Next base: position 24,126,244 of record JALBWW010000014.1, read on the forward strand.
ATCATTTTCCAATCTGTAGGTTTTCTCCCTTCCATCATGTTGTGTTGTAACATCAAACTGCCAAGGTCTACCGATCAAGTGACAAGCATCCATATCCACAAATTCAAAATAAACCTCATCTTTATGCTTACTAATCAAAAAACAAATAGTATGCAGATTAAGGTGCTTCTCAGCTTGGAAGCCGAAATTCTTTACAACACCTTACTAATAATGTTTTTACAACTATCATTATCAATGATTATGTCGAACAAATAATATGTGATAGTGCATATGGTCCTGAGTAATTGGTGTCGTTGAGTGATATCTCCTAGTTTCGGTGATAAGATCAACCTCCACACTACATAATTCTTGCCACCATCATCATCCTCTCCTTCATACTCATCATCCCCCTTTGGACCACAATAAATCTCATTATCCTATTTCTTTCTCTCCACTATATGGACTGCTTTTCTGATAGGACAATCACTGGATCTATGGCCAGGTTGGTTGCCCTTGAAACACTTCCCTAGGGTTGGTCTGGCATAAGGGTTTGCAGTCTTTTGTTCCTCCTTTGCCTCTACTACTTTCTATTTCCCAAATCTCCATTATAGCCCTTACGAGAAAATTCAATCTTTCCTTTCTCTTATAACATCAACTCAGCCTTCAAAGCAATATTTCGAGGTTCGGATAGGGTTATCAATAATTGGACCTCTATCTTGTCCTTGATAATTGGCTTCAAACCCTCCATATATCTCATAATTTGTTGTCCTTCTATCTCCTTCAGATCATTTCTCTCGGCCAACCTCATAAATTCTGCAATGTATTCATATACAAATTTATGACCCTGATGGCATCTTTGATAATGTTAGAACAAAATCTTCTCATAACCAGGGGAAGAAAATCTTATTGCAGCAATTGCTTCATCCTGAACCAGGTTCTGACAAGTGCTCTCCCCTTATGGTTCCTCTTGGACTGTAATCTTTCCCACCATGCTGAAGCTCCACCTTTCAATATACACGTAACAAGTTTCACCCTCCTTTTTTTTTGGAATCTCTATGTCTTTGAAAAACTTATTTATCTCAACAATCCAATCCAGAAATTCTTCAATATTTAAATTCCTATAAAAATAAGGAATATCTACATTTAATGAAAGGACGTTAGTATATCTTTCGCCATAATCACGCTTCCTATAACCAGCATTTCTTATAGGATCTACAAAATATTCATCCTCTTCATCCAAATCCTCCATGTAGGCTTATTTTCCTATGCCCATTTGCAATAAAAGGTTTGCCGCCAAGTTACCTGCGAGCAGTATCAAACTCATTGTCACTCTTGTCCCTATTAGCATCTATGCTTAGAGTAACTGGATGATCTGCTATTTCTTCAAAGTGTTGATCCATACAATGGAATCTGAGATCTATCCGTTGCTCTAAAGTTGTCAACGCTACCTCATGATCTACTACAAATCACGAGGTTTCAGTTCTCCAATCTTCATCATGAGAATCGTTGTTTGCTCTGATTGGCCCACTTGCCATTAGATGGGCTGAGAACCAGCTCTGATGCTAATTGACGTAGCAAGTTAGCATGAACAAAGGCTAGCACTAGACTAAGCCTTAAGGGATCATCGTCAAACACTAAGTTTGAGAGAAAAGTCTATAATTCTTATTTAAAGAAATTTTAAACTTGATAACATAAAACACCTAAAGGGGTATTTATTACCCAAAGGTGGTTTAAATCCTAATCAAATATAATTCCCTGAAAATAAACTTATTAATGATAAAATCCATAAAAATAAGGAAAGATCCCTAAAATAAGAAAAAAAATCCTTAAATTACAAAAAATAACATAACTTTCCTAAAATAGGAGATAATCCTTAACATATTTTCTATTGATATGTAACAAGCCCTGTAACTCCACTTCGATAAAAAAAAAAAAAATGTGTTTGCGCATTTTAGGCTCAGCCCGCTTGAGAAACTTTTCTGCTACATGTTCTACGTCAACTTTATTATATGTTTTATTATTGTTCTTTCCTTTTTTATTCTTAAGGTTATGTTCAATCATACAATTTCACTCAAACAGATTGACAAGGTATAGTTATTCAATATTGTATTCGATTTTTTTATTGTTATGTCAAAAATGTATAAGGAGTATTATAAAATTCACTTGTTCAATGAAGAATGAAGATAACACTACAAGAAAAAAGGGTTTTAAATTCGGCAACTTTAATTCGGTGATTTGACTAGCGGATTGAAATCATATTTTCCAATTCGGTTCTTATACTGACCGAATTCATATATAAGAGACATTAATTCGTTTCATTATAACCGGATTTATAAGTTATTTTCGAATCGGTATTCCAAGAAAGTTCATACATAAAACATTTGAATTGATTTTAATGTTTCCGGATTCGAAAGTGCTTTTGGAAACATGGATATACCATAACAGGATGTTTTCGAATCCGGTTAATCAAGTAACCAGATTACAAACTCCTGATGTTTAAATTATGTACTAGAATAGCTGATTTATAAATCAATTATTTTTATAAAAATTATTGTCCAAATGTAATTTTTCACACTATACTAATTCGTTTATTATAAACCGAATTTGTTGTGGGTAATTACCAAATCGGTTTATTCAATAACCGGATTGGAAAGGCAGCATTATCCTTAACTCTCGTTTGAGGTATACCTATACGTATATTTCCATCTAGGGTTTCATTATTTGTGCATCCAGTGCTTCCATTTCATCAAGGGTTTCATTATTTGTGCATCCAGTGCTTCCATTTCATCAATTCATTTTGTTAGGTAAGGAAGTTATTAAATATTTCCATTTTTAACTATCGTTACTCTGTTTTGTTCATTTCGATGGTGTGATAATATTATCGTTTTTCTAGATTAAACATCTTATGTCATGGATCGTTCGTGGATACACATGGATCGTTTATCTGGTGCATATGGAATGGGTGTTGAGCGTTTTCTTGATTTCGCACAAAACAATCCCGAATTCAATGGATTGATGATAAGATGTCCATGTCAGCGTTGTGGCAACCTAACTCAGTTAAGCATCCAACAGGTCAGGGATCACTTGTACTTCAACGGGTTCGACTTGACTTATACCAGGTGGATTTGGCATGGTGAAGCTACTTCATCATGGACATCCAATGTAGAACCAAATTCAATCGGATTTGGAGTACATGAAGATTTTGACATGATTCACAAATTAAGGACAGATGCTGAAATTGATGTTGTTGACAATTCTCAAAAATTTGAAGACACAATGGATGAGGCAGAATTACCGTTATATGAAGGTTGTAAACAATTCACAAAAATTACAGCACTTATTAGATTATTCAATTTGAAGGCTTCCAACAGATGGTTTAACAAAAGTTTCAGTGACCTTCTTACTTTAATTCATGATATGCTCCCTAAAGATAACCTCCTTCCAAAAACAATGAACAATGCAAAGAAGACAATGTCATCACTTGGTTTGAAATATGAGAAATTTCATGCCTGTCCAAATGATTGCATCATCTACTATGATCGGTACAGTGAAGCTGACTATTGTCCTAAATGTGGAAAATCAAGATGGAAATCACAGTGTTTAGGAAAGTTTAGGAAGAAAAAAATTCCCGCAAAGGTATTTTGGTAATTGCCAATCATTCCAAGGTTTAAGAGACTTTTTCTAAACAAGGAGCATGCAAAGATGTTAGCATGGCATAAGGATGGAGACGGTAGGAAGTGTGATTTCAAGTTGCAACATCCGGCTGATGCACCTCATTGGAGGAGTTTCGACGTTACATATCCAGATTTTTCAGCCGATCCTAGAAATCTCAGATTGGGTTTGTGCACTGATGGAATTAACTCATTTAGTAATCATAGCACTCAACACAGTTCTTGGCCTGTTATTATAGTTATTTATAACCTCCCTCCGTGGCTAACGATGAAACGAAGATTCATGCATCTGGCTATGTTGATATCTAGTCCAAAACAGCCAGGAAATAAGATAGATACTTACTTACGTCCTTTAATTGATGATTTGAAGACTTTATGGAGTAATGGCGTTGAAGCTTATGATGGTTATCGGAAGGAGTCCTTCACATTGAGATCAGCGTTGATGTGGGTAGTGTCATTACCGCATATGGTAATATTTACATTTGTGACAAAGGGGTACTATGGCTGTGCAATTTGTGGAGATAATACCAATGCTTTTAGACTTAGACATGGGAAGAAAATGTCATACATGGGACATCGAAAGTGGCTACCATCAAACCATCCATATAGAAAGCGTAGAAAGGCATTTAATGGCTAACAGGACTTTGATTCTGCACCAAAGCCTCAAAGTTTTCGTCAAATCCTACAGCTTCTTGATTCTTTGAATTCTAATAACCCAATGACGAAGTGTTGGAAGAGAAAGTGTATCTTTTATGAGCTTCCTTATTGGGGATCTCTGATGGTCCGACATAATTTGGATGTCATGCACATAGAGAAGAATGTATGTGAATCTTTGATTAGCACATTGTTAAATGTTTTCAGGCAAGTCAAAAAGATTCTCTCTCATCTAGGCTCGACATGGTGGAGTTAGGGATTAGGACTACACTTGCTCCAATTGAAAAGGATAGCCGAATGTACCTTCCTCCGTCATGTTATACAATGTCAAGGAAAGAAAAACAAAACTTCTGTTAATTCATAAAGGATTTAAAGGTGCCTGAAGGATACTCGTCCAATTTAAGGTCCAAGGTTAATATGCAAGAGTTGAAATTGCAAAACATGAAGTCTCATGATTGCCATGTGCTAATGCAACAAATTCTTCTAGTGGCATTGTGAGGAAATTTACAAAAAGAAGTTGGGATTGCCATAACCAAACTTTGTTACTTCTTCACTAAGTTATGTTCTAAAGTTGTGGATCCTTCCATCCTTGATGACTTGCAAATGCATATCGTTGAAACACTTTGCAGTTTGGAAATGTATTTTCCTCCATCATTTTTTGATGTCATGGAGCACTTGGTAGTCCACTTAGTACGTGAAGTAAAGATATGTGGTCCAGTATTCCTTCGGTGGATGTACCCATTTGAACGGTTCATGAGAACATTGAAGAGCATGGTTATGACCAAAAGTAAGCCAGAGGCTTGTATTATAGAGTGTTACGTTGCAGAAGAAGCAGTTGTGTTTTGTTCAGAGTACGTTGCTAAGGCAAACGTCATTGGACTCTCTGTTCCAAAAAATATTTCTAGTGAAACTGGAAGAGGATTATTTGGACCCAAGATGTTGTTTGTTCCATCTGACGATCTTAATATTGCTCACCTATATGTTTTGAGGAACATGGCTATTATCCAGCCATATATGGAAAAACACTTTACATTTATTAAAGAATCATTCCCTTCTAAGTTTAGAACCGAGGTAAGTTTACAAAACTATCATACTAAATCATTTGCATCATGGTTGCGAGAACCATATAGATGAAAGAGATTCAATGTGGTTCATCTATTGATGATACTTTGAGATGGCTTAGTCATATGCCACAAACACGAGTATTGAGCTATGAAGGGTACCTGATTAATGGTTTTAGGTTCCATACTATGCAGAGAGACAACATGCAGATTAGTCAGAACTCTGGAGTCACATTAGTGGCTGAATCATACCATGTGTCATCAGTGAAGGATGCAAACCCAATACTATCCAGTACCTCATACTTTGGGATGATTCAAGAGATATGGGAACTTGATTACATAAAATTCAGAATTCATGTTTTCAAGTGTAGATGGTTTGATCCAACAGGATTGAAAATTGATGATTTAGGGTTAACATTCATCGATTCCAACAAGATTGGGTTTAAGAATGATCCGATTATCTTGGCTACACAAGCTAGACAAATTTTCAATGTCAATGATGGTAGCAATACAACTCAAAAAATAGTCCTTGCAAGGAATTCAAGATTCATGACAGAAGGGAACTCCATCGGGGAAGATGATATGGAACTGGGAACATTTACCAAATTACTAATCCCATGTTCATTGACTGATGCATACGATGAACCAAACTGGTTGGGCAATGGGGAGATGCAGCTCATAGAAGAATCAAGGAAAACTTAATCTTATTTAACACTATTCTAAATTAGTTAATGTTTCTCATTGTAATAAATAAACCAACTCTGTTTATTCGTTGTGATCACTCGTTAATGTTTTTCATTGTATAATATCCAACTGATGTGAATAAAACTTTATATTCTAGCCGTCAATGTCAATGCGTTTTGGTCCTGTCATGACATTACCTTACAGTGAAAACGTGTTAGAAATATTTTTTTTATTTAAATATGCTTTCTAATAAGTGGACATATTCAAATCCGCTAACTCATTCACCGGATTGGAAAGTCATTAAATGAAAACTGAACTTTATAAATGTTTTAATTTTTTTTATTACATGCTTTAGAATTCGGTGGAATACCAGCCGGATTAATAAGTTGATATTTTCAAATCCGCTAACTTAGTAACCGGATTGGAAAGTCTTTAAATTGAATTTAATAAATTTTTTTATTTTTTTCCTATAACATACTTTAGAATTCGGTGATGTCCTAGCCGGATTAATAAGTTGAAATTTTCAAATCCGCGAACTCATTCACCGGATTGGAAAGTCATTAAATGAAAACTTAATTTTATAAATGTTTTAAATTTTTTTTATTACATACTTTAGAATTCGGTGGAATACCAGCCGGATTAATAAGTTGATATTTTCAAATCCGCTAACTTAGTAACCGGATTGGAAAGTCTTTAAATTGAATTTAATAAATTTTTTTATTTTTTTCCTATAACATACTTTAGAATTCGGTGATGTCCTAGCCAGATTAATAAGTTGAAATTTTCAAATCCGCGAACTCATTCACCGGATTGGAAAGTCATTAAATGAAAACTTAATTTTATAAATGTTTTAAATTTTTTTTATTACATACTTTAGAATTCGGTGGAATACTAGCCGGATTAATAAGTTGATATTTTCAAATCCGTTAACTTAGTAACCGGATTGGAAAGTCTTTAAATTGAATTTAATAAAAAAATTTATTTTTCCTTATAACATACTTTAGAATGCGGTGGAGTGTTAGCCGGATTAATAGGTTGATATTTTCAAATCCACAGTCTTAGTAACCGGATTGGAAAGTTTCTTTAGAATCCGGTTTATTATTTGCCGGATTAATAAGTTGATGTTTTCCAATCCGCGGTCATATTAACCGGATTGGAAAGTAGACAAACGAATTCGGTTATTGGGTTGCCGGATTTATATGTCTTAGGGACCTTTCACATTCAAGTATTGGAATTCGATTTTTACTATAACCGAATTGAAAAGGTATTCGTAATTCAAAAATAGAACCTAAGGTAGGAGACCTTTACTTTTCTTTCCCTCGCGTTCTCTGTGTTTTTTGCGTATCCGACAAGAGTTGCTGCTCCTACCCCAAAAATCCAGCCATTGTCGTTTCTGTAACCTCTAAGTGACTCCATCTTCATCATCGTCGAACGCTACATAAGGAGTAACCATTTTTCACTCGATTTTACATTTCTCGTTAAATTTTGTGACTTAACGTTTCTGTGTCTTCTGACAGGTTATACGAATGTTTTGGAACCATAGTTTAACTCAAATACTTCAAAGGACAAACAACGTTCATCAAACGGTAACAACCTTGAATATTGATTTTGTAATGTGCATTGTCCTGATTAGGGTGAGGTTCTAATGTTTATGTGGACCATTGTTACTTTTGCTTTCAGTAGGCTAGAATACAGTCATGCATGCATCTTCTTGATTGTGCTGTTATGCTTGTTATGTGTTGGTAATGTGTATGCTTATTATGTGTTGGTAATGTGTATGCTTGTTATGTGTTGGTAATGTGTATGCTTATTATGTGTTGATAATGTGTATGCTTATTATGTGTTGGTAATGTGTATGCTTGTTATGTGTTGGTAATGTGTATGCTTATTATGTATTGGTAATGTGTATGCTTATTACAGATGTCGTCTGATCCGGATTATCAACATACATCCGACACCAGAGATTCTTCAAGTAAGCAAACTTCTTCAAAGAAGAGAACTAGGGGTCCAACAGTTTTGGACCGCATCTCTAAGGTGCATGCAACCGGTCAAAAAATTCCGGTTGAAACTAATTACAATGGTGTTCCTATTGAAGACAGTGGGAAAGACCTCATGACTTATTTAGGAATAGTGACAATAGACATTGTTCCTATCAATATGGCCTCATAGGGTGAGGTTCCCAAATTTTTGAAGGATAGAATTTGGGATACTTTAACGGTAAGTTTTTAACATTCTTTGAATTAAAAAAATATATCTTAATTTGATTATATTACACTTTGAACTTATCATTTGTTTGTTTTATGCAATAGAACTCATTTATAATACCTGAGACAGAGAAATTCCGAAAAATGATGATGAAGAGTGCTGCTGATAAGTTAAAACAATTCAATACCAGATTAAGGAGGGATTACATATGGTCTTTTTATGAGGTGGATGATCATGAGCGGATGTTTAACCCCCAGACAAAATACAAATTCATCACAGGACATATGGAATGAGTTTGTCAAATCACGTTTGTCAGATCAATTCAAAGTAGGTACATTTAATTAAATTGGGCTACTGACTTGATGATGTTAAGTATGTGATTTATTGACATCTGCCTAATGTAACAGGAAATTAGGGAGAAGTGCATAGCACAGTCCAGGAAAACCAAATTCTGGCATCGCACTTCAAGGAAGGGATACGCTCAATTGGAGAGAGATTTGGTAAGCCATTTTCCATTTTATTATAATTAAATTCATTGTCCATATATGCTCAATATGAATCATATTTTATTTAATGCATTACTGCAAAAGAAGTTACAAACAACGAGAAAATCTAACGGTATGAAATTTGTAGAAACAAGCAAGTGGACAAGAAATGGGAGTTTAAGAAGCTTAGAAGAAGCGAGAAATAGCAAGACGAATAGTAAGTGTGCAACTTATATGGTTTAAAGTAGCTATAAAAAATTTCAAGTTAAATCCATTGTTTAAACTATCTAATAAATATATGGTTGCGAGGATGACCTCGCAAGCAAAGTTTAGGTTTGATCAAGCCAATTGGAAATAACGATATCTTGTGAGGCATTGGGCACTCTGAACATAGTGGACGATTACGTGCGGCCACTCCTTGTCCAATCCAACGATGTACTAGGGCAAAAGGAACACGGTCGGCATGGAAGAACACAAGCGGGTTTGTAGCAAGGTCTCACAAATGGAGACAATTTTAATGGGTATCTTTACTGAGTGGCGAAATCTGTCCAAACAAACCCCAATATCCCAAAATTAGATTTGAAGGCTTTGATGGGGAGACAAAGGGTGAATACGAGTTCCTCCAGCTCAATCAACCTAAATGTCACCCCTACAACATTTGGGAAGAATGTTGCGAGGACCGATCATCGTTGAGGGCACATTAGAAACCAAAAAACGACATCATCTCCAACAAGTCCACACTGCAACTCCACTTTCGATGATACAACCCATTCTTTAGGATGGTGTGAGAGAGCTTTTCCGGTGGTAAATAGAAGTTTATTGTTTTACATACTTTCATATTGCATTTAAAGTAATTAAAATTAGATTATTATGTATCTAACTATGGACAATTATGTAGCCAAACATGTGTTGTCTACTAGGCTGTGTAGGACAATTATGTTGCGGAAGGTACGGTACATCTTTGTTGGTGGCAAAGGGATGACCCTCCACAACAGGCCCCTCCCCTTGGAATTTGTCAAGGTCGGCGTGGACGGGGGTCATTAAACCCGATGCACCGATTTCATGCCCAAGCGGACGATGTGGGCGGTAAAAGATGCATTGGGGACTTTTGTTGCTTGGCCTCGAAAATTTGTCACTCACGACATGGATGTAAGTAATTTAAAGATTTTGTACATGTGGATTAGTGGTTTTTAGACTCATTAGTTGACTATTATTTTGACTACAGGCAACTCAAAGACCGGATACAAAATTCATAACTGACTTGGATCGGCTAATCCAACTGTCGGATGAAATGGCTAAAGATGACGTACTCTCACGTAATATACAAGCTCCTGGGTTGGATGTAGACTTCATGTCATATGTCTCACCAGAAGATATGCATGACTTTATAAATTTGGAATGCATATCTGCTAATTCTATAATGTGGTTCTTCGGGTAAGACAATTATCTTAATTATTGGCCCGTATTTGATGTAAATATTGCTTTAGTTATTATGTCAATTTCATACTAAATTTTGTTCATTTCATTTCAAGTAACTTGGTTGACTTGATTAACCGCATTCTTGGATGTCCAAGTTATGGGTTTGCTGACCTAATGAGGGTGTCACTTCTTAGAGGCCAAGAGGATCCCAAGTCAAGGGGCCAATACCTATCCGAGGTTTTATTGCGGGTTCCAACAGACTCCATGGTCTTTGTACCTTATAATGGAGGGTAAGATTCATAAAATTTAAAAATTTAATACAAATATTGCATATATGTATTGAATATGTTACATGTTGTATTTCCTAGGTCTCATTAGATGCTTGTTGTGATTAAGATCTCCAAGAGCACTGCTTATTGGATGGACCCTATAGGAAAACCAATTCAAGATGACATTAAGAAGGTACTTGGAATGTAAGTTATTCTAACCCCCATCATGTGTAACTTGGTTTTTTAATGTTAAACATAACCTTGATGTATTCATTTGGTTTTTTAAAAGAGCTGTGAGGTCTTACAAAAAAGAAAAAGGACTATCACAAAGCAAAAAGGACGCTGTCAACATCATCACTCTCAAGGTATTGTGTTTACTGTGTTTTCTAACAGAGATTTCATTATTTGGACCATTGTTTGTTTCAATTAATTAGTTTTGATATTATGTATAGGCACCAAGGCAACCCGATAGCAAAACATGTGGTTTCTATGTCTTGAAATATATGAAAGACATCATAAGTCAACAGATGAAAACAATGAGTCAGAAAATAAGTTTTAAGGTTTATACTTATATTGATGTGGTTCTGTATTTGATTTGTACAAATATCTGAACTTTATATATTTTTTTTGCTTGCCTCAGTTTTCAAAAGCAGCAACTTATACAAAAGAAGAGATAAAGGAGATACAGCTTGAATGGGCGATATCTGTTCTAGCTGCATAGAATTAGAATAAGCATGAGGAGCTGCTCAGATGATTGATGTTTTTTCTACTTTTTGTCCATAAACAGTGTCATTTAGGAAATGTTTTTAGGTTCACATTATTATGTACAGGATTAATACTTTCATGTTGTACGTACATTCTTTATAAATGTTAATATTATGTACAGGATTTACTTTATAAACTCAATTATCTTTATTTTGGTTATTTGTGTATGATTCTGAAAATGTAAATGGATTCCGGACATTCTTTGTTAATAGGATATGTATAGTACTTTTCAATTCGGTTGTTACCCAAATTTAAATTAAAAAACACAATTTTCCAATTCGGTTATATACAAATCTGAATTCAATTGTCAATTTTCCAATTCGGTTATATAAAACAACAAATTCAATTTGATGTTTTCCAATTCGGTTACTTTCGTCCGGATTTGATTTGGGCATCCACTCCAGTGTTTCCAATTCGGTTCTAGTCAACCGGATTTAATGCATATTTTCCAATCCGGTGTTTTGACCGAATTATATTTTTATGGCATTTTTCCAACTCGATTCGCCACTACAGAAACCGAATTGGAAAAGTATTTTCCAATTCAGTTTCTTTTATGCGTTGTTAAAAATCAGAAGAAAAGACTACCCCCGGACATAATTCATTTTTAGAACCGAATTGAAAACTGCCTTCACAGCCGAATTAAAAAGTCCTTTCTGTTGTAGTGTAAACACCTACTTTTAATGCAATTTTAACGTGAAAGGAAAAAATACAATGACGTTTTGGATTTCATGTTCTGCCATGGTCATAAAGGCGGGACCTCATTACTGGTTGGAAGGTCACGCACCTTCAAAATTCTTAAAATGTTAAAGTTTTGCCTTTAAGTTTTTATTTTTGTTTTTATTTTTATTTTAATTTTGCCTCTGCATGAAAAATGGTTATTGGTTGATACTGTGTGCATTGTGCACTGACTGAAGAAATAAAGCACCATCTTGGACTTGTCTTTGACCATGGCTACAACAAATGGAAGCCTTAAGTGCATAACTGAGAACCTGAGGTTCGAGGTAAATGAGTCAACTATGTTATACAAAAATCAAACAAAACAAATTTTTTGTTCCTTTTTAACTATAAAAAATAAGATGATTAATTCATTTATAAAGAAATATAATTACATAGAATAAAATCAGTTTTTTTATTTAAATTTTGAAGAAAAGAAAAGAGCAACTTATTCAGAAAATGGTGATAAAACATAAGAGCATAGATCCTCTAGAAATTTATGGCAGGAAAATAGTATATTTTTGTTTTATGTGTGGACAAATTATCTCATATTATTGTGGATGAGATTTCAAATGGCAATTGGCATATTATGAGAGCTCTTTTGTTATGAGATGTTAAGGTGATCAATCCATGAATACTAAGTAGGGTTGTTAAAGGGTTGTTAAGCGGGCCCGTTTTTAAACTGTTTGCATATCAGTCAACCTGACTCACATCACATCAACTCGTATGTCTAAATAGGTCGGTCCGCGAAACTTTTTTTTCTACTTGTAAATTTTGAAATAAATTTAAATTTAATAATCTCAAATCAAATATTACATTACATAAACATAGTATTGAATATTTTATGGCCCGTTTGTATTAGCTTTTTTTTGGTATAGAAGTGCTTTTTTGAAATAATAAAAGTGCTTTTTTTAGAAGCTAAAGAGTTCAAGCTTTTAAAAAAAGCACTTCATGTTCTTTTTTGTTACACATGAAGTGCTTTTTTTAAAAGCTTGAACTCTTTAGCTTCTAAAAAAACACTTTTATTACTTCAAAAAAGCACTTATGCTCTTAAAAAAGCTAATACAAACGGGCCCTTAATCTTATCTAAAGGGTTAAGGGAGAATTCAAACAAATAAATAACATAAACTTTTGGAATTTGATAAATGTGTTTGTGTGGGTTGTCACTGCTAACCTGTACAGTATGTGCATTTTGTACTTTTACTTGAAAAATAGTGTTTAATTATCTTTTAAATTTTTAAATTGAAATTCTTTTTTGTACAAATAAATTGAAACTTTAAAAAAATTATGTAGGTAGCCCGCAAACTCCACAAGTTGACCCGTTTAATTCGCTGGTTAAATGGGTCTATCCAAATTTATCCATATTTTTACATATCACTAATTTTGAAACATGACTCATAATTTATACAAATAAATAAGTTAATCTAACAAGTTTGACTCGTTTTGACGACCCTAATAATAAATGAGAGCTAAGTGAAAAAAGTTTGGAATTTGAGTTTCAAAGTTCGAGGAGGGTAAAGAGGTTAAGACCTGTAACCTATGAGAGAGAAGGCAAGGAGCAGTAGGCAGTAGGTAGGGGAGCAACAAAAATTCAGAAGTATCATTGTTTGACTTTGAGGGCATGTCAAACAAAAACAATACATGTGAAATCCTAATTCTTTTATTAAAAAAAAAGTAGGGAGGGTGGGCCATAAAAATAAAGAATATCACAAAAATGCTCATATTAGAATATTAATTAAAATGGAAGAACATTACTAATTATTATAGGACATCAAATCATAAGAGCAATGATACAAAAATTTTGGGTAATGAGAGTAAAAACGTAGATAATACATGTACACAAAAAATAAATATTTTTAAATATTTATATTTTCCTATAAAAGTATTATAGTATAAAATAATTAAAAATTGTGGATATAGTAAATCAAGTCTCATGAAAAAAAGTGTCTGTAGGTGTAGGTGTTCAGGGATATACCTATGATTTTTTACCTTCAAGTAACGATTTTTTTCGGCCACTATAAGTCACATTTCTTGTAGTGAAATTTACTATTATTTCTTACACAATTTTATATTTTAAAAATATTAAATAATTTTTATTATTAATATTATGAAATATTTCACACTTTGTATATGTAATTAAATAATCATTCAATCATTCATCTATTGTATAATTAAAACTTCAATTTTTTTAGAAAATTAATGTTTTAGATATCCAATCAATCATTCATTTTAACTAATAGTAGAGGCAAATTTTCATAAACTATGAGGATAAAAATAATAAATTCACATATATATTATTGAAAACAATTATGTGTGGGGGATGCCCCCACAAACTTTTGAGTACATCTATCTCTGAGAAAAATCCAAATAACAACTTGAGCAAAGATATTAAAATTACATAACATAACAAGTTTTCTAGTCTCATCAAATTATTGAAGGAAAGAAAGGAGCAATAAAAAGGAATTGCAAGGAAAAAGAAGGTTGAAACACAAGCTCATAAGCTGCATGCTGTACGCAGCCAAGTTATTCATCCAGAGAATAATCTACATCATCACAAAGATATCCAAAACACCAATCCAGCTTGATCCATTCCATTGTTAATCTTCCAAAATAATACATTCCAAGGATTTACGCCTCTCGAATATCTAGCACAGCAGGAATTTTATAGTTAATTTATAGTTTTGTACAATTATAAAAGTTGAAAGGAGATAATTTATACTTCACCCTTAGAAAAAACGACACTTTACAACAAGGTAACCACTTTAAACTTCTTGAACAAAAAGAATACCACTTTTAAGAGTAAATAAAACTTTAATAAAATATAATACTATTTTGATGATGATATGTGAGAAAATATACAAAAAGTGCAGCATACATATAAAAAAAATAAGAGTAACTTAAAAATGTATTATATTTCTTTTATATCATGTCAGATTTGGCGCTATCTTTGTGCTTGTAGAAACCCAAAATAAATTAAGCTATTATAACAACCTTTTTATTATTACAAAATCATGTTTCTTAAAATTATTTTCCATTTTTTATGGGTAGTAGTAGCATTTATAAAAAAACAAAGTTCATGATTAGTGGATAACACTTTTAAAATATCAGAATTTTTTATATTCTATTAAAATACAAGTCAGAACCTAAACTTGTGATGTAGGTGTGAACAAAAAATTTGATTTTATCTAATTATATGATGGCTTTGGCTTGACACCTCTCTTTTTCTTAAAAATTTTAAAATAAAAAATATCGTATAAGTGGTGACTTTAAAATAATGATTTTCTATTATCTTTTTAATTACAATAAAACAAATTTTCTAAGTTTTCTATAATTGTCAAGTGAGAATTTCCTTTATATGGTCGAATAGAAAGAATCATAGAATAAAAAGTAAAATCCATGACTAATTAGTTGTTTAGAAATTTAAAATTTTGTTTTATTATCTAAAAAATCAAAAAGTAACTCTAGGAGTGCTTTTAGCATAATTTCATTGTCTATGCCTAGATGGAATATGTTTACAGTTACAACCATAATTTGAAGACTTTAAATTGGAAACAATGTCACCTCTTATATTATCAACAAATAAAAATGTTACACACCATTGTTGCAAAGCCTGATTTAAATCCATGAGCAACAAGATGGTTTGGTTTAACTAGACAAATTAGAAAAAGAAAAAAAAAAAGGTAGCATATTTTTAAAACACAATGCTCCATAAATATGCATTAGATTTCTTACTCAAAGTAATGTTGCTGTACTTCATTTACCTTGAATTCACTGCTACGTTCAACAACCTGAAATTTAGGACGCATTGCAGAAGCTTGTGGTCATAAGTATGTAAAAGGACTAATACTTTAATATTTTCTTTTAAATAACAGAAACGATAGTCAAGCTTCTACTTTAAAAATTATTCAGAAAGAGAACAAATGGGAAAACATATGGCAGAAATAGCACTGAATTGTGAAACTATAATTGTATAAATTGATAGTAGTAGCACTATGAAGGAGGTTTTGTAGTTATATAAATAGTCAATCACCTTTTATCTCTCAAGCGCGAAAGCATTTCTAATCATATTTAGCCCCTTGGTGACTTCCATCATATTCATTCTTTCTCTTGGTGTCTCCACTGAACAAGCAAGTCCAATCCTAAATAGTGAAAATAAGCACTTCTCGGCATTAGGATCCAAATGGGTTGCAATCTTGAAAAGGTTGTTTTCTTCTTCTACTGGTACTGTGGGATATTCATTTCCCATTGAGAGAAGAGTTGCATCAACAATCTCCAAAATGTTATTTGGAAATGCAGTTTTAACATAGTTATGGAGGTTGTGCCTATCTTTAAACATTTTCTCTGTTGGTCTTCTCCCAGTTAACATTTCCAAAAGAAGAATCCCATAGCTATACATGTCACCTTCTGTTGATACTTGAGAACTCATTCCATACTCTGAAATATGTTTGAAATTGATCAATGCTTTGAAATTCATCATTATAACATTAACGCAAAAGGAAAGAAAAAGTCCAAAACAAAATGGATTTTACAAGATTTCAAAAGAAAAATCTAAACCATACCTGGAGGAGCATAACCTATAGTTCCCTTTATTTCAATTGTGCTGGTTTGCTTATGGGAGCCAGTAATTGTTGAGAGAAGTCTTGCTAAGCCAAAATCACTCACATGAGCAACCATGTCATCATCAAGAAGGACGTTGCTTGGCTGTAAATCGCAATGAATAACAGGTTGCTCACATTCGTAGTGAAGATAATGTAATGCAGAAGCAACACCAATAACAATTTCTAATCTTTCCTTGAGGTTCAATGTTCTTGGTTGCTCTACACTTTCATTCTGTGGATGTAGCCATTCCTCTAAGCTTCCATTTGACATGTACTCAAAAACTAGAGCTTTAAATTCATTTCCATTGTAATCCACACTAGAGCAACATGTGAAAACCTTCACTAGATTTCTATGCCGAATATTTCTCAATGCATTACATTCGGCAATGAAACTTTTGTGTGCTCCTCTCTTTTGAAGGTTTAGAACTTTTATAGCAACATCCATTTCTTCTAAATCGAGACTTCCTTTATACACAGAGCCTAGACTTCCGGTTCCTATCAAGTTCCTAGATGAGAACCCATTAGTTGCACGGTGTAGGTTTTGGTATGATACCTTAGGAAGTTGGTCAATTGTTGAATCGATAGAAGCTTTTGTGTGTCTTTTCCTTATTTGATAGATAGCAAGGATACATGACAATAGAAGGAGAAAAATAATTGAACAGATTATCACCATTATAAGCTTGAGATTATGGTGTTTTCTCTTTTTCGTAGCTTTTAAAGGGCAAGGTGGAAGCGTTAGCTCTAATACCCCACCACAAAGCTTGCCGTTGTTAGCCACTGAAACTGCACTTGCATTCCTGAAGACACCGTCTGTTGGCACCTCACCCTCCAACATGTTAAAAGAAGCATTGAAGTACTCTAAAACAGAAATGTTCTGTAGTCCTTCAAGAATTGATCCAGATAAATTGTTTCGTGACAGGTCTAATTGTCGAAGACCTTTCAATGAAGCCAAAGAAGGGGGTATGATTCCTTGGAAGGAATTCCCCCGTAAATAGAGGAACTCCAAGCTTATGCATTCTCCAATTGTTTCAGGGATGCCACCAGAGAGATAATTTTCAGACACATCCAACTTCTCAATATTTTTTAGCATGCCCACCTCTGCAGGTAGACTACCACTTAATGAGTTATATGATATGTCCAGAAGGATAGATAAAGTGGAAAGTCCAATAACCTTTGATGGTATAGCTCCACTAAGGTTGTTATGTGCAAGGTGTAGAAATTCTAAATTTCTGCAATTTCCAATACTTGGCGGAATATTTCCAATTAACATATTATATGATAAATCAAGTTCAAACAACTGACTGAGATTGCCTATGAAAACTGGTATCTCTCTTGACAATTTGTTTGCTGCCAAACTTAATACTTGCATCTTTCGAAACTTACCAAAAGTAGCTGGAATTATCTCAGTTAAGTGGTTATCCTCCAGGCCCAAGGCAATTAAGTCAACGAGATTTCCTAATTCAATAGGAATTTTTCCAGATATCTGATTACGACCTAAAGCTAGAAAGGAGAGTTGGGTGGACAAATTGCCCATGAAATTCGGAATAGGACCTCCAATATTATTGTAGCCTATATCCAATATATTCAGCTGACTACAGTTTATCAAAGACTTTAAAAACTCCAAGTCATTAGATGAATTGCTACCAAGATTATTTACCCCCAGTTTTAGAGATGAAAGATCTCGTAGCTTTCCTAGACTTGGGACTTGTCCTACAAAATGGTTTTGAGTAATATCAAACACTTGAATCCCAGATGCATTTGTGATGGAAGTTGGGATTGGACCTGAGAATTGATTCATACCAATGTAAATCTGCCTGAGATTAGGGAGGGTGAGGAACATATTGGCTGGAAGAGAACCATTAAATTGATTGGCTGTAGTTACGATGGTAATGAGAGAAGATAAATTGTAAAGTGAATAAGGAAGCGTACCAGACAGTTTATTGGCATACACTGACATCCATGTCAAGTTTTTCAAATGGCCTATTTCTTCTGGTATGTTTCCCTCCAAGTTATTACAAGCCACTGACATCCATGTCAAGTTTTTCAAATGGCCTATTTCTTCTGGTATGTTTCCCTCCAAGTTATTATAAGCCAAGGAAAGAAAAGTGAGGGAAGAAAGATTCCCTATGGAAGCTGGGATTTGTCCAGTTAGATTGTTTCTACCAATATATAACCCTTCAAGCTTCCCAAGGGAATCAATCTCCACTGGTATTTGGCCAATAAAATGATTCCCTTGTAAACTCAAGCCCCTCAGTGCAGAGCAATTTGTCAAGTTGATTGGAAACTCACCCTCCAACGTGTTATTGGTAAAATGGAGTATCTGCAGTCGAAACAAACGGTCCAATTCTTGTGGGACTTTGCCAAAGAAACTATTGTTCTCGAGGTTGAGGATTCTCAAAAAAGAGAGGTTCCCAACGTATGGTGATATGACCCCATGCAGGCGATATCCTTTTAGGTTCAACTCTGTAACTCTTTGATGTGGTTGGCTGCATGTGACTCCATGCCAATTGCAAAAGTGGCTAGAACTATTCCAAGGGGTCAACACTTCAAAAGGATCATTGGATATTGATTCTTTGAATTTGAGCAATGCCATTCGATCAGTCTCATTTTCTAAGGCAGAGGCACTTCTATTGAGTTGAAACCACAATAAGTTTGTAGTAAAGAGAAAAAATGAGAGATGGCATATGGACCAAAATGAACGTAACATGGTTGAGGGACAGAAAACAAGGTTGCTAAATTGCAGAATTTATAAATATTTTTCCTCAAATGGACTAGGGGATTGCTGGTTGGGCCAACACTCTCAACTCAGAAGAAGCAAATTCATTCTCTGGTTGGGGAACATAATATCTTGATGAATTAGCTGTGATATTTTTATCACATATGCTTCCCATTCAGCAGCGTCACGTGGATTTTGGTCCATATGCCTTGTTTTTTTGGTTCAAGTCTGAAAGTCTTTGTCGCCATAAGTTCTTAGATTTGAGTGATTGACGGAGCCAACGTAACATACAACTTTTTCCATTACCAATCTTTCAACTCAAAACTTTCCTCCCATATCATGATTGACAACTGGGTCGGGAAAAACTCAGCAATCAAGCCACATATATTCACATATATATTAAATTATTCTTGACTCGTGAATCGTGATGCTAACGAAGACTCATGAAAACTGAAAAGTTGTTTTCTTTCTTAAATTCAAATATATGTGCTAGACTGAATTGAAATATGGAGCGTATTCGTATAATTTCGAATGCGAAATGTGGATTTTATTTGACTTGATTGATGTTTATTTTCTACGCGATTCCAATATGCAAATATGATTGTTAATTCTGTTATAATTAACAATAATTTATCATCAATTAATTTTTATTATATTAAATATGAATATAAATTATCAAACGTGGCTACTTTTCTAGCTATTTCATTAAAAAAAATTTAAGTTATGTTCAGTCATACAATTTCACTCAAACGGATTGATAAGGTATAGTTATTCAATAATTTATTTATTTAGTATGTCAAAAATGTATAAGGTGTTTTATAAAATTCACCTGGTCAGTGAAGATAGACTCCTACTTCTAATGCAATTTTTGAACCTGAGAGCAAGAACATACAATGATGTTATGGACTACAAGTTCCGCCAAGAACGTAAGGGCGGTTTTAAAATTCTAATTTTGACCCTTAAGTTTTGAAATTTTTTTGTGAAATATAATTTTAACTCTTAAAATTTTAATTTTACTTTAATTTTAGTTCTCCCCTGCATAAAAAAATGGTTGATACTTAGTGCATTGTGCATTGGCCGAAGATGGAAAGCACCGTCTTGGACTTGTATTGACAGCAAAGAGAATTCTAAAACATGACCGTAGATGCAGCAAACGGAAGCCATACATACGTACATAACTGAAAAGCTTGGGTTGGGAGTAAATGAGCCAACTATGTTATACAAAAATCAAACCAAACGGATTTTGTGTTTCTTTTAAGCTTGAAAAAATAACATGATTAAGTCATTTAGAAAGAAAGATAATCAAATAGAATAAAATCAGTTTTATTTTTGTAGAAATAATTTTAAAAAGCAACTTATTTTGAAAATGGTGATAAAACAAAAGATTATATATCCTCTATGGAAGTGTACGAGAGGGAGATAGTATATTTTTGTTGTGTGGACAAATTATCATATTATTGAATATGAGATTTTAGGATTGGCTTATGTTAGTGAGTAACATGTGAGTGTCATAATATGAAAGAGAAAGATACAAAATATAAAAATGAATCTTACTATAATAAAATGTGTCTTTCTTTCTTATAATATGACCTTTTAATTATGTTACTCACTAAGACGAGAGCATCTAAATCCTTTCAAATGACAATTGTTTTTTTTTTCCTCCGAGATGCTAAGGACGCGGATGGATGGGTGCTAAGCGAGACCTGAGTAATGAGTAAGTTGGAGTTCAACTGTCTTGAGTTTCAATTTCTAAAGTTGAGGAGGGCAGAAATCAAGTTTGTAAGGGCGAAGCCCAAAATATATATGTGAGATGAGATAAAGCCCTTATAGGCTAGAGGAGTTACATGCTCTGAGGTGGGCTAAATGCAAAGAATTGGGCCAAGTGATTTTGGCCATCTTAGTTTATGTTTCATGTTTTGCCATTTCTATGAAATTCATGTTCAAAAATAGAATTTTTTTTCATAAAATATGAGTAAATATAAATTTTGGTATTATATATATATATATGACAAATAAGTAATTTAATTTAATCTTATAGACCAATTAAATATCGTTTATATTTTTTTAAGACTAATTTAATATATTTATAAATAGAGTACCAATTTGACATTGCGTGTATCGAATCAAAATTAACATTTACTCTAAAATATTTTACCTTGACAATAGAAGTGTTCATTGGTTTAGGTACCCAAACCAATTAAAAAAAATTAGTTTGGGTTGGGTCATTGAGTCCAATTCGATCAAAGCCGACCATAATTGATTGGGTTCACGAATTTTATATTTTATAACTCGATGATTCGGTGAAATAACCCAAAAAGTAATAGAATATTAGACATTATCTTTTTGTCATTTGGCTTTTCATTCATTTAAAAAGCTAAGATATAATGTTATATTTTTAATTTTTATTTTCAAGCCCCAATCATTCAATTATTTTTATTTTGTTTTAGTTGCATATTAGAATAGTAACGTTTCAATGATTAACTTACTCATATGTATTATAAAACTCTACAACTTAAAGTCTTCCCTGTGAAGTAATAATATATATAACCTTCTTTGTGAAACCACATACATTTAATGTCATATATTTATATTACAAATGAAGCTTGTGATGATTTTGAGACGTTAAAATGTTTCTTCTCAAATTTGATTTTACTTTTTATCTTAATACTTGTACTGTACTTGAAGGCTTGTATGCTTAAAATTCATATATAATTGTCTAATTGAGTTTGAAGTATTTAGTAATAGTAGATTTGCTATTTTGCTTTGAGAAAAAAAATAATCGGACAACTTGATAATCTAAATCAAACCAACCCAACCTTAATCTAGTTGATTTGGTTCGGATTGTTCAATTTTTATTTTTAAAAATCAAGTTAAACCAACCCGATCAAAGTTGATTGATTTAGATAGTTTTTCTCTCAAAACGTGAACCAACCTATCCTACGAACACCCTATTTGACAACAAGTGATAAAATATTAAAAAAAATTAAAAAAAAGTCTAGCATAAAGAAAGAAAAAATCATAAGGCATAACTTAAAAATCTATTATATTCCTTCTATTTCATGTTAAATTTAGCCGCTGTTATGAATTATGATGTTCCAACAATATCTCTTCAATATTGACCTTGCACGTGAGGTTTAATTTTTCTTCAATTTTGCCTCACTTTTCATCGATCAATCTCAGAAACCTTGGCAGTTTTTGCAAGACTTGCTCTGAACCACGAATTCAGGTGCCGAGCACATGAGGAATTTCGTTTCATAGAGATTGCTTAGATTGCCGCGAGTAATCGATTCTTCCGGAATCTCTTTTCTCATGTCTACGACTTGATATATATCAGTTACAGTTAAGAGGTAACCTTTTATTCTTTTATTATCCCTCAGTGATTCTTTTTCTTTGCGTGTGAGAGACAATTTTCAATTTTTAATTCATAAAGTCTCTGATTTGGGGGCTTTGCCTTGATTGGGTCTTATTTCATAAAGAGTACAAGCCCAAAACTGCTGGCTAGATCATTAATACAAGTCCAATGGGCATGTGGTGTAGGCATTTCTTCAAATTAATGATATTTCACCAACATTAGTAGCTACCATAAATGGAGTTATCAGTTATCACCTTTAACAACTAAATTTCCTCTAGGGCATATTTTATAGGATTATAGCATTCATGTTTCTCTTCCTCCTGCTCTATGCCAAGTCTTGCTTTCCATTTTCTTAAGCTATATTCTGTGAGATTAAAGTCAATAATGGTGAAATTAATTAGACAACAATGAACTATTTAGACAACAATCTTATGTTATTCCAAACAAGTCAAGTGGGAAATTAACTTTCAATGTTTTAGCCTCTTATTTCCTAAATGTTAATGGTGAGCAACTATTCTCTTAGTGCAGTCCTATGGAATTTATTAATTCTTGTTGTTGTAAGTATTCTGTTTTCAGTATGAAATTCTCCAATTGGTTGAGATCCACCATTATAAGCCATTTGATTGGTTGCAGATGATTTTGGTTGTTGGAACAAAACTTGAAGCCACATTGGCAAAGATGGCTCTTGAAATCAGAAAAGACATGCAGTTGTCCAAGGGATTCCTCTTGTTCAAGGCTCAGATAAATATTTTTGGTTTGGTCGGCCCAGGTAAGTTCTTCAGCTTATCTATTCACTGGGTTTCCTTATAGCAGAATCTAGAACAAATGTTTTTTATTATGGAATAGAGTCCAGACAATGTATAATATAACCATTGAAATTTAATGTTGAATGCAGCTTTCTCTTGAGGGAAATGAACATTGCTAACGATATAAACACTAATGTTGCTTCTAGAATGCAGAAGATATAATATGTTTTCCTTGAAAACCAATTTGACTGTTTAGGCAAATCGTATTCTTTTGATATACAGCTTAAAAGTGAATAATTTTTCTGGTCACTTGCACTTACAAAATTTTAATTTAAAATAATGATGTCCTCTTATCTTTTTAATTACAATAAAAATAAAATTCTAAGCTTTCTAGAAATGTCAAGTGAGAATTTCCTTTATATAGCAGTATAGATAGAATCCATAACTAATGGGTTATTTAAGATTTTAAAATTCTTTTTTCTCTTTTATTAACTAAAAACACAAAAACAACTCCAGGAGTGCTTGTAGCAGCCTAGATGGAATATTACAAATTTCAAACCATAATTTGAATAGTTTAAAAATTGGATGCATTGTCACTTTTTACTTTAGCAACAGATAAAAAGTGAGTCACATACAAGATGATTTGGATTAACTAGACAAATTAGAGAAGAAAAAAACAGAAAAAAAAAATTAATTGTGTGCAACTAATAGCAATTTGCATGCTATGAGAGCATTGCTAAACTTGTAAGTCTTTGCTGAAGCCTCAGTTGGTCAAATTGATTGTGTGCTAGTTGGTCAGATTGATTGTGTGCTTAGTTGTGTTGCTAAACTCTGCCATGTCTAGATAAACATTAAATCCTAGGTCAAATGTGGTTTTGGAATCTGTAGACTTTGCTCAGTGGAGAAAAATAGCTAGATTAGTGGCTTGTTCTACTACAAAATATAAGGTGGAGTATGGGTAATGGAAATTCTGTGGGCTGCTGGTTGATCTCGTGGGTTGATACTGAGGGTCTGTTACTTAGCCCTCTAGGTTGAGCATTCCTTATCAGATGCTACTCTGCAGCAACCTGTGTCAGCTTATACCAAGAATGATGAAGGGTGGTATTTCTCTTTTTTCGCTCAATTCCTTCCTCGTCAGATTCTGTTTCATATCTCATCTATGCCTGCTCCTTTGCTTTCAAAAGGAGCTAATGAGATCAAGATGGGGAGGGGATAGTAGTGATGGACAGTACACAATTCTTAATGTTTATGAAAGTTTAGACATAAGGTGCTAGTGGAGATGACAACAAGAAGTGGAAGCTTATTTGGAAGTGTAGAGGACCTGAAAGGATGAGGTGTTTTTGTGTGGCAATCCCCCCATGACATATTGCACACAAACTCTGTTAGAAATAGGTGGAGTGGTTGCTCCCTTTTATGTTCTGCTTGTGATCTGCATATTGAAAATACTTTACACCACCGTCGTGGTTGTTATCAGACTAAACAATTTGGATTCATTCAGTTCCTCATGGTAAATGGACAGAGTTCACTAGCTGGCCCCTTCAGGAGTGGATAACCTTAATTTGAGTGAGAAACTGGGAACAAATAGTTTCCTCCCTTGGAACAGTCTTTGAAGTAAGTTTCCTTGGAATTGGAGAAACCAAGAAACTTTTCCAAGATGGTTTGGTAATTAGTCTGAATGATTCTCAAGATTTTTCCACAGGAGATAAGATGCTGAACCGCTAGAGGTAAGTTGTTAGCAGGGGTTGGGAGATTCCTATCAACCAAATTTCTAGTGAAGCAGATCACTGTGCTGATCATCTGGGAAATGCTAGTTTAAATCATGATCTGGGTTTGGTGGAGTTGCAAGTTCATCCTTTGACATTGGTGCCATTTTATTTTTTGTGAAATGCCAATTTGTTTTCTTCTGGCTATGAATTGGATTATGATGCCTCGTGGTAGTTACTAGTTAGCTGTAGTGTGCTTTCTTGTTGCTTTGGGAGTCTTTGCCCAATTTCTCAACCAAAACTTACTGATGATTAAGATGCAAGAATGCTCTCATTGTATTATTAATTAAGATGCAAGAAACTTACTGATGATTATAGCACCACAAATCATATGGGAAAGATCCATATAACAACCTGAGAAAAGATATATATTAAAATTAAATAACATGACAAGCTTTCCAGTCTGGTCAAACTTTTGAAGGAAAGAAAGGAGCAGTAAAAATTAAAAGCAAGGAACAACAAAGTAAGAACACAAGCGCATAAGCTGCATGCTGTCAGTGAACCAAGTTATTCTTCCAGAGAATAATCAACCCCATCACGAAGATGTCAAAAATGCCAATCCACGGAGTATAGTTTAGCTCTAGGCCTGGAAGGAGGACGATTTCCAACATGTGGTATACTTCTGAAAAGCTCATTGTTCATGGAATATACTCTGCATATTAGAGATTTGTGGTCAACTGGTCATAAAAATGTAAAAGGTCTAACATATTAATATTTTCTTTTAAATAACAGAAATGAAAGTCAAGCTTCTACTTAAAAAATATTCATTAAAAGAACAAATGGGAAGACAGATGGAAGAAATGGCATGAATTGTGAAACTACAATTTTATAAATTGGTTGTAATAGAACTATGAAAGAGTCAAAGAGGTACCTCCATATTTTGTAGTTCTATAAGTAGTCAATCACCTTAATTTGATCCCTCAAGCAGCGAAAGCATTTCTAATTATATTTAGCTCCCTGGTGACTTCCAGCATATTCATTCTTTCAGTTGGTGACTCCATTGAACAAGCAAGTCCAATACTAAATAGTGAAAATAAGCACTTCTCAGCATTAGGATGCAAATGGGCAGCAATCTCTAAATGGTTGTTTTCTTCTTCTGCTGTTACTGAAGGATATTCATTTTCCGTTGAGAGAAGAGTTGCATCAACAATCTGCAAAATGTTATTTGGAAGTGCAATTTTAACAAAGTTATGGAGGTTGTGCCCATCTTTAAACATTTCCTCCGTTGGTCTTTTCCCAGTTAACATCTCCAAAAGAAGAATCCCATAACTGTACATGTCACCTTTTGTTGATACACAAGTACTCATTCCATACTCTGAAATATGTTTCAAACTTATCAATGCTTTGAAAGCCAGTGTTATAACAGTAACACCAAAGGAAATAAAAAGTCAAAAACAAATGGATTTTACAAGATTTCAAAGGCTAAACAAGATCAAACCATACCTGGAGGAGCGTAACCTATAGTCCCCTTTATTTCAATTGTACTGGATTGCTTATGGGAGTTGCCATTAACTGTTGAGAGAAGTCTTGTTAAGCCAAAATCACTGACATGTGCAACCATGTCATTATTGAGAAGGACATTACTTGGCTTTAAATCACAATGAATAACAGGTTGCTCACAGTCATAGTGAAGATAGTGTAATGCAGAAGCAACACCAATAACAATTTCTAATCTTTTCTCGAGGTTCAATTTTCTTGGATGCCCTGCACTTTTTTTCTCTTGATGCAACCATTCCTCTAAGCTTCCATTCGACATGTACTCAAAAACCAGAGCTTTAAATTCATTTCTGTTGTAATCCATACTAGAGCAACATGTGAAAATCTTCACTAGATTTCTATGTCGAATATTTCTCAATGCATTACATTCGGCAATGAAACTTTTGTGAGCTCCTTTCTTTTGAAGGTTTAGAACCTTTATGGCAACAACTCTTTCTTCTGAATCAAGACTTCCTTTATACACAGAACCTAGACTTCCTGTTCCTATCAATTTCCTAGCTGAGAATCCATCAGTTGCACAATGTAGGTTCTGGTATGATACCTTAGGAAGTTGGTCAATTGTAGAATCAATAGATGTTTTTTCGTGTCTTTTCCTTTTCTGATAGATAATAAGGATACACGACATCAAAATAAGAAATACTATCGAACAGATTATCACCACTATCAGCTTGAGATTATGGTGCTTTCTCTTTTTCATAGCTTTTACAGGGCATGGTGGAAGCTTTAGTTCTGATACCCCTCCGCAGAGATTGCCATTGCCAGTCACTGAAACTGCATTTGCATTCCAGAAGACACCTTTTGTTGGCACCTCACCCTCCAGCATGTTAAAAGAAGCATTGAAGTATTCTAAAACAGAAATGTTTTGTAGTCCTTCAGGAATTGATCCAGACAAATTGTTACGTGACAAGTCTAATTGTCGAAGACCTTTCAATGAAGCCAAAGAAGGAGGTATGATTCCATGGAAGGAATTCCCCTGTAAATAAAGGTACTCCAAGCTTATGCATTCTCCAATTGTTTCAGGGATGCCACCAGAGAGATAATTTTCAGACACATCCAGCTTATCAATATTTTTTAGCATACCTACCTCTGCAGGAAGACTACCACTTAATGAGTTATATGATATGTCCAGTAGGATTGATAAAGATGAAAGTCCAATCACCTGTGATGGTATAGCTCCTCTAAGGTTGTTCTGTGAAAGCTTTAGCCATTGTAAATTTCTGCAATTTCCAATAGTTGAAGGAATATGTCCAATTAACATATTATGTGATAAATCTAGATGAAACAATTGGCTGAGATTTCCTATGAAAGCTGGTATCTCTCCTGACAATTTGTTTCCCGCCAAACTTAACAATTGCATCTTTTGAAACTTACTAACAGTAGTTGGAATGATCTCAGATAGCTGGTTAAACTCCATGGTCAAGAGAATTAAGTTAACGAGATTGCCTAATTCAGTAGGAATTTTTCCAGATATCTGATTACCACCAAGATGTAGTTCAGTGAGTTGGGTGGACAAATTACCTACGAAAGTGGGAAAATGACCTCCAAAATTATTGCTGAATATATTCAATATATTCAATTGACTACAGTTTATCAAAGACTTTAAAAACTCCCAGTCATTAGATGAGTTGCTACCGAGATTATTTGAACCCAGATTTAGATATGAAAGATCTCGTAGCTTTCCTAGACTAGGGACTTGTCCTACAAAATGGTTTCCAAAAATATCAAACCCTTGAATCCCAGATGCATTTGTGATGGAAGTTGGGATTGGACCAGAGAATTGATTCTCACCCAAGCCAATCTGCCTAAGATTATGGAGGGTGAGGAACATGTTGGCTGGAAGAGAACCGTTAAATTGATTGGTTGTAGTTACGATGACAATAAGGGATGACAAATTATAGAGTGAAGAAGGAAGCATACCAGACAGTTTATTGGCAAACACTAATATCCTTGTTAAATTTTTCAAATGGCCTATTTCTTCTGGTATGTTTCCCTCCAAGTTATTATAAGCCAAGGAAAGAAAAGTGAGGGAAGAAATATTCCCTATGGAAGCTGGGATTTGTCCAGTTAGATTGTTTCTACCAATATACAACTCTTCAAGCTTCCCCAGGGAATCAATCTCCACTGGTATTTGGCCAACAAAATGATTCCTCTGTAAACTCAAGCGCCTCAGTTCAGAGCAATTTGTCAAGTTGATGGGAAATTCCCCTCCTAACATGTTATTGGTGAAATAGAGTATCTGCAGTCCGAATAAACGGCCCAATTCCTGTGGGACATTGCCATAGAAGCTATTGTTCTCGAGGCGGAGGATTCTCATAAAGGAGAGGTTCCCAATGTGTGGTGATATGAACCCATGCAAGTGATAGCCTTTTAAGTTCAACTCTGTAACTCTTTGATGCCGGCGGCTGCATGTGACTCCATGCCAATTGCAAAAGTGGCTAGAACTATTCCAAGAGGTCAAAACTTCAAAAGGGTCATTGGATATTGATTCTTTGAATTGGAGCAATGCCATTTGATCAGTCTCGTTTCCTAATAACGCAGAGACAGTTTTGTTTGGTTGAAACCACAGTAATTTTGAAGTGAAAAGAAGAAACAAAACAAGACATATAGACCAAAATGCACGTAACATGGTTGAGGGACAGAAAACAAGGTTGCTAAATTGCTAAATCTTCTATCTCAAATGGAATGTAAGTAGGGGAAAGGTGATTGGGCCAAAAACTCTCAACTCAGAAGAAACAAATTCATTCTCTGCCACTCAATGGTGTAAGGTGAACATAATATCTTGATGAATTAGCTGTGATGTCTTTGTCACGTATGCTTTCCATTCAGCAGCGTCACGTGGATTAGCTGTAAGGGTAACAAAGCATATGCCTCCGTATGCCTTGTTTTTTGGGTTCAAGTCTGAAAGTCTTTATCGCCATAAGTTCTTAGATTTGAGTGCATGACGGAGTCACCATACAACTTTGTCCATTACCAATCTTTCAACTCAAAACTTTTCCTCCCATGTCATGATTGACAAGTAGGTTGGATAAAACTCAGCAATTAAACCACATATATTTACAGATATTAAATGATTCTTGACTCTTATACTAACGAAGACTCATGCAAACTGAAAAGCTATTATTATCTTTGTTAAATTCAAATACATGTGCTAGACTGAATTGAAATATGGAGTGTATTCATTTAATTTCGAATGCGAAATGTGGATTTTATTTGACATTGATGTTTATTTTCTAGGCGATTCCAATATGCAAATATGATTGTTAATTCTGTTATAATTAACAATAATTTATCATCAATTAAATTTTATTACGTTAAATATGAATATAAATTATAAAACGTGGCTACTTTTCTAGCTATTTCATTAATTTTTTTTCTAAGTTTTGTTCAGTCATACAATTTCACTCAAACGGATTGGTAAGGTATTATTCAATAATTTATTTATTTATTATGTAAAAAATGTATAAGGTGTTTTAAAAAATTCACCTGGTCAGTGAAGATAGACTCCTACTTCTAATGCAATTTTTGAACCTGAGAGCAAGAACATACAATGATGTTATGGACTACAAGTTCGGCCATGAACGTAAGGGCGGTTTTAAAATTCTAATTTTGACCCGTAAGTTTTGAATTTTTTTGTGATATATAATTTTAATTCTTAAAATTTTAATTTTACTTTAATTTTAGTTCTCCCCTGCATGAAAAATGCGTGATACTGAGTGCATTGTGCACTGGCCGAAGAGGGAAAGCGCCGTCTTGGACTGGTATTGACAGCAAAGAGAATTCTAAAACATGACCGTGGATGTTGCAAACGGAAGCCATAGATGATTAAGTCATTTAGAAAGAAAGATAATTAAATAGAATAAAATCAGTTTTATTTTTGCAGAAATAATTTATAAAAGCAACTTATTTTGAAAATGGTGATAAAACAAAAGATTATAGATCCTCTCTCTGGAAGTGTACGACAGGGAGTTAGTGTATTTGAATTAATTGTGGAAAAAGATTATATTAAAAATTGTGTATAATTAATTTTTTTAAAAATTAATTATGAGAAAATTAATTTATATTTGAATATGTTAATTCATAAGCGATTTTAAGATACTTAGTTTTGTTTAGATTATATAAAAAAAATTATTTTTATGTATTAAATTAATAAAAGAGATATGAAATAGTTGAAGAAGTTATTTAATTAAGAATAAAGATATATTCATCTTCGATAACTTTTAAAATAATCTAAAATCAAATAATTATAATTAGGGGTGGACAACGGGTCGGGTAAACCCACGAATCCGCACGGTTTTACCTAACCCAACCCATAATTGATGGGTTGGTTTGGGTCTGTGGGTTGGGTTGGGTTTAAAATAGTCAAACCCACGACGTATGAGTTAGGTAGCGGGTTGAGACTTTGTAAATTCGCAAAACCCAACCCAACCTACTGAAGTTTTTTTTTAATAATATTTTAAGATGTGTAATCATTTTTTATTGTGACTTTGAGAATCTTATATAACTTTATAATATTTTTAGATAATTAATTTCTTGAGAATTTTTAAATTAAAATTACACTACATTTTAATTTAAAAATGTAACTTTGATCATGTTTCTGGGTTAATAAGCAAGTTTTTTTCATTATTTAGAAGATAATATTCTATTCCACTTTGTCCTTAGTTGGCTCTGTGCTGTCAACCTTTACAATATGGTGATGAACTTGAAAAGTGTTATGATGACATTATATGAACATTATCAAATCATGCATCCTCTTCCTCACGATGCTAGTGATTCTAGTTACATGTCATCGGATTTTCCATCCTCTACATTTGAAGATGATGATAGTAGTTGGTCATCCGAATTTAAATTGAAAGTAAAAAACAAAAAACAACATGCGGTGCAAAGGAATGAATTTGAGAGGTATATGGAGGATGATGTTGAGGATGATTATGATGGTTTTGATATTTTGAAATGGTGGAAATGGAAGGCAACAAAGTATTATTTTCTTTCATGCATTACTAAAGATATCTTGGTAATTCCTGTTTCGCTTCATCCGAAGTCGCATTTAAGTCTTTGGAGGACGAGTTCTTGACCCTTTTCGTAGTTCTCTGCAACCTTTCTTGTGGAGGCATTGATTTGTGCTCAAAGCGGTTAAAAACTCCCGATAAACAAATTGATCTTGAGAACAAATGGATGAAATTGAAAAAATTGAAGCGGTAGTGCGACTATATAGAATTTTCTCAATTTGTTTAGTCAATTATTAATAGTTTAATCATTAATACTTGCTGCTAATGCTTTATGATTTCTTTATTTGTTAGATGTGTCATGCTGAGAGATGAACTTATTCGTCGTAATAATTGATCCTTTTGGATATTTGTCATTTAACCACAGGTTTCTAATTCTTTTAAATTATTATTTCATTTAATTCTTCCAATGTTGACAATTGTATTGATAATGATTGACATTGTGGTTAATGATTATTGATAATGATGTTACTGTCATTGCGTTTTATAATTTATATTATGTCACTTATAAACTTAAGTTATGTTTTTTGGTATAAATTTTGATTTCTATTTTAGCATATTAAATTTTTTTTTAAAGATTCAAGACCCACGGGTTAGACCCAACCCAACCCACGTATGAGCGGGTCGGGTTGGGTCGGGTCGAAGAATTTTTTTTATCAAACCCAACCCACTGCTTTTATGAGCGGGTCGGGTCTAAAAGTACCCCAAACCCAACCCAACCCAACCCATGTCCACCCCTAATTATAATGTAAAAAAAATCAATAACTCTTTCTAATAAAACTCAAACATGTTGCTTTTTTTTTCTTCTAAAAGCAACTTTGTAGATATAAAAAACGATTATTATAAATAATTAATAAAATCTAAACATGTACTTAGTATATTTTTGTTGTGTGTGGACAAATTATTACACATGAAATTTTAAGACCCTTTCATGTTAGTGAGTAACGTGAGAAAAGAAAAACAAAAATAAATTTAATAGGCCCTACACAAATATTAGTAAGTCTTACAATAATAAAATTTATGTCTTTCTTTCTTATAATATGATCTTCTTATGTTATTCATTAAGATAAGAGGATACAAATCCTTTCAATTGACAATTTTTTTTCATAGATGGTTCCATGGGTGCTGAGTGAGACCTGAGTAACAAGTAAGTTGGAGTTTGACTGTGAGTTTCAATTTCTGAAGTTGAGGAAGGCAGAGACCTAATCAAGTGAGTAAGAGCAGAGCTCGGAATATATACCCGTAAGTTGAGAATGACAATTTCATAATTCATACGTGAGATGAGATAAAACCCCTATAGGCGAGAGGAGTAACAGGATATGACCAGTTACATTTACCCATAGTTTTCCTTAAGTGGGCTGAATGCAAAGAATTGGGCCTAGTGATTTCTGCCACCTTAGGTTTTTTTTCTTGTTTTGCCATTTATCCAATTACCAACTACAACAACTCCTTTTTGGTGTGTTTTGGCTGACTTGGCCTTCACCGATGCAACAAAGCATAGATCCGTAGAAGCAGCCACTAGAGAGACTAGGGGTGGACACGGCAGGTAGAGTGGGTTTACAAACTCCTACATTTTTATCCAACACAATTTATCATTAATAGGTTAATTTGAGATTGTGGATTAAATTGTGTTTAAAATAATTAAATTCATAAAATATAAGGTGAGTAGTCTCAACTCGCACAAATCTAATCCAATCTACTCAAACAAAATTATATATATATATATATATATTTTTAAATGTATTATCACTTTTTATTAAAGTTTTTAAAATTTTATATAAATTTATAATTTTTTTGTATAATTAATTTCTTGAAAATTTTTAAATTAAAATTACACTAATGAAACTGTAAATATGTTGGACTCCCCTAGATTATAAGCCCTTAAATTCATGCCATTCAACAAATAGGTTACACTATATGAAACGATCCGCCATTGTCTAACCATTCCTTTCAAGCTTAATACTTTGTGACCATAAGATTTCTACCTTTCGAAATGCACCTAAACAATACGAATGAAGATAGTTTTAAGATTTAATTACACTCTTGGTCCCTAGATTTTTATCCAGTTTTAAATTAGTCCCTATAGTTTAATAGTCTCTAATTGAGTCATTACAATTATTAAACCTTTCTAATTGGATCCCCACCGCAACCAATTGTCAAGTATCCGTTAATTTAGTGTTGATTCAACAAACAGCATATGCCCATGTGGCAATCCATTTTGCCTGCATGGACTAGAGGGTAACAAAATTAACCCATTTCCCCCTACCAAAAACACAAGTGACATGACTGCCACATGCTATTTTTTCCCCAAAAACAATCACATTACAGAATTTTGGGGGAAAACAGGTTGATTTGGCTACCTGTTGATCCACTCAAGCATAACAGGTGCCACATTGGCTCACCATTTACCACCTTAGAACTAAACTTAATGGATGCCTGACAGTTGATCATGGTGAGGACCTAATTAGAAACGTTAGACCAAATTGAGAACTTTTAAAATATAGGAATTAATTTAAAAACTTAATAGAACTATAGAGACCGACAGAGTAATTAAATCTAATTTTAAGAAACATGGTTTGTAATAACAAAAGGGTTGTTTGCAATAAGCTTAATTCATTATGGGTTTTAACAAACACATGATAGGCGCCATATTCCACATGAAACAGAAGGAAAGTTCTCTTAGTATAAATTGGTCAATGAAGATGCACACCTGGTTGTAACACATATTTTGAACTTCAGAGAAAACGAAGCATTAGTGTTGCTCTTGCACCTGCCAGAGAAGGAAAGCTCGATCTTGGACTGTGGAGGAGAATTCTGATACATGAGGACATGACGGTGGTGGACACATGCATGCACCAAACACAAGCCATGAGTGTTCCTTGTGCTAAACGAGATGACAACGTTGTATAAAAATCAAACGTTCACGTGTTTCTCTTACACGACCTCACTAACGTTGTACAACGAGTATTCTTAAATTTAAAAAGAAAAAGATTGTTTACACTATTTTTTTACGTCATTTTTATACTTAATTAATAATAAATAAATTTTTTGTTAGTGCACTATATGAATTAATTAATAAGTTTTGATAATTAATTATTTACAAATTTAGTTAAAGATAAATAAATTCTTGGTTAATTCAGTATATCATATGGTTAATAGATTACCATCTTGTAAGTGATTGGCTACCAAACCTATTAACCGAATGATATACTGTAGTAACAAAGAATTTGTTCATCTTTAAGTATAAAATTATTAATAAATAAGCAAATTAGTCCCTAAAAATATTTCTCACTTGCAATTTAGTCTCTGAAGTTATTCTTGTATATAAGTTAGTCCTTAAATTTATAAAACTCGTATCAATTTAGTCATTCGATTATCTCTGGTTGATCAAATTAAACGATAACTTCTGACATGACATGTTAAATGTCTATGTGTAATGTATAGTACCACATGGCACATTGCACAACACTTTATCTAGAGATATAATGTCGTTTTAACTTAGTGAGTGAATGACAAAATGTTTTATGTATGAGGGGATTAAAGTTCACTAAACTAACACAATGTTCTATCTCAAGGGAAATGACTAAGTAATGTGTTATATAGTATTAAACGTTACAAATAAACATTCAACGTATCACATTATGAGTCACCGTGTAACTTGGTCAATTAGAGATAGTCGAATGACTCAATTAATATGATTTTTATAAATTAAAGGACTAACTCGTGTACAAGAATAAATTTAATAACTAAATTATTTTTCAAAGACTAAATTTCTTATTTACTCGTAAAAATAGTATAAAAATTGTGGTGTGTGAATATCATTGTTAAATTTAAAATTAGTTCATCAAATCACATTAAAAAAAGTGTATTTTTAATTTCATTTTAAGGAATTCATTTTTAACAAAATTTTCTTTCGTTTAAGTAATTAAGTGACTTGTTTTTATTACAAAATAATTGCTTTACTAAAATTAAAGTTAAAAAAAATTGTGAATAACAAAAGAGATAATTTTTTTTCCTTTTATGAAGTGTAAACCATATTATTTCTTCACATTCTCAAAATATTATAACTTGTTTGGTTTGTATTTTTTTAATATAAATAATAATAATAAGTTTAAAAAGGGGTTTGGTTGAATTTTAGTAAAAACGTTTCTTTTAAAACGGAGTCAAATTTGAAATCAACGAATAAACGTTTTCATCGTTTTCAGAAATAAAAAGTTAAAAACATAATGACAACTTTGTAATTATAGTAAAAGTTACATCAACTAAACATGTGTTTTTAAAATTTAAAAATCAAAAAATAAAATGTTTTTAAAAATAAATAAAACAAAAAAAATGTTTTCATGACGGTATGCCCAAGTTTTTCTTTTATATCTATTTTCTATTCTCTGAGTTCCTTTGAAAATTATGCTCTTTGAATTACAGTGCCCCCACCCCAACGAAAAAAAGAATAAAAAAAATATTAACTGATACTAAATTGAAAATAAATCCTTATAAGATTCACACAAGATTCTTAGTGATAAAAATACATTCATTTACTTAATTGATATATATATAAGCCGATTCTTTTTTGCCTTCAAGTCAAGTAAAATATTATACAAAATCATTAAATAATTACTTCGATAACTGAATTAGACAAATAAAGTGAATATTGTACAATATTAGAAAAATTATGGTATAATGTGTCATTTTTGGAAGAAACTAAAATTGAAACCAAAGATTTGGTGATAAAGTGCAATATCGCTGTCTTTGATGAGACCAACGGTTTACATGTGTCATGCATAGCATACAATATCTTCAAATAAATTCTCAAATGACTTAACATCATATATTCCAATTAAATAACTTTAAAAAATCCAATTAAGACATTTGAATGAAGTTTATAAAATATAATTAGAATGCTTTTTTAAGCCTAAATTTCAGAGAATATAAAAATAAACCAAATAATTAACATGTAAATAACCATCCAAAATCAAATAACAACCTGGGCAAAGATATTGAAACTACATAACATGACAAGTTTTTTTCCAGTCTAGTCAAATTAGCAAACAAAAGAGAGAAGGATAAAAGGGAAATACAAGGAACAAGGTACGAACACAAGCTCATAAGCTGCATGCTGTCAAGTAACCAGGTTACTCGACCAAAGAATAATCAACCTCATCATGTAGATGTCGAAAACACCAATCCAACCAGTATAGTCTTGATCTAGCAGAAGCTTGATTTCTATCAGGAAAGATGCTTCTTAGCAGTTCATACTTCATTGAATATACTTTGCATTCAGAAGATGCACAATTAATGTAATACACAGAGTTGCTATCATACCCCCACTTGCCTGGGTTGCTCAATGCATAGCACTTTGTGGACAAACCAAAAAATAATGCAAGATCTCCCAAAGTTTCAAGCCTGACCCAATCCATGCTTGAGAAGTCTATCTTGTAAACTTCCAATTTTTCATAGGGTTCCAAACGAACCACTAAAAGCTGCCCATCACTACTAACCAGCTTAAGATTTAAGGAAGTGAAACTGGGGGTATTGTTCAATTGCAGGAATTTTAAACTGGCAGAATTCAGGCTCAATACTCCTATCTTGCCCTTGTCAGTGATAGCATATAGAGTATGATGTAAAACCACAAAGTCCACAACCTTCCAAGGATTCCCCCATCTTGAGTATGTAGCCCAGCAAGAATTTCGAGATTGATAGATATGCAAACTGTAAGTTCTTTTACACAGAGCCACTATGATAAATTCTTCCGAACCTTTGGCAAAAGCAAGAAAGGCAT
Organism: Styphnolobium japonicum; assembly: GCA_023212625.1. Classification (NCBI taxonomy): domain Eukaryota; kingdom Viridiplantae; phylum Streptophyta; class Magnoliopsida; order Fabales; family Fabaceae; genus Styphnolobium; species Styphnolobium japonicum. Next base: position 24,163,601 of record JALBWW010000014.1, read on the forward strand.
GGCAAGATATATATACCAAATTACCTTGAAGGGTTGACGTACTGATTTTCTTCTTTCTTCTTGTAAAAGGATTCATTAGCAAAAGTGTATTATCAGCACCTGCCATGATCACATATCCACTAGAAAACCCAGCATACGATAACCCCCAAAAGTAATCCAGCTTCGAGCGGTATATTTTTTCTTCAGATATGCTAACGAAAAAATAAGCTTTCTTAGCATAAGATGAAGTTTGAATAACTAATGGTGCTTGGGATGCCATGAAAGCTCTCCAGTATCCTTTATAAAATATCCTCCAGTTCTTGCACACACCACTAAATTGAAAGAGGTCATCAAAATCTAGTTTCTTGGAAATAATATCAAGCACATCCCAAGGAAGTTGACCGTTCTCTGCTACCCTTTTCATCACTTTGCCTACGTATCACAGAAACAACAATGATAGGTAATTCCCAACTTCAGTAAAAGGAAAACATACATATACTTTTTTTTCATTTATCAGATAATAGTATGGGAAATGAGGAGATAAAGAAAGATTCCTTTCCTCGTTTTCCCAAAACAATATTCAAGTCCTAAATTTAATACAATTATGTGAGTATTGCAAGTATTAAATGTGAATATTGCATGTACCATCCTCATTTTGAAAATGTGAATATTCTGTTTTCCCCTTTTCATGATCATGCCCCTATATAGTAATGAACAGATATCCTTTTTCATCCTCACTTGGAAATTAGCATTCTAACTGAGAGCATAAAATCTTAACAATATACAAGACCCCTACTCCCCAAGAAAAAGGAAAAATAAAGGCAATAATAGAAACAGGAAAAGGCAAGTAGTGAGGGAAAAGCATTTCCATGTGATTCTCCCGTAGTCATGTGGGAGAAAGCAAATCTATCAGGAATACAATTTCAGAATGATAAAATAGAAATTACTGATTAAATCTTAAATTCAAAAGTCCCACTGACGCTAGAATACTAATGAAACTGAAAATTGAAATAGTGGATATGCTACTTAGAGAAACAATAGAGTGGAACTGTAGTTGAAGATAAACAGGTAAAACCATTTACGCTATCAAAGAAATAAAGGTATATGAATCACCTGCAAGGGGAAAAAGGTTTTGGTTGGAAGAGCAGATGAAGTACACGAGCAAACATATTTACGAGATTACTCTTCATTAGATTAAAGACACTAACGAAGGTCTTTCCCTTAACACATTTCTTTTTTGTTTTTTTAACTTTCAATTGCCTCTGGTAGCTTCTGAATGAGGTAGGCTGTGAGTAAATATTAAAGTAAAACCAATATTGAATCTACTGAACACAACATTACCACTTACCAACAAGAGAAAATCATCTCTAATGGTTTAAAAATGTTGAGTGCTCTTGAAAAGGTGCAACTAGGTACAGAGACTGAGCTCAATATATGTCAGTTTCAGCTTGAGTTCTGCCCAAGCACAGTTAATAATTAAGATCAAACCCCTCTAAAAAAGTTGATGACAATTTTGTCATAATATAGTCTGAAATAAAAATAAATGGCCCTCCAAGCCCCCCAAAGGTCATAGAAAGTAAAATAATCCAAGATATCTGCCCTCCTTAAGAGAAGAAAAACAATTTAACTACAAAGAATAAACATATTGAAACACAATTCAGACATTTCTGAAGCTTTTCAATAAGCAGCATGGATTTATGATGATTTCTCATCCAGATTTCTAACATATAATTGGCAGCTAAAAACACACATTAAGCTCACAGACATGCTATAATAGTGCATGGACTGGAACAAAAAATAGTCTTATTGCTTAAACCCAATGAAAAGTAGAATAGAATGTATGCAGTAGTTTGGATACATCATAAATTGTTTAAACATATGATTCTCCCTCCAGAATTGAAGCATTGAGCATCAAGGGAAAGAATAGAGTGACAAGAGAACTATACAGTTGCTAGCAGCAGGAGTTAGGTTCCAAATCTCATAAACTTTAGGGATAGGGAACTGATTATGTGAAGACACCCAGTATGATTGCACTCGTTAACAATCTATTCAAATAAGTTTTTGGCCCCCGTGCGCTCTTCTATGCTAAATAATCATGAAATTAACAGTATAATACTCATAGGGGAATAAAATAGTCCTTCAAAATTGAACTACTACAAGTACAAACAACTAGCTGAGTTGCGAAGGCATCTATAGATTGCCTTTTGTGACACTGCAATTTTTATGCCTGCTATCCATAGCCTAGGCCATCCTAAAAGAGAGTTCTAGGTTTATGCTGCTGGCTGCTACCACCAGGGCAGGTCAAGATGGTGGCAAGAGTTTAGGCCAGACACCAGCCCTTGTTTCACCACCATAAAAGTTCAGCAAGAATCAGCATCTGCCCTTTTTAATACTCACACCAAATAAGAGATGTTGCAAGGACACCACGGCTACAGAATAAGTCAACCAAGGACGGAGGCAAGGGGGCTAGTGAGGGCCACAGCCCCGCCAAGCCTCAACACCCTCCTTGAAGATTTTTTTAACTTCTAAAAAAATTTCATGTAATTTAATGTTTGACCCCCCTAAAAAATGTAAAATTAGTCCTTGGACCCCCAAGTTGAAATTCTTGGCTCCGCCTCAACTCTGTACATGATGGTATGGACAAGCATCAAGCTCATAAGCTATGAAAAGAAAAGAACGTTTAGGAAGAGAACAGATAGACATGCTTGAAAGGGCAGGTACCAGGAAACTTATGAAATTTAAATTAAATATCTAATTGATTCATGAAATTTAAATCAGGCCCAATTTCCCATTCACTTGTTTCTTTATCTAAAAGAAAAAACCAGTGGGAAGCACAACAAAAACCCTGAAAACTTACAACACTTCAAATTTTCAAGTAAATTCCCTTCTATCCAACAAACATGTGAACATTTGAAACTTCCAAAATTTAACAAGATATCAAATAGGGAAAAACAGAGGGTGAGCATTGGCGCAACAGTATGGTTGCTACCTTGTGACCTATTGGTCATGGGTTCTAGTCGCGGAAACAACCTCTCCGCTCACGAGAGTGCGATTGTGTACATCTTACCCTCTTTAGACCCCACAACAGTGGAAGTCACGAGCACTGGGCCACTATTTATTTATTTTTTTTATCAAATTGGGAAAAACGGTCTTCATAAGAATCATAAAGATGATAATCAGAACATGTTAAGAGTTCAGATGCCTCAATTGAGGCCATATATACAGACGACGATATGACAAACAAGATGAATCCAACATGAAAAATAACTAAATTAAAAGATGGGTACATAGGCATATGAAACCATACTTGATGATGATGATGGAGGCAGGCCCTTAGAACTATTATAGTGGCTGGCATCGTCTTCATCATTCCCTTGCTGCATTCTCTACTTTCTTTTCACTCACCTTCTCTCTCTGTATCTCTATCTGATTGAGCTCATAACCTTTTTATAAAGAGGATATATTTGACAATCTCATAAAAGACAAGGTAGACACGTCAAAGCTCATTCACCATTGGTCACCTTATGTCCAAATATTGAAATTTTCAAAATTTGGAAATGAAAACATATTTGACAATGTCATAAAAGCGAATGCAGACGCAGCAAATCCCATTCACTATTTGTCACCTTGAGTCTGAGACTCCGAATATTAGCAAATTTTAAAATTTGGATATACCCAAGGTAGTCAAAGGCGAAAGGCACCAATAAATGCACGTCTCACTAAAGAAAGGCGTTAACATTAGAAAAAAGAAGAAAACAGTAAAATATTGCATTAATTTGCCATATAAATTAAAATATCAAGTATAACATTCATAGTAATATTATGTTCAATATACAAAACACTAAGCTGCTTTCTGCTAAGAGTCCGAAAGACTGACAACTAATTATTTTTAACAATCTGACAATTTTATCCCCTTTAGCATCATAGTTAGCAAGTTAGATGGCTGTGCTTTTTGGGTTTTTTACAGTTACCAATAAGGTGTTAAAGGCATGCCTAACCTAAACCAAAAAGGCATGCGGCGTGCGCCTAAGTGCTAGAGGCATGGGCTTTAATGAACGGATAGCACCTCAACTAGCAAAAGGCGCTGAACCCTTCTGGTGCCTCGCCTCAGTGACTTTGACTACAATGGATATACCCAAAAAAAATATTACATTACTTAGTTCATAAAGACAAAAACATTTATAACCAGGTCCTGTTTGGCTCAATCAGAAATTTGATTTTAAAATATGTGAAATTCAATTTTTAATTTGAAAGAATAATTCACAACCTTATGTTGAGTAAAAGTCACTTTTCCAAAATTTTGCCAAACACCAAACAGTGATTATTGATCTTAATTACTTTTGCAATCCAACCCAAAAAAACAAACATTACTCCACTCCCTTGGTTGCACACTTGTCTGTTACAAGACTCACAATGCCCCAACCAGCAATGCATGTTTCTTGCTTAGCAATTTGTATTATTACCCAAGAAAAAGACTTCAAATTTTCATTAAAAAATTGTGAAAAAAATATTTCCTCATGGAAATTTATCATGGCAATTTAGATAAACTAATATGTGTCCAAATGAAGACACAATCATGACTTAAGTCTTTCTTTTCAACTGTTTGTTTCAAGACAAACAGAGCGTTAAATTTATAACATCTTTAGAAATTAATAAAGAACTACTTTACTTTCATACAAGCTTTCAATACAATTTAGCTTACAACAAAAGTGGGTAGCAAATTTAAATTAGATCTTTGTAATTGTAAGCATTAATGTACGTAAAAAAATTCCACAAGAAACTAAACAGTAAGGTATTAATTACAGATTTTCAAAAAAGTTAAAATACTATTAAATTTGTATGAAATTTGAGACAATGGAAGTTTTCTCTCAAACAAATTGCTCACATTTTTAAGTTTCTTAGCTAAACACAGTACCAGCAGAGACCTTACAGAAAAACACTTTAAGTTCACATGTAAATCATAATTAATTCTAGTCAACAAGAATGGGATTACCTTACTAGCATTAAATAATGTGATTGCACAAGTAGAAAGGCTTTCACCATCCCCAGCCCCACGTGATTATCTGAAGCTACAAGTTGGGTTTTTTTCCTCTCATTTTTTAGAGGATATGGTAAGAACAAAAACAATTTGAAAATATGCAAATAGGCTAGACCATCCTTGATTATAAGACCTTAATTCATGTGTCCATACACCACCAAATCACAAAGGGAGGATCAACTACTATTAGACTGCACTCAGAAATTAATACACTAACACATCACACTTAATGAAACCACCCAACATTGTCTAACCATTCCTTCCAATCTATAAACTTTGTTACTACTCTAAAATCTCTGCCTTTTGAAGTGCAACTAAACAACATAACTAAATGCCCATGAAAAAAAGATCATAACTTTGAGAAGCATGATTTGTAATAACAAAAGGGTTGTTAGTAATAAGCAAGGTTACTTCATTCTGGGCTTTCCACAAACACAGGGTAGGCACCACATTAAACCCAACATGAAATAAAAGAAAAATTATTCATAATATAATTGGTCAGTTAAGGTGCATATCATACCTTCTTGTAATGAAATTTTTGAACTTTAGAGAAAAACAACACCATGATGGTAAGGGTTACAGGTTCCACCATGGTTCTGGGTTCATTCTGGGCCATTCTCAAATGGTAGAAAAATTGGAAACAATGTTCAGTGTAGTTTGTGCACCCGAAGGAGAAGGAAAGCCCCATCTCGGGGTTGGATCGAGAACCAGGAGAATTGTGGGGCATGGCAACAAAAGGAAGATCCGTGAAGGTTGATGGTGTCACTGCTCCTCTGCAGAATGCAGCAGAGCCTGCTCTTACTCTTTTGGTTTCTTTTTTTCTTTTTTCTTTTTTCATAAACTCGAAAAAATAAGACAATTAAGTGAAAAATAAAATCAGTTAAAAAAAAAAAAAGATGGCTAAAATGTATGCGTCAAGTTTCAAACTCACTAATATATTTTTTAAATTAATAAAATAATATATAATAATTTGTATACTAACCTCTTATTTAAATCACTAATGAAAAAGTAGTCACATGATTTTACGTTTATTTTTTTTTATTAATATCACTTTAAATTATTAATATTTATTCTTCAAATTATCTTTAGATTTTTTTTTAAGTACTTATTAACCTCACAGTATTATTCAAGATTTTAAGAAACAACTCAAATCCTAATGTGGGGTTAATGGGTGTCTAAAAAATGAGTTTATAGATAATTTAAAAGATAAATATTAATGATTTAATATGAGATTAGTGAAACAACTAACACATGCAGTCACATGACTACTTTTTATCAATAATTTAAATAAAAGATTAACAGTAAAAAGTAATGTCAATAAGTTTGAAAACAAAATAAAAAAAATTAACTTGATTCATAATTTGAGAAAGTTACTTGCATTTTAGTCAAAAAAAAAAAAACCGGTTTCATTGATGAAAATATAAATTATAGGTTAGGGAAGTATATTACATCAACTAAGTGTAAAGAGCATAGAAGCACATCTTATTGAAGGAACCTAATAAGATTTAAAAATTATAATTAAATTCAGTTTTAACATTGTGATTTCATGTCTTACTATTATTCTTTTGTCACAAAAAAAGTCGATCTAGTGTGAAAATGGATAATAAGTTTAAATAATAATCCAAGGATACAATAATTCCTAAAAAAACATACAGAATTTAGTATTACTTGAATTAAGATTATTTTTAGTTACTTAATAAAATTAAATTTTAAAGATATCGATTAAAAGTTAATACTAAATAATCAAAATATATTTTAAACCATTTAAATTATTCTATTATTGCTATAAAAAAATCAATAATTTATTATACTTAACCTCATGATGCATTTTGGTGAAGGCCCACGTAATTTTGTATTTGTATTTTCTTTCGATTTTCACTTGTGCATCAAAGTATCAAACGAGAAAATCATTTTGCCTCCTAAAATTTTCCTCTAAATTATCTTTCCTTCTATTTTTTCTACTCATCCAAACAAAGACCGAGAGGTGAATGGTTAAGGAAATGGTGTTTTTGACAAGTGACATGTTATGGGGGAATAAATGTCAAATGAGTTTGCACCTTGCATTTTGCACTTTTTGCATGGATAGAATAGTGAAACGAAAATGCGATGGATCAAGATATATATGTCGGGCACTGGTTGGATCTCAAATCTCAAGTCTGAACCCCTTTAACTATGATATTGATATTGTTGAGCACTTCTACAGATTACGTGACTCATATCAAATCCTTCACCACAAAAAAAAAAAAAAAGACTATCAGATTCTCTCTTTGCTTTTTTCACTTCGATCATTAATCTGTTCGTTTGCTACACAAAGCATATAAAACGACTTGCCCAAGGGAGTCGATCCGACAAAAGAATGAGATATTATATATACAGCTTAGCCCGTAAAAATAAATGGGCTATAAATTAACATGCCCCTTCAAAGTCATGTATTGGGTTCAGCCCGTAAAAATAGGTTGATGGATTCAATTTAATAGCCCTACAAATAATTATAGAGAGACTCCACATCACCACTTGTGATTATGATCCTATCACTTACATGGAAAGAGAGTAATATTATGTAAATATTAGACATCCTCTTATATTATACCATTGAATTAATACGTGTTATATTAGCTATGCAAATTATTATTATCTTTAATTTTAACTATTATATTTAGTTTGTTAACCGTAATCATGAATAGTGTATGATTTGTGTGGTGATTAATATTTTAGGTATTTCAAAAATTAAATGTAATAGTTTAAGTTAAAGACAACAATAATACACAAACTTATATAGCACACACTAAGTGATGTGATATGAACATTCTCTTGCACAATGTATATCTAAAATTATTTTCGCAAATACATTATTTATGCAAATAAAAGTTTACATTTGTTCTGCCATTAGATTAAATAATAGATCCCAATGTAAGTTGGCTTAATTGGTTGATGGTATTTGGATAAAACTTTCACCCCTCGTTGGCTGAGAATGTATAACGTATAATTTAAGTCTAAATATAATTTTTTGGTACAAGTAAATCTTATTATTTGTATAAATTTGTACATCGTAACTCTTCTTTTGATACTCTCACCCTTGACTTGTCACGCAAAACTGTGCATGTACTTATATTCCTGTGTGTTTATTGTGGGTTTCAGTCACTCATTTGAGGTTTATCTTAAATCAAATCGATGTTTATTGATTTAAAAAATTTTAAAATAAAACTGAATAAAAAATCATAAAACCACCTGAATCTTATCTTCATTCTTGATTTGATTCTATCAGAACCAACAGTTCATTATGTTTGAAAATTTGATTGAATATAATCTTAAAAAAATAATACAGACTGTGAATTAGTAACATGACCGAATATTGAGTCACTTAATATTATTAAAATATATATTATTAGAACCTCTTGGATATGAGGACATAATTAAAGTTATGAACATGACCAAATATTGAGTCAATTAATATTACTAAAATATATATTATTTGAAACTCTTGGATATGAGGACATAATTAAAGTTAGTAACATGACCAAATATTGAGTTACTTAATATTAATAAAATATATATTATTTGAAACTCTTGAATATATATATATATATATATATATATATATATGAGGATATAATTAAAGTTAGTAACCCAATAAGATTGATACAGAAGTTAAGGAAGTGTATTTTTTCACTCTGACTGCTCAAATTTAAACTTTAAGTCAATATTTAAAGGAATTAATTTCGTTATATACAATCAAGTTGGTATGGAATGTGCATCCTTAATCTCAACTATATTATACTATATGTACCTGTATCCAAAGGATATATAACGTCATGCCTCATTAATTTAGCTCTTAAGACAAGCTCCGATTGTGTAAACCATCATCCGATTGTGTAATATTGGTATCCAACATTTTTTTTAATAATTCAATTTACATATTTATATATTAAAAAATTATTATCATGATTTAAATTTATGAGTTTTATTTAAATATTTACTATCTAATCACCTAAATATTCCCAAGTGAGAAATAATTTAAATTACTACGATAAATTTAAGGGAAGAATATGTGTTTTAATTGTTCGAGTTTAAACTTTGAGTTAACATTTATATTTTTAAGATTATTTTGGGAGAAAATTTCCTTTGACGTGAAAGTTAATTCGATAAATACATACAAGGAAAAAAAAGTTTAATAAGATAACGCCTCACATTAAAAGTAGACTAATACATAGATGTTGCTTATATAATGATATATGAACATCGTTCTTGTATCTGCATTCATGGGCAAGCTAATTGTTCACTTTTTCAAGGTCCTCTCTTTTTCCTTCAACCATCCTAAAAGGCTAAACCCTAATCGACTCTAGATACAAAAGCTTAGGGCCTTTTACATATGTTAGGCTTGGAGGTTATGTCAAATATTCCAACTAAACATCTTACCTGAGATCAGCATAACAATAAATCTTAATTTAACATTGTATAAATTCAAAAAACAAATTTAATTAACTAAGAAATATACAAGTTTTTTGGTATTCTTGTGCATAACAATAACACTACTGTCAAAGAAAGTACAAGTTCGTTTCAAAGCAACAGAGGGAGAGGTAAAAGGAGAATAAATGTGTTCCATTTGCACCAATTGAGAAGGGGGAAGGTGAAACGTATCTATCAAAAATGTGTGTGGCCACATCCACATGCAAAGTCCCTTTGCCTATCACAACCACATGTGTGCAAAAAGTCAAGTAATATCGAAAGGATTGTCAAATGCTATTGATACGTAGACAAACTCTATTGCTTTGGGGATGGCAGTGAAAGGTTCCATAAAATGATGGAGGCACACAAGTCTTATAATGCGGCTGTAACCAATTGAACTATCTTTTAAGTTGAAATTGACACAAATTGTGTTCACGTAAAATTTTCTTTGTTTTCTACCACCAAAAAAAATTACTTCGCTTAGTAAGTAATTGTTACAGACTCAAAAGAGTCTATTTCAAAAGATCAATTTAATAGGTAGGGAGTCTCATGACTTAAGTTTCATATTAAATTATTATTTTTTAAATAATATGAGACATAATATTATATATTTTATAAAAAGGTGATGTCCACAATTGGCCACCATGCTAGGTCTCCCCTTCTGTATTAAAAAATTCTCAATGAAAACATCAATCGTTACAACTTAAGGTCACGAGGATAACTCTTCTCAAAAGATTATCTTATTGAGTGAAAATATCATAACTTAAGTATCACATTGAGTTATCTTTTTAAAGCAATGTGAGACATAATAGTAAGCTACTGTTAATAACTTCAAATTTATATCAAATCATATTCTAAAAATTAAATAATTATTAAAATGATAATTTTTTTATTTTGTTCAATCTTTTAGAGGAGAAAACCTAAATAAAGTTTTATAAGTACTTGTGATGTTGTTATCCAATTAAAATATAATATATATATTATTTTTTACATATTAGCACCAAAAGTGAGGATGATAAGACACTAAAATGTAAAAAATAATACACATATTATATTTTAATTAAAAAAAACAGCACCATAAGCCCATATAAAACTTTATCTAAATTTTCTTTTTTTTCTAAAAGTGATACTCTATTGAACCGATTTTTGTTCTGTTTAATACGTGATTCAAAGTAATTTTTGCCATCCAAATTTTAGTGGAATAGCCAATAGGTGCATTTGTTTTGCAGCACAAGTCAATTTTATGGTTTTAATTTTTATTTAATTTCAAATTTATTATATATAATATTTAAATCTTCTTTTATCTTTTATCATCTCATTGCCACTTATATCACCACAAATCCATAATTCAAAAAGTGTAATATTAATTTTTGTATAAAAAATACAAGAATAGATCAAATTTATGAACCTTTCTTAAAATTATGCACTTTCTTTCTCTCACATTTTCTTCTCACAAGGGAGAAGAAAGTTTTTTTAATGAGCCATTATAATATGATAGATGAGAGTATTTTTGGACAAGTTTATAATTTTAAAAAAGAGATTACTTTGGTATTCATCTTTTTTTAAGATATTAGTACTCAAGATAAATTATCTATCATTCATTATTTATTATTTATATTTAATAAAATTTTAAATATTTATTATAAAATTAATTATCAATAAATAATTAATAACTCACCTTAAATATCAAACTCATTACGATAAGAACTCCCTTTTAAAAATTATCTTTCTTTCTCCCCCATTTTCTTCTCACAAGGGAGAAGAAAGTTTTTTCAGTGGGCCCCGTATCTAATTTTGTCCTTCTTTTCTCTCATCATCTAAACAGGTGAAAACATCACAGATATTCATTTTCTTCTCCTTCATTTTCTTTTTTTAATATTATTTTAATTCCAAACATAGCGATAAATTTAACTAATATAATTGGCACAATTAATTAATCAAATTAAATGATGTCATAAAAATAATTTATACATAATATCATGAAACATAAAAAAGAAATTGAATTTGTTTTAAGTAAAAGATTAATGAATTGGAATCTTTCATAATATTTACTAAAAATTATTGTTACATTGTAAGGGTTTGATCTCTTATATTCCTTGCTTTTCTCCTTTTTTTAAAATAAAAAGAAAATGGTAATATTAAATTTTCCTAACATCTTCTTAATTATTTTAAAAAATTATTAAATAAAAAGTGAAGCATTTAATATTTTGAAATTTTAAAAAGCATTTAATATTTTCTTCATTGAATAATTAAGATGATTATTAAGAGGACTTATTAGGAAAACATAGAATTAGGGTCTTGTTAACCATGCACTAAGGACACTATTTAAGGAGCATTTAATATCTCTCAATAAATTCCTTAAATTTATAAATAAAGAAACTATTAAATGCTTTTTTTAATTCTAAAAATATTAAATGCTCTACTTTTACATTTAATACTTTTTATTTTAATTCCTTAACTAATATTCTAAGGGCACTCTTTAGGAAATGCCACAAAATTATTCAAAAGAAAAAGCAAAAAATATATAGACACCCCCATAAATCTTATCTTGTTTAGAAATTAGCAGCATGAACTTTTAAATCTGAATGAGAGACCTTTAAACTTTTTAAAATTTATAAATAAACTCTTTTACATATAAGTTAAACTGAAATAATTCATTATGTGACCTAAACATATTAATTAATACACATAAAAATATTTAATTTATTCATATTATTTTGAAATTTTTTTACATTTTAGTTAATTTCAAAGTTTAGAAATAAAAAAATATCGAATAATTTAAAAGAGATTAAATTAAAAAGAGAAAAATAATTTTTTAAAAAATTATATAAATAAAAATATTAAAAATTATCATATATATTAATATACATTTACAAATCACTTAATAAATGATTTTTGTTTAACTATGTATAAAATAGTTCATTTATTAGCTTTGAAAATTTTAAAGCTGATCACTAGAATTAAAAATTCATTCATGATGACTATCTTAAAATTAGATCAAATTTAAAGTGTTTGAACATTTTTTCCAAACAAAAATATTATATTAACCTTACCAAGTGACTCACCAAACACTACCGCAAAAGTCGTGTCATAAATTCTTGGCCTGAGACCTAATCCCCTGATATTGTACTGTATTGGACGGCAATATCTTGTACATGTCAATTTTAAGAATAATGGACTAATTTAGTGTAATTTTATAAATTATTTATTAAATTAATATAATTTTGAAATTAATTTTTAAAGTAAGGTAGTTTTTATTACGTCATATTTATTTTTTTGACACATGTGACACCTGTATCAATTTACTAGGAGCAAGTGTTCTTGCACGTGAATTAGTGCAAGTGTTACTTAATTATCACATTACAATGTTTAATTGTATTTTTGGTAAAATATTTTTCTTTGTGTGATCTATATTAAAAGTGAACCTGATAGGTTTGAAATTAGGTTCTAATGATAAATATCTTCTTAACTATTAAATTATATGACTTTGTCAAATTATTAAAGTAAATTATAATATATACTAAATATTATTAAATAGTATTTAGTCATTCAATAATATTAGTATATCAATTAAATGATTACAATAATCCAAATAACCATTTAATGTAGTCATGTGAATTTTATATAGTCATTTAATGTAACTATCTCAATATATTTGAATTTCAATTAAAAATTAGTGTATTCATTTCATAGTTATACTGATATCATTAAATGACTAAATATTATTTAATATATATTATAATTTATATTAATAATCTGACAAATTCATTTAGTTTAATAGTTAAGAAGAAATCTATCATTACAAAGGTTCGAGCCTATTTCCTCCAATTTTAACATAGGTAACGAAAATGTAATAAATAATTAAATAAACCAATGGTGTTTAACCGTGGCTAAACCATGTGACAAAAATACAACATGATAAAAATTGTTCTATTTTAAGAAATAGTTTCAAAATTACACAAATTTAATAAATAGTTTCTAAAATTATTCCTAAATGGTCAATTACCCTATTTTAAAAGCAGAAGTTAACCATGAAGGGGTAGGATAGTTTTGTTAGGACTTACACCAATCTACTTGAAGCAAAGGTCCCAAACCAGGAGGAGGAAGACAAGAAAAAAAGAGAAGATTGAATTGTAATTTTTAATAAAGATAAAGAATATTTTTGTCAAAAAATTATATTAAAAATCACTTTTATTTTTTAAAAAAAAAAAGTTAGTAATCATTAATTTTCAAAATAAGTGCTAACTAAGTTTTTTTTTAACTTTTACTTTTTTAAAAAATTACATCTGAATATACTGAAAAACTTATAAAAAATATCTTATTTTATCTTTTTTTTTAAATTATCCAAACACATTATTTGTGTTATTCACTTGTTCTTATAACCTCATGATTTATGAGGTTAAGTATAAGTTTAAGTATAATTATTATTTTAATCCTAATCAATATCCGCAGTTTAATAAATAAAAATTATTGTAATTAGAAATATATTTGTACCAATATATATATATATATATACATTATTTTCAAGTACCAATAACTTGAATATTTGTAATGTAAAAGAGTTAATTAGACAAACGATTTTTTTTATTTCTACACGGATAAATTATTCAAATTTATTTTCTGAACCTTATTTAAGTAAAAAGGAAAAACATACGCACATATAGTTTCCTTTAATTGCGATATATTATAATTGAGACCAAAAAAATCACGTTGTAGTGTTTTTGTTTTACTTTGCAGAAAGCGTAAACGTGCGTTTCGCTCTTACTGATGCACATTTACATGAAGGAAGTATAAACTTCCTTCTCTCCGACACACCTTAGCTTTAGGAGAATTTTAAACAAAAAAAAAAGTCCTATATAATGATTGACAATGCAGAATTGGGAGTGCATATGGTCTTGATCGTAAGTTTACATTAGCTAATTAAGCTCTTGTTTATTCAATTTAAGTATAATAAAATTAGGAATCATCCACATTAATTGATGAAATGTATTATTCCCACACCCAGTAATTAGGAAATTAACAAAACAATTGGTGATATATACTCTTACCTGCATACATATATAAGTCTCACTTCATTCATCTGTAGCTTTTCTTGTGCAAAGTATTAGGCAATTAATTCTCCAGTCCCCATATAGAATTTTCTACCTTTTGAGTTTCTACTGTTAGGCAATGCTTTTTCCTTGGAGTTCAAGTTCAACTACTTATCCAATTATGAGTTAAATTCAGAGAGTATTAATTAATTTCTCTAGAGTCACGGCTATTAATCATTTAAACTATATAAGCTCCTTAATACTCATAAGTTTATATTTAAACCTCAAATTTATTTTAAAAAGAAGGGATGAGAAAAAAATTAATGGCATATATATTATCACATATTCCTAATGATATTTATATATATATATAGTCACAATATTTTCAATATTTAAACAAAATTGGTTAAAAAAATAATATTTCCAGTACAGATAAATAAGCCCTCTACGTACAAGAATCAATCTTTTAAAAAATGATATAAAGAATTAATTTAACATAAAAATTGATGTAAAATTTTTTTATGTAAATGGAATAACACAAGAAAAGCAGGCATATGCTTTTACAATGAGTACTATAACTGCATGAAAAAAAAACATACTAAGATACACACACACACATATATATATATATATATATGAGCTTTTCTCTTACCTTTCTTTTTTTTTTTAAAGGGTATCAATAGTCTTTCGTTAATATCTAGTCATATATTCATTAATTACAAAGGGTATCCGCACTATCATAAAAACAAAAAGTAGGGAAGGAATATATATATATATATATATATATATATATATATAAGAATTGTTATCGTATCTTTATAAGTATGGTACTCAAGATTAGTTATTATTAAAAATAACTAATAATTAATAAATAATTAAAAATTCACAAATATCCAAGTAAAAAAGATAAGTTTAAGAGTAATCACACACACATACACATATATATGGTGGGATTCGTTTACTGCATTAAATAAATTTTTATAAACTTTGAATTCCATCAATCTAACCACTATACTGAAATTTCTCATGAGGTAGATCACGCTCATAAAACTTCATAAAATTTAAAATTAATTGATATTTTATTACACTATTTTATTTTAACGTATAACTTATTTTTAAATAGAAGTAAATTTTGACTATTAAATTATATACAAATGAATATCCAATTTATTTAAATTTTGTTATGCATGATCATTAAGGTAATTTCACATGATTCAACGGTTAGATTAGTTAAATTCATATTTTACAAAAAATTATTTAAAAGTTAAAGTGTACAAGACTTACTCTTGGATATATATATATATATATATAGATTTTTCTGGTACATTTCTTTTTTATGAAGGTATCAGTACCCTTAACAATTAATAGTCAATATTTCTTTATGTGTCTCACTTATTTAAATTATAAATACAACAAGTTATTTTTGTATTTAGATTAAAATTAAGGAAAATGTTATAAAAACTTGAGCATATGTGCGCTCGAGCTCCTCATTTGTTTTAGAAATAAATGATCCACTTATTTGTTTAGTGTTGTATTTTAAAAGCAAATGAACCCGCATAAATTCAAGAGTAAATACTTAAATTGGTCCCTCAAAGATACACGAGATATTACTTTGGTCCTCGAAAGATTATGGACATCAATTTAGTCCCTCAATGATTTAAGTGGACATCAAAATGGTCCTTCCATCACAAGACGTCTTCACACCATTACAAATCGTTTGAGGTGGCACGTTAACTATACATGTGGCTCTTCTACATGCCTATTGGTTTTACGGTCGACAACATGTGTGTGGTGAGATAGATTTCACCACCTAAAAATCCCTAATTCAAGAACCCTAAAATCTAAAAGTTGCAAAAAAATCCCAAAAACTCATGAGCTGAAGGCAGATAATTAGTTCCCAGTTCTAATCAAAAGGAATAAATTCCAAACAAAATAAATCTATTATAGATTTTAGTGAGGAAGAGAAAGCAAAAACTGGTGCTATCATGATTTTTGGTTGAACCAATAGCAAGAGTTGACCCCTAAGCTATGGGAGTTTCAAGGGCCAT
This sequence comes from Styphnolobium japonicum, assembly GCA_023212625.1. NCBI lineage: Eukaryota > Viridiplantae > Streptophyta > Magnoliopsida > Fabales > Fabaceae > Styphnolobium > Styphnolobium japonicum. Next base: position 24,180,142 of record JALBWW010000014.1, read on the forward strand.
CTAACTTTGAAAAAGAGATTAGGAGAAGGCAGGGGAATCCTCACTCGACTAAAAATAAAAAGTCTAAGTGAGATATACCAAATTCCAATTCTGAGAATGTCTTTTCTAGAAAAGTATAAGACTCACAAAACAACCTCAACCAAAAATTAACCAGTCAAAACTAGAGAAGTAGGGGCTAAGGTTAACCAAACTTCAAAGAAAAAGGTTCAAAAGTACGAACAAAAAGCCAATAGTTAAGTAGATGTACCGAGGGAACCAAATTCAATGTCCCTTGATTGACACAGACCACATTTTGTTGGACTAATGGTTTAAGATTCCAAGCTTAATTCTTTAGAGAGTATAGCCTGAAAAGATCTATAAGCAATGACCGGTGGTCGTCTTCGGAGGTGTTCACAACAACCTAGTTCTCTCTCTTGCACCACTCACTCTTTTGCTATTGATCTAAGACTGTGGCTTCAATAAAAAAGAAATCTTTGATTGGTTCATGGGCGTTGGGGGGCTATTCGATATGTGGGGTTTGATTTATTTGAGAGAAAATGGGAGTGAGAGAGAGTGAGGTTGGAAGAGTATATGTGTGTGTGTGTGTGTGAGGAAGGTGATATGAGATCCACATAGGACTAATGAATGCCAACTAAGAAGTTAACTGCCATGTCAGATAGATTTAGATGGTGTCACGACGAATGTTGACAGAGGACCAAATTGATCTTCACTTCAATCTTTCAAGGACTAAATTGATGTCCCAAATTTTTGGAGAACTAAACTAATGTCTAGTGTATCTTTAAATGACTAATTTGAATAGAAATCCTAAATTCAATTAAATTACCAATGGATAGCTATTGCGCATAGGCGCTCGAGCGTAGCGTACCTACCATCACCTCTCAATTAAATAAGACATATGATTAAATATTAGTCACAATTACTAGAGGTACTAGTACGGTAGCAAAGGAATCTCATATATATATATATATATATATATATATATATATATATATATATATATATACAATTGTTATACAACGTTACAGAGCAGCATGTTGGTTGAAAGACGTCCTTCCAACTTTTGAAATTTTCAATTGCAGAATTTCTCACATTTTATTGTTAATTTAGTGTAATTTAAAAAATAGAGAAAAAATTAAGAACGAGTTTTATATGAATTTATTCGTAAAATTTGCATCCCAATTTTAAAAGGTTAAAAATTAACAACCTCAAAACTCTTCCATGGTAGGTGTCTTTCCCATCAAGCACGGTAAAAATTATGATTTTCCAACCTATAGTGGGAGACGATTAACTTCTTGCAAGCATAAGGAGACAATGATAGGGAATTCAAATTTACCAATTAGGCAATTTTTTTTTCCGATCAGTTTTAGGCAAATGTAAGTGTGTATGATTATTTATGAAATTGAAAATTGGGTAATGCCAATATATATATATATATATATATATATATATATATATATTCCGTTAAATTCGTGCCCATGCCTTGCACAATGCAAGTTTAAGTCATTAAAAACTGTAATTAGATACCCTCTTAATCATTCAACGGAAGATTACTGATAAAAAGTTGTTCAAAAGTAATCATGAAGTTCAAGAATATTGGTCCTCTTCCTTTAGACCATTGAAATATGCTAGACTATGTTAATAAATAAAAATAAAACAGCATAATTATTGGACTAACAATAATTTTATACGCACAAATATTTATCTCAGCATGACATAAATTAGATTAAGTGAAATCACTTATATTTTAATTATGTACTATTGTGAGTCAGATAGACAATTAAGTAGCATATGCTAGCATAACAAAATAATCTTAAAAACCAATTACACTTCATTACTCCAATTTTTGACAAGTTAGTATATTTAACGTTATCTTTATTTTAGCGTTGTCTAAATCTTTGACTGTGAACCAGATAGTTAAACAATTATGATTCAGTCTCATTATAAAATTCATAGTTAGACTAATTTGGACTAGTCAAAATCCAATTGAACCGATTAATCATTAAATTTAAAACAAAAACTTAATACTTTTTTGTCTTTATATTTCTATATTATTCCATGTAAATTATTTTTATAATGTCATTCAGTTCAAGTAACCGGTTTAAACAGTTAAACCTGAACTAAAAGTATTGTCAGTTCACTATTCGGTCCAATTTTAATAACCTTAATTTATTTATTTTTTTTGTTTATAAAATTAAGGAACTTTGTTCTTTTTGTTTTTATTTTTCATTATAGCACATTGTTCATATCATTTAGAGTAGGGATTAATACCTAATAAGTTTGTACCCCCCCTCCCCAAAAAAAAACTGAAGTAATAAATATATGCTCTCACTTGCAACTAGATCGTAATTAGTTAGGAAATTAAATAAGTAAAGTTGATCAATTAGACCAACGTATAGTTTTTAGCTCGAGATTAGGAGATTCGATGCCTTTCCCCACATATTATTTAATTTGTGAAATCAAGACGGTTAAATAATCTGATGACCAATTATTGAAATATGCACATTTAAAATACGCATTATAGATTCACCAGAAAGTAAAATATCTCTACCCACTTTCTACTTTTGAGATTTTTTTAACTTGCATCCTAAAAGTAATGTGAAAGAAAGCAATGATAAATTTTCATTTATGAAAAAGAGGGAACAAGTTAAGGAGTAAGGACCTTGTTGGACAAAGCACAAAGAAGAATAGAAGAGATCCTGTTTAACCAAAAAGAAGACACAATAGATCCTCATAATGAAATGATTCAGGAGTTGAGTCCAGTTCATAATTTGTAATTAATTTAAAGTTCAAAACCGTACGTATTTCTCAAGAGAAAGGAAAGTATATGGTATGGGACTGCATGTAGTCGGCAGGGGCATTAACACAGGACAAAAGCCACATAAATATTGAAACTAGAAAAACCACGACCTACCCATTCAGGCAAGCAAACACACTATCAAAAATATCAAATTGGATCGACGGGTTTGGTTGAGGTAGTAAAAATCGAAATAATTCGTTTCTAAGACTTTTTACTATCATCAGCAATTAATTTATAAGTATCACTGTAAAGGATTTTCACTATCAGCTATCAATCTTAATGTAATATTACTGCAAACAATTCCTAACATTGTATGTCCTGATCTTGGAATCACCGATCTCCTCCTTAACTTTTTCTAACCAAAAAAATGTCTAATTGGTCTTAGTTAACAGTGAAACTTTTGACATGGCTGATGGATCCGCAGCAGGCTGTGACTTTTTATTTATTTATTTATTTATTTTTATTTCTGAATTCCCCCACGTCCCCTTCTGTTTATCTGCTTCTATAAATACCCCTGCTACGTCCCTCCCCACCATGTATCAGAAGCATTTAATGTTACATAATGGTAGCTAGCTAGCTTTTCCAAAAGGGTTATTAGCTCCTGCTTACTGTTCTGCTCTTGTTTTTTAGTGTGGAAGAATCTGTCAAGCTCAGGAGGGATAGCGCCATAGATGGTCTTCTCTTGCTCCATCGTTGGGTTTTGCATTTTGATCTTCTCTAGCGCTATCCATCCTGAGTTTCATGGGTTCTTCATACTCTTTACCTCCATATCCATCACACCATAAGCTGCTCTCTTTGGTTTTTGGCTGTGTGGTTGAATCTGAGCTCTAAGAAGAAACAAAAAATAAAAATAAAAATTAATGGCCCAGATCCTCGTGTAGGTATGCAAGGGTCTTTCATTATTTCTGTTGTGATCTGCTTGTGGCTATTTTAACGTCCAAGTTCTTTTTTCTATGAGAAGAGTCCCTTGGTGAAAATGAAGATGAAGAAAGTGGAAGAAAACATGTCTCAAACCATATTACCAAAGTTTGTTCGCACTTTTCTCTTCTCTTCTGTGCTTTTCTCAGTTTTTACTCTTATTAAGCATATTTTAATAATTGACAAAACAAACCTTGATATATATTGTCTAACACCACCCACACTACTAGCTACATAAACACAGGAGAATATATTTATACGGGTGTGTGTGTGTGCGTATTCTTTTGGTAATAACCTTTAATTCTTTTCTTCATCTTTTAGTTTATGAATCACGATGCTTATATCATGCGACTATGTTTGAATTTTTATAACCATTCAATGGAAGTATATATATCCAATGATCAAGCGTTGAACTTGAGAGGCTGTTTTGTCCATAACTTTTGTGTAAAAATTTAATAAAGGTTCATTTGAGTTCCTGAGAAGACTAACACAGATTGCAGCATGATTTTCTCAGTTTCATTCTGTAGGTAAGAACAGTTCTAAGTTAAGACTAAACTTTGTCCATTCTTCATGGCCCTGCACTGTTGATATGCCTCAGCATCCTCTTCAAACAGTGCAAGGATAGGAGGAAGAAGACAAAACCAAGAAAGAAAAATAGATATAATATAAGCAGGACTTGGCTACAGTTATATGGGATGAAAGACTAGGGGTTTTGACTTCTCCCAACTTCGTGTAAGTCAAGGTCTCAGTCCAAATTCCCATATATATTTGGATTGCCTAATGTTAAAGCTAAGGTTTGCGCAATTCTATCTGTCTGCCCTGTCCTCAGTTCTGTGCTACAGTTTTCATTCAATTTGAGAAAGTATTGTGTAGGCACATCATTATTCAGATCTCACGTGAGATCATGTCTATCATAAGCAATGCCTCTATAAATATTTAGATTTGGATTTGTATTCTCTCTCTCTCTCTCTCTCTGTTAAAGAAAACAGTACCGTGACTGTAGTGTTAATGTGAGAAAATATATATAAATTATTTATAAAGGGGTTAATCATTATTTGATCTTTTTTTCTTGTAATATGATATTGATATGTTATTAGAAAAAAAAATACTTGCACATTAAATTTTTATATCATTTTTATGATGGTTAATAATAAGTAATTTTTAATTTAATTAATAGATTTTAATTTATAACCAATTATCAACTTATAAATAATTGATTATTAAATTCATAAATCAAACGATATATTGTATTAATTAGAATTTGTTCATTATTAATTAAGCATAAAAATAGTGTAAATAATATAAATTTTATGATGTGTGAATATTATTGTTATTTTATAAAATAAAAAAAAAGGAGAAGGTGCAGATACTAAATATTTGTATTAGATTTCTCGATGATCAGCATTCAAGATAAGTAATGTTACTTACATAACAATTATATAATCTAAAATTGATCATAGCTGCTCAAGTGGCCGGATTTGAATTTGACAAAAAAAGTAAATAGAATAAAGCTATTCATAATTATATGGCTTAATTGTTTTTAAGATACCTAGCATTATTATTATTATTTAAATAATACTTTTTCCTCCCTTTTCTATAACCGTACGCGCACGCTAGCTTACTAGGCTGCTACCACTAAAATATGGTAATACTTTATAAGTGGAAATCTTCTCATCCTATTTTGAATGTTTGTTTCGTTACGGTTCCTTTCGGTGGTAAGCAAGCCATGTATACAAATCTGGTAATTGGGATCTTTGGAATCTGGAATTGTTGTGTCTAATAATTGTTTTGAGGACTGTTTTTTCTTCATTGATTCAATGCAAAATCACCCTTTTGGGTCAATATGATGGGGCATGCCATTTCTATTGCATTTCTTATTCTTGGATATGAAAAGTGCATGTAAAGATTTTATGTTATTTTTAAAAGTTATATGATCTCAGAGTGGAATTTAACTGTTTTATTATAAAATCATGCATGCTTGTATTTGAATAAAAAAAATTAAATATTTTTCTGTCAAATTCAAGTACAAGACAAATTATAAACGTAAGTATTGTAAAATTAACATTTTCTATTAAGAGAATATTAAATAATTAGAATTTTGTTGAAAGAATTTTTAACAAAATAAAGTTGACATATTAAAGAATCTCATTTGGAATATTAAGGGCCGTTTGGTACAGATTAAAAAAATGATTTTGACCTTAAATAGTATAGAGATAATTTTTTAAAATTTTTTAAGGAAAGTAAAAGTTATTTTGTGTTTGTTTACAATCATAAAAATTATTTTTTAAATAAGAATAGCTTCTCTCTCTTCTATCGCAAGAGATTTTTTTCAAAATTAAATGAGAGTAGCTTTTCATTTTAACTATAAAAATAATTTTTTAATAAATGATTTTTTTAAATAAGTTTAAATAAACACAATCAAAATCATTAAAAATGATTTTTTACTTTAAAAAAATGATTTTTTCATCAAATAATCTATAACAAACAAGTTCTAATATTATACCTATCCATATGTGCTTTCTTGTAAACTCAAACTCCAAAGGTTCCTAAAGTGCTAAGTTCAAGCTTACTACTAATGCTACTCTTTATGAGTTACCACCCTTAAATCTAACTATTGATCAAAATTCTAGCTAATTGTTTTTGAGTTTAATTTGATCCATTATCAGTATAAAGTTTCTTTATACTGTCATCTAATAATGTATTATCACATTATTAAAAAAGTTTGACTATCATAACAACTACCTAGAAAGTCTAACTCTTTAATAATGTACTAAAACATTATTAAATAACAATATAAAAACAATAGATTAAAATTAAATCTGTTACTTTTAGCATTACTCTTTATATTATGATACATTTATGCTTAATGTTATATTTGGCCTGGTAATATTGATTCGGGGAGTAGAGAATAAATACTGTTCAATGTACTTGGACCAGCTTATAATTTAAATATATAGATTTTTTTTCATATCCTTACACTATACATAGCATAAAGTAAGGGAAAGTGATTAGATGTTTTTAATGATAAAATTAAGTTGATAATTTTAACGGGTTGGTTTACTGGTAGATGATAAATATATGAGTTGTAGTTATGTGTATTATTATATATTAGTTTTGTCAATTTTTAAGATGGAGTTATTATTTATTTATTTATTTTTGTGAATCTTCTAATTCTGACATTCTTGCCTTTAACCAGATTGTAAAAGTTAAATACCAGAGTCTGTGTAAGTTGGTATAAATATCACCTGATCACAATTTTTTTTTATAAAAAAAACTAATACTAAAAAAATGATAAAATTAAGCTTAGGACTAAACTGAAGGGGTAATTGGAGTTCAAATTTATCCAAAGGCTACCAATTCCTCTATTTAGACAAATACTATATGTTGTAATGTACTTTCAAGACTTCTAGAGTTGGAGAAATACGAAGGGGATATAAATGGATGGGTTCAATAGGCTCATTCGAAGGGTCATTTTTCAAAGTAATATTTAACTTTACTAAAGGTTATGTTTCTTAAACATTATATATATACATACACCCTTGATATTTTACTCTAGTCATTGATGATAAAAAAAATTAAGAGTTTCAAATTTTATAAAATATAAGTAATTTGTATAACTAATTATGAATATGTGATAATTTATTTATTTTTTAATATTTTTATCCATAATTAGAATTTTACATTTTACAAGTAAAATGCATCCTGAATTTTATATATATATATATATATATATATATATATATATATATATATAAACTGTTTTTCTTTTTGGTAATGTAAACTAGTTGCTTCTATTTCATTCTTTTTCTCTCCACAAGGCAGATTATCGTACTATCTCTGGTAAGTGGTAAGTGGTAACTGCAGTTTCACATCCCTTAAAAGTTAACCAGAGTTGCAGGCTTATAAACAAAGTTTGTACAATAGAAGGACACGATTATTTACTCTACGTATGTTTTGGGAGAAATAGATAAGAGAGAGTTAGAGAAGAGGAAAAAAATAAAATAAATGACACATCTCTTTTGTTTAATTAAAGAATAAATAGAGAAAAGAGAAAAAAATTTGGTGGCCTCATAAGTTTTTCATTTTTTTCTTAAAGGTGGAATGGGAGAAGGTGGGATATTTGTCTATTATACCATTCTTCTTATTACTTTATAAATAAATAAATATGGGTAAATATATATTTATAATAAAATTTAATTTCTTTTTTTTTTTACTTTTCTTATAATTCTTTCAATCTAAACAACTTAAAAATTTACTTATTTTTTACTCTATTTTTTTTCTCTTCACTTCTTTCCACTTTACTTTTCTCCTCTCTACTTCTTTCTTAATCCAAACAAAACTTTAGAACTTTGCAATTTCACCATACATCGAAAAGAAATACTTTTTTGTAGTTTGTATCAATATTGTTAAAATTAAATTGAATAGTGAAGTGAAAATTTTTTCAGTTTAAGTTTAATTAGTTTAACGGTATAATCAAATCGGATAATGCCATAATTATGTATTATATATATATATATAATTTATAACACACATTATTAATAATAAAATGTATAATAAGATTTTAAAATTTTAACTCATAAGTCTCATATTATTTTTAATTGAGTAGTCAAATAATTAATAAATTAAAAAAAAATTTAAAAATGACCCATTCACATAAAATCAATCAATTTATTAATTTTATTTAATTTTAACTACCTTAACTTATCCTAACTATAAATCCGACTATGACAGAACCCGAATAAGAGACAAATTTACAATCGACTGACCAGTCGAATCCGATCTACATAACACAGGTCTGCACAATAAAAACGGGCATGGGGAAACACGGAAGTACAGTTTGTAAGCCAAAGCCATGTGAATTAATTCAGAACATTAAATTCAGTGTGCAAGTAAAATGATGCCACGATATGTGTGCACCTTGTCATTACAAAAGATAACAAAACATTATGACCCCAAAAGACAAATTATTTTTAAAATCTTGTATATTTTTAATTTAATTATATATCAATGTTCTTAACATCGCATTAAATAGTGATCCGAATCCGGTTCAGGTTCATTTATCGAATCAAATTAGATGATATTCATAGTTTTGTATTATATATATATATATATATATGACTCATAATATGTATTATTAATAATAATAACATCGCATTAAATAGTGATCCGAATCCGGTTCAGGTTCATTTATCGAATCAAATTAGATGATATTCATAGTTTTATATTATATATATATATATATATATATGTATATATGACTCATAATATGTATTATTAATAATAAAATTTTGAAGTTTTAATTTTTTAAATTTTATTATTTTTAATTAAGTAATCAAGTAATTAAAAAATTAAAAAAAATAACAAATTCACTTAAAATCGGTCATTTTATTATTTTTAATTAATTTTACTTAATTTAATCATGAATTTAATTATGACAATAAATTATAATCAAATAAAAGATAGGTTCACGGGTTCTACCAGTATAACCAACCGGTTTAGTCTTATCCAAATAACATTGATATATATATATATATATATATATATATATATAGATATAGATATATATATATATATATATATATATATTATAATACCAACTTGCCGGACACACTTATATAAAATACAGAAATTATGTTCAGATATAAAAATACCAACTTGCCAACTTGCTCGAAGTGGTTTTCTAAGCAAAGTTTTCAAACTGATGCAATTTCTTTTCAGGGTTAGCTTGATGTTTCTTTGAAAATAAGAGTAAAAGAAATTTAGGAATAAATTTAATATAAAAATTTGCACAAGAAATTATCTTCAAAATTTTGACATCTAATTTTAAAGGGATATCAAATTGACTGTTTTCTTATTTAAAAAAAAAAGAATTTGTAAAAATAAAAGTTTAATTTTGATCTACTGTCAGTGTAAAGTTTCTTTACACTGTCATCTAATCATGTATTACTAACTGATTAAAAGAGTTTGACTATTATAACAACTACCTCGAAAGTCTAACACTTTTAATGATATGTCAGTATATGATTGAATGACAATATAAAAAAACTTTACACTGATAGTGAATTAAAATTAAATCATAAAAATAAAGCGCAAGAAAAAATTCTTTATAACAAATAGAGGGGTAAAGAGTAAATTAGTGTTTTGATCATTGAAATGTTTGATTTATATCAATATAGTCTCTCAAAATTTATTTACATCAATTAATCATATTAATATTTAAATTTGACTCAATATTTTTATAGACTGAATTGATGTAAATAAATTTTTTTGAGAATTATATTTCCTTCTTAATTCAGTCATATTTAAATAATGCTGTGATAAATTTATGTAAATAACTTTTGAAGAACTAAATCAATATAAAATATAAATTGTCATAGTTCAAAATAACAATTTAGTATTACAAACCATGGACCACGTAGGGGTACCGATACATAATGAAGTATTCATTAACAAGTAGGTCCACCCTTCTTGAATTTGGTGGGCTCATGGATTAAATAAAACACAGAAGGTCCACTACTTGAAAAGTTAAAGCGGGTTTGTTTTCTATATTTGGTCCAAACTTGGGGGAAGCCACTAAATCTAAATGGTGTCACAAAATCATTAATTTTCAATTGATTATTAATTTCTTATTCTCCATCCCAGTTTAAGGCATGCATTCAAATTTTCTGTTCTATTTTCCTCTTAAAAATTTTATCTCTCTTAGTTGGTAGTATCTTTATCAATTGATAGTATTTTATTGAGGAATTGAATTGGTGACAGGAAGAGGGAACATATAATTTGTCAATTTGAGTCCTTAAAGCACAATATTCAAAATGAGGCTCCATTATTAGAATATGGAGTGGAATTTGAAGTTGGAATCTTTTTTATTTTTATAAATTGTATTTTATTATGGATAAATTAAGAGATTAAAATGAAAATCTATTATCCACTAATATCACAAAGGACTGCAAGCAAGATGCAAATTAGTGACTGTTTTTCTTATGTTTGGGGTTGGCACGTGCTTTCATTTTTAATTTTTAAAGTGAGTGTAAGGATCTGATATCAGATTTTTATGTTTATCAAAACAATGTCTTTTTAATTAAAAAAATGATATATTTTTTACAGGATTAACTATAATTTTGTAGAGGCAGAGCTATACCGTTATGATTTATGAAATTATATTAATTGTATAGAAGAGTTTCTAATGAAATAAGAGAAAGGAGATTAAAGTTTAAACAAAGCTACCCGAGGTTATAAGTAATTTTAGAGACACCTATGCAACTCAAAAAATATAATAAATATACAAAATAACGAAAATGAAAATTAACAGATATGAAGATGAATGCACATATGAGACTTTAACAAAGTTCGACTAATGTATGCTTACTTCAATACAGAAGATAAAAATATCTTTCCTAAGAGAGAATAAATATCGCAATAAAATACTGATATGTATAGCCCAAATTAAAGTTAGTTTCAAAGCACTTATATACCACTCTCATAAACAAAGGACAGCCTCGGAGTTCCGAAGGCAATCCGTCGCAATTCCATCAAAAAATCTGTTGCAAATGACCTTTTTTTTCCCCTTCCTAGTAGTGTCATGCACAGGCAACTAAGTAATCTGCTATATACGCTTGCAACCATGCCTTGACATTAAATGAGCCTTCATGTATGCTTGGCCAAAGTCTTCTTTGGGTAGTTGAAAATGATCACGCTTCAAGGGAACAACTAAGTGAGAGCCACACAAAAAAAGGTGATGCTACCAACAAGTCACATCAACTCAAGCATGCAAGAAATCCCGCAAGATGACCCGTGACCATTTTAGTCAAATTCCAACATACTCATGACATTGAAGTTTTGAATTATGTTGGTGTTAGTAGAGCTTATGCCTTTTTAGTTAGCTCATATTTAAGCACACAGGTCACTACTTCCCATCACGAGATATCGTATGATTTCATGCCTACCCTAATTTACATGAAGTTCATGTGGCACAAAATTAAGAGTAGTCTTATCTCCTCTATCAGGAACTTAACAATATATATATATATGGGGAGGGATCAACTTACACCGGTGTAAGACTTGATCACTCTTACACCACTCAATAACTTTTTATTGAATAACTTTCTTACAAAATTCACCGTTAGATTGAAAATTTATATTATGTAGATCATTTGTGTCAAATTTTGAAAAAATTGAATATCAATAAGAATATAATCAAATAGTTCATATTTTCATATATTTCAATAGTTTATATTTATGTTAATTTTGATGTATATCAATGAGTCAGAAAACAATTTCGGATTAATGTAAAATTTTATAGGTATGATCTACATGATAGAAACTTTCAATCTAACGGTGGATTTTGTAAGAAAATTATTCAATAAAAAGTTATTGAGTGGTGTAAGAGTGATCAAGTCTTACACCGGTGTAAGTTGATCCCTCCCCTATATATATATATATTGCCATGTATCAAGGAAGTGGTAAACTCCTCCAATATTTGGGTCCATTTGGGAACAAATTGAGGAGGGAATGAAAATGGAAGAAATGCAAAAGTAGAATATGATTTTTCACCTTCTTGTTTAAATGTGGTATTTAATAGTGAGAAATGAAATTGAGAAGAAAGTAATTTTCTATTGTTCAGACAAATTAAATATGGAAAGAAAACATACTAACAAATGCAAATAAAGTGGCACATGTGGTCAATGTGCTCAGCCAAAGTAGGAGTATGAGTTCTTGATTTGCAATGCCTTTCTGCATGGTGAAGTTAAGAGTATATAAAATAAGAGCAAGGACTTGTTGGGCTTCCTCACTCAAGTTGCCCAAGGGGTCTAGAAATTAAGGAGCCCATCTTATCTTCTCCTATAATAATGTTTCTACTCAAAGTTTATCACGCAAGAATTTAAAATTATTTTTTTCGTATGGTATGTTTGGAAAGGTAATTTTGGATGAAATAAAATAACGTGGGAATTGATTTTCCATAGTTTGGGACAAGGATAGAAAATGAAGGAGATGATTTTGGAGATAAAATGTATGAGTTTCAGCTATAAAAAAATTATTCTTCCCAAATACGGAGTGAAACAAAATTACATTCTTCATTTTACTCATGTGGCACCAACCCAGCCCGGTCCCGCCGTCATCACCATCCATCACCCAGCCGCTACCACCGAGACCCCTCCAATAGCTTCCCCTTCCCCTGCGATCTCTGCTCCTTCCCGTTTTCTTTCTCTTTTATTTGTTCCTTTTATTTTTTTTTACTTTGTTTAGTTTAGGATTATTGATTCATGTCTTTTTAGTGGGCTACTTGGGTTTTTATCTCTTAGTTGGGCTTAGTTTTGTAATATGTAAGTTTTATTTCTGTTTTGTTAGTGGGCCAGTTTTTTGTGTTTATTTTATTTATTATATTATTTTGCAAGGTCTTAGTTTATACAAGTTTTATTTTGGGCCAGGTCTAGTTTGATTCTTGGGTTTAGAGTTTTTTTATTTTATTTATTTATTAAGTTAGGAGTTTTTGTTTTTAGGTAAATAGGAAATTAAAAAAAAAGAAGTAAATAATAATAATAATAAATGAATGAGACTAATTGAATAGGCTAAATAAAAATAACAAGAAATATTAATTTTTGATTCTCTTTAACTTTGAGTTAGTACAAATTTTATTAATATTATTTTATTTCACTACTTTTTTTTTATTTCTATTTGCTATTTTTACTTTGCTTACCTTATCTTGTTTACTTTGCTTATGTTGTTTAAATTATTTAAAGTTATCACGTTTAAGTATCTTTTATTTTGATTTAGATTTATAAAACCTTCCCTCCCTCAGTGCAAACTCAAATCAGAATATCCAATGATCAATCCAGTATGTATTCAATGCCCATACCTATTTTATCGATGGGGATTTTATGAGGTGTAAATATATTTAATAAATATTAATTTTCGTTTTCTAGAAATATACATGACTTTATATTAGTTTTTAATTTATAAATATATTAAATTAATCATTTAAAGATATAAATGACATCAAATCAATTTATTAATATCATATTTTTTTCCTTCAAATTAATATTTAAAATAACATCAAATTAATTGTTAAATAATAAAATTAATAACATTAATTATTATTAAATAATTAATTTAATGTTATTGATAATTAAATAATTAATATGATATCGAATATATTTTTGAACATGAATTTTTTTTACTGTTATATATTAATAAGATGTATAGGTAAAAATTTAAATAGGTGAGATAATATTAATAGTCAATAAATGAATTTTTTTTTCTTATAAACAAAATATAAGTAATTATAATATATGAATGAAATAAGGTAGAATTCCTCTGGGTGAAAAAAAAAGAGCAAGAGGGGGGATATATAGGGTTTAAGGTGGAAAGTGGCAAAGTTCCATGCTTTTTCACTCATTCTGTGCTATTTAGGGTTTTCACCATCTATCTCATTGAGCCGAAGCAGCTCACTCTCTTGCTCGCTTCTCAGTCGCCGGCGCGGCAGCTCCGCCGTGGAAAGCCACCCATTTCCGCGTTTTGAAAACAACTCTCCATCGAATCGGGTTCTCTGTCCAAACATCCTTCTTGGGTCGTTTCAAAGGTTCAATTCCCCCGCTCAATTTGAGGTTTTTTAATCTCTGAAATATTCCCTCAATTTGTGGCATTTTAATTTTCGAGCTTTTGATTTAAATGGTGTTGAATTGCATTGGGCGAATTTGAGTTTGTTTCTACATGAATATTGGAATGAGATTTATGGTGAAAGTTACCTAATGGGGATTCAAAAAATTGAATTTGATGAATATATGTGGTCTCTGGTGATGGGTATGTTTAGATACTTGCATTATAGTTCTGCAGTTTGGTTTCTCTCCAAAAGTTGATTGCTGCAGTATTTGGGAGTATTGGAAATAAGCCTAGTTTGCTGTGATACCTTTAGGGTATTTGTGAATTGTGAATTGGCTGAGATATGGGCATTGAATACATACTGGACTGGATTGATCATTGGAGATTCTGATTTTGAGTTTGGACTGAGGGAGGGAAGGTTTTCATGTGAGAGAGGTTGCTCATGAAAAGAAATGAAGTAGGTGTCCCCAGTGTAAGATGTATGTTGAAAAGATAGGATGGCTAGTTGATATGATATGCAGAAGATAGAGGGGTGCTTAGATATCATCTGCAGTGGGTGAGTCAGTGTTTTTTTGCCTGGTGGTTTAAAGTTGCCACCAATGGACTAACCTGATCTGGCCTGTTTTAGGCAATTCCCCTGAAGGGCCGGGTTGGGCTAGTTTGAAAGCTCTTGTTCTTCCGTGATGGGTTTGCATATGGTTTCCTCCATCTTCTTGGGTGGTGGGGGCAGGATCAGGTTTGGGTGCACAGAGGTATATTTAATCAAGGGATGCATGGGGATTGCAATTTTTCATCCATTGACACATACTTGCTAGTTTATATCCTTGGTTGAAATCGGTGAATGTATTGCTATTTGATAATCTTTCAGTTTTCTCTGAAATTCAAATGTAAAATTAATTATTTTTAATATCTATGTTGTACATCTGAATCTGATTTGGGGATTGCAGGTTGAGGAGAGAAAATGAAGCAAGTGGTGGGAATGGTGGTTTCCGATAAGATGCAGAAATCGGTGGTGGTGGCAGTGGATAGACTATTCTACCACAAAGTTTACAACCGTTATGTGAAGCGCACCTCTAAATTTATGGCTCACGATGAGAACAATCTCTGTAACATTGGTGACCGAGTTAGTAACATGAACTTACCCATCTAATTGGTTGATTTGTTTATCAACTTCAATTCTTTTGAATATTATTCTTATCCACTTGATTGGTACTCTTGGTTTTTCCAGAAAAGTCAATAAGCTATAGCTTTTGCTATTGTTGTTTTAGGTTCGACTGGATCCTTCTAGGCCTTTGAGCAAGCATAAACATTGGGTTGTTGCTGAAATTCTCAAGAAAGCACGGATATATGTTCCACCCTCCACTCCGGTGTCTGATAATGTGAGCTCCAACTCTAAAGCACCGACTTCATAAATTGGCTCAACCTCTGAATGTATAAACTTAGTTATCATTTTAGCAGCATCATGCTTGTTTGCTTTTATGTTTTTATATTCCTCCCATGTTTGTGGAAAAGGTTACACTATCATGGATATGATTTTTGTTTTTCCACATGTTTCTCACTACTGGTCTCCCTCTTCCTTGTCATCCATGCTTCATTTTCCTTATTATTCTTACTTTAGTCATTTTCTCATTCTTTAGTTTGTCATATAATAAGCCTCTGATTTCAGCCACTCTTCAAATCCATGAGTCTATCCAAACTCGTGAGAGATGCTTTTTGGAGGTTTATGAATGTGTTTAATTATGTAATTTTTAGAATCGGTTTCCAAATTATTTGGACGGTAAGGAGAAAGAAAATGAGAGGGGAAATATGAAAGAAAAAAGAGCATTGTTATACTTGATACATGTAAGACAACTGACATTTCAATTTTGACGGGGGTAAACCTGATGAAAGTATGGATCAGTTTTTGGCAATGTATGGGTTCACAGGGGCATTTTCGTTTCCCTATGCTGACTTTTCCCCACCTCCAACAATAGAGAAAAAGGGGAAAAGAAAAAAACTTCAGAGTCTAATTTTAGTTTTTCTGTTTCCTCCTTGCCATGCTGGTCAATTTCTTAATCATCCATTATCAATGACATGTTGGCAATTGGCATGCAAAGGATGTCTGTGGTAGGCTTCTTTGTTAAGGAAATAGATGCAAGAGTGGCTGCGTGTAGAGAGTTTGTACTTTGTAGGAGTAGGAAGCTTTCTGTTGACAGAATAAAATATGTTTTTAAGTGTTTCATGATGAAAATCCTCTCCATAGTGTAATAAATTCTTTTATAATTATTATTTATCATTATACAAAAATATTTATGATGTTTCTTTGATAAATATTACTTATAATTTACTCAGCTTAAATCCAGTTGATTCTTTTTTTATTGATCCAAATTAATGATTATGATGTCAACCTTCTTGAAATTGATATCAAACAAAGGCTGATCTTAGATGTTACCTGTTTTCACAGGAATTATGAAGAATGTGGGTATTGGTGTGGCAAATTGGTTAGGATAGTGGGCGCTAATATAATATTAACGCTTCGAACTTCTATTTGAATTGTTTGTGGAGAGGATCTTGGAGATGTTGGATCTATGATTGCTGAATTTATTGGTTTTTGTTTTAGTTTTCTATATTACAGATAACAATTATATTTCTCCTTTTCTCTGACTTCTTAGAACTACCTAATGCGTAAAATCTGAATTTACTGGAGATGCCACAGACGTTTTGGCATATTAGAGGTGTGGCTAGTGTTGGTTTCCGTGTATTGAAGATTTCTAATTACTTTTGCTGCTTTAAATGCTATAGGCTATAGCATACGGTTGAGTTTTTTTCTTGGTTGTAAATAGAATTCGTTAGATATCAAATCAGTTCTGCAGTACAGACTTCTAGCAGAAGTTTCAAATCGAAAGAAATCCCGTGTTGCAAATATTGAGTGTTCTGGTCATTTCCCTTATCTTACTAATATTATTTAATTATATACATGCAAACGTTTCAAATCAAAAAATAGATCTTACGTAGGTTGTCCCATGATGTTTTGTTTTGTTTTGTTGGTAAGATAGCTGCGAATATAATGGAAATGTGAACCTCTATTTTGTTATAATCTTAGGCGAAATTTAATCCCTCCATTATTCTCTATTCTGACATCATTTCTAAATTTTGGTGGCAGGATAAAGTTTAACGTGGCACGTTGTAAGGTTGATAAGCTTGTATGATTGTATCTCGATGGGGTAAAATCAGTCTGTTGCATTTTCGCATGAAGTCTGATTAGATGTCAAGCTGCTATATTTGTTTGATAGTTAATGCCGTCTGTGAAAATGGGCTGTAGTTTACCATGATCAAAAAGAGGATTTGTTCTCATAATAATTTTACAAAATTTGTCAGCGGATTTCCTCAGTAATAACATCATTACATGCATTATGCTATAGTATTATATCTGCGTCTAGTTTCTCAAAGAAAAAGAAAAAGAAAGCCTCAACTTGGATTCATCTGTTCTGTAAGTTCCAATCTTTATGGCACTCAGTCTTGAACGCAGAAGGAATTCGTTTAGTAACTTCTTATTCAAGACATTTTATCATCGACTCCTAGAAAAAGTCCCCTATATCTAGAAAAATTGATGACCCTATTATGATGAGAGATTGATAGCATATGGGAGAACTTACAAGAATGCAAATTATGAATTGTAAAGCGAGTTATTTTTTGCATTCTTTGCCATAATAGGAGAGTTGGCATTTATTGTAAGTAATATAAAGATTAAGAAATTATGTTGGACCTAGTAATAGTAAAACTAATTTAATGTCAAACATTCAACAACTTGAACTACGACTTTGAAAATGATTCATACCATCAACCTATTTATACAACGTGGATCAAAACTCTGGTTGCTATGATGAGATGAGTAATTCACCTTGTACAAATTACGAATGTTGACGAGGAAAAACTGAAGTTCAGTACAATATAATCTTTAAACTATAATACCCGAATATTCATGTTACTATAGAGCTTGCAATTTTCTTTCTTCTTGTTTTTTGGGCCAAGACAAGACAATGAAGCTTTCATTTACTGTGGTCCCGTTTGCAGATCTCATAAATTTCAGGTTCAGGAAGGATTGAAAATTTCCCCCTAGTTATGTAGAGAAGGGAGACGAGGTCATGAAAAGAACAATGGGGGAGAGTAGGGGAGAGATCCCAACACAGGGGACGTTGAAACTGGAAAATGCAAACTTAGCTACGTAACTGAGGTCTGAATAATCATTAGTACTGACCTTCTTAAAGAATTGCATATGCTGGATGCACATGGTGCGTTAATAGCTCTCCCATACACAGCAAGCGGTGCGTTGACCTTTCTGCACATAGTAATGTCTTACTCTTCAGGTAAGGTTGATTATGGATATGGTAATATATAGAAAGATAAACCCTGGCTCCTTTTTTCTCTCTGGATATTTTTTTCTCTCATAGTAATACTACGTTTACAACACTTTAAGCTCACTAATGCTTGATTATATGCACTTGAGTTTGATAAAAAATAAAAACTCAAGTAGGACCATTTACAAACTTAGATGCAAAGAACTTGTCAATTTATAGAGTATGTTCACTTTAAAACATGAATTATGTTCATATCAAAACACTTAATGTTAAGAGGATATTTTAATTTTTGGTGTGTCATTCATGTTCAATGTCTGTAGAAGTTGTTAATGATGACCTCAAGTGGTGAAATTCTTAGATCGATTGAGTTTATCTAAGATAAATGGATCGAATAATTTAGATCTATTCTGTGTAATGAGATTTAGTAAATTTTGTGTAAGATTTATTACACAGAACAAACTAAAAAGTTCCTTTATTTAGGTAGACCCAGTATACCTTAGAATCCCTCCCCCAAGTATTATAGTAGTGTTACCATTTTTATTTTTTGGTGCGGGACCTATGTTCCTGATCTAACAGTTGGAATTCTTCTTTGTTTTTTTGCTGGTTTATGTAGTTGGAATTCATTTGGTACCAACTATATCCCTTGAGTACAAAGCAAAGCTTTATTAATTTATTATTCTCTCTCGAAGTTGTATCTGATTATTCTTTGGGAAGGATTTAAGCTGTCTTCTTTTGAAAAATGGGGAAAGATATCATTGGGCATGCATAAAGTCTTTTTATTTTTTGCTGATGGAAATCATTACTGTAATTATACGCACAAGAAATACTGAAAACAAGTTGCATTAATAGTTATAGTTCGTGTGGCTTTGTTAGCTTCTAAGTTTGTATTGCATGATTGAGAAGTTGATGCAATTATCACGTATAGTTCCATTCAAAGAATAAATAATTTCAGCAAGAGCTGGGTCTCTCTGCAGTACCCAATTAAGTGAAGGAACAGAAAACTGTAATTGGAGTGGAATGTGAGGTACAAACAAGTGTTAGTGAAGGTGTGACCCTGCTATTATGAATGTGAGAAAGTGGGGTTTGGTTGAAGAAAGGGATAGCAACGCTAGTGCGAAATGTCATGAGAACAAGAGCTCATGGTGGCCGAAAGAGATAATAATGACGTGGAATTCATACTTGTCCAACGCATTTACCATTATTAACACTTAGTAAACTACTACTTTAGTTCATGTACTAAATCTTTTTGTTGCAATACATCTATCACCTCTTGAAGACACATGACTTGAAAAACTTAATTAAAACCTAACGACAAGTTTCACTTTTTCTCTGAAATTCTAATGAGTAAACTACTTTGTTTTTTCTAAAATGATATAAAATTCCTTAACTTAGTCTCTTTATTTATATATATCCTATATTTTCTTCTTCTTGTTTAACTGTCGAAGTTATTTGTTTATATATTTTAATTAAGGCTCTTGACTCATCAAGAGTAAAATTCACGAATTAACAAGAAGAAAATATATGATATTCAGGTTCACTTACTGGGGGCAAATTGTATATATAATCTAATAGTTTAAAAAAGATAAATTGTACAATTGAAACAAGAAATAAAGTACCCATTGCTCATAAACTTAAGTTGAGGAATGTTTCATGTATTTTATTCTACAATTCAAAGAACAAGGGTGCACAAAAGAACTCAGTAGTAGAAACAAATAAAAACATTCAAGTGGATTACAAATTTGACTTTGTTTTACTGTTTTTGAAAGTCCAAAAACAAAAAAGCATTCAGACCCAATGAGGCAAACTACAGTTCAGCATAATCATCAACACTATTTCAATATTAGTAACTCATCCAAATTCCAAATCCAATGATCCAATTTTAAGTTGGAACCAAAGTGAGAGATTCTGTCTCTCTCTCTCTCTCTCTCTCTCTCTCGCTTCTCTTTCACTTCACTTCACTTCACTCTTTCTGTTAGCAAGTCCTCTCTCTCTCTCTCTTTTTGGCGGGAATTGGACCCCACCAAATTAAAATCTCATCGTCCCCCCAACTCTGATTTTCTCTTTCATAAATACAACAACAACCTCCAACCTTTCTTCCCCGCCATTTCCAAAAACCCCTCCATTCTCTCTCTCTCTCTCACACACACGCGCCACTGCACTGTACTCACTGTACCATCCACAACATAACCCAATCCAATTCCAAACCCCTTCTAATCTCTTCCTCTCTCTCCAAAAACGGTGCCGTATCACACTCATTCTAAATGACCGCATCCCTCTTCCTCCTCCTCTTCGTCTTCTCCAACTCCGTCGTTTCTCTCTCCTCCGACGGCCTCGCCCTTCTCACTCTAAAATCAGCCGTCGACGACGGCGCCGCCTTCGCCGCCGCATTTTCCGACTGGAACGACGGCGACCCCACCCCGTGCCGGTGGTCCGGCATCACCTGCGCCAACATCTCCGGCGTCCCGGAACCCCGCGTCGTCACCGTCGCCCTCGCCGGCAAGGGCCTTCGCGGTTACCTCCCGTCGGAGCTCGGCACCCTCCTCTACCTCCGCCGCCTCAACCTCCACACCAACAGCTTCCACGGTTCCATCCCCGCTCAGCTCTTTAACGCCGCCGCGCTCCACAGCGTCTTCCTCCACGGCAACAACCTCTCCGGCCACCTCCCCTCCTCCGTCTGCAACCTCCGCCGCCTCCAAAACCTCGACCTCTCCGGCAACTCACTCTCCGGCCAAATCCCCGAATCTCTCAAGAACTGCTCCCAGTTGCAGCGTCTCATCCTGGCCCGGAACCAATTCTCCGGCGAGATTCCGGCGACTCCTTGGCCGGAATTGGAAAACCTCGTGCAGCTCGACCTCTCGGCGAACCTTCTAGAAGGTCCGATTCCGGAGGAAATCGGCATGCTCGGGTCCCTCTCTGGAACCCTAAACCTCTCGTTCAATCACCTGTCGGGTAGGGTTCCGAAATCTCTTGGAAATTTGCCGGTGACGGTGAGTTTCGATCTCCGGAACAACAACCTCAGCGGTGAGATTCCTCAAACGGGGTCGTTTTCGAACCAGGGACCCACCGCGTTCCTCAACAACCCGAACCTTTGCGGATTCCCTCTGCAGAAACCGTGCGCCGATACGGATTCGGATTCGGATTCGGATTCGGCTCAGAGCCCCGTTTCGTCGAGGGAATCCGCCAACCGTTCGACGAAAGGCCTGAGCCCCGGTTTGATCGTTCTGATCTCTGTGGCTGATGCTGCTGGGGTGGCTCTGATTGGGCTTCTTGTTGTTTATGTTTATTGGAAAAAGAAGGATAATTCCAATGGGTGTAGCTGCACTGGGAAGAGCAAGTTGGGCGGTGGGAACAATGAGAAAGCTAGTGGGTGTTGTTCTTTCCCATGCATCGTCAATGGGTTGAAGGGTGGTGATGATTCTGAGGTGGAGGAAGCTGAGAAATCAGCAGAGGGTGGAAGTGGGGAAGGGGATTTGGTTACCATTGATAAAGGTTTCAACTTTGAGCTTGATGAGCTTTTGAGGGCCTCTGCTTATGTGTTGGGGAAGAGTAGGTTGGGGATTGTGTATAAGGTTGTGCTTGGAAATGGGGTGCCTGTGGCTGTGAGGAGATTAGGGGAAGGTGGTGAACAGAGGTATAAGGAGTTTGCTGCTGAGATTCAGGCTATTGGGAAAGTTAAGCACCCTAACATTGTGAGGTTGAGAGCCTATTATTGGGCTCTTGATGAGAAGCTTTTGATCAGTGATTTCATCTCCAATGGCAATTTGGCCACTGCCCTTAGAGGTGAGTTCTTTCACATTTTGTTTATTTGTCCTTTCCTCTTTTGCATTTTGGGTCATTGTTTCATTTGCTGCATTCAGTGATATTGGGGATTTGATCTCCATTTTCATTCTTACTCTTACCGAACAGAGTAGCAGGTTTTGGGGGAAGAGAGTGTAAACAGTGATGACTAATAATAAGAGTTAATAATAATAGTAGCAATGGAATAATAATGATAGCTAATAATAGGTGGATGAAATTTGGATCTTAGGTAATGTAATATATGTTGGGTATCCAGAACTCATTTAAGCACGAAAATGAATAAGAATTGAGAGAAAAACTTACTCTATTTCTCTGAATAGAATTTACAAGAGAATTACTCTCTATACAAAACAACTCTCAAAATCTCTCAAGCTCTCTGGCTTTTCTCACTCTCTCTGGATACCCACAATTCTACTGAATGCGTTTACAAGAGATGAGTGATGTCTATTTATAGGATAGGGGAAATGAAAATTGTCAAAGTTTGGCCACCAAACTTTGGTGGTTGATGACTTTGAGCTCCTACCCATGCTACCATTGTTGACATTACGGTGGAGTGGGTGGCGTGGGTAGGTGGGCTGGACTCTTCAATTCTCCCCCTCCGACCACTCTTGGAGCAATTGTTATCTAACAAGCATTCCAAACCTATGTCTCTGTATAGCTCTAGCTTTTCTTTTAGTAAATGACCTTTGTTAACATGTCGGTTGGATTCTCTTTTGTGTGGATCTTCACTAATTTCAATAGTTCTTTATCTATGATCTCGCGTATCCAATGATAGCGGATATCAATGTCTTTGTACGAGAATGATACATTGAATTCTTGCTCAAATCTATAGCACTTTGAGTATCTGTCACAATGTACCTTGTAATCCTTTTGCTTGATTCCAAGTTCTTGGAGAAAAGCAGCTTAACCACAACATTTCTTTCGACTTCTCCTGGCAATATACTCTCCTTCATTGTGGATAGAGCAACGCATACGCAATCTTGATTGCCATGAAATGACTCCCCTAAAGTGTAGAGAAATCTGAAGTAGATTTTCTACCATCAAGATCTCTGCCATGTACGCATCTCGTATAACCTTCCAGATTGGATCCGGCTCCCCGTAACAAAGACATATTTTTGATGTACCTTTTAAATACCCGAGAATCCACTTGGCTGCCTCCCAATGCTCCTTTCCGGGATTAGAGAGAAAACGACTCCACGGTACCCACTGCGCCCATGAGCAATATACGGTCTTGTACACACCATTGCATACATCAAGCTTCCAAGCTGTTGAAGAATAAGGTATTCTTGACATCTTCTCTATCTCTTTCTTGGATGAGGGGCGAAATCTTACTCAACTTGAAGTGATTGGCTAATGGAATGCTTACTTGGTTTGGCATTGTGCATATTAAACCTTTTGATCACTCGTTCAATATACTTCTCTTGAGATAGCCATAACCTGTTGTTCTTCTGCCTCGAACTATATGCATTCCAAGAATGCTGTTTAGGTCTAGATCCTTCATGTCAAAAGACTTGGAGAGTTCCTTCTTGATGTTTAATTTTCGTTGCATCTTGTCCCACAATCAATATATCATCTACATACGTAGAAGAGCAACGAAATTTCCATCGAGAAAACCTCAGTATAAACACACCGATCTGCTTGCCCGATTCTCTTGTAGCCTTGACTCACCATACACGAGTCAAACTTCTTGTACCACTGTCTTGGTGCTTGCTTTAAACCATACAAGCTCTTTTGACTTTGCAGCGAGGTTCTTGTCGAGACCTCGAAACCTTACAGTACTTGCATGTAGATTTCTTCTTTCGATCTCCATGAAGAAATCTTTGTTTTTGACATCCATCTGTTCAAGCTCTAGGTTTAAATCGGCTACCAAGCCAAGAATAACCCTTATTGAAGTCATTTTACTCTTTGGTGAGAAAATCTCATCAAAGTCAATTCCCTTTTACTGTTGGAATCCTTTGACTACCAATCGAGCTTTGTGTTTCACCACTTTTAAATTCCGCCATCTTTCTTGACTTGAATACCCATTTGTTTTTAGGGCCTTTTTCCCTTGTGGAATATTAATTATCTCATAAGTATGATTTTTGCGGTGATTCCATCTCCTCTGCATTGCAAACAACCATTTTCTTTATCCTTATGAGATATGGCTTCTTGAAAATTTTCTCGGTTCGCCATCTTGATGAAAGCAAAGCCGTACTCGGATTGGATATCTTTTCGACTGAATCGACCTCGCTCGCATCTTCGAACTTACGGATTAGGAGATTCACCATCGTCAGTTCCTTGTGATGGTCCTACATCTTTCCGGGTGGATGAGGTTGTGGTCTCCCACGCCAACACCTCTTCTTCTTCCTCCTCTTACCATACATTATTTCCTCGTGCACTAGATTGTTACCCGTGGCAAGCTGTGTTGATCTTGAACTTGAAATATCTTCTTGGGCCTTTGGATTCTCGGAATTTGAGACATTGTGGGCTTTTCAATGTCTTTTATCGCCTCGATTTTCATGGAACACTACGTCCCCGCTTCGATCACCTTCTTCTCCTTTGGGTCCCATAACTTTGTATCCGAATTCCTCGTCTCCATAGCCTATGAAGATACAAGTGGTTGTCCTTGCATCGAGCTTTTTGTCTAAGCTCCTTGGATACATGCAAAAGCTAGACAACCAAATACTCTCATATGAGAATATGAAGGATGCTTACTGCACCATACTTTCTCTGGAACTTCAAAATCCAGCGGTCTTGTGGTGATCTGTTGATTAGGTAGCGGCTGACTCGCTTCTCCCCGTGAATGGCTTTGGCATAGCCCATCACCGAGCATGCTTCGACTCTTTCCATAATGGTCAGGTTCATTCTCTCGGCTACACCATTATGTTGTGGGGGTGCGTGGGGCTTTCTCTCATGTCGGATGCCTTGACTCCCGTAATAGGCATCAAACTCTTGAAGTGTATTTCGCCTCCATTATCGGATCGGAACGCTTCAACTTCTTTCCGATTTCACGTTCTACCATGACATGAAATAACTTGAAGTAATTAAATACCTGGTCCTTTGTTTTCATGAAGTACACCCACACCTTTCGAGAAGCATCATCATGAATGTCGAAAGTATACATTTCCGCCTAATGATTCCGCCTCCAGGGGCCATGAGCATCGAGTGTACTAGATCGAGCAACTCGATCTTCGTTGAAGAGAAAGCGAAAGAGACTTTATGTTGCTTGCCAAACAAACAATGATTGCAAGGATCTGAGCAACATTCTTGGCAATAGTAATAAGCTCCTTTTTCTCAAGGGTAGACAAACCTTTTTCACTCATGTGACCAAGCCTCACGGTGCCATTTTGAGAAGCCCTCTTTTCTACTATGTTAAGATGCGCACATATCTTCACATAAGTTTTATATAAAGTACCACAAATATGACCTCGAGCGATTACCATGGTGCCCTTTGTTAATTTCCATGCGCCATTGCAAAACCATGACCATACATAGCCGTTTGTCAAGAGCTACTCTGACGATAAATTCAACCCAAGATCGGCACATGTTCGACATCCTTCAAGGTGATTGTGCTCCCCACATTTGTTTGGATCTTAACATCACTATTCGGCAATCTCGTAGAAAGCTGGAATTTCCCATCTTCACTGCTCCAAAGTCACCGACTTTATATGTTGTGAAGAAATCTTTGTGGGAAGTCACGTGGTAGGATGATGCGTGATCTACTACCCATTCTGTCTTCTCTTGAGGCGTGTAGGCATGTCTCATTATTGATGGAGCAAGCTATCTCTCCAGGGATAGTGACAAAAGTGTCTCCATCATTATTCTTTGGTTGAGAACTACCTTGCCACTTGCTCTCGCCGCAATCTTGAGTTCTTCTTTAAATGACCTTCCATTCCACAGTGGTAGCACTTGTATGTCGGCCTTCTTCCATCTGTGGATCTTCCTCTACTCATGCTCCTTCCCCTTCCATTGCTTCGACCATTTTCCTGTTGTCTCCCTCGGCTTTCTGTTACAAAGGCATGAGACTGGTTCGTGCTCATATCCTTTCTTCTGGCCTCTTCGTTGAACAGGGCATCTTTAACCAAGGACATGGTAAGTTTCCCATTTGGAGCCGAATTACTGAGAGAGACTACTAGCGTCTCCCAAGTGTCAGGAAGTGAACTGAGAAGTAAGAGCGCTTGTGTTTCATCCCCAAGCTCCATTTCTACAGACGATAATTGGTTTATCAAGCTCTGAAATTCACTTGTGTGCTCGGCTGTGAAGTTCACTACTCAAGCCAGACAACCAATCGCCTCATTATTAAGGCTTTATTCCGAGCTGCTTTGCCTCGATACATGCCCTCGGCTTTGTCCAAAGGGTATATGCGTCTGTTTCTTTTGCAATATGGTGGACATTCTACGTCAATCCATCGACTCCGGATCGACCAATAGTTTTTCTCGCTTGATTTCTTCCACTCTGCTTCCTTTGTAGGATCAGGGTTTACACCCTTTAATTCCAGGGGATCGTACAAATCTTTACAACTAAGGAGATCTTCCATCAGGAGTGCCTCCATAGTGTATAGTTAGTAGAGGTGAGCTTTAGCATTCTTCCCGATGATGCGGATTCTCCATTTACACTAACTTGTTCAAAAACAAAGTTGAATTCCTTCAAAAGTAAAAACACCGTTGTCTGGAACGGTCGAAAATGGGAAATTTGACTCTCTTGAGTCAATTTGCAATTTCTAAAAGATCAGGGGCTAAAGTATAATTTCAGAAACTTTTGGGGTCAAATTGTA
This sequence comes from Styphnolobium japonicum, assembly GCA_023212625.1. Classification (NCBI taxonomy): domain Eukaryota; kingdom Viridiplantae; phylum Streptophyta; class Magnoliopsida; order Fabales; family Fabaceae; genus Styphnolobium; species Styphnolobium japonicum. The sequence continues at coordinate 24,207,341 of JALBWW010000014.1, forward strand.
ATTTCTGAAAGATCAGGGGCTAAAATATAATTTCAGGAACTTGAAGGATCAAATTGTAATTTCTGAAAGATCAGAGGCTAAAGTATAATTTCAAAAAATATAGGGGTCAACCTGTAATTTTTGAAAGTTCAGGCTGGATGCTGACGTGGCTGTTGACGTGGCACTCACTAATGCTGCGTGGCGCTGATGTGGCGCTGACGTGGTGCTGACTGGGTCGTCTTCAACCTTGGTTTGGAGAGTGGGGAGAGTGGGGAGAGTGACGCCCACTCTCAGGCGAAGCTGCAGAGTGCGGAGAGTGCGGCCGTCCGGCCGTTTCTGCCGAAAATTCCGTTGTGCTCGTCTTGACACCAGGAATCTGTTGGAGTGGTCAAAACACCAAATGGAGGTGTTTGAAAAATTCGAATTTTAAGAGTAGAGACTTTGTGCTTTCAAGAAACCCTCCCAACACTCAACTCAAGCTTTGATACCACTTGTTGGGTATCCAGAACTCATTTAAGCACGAAAATGAATAAGAATTGAGAGAAAAACTTACTCTATTTCTCTGAATAGAATTTACAAGAGAATTACTCTCTATACAAAACAACTCTCAAAATCTCTCAAGCTCTGGCTTTCTCACTCTCTCTGGATACCCATGAATTCTCACAATGCATTTACAAGATGATGATGTCTATTTATAGGATAGGGGCTGCTGAAAATTGTCAAAGTTTGGCGCACCAACTTTGGTGTTGATGACTTTAGCTCCTACCTCTGCATCTTTAATTGTTGACATTACGAATGGAGTGGCATGCATGGGTTACGGACTCTTCAATTTAAACATTTTATAATATACTATTAGATTTATATAGGTTATTGTATTAATTTTTTTTATATAAATTCATATATAATTTAAATATTTAATAACTATATAATTATTCATGGATTAATAAATACTAGCATAATGTATTTCGTAATTTTGGTCTCTATTACCCGCCTGGGCATAAAATTTAATTCCTTTTCCGAGTATTTCTTTTTAAATGATTTGGAGTATGGTAGAGTTGTTATTCTGTAAGTTGTTAAATAACCCTTGAATTTATTTTGAAATTTTTTCAATTGTCTGACATTCTACATGCACTCTCATTGAATTATTATCCGTGAAAGTGTGAAACCATGGCTCCTTCTGCTTTGCTAGGAATTTTTGGTTTTCATGAGTTAGTACGAGAGCAAATTAATTGCTCAGACAAGGTCCTGTCTGAATTGTATGTCTTGTGTGTTTAATAATTTCTGATTAATTGTTGTCATTTTTAGAAAGGATTGGTAGCTATAGTAATAGATAATAATACTTTTAAAACATTTAATAGTAATAATGCTAGATTTACTTGCATGGAAATAATGAAAGAAATTGGCTTTGGAGCTTTTGTCTGTACCGTCGTAGATTTGTGGGACAATGGGACCGAAATGGTTGGTTCACTGGTGCAAATGGGCGATATTAAATTTTAATTTTTCTACCCTTGTACCCAAATATATATATATATATATATATTTTCTTGGTAGAAATAAATAAATAATATTATATTTTTTAATTTAATTTTAGTTGTGGGTGTGGCTAGGTGAGCACTTTAGTTAGATGTTTATTTATTATTGGTAAAGGGCGTTGGATCCAAGAAATTGTTTGGTGAGAGAACAGTGGTAATGTAAATGACCTGCCCTTTGGGGACATCCGACGAGAAATGAGATGGCAGTGGTACTCATGTTTGGGACCATGAACTTCTTCTAGACCTTTATCTCATTATCAGCACATGGGGTCACTAAACAAACCAAAACTTTAGGTAGGACAGTTGCAGTTTCACACTCCTAAGCCATTTCTCTCAAGTGCAGTGTCTATTTGACTTGAAATTTTTTTTTTTGGCTTCTTTGCCAAGCCTTTTGAGTGTTTGGATCTCTTTTTTATACGTATATTTTCAGTTTATCACACACACCGTAACAGTATCTTTTAAAGTAGCTTTGTCGAAAGTGTCTCGTGTTTGTAGGCCCAAAAAGAAGTGGTAAGTTCATGCCGCTTTTGTGCCTTTATTTCATTCAAATAAAAAGTTGAACTTCCTAGATTTTAGTTTTTTGTCATAGCTGAACTTCCTAAGTGAAATTTTTTTGCTTTTCCTTGTTCCATTATTTATCCTTTTGGCTAAACTTTCTTGCTTTTGAAGGAGTCTCTACCAGCTTCACGATCTCTTGATTAAACCTGGGCCCTACTAGAACTGTTTTCCTACTCTCTCCGTGCTTCCACTGCACTTATGTCTCACTCTTTTTATTATAAGGAAAATGTTAAACACAAAAATTGTTTACTAAATAATGTGTTATGTAGGATTTAAGATGCACTAACCAATTATTCATGATTATGGTATTTGAAACAATATGTATAGAATTTATATATTTAAAATTTATATTTGACTTTATCTCAAGAGATATATCATTCTACAATGAATTTTACATAAAATTCTTTTTGTATGAGTAGCATAAATTTGTAATTGCAACAAAAAAAACTCATAATCTGCATTTGCATTCTGTACTAGATTTATAATCTTCCCAATTAAATTTTTCAGCTGCAAATTGTTAATAATTAATCCTAATGAATTATGCAGGGAGAAATGGTCAACCATCTCCGAACCTTTCATGGTCAACCAGGCTGAGAATCGCCAAAGGAACAGCCAGGGGCTTGGCCTATCTCCATGAATGCAGTCCAAGAAAATTTGTTCATGGTGACATCAAACCCTCCAATATCCTCCTTGACACAGACTTCCAACCCCACATTTCTGATTTTGGTCTTAACCGACTGATCAGCATCACCGGCAACAACCCCTCCTCTGGTGGCTTTATGGGCGGAGCTCTTCCATACTTGAAGTCATCACAAACAGAGCGTACTAACAATTATAAAGCCCCTGAGGCTCGAGTCCCAGGCTTCAGACCCACCCAGAAATGGGATGTATATTCATTTGGAGTTGTATTACTTGAGCTGCTTACTGGGAAGTCCCCAGATTCTTCTCCCACCACTTCAACTTCTATGGAACTCCCTGACTTGGTGAGGTGGGTAAGGAAAGGATTTGAAGAAGAAAGCCCATTATCTGAAATGGTTGATCCATCGCTGCTCCAAGAAGTGCATGCCAAGAAAGAGGTACTAGCTGTGTTTCATATAGCACTATCATGCACTGAAGGCGACCCTGAGGTCCGGCCTAGGATGAAAACTGTCTCTGAAAATCTCGAAAGAATTGGAACGTAATATTGTAATATTTACAAGCTGAGAGTAGTGAGCCTGAGACTGGAGTTTCCGTGATACACAAGGAAGATGCACTTCAGTCCCATGATACATTTTTGTGGTAGCATTCAGAAGATTTTCTTGTTGGGCATCAAGATGGTATTGCAAATACTTTCCATCTTGGATTGGGCCCTCAGGTCCGTAACTTCTGTTTTGAAGTCAAGCAATTTTTGGAGAGCTGTCACCATCACAGGTCTCACCTCATCTTATTCTTTTTGGCGAAAGTTCAATGAAGTTGCTAGATATAATTTAAATTTTGTTCTGATCTCATTTCCTCCAGAATCTGATTACAATAATTTCACAACATCTTGATTTTTACTCGGGTTGGCAAATTCAGATGTAATATAGTGCATATTCTTTTTTTACTACTCCATTATGAATGAATGACAACTCAGTTTCACATGCGTTTTCTTTAATGTATAAAGATTTTGTCAGTTTTGAGTGCTCACGAATTTACTGTTGTTTTGGTTTGTGATTAATGAAAATGCTTTAATAGTTATTCTAGCTCTAGGCTACTTTCTTTTGTGCAACAACCCTTTTAGAATTCCATGAAAAATTAAATAGCTTTAGGTTACTTTCTAAAATATTCTGTAATATGTACTAAAATAATAAATTAAATGCAAAAAATAATACGTATGTATTAAAAATTTAAAATGGTAGAATTTCTTAAAAAACAAGGCTACAATAAGAAACTCGATAAATCTTGCAATGCATATATTTACCTACGTATATGATATATCGGTAGCTTTATTTGGGTCAATTTATTCTAAATATTAAATAATAAACTTAATCGTTATTCCAAATATCCGTATGATATAAATGCTCTCTTGCAGTGACTCTGGTTAAACACAACAGCAACGCTACATACACACTCCTCTTTTCTTAGCTTTTCTTTCTTTGTTCTCTCTGTAAGGTTGCAGAACAACACCAATACGCCCACAAGAGAAAACGCATTGAAAATTTTCTCTCTTTCTCTGGTAATTTTCCATCAGACCAATCAGGTAACTGTTCTTTGTATTTTCATTTTTATTTTTCTGTCATTTTATCCCTCGTGTAGGTTCTTTGTTTGCTTGAACGAATGAAGAATCCACTTTCCCTGTTTATCATCTGATTTTCTGTTCAAGAGATTTCATAGACATTGCACTCAAAATTTGCAAATTTGTTTCTTTACTGGAAATTCATTACTCGCTATAAGAAAATTATGTTTATTACTAAGAGGACGAGTTTTAACTTCTTCAATTGTCTTTTTTTTTTCTTGAATAGAAATGTTGTGCCAATTCTTGTCTTCTCTTTTTTTTTTTTTCTTTTTTTTTCTCCCCTTTCTTTTTTACGTGTTCTTCTCGTCTTGCCTAAACTGGGAACGTCTTTGGTAAGATTTTCAGCAATTTTTTTTATGAAAGAATAAAATTAAAAGACACTCGAAATTTTGTTCTTTCACTTCTTTTAGTTATTTTGTTCTTTTCGTATTAATCTTGAAAAATAAAAAAAGAATATACGAAATTGGCCAGTTTAGAATATGTCATATCCCCATGCGTTCTAGATTCTAGTGCAATTTTCTTAATTATAAATTTATAATACAATCATGAGTTGGTATAGGTTGTTTTGTATCTAGCAAAATTGCTTTTTTCAATTTCATTTAGGTAAGTTCTGTTCCTTTCAATGTTTGTGGCATTTCTTTGTATGTTTCAACATAAATTCTAATATTCTTCAGATGATCAAGACGAATTAATAATACTAATGTATGAATAGTTACAGAAAGTTTGGAAGTAGGTTTTTCCCCTACAACTTACTGTTTATCTTCTTTTAACCTTTGATATTCAGGCTTCTTCGGAGACATTATGGATATTCCTTCTACAAATGCACTACAGGAAGGACTTGAAGTAGTAAAAAAAGAAAGAAAGGAATGCAGCTCTTGGTCAGATCTACCACATGCACTGCTGAAATTGATTATGAAACGGCTATGCGTGACTGCTTACCTTCAAAAGCGTGCTGTATGCAAATCTTGGAAGGCTGCCATTGATAATGCCATTGCAAATAAGCGCTGCCCCCCTCTACCTGAACTGCCAATACTGCTGCTCCAATCTCGAAAACAATGCTGCTTGTTTAACTTAAGCAAAGAACGTGTATTTTCTCCCAAAATACCACTATTTGGACCCAAGCAGGTTTGTATTGGCTCAGTTGAAGGCTGGATGATTATAAGTGAAATTGTTGTGAATCCCACCCTTTGTGCAATCGTCTTCTTCTTGAATCCAATGACAAATGCTAGAGTGAAGGTCCCATCAGAGTTAAACTTTCCAACCAACTCTCCCCTGCCTACATCGGTAAAACTAAAGGTGGCAGCTTCTTCAGCACCCAATTGCCCGGATTGTCTCGTGGTGGTTGGCTTTATAGACTTCTTGCGTTTTACCTATTGTAGGATTTCTGACGAGTCATGGACTATGATTGAAGCATTAGAGGGGATTCATTTTAAGGGCATGGAAATACTTGATGGGAAGCTGTATGTTCTTCCTGACAAGGTATTGAATTCCATATTGGTTTATGATCTACAGGGACCCAACTGCACCCCCCTAAAGTCAATAAGAATAGCTCAGCTCCCATCTCCACTAATAGCGCAGAAAATTGGTAATACAGTTCGTGTGTCTGGTACTTTTTCCAGAAGTTTGGCCACAGATGTTGCGTCTGGACAGGTGTTCTTAATTCATATGTCAAAGGGCCCTTTTTCCAAAACTGAGGGTGTTAATGGATTCATTGATCCACCCAGAATTACAGCATTTGATGTGTTCCAATTGGACATGAGCAGTGAACCGCATTGGGTGAAGGTCGATAGCTTGGGTGACCGTATATTGTGTCTTACCGATATTGACAGCAAAGTGATGTCAACTACTGCTGCCCTTAATGGCCCTCAAGAGGTCATTAGAGGAAATTGTATCTGTTTTTGTTACACGCTTCTATGTCCTGCAGACCCATGGAGGGGGTTTACTTTTGGGGTGTACTCCTTGGCTGATAGGAGCTTCAACTATTATACTCTAGAAAGGTCTAGTTTTGTAAATGTGCCTTGTGGTTGTTGGTTCATACCAAGTGCTTGGTAACTTGACCGTAGGATATTTTGAATGTCAATACAAGATTTATGTCCTTGGTGTTGCAAGGAATTGTTTCATTCTTTTCATTAGCAGATTACAGAACATAAAAACGTAAATTTAACTGAACAAAAGGACCTACACCATCATAAAAATATGGAGTGGATCAAAGTAAATTAGACTTGAGATATGGTCTCATTGCCATTTGGTCAGATATGGAAACCAAACCTGATACTAATGAGTGTAGAATACAAAATTGAAAATACTACGATCTCATGACCAAAACCTCAAACAAGACTAGCCATTGAGACCAGAAATTGGAAAATCAAATTTATAAGAACCACCAATAGAAATGAAAAAATTAGCAGATCACAACATTGATAATCAAAGCAATGGCATTGAAAAATTTAAGAGTACCAGAGCAAGCCAACTTACCAAAATGGCTCTCGTGATAAATATATATTCGCATATACAAAATGTTAAGAAATTTAATATGGTAATCCCTGCCAACTGAAATTGCACAGTTCACTTATGTTCTATAGACATAGTTAAGCTAAATGGTATATTTAAACAAATCCAAAAAGTTGAAAAGTTAGCAGGAAATATTTAAAATACATATACTACTCTTTAGTTTATTTTATTTTGTTTAGACTGGAGGTGCATACACTTGGGTAAAAGAAAAGAAAATGTGGTCGAATTGAACCTCTAACATTTACAAACTTTAGTATATTTAAAAAAGTTGAGCTACAAACTCGTTTGTCTTAATATTTTATTTATCTTTTTCATGATGGATACCATTTACAAAATAATATTCTAGTGCCATTTCCTAAAGTTTCGATATTTTGTGTACTACATGTTTTAATTTTTTCCCTTTTTTTTAAAGATAGAAATCTTCATTGAATCATGAAAATGATAAAAGGAGTAACCATACATTTTAAAAAATTGAGCTAAAAATATTATTAATAAGCTGTAACACCAACAATACCTACCTAAAACTCATTAGAGCCTAGATGGAGGACAAACATAGCCACAATGATCCCACTGAGTGTTTCATTTCGTTTTAGCGATGTTTGACTATTCCTTTGATTAGCGAGCATAAAACATGATTAATTGTTAATAGTTGGTATTCAGGAAAATAACAAAATGCTCGCAGGCTCTATATAAGGAATTAGGAAGATAGATTTGTATTTATTAATTTTCTATTAAAAAAAAGTCTACTTTATTCATGTTAAAAATGCTATATTATTCCATGTGTATTATTTTATTCATATATATTTTTTATTGCGTATAAGGGTTAAAAAAATTATCTAGTAACCTATCATTTGATTTTGTGAAACTAAGAATGTCGAACTAATCCTAACTCGAACTTTGATTATTAAGTGCTTTCCGTAGATTTTGAAAATGTAGTTATGGAAGGAGGAAATTGAAGACAAAAACGAGTGTTATACTTTGTACATAAGGTTGTCAAACTTGTAATTCTTATCTAAGATTAGACAAGGAGAATAGACACTTAAAATATAAAATTGTAATACGAAACGTAAGATCCTACCTATTATATAAATTTATATTCAATAATATATATATATATATATATATATATATATATAAAATAACACAAATAAGCAAAGTAAATTTAAAATCACAAGTTCACAAGTAACGTTTAGATAAACTCTAATTCAAAATGCATAATAAGGTTGTAAGAAGTTACAAGCCTTCTAATAAAAAAAAAACAGGGCAGTAGCCAACACACACACGGCCCACTCGCACAAATGAAAGGGCTCCAAGACGGTTTATGAAATTGGGGTTAAGTTTGGGTCGTGCGTTTCTACGATCCAGCACGCGATTTTGAAAACACCACCATTATTGGGTATCTTAGTCATTCTTTAACACAATTGTCTCTTACTTCACATGATAAACGGCAAATTAAAGATGAGATTTTGATCAACTGAGTTTCCATTCGTCGCTGTCATTGCTTTGATTATGAATGTTGTGGTTTGCATATGTCATCATTTCTATTGGTGGGTTCTTATAAATTTAAATATCCAGTTTCTGATCCCAAAGGCTAATATATTCCCTTCGTGGTATTGGCCACGTGGATGCAGTATATAGCATTCTACATACTACACTCGATTAGGCAATAAGGCCATATCTCAAAAGTCTAATTGACTTTGATCTGCTTTATGCTTCTTTGATGTTGTAGATCCTTTCTATTGAGTTAAATTTACGATTTGTTTTTTTGAAGAGGATTATATAGTCTCTATTCAAAGGGGGTTGGAAGCAATGTGCAGTGCATATTGGTTAGGCTGATAACAAGTAAAATGACAATGTAGAAGAAGGAAATGATGAAAAGTTGTGTTAAGTTTCATTGACTCTAAATGTGTATATATACAAAGTACAAGATAATAAGATAAGATAAGATAAGATAAGAATAAATACTCTAAGTATATCTAAACAAAGATAAATTCTAAAGATACAACACATAGCAACAAAGTACAAGAGATAAAGATAAAACCAAATATATATATAAGATTATATCTGTTAACACCTATGTACTGAAAATTTTAAGTTGTAGAATTTCTTAAAAACAAGGCTACAATAAGAAACTCGATAAATCTTTCAATGTGTACATTGTAACCCACGTATATCAGTTGCTTTATTTGGTTCGATATCTTCTAAATATTAAACAATAAACTAAATCGTTAATCCAAATATCCGTAAGATATAGATGCTCTCCTGCAGTGACTCTGATTAAACACAACAAGAACGCTACATACACACTCTTCTCTTCGTCTTAGCTTTTCTTTCTTTGTTCTCTGTGTAAGGTTGCAGAGCAACACCAGTAAACCCACGAGAAAAAGCATTGAAAATTTTCTCTATTTATCAGGTAATTTTCCATCAGACCAATCAGGTAACTGTTCTTTGTATTTTCATTTTAAATTTTCTGTCATTTTATCCCTGGTGTAGGTTCTTACTATCAGTTTACATTAGTTCTTCGTTTGCTTGAATAGAAGAAGAATCCACTTTCCCTGTTTATCATCTGATTTTCTGTTCAAGAGATTTCATGGACACTGCACTCAAAAGTTTGCAAATTTGTTTTTTACTGGAAATTCATTACTCGCTATAAGAAAATTATGTTTATTACTAAGAGGGCGAGATTTCATATCCCCATGCTTACTTGATTCTAGTGCAATTTTCTTAATTATAATACAATCACGAATTTGTTTAGGCTGTTTTCTATCTAGCAAGTTGCTTTTTTTTTCCTTTGCAATTTCAATTAGGTAAGTTCTGTTCCTTTCAATGTTTGTGGCAGTTTTTTATATGTTTCAAGATAAATCCTAATATTCTTCATAGAGTATCAAGACGAATTAATAATACTAAAGTATGAAAAGTTATACATAGGAAGTTTGGAAGTAGTCTTTCCCCCAAGAACTTACTTTTGATCTTCTTTTAGCCTTTGATATTCAGGCTACTTGGAAGACATGATGGATATTCCTTGTTGTATTATGTGTTGTAATATTTCAAAAGTTCAAAGTCCCACATTGCTTAGTCTTCAAATTTTTAAAGGGTTTATAAAGTAACTTGTGATATGGGCTTGTAAAATGAACTAGTGAGATGAATGGGCTCGCGCGCCCAAGTTTGGGCTCAGGTAGTGCAAATCATCTAATTTGCCCCCCCACGCGCATGATAATGAGGCTTCATGGCCCTATCCAGAAACAGCTATATTTTAACAATAGTATTTGACTTGGTCCAACTTTGAAAACTGACCACTTCTCAACCGATCAGATTTCTTGTTCCCCAAATTTCTCTCAAGCAGTTTTTAAAATATCCCATTATTTTCTCACCTGCATAATATCCCATTATTTTCTCACCTGCATTATCACCTTTACATACTGAAAAAACTGACTTCTTCTTCATCTGTTCTCTTCTTCTTCTTCCTCTGGGTTAACTGATTAAAAATATATTCTCTGCTGATCTGAAACCTCAGCCGTATCCAGCTGGGAAGAGCCTGTTATATCCTGGGGGATTTCGCATTAGCCGAATAAATCCTTAAGGACAGTGTGTACCCACACGTCTCAGCCTTCACTTTATTTTATTTTTCTACCCTATTTTGCAGGTCAGTTGTCGTCTACACTTTCTGATTCAACACCTTCTACAAATGCACTACGGTAAAAGAAGAAATAAAGGAATGCAGCGGTTGGTCAAATTTACCACATTTACTGAAATTGATTATGAAGCGGCCATACGTGACTACTTACCTTCAACTGCGTGCTGTATGCAAATCTTGGAAGGCTTCCATTGATAATGCCATTGCAAACAAGCACTGCCCCCTCTACCTGAACTGCCAATACTGCTCCTCCAGTCTCAAAAACAAAGCTGCTTGTTTAACTTAAGCAAAGAACTTGTATTTTCTCCAAAAAGACCACTATTTGAACCCAAGCAGGTTTGTCATGGCTCAGTTGAAGGCTGGATGATTATGAGTGAAACGAGAATCCCACCCCTTCTTTATGCACTCAATTTAATGAGATATGCAAGGGGAAAAATCATATTTCAACACTCTTAGTTTGCATGGTTCTCTTTATTGTGATTTTCACCCTCAACATTCACTGTCCGCAATGTTTTCTTGCCTTTTCCTGAATGTGCTCCAGCAGTCTCAAAAGAAGCCAAGACAACTGTCTCACGTGGATTTACAATTGTCTCATGTTCATAAAACAAATGTAGATGAATTGGAAGAAGAGTTTGATTCAATTCCATCCAAATTCGTTGATACTATTATAAGGAGCAGATATGATCGATTAAGACTCACTGTTGGGAAAGATATGATCCAATAGCTACAATGTTAATTATGATTTTGTGTCTTATAACTGGGGTTGTGACTTTGGTTGTTCCTTTCCGTACTATTATGTGTGTTTGGCTCCTTTACTTGCTAAGGCATCCAAGATTTCGTTCAGCTTTCCCTAAGTTTCGTGAAAACTGGGTGAGAAGGATGCCTTCAAAATTAGATAGAATGATATGAGAGTGTAACTCTTGCTCTATTTTTTTTGGAAGCTACCCTTGATGTAGGTGCAACCTGTGTAGTTCTATATGCTTTCTATAATTACTAGTGATGTTTTTATTTATTTTATTTTCTGTTTTTCATTCCCCATGGCCTCTAAAAATCTACTTTTAGTGCTGTATTTGTATGGCATGGTTGAGATGAGGTTTTATCAAATGAAATGCCATTTGTGATCCACCTAGGATTTTTTCTATTTTGATATTGAATTTACTTGGTTGTAATTGGCATTAAATTTGCAGTGGCAGCTCAATGGGTACACAGCCATTGCTTTGATTAGTAGTGCTGTGGTATGCTGATTTCTTCATTTCTGCTGGTGGGTTCATAATAATTTTGTTTTCCAGCTTCCGGCCTCAATGGCTGATCTCTTCGAGGTTTTGGCCATGTGGAAGTAGTATTTTGTATTCAACACTCGATTAGTTTAAGCTTTGTTTTCCAAATCTGACCAATTGGATCTTCCATTTCCTAGGTCTAATTTACTTTGATCTGTTCCATATTCCTTTGATGTTGTAGGTCCTTTGTATACAGTTAAATTTATGCTTTTATATTCAATTATCTGCTAATGAAAAGAATGAAACAATTCCTTACAACAGCGAAGGTATAAATCTTGTATTGAAATACAAAATATACCAAAGTCAAGTTACCAAGCCTTTGGTACGAACCAACAATTCAAAGGCAGACCTACAAAACTAGACTGTTCAAGAGAAAAATATCTAAACCTCTTATCAGCCAAGGAGTACACCCCAAAATTAAACCCCCTCCATGGGTCTGCAGGACATAGAAACGTGGAACAAAAACAGATACAATTTCCTCTAATGACCTCTTGGGGGCCATTAAGGGCAGCACTAGTTGACATCACTTTGCAGTTCATACCGCTAAGAAACAATATACGGTCACCCAAGCTGTCGACCTTCACCCATTCAGGTCGTTCAATCCTTGTTTCCATTTGGTACACATCAAATGTTGTAATTCTGTATGGAACAAAGTTATGCATATAAATTAAGAAAAACTGTCCAGAAGCAACATCAGCAGCAAACCCTATGGGAGGCCTAAGTTCTGGGAGCATATCTACTACACTTGAGGTTAGGGGGGTGCTGATGGGTTCCTGTAGATCATAAACGTATATGGCTCTTAATCCCGTGTCAGTAAGAATATAGAGTTTCCCATCAAGAATTTCCATGGCCAAAAACTTCCTACACATTCCTGCTTCAAATATCATACTCCACGACTTGTCAGAAATCCTACAATAGATAAGGTGCAAGTAGACCCTCTGAAAGCTACACACCACGAGACAATCCGGGCAAGTGGGTGCTGAAGAAGCCACCACTTTTCCCAATATAGTGTTGGTTCGAATGTTTAACTCTGATGGCAACATGACTCTAGCATTTGTCATTGGATTCAAGAAGAAGATGGCACGGCTATTACTGGGATTATCAGCAATGTCACTCACAATCAACCAGCCTTCAACTGAGCCATGACAAACCTGCCCGTATTGAAGTAGTGGTCTTTCGTGAGAAAGTAAACGTTGTGTCCTTAAGTTAAACATGCGTAGACGGATTTCATCTCCGAGCAGAAGCAGTGGCAGTTCAGGAAGAGGGGGACAGTGCTTTTCTGCAATGGCATTATCAATGGTAGCCTTCCAAGATTTGCATACAGCACGCAGTCGAAGGTAACCAGTCACGTATAACCGTTTCATAATCAATTTCAGCAGCACAGCTGGGAGATGTGACCAACCAGTGCATTCCTTGTTTTCCTCTTTGTCTAATTCAAGTCCTTCCTGTAATGCACTTGTAGAAGGAATATCCATGATGTCTCAGAAGTAGCCTGAATATCAAAGGCAAAAAAAAGATCAAAAGTAAGTTCTTGGGGGAAAAAGTACTTCCAAACTTTCTATACATTTTCATGCATTAGTATTATTAATTCGTCTTGATATTCTATGAGGTATATTAGCATTTATGTTGAAACATATAAAGAACTGCCACAAACATTGAAAGGAACAGAACTTACCTAAACAAATTCATGATTGTGTAAGAGTTTAGAAAATTGCAGTAGAATCTAGGAAGCACGGAGAATATACAAATTCTAAACCTGACCAATTTTTTATATTCTTTTTTCTTGTTCAAGATTAATATAAAAAGAACAAAAATGACAAAAAAAATAAAAAATAAAAAAATAAAAAAATAAAAAAATAAAAAATAAAAAAATAAAAAATTGAAAGAACAAGATTTCGAGTTTCTTTAAATTTTGTTCTTTCATAAAAAAAAATACCTTTGAGTCAAGATAACTAAAACCCATTAAAAAAAAAGGAGAAAAATTGGCAGAGCATTTTCTATTCAAGAACAGAGGAAAATCAAAGAAAAGAAAAGAAAAGACAATAAATTGAAGAAGTTAAAACTCGTTCTTTTAGTAATAAACAGAATTTTCTTATAGCGAGTAATGAATTTCCATTTCCGGTAAAGAAACAAATTTGCAAATTTTGAATGCAAACAATGTCTAAGAAATATATATCAAATGATAAACAGGGAAACAAAGAAAAGATATAAAGTGATAGCAAGAAGGATAAAAATAAAATGACAGAAAAATCAAAATGAAAATGCAAAGAACAGTTACCTGATTATCAGGTCTAATGGGAAATCACCCAGAAAAAGAAAGAATTTTTTCTGCGACGGGTGTTGGTGTTGCAGAGAGAAAAAACGAGGGAAAGCTGAGAAGAAGAAGAAGAAAAGTGCTCGAACTTCAAACTTCAATCAGAGTCACCGCATTAAGAAGAGATCAACTGGGTTATATATACGAATATTTTGGTGAATGGAGAATCCATTAATCATCTAATAATAAATTTTGGATTATAAAATTAATTTCTTTTGAAAATAATTTTTTTTATAAAGTTATAAATTAGTATTGATTTGATTTTTAAGGAGCTTCTATTGCTACTCATTTTTAAGTCATTTTTATTTAATTTTCTTAAAATATTCTTCATTAAATAATAATTTTTTATTTTCTTAATACTAATTAAATTAATTATCGATTGAGTCTTATTTTTATATCAAATTTATTATTATTAAATAATTGTACGGATAAGTTAATTTTTAAAGCAAATAATTTCCTTTTATGTTTATAAACTCCTAGACTTAATTATTCTTACCAGGCTAATTACTCTTATCAGGCTACATCACTCTATGATCACCTTTGTAAACATCATGTGTACTTAATAGTTTGTTTATTATAAGTCAAATTTGATTATAATTAGTAAATTAAAAATTCAATTACGATTAATTTTTCTTTTCAACTAAATAGTATCATGAGTCTAAATTTTATGGGTAATCATCTCAAAATTATCCAATTTTAATTTTTCTGTTACTAATATATATTTAATCTATTAACTAATCCTCTTGACCCAATGATTGTAAGGTCAACCCTAAAACACTCGATAATCAATTTAATGTTTCTAAGATTGATTTATGATGATGTTAAAATAATGTTTGGTCAATAGTAGCCACTAACTGTGTACAATGAGTAATCCTTGGTTAAAAACTTTGGAATATATTAAGTCTTGACAAAAAAAATCTATAACATAAAAACACGTGAGAAGTCGTACTTGAAAAAATCATACATAAAACACTATTCGATCAAGGTTATTTTATAAAAAGTAAATCAAATTGGCTAGAGAGGAATGTGACATTTAATTTAATTATAAAAAACTTGCAAAATTAAATCTGACTCTCTTTCTCACACGCTCTATTAATTTGACCCACAATTCTGTCAAAATCTGCATATACTTGAATCTAGATGGACCCATTGCAAATTGAAAACCCATTCATCATTCGAAGGGAAAGATGAACAACCACAAGGTTGATAATGACAAAGAAAACGAAGTGTTTGATGTGGAATACAAGCATGCTAGAGGGTGAGAGAGAGTGAAACACTTGTCTGCTATATATAATAAGTTATTGAGTAATATAAGTATACAAAGCTTATATTTAGTGTAAGTGTACAAAGCTTATATTTAGTGTAAGTAGATTTTCAAACACACACTATATACACACACAAAATGTTTAGAAATTTACTTTTGTAGTCCACTGAAAATGCATAGTTCACTTATCTTCTATAGTCATAATTAAGCTAGATGGTATATTTAAACAAATCCTAAAGGTTGAAAAGTTCAGCAGGAAATATTAAAAATACATATACTACTCTTTAATTTTTTGTTGTTATTTAGATTGGAGGTGCAAGTATTTACGTAGAAGAGAAAAAAATGTGGTTTAGTAGAGAATTGGACCTCCAACATCAACATCATATCTAAGTCTCAAAGACTTAATTAAGTAGATAATAATTAAATTACAAACTCGTTTGCCTTAATATTCTACTGTTTATCTTTTCCATGATGGATACCATCTGCAAAATAATAATCCATATATAGCCATTTCCTAGAGTTTAGATATTTTGTCCATTAGATGTTTAAAAAATTTCCCTTTTTTTAAAGATAGAAATCTTCATTGAATCATGAAAGCGTATGATAAAAGGAGTAACCATACAATTTAAAAAATTGAAATAATAATAATAAACCATAACAGCCAAAACAATACCTACCTCAAACACAATAGAGCCTAGAGGGAGGACAAACAAAGCCATAATGATCCCACTCTATAGAAGGAATTAGGAAGATAGATTATATTTTCTATTGTATTTATTACTTTTCTATAAAAAGTCTATATTATATCATGTTAAAAATGCTATATTATCCCATGTGTTTATTTTGTTCATATATGTTTTTATTGCATCTTTGGGCTAAAAAAATTATCTAGTGACCAATTTTTTTTTTTTTTGTAAAACTAAGGGTGTGAGACTAATCTTAATTTGAACTTTGACTTAATCCTAACCATAAGTTATTTTTATTGGATTTTGAGCCTTGCATTAAAGTTAAAGTTTGCTTATATAAAGTCTAATTTGTTAACTAAGTCACACTTAAACTAATACATCCATTACTCACAAGGGGTGACTCAAGTAGTAAGATTAAGCTATGTAATGTCAAGAGTTTGAGCTAGTGAGAAAGTACATGTGAGGAGGGGTAACTTAGTACTCAAAATATGATTAGTCTCAAATTCAAAGAATATGAGATTTCAAGACAAGGACAAAAAAAAAACAAAAAAACAAACCATCCATTTATTACATTATATTTAATATTGATATGATTCATTTCTTTATAATTCATTATAGAAAATATGATTTAAATCAATTTTTATGTTTGAACACATTAAAGATGAAATGAATTCATTTTATTTTATTACTCTTAGCAATAAATATAATTGAAAATAAATTACTTAATAAAAAATTATCAATTCAAATAATTAAAACTAAAATCAAATCGAAAGAAATGGTGAGTAGAGCGTGACTAAGTGAATTGTGGGATTGGATTATATAATCAAGCAGTTTCGAAAGATATATTTGAGTTACAACATTTTAATGATTCTACATTCGGCTAAAATCAGAAACATTTCAAAATCAATTCATTCCAATTTTATAACTTCATTTTAAAAAATGATATAAACAAAACAATTTTATTAGCCAAAAATTATTAGATGATTAATGGATTCTCCATTCTGCAAAAAGAAATCCATAAGAAAATATCATATACCCACCATATATAACCCAATTACTATGTAACTCTTCGAAGTTTAAACACAACATTAGGCGCTCTTTTCTTCTTCTTGTTCTCACTCTCTCTGCAGCTGCAAGTGTTGCAGTGCAACACCCATCTACATACTCACCCTCCACAGAGAAAACGAATTGAAAATTTTCTCACTTTCTCTCCGCAATTTTTCATCACACCAATCAGGTATCTGTTCTTTGCATTTTCATTTTGTTTTTTATGACATTATATCCCTCATGTTGATTCTTTGTTTGCTTGTATGTATGGAACAAGAAGCCCCTTTTCCTGTTTATCATTTGATTTTCTGTTCAAGATATATATTTCATAGGCATTGCACTCTGTATTTGCAAATTTGTTTCTTTTCGTTTCTCTCCTCAATTATTGAATAGAAAATGTTGTCCCAAATTTTCTCTTCTTTATTTATTTATTTTTATGAGTTTTTGTTATCTTGACTCAAAGGATTTGATCCTAAACTGGGGACATTTTCTTTGGTAAGATTTTCAGCAATTTTTAGAAGAAAGAATAAAATTAAAGGACACCCAAAAAAATTTTCTTTCATTTTTTTTTTGTCATTTTGTTCTTTTCATATCAATCTTGAAAAAGAAAAAAAGAACATCCTACTGCAATTTTCTTAATTCTAATTCAATCATGAATTTGTTTAGATTGTTTTCTATCTAGCAAAATTGCTTCTTTTTCCAATTTCAAAATTAGGTAAGTTCTGTTCCTTTCAATGTTTGTGGCACTTCTTTATATGTTTCAACATAAATCCTAATATTTTTAGAGTTTAATTTCTATCTACTGTTAGTGTAAAGTTTTTTTTTACACTGTCATCCAATTATGTGTTGTCATATCATTAAAAGAGTTTGACTATCACAACCACTATCTAGAAAGTCTAACTATTTAATTATATGTCAACACATGATTGAATGACAGTGTAAAGAAACTTTATACTGACAGTAGATAAAAATTAAATCCATATTTTTAATAGAATATCAACTATCAAGACGAATTAATATTACTAATGTATGAAAAGTTATAGAAAGTTTGGAACTTACTTTTGATCTTCTTTTCGCTTATGATATTATTCAGGCTATTTCGAAGTCATCATGGATATTGCTTCTATAAATGCACTACAGGAAGGGCATGAAGTAGTTAAAAAAGCAAGAAAGCAATGTAGCGGTTTTGCCGTTCATCATCTGAAGTAAGAGACAATTCTGTTTGGAGAATGACCAAGATACCCAATAATGGTGTTATAATTGAAGATTTGCCCAAACAAATCGTAATGCCTACAAAGTGTAACACTCGTCTTGGTCATCAATTTCCTCCTTACATGACTTGAAAGCACTTTGGTCAGGGTCAAGTTGAAATTCAAATTAGGATTAGTCTGACACCCTTAGTTTCACAAAAAAATAATAATAGGTTACTAGATAATTTTTTTTAACCCTTAGACGCAACAAAAACATATATAAATATTGTTCAAAAAAATTAATACATATATAAATAAAATAATACATATGGAATAATATAGCATTTTTAACATGATGTAATATAGATTTTCTTTTATAGAAAATTAATAAATACAATAGAAAATATAATCTATCTTCCTAATTCCTTATATAGAGCCTGCTAGCTTTTTGCTATTTACCTGAATACCAATTGTTAATAATTAATCATATGTTTCTGCTCCTTATACAATGGAATAGTCAAACATGCCTAAAACAAAATGAAACACTCAGTGGGATTATTGTGGCTATGTTTGGCCTCCCTCTAGGCTCTATTGAGTTTTAGGTAGGTACTGTAGGGTGTTACGGTTTATTATTATTATTATTTTTAGTTCAATTTTTTTTAAAAAATTGAATGGTTACTCCTTTTATCATTTTCATGATTCAATGAAGATTTCTATATTTAAAAAATGGGAAAGAATTTAAACATCTAGTAGACAAAATATCTAAACTGCAGGAAATGGCACTGGAATATTATTTTGTAAGTGGTACCCATCATGGAAAAGATAAATAGAATATTAAGGCAAACAAATTTTATCTCAATTGGCATCTACTTAAGTCTTTAAGTCTTTAAGACTTGGATATGATGTTGATTTTGGAGGCCCATTTCTCTATCAGATCACGTTTTCTCCCAAAGTGTTTGCACCTTCAATCTATACAAAAAAATAATTAAGGAGTAGAATATTCTTTTAAATATTTCCTGCTGAACTTTTTAACTTTTTGAATTTGTTTAAATATACCGTTTAGCTTAACTATGTCTAAAGAACATAAGTGAACTATGCAATTTCAGTTGGTATGGATTACCATATTAAATTTCTTAACATTTTGTATATGCGAATATATATATATATATATATATATATATATAGGCTTAATGTCACGAGAATCATGCATTTCGGTAAATTGGCTTAATCTGGTACACTTAAATTTTCAATGCCATTGCTTTGATTATCAATATTGTGATCTAATAATTTTTTGTTTCTATTGGTGGTTCATATAAATTTTCTTTTCCAACTTCTAATCTCAATGGCTAGTCTGTTTGGGGTTTTGGTCATGACAGCATAGTATTTTCAATTTTGTATTCTACACTCGATTAGTATCAGGTTTGGTTTCCAAATCTGATCAACTGGCAATAAGACCATATCCTAAGTCTAATTTACTTTGATCCACTCCAGATTTTGATGATGGTGTAAGCCCTTTTATTCAGTTAAATTTACGTTTTTATATTCTGTAATCTGCTAATGAAAAGAATGAAACAATTCCTTACAACACCAAGGGCATAAATCTTGTATTGGCATTCAAAATATCCTACAGTCAATTTACGAAGCACTTGGCATGAACCAACAAGCACAAGGCACATTTACAAAACTAGACTTTTCAAGAGAAAAATATTTGATGCTCCTCCTATCAGCCAAGGAGTACACCCCAAAAGTAAACCCCCTCCACGGGTCTGCAAGACAAAGAAACGTGGAACAAAAATAGATACAATTTCCTCTAATGAACTCTTGAGGGCCATTAAGGGCAGTAGTAGTTGACATCACTTTGCTGTCAATATCGCTAAGACACAAATACGGTCACCCAAGCTATCGACCTTCTCCCACCGAGGTTCAATGCTCATGTCCAATTGGAACCCAAATTTTTTTCCAAAACTGAGGGTGTAAATCCACCCAGAATTACAACATTTGATGTGTTCCAATTAGACTGCTGAGTCCAATTGGGACGCATCAAATGCTATAATTCTAGGTGGAACAATGAATCCATTAACACATTCAGTTTTGGAAAAAAGGGTCAGTTGACATATGAATTATGAACACTTGTTCATTTACCTACAAAAAAAAAAAAAAACTGTTCAGAAGGAACATTAGTGGCCAACCTTCTGAAAAAAGAACCAAACACACGAACTTGGGTTCAAATAGTGGCCTTTTTGGAGAAAATACACGTTTTGTGCTTAAGTTAAACAAGCAGCGTTGTTTTCGAGATTGGAGGAACTGTATTGGCAGTTCAGGTAGAGAGGGGCAGTGCTTGTTTGCAATGGCATTATCAATGGAAGCCTTCCAAGATTTGCATACAGCACGCAATTGAAGGTAAGCAGTAACATATAACCGTTTCATAATCAATTTCAGTAAATGTGGTAGACCTGACCAACCGCTGCATTCCTTTATTTCTTCTTTTACTATAGTGCATTTGTAGAAGTAGGACATGAAGTAGTAAAAGAAAGAACGCAACGGTTGGTCAGATCTACCACATGTACTGTAGTGCATTTGTAGAAGGAATATCCATCATCTAGTCGAAGTATCCTGAATATCAAAGGCAAAAAGAAGATCAAAAGTAACTTTTCATACTATAATATTATTTCTATAACTTTTCAAACTTTCAATAACTTTTCATACATTAGTATTATTAATTCGTCTTAATCTAGGAAGCATGGGGATATATATGAAATCTCGCCCTCTTAGTAATAAACATAATTTTCTTATAGCGAGTAATGAATTTCCATTAAAGTAACAAATTTGCAAATTTTGAGTGCAATGTCTATGAAATCTCTTGAACAGAAAATCAGATGATAAACAAGGAAAGTAGATTATTCTTCCATTCAAGCAAGCAAGGAACCGATGTAAACTGATATCAAGAATCTACACGTACAAGGGATAAAATGACAGAAAAATAAAAATGAAAATGCAAAGATCAATTACCTGATTGATCTGATGGAAAATTACCAGAGAAAGAGAGAATTTTTTCAATTCGTTTTCTCTTGTAGAAAGAGAGAACAAAGATACAAAAACTAAGAAGAAGAGAGGAGTGTGTATGTAACGTTGCAATTGTGTTTAATCAGAGTCACTGCAAGAGAGCATTTATATCTTTCGGATAATTGGAATAACGATTAAGTTTATTATTTAATATTTAGAATAAATTGAACCAAATAAAGCTTCTGATATACGTAGGTAACTAAGGTTATGTTTGGTAAAAAGTAGTTAATAGTGGATAAATTATCTGATAGTGGATGAGCTTATAGTTGATAGCAGATAAGCTAACTGATAGCGGATAAGTTAACAAATTGAATTTGAAGTGTTTTATAAAATTAGCGATTGAACTAACTGATAAATGTAAAATGATATAAAATGATATTTTTAATTAATGCTTAAAATTTTTTTTATCAATATTATTTAATAAAAAAATATTTATAAAATAAATTTATGTTAATGAAACTAATTATTAAGATATTTAGAAGTTAAAATTTTGAAATTTATATTTTAATAATTTAATTTATTTATCTACTTATTTATTTATTATCATTAAAATGTTTTTTATTGATTAAAAATATTGTTTTAAATTTTCTTTTTATTTAATTTTTCATGCTTTATAAAAATATATGTATTATAAAAATATATGTAACAACATAAATGTATATAACTTTTTAAATATATATATATATATATACGCACAAAAATATACTTATAACAATATACATAACATAGTTTTTGTAGTGCAGTATAGTAATAGACATATAACAATAGTATTATAATTAAAATAAAAAATAAAAATAATATTAATTACATTTTATTATGTTATTCCAAAATAATAAACAAAATAAATCTATTATCTAGTATCCCACAATAAATTAGTAATATTATTATGAATCTCCTTCATCTTTATAGATCTTTCCCCCAAGTTTTCATTTCTTGTATCACCACCAATAATATTTGAAATTTCATGACAAGGCGTGTAATTTGGGTGTTGCTTGAGGATAGTAAACATTGCGTCATCTTGTGAGTTCTTGAGAATATAATTATGTAATGGAAATGCAACCATTATAATATCAATTTGGGTCTCTCCATAAACTTATCAAAATTAAAAGGAATTGTAGAAATGCAAGTTACAGGATTGTACGACAAAAAACCAAAAGCATAATGAGAACTTGATTTTTGGGCGAAAGATTGCATTAATGTTCTGCCATTTTTATATGCATAATTTGTTATATTCTTATCAATATATTACCAAAGTTGTAGCTTTTATACATTTTAAAGGTTATGTAGCATTTGAAGAAGAAAGCATAAAAGACTGAATCAGTGATTCTACATATCTCTTTCGTATTTAGTTTCTTTGAATTCAAATCTCATGTAAATTCATTAAGAAGAAAAAAGCATAACAATTACAAACCCAAAACAAGAATTGATAGATAAAAAAGAAAGAAACCTGTAAAAGAAAAAAAATTAAGAGATTCGTGAAAACAAGTATAGCGGTAAATGAACGGTGGAGGAACAATTGTTAGACGTAAAAAGTGAGAGTGTATGAATTAATATATTTTTTATTTTATTTAATAGAGGATATGAGAGGAATTTAATTAAAATAATGAGGGTAAAAACGAAAAAATAATAATACGCTATAAGTTATAGGTTCAAATGTCACTTCAAGTAGCGTTTGGAAGCTACTGATTACTAAACAACTATATTTTTTTAAATTCGCTATCGCTAGTCAAATTCGCTAACAGATTGGACTTACCAAACATAATCTAAGTTATACATTGCAAGATTTATCGAGTTTCTTATTGTAGCCTTGTTTTAAAGAAATTCTGCCATTTTAAACTTTTAATAAATAGGTATTACTTTTTGCATTTGATTTATTATTTTGGTACATATTACAGAAGAGTAATGATATGTGTACACCATTTTTACACTTGGTTAATAATGAATAAATGTTTGGTTAATACAGCATGTCATTTGGTTAATGAGTTTTACTAGCTTGTAAGTGATTGGTTACAAAAACTCATTAACCAAACAATATACTATATTAACCAAAAATTTACTCATTATTAACCAAATATAAAAGTAGTGTAAAAAAAATAATATGCAAGAATCATTATTGATTACATAATATTTTGGAAAGTAGCCTAAAGCTATCTAATTTAATTTATCAAGAAATTCTAAAAGGGTAGTTGCACAAAAGAAAGTAGCCTAGAGCTAGAATAACTATTAAAGCGTACAATTTCATAAATCCCAAACCAAAACAACAGTAAATTCGTAAGCACTCAAAACTGACAAAATCTTTATACATTAAAGAAAGCGATTGTGAAACTGAATTGTCATTCATTCATAATGGAGTAGTAAAAAAAAGAATATGCATTATATTACACCTGAATTTGCTAACCCAAGTAATAATCAAGATGTTGTGAAATTATTGTAATCAGATTCTGGAGGAAATGAGATCAGAACAAATTTTAAATTATATCTAGCTACTTCATTGATCTTTCGCCAAAAAGAATGAGATGAGGTGACACATCTAAAAAATTGCTTGACTTCAAAACAAAAGTTACGGACCTGAGGCCTAATCCAAGATGGAAAGTATTTGCAACACCATCTTGATGTCCAAAAAGAAAATCCTCTGAATGCTGCCACAAAAATGCATCATGGGACTGAAGTGCATCTTCCTTGCGTATCACGGAAATTCCAGTCTCAGGCTCACTACTCTCAGCTTGTAAATATTAGAATATTACGTTCCAATTCTTCCAAGATTTTCAGAGACAGTTTTCATCCTAGGCCGGACCTCAGGGTCTCCTTCAGTGCATGATAGTGCTACATGAAACATAGTTAGTACCTCTTTCTTGGCATGCAGTTCTTGGAGCAGCGATGGATCAACCATTTCAGATAATGGGCTTTCTTCTTCAAACCCTTTCCTGAGTTATTAGTTATTTTTTATTAGGAAGATTATAAATCTAGTACAGAATGCAATTACAAATTTATGCTATTCATAAAAAAAGAATTTTATACAAAATTCATTATAGAATGATATATCTTCTCGAGATAAAGTCAAATATAAATTTTAAATATGTAAATTCTATACATATTGTTTCAAATAAAATAAACAAATCCATTTTATTATAACAAAATTTATTAGATGATTAATGGATTATCCATAAGATATATCATTTACCCACCACCCGCCACCATATATAACCCCACAATTGTTGGTGGCTCTTCAAAGTTTAAAGTTTAAACACAACACTCACTGGGCGCTCTTTTCTTCTTCTTCTTCTTCTCACTTTTCTCTCTCTGCAACTGCAAGTGTTGCAGAGCAACACCCATTTACCCACGCACCCTCCGCCGAGAAAACAGATTGAAAATTTTCTCTCTCTCTCCACAATTTTCCATCAAACCAATCAGGTAACTGTTCTTTGCATTTTCATTTAATTTTTTATGTCATTTTATCCCTCATGTTGGTTCTTTGTTTGCTCGTATTGTATGGAACAAGAACCAACCCACTTTCCCTGTTTGTCATTTGATTTTCTGTTCAAGATACATATTTCATAAAAGAAACTCGAAATCTTGTTCTTTCACTTTTTTTGTCATTTTGTTCTTTTTATATTAATCTTGAAGAAAAAAAATGGTCAGGTTTAGAATTTGTATATTCCCCGTGCTTCCTTGATTCTACTGCAATTTTCTAAATTCTTATACGATCATGAATTGGTTTAGGTAAGTTCTGTTCCTTTCAATGCTTGTGGCAGTTCTGTATATGTTTCAACATTAATCCTAATATTATTCATAGAGTATCAATTATCAATCAAGACGAATTAATATTACTAATGCATGAAAAGTTATAGAAAGTTTGGAACTAGTTTTTCCCCAAGAACTCACTATTGATCTTCTTTTCGTCTATGATATTATTAAGGCTATTTTGGAGTCATCATGGATATTGCTTCTACAAATGCACTACAGGAAGGACATCAAGTAGTTAAAAAAGAAAGAAAGCAATGCATTGGATGGTCAGATCTCCCAGCTGAACTGCTGGAATTGATTATAAAACGGCTAAAAGTGACTGCTTACCTTCGACGGCGTGCAGTGTGCAAATCTTGGAAGGCTACCATTGATAATGCCATTGCAGACAAGTACTGTCCCCCTCTACCTGAATTGCCACTTCTTTTGCTCCGAGATGAGGTCCATCAGTGCATGTTTAGCTTAAGCACAGAACGTGTAGTTTCTCACGAAAGACCACTACTTGGTGCCATGCACGTTTATCATGGCTCAGTTGAAGGCTGGTTAATTGCGAGTGACATTGCTGATAACCCCAGGAATCTAGCCATCTTCTTCTTGAATCCAATGACAAATGCTAGAGTGAATGTCCCATCAAATTTAAACTTTCCAAACAGCTCTCCCATGCCTGCATTGGGAAAACTAGTGGCTTCTTCAACACCCAATTGCCCAGATTGTATTGTGGTGGGTAGCTTTAAGGACGACTGGCACCTTACCTATTGTAAGATTTCTGACAAGTCATGGACTATGATTGAAGCAGAAGAAGGGATTAATTTTTTGGATATGGCAATTCTTGATGGGAAACTGTATGTTATTACTACTGACGGGGTAATGCCTGTGGGTTCCATATTGGTTTATGATCTACAAGTACCCAGCTGCACCCCGCTGAAGTCTAAAATATTAGCTCAGCTCCCAGAAAGGCCTCCACCAGAAGAGCAGATAATTGATGACATGGTTCGTGTGTCTGGTTCTTGTTTTGGAACGTTGGCCATTGATGTTGCTTCTGGACAGCTGTTGTTAATTTATATTTTAAGTGACCCCGTTTACGAAACTGAGGGTGTTAATGGATACATTCTTCCACCCAGAATTACAGCTTTTGAGGTGTTCCAATTGGACATGAGCAGTGAACCTCAGTGGGTGAAGGTTGATAGCTTGGGTGAACGTATATTGTGTCTTAGCGGTATTGACAGTAAAGTGATGCCAACTAGTACTGCCCTTAATGGCGCTCAAGAGGTCATTAGAGGAAATTGTATCTGTTTTTGTGCCAAGTTTATATGTCTTGCAGACCCATGGAGGGGGTTTAATTTTGGGGTGTACTGCTTGGCTGATAGGAGCATCAAATATTTTTCTCTTGAAAAGTCTAGTTTTGAAAATGTTCCTTGTGGTTGTTGGTTCATACCAAGTGTTTGGTAACATGATTGTAGGATATTTTGAATGTCATTACAAGATTTATTCCCTTGCTTTTGCAAGGAATTGTTTCATTCTTTTCATTAGCAGATTACAAAACAAATAAATATAAATTTAACTGAATAAAAGGACCTGACCATCATAGAAATATGGAGTGGATCAAAGTAAATTAGACTTAGGATATGACCTTACTGCCAGTTGGTCAGATATGGAAACCAAACCTGATACTACTCAAGCGTAGAATACAAAATTGAAAATACTACGTTCTCATGGCCCCTCAAACAGATTAGCCATTGAGACCAGAAGTTGGAAAAGAAAATTTATAAGAACCACCAATAGAAATGAAGAAATTAGCAGACCACAACATTGATAAATGATAACCAAAGCAACTGCATTGAAAATTTAAGTATCATAGCAAGCCAATTTATCAAAAGAGTTTAATTTTGATTCACTGTTAGTGTAAAGAAATTTTACATTGTCATCCAATGATATATTGACACATCATTAAAAGAGTTAGACTTCCTAGGTAGTTGTTGTGATAGTCAAACTCATTTAATGATTTATAAACACATGATTGGATGACAGTGTAAAGTTTTTTTACACTGACAGTGGATTAAAATTAAATTCTTTACAAAAATGGTTATGGTGACATTAACCTGACTAGTAATGTTATATCCTTTTAACATATTCTTCTAACATCTCTTAATTATTTAAAACAGAAAGTATTAACTAAAAAAGTAGAAGCATTTAATATTTTAGAAATCCAAAAATCATTAAATACTTACTCCTTTAAGTAATTAAAGGATTATTAGACTGATTTATTAGGAGGATATAGAATCATTGTATAACCCATAATATATATAAATTGCCATAAATCTCAGATAAAATTTGCAATGATAATTACAAATGACTTATTAATAAAGGATTATTAGCAAGAATCAAATTCAAAACCTTTGTGTCAATGTTGTTCGATATTACCAATTAACTCAACCTTATGGGCAAAAGGGAGGAGGATGATGTCTAAAGTGTAGACAAAACAACTTCTAGGATTTAATCGCAGTATCAAATAGTTCCCCAAGAATATAGACGCGGTGATACTTGAACAAATTTCTACAGACACACAGCTAAAATGAAAAGCATTTAAAAATCGGGTAGGCCACTCCTGTTTATATATTTTCATTCCTCTCTAGCATACTTTGATTTAGTTTTTCTAAAATAACAATCATCAAATTGTTTTATGTATGATTTCTTTAAGTATGACTTCTCATGTGCTTTGATTTCTAGTGATTGAATCTATTGGTTATAGAAAAATTAAAATTGCATAATTTTAAGATTGGAACATATAGATTTGTAGACTCTCGATACTATTTAATTGAAAGAGAAATATTAATCCTAATTGAATTTTTAATTTACAAATTATAATCAAATTTGGCTTGTAATAAGCAAACTTTTAAGAACACATGCCATTTACAAAGGTGATCGCAAAGTAATTTAGCCTGATAGGAATAATTAAATTTAGGAGTTTATAAACATCAAAAGAAATTATTTGTTTTAAAAATTAACTTATCCCTACAATTAATGATAAGAAATTTGAGTATAAATATAAGACTCAATCATTAATCAGTTTAATTCGTATTAAGAAAATAAAAAATTATTATTTAATGAAGGATATTTTAAGAAAATTAAATAAAAGTTAGTTAAAAAAGAAACGTAATAGATAAATAAAAACAACAATAGAAGCTCCCTAAAAATCATATAAAAAATATTTTATAACTTTATAAAAAAATTATTTATAAAATAAATTAATTTTATAATCCAAAATTTATTATTAGATGATTAATGGATTCTCCATTCTCCAAAATATTCGTATATATAAACCAATTGCTCTCTTCCTAATGCTGTGACTCTGATTGAAGTTTGAAGTTTGAACACTTTTCTTCTTCTTCTTCTCAGCTTTCCCTCGTTTTTTCTCTCTGCAACACTCATCGCAGAAATTTTTTTCTCATTTTCTGGGTGATTTTCCATCAGACTTGATAATCAGGTAACTGCTCTTTTCATTTTCATTTTGATTTTCCTGTCATTTTATTTTTATCCTTCTTGCTATCACTTTATATCTTTTCTTTGTTTCCCTGTTTATCATTTGATATATATTTCTTAGACATTGCACTCAAAATTTGCAAATTTGCTTCTTTACCGGAATGGCCATTCATTACTCGCGATAAGAAAATTCTGTTTATTACTAAAAGAACGTGTTTTAACTTCTTCAATTTATTGTCTTTTCTTTTCTTTTCTTTTCTTTTCCTCTGTTCTTGAATAGAAAATGTTCTGCCAATTTTTCTCTTCTTTTGTTTTTTTAATGGGTTTTTGTTATCTTGACTTATAAGGTTTTCATGCTAAACTGGGGACATATTCTTTGGTAAGACTCTCAGATATTTTTTATTTTTATGAAAGAACAAAATTTAAAGAAACTCGAAATCTTGTTCTTTCAATATTATGTTTTGTCATTTTTGTTCTTTTTATATTAATCTTGAAAAAGAAAAGAGAATATAAAAAATTGGTCAGGTTTAGAATTTGTATATTCTCCATGCTTCCTAGATTCTACTGCAATTTTCTAAACTCTTATACAATCAATCATGAATTTGCTTAGGTAAGTTCTGTTCCTTTCAATGTTTGTGGCAGTTCTTTATATGTTTCAACATAAATGCTAATATACCTCGTAGAATATCAAGACGAATTAATAATACTAATGCATGAAAATGTATAAAAAGTTAGGAAGTAGTTTTCCCCCTGAAGAACTTACTTTTGATCTTTTTTTTGCCTTTGATATTCAGGCTACTTCTGAGACATCATGGATACTCCTTCTTCAAGTGCACTACAGGAAGGACTTGAAGTAGAAAAAGAGGAAAACGAGGAATGCACTCGTTGGTCGCATCTCCCAGCTGTGCTGCTGAAATTGATTATGAAACGACTATACGTGACTGGTTACCTTCGACTGCGTGCTGTATGCAAATCTTGGAAGGCTATCGTTGATAATGCCATTGCAGAAAAGTGTTGTCCCCCTCTTCCTGAACTGCCACTGCTTCTGCTCGGAGATGAAATCCGTCACTGCATTTATAACTTAAGCACACGACGTTTACTTTCTCACGAAAGACCACTTCTTCCACACGGGCAGATTTATCATGGCTCAGTTGAAGGCTGGTTGATTATGAGTGACATTGCTGATAATCCCAGTAATAGTCGTGCCATCTTCTTCTTGAATCCAGTGACAAATGCTAGAGTCATGTTGCCCTCAGAACTAAACTTGCGAACCAAATCTATATTGGGAAAAGTGGTGGCTTCTTCAGCACCCACTTACCCGGATTGTCTCCTGGTGTGTAGCTTTCAGGGGGACTACTTGCACCTTATCTATTGTAGGATTTCTAACCAGTCATGGAGGTTGATTGAAGCAGGAGGAGTGTGTACGAATTTTCAGGACATGGAAATTCTTGATGAGAAACTCTATGTTCTTATTGACATGGGTTTAAGATACATAATCGTTTATGATCTACGGGAACCCATCTGCATCCCCCAAAGGTCAAGCATAGTAGATATGCTCCCAGAACTTAGGCCTCCCAGAGCGTTTGTCGCTGATGTTGCTTCTGGACAGTTGTTCTTAATTTATTCGCATAGCTTTGTTCAACACAGAATTTTAAGGTTGCAAGTGTACCAATTGGACACGAGGATTGAACGACCTCAATGGGTGAAGGTCGATAGCTTGGGTGACCGTATATTGTTTTTTAGTAGTATGGACAGCAAAGTGATGTCAACTAGTGCTTCCCTTAATGGTCCCCAAGAGGTCATTAGAGGAAATTGTGTCTGTTTTTGTACTGAGTTTCCATGGAGGAGGGGGTTTAATTTTGGGGTGTACTCCTTGGCTGATAGGATGTTCAGATATTTTTCTCTTGAACAGTCTAGTTTTGTAAATCCGCCTTTGGCTTGTTGGTTCATACCAAAGGCTTGGTAACTTGACTTTGATATATTTTGTTTTTCAATACAAGATTTATGCCTTTGCTGTTGCATGGATTTGTTTCATTCTGTTCATTAACAGATAACAGAACATAAAACGTAAATTTAACTGAATTCAAAGGATCCACACCATCATAGAAATGTCCTTATTGCCATGCAGTTGGTCAGATTTGGAAACTAAACCTGAAACTAATCAATGTAGAATACACAATACTATATCCACATGGCCAAAATATTTCGGTGCCATTACCTGCTGTCTAGTTTTTCTTGTCTATTAGTTGTTTCATTTCTTTCCCTTTTTATTTAAAAGACAGGAATCTTCATTGAATCATGAAAATGATAAAAGAAATAATAAACGGGTAAGACCCAACAGTCCCTTCCTCACAATAAGGGGAGGACAGCCAAAGCCACAATGATCTCACCGAGTGTTTCATTTCGTTTTAGGAATGTTTAATTATTTCATTAATTAACGAGCATAACATAAGTTATATGATTAATGATTAATAATTGGTATTCAGGAAAATAGCAAAAAGATAACTGCATGCTTTATATATGAAAAGCCATAAGGAATAAGGAGTGGGCTAATAATAGTAAGGGGTTTGAGTAATTTGCAAAATGTTAGAAGTTCAAACCTCTAAGCCATTGTTATATATATAAAAAAAGCTCTTTATATGGAATTAGTAAGATAGATTATATTTTCTATTGTATTTCTTAATTTTCTATTAAAAAACACTCTATATTATCACTTTAAAAATGCTATTTTATTTCAATTGTATTGATTTATTCATATATCTTTTTGGTGCGTGTAAGGGTAATAAAATCATTCATTAACTCATCATTGATTCAGTTTTATTTTATATAAATTCAAACTAATTCATCCATTTATTATATTGTGTATGAAATTTCTTTTTTACAACAGTGTGTATGAAATTATTAAAAAATAAAATTGATTCGATACACATCTTAAAAACTTATTATAAAAAAAATATGATTTGAATTGATTTGTAAATCTATTTTCATATTTAAAACAATTAAAGATAAAATGAGTTAATAATCTTAATTTATTACCCTTACTCTACAAACGATAGGATATGTAAAATAATAAACTATAAAATGCAAAATTATGAATTTAACTAATTAAAATTAAAATCAAAATCAAATCAAATTTATTTAAGTTCAATTATATTTTAACATTTTTATATGTAAATTATTAAATAAGAAAAAAATTAAAATAAAATTAATAAATCTTGTTAATTTTTTATAAATCAAATGAAAAAATGGTTACTGAAAGATTAATAAATTATCCAAAATTTACTGAATGATTAATGGATTATCCAAATATCCATGACATATCCATCAAATAACCCAAATGTAAACAGAACACTACACACTCTTTTCTTCCTCTTCTCAGCTTACTCTCTTTTCTCTCTATCTGGGTTGCTGAGGCCAACATCAGTGTCCAAATTTGATGAATTTTGTTTTATTTTTTTCTCCCTTCTTATAATCCTGATCCTCCTGCTTTTTATTCCTTTTGTCTTTGGTGATTTCTTCCTCTATCCAAAAAGAAGAAGTAAACTACCTTTCTGGCTAAAAAGCATGCAATTGTTAGCTCACTTACAAGCTTCTTCTGTTCCAAGGAAGGTGAGATAGAAATGTCTGAATCTTGACATGCAATTATGATATTCAGATTTTTATTTTTATTGCAAACAAAACTTGGTTTTAGGTTTTTAGTCCTGGCAAATTTAGAATTTGATGAAAAAGTTCTAGGTGGATCACAAATGGCATGTCATTTGATAAAACCTCATGTCAACCATGCCACAAAAGTAGAGCACTAAAAGTAGATTTTTAGAGGCCTTGGGAATGAAAAACAGAGAAAATAAAATAAATAAAAACATCTAATAATTATAGAAAGCATATACAACTACACAGGTTGCATCTACATCAATAGTAGCTTCCAAAAAATAAAGAGTAACAGAGTTACACTCTCATATCATTCTATCTAATTTTGAAGGCATCCTTCTCACCCAGTTTTCATGAAACGTAGGAAAAGGTGAACGAAATCTTGGATGCCTTAGCAAGTAAAGGAGCCAAACACACATAATAGTTCGGAAAGGAACAATCAAAGTCACAATGCCAGTTATAAGACACAAAATCATAATTAACATTGTAGCTATTGGATCCTGCCAGCTCAAAAGAGACTGCAGTCTCTCTCCTCTAGCTGCAAAGTCACCCATCAGTGCTACATATTTACCAACAGTGATTCTTAATCGATCATATCTGATCCTTATAATGTTGTCACCGAATTTGGATGGAATTGGATCAAACTCTTCTTCTAATTCATCTACACTTGCTGTATGAACATGAGACAATTGCAAATCCACATGAGACAGTTGTCTTGGCTTCTTTTGATACTGCTGGAGCACATTCAGGAAAAGGTAGGAAAACATTGCAGGCAGTAAATATTGAGGGTGAAAAATCACAATAAAGAGAACCATGCAAACTATAAGTGTTGAAATATGATTTTCCCACTTGCATATCTCATTAAATTGAGTGCATAAAGATACTAATCCGCTCACAAGAATGTTAATCCTGTCAAAATCAACTCTTCCTCTCCGCATGCTCCACATGCTTTCCCGAGAATCCAATATATATTCAACAACCTCTCTTCTCAGTGGGGGTTCAGTCTTGCTCATCTTTGATGAGACAAGCATAACAGTTTGTTTCCTCAAACCATTGAACTGAGTCGGAGACAAGGGGTTAGCATAATGTAGTCTAGGAAGCATAGGTAATGTGTACATTTTACATAGATTGATTAAATCTGAGCAGCAAAACTTGAAAGCCAATTGAATTTCTCCCATCTTCTTCAGCCCCGTAGGTTGCAGTTGAATAAGTGGATAAGAATAGGTGTAAATTCTATTAGTCTCTATTTCAGATAGTCTAATTCTCACCTTCCCCATTCTTGTATCTATTGTTCCTGCAGCTCTATCTCCTTCCTGTAATTGACCATTATCAAACACAGAAATTGTGATGAATGTACATGGGTCATAGACATCCCAAGAGTACTGCTCATTCCACTTTGGAGAAAGACTATTAACAATTGTTCTTGTCCGAACCCATTTTGAGCCATATTTAGCCACACAATAAGCATCAGTACGATTCCTTTCTTTCATAGCAGGGAGCCCTATAGCATTCAATATCCCCATCTCAAAAACCCCAATGCTGGGTCCCCACAACTTCTTTGCTGTTGCATTCAGATCACTGCTGCACCGTGGGTCCTCATCAAATATATGATACCCACCGTCCAAAGAGAGTCTCATACACAGCCTACCTGCAAAGTCATCATTCTGTTTAACATCAATGGTTTTAGTAGATGGAGTTGACCCATCAAGTCTCTTGTCTGCATTCTTTACAGGAAATACACATGTCCCTAAACTTTTGTGACTTCCTAACGTTCCTTGCTCCACACTCAAAACCAACTGTTGATCAAACGGTTCTGCCACAACAATG
Source organism: Styphnolobium japonicum (assembly GCA_023212625.1). Classification (NCBI taxonomy): domain Eukaryota; kingdom Viridiplantae; phylum Streptophyta; class Magnoliopsida; order Fabales; family Fabaceae; genus Styphnolobium; species Styphnolobium japonicum. The sequence goes on from JALBWW010000014.1 coordinate 24,241,346, forward strand.
AACATATCTTCATTCCATTTTGGGTTTCCATGATTGTTACTCACCAACTTGCTTGTGAAAGTCAAACTCCCCAAGGTAGCCTGGATGAAAATTTGAGAGCTTTCAGTTCTATCTTTAAGTACTAGGTCCTTGGCTTGAATCACATTAACTCTAAGACACCAAATCCTGGGCATAAGATATATTTGTGAACGAGTATTAACAACATTGTAAATGCCAATTGATGCTGCATCTAAATGCCAAGCTTCAGGAAAAGCCTCATCAACCTGAGTTCCTATCCAAATAGATAGCATCAGCTCTCCACTGTGCTTTCCAACCTTTTGATCCTCTAGCACATACCACTGCGGTGCTAGTGCACTATCAGTTGGAAACCTTGTAGGAATATCAGAAATAGTAAATGAAATCCGACCCATATATTCATTATGCCTAAGAAAATAATCCTTCACCACAATCTCAAGAGTTGTCTCTTGAGCTTGAAGTTGAGCTTTCTCCAAAGCAAAGACTTGGTTCCATTCTGGGTCTAATAAGCAGCTACTGAAGCACAGGGTTGCACCCTTAAACCTCCCAACTTTCACCTCCACATAAGGGCCATCAAGTCCAGGCAAACCTCTGGCCCTGACAATTCTCAAAAACAAAAAGAGAGTGATTTCAACAAGGTGAGTGTGGGTTGTGATTCCCCCATTGCTTGTGACGCTCTTGGCACCAATACTTGGAGAAATGTCCTTCAAATTGAACTCCACTTTCTGATTTGCCATTGTTTCTAATGCCTACAACAACAACAACAACACAGGATATATATATATACTTGTAAGTTCTAACAAATACGATCGTGTCATATAAAATTAAGAGTTAAGTTTGGATATTCATAAATGTCCTTAGTCAAAACTAAATAAAAATTCATTAATATATAAAAATTAAAATAATTAAAATAAATAATAAATTTAATTAACCTAATGCAAGTTGATTAAGGTTCATAATTCACCTAAATTAATTTTAAAATCAACTATTTTAAATATATATTCTAATCAATTTTATCTCATAACTGTATTCACAAAAAAATTATCAATTAAGCTCTAATAAAAATTATAAATGATATGCTTTATTTTTCTAATTAATAATTATTTATCAAATAATCAAATATATCCTTATTCTTTACCTATAAATCAAAATTGATATCTCAACCCTTAGATAGCAAAAAAAAACTTAAGGCATGAAAAATAATATAATTAAACTCATCTAAAAATTTATTCATACTAATAGGCAAATAAAACAATAAATATTCAGGATTCAAAAACTGAGGAATAATAATTTAACATAGACAATGTTAAAATAATCAGTGTTTCACTTTCATCATTCCATTAATACATAAAGTTTAACTACACATACCAATTTTTAGAGACAACATCAATATTATATATGCTTCATTCTTTCATCTTTTGCACCTTCTACTTCATTCTTTCGTGCGACTTTTGTATAGCTTCTTTATCCTCTTTGTGTTGCTACTGCTCTTTTTTTGTAATAATTTTATTAGACCTAAATTTTTAAAATGCTTTTCATTTAAGATTTTCTATTTATATGCCAACTTTTTAATGTACAATTATTAAAAAGCTTTTCTTTTAAGATTTTCTATTTATATGCCAACTTTTTAATGTACAATTATTAGGTAATATGAAAAGTAGATTTTTTTCTCTTTTAATTCTTCTTAATTAATCTTTTAATTCTTCTTAATTAAGGTGAGTTAAGATGGAAATTTTTTTAAGAATAAGATAGTTGTTCAAAATAAGAAATTTTTATAAGATTATTGATATTTTTATAAAATACATATAAAATTAAGTGTATCATATTATAAATGCACGTTTCTTCTATTTTATTTTATTTTTTGTAAAAAAGGTAACGATCCGAATTCTATTATTTCGGATTCAGTGTTATAAATATCATATCGCACATGATGTACTAGTGTACTACAAGTCTAGAAGTACAAGTATACCGTAATCTGAACGAAGTCTTGATTTTTATTGAGGAAAATATGAGGCTCAAATTCTTAAACCAAAAACAACCCGCCACAAAGATATTTATTAATTATTTACTTTTTGTTTTTTCTGACCAACAATAAATAAAAACCTTTGAAAAATGAAGATATATTATGCTTTTCAACACAAAGCCACACACTCCGATTCTGATTCTCAAAAATGGCGTCTTCTCTCTCTCACCGTTTTCTCTGCATTCACTCTCTGCAACTGCAACTGCAACTGCAACCCCACCACCATCCACCATTGAAGTCTCCAACGCTGACCCCAAAACCTCATTGCTTTGCTCGTCTTCGAACTGCACCCAAATCCTCTCCTCAGAACGACAGCAACAGCACTGATTCCGTTGAAACTCCGTCTCTGGAACCCATTTCCCCCACGCGGCCTCGTAATTCGTCTTCACCTGATTCCTTTTCTTCTCTGCTTCGTCGTTTCAGGTACTGTTTGATTGGAGTTCGTAGTGGAGCTGGAATTTCAGTTTATGCGTAATTGGGATTTTGAAATTGGTTTAAGGGTTTTTTTTATTTGTTTATTTGTGAATTGGGGTTTTGAAGTTTGTTTCTTGGGCTTTGAACAGAAATGGGTGGCCTAAATTTGATGGATTTGTTGTTTGGGCTTCGTTTGAGTTCAATTTATAAGTCATTCGGATTTTGAAATTGATTTAAGGGTTTATATTTATTCATTTATTTTTAAATTGGGGTTTTGAAGTTTGTTTCTTGGGCTTTGAACAGAAATGGGTGGCTTAAATTTGATGAATATTCTGTTTATGCTTTGTTTGAATTTAATTTTATGTGTAATTGGAATTTTAAAGTTGATTTAAGGGTTTTTATTTATGTATTTATAAATTGCGGGTTTTGAAGTTTGTTTCTTGGGGTTTGAACAGAGGGTGGCTTAAATTTGATGAACTGGGGATGGAGATATTGTCCATTGCACTGCCTGCTGCTTTGGCTTTAGCGGCTGATCCGCTTGCTTCATTGGTTGACACAGCGTTCATTGGTCACATAGGTACTTCTGTGGAAATGAATTTTATGATTGTTTAAGTTTTAATTTTAATTTTTGGGGAAAAATTAATTGTGGATTAGCTGGCTGCAACTTAATTGACTTAATTTTATTCTGACTTTGGAAGCTAGTCATTCTAATTGTTTAGTGTTGCTGTTTGCATAATTAATAATAGTGATCCTGTTGTTGTCGTTGATGATGATGGTAGCAAGTATTGGATTTTCTCTGGTTATGTTTGTTTTGTCTTATATTCATCTTTGTCATGGAGAGAATTTTCCCTTGATTAGATTTCTCTATACAGGGTCAGTTGAATTGGCCGCAGTTGGGGTTTCAGCTTCTGTGTTTAATCTAGTGTCAAAAGTATTCAACGTTCCTTTACTTAATATAACTACATCCTTTGTTGCGGAGGAGCAAGCGCTGATTAGGAAGGAAGATGATTCCAGTCGAAGTTCTGATAATGGTAATTTTGTCAAGAAAGCTACCACACTTTTAGTATTGTCTGTCCTGGACATGGTTGTCGATTTTCTTGTTCAGATGTATTTACTGAGATTTTTGTCTCATGTGGGTGTTATCTAGATTTCTTGGGCAAATACCAAAGCAAGAAGCTCCTTCCTTCAGTATCAACTTCTTTAGCACTTGCTGCAACTCTTGGAATTGCTGAAACTGTGGCTCTGTCCCTTGGCTCTGGCATTCTTATGAATATCATTGGTATACCTGCTGTATGTCAAACTTAGCTGTTTATAAACTTGTTTTCTGTTGTATGGTTGCAAATGACATTCACTTATGTACAACCTTGTAAACCCCCCCCCCCCCCCCGAAAAAAACAAAAAAAAGGGATTAATGCAGCTTTTTTTAATAACTCTATGCTTTTTTAGTGGCATATAATTGTTTTAATGAATCATCAGAAATATTGCAAAAAGGAAAATGAAAAGGAAAAATGAGTTTCTAATGTAAAATTTGTGTTATTTTAAATTTGGTATATGAAATGTGTTTGTGATGGCTCTCACTCCCAACTTAATTTCTATAACAATTTGAAAACTTTTAACACAAATTGCATTATGTAGTTGTAGCCTAACAGTTAACTAAACATGTTGCGTTCAATTCAATAACATATTAACAATCAATGTAAATTTACTTTGTCTTGCCTCCATACATCAGCTATCGTCTATTGTATGCATAGCAAGAAAATTTCAGTATCCTTGTATTTTGTTGTTTTTTGTTGGTTTGGGGTTATGAAAAGTAAACAAGGCATTTTTTTAACCTTTTCATTGGCATTTGATTTTATACAATTGGATTTAACTTGCATAATCTTAAACTTAGTAGAGATCTTGTTTGTATAATTTATTCCATTTTATATGCTGTACAGGATTCTCCCATGCGTGGACCTGCCGAGCATTTTCTTATGTTGAGGGCCTTTGGTGCTCCACCGATTGTGATTGCATTAGCCGTACAAGGCACTTTTCGTGGATTTATGGATACAAAGACGCCTCTATATGCTGTTGGCAAGTATTGCAGCAAATTCCTCTCTCTCTCTCTCTCTCATGTGTGACATACAATTGATATTAGAAATATCTTCCCAGTGGTCCTTTTGCAATAGTACTTTGTCACTAATTTTAAGTGGCAAGAAGACTAAGGTTTTTAATTTATAATGACAGAGCCTATAAGTAATTCAATTTAGACATTAAGTTAGCACTTAAACATGCCGTTGAAAATTGAGAATAGAGACAAAGTATTACATGATTTGAGATTTTGAATGACCAGCAAGTGTCCACTAGCAGAGATGTTGCAGAATTGTCTTGATTACTGAATCCATAATTTGAATGTGCCCTTTCTCATCATTTATATTTATATGGAAAGATGTGAAATATTTAACTTTATTGACAACGGGTTCATTTAAACAGTCTTAATTCTTGGTAAAGACCCTGCTGGACTTCTATATTCAATGCAATGTTACTACAAAGGCTAATGAAAGAATTAGGGATATGGCAAAGCAAATAGCTATTACCTGCAAAATCTTTTCACGATTTCTTCATTTTACCTTTTTCTCCATAGAAGAGTGAGAAGATCCTGTACTTATTTCTATGAGTAAGGCTTTCTAATTTATGTTTGCGATTTACGTGAAGGTTTTTTATAAATTCTCACTGCACTTTAGCTCTATGGTCTGTCAATTTTTTATTTTTTTTATTTTTTATTTTTGCATTTTATACTCTGCAACCCATGCAGCTCTGCTAGTGTTGATTTGGAGAAATAGTGTAAATGTCTATGTAAAAGATTTGCTGGATGTATAAATGACAAAGGCTTGTTTTGGAATGACAGGTGCTGGCAACTTTCTTAATGCCATATTGGATCCAATATTAATATTTCCTTTTGGTCTTGGCATTGGTGGTGCTGCAGTTTCTACTGTGATCTCTGAGTACGTCAGTGATGTGGTAAACTTAGTATTATTTATGCATTTTGCAAGTGTCCCTTAATTAATGTGCTTTTCTGATTTTAATAGAATTTGTCTTTTTGTTTGCCAGATATTTAATAGCTTTTATTCTTCTATGGAAATTGAGTGGCAAAGTGCTGCTAATCCCTTTTGACTTTGATGGGAGAAAAGTTTTCAGCTATCTGAAATCTGGTACCTCTTTCTAAATTAAGTTGTATTGTTGCTTTGACTGTCTGTATTCTTCAAACAAAATGATTTGTTTTGGTAATGACAATGGACGGAATGATCAGAGTAGGGTAAATTGGAAAGTTTATTGAAGGATTACTTGTTTTTAAGTTCAAATCATTGAATTTACTGAATATCTCAACAATGTCTTATCTCTAGAACTAATCAACTAAATGCGAGTTTGTGGATCACATAATTTAACCTTAAATAAATTTTTGGTTTTTGTCTCTTTGTGGTTTTGCATTTTTTCTACCTTTGGCTTGAAGCTCTATGAGAGACTTTAAATGTTGATTCTAATTGGATTTTGTTGTTTAATGACTAGTCGGTTGGAATGATAGTGTTTAGGAATTAGAAGGATATAGTTTGTATTCGTTGGAGGTCTTACCAGGTTATAGTTCTTAATAAAAATTGTGGGAATGAAATTGAAAAAACTTTTCCTCTAATCTAGTTTCAGCATGCAATAATGTTTCTTTGAGATCTATTGTTGATAGAATCTGAGGTGATTGACTAATTTGAAATAGTTATAATTTTTATTGAATAGAATCCATTTTCAAAGGATATTAGAATTACATTGCATCTGAAAGTTGAAGTTGATGGCATTTGTACTTTTGACAGGACTTCTATGTCTGTTCATATATAGTAACGTATAGTTTTGTATTTGTAGTAATGAAATATAATTTTCATTAGCTTGAAAAAGTTTTGGTTGCGGATTAGTTTTTCCTATTAATTATTGCATTTTGTAGGTGGTCTTCTTATTGGCAGGACTTTGGCTGTGCTCATAACTACGACACTGGCAACATCTGTGGCAGCTAAGCAGGGCCCTATACCTATGGCAGGTCATCAAATTTGCATGCAAGTTTGGTTGTCAGTATCTTTGCTCACTGATGCTCTGGCGCTTGCTGGTCAGGTTAGATCATACTATCACATTGGACTATAAATTGCAATTTGTTCCCATGTATAACAAAGTTGCACCAGATCAATTGATTAAAACATATCTCATAGGCAGTTTAGCTCATCCAATTTCCGAGTTACACTTGAAGTTAGAAGAATAAAATTTTATAGTCTATGAAATGCATTATGGTCAACATTTGGGGGCTTTTCCTGATCATGAAATCAAGCAAATTGCTTGTGATCAAGTTTTAAAACTTTTCTGGTAAGAAAACATGTTGTCAAACTTTTCCTGTCCTGTATTGCACGATAAGGCCAATATTTTCCACTTCGCAAGATATCGAAATGGTATTAGGAAGGAATTCTGATATTCTACCATATCCTCCAATGTGGCAAAAAAATTGGCAAGTATTGAAGCCAATGGTTGTGTATCGAGCTGTTTCGGATGATACCGATGGTATGAATTCTTTCGTTCATAGAATTCATATTCTTTGAAAACTTGTCACAAACACAGTGTTTGAAAATTATTTGGGCATTGGAAGTTGTTTGGCTGAAACTTACTGGGTTATGTTGTTTGTAATGACATTTCTTTTACAGGCACTTCTTGCCAGTAGTTACTCGCAGCGAAATTATGAGGAAGCACGCCTCCTTATATATAGAGTGTTACAGGTTACTGATTGTTGTCGCCATAAACTATTTCCCTCCTTCATTCATGTCTTCTTTGAATTAGATTGGAACTTCTACTGATGCATAATTCTTTTCTTCTCCTACTCTCTTTTAAATGTCAAGCAGATTGGTTTAGGAACAGGAATTACTTTGTCTATGATCTTATTCTTTGGGTTTGGAGCATTTTCTAGCTTATTCAGCACAGACTCAGAAGTTCTGGATGTTGCTCAGTCTGGTTTATTGGTAAGAAATCACAATTATTTACAGAAAAGTACCCTTATTACCATTTTGTAAGCTTCTTACCACTCCCTAGTTGAGTTGGGTTGACTTGAAGGATCAAGCAATCAGCTTGTGCAAAAGGGGGTCTGAGTGGCTTAGTCAGGTCCTTAAGTACCAACTTGAAAATTGGAAACTTTATGGTTGAAAACATTACATTATGGAGTTTCTTTACTGAGAAAAGACTTGGTCCAACAAGGTATAAGTTTTTCTTCGAAGAATGGAGTACCATGAACAATTTATCTTGTGAAGTTACTTGGTTAAGATGAATGTATAAGCTTAGAGCTTTTTGATATTTTCTGCTGAAATTTTTCTTCTAGAAAGTATGAATTGACATTAATTGATCAAAATAATTGACTACTCTTGTTGCATGGCTACAAGTTGAAGTTTCTTTTGTTCTGATCAATCATATCTTGCTTGCTGAAGCCTTTTCGGATGGATTGAAATCTACTGTTTTCTGACAGGATCAGATGTTATGTGCTCAAGGGGTGTTCTAGCCATGCTAACCTTTTAGTGGGACTAATAAATGTTCATTATATGTACTATGATTCTCCTTTCTGTCTGTGGATGCATGTATATTTTGTAATGTTTATTTGAAATATCTGAAATTTACTCACATATGCAGTTTGTTGCTGGATCTCAGCCAGTGAATGCTATGGCATTTGTTATTGATGGGCTTTATTATGGGGTATCAGACTTTGGATATGCTGCTTACTCCATGGTAATTACCTAGGCCAATGATTAAAAGATATTTAAACATTTCATATGATTTTTTTTTCTCTTAACTCGTTTCTTTTTGTCCTTTTTCTTTTTATATTTCTTTCTTACCTTTTTGTTTTTGGCTTTTGTTATGGGTAGGTGCTAGTTGGACTAATTTCTTCAATTTTCCTACTGGTGGCTGCTCCAGTACTTGGACTTCCTGGAGTCTGGACAGGATTGTTTCTCTTCATGACTTTGCGTGTTCTAGCTGGAGTTTGGAGGTAAAGTATTTAATTCATTTTGATGGTGATATTTGGGACACTTTGTGTTGGTGGATTATGACCTGCTGTACTCTTCATATTGGAATCCTAGGTCAAAGAACAATGGCAAAATGATACAGGACATGTTGGTTGACATGTGATCTGGCATCATATCACAGTCGTGATTTTTTTATTCTATCTCTATCTCTCCTCTCTTGCTGGGGAGGGTACTTTTTTGGATAATATGAGTTGAATTCTCTTATGAAGATTTTTATTGAGTTAATCTAATTATTTTCCTATTTTTAAGGTTGAGCAGCAAAAGTGGCCCATGGGGTATGGTCTGGTATAAAGATGGAGCAGGAGACTGACAGATATTCAGAAGATCCAACTTTCAGTTGTCAGGTTAAAATCCCTTTTCAGGATGTTCTTGATGCTCAAGGCTATAATACTTGGGAGACTAATAGGCTGTGCACTCTCTCCTGGTTATCAGATCCCCGCCCTTGAAGAGAATCCAGTAGCAGTGTAAGGATTATAGTAAATTATTAGAATATCGCTGTAATTGCTGCAAACCAATTGCCAAAATCTTGCTGGTACAATTAGAGAGAGTTTGAATGGCCAAAAGAAGTACAGGGAGGTAGGAAATAATTCTATTTAATGACCAGCTTGCATATCAGAAGCCAAAAAAGCCTTCTGGTTTTTGTTGGAAATTTGTATTTGTATGGAAATTTGTGCATGTCGTTGTATATTGTCTTAGCAATAGCTGCATATGGCGTTAGATAATTTTGACTTGTCTCTTTTCTTTAAGATGAGTCTTTTAGATGAAGGATAGTCATTTTCATTGTTATTGTGAGAAAAATGTCAAATTCCTGGATGACTCTGGAAATGTTAATTTTGAATTAGACATAAAGGAACAAAAATGTCTTTAGCAATTCTATGTGCCGTATTATGGACTCTTTTCTTGTCGCTCTAATTTTCACTATATCAATTGGGTGATCCAGGATTTTCTTCCAGTTTCTAATTACTTGAAAGATGTTAACCTCATTTGGTAAATATCTTGCTATTGGTCCCACTGAATAATTATCCCAATATATTATCTATCCAACCAGTACACGCACTAGGAAATAGGAATATGCTTAAGTTTGATAAAAAAATAATTATATGTATATATCATGAATTTTATATTATTTTTATACTTAATTAATAATAAATAAAATTTTAATTAATACTGTATATTATATGGTTAATAAATTTGTTAATTAATAATTTTTATATTTTGTTAATTAAATGTAAAAATAATATAAAAATTTAATGTGAAAATATCTTTTCCGTTTATAAAAATGCCACTTTTTGGAAATCAATCATAACTGTGGTAAATTACTTTCAGGAAGAGAAAAAAATATATCGGAATTCAATTTAAAATTATACAATAGTGACTGCATTTTGACATATAACAATGGAGAAAATCATAACTTGACTGATTTGGAAGGGAATCACCAATTTAGCTTGGAAAAAGTGTGTTCCCAAATAGTATGAAAAGAAAGTGTCAAACTTCTCAAACAGTACGAAAAGAAATCATAGTACGAGGTTTATAACCTAATGCAAAATTCTTACTACAGAGTATATAGGGAGGGAGAGGAGGAAGAGAGAGAGTAGAAACTAAGCATTATTGAATCACGGAGGAGGAGAAATATTACAATAACCCCACCAAAATGAAAAACAAAACTTTGTAAGCGTTGAGAACTCTAAGATCCTATATGTGAAAAGCATATATCAAGTAACTTCTGCTCTTCCAATAAGCCAAAATCATAGTCAGGTCTTAAGAAACTATAATCATAACCCACTTCTAGGTCTGCAAACTGCATATTATTCAAATGTTCAGGCAGGTAACCACCCAATTTCTGTAACTGTTGAGAAAGATCAGGTAGCATATTATGCAAGTATCCAATGCAATGGTTGATACAGCCCAACTCACACGAGTTGAAAGTTTCCTCTGATTCTCCCGTTGCTTCTTCACTCTTTATCAGAATCCCACGTTCAGTGGTATCAGAAGAGTTATAATCAGCTCCTGTATTCATATCCATATGCTCCTTCTGCACGTGATTACCCCTGCCACCTATGCCAGAGTTTTTCAAAACCTTCTCTGATTCTTTCTCTATTCCTTCACTTTCTCCAGGTATTTCAGCCTTAACATTCTTGAAAGACCCGTGATGAATTCTTGCCTTACATTTCTCATCTGTTTGACATTGGACAATGCCAATTGTCACTTCCTTCGGCTCCTTGATTGAGTTGTCAGCCACACAAACCTCAGAAAGAACATTTTTTTCTTCTGTTTCCTCAAAGACACCAACCTCAGAAAATTTGGGTTTGTCTTCAGGGGACTGATAAATATTCCCTTCCAACTGCTCAGCTTTTACAAGCTCACCATTATTCAACGTATCTACAGAACCACTTGGTGATTTTTTATCATACTCAGGAAAGTTCAAACGGGCACAAGGACCATACATGGCCCTGGCTGCTTCATCATAAGCAAGAGCAGCTTCAAGTGCAGAAGAGAAAGTACCAAGCCAAAGCCTATTTGCTTTCTTATTCACATGCTTACCATTAATAGGTTCACGAATTTCAGCAACCCACTTACCCCAAATCCTCTGTCTCACACCTCTGTACTTGCAATCAGAGTTCTGAGGCCCACCTTTACCTCGCATGCACCCTTTTCTCGAGCCCTTTGCAGGAACTTTGTGAATCACTTTCACCCCATTTTCTCCAGAATCAAGTTGTTGTTGCCTGTAATACTTCTTCCACTTCTCAAGAGTGCCTTCCACAGAATCACTTCCAACACTGCGTCTCTTGCGTGATTTCCTATCTCTGCAGCCACACAACCCAGCAAATAAACAAGTTTTTTGTGAACTTTCTTCTCAGTTACTTCAATAAATCGTTAGCAAAGTTTTCAAAATAAAGAAATTTATCTATAGAAACATAAAAAAATCTTATGCAGCAATCACAAGTTGACCTTGAGAAAGAACAGAAAAATGGATTAAACGAAAAACCCAGATACAATTTGGATCAAATAAAAGAGAAACAAATTGATTCAACAGTAACAAGGACATGGAGCTACTTGAGATTAATTCAGAAGCAAGTAACTGACCCAGAAACGGTATCAGACTTCATGTGCTTTGCAAAGTATGCTATTGAAAAAGAAGCATATAGCTCAGTTCCTTCTTGTTGTGTGCTGAGGTTTTAGGGGGGTTTTGGAATTTGTATTGGTGTGGCTGTGTTTGGGATATGTATCATTATCATTACCAACGTCAAGCTTGACTTGGAGACCAAGAAACGGTTCAACCTTCAATTAGGGGTACAGGGAATAGGGAAAGGTAGATTTGGATAACGCTTGATGACGTGGCTCATTTCAGAATCTAAAGGCTGAGTAGCTGGGGTTGTGACACGTGGCAAGAGCTTGTTTCGTGATGGCAACTGGCAATAGCTTAAAATGCATGGTCAGCAAGAGATTTCTTCATCATGAAGGGCTCTTTTTCCATTTGGGCTCCTTGCTACTCACATAGACTCGCTTTCTTTTTTGTTTTCTTTTGATTTTAAACAATTTTCATTTACCTTTGTTTTAAGAATTTAATTTTGATACATTTTACATTATCATATAATCATGTATTAAGTGATTTATTATTATTTGCTAGGCAGTTATGTATTGGTAAAATTAATTAGTTATAATTAATTTTTTGGTAAAAGTTGTTATTAATTTTAATTATCATGTTAAATGTGACTAGAAACTAAAGTGGAAAAATTATTAATTTTAATATCGAATGAATTTATTTTTTTATCCTATCTTTTCATGTGTCAATTTAGTCATAAATCATGCAGTTAATTTATTTAAAATCTATTTATGAGGTCAATATTTTAGCATCTTTTTGGAATAAAATCTAAAATATTATTTAAATTTTACCAACTCCCATCGTTTGAATTAAATAAACATTTCTCTAAATATATAATTGTAAACAAACAATTTTTTCATCACATATATCGTATAAGAGTTTTTATTTTTTATATTTCTTACACCATTCTAATTTCTGCATAGAGAACTGTTCTTTTTTCTTTTGTGAGATGCAGTCCCTCTAATTCTCACATAAAAAAATCTATTAATACGTGAGTCCTGCATAAAAATTAATCTTTACGCAAACTTTTACTTAAAACAAAAATGTGATATAAATTTGTAATAATGTGAAAGAACAATTTTCCCATCTGCAAAACCTATTTGGCTTAAAAGCATTATCCTTTAATTATAGGTCTATATTGAATTAAATTAATAAGAATAAGTAATAACTACTACACTTGATGATTGACTTACCTAAGATATATATACCTTCATATCCATTCACCAATATATATATATATATATATATATATATATATATCTTCATATCCATTTCATTTTTTTTTCAATTTTCACTTCCTTTAGGTATTCTATTTTGAAAAAATGTTTTATGCACACTATTTTTTTATACCACTTTTATACTTTATTAGTGAAGAATAAATCATTAGTTAATGAAGTATATTATTTGGTTAATGGGTTTGGTAACTAATCACTTACAAATTGATAATCTATTAATTAAATGATATACTTCATTAACCAATAATTTGTTCATCATTGACCAAGTCCGTGAGTAATCGATTATCAAAACCCATTAACCAAATAATAATTTATATTAACTTATTCATTATTAACCAATTATAAAAATAATATAAAAAAATAATGTACAGGCATCATTACTTCCCAATATTCTTCATGTGGGTCAGAAACCATTATCTTTGGGCTGACACATTGAATCTCCAAACAGTCCATGACCATGGCCTTCAAAGTTGAAGCCCATGGTCATAGCCACCTCGTTGGTTGGTGTTGGTGAACCTTCTTCTCTTATGCCTATAGTCCTATACTCCTACTCCTACTCCTACTCCTTTTCCTTACCATTCGACAAAAATTTCGTTGACTGGGTCCCAACGTGCAGGGATCTGCCATCAACTGTAGCGAGCTTTTCTCTCCCTGTCCTATCCCAATCTCTTCACAATCTTGCTGTAAGCTTACCCATAAGGTAAAGTTTCTGTCTTTGATGTGTTTGTAAGTTATAGGCATCACATAACTGTTTTTCATCAACATGGTAGCTGTGATTGTGAACACTCTGATTGGGTTTGGGTTCTGAGGCTGTTTGTTTCTTCTTTTTTTTTTTTTTATCTGTATCATTTTATTCAGAGTTTCCTGCGGATTGGGAATGTTGGGTATTTTATTTTATTTTATTTGTTGTTTTTTAAGTTTTCTTTGTTAGCCTCAGGATCAATGGCCACATCATACCGAATTGGGTGTTTATGTTAATATTTTCTCTTTGTCAAAGGTCAAAAGCTGATGTTCTTTATGACATGTCAAATGTGAACACTTGCATTTACATTTTCAACTTGTGGCTTTTTGTTGAAGAAATGAGAGCATTTTGTGTGACATGTGAACGTTGTGAGAACATACTGTAGCAGAAGTGTTTGTATGTAACCATAATGCAATTTTTAGTGAAGTTAAATCAGTTGTAGCAGGATAATTTCTTTTGTTTCAGGCTATGTTGAAATTTTGACTCCTGTGCTTGGTCAATTAGTGGGGTTGGGTATATAGTTTCAGCATGAAATTGTGTAAAAAAGGCAGACATTTAATGGTTTATTGACCCTCTCCCATTATATATGCATGCACCCCTGGATATGAATTTTTTTGGTTATTTATAACAGCTGACAATTTTGTAGCATAAACTGATCACCAGCCATAAGAAGCAAGTAAAAAAGAAAATATAAATATCAGTGTACACACACTCCTGTACTCTAAGCCACCAGGATTGGACTAGTGGTGAGGAGTTTGTTTAGTTTGCACAAACCTCCGTGCCACTGTTGTACCACAAAAAAAAAAAAAAAACCCCTGTACTTTGCACTCAAAATATGTTTAATTTACATGCAACACTTGTTTATGGGGACTTCTGTTACTGAGAATTGCTTGAATCACAGAAGGACTGTTTGTAATTTTTTTTGTATCAGCATTGTTTGTTTATTTTTTTAATGTTGGGAAAAGTAATAAAATGCCCTGAGTATGAATTAACCGGAATTTTGGGTTATATCGTCATAGTAGCTTCACTTCCAGGAAAGGATCATTAAAATGATATCATGTCTATGCTCTCCCTGGCCATCATACCAGAATTATTTTTTCAGGAATCTTTAAAGGACATAGTTTTTTTCTTTTGGACAGTTTTTATTATTGAACTCAAGGGACAAAAGTTTAGCACTCTTGCATCTAAGTCAGAGTTCTTCATGGGGAATGGGCATGATTCCAGATTAAGTGTCATTAAATCATAATAGGGGAGTAATAGGAATTACACAACTTGGTGTAGTTCTAAGCATGAAGTCACTGTAGGACATTAGCAGTTGGACTGTCAACCAAGATACCTATTTATACATCTGTTAGTAAAATGTAAATAAGAAGGAAAGGGATAGATGCATGGTCATATTCATTTATTCATTAGGTTGACCGAAGAGTTTGTACTTTGTTCTTTTAAATTTTGGCCAAGGTTGAAAGCCAACTTTAAGCTTCAATTTATATGTGCCTTTGCTTTCTAGTTATATAACATCATTTTCTGTCTTCTGAATTTTTTGTAAAAGAAGTCTCTCCATATAATAAGATATGACTGATAAATTCAATCATCTAACTTGTATTTTATATTGACAATCAGAGCTGATTAAGCAGCAGTATTAGCATATGGCTTCTTCTTTCCGAGCATTTTGGAACAGTCCAGTTGGTCCGAAAACAACTCATTTTTGGGGACCTGTTGCCAATTGGGGGTTCGTGGCTGCAGTGCGTTACACTACTTTGATTCTCTTTAAATATATTGGACTTCTTTAAGCATTTATATATGATACCTTTTTTTTCTGACCACACAAAGGTCTCATCCCATGCTCATGACTAAATTTGTCATGAGTTTGCTTACAGGGGTTGGTGGACATGAATAAACCTCCAGAAATGATCTCTGGCAACATGACAGGAGGTTGAAAATCTCTGTTTTCAAGAGAACTTGGAATATTCTTAGCATATGGTATGTGGCTAAATTTCCTGTCTTGCCTTTGTGTTGGTGCTGCAGTGATGTGTGTCTATTCAGCATTGTTCATGAGATTTGCATGGATGGTACAACCACGTAACTATCTACTTCTTTCTTGCCATGCCTCCAATGAGGTTGTACAACTATATCAACTCTCCCGTTGGGCAAAGGGGAACGGGTATGCAGCTGAGCATCTGATTAAAACTAAACTACTCTGATTCACCTATTTACATGTTTCCTTGAATACCTGCAGTAATGATTCTGCTTTTCATGTCTAAGCCTGAATTGATGGATATTTTGCTCTGAATAGGTACCTCTCTGAGCAGAAGGATGAAGCTGCATCCAAGTAACTTGATACTGAATGTGCTGCTCTTCCAGAGGGAGTCTATTGAAACGATTTGCATTTGATTATTCAAATACATGAATAATTTATGTCTAAGTTATTATAACCAGAAGTCATGGAATATTGTTTTCCTATTTGTTTATTGCCTATTTTGTATTGATTGATTATTCAAGTTTCTCACCTATCGGCTCTGCAATGGCATTGATTGCAGAATCTATGTAAGAAAAGTATAAGGGCTAAAGTTACAGAGAAACTGAATGAAGAAAAAAGAGGGGGAAAAATTCAATAAATGATCACAATATTTGAAGTGGCTAACTGAAAATTATTGGCAGTGCTTTGAGCCTCAATTACACTTCAAGCTGCATTCCAACATCTCTGTGTAGATAATATAGCCAGTATATGAACGATATAACTATTTTAGCTGCAGAAACATCTCGAACCTCAAGTACCAATTTTTGGAAGAAAATAAATTAGATTATTGTGGGCAGTTTGATTGTGCTTGGAAAAAGTGGTTAAATAAATTTTTATGGTAAGTTGTAAAACTTTTTAATTAGTTCTAAATTCTTCAATAATTTTTATTTTAAAAAAAAAAGATGAAAATAACTTGCTCACTAGCTATAGCTTCATGTTTTTAAAATAACATTTGTATAATAAGAAAACACCAAATACCAAAACCAAAATTTGCCTATGTATGAATTAAAGTATTGTACACATTTCCTTATGGTTATATACATATTTTGACAAACCTTATAACACAGTGCCAGTGCCCACACGTCTCAAGAAAACAAAATAGGCTCCACCTCTTCTTTCTTAGACAGTCATTCAGCACCGTTCACGATATCATACAACTCTTTCTAACATATTTTAATGACTGTACATAATGTAGAGCAGAAGGATGCACAAAATCAATATAATTCAAAGCGCATAATGAGTTGTATTTCTCTCCCTTGCGGCTGTGTAGTGGAATTGCTCGAATTCCACTTCTTAGCTCCCACACAGGTAGGCATGTTTGCCCACCAATGTCATCCTTCTCAGACATGTCATACTCATGAACTTCTATGCGAAGTGATATTTGTGCTAAATACCTTATTTTCTTGAAAGAAAACTTTACATTCCTCAACCTTAGATGGTGTTTTTTCCACTTTTTAATTGATTTTCATCTTGCCTTCTTAGCACCTGGGTTTATTTTATTATTGATGATTTTTTATTGCTTTCTTATGTTAAACCTAGGTTAAGTTCAAAAACTTTGGAAGGACAAACACCATTTTGGGACTGAAGTAAAGTGGCTCAATTCTGGAGTTCTAGCGCCTAGGCGCCAAAACCAACGCCTAGGCACCCAAGCGAGCTGAATTTGGAGGTTTATTTACTGACGCAAGCGCCTAGGCGCCAGGATACAATGCCTAGGCGCTCAAAAGGTTACTCTCTGCCATACCAGCGCCTAGGTGCCCCAGAAGTCAAATTTCGAAGCGTTTTTCTGTCATACCAGCGCCTAGGCGCCCATGTGCAACGCCTAGGCGCCAGCGTCGCAACCCAATTTTGTTTTGACGCTTTAAATAGAAAAAGTTCGGGTTTTTTAAAAATCTTTCGACTGGAGAAGAGGCTGGGGAGAAGTTTTGAAGCAAAGGACAAGGGAGAACCGGAAGGAAGCAAGAGGGATTGAAGATTTCTCCATTCCCAATTGATTTATTCATGGAGTTTGCTCTTTCCTCTGTTTTAGTTTTCTTTTTCTCTATGAGTTTCTAAACTCTTTCTAGTTAGGGTAAAGATGTAGCTTGAATTAAAGACTTGTTTGGATTCTTTTAAGCTTAATCTAAGTTTCTTTTCATGGATTTGAAGTGTTTATCACTATGCTTAATGCTTTTATGGATTGGCCACTCATAAATTGAATAGTTGTTCATGCATAGGATTGGGAAATTCATGTATGATTTTACTTCTTGTGGTAAACTCCTTAATTAATAAAGTCTAGGAATAGAGAATGTTAATTATGTGGTTTTATTTGGGAATCAATTTTTCTTTCATGCCTTCTTCAACTTAGGGCCAAGTTAAGGAATTAATTGGTTTTATTTTGTTGAAGTGAATCGGTAAACCAAGGAATTGGGTATTGATTAATTATAGGATTCCTACCATCAATCCGTGAATTGGGCTTAGTTAAGTTAGAACCCAAACACTAGTTAGAAAATTCAAGTGAAATCAGAACCCTAACATTTCAATCATTGATCTTACTTCCTTATTTCTTTTGCTTTTGAATTTCTTAATTGTTAATTGCAAAGTGTTAGTTTCTTTAGGGTTTTTTTCTAAAGAACTCTCTTCAATCCAAACCGATCGTTCTAATAGTGTCTAAGTTGGTGAATTGGTGTTTGATAGCACAATCTCTGAGGGAACGATACTCACTTATCACTTTATTACTTTTTGCGATTTGGTACACTTGCCAATAGAGCAACAAGTTTTTGGCGCCGTTGCCGGGGATTGTGATTTTGTCAACATCACTTAGCTAATAGGATACTTACCAATGTCATCCTTCTCAGACATGTCATACTCATGAACTTCTATGCGAAGCAGGACCAATTCTAGAACAGTAAGTGGGAACTCGAATACCTCATTCCAAGTAGGCAACCAACTATCCTCTATTGGCTCAGTTTTTCTCATTACAGTATCATCAGGGACCCCAGCTATAGTCATCTGCATAAGAGTTGATCAAATCAATATGAAATGAGCGAGTCACACAACAATTAAGCCATGAACTGGGTGAAAACAGTAAAACAACACCTAAACAGCCCAATAAGTTAAACTTGCCTAATAAATAAACCATTTACTTGAACATTTATTCAGAAGTGTCACAGATTTGAAAATCACACAGAAAGAATATTAGTATTTGTTTAAAAAAATAAAATACTGCACATATATAAAGTAAACTCCACACTTGCTGTATTTAACTCAAGTCTCTAGCCGATCCTGATTGTTTTTTGGTCAAATTCGATCAAAATCTTAGATTTTGAGCCGACCTGGTTTGAGTTTTATAGTTATAAATATAATTAATACCAATCTAATAGTAAAAATTTAGTCCTATGGGAGCTGAATAATGGTTAGTCCTAATATTACCTTTTTCTATGTGCATATCATTTCTGAAGTTAACTGTTGTAGATTGATTAACACTTTACTATTCGTATAGATGTGTTAGTAACGCTTACCAGAACAAAACACTTGGCTAAAAGGGCTTCACGAAATACAAATTTTCTGAACAATAATGAACTTTGTTCACTATCTGCATGAGCTTTTTCATCTAAAGAACCAAAGAAAAAGAACGCTGTTCAACATAATAATCAACATATTTCATTAGCTGTGTGAGCTTTTTGTGCAACGACGAATCGAAATCATAAGAATAAACCAAAATGGTTGGATCTGTATGGTTATTGGTCAGTCCTCCTAATATTAGCTCACTAGATAAGATGGTAATTCGGAGCCCATTTCTGCATTATCAGTTCTGAAGTTATCTGCAGTATATTGGTGTAAAACTTCACTATTACGTTAAATGTGTAGGTAAAGCTTCTCATAGGTAACATGAAATTCGGGTAGAAGGGCTTCACGAAACACATAATTTCGGAGAGTGTAATATACTTTGTTCATTAGCTGCATGATTTCTTTTCGTATAGAGAGCCAAAGTATATACTCTTCTAGTAGTTTACTCTGTAGTTTATATGCTTTGTGCTGTGAGCATTTATGTTCCTTACCTGTTATATTGAAAAATACTGAGAGTTTATGAGGAAATTTAAAACAATTAGAATAATAAATAAATAAAAGTTATTTAGAAAAATAAATATACAAATATTAGGATCCGAACTGAAAATCCCCTATGGAAGCTCCACATTACTAATTGTTTGGTATCATATAGAAAGGAAAAGAAAGAAATATAATAGAAAAAAAAAATAGAGAAGTGGAAGAGTTATCACTCGCTTTGTTTAGTATCATCCAATAAAAATGAAGGGATGTTTCCCTTCATTTGTTTGGTTTCATTAAGAAAAAGAATGAAAATGTATGAAAATAAATGTTAAATTATTTTATTACCCTTCATCTAATAAAATATGTAAAGTGAATAAAGTGATAATTTAGTTTCTTTTCCCTCTCAATCTCTCCAAAAATGGAGAAAAGGAATAATGTACGACCCATAAAAAGGAAAAAAAAATGAATATCTTCCTTTTTACCCTTAGGCTTTGTTTGGTATCATGGAAAGAAATGAAAAGAAATAAATACAATAAAATGGAAAAGAAAAAAAAGGCATAGAGAATTGAAGGAGTTATTACTAACTTTGTTTGGTATTATCCAATGAAAAAGAATAGATATTTCTCTTATTTATTCGGTTTCATCAAGAAAAAAATATAAATGTATGTAAATAAATGTTATATTACTTCATTATCCTTCTACAATACAATAACCCCACAATTGTTCACAAATACAAGTAACAAACTACAACAACAAAAAAAGACAAATAAAAAATTGAAAAAGTTGACAACATGTGAGGCAAAATATATAGGGCCCACAAAAAATGAATACATCTAAATCTCTTCCTTTCCCCTATTAAACTGATACCAAAGGAGGGATTGAGCCAATCCATAACCCTCTTTCATTTCATTTCGTACTAAAGATAATATCAAACAAAGGAAGAGAAATCCCTTCCTTTTCTTTTCTAGAGGAGTATTATGTCATTATGTGAAGTCGGCTGTTTATATTTTGTAGTTTCTCCGAAAGTGTAGGAATGAGTGAAATTTCGACAACAACAATTGGAGCCCTCTTCTTGTAAAGTTCAGCTGTTTCTTTACTTTCTTTCTATATACACTAGTTGTAGGTGTTGTCTTGAGTTGCTAACAAGTAACAAGCACTCTTCCATAACCTGTTAACGCACATATTTCTTTCATTAATGAATTATATGCCTCATGGGAGAGGAGAAGGAAATCAATTACAGTTGTATAATGTACAATCATAATTTTAAATATATAAAGCACAATCATAATTTTAAATATATATTTTAGCACTTGCCCCATTGTCTTTTACTCTTTTCTTTTTTCTTTTCTTTTTCCCGCTTTTGAAGAAGCCAGCATGTAATATCCTCAAATCAAATGAAAACAAAAGCACAATCATTATATTGGGTACAATTACAAATCTGTTAAATAAACAAAGATTAAAAAGAAATACATTATTCATCTAGTGGAAAAGAATACTTAATGTAAAATTGTAAATAAACCTCCAATGGCTCGTATATACATATACTTACACAAATAAATAAAGAATGAAAGAACTAAAGGAGTGACAACTATCCTTTTTCCTATAGGTTCAAGTAATTAAAATCTTCTTAACTCTTTCTTTTTTTCATGCCAAAGAAAATAATAAAACCTTTATTCAGTTTTTGGGATTGCAGCTCCATCATCACCTGCAGCCAAGTCAGGCTTGATCTCCTCCAATTGCTGAAGAACTTGCTGAACTTCTGGCCTTGCTACTGGCGATGGATCCACACAATGCAGAGCTAACTTCAACGTATTAAGCAGCTCATCGACTATGGCTGGTGCATCCCTCATGAGCTCCAAATCAAATACTTCATTTGTCCACTCCTCCTTTACTATGGATGCCACCCACTGTGGCAAATCCATGCCATTGGTTGGCTCACCTGGTGGTTTACCAGTTAGGAGCTCCAGAATGATGACACCAAGAGTGTAAACATCAGTCTTTGGGTTAGGCTTCTTAGTCTTTGAAATCTCTGGTGCATTATAACCAAGACTTCCTGCAGTAGCAATGATGTTGGTGTTGGCAGAAGTGGTCATTAGCCGTGAAAGACCAAAATCTGTAATATGAGCATTTGTTTGCTCATCCAATAGTATATTGCTAGAGGTAAGATTCCCATGCACTATATTCTCTTGGTTATGGAGGTGGCACAGACCACGAGTGACTCCAATGGCTATATTCATCCTTGTGGGCCAGTCAATGACGATTTCAGGCCCGCGAGCTGTATATATTAAAGATATCAGTGTCAGAAGCAATGGTAGAACAACATAAGCTCCAAAAATGTTAACTGATAAGAGCTTCTAATTACCACTTACCATGAAGGAATGATGCTAGGCTTCCTTTGGGCATGTCATCAAAGACAAGAAGCTTCTCTCCTTTTGGTCCTAAATAGTAGGCTCTAAGGGCTAAGAGATTTTGGTGTCGAATTTTGCCAAGTGCAGCAACCTCAGTTTCAAACTCCTTCTGCCCTTTAGTAGTCTTCTCCCTCAACCTTTTCACAGCAACTTGGTTCCCATTCTCCAATGTTGCCTTGTATGCTGTTCCATATGCACTTTTCCCCATTATCTCCGCAGTGGCACACAGAAGATCATCAGTTGTAAATTCAAATGGCCCATCAAAGTGAACTAGTTTCCCACCGGCTTCACCTCCTGATTCAATTTCAGCACTAGCTGGGGCACCTTTCTCAATACTTCTAGCAGATGCTGCTGCCTTAGCAGTGTTGCCATTCTTTCCTTTTGAGGCATCCCTTTTCCTGATCAAACAACAAAGCAAAATGCAGCACAATAATAATAGAATTAACAGGAGAGCACCTGCTGCTATGAGGAGTATGTTCTTGGTACTTAATTTACGGTGGTGTGGCTTTGAAGAAGGCTTTGGTGAAGGAGCTGGAAGATTCTCAGGTGGGGGTGAGGGGCATGGTTTTGAATTGATATACCCACATAGCTGAAGATTCCCTGTAAAAGAGCTTGAATTGAATCTTTTGGAAAAGAGAGATGGGACAGGACCAGAAAGATTGTTGTAAGAGACATTGAAAGAACTGAGATTTGCAAGTTTGGTCAGAGACTCAGGAATTTCTCCCACAAATTTATTTTTAGAGAAATCGATTTGGGTAATGCCTGAGATGTTCCCAATTGTTGATGGGATTTGGCCATCAAGCTTATTGTTCTTCAGGTTAAGCACAGAAAGGTTTTGCAAGCTGTCCACGGTATCTGGGATATGATTTTCAAGTTGATTTCCCTCTAGGTTCAATGAAACAAGAGAAGTGAGGTTGGAGAAGCTAGCAGGAAAGCTACCACTGATGCCATTGTTTGATAGATCAAGAACTCGTAGCCTTGAAAGTGCACCTAGTTCACTTGGAATAGACCCTACAATCTGGTTATGACTTAAAGAAATGTTTTCAAGCAAACCCAGCTTACTTAGAGAAACTGGGATAGTACCAGAAATGAGATTGTGATCAAGGGTCAAAACTTGAAGTTGGGAAGCTTTCTTTCGCATTCCACCCCAAGAATTTGGTATAGAACCAGAGAGATTGTTGTGTTGGAGGGCAAAAATAGTCAGAGAAGGAGACATAGTGAAACTGCTAGGAATGGATCCAGAAAGTGAGTTGAAGCTCAAATTGAGCCTGAATAACCTAGTGGAGTTTGCTAAACTGGGAGGGATTTTACCAGTGAGTGAATTACTGCTAATATCCAGAGACATAAGCATTGGGCAGTTACCAATGGAAGGAGGAATAGAACCTGAAAGCCTGTTATTGAAGAGATAAACACCTCTGAGATTAGGAAGGAAACCAAGAGACCAAGGGACAGGACCAGCAATAACATTGTCATGGAGACTCAGCTTCCTAAGAGCTTGAAGCTGGCCAATTTTCTCAGAGATGTGGCCACCCAACCCCTTCCAAGGAAGCTGAATTGCAATAACCTCTCCATTCACACATTTGATTCCTGCCCACCTACCTGAACATGCTCCAAAACCACTGTCATTCCAGCTTCTCAGAACCCCATTGAAGTCAATCAGCTCATCCTTAACAGCCTGCAGAGCTTGATAATCCGCTTTGGTGACAGCCACCCCATCCCACTGCTGGCCTGAGACAGGTTGAAATGTAGAAGCCATAGCTTGCAGAAACAGGAAGAAGGCAAAGCAAATGAAGCTACAGTATGGAAGATTCCTCCTTTTCTCCCTTCTATAACCACCAGCTACATAGCAACATTCAGGAACTGCATTTGCAGAAGAGAGCAAAAACCGAAGTGGGTATGTGGAAAAAGCTTTGACATACCAATTATTGTTGCCCATGAAGTGGGAGGTGTTTCTAAAACGGTGGGAACAACAAAGGGTAAGCCAAAGAACAGGTTCTACTCTGAGTGTGTGTGTTATTATCTACAGTTCCCACTTCTCAATCCTCAATAACAAGAAAAGTGTGAGAGTGGGAAGAATGACTATGATTCTGATAAAGGCATGTGACTATATGTGAGTGAGGCAGATGGTGGGGTTATATTTTTGGAGAGAGAGATGAGGGAGAGGATCAAGTAGGAAAGGGTCAAAGCTTGCAGTTTTTCTTAATTGTAACGGCTAGTTTTACTTCTATAGACTATATTTACATAATCTGCTGCAGCATAACGGGTTGGGTTGAAACTTGGGAGAGCAGGCCAGGCCTGAGCACTGAGAAAATGGGGTTTGGTTTGGTCCTACAACGGTTACATTGCATTGGTTATTGGTTAATTTTGCCGAATGTGATCATTAAATATAGTATAAGAAAAATATGCCCCTATGGTGAGGCCAAATGTGACATTACCGAAAATAGCCTTGAGTTAGAAAACTTATGATGTACTTTTTCTGGGCAAAATTGGAAATTCATTAGGATTTCTTCTTTTGCTTTTTCATTTTTTCTGTTATAAATAAAAAAGGGTTTTCTCTTTTAAATAAAGTTAAAAGGGTGGTGAAGCTATCTTAAGATCAAGACACGTCATAATTTTTAGCCAAAAATTACAATATTACTTAGAAATCACTTTTAAAAAAATTGCTGAAATCAGATTCTTAGTGGCTAAACCAAATCATGTTGCAATAAAAATGGTTTCCAAAAGTATCTTTATGGCGACAGGTTGAGGGGTTATATATGTACTGCAAGGGGGAAACACTGTCACACGGATTACCCACCAGCAACTTTCATTATTCATCAAGCTGTGAATCACATTTCTTTGGGAAAATATTCAGTTGTCACAGTCACAACGAAACTGGTGAATGGCCCCTGGTTTAAACAAATTTTAGGTCATATTTGGAACATGAGGAAGAAGTGAACACGAAGAAAATGAAAAGAAGAGGGATGAGAATGAAATCATTTATATACAATTTTCGCATAGTCATTTTTCAGAGTCCTAAACATCTTTTATTTATGATCAATTACGACATTAAAGGTTATTTTAGACTTCAGGAAAAATCAGTTATAGTGACACTACAAGTGGAGAGGTCAAATTTGATGGCAATACCACTATAAATTAAAGTAGAGGATTATTTTATGTAAACAATATCATATATATAATTATTTTATATTATTAAGCTGATCTTTAGATTTGTGTTTGCTTATATTTTTTTGTTTTTTAAATATAATTTTAAAAAAATTACCTAATATAAATCAGGTAAGAGACCATAATTGTCGTATGGTTTCTACAACTAAAAGATTGCGTCAACAACTGTGAACAATCGTTACAATCCATTCCACTTTTACACATATTTTCAACAAACTAACATAAGGATGTCACTGAGCTTCATTCCTTGCTTTCACCAAAAGAAGGGAAAAAACTCATACCCAGCATATCTAGATTAAATTCAGCGGATTATAGAATTTGGCCCATATAGGTATCTTTGAATTAGATTATAAAAGAATGATATTAAAAGAAAATGATTTCAAAATTTCGAATTTATGTAGGTACTGTAGTAGAATCACCTTTGACGTGTAATTATATGAATATTTTTTAAAGACGACCTTTTTTTAGCTGTGATAAAAAACCATTGAATCTCACCTATTAATATTAATTTTGAAGTGATAAATGCTTTTAGAAAACCACTAATGTGTTTTTGAATTAGTTGTGACAAAAAATTATGTTAAAAATTAATTATGTATATAATCTATTTTTAAGAAAATTAATTATGAAAAAATTAATTTATATTTGAGTATATTAATTCATAATCAATTTTAAGATAAAAAATTTTGTTTAGATTGTATAAAAAAAATTTTATGTATTAAATTATCAAAAGAAATATAAAATGATTGGAAAAATTATTTAATTTAAGACAAATATATATTTCTTTCTCAAAACTTTTAAAATAATTTATAATCAAATAATCAAAAGCTCAAAATAATTTTTTTTTTATTTTTAATAAATAAAAAAATAACCATAACTTATAATCAATTTTAAATATTTTAAATTTTTAAATAAAATAACTTTTAATTAACAAAAATTTAATCTTTCCTAAACATACTTACTAAAACAAAAAGTGATCTTGAGGTCACTTCTCCTACACGTACTAAAAATGGCGTTAGAATGACATCGATTTCAAGCCAAGTTCTCAAAGAGGATCTCTAGCCCTTTAAAAATCCAAACCAAACATTGCTATTTTTAACTCTTCACCCAAAATTGATTATTCAAATAAACAATAAGTAATCTGACCAATATGCCATCGTAAGAGAAGAAATTTATTTGCAGGAACCATGATATTATACAGGTCAATGTATGGTTAAGCTTCATATTGTTTCATACTAACATCATTTATATATATGCTTTCAATTTGTTATCATGACTTAGTATACCATCATTTTTTCATATCATGATTCTCTTAAAGCCTGTTGAGCTATGCGATAAAGTCACCCCCTTGTTTCGTGTTGCCAGAGACTGAATTAATCTAAAAAATATTTATGGATTTGAAGCACTTATGGTGCAAGGACCGACCAGACAAAAATCGACTACAAAGTTCAAAAATTCAATTCATTCACCATTTGTAAGATCCATACAAATCTCACCCTACGTATAAGACAATTTGTTTTTTTTTTTAAAAAAAAAGAGCATATATTTTTCTGCATTTATTTCACTTCAAAGTCCTAAATTTCTTTCAACGCATCAAACGAAAACGCCATAACCCTCGTCGCTTAACCGCGGTGGTGGTAAGGGGATTGGAAATGGGGAGGACGGGTGGGGAGGGAGAGGCCATGATTGCTGTGGTGGTGATGGTGGGAATCTAGAGAGAGAGAGAGAAAAGGTGGGAAATTGAATTTGATGAGAGAGAGAATGTGAGGGAATTTGAAGAGAGAGAGAGAGGAGGCGGGGAGGGAGGGAATGAATTTGAGGGTATTTTAAGAGAGAGAATGAGAAATGAGGGTTGAAAATGTGAGAATTTAGGAAAAAGATTTGAAGGGTTTTGAGTTTTGTGATTGATTTAGTTTATTTTTGTATTTACAAAAGTTTATAATCAAAACTTAAAAGCTATTTTTGTATTAAAATTAAACAAAAACAATCGTGCTAAATTTCACTTTTAGCAAATATTACCAAGTTATTTTTAATATCAATTTATCATTTTTATTACTATTTTGAGATAATGGTAGGCTTGATTGGTTAGCTAAAAAACCATTCATATGGTTCACATTCTGCAAGTGTGTAGAAGTCAAGACCATTATAAATAGATCACGAGTTTTTAGTGTAGTAGTTAGTTTTTATCCTATTTATCTCTGGTTTGATTACTACAGGCTAAGAAACATTGAGGAGGAAGCTGTTCTGAAATGTATCAAGCTTTGGCTGGAGGTATATGTAGAAATCCTGTGATTAATTATTATCATGAAATACATGTTGTATATATAGTTATTCTGTTTAGATGAAATTACATGGATTTGATATAGCAATGAATTCATTTTCTCACATGATTAAGATGTATGGATTCAATTTCACATTTCTCAATTCTCACATTATAGCCTGGACAGCCAAAGCGGTGGTATTAACGACTTCTTAATTGTGTAAGGTTGGTTGTTGGGTGATATTGAGTGCAACTTGAAGAACCTTCAGTTGATGGCAAGATTATGGGGATTCTTCTTATTTTGATGCAGCACAACACAACCTACTTCATCATTTTGATGCTTTTCCTCTTGGTCCAAAATCAGCATAAGTAGGAGTGAGAGTGAAGGAAGTCTGTTCTTCTGCAGCAATTTCTGTGGTACGTTTGTTTACAAGGAGAATGCTGGTAAGGTTGTACAGTGACAGTTTGAGAATTTGGTAGTTAATATTGCTACACAAAACGTGCTATAAGAGGTATCTGTCAAGGATATTGATGGTGGGGGGGGGGGTGGAAGGAGCTGGAAAGAAAGCAGTTTGATCACTACACTTGCTATGCAAATAGAAAGATACTGATGTTGTCTTCCTTATGGATACACGTTTTACTGGTTAAGGAGCTTGAAGGTTGAGATGGAGGTTGGGTTTTCCTAATGGTTTGGGTGTGGATTGTAGGAATTGGGGTGGTGGGGGTTTGGCTTTGTGGTGGAGGAACTCTGTTGCTGTTTCTCTATCTTCTTTCTTTAAGGGGCACATTGATGTTCTGATTTGGGATGAGACCTTTATTACCACAAGAAGCAAAACAACAACATTAACCATCACATGTACCAATATCAAAGTTTGACACATAATAAAGTATGAAATCCTAAGTACTAAAAACGTGCAAGTTTTAAACATGAAATGTTCTCACCCTAAACTTTTTAAGTACTATTTTTCTTTGGCCATCTAACATCTTCATAAAAGTCTTCCTACTAGTAACTTGTGCCTCGTCATATGACACCATATATTATGTATACTCAGCAACATATCAAGTATCAACACACTTCTTAATAGCATGCAAGTAAAAAAAAAGATTCCAGTCAGAATAAGATTTGACTCACAATATCAAATACAAATAATTCGTACATCCAAATCCAATATATCATTTTATAAAAGAAGAAAATTATTTAAGATAATAAGTAAAATATTTAATTATGAAATTAACTAGTTTAATATGAAGATCATGCATAATAACAATAAACTACCATATTTCATTTTTCCTTCAATTGGACTCGATCACCATGATAGACCCATTCAATCCACAGTTATAACCCTACAAACAAATGAAGCACCTTTATTATCAAGTTTAAGCAAATTAGGAGGGTAGGGGGGAGAAAATGAATTAATATCAAAACTCAAAAAGAGAAAAGAAAATCGTTAATTGCAAACTAATAGAGAATAAAAGACTGTACTGTAATATTCTAAACAAAACACGGATAGTATTTAGAGAACTTGCCTCAATGTCATAGAATTTTAAGAAGAATCGTGACTTGGGGACTGACAACTTGGTTTCGAGAACGAAGGCAATTGCAGCACTCAGTTTCTTGTTCAAATCCGGGTTGAGAACACCAATGGCCACCAATTCACCATAGGCAGCTGGCTCCTCAGTCCCACCAAAAGATATAGGAATTGATCCTTCCAGTGCAACCATCACATACTGCAAATAAATTATAAAAAAAAAAGCCCCGGGGGTAGGGAGAGAGAGAGACTTAAATTCAAAGGTTTCAGGAAAAAAGAAAAGCTGAAAAGCGCAATTGTCTCAAGGGAAAATCATGTCCAAGACAGGGTTTATTTTTTCCTTTGGGCCAAAAGTCCAAGAGAGATTGTTTATGTAAGCTTCAGAATACTAGAATTGTCACCCAATTGAACATACAGAAGATCTAGAACTGGCTGGCCCCTACCTACTAGCCAATAGTGTCAATGATTTTTTTTTTCTTTTATGTTTTGGTACAAAGTCTCAATGATTTCTACTTAAAAGTAATAAAAATATTTTTTTTAAAGTAATAAAAATATTTTCTTTTAGAAGCTAAAGAGTTCAAACTTTTAAAAAAAACACTTCATGTATAACAAAAAAGCACATGAAGTGTTTTTTTTAAAATTTTAAACTTTTTAACTTATAAAAAAACACTTTTATTACTTTAAAAAAGTACTTTTACTCCAAAAAAAAAAAGCTGATAGGGCCAAAATCTAAAATTATAATATTAATCAGAAGAAATAGAGTTGGTTGGCATGATAATAATGATAATCCGAATTGAAACTTAAAAAGGTAAAATATCAACACCAGAAATCAACCCCGGGGTGGAAAATTAAGAATTTAAATTCGAATAAAGAATCAATATAAACATTCATATTATTATTTAAACATAAAAGGCAACAATTACAAATAATAATAATAATAATAAAAGGCACTTAGAAATCAAATCCACTTGATGTTTAGTCAAAAGTGAGTTTTTTTTTTGTGTAAATCAGGATATTTTTTCTTTCGGACGGCAAGAGACTATTCTCACAAAGTACGGTCAGGAGCGTGAAGTGGAGACCCCTTTTAATTGTGTTTTTTTTATACACATCGTCCTAAGGATCGAACTTAGGACAAGATGCTTAAGGTGACTGAACCCCTTCCACTCAGATCAACACAAGTTGGTAAAAGTGAGTTTAATTGAAGTGATTTATGTTTAGATAACTATATCTAAAAATTAATTTTATTAAAATGAATATTGTTTGGATAATGTTAATAAAAATCAAATGTATATTTAACAAAAAAAAAATATAAGTTACTTTAAGTTTAAGTTAGATAGATTACTAGGTATATGTTATTTTTATGAATTTGAATTATATGATGTATTTTATAATTTTGTTATTATGTTTATATATATATTATAATTACTATTTAATTATATGGTCTATTGAAGTCAAAGCTTCACCTGTTTTGTTTTTAAATAATGGTGGTAAGTACAAACAATGAAAGTTTCAATAACGACTTTCAGACCCAAAAAATTGTGAAATACCCATATCTAGAATAGTTGGTGGTGGATGAAGACGGGGTTATGCTGTATAGTATTTGGAGAATCCTAATCTCATTTTCGTGGACGTGTTTCACCGTGACGAAAGACACAGAAACAGAAAACCCCGAACTCTTCCTGAAATTGCAGCAAAATGGGTTGAGGAAGATGATGAGCTGGAGGACAAAGAACAACTCAACGCTGAACGCAGAAGCAACTTCATTTCACTTTCACTCAAACCATGATTTGGGACCAAAACCACTGTAGAGATTTGCGAACGTGAATGAGCCAAACAAAATTGATAATCCGTTCTAAGAAAGTGAGAGTAAGATACAGCAGCATCACGGGCGATGTTGCTGCGGCACTAACAAGCCATAGACAATTTAAGCTCTGAAACAGAGCTTCTCAGTAAGCCTTGCCACAAGGCTTCCCATGAAGCTCCTTGCTTTGAGGATTTCATTATTAGTGTTGCCTTGGTATGGCCGTTGGCATAGTAAAACTCCTTTCATAATTTGATAATACATTAGTGGAGGATAATATAAATTTTTAAACTCACAGTGAATAAAAAGAAATCATGATCATATTTCATATTATATAAGTAGTCATGCAAACAGTAAAGAGAGGGAGAGAGAGAGAGAGGGAACAGTATTCATACCGACTCAGGGCAGCCCATGATCTTGGCGACGGTGGAGATAGCTTCAGAGAGTATGGAAGAGGTGTCTACACCATCAAGGCTGATGTTAATTGAAAGGGTGAGGCACGGCATCTTCACTTCACTGTTGCTTTTGATCTCACGCTGTGCAACCACAACCAGTCCACCATACAGCCTTTACCTTTTCATTGTAATGCAAAAGATATTTGGTGTTAATAATTGCTGTCTTATTCAACCCAAAAAAAATAAAATTGCTGTCTTATATAATTGAGATATATAAAAAAATCTTCAACAGTGATACTTATTCCGTGTTTAATAATTAAATGTATGTATGTCGAATTTTTAATTAAGTTTTTATATTTTAAAAATTTATAATTAAATTTTTATAGTTTTAAAAAAAATTAATTGAGTCTTTGCTGTAAAAAAACTTATAATAATGTTTTATTAGTAGGCTGAATTTAGGAACTTAATTATAAATTTTTAAAATTATAGTTACTTAATTATAAAATTTTTAAGTTTTTATAATTTATAGAAAAATTAATTAGGTTCATGAATTTAAATTACCGTTAATAAATTTTAATAATGTTTTATCAATAAGAACCTAATTAAATTTTTTTTAAATTATAAGAATTCAATTATAAACTTATAAAATATAAAAATTAAATAATTTTTTTTAAATAATATAAAAACTTACCGATTAATTTAACCTAATTAAATATGCATGTTTTGCATAGTTATTTTCTTATTAGTTAAAACCTAGCAAGTCTTTTTCTTTTTGTTTCTGGTAAAAAAAAACTGTCATGAAACATATTTCATTGGCATTAAGAAACAGGACATGAGATAGACATCGTAGATTCAACGGTTGACTTATTAGGGTGTATCTACCAGCCTGAGATAGGAATTGATCCTTTCATCCTTGCAGTTTAGATTGTATTTTATTACTGGTTCCAACTCAAATGTGAGATAATATTTCCCCCTTTAAAAATAATATTATGGAAAAATAATTTCTCCTATCATTTTTTACTAATAACACAAAAAAATAGACATCAGTGCAATTTCATCGAATTTAAGGAGACGTTAACCTAATTTGCTATATTTTAAAGTCTACCTTCTGAAAGACCACTTTCTTGTAACTATTATAATGTTTCTTAATTGAAAATATTTAATTGAGGGATAAGATTAGAGATATTAAGTGTGTGTTTGGGAAAGATAGATTTTCTATCTTTAAGCTTTTTTTTGCCTAAAAAGTTGTTTTGTAAATAATTTAGAATGTTTGGGAAATAACTTAAATTTTTAGAAAAACTTTTATTTTTTAAAAAAGTTGTTTTACTAACATCTTTAACATAGGATGGTTAGATTATTTTTACAATTTAAGCTTTTATTTTTTATTACTTTATCTTTTATTATTAATATTTATGTTGTCTATCACTATATTATTTATTATTAAAATTTATGTTGTCTATTACTGTCATTTTTTTAATTTAGAATTTACTACTTAAATTTTGTAAAAATTAGTGCATGTTGTGATATTGTTCTGAAAAATATATATATTTATCTTAAAATTCCCTATATTATTCAAATAAAATATATATTATTTTTATTTAACTATTCTAAAAAATAATATATTTTCACATGTTTTTCACAGTCATAAAAAATATTACAAATTTTATTTAATTTCTTATAATAGAAAAAAAAATTTGATGATAACACATAACAAAAATTAAATAAGTTATAATGTTTAAAAAGTATCAAATATTAATATAAACAAATAACTTTATACCCTTTTTTGTAATTTACTATCAAAAAGTAATTATTTTTTACATCATCCAAACGAAATAGATTATTTTAAAATCGCTTTTCAGCAAACATACCCAAACAAAAACAAATTCTGATTATAATCGATTATCACAATAATCGATTATATAAATAATCAATTATCAGCATAATCTATTTTTTCCACATTTCCAAACACATTCTAAAAGAAAAAAAGACAAAAAATTCGAGTCCTCTACTGAAAGCTCGTACTTTGATCATTTAAAAGGTCAGCACTCACTACTTAGCCAAGTGGTGAACTTTGTCAAATGATGAATACCAAATTGCACTTAGTCATTGTAAAAGGGGCAGCAATACTGAAACAGGAATGTTGCCCAAGCATATTAGGTGCTCTACATATGTCCTCGTCCCTGTTGAATTTTTTCTTTTTTGTCCTGGTACAATCCCTGTTGAATTTTTATTTGTACAACAACAACAAACAAGTACAGTAGGTGGTAGATTTTTATTTGTACCTATGTTATTATTTTTATTTATTAAAATAGAAACGTTCAAAGTGGGCATTACCAGCTAGTAATTATACATGTATAGTCTTGAAACAGGAACATTCTAAGTACTTCCGTACCCAGCCAAATGCAATATTGAAAATATACAAGAGAATAAGAAAATTTGAGGGTACAAATGATTTAGATAACAAGGTGAATCAATAGATCAATTGAAAACAAATGTGCAAGTATTTATAGAATGACAGTTGAGTTCAAGAGGAAAAACTGAGAACATCATTACAGAAATTCTCATTTTCAGCCAATTTTAGGGATAATCTCTTGCAAATTGATTTCTGTTAAACCCAACCAGACATGTTTGCAGGTATTTGAAGATGATGCTCTGGGGTCTCGAGTGTAGAGCTTAACAGTCATTACCCTATCACGAATTCACATTGATAGAGGATAAAAACCAACCATTAATCTACCATAGAACTATAATAGTATCATACTAATAACAGAAGTATCTATCAAGTATCATCAAGGTCTAAAGTTTAACCATGCATAATTCACCATTAATACAAATGATCATTTTAACCGGTGCCAGATAATTTTGTCCAAAAATAGCATTACAAACCCATACGATCCTCACTTGTCTTTGCGGTTATCAAATTACGATGGAATGATGTTCTCACTGGGGTTATCAGAAATTCCGAGTACTTATGTAATGACATCAATTATAGACATAAAAGCAGTTGTAAAACAGAAGAACGACTTCATCCAACATGCAAGGCACCACAACCAACGTAACATGGAATTCAGAATGTAGATCCGTTCCATCCAAAGTTGGAACCCTGCAGAACAAAAAAGCACCATTACCATTCAGTATCAGCAAAGAATACGACCAACTATTTATTGGGCATAAAAGTATAAATTAAAAAAAAATAGTTAGCATCCAAAGGAAATAGCTTGGATTATTAATTACAGCTTATAGCGGCTACTAAGAGTCTTGAACAGTTGGGATTTATTTACATGATCTAGTGCTGGTGTAAAGCATGCAAACACTGTGCATATTCTTGACTCTGATGGGCCTAAACAAAAAGGAAGAATGCAATAAGAAAAGAGTGCAGGGCAATGACCCTTCTTTTCAGGATAACTCTGAACTATAGATACTTGCCTTAGTGTCATAGAATTTCAAGAAAAACCGTGACTTGGGCACAGACAACTTGGTTTCAAGAATTGAAGCAATTGCAGCACTAAGTTTCTTGTTCACATCAGGGCTAAGACCACCAATGGACACCAATTCACCATATGCTGCTGGCTGCTCATTCCCACCAAAAGATATGGGTACTGATCCTTTCAGTACAATCATCACATACTGCAAATGAACAAAAAGAAGAATCTAAACGCTTTAGGACAATCTGAATAATTCAAAACAAGAAAATATTATAGCAAAGCAAGAGAAATAGAGTAGGAGAAAAAAGAAATATCCAACTTATTAAGCCAGAAATATCCACCTTAATTTTAATTTATTAAGCCAGAAAAAAAATTCATGCTATATATTTTTAGAATAGCACCACAACATGGTCCCAGCATCTCCCCAAAAGCATCCTTCAAAGTTCAAGTTCACTCAAGAAGCATGTGCGTTTAAATGAGTAATTTGACAAATACAGGATTGAAACTGCAAAATATACATTGGCACCACAGAACAACTTAGGTTGTATCGATATATTGCTGACAGGTCATAAAGGCAAACCAAAAGAGTATGTCATGGGATGTCATGTCAGACACAGGATTGAGAAGCCTAACTTGACAACATAAAAATTAAATCCATTTTAGAATCAATCACAATACAGATGCCAAATGTAGAAGAACTAACTAGGTAATATTTTATTATCGATTTTGAAGTATTCATCAAAGGATTATTGCTTTGAAATAACATATTGACTCAAATCATTCTAATTTGGTTGTGGTACCCTTCTCAGAAAATAAAATATTAACACTAGGACAGCTCTAATTCAATTCAATTCAGTTGAAAAGAAACTACACTAAGCCATCAAAGGGACAAAACAGAGAAAGTTATGGAACATCTATATAAAGGTCAGTATATGCAATATGCATACACACCAAGACTTGCTATCCTTTCATCCTTCAACCCAATAACAGAGAAAATCATTTCTATGTCATTCATAGATACAAACGAGATCTTTGTCCAGCAAATTAACTTGGCACACTACGTACAGATATGGTACAGCAAAGACAGTAAATTTTCCTAGCAAAATTCATAGATTGGATAGAATGCATAGCAACTTATGAACGCAACTCTCTGGTGCAAGTTAGCACAATTCAGCAAAAAAGCCTAAATAGGTTAGTCTAATGAAGCTAACCTGAGAGTGCCATTTCAAGTTCAATTACAAGTCCTAGAATAGCACGAAGGAGAGAATCAAAGAATACATGCGTATTTCCAGAAAGACAGTTGTAACTTGTAACCTCTAAAGCTCAAACTACAATGCCATTGGCTTCCCTTACAAACTGTGAATGTAACCCAAATTGTCAAAATTTAAGATGATGCGCATTGCTTAACATAGAGTGTCATCAAATCAAAGGTAGAGTTCATTAATCAGGCCCAGTACAACAAATACAAATTAACCCAATACTCAACACAATCCAATTCCAACCCATGTTAAAAATAAAATAAAAAAATCCTTATCAGCACTATACCCATTTATCCATAATTAAAGAAGAGGAAAAAAAAAACGAATTTTTCACATAACAGTCCAATCTTCTTCACTTGAAGACATGAGAAACAAAAAGGGTTCATCCCTCCTACTAATCACTTCCCTAATCTCCATTTATTCAACAACAAAAACCCAGAATAATTACTGCAAGAAGAAAAGAGTATCAAAGCATGAAAACCCAGAAACAGAAATTTCAAAAAGATCCATAAGCGCATATATATATATATATATATATATATATATATATATATATAGAGGGAGAGGGAGAGAGAGAGAGAGAGTGGAGGGTTTTGTTTCCGTACAGACTCAGGTTTGCCGATAAGGTTGGCGACGGAGGAGGTGGCTTCAGAGAGAATGGAAGAGGTGTCAACACCATCGAGGGTGACGTTGGTGGAGAGGTTGAGGCAAGGCATTGTTTCTCTCTTCTTCCTTTGTTGTACCAGTGATTGTGAAAAGTGAAAACCCTCCCATATTGTCTTGTATCTGCTTTATATATTTCAGCAATGGGATTTATAAAATATTTATAAAAATAATTAGAAAAATTTACATAATAATCTGTTATTTTATTTCTCTTATTTAAAAAAATTATTAAATAAAAACATTGTTTTGTTTGCCTAAAATTAAAAATTACAAAGCATTTTCTTTCGTCTCGAATCTCCATCCAACTATGAAGTTAGAGGTCGGTCCAAAATTCAAATGTTTTTAACCTCTACAAAATGCCCCCTTCTCCAAATCAATTTTTTAGCACCTCCATTTTTATTTTGATCCTTAAAATATAGAGGGCTTTGCTATGAGTGTGGAATATTCCGGAATTCGTACACACACAGGCGGGTTTATTCGGATTTCGGATACGTTGTTAAGACAATTCTCATCCACAAGTTCTACTATATAATGGTTGTCATTGTTTTATATTATCTAGGCCCTAACAATCATAAACATTAAAAAAAAATATTAGTAGGTATAGTAAAAGACAATGATAATTGCTAAGGGATGTTGGTTCGCTTGACCATATTTTCTGCTCATATTAATAATGATTAATATTTGAATTTAAGGTATATTTATTGATATGTGATTTTTAATCTCACCACTGATTCTCACTAAAATTAGTAATTTATCCTGATTTTAGAATGAGAATATGTGCTCGCTTCACTTAAACTTTTTATATACCAAAAAAAAAGACAAAGATAACCAACATATTTATTCAATCTAATATTGATTCGATTACAAAGTTATTTATTATACTGGATGATAATTCAACAAATTACATTTTAAATGAGTCATTTCAACTAAAAGGTGTCAATTCAAATCAATTCACGATAGGCTAAACTAACTTTAGGTTAAGATAATTTTACTGCGGACCAACAAATTACTCAGTGGACTATAAACTTGTCATGGATTTTTGACTCTTTTTTGTAGGTTTGGCAATAAGATAGATATAGGTGAGTTTTTGCCTACTACGAACTTGCCTTGCACCTATCACATATACTATCTAATATATAATATAATATATATTACTAAAAAAATTACTCATTATATAAAAAATCTCAAACTACATTAAATATAAAACACATTATTTGTGAAAAAATAAAGAGTATAAATAAGATAAAGGCGGATATACCTTAAATCCGAACTCGTCTTACCCTGTAATATAATTTAAAAACAAAGACGAGTTTTAAACCAATTCCATGTAAATTGAGACAAATTGGATACCCACAATTCAAATTGCCATTCTTACTCTTTTGGATCCTTCACTTAATGAGCATTTCAAACTAATTGTTACCCCGTGAAAACCGGGTTCATGTGTCAATCCTATCATCAAGCTCTATTAAACAAGAGTACACCCTTGCGACACTTCCACCAAAAGTCATTCCAAAACCAAAAGCCCATGATCATATTTTCAATACGCCTATGTAGTACCAAAGCCCACCCGAAACCAACAGGCTTATAAGCCTATCATATGTCATAAGTTTATAACTCTAAGCGCAAATATAGTACCAAAAGCTCATGTGCATATTTGGAAAGAGTTGTTACCATACTGTTAGCAAGGTCTTTAGCTGGCAGGCTATCCACAAATACGCATCGTCTCATTTAGTTCTTGGGTTTCCACCAAAGCTTGACACTCTCCTTTCGCTTAGGCCATGAAATCACACTACCAGGCTGGCGAGCTGGCCCGTTTCATTGTGGACCAGCCCACATCAAGTCGGCTTATTTATAACGTGATTTGGGGTGAGATATTTTTAACTTAAAGAGTATGATTAGGAGTTTCAAAAAAGATGAAATGGAATAATGAAATGGAATGGAAAAGAAGAGTATGAAATAAAATGATAGATGTTATTTTATTATTTAATAGTTTAATAAAAAAATAAAAGAGATTGCTTATACTCTTACTTGAAAGTTTTAATTTAAGTGAATAAAATAAAAAGACTTATACATTTTACTTTTTAATTTTCTCATCATATTATATCATTCCTTCTTAAATATCACAATTTGAAACGATAACAAAATTAAAATTTTTAATAGTAAAGAGAAGTCTTTGATCCCTCTATTCTCACTCTCTTTCTTCTTCTTTAATAACTTTCAAACACCTATTTTATAAAATTTACTATATCATTTTATTTCATTCTCTTATCATCCTCCCAAATATATAATTAGTCTTTATTTTTTTGTTAGCTTATTCTAGTTGATCCATCCAAACCCATTTTGAAACAGTTAATTTCAACACCATTTTGAATGATGCTGATTGCTGAACGTGTAACCTTCTGGGCCACCTCATAGGTTTCAAGAGATGATTTTCTTCTGTCAGGGTTATGCAAAGTAGGGGACAATGATATTATTGCAATCAAGTCCAATGTCATGTCGTTATCGCAAGTAAAGGTGCTGATGATACGAGTTGGGAGAATGACTCATTAATGTGATTTGAATTGGGAGAATGACTCATTAATGTGATTTGAAGGAAAATATTTCTATTTTGATTCATGTACGAAATTAATTAAATATTAAATTAATTTAATTAAAAATTTATATATAATTAATTAATAATTAATTTTTTATTTTAATAATTAATACATAATTAATTATATATAAATAAATTAATTTAATATTTAAGCCTTCCTATTCAAGATGGCTTAAATCTTTAAAGGTGTGAAAGGATAATGTTTGAAAAAATAATTTAAAAAATTAACTTTGTAAAAAAAATATTTTTATTTAGTTTGTAAATAAAGTTAATTAAATATTTATTTAATTAATTAATAATTTATATATAATTAATTAATAATTTATTTTTATTTTAATATTTAATACATAATTAATTGTATATAAATTATTAATTAAATTAATTTAATATTTAATTAATTCTTTTCACAAATTAAATAAAAATACTTTTCTTCAAACGATTATGAGTCATTCTCTCATAGTATTTTGGCCAACGCTATAATTGCTGAAGATCCTACGGTAATTTTATAAGTTACTTCTGGCAAAGCTAATGTTGTTTTCCAGGCGTCTAAAATGTGTCAAAGGAAGACTTAAAGCTCGAGCTCTTAACAGAGGGGCTTACCTACAAAGGTCCCTTGTTTTATGCTTCGGCAGTGCTGTTCTCTCTTATTTCTGTAGTTGAAGATGGATCACACGAGAGGGGATAAATTTTGAAGTATGAAAAGATTGGCAAGAGGATATGCACCATCAGCATCAGTAATACTGCTGCAAAGGTGGAGGAAACCAGCCTTGAATGGCCTTACCTAGACCAAAGAGGATCATGAGTTGGAATTGTTAGGGAATAGGGAGGTTCTTACTCTTCCTCACCTTAAAACATAGTATATTTGGATGGGAAAAGTTTGTAAGAAAAGAGAAGAGAAGAATAATTTTTTATTTTTAAATTAAAAAAATTATAAAATATATATAAAATAAAACTCATGATTAAAAAGTTAGATTGATAATTTTTTATTTTATTTCTCTTATTTTAAAAAGTTAACAAATAAATAAAATATAATTTAAAATAAAAAATTAATTATTTCTTTTCTTTTCTTTCCAAACTTTTCTATTCAAATAATACTGAAAGGGATTGTCAAATCCCATTCCCTGATGTGGTTTTCCACATGAAGACGAAGAACCAAGGTAGTAAGTAGAGTTGAGGAGATTTTTCTAGACTTGGGCTTTAATAATTTAGAAGTGGCGGATCCTATGGTAAATATGATGGTTTGGTTCTGAATTGGAAGGATGCTGTTTGAATCTCAAGTTTGATGCAGCATGATTTTTTTATATCAGGGTGCACGTGATATTTCTAAGGTTTTGTTTGGATTGATGCAGCATGATGTTTTTATATCAAGGTGCACTGGTGATATTCCTAAAGTTTTGTTTGGATTAGAAAAGAAATAAAATAAAGAGAAATAAAATAGGAAGAAGTAAGAAGAAAATAAATAAAATAAAAAATAAGTAAATTTTTAAATTATTTAAATTAAGAGAATTAAAAAAAATTAAATTTTGTTATAAATATATATTTACTCTAATTTATTTATTTATAAAATAATAAAAAATATATATTAAATAAATTTTTACCTCAATTTATTTTTTTCATTTTTTTTACTTTAAGAGAAAAATAAAAAAATTGTAAGACTCATTATTTTTATTTTTTTCTATTTTTTATAATTAAATAAGAAAATAGAACTACGTACCTAAAACGTTTTTTTTCAAAATTGTAGTCAAACTACATACCTAAACGTTTTTAATTTTTCATCTTTAAAGCTAATTCACCGGAAAATACAGTTCTCACCGTCGGCAACAATGGTGGATTATTATAAGTATGTTTTCTTCTCACTTTCCAGTTCCTTTTAAAATCTAAAAAATTCCGATTAGGACTTAAATTAAAATATTTTTTCTTCTCCCATCAACAACAACGCCTGTGTTGTCTTTGAACTCTTGAACAACACTTGAATTTGAGTCAAAACCCATTAAAATCCAAACTTTGATTCTCCATTGTTAAACCCATGAAAAGTTTCGTGGTGGCGGGGGGTTTTTAATTTGGGAAAATGACTCCCATATTCGACATTATAAGAAAGAGTAAATTAGCAATTTGGTGCTTGAAAATATCTTGTAATCACAATTTAGTTCCTAAATTTATTTTTATATATAAATTATTCTTTAAAATTTTAAAATACATAGCAATTTAATCTTTTTGTTATTTCTCCTTTTAAAATTAAACGGTAACATGTGATAAGATGTGTTAAGTGCTTACATGTACCGTTAAATGTCACATGACAGGTTACTCCACATACCTAACCCTTCCAACGACGTCGTTTAGGTGGGAAATATGAAATTCGACCCCCTCAGGATCTCTTAACCGATTGAGCAGACCTTGCCCCTAACCCATTACCCCTTAATTCACCATCTGACCGATCCCTTTAACAGTTTTCTCATTAATTCAACTGATCAAGCTTACCCTAAATCATTCGGTTATTACATAATATGTGGCATTTAATAGTACATATAAACACTTAACATGTCACATCACATATTATCGTTTAATTTGGAAAAGAAAGATAACAGAAGGATTAATTTGCTGTGTGTTTTAAAATTTTAAGAACTAAATTTTATGTAAAAATAAATTCATAAACTAAATTGTGAATGTAAGCTATTTTCAAGGACCAAGTTGCTAGTTTACTCTTATAAGAAAGTTAGATAATTTAGTTTTTTTAAAAAATTAATTAAGTATTTAATTAATAATTTATATATAATTAATTAATAATTTATTTTTATTTTTAATATTTGATACCTAATTAATTATATATAAATTATTAATTAAATATTTAATTAAGTTTTAAAAACAACTAAATTGTACCCAAAGTCATTTCCCCTTTCAATTTCTCACTCTCGTCATACATACATTGTAGAATAGAATTGAGGGAGGGGGTTTGGCGAGAAGGCGGAATGAGGAAGGTGGAAGAGGAGAGGAGGAGTGAGATAGAGGAGAGGGTGATAAACGAGTAGTACAAGACATGGAAGAAGAACACTCTTCTTGTACAATTTGGTCATAACCCACGCCACACCGAATGGCCTTCCCTCACCGTCCAGTGGCTCCTCTACCGCCACAAGTCCTCCGGCAAGGACTACTCCAGCCACATTATTTAGGCAATTTTCTTGATGGAAACACTCCATAAAGGGAGAAAAAACACAATCATATTGATCATTTTCTGCCATTGTTGCCGACGATGAGAACTCTATTTTTCAGCCCCTTCGACGAAGTAGCTTTAGAAATAAAAAATGAAAAACGTGGTTAGCACCCCTTTTTTTAAGGCAAGCTGAAGAAATAGACATGTGGTTTGACCACAATTTGGAAAACACGTGGGTCATATACGAATTTCCTCTTCATTTTCCTTCCTGGCAACTTTTGGTTTCCTCGTCTCAAATGTCTTATTTTCATTAGTCCACGTCACCGAGGTTTCAAAACCCTTCCAAATAACAAGGTACCAAAGAAGTCACCCTAAATTAAAAATTAAAAAAGTAAATATCATTGTTGTCTAATTGGCAGAACAATAGATAATACAGTGAACATGGCAATGTAAGTGAATGTCATCAACAAGCTTAAAGCTCTCTCTTAGTTAAATTCAAGCACAGAGCTATAGGGGTGTTCATAACCGAACCAAACCGATCAAAATCGAAAAAATCGAACCGAAAATCGAACAAAACCGATTAATTTTGGTTTTGTTTGGTTTTGTTTTATGAAAACCGATTGGTTTGGTTCGGTTTTCGGTTTTCATTTATGAAACCGAACTAAACCAAA
The DNA here is from genome assembly GCA_023212625.1 of Styphnolobium japonicum. NCBI lineage: Eukaryota > Viridiplantae > Streptophyta > Magnoliopsida > Fabales > Fabaceae > Styphnolobium > Styphnolobium japonicum. The sequence continues at coordinate 24,284,306 of JALBWW010000014.1, forward strand.
CCAAACCGAATTCATATAATTATCTATATATTTTTTATAATTTACATACTTATAAATAATTATATTTAAATTTTTGGTTGTTTCTATAAATATTTTAGGCCTATTTATTGTTTATAATTATGAAATGATATTTTTATTAGGATTTTATACCAACTTTTTTTTAATTGGTCCATAACAAGAACAAAATGATGATGTGTATGAATTTTTTTTTAAAAAAAAATATTTAGTGAAAAACCGATTGGACCGAACCGAACCAAACCGATTATAATTGGTTCAGTTCGGTTCGATTCTCCAATTTTAAAAAAACCAATTGGTTCTTAATATAGAAAAACCGATTGGTTTGGTTCGGATGACTTTTCCCCCAAAACTGAACCAATCCAAACCGCGAACACTCCTACAGAGTTAGTCACAAAGGTTCTTCTTAGTTAAAAAACAGAATCATTTGACAGATTCTTTTTTTTAATATTTTTTTATCAAAGACTCTTGGTAAAGTGCAGCAAGTCACCGCATTCATTTGGTAGTTCAGGTCTTATATCAAACAAAATGTTAGGTTGATCAGAGTGGATAAAAATAAGTAGTATCACGTGATTAAAATAGAGTTAAAAAATTAAAAATTAATATATAAATTTAGCCTGAAAAACTTTCAAATAAATTAAGAAAAAAAATAAGGAAAAAACAACGGATAAGAGTAGAAAATTTTTAGTATAAAGAAATGTCATACCTTCTCTTTAAATACAAGAAAAAAACAATGGCAATCTCACTTGTAATAGGAAAATACAATTGTCTCTATAGAAACAGGAGGAAACTCTCTCAGGAAATACTATATTCTAGAAACAGGAGGAAACTCTCTCAGGAAATACTATATTTAGAGTATGTTTGGATTTGTTTAATTTTTTAAAATAATTATTTTTTTTAATAAAAAAATATTTTATCTTAAATATATTTTATTTGTTTAAAGTGTATAAAATTGATTATAAGTTAAGATTATTTTTCTATAACTAAAAATAATTTTTTAAAAAAAATTGTTATTTTAAGCTTTTAATATTTAATTTCAGATTATTTTAAAAGCTTTGACAGATAAATATTTATTAGCCCTTAATCAAATAATTTTTTCAATCATTTCACATATATTTTGATAATTTAATACATAAAAATGATTTTTTATACAATCCAAACAAAACTTTTTATCATAAAATCAATTATGAATTAACATATTCAAACATAAATTATTTTTCTCATAATTAATTTTCTTAAAAATCTATTATACACATAACCAATTTTTCATATAATCTTTTTTTTCATCACTAACTTAAACCGAATACTTGGATGTACTGCCTCTATTTACATAGGATTCCTGCAGTGAGAAAACAATCTAAACAAGAAACGGCTTCCACATGCTGCATATCAATTTTTCTTCACCTGAAACTATGCCAGCCTGCACCGTCGTAAGCACAGAGAAGGAATTTACATGTCATAAATTTACACCGTCCTACACCGGTTTCAATCTGTCATAAATTTTAAGCCATAAATTTTGACTTTCAAAGAAAAAGCCAAAAGTGGCTTTCACGTGGTTTCAACACAGAATATAAGCAACTAAGCAAACATTGCATAATCAATTGACGCAAATTATGAGCAAATAAGCGTTTCAAACAGAGCATCAGACACATCACCAGATTCATTAACTTAACAAAATTATAGTAATCACCAGAAATTCCAGACATAAATAGAAATACTAAGCATGCCTCATTCTTCAAATCTGATACAAAATGGAAGAACAAGTTTGCAAGTTATCAGTAGCCTCTTTCACTACTCTTAATGGAATGAACAGTATAGACTACGGGTTTCAAATCTGATATCTTTTTGTTGTAAACAGTATCTCATCCCTTAAAAATGTAAGACACTAATTTTAATAGTATAGTCAGATGCGTGAAGCAAAAAAAATTTTTAATTTTATTTTCCTCATACATATCATCCAACAGGTATTGAATTCGGAACATATGAATGAAACTAAAGGAAAAAAAAAAGAAGATAGAATTCAAGGCATTATAATGAAGAAAAAAAAAGCTTTAGTAAATTTGGAATGACAAATTTTGAGAAAAGATTTTATTTATAAATTAAAAATCTTGTTTGAAGAGTTATAAATTAAGAATTAATTTGATTTTAAAATTATTTTTATTTAAATTTTGTTAAATTTAAGTAAATTTGATTTAATTTTAGTCATTGGCAAAAAAATTTGATTTTAATTTTAATTATTTAAAATGACAACTTTGCTTCTATTTGTTTACTCATTCTACTTATTCTAATTAAAGGTAATAAAAAAATTGTTAAAACAAAATCAATTCATCTTTAAAGTATTTTAAACATGAAAATTGATTTGAAAATCAGTTCAAGTCTTATTTTTTACAATGAATTTTAAACATGAAAATTAATTTTTAAATTTAATTTAATTTAATTCGAAATAATTTTTTATTTTAATAATTTCAAACACAATGGAACTTCTTCCAAAATCATTATAATCTCAAGATTTTTTAAAAATTAAATAAAAAATCCTAACTTACATCGTAGAATCTAGCTGAGACGATGTCGGCGAAATCTACGTGAGATCCGAATGAAGGTTATCTCTAAAGGCATTAGAAAAGAACGCAGAACATGCACAAAAATGTTTTTGAATGAGCATGCCTTGTCATTTTGAAAATTGTGAAAGAAAAATTGTGTCAAAATAAAATTCTCTCATTTATGGCATGAGCTTTTTCAAGACTCATGATAAAAGTCTAATTTGGAAATTTTTTCTCATCCAAACATACAAATACTAGATTAGAAGTACTTTTTTTATTATTAAAAAGTTCTTTTTTCTTTAAAAAAAATCAAACAGGCTCTAAATTTTAAAAATCTTAAACTTACTACTATTATTATAAAAGTTAATTTTAAAAGATTCAAAATTCAAACCCAACAACTAGCTAGTTTCTATTTGAATTAGTTTATTTTATGCATAAAAAAATTAGAATAAAATGTTATGGAGAAAGTTTTTGATTATATTATATAGGATGTGTTTGGGTGGACAAAACTCTTGTTTGCACCTTACAAATGGGGTTTTAAGATTTTTTGTCATGTTTGGGAAAAATCTCAATTGAAAAAATGAACGAAATTTTTATCTTCAATATAATTTAGGTAAAAGTAACATTTTATTACTTTTTCGATAAAAGAAAATAAGTTTAAATATGCATTGACAAAAATATTTTTATAATTTAATATTATATCAATATTTTAATAATATTTAAATAAATAGAACTTAATAATATTTTTAAATATTATTATAATATACTCAAAGTAATTTTATTTTATGATATTCTAAGTAAATTTAACTTTTAAAAAATTTCTTTTATCATCAATTTATGTATAATTAATTTTTTTAATATCAATTTATTAATAATATAATTCAAAAGCTAAGCAAAATTAAATCTGTAGTTGTCATCTGAACTTACTTTACCCATGGAAGCAAGTGATAAAATAAAAAATAATAAAATGTGATAGAGATTTTTTTCAACGGTACTCAGACTGCTATGGCCTATGGCCATGGGAATGACTGCGGTTTAGTTTTATGCTGACGACGCAGTGACTTTTTTACTTTTAAGATTTGGTGACCAAGGAAGAAACGTATCATGTTTGTGCACTAATTGGAGATTATTTGGAACAATTTCTGACCCTGGAAAGTATATCCTGTGTAAACACAAAGATAGTTAAAACTTACTGCCTATTGGTATTATTCGTAATGTATATTTGGTCATTCTAGTACAATGATTGCACGAATATTTGACTACTTGGCTAGTATGATGACAAAATATAATAAGCGCCAAATTGTTAATTATTTTGTCTTATCTAGTTTGATGAATGATGATTAATATTCGTGAAATGTAAGTTTATAACTTCAATATTTGTCCTAGGAAATTTAACATATGCTCTTAATAAATTTAAAAATATCAAATTGTTTATAATTGTTTATGCATAATTATAAGAATGAGATAAGATTCGGATGGAGATAATATATATATATATATATATATATATATATATATATCAACAAATACAATGCTAATTAACTTAGTAACTTTTAAATAAAGTAGTCTTCGTTTTTTCAGAAGCAGACATTATCGCCATCTTAAAAGTAGAGAAGAATTTGGCATATACAAGATAGATATAGCAAGAACGGACTTTGCATAAATAACCAAATAAAGTAGAACATTTTTTATGGGTGCGAAAATCAAGTAGAACATATGGGAATATTAATAGCAATACACATGTTAAGAAACCATATTGATTAGAGCACAATCTTTTGGCTTGTCAGAAAGCATTACATTTTGGAGTTATTACGAAATGCAGTTGTGTCAAAGACTTTGACAAAAAATCGTGTTCTTGGGATAGACAGCTTGGACTGTAATATGGTGCCAATGGTAGCAATCAGCTTCCTCTTCACTTCTGAATTTATGCCACCCATTGAAACTATCTCAGCATATGCAGCTGGTTCTTTGTTACCCTCAAATTGTATTGGCACTGACGACTTCAGTATGACCATCACAAACTGCACATTTATATTCACAACATAGATATAAGAAGTCACAATACAGACCACAGAATTGAAGACAGACTAATATATTTGAAGTTTGATAATACTAGCTCTAGCATTCTGTTTACTCTGAAGGACAAGAGAAAGCCACATATTTCTTGGTGTCAATAATAAATTTTTCTGTGCGAGTACATGCAGGTTGACTGTGAGATTGAGATTCACAGTGACATTTAAACAAATGATAGTGGTGTTGGTGTAGGGGTCCCACACAAGGGATTGTGGCAGGGCCGCTTCTGGGTCCATTCAGGATAAAGATGATGCTCCTGCCTCCTGAAGTGCAAGCTGCAGGGGTAAACCACTTTTTCCACTATCCACCCCGTTTTCACACGTGATAGGGACTAGGAGGAATTGAGGAAAGAAATAGGAAGGATCCATGGTATCCTTTTAGCTACTCGTACTATCTAATTATATATTACTTAAGCAGGATTCATAGAACTTTTGTTATTCAATTTATTCTTCAGACTAGAAACTATCTTCATACATGGAAAACCCGCCCTGTGCAATCATGATTCATGACAATATTAAAAACATCAATTTCTTAATTGCCCATCACATTATTTGGTTATTGGGAATTTGATATCCCATTTTGTATGCCTTTAACAATCTCAAACTGCACAAAAGTATTGCACGATTCCCTGTACCAAAGCTTTCAAATTGCCTGTTTGGTGCCAAATTGCATGAGAATGAATAACTATATCAATACTGTTTGTGAAAAGTTTTCTTGATACCATTATGAAACTAAACCAATGTAAGAGAAAACGTCAATTTCTTACCTGCAGAGCAATGAAAGCCGTGTACCTTTGAACATCATAGCCAAAAATTTATTCAAACTTAAAGTTGGGAGATTGGGTCCAATTTTATATGTAATTCAGATTGCTTAGCTTAGCTATAAATAGACTTGTTGAGTACAATCTAGCAGGGAAAAGCTAAACAATTGACCCATTAACTCGGTTACATCCAAACTTACCAGAAAACAATCGAAGAACAAGAATCACTTCTGTTGAGAAGTACCATGGAATCAACCAACAGAAAAAGAAAAAAGAAAAAAATTGAACCCCACAATTGGTGTCAACCCCAACAAGGATTCTTACAGAGCTAGGGGGCCAAATCTCATAATCATAAGCTTTACATGAAAAACACTTAGAAAGAAAGAGAGGGGAAGGCATACCTTTTCAGGTTTGCCGATGATTGTGGAGACAGCAGTGGTTGCTTCAGAATAGATGGGATCAGTGTCAACTCCATCTAAGTTAACGTTGGTGGTGATGTAAAGGCAAGGCATCTTCTTCCCTTTTTCTTGTGCTTCTGGTATTTGGTTCTTTGCTCAAAGATTTGGAACCCAAGTAGGTTAGGTTGAGCCACTCTTTGTAAGTTCCAATTCATGGGAAACCAACCTTGGATATATATAATATAAGGGAGAAGAAACCTACAGCTTTCACTGTTATGGCCAACTGACAATGGATTGCTAGGCTTGGACACCAGCTTATTACCCTTCATTTTCATTTCCATAGACAGCGCACTAAATAAATTGTTTTATTTACTTTACTTTGTCGATAGCTCATTTTACATTCCCTAATCATAGATATATTATAAGATTGTGAAAAGTTTTTTTTGTCCTCAATTGCAACTAGGTAGTAGTTATGCACATGTACCTTGATTAGTTTGGCTTTTCAATTAAGGTAAAGGTTATGTTAAGATTAAAAATTTACAAGGGTATTTCTTATAACGGCATTAAAAAGTTAAAAACAAATCAAAATTTAAAGTGAGTTTTAATTAATATTATGCATCATATGCTTTTACAAAATTATAATTTTTTTATGAATGATTAAGATGTATTTGACATTAATACGAGCTCAATTATTATTTCCTTTTGTTTGTAAGAGCTATTTTTTTTTGGGTACATAATGTAAGAGCTATTTTAGTTACTTGTGGAGAGGGTATCGAAGCATGTCATTCACCTTTGATGGAGACAAGGCTTATATGAATGAATGAATACATATTTTTATAAAGCTCAAAATATATATATAAGCTCAATATATATATATTGAGCTATCACTAAAAAAAAAAGGCTGTTTCCGGAGGTTTATTAACGGCAATTTCAATAAATTACCTTTAATATATATTTTTATAGCATTTATATCAACCATGAGAACTAAAATGGTTAAATATTAAATGCTTTAGTGACCACCATGAAACCCGTTTAATGGCGGTTAAAATTTCCATTAAGTTTAAAATTTAACCGCCGCAAAAATAAATTTTTTTATAATATATCTATATATATTATAAAGATTTTTAGCAACTTAAATGTATATAATTATGGGAAATATTTATTGTATTATTTATAAGTCTTTTTGTAATGGCTGTGTATCTATATTGTGTTATAATATATATGAAAAAAGTAATTTTTTGAAATTATAATATGTTTCTCAATATTTCATTTAATTTTAATGGAGAAATTAAAAATGATCCCTATCAATTATCAAATTTTATTTTCAGTACAGCTTCATATCAATTAATGAGTTTTCCCTACGTCATCCTTTATCTATAAATTTCCTTTTATTTTTTTTGGTAGAAATACAATGAACAGGACAAACAATGATAGTAGTAAAAAGTAAAAACCCGTCACTAATTGGTAATAATGTCAAATATGTCGGTATTGACCACAAAAACATATTTCACGCTAAAATGTTTTATTTATTTAAGGTTTTTATTCACCTGTCAGATTAAGTGTCAGACTTTTATGCAACGGTACGTTTATCACGTCTAAATAGGAATTCAATTTGTCTTTGTTTTGTGTTTTGTGTGAAAAGGCTCGTTCTCATATTTAATATTATAAAAGTCATGTAATCAATTGATTAAATCACCAATTCGTAACGTGAATGCAAAAGTACGAGTGCAAGTGCGAATGTGAAAGTCTAACTATAAAAAAAATTATAATGCGAGTGTATCTTTAGTGCATCTATTTTAATAAGTTATATATATTATTTATACAGAAATATTTATCAAAATAAATAATTACATTTATATGCAAATTTTCATAAGGTTTTAATTCTAGATATTATTGAGAAATGATTTAATAGTATTACATTTCTTATTTAATGCTAAATGAAAATAAAATCACTCATTCTAACGAAAAGCACTCACATTATTGTAGTATAATATATCTTATCTTACTTTAAATATATTATTATAATTTGTTTGAGATGGTACTAAAGTATGTCACATATTGTTTGGGCTAATGTTATATTATTTATCCGTGTAAAAATGTATACCTAATTTCTTTTTCATTAGATTTGTTTTTATATCTGCATGTATAGTGTTCTACTGTTCTATTAAAAAAATTGAACAAATGCACATATAATTCAATAATTTTATTATATATTTTTATCTCTTTTAAATGTTAATTCTATATTATCTTAATTCTATCCGCTCATGTCATATGACATGTTCTCAGATCTTTAATTTTCTTTTTCTAAGTAATTATAGCTTTTGCTAAGTTAGAGCTTTCTCTAAAATATGAAAACCTTGAGAGTATGAAGCCAAGTTAACATTTTTATATTAAATAATTGAACAGATTCGATCTACTTCTAAATTTGTTTGGGTGTTATTTTGCTTATAAATTAATGTAGAGTGACACGGTAGACAATTAATCCATTAAGGCCACTCCCTTGTGCCTTTGTGGGGTAATGCACCTACTCCAATAGCAAACATTTCCAAACATTACATGATGAAAATCCCAAAAAAGGTTAAGAAGGACAATAATTGATTTTTCTCACTTTGCACTACTTGATACAAAGATGTCAATCAGAAAATCACTTTATGTCCTTTTGCACTTAATTATGTGTCTTGTGCAGTTATGCAGCTTATGCTTCCTTCTCTAATCTCTCGTTTTTCTCTATCCCTTCTAATGGGAGGTGGGCCTTAGGAAACAGACTCTTGGTGCTTTTATGCTTACCCATCCTCAATGGATCCCATCAATTATTGGTGTCAGTATCGTTTAGCTATTAAAGCCTTTTTTAAGGAATGTAAATGGTAAAGAATCAAATGGAATTTTGATTTGATAAGAGATGGAGAAATGTTACTATTTTAGTATGTAACCCACATCAACAAAAAAAATCAATTCTTTCTCATAATTTCATTACCATTTTTTTTGGTATATAAACATTTCTTTTATTGATTGAAAACCACCATTAGTTGAAGATATACAAAGGTTAGAATATTAATTTTTTAATTAGATCTTTAAAGAGAGATTGGAGCAATATCTGTTAATTGTTAGATTTGGTGATTCAGTAAAGATATATATTAGAAAGTAGGTAAAATTTCGAGTTTTTGGTGAAAACACGACGGCGTAAAATTTAGAGTCGGTAATTATTGATAAAAAGTCACTTAATTTGTTATTAAATTATAAACAAATAATGATAGTTGCCTAAACTTATATTTACACACTCTTCACATATTCTTATATCATTGAATAACGCTCATATCATTGTAACTTTTTAAAAAAATATATAAGTTGTATATAAATTCCACAAAATTTTTTACAAATATCTTTTTCCATTGTAAATAAAGATGGCAACTTATAAAATTGTGAGAATTGATCACTCTCTTAATTTTTTTATTAACATTTATTATTTTACACTTTACTCTTTAAATATATCTTACACTTCAATGAATTTAAATCTACTAATCTAGATACAACAGGGTTACAAAATAGCCAAGGCAGAGTAACACTGGCTTTCTTTGCAATATCATGGAAGTGTTTGATGTTGAATTAGTATAATTACTCTCAAGGCAAACTGAATAATAAATTCCAACAAAATTTCTTAAAAAGGCTATATTCCTCTCTCCATATGTTATTTCTCCCAAGAGATATATAGAAATATTTTATTTTCACACTGGAGTAAAAGAGGAATTACAAAGAAACGAACTCTGGACTTTCTCAATAAAGAAAAACAAACAATCAAACAAAATATCTTACAGAAACAAAATGATCATCATCTAGTTAAACATATTTTAAGAGCAGCAACATTTGCTCCGTCTCTGCTGAGTTTCACTATATTTAGCAGACAAATTTTGCTTATTTCATATATTAAGAGTTGAAATCAATCTTCGTGCAATACATATGTTAACGATTGAACACACCTATTAAACTAAAGATAACTCTTTAAACTGTAGGATAATAGTGTTCTAATTTTTTTTTATAATCATGATAGGAGCTTTGAGGGAGGGGGCAGCTTTTTTGGTTGAGGGGTGAAAAATGAGCTTCTTTGATGTGGTGGTCCTTGAAAGTGGCTATCATAAGTCTCATACTTTCCTTGTGATACTCAACAAGGTAGACGTTGATATGCATGTCTGATGAGTTTGGAATCATTCCTTCTTTCATGCTCCATTTCTTTTTGTTCTTGGACAGACACCACAATGAAGTTGCTCAAAGACTGGTTTGGTGGGCTTGTCCGTGAGGTTTCTCTTGTACTGTGGCCATGACCCACCAAGAATTAGTCGTGTATAGTCTTCTTTTAGGTAGAGATCATTTTCACACTTTTTAACTTAAATCTTTTTATCCAAAATTATACATGTATTGGCATATAAGTTTAATGGATTTAATTTTAATTTATTGTCAGTGTAAAAAAAAATGTGTATTATTATTCAATTATGTACTGACACATTATTAAAAGAGTTAAACTTTCGAGATAATTATTATGATAATCAAACTCTTTTAATAATTAAGAAATACATAATTAAATGGTGTAAAGAAATTTTCACTAACAATATATAAATTTTAATTGAATTAAATATTTTTTTTATGATTTAAAGTCTTTACATCTGCACGTACACTTAATGTGCAAATACCATTTACTTTTTATTTTTTTGGTGTACAAAATATCATTTCTCTTTTAGTTAAGCTGTTGGCGTCGTCTCCTTTCCACGCGGATTATAATTTAGAGCTTTCTTTTCAAAGAATCTTATACTTCTTTATTTTCTTGAAAGATAGATGTTATTTGTTTAAACTTAACTGTGTGAGATATGTATATCGATATTAAATGCTTTAATATTTAAGAATTTCATATGTAGTAAAAAAATTAATAATTAAGTATATTGACATAAAATATAGTTAAATGTGGAAATTTTAAATTTTGAGACATCTTATATTCTCATAATATATTAGCATTTTAAACACAAATAAATATCTAAAATATTGGACTTTCTACACAGTAGTGAGAAGAATGAAGTGTACCAAATGCCTTGCAAAATAAGAGTGGTCCTATTGGATCCAGCCAACGAAACCACCAAACGCGATGTGTCAGTTGTATGATAAAAGAAAACCATCATTCTTGTGGAGCCTAGCATAACTACCATGCTTGGATATTTTAAAATGGATATGGTATAGTACAGGAATGAATTTATTCATGAGGAAGTAGAGTAGCAGTCACCTGCTGAGGAAAAGATGAAAGACGCTTGATTATGTGAGAAGAATATTAATAGAGAATCTAGTAAGAAAATTTAATTTAATGGAAGATATATAATCCAATTAAAAAGATAGAAGAAGATTAAAAAAAAATTAAGAGAAACTATTAATAAAAATATTTTCTTGAGAGCTTTACTGAAAATTTAGTTTTTAATAAAACTTAATAGCATTGATTGATTTATGTAATGAATCCCACCTAATAAGATTTTTTTTAATATATAAAAAAAAATTTAGGTGAAGGAAATGTTCGTTCTTAATTTAAAGTAGAACAAATCATCAACTAACGTAATTTATAGTGAAATTATATATTGCTTATCAACAAATATACTCTGGATTCAAACTTAAATTATGACTAACATAAGCAGAAGGTCTAACTAAGTGAGATAACACCCATTGACATCCTATCCAATAACATAATACTTGATTGTCGGATTGGAAAAATAATGTTAGAAGACAACTTCTAAGGACATGTGGCTCACCTAAGTGTACTTAATTTGTTGCAGTTTCCACTTTCCAGGCTCTAAATATGCTCTACATATTTTAAACCAAATTCAATGGCTTGCAATATGCCAGCATTTTTTAGCCATTATAAGAAGTTAGCAATTTGCTGCAAATTTCGTTTCCTTCTCACCTCAACTGCATACAGAGTTAAGCTGCAGTATTAAGTTCTTGATGTTTAGATGTCGCAGCCAAAGCTGTTAAGCAACCTCTTAAATAACTCTTCTCAGTTCCAGTTCTGTTTCTCTACGCACTAAGTTTTTTACCTTAGAAGAGCTTAAACGCATGAGAATTTATGTATAACAGTGCAGACTTTTCTTTTGTGGTGTATTTTTTTCCCCTTCTTTTTTAAGAACTTTCAGTTTTGCCTTTTGAGACAGCTTTTTTTTTTTTAACCATTGGCGCTAGATTTCTAGCTGAAATATTGGAGTATTAATTAGGGATTTGAACTTAAGTCTTCTAGCTTTTGAAACGCTTGAAGTATAGGAGAGTTAATTAATATATTGGTTTATAGCAAGGTTTTAAATTGCGATTACAGTTTGTTTGTTTGTTTGTGGTCACGGTCGCGTTACGGCTAATGCGGCCGATGTAGATCATAATTGTGTAAGGGTGTTCGCGAATTGATTTGGATCGGTTTTGAGAGATAAAATCATACGAACTAAACCAATCGGTTTTCTCATATATACAACCAATTAGTTTAGTTCAGATTTATAAACCGAACCAAACCAAACCGATATTAATCGGTTTGGTTTGGTTTGATTTTTTGGTTTTTGATTATTAAAAAAATCTTATTCATTTTCTTTTTTATGGTCCAAAAGATAATTCTGATTATTTATACAATAAATAACATACTTATTCATTTAAAACAAACAACAACAACCCATTTAAATAAAAATTAATAATTTTTTAATGTAATAATCAAATACAATTATAACCAAACAATCTAGTGTAATAGTTATGTAGTTGAAAATTAGATTAATTTTTAACTACATAAACCAAAACTTCCAACCATAATTATCAAAGAAAGCAACAATCAAGGATATATACCTTAAATGATAAATATCATTTTAAAATCATTAATATGAATAATTTTAACAAGAAATAAGAAAGTAAAGCTTTTAAGTTATTCAACAACATATACCAAGTTATTTAATATATATATATATGATATTCTAATCAATTTGGTTTGGATCAGTTCGATTTTGAAAATTAGAACTGAAAACCGATCCAAACTGATCAGTTTCTAAAAAAAAGAACTAAATTAAACAAAAAAAATTTCGATTGTAATAAGTTTTTGATTTTTTCTGTTCAATTTTTAGGTTTTGTTTTGATTTAAATTTAAACACCCCTACAATTGTGGAGTGTGGCGACTGCAACTGAGACGTTGCAGTCACATCACGTGATACAGTTTTGATTTAAAACCCTGGTCTATAGTGATGCTGGTTGGGCAGGAACCCGGGTCACCGAACCTCTACCTCAACATACATCATCTTCCTTGGTTGCAGTCCAATGTCATGGATGTCCAAAAAAACAAAGAACAGTAGCAAGACTTACAACGGAGGCTGAGTACCGTGCAGTTGCTACTGCTGATGTGGAAGTCTTGTGGCTTTGCAACTTACTTTAAGATCTTGGCATACAAAACATGTATAATTTAGTGGAATGGTAGTACATAAGAATTTGTCCATCTCGAGGGGCCTATAGGAGAGTTAGACTAGTTCAAAACTTCACGGATGTTATCCCGCAGTTGTAATGTATCAAAATTGTATCTTGCTTGTATCTTTCATAGTTATCCGTTGCTAGTCCTTAGGAACTGAGCACTGCTATTTATATCTTGTAAAGTCATCTCTTCAAATGAATGAGAAACAATACCATTCCATTCAGCTTCTATATGAAGACTGATGAGCTATGATGCATAGGTATGGGTACGAGTATCTGATACGATACGATACGTAAATATGTTAGTTTTTAGAAAAATTAGAATACAAGTACGACAATGCATATTGAATAAAATAAATAAATACTTTCTTAGTTGGTATAGCCAAAAAAAGACACATGTTATAATACATTAAACCAGAAATTCATCACCAATTTACTATGATTTTGAGGATGATAAGATTGCAAGAGTGAGAATATGATTTAATAGAAGTAAGTGGTGAAAATGTACTTGAATTTATATCTTAAATTTTTCAAGTAATAGTATCTTGAAGGCGATAGGTATTTAAAAAAAAAACACATGAATATAGCCAAAATATGAATGTAAAAGTATTATACGCATATCGGTATCGGATACGGATATAATACGGATACGTCACCAATTTTAGAGTATCCGTGCATCATAGCTGATGAGATAAATGAATGGATCAGAATTGGAAATTCAATGAGCCTGCAGTACAGTTGAATTATTAATGATATTTACTTATAAATGTTTGTTAAATGTAAATACTTTTTCTAGAAATAAATTTAGGAATGCTAGTGATAATGAGAAAGAATTAAGACAGGGAGAAGCTAGAGAGGGGGCAGAGTACAAACTTCCCAAAAAAGATGAAAAATGCTAAGCTATTAGGCTTTACATTTGGAGTCATGAACTTCTGGAAATTGCAGCAAAGTACACTGCAGGTGAGCCAAGATAAAAACTGCAATCAATACACAGGCTAAATATATTGCATGTAAGTTTGCATAAATTTAAAATATATAAAACTTTCGTATCTCTAAATTTTCATATACTTAAGACTATGATAGCTGAAATAACTCCTTCAGCCAAAAGAAAGGAGCTGGGATAGCCTTATGAGTGAACTCCTGCTAGACTAATTTGAAGTATGTTATTATTTGTGAATTTTGAAAAACACCATTTCTTCGTTTATATCATACCAATGAAGTTATCAATGATGTATATATTAGAGTAAAAAGTGTGTGGCATCGAGTTGGTAGCAATTGACCATTTGAACTCTTAAACGACAATTTATGAGTGATGCAAAAGGGGAGTTGGTGCTTTGCCAACTCCTCCCGCTGTAAGCATAGTGGTGGATGTTGGAATTGCAACATGAACAGCATGACCTCTTAGTGGGTCACACAAAACACTATTTTTAAGGAGTTCACTTTCAAAGGTGTGTACTATTTCAATTTGCACGAATCATCCGCACAAAAATGCCCGCGGATCATGAATTGAATCCATTGGTTGAAGTTGCAGTCATCTTTTGTGGTTAAAGGTAATGTGCAAACGGCCCTAAACCTTAATGCATGTCAATTCACTTCTTTAAGCAACGTGGAACTTTTCTTCTACAAATAAATTAATAAAATGTGTTCTTATTTTTTTTTTTAAAAAATATGAAACGAAAAAGAACACAGACAAAATTGCAGCCTACAAATGTGCACACTGCACACTCAGAATATTTCCTTAATTTGTGCTCAAACAGTCAACTTAATAGCCAACTGTATGTCGATTTCATGCTAGGGCCCACTCTGAATATTGCTCTTCTGTTAAAAAATAATCATATATATATATATATAAATACAAATACAAATTCTTTACTACTTCTTTGACATCTTGTTCATATCTCTTTTAGTTATTGTTATTTTTTATTAATCATAAAAAGCATGTGATTAAAGAAAATGCAACTTTTTCACACTAGAGTACAAACATTGGCAATGAGAACATGTTACTACATTCGTTACTGTCCCCAAACTGCCTTGTTCCTCATACGCCAAATGATCTTATGGAGCAAGTAAAGAGAACAAATGGATGGGCACAGTTGAAGAATACTAGACTATCATGCTGTGTTTGGAACCTCTCCATCTAGTAAGTTGTAACAAAAGCCAGGTGCGTTTGGTTGCTTGGATCCATTGTTTTAAAAACCGGTCCAACCGGACCGGTTCAACCGGTTGGACCGTGGATCGGAAGCTCCACCGGTTCTGGTTCAACCAAAGAACCGCCCGAGCGGTTAAACCGTAAAAATTATAAAAAAAATCGGTTAAACCGGTTAAATCGGGAATAAAAAACCGGTTGGACCGGTCATCAACTTTTAAATTGAATTTTTATTAAAAAAGAAAGAAGAAAATTGTTCTTTTTTAAAAAAAACTTAGTATTTAGCTCTTTTAGGAGTTGGGTTGGGGGTTTCCACAATTCTAGTCCTTCTTTTTTACAAAATAGGTGACGATACTACAAAGCGGTTTATGATTTTTGTGATTAGTTATATATATATATATAGTATACAGTATACCGGTTCAACCGATCAAACCGATCAAACCTTGAACCGCTCTCCTCTTCAATTATCCGGTTCAACCGATTTTTAAAAGATTGCTTGGATCCCTCTAGTTATGTGGGAGTGTCGGAGCTTTGGAGAGGGAGGAGTGATGAATGTTGAAGTGTGGGTTTTATGCTTTTAGGATTGAGAAAATAACACTTTGATATTTGGTTAATTCAATATACATAATGATATAGAACACTTCTCTGCCAAATCACGCTAAATATCATTTTCCCATTTTAGGATTTTGCACACCTTTTGCCAGCTCGTCGTTGGTGGCCTATTCAAGGTCTCATTTCTAGCAAAGAGACCATTCATGGATTGGAGTGTAG
Source organism: Styphnolobium japonicum (assembly GCA_023212625.1). NCBI lineage: Eukaryota > Viridiplantae > Streptophyta > Magnoliopsida > Fabales > Fabaceae > Styphnolobium > Styphnolobium japonicum. Next base: position 24,300,461 of record JALBWW010000014.1, read on the forward strand.
GACTACCGTCTTTGGGCTGCACCTCGTACCGAAAACTTGATCTTTTGTCCTTGGTGGCCCATCCAAGTTGAAGATACCCTAACACTTACTCATTTCTAACCAGTAGGGCTACTAAATAGATCGGCCTAACCCGTTTAAATTCGTTGAAGTTCAACCTGTTGCTAAAATTGAATTAATTTAAATAGATTGGTAAAATGTCAAATTAACTCATGCAAGGTTAGTTTGTGAGCCTAAATGAGATGCTCATTTTTTTTTAAAAACTTTAATTCTTTAAATAAATTCATCTAGTAATTTTTAAATAAGTTATAAGTATATAAAATTTTTTAAAAATCTTTTAATAAATTAAAATATAGTCAATAATAATAATCTTTAACATTATGTAATTTCTAAAATAATAAATTAACAAATTAATGCATCTTTTCATACTTTACACTTAACAACATATTACTAATAATAAATTATTAACATAACCAAATGATAATACACATGCATATATCTAAATATTATATTGAAGGATAGCTTTAATATAGCAAAAACTATATTGCCTTAGAGGAAATTGTGCTTCCTTATTCCAAAACAATTACCTATATATATATATATATATATATATATATATATATATGTGTGTGTGTGCGCGCGCTAATTAGATAGAGAAACGAGTTTGTCCCATTTTACTTGCGGAATTTGGGTCAAAAATAAATTAATTTAAATAGGTCAATAATATTAAAACTTGGCTCACATAATTTTGACGGATAAACAGAATGACCAGACAAATTTAACTTATTTTTGACAACTCTAAATATAAGATTTTTATATCATACCACTACAATAAAAATTGCATTTTGTAGCAATTTAAAACCACCACAAATATATTAAAGATGATTGTTTGCTTAATTAAAAAGATAAAACTACGTTGATTCAAAGGTTTTAGGTTTCATTTATGTTTATGATCCTTTATTAATAAGTTACCTTCATTAAATTTTGTGATATGTCTTAACTTTAAAATAAAATAATCTTTTTTCCCTTAAACTTTTATGTAAAATAAAAAATAAAAATCACGGCAAATAACAAGGTCATTGATTTGGTGCATAAATAAGTAATTCAGATAAAAGAAGACATAAGATTTGAGTTCATATTTAAAATGTTTTATTAATTTATATACGAAATTTATGAACTTTAATATAGTGTTAAGAGATTAATTTTTGTTCCAGCATTAGCTTGGTTCTAATTACAAGGTGATGGGTTTTAAACTCCTAATAACATAGATAAAATTTGTTTATATAAAACTTATTTTGCCAATAAAGTCTCATCTTGTGATTGTGTAAAATTAATTTTTAACTCATATAAATAAATTTATAATAACTTTAAATTTTTTAAAATTAGCTCATCTAATTTAAAGCTAATCGTGTAAGTAAATAATATTAAAAATTAATTAACTATAAATAAATAAAAATTAATAATCATTAAATTATTTAAAATATAAAAAATTAGTAAAATATCAAACTTAGTAAATTATTGTAGAGAAATTATACTTACACATAATTTTTATCTTACATATCTCATTCTCTCTTTCTCCTTTCTCTCTCCTCTTTTCTCCTTTTTTTTACATTAAAAAATTTAAATAAAGTGAGATACTTAAAATGAAGTGTATGTATAAAAATCACTACTTTATATTTTATATTTGAGAATGACTATATTAATTATATATAAAAAGTAGGGTTTGTGATTCTAACATTTAGTGTTACTAATCAATATGTAACTAATAACTTCCTGTATACCATCATAATTGAGAGATGCAACACCTTTTTTTTATAAGGTGATATAATAATTTTCTATTTTATTTCTTTCAATTATTTTTAAGAGAGAATATATTTTAAAAGAATTTTTAAGAGAATTGTTGATTAGAAATTTGGAATAAGCTTTTTCTCCCTTTGTTCCTTTGCTCCGCCGTCAGATTCTCAGTTTCCGGCAACTCTCTCTCTCGCTCTCTCTGTGCACCAATGAATGGAGGAGCCACACGACACGACCACACTCCTCAAACAGAAACAAACCCAACCGAACAACCTCTTTCTCTCCACACCCTCTCTTCCATGATGTCCCTCATCATCAACCCTTCAACTCCACAACCCACCATTTCCTCAATCCTCCAAACCCTAACTCGCTCCCTCCAACTCACTCACCACCACCACCACTCCCTCAACCTCCTCTCCCACCTCGCCACTCACCACCCTTCCCTTTCCCAACTCGCCCTCGACTCAGTCCGTTCCCACTCGCTCCTCCCCGCCGCCGAGTCAACTCGTCTCGCCGTCGAGTCCCTCGAGGTCCTCGCTTCGATTTCGGAACTGGGTCTTTCGAAAAGGCTCGAGCTTGATGATGGGTTCTTCGTTTCGCTCTGTTTTGGACCCTCCGTGACCGCGCGGTTATGGCTGCTGAAGAATGCAGGGTTGCGCTTTGGGGTTCGACCCTCTTTGCTGTTCACTGTGTTCTTGGGTTTTACGAAGGATCCTTATCCTTATGTGAGAGAAGCTTCTTTGGAAGGGCTTGTTGGTTTGAGCAAGCATGGGGTCTTCCAAGACCTTAGCTTGGTGGAAGGGTGTTATCGACGTGCTGTTCAGCTTCTTCGTGATATGGAAGATTGCGTTAGGTTATCTGCGCTTCGCGTTGTAAGATACTCGAATTCTAAACTCAAACTCTCTCTCTCTCTGTCTCCCTTTTGTACCCTTCATTTCTAATCCATTGTTTGTTTCATAAAAAATATGATTTTTTTTAGAGTACCTTCAAAATATACTTAACATCACACACTGGCTCTCTTCTATAATGCTCTGATACTTCATAATGCTGTGATACTTCAAAATCGCTGTCGTACTGTATCTTATTACTTATGCAGTAGCTACCGTATTTTTGGACTTTGGTGAATATTTTTTTGGTGGATACACAAAAATATTTAGTTATCACATTTTTTGAGCTATATAAGAAGTGGAATTTCAAGTGGGGAGGGAGAGAGAGAATTTCAAGGGAGGGAGAAATTATCAATGACAATATTCATTTTGCTGATTTTGAGTTGTGATATTAGGAATGATTATAAATTATACAATATTTTTTATATATTTAAATATTTTATTTAATATACCTTATCATAAAAATTGTCGTATTGACGTATTGCATGCAATAAACTAGTTCTTCAATGTCAATGAATGTGGCCGTCAAGTATCATCAAATTGGTCTTTCTACAAATTACGGCAATAATTGTCATTGAAAGACCAATAATATTTTTTTATTGCCTTCATATTGTGTTGTGGAGGTGTGTTTGCATAAGCTTTTAAAAAAGTACTTTTATGATATAACTTTTTTTTGGTAGAGCTTTTATCTTCTCGCTCATCTACCGCATAATCTTTTTTTCAGAAGCTCTAAAATGTGGCTTCCAAAAAAAACACCAAAACAGGTATTTTTTTTAATTTTAGCTTTAGCTTTTTTCAACACGCTTACCCAAACAGTCATTTATTATGTTAGATGTGCTTATTTAATTAATAAAACGTTTTTTTTTAAATAAAAAAGCTTATCCAAATGCACACAAAATCAGATGTTTGAGTGTTATTGTTACTGGATGTTGTGTTCTTGTTAAGTTCAGTCAATGCTGAATGATCAATATTCTATTTTCTAACTAGTTCTATAAGCGGATGAATTGTTGATGGTGATTATCTGAATGATATGAAGCTGTTATCTGATATAGCAGAGTTTATGATTTCAGGTAGCTTCATGGGGTCTAATGTTAGCAGCTTCTAACGCAGACACGAAGACATATTGGTCCAACGAAGTATTTGCCAAGGTATATTCTTACACTGGGGGTTGTATATGGTTTCATAGATTCTGTGTCCCAAGTTTTTTGGTGTTAAGTATATGTTTGAATTTTCAAGCATTTCTGACAGTTGTTGACTGGTTCCATGCACTGCATGTGCATGTAGCTCTGTTCTATGGCAAGAGATATGAGCATGAAGGTCAGGGTTGAAGCTTTTAATGGCCTCGGAAAGATGGAAATAGTATCTGAGGATTTTCTTTTGCAAAGCTTATCAAAGAGAGTTTTAGGGTTTGGAAAGCAAAAGGAAACTTTTGGTCAGAACCCATCTGAACAATTTGTGATGTCGGCAACTAGTGTTGCTGGTGCACTAGTGCATGGACTTGAGGATGAGTTCTTTGAGGTAACTTATTTGAACATCTAAGTCATCATATTGCTCCTATTTTTTGGAAGGTTCATCTAAAAATTGACTGTAACTATCTGGTATATGAAATAATGACTGAATTTGTGGCTTTCTGCTTAACCTGAAGGTGCGGAAGTCTGCATGCCAGTCCTTACGCACACTGACTATCCTCTCTGTTGAGTTTGCTCATGAAGCCTTAAACTTGTTAGTGGATGTGTTGAATGATGATTCAGTGGTCGTTCGATTACAAGCTTTGGAAACTATGCATCATATGGCAATTAGTGGCTGTCTGAGGCTTCAGGAAAAGCACTTGCATATGGTATGTTTCTCATCCTTCACTAATCATTTTGCTCTATATCTAGTTGTTAGAGATATAAAATCATTCATGTGCCTTCACCTAACAGCTTAAGCTTTTAGGAGAGTTCGTCATTAACATGGTATCAAAGCTTTCATGACCAAATGGTCAGGAGTTTGATCCTTACCGCTCCTATTCTTCTAAATAAAAGTTAAATTTCAGCACAAGGTAGAGTGGGCATGTGCATTGTCCACGCTTCAAGTCCAAATGACTCTTGCGTGAGGGGCGTGTAAGAGATATAAAATTATTTATGTGCCTTCACCTAACAGCTTAAGCTTTTAGGAGAGTTGGTCCTTGACACCAGTACATATTTTTAATGCCTACAATTTTCCTTTTGTTTGAAACTCTAAGATGAGTCTCCTCATTGTTGTTGGACAAATTATGGAACCTCCTTCCTGTTGCTATATGGAGATTAATGAGTAGAATCCTTGATTTTTTTTTTAAACAGAAATATTTACCCTGTTTTCTACGGTAGAACAAATTAGGAAAAATCCCATGCCTTTTTATGTGGAAGTTGGTTAAAGAGTTATGCCGGTGGTGTAGTTTTTTCATGGAAGATGAATGGAATTATTGCTGTTTGGGTTTCAAATTGATGGATAAGTTTTTTGTTAGTTTTGTAAAATGAACTATGTCACTAGGGTTGAAAAAATTGCATTTGGAAAGTGAAGAATGGCTACTTGAGTGCATGGAAAAGTTGTTCTTGATGGAAACCATAAAGGTATGGTTTCATAGATTAGTTGGATGGCCTATTGGAGGTCTACTAAACAAAAACAAAATGAGTGTTCTTGTATATGTGGGAAGAACAAATTAAACAGAGAAAGAACTTAATAGTGTTAGTTACTGATAATCAAATCAACTACGGGGGATCCTTATATCTTTTCTGACAACAATAAATTCCCACTATGTTACAAACATTTACTCTTGAACTAAAAAACATGTCTTTGATGTCCCATAAATTTGAGCTTTAAGAGAAAACGTTTTTTTAAAACAAACTAGTGATCAGCATGATTGGGTTGTGGGGATTTTATTGAGAAGGGTTATGGATATTGGGTGTGCTTTTCTGTGTGGAATTCTTAAGCATTCTAAATCTTTGTTAATAAACCTAAATTACAAAATATTTTTATCTATGTGGCAATTTTTTATGGATATCATGCTTATGTTTAATTCATTGTTTTTGCAGTTTCTTGGTGTTCTAGTGGACAACAGTAGGGAAGTAAGATATGCTGAAAGGAAAATACTAAAACTAGTGAAGCTAAATGATTTGGCGTTGTTTAAATCATCTATTGATGGCCTTCTGGAAAATTTAGACAGTTATCCGCAGGTTTGCTTTTTATTAGTTTCCCATTGTCTTTTATTTCTTTGGACGGTATAGATCTCATGCTAGAGTGGGTTTTATCTGAAAAAATATGTTATCTCACTAGATAAGTTATGATTGCATTGTTTCTGAAAATTTCATTTCACTTGTTTGGTCATTTTCATGTTGATGGTTTAACTGTATTGTTCTTCAAGTTCGTTCTTATTATTCTTCTTGATATACCCCTCTGAAAATCCATTCTTCTCATATTTAATAATTGTGTTACTCATTACCTGTGAAACTCACCTCAAATTTGATGCTCAACTCAATCATTGTCCCATTCACTCACATTTGGCTGTCAGAATCCTTGAATTAAAATGAAAAACAGAACAGATAGGAAAACCTTGACCTTGAAAACTACATGAATTTTATTCACAGTTAAGGAAATAAATAATTATATCCTTGACTATATATCCTTCAAGTACATCTTTGAACCTGTTTTTGGTCCATTTTATCTTATCTATTTCCCATTCTTAAACAAGCTTAATAATTTGCATTTTGCATCAGCGTCTCTGCTGTTTACAATTGAGCTATTGTAGGCAGTTTAACATGTCCTCAATTGAAGCTACTCGTCCCTTTGGTAGGATATCCTTGATTACATGTATTTTGCACCGTTTTACATAATAGCCTCATCTTTACTGCATTAATGCCTCAACAGTCCATCATCATGTAGACTTTCATTATGGCTTCAAAAGTATCCTACAGTAAAAGTTCCTTACTTCCTCATTTCATCCAAAATCTTGCTTTTGCTTTGTGAATTACATGATTCTAATCTTGCATTCTTATTATCTTTTGAATAGCGGAGCTGAGATACACTATACAACTGCTTTTTAGCACTTTTGAACTGTTATTTCCTCCCTATTTGTTTAACTTATAACTATTATCTTTCCAGGATGAAGCTGATGTATTTTCTGCTTTCTCTCATCTTGGCCGAAATCACGAGAAATTTGTAGGCTTCATTATCAAGGAAATTTTTGAAGAGGTTTGCTTGTTCAGATTATGATATAACCATATACAATATCTTCTTGAACATTTGGAGTATTTTGCATGCCAATGAAACAAAAATACCTACAGTCCTTGAAATCATGACTACTAGATAGTAGCTGTGGTTTCTCGTTCAGTACTTGCATGGCATTGGCGTAGTGCAGGATACTTAAATATTTTATATTTTGGGGTATAATGTGGGTATGGTGCAAGTATGTCTTGGTTTCTGCAGGGGCTTGCATGTGACAACCCCCCCCCCCCCCAAAGAAAAACAATCTCTCCTTATGATAAAAATGGTGTTACCTGGGAAAAGTCATAACCATATTTGATATTTTTTACTTTAAAATGCTTACTGATGTTTTATATATAAATATATCTTTCAATTGTTAACTAATCTATCCATGTAGTTCCTGCATCTGATTATTTGCCACTCATGTCCTGAACTAGGGTAGTGCTTAATAGTGGCAACAGTCATAAGTTCATCCTTACCTTTAGAATGAAATTATAAATTATAGAATGACAACCTTCAGGCTACTATTGACAGAACTAAATCTTAATTTTCGAAGAGAGAATACAAACTGAAAGAAGTGAAGAATCAAATATTTTGCCCCAAACAAATCTCATTTTAGGTCCTCAAAGTTGCTTCTATTTAGTTGATCAAACTTAATCAATTTAATTTCTCATTTTCTTTCATCAAAAGCTCTTTTCCTCTGGAATTAATTATCATTGCATTGGCACTGATGACTTTTTGATGCTGCTCTTACAGGTAGAAGCAGCTTTTGAAGGCAACTTAGAATTTAATAGTGCAAGGATGGCTGCACTACTAATCCTTTCTATATCTGCTCCGCTCTCATGTGCAGATATAGGCAGTATACCACCAGTAATGTTTTCTTATGCAGTTACATTGCTAGGCAGAATTTATTGTGCTTTTAGTGATGTCATGGATAAGGATGCCCTTATGGCCTACCTATCTGAGAAAAGCAGATCTATGGAGTATTCTGCCACAAATATTGAGCTTGAGGAAGTAGAGCAACAGTTGCCCATATTTGAAGGCAATGCTCCAAATTTTGCCAGCAATGAGGTGATTGACTCTGAAATTGAGTCCCATATCACGAGGGAGCCAAATGAGGTAGCCAATTATCATGTAGAACAACAGCAGCCAGTGTATAATGAAGTTAAAAAGTTCATAAATTACATCCTTGCAAAGTTCCCTGATATGTGGCCAATGATACAGTCAGGTTTTACGAATGAAGTGCTAAGGGCCTTGAGGTAATATAGCTTCAATAACATTTGTGCCTTAGCGTTTACTGCAATTTCCTTCTGTCCAACATTTGTAGACTGTGTATGTTGCATATAAGTAATCCCAGATCTATGTACAGACTTCTCTTGCAGTAACTCCTTGGTTTTTGCATATCTTTGTATATTTGTGTGCTGAGTTTAGCATGCATTCATAATGTGGGGATTCTGGTTGGTTGATGGCGTCTATCTTTGGTTTGAGGGCTTGAAATTCAAGATGCATATCATGCAAGCTCTTATAAACTGCTTCTATATGACATTTTCTTATCTTTTGATTGTTGAATTTTCCATGTAAGAATCTAATATTGTCTCTTGGTTTGTTGTTGTTTCTTCCTTTTGGGGTGATGTTAATGATGCAGGTGTTGGAAGGAAGAGTTGGCAACTATGGCATTTGATTCTTTGGGATCTGGTGATGCTTTGGCATTTACTTTGCTGTATCTCCGGATAATAAAGCTGCTTGCAGAAGTATGGGAGCACTTGCTGCCACCAAAAAGGATTTGTTCTCATGGAATGGGAGGACTGGAATTCAAATTGGGAAAGCTTGATAAGAGGGTTAAAGAATTGATGAGTAGGTTTGTAGGTTTTTCTGCAGAAGAGGAATTGTATGTCTTGGAGCTAATATTAGTGACTTGTGCCCTCAGGCAATGTAAAGTTGAAATCTGCTGTCACAATCTTACATTCAAGAGGTTGACTGGTATATATTTACATGTAGAATCTCTCCTTAAAGAGAGATCAGCTTTGCCATCCAATTTCATAGTTGAACTTGGGAAATTATTACATGAAAGTAGCGCCTCCATCAATGGAGCTTCCTGCAGTCCACTTCCGTTTGATAAATGTCTTAAGTTGTTCTCCCTCAAGCAGTTTGTGTTTCGTGGAACAATCAGACATTTAAAGGCAGAACTCAGTATTCCCAATAATGACTCAGAACATCCTCTTCCTTTTGTTTCAGGACTACCTGTTGGTATACCATGCGAGATCACTCTCCATAATATTTTAAGTGAGAACAGGTTGTGGCTGAGGATGAGTATGGATGATGGTTTAATACAGTATGTCTTTCTAGATTTTGACCTTTTTGAAGGCTATGGAGAGTTAAGAAATTTTGCTTTTGTTGCGCCATTTTACAGAACCCCAAAAGCTACTTCTCTTACATTGAAGGTTTGTATTGGTTTAGAATGTTTGTTTGAAGATGTTAGTCCAGTCCAAATACGTGGGGGACCAAAACATGAACTAGTACTTCTTTGTACAGAAAAACAAGTTTATCTTTCCGAGGTTAATAAACATTAAATTATAATAATTTTTCTTGTTTTTTGGCTGTGCCAGTAAAAGCTACTGCTCTTTTAAATACCAATGCACTTCCAAGTGATCTACATTGTAAATTATGGCAGTAGTTTGAAATAATTCCAGTCAAGATGTCTTGGACGAAATTCTAGATTGAGTACATGCTAATTTATTGGGTTGTCTTGGTTGTAACCATCTTGGAGGAATGGCTATAACTATTGAAAAGGTCTAAACGGGGCTTTCCTTAAAAATAGTGATTATCCTATGTGTACCAACTTGTGATCACATCTTATAATATAATGTGATATTATGTCAATGTACAGAATAATCTTGCTCGGTTTTTGTTGACAAAATTAGAATTTTAGTGCCTAAATTTTAATACTTATATCAATTTCATCTCGAAATTTTAGATTTGATAATTTATCTTCTTTGTTTTTCCCCCATAATCCACTATTAGTTAAGATGAAATTTCCTAAATTATTGATTATAATAGCTAACTTGCTATATCGTTGTGTTGTTTTGGTAAAGCCGGAGATGACTTGGTCGATCTACTGTCCGGATTTTACAACTATAGTTATATTGGTTATGAAAAAATTCAAGATAAGATACTGCACAGGGAGTCAAGAATCAGGATCCAATGGGAGGAAAAGCAACAGGAATTACCAAAAGGGACCCGGCTTACAACAACCCACTGCCTTTGTAGAGCATCACTGTCAATGTCTGTCCTTTCTCTAAGACAGATTATTAGTGTCACAATTATGGAAGATAGTGAGAGCCCCACTGCTTATGTTAGGGGTAGATACAGGCCACATCACTTTACAGTTTATACATTTATCTCAATTGTAGTTGAAGGAAGGCCCACTATTTAGTCACACACAATATATAACAAGATGTGCTTTCAACTTTTCAGTTTTTCCTTTCTTCTTTCCACCATCGATTAATAAATCCAACCAAAGAAGAAACTTTTAATATAGTTATTACTATAAGCCTGAGGGGGCAAGCTTGGCCTCAAGTGAAAAGTTGTAGAGGTGCTTAACTAGGAGGATTTGTAGCTAGCTCCAAGTTACGCATAACAGCCTCCGACTGTCCACATATTCAAGAATGTTCAACAATTACTTAATATTATAATTGAGTTTCTTTACGAGTAATACAAATATTTATCTTGTCTTATTCAGTTGATGTTCACGCTGAGTCCAATTAGAGTAGTACACTACAGGCACTATTAATTCTATAAATTAGGTTCATACAACTTGCACCTTGTTTGATTATGTAAATAACCATATTTGACTTAGCAATTAGCACATTTAGCTCTTGGTATCTGAATGGTGATTGCTGTTATTGTCATTGTTAATACTACAAACCCCCTCTGTTGAATTAGAAAACTGCAAACAACATTAACAGCTTCAGATTTAAGTTGATTAAAAATGAAAATGGGTAATTTGTACGAATAACCAAACAATTTATATACAATCTTACTATCTTTTTAAAGCTTTTATGCACACACAAACTCTACACAGCTTTATATCAAACGCCTTAAACAAAACTAGCAGTTGCTCTGTGAAACTATCCCTAATGGCATTGAAGTAAATTCAAAATCAATGCCTTCAATGCCAATATAATGAAGGATTCAGATTCATGCAAAAATATCTCTTTATCCTATGACTTCACAAAAAGCAATGGCTATGATGAAGAGCCACCACATGACCATGTTAGTCAGTTACTTTCTCTTTACAGTCTGAACAACTTTCTGTTACTCATGACTACATGCAATAGCAGACAAGAAACACCTTTTGCCAACAGCTGTTGTGCAAGTTTCTTGCCATCCCTGACCTTCCTTATAATTCTCAACCTGTCATTTTTTTTTTAATATAGATATATAAACGTGAGGCTAGTCCTTAATGAATCACCAAATGCAAAAGATTACTGTTAATAGATGTACTTACCATATCTACAATGTTCTCGCCAACTTTAACTCCCCCAATCACATAAATGGATTCCTTGACAACTGCAGCAGCAGAATACCCCCTAGGATGATTCATTGGTTCCCCCATCATCCATGCTCCAAGACGAGGATCAAACACTTCAACACTTGGAACCATTGCGACTCCATCAAAGCCGCCTAGAGCGTACCTACGAAGTGAATGGAGAAGTTTAAGTGAAGCATGTGTTAGTCAGGCACAGAAAGTTCAGAAAAGGAAAGTGAAGCCTCTGGCTAGAATAGCAGTACTTTATTTATACAATTTTAGCCTGTTGGTGACCGCATAATTTTGTCCAAAATTATTTGCAGATATGTCTAGAGCTCACCAAACAATTACTAAATGGTTCTAGAAAACAAATTTAGTTTTCTTTTAAAATAATTAATTTGGGCAACTTAACAGCAGCAAATGGACCCCACATGACATTACACCTGATTTTTCTCTCACTATTTCCAAAACCATCCAGCGGATGTGGTCACACTGTCACATAGATTGTCCAGCGAGGACAATTCTGAACTGCATTATGTCAGCATAGTTAAGTGCAAGTGTGCAACACATAATTTATAAAACAGGACACTTGTCCAAGTCTTAATTACAGCATCAGTAAAATGAAAATTAAATGCAATTAGGGAGAAGAAAAGGAGTTGAACTCACAATTTTTCATTTAGAACAACCAATGAGTGGCAGCCACGCTTTGTATTCAGGTCTGGTATTTTGGTCCAAGAATGTTCCCTGGGGTCAAATCTTTCAGCAGACCTGCAGTTAAGTGGAGGTGTCACCCACATTGGAAAGGTACCGAAGGAGTTCGTGTTGCATATATTCGAGTTATCAAGGATATGCATGATGGGGTAAAAACTTGTGTGCGAATGGATGATGGGGTCACAGAAGATTTTCCTATAATTGTAAGATTACACCAAGGGTCGACTTTGAGTCCTTATCTTTTTACCTTGGTTTTGGACGTACTTAATGGGCACATCCATGATCCAATGCCTCAATGCATGATTTTTGCAGATGACATAGTCCTAGTGGAAGAGTTAAGAAAAGGAATAAATGATAAACTACAGTTATGGAGAGAAACTTTAGAATCACATGGTTTTCGACTAAGTAGAAGTAAAACAGAATATGTGGAATGCAAGTTCAGCAAGACACGAGCTAGCATTGAAGGTGAAAATTAGGGATCATACCATTCCACAAGTTGCACAGTTTAGGTATCTTGGATCTATCACACAAAGTGACTAAGAGATTGCAGGAGATGTAACTCATAGGATTCAAGTTGGGTAGACGAAATGGAGAAATGCTTTGAGCGTTATTTGTGATCGCAAGGTTCCTCTCAATCTCAAAGGAAAGTTCTACACAACAACTATAAGACTAACAATGCCTTTATGGTACCGAATGTTGGGCAGTAAAAGGCCAACAAGAATAAGTTAAGGGTAGCGGAGATGAGAATGTTGCGTTGGATAAGTGAACATACAAGAAAAGATGAATCAGGAATGAATGTATTTGAGAGAAAGTTAGAGTAGCACCTATTGATGAAAAGATGACAAAATTTTACCTGAGATTGTTTGGTCATGTGAGGAGAAGGTAAGAAGAGTTTATCATATGGAGGATAGTCCTATAAATAGAGGTAAAGGAAGACCAAGGAAAACTCTCAACGAAACCATTAAAAAAGACCTTGAGCTAAATGGTCTTTATGAAAATATGGTCTTTGATAGAACACAATGGCATCGTTTGATCCATTTAGCCGACCCCACAGTGTGGCAAAAAGCTTTTGTTGTTGTTGTAGTCTAGATTAACCATGTTGGTTTAGGGTTATATGAATGGTCATGTTTGTGCATGGTATGAATTTTTATTATTGATATGAATGAATTGAACGAAAATCAAGTTATAAATCTTACTTCAAATAATCATTCCCATCATATCCACCGGTAGCATAAAGCACACCATTGAGTTCCACTGCAGCAAGAGCAAATCTCTAGAAAGATAGAAGAGCATTCAAGCAATGAGTTCAATAATTTTGTATGATTTCCAAAGAAACAAAACAAATGGTCATTTAATTACTCATTACTTAATGTAAGAAGAAGAGATTCAGGTGGGGCAGAGCTGTGACTTCATATTCTACGAGTGATTAATAGAAGTATTAAAGGCATAATTATAATACTTGATGCAAGCATAAGGACTATATCATGATATAAGCTACACTATAACATCTTAGACCTACCTACATAGTCATCTCTTGTACCAACTACCAAAACAACTGAGAAAAGTAGAATGTAAGTGGAAAGCAACATCAAGTCAAATATTAAGTCCCAGCTGGCATGTTAAGAAGCTTAAGGCTCAAAGCACAAGGTAGTAAAACACAAGCCCTCATGTCATTCGCATTTATCCATAATTACACCTCTCAAATCTCAATCAATGCCTGAAATATTTATCATTTGATAGTCCCACTAAATCTTTTCCAAGTAGATCATATAACACCCATAAGCCAGCATACTCTACCTTGTCTAGCATTGAACGTGTAGAGATCCACCGTCCAATGTCTAAATCAAGCATCTCAACATCTGAAAAGCAGTCAACTCCATTGCCGCCTCCAACAGCAAATATTTTGTTGCTCAGAGCAGCTCCAGACAAGCTTCCTTTCTTCTGGTTCAAAGAGGGGCACAAGGTCCACTTGTCGTGAATTGGACTGTATGATTCAACTACATAGACAGAAGATAAAAAAGGTTCACAAAAGCTTCATACCAGTTAAAAATACAATTTTAAAACTATGGCAACATCTCATACCTGTGTCATACCAAACATAACCATTTCCACCACCAAAAACATAAAGCTCACCATTCAACTGTACAACTGAAGCATATGAGCGAACTGAGCTCATAGGCTTGAGAGATTTGATCACATTCTGGGAAGTACAATACAAATCCATTGTTGCTAACCATGATTCTCCATCAAAGCCTCCTATTAAATATAATGAATCTTTAGGGTCTAAATGCAGCTCAGCAGATGGCTGGATAACTGTCTTCTCAACATCTGTCAGAGGAAGATTACATGCAGATTCTAACATTGTACAACGATCTTTTAGATGCTGAATTTCCAATTCTGCCTCCATCTGAATGACATAAATAAAAATAAGCCAAAAATGATATGGGGAAAGGCTACATCATATGATATGAAAATTAGAAACCGAGTGCAATTAAAGATACCAAGAGTACTACGCAAAAGATGATTCTGAGTTCAATATCAATCAGATAAGTGACATTCAAATGATCCAACCTACTTTTGATTACAGTCATTTCCACTTCCTGGGCTTTGACTTCTTATTTTTTTTTTGATAGAATAAGAGATTTTATTGAGAGAGAAGAGAAAATACAGAAAACATAAAAGAGGATAAGACATCCTCAAGAGAAAACAGAAACCAAGAAACTAGGTGTTTACACCATACAAAAGAGCAGGTAAGTCTCTTTGCATGTCTGACAAAGACACCCCTCTAAAACAACCATGCGCAGAACACCAAAGAGAAGCTAAAACCACAATCCTATCCCAAATACAATCCAAAGTAGCAAAAGAATCCTGAAAGATTCGAGCATTTCTCTCCAACCATAAACACCAAAGAATGGCAAAAACAAGACAAAGCCACAGAGTCCTTGCTTCTTTACGACAACCAAAACCCCTAAAGTTCATAGCAAGAAACTGATTCAGACTTAAGGGACAAGCCCAAGACTCTCCAAAGATCCCGAACAACTTATTCCATATAAGTGTCGCTGTAGAACAATGAAGGAAGAGATGATCTCCTGATTCTGAAGTAGAACGGCACATAATACACCAATTAGGGGACAAGGCAGTAAGAGGTCTGCGCTTCTGAAGCATATCATTAGTATTAATCTTGTTAAGAACAGCAGTCCAAACAAAAGATTTGACCTTTACAGGAGTTTTTGATTTCCAAATTAACTTGTCCAAAAGAAAATAAACTCTATTGGGGGAGTGAGTCAAGAATTGAAAATAGGATTTACAAGAGAAAACTCCCGAAGGGTCAAGCGTCCAGATTCTTTTATCAACTTCAGAAGAAAGATGAGTAGAATCAAGCACAGATAACAGAAATTGTAACTCACTAACCTCTCTATCAAGCAAATTTCGAAAGAAATGAAAATTCCAACGCAAGCTTCTTAGCCATGCCTTCACATACTTCAATGTGCTGTCATTCTTAGTTTTTCTTCCCTTGTCCAACCATGCATTAATACTTTTAAATTATATTCAGTATGCTTTTAAAGACTGTTTTTCTCAATTACTTTTCCCTACGCGAGTGAGCTATGTGTTCTCAAACTTAAAGAGGAAAATGACTTTAGGGTTTGGATCCCTGGCAGTCACTGCATGCATGTAGTTGAAGAGAGAAAGAAACAAAAAAGTGGATCCTCCTAATTTAAAATTGTTGGACCTAACACTACATGTTTTATTTATTTCTCTCTCCCACTGCGCTGCAGTTACTCCAGTGGAATCAAAACTTTGTGAACATAGAGGTCAGCTAAGAAGGAAATTTGAAATCAGGGAACAGAGTGTGATGAGTAATAACAAGCATACCAGTGGGTGATCAGCTTATTTGTGGACTTCAAACAGTAGCAAAAGTTTAAAATTTAATATGGGGAAAATTACTTAACAAGAATCTATAAATGAGGTAGATTGAGAAGTTCCACATATTTGGTCAATTTGTATGAAGACCATATACATTTTAATGCATGCCAGTAATATTTCTAAAGATGCTAGGGATGGAGAAACAATTGAGAAATATGATAAACTTTAGCTAGCATCTACAAAATAGTAAGGGGTACCAGCTTCTGCTCCAGGTAACAATTCTTCTGAGTTTGTATTTTCTTGAAGGCTGTCAGCTCTTCAACCTCTTGGACCAACTAAAAATACACTAGAAGTTAGTTGCTTGCAGACAAAATTAATTTATCACATTTAACATATTTCCATCAAATATCATCAACAACCTGGGCTATGTTGTATTGATACTCAAATGGATGACTAGGACTCTCTTCCTTTATCTCTAAACCAGCTGGTGTCTCCAAATAACCCTTCTCCACAGAGGACATATTATTCGCGTCAGGAGTGTCATTTATATTGTCTGGCAAAGAGAGGTCTTGACTTTCACGTTTAAGGGCCAATTCCTTTAGTTTCATAAATATAAGGTCCTTCTCATCCTGTTCTACTTCCTTCACAACTACGTGAGTATCCAATGGCCAGATGTCTCCTTCTAAAGAAGAATCAATTTCAGGGGAATCTGATCTCCTACTTGAGTGAGTAGAATGCTCTATCTCTGATTCAAGTGTTTTAAATGCTTCACCTTCTGTCGGAGTTTCATGTAATGGAAGAGATCGAGATACAGTTCTCCACTTCATTGTATTCTGGGGGACAGAATTACCAGGGGCAATTGCCAAAGACGCTAGTAAAGAAATCAGCTTGCTTGTTTGTCCATGGTCTAGCTCAAACCAGAAATGGTTATGACTGTAGTAGTTGTCTGCAATTACTTGTCTAAATTTCTCTTCAGACAGTGGCTGGCACTGAAGCCGGACACGAATTTGCACCTTAAACATTAATAACAGAAAAGTATGAACGTAAGGGCCTTTTCATGAATCATGACCATAATTATCTTGAATAGAACCAAATCAATTACAATTTAGCAAGTAGATAGCAAGTGATACCTGTGCAGGATATTGTGTTCTCTCTGAACCATCAGCAGTCCATCCATAAGGGTCTATAAACATTTTCCCATTGCTAGCTGCCTCAAAAATACCATGAAGCTTCCTGTCACTATAGTTGAACAGAAACAGAGGCAACCCTGGATCAATATTCTTCACGTAGGAGAAGTGCTGAGCTGGTAAGCCTGTTTAAACAGAGAAAAATTCCCATGAGCTGGAGATAACACAACCCTCACCTTCAAAATAAATGAAAGTCACTATAAGGCCTGAAGAGTGACAATTTCATTGGCAATACCAATGATTTTATGGTATTTATAATGCAAATTTCAAGCATTAAGAACAGTAGAGTTCATGTAAAAGATATCAGTGTTGCCACGTCATATAGAGTGGAGACTTATATGGGCACAAACACCATGTCAATTTTCAAATGCTGAATATCATTGTCACGTTTGTGTTTTTAGACTCATATTAATAGATATTCGAAATTCTATAACAAAAGCAATAAAATGCAAAAGACTGACCAAAGAGTTGTTTAGATAGACATTCTTTCATTGTACTGTTCTTGCAACCAAATATGACACCACCAAGTTGATTTTTCTTCAAATTTCTGCCACATACAGAACTGACCACTGAATTTGGAGAGAAAGGTGAAGTTCCACTGACATAAAAATTTTGTGTTTTCTTCCCTCCCCCCATCCTGGCATAAGAGGAGAAAGCTTATTTCATTGACAATCTACGGCAAAATTGAAAGCATGAAGAAATGTAAGTTATCAATATGCTGATAATGCATCTCAAAAGACAAAAAAATTCAAGCTTGGAAAGTAAAAATGATTTCTTTTTTTGGATTAAAAAGAAGGATATAGATTATAGATTCGTAGTATAGAAACACTTCACACAAATATCATTGTAAAAGTTTAATACAAGCTCTATTTAAGCATTAACTCGGACCATGATCAACAAAGTATTCAGTCCAACACATGATCTGACAAAATTTGGATAAACAATCAAGAATTAATGGCAATGCCACAACGGAAATGCACAAAGGAAAGTATTTTACAGTACAGCAAAGCGATCCTAGACTACATTCCAATTCATAAGAACCACGCAACAAGCAGCACTAGAACAGCAGCACAAACACCCATGTTTATAAACTTTACTAATGTACTAAAACATCATAATTGGAATTTATTGCCCAATACTAGTTCTTCAAAAAGCCATCATTTTTAATATTCAGCCACACATTATACAAAACAAGATAAAAAAAAATAAAAAATAAAAAGCAAATTGGAATCTAAATTGATAGAGAAAAATAGAACAAACCCAACTCAAAATTTCGAAATTGATGAAATGGGGTTTAACCCTTTAACCCATAAAACTCTAAAACGACATGGAAAATTCAAAATTAAACCAAAAGGTTCATTGTGCTTATAATCATGAACTGGGGGAAAGAAAAAAGAAGTCTCAGCATTTTGCCTTCCTACATTTCCCAGCATACCAGGCACAACGAATGATCAGCAGAGAGAGAGAGAGAGGTGCTCTGAGTATGTGAGAGTAAGGATTGAGGGAGAGAGAGAGAGAGAGAGAAAGGGTCACCGAAAAGACTGAACACAAAGCGCGGAAAGGAAGGAGCAGCTTATAACAAAGGATGCAATGTTACACTGTTTCGGTGCAAAACACCACCTTCGCAATTTAGCCAATGATGATAATATGCGCCATACTTCCTTCTAAAGGAAGTTTGTGTTGGTTTGATGATAGTTATTACCTTCGAATCGGTAATCAAGGTTTTGATATTAAGTTAGTGGGTTATTGATTTAATTAGTGAATTATTGGTTAATTTGTATAAAATTAAATAAATATTTAAATATATATATATAAATATAATATATATATATGATGATATATATTATTAGAAATAATTAAAATATTTTTATTTTGAGAGAAAATATGACTTTTATAAAAAAATTTAATTCTTAATTTATAAAAAAAAAACTCTTAATATTTTTATTAAAATGCTCATAATTTATAAAATAATTTTTTAAAAAAAATTAGGATTACCATCATGTTGATATCAAAAAGTTATATAAAATTGACATATAATTAATTTAAATCGGACAAAGGAGTCAAAAGTTATGATTTTTCAAAATTAAATTTTTTTAAAAAAAATTTTGTGACCCGGCTGGTTTTGTTTCAACCAACAGAGTCACCGATTTTTATTCAAAATCAGCCGAGTCGGACTAGGTCTAAGACATACTCGATTTAACTAGTCATCCAGACCAATTACTTAATCGGTTCATTGGTTCATCGAATGGTTCAGTCCGATTTTTATAACACTAGGTTTGACACACATCACATATATTTTTAATGTCTGTTTAGATTTTTTGTAAAAAAAAATTAAGTTAAATATTTTTTATGTGTACAATTTGATTTAAAAAAATTAATTATGAAAAAATTAATTTATATTTAAATATATTAATTCATAATTATTTTTAAAATAAATAATTTTATTTGAAAAGTAAAAAAAATATTATTTTTATGTATTAAATATTTATATTATTAAAAATATATAAAATAATTAAAAAAAGTTATTGAATTAAGAATACAATGATATTTATAACTCACAACCGTAAAGAAATAGTAACAAATTGAAGGGATAAGAATCCCTCACATTCCCTTCCTCTTTCATAATTTTTTTAGCTCCAAAAATAAAGAAAATTATTTCCTTCTAATCATTCCTCTTTCGATCAATTTCATTGCCTCTGACCAAACAAACTTTAATGGGATCAATTTTTATTTTTGTCTTACATAAAAGTTACATCTAAATTTGTTATTCAATAATTAAATGTTTATTTTAATAATTACAAAGATCTATATGTGTAATTACACAATAGAAAATAGAGCTATATATAGAAAATGTATCACTAAACATTAATGCCTCCTTCCTTTTTATTTTCTTTCAAATGTTTTTTATGTGATTAATTTGAATGCAATTCTCTCTTTCAGCTAGAATAAAATTAAATTATATATTCATATAATTTTACTGTTTTCATCGGAAAAACTATATGCTATTAGTTCAAGTAAATCGTCATTTAGCTATACTCAAGTGATACTCAGTTCAATTGTAGGTATATAAGAAAATAGAGCCACTTAAAACATATTTTTATTTCCAAAAGTCTTAAATTTAATTCCATTGATATCTCAGGGGAATATATATGTGTGTGTTTGTGTGTGTGTGTGTGTGTGTGTGTGTGTTTTCATTTTTAAAAAATTGTGTTGGATGATAGCAGCATTCGCATTTATTAAATGCAAAGAATTTACATTAAAAAAACAAAAACAAAGGCAATTAGGGAATAAAGTGTCGTTATCATTTTCATATGGTTGCAAGTAACATGAAGTACCTCTTTTTGTACATATATCACATTTTATGTATGACTATTATAAGAAAAGTTTAAAAACATGCCTCTTGATGGAAAAATAAAATAAAAATAAAAGCATAGTACATGCTACACAAATAATTTTAAAAAATTAAATAGATAATAATAGTGCCTTCACTGTTCACATGTTATTCATGACCAGCATGAAATTGGCGTTAATTTGTGAAATGACGTTGATCATATCAACACAAATTATTAGAAGGTTCATCCATAATTAAGAAATTATTCTTATTATTAACTATTTTTTTATTTTAATTAAAGGGTTTTCTAGATTAATTTGTATACGCCTTAATTAATTTATTCTTCTCACTGGCCATCTACGTCAAGATTAGGAAATTCACCAAAAGAATTTTTTCATCTTAACTCAAAGGCTGACATACAGAGATTTTTAAATAAGGTGGTGCTAAAGTAGAACAATTTGATTTCTTTAAAAAATTAATTAATTATTTAACTAATTTAACTTATAATTTATATACAATTAATTATATATTAAGTATAAAAAATAAAAATAAATTATTGATTAACCATATATAAATTATTAATTAAATTAATTAAATACTTTTATTAATTTTTAAAAAAAATCAAATTATTTAACTTTATCATCAAACCGGCGGTCATTTTCCCTTTAAATAATTCCTCATTTATATGGCTAACCTAACCCGCTGTGGTTGGTGTTCAAAAGCCTAGTCAATATATTTAACCTTTTTTATGGAATGACATGTCACTTTAACAACTCCAAAATTTAAAAACTTCCCAAAAAAATATAGAATAGTATTGTAAAATTATTAAGAAATAAAAAAAATGTGTTAAACTGATTATGCCGCAAGTTTAATTCAGTTAAATCCTCTATATTCTTTTCAATTTTGTTTAAATATATCGACCTAACTTTGAACTAACTTGACCTTAAATCATTTAACTTATATCCTAAATTAGCCAGACCAAAAATAAATAAATGAATTTAAATAAATTGTTGTCTAATTACTTTAATTATCTTAATTTTCAAGTTAAATAGATCAATTCATTGATGACTCCGCCATGGTCCACCATTTTCCCTTGCCTTAATCTCAAGGATTACTTTTACACTTTTACATATATACTATCTCTTAAAGACCATTCTCTTCACGGTTCATCGTTATGGAGCATTGATTTTAACATGCATGCAGCATAGGATTAGCTCCACTTACATGTTTGGTTTATTTTCTAGAAACTCCTAAAATTATAGTTTTGACAAAAGCTCATGTTTTCAAAAGTTAAACCAGATATTTAGGCATTTAAGTAATCAATTATGCTAGAAACAATTTGTTTGAAGAGTGCGTGGTTGATAAACCAGACATTTAGGCATTTAAGTAATCAATTATGCTAGAAACAATTTGTTTGAAGAGTGTGTGGTTCTGGTGAAATTTATTGACACGACGACAATTTATTTGGTGCTTGAAAGTAATCTAGGAAATAGAATCTTCTTCCTTTGAGTAATGTTCTTTTTGAATTTATAATTTAAGTGTGAAATGGATTAAAATATTAGACAAAATATGTGTTAAATGAAGTGCATCAATAAACATGAATATATATCATAAACTAAACAGTAAATCATGCAATGTAAATAAAAACAAAAAAGTAAAGGAAATGAAAAAGGTAATAAAAAAAAGTAAAAATATGATATTAAACTTGCTGAAGTAAATTACACGAAAGTAAACAATTAAGAATTTAAAGAAACAAAATGAAAGGAGGTGCTTAAAAGGCTCTGTTTTCTGCGATGGTGAAGAGTGTAAGAGTTTCAAAACCCTTTACTAGGATGCCTAAATCCCTTATTTATAGACTTACTAAGTAATTGTCCACGTTTGAATTTAAAATCCTATATGTACATTGCCGCTCTATGCGACTGTTATCAATTTACTTTTGGAAACCTAAACAATTATATGCTACATCTTCACATATTCTCTAAGTGATAATTGTCCCATATTTCATAATGCTGTAAAGTTTTGGAGAACTTATGCCACTAAGTCATTTCTCTCTTAAATGCCAATGCATTTGTCTTTACGATCTCATGGTGCCACCATTGATTTTATGACTCTTGCCTGTCTTATTTTGACAACTTTAATGTTGTTATCACTGTCCATTACTTAAACATGATAACATCCTTGAAAGGATCTTTTCTTGTCATTGATAACTTCCTGTGATGATTTATTTAACAATTGTAATGTCGACATCCTCTTATGTTTATGACATTTTTGTGGACACTTCCATTTTTGTCGTATTCTTTCACTTCGTTATCATTATCAATTAAAATTTTGATTGTCGTCAATCCTTTAAATCAAACATGATTCTTGTTAATATTATGTGACAATTCAACATTGACTTATGGGTCATCTTTATATATATTCAACTAATGACACAGTGTCAATGTGAAAAGTTTAGTGATATCAGTGTGTGACTACCCTACCCCTTTTGAAAAACAGAAGAAAAAGAGAAAGAGTGATTTAGTATTAATCAAGAAACTGCAACAACGAGTTTAGGAGTTAGATCTATATATTTGCTTGCAAGCTTTTGACGCGCTGCCAGTCGTATTGAGTTTACTTCTTACCTTCAAATCCAAATTTGGTGGGTGCATTATTTAGCCCATTGGTGGTAGTATGTCCACTTTGAAATTCCCTTCCGGTGGTAGGTTTACTTCCAACCATAAAGGGACAAAAAGAAGAAGACCAAGAAATAAATTGGCTAATAGCTACCCTATAATTTGATGTCTGTGGTTTTGCATGAGCAGTAGTACTCCTTTGAGTTCTTCCTACAATTTTGGGTCTATTGGTTATCATTGGTAGGTAGAGAAAGATGACATTCTTGAATTGTCACTTTAATTAATTGATGTGCTGTGACTAGTTACTGCAGCAATTAAATTTCCATAGGTCGATCCTTTGAAGTTTGGACATTTTCTCATCCTCTAGATCAACTCAAAATTCCGAGACTCCTGAATTAAAAGCTCATCGCATGCTGAACTTGCTCACTTGGACTCGTAAATGACCCATGAAAAGGAAACTCCACTGCTTATGTGGTTGAGTTTTCCAAGGAAGACCATAAAGGGTAAATTTATGAAGAGTTCAATTTTTCAAAAAGTTAATTTTTTAATCATAAAATGTGCATTGAGATTCATATTTTATTTATTGATAAACAATTATACTAATGATGTTAATTGAAAATTCATTTTTTTTAACAAGAGTTCAACCCCTTGAGAGTTTGAGAAAATGAAATTAGTTATAATTAGTATATATTTAGGAAGACCAAAAAAAATTAAACAATGAGAATTAATGATATTTTTTTATAACAATTTTCTGAAAAATGTAGTTATATATTTTCATTGTTGTTCATAACTTCACGTACATTCATGAGGAATCCTTATACTTCACAATGATAAATCCTTCTACTCCATTGTGAGGAATCCTCTTTACCTTTCCATCATTTCCCTTTTTGGTTTCTCTTATACCCAACCTAGCTCAATGGTGGCATCCACAAAAATGTCAACAAAATGATTTTAGTATGAACTTTTATTGGGACAAAATCATACCAACTTACGTTTTCAAAAAATGAATGGTTCATCATAATGCTACAAGGAGTTTGGGAGAACCTTCTCAAAAAGTTAGATTTTGAAGAGAGCTCAACGCCTTATGTAAACCCGCGTCAAATATGTCATATTACTGATTTAGGACTCATTAATTAGCTTATAACTTAGTAGTTTGTATTCTAGACAGATCCAAGTCCTAGGTGAACATTCTAATTCCAGCATCTCAATGTCGCATAACATACCACCACGTTTCAGAGTCTCGATGTGGGCATAAGCTGGTTTTGCATTAGACTTCGGATGAACACTATAATTTCAGTAGCCCTATCTTGTAGCTTTTCAATAGCAATCTAGCTCTTGTTTAAACACTATAATTCGTTGTTATTTGGTCATCCCCCACAAAGTAGTTATTAATTACGGAGAGAAAAAATCCATATAAGCTCATATCAAGTCTCTCATATTATCAATTAACGTAGGATTCAGATGACTCATATATATAATGTGCTTTTTACGCATCAAAACAGTTAAAACTGATTTATGAAGTAGTGGAAGATTGAGAGGGCAATGATTAAAGGACTCTTAGGTTTGTAAGGAAGTTATGAGTGACTTTGAGCTTCTAATCTAAGAAACCCTTTTCAGAAATCCCATGCTTGTGTGTTGAAGTAGCATACGTCTTGGCGTCACATAAAAACACGCCTTGAATATTAACTTTCGGTTTTGAACTCTTTTAACATACAGGTTCTCATAAAATGAAGGAAATTTATATATATTTAAAATTTTTAAACATGTTAATTATATTCAGAGATCAACTAATCACTTAACATAATTACTTAATTTTTAACTAAAACTACACATAAAAATACTCTAATTATAAATTTTTACAATCTATTTTTATTTATTTCTCCAAAAACTAAGTAGGGCTCAATTTAAACATAAGAAATTTAATTCATATATAGATTTTATTTTATTTTATCTTATTCATTCAATTTATGAAGGAGAAAAATAAATAAGCTTTTTTTTAAAAAAAAAACTTTACTCTATTTTAAATTACTTTTTATTTCGTTTATTATTTCTTATTATTTTCTTCTTCTTCTTTTTTCATTTTTTCTCATTAAGTAGTTGTATTTATTCAAATAAAGAAAATAAAATAATGACATGCCTCATAATGCAGAAACAGAAAAGTGTTCCCCAATGAATGATGATGCCACCCACTAAGTAGGTATTTTGGTTCCCTACTTTGCTAAGTTTTTACGTCTTTATAAATCGCTGAGTGTTTCCAAAACCTTCTCTCCACACTTCATTCTGGTTTTGGCTGAATAAAAGCTTCCACCAACCACCAACCACCAACCATGGCTACCCAATTCCTCTTCTTCCTCCTCCTCCTCCTCCTTTTTCTCTGCAATGCCATCACTGCCATGGTTTCTGTCACCGGAGAAGACAGTGATTTCGTGCGACCAATAGATCGCAAACTGTTGGGTTTGAAGAAGCAAGAAAAGCTCAGCCATTTCAAGGTCTACTGGCATGACATCGTCAGTGGACACAACCCTAGTTCTGTGGCAGTTGTTCCACCACCCTCGAAGTGGAACTCAACCACAGCCTTCGGTTTGGTGAACATGATCGACAACCCTTTGACCCTGGGACCCCAGTTGAGCTCAAAACTGGTGGGGAAAGCTCAGGGGTTCTATGCCTCTACATCACAGAGTGAGATCGACCTGCTCATGGCTATGAATTTCGCCTTCTTTGAAGGGAAGTACAATGGCAGCACCATCACCATTTTGGGGAGGAACCCAGTTTTCCACAAGGCGAGGGAGATGCCTGTGATCGGTGGCAGTGGGCTTTTTCGATTTGCTAGGGGCTATGCTGAAGTTAGAACTCACTGGTTCTCGCTCAAGACAAAGGATGCTATAATCGAGTACAATATTTATGTTTTGCATTTTTGATGCTATATAGGAATTACACATTTATCTTTTACTTTTGCACTATTTGTTTCTTATATATATTCCTCTTATGAGGCCATATAGCATTCACTGATTACTTGTGATGCTCTCAGCTTTGCTTTTTCCCATGAGACAAGAGGTGGGGTTTGGCTTTGTCCTCCTCAACCCACCTCTGACTCCGTTTTATTTATGGTGTATTTGTGGTTCAGAATAAGAATTTATCCTACTCTCTCCACTGCCTGCCATTCAAAATAATCTCACAGTAAAACATTAGTATGTTTTCTTATGGTGTATTGAATTGATCGACTGTGAGCAAAGGTTTGTGCAATAGACATTAACATCCCAAAACCGAAACCAAGAAAGGCAACAGTACATGAAATGTTGATCAAATAATTCAGGACTTGCTTCAAGCCTTTAAATTTACCCTTTCTGTTTTTTAGGCAAATTCTGGGAAAATTCATTTTAACCCTCTTTCTGATCAGATTTATCGTTGGAAAGCTAAGGACATTAATTAACCAATGGATCTTGTGGTTGGTGGACGAGAATTCAGCCTTAGGTTAATTATAAAATTTTACCCTATCTTACTCTTGACACTAGAGCTTATGCCTTACACTTAAGTGGAAGCTTGTGATTGTTGTTCTATTGCTTTTTACGGTGGTTAAAGTCATTATGAATCTTAAATGAAAAGTAGTTATTATTAAAAGAATGAATTATCACGTGATCAAGATCTATTATATAAGTGCTTTTTTTGGGATATATAAATGCTTATATTTTATAAAACTCTAAATACTTAGATTTAATTTTAATTTAAATAATCTAATCATGTACTAATACATTATTAGAAATATTAAATTTTTAAAATAATTATTATAATAGTCAAACTCTTTTAATAATTTTACACTCACACAATAAATCAAAATTAAACTATATATATTTTTCATAAAGTTACAACTGTACACTTTATTCTCTATTAATCCATCATTATCCATGTCCATATTTTTAACAGAGAGGTGTAATACTAATATTACATACTGGGGTCCTCACTTGGACCGACGTGAACATTTTCTTTCCTCACATCCAAACAAAGGTTTTACGCAAGGCACAGCACAGTTTGCAGTTTTTTTTTATATCTGAAAGAAACCCGATACTTGTTGCGACACTATGCACACAAAGTTACAAGCTCGTGCCAATGCAACGACTCATTTTTCGTCGTCAGAAACCCAAACCCATTGTTCCTCTCGCGTTGCGATTCTCAAGCACCACCCCATCATTCGTTTCACAGAGTAACAATCACAATCACCATCACCAGCATCAGCATCATGGCTTGGAAGATTCACAATCGGAACACAGCATCTCCAACAGCACTTACTGGACAAGGAAGATTCACAGCCTCTGCTCCAACGACGGCATGGTCGACGACGCGCTTCGCCTTCTGGACCGTCTTCTGCTTCGTGGGTACCGCCCCGAACCCCTCAACCTCAGCAGCATCGTTCACGCTCTCTGCGATTCCCATCGTTTCTCCGAAGCCCATCAACGCCTTTCGCTCTTTCTCGCCTCTGGTTGCGTCCCCGACGAGCGAACCTGCAACGTGCTCGTTGCTCGTTTGCTTCATTCTCGAACCCCATTTAGCACGTGGGCTGTGCTTCGTTTCTTGATTCGTGCCAAGCCCGGTTTTGTTCCTTCTTTGGTTAACTATAACCGTTTGATGGATCAGCTTTGCGCTCTTTATCGACCCCTTGTGGCTCATAGGTTGTTTTTTGACATGAAGAGTAGAGGGCATTGTCCAAATGTTGTTTCTTTCACCACTCTCGTTAATGGGTATTGCTTGGTTGGTGGAATGGAAGATGCACAGAAGGTGTTTGATGAAATGCCTGAGAGTGGGGTGGTGCCGAATTCGGTTACTTATAGCGTTTTGATTCGTGGTGTTCGTAGGATGAGGGATGTGGAAGGTGGGAGGGAACTGATGTGCAAGTTTTGGGAGAGGATGAGTGTTGAACCGGACCGGGCGGTGAAGACCGCTGCCTTTGCAAATCTGGTTGATTCTTTGTGTAGAGAAGGGTTTTTCAATGAAGTTTTTAGGATAGCAGAGGAGTTGCCATTGGGGAGTAGTTTGTCTGAGGAGGTTGCTTATGGTCAGATGATAGATTCACTCTGCAAAGTTGGTAGATATCATGGAGCTTCTAGGATTGTTTATATAATGAGGAAGAGAGGATTTGTTCCAAGTGAGGTGTCTTATAATTATATCATTCATGGCCTTAGCAAGGAAGGTGATTGTATGAGGGGTTATCAGTTGTTAGAGGAAGGAACTGAATTTGGGTTCTTGCTATCTGAGCATACTTATAAGGTATTAGTGGAAGCTCTTTGCCATGAGTTGGATGTGGACAAGGCAAGGGAAGTTCTTAAACATATGCTACGTAAGGAAGGTGTTGACAAGACTAGGATTTATAACATCTACTTAAGAGCTCTTTGTCTCGTGAACAATCCAACAGAACTTTTAAATGTACTTGTGTTTATGCTTGAGAGCCAGTGTCAGGCTGATGTGATTACCCTCAACACAGTTATCAATGGGTTTTGCAAGATGGGGAGGATTGATGAAGCTTTAAAGGTATTGCATGATATGTTGATGGGTAAATTTTCTGCACCTGATGTTGTGACCTTCACTACAATGATTTCTGGATTATTGGATGTTTCAAAAGTCAATGAAGCTCTTGATCTATTTCATAGAGTGATGCCTGAAAAAGGTTTAAGGCCTGGTGTTGTGACATATAATGCTCTTCTCCGAGGCCTGTTCAAACTAAAGAGACCAAATGATGCCATGAGGGTTATTAATAATATGGTAAGTGATGGCATTACTGCAGATAGTACTACTTATACAGTGATAGTGGACGGTCTATGTGAATCTAACCAAATAGAAGAGGCAAAGAGTTTTTGGCACAATGTTATCTGGCCTTCGGGAATTCATGATAATTTTGTTTATGCAGCAATTCTGAAAGGGCTCTGCCGCTCCGGCAATTTTAGTGGGGCTTGTCATTTTTTGTATGAATTGGTTGATTCTGGGGTCTCTCCAAATATATTTAGTTATAATATTCTGATTCACTGTGCGTGCAATCTAGGTTTGAAGAGAGAAGCTTACCAAATTGTTCGAGAGATGAAAAGGAATGGACTGACCCCTGATTGTGTGACATGGAGGATTCTTGACAAGTTACATGGCAAAGTGAGGAAGCACACCCGTTCTGAAGATCCAACCTTGTCAACAATTTATGAGGGACAGGACATGGACAATGAAGTAAGTAAAGATAGAAGCAAATCGGATTCAGATTGTAGTTAAAACCAATGAAATAAAATTGGGGTTTGGTTCAGAGGATCTATAGTATGAATAAGGCTTTGAACAATATCAAAGAGGAGCATTGAACATGGAAGACTAGGGATAAACCTCCGGATTTTGCCATATAACCATGAGGGTGGATCATTAAGCCCTGCAAATAGCAGATCTGCATGTTTTGATGAAATCTGACATTTGGAATAGAGTTGAAAGAAAGTATGTGAATTTGAGATAAAATCTGTTAAATGAGGGCTGTGACACTGTGTGCAGGAAGGGAAGCAAGCACAGCAGTTTTATACTGAATTCAACAGTACATGTATCAAAAACTAGTTTACTCAAAGCAAAAGCCAATAGACAAGCTCCGACAGTGAAGCTATGAGATGAAATCTTCTACACCAAGTTCAGTCTGTCACCACTTGTAATAACTAGCCACAATAAGTTTAAGGATGGATGACAATACAAAAGTATCATAGCTGACAACAAAAATTACACAAACCGGTTGAAAATTTAGAAAATTTGTGAGGGACTGTAACTAGTAAACGTGCCAGGGTGATGTTCTTTTTTGTTTTGGCACAGAGGGTAATAAAGCTCTTCTCCGTACTAAGGGCATAGTAGAATGATCTAACAATTTAATTTATGTTTTTTGTTACTTATTGTGCAATTACATGCATGAAAAATGCAATGCATCCCTGTGATAATGATACGGGTATTACACAATCCTCCAAACATAATGATACGGGTATTACACATTCCTCCAAACATTTTGATCTTACTTGGAAAATTACTTAAATATGCATCTGGTTATACTGAAGAGAAGAGAAGGGAAGAAGAGTGCATGGGTAAATATTGATTTGATATAGTCATTTTTTAATTAAATTATTACAACACCTTCCCTTGTTACAAAATCACAAAGAAAGAAAGATATTAAACACCTAGGTTCTGTTCACTCCATATCACTCCCTTGAAACCCAATTAAACACTGTTAATTTTAATATCCAACTTGGTCCTACTTCTACACTCATTTGATGCTTATTGGTTTAAGGGGTGAAAAAATTCACAAGTTTTGTTGGGATGAGAGAATAAGAAGTGGAGTTTGAAACTGTAAATGGTAACTGTCTATTCTGGTAGCTTGGTATTCTTAGCAATGAAGAAGCTCTAATCAAATTTTTACGTCATGCATCTCAACTTCAAAGCCAAAATTTCCTTGCAGTGGTAATGATTTTATTCCTCCTATTAGTTTTGGACAAATAAGAAGCTCAGCAAATAATGGACCCGTTAAGCTTTTCAATGCTTGACACATAAAATTGAAATGACTCCTTAATTTGCTTCTTTAATTTGTCTCCTAGTTGCTTGCAAAATTGTTCAAGGTTTGCCTCTGAACTTTTAAACCAAATCTGGGTATGCGCATTTAACACATTACACAGGTTTGTGCCCTTTCCGTTTTGCTTCTTTCCGTGTTTGGGATTTCCCCCAGGAATTATGGATATTCCTAACCTTTTAAGGCTTCACAACGGTGGCTTCAAATCTGTTTGCTTATGTAAAATTTAGATGCTTGTATTTGTGATTCTGCCGAAGCTGTACTCCTTATATGTTTCTAACTTCTTAGTTTAGTGGTTATGGTGGGGACAAAAAGATGCTAGTCTTGGAAGAATCTTAAGCAGATTGTCTCTGAATTCTCCTCTGATTAAGGCAGTACTCTTATCTTCTCTGGTTGAAAGCATTACCTGAAGTTTGAACCTTTACTGCTAGCATTTGCCTTTTCCTTTAGGCAACTCTCTCAATTATTTGTTCTTTTATCAGTTTCTTTCTTTATTTGTTAATTGGTACGAAAGAAAAGGAAAACAAGCAGTCCCTCCTTTTTCCTTTAATAATAATTAAAAAAAAACTCGAGAAAGTGTGGTCATAAGGTTTAATAAAACTATAAAGGAAATTTAAACGTTTGCCTAAGTATCACTTTGCATAAAAAATATATGCAGAAAAAGCAGTTCAGGCTACATACCAAAAAAGTTAATATGCACCCAAGAATGAGCATTAAGTGATATCATTCATAAACTGGGAAAACTTGTAACCATAGTAGACAGGTACCTCAACTCTATTCCAAACTGACTAAAAGATCCTTTAAAACAAATAATGAGACTAAAAAAACCACTAGTCTTTTACCTTAGATTTGAATAATCTCATTTCTTCTAGAAATATAATAATGTTATTTTTAGAGAAAAAATATATACAAGTAACTTTAATACTTGAATGAATCTTCATACAAAAATCTGTGTAGAAAAACTTGTATTTTTCTTTTGGATCCAAATTCGTTCAACTTTTATTGAATTTCCATTTGCGTGTACCGAAGCCAAAGCCACTGGACCACGATATACTCCTAACTCTCCACACAGGAAACTGTTGAGAGAGTCGCTAGTTCTGTAATAATTACATTGCTTCTTGCTTTCAAGCAAGCAAACCCTATAAATCCTGAAATATCTCATTCATATTTGCTCAGGTAAAGACTGCCTCAGTTTGCAGCCTTTAGCATCAAACAGTGACCCATGAACTTAATTTGGTAGGCCTAGCAAGAATATAGTTCATGCATGATCAAACTCAATTTGACAAATGCTACATTGCATATAAATGCAGCTAAACGCGTGACCACTCTTGGACGTGTATAGTTTTAGATAGGGAAGTTGACATTTGACAATACAAGCTACAAAGCCATGGGCAATCACTTTCAAATTTCAATATCCAGAGTGAATACATCAATCCTTGATAAAAAATAAAAAAAAAATTCACTTGAAAGTGATATATCCTTCATCGACTGAATTGATATGGTCATATCATCCAAATTATGGGACAAAATTGTTCCCGCAAACACACGACAAACGAAGGTTTTGTGCCCTTTGTGGTTTGTGGACAGGCACAGGCAGTAAAGCTTATAGGCTATGGCACGGTCATGCGATTTCTTATTAGATATTTTTGTCAAACTTAAATAACTTTTTCTACAAAATTTCACTCTTTTTAAAATACAAATGTAAAAAAAAAAAAGTAATTTTTTTCTCCAATAAAGTGAGTTCCCTATTCATGAGGGCAAAGGCTTATCCGCATGAAAGTCATTCCGTTGAAATAGAAGTGCACTCTAAACAATTAACAACAAGCTCATCAAGTATCTTGCCTTAAACTAGTAACAAGTATCAATAGCCCCAACCAGTATAATTAAATTAAAGCCATCCAATAAAATTGTTGTTAGTATTTAGCATTCATTACATATATGCATGTTATTTGTTTAGTTTTATAATTAAATGGTGTATTTTAACTAGTATACATCTTTCATATAATTAATAACAGACAATTTACATTATAATTAAGAAATTTATGAGAGAAAAATTCCCACTTTAACTCGAAAATATTGACTACCACACTGGTAAGCCTTACATGTATAATTCTATACATCATATATCATATGCTAACTTTAATTACTAATCCTTGCTTGAGATTACTCATGATTACACATGTCTTGCATTTGCCAAACTACAATTAGAGCAAGAAGTTTCAGTGACATATTAGTACACCTTTGGTGGACTCAATACTGTATTGCAGGACCATTAAAGTTTATGATTATAAATTACACAATGATGCATTTTTGACCATCACACTATTGGGTATACATCAATAATGTTCATTTCATATTGTTTAAAGTTTGAACATTGCTTTGAAACTACGTTGAAAGCTTTGTTTTTTTTCAATTTGAATATAAATTTTCCGAAAAAGAATTTAAGTTTAGAACACACATTTATTATTAGACTTTAAATTCAATCCAACATGTAGAAAGGGACCATAAGAAGCATTGCATTAATGCAACAAAGAATTGGGCTTATTCTAATCATTAGATTTGGAATTTCAACATTAGAAAATAAAAGTAGTTAAAATTAGAAGGAAAACTACTACTAGTTTTGTGGAAGCAAGGCAGTAGGGGCAGCAGTGGTCCTACATTGACCCATCAATCCCGTGCCCTCCACTCTCCCATACGCCCCAGTCTGTCTCTGTTGCATTCTTGCTACCAAATCTCTTTTTTTTTTTTTTTCTGCAAAAAATGTTGTGAATCCTCAATTATGTGCACTTTATCTTACACTCTTTCACCATCATTCTTTCTCACTCTGAGCTTAGCTCTTCCTCTATTAAATCATGCTTATTTGAACTACCAAGATAGAAATTATGCTTATCTGAATGTTACAGGCTAACAGGGTGAAAATTTATAAGTAAAAATTGAATTTTTATTTATTTATGATGTATTTGCGGTTAATTAATATGAGAATAAGAATAATAATTTATCGTACTCTCTCCACTGCCTGCCATTGAAAATAATCTCACAGTAAAAAAATTAGTATGTTTTCTTATGGTGCCTTGAATTGATCGACTGTGACAAAGATTTAATAGACATTAACAATCCCAAAGCCTCAGATAATGCAGGACTTGTTTCAAGCTTATAAATTTGCCCTTTCTGTTCTTTATGCTAATTATGGTTCTAACGAAATGAAAATTCATTTTATCTCTTTCTGATCAGATTTATCGTTGGAAAGCTAAGGACATTAATTAAACAATGGACCTTGTGGTTGTTGGACGAGAATTTAGCCTTAGGTTAATTATAAAATTTTACCCTATCTTACCCTTGACACTAGAGCTTATACTTAAGTGGTAGTTTGTGACTGTTGTTCTAATGCTTTTTATGGTGGTTAAAGTCATTATGAATCTCAAATGAAAAGTAGTTATTATTCATCTCCATTTGTGGTTTTTCTGAAAAGTTTTCTGATTAATATTTTTTTATCAGACTGCTGAACCAATAATCACCAAATGGTAACACAATTTCTTTTCTTTTATTTTTTTACTGTGGGTAACACAATTTACATACAACTTTGCCTTGAGCATCTCAATTTCTCGAGGATTATTCTATACTCTATCTTTTTTTTTTTTGAATAGAGTTAATTATCAAAGATTTATTAATTATTTTTTGTATTTAATTAACTTTTAAATATTTATTATAAAATTAATAATTAATAAATAATTTCAGGATATTATAGCAATCTTATCTTTCTCACCTCACAACCTTTTTGGCAATGTTCATGAGAGAAACATATTGGGAAAATGACCTTTTAGGTTGGCTTGGTAAAAAAGTATCCTCATTTTAGTTTGTAGATAAAATTAAATAAGTATTCAACTAATTTAACCAATAATTTACATATAGTTAACTAATAATTTATCTTCATTTTGATACTTGATACGTGATTAACTAAATGTAAATTATTTTTTAAATTAATTAAATACTTAATTAATTTTATCCAAGAACCAAATAATGATACTTTTTTCCATGCCAACCTTAAGGGTTATTCTTCCAAAGATATTTTAGTGTGGCTTGCAAGGAAAGTAGAGGTGTCAAACTGGGCCAAACTCATGGGTCAGCCCGAAAAAAAGCGTGGGCTGAGCTGAGAAATCTCAGCCCGAACCAATTATGGGTAGGCCCCGCAATAGGCTGGGCCAGCCCACTGGCTTGACTATGTGAAATGTCATTTTTTTGTTATATATTTAATTTTGTTATTTTTTATTCATATCTTTACTTGGCTAACTTTATTTGAAATTACAAAAAAAGAATCAAATTTAGTAAGTACATCTAAGCCTTTCTTTTTTTCTTCACTTGAAATATGATGTTAACTTGTGCTAATTCCTTAAATTAATTAATTTATGGTTCAAACAATGCTTCATGAATATATTGTAAATCGTTTATGCCGAAAACAATATAATAAATTTTCACTGTTTATGTTAATGACACTTAATATAATCTGTTATACTTATATATAATTTATGTACATGATTTTTGTGGGTTTTGATTGATGTAAAAGTTTAATTTATTAATAACTTATTATTATAGATATGAAAAAAAGTAAACAAAGACAAAAAAAATTGAGTCATGGGTCGGCCCAGCCCAACCCGTAACCCGCATGGACTAGGTTGGGTTGACTATTTGTTAGCCCGCACCTATTGTGGTCCGACCTGGCTTGAAATAAGCTTGACTCAATGCGGGCCGACCCAACAATTGACACCTCTAAAGGAAAGTATTCAATTTTGATTCGTAAATTGAAATAATCAAGTATTAAACTAATTTAACAAATAATTTACTTATAGTTAACCATATATCAAGTACTAAAATGAAGAAAAAAATTATTTATTAACTATATATAAATTATTAGTTAAATTAATTTAATACTTAGTTAATTCAATTTATGAACCAAAATAAAATATATTTTTTTAAGTCACATTAAAGTTTATTTTTTCAATGGACAATAATCAGAAGGGTCAGTTTAGAAATTTTATTTTCATTTGGTTCATTTTGAAAATTAACTAAGTATTTAACTAATTTAATTAATAATTTATATATAGCTAATCATGTATCAAAGATTAAAATGAAAATAAATTCATAATTAATTGTATATGTAAATTATTAATTTAATTAATTGAATACTTAATTAATTTTAAAAATAAATCAAGAAAATAATTTTTCCTACACTGGCTTTTCGGTTCAGTTTTTTAAAGGAAAAAGAACTTAATAGTACAATTTGTAAGAAATATTTATTTTTTGATTCGGCTTCAACAATTAACCAAGTATTCAACTACATTAACCAATAATTTACATACTGTTAACCACATATCAAGTATCAAAATGAAGATAAATTATTGGTTAATCGTATGTAAATTATTAGTTAATGTAGTTGAATATTTGGTTAATTTTCAAAATGAACCAAATTGGTATTATTTTTTACAAAAAGAACTAAAAAGTCATTCTCTCTTTTTTAAAAAGGAAAATGACCCTTAGGTACAGTTTTACCATAAAAGTGGATAGTTTGATTTCTTTAAAAAATTAATCAAATATTCAACTAATTTAACCAATAATTTATATACGGTTAACCAAAACCGCATATAAATTATTGATTAAATTAGTAGAATATTTGGTTAATTTTTTAAAGGAACCAAACTGTCCACCTTTATGGTCAAGTTACACCTAGGGGTCATTCTCCCTTTTTAAAAGTAGGGAAAATGACCCTTAGGTGCAGCTTGGCCATAAAGGTGGACAGTTTGGTTCTTTTAAAAAATTAACCAATTATTCAACTAATTTAATCAATAATTTATATACAGTTAACCAATAATTTATCTTCATTTTTAATACTTAATACATGATTAATCGTATATAAATTATTGGTTAAATTAATTAAATACTTGATTAATTTTTAATTATCTATCTTTACGGCGAATCTGCATCTAGGAATCATTCTCCTTTTTTTTTAAGTGCTGATGGACCCGGCTAAGCTCAGCTATTATAGCTGACTTCTATTCGGCTTGGCTCAGTCTGAAGCAATTGACACGCGCTTCAAACAGCGCGTGCAGGTGCACTCACTCTCTCCCTCTTCACCCATTCAAATTCGCTTCCAGAACTTATGTTAACTTACAACAACTGAAGAAGAAGAAGTAATAAGCCCCTTTCGCCAACTTTAAAAGTTCAAACTAGAACAAAATCGCGTCTCCAAAAAATCTCTTCTTTTTCCTCTGTCCTTGTCTTCTTTTGCATTCTCTCTTTCTTATCCTTCTATTTCTTCCCACTGTCTCCTGCTCTCCTTTGTTTCTTTCCTTTCTCTCTCCTCTCCCTGAAACCGCACTCTCTCTCACTCACACACACTTGAGACTGGAAAACCAAAAAAAGCTCTGTGCTTTTGCAGAGAATCAACAACCCCACCTCCAAATCAAGCTGCATTTTCCATTTCATGCAGAGATTCCATCTGGGTCTCCCTCAAAACCCCCATTCATCAATGGATACCTCAACATCTCCCATGTCCATTCTCAACAACACACCCTTTCATGACCCCCCAGAAGCATCCCCTAAGCCTTACAAGAAGAGCTTCGTCACCACTTTGATGGAGGCTGCCACCCTACGCACGCCTTCCTTCAGAGAAGACTCCTACTTCGTGTCCCACCTCAAGTCTTCTGAGAAGAAAGCACTGCATGAGCTCAAGGACAAGCTCGTGGCTTCTGAGGTCTCTGATGCTTCCATGTGGGGTGTTCCTGTGCTTGGTGGTGATGACAGAACTGATGTGTTGCTCTTGAAGTTTCTCAGAGCTAGGGACTTCAGGGTTGGTGATGCTCTTAACATGCTTCTCAAGTGCTTGGCTTGGAGGAAAGAGTTTGGAGCTGACAACGTTGTTGATGAAGACTTGGGGTTCAAAGAGCTTGAAGGGGTGATAGCTTATATGCAGGGTTATGACAGAGAGGGGCACCCTGTGTGCTACAATGCTTATGGGGTGTTCAGAGACAAGGACATGTATGAGAGGATTTTTGGGGACGAAGAGAAGCTGAAGAAGTTCTTGAGGTGGAGGGTTCAAGTTCTTGAGAGAGGCATTAACCTTCTCCATTTCAAGCCTGGTGGGGTCAATTCTTTGATTCAGGTCACGGACCTTAAAGACATGCCCAAGAGAGAGCTCAGGGTTGCTTCTAATCAGATCCTCTCTCTGTTCCAAGATAACTATCCAGAAATGGTGGCTCGTAAGGTATTGCTGTGATTTTGTTGTTTTTATTCGAAAAAGGAACATGAATGATGCTTTGGTAAATTGGGTTGGTTGTTTGATTGTTATCAATGTCATATCTTCTGCACCTTTGGTGTGACAGAAATTTTACTGTTTTCTTTTCTCATTTTCTTGCTTTCTCTTTTGTGGTTTCAGATTTTCATCAATGTGCCCTGGTACTTTAGCATGTTGTATTCAATGTTCAGTCCATTTCTGACCCAAAGAACTAAGAGCAAGTTTGTGATCTCTAAGGAAGGAAATGCTGCAGAGACACTCTACAAGTGAGTCTAATGGTTCCTTTTGGTTGGCTTTTGAGTTTAGTTTTTATCTTCTGCTATGCACAAATAAACTATTTTAGAAAATTTTGATTTGGGAACTTCCTCTTAATTTTTATCTATAAGAAGATTTCAAGATGGCTCTGAGCTTCCTTATCTGCTTTCTACTTTTGTTTTGAATTTTATTCATTGGTATAAATTAAGTTGTCTTGGCTTTCATTTTGTGTTTCACTGCACCAGTATCAAACAAAATGCCTCTTACCCCACAATTTCTCTTTTGGGTTTGGATTTTGAGGTGGCGTTTTTGTCTTTTGTTCAGATTTATAAGGCCCGAGGATATTCCTGTTCGATATGGAGGACTGAGTCGTCCCAGTGATTCGCAGAATGGTCCCCCAAAACCTGCTTCTGAGTTCACAGTGAAAGGAGGAGAGAAAGTGAACATACAAATAGAAGGAATTGAGGTAACAATTTACCACATTCCATATACACTTCTTCCTTATGAAGATTATTAATGGTTTTTTCTTTAGAATAAAAAATTCTTTTTGGTTTTGAATTTTCAAGTTAAATCTTGAACTAAGCCAATGTTTGGTGCTCTAAAATTGGTACTCGTATTCGATTTCAATACGTTTATAATATTCATGCATAGTACTTTTGGGTGCTTTTTCTTTTTTAAATACCTATGGCATTTAAGATATTATTACTCAAAAAATTCAAGATACAGATTCAAATATCATTTTCAATCCTTTAAAATATATTCTTACTTTTGTAATCATATCCCTTTCAAAATATAAATTAGTTAAGGATTTTTTTTATTTTTTTTACATATATAAATATAAATATATTTTATTTAATATACATTGCAGTAATCTTATTTTATTTTATTTTTTAAATTATCCTATTTACATATTTGTGCCCGTACCCTGCAACATAGTTTGGTGCCTATGGAAAAGATTTGTTGTTAATTACTTGCTATTGGGTGATCAGACTGGTGCAACTATCACGTGGGACATAGTGGTGGGAGGCTGGGACTTGGAGTATAGTGCTGAGTTTGTCCCAATTGCAGAAGGTAGCTACACCATAGCTGTTGAGAAGCCAAGGAAGATTGGGGCTTCAGAAGAAGCAATCCATAACTCATTCACGTCAAGAGAAGCAGGCAAAATGGTACTCTCTGTTGATAACACTGCCTCCCGGAAGAAAAAAGTTGCTGCTTATAGCTATGTTGTCCGCAAATGCAGCACACCATCTGAGATGCAATTAAGCCTCAAATAGTTTTAGGAGCTATTTGATGTTTTGCTTGTGATGTTTCTTCGAACTTTATTGGAGGGTGTTACTCTTATCTATGCTTCTGAACTTGTTAAAACCTATTTACAGGTACTTAGTAGTATATATATTAAATTATTAATGTAATG
The DNA here is from genome assembly GCA_023212625.1 of Styphnolobium japonicum. NCBI lineage: Eukaryota > Viridiplantae > Streptophyta > Magnoliopsida > Fabales > Fabaceae > Styphnolobium > Styphnolobium japonicum. The sequence continues at coordinate 24,340,102 of JALBWW010000014.1, forward strand.
TAAAAAATGAGAAAAATGGTGGTAGTACATCACTTGGTATAGAAGAAAGGCAATTAGCTTTGCTTATAGCATACCATATTACAGTGTGTCCGTGTTTGTGATGACTTTGTCAGTGGGTTTTGTTGTTAGCACGTGACTATTGCAGGCTCGTCAATCCAGAGAGAGAGAGAGATTGGCATTGTGTATGGTGCAATCTACAGGGAAATTGCTTAGTGATGGTGCATTGTATATGTTGAGATTCAGTGCATCACTCAAGTGCTTCGTTGTCACTTTAGATTTCCACTAACTAAAGCAAGCATAGTATATATTATCATTGTTATGTATGTTATCTTAGTTATGATGATGTCTGTAAGTTATAAGAACAGAGTCTGTAACAAGCATATTCATTCAAGTAATTCAATATACAGAGACATTCAAGTTGGTATCAGAGCGAGAGAGAGATCCAGAGAGTGAAAAGTCAGCATCTGAAGGGGAAGGAGGCTACCCATCAGATTTTCCGACCACCACCGGCCGTGAAACTCCGGTCCACGACCTCTAGAGGCTGACGAGCATTCCGCCGGCAAGTCCGCTCCGCTACTCACGCGCCCCCCACGCGCCTTCACAAGTTTCGCAATCGGCTCGCGCGTGAAGGCCACGCGCCACCTTCCTGGGCCGCGGTGATCTCACCGCGGTCTCATCTGCTCTCGTGGCGTCTTCTCTGTCATCCGTGGAGAAAAAGTCACCGCGCGTGTAACCCACGCGCCCGTCTCAGTGCGTGTATCCCACGCGCCGCCACATCTTCTGTCTCACGTGATCGCTCAAAAAGTCACTGTTTAAAAAAAGTCACTGCTCAGTTCCTCCTGCTGTTTTTCGCTTTTCCTCTTTTCAGTCACCATTCAAAGTATTTAAAATACTTTACCTTTGTCATTCTCTCTCTGTCACCTTTGAAGCGATGCTTAGTAGTCACCCGAGTCACCATTATTCACCAAAGCGAAATCTCATCAATGGATCCCACATTTGAATCCTCACATTGCAACATCCAATCAAAGGGTTCCGTTGGCCCATCACATAGCAAGAATCATCCTTCCTTTGTCTTACTCTCTGGAGTCCAACTATAACCTCCAGAAGCTTAACGGAAAGAATTACATGGACTGCAACCGTCTGTAGAAATTTGGTTCTTAGGACAAGGTCTCGATGATCACCGACCAAAAAGGCGGTAGATATTAATACAGATCAAGATCAATGGAAGAAGGCGTATATCGATTGGTGTCTCTTCTATGGCAATCTATTGATCCGAAGTTGTTGGTCCATTTTCGAACCTATAAAACATGCTACGACATCCGGAAGAAAGCTCGCAATGTTTATTCAAATGATGTCGGCGCTTGTATGATGTGGTACACAAATTAGCAACACTTCAAATGACGGAAAATGATCTCCCGACGTATCTAACCAAATCCCAGTCAACTATTGATGATGTCAAGTTACTCATGACAGGTGATAATATGGAAAACAAGCTAGATAACATGTGCATGGTGTTTGTCCTGCATGGTCTCCACAAAGATCTTGAATCGTCCTAATCAAATCGACTAATCCTAGTATTCCCTCTTGTGGAAAACCTTATGGATCGCCTCCTACGGGTTCCTCCATCGGAAACTATGATTGGATCTAGTTCCGGTTCCGAATCATCTGCCTTTTTCTCAAACACCACGAACCGAGGAGGCCGAGGTCATGGACGAAGTGGCCGAGGAGGACGTGGTTACGTAATCGCCCACATTGCTCCTAGTGTAATCGCATGGGCCACACTAGAGACAAATGCTACTCTCTCGTCGGATTCCCTGAGAGATCAACACATGTCGGATTCCCTGAGAGATCAGCACATGTGACATACTTACAACCTCATGCCTCAGAGAAGCAGACTGATAATCAGAATGTCTTATCCAATGCTGAATTTAAGGAGTATCTTCAGCTCAAAACAGCCCAACAAGGCCAATCTTCAGCTGCCGTCGCCCATACTGGTAACTCTACGGTTTTGTGTCCTGCCGCAATCATTATCTGTTGGATCCTGGCTTTTGGATTCTGGTGCTTCTGACCATATAGCTGGTAATCCTTCTCTTTTCTCCACCATAGCACAGCCTAAAACATCACATTATATCACTCTTGCTGATGGGTCTAAATCAAAGGCCACTGGCATTGGTCAAGCCACACCTTTTCCATCCTTATCTTTAAATTATGTCCTTTTTATGCCTGGTTGCCCGTTTAACTTAGTCTCTGTTAGTCAACTTACTCGTAACCATAATTGCTCTATCACTTTCACTAAAGACTCTTTTTTCATTCAGACTGTAGTACGGGGGGCGATTGGCACAGATCCAATCACATGGCCTTTACTATTTCCGGCCTCCACCTTCTGGTTGCTTGCACCATGGCGATTCTCCGGATCTCCTTCATTATCGTCTTGGTCATCCTGGTCTCAATAAAATGAGGAAAATGGTCCTCATCTGTCTAAATTACGCCTTTACAATGTGAGTCGTGGTCAACTTGGCAAGCATGTACGAGCTTCTTTTCCAAATAAAAGTCCTCATCGGACATCCACTCCTTTTAAACTTGTCCATTCTCGACGTATGGGGCCCTAGTCAGTCTATCTTAGGGCATAGGTACTTTGTTACTTTCATTGATGATTTTTCAAGATGTACTTGGATTTTTAATGAAAGACCGTTCGTAACTATTAACTATTTTTCAAAGATTTTTATAATGAGATTAAAACCCAATTTGACCATTCTATCCATATTTTTACGAAGTGATAATGCCAAAGAATATTTTTCTGCATCCTTCAATCGATTTATGACTTCTCATGGCATGATTCATCAATCCTCTTGTCCACACACACCCCAACAAAATGGTATTGCTGAAAGAAAACACCGTATTATTGAAACTGCTGCACGCACTCTTTCGTTACATGCTAATGCACCTTTAAAATTTTGGGGTGATCTTGTTCTTACCTGGTTTCTTAATAAATCGGATGCTTCTTCTTACGCAATGACAAAATACCATATTCCCTTTTATTCCCAAAGGATCCACTGCTTATCGTGCCCCCACGTGTGTTTGGTTCTACATGTTTTGTTCATGATCTCACCTCGAGTCTTGACAAGTTGTCTGCATTCTTTGCCAAATGCATCTTCCTTGGTTACTCTCGTGTCCAAAAAGGGTACAAATGTTATTCTCCACCTCTTTCGCTTCTACATGTCTGCTGATGTTACCTTCTTTGAGGATACACTTTATTTCTCACCCTCCATAACACCGGCCTCCATTTCTCAGATATTACCTCTTCCTTTGTCTAATCCATGTATTGTCGAGTCTCCTACTACACCAGTGTCTTGTCTTCCTTCTCCCCAACCTCTCATTACCTACCGTCGTTCCGCCAACACCATTGGAGGATGCTTGAACCCAACCAGTAGGTGATTCATTTCCTACTCCAGTTGATCTACCTGCTCCGGATCCACCTGAGTCTTCTCCTGATTTACCTATTGCCCTTCGAAAAGGTACACGTTCCACTTGCAACCCTTATCCCATCTACAATTTCGTAAGTTATCATCGTATCTCTCCATCCCATTGTGCTTTTATTTCTGCTATTTCTTCTGTTTCTATCCCTAAAACTGTCCAGGAAGCACTATCTCATCCAGGATGGCGACAGGCTATGATTGATGAAATGACAAAGATTAGAATCCAATAGCACATGGACCGCTTGTTCCCCATCCTCACGGAAATCCACGGTTGGATGTCGTTGGGTATTCACTATCAAAGTTGGTCCGGATGGTCGATTGATACTAAAGCCGCTTAGTAGCTAAAGGCTATACTCAAATCTTCGGGCTTGATTATGGTGACACTTTTTCCCCTCGTTGCCAAAATGGCCTCTGCTCGTCTCTTTTTGGCCATGGCGCTTGCGTCGTTGGCCCCCTCGCATCGCTTGGACATTAAAAATGCATTCCTCCATGGTGATTTATCCGAGGAAGTCTATATGGAGCAACCACCTGGTTTTGTTGCTCGGGGAGTCTCATGGCTTTGCTTGCAGGACTACACAAAGCTTTATATGGTCTCAAAGCGAGTCCCTCGGGCATGGTTTGGTAGGTTCAAATCACTCTCCAACACTTTGGCATGATCCGCAGCTGAAGCGAGATCACTGCCTTTTATAAATGCTCCTCCTCCGCCGCATTACATCTATCTTGTCGTATATGTAGATGACATTGTTATTACAGGGATAATCTTGATGGCATTAAGAGTCTCAAGAAGACTTATCTCAACAATTTGACACCAAAGACTTGGGACAATTGCGGTATTTTCTTGGAATTGAAGTTGCTCGGTCTAGTTCAGGGATTGCTATATCTCGTATAAGTATGCTCTTGATATATTGGAGGAAATCGGTATGCTAGACTCGTAAGATGATTGACACACCTATGGATCCCAATGTTAAGCTTATGCCGAGAAGAGGGGAGCCTTGCTCGAGATCCGAGGAAGATATCGCAGACTAGTTGGAAAGTTGAATTATCTCACTATGACCGTATCGACATATCCTATGTCTTTGTCGGTGTTGTGAGCCAATTCCTCAATTCTCCTCGTGAGAGTCATTGGAATGCGATAGTTCTGGATCTTGAGATACATTAAAAGTTCTCCTGGAGAGGACTAATTTATCGAACAAAAACCACAAAGCTGATATTGTTGCTTACACGGATGCAGATTGGGCCTGGTTGCCCAAGCGATGATACTGGTCAACTTCGTGTTATTGTGTTCTTATTGGAGGCAACCTCATTTCGTGGAAAAGTAAGAAGCAAAGCGTTGTAGCTAGATCAAGTGCAAGGAGCTGAATATAGAGCTATGGCTCTTGCTACATGTGAACTCATTTGGTTAAAGCAACTTCTTCTCGAGTTAAGTTTCTCGCAAAATCGGGTCCATGAGTCTTATATGTGATAATCAAGCGGCCTTGTACATTGCTTCCAACCCGCCTTCCACGGACCAAGCATATCGAGATCGATTGCCACTTTATCCGCGATAAGATTATATCTAAAGAAATCATGACGTCATTCGTGAGCTCCAATAATCACCGGCAGACATGCTACTAAACCAGGGGTCGAGGATAAAATATATATGTGACAAGCTTAATGCATATGACATGTATGCACCACTGAGGGGAGCAAGTGTTGAGATTCAGTGCATCACTCAAGTGCTTCGTTGTCACTTTAGATTTCCACTAACTAAAGCAAGCATAGTATATATTATCATTGTTATGTATGTTATCTTAGTTATGATGATGTCTGTAAGTTATAAGAACAGAGTCTGTAACAAGCATATTCATTCAAGTAATTCAATATACAGAGACATTCAAGTGTATATTATATGATATGATATAATATGATATGATTTGAAGTTCTGTCTTCGTCTTGGGTTTGGTCAGTAGGAAAATACTTGAGATTTGCTCGCAGAAGTGAAAAGGAAAATTGAGTGGTGGGGATAGACATTGACTGGACTATGATATATGGTCCATGGTCCATACAGGTGATGAGAGTTCCAACTTCCGATGAAAGAACTGGGAAGAGTTCACGGGTGCTAACGTGTTCAGCGAGTTAAGATTGAATAGTGGACCTTGCCTACTGTTTTGATAGTGATGTCTGCAGTCTGCTCTGATTTGGTGAATGAACAATTTACTTTTTCTTTTTGAATTCTCATTCTACCTTATGCTTTATATCTCCATTGATTTTCTTTCCTGAGGATAATAATACTAATATGGTAGCCTTTGCTTCTCAATTCTGTAAGCCAAAGTTTACAAAGAAAAAAAAAGTGAATAACAATAAATAGTAATTTATCTCTGCAGTCTAATGGAATGGAGAATGTGTATGCTTGCTTCTTGCAGCAGTGCATAATGTCTTCCCATCATACACAACATTGATTGCAGTTTGCAAGGACAATTGTACAAGGTGTGGCCTCAAAATTTAAACTAACATTGATAGCATTGACGTATGGACATTGGAAATGGAAAGTTTGAAAGAAGCAAACAAACAGAAATCATGTCAAATTCAGGGTACTATGCATTTTTTGTTGAATTTTAAGATACTGGCAGGAAAAAGGTAGGATTACTCTTTCCGTTACTTAATCTAATGTCTTAAATATTTCTTTCAACTGCCCAAATTCTTTTGCAGTAGATATTATGGTAGTCTTTAGTTGATAGCTATGTATTTTTGTTAACCCACAATGATTAGAAGAGTGATTAGTTTAAGTTCCTCTGCATTCATTACACCCTATTTAGCATATATATTTCCTGGAAATGCTTCAGAGGAAACTTTGTAGCAATTACCTCATTTTCTAGTGGTAATGAAAGTATCATTTTTTTTGCCATTAAAGTATCAAGAATTTATTACTGAGGCATGGCCCTGTACGATTTTGCCAAGTGAAAAATCAGTAGAACATTGAATTGAATTGAATGATCATGGGATCTTTTCTGAGCAGCTGCAGAAAGCTCCGTCTTTCAAGGGTTATGTTGTTGAAATTTCCGTCTAATAGTAAGAAAAATGGTACAAAATGCTGCCCCATTCTTAATGGATTATGGTACTGTGTTGAATATTACTATATTAGGAAACAGTAACAGTGTTTCCCTCATTTAGATTTGTACTGCCAGGGCCTGCATTCCATTGATTTGAGTATGCATTGTCCAATGATGTATTACTATTGACCCTACTTTAAGAACATTGAACAATTTTGAAGGGAAACCTAAAGCCTAGTAAGTAATGACAAGCTCTGAAGGAAAACTCATCTAGAGTCCATTCTGCAACATCATCTAGAGTCCAGAACTTGATCAGAAGTAGCTATCCTGACTTCAGTGTTTTTGTTGTTTTCGCAAGATTTATAATAATATAATATGTGCGCATTATTTTATTTTTTTGGATAAATCACATTATTAACATAGACACCGAATTAATTTATATAGACAAACAGCTATATTAATCTCTTAGTTTCAAAATAAGGTAGAGCATTTAATAGTTCGCATGCAAGTAAATGAAAACACCAATAATTGCTTAACTATTTTGACTTTTATTACGCAAAGGGGTGATATAATTAGAAAACTAAAGAATCTATAAAAAAGATTAAGAGGTTTTTGAGGAAACAAATTACTATACTTGGTATTAAGTTGTAAGGAGAAACTGGTTAAGATGTTGTGCAACGTAAAGGTTTTTTCTTTTGGTTTTGCAGTAAAAGGTTTTTAGACTTTGTACAGAAGTCTTTTTCCTAAACTTAGTTAGACAAGAGTTGTCGACCTAATTTTAAGGCCAAGGATTGTTTCAACCTTTTAAGAATAGAAGTTTAAAACCTGATCATATTTGGGGTTAATCAATTTAATTTTTTTTTTTTGATAAAAAGGTCTCAAAGATAACTTTAAACTTAATTATTTTATGCGTATTATATATCCTTATAAACTTTAACTTAAATAGAAAAAATTGGTGTAAATAATTTAATCAAAAACTCATAAACAGGGTTTCACAATTGAGGTATAGTTAAATTCAAAACTTGCGTCAGCATTTAAGGGAAATATAGCAAGCTAACGTAAATAATGTGCTATTAAAATGTTTAGAGAAAAATTTAATCTCAGATTCACACAAAAAATTCATCAAAGAAATTCTTATTGTTAAAAAATATAAAAATTGAGGTACTATTAACGTCTATATATATATAGATAATATAATAATAAAATCAGGCCAAACATATACAAACCCTTCAATCATTCATTGTTCGGTTACCTAAGACAAAACACTTGTAAGATGAGATAAGAGAAGAGAAAGAGCCAGAAAGTAGGAAACGTGTTAAAGAGATAGCCTAGAATGGTACACGCAGCCTCAAATGGCCATGAACGTGTCATGCATGCAAATAGCCATGTATGTCACTGAACTCCTATATGTCCGCCAACCCAGAAAGGGTCTTTGGTATAAATAAGATGCCATGAGAAACGAACAACATCATTCTTAGCAGCAGTGAAAGATGGCACAAGCAGTTAAGCCACATGAACCAAAGACACAGTCGTTTAACCTGTTGAGTGGTCGTACCATACCAGCTGTGGGATTGGGTACATGGAAATCTGGTTCACAAGCCACCAATTCTGTATTCACTGCCATTGTTGAGGTACTTAACTTGCTGCTTATTCTGATCCAATTTCTTCACTTTTTAAGTTTGCTTGTTTATGCATTTCTGAGAACATTCAGTCTTCAGCCAGGGCAACTGGGTAAGCATCATATCCATTTAATGAGAAACTTTTTTCCCCTTTAAAGAATTGAATAAATTCATTTCATCAGACCCATGATTGGATTCACTTTTGAGCGTGGAGTGAGATAATTATTGATGAATAAAGTTTTTGGAGAAAATGAAAATCTATTGGTGTTATGTAAATTGACAAAGCATATATCCCATAACAGTTTTCATTAAGGTGTTATTTTGTGTTGACATCTATGGATAATGTAAAAAATGAAGGAACGACAAGAAAATTCTTATAAAACATGCAGAGAAGATGAATACAAGAAAATGCAGATCATTATTTTGCAAATAAAGATGAATGAATGCATTAAATTTCTTTTCATATTAGCCCCAAATACTCCCAATGATTATTGTTTTATTATTTTAGTTTTTTGGTATCTTGCATTACAATACTAAATATTTTATGGAGCAGATCAACGTTAGTGATATAAATTCCATGAACAAAATTTCAGATTTTCAGAGTTTTTTTAAGTTCAATTCATTGCTTTTTGCAAACTAGAAGAGTGGCTTGTCCAATAGATACATCAAACTTTCTAGTTGGCGGCCTATACTCCCTTCAGATTTTTCACATCTCCTTTAGGATGATGAGTTTCTCACTTTATACTACTTGGACCTACTAGTACTACTTGGATAAACATTACTTTTACTCCACGTTCTGAAGCCCAACTTTAAAAGCAGTCTCTGACTACATCTTTAGAATGAAAACAAAATTTCCAAATTCAAGCTAAAGCAATTTATTTTTTGTCACTCTTGTGGATCCGAGTCTTATATGATCTGATCTGATCTCTGGCTGCAGGCTGGTTACAGACACATAGACACTGCTTGGCAGTATGGTGTTCAAGAAGAAGTATATTTATCTTCCTAAAAGTTTTTGTTGATTCAAACCACCCTTCTTGCTTGTCCTAAATATCTATCTACTTATAGGTTGGATGCGCACTCCAGTCTGCCATGCAAGCAGGAGTGGAAAGAAAGGATCTCTTTGTCACCTCCAAGCTATGGTAGTGTAATGTAACCAAACAGATATAGGACATAGTAATGCCAGCTCTTTGGCTCATTATGTTAAATTGAATTGAATTGTGTTGTTCCAAACATTTGAATGAAACTCTCATGTTGTTATGTGTATATGTGTGTGAAATTTTAAACTTATAGGTGCACTGATTTGACCCCTGAAAGGGTTCGACCTGCCTTCAACAATACACTTCAAGAACTCCAACTTGACTACCTCGATCTTTACTTGGTAATAAGCTTCTATTATGCTTAATATACATCCACCTTTGTTTTCTACTTTTTCCACTCATGATGCATGTGATTTGATATGTGTAAGAGCAGAAACAGAGGCTCTAATATATAAAATGCAGATTCATTGGCCATTTAGACTAAAAGACGGGGCCAGCAAACCTCCCAAAGCAGGAGAAGTGTTAGACTTTGACATGGAGGGTGTGTGGAGAGAAATGGAGATGCTTGTCAAGGAAAACCTCGTTAAAGACATTGGAGTATGCAATTTCACTCTCAAAAAGCTTGATAAGCTACTAAGCATTGCTCAAATAATGCCTTCTGTCTGCCAGGTGAAATTATATACCTAGAAATATTTAATGTCTCAGTACAAGTAACTTTAATTTCTGTTATCCTGGAAGGAACAATCCCAATGGTTGAGTATAGGAGTATACCACTTGTTTCTCCTTAACTTCTGTGTTTGATGTTTTGTTATAGATGGAGATGCATCCTGGGTGGAGAAATGATAAGATGCTTGAGGCTTGCAAGAAGAATGCTATCCATGTCACTGTAATTAACAATGCTATTTTAAATCTTTTTTTTTTTTTTTGGAGAAATATTCATGGTTATGATTTTTTGATAGAGGGTCATGTTTGGAATGCCAAAATTGCTCTGTAGGCTTACTCACCACTGGGATCATCAGATGATGGGAGAGATCTGATCCATGATCAAACGGTTGATAGGATAGCCAAGAAGCTGAACAAGAACCCAGGGCAGGTGTTGGTGAAGTGGGCCATCCAGAGAGGGACAAGTGTCATCCCCAAATCAACCAAGCCAGACAGGATCAAAGAGAATGTCAGTGTTTTTAATTGGGAAATCCCAGATCAAGACTTCAAAGCCCTTAGCAACTTACCAGATCAGGTAGGCACATAGCAATATCAATAATTGGTTATCAGAACTCTTAAGACATATTTGAAATACAGGCTAGTAATGCATATAGTTGATTCCATTAGTTTAAAAGAAGTTTAAGTGGGGTCATCTCAACTAAAACTAAAATTACTAGTGTTATATGGATTTAGATTCTCAATGTTTAGATACGTCACTTGTGAAGAGGAAATGATAAGTATTTGCAAGGAAAATTTGCCTTAAAAGGCAAGGATTCAAATCCTACATACTTCTTGTTCTTGGCCTTGCTATTGAGGTATTTAATTGGGTCCCTAAACTCATAACTGTTTGTATCTTCCCATTGGTTATTGTTACATGCAGAGGCGAGTTCTGGATGGTGAAGACCTCTTTGTGAACATGAGCTCAGGGCCGTTCAGGAGTGTCGCAGATATCTGGGACCATGAAGATTAGCCCACACTTGCATCTAGTGACTTTTTTTCTCTCTCTGTTTTATCAAGGCAGTACTTTGCATTAGATTAATGGACTAGTAGTTCTTAAAGGGTTCAAATTATGCACATTGAGGTGCAAGCACTCTGTATGCAGCTTTCTGACCCATAAATTGCTATAATTGCTTCACTACTAGTCTTCTACATATTAGCATGGACGATGACTTTGTTTTTATGAATAAAGTTGGGAGTGGAGGGAGATTGGGATGCTTGAGAATCATCTGATACCCATAAAATTGTTATGCCTGTTCTGTGTGATCAACTTGTGGGAAGTTTCACTTTTATTGAAACCGATGACTAAGGTGCACATTAATAACAACGCGGTGCTTGAGGCCTCTAAAATTTTTTTGACCTCATAATTTAATAATATTAGATTTATAATTTATATAATTTATATTTTTATTTATAATAAATTAAGGTCACTAAATTTCTTAAATTAATACCTAATAAATATTATTCTCTCTCATTCATATTAATTAATCAACTATTCTAATCACTTTCTCACATTTTTTATTTTTATCCTTACTTTATTTATTTTAAACAACCCTAGATGAGTTCACCAACTATCCATATTTATTTCTCATCTTTTTAGTAAAGTAACATTCAATTCTTTTTTAAACTAAGTATTTTTTATTTTATTATTTTTTCACTTTTATTTTCTTTATTGTTGTTAGCAACAAATATTTATTTGAATAGTAAATTTTTTTTATTTAAATAGTAAAAAAAAATTTATTTGTCAAATTAAAATACTTGAAAGAGTTTAAATTTGTACGAGCTATCAAGGTATCCTGGTCATTTTTTTCCATTTAACTTCTTCCATCTCATTTGTTATTGGATTTGACTTTTTCTATTCTTATTTTTATTAACACTTAAACTTGCATTTTTTTTTTGAGTCAAAAAGTAAACTTATTTTATTTTTTATTAAGAAACATTGAAGCAACAAAATTTTATTAAAGGCTTCTTTTAACTTTAGGCCACTATCTTGAGCCACTATTAGTTTAATAATCTAGAAATTTTACTAATTTTTATGGATTTTTTTTTAACCTTTTTAATAGTGTGCTACAGTGCCACAATGGCATTGTAGACTGATTGAAGTATGCAATATGCCTTTTCTGATAAAAGGTATAAATAATAAACTTATATAGAAAAAATGCATGTTTCTGCATACTTTTTATAGTAGATAACTTGTGTTCAGTAAAGGTCGATGCTAATTTTGTTCAGACATAATTTTGCTTTTCTCGGATGTTCTGAATGTGATTTTATCAGAATAATCCAGATTCCAGTGGCAACTGGATGGTTTTCTAAGTCTAAACTCACCATATAAATGAACAAAATAAAAAAGCTAAAGCTAAGATTCTAACACGTACATGAAGCCACCTAACCTAACCAAGGATGGCCACGCATGCACTAAACCTAAGGGCATTGGACGCTTCTAGCAAACAAGGTAGCCAGGGTGTCTCTGTTTCATGAACATACTTATAAAAAAAGGGCTGGTAGTTTGTGGTTCAATATATATATATATATATATAATATAGGAAAGAGATCAACTTACACTAGTGTAAGACTTGATCATTCTTACACCACTCAATAACTTTTTATTGAATAACTTTCTTACAAAATCCACCGTTAGATTGAAAGTTTCTATCATGTAGATCATTTGTGTCAAATTTTTTAAAAATTGAATATCAATAAGAATATAATTAAATAGTTCATATTTTCATATATTTCAATAGTTTATATTTACGTTAATTTTGATGTATATCAATGAGTCACAAAACAATTTCGGATTAATGTGAAATTTTATAGGTATGATATACATGATAGAAACTTTTAATCTAACGGTAGATTTTGTAAGAAAATTATTCAATAAAAATTTATTGAATGGTGTAAGAGTGATCAAGTCTTACACCGGTGTAAATTGATCCCTCCCCATATATATATATATATATATATATGGCACCTTTCCAACGTTCCTAGAGGCTTGGTGATGGAATAGCATTATAAACAAATTACAGGTTACAATTGAGGGCAGAAGAGATAAGAGAATGTTAAAGGCAACTTTTGCTCCAGGTGATCAAAAGACAGAGTCATTTAAGCTGTTGAGGGGGCATGCCATACCAGCTGTTGGTTTAGGCACTTGGAGAAGTGGTTCCTAAGCATATAATTCTGTCTTCACTGCAATTGTTGAGGTATATATATGTAACCCCAACTTCTTTACTTATTCTTCTAGGTGTTGTTTTAGTCTTTACTTGGAGACATATACAAGTTAATTAATGAGGTTAGTACTCCATGTTCGTTACAATGTTCTACGTTGTGTTTAGCCTTGAATTTATGATTTTTATTTGTACATTGATGGCACGGAGATTTGAACGGCCACCTGTAGGATTTTAATCACGGCATAAAACTGACCATGCTGAAGTGATGAAAATTGAAAAAGTTGAAATGGTTTTGTAAAAATGGAATCAAATTTTTATAAGCATGAAACTAAATTATAAATTTCATAACTGTATTACAAAACTATTAAGTCAAAAGATGGGGAAAAAAAAGCCCATGTAAATATGAACACCTTCCATTACCAACATAATTTTTTATCAAATGTTCAGGGGCTGTACCCTGTGGCATGCTACCTAGGAACCCTGTTTGGATAAACTAATCTGTCGTTTTGGTGAAGTCTGCAGGCTGGTTACAGGCACGTACTTATATAGCATTCTTTTCAATTAAGGGAGAATTGTGTCGTACTTATATAGCATTCCTTTCAATTAAGGGAGAATTGTGTCTCTCTGATGCAGGTTGGACGTGCAGTGAAGGCTGCAATGCACTCAGGACTGGAAAGGAAGGATCTGTTCATCACCTCTAAATTGTGGTAATTACATACATAAAATTTTATGCATGTGTCTTTTATTCTGATCAATGTCCAATTGGCTTTTCTCATTTTGTAAAATTGCATTGGCTTTTTCTGATCAATGCATTGTTTCTGATTTATATGCTACAGATTCATTGGCCATTTTTACTAAGAGAAGGGGCCAGCCGGCCTCCCAAGCCAGGAGATGTCTTGGTCTTTGACGTTGAAGGGGTTTGGAGGGAAATGGAGAAGCTGGTTGATGACAAACTTGTTAGAGACATAGGAATAAGCAATTTTACTGTTAAAAAGCTTGACAGGTTACTGGGTTTTGCTCAAATCAAGCCCTCAGCTTGCTAGCTGATTTATAAAGTGTGTAGTGTTTAATTTTTTTTATATATCAATAAGGGAAAAGAAATTGTGACTACGTTTTACTCTTAACCTTAATGGTGGTTTGGGGCTCAGATTGAGATGCACCCAGGATGGAGAAATGATAAGATTTTGGAGGCTTGCAAGAAGAATGGCATCCATGTCACTGTAAATTTCAAGGCTTTTTAGTTGATTGTTTTTCTAGATGTTTATGTATAACTATGTTGATGCAAGGTGATGTTTGGAATGGGTTTCTGTTTAGGCTTACTCACCCCTAGGCTCATCAGAAGGTGGGTTGGATCTTATACATGATCAAACGGTTGAGAGAATAGCTAAGAAGCTGAACAAGACCCCAGCACAAGTGCTTGTGAAATGGGCACTTCAGAGGGACAAGTGCCATCCCCAAGTCAAGCAACCCTGCAAGGATCAAAGAGAACATCACCGTTTTTGGTTGGGAAATTCCAGAAGATGATTTCAGAGCCCTTTCCAATTTAGAGTATCAGGTATACATTACATTTACATTCCACTCTAGAAATAAACCCACTAAAACTCATAGGGGAAAACTCTTGGAAATCCTCTGTTGTGTTTGGTTACGGTTGCAGAAGCGAGTGTTGGATGGTGAATATTTGTTTGTGAACAAAGAAGCAGTACCATTCAGGAGTGTGGCTGATCTCTGGGACAACGAAGACTAACTGAGCTTGAATTAAAGGACCTTATTTTGTTGAACACAACTGTCAGAACTTTAGTGGGATACTTCCCTTGAACTACTTCAGTTCTGCTAAGCAATGATATAAGCTGTTATCCTATGTTATTTATCAGTCAAATATTTGTACTAAAGTTTTAGTTGGGTAGTGGAATTCCAAACTTGTCTTATTCTAGTCTCTAGCAATATTTTGCGCTGCATTTTAGTGGGGAGAAAAAGAACTAACATACCCCAATTTACAAAAAGAAAACAAGATTAAAAAAGGAGGTACCCAAGCCAAAAAAAAAGTTCTATGATACCTGTTTTATAAAGAGCTAAAAACGAATAAAGCTCATTTTTGCATATATACAACCCTCGACATGTAATAACAGGCATTTCCTTAAAATTGTGGTGAAAAATTAGATGGGTTTTTTAATATAAATTTTCATATAAAGCTCATCCTTAAATTTTTTTACACTTATTTTTTAAGGGACATCAAACTGATCCTAAAGTCTTCAACCCCTCTTTTTCCACCTCATTATACAACTTGAGGTCCAATCTGTGACCACTTATTAACTTGTCAGAAGTCCCTGAGTTTGTGAACTTCAACTCCCCTTAAGGTACTGAGATGATTGACGTCTACTCATACCTCTAGCGAGCCGTGGAAGTCTTGATACAGAGTTGGCTCTAGCTAACCCTCCAAGAGCTTCCCATTCTTCCTTTAATTCTACCTCACTCTTGCCATCCACACTTTCAGTGTCTTCATTTCTAGTGGATTTAGAGCGATCCAGGTGGTTGCTGTGATGTCTACTGTTTCTACTCACATTGGATCGAGAATGGATTAAAACAGGCTCATCATCCAGAAACAAGCATATGACTGCACAATCATCAACCTTAGAACAAGGATACTTATATCTCCAGGCCCGAACTGCACGCTTTACTAACATTTTGGCTGCTACAGACCTCCTTGGTGCTGAAGCAACTATGTTTATTACTTCACTATTCGATAGCACATCCCATACCTGTAAAAAAAAAAAGTTTGGTCCGTTAAATAGATGCTTATAAAAGGTAATTCCTGTTTAAATTTGAAGTTTTCACGTGGAACTAAGTGCAGTGATTATAACTTATGCCCCTACATATTTCATTGCTTGCACTATTTGATCAAATATTTGCATGTGTTTGGATTGAGAGAAATATATGAATTGAGTGAAACTCAAAAAGATGCAACAACCAATAAACAATGTTTATTCTCAGACTGATAATTCAAGATCCAGTAACATTCTAATATTACTTACCCCATCAGTTGCCAAAACCACAAATTCATCCTGCTTGGTAAGCTTTCTATAGAATACGTCAGGAGCTGAGATGAGGCCATAATCTTTTAGGCAAAAGTCTCCAAAGGCTCTTGACATAGCAAGTCCAGGGCAGTCGTCTTCAGGCATCCATATTCTGTATACATCTGGCTCTTCTTCTGCCGCAAAAACTCTGCCTTCACAGTTAAGGATTCTTGAAGCTTCACCTGAGTGACATTGAAGAAGAAAAGTTAGTTAGACTTAGACTTGATAGGCTTGTAAGAAATGGGAATTGAAGCCACTACCAAGACCTACTTGGAATATCTGGTTTCAAGTCAACAGTGAGTTGAACAGGAATAAGTTGGTCTCTGTCCCCTCTTGTGCAAAGAACTGCACGAGAATCACCCAGATTGCCAACTATAAGCTGGTCACCCTGAAATTTATGGTGAAAAGTGATGTGTAGAGTTAATTTTATCATACAAAAGTATCTGACAAGAAGGTAATGCAATGGTGAATATCTAGTTATACCTGTTTAATTACAGTTACAGCAGTGCTACCACTGCAAAAGCTGTCAGTGTTAATGTCCCGAGCAAGGTGATCATCCATCTCATCGAAGGACTTCAGAAAGCAGCCCTCCCATGAAGCAAGGGACATGTTTTGGTTATTCTCAACATAGACATCATCGTAACTGCCAGTCTCTGCAGCATTAGCATCATAATATTTGCAGGCCTTCTGTTGTGACACTTTGATTGCTGCAGACAGTTTTGAGGGTAGATTGTCACGAATATATTGTGAAACCTTGTGCCCTAGAGGACCATGACCATCGAACACACCACAAAAGATCATATCTTTTTCTCCAGTAAAGTCCTAATAATATAGCATATCGAACATTAATCCAAGCCATGTATTTCATCAATTAAGAAGCATTATGCTTTAATGGAAACCATAGGATAGAGTCACCCAATTCTATCATGACTAGTACCATAAAGCTAAAGAAGACTATCAAGCACAGAGATGGCCATTAAAGAAGAATCTTGATAGCAATGCCAATTCCTGAGACCCGAGACAAGGACAGTGCAACTTCAACGGTGCACTCAGGCTGCTTTTTAGCTTTTTAACTTCTTCATAAATAATATTTGGCTTAAAGAAATAATTTATTATTATGAATGGTGGAAATTGAATTACTTCAAAATAAGGTAATTACATAACAATTACCTTATTGTCATTCACCATTTGCAAAGTATACAAACTATAGGATAAAGCTATGATGGACAAAGTGCAGACAAGGATATAATTCATACAGGCTCCATATCCATACCTGGCAAGTGGCATTGAATTGTCATTTTTTTTGGCTTAATTAAAAAAAGGGTGAAGATACAGAACATAGGCAATCGAGTCATATTGATAAGATAATAAACAATAAGAAGAAAACCAAATAAACAACATGAAAAACCGAAGAGAAGAAAGAGGAAGAAAAAGTAGGGAACAAACCAACTCATAATTTCATGAAAAGGTAATTGCTTAAGCAACATTATAATTAGAATCTTATCCTTTAAATTCACCAAAAGTTGATGATTAATGAAATGAAACAAAAAATCCGTGACCAGACAAAACAGATTCCAGGACACAATAATTGATTGAAAACTTAAAAACCCATACAATTTTTTCTTTTTCTTAGAAGAAAAAACCATCAAAATTAATGGACATGAAACGAGAAAATCAAAATCAAAATCAAAATCAAAATCTGTAAACATATACATGAAAATTGAAGAATCTTACCTCCAAAACAGCCATTGCATCTTGATTCACTCCTTTCCTACCCTGTTGGGTGTACATTGATACAAACTTGGAGGATCCCCTTAACCTGACCCTGGCTCCACTATGTCCATATGAGAAATCATTGTCATGATCATGCTCATATTCTCCATCATCCACCTCGCTTTCCACCTTGCCTCGAACCGAAACATCGTGGCTGCAACAGCCTCCCATATCTGGAAGCCCAACAATGAAACTTTCTAATAAACAAAAAAAAGAGGACACCCCACAAAATTCCAACAAATACCCAGTAAATTTTCTGAAGAAAACAAGCGAGACAGTGAAGAAAAATGGGATTTTTTATTTTATTTTCAGGAACCAATAGGCTGAGATTGATTCAGAGGCATTGGAAGGTAACGGAAAAATGCATAGAGAGGTTAGCAAAAAGGTGGATATGGCCAAGAATGGATGCAAGGAGTGAAACAAAAAAACGGAAGAAGGAAAGGGAAGAGACAAGAGAGGCTGTGACGTTGAAACTTGAAAGAAAGGATGAAACTTGGAATTGTCTGTATCTTTGATGGTTTCGTTTGTTGTCTGTTTTCCCGGTTGGCATAATTTCCATCATGAAGGTCAAAGTCTAAATTGAAATTAAAAAAAAAAAAGAAAAAAGCCCTTTGCCAAAATAGAAAAATATTATATAGCCTAGTTTTTTATTTTATTTTAGTTTTTGTAAAATGAGTTGGTATTGTATTTGATTTTTAGATGGATGAGTTGTCTTTATTATTATAATTTATTCAACAACCACTCTTAAATCTTGATATTTTTTGACTGAGTTTTATCAAATTTTTATAGATATATAGCATTACTTTTCAAAATAAAAGGTTAAATTAATATGTCCATCCTTATATTATTTGAAAATTTTTAATTAGATATTTATATTTTAAAATTTTGTAATTGATTTTGTATAGTTTTAAAAATTTCTAATTGGATCTCTATTATTAGAATTTTATAATAGTGTTCTAATGATAGGTTAAATTCAAGAATCTAATTAAATTTTTGTAAAACTCTGAAAATCTAATTATAAACTTTTTGATTCTCTATAATTTAAAAAAAAATTAATTTAGTGCTTGAATCTAGCCTATAATTAGAAGGAAAAAAAAAACTTCGATTTTTTAGAGTATTCTCACATGCTACTAGTATTGTGAGACTAATCTCCTTCAAACTCAGTTGTAATTAGGAGGTCATCCTAACAATTATTTACTTTAAGGATCAAACTTATATCTTCATTTTAAGAGAATACACTTATCGTTGTACCTAATACTTTTTGGTCTTATTGTTACAAATCTATAACAATGCTTTAATGAAAAAAACCCAATTAATTTTTTTAAATTATAAAATACTTATTTATAAACCTTTAAAATATAAAAACTTAAAATTCTTAAGTTAAAATAAATATAATTTATTGACTTACAAATTAATTTAACTATAAATTAAATTAAATTAAATATAAAATCCAAATCAGGAATCAAACTAATTAATTTATCAATTTTTATTCAATTCATTTGCTTTGACCAATTTTGACTGAAAATTGCTAGTATGATGAACCAAATTCATCAGAACCAGGATTAGTCAGGCCAGTCTAAATTTTAGGCCTACAGAAAATGACAGGATGAATGTCATATTTGGAAATGATCATGATGCTGATATTAATAGGGATGACAAAAAAATTTAAAATATAGAGATTCTTGTTTGAAGACTCAAATACAAAGATTTTTAATTTGTGGAAATGGGAATAGAGGTGAAAATTTTCGTGAGATCAATTCAAAGATGAGGGATGGGATGGGATCATATTTCTTGTTTTGCGAGGATCCATCCCATCTAATTATAAAATTATTTTTATTTAATATATATATTAATAAATTTATTTATTTTAGTTATTTTATTTTTATTAATATTTATATTAATTTAAAATAAAAAAATAAAAATAAATTCTAAGACATAAGGTGCTTTTTCCACTCTCTTTATCTTGCTGCACTTTTTTAAGTTTTTTTCTTCAATAATTTTAATATTCTTTTATTTTACTGAATTTACTTTTTTTTAGTCAATTTTCTTACATTTTAGATTTCTCATAAAGACTTGTAAGAACACGAGAAACAGGGATAAGAAAAAACATTTTCCTGTGACAAGGATTGGGAACAGGGATAAGAAACATGAGTGTTAGCGAAAATAAAGAGTGAGAGAGTATTCTCTGCCGTCGTCTTGCATTGCACCATCGCTAGATATTAACTTATTTTGCTATGTTAAAACTAAGGAATTATTTAATCCCCTTGCATTTTAAAGATTTCTTATAACTTTTTTTAGAAAAATCATTAATCAATACAAATATCTTAATTTATATTTTAAATTCTCTTTTAAATAATTATTTTTTGCAACAAAATAAGCAGTATTCTAATTTTAACCAAATGTGATGCTTTATCCCACTCTTTTTTTTTTTGGGTACATGCTTTAATCCCACTTTACTCGTTTCCTTTCTTGACCGAACAATAAATTTACCAATACCAAAATAAGCAGGGAAGCATTAATGGACAGTACAAAGACCATGACTTGCAAATATGCTTGAGTTCAAATTGCAGAGCTCACATCACATCACATTGCATCTCCTCTGAGCTTCTTCTTTAATTAGTGGGAGACCAGACACCGAGAAAGTTAGTGAAGGCTTGTCTTTGGAGGCTTTTAACATTCTCTAACACAACAATGTTGGTGTATTAATTTACTAAGTGATTAAAATTATATTTTAAGTTTAAAAAATATTTATTTATAAAATAATTTATTTTTTATATTCAAAAAATTTAAATTAAAATATATTCAAAAAGACTTAAAAAATTATTAAAAATAATAAATAAATAAAATACAAATACAAATACAAAATGTGAAATGGTGACTTGGACAAAATAATAAAAATTGATATTATAATAAATCAACAAGTTTTATATAAAAATAATAATTTGAAATTTTTGAACAAAAGAAAATACAAAAATAATCAAAATAGAATAATAAGAAAGTGAACATAAAAACTTAAAATATATATTTGAATATAAAATCTGAAAATAAAATGATTTTAGTACAAATTTAAAATTTAAAATAATAAATAAAAATAATGGATTTAATAAATTAAAAAAATTCAAAATTTTTAATACTTGATCTAATTTAAAAATCATAACAAGTTTTTTATTTTATAATTATTAAATAAATTTTTTTATAATTTTTGAATAACTTTAAATAATCTATTATATCATGAGTTATTTAGTAAAAATTAAACATTATTTTCAAATAAATACAGAATATTTTTACAAAGTCAAACTTTTATCATGGTAACCAATAATATAAGTATTCCTGAAAAAAAAATTTGGCTATAAATTAACTTTTAGACAAAATTAATGATATATATAAGGTGGTAGATGGATCAAACATCTTTTTGATAGTGGATGGAAAACGTACCCTTGTCTTTGGAAATGAAATTGGAGAAAGTCAGAATTTGAAAAAGGGTGATCAATAACGGTGATATTGGTTGAGGAACATTTAATATTTTTTAATAAAATTTTTAAATTATTCAATGAATACATTATTAAATATTTTAAAAAAAATTTAAATATTATATATTTTATTTTTTATATTTAATATGGTCTATTTTAATTTCTTATCAATACACTAAATACACTCATTTAACAAATTGGATTCGCAAATGGTTTGTCGTATTGAAGAGTGTAGATGGAACCTTGATAGAAGAAAATGACATTTAGTTGAAGAAATTCTGACTGCATTTAGTTGCAACTAAACCGAAAAGGAAAAAAAGTGAAGCACGAAAAGAAAGAAGCGTATTGATAAAAGCATCAAAATGGAACCTTTCACCTTTCAAGGTAACAGAGACTTCTACAGTTAATGGTATTTGGTATGTTGTTTGAAGAAATTTTTGAGGAAAACAAAAATAATAGCAACACCAAATTAAAATATAATTTGTAAAATGGAATTAACCAATAATTCTCTCAAATAAATATAATTTTGTAATTTTGTTTGATTAGAACTTCTACCATATATGTAATTTTGTAAATAACATTGATGTAATAGAAAATTCAACATGTATGACTCTAGATTTAGTTGAAGTGATTTGAGTAAATAAAAATCTGTTTAAATCGTAATAATGAGATCAATGACTTTTTAATATATGGATAAAGTACCAAGAACATTCAACATATAGTGTGGAAGGAATTTGAATAATGTCGTAGGACCGTTTGTGACTTTCGTGGCCCAACTAGATAATGGGTGAGTTTATGAAAAACCTCCATTCATCCCACTTGCTCAATAGACAATAGCTAACTCGTCTATTTCATACTTGAGTTTTTTTGAGTGAGGTGGGCAAGCAAAAAAAAAAAAGAATATAAAAATGGAATTGCCATACATAATTGGTTGGTCGAGAACCTAGCATTATTATTATTATTATTTAAGATAAGATAAGAAAACAAAGAAAAGAACAACAACAACTACACTATAGAGAAACTAATGGTGCCCGTATGGTCATCTAGCAGCTGTAGGAAAATGTCGAATAGAGATTTATTTTGAGAAAGGAAAAAAAAATCAGAGCAATGCTTACCCTCTCTAAAAACATGCTGCAAGCTCACTTTCCAGTTATCAAGGATGCAACTGATATAAACTAGAATGGCTCCATAGACATGAAAGTTTACATTCATGCAGATGGCATTAGCATCTGTTTCACAAACAAGATTCCTACAATACAAATTCCAGCATAATAAAAGCCCCTTATTGATAGCCTAGAGATCAATTCATAATTAAGCTAGTTCCTGAAAAGCCTGAGTATTTGGCAATTCAACTAGCATTATAATCATGCATAATAAATTAATAGTCCCTCAAAATCTCAATCTATCACGGTTTTTTAAAGAACTATCATATGTATTAAACGTGTTTCGGTGAGAATAATATTGTAACGGATGGCCTCTGATAAAACTTAATAATAAGAATAATAGTAATAATAATAATAAGAATAATGAAGTGTTTATATTTAGATTAGAATAATACTTTTTTAACATTACCAGAAAGAGCAGAAAATTCACGTATTATGGAAGAAAGTGACTACTTTAGTAGGTCTGCTTGTGAATTTCATGGCCCATTTAACTAGATGATAATGGGCTAATGGGTGGGTTTATTAAGAATGTCTATGGCTCCCACGTTGCCCAATTATCCAACTTTTCTGTTTGATACATTTGTGGGTTGAGATTCGAGGCTTCTTGAGTAAGTTTTTTATTTTCGTCCTTCGGCCTTTGTAATTGCTTGATCAAATATACACTAAAAAAAAAAATTATTCGAAGAAAGATCATTGTCACTGGGACAATGATAGTAACAAAAAAAATTCCAAAACCAACAGTCAAACTCCATGAAGTTAGCAATAGCCAGGCAGTTTGAGAGAATGGTAAGTGGGAAGTGTAATGATAGTGATGTTGAGAGCCTAGCACTTCCATTGGTGGAGGTCTCCCCAAAATGGATTACAACAGTTCATTGAAGATGTCAACAGCACGTAATCAGAAAAGATCTCCTATGCTTCAAATTTAACTTGTAAAAAGCTACTACCCCGTGATATCACTAGTTTAAATGTTTGATGCATCTACGATTTTACCATAAGAAGAAAAGACATTAGCTTGTTGTAAAGAATTTCACAAATGATTGGTAATCCATGATCAGTTTATAAACTCAATACTTCAACAAAATGAAATCCACCCCCTACCCAAAGAAAGAAAATTTTAGTTGATATTTGATTTGCCATTTGAAGGGTAGTACAAGAAACTGAACTAGATGGACACCTTAAGTCAAAGGGATACATGTGAGAATTCTGAAATCTGAAGCACAAAACTCACCACTTCACTGTCCTGCAAAACCCTCATTCCCATAACCCACCAACACAGATGACCCAACTTGTCCAGAGATCTAGCAACAAAACAAGCTAAATTCCCAGCATATGCACTACCTATGTTCTTTTGGACCGGTATTAAAATAACTTCATTCATGCCCCCTTAGATACCTTTATTGTCCATTCCTGATCAATTATTCCATGGCAATGACACTGTAAAAAACACATTCTCCTGACTTTGTGCAACAAGAGTTTTACCACCTTTTCCATCCCCTTCTTTCTCCCATGAGATGACGAGAAGATGGTTTCTTGTTATCTCTATTATTTGTCTTTTTTCTTCCCCTTTCTATTAGCTAACATGTGCCTGATATCAATTTGGAATCTTGATGTAATCAATATCCAGCTAAGTTGCAACTCATAATTAAGAATTTTGCTCGCCGTTTTCTTTCGCTGTCACTAATTAATAGAATAAAGTCACACCTAGCGATCCTTTTGTCGTGCATTAGTCTTTCTTCAACTACCAAGAGCCTTTACTAGAACCCTACACAGACTCACTGTGGCTACAGTCAAAAACCTATTGAACCTATCTTCTCACCCCACCTGGACAGTGGGGAAAAAAAAGTGGCAATGAAGAAAAGCATTCGGATTTTGCTACAGTTGGAGTATCATTAATTCATTATAGCGCCCCCAACCACCATGACATCCAACCCTACTCGTGACATTATATTTTATAAAAATTATTCTAGTATTTATTTTTTTATTAAGGTAGTAATATTTAAAATGAGTTATCTAATATTTATTAGTTGTTATTTATATTTAATATATTTTTTAATATTTATTGTGACACCAATAATTAATAAATAATTGATAATTTACTCTATATACCAAACCTATTAGGATATTATAACAATTTTCATTATTCATACGTGCTACCACTAATTACTTTGCTTCACTGCCCTAACCTCTATTTAGTTACCTGCACCCCTAAAATTCTGTAGATAGGAAGGATGAAGAAGAGATAATTGGAATATATTAAAAGTATGTTTGGATTGACTTTTAGAGAGTCACAAATTATGGTGTGGACAAAAACTTGTCTCTTGATATTTTTGCTTAAATCATAATTTAAGACTCTCCAAAAACCAATCCAAACATGCTATAAATAGAGCTCTTGTCCTGTGGTCCTGTACTTACAAACAGAATACAATGACCTTTTGTTTTGGGTGGAAATACAATGGCTTATAACTGCCAATTATCTCTGATTTCATTCGAGTTGCAAGTTTGTTGAATGCAAGGTACTGATACATTCAGTGATACTGGATGATTTAAGCTATTAATGTACACAATTCTTGTCTTCTTTTTTCTTTTTTTGATAATACAATTCTTGTCTTCTTAACTAAAGCGAATACTCTCTAGAAATATTAGTGACATGACACTTCAAAAGAAAAAACTGAATACTTCAAATTTTATTGTGTTACAACATTCAAATATCATGTGGGCAATTCAAATTTTATTGTGCTGCGATGTTGTTACCTGGTGTCCATGTGGGGACACATGGATGATGAATATCATGTCCATGCTTATTAGCTTCCATAAATGCATATAAAATATCCTTTTATCGCTGGAATAGATCTCACTTAAACAGAACTAGTAGAGTCTCACATTGTGGCGTTAATTAATGATATCTTGATTTCTCTCTACTAAAATACTAACAAGCAGATTTTCTGAAGCCATAGGCAATAAGCAGCTGAAAACTAAGTAACCATCTAACAAAATTAGGACCATTTAGTATTTACGTTTGCAAATTACCAACAGTTATCAGCAGAAACAGGGAATAAACTGCGAAGAAGCACCCAAGAAATAAAGGAAAGAACTCTTTGGGGAGCAACAAACTAAAGTTGATCATGTTTGCCTCTAGATTACAACAGAAGAATACTTGAGTTCAATCCCCGTGGTTAATATTTTCAATAGATTGAATTCTCTGCAATAGGCATCTAGTATACTAATGACTTCAAGTCTCACGAGTCACCACTATTCTCCAATTATGGCCATCAACAACAGTATACGACCTCGAGGACCTAAACATAAAGAAAACTGCCAATCTCTTTCAAGTGTCAAAAAGTTCAACAACCTTTTGACTTAAGATCCCCAACAATTTTATTATTCATACATTGAAATGACTTTATTCTAAGCACTGACAAAAAAGAACAATCAAATTCTCTTCAGAGATAAAATAATAGATTACAGTTATCCATTTGACCATTTCTATATCTATACAAGGTAAAAGAAGATAGTTGTGCAACAAATATAGTTTGATTTGAAGAGATGATTTCATTTTCAGTTTCAACTGTTACAAGGAAAGAAATTTTGAGACACAGTAATCTTCTCTATTGGCTGGGGTAAAAAGTTTTTTTTTAAAAAAAAACTGTGAAAATGAAACATGTAGAAGGTAAAAGAAAAACAAGATTGTTACAGAAAAAGTAAAGAATTTCGCCTATCAGGCCAATTACCACCATTGATGAACAAGAACACCACTTTGTCTAAGAGAAGTGAAAAGCTCCAAGCATTGGTCATATGTTTTCTCATACTTTGGACTCCTCTGCCCAGGGCAACATTTCTGCCACCTATTATAATGGCATTCAAGAAAAATCTCATCCACCAAACAGATAGCCCCAGTTTCAAACAATCTCGGAATCAGATCAAATTCAGCACCCTCCACATCCATTTTCATCACAACAAAATCATTTTTGGAAACCGTGTTCTTCAACCAGTCAGCAAAATCAAACCCTTGTATCTTCTCTACTTCACCATCAAAATCACCAGAAGACAGAAAAGGTCGAATCCTACCCATTCCTCTGCCTTTAACATCAACCTTCTCACCAGGATCACGATGAATTTCAAATGTCAATGTCTCATTCTTCACCCATGCAGCATACGGCAGCAAAGTGATCCCCTTTTTCAAACCATACTCATGATGAAAAGTTTTATCAGCTTCAATTGCATACACATGAAAGGTCTTATTCTGTTTAGGATATTGTTTCCTAAACCAAGAACCTATACTAGACCCATAGCTTCTAGCTCCAACATCAACATACAAATACCTATTCTTAAAGCTGATATCAACCATTGAAGGAAGGTACTTTATGTTCTTCACATTCCTCTTGAGAGTAATCCATGGCTTCAATGGCTCCACTGCAATCAAAGGCTCAGCATTCCTAACCAACTCTTTCATATACCCTGGAACAACAGAAGAAGAACACTTTGCATTGGAATAATCAAATTTCACAAAACCCTCTTTCCTCAGAACAATTTCTCTTACATAAGGCATTGAAGAATCAAAACCATCAAAATCACGCGATTTCACTACACTGCAACAATTGAACAAATCAACGAATGAACTGAAACTATAATCATCTTTAGCCTTCACATGGAACACCGCAAACCCTTCGGGTTTCAGCGTCCGACCAATCTCGGCGGCGAATTCCGACGGCCGCGCCGACCTCTCGAGCCCGCCCTCGCCGGAAAACACGAAGTCGAACGCGCCGTCGCCGAACGGAATCCGGTGACCCTGGCCGGATTTCACCAGCGGCTTCGACGATTTCTTCGAGATTCCGACGGCGTCCGAAACGCCGATCTCCTTCAACGAGAACACGTCGTGACCGGTCGGCGTCTCCACGCACAGCGACTTCGACTCCGGCGTGAGGTAACCGTCGGCGATCAGATCCTGGAACACCGACGAGTAGAAACGAACGGCGTTGATCCAATCCTTGCTGGTGTAAACCGCAGCCGGCGCCGTCGCTGCGGCGGAGGACGCGGCGGCGAGGTTACCGGCGCCGGGAATGACGAAGTCGAAATTCTCCGGCATGGAGAAGAAGCAGAAGTCGCCGACGGTGCAGGTTTCTCCGGCGACGGTGATGACGTAAGCGAAGCGAACGCCGATGATGAAAACGCCGAAGAGAAGTAACCGTACCAGAACGTTCCGGAGAAAGCCGGGCTTGCCTGCGGTAGGCTCCATGGAAGCGTATGGTGCACTTTTTCACAGAAAAATTCACAAAAAATAAAATAAAAAATGATAGAAGAATGAATGAATGAATGAATGAAGGAAGAGAGGGTTATCTGGAGCAGAATCGAGCTGAAGTGTGGTTTGCTCCTATGAGGGATTTTCTTGCGGTCGCAGGGATTGGGAAATAGAGAGGGATGCGAGGGGTAAAATGGGAAGACATGGTTGTGAATAAAATTGAGAATGCGGGTTTTTTCCTTCTTCTTAAGGAGCAGTGAAGGACGAGTCCATGACTCAGAAGGTCTGACTCGGAGTGTGACTCAGTGATGGGGGTCGGGTTGCAGAGAAAAATGGGAGAGAGAGAGATAGAGAGTGATAAAGAAGAATGCATCGTAGGGGTGAGTGGCGACCGGAATAGCCGGTGATACGGGGAAAGTAAAAGCGAAGCGGATTCAGCTGCGTTGATAAAGGAAGTGGCAGCAGCCAGTAGCCTCTCTTGTTCGAAATTGGGCCCAGTAGTTTCCTAAATTACAAAAACTGACACCTTCACTTCATCATCATAATATTATTATTATTATTATTATTATTATTATTATTATTATTATTGTTATTATTATTTATACAAACGAGTGACGTATCCAGGAACCACATTTTCAGAGGGCTACAATTATAAAAAAACAAAAATTAAGATATTTAAATAAATGTTTGTAAGTTTAAGACTTAAATATATTACCTATTTATTAAAATTAAATATGAAGTTTTTTAATATCATAAAATTTATTAATTATTGAATTTATGTCAAAATTTTCAATAATAATATTTTAATATAAATGATTAAACAATTAGAACAAAAATCATCATTTATCTTATTTTTAACCTTATTTTTGACAATGTTTACAACTTTTATCTCTCGTCCCAACAAATTCCAAAAAAAAAAAAAAGATGAAATAACTTTTGATTTTACGGGTGTGAGTGGCACTGCAATAAATCTGTCCTTGTGAATAATATATTATAATTTAAATAGATAGAAAAATGTTAAAGCTCGTAAAGAATAAAAAAACTAAAAAATGTATATTAAATACCTTTTGAAATTTTAAAATTGACTTTTTTTTAAAAAAATCCCCCCCCCCTATTTAAGTAATTAGGATGAGCATGAGTATTGAAAAGACTACGTGAAAACTTTATCTTTATATTATCCATTCATAAATGAATATTTTTTTATTTAAATTTATAGTTTATAATCAAAAAAATTCTAACACTTGTATTAATTATGTTTAATTTTTGTATTTTGTCATCATATATAAAAATGTTATTTTTAATGATTTTATCTTCATATTCTTTTTTAAGAGGACTATTTTTTTAATATTTTTGCGCCGTTTTAGTCTTTATTATTATTCCCATGATATGCCAAGTTGCATGATTCCAGTAAGAAGAAACCCTGAGGGATCGGTACGTTGTCTGGTTGTCAGTATGTGGAAAGGTTTTAGAGTTAGTCATATCCACGCAGGCAAAGCCAATCGTTATTTTCACTATCTGCTGTTCTGGTTCCTTTTGCAGGCCCCGTGTTTTCTTTCATATTCAGAAATAAATCAACTATTTATGTGGTTCTCCCCAATACTAACAAAGAAAAGACTCTTTAAGTTTTGATGTATAAAATTGTTAAAATATTAACAATAAGAAATATATGACTAATTATATTTAAATACAAAGAAAGCCTCCAAAGCTTCCTCTAACTAATCCAATGCATAGTTGGGCCAAGAGAATGAGAACTTCAACAGAACATTTTAATAGAATATGGTGCAAATTTTAGCAAGAGATATTTGTCTAAAACTTTGAAACATGACGTTGTAGAATTAGGAATCGGTGCAGATACTGAATTGATAAGAACAACTACCTTTCCTATTGTAAATAAAAAAGTTTCCTTCCAAGTTGCAACCCGAAAGCAAATCTATGGGATGGATAGTGGAAAGCTGAATCACAAACAATACAAGGTGGAGTCGTTAATCGAAAGCTATCATCCAAAATTGGATTCCCATCAAGTGTAGCCGTGAGGCTTCGAAACACTTTATTATAAGTTTTACCAAATGAACAAAACACTAACAAAAGAAGTTCCAAAAGGATGAGAGAACCTTGTTGAGTATGAACTACTTTGCACAAAAACCAAAATAAAAATATTCACTTCCTTTGACATTACAATACCAGCTCTGATTAAAATATATATCTTACTAATTTAGTTATTAAAAAAATACTTATAATAAGTAATTCGTTAAAGTGGTAAATGACTTCGGTTCTTAAGAGATGTCAAATGTTTGAATCTTGTGAGCCAGTAATATTGAAAAGATTTTACTATAACATTTTTTGATCCAAATGAAATTAGTTTTATATTCAAATAGTATGAAAATATTTCTAGTTAACACACAAAAAGAAAGTTATTAAAAAAAGATATTCTTACGTTACTCAAGTTTATCTTTAAATATTAAGTATTTTTATGAATTATGAATTATTAATTATTACAATAAATATTTAAATTATATCAAATATAATTAATAATTAATAAATATTTAACAACTAATTAAAAATATTGATACAAAAAATATAGATATCAAGAATAATCTCTTGTTACAAATGGAGATGTCTATATTAATAAGAAAAATGTTAAATACTTCTAAAATATTAGTTTAACAATTTTCTTAATTATTTAAGGAAAAAATTAAAATATATATATATATATATATAATACTTTTAAGAGTTTTAAGAGTTTTACATATTATTTTTTTCTTTTCAAATAACTAAAAGAGTTTAATTTCTATCCACTGTCAGTGTAAAAAAAATTTATACTGTCATCAAATCATGTGTTGCCAAATCATTAAAAGTGTTTAACTATCACAACTATTATCTAAAAAGTCTAACTATTTTAATGATATATCAATATATAATTGAATGATAATATAAATAAATTTTACATTTACAGTGGATAGAAATTAAATCATAACTAAAAAGATTGTTATGATAAATTTTTTACGAGAATTTATCATTTCTCTATTGAGAATCTGTGAATCTGAAAATCTGACACAAGATTGTTCCACTTTCCAATATTAGAGAAGATAAATGGAAGTCATATCCTTCATCCTCGAGAATGTCACATGTTAGCATTTATAGCTCACGTGACCGAGTCACCGGCTGTTATTCCGGTGGACCCATTAACAAAAAAGGATGCGATTAGCCGTTACGTTAGTGAAATACCTAAAACCCCCTGATCTCGTGCCCCACATGGCACGTCGTTTGGGTCTCCATGTTGTGCCCTTCGCATTAAATTGGGTCCTCAAAACGGTGCGCACAAGAAAAGCTGAGGTGGAGAGCGACGACACACCCGTCACGTGCGTTTCGCTTGGGTCGTTGAAAGTTGGTTGGTGTACCCAAGTCCAATGCATTGGATCTGTTCAGCGTTCAGACTTCTCAGCTTGTGAGTGGGGTAAACGATCAATTTAGATAGAATTAATGTGTATATTTTTTTTTGATCAGATTTAATGTGTATATTTTAGATAATAAGGTATAAAATTTTATTTATTGATTAAAAAATTAACAAAGTAAATTATTATGTATTTATGATCTGTTATATAAGGATTTGTATTTTATTAAATTCTAAATTTTTAAAATTTTAATCAATAATTAGGATTTACACTACTATTTAAAGTGTATCAATTATTTTAGAGGATTTAAATCTAAACAAAAAAGGACAAATTGCAATTGAGGTGAAATTTAATGGGTTTTGATAACTATTAAGAATTATTTAATATCATTTAATACATTCTTTAAGTTACTCAATAAAAACATATTAAATAATTTTTGAGTTCTCAATATATTAAATACTTTACTTTTACATATATTACATTTTATTTTTATTCCTTAACCAATTAGAATAGTTGTTAACAAATCCTAAATTTAAAGCCCGTTTGTTACAAATTAAAAAAAGATGATTTTGACGTTTAATAATTTAAAGATTATTTTTTTAGAGATTTTAAAGAGAAACATAAATTATTTTGTGTTTGTTTACAATCATAAAAATTATTTTTAAATGAGAGTAGCTTCTCTCTCTTCTATCTCAAGAGATTTTTTCAAAAGCTAATGATAATAATTTTTCATTTTAACTATAAAAATGATTTTTATAAATAAATAATTTTTTTAATAAACTTAAACAAACATAATCAAAATAATTAAAAATGATTTTTTACTCAAAAAAATGATTTTTTCATTAAATAATCTGTAACAAACGGACTCTTAATTTAGGGTGACAAGTGTCCTTATGGCACTATTTAAGGAGTATTTTCATTAACCATATTATTTAATAAATGATCATTTAAAAAAGAAATATTACATGTTTTTTGAATTCTAAAAATATTAAATACTTCTACTTTTCATTTGATTCTTTTTATTTTGATTTCTTAAATAATACTATCAAGGCACTAGTTAGTAAATGTATTTAATTTATGAATAATTTTATATATTATTAATAAATCAACCTAATAAATATCTTAATTATGTAAATAAAAATTTATTAAATATTAATTTAATATTTTTTTAAGTAATTAAGAGGGTGTTAGAAAGATATAGTATTACTTTTAATTTATTTATGTTTTAGTGATGAAATTATCTTAATTTATTAAATTAAATTAAATTGTTTAAATTTAAAACATGTTTTATTATATCAAATAATAAATAGAAAAAATGAAAATATAATAACAAAGAAAATCATCATATTCGTGGAGTTAGACTCCATGTCAAGACGAAAATCAGCTATATAATATGTTTAAGTAAGTTGTGCTGAACTAATTATTTAAGAATATTTTATTTTGAAAATTATAATGATTTATTTTTCAAAATTTCATAAAGATTTGTAAAATTTTAATTATTCAATTATTTAAATTATTAAATATATAGGGATATCTAAATACAAAATATAATCTGTTTAATAAGATGTTAAACTATCAAAAACAAATCATTTGAGCTATGCTGAAGTGGTTAGTTATAAGTTTACGTGTGGGTAATTTCGTACTTTAGCTTGTTTTCAATATTATTCTTTACAATACTTTAAAAGAAAAAGATTATTCTCTTGAATAAAAGGAAGAAGAATGCTATGCGAACAAAAAGAAATAAAGAAAATCAGTGTAGATTTGTTGTTTGCATCTCAATCGATCAGTATAAAATTTTAATGCAGTTTTGCATAAATATAAAAATGAGTAATGCTATAGAGCCCGGGCTACAAAGCCCGGCTAAGCACGGCAAAGGTAAAAAAAAGAAAGAGTAATTGTGAGATAGTTAAAAATAGAAAAAGTAATTGTGAGATAGTTAAAAATAGAAAGAGTAATTGTTTTCTTTGATAAAATCCGTTCAAATTATAACTATTAATTCTACATCCGTTTTATTATCGGTATCACCTATTCGGACTACATATCATTTCTCTATAAAAATAATGGTGTCGATACAATTGCGAGTTTTTATTTCGGTTATATCTCTCCTAATATTTTATTAGAGGACTATGTTTACGTGATAGAGATTTAATTTCCCCACTTCTCCATTTTTCATTCTCTCATAAATCCAGTAACAAGTTCCTAAAAAAAAGATTGAGTTTTCATATAGGGTATTCTTTACGATACAAATTTATGGAGGGACCAATGATTTTCTTAAGATAAGGTTTAATTAACATTTGCCACCTAATACAAGCTAACCATGTGGAACCAGTGATAATTCTGTCTGCAAATTATTTAATCAGAACATCTAGTTGTAATTGGTCCACTTCTAATGTATATATATGTCAGCAATGAATTGATCTTTTCTGACTTATCTGGTTGGTTACCCTCTTCAGTTTCAGTAACTATACACTAACATATATAAAGGGAATCCGGCACTTAACCTTTTATTCTTTTCTTCTTTTAGACCTAAACATTTAAATCAAATGGAAAGTTAAAGATGAAGATTGATGTCTGAAAGCAAATCAAGATTGCAGTTTGGTTCCATTCCACTCACAGGCAGTGAAAACACCAGTAATGCAAAGAGTAAAGCTACCCTTATAATTTAACTAGTAAAGCATATTACTGATGTAAATTTACTTTTGAAATAATTATATCAAAATTTAGTTCATACAGAACACACAACCTTAAAAAGAAAATATGAGTTTATGAGGAGGTTTATTTACTAATTATCAAATTCAGAAAAGCCAAAGGGGATAATAAGAGAGACAGTCCCACAATTCAAATGAGGCAATTGAGCAGACAGCCAAATCAAGCATCTAATCATTAACAAAGTAAAGGGTCCCATGTCCGAGAAGTATATTTCTTAAAAGAAAGAGTAAGATAATAATTATATAAAATTATTAAATTAAATATAAATTTATATAAAATATTTAACATGATACGTATAAATTTAAAATTAAATACAATAATACAAAATAAATATAACTTGTAATGTGTTAATTGTATAATTTTATTAAAAAATGAGTAATTGAATGTCCTCATATCATTGAATTCCTCCTTTTCCCACAAGTCCATGTCCACCGAAATCAGTTAGCATTGACAAATCAATGAGAGAAAGTTCCAGCATCCATCAATCAATGTTCTCTCACGTTAACTGCGTTGAGAGATGTCAAAGGATCCAGTGGTTGCACCAATTAGATAAAACGGTTCAATTCCACTCATTCACAGGTAAGGCATAACACATCAAAATGGACCCTCTAATAGAAGCATAAGCCTGCTTATACCCTCATCTACAAACAATTAAAGAGGAATTCTTGAAGAAATTGTTGGAGTTTCAATTCTATTTGAATTTAATTGATCTCATTGAATGAAATTTAGATGGAATTATCAGTACAACTGTGCGTGGTTGTAATTACTAATTACAGTGTTATATAAGTAAACCATTATTCAATTCATCTACAAAAGGAATTTTAGTGTACTTGCTGATTAAACAAGGACTATAACATTATTAGAGTAGCAATGCATTTTGGAATTCTGGGAAGAAAACAAAGAGTGGGGACTGTGGGCATAGTTCTAGGTAGCTTTGCAATTAAAAGGCCTCGATAAATCACATGACATGAATGACAAAGCTTGTCTCTCTTATCATCTCCATGAGGACAGCCAGCTAGATTCCCTCATTCACAGATCACAGTGAATGAAGATGAGGGTTACTATTCGATCATGGTCTTGGAGAAATTTATGGGGATGGTTTTGGAACTTTGGTCACGGTCAGGGACTCAGGGCCACGAGCACCGGTGGACATGCAATATGCATTTGGTTCATATAATAAGACGCATGAAGGTGATGTCAACCCTAGACAGGGTGGCAAGTACATACACACTTAAAGAGAGACTATTGTTTACTAAAACACATATAATAATGTTCTTTACACTATCTGTGATAGCTTATAACTTATATATACTTAGCTTGTTAATAATTTTTAACTCTATGTTGACAACTTTTAAAATGTGTTAATAATTTACATTTTAAATAATAAAAAATAGAATTTATTAGTTCAGAAACCGTAACTCAAATGGCAGCAATTCTCTTTAAAGACAGCTTGATCCCAAAACCAAATCTCACCCAGGTTGCTTTTCTGCACTTTAGTATGCAATTTCCTTTCTTACATCAGGTCTTAAACCTCTTTTATAATTAAAAAATTATTAACACATAATAATAAATCATAAACAAATGAAGTATAAATTAGTCGCTATCATGGTAAAATGTAAACTTTACAATATTAAAAGTAGAGTTGTGTACCTATAAATTCGAGTTCATAGTGAATCTTATACATGACAATATATTTATTACAAAATTTTATAATTTTAAATTAATTTTGAATGGTAGATATTCTGTTACGTATACAGTTCACCAAGAATCCGAGTCTATGTTAACATAACTCTTAAAAGTAATGAGCAAATAATAAGAGACTATGTAATTTACAAAATGGACTATTTGAAATGATAACACATAATGCTCCAGAAGTTGGACAGTTTCTGGTTCCATTTGGATTTGAATAATAGGCTTTAGAAATGTTAGCCCAAGTCTACTCGTTCCTCAAGCCCAGTAAATAATGGGTTGTTTGGCTCCTTCTGTATTTCAAGTACAACCCACAAAACCCAGCCCTTCAAATGCCACACCTTTCTCTTTTTTATTTTTTATTTATTTATTTAGACCAAAGGAACTTGACAAAACCATGGATTTCAATCGTCTACAGCAAGTGATGTAATTTAGAAAATAAAATGTAAAATGATAACAATTGATAAAAAATTAAGAATTGTTATGGTACCCTGATAGATTTGATATTCAGGGTGAGTTGTTAATCATTTATTAACTGTTAGTTTCACAATAAATGTTAAAATTTTTATTAAATCTAAATATTAATTAGTGAATACTAGACAACTCACCCAGAGTACCGGTATCCTTAAAAAAAAGATGAGTACTACAGTAATTCTCTAAAAAATTTCATGATTTTGAATTTTATAAAATACAAGCTCTTATACAATAAATCATGTATATGTGAGAATCCAATCCCTTGATTTTTTATTAATAATTATCATTTCACACTTTATTCTTTAAAATGCACAGCTCACTTTAGATGATCCATATCCACAAAATCGTACATTTCTCAATAAACATTAGGGATAGAAATAAAGCTACACTAGGCTAAGCTTTATCTTAAATAACCCTAACCTATTTTTGAAAACTTTGACCTTACTAAAGTGTATTACATATCATAGGTTTCTTTTTAGGCATGACTTTACCATTTTGTAAAAATATAAAAGTCTAGTATGACCTAAAGATTTATTTAAAGGCATACATTTCCTAAAAGCATTCAAATAAGCCAAAAGACTTAAACTTTATAAGTTTTAAATATACATAATATTTAATAAAATTATTGTATTATATATAAAACGAATAAGTTATATTAATATATAACTACTAAGCCATTTAAGTATTATAAATTTTTTATTATATGTTATTATAATAAATAAATACCCAACCTATTAAGTCAAATAATTTTTTTTAAAAAAATTTAGACATTAGCTTATTTAATTAAATAAAATTTTTAATAGTTTTGTGTCATGCATTTTAATAATTTAAGCTTTTTATATCACTTAAAATTAATTATTTCTTATTAGTATCTTAGAAATTAATTTACCCAAATTCATGATTTTTGTTTAGAAAAAAGAGAATTGGCCTTTTCTCTCATGCAACATGTGTAAGGTCTAAACAATGTGGAAAGATTTTTGGGTACGGTACGATTGTATTGACTTTGGAATAAAAAAGAAGTTGACGTTAGGCCATTAATTAAAACTGGCTTTCCATGAATATTTTAACTTTTCATTGTTTTATGTATATTTAAATAATTTAATTTTAACATATTGTAAAACTTTTGTACATTGTTATTTGATGACTTGTTGGCACATCCTTTATCTCTTCTGTTAATTGAATCTTCATTAATTTTTTATTTATCATTCTAAGATATTTTACTTTTCAACATTATGCCACAATTTTTTTCTTCTATATCAATCATTTTTATATTAGAAAAATAGTGTACATATTACAATCATGTACTCAGCAAATATCACAACAATATTTTGTATTTCATTAATGTCATCTCTAGTCAGTATGTGGTCGGTAACGGCTAATTATAATTTAATTATAATTGCTATCCTAATAAAAATTGTTAATACTAGTTTTTTTTTTTGTCATTCACGGTAATATATGATTAGAAAGTTTACTGGCACAATATTTCTTTTGTTCTATACATTTCTAATATTTTGCATAGCTATTAAAAAAAGAAAAATTAAAGATAATTTACAGTTAACAAAGAGGTATAGTATTTTCAAATATAAATTATAATTTTAATCATACAAAAAGTTGTAGTATTTAAAAAAAAAATTGTATGCATTAATTTTCTGTATTAAAATTATGTCTCCTTGATTCTGACACTGCTTAAAGCGTTAAACTATATTAGACAATTAAAATGAACACATATTAAAAGTTATCAACATAAAATTAAAAAAATTATTGACACATCCTTCATCTCTTCTTTTAATTGTATCATTAAATTTTTATTTTTTTATTTATCACTCTAAGATATTTCACTTTTCATCATTATATCACAATTTTTTTCCTTATCTACCAATCATTTTTATATTAGAAAAATAATGTACATATTACAATCATGTACTCAGCAAATATCACAACAATATTTTGTATTTCATTAATGTCATCTCCAGTCAGTATGTAGTCGGTAAAGGCTATTTATAATTTTTTAGAAATTATAACTAATAATTTTTTGAATTTAATTTTGATTCACTGTTAATGTTAAAAAAATTTACATTGTCATCCAATCATATGTTGATAAATCATTAAAAGAGTTTGACTATCACAACAACTACTTAGAAAGTCTAACTCTTTTAATAATGTGTCAGCACATGATTGGATAACAGTGTAAAGAAACTTTACACATACAATAAATAAAAATTAAATCCTAATTTTTTTTTTTGTGGTCATTCTCCGCACAATATTTCTTTTATTCTATACATTTCTAATATTTTGCTTAGCTATTAAAAAAAAGTAAAATTAAGAGCCAAAAGAACCAAACATGTGACACGCGAAATGCGTGGCACATATTTTAATTCCAAATAAATGAATGCAGAGTCGCTGTTCTATACATCCCTCACTTTTGCCACTGATAACATGCCAAGTTAACTGTGAAGAGTGAACACACCAAGCTAGATATTGCCATGGAGATGGAGTCACAACCCCACCAACTGAATGTCATTTTTCTTCCATATCCAACTCCTGGCCATATGATCCCCATGGTAGATGCTGCCAGGCTATTTGCCAAGCATGGTGCTAGTGTTACCATTATCACTACCCAAGCTAATGCTTTGACATTCCAAAAAGCCATAGACAGTGACTTCAATTCTGGATACCCCATCAAAACTCATATGCTTCAATTCCCAGCATCCCAAGTTGGACTCCCTGATGGGGTTGAAAACTTTAAAGCCGCCACTTCCCCAGAAATGCTGCGTAAACTCAGTATTGGAATATCGATGCTGAAAAATCAAATTGAGCTTCTATTTCAGGATCTACAACCGGATTGTCTAGTCACAGATATGTTATATCCTTGGACAGTGGACTCTGCTGCTCAACTAGGCATTCCAAGGCTTTACTTTTACAGCTCAAGCTACTTCTCCACATGTGCCGGTTATTCTATTAGGAAGCATAAGCCTCATAAGGGGTTAGTCTCTGATACCCAGAAGTTTTTAATTCCTGGTTTGCCAGAAAACATAGAGATGACAACTCTGCAACTAGAAGAATCGGTAAGGACTCCTGGTTACATCACTCGCTATATGGATGCAATATATGAATCAGAGAGCAGAAGCTATGGAGCACTGTATAATAGCTTTCATGAACTTGAAAATGATTATGAACAGCTTTATAAGCGCACAGTGGGGATCAAATCTTGGAGTGTAGGACCAGTTTCAGTGTGGGTTAACAGGGATGATGGAGAAAAGGCCAATAGAGGACACAAGGAGGACCTAGCAGAAGAGCCAGAGTGGCTAAATTGGCTTAACTCTAAGCAAGATGAGTCTGTATTGTATGTGAGTTTTGGAAGCCTTACCAGGCTCCCTCATGCTCAGCTTGTTGAAATCGCTCATGGGCTTGAAAATTCTGGTCATAATTTCATCTGGGTCATTCGGAATAAGGATGAAGATGAAGATGGACACAGTTTCCTGCGAGCTTTTGAGCAGAAGATGAAAGAAAGGAACAAGGGTTATATCATATGGAACTGGGCACCACAGCTGCTCATATTGGACCACCCTGCCATAGGAGGAATTGTGACACACTGTGGTTGGAATTCAATTCTTGAAAGCTTGAATGCGGGTTTGCCAATGATCACATGGCCTATATTTGCAGAGCAATTTTATAATGAGAAGTTGCTAACTGATGTCTTGAAGATTGGGGTCCCAGTGGGAGCGAAAGAAAACAAGTTTTGGATGAGCTTGGGTGAGGAGGCAGTGGTGAGAAGGGAAGAGATCGTGAAGGCAGTGGTGCTGTTGATGGGAAACAGAGAAATGAGGAGAAGAGCAAGAAAACTTGGTGATGCTGCCAAGAAGACTATAGAGGTGGATGGATCCTCTTACAACAACTTGATGCAGTTGATAGATGAGCTAAAATCATTGAAGGAATCAAGAGCACTTGAGAAAACAAATTAGATAATTGAAGTGTAGTAAGGACAAATCTTGGTGCTTTAGGAGTTCAGCTAGCTTATTACTTGTGTCTGTTGCCAACTTGCCATTTGCATGTTTTGTAGATTTTAGGCTAAGAAAAAGAACTTCTGATAGAATAAAATTTTGTCCACTATTTTGATGTGTTATGGAAAATATATCATTGGTCTTATCAATTTACGAAGATTCTTGTACTTGAGATTATCAATTACTTGTTCGTTTTAATTGTCTATTATAGTTTAACGCTTAAAGCAGGGTCAGAATCGAGGAGACATAAATTTTATACAGAAAATTAATGCATACAAAATTTTAAAAAATATTATAACTTTTTGTTTGATATAATTTATATTTGAAAATACAATAACTCGTTTGTTAACTGTAAATTATATTTAATTTTTATATTTTTAATAGCTACTCAAAAAATTAGAAATGTATAGAATAAAAAATTATTGTGCCAGTAAACTTTCTAATCATATATTACCGTGAAAGACATAAAAAAAATAAAATAAATATTAACAGTTTTTATTAGCATAGAAATTATAATTTATAAAAATTTATAATTAGTTACCGACCACATAATGACTATAGATGATATTAATGCAATACAAAATATTGTTGTGATATTTGCTGAGTACATGATTGTAATATTTACATTATTTTTCTAATATAAAATTAAAATGATTGGTAGATAAGAAAAAAATTGCGATATAATGAAAAAAAGTGAAATATATCTTATAAAGATAAATAAAAAAAATGAGTAAGAAGGGATAGACGATGTTACAACAAATAATTAAATAACAGTGTCCAAAAGTTTTAGGATAGATTAAAATTTAATTATTTAAATATACATAATACAATGAAAAATTAAAATATCCATGAAAAAGCATTTTTACTGGTTATTCCAAAGTCACTCTACCTAAAAATCTTTCCACATTTTTTTTGACCTTACACATGTTGCATGAGAGAAAAAGTCAAGTCTCTTTTTATTAAAAAAGAAATCATGATTTTATATTTTATATTTTTTTCATACAATTATTAGTTTATTACAACCTGTACATTACTCTAGCATGTAGCAGCTCAAATGCAAAATGCCTTGTCGTACTCCACACTCTTCCAACCAAACCAATCACGCCACGTCATTTCACTTTGTTATTCACGCGCGCTCTTATTGGCTCACGCCCCTAAACTTCATTAACTTCCATAACGATTTACCGACATTGCCACCTTAAAAACGACGAACAAAACAAAAGACTCAAAAACTTTGGTTTCATAAGGAAAAGAAAAAGACTCAAAACTTGGCAATGCATAATATCCCTCTGTCTTGAACAAAAGGACCCAAAGAATTTTGGTTTTAAATTCATTGATATATAAATCCGAAACCGGCGAATTCGAAGAGTACGAGAAAAATCACATAGAGATGTCGAATTTCGATGATTCATCTCCAAAGATACATGTTCAGTCACCGCCAATGGCTTCTGCCCCAAGTGTGGACCACCAAATGGCGGAAAACGGAGGCGTCGCCGCCGGGATCATGCTGCGGTGGAAGAGGGACGATTTGTTGAAGAGAGGGTCGTTGGGTTTGAGAGGGATCGCTCTGCTTTTCTCTCTCATTTCCTTCATTGCAATGGCCAGCAACAAACATGGCGATTGGAGGGAGTTCGATAAATATGAAGAGTACAGGTTAGGAATTTGGAACTCGTTCATTGATTTTGATTGTGAATGTGATATGGGTTTGTGAGAATTTTGGCTGAAGATTATTGGGTTTTGATCAAAATTTGATTTTTTTTCACATGGGGTGGTGAACTTGGATTGGGTTTGGAGAATAGGTATTTGCTGGCTATGGCGATTCTGTCCACAATGTACACTGGAGGCCAAGCGTTCCGCCAAGTTCATGAACTTTCCACCGGAAAACAACTGCTTCAGCCAAGAATGGCAGCGTTGATTGACTTTTTTGGTGATCAGGTTTCTTTTTCCTTCTTCTCTGATCACATTGATTTCTATAGTTCTCTGTTTTTAAAACTAAAATCTGATTCTATGGCTAGTCAGGGAGTCAGGAATCAAATTCAGTCTTTAATTAATTAATTAATCTTTTGGCTGTTGATATGATGCATTGTAATATTGCATTAGTTTGTTGTCCCTAATAGTTACGGAAGACTCAAGTTTAACTATGTGGTTGAGCTACAAGCAATGTTGAAAAGGTTGGATTGGAAACTTGAGACTTCTCTCTGAAATTACCTCTAGGGAATAAATGAAAATGAAAGCTTGTTTCTTCAAGTAATCAATAAAAAGACAAGTGTTTTTCTAAGGACAGAGAACTTTCAATGACGTTGTAAATGCTTCTATAATACAATCACGAGGGGGAAAAGGTTTTTTGGCCTTAGTTATTGTATTACAGAAGTTAATGGGTCCTACTGATGGCACCGCCATATAATTCAGATGGCCTATGGGTTGGTGCAGAGGCTTCATTTTGAATAATAGAAAAGCCTCAGACAATATTGTTTATTCAAAACCATATGATTGGATTTCTTGTTATGTTTGCTTTTGAAGGACTTTGAAATGTCAGCAACTTGAGTTGAGCTTGATTGGCAATGTTTTTGGTTGCAGATCATTGCATATCTTTTGATATCATCAGCATCTTCAGCGGTTCCAATAACAAATAGAATGAGGGAAGGGGCAGACAATATATTTACGGACTCTTCAGCTGCAGCCATTAGCATGTCTTTTTTTGCCTTCTTGTGTCTAGCACTGTCAGCCCTCATTTCAGGCTACAAACTATCAACTCAACCTTATATCTGAACTTCCACAAAAATTTTCTCTATCATTGTTTCATACTTTCATTTACTTCTCTGAAAATTACATTTAGGTATTATTATTATTAATTTCGAGGACCCCTAACAACATAAATTTAAGGTGAATGACCAATAACCATTTCTGTTAACATCAATGACCTTTCAGAATGGTTAATTGACCATTTGAGTGGTCATTTGATCATTCACCTTAAATTTGTGTCATTAGTGATCCTTAAAATTAATAATCCCTTACATCTATCTGTAAATTTATGTGAGAAAGTGAGTCAAGCATCCCCCTCCTTCTATGTCTGTTGCTCTGTGCATATGCTACAGTGAGATCTGAGATGTTACTGATTTCATATACAAATACAAATAAAGTCTTCTTTCATACTTGAGACTATGTTAGCGGTGTTAATACTTTCTCTTCCTTTAATTACCAATTTGGCAGAAAACAATACTGTGGTGAATGCATTCTTCA
This sequence comes from Styphnolobium japonicum, assembly GCA_023212625.1. Classification (NCBI taxonomy): domain Eukaryota; kingdom Viridiplantae; phylum Streptophyta; class Magnoliopsida; order Fabales; family Fabaceae; genus Styphnolobium; species Styphnolobium japonicum. The sequence continues at coordinate 24,383,344 of JALBWW010000014.1, forward strand.
AGAGTGATTGGCAGTAGAGCTAGATTCCTTTTTTTTTTTTCTTTCACAATCTGATTACTTAATATACATAAAATAAAAATCAAAGTGGTTTCAACCTTAGACCAGCAGCGTGAAAATTCTGAACTGTGTTTCTTTTCTAATTAATCATAAGTCACTTAACATTTCACCATCTTCAAAATTTGCGTATGTTAAGGACTATGATTTATTTTTTGGGCCATCAAGGACTATGGATTGAAAAATTATCGAAACCATCAAGGACAATGATTTGAAAAATTATCAAAATCCCAGTGTTCGTTACAAATCATTTAGTGAAAACTAGAAGTAGAAAGAGCATAGTAGAAATTGCCAGCACAAGCACACGTTACTAAGTAATTGACTGTAGCAAGACTCTTCTCAAGAAACCTTTTTCCTTCATGCCAAACAAATACAACAAAAGAATAAACATAATTCATTGGTAAACTTGTTTTCTGTATCTCCTACGATTAAATTGAAAGTTGAAATGAGACCTTCTTGTCAAGATTTAGATAGTCTTTTTTTTTTTGGAGATAGTCTTGACAAACAGGTATTACAACTGTTTCCTATCACTACGGTAGTAGTGCCAGTCTCTAATCTAACTGAGGTAAACAAGTAAATATTCATGATTCTTTGTTTCTATTCTGCTATGAATAACTAAAGTCCTATATGCTATACAAAAGACATATCCAAGATAATATGTAAAGTTGTGGCTCCAAATTTAGAAGTTCTTTGACAGAAATGACTGAAGGAATGAGTCATCCTTCCTCTCATCCTTGGCCTTAGAGTATGCAGCATCTGAGTATTGGGCATGATTGGTATGTGAACCCATTGATCTGCCAAAATACCCAAAACTTCCAGGGCTCTGCAACATGTCCAGCGGAAATGATTCTTGACTTCCAGATGTTGGTAGCCTTGAATTGTAAAGTGCATTTGTGAAACTTGATGAGCTAGAATAACCGGTCACCGCTGAGGGCCTTATAGGCGCTGGTACATTGCTGGTGTTGCTGTTTAGAGAATTTCTGTTCAAGTTATAACTTGCCCTACCACGTGCTGCAGGTACATCGTGGTTGTGTTTGCCTTCATAAGTTGTGATAACAGCTTTCATATCTTGTGCAGCTCGCTCAACATGTTTTCTCACTGAACAACCAGGGGCAGTGCATTTGTAGTAGCTCCTGGAGATAGGATATTTTGAACAAGTGAGTAAGTTATGGTGTTGGTAACAACATGAATTGTAACACTAAGAACCACATAACTAAAGGGTCTTTGTTTCCATCAGTTAATTACCTCGCGTTTGGGTTTCCTTTAACTACTTTCTGTCCATATTTCCTCCACCTATAGCCATCATCAAGTATATCAATTTCGCTTGTAGCTTGAACTACAACTCTAGGTTCCTTAACAGTAGTCCCGGAGGTGGAATAGCCAGCATTTTCATTCTCTCCCTTCCTGCAATAATGAGAATCAGTGTTAGTTATATTTAAACCACGTGCACTATGAAATTTCATTTTAAATTTATGAATCGGGTCATTTGACTGTAATTTGCTGATCTTACCATCTTTTGGCATTTGGTCCAAGGTCATCTTCATCTCCTCCAGAATAACTGGTTTGTGATGTTTGCTCAAAGTTTTCCTCTCCCATAGAGGCTGAAGAATCTTCTTGTATGGAGGCAGGTTCCATTTGTGGATTGCCTAGGGTCACCACTGATTGATCAGAAATCCCCGAGTTGGTGCAGGATGAAGAAGGTTGATGAATTGGTTGAGAGCTTGTTCTTCTAGTAGACTGGGGCTTGGGATGGTTATGACATCCCCTATATACTATTTCTGTAATTTCTCCATCCAAAGACCTCTCAACTTTCTTTTTCATTGAGCAATTCGGATGCGTGCACTTGTAATAACTGCGTGGATTTTCGCTCCCTTTCACTTGTTTCTGTCCATATTTTCTCCAGTTGTACCCGTCTTCTGATCTCCTTTGTTCTCTAACAGACTGAGATGTATTAGTGTAGTTAAAATAACCAGACCCAGGAATTGAATTACTTTGTATTTCTGGATTGGTTGCTGCCATTTCTGAGGAGAAGCTCTGAGTTGATGGGTATTCAGATTTTGTTGCTGTCCTCTCAGATGAAAAATCAGTTTGCTTTGCAGCTTCATTGAATTTCCACATGTCTTGCTTCTTTAGTGGTTCCTGCTGTTCAAGTAGAACAATTATTAGAACACAAATATAAATAAATGACATGAATTACAAATTCCAAGCCATCAATAAATCACACATTGTTTACTGTGATTATGCAGTTTGATAATCATTATAACAAAGTTTATTTTTTATCAAAACATAGAAACATACATTAAAATTCTTTTAAGTTTGTCTCTTTCAACTTAGAATATGCAAGTCAAATTGTGAACCTTGTTTTAACTATTCAAACCATGCATATACCAACAACAAAAATATATAAAAAAAGAGAAGAACAAGGAGAAGAAGACAACTCAAAGGGCTATTAAAAACAAGTTAAAAATAAACTGACCTCACAAACCGTACAAAGCATAAGCTAATAAATGAAACAAGTCCAAGTATGTCAAGAACAACAGGGAGAACAAGAACCGGTCTCCGAGTGTCCTTAATGATCAAATGGTCATCAAAGAACAACAGTACTTACCATTTGAAACATGCTCGAGGAAGATGGAAAGAGAGATGCAGGCTTTGTTTGGGTATGGAAAGAGAAGTCAGAGTAGTTTTTCTCTTCCTCCTTGTTGCGTTGTAGGTCCTCGCCTGAACTATTCCTCCAGTTGAAGCTCTGGCCAGCAAAAGCCTCAGTAGTAGGAGATGCAAAAATCTAAAGCCATATATAAAACAAGAAAAAAAAAACCCACAATTAGTAATGACACAAAACATGAAATTGTACTTGTTTGCAAAAGGTGCATGAAAGGGTTTGAAACTTACATTTGGAGAAGAAAGAAAAAAAGGTGAGTTCAGGAACTCAGTTGGGCTGAAACCAGATGAAAAAGCCAAGTAAGAAGAAGGGGAAATTGATGAGGGAGAGATGGGAAGTGAAGGAGGTGGAACAGACTTAAATTTGGGAAGACCAAGTCCAACTTGATCAGTTTTAAGTTCAGAAGTTCCCCAGTTATCATCCATGGTCATGTTACTGTTGTTGTTGGAAAGGAGGTCAGTGAAAGATGTCCTCATGAATTGGGGTGGCAGTGAGGAAAAGCTTGGGTTTGAATTTAATTTGGGAGCAGGGGAAGTCATGATATAAGGGGAGGAGACAGAGAGATAGAGGGGAGAGAGAAGAAGGGAGTTGATGCATTTTGTGATTGCAGTCACCAGCAAAGTCCTGGAAGCTGCTTCTGAGAAGCTAAACATATGTTTGACCGTGGAAAACCAATCTGGGTCAAGGCTTGTGGGTTTGACTGGACTGCATAGCCTACCACAATTAGCTCAAATGAGGAGAGAGAAAAAGAGAGAGAGGCGGCTGCAAACGTAGGATGGTGTTCTCTGTCTGATTATGTGGCACCATTGTGTGAATCTCACTGATTTATTGGACCGTTTTATGAGAGGAGTTTTGGTCTAGTTTCATTTATGAATTGCTTAAGTAACTTGAGGAGTTTCTTTTCATTATTTTTATATATAAAGTTTTCTTGTTGGGTTGAGTTACTGAAAAAAAGATAATGGAGAACAATTTCATGAATATGCCATCCGATCTAATTAAGATATATATAACAGCATCCGAATGAGTGCGTCGCCATTTCAGTTCTCAGAAGCATAGCTCATATTTGTTTGAAGTATTGGATTATTGGTTCAATCAACAAGTTATTAGTCAAATCACATATATTTAATAAAAAAAATTGCAAAATAGATTATTTATACAATTATAAAAATATTAAATTAGCAATTAAATGATTATCATAAGAACAATTTCTAATTAACTTCTACTAATATGTAAGATTATATCGTATTTTCAGGAAACACACACTTTGTTTTGGAATAAGAAAGTGTATATATATACATTAATTATAAATAAGATTGTTATTAGTTTAATGTAAAACAAAAAAGCTAAATAACTTATTGTACTGTAGATATTTTATTTTAATTTTATGTTTTTGCATCCTAATACAAGTGGAAAAGTGAATCGGTGTAATGAATATTTGTACTTTATAAAACAACATAAAGAAAGGTTCTAATTTTTTCACCAACAAGGGTTCCATGGTGTAGTGGTTAGCACTCTGGACTTTGAATCCAGCGACCTGGGTTCGACTCCCGGTGGGACCTATTTTGCTCATTTTAGCATAAATCCAAAAAAAAGTTTGAAATAAACATCATTAATTGTCTTTTACCAAAAATAAGAACCATTTGAAAATATAGAAATAAGTAGTGGAGTAAAAAGAAGATAGAATTAAAAACCTTTTTCAACTCACTTTTATATTATAAGAGTAACCAAAATTTATAGAATAAAATGTAAACAAATTATACTTAACTTTCAAGAGTCACACGTTTTTTTGTTATACCAAGTAAATAAAATATTTTTTAAAAATATTTACCTTTTCATTTTTTCACCTCTTAAACAAACTGACATTCCCTTGCCTTGATTGTTATAGGAATAAAGTCTGATATTCCACAATTTAAGTGACTACCACAGTACTGTGCAACCCTACCATGAACGTAAATTAGAGCCAAGAACAAAATAATATACAATTGTTATTATATTGAGTCCAATAGAATGAGTTGTGGCTAATGGCCATCCAGCTTGGGCCACCTTTCCCTCAAAGCCACAAGCGTCAAAACAGAAGATCTGTTCTTTGGGCAAGGCATATGAATTGCAGGGCTCATGAGGAGCTCATTCAGAGGCCTTTCTAGCCAGCACAGAGAAGAAATGAGGGTCTGGTTTTGGTGACTTTGGGGAAGGGAAAGGGCCAAGGGGAAATCCCAGCAAGCACTTCCAAAAGGGCAATCTCATTTTGTGCAACAGTTAGCTATTGAGGTAGTAAATGGATAAGTTAACCCACAAATAGATGGATGTCAACAAGATTATTAGCAAGAATATTTTAAACATCTTCCATTATTGATGTGTATGAACAGTTACAATTTGAACCCCAGAAAAAAAGGAGTTATGAAGTTTCTAAAAAAACATTGCATTGCCCCTGCTTCAACGATCTACCGAAGGACAACTTGGTACATACAAAAACTTAGTTTTCGGGTTGGGTGGGATTTGTGGGAGGAGGGGCTGTTGTAGCCTCCAACAGACCAAATAGAGCACTTCAAACATCTTCATATACCTTTTCTTTCTTTTTCCTTTCTCTCTCTTTTTGTGCTGATGGGGCACAAGGTAGAGGGAATTGGATGGGTTCGTAGATTCTTCACCAACTTGTATTCTCTATGACATGAGCAAGTCTTTCTCAACTTAAGACAACCAAAAACCCTATTGCATCAGATCTTCCAACTGTAATTTCCAATACTTCGGGTCCAAATCAGCCTGTCCATGGTACTACAACAACAACAACAACAACCACCTTAGTGATGTAATTAAAATTACTAATAACTATACAACATTACTCAACCTAGTTCAATTGAGCCTTAATCCCTGCTCCTTAAGTTTGGCCAAACAAGTATGATAATCATTAAGTCTATAGTTCAGAAACTCGTGACTGCAAGTCACTCTGGCTTATACTTAAAATTTCAATTTATGGATTTAGTTAAGCACCTAATAGTTGCTTTGAAATTTGGACGTTAAGCTGACTTCTCCTGGTTCTGATTAGCAGAAGTGTATGAAGGGTCAGGATACAGTGATGCCCCATAAAGTCATTGCGAAAAGGCAGGTGTTGGTTTCAAAATTCTCAATCGCCTCCCAAACCCTTTCATTTTTTACATAAAGAATGAGGAAAAATTAGACTAACATGTTTCACAAAATAAATTAGTATTTTCCTACATCTTAAGATAGGATCATAGGAAACAGAACATGCATGTACCTAACCTACCTGACACACTATCTCTCCGTTCAAACACAGGTAACGATCATCTTAGTAAAAGATGGAGCTTCTTGACTTTTGTTATTCCTCTAGAGAGTTGCTATAATATTTTTATAGATTTGCTACTTGAAGTAAAGTCAAATATTTATTGACGGTTATTAGATTACCAGAGAAATGTCCTACCCCTCCACATGCCAATAAGGCAGCAGCCACAGCCAGGTCTCCAGGAGTGCAGCCCCGCAGGTAAGTGAGTAGAAATTCTTGTCGAATAGGAGATTTAAATTTTATTATAAAATTAATTTAATTTCACATATTTAATTTTTGGGTTATGTTACCCTAAAAATATATAAGAGTTTTTACAGTAACAGCAACTGATACTAGCAAGTGATAGAATCCCCACAACCACATCAGTAACTAAGCTATATTTCAAATTTATCTGCAAAGCAAAACACATATCATCAGAATCTTAAGCTGTAACTCATTCACGGAGAGACATAATATATATATATATATATATATATATATATATATATATGTTTTCCCTAACGGATATATATTTGCATGCAAGTTGGGAGAAAGCCAAAGAAATTATACATAACTTGGTTGCCAGGACATGCTATTAATTCTAAATCTCACTACCACTGTCGGTGCTCAAGGATGCACGGATATTTTAAGGAAGTTGCCTTGCCTATATTGGATAATATAGTATATCAGACATGACACAATATTACGAAAGATAACATATATATATATATATATATATATAAAATTAGATTGTTCTAACCGTAAATTAAACACTTATATAATTTTAATTTAATTTTACAACTAAATTTACAGTAAGACTAATTTATATTAATTAAAATTAATCAAAATTTTAGTTAAATTTTAATTGAACCGATCAATTATTATTATTATTTAAAAAAATTAATATTTTTTACATTTTATACATATTTTTATATATTTTATTTTATTGTATGTCATCGTCTCATTACACGGATTTCTTTATATCTTTGAATCTGAATAAGAAATCTCATGATTTCCTGTCTAATTTAGTTTTAATATATATAGATATATATATATATATATATATGTGTGTGTGAGAAAAAATAATTTGTTGAAGTTAGAAGAGGGACACAGAGAAGGGATTCTGATTTGATCTGACCGGAATCCCTCAGATCTCAGCTACTACCACCGGAATCCCTGGTTGGGCCTCTCCAAGGTCAATTCAAGCTTCAACCTTGGTGGGTCTGATTCGGAGGTTGTTTGTAGGCATCGCTGGATCTTTTCCCATTTAGCCTCTAAAGCTTGGATTCGTTTCGCTCGCTTTGAATTCGAGGTAAATTTTCAATTTTTTCATGACCCCTCTTGCCATTTCATCGTTTTGGAAGTGGGTTTTCTCTTCAAATTTGAAACCATAATCACAAACTAGATATTTGAGGGTACCGTTGATTGATGAATTATTGTGTTTTTGTTCTCTGTGTTGCTTGTTTAGTCTCTTGTTCTCGTTGTTGATTCATATCAGGTTTGATTTGAACTATAAAGCAGGAATAGTATCAAATAACAAATCTTGCTCTACAGCCAAAGATGGGAAGCCACGACAATGGTTCTCTTTTCATCTCTTGTCTCTGTTTGATTGTCAAAGAAAATTCTTAGATTTTATATTCAAATCTCTGAATTCTTAGATTTTGAATAACTGAATCATGAATTGTCTATTTTCTGCAATTGCAGCAGCATTAGCATCAAATTCATTTTTAGCTGACAAATCTGCTAAGGTTTTTGTTGCTGGTCACCGGGGTCTCGTTGGTTCAGCCATTGTTCGCAAGCTGACACAACTTGGGTTCAATAATCTAATCTTATGCTCTCATGCTGAGCTTGATCTCACTCGCCAATCTGATGTTGAAGCCTTCTTTGCCTCTAAAAAGCCTGAGTTTGTCATTGTTTCTGCAGCCAAAGTTGGTGGCATCCATGCTAACAATACCTACCCTGCTGATTTCATTTCCATCAACCTCCAAATCCAGAACAATGTCATTGATTCTGCTTATCGCAATGGCGCTAAGAAGCTATTGTTTTTGGGTTCCTCTTGCATTTACCCCAAATTTGCACCCCAACCGATCCCAGAAGATGCTTTGCTTACTGGCCCCTTAGAGCCCACAAATGAATGGTATGCGATTGCCAAGATTGCTGGGATCAAAATGTGCCAGGCTTACAGGATTCAGTATAAGTGGGATGCAATTTCTGGAATGCCCACCAACTTATATGGCCCAAATGACAATTTTCATCCTGAGAATTCGCATGTTTTGCCCGCTTTGATGAGAAGGTTTCATGAGGCAAAGGTCAAAGGTGCCAAGGAGGTGGTGGTGTGGGGTACAGGAAGTCCATTGAGAGAGTTTTTGCATGTTGATGATCTGGCGGATGCAGTTGTCTTTTTGATGGAGAAGTACAGTGGACTGGAGCATTTGAATGTAGGGAGTGGGAAGGAGGTAACTATTAAGGCGTTGGCTGAGTTGATGAAGGAAGTGGTGGGATTTGAGGGGGATCTTGTTTGGGATACTACTAAGCCTGATGGGACTCCAAGAAAGCTGATGGATAGCTCGAAACTTGCAGGGCTGGGTTGGATTCCAAAAATCTCACTCAAGGATGGACTTGTTGATACCTACAAATGGTACTTGGAGAATGTCAAGCTGTAATTCAGCTGGTTAAGCTGAATGTGCCATATGAAATTTATAGGTACTTGTCATTTCACTACGAAGAATTTTGAAAAAATAATTATCCAGAGAACAATATATGATCAATTATTCTGTACCGATTATGTCGAATGTAGATTTCAGAGCTATCTTGGTTTTCTCTAGAGATCTTACGAGAATCAAGTGAACCATTGTTAAAAACCCTGAACAGAAACTTGTTATGAAGGATTTGGTTCCTCTCCTGTAACAGGACCATCTTGTAGGGGAGAGAAAGAGAGAACAACAATTTGCATTTTAATTATTAAAATATGTTTCTCTATTTCTCTCACCTAACAGGATGACCCTGTTACAGGAGAGGATCCAAATCCTTATTTCATGATCATATGGGGATCACAATATATGAGGTCTTAAGGATTTTGTTTCACAATGTGTATTTCCATAAGCAGTTTTGTCAGGTGTTCTCTCTCTCTCTCTGTCGGTTATTTAATGGTGATTATCAAATAACTGTTATAATTCGTTTTAAGTTCCTGTTCGAAGGAGAAAATTCTTTCTATTTGTCTGTTCACCACTATTTTCTTTAGTATTCATATATCGTAACTTTGTTTCAGTTCACATCTTTGTAATTTCTTCGTATTTGATTTTTCATTTATAATGTTTGTGATGTCGAAAGTTGATCATAATTAGTGCGTGATGATTACTCAGCACAAATGTCCTTTTGAAACTTACTTGATTGCCGCATGAAGGGTTTGTTTGGAAATTTTCATTTCAATAAAATCCTATGTGTAAATCTACTATAGATTATCAGTTGAATGCTTTCTTGTGGATGAGCAATCAAATTTGATATAGTTGCAGCAGACAATCAAATTTTGGAATCTTTTATCCTCCTCTGAGTTCCCAGATAATTCGCTGCTATTTCAACTGTTTATAGTTATACCTTCAAACATGTTTCTTAAAGGTTTTGTTGCACATGGCCAAAACCAGATAGACTAATATTTCATGTCTATTTTAGTCTCAAGCCTTCATTTCATGCTCTTGGTAGTGATCACTTTTATTGTGCGCAGTGGACAAAAATTGGAATAGTGCAGCAACAACTTGTTGCTTAGTTTGAATCATTTTCTTAGTCTTGATGCTTGTTTTCCTCTCATTTTTCTGCTGGAGTTTTATATGAACATTTAAGTAAGCTTCATCAAGACCTATTGAACGTTATAGAGCAGCTGCAGTTAACTCGATGACGCAAAACCCGAGTAGCTAAAATGTTGGCTGAGTTGAACTGTAAAGATTTCTCAGGTAGTATAGAATGGAGTAACATCTTTTTTCCTGAGAACTTAAAGTATTTTTTATTATAATATTAAAATGATTTCAATTTATACTTGCATGTTAAAAAGTTCTTTTAGATAAAATCTTGTTTGATAGATCTTTGCAGAACCAATTTTGGAATTTCAAATAGACTAGAGAGAGGGGCAGGGGCAGAGAAATTAGGAAAGTTTTTGTCCATAAAAAGCTAACTTAGTTTTTTTGTTTTTTGTTTTTTTTGTTTTTGGTTCTAAGGAAATCCTATTAGATTTATATGAGAACAAGAAAATTAGATTTAAATGGGAACAAGAAATAGGAATGTGGGGAATGTAATTTACACCGCATAACTACAATATCGTTAGAGACCAGGAGAGAAACCCGATTGACATATGCTCCACCAGTAGCTTAGTATAGGATTTTATTTAAACTAGTTTTGACTTAAAAATTGGGAGTGTTTTACTATGTACCTATAATGGGAGGGAGTATTTATATTCCATTAAAATTATTTATTATAACTGGTTTTTCTTCTTCTTTTTATTTACTTCTTCATTTTTTTGTAGTGCAGCTCATGTTATTTTTATTTCTTTTTTTTTTTTGTTACATGACCCGAAAATGATTTTATTAGTTGTAATAATTTTTTATATTTATTTTTGTTTAATTCATGAAAATAAAAAAAATGTCTTCATGATTTTTTTTCTACTACTGTCATGGAAATTTTTTTATTTTTTATTCATTTTTATTGAAATTAAATTAAATTATGTTTTTTTTATGACTAAAACTTTCATGATATTTTATTTTATATTTAATGTATTTCATGAAAATAAAATTTAATATACAAAGAATTTTTTTATATATTATTTTTTCATCAATTATAAATTTAATATTTTTGAAAACATTTGTTTTTTATATTGATTTGACAATGTTTGTTTTAAATATTTTTTTACATTTTTTAATAACTGCCATGTTAATTAAATTTCTTTTTTTTCCTGTGAAAAGAATGACATCCAATTTTGAATTTATTTATTTTTAGGTAAGTCCTTCTTCTTCTCTTCCAACCCCCCCTCCCAAATCCCCTATTTGCCTCTACTCATCACTCATGTTTGAGAAGGGAAGCCGTCACCGTTAAGGACGAAAGACCTATTAGAAAGAAGTTGAAGGAGACAATGGTTTTCAAGGGGAAGCCTTTGATCTTAGAGAAAGTTAAGGTTTGAGTGTAGAGCATGGCCAAAGTTAGTCCTTTTAAGGATGAGCTGGAGCCCAAGAAAGTAACATCGCAGAATCATGCGGCGGAGAAGGAGGCGAAGAGGGGTTGTAAAAATATTATCTTAACGAAGATTTAATTGTAGGGCAAGGGATTTGTATGAAATATTGTTAGATCATAATAGGTGGAAATGTTTTATGTTGAGCAATTTTAGGACGAGTAAGGATGTTGGTGGGGACTTTAGCATTTTTTATGGGTCGATGATAGGAACATATTTGGACTTGCAGGAAGCTAAATTAATTGTGCAAAAATGGACTTTAACATTTTTCTCATTTGTTAATTTGTTGATTGCTTTCAATTAAGGTTCTGAGTGTGTAGAGTAAATCATTGTCAAAAAGCCTTTCTATTTTTTCAAAGGAGCCAAGAAAGATGACAAAAGATGCTATTGCGAGTCCTGCCATCCATTTAATTTTATTTAAAAATATTTTAATAAGAATCAATTTTGTATTAAAATATTTTTAAGAATTATAATATTTAGAAAAAAATTTAATATATATTTTAATGCATTGCAATTGAAATAATTTTTTTTAAAAATTTTTAATTGCTGGATTTCATGAAATAATTTTTTTTAAAAAATATTTTAATACCATGAAATTAATTATTTTAATACTTTAGTGAAATAATTTTTGTATTTATATTTTTTAGCATGAAGAATTATGTCCTAAAAAATAAATAAATGTCAAAGCCCTAAAAAATAAATAACTTAGGCTTTTTTACAAAGTTGATATTAATCTGTTTAACAAGTAAAGTGATTCACTCTTAACTGTTTAATTAATATACGAATTTTAGTTTTGTTAGTCAATGACTGATACTGAATGCACCTAATCTTTTAAGGTGTATATTAGACGCCACCTAAAAACTGGCCACTTAAGGATTGATTATAAAACTTAGATTAACAAACATAAGTTTTTAAAACCATCTCAAATGTGCCTAGTAATAGCATATTTGTTTAGCGAGTGTTTACGAGGAGAACATGCTCTCGTAAATCGTGCAAAGGCATATTGGCCATGGTCCATGGATAAAAGCCCAAACAATCAGGTCTTAATACGGTTGTCAAACAATTTGAGTCGTTCAAATTTGACACTGGAAATACAGCTCCTTACCTATCATTTTCAAACATATTAAGCAAAAGTTGCAGCTAGAGCCAGTGCTGGATTCTTACTTGTCCTCCAAACCATGAGCACTACTCATATACGTGTATAATCTTTTTCCCCCCTCATACTTTTCTTTGTTCATCGCAATTGGATAGTTTAAATATCCAAACCTTAATGTTGAAGATTAACTAGGTGGTAGGATAGATTGGAGCATGCCATGAAATCATACAAATGACTGTCAAATTTTGGATATCAATGACATCATTGAGAAGCCTTAATGTTGCTCCAGAGATTCTAGCCTTGGGAATGATGTCCATTCCATGTTGAAAAAGTATAATGTTATATACGTCCCTCTTTTTTTTTTTTTTCGTACATAAAATCCATGGCATGACTTCATGATATCAAGGAAAGGGAGAAGGGACCCTCAATTACCAAACAACTTTCTCCCAAAAAAAAAAAAGCAATAAGCTTGCTCTTTTTCCCCTTCATTGAAAACAAAATAGTGTAGCAAATCATACAGAAATCAGAAATCAAATGTTAAACTGTAAGTTATAGGAACATCCAAGGTGGCTATGTAGAAGCAGGATGCCGGGCATACCTACAAAACAAAAAGAGCAGAGATTAATCTACCAGAAAGGGCAGTTTAACATGTTAAAATCAAGAATAATAAGTTATGAATGTGAAACACAACAATGCAAAGACTCAGGGCATTTAACCCTTCCAACAAATCCATCAGACCTCTGAAAACATATTTATTGTTGAAATCCATCAGACCTCTGAAAACATATTTATTGTTGAAAAATAAGCCTTCTGGAACAAAAGGCTCAGGGCCGTTGCCCCATCAGTTTAAAAAAATTATCTATTAATTGAATCATTGAACTTTACTATTTACTTTCATATCAGTATATTTCATTTCCAAATGGTAGAATCACCATGGACTCTTTTCATATTTTCTTGCCATATGTGGATTCCAAAAAAAAGAATTGATTATATCTATATCCTTGCTTTGCTGCTTCACACTGCAAAGACCTTGCCACAGCACATATTAGTCTGTTTGGACATGGTAAGATTGCCATGATTTTTTTTTATCAACATTGAAGGACAAAGATGCAATCCACATTTTTTTATATAGAAATATGATAGCGACTTATTTACTATGGATAAGAAATTAAGAAAATGTTTCAGAGCCAATTCCCCTTTGGATAAACTAGTAGAATTGTATATAAGGGAAATAGTCAGACTTCATGGAATACCCCTCAGTATAATTTCTGACAGAGATCCTAGGTTCACTTCCAGATTTTGGAAAGCTTTGCAAGAATCCCTAGGAACAAGACTACACTTTAGCACAGCATATCATCCTCAGATAAATGGGCAGACAAAAAGGACTATACAAACCCTTGAGAATATGCTCAGAGCTTGTATTTTATAATTTAAAGGAAATTGGGACCATTACCTACCCCTAGTAGAATTTGCTTATAACAATAGTTACCAATCTAGTATACGAATGGCCCCATATGAAGCTCTGTATGGAAGAAAATGCAGATCACCCATCTATTGGTATGAAGTTGGGGAAAAGAGCATGTTAGGACCAGACTTGGTGCAACAAACCTCTGAGAAAATAAAATACATCAAGGAAAAACTACTTACAGCACAGAGTAGGCATAAGAGTTATGCTGATAAGAGAAGGGAATCATTGGAGTTTGAGAAAGGAGAATATGTATTTCTCAAAGTAACCCCTACCACAAGTATAGGCAGTGCTTTAAAACCCAAAAAACTGAGTCCTAGATTTGTCAGACCATTTCAAATTCTTAAAAGAATAGGCCCAGTTGCTTACTAACTTGCCTTACCACCAAATCTTTCTAATCTCCATAATGTCTTTCATGTATCTCAACTCATAAAGTATTTTCCTGATCCTTCTCATGTACTGGAATATGAGTCAATGCACATAAGAGAAAATTTAACTTTCAAAGTTAAATCAAAACAAATCATTGATACCAATATCTAGAAATTGAGAAGAAAAGAAATTCATTTGGTGAAAGTGGAAGGATTATCTGAAGAAGCCACTTGGGAATTGAAAGAAGACATGATCAAAAGATATCCAGAATTATTCGAACCAGGTAAATTAAATTTTGAGGACAAAATTTTTTTAGTAGGGAGGGTAATACCTCTATCTTTAAAGATATTTCATATTAATACTTCAAATTTCTTATATGTGTAAAATAATATAAGTTAAGAAATAATACATTAAAATATTTATGGACTTAAGTATATTTTCAAAATAGCTATAATAATATAAGAAGCCCATAAAGGGGCATGAATGGAAGTTAAAATTAATTAGAATTAAATAAAATTCTAACCTAGAAGCCATGGTTGGAGGGAACTAAAATGAAAGAAGAGTTTTAAAATTTATTCACTAACTAATAAGGCTTCATGCGTGCAACCTACAGTAACTAGATTCTCTAGGCAATGATTGAAAGAAATCTAACACTTCCCAGATTATTGGATAAAAGTACTAGATGACATAAGCCTTTAACAATTAAAAACTTCCTCCTACCTATAAGCTTCAAGCAATAAAGCTAAACTAACAAAGTCATAAATAAATAAATAAAAACCCATGTTTTTCTTGGCTGCAAATTACCGTTTTGCATGTCTTATTTTCCCATTTTTATTCTGTTTTTATGGCTATGGGTAACCGTTTCTGCATGTGTGAATTTCCTATTGTGCTTTCCGTTTTTCTGGATACGGAGGACTGTCTCTGCATGTATGCATTTTCATGGTGTTTTCTGTCTTTCTTTTGGGTATGGAGATTTCCTATTCTGCAAGTGGAAATTTCCCATCCTATATATTCTAATTTTTTCTGCCAGTATGACAAGAGTTCTGCACATAAATTTTCTATTTTGATTTGAGTAAATGTGATTCTATTTGGGGGCCTTCTCATTTTATAATCAAGTGTATGTTCATATGAGAAGTTCTACTCTTCAATTTTTCTTCCAGAAGCCTTATAAACTTCTGTTTATAATCATTGTTTAAATTATGTTTTATATATATATATATCATGTTCTTTTATTTAGTAACTATGATTAGAATCGATTAAATATTACTACACAATAGAGGTCATTACTATCTTTTATTTGAATTTATCACTATCCTCGTTAAGACATTGTGTTGCATAAACATATTAGACATTTGAACAAGAAGTTAAATTGAGAAAAGAAAAACTTATGAACTGCAAATGATATGACTGGACAAATATGAGACCTAGGACCAGAACACAAGGTAGGGATTATCCATGGACAATAGGAAGGTAGGGAGTCAAAGTACACTTCCCAAAGGAACCTTTGCTATGGATTGACACTCATAAATCCTTACAAGTGAAGGATATTCAATGTACAGAAGGAAATGAGATCTCATAAAGAAATAATTCAATTATGACCAAGAGACAAGTAACCATATGGACTTCAATAATATTATATATTAATTAAAGAGGATTTTTTAATCTAGAGACTTATTACATTAAGCATGCATTTTACTGATTGAATTTTTATCTTAGTTTGAGATTTAAAGAATGTTTATTTGTATAAGTTACAACTGGAACATCAAGTAACATTTTAAATACTATTTTGTTTTTCTACTAAGAATTTTAAATTCTCACCTCTTATGCTTGGTGTTTCAGATGAGACATATGATCATCCCCATTGAGATAGACTACTATTGGGTCGACTCTCCGATCCATGGAGGTTTTGTGAGGGTCGTGAGTGGTATACCGTTGAGGATCTATCGTGAACTGTATACCACTCACGACCTTTAGAAAACCTCCATGGATCGGAGAGTCGACCCAATAGTAGTCTATCTCAATGGGGATGATCATATGTTTCATCTGAAACACTAAGCATAAGAGGTGAGAATTTAAAATTCTTAGTAGAAAAACAAAACAGTATTTAAAATGTTACATGATGTTCTAGTTGTAACTTATACAGATAAACATTCTTTAAATCTCAAACTAAGATAAAAATTCAATTAGTAAAATGCACGCGCAATGTAACAAGTCTTTAGATTATTAAATTCTCTTTAATTAATATATTATAATGAAGTCCATATGGTTACGTGTTAGCTTCATAAGTCTCTTGGTCATAATTGAATTCTTTCTTTATGGGATCCCATTTCCTTCTTTGCATTCAATTTCCTTCACTTGTAAGGACTTATGAGTATCAATCCATAGCAAGGGTTCCTTTGGGGAGTGAACTCTAACTCCCTACCTTCCTATTATCCATGGATCATCTCTATCTTGTTGTGTTCAGGTCATAAGTCTCATATTTGTCCAGCCATAATTTCCATCATTTGTAATTCATAAATTTTCCTTTTCTTAATTTAACTTGTTCAAATGTCTAATATGTTTATGTAGCATAATGTCTTAACTAAGATATTGACAAATTCAAATAAAATATAATAATGACCCTTATTGTGTAGCAATATTTAATCAATTCTAAACATAGTCACTAAATAAATAAAAGATATTGCTAACCATATATATATATGGGGGTCATATCAAGTAAGAGCACTTTCTTATTATGAGAGGTGAGAATAGCCAATCTTGACCATTAAATCTTATATGGATGGTCAAGATTAGAAGTTCTTTAAAGGTCACATGACCACTTAAAAAAATCACATGATTTTATGTTCTAATCTTGACCATTTATGCATGATCCAATAGTCAAGAATTACTTCTCTCACTGTTACAATAAATCACTCCTCTCACTAGATATACCCCTTATATATATAATAGAATTTAAATAATTAAATGAACATGCTAACCATATATAATTATAAAACAGAATTTAAACAATAAATATAACAGAAGCTTATATGGCTTTTGGAAGAAAAATTGAAGAGTAGAACTTCTCATATGAACATACACTTAATTATAAAATTATAAATGAGGAGGCTACAAATTTATACTGCTACACATATGTAATCTTGAACACAGAAAATAAAGTTTATAATACATGTATTTGAAAATAAAGTCTCGACCACAAGACAACCTGACACAAGTTGATAATTTTGATTGTGAAGAGTCAAAGATGACACAAATACAACCAATAAGAAAATAGGGTATAACATTCCCAAGTCAGAAATAAATTAGAATTCTTAGAAAACCTGACACAAAACACATAACAATCTAACTAAGTAGGAAGAAACAAAGCATACATCTCCAAAATCTCAAGCCTCAAATTTTTTCATTAGATAATAAAAGTGGCACAAAAAAAGTAAGTCACTAAGACAGCGTTGAGAGATTGGGATAAACTCACCTTTCAGAATTTTAGGCATGAAACCAAATTTTGTCAGCTTATGAATCCTCCTTCAGTTCATCAGAATCAGAATCACTTGCATTATAACCTAACAAAGATGCATCAAACCAAAAATAATCACACTAAAATTCCAAGGGAAAAAAATTTGATGATGATACTAGCAACAAGGAAGGGAGGGTTTACCTGGACGCTTATCACCAACTTTCCAAACTGAAGACCTAGTCCTTGATGCTTTAGTCAGCCAAATTCTTCCCTTCATTCCCAATGGATAATATCAGCCTTGGAAACCAAAAGGTAACGACAAACAAGTACATCCACAGACTCCACACATTGCTCATAATCACACCATTGCTCTTTGTACTCAACTAATGGCCCATAGAATCTATCTATATATTTCAATGCTAGAAACTATTTACACGCATTTCTGCAATTACTTGTGTGTATTATACATTAAAAAAATGAATTTGAAAAAACAAACCAATGAGTTTTAATATTATAAAAAAATCTGACCTTAGAATTGCATGCTAGATTAAATCTCCAAGTCTCACCCATGATAGAACATTTTACTTTGCTATTCAAGACATATGATGTAAGCATGCTATTAAATACATATATAAAATAATGCAAGCATGAAATTTTATTTTTTATTTTATTTTTGTAGTCTTGAACTTATTCTTCTTTTCTTAAGCAACATTGACTTCTTCAAGCACTCCAGAACCCCAAAATCAACACCCAACAAATTCCAATCTAGTGAACCCATGGAAAATTCATTGAAGAAGACTGAAACAAGGCATCAAGGAAACAACCCCACCTTTTGGGCATCTCTAGGAACCCCATAGCCACTGTAGTACATCTGACCCACCAACACCTGCATGTTGATGTCCCCAGCTTTAGCCTCCTTGAGCGTGTCCCTGAACCACCGCTTCACACAGTCCGCCACCACCTCAGACAGCTGCACGCGGCCATTGCTCACTCTCCCACTGCTGCTCTCCATATCCCTTCAAGCCACTTCAACTTCAACTTCAGGACGTGGGTTTTTCTTCTGGGTTGGTATTCTGAGACCCTGAGAAATGGGTTTTCTGGTAGCATATGAAAAATGGTAAATTTCCCAGAAAAATTGTTCAAAAAAAAATCATGGGTATCTTTCAGATTGAATCAAAACACCAAAAGAGACACCAGAATTGCAATTTGGGTTGTAAAGTTCTTACCTTTTTCGGTTTTGGGAGCTTTCTGTGAAGCTATCTGAAGATCATGGTTTGATCTGAATGGAGAATTTAGAAGGGGTTTGCAGTTTGAGAGAGAGAAGAGAAAAGAAGAGAAGAGAAGAGAATTTGGAAGAAAGCAGCTATCAGAAAAGACCGGGCAGCGAAGGAAGCCGCTGTTTGTCGAACAACGTTGTTTCCATCTGTACTTGTGGGCCTCTCTCTCTCTCTCTACCAATACCATCTCTATTATAAATTAACATACAATTTCAATATTTTTGTATATTTTTATTTTTATGTTATTATTTAATAAGTAAAATAACATTATTCTCTTTATAACTTTTTTTGGTTTATTTTTTTTTAAAAAAATAAACTTTATAGTTAAGAAAATAGCTTGTTGTATTTTTTGTTCAAGTAAAAGTATTAATGGATTGTTAATTAAATGATTATTTAAAAATTTAAGAATTTTTAAGTTTTATGATTTAAATAGAAGTTTTCTAATTTAAACATTTCTTCCTTCTAATTTCCATTGGTTGCAATAACATATTGAGACATTTTCTTTTTGTAATTTATAATATGGTATAATCAAGATGGGATTTATAAAGAAATTTTGTTAAGAGTTATTATTTGTATATAGATAATGAAAAGTAAGATAATTACACAAATTATTTATATATTATCTTATCATTAATAAAAAATAAACTTCCATCTTCATTTTTAAAATTTTAAAATATGTTATTTACATATATTTTATTTGGTTTGAACTACAAGTATTCTCATATTCTTTAGGTATGAGATTAATTTCGTTTAGGTTTGGGAGTGTAATAGTTATAAGTCATTCCAACAATGACGATTCTAGGAATCGAACCTTTGGCCCGACATCTAGGATTTGAGCTACTTACTACTTCAACTAATTGTTTAATGGTATTCACATATTTATTATATAAACTAAATATATATATATACATACATATATATATATGGAAAAGTTTATTCTTATAATAAAATTATTTAAGAATAATAATTAATTTTTTCTCAATTTTCTCCACAAGTTTTTCTTTCTCATCGTATTTTCTATCCACCTTTCTAGGTTTACTAACTTTTACAATGCATTCAGGGAAAGATCCAAAAGAACAAGTGTTTTGTGGGGTGAAAATTAATTTCAAAATTACTTATACTTACCCATCAATCATCATCTTAGTTTCATTAAAAAAAATGTCTACAAAGGACCTAATCCTCCATATAATGATGACTCAACCTACTCTAAAGCAGTTTTCACATGCTCTACACACTTCTATACTTTCTTTGGGATTTTCTCTTATAAACAAAGATTGACTTGATCATCGTAGGTTTTTTAATCAATAACTCTTTGATAAGTCTAAGAGATTCTTTGCTTGTAGGATTACTCCTCTCCATCGATCAGACATACTTTGACATCATCACTTGATCAATAATAGGATAGGATAGTGAGTTGAAAGTTGAAACACTAAAATATTTAAGCCAAGTATATAAAATGGTGTTAAATTTGATATCATGTGAACCATATTTGACAGCATCTAGAAACTTAGCTTAATCTAGTGTATTAGATAATTATTTTATGAGCATTTAAGAATTTCTCACGGTTAAGTAATTGTTGTGGCTTCTTTCAATAGAAAAGGACGCTAGGTGCATATGAAGTAAGAAAACAAAAATGAAGTCAATACAAAGAGGAAGCACTCTCGCATATCTATTGGCATTCAATATTGAAAAAGAAAGAGACGAGAAGTAGCAAAATAATCTCCTTACATTCTCGCATATGGATCTCATGAAGATATACTGCATTTATCTGAATCATGAAGAAAAATTTAATCATTCTTAAACTAATATTTACCCCGAATAATGACTAATCATTCTAAACATAAAAGCTTTGCAATCAGTAGTTCTAAATAAGAATGTGGCTTTTTTTTTGGTAAATAACTACTACAATGTCACGTGATGGCATGTCACTGCCATCAATGAGGGGCTTATAACAGTATTTACAAATCACCTATTAAAAGTGATTGTTAGCAGTGAAAATTAAATTTAAGTTTCATCCTTCCTAGTTGAACTATTTGTTTACAAAAATGTGATTTCTATGCTATATTTCATGTGTATAGCTACACTTATTTGAAAATGACAAATGAAATTATCATAGCCTTTTATATGTTTTTAAGAATTGAGGATTAGATCATAGTTACTTTGCCAACTTATTATTTTTAGTGTGTGTAGTTATGGGGCGGCACAGAAATCACCCTGAAGAATATATTGATTAGTTTTGATCTGAGTTTGCATTTATTTATGATTAGAATTATGAACCAAAATGACAGTTTATTTAAATGTCATTAATTACAAATTTTTAGTTAACAAATTCGACCCTTAAGAATTGTTATAGCCATGTGATAATTAGGTGTGATTTGATTTGAATTTAGATTTTCTAAAGTGTAAGGTGCACTTTATAAAGTAAAGTGTAAAATTAATAATTGTTGATGTCAACAACTTTAAATTTATGAGATAATCTCTCTCTCTCTGTTTTATTAAGTTCAGTGTCAATGCTAAACCTCTTTAATACCACATTGACATTAGTGAACTTTTAAGGACAGAGATTTTTCTTGATTAGCAATCACGGTCTACAATCATGGTGACAACTAGAGGTGTAAATTAGGATCGAGCCAAGCTAATTTCAAGTTGGACTAAGCCGACTCACAACGTGTGCGGGCTAGCAAATAGGTATCTCAACTTCGGCTCTATGTGGGCTGGGTTGGGCTAGCCCATGGGCTAGGTCCTCTTTTATTGTTTTTTTTTTATTTTTTTTGTATCTATAATAATAAACTATTGATAAATAAAACTCCTACATTAATTCAAGCCCACAAAATCCATGTTAACAAAATATATACAAGTATAACATATTATATTAAGTGACATTAATATAAGCAGTGAAGATTTGCAACATTGTTTTCGACATAAAGGATTTATGATATATTCATAAAGCATCTCTTGAACCATAAATTAATTAATTCAAAGAACTAGAACAAGTAAATATCATATACAAATGGAGAAAAAAAAAAGACTAAGATATACTCACTAAATTTTATACTTTTTTATTATCCAAAAGAAGCTAGTCAAATAAAGATATGAATAAATAATAACAATATTAAATACATAACACAAGAAAATTTTTTCACATTTTTGGACACCACATCAAGCTATTTTCAAGTTAGACTAGACCAACTCATAATTAGTTCAGGTTGAAATTTTTTTAACTCAACCCACTTATTTAGACTCGACCAATTTTGACAACTCTAGGGACAACCACTCTAGGTTTCAAACTGAATTTCCATGCTTGTGCTCCTTTTGGTCCTCATAACAAGTTGCATACTACCACTAGTTTATTTGATATCTCGATTAGGGTAGAACAACGACGGATTTTAACAACAATGGATTGAATGAACTTTGATTTGAACAAATTATAAAATAATCTGAATAAGACACAATAATATGTATTTGAAAAAGACCACGGTCAAGAGAAATTTGTAGGACACGGCAAGAGGTAACTAATGCATACAGCAATCTAAAGAGAAGAGGATTTGGGAATCTTTATTATCTACTTTTAATTTCCAATACCAGGTTTCCAATTTGCTTGCTACCATATAACAAGAAAAGTAGCCAGAGAGTAGATCAGAGAACAAATGCAATGATGAAACTGTACATTGAAATGATTTTACTCGCGTGTGTATATATATAATACTATACTGGACACAAACAGATGAACTACATGATAAATGAGGCAATTATCAGAAAACCACTACATTACAGAATTACAAAATTGGGTACTCATGACTAAAAATAAAAAAATTATGACAACCACAACACAAATATACACGTTCTTATATGAGAAGGAAAAAAAAATTGTTGATAGGTTGATCTGGCTGGAACAGCGCTTGCACGCTGAGCCTTGGTCTCGACTGAAGTGAGTTCTGCTACACTGCATGCTTGTACCAATGTTCATGCATCTGAGTGTGAATTGAGAGGACTCAGGAGGGGACATATGTTGTGCAGAGTATCATATATGAACATAGAGTAGGATAAAGAATTTTGTGTATCACGGAGATTTCCGATTCATTACAGGGGAGACTGACTTTCTACAACTGACTCAAGGAAAGAACCACAATAGCAAAACATCCACCATCGCTGAGAACAGAATTTCCATTCCGTAGTAAATTCAAGAATCACTCCAACTATCCGCATCATCATCTTCGTCACTTCCAGCCAAAGCCTATTTCAATAATTAACATTAGTTGACCCAGAAGAAAAGGGGTACGCCAGTGAAGAGAGAGAGAGAGAGAGAGAGAGAGAGAGAGAGAAAGGAGGAGCACACGCCTATTACAAAAAATTTAACAGAGCAAGAGTGAGAGACCTGGCGCATTGAATTTGCTTTCTCCAAGATGGCAGCAAGCCTCAAGTTTGTTTTCGGACCCTGAATGCTGGGTCGTGTAGCCATAGCAGGCTTCAAGTTGAAGGACTGACAAAAGAAAGTATTTTTAAATACAAGAATGCTTTTAATACAAAAGGGTACAAACAGCATGAAGAACAAGATAAAAGTTGCTAGCTCAAACCTTGGTTCTTATCTGTTCTAACAATGAATCTCTTTCATCTACCTTTGGTGCTATCTGAGGCCTGACCCGTTCAGTAACCTTCCTCAGCTGCAGTGGCACAAAGGCAATATGAGTTATGCCAGAATTAAGACCTCAACAGAGTACATTCTATGAAAAATAGAAAACTTTCATTACCTTGCTTTTGTCAAGAGCCGCAACAGCATCAAATAAAGGATTCCGGGGACGAGGAAGCTTATTCTTTAGCTTTCCATTTGGCCTTTCACTATCAAACTCTGATGTCTGAGCAGATGTATCCAATGACAATGCCATTTCTTCCTCTGAAGACAGCAGGCTGTGATCGGGCTGCACACTTTCCATGCTTGGTGGTGACATGGGTGATATAGAAGGATCTCCTTGTTCCCCTTCCAGATCACTCGAAGACTGCTGAGGTGTTTTAACTTCTAAACTAGTCTCTTCCATTAATTGACTTGGAGATTGAGTCAGTTTTTCTTGTGGAGAGATGGGATCATCTCCAGAAACAGCACATTCAGCTGGTGGTATTGGCAGGCATGGGCTTGAATTCTGTACCATTTCTCCCTCTGAAGCAACAACATGACCATGTGGAGGCCTACCCGTAGATACCACAGGTAATGTTAAGAAAGGGTTCTGGATTTGGCTTTTCTCCAAAACTAGGTAATTATATTGACCATTTGCTTCATTTCCCATGATCGGAAATTGCAAAGGAATAGCAACAGGATGCTCCGAAACACCCACTGAAAATCCAGAAGACTGATGGTGCTTATCACTTTCCACAGCCATGACAGGCAAAAATGGATTCTGATACGGCAAGGTCTCTCTCTCAGAAGTTGGTAAACCAAATTGAGACTTGTCATCAGGTTTAACTGGCTGTATTGGTTGGAATGAGGCTTGACTTACTTCTATCTCATCTCTCTGTGAAACTAGGGAAGCATTTTGAACCTTGCCCATTCTCCATTGCATAGGCGGTAGAGGGGGCATAGGTGGCATCTCCTCATGATTGATTTTAGTTGCCTTGGGAAAGAGGTCAGGAAGAAGAGGTTTCAATGGATCCATGACATGTTTTGTTGGGTTAATCTCCTGGCCAGACAACTTTGATGAGGAATCACATGATGAAGGTTCATCAGTACGGATTTCAGGAGCAAATTTAGAACCACCATGAGAGATTCTTTCTTGCTCCCACTCAGTTGATATTTGCATCTGTTGAGATTGAAATTTCTCAGAGGCATAATTTTCTTCATTTCTGAGCAGAAATTCTGCATCCTGTTGACCAACTTGTGATTGTAAGAACAGCTCTAAATGGGTTTCAGGCTCTAGCCGGTTATAGGAAGGTGACGACAAACTATCTTTGTCATTCTGTAGATCATTCTGGCAAAGAAATATAGATTCTGACCTCTGAGAGTCTAGCTCTGAACATACGGGCACCATTTTCATGTCATTGACAGAAGAACCATTTTGGATTTGCTCCTTAAGAGATGAATCTTGAATATTATTACATATTTCAGAATCAGAAGGATCACAGGGTACTGATCTGTTCAGGTTTGACGGTACATCAGCAGAATCAATTTCTGGTTGATCCACTTCCTTCTGTGCTTCTGTTGAAGATTCTCTAGCAACTGCCTCATTGACTTCCATCTCTTTCTCATGAGGGTCTGCAAAAGTAGAAAGAGATTCTTCCAACTTTGTACAATTACTCATTGGAGAAGATATGATATCAGAACATGATTCCAGTTGTTTCTTCCTCTTCTCTGAATTCAAGTCTATGGAAATTTTAGTCAACTCTACCTCATTGGATTCCATTTCCATCTGATGGGAATCTGAAGAGCCCAAGAAAGGTTCCTCCAAATTTGAAATATTCCTTGATGGAGAAGAAACAAAACCTGAAGCTGGACAAGTAACAACACTTGCATCGTTCTTAGCACTATCAACGGAAAGAAGACCAGATACAGCCTGATTTTCTGACTGAGCTTTTTCAGTGAACATATCATTTACCATGACATGATTATCCTGCCATATGTAATCAGGAGAAGATAGATGTTTAAGAAGACCATCACCTTCAACTGGATCCACACTGCAGGCGGATCCACTTATTTCATCACCATGCACCATCCTTGGTACCTCTTCAAAATTTGATTGCTGATTAGAATACAAAACTTCAACTTCTGCTGAATCTGGTTCATCCTGTGGATTGACATGAGTAAAATCTGAGTATAACTCATCCGTAAAGCAACTCACTGGTAGAATCTCCACAACAGGAGATAAATCTTCTGAGTTAAGTCGGTTTGCTATAATACCATCCTCAGCTTTTAAGTCTCGGCCATCAAGCAGCAGCTTAGTACCTAAATTCAAGTCTACATCCATGGATGGGCAAAAGGGATCCTGCCCTTGTGAACCAATACCTCCACTAACCAAAATTTCAGAAGAGAATTCATTAGGAGATTCTTCCTGCAACACTTTGATCTCAGAATGATCACTGCATTCATCTTCATGAGCTAATTCTAAATCATTAGAAACTTGTAACTGAGCATCGGAAAGAACATATGGATCACCAACATCCAAGTTGTTTAAAGAATTTTTATCAGAAGAAACCACAGGGCAAGCATCATCATTTATTAGGGAGAGAGCATCAGGTACAGCAGCTATAGATTCAACAAGACACATCCTGTCTTCATCATCTTCTAATCTTAAATGAAGTTCAACAGGGCCAGATGGTGTTTCATCTAATTGAGTCCCTGTAGGTAGCGACACTGGTGAGGGGGGTCCAAGATCTGAAGACAACAATAAACGTCCCGAATTCATCAGACACAAACCAGAAGAGACTTGTCCAGAATCAGAAATCTCTTCTCCCTGAACACGTGCATCATCATGCATGACAAACTTACCACAATATGTCTTTTGCAACTCAACAGTTTGGGGAGGCTGATTGGATGCTGTATCTTCAATCTCTGATGTGGAGGAGTTTCCAATAGACTGAGAATCTGAAAACTGAGCTTGCAGTTGGGTATGTTTTTCTTTTCTATCTCTTCTGTATGAACTATTATCGTCTGATGTAGAGGAAGTTCCTGTTGACTGAGAATCTGACAGCTGAGCTTGCACTTCAGTATGTTCTCCATTTCCATCTTGTTTGAATGAACTAATTTCATCGGATGTTGAGGAGTCTCCAAACGATTGAGAACCTGAAAATTGAGCTTGCAGTTGATGTTCTTCTTTGCCATTTGAATCTGTTACCTTTTGAATATTCAAGAAGCTTTTCTTAGGTCTACATTCATTTTCTGTTTCCAATTCTAACTCCATGGTAGTTAAAGCATCCATATAATTGTCAACCTCACTAGTCACATCATCAGAATGGTACCCATCTAAGCTGCATTCTATTTTCTTTTGTTCATCAACTGCCAATTCTGTTTCATCAGGTACCTTGGGATGATTAGAAGACATTTCATCTATCACACCGGCAGAGATTTGTTCAGGCACCTTCACAAGATCTCCATTTGTCTCCCTATCCATTTCTGAGTATGGTTTCAGTTCTAATTCCAGCTCATTAGGTGATGAACATGTGCTTTTATTTCCCAATGACCTTTTCACAGGAGTAATACTACTGATTTCAAGGATTTTAATCCCAGGTTCACTAGTATTATCTGACACCAATTTTATAGGCAATGGAGTGATTGAAGTTTCACAAACCATTTTATGATCAGGTGAGGGAATTTTCAGAAATTTCTCCATGTAACTTTTTCCAGTTTTTGCTTCAACTGCAGATCCATTCAATTGTCTGTTCCTCAACTTCACAAGACGTGCAGGATCTCTACAAGCATTCTCAATGCGCTCCTCAAGAAACAACTGATGTAGTCTGCAATAATGGAAATTGGATTGAGTCACCAATCAACCATTTAAAGACTTTTTTGCATTTCAAAAACCAGAAGAATAAATTAATGCACCGCAATAAAATTATTGGAGCTCACTTTGCATGTGTTGGTACAACTTCAGGGGCTTCACCGTTCCTTGGTTGTGCTCCTTTCTTCTGCTGGAAATAAAAAGAAATATATCCAAAAATTGAAAATATTAAATTTTCCATTGCATAGAATTGTTTTCTATGCCAATTAACAAAAATTGCCAGGAAAATTATGTAATTAAGAGGTAGAATTGGCACTTTAGTACCTTGACTTTACGAATTCTCTTTTCCCTGTGAACTTCAACTGTTGGTGTCCCAGAGGAAATTGACTCCACTTTAAAGAATGATGGATCAGTATAACGCTTCAGACATGCCCCAGCCCCAGCCACATCAAACCTTTTAGAAGCCAAAAGCCAAAAAGAATTTTTTTTTCAAATATCTACAACATAATAATCAATTTTTATTTGTCTTGAAATTGTTTATGTTCAATGAATCAAGCCACCATACTTGTCCAGAAGGAACAGTCTTGGGGGACCACGGCATTCTTCATATGAATCCATTATAAATCGAGGTAAGTCTCCGTGAGTAACAAGATTCTGTTCAGACTGGATATTAGGATGCCAAACAACCCCTGCAATGCAAGAAGCATGTAAAAATTTGTCAAGGGACCATTATCACCTAAAGGTTGCAAATTACAAACACAAGGCATAAACAATAGGATTCTGTAATGAGTAATTTAACCTCCATTTGTAAAAAATGACGAGTGATGAGTTTGCGACAAAAAAGCTTTCTCAAGTGCAGGAACTTCAGCCTCAAGCTGTTGAATACGAGATGTAAGGCCGTGGCCTCTTGCAGTAGTAGCCATTACTTCTTCATGTAAGTCATGGAAGATCTCAGCAGCAAATCTAACAAAAATGATGATATAGTTAAATGCAGAGAACTTGGCACCTAGTGACTGTAAAAATTATAATTTGACAAGTTAAATGTTGATTCCGGGAACTCTGCAAAATAGAACAAAGTTTCTATGGGTTATACGGTAAGGGTATCCTTGGGTCAGCTACCGAGGCGATCTTAAGGGCGACGCCCCATATTGTCCTGGTGCATTTAGGGGGATTAATTCCCCTAAGTGCTGGCCCAAGGTTTAAACCTGAGTAGTCAAGGTAGGGAGTGCACCTCCTTAACCACTAGGCCAACCCCCTAACTAACTTTCTAATAATTAACTGAAGGGAACAAAATGTCACAATTATCACACTCTTGCAAGATACATAAATTTTCCTACCAGAAGGTTTTGAATCAAATTCACAAGATTAAGCCACCTAGGCTTAGCTCAGGTGGTTGATGCCTTGATGAGGAGGTTGTGGATAGCAGATCCTAAGATTGATCCTTAATACTCACTCAGGTACCACGAACGAAAAATCACAGCATCTGTAATGCTACTCGTTCTAAAATGGTCTATTTTTCTTTTTTTTGTTACAAATAAAATAGTCTACTTAATTACATTTTCTCCTTCTGTGATTTTAAAATATCTGTAAACACTAAAAAACACTGAACAAAAACATACTTTTCTAACAGTCAAATCATATTTAAGCCAAATATCTCAACCTGTTCAAATCAACAATGTGTCGCCCAGAAACTTATTTAGTTCAAAATCATAGTCCATGCATCATTCAATCAAATTCAGACCAATCCAATCTGCTAGCACCTAGCAGAGTTACTGGTTGAAAGTTGAAACTATCCATGTCCATAAAGAGTCATCCAACATCTTCTCAACTCCAGAATTTAAACCAATCCATACACTAGAACTGCCCATTTTCTTCCCTTTCTTTTTCTTTTCAAAATTTTATAATATACAAAGAAAAAAGAACCAAAAGCTAATGGAGAATCAAGTGACAAGATACAAACAAAGGGTGATGATTAAAAGTTTAAAACCAAAAGCAAAACAAGATTCAAAGAGTAATCCCATAAATCATTTTCAATTTCATTATATAAAATTAACTAATAACAATAATAATATTGCGAAAACTAAAAGCCCAGTTTAGCCACCTAATCCAACCACCAAATTAGACAACCATTTTCCTCACAATTCCAAACTCAACCCAACTGGTTCACCGATCCAGAGACCAAACTAACAAATTTCCAAAGATGAACACAAAAACCTCGCTGAATCAAAGCTCACTCCAGCACCTCAAACGACACAAAACATAAATTCAAATATCACATTATTAAATTATACACACACACACAGATATATATATATATTCCAAACTCAAGACGCATTTCAATTTTCAACTCAGTGTAATCACAAAAATCGCGACTACAACCACTTCAATTGCACAATTCCAGCACGTTCAAATCAAAATCACGAAAAAAATACAACAACAGAAGTTAGAGAGAGAGAGAGAATGAGAACTGACTGAGCAAGGTCGCCGAGCTGGCGCAAGAGGCCGACGAGGCCGGCCATGGCGACGCCTTCGAGGAGAGCTTCGGGATCATCTCTGTCCGCTGCACGGTGCAGCTCCGGATCCGCCAAAGTGTACTCGCTCCGAATGTGGTACCTTGACACCGGCATTCTTCCAATTCAGGCAATCGCGAAACCCTAGTTCTTCGATCTTTGCTCCGGCGACACTGCCTCCGAGCTTCGTTCCACCATGGAAATGGAAGAGAGAGAAACTACAGAAAAGAGAGAGAGAGTGTGTTCTTTTTTCTGGAAATGAAATGAATGAATAATATATATAATTATATATATATATATATATAATTATTGTTATATATACGGTGGTGCGTGTGAGTCAGAGACGTGAAGATAGTGACGGAGGGTGTGACTATTTATTAATTAAATCATATTTAACCGAGTTGAAAAATATTATTATTAATTTTGGAATTTTGGAAAATTTTAAAATATATATGAAATTAAAAAATATAATAGAATGTTCTGTATTTGTCACGAGGAAACTACATAATTTGATTTCAAGATTATACATATTAAGTTGATTTAAGTGAATAAACAAGTGTATTTAATATTATTGCGTGTCTTCAAATTGACTTTTTACTCTTTTTTAATATTATTCAATGAATTTAAATTTTTAATCTGAGATTCGTAATTTTCACTCTAATAAAAAAAAAATCATTGAATTACTACCACTATCACGGATATTAATTTTACTTTCTTTTTTCTCACTTCATGTTTGTATGAATATCTTTAAATTTGTACCCAAAAAAGTAAATTTTTAAATTATTTATAAATTATTACAGGTTTTGACTTATTCAAGTTTATAATACAAAATAGGAGAGGGTGATTTTAAAAAATAATTTCTTTGAAGGGCGCGCATTGTGGCGCTTATAATGCGGTGGGTGGTATTGGATCATGTTACTTTTGGATTTGGTGATAATAATAAATTAAGAATAAAATGTGTATAACCCACAAGAGACTGAGAGAGAGAATAAGTAATTAATGAAGAAGACTAATCTTGACTAGCTCAGCCTTCTTACTGTATGATCCGACATCCATTCCTTTACACACCTGGTCACTATTTTGTTTTTTTATGCCAAGGTAATGCTTAACTCCCACTACTAATTAATTTACCTTTCAAAATTATAAGTAGATGCAGCTCAAAAATATATATTATAAGTACATATATCATAAGATAGTTCGAATATTTGTGGTTCAGATAGTTTGAGAAGAATCAAATGAGTTGATCTTATAAGACTCACTACATTATTTCTTTTCAGATTGTTCAAATTACGTTCATTTGTGATGTGTATTATTGCTATTTATCTTTTATGTTACTGTTTGTTTTAGATTTTCATTCTCTTAAACGGGTGTTTGCTACATGAAACCAGTGTTTGAAGAGTAATTTGAAATGTTTAGTTATCCACAGCGTATGTGAAAAGAGCATTGGCGGTGGAGAAAATTGATTCCCCCTTTTACTGTGATATGGCGTTTAGGTACGGAAATATGTCTTTAAAATTGGTTTTACATTTTTATCTATTTTACTCTTGAGATAGAACTTGCATATTATATTTTTTTGTAATTTTATCTCTAAAAGTAATTTTATTTTACACTATTCAAACAAAATCATTTTTTTAAAATTAACTTTTGAAATATGATTCCTAAATTTAAGTCAATTCTTTCAAAATTAATTCTTTTAAAATCAATTCAACTAAAATCTTAACTAAACATACCCTATGTAAATATCATTCCTAAATTTAAATCAATTCTTTCAAAATTAGTTCTTTTAAAATCAATTCAACTAAAATCTTAACTAAACATACCCTATGTTTGGTAAATAGAAGGTATAAGCACTTAAGATATAGGAAAGATGATAAGTGACCTTATGAAAGTCTAAACTCTACTTATATCATCACCATATTTTAATCTGAAAAATTTGTTTCAGTAGCAATTGGGTTACAAAATTTGTTGGTATAGTGTTATTTACTTTTAGATGAGTGTTTAGTGGAGTAGTAAATAAGTCAAATAAGATTGAATTTTACAATGAAATTAATCTAATAAATCATTTTATAAGAAATAATTTTTAAAAGTTGAGTCGATAGAATTTTCTTTAAACCCTATAAATATATTGTTGGTATTTACATTTATATTGGTAATAAAACAACATTATATCTTTTTTATGGGTCACTATACTACCCTAGGGGTAGTGCTACTTTTAATTAAAATAATAATTTTTATATTAAAAAAATAATATTTTAAAAAATAAATATTATTTTATAATTATAAAAAATAATAAAAGTACATTGGGGTAGGAAAACTTGTGAGTTAGGATAGAATAACCCCTTTTTATACAACTTAGCAAATAATCAATCTATCAAATAATTTGTCATAGGTTATAATTTAATTGGTCGTCTGCATACATTTTAAAGCGCGTAAGTCAGCATATCAAGGTTGAAACCTCCTTATTTTTCTTTTTAATTAAATAGGGAATTGACGCAATACGTTTAAATGCGTCTCCCTCTCAATTTTTTTAAATGTGCTAATGATTATAAGTTTGCGTTAATATATAATAGTAAATAATATGAATTAATATTTAAAAACTATATGAAAATATAAATTATGTTAATTCCCCATCAGAACAAACACTTTGATGGTTTTGTCACATTGACCGTTGAGCTGTGAAGAGCAAAAGGAGACAGTGTTGGGGTCAAGTTGATTGCACTCTATTATGGACATCACCTTGTCCCCACTTCTAAGATATTATATCAATTTCAAAAACATGTCTTTGAACTTTTTCAAAATATTAACTTCATTTCATTTGTAATTTATCTCAAAAAATTTAATCAGTGAATTATTTTTTTGGTAATTTGTGAAATTTATTTTAAATTCTACTTGAATGTGTAATTATCTTTCCTTCATTACAATGTTGTTGAGATTGATAACAGAAAATTTGTTTAAGTAATTCATTTAGAAATACTTTTGACTATAATGTATTTTATAAAATTAATTTTAAATGATTTAATTTTGGAAGAACAATGTTGTATTTGAGAATTTTCAACTAAAATCAATTTTATAAGAATGATTTATTTGAATAATATTAAGTAAAATTATTTTTAAGAGTGTAGTTACTACAATAAAAAAGTTGCATTATGTTTTTTATCAATATTTTTTTTATCAAACATTTATTTAGCTCCATGCATGCCAATCTAGGATCACATCACATTAAACCTGCTCAGAATTTCATAATGGATGGAATAAATTACATCACTAAAAAATTATTAAAAAACTAAAAAAATAGATTTTTTTCTATGAATCAAAAGTTTAATAAGTAAATTACGTCAATTAAAAGAAATTGATACAATTATTTTTTTAAAAAAAGTATAATACATATAAAAGTAAAATTGACCGAGAGTTTTTGAAATTTATCCAAGTATTTTTAATTATTGGTAAATAAATCATAATGCAGGCATCACCTTCACAAATGAAATAATGATTATGGAAAAGGCCAAAAGGATTTGTTGAGGAAGAGCTATTGAAAACGTCCTTTCATCAGACGAAATGTGAATTAGGACGCAATGCAAGTGCAACTGGAATTCAGCGCCCCACTGGAGCCCACCGTCTTGGAGGACATGGCAATCACTTATCACTTCATGTGTTATTAATTATTATATCGCCCAAATTTTTTTAGAAAAAAACATATATATTGACATTAATATCTATTGTGAGAAAATAATTAAGGAAAATAAACAACAATCAAGAAAATTGAAATCAATAATTGAAAAGGTTAAATCTGCCTCATCAATGTCAAGGATTCAAATTTAGGAAAGAGTAATTATAAAAAGGGATAACATCAATATTTAAATGAAATTAGTCTTTCACTTAATAAATATAAAATACTGTTTAAGAAGCATGGTCCATTTAAGGTGTATTTGATAGTTGATAGTTAAAAAACAAATTAAAATAAGAAAGATAAAAAGGCTGTATGAGTTTTATTCTTAATATTATAAAAATATAAAATAAAAATTTGTTGTCTTATATGATTACTTCATTTGCAGAGGGAAGGGAGATTCCTTGAATTTTTTTAAAAGGAAAAAAAAACATTGAATACATATAATAATGTTACTATTAGCTCTGTCCACAAAATTATGTAAATTTAATATTCAAAAGATGAAAATGTTTTACATGATCATGTAGTTATGGATCATTTAATATTTTATACTTATATGTAATATTGTTAATTTATTAGTTGCTGTGAAAGTTATGTATGAGATGTTACATCAGTAAAATTCAAGTAAACATTTTCTCTTCACGATTACAGAACATGAATGCTCCCCTCTCCATTTTATTGAAGTGAGGATGAGATTTTAAATTAAAAATTGTTTTTTTATTTATCTTAATCAAAAGAAATTTAACTATCAATTAGTATCAAACTTGAGTAATTAAGATACTGTAAATGATTATGATGATGTTTTTGGATTTAGCAGATCCTGAAGAAGACTAATGAAGAAGTGTCCTTCCCTTGTTTTCTTGGAAAATATTTGCAAAGCCTTTTAAAGATTCTTTGATTCTCATTGAACTTTCGGAATTTACAAAGAAAGAACAAAAGGTTCGGTTTTGTTAGGTACATGTGAAATTGAATTTGAGAAGCGCTTTCCAACACCATGAGTGGACTGTGGACCTGCCTTTCTGCAACCTTCCCTTTTCAACTTCCATGCTTTTTTCTAAATTCTCCATCACATAAAATAAAGCATCAGCAGTTAGGCTTGTTTCTCAGAGATTTGGTGTTTCTTTTTGGTAATAAAAAATGTTAAGAAGAAAGAGAGACTAATATACTTTAAGATCAGGCGTCAATGAATATTTACATATCGAATATCATATGAGAATTGTTAGTAGTGTGAATCAAATTTAATTAAGTTTTATAAATAAAGTGTTTCAATTTTTAAGAATTGAACCAATCTCCGTTTATTTGGTGTTTTCAAATTTAACATGCCTCTCGGAACAAAAGAAATAAAAGTCTACTGAACCAAAAAAGGGAAAAAAAGAAAGAAAGAAATGTTTTAGCCATTGCTTTTCCTTAATGCCCAAACAATGTCAAGTCTATTTTGTTTTCCTTTCATACTTTTTTGGCACATGGAGAAAAGTCAAAAAGATATGCATATAATATTACCATCAAAGGCTATAAATCAAACAAAACACTATGGAACACATTTTTTTGTAAAGATAAAACTACGTATTTTATATGCAATATGTTGTTAAATAATATATGCATTTATACAAAAACAAAGTATTTATGTAAATTTAATTAGTGAAGCAACAAATATTTAGATATATACTCCTTAAATGTGTATTCTTAACGACTAACATTGTCTAGACCTGTGTATTTCATACATCACAATATAGTCTAAGAATAACTACTAATGTAAATTTCTATTTTTCTAATTTTTGCAACATGTAGAATGTTTTCATAATTCCTAGAAATATTATAACATTTTCATGTTTCATGCAAGATTAGAAAAACTATTTCTAGAATGCAATATAAGTGTTCATGGATTTTTTAAGTTGACTATGAATATTTTGAAAAAAAATTTTAAATTTAAAAAAAAAATATTGTACCAAACGCACATAAATATATACTTTTTTAAAATTTCATGAAATATTTTCGAAAACATTTTTGACAAACCAAACAGTTATTGACAACTTTTTCAAGAATCATATATTCTTTGATAATGTAAGCAATGTGATTCTCAACATTAAAAAATCATTCCACTAAACAAATGGCAATGAAGTAGAGGTATTATTGTCTATCACTATTCTTTCTAGACATGTTTGCACATTTTATTTAATAACTTATTTAAAGAGCATATATAACTCACATGACGCGGATTATAATTTTTATTGTGCTATACTTGATGTCGTAATTTCAATTCATTATTCTATTCTCTTTTTCTTTCCTCTTTTTTAAATATGTAATATCTTCTATATTGAAAAAGTTTTTAAGATAGACTTGGATTAGATGTTATTTAATCTAAGCCTTAAAACTTAAAGCTAGTAATAAAAACATTAATTAGTTCCTTTGGTGTAAAGTGCAAGAGTTAGCTTGCTTAGCTCTACATTCAATGCATACAATTCTCTGTTTTTAGGAGAGGAAAAAAAAAACCTCTCGTTGTAACCTTTTGGAGTACTCTATCAAAATATTCGGTCCTTAATAATAAGTTAGGAGATGCCTTAATCAGGGGAGAGGGAAGCTGTCCCATTGTTATATAAAATTAAGCACCAAAACCAACAGAATCGAGAAAATATTGCATCAATGGGACCACCCCATTTGTCTTTGGATACTTTGCTCTATCCACCAAAACTTTTTTTGAAACATGATTATGCATGTTACTAGTGACACATATAGTGTTTCAATATTTTATATTTTATATTTTTCAAATAAATACGTTGATTTATTAATCAGTAAGTAGTTAACACCATAATAATCTGTTACTAGAAAGTGTAAAATAAAAATGATGGTCTTCTGGGTGGCTTGTATAACCATGAATAGACTTGGATACAATGATGTAAACTTGGCTTGAAAGCTTTGGGAATTGCTTTGGAAGTGGTGGTAAGCAATTGAGAAACCTTTTTCAATTCCCAACAAGATCAAGATCAGCTTCAACAAACAGTGTAGGGGGCCAAGTGTAGGTAATTGATTAATGTATTTATGTGGTGGTGGAGTTCCATTTGTACTGATTTACATACTGTGCCCTTTTTTCTTGTCAAGCTAAGTCTCTGTTTTTGGTAAGTTTCCTTGATTCTTGATAGCTAGTTTATTAGTGAATTCGGTTATGGAGCAACTGCCATTCTCTTTCCCTCGTGTCCTACCTATCTTTGGTTGGTGACCTATAATAAGGTTTTTTCACCTGCCCAGGACTGGGTTTGGCATTTTTGGACCCACCAATTGAACTACTCTTGCTATATGTCATGTTATGAGTGTCAAAATCCTGAAACCTACTGATTTTTAGTTTATTCATTGACCTTAATTATATCCTTAACATGGTAGAGGGATGGTTCATTTTTTCATAAAAATTTGTCTAATTTATTGCCAAAACCACTGCCTGGGACTAACTAAACCTAGGAATCAGTTTACATAGTATGACATTGTTCTATTTATCTTTTTCTGGACTCATAGAATTCTTTTTTTAGGTCATATCCACCAATTAATTTTACTATGAAAGTTATAATCACTTGTGAAAGTTATCAAGAAATAATGTGTAACAACTTATTAGCATTGAGAAGTATAAAAGTGGAGTGAAAAAAAGAGAGAGCAAAGCAGTAGTTTTATCCTAATATGCAAACCCCATTTAAGTGAGAGGTATTATACTAGAGCCAATAAAGCAATTTTGGGTTATTAGGCTGGCATATATATTGTTACATATGTGGGAGCTTCTCGGCTAAAATTATAAATGATGGGAGGGAATGAGCTTTTGGAAGGTTAAGATAAACTATAATCGAAGCCAAAAACCAAAAACAGATTAAAGTTTGTTTAAATTTGGGAGCAAGAAAATCAAGTATAAGCTAATGAATTTGATATTTGAAGTAAATAGTAGAAGCTTATTTTTAGCTCGTAGTCACTGTAATAACTACTACTGAATAAAGAGTAAATGATCAATGCTGAATTATTCCTGCTAATTATAAAACTGAAACATGAGAATGTGAACAGTAATCCTAGCTAACTACTCAATTAATTTTTTATTTTCACTCATCAAAAGCTTCTTAAAAATGACAAAAATACTTAAGTAATTAGTTCAAATGAGAAAACTATAACCTATTCTAGAAAGGCATGTATAAAACGCATACAATAAATCTCTTGTTCAAAATAAAAGTCCTCAAGGGCATGTGGTCAATCTGTAATCTCTGCCATCTTTTATTTCAAAATATGACTATATATGGGTAGAAATTTAGGTAGTCTACTTCGGATGCATTATCCATTCCCTCTCATATGTATACACACACATCCTTTTACTTGATATTTGAATTTAATAGCTCCATTGTATATGACAGCTATAAATTTAATCATTAAGGTGCTTTGGCATCTAAAAATGTTGTTGGTATGAGTAAAAATGAAAATAGAGAAAATAAAAGAATCAAAATAAGAATGAATCCTTTCGCAGAATGGAAAAAACTAAAAAAGAGAGTATCCAGATATATAGAAAATAAACATGATGGACCTCTCTTGACTCACTTGCAGACCTTACTGTGGGCTGGGCAGGGTGCGAGAGAATTGTTGAGTTTTAACTCAGCTCATCAGAAATACCAGTGTGAAGCCCATAAATTGTTATATTAAATGTTGGCTATACCCATAATACTAGTGCATTTTTGGTCACTAGAGGCCCAAATGAACATGGTCTACATAGATGCATGCCAGGCTCAGCAGAATCTTCTTTTTTGATTTTTCTAGTTATGTTTTTAAGTTCTTACTACTAGTTGTTGTAAAAAAAAAAAGTTCTTACTATTAGTTAGTTGATAAAAAGAGTATAAAAATAAAAATATGAACAAAGTTTTTCTATATATTTTTTCTAATGAGACAAAAGCTTTGTTTCCCCCGTAGAAACTTTTATATTCTCCAAGCGTTTAATGAAGCACAGTTCAAAAGCATGAAGCACATTTCAAAAGGGATGGTGATGGAAACATGTTGGACACAATGCATGAAACACGACAAGATACTTTAAATGCATATGGCCACTTTAAAATTTGTTGTTATAATGTCTGTATCTATGTTGTGTTGTTGTATGTTCATGACACTTGGGTTTTAGACAAAACAATGAGCCTGTGCTTGAGTAAGCAACTCTTCATTCTTTATTCACGTTGCCCTCAAATATTGTTTGTACAAAGAATGAAAAGTTCAGCGTCTTGGGAATTAGAACACGTTTCAAATGAAGAAAAACAATTTAAATAATTAAAAGAGAAAAACACCAAGAATGAGAGTGATAGAGTCCCTGCCTGCTGTGCAAAGTTGGTCTCTTATGGAGATGCAGATAATGCATAACTAAATAACAAAGTGCAACATAGTGCTGGGCTAGGACCGGTTCAATTGTATGCATCTACTTTCTTTCGTTATCGTTCAGTTTTATATGAAAGCATATTTGGGGACCAGAAGCGCAATACAGTAGCAGCTAAGTGGGAGCATTTCCCTATCCTTTTTTTTGGTAACGATGGTCACTATCCTTTAGTTTAATGACACGTTGAATGATATAGTAAAAGTATTATCTTACGCAGATATAGAATCTGTCAGTATAAATTACCCTCTCATTCAATCATATGCTTCAATCATATGCTGACACATCATTAAAAGCATTAGATTTTCTAAGTAGTTGTTGTGATAACCAAACTCTTTTAATAATTTAGTAGTACATGATTAGATACAATATAAATAAACTTTACATAAACGGTAAATTAAAATTAAACTGTATAGGAGATCTCTAAAGAAGGAAATAAAGCCCGGATACGAAAAGAGTTTTTACTTAGTTTTTAATTTGGATTATATTCCATTTTAGTCTTACCCAATTGATTGAGATAAATACAAAAAAAAAAAAAAGACTAAATACTAACAAAGAAGTAAGACTCTGCCAATAGTTTTATAATCCAATGACACTTAGGAAGGAAAAGTTTAATTCCCAATAGGATTTAATTTCTATTTACTGTCAGTGTAAAATTTGTTTATATTGTCATCTAATTATGTGTTGTCAAATCATTAAAATAGTTAAATTTTC
Organism: Styphnolobium japonicum; assembly: GCA_023212625.1. Classification (NCBI taxonomy): domain Eukaryota; kingdom Viridiplantae; phylum Streptophyta; class Magnoliopsida; order Fabales; family Fabaceae; genus Styphnolobium; species Styphnolobium japonicum. The sequence continues at coordinate 24,422,889 of JALBWW010000014.1, forward strand.
TATGTAATAGTTGTGATAATTAACTCTTTTACTGATTTGGCCACACATGATTAGATGATAGTGTAAAAAAACTTTACACTGATAGTAGATAGAAATTAAATTCTTCCTAATAAGCCTCATTACTTGCATTTAATTGAAATTTAACTTTTTTTTTTTCATCATCTTACCAGATTTTCAAACATCACTTATAATAAAAAAGAATTTTTTTGACCTTTGCCTCCTTTTGTATCACAAAGAAACAAAAAAATAATTGATTAATCACATCTTTAATAAATGTGGAATACGGAAAAAAAATAAATAGTGATCTTATCTGTTCGATTATTAGCTCAGGGAACACATTACGATTTTCTGTAATTACTGGTGCAATAGGAGAGAGAAAGAGAAAAAAACATGTGGCTTTATAATTTTGAAATTATGAAACTTATTTGGTGTTTTTCACTCTTCAAAAAAGTGCATTGGAATTATAAGTATTTAATTAGTTGTCAAATATTTGTTAATTAATAGTTAATTAAGTGGACACTAAATATTTATCGTGAGCACCAATAATTAATATATATTTTACAACTAATTACGTTAGGAACTGGATAATACAAAATAAGAATGAAAATTTTTAAATCCTTATAATGAGTTAACTTAATAACTCTTTTAATTACTTAAAGAATAAATTATTAAAATACTTTTTTGAGATTCCAAAATAATAAATGTCTACTTTTTATTTAATATTTAATATTTTAAATAATTATAAAAATGTTAGTGGAATTTGTTAAGAATATATAACATTTCTAAATAAGAATATCTATAGCAGCGATAAACTCAAATAATTATATTATTCTTAATAAATTATCTTATTAATTTTTTTAATTATTTTAATAAGTAAATATTAAATATTTTTTTAATTCTTAAAATATAAAATAATTTTATTTTTTATTTTAAATAATTATGAAGATGTTAATTAAGAGTATTGTTAAGAAGATACTTAATAAACTCGAGCTAGTAAAAGAGATTTAAGGTAAAAATATCCAACCAAAAAATTAAAAACCAAATAAAGTTGGTTAATTTTGATTTTATTTAATTTTTTTTATGAAATTTGATTGGTTTGATTTGATTTTTAATTTTTTTATGAAACCAACTAAACTAAAAAAAAATCAAACTCATATAATTATTTATATACTTTTTTATAACTTACATACTTATAAATGATTAAATTTTACTTTCTTGTTATTTATATAAATATTTTTAGGATAATTTTTTTTATAACTATTTAATGATATTTTTATTAAAAATTTTAGGCTATTTTTTTAATTAAGTTGTAAAAAGAAAAAAATTGTGTATAAATCTTTTTGATAAAAAAAATATTTGACAAAAAATCCATCAGAACTCAACTAAACAAATTGCGATAAATTTGGTTTGATTTAGTTTAAAACAAACCGATCACTTATTAATATAAGGAAACTAATTGATTTGCTTCAAATGTCTTTTCCTCAAACCCAACAAATCCAAACTTGAAGCCTGGAATCCAACCACAACCGTCCTATATATATATATATACATAGCTGGGTTTGCTTTTCTAACTACACGTACTCTGCATTCGGCAAGCCTCTGCTTCCTCTGTCTCCCCCAGTTTCTCTCTCCCCTGTTCCCCTTCCTGGCCCCATTCTCAACCATGGTTGCAGCTGAAGTAATGCCTGACAAACCCCTTCAAGGAGTTCCTCTCCAGGCAACAGATAGCACTTTTTCTTCTGCATCTAAAAGGTACTAAAATTTCTATGTCCCATGTATTTTACCTTTCATTTCCACGTTTCTCTTTTCACTACAGAAACAGCTCATATGGAAACATGTTTTGGTTGAAAAATTCTTAGATACAAGACTCAGAAAAAATGTCTTCCACCCCATGAATGATTAGTCCACAATCTTCAATCTTTTTCAAGTAAACTGTACAAAAAGGCACCTTTTATAAGTGTACCATTTACAAATAAACGGTACATTCTATTAGCATGGTATATATATATGGCACTATTCCCTTTAGATTATGCACATAAAAAAGAATAAACTTCAGCAATAGCATGTTCTTGAAAAAAGATTTTCTTATTCTGTGTTCTTATGAACCGTTTGGTGTTGTTATAGGTTGGAAGGCAAAATTGCTATTGTAACTGGGGGTGCCAGAGGCATTGGGGAAGCAACGGTGGGAGTTTTTGTGAAGCATGGTGCACAGGTGGTGATTGCTGATGTTGAGGATGCAGTTGGAAGTATGCTTGCAAAGACACTATCTCCTTCAGCTACCTATGTCCACTGTGATGTTAGCTTAGAAGAAGACGTTGAGAACTTGGTTAGTTCCACAGTTTCTCGGTATGGACAGCTTGACATCATCTTCAACAATGCTGGGGTGCTTGGAAATCAGTCCAAGAACAAGAGCATTATCAATTTCGACCCTGATGAATTCGACCGAGTCATGCGTGTGAACGTGAAGGGAGTGGCTCTGGGGATCAAGCACGCAGCGAGGGTGATGATTCCCAGAGGAGTTGGGTGTATTATCTCCACATCTAGTGTAGCAGGAGTCATGGGAGGGCTTGGACCACATGCTTATACAGCTTCAAAGCATGCCATAGTTGGGCTTACAAAGAACACAGCTTGTGAGTTGGGAAGGTATGGGATAAGGGTCAATTGTATTTCTCCATTTGGGGTGGCCACATCCATGCTTGTGAATGCATGGAGAACTAGTGATGAAGATGAAGATAATGAGAGCATCAATTTTGGGTTGCCACTTCCAGAGGAAGCAGAGAAAATGGAGGAGTTTGTGAGAGGACTTGCCAACTTAAAAGGAACAACTTTAAGGCCTAAAGATATTGCTGAGGCTGCCCTTTATCTTGCCAGTGACGAATCCAAGTATGTTAGTGGTCATAATCTTGTTGTGGATGGTGGAATCACTTCATCAAGAAATTGCGTTGGCCTGTAACTTTTGTAATATCCATGTTCTTTATTTTTGTTGGTGGCTATCAATGTAGAATCAGGCACATCTGTGTCAAGCTTGTATGATGATTTTTTATCAATATAGTTGCAGTAATTTTTGAAGCGTCAAACCTTCACTTTAGTCATATTGAATTACCAAGCATATCATGTCTAGTCATGCTATTACTTTCTAAGACAGAAAAGTTTATTCGGAGTGTGTTTGGTTTTGGGGGTAACGAGCAAAATTCCAACAGTCAAATTTGATGAAAAATGAGATGTTTGGTATATTAGTATGAAAATTTAGATATAGACACCTATAGTTGTGATAATGAAGAGTTATATTAATAGTGTTAGTATTATAGAAGGCCAAGGCCACTGATCCCTCTAAGTATTTGTTGTGCCTATGAATACACATAAAAAATGTTTAAAAGTTCAATCTGTCAATGCGCTATGTATACATTGCGAAACCTTTTAGGCCTACCGGCAATAAGTATAGACCTGCAGTTATGCATTGTCATAATAAAAAAATAAAGTTACACTCTAATTAATAATTATATCTTTCAGCATAATGATAAACATTTTATCTAACAAATATTATTAAGCTATTTTATTAAGCTTTTTAATATAGTAGGATGGGATACAATAGTGGGATATTGTCTGGTTGACTTGTACGAACCATTGTAATTTTATTCTTTTAATCTTCATATGGTTACTCGGTACCTCATGGGAAAGTGCATTTTCTTCGACCATTGATGCCTCAGACATTATAAGATACTGTGATTCAGGTTATGTACAATGTACGATCATGGAAGCCAGTCAATAACTACGGAAGGGTCAATTATCTAACATAGTATTATATCAAAAAAGATCCCTGCATCACTGACATGAATAGGATTCCTTGGCCAAGTCAAGGAGAATTGCCCTCAAGTCTCAACTCTCCTTATGGTTGAATCCATGTCTCATTCAAAATTCCAAGGTCTCCATCTGGCTGTTTTGGATTTGGTGGCTAGTTTGGCAAAGGTCAATCATCAACCGTTTATTTTTCAGGGTCATAGTCCTGCTTCAGAGAGGGCTGCGCAGTCCGCCAATTAATCAAGTAGCTCAATCCCAAAACAATATCCTGATTCATGACTCGTAATCGATAATAGATTGAATGATAAATATTCGTTCTTCTCGCTCACAGTATAAATAATTTCTCTCACCTTATGTATACATATATAAAGCACTAGAGGAAAAGACTAGATCATCACCAATGGTCTGGTTAACGAGGGTTTGTTGTTTTTATTAATAAGTGGGTTACCAGTGTTTAGTTACTGACCCAGAATTTTTTATTTGTGGGGACAACATATATTTAATATAAAAATTTAAATTATATGTTTATATTATTGTTATTATATATTTGATCATATATAATTATTAAAAGTATATTTATATATTACAATTTCTGTTTATATGTTCTCATATTTTAAAAATATAATATAAACTTTTCATTTTTTTGGTGCAATAAAATTTTCATTTTTAATATTATAAAAAATTTATGATTTATTATCTATTATCAAAGGGACTGCCTCAAATACTATATGGCAGTATCTGATTGTAATTGATGAGTAATTGCTCTAAAATACTCTCCTTATCAATCTCTAAATCTCCTCTCCCTATCGTACGTACCTTTTATTTCTTTTAGTTTTTTAATTTTTAATTTTTCTGTTGCATCCTCGTGTACAACAAAGTGGGGCAAATGCAAAGACACATAACTCCTTCATCCTTGATTTTTTAAAAATTTCACATTCATTGTTCTAATTCTAAATTAATTAATATATCTATCTAATACAAGATATTAAATTATTACGGTTATATAAAGTTTTACAACAAAATTGTAACTGTTATGTAAAAATAATTTAATGTTGTCTATTTTATAATTCTTTGAAAGAATGATGTTGTGATAAAATTAAAATTTGTAATAAAAAATAAAATTATGAGATATAAAATAAATAAGTAAACATAAAATATTCAATTAATTGGATTTAATGTTGATTAACTATGAGCGTACAATTTTTTTACACTATCACTTAATTATATATTATTAAGTCATTAAAAAATTTGATAATCACAACAACTATATAAAAAGTCACACATCTTTTAATAATTTGTTAACATATGTATTAAAAGATAATTTTAATACATTGTTAGTTTAAAAGATAATTTTAAAAATTTTTTCTGTCAAAATTTAAAATTTTTTTTAACAATCATTTAATGATATGTAACCACATCAAGTTAGACTATAAAACAACTATTTGAAAAGCTAATATTTTTAATGATATGTCAACAAATAATTTAAAGATAATATAAAAAACTTAAATATGTATAAAATATCAAATTCAAATTATATTGTTTAAAATATGAAGCAACTATATTAAGAAAAATATAGTGAAAAAATTACACTAAATATACAAGAAATAGAGATTCAAAAATCCTGTGAAATTCATGGGAGGATAGACTAGATTCTCTATAATTAAGTATCCAAGTAATAATTCAATAATTTATCCTTCATGTAATTTAACATTCAATCTTTTATAACATAAGTAGATCTAAACGGGACATAAAGTTATTTAAGTTGTTGCAATTATATTAAAGATAATTTTAAAAAATAAATATAGCAATAAATATATTGTTTATGGGAGAAAAGTACACATAATAGGAGAAAAAATTAATAAAACAAGACATATACTAAAACATTTTTTTTTCAAGTATCCGTCCCTGTCAGTGTTAGTTTAATTAAAAGTTGAATTAAGCCTTTACACAGGAAGCATTAATTAGTTAGACACCCACCACTACCTCCTCTTGCACTCACTGATTTTGAATAATAAAAGGTTCCCAAGATGTAGCGAAGGTGATTATATTATATGCATAATTTAGGAGCTGCCTCAATTTAGATTGAGTCTTCTAAAATTGTTACCAAGTGGCTTCAATAACTCAAGAGGGAGGGTGAATTGAGTTTTCAAAAACTTTCGCAAGGTTTATTTTAATGATGCTAATTATTTAAGATCAATGGACTTGCAAAGGATAATGACTAAAATTAATGAGCTTTTTGATACAGAAAGTATAAGACAAGAATTCACAATATTAAAAACATCAAGTTAGATAAGTTGATAGAATATAACTTATAAGTAAAAGATAAGGGTTGAGAGAATGCAAACAAGATTTATACTGGTTCAATCACTTCTTGTGATCTACGTCCAGTCCTCGAGATCGTCCACCCGAGATTTCAACTATACTTCAAGCTTCTAACTTGGGTGCTTGATAAAAACCCTTACAATAAAGAGCACTCTTCACTTAGTATGGGATCCTCCACCCTCTATGTGCAAGAGCCTCCCTCAATACAACAAGGATTTTCTCTCCTTCAACTTACACAAGATAATCTAATGGTTTTTGGTAGATTGTAACTCTCACAAGAGCGTATATACAACTTGAAGAACAGATGAGTATATGATCAAATCACTAAGCAAGCTTTTTCAAATAGAAAGCAGTATGATGAATCAAGATTAGAAAAAGCTCTTTCAAAATGAATTTCTGATCTTTTGTATGTTTGAAACTTAATTTAGATGAGCTATAAATAGCTCTTACAAGTTTTTGATCCGTTGGGTAGTAGGTAGGTATCAAAACAATATTCAAACTAGCCGTTGAAAAAGTTTCTGGAGCGTGTGTAGTCGACTACACGACTGTTGTAGTCGACTACCAAGCCTTTCTGACTTTTAAAAACACGAGAGTTTATTATTAACAGAATGCATGTAGTCGACTACACTTACAAGGTAGTCGACTACAATAGCTCTCGGATTCTCTTTTAAAAGCAAGGCAACTGAGATATATTATCAAAAATAATATGTAGTCGACTACATAGCTTATGTAGTCGACTACATGTCTCCTCTGGTTTATGCATTTTTAAAAAAAGGAACAATTTTAAAACGATGTAGTCGACTACAAATGTCCTCGGGTTAACATGTATTTAGCAAAAGTATTTTTATCATAATTGTAGTCGACTACCTCATAATTGTAGTCGACTACAAGCATCCTCGGGACATTTCAAAAAGACAGGCATTTCAAGATTTTGCCTATTGGTAGTCGACTACAATACTTGTGTAGTCGACTACACGTTTGTTCTGACTTTTGGAAAACGTTGTAAATTTAACATTTTCCAGCTGTGTAGTCGACTACATCAATCTTGTAGTCGACTACAAGTGACTTGAAAGCTCATTTTTGAATGTTAAAAAATCTTTCTTTCCAAAGCATTTTTAAAGATAACTATCTTTTTATCAAACCTTATTTTAGGAATAGTTTTGAAAGAATGAAACAAAATGCTTGCTAGGTGATTTAAACAATTTATAACTCTTACAATGATAAGTAAAAGCCTATAAGTCTTGAGTACTTCTTTTGAACTTGTTCTTGTCTTCTTGGTGCGGAATCCTTTGTTTGGTTATCATCAAAATTCAATATGATAAATGTTGCTCACATTCTCCCCCTTTTTGATGATGACAAACAATATAACTGTGGAGTGAGAAATGTCAGTAATAGAATAAATAAACAAAATCTCCCCCTTTGATAATCAGAGTTTAGGAAAAGTCGCAGCAGGAGCGATTTCATATTGTATTGACTCCCCCTTAGTTTTACAATAGGAGCATTTCAATTTTTTATTTATTTATTTCATTGTACCTTCATTATGAAATACATATTAGCAAGCATATTCATTCCATTTCATTTAACATATTTCTCCCCCTTTTGGCATTATCAAATAAGGGTAACAAAATAGTCATGATAAACTTTGAGAGAAGATAAATAACAATCCAGCATTAAGTCAAGTAAAGATCAAACATTTAACTTGTTCAACATCAAATAACTAAATGGCATAAACTTTGGATTTGTTCAAAACATATTAAGATAAAATAAAGAGAAATCCTATGAAAAGTCTAAGCCCCATCATCGTCCTCGTCTTCATCCTCATCCTCGTCATCTGAGCCAGCCAACTCATGTTGAGTAGGATCATCTCTTTGGAATGGTCGGTTGGTTTAGGAAAGTGACATCGGTCATTTGGGAAGTCAAGTCTCCAACTGAGGTTTCAAGACGTTCAAGCCGCGCATCCATGGAGTGAAGATGAGTCTCCATAGCAACTACCCTCCCAAATAAGTCTTCTTTCACAAAGGAGGTCGATCGTGGAGCCAGTCATAATCTCGGCTATGCCGTGAGAGTAGTCCGGCATTGGTCCCGAAGGATAAGCGTTAGATGGTGGTGATCTTCCTCCATGTGGTGGTGAGTGGGTGATCATCAAACTCCTCATCCTCAGCGTCTCGTACCCAATGCATGTCAACCTTCTTCAAGCCCATTTTCCTAAGGTTTTGTTCACGGATCCGGTTAGCATCGGTGACCGTAATTGAGTTACCTTCCAAGGGCACATTAAACTTTTCTAGAATTTTGGTTATCAGCATGGCGTATGGAAGTGCAGGTCCGGGTTTCTCGTGAGACACGTTCCATATGCTTCATGATGCGATAAGCCCAGTTGAGTTTCACTCTTTTGTTTAGTGCCCACATGTATAGCAAATCTTCTTCAGAAACGGTGGCATAGTTCCCATTTCTCGGAAGCAAAACTCGGCACAGAATATAATGAAGTAGTCGATTCTCAACAGATAAATATCCTACTTTAAACCTAGAGGTTGGAAATGGTCCACCTTCTCTAAGCACACTCCATGTTGTCATAGCTTTTCTCAAAATCATCTAAACTATCTTCACTTAGCCCAGGGATAACGGGAATCTTTGGTGAGTTCAATGAGTTCGAAAAGCCTAGATCTATCTTAATTTTCTTGACTTGAGGAAATGCGTTTATTATGATACTTGAAGTTGCAAAAGAATACCTTCACCAATTGTGGGTAAATCGGACAGAGAATCCTAGTGAAGGCATCGAGTTGCAAATCTTTGAGCAAATGCGGAAGAGCGAAACCTTCGATCCGTAGAAAGATCTCATCTAGATAGCGGGGTGCCACTATAGGACGAGATTGAAAGTCATTGGTGAACTTGATCATCTGCTCTTCCTTGGTGAAATACCGTCGCAGGTTGAGGGTTGGAGGAATTGAGACATGGCTATGGGTGGTTTTCTTTCGTTTGGGAGCAGAGGAGGAGCTTGCCATGATGATGATGAAACGATGAAGTGAGAGGAGGGTTTGGTGAAGGGTTGGGCGGCTAGGGTTTGGGAAGAGATTTGAGAGAGAGAGAGAGGAGTGGGTCGCAGGAGAGAAGAAGGAGAAATGAGATGAACGGCTGCCGTGGGGTATTTAAAACCCGCGATTGTAGTCGACTACGCACAACTTGTAGTCGACTACAAGTTGCTTCTGTTGCAACTTGTTGCACTGTGTAGTCGACTACAAGTATTAGGGTAGTCGACTACAATGAGCTTCTGAGAATTTATTTTCAGTTTTTAAAGAAAAACTGTAATTGTAGTCGACTACAATACCTGTGTAGTCGACTACCAATGCTTTCTGGAAAAATAAAATTGCACGAGAGAAGCTTCATTACCTGTGTGTAGTCGACTACAAGATCTGTGTAGTCGACTACCTTGCTTCTGAAAACACTTTTTTAGCTTAATCAATTTGTCCAAAACTTCATCAATCTAAATTGGGGGACTTAGGCTATATTAGGATTACCTGCAAAACAAATTTAGGGAAACCTCCGATGCCTAAGTCGATTGAAAAAAATTGTATAACAATGAAATAGAAACAAGGTCTTTAAATGCAACTGTGATCAATCATTCCAAGTTCTCTTCTTATAAAAAAGAAATTTTCTTTTGCAAGTGGTTTGGTAAAGATATCAGCAAGTTGTTTTGTTGTTTCTACAAATTCAACTACACAATCTCCATTTTGTACATGATCTCTTATAAAATGGTGCCTAATTTCAATGTGCTTGGTTCTAGAGTGCATTATGGGATTTTTAGTCAAGTTAATTGCACTAGTGTTATCACATCTTATAGGGATGTGATCAAGCTTAAGTCCATAGTCTAGAAGTTGTTGCTTCATCCAAAGGATTTGAGCACAACAACTTCCAGCCGCAACATATTCAAAGCATAGACAATGCCACACTATTTTGCTTCTTGCTATGCCAAGAGACAAGAGAGCATCCTAGAAAGTGACAAGTTCCACTAGTACTTTTCCTATCCATTTTGCATCCAAAGAAAATCGGAATCGGAATAACCAACTAGACTACTTGAGGCACCCTTGGGGTACCACAAACCCATTTGTTGAGTGCCAACTAAATACCTCATAATTCTTTTAACAGCACTTAAGTGTGATTCCTTAGGATTTGCTTGAAATCTAGCACACATGCACACACTAAACATGATATCTGGTCTACTATCGGTAAGATATAGTAGAGAGCAAATCATACCTCTATATTTTGTAATTTCTATGGGCTTACCACCTTCATCTTTGTCCAACCGCAAGAGGTGCTCATGGGAGTGTCAAAAATCTTTGAATTTTCCATTTCAAATCTTTTGAGCAATTCCTTGCAGTATTTGGATTGGTTAATGAAGATTCCTTCACTTGTTTGCTTGATTTGCAATCCAAGAAAGAAGGTGAGCTCTCCCATCATAGACATTTCAAATTCACTTTGCATGATGTTGGCAAATTCCTTACATAGAGATTCATTAGTAGCACCAAAAATGATATCATCTACATAGATTTGTACAAGGAGAATGTCATGATTTCTATTTTTAATGAAAAGTGTTGTGTCAACTTTTCCTCTAGTAAAACCTTTTTCTAAAAGAAACTTGCTTAGTCTTTCATACCAAGCTCTAGGAGCTTGTTTTAAGCCATACAATGCCTTTTTAAGTTTAAAAACATGATTGGGCAGTTTATAATTTTCAAAACCAGGAGGTTGGTCAACATACACTTCTTCTTGAATAAAACCATTTAGGAAGGCACTTTTTACGTCCATTTGATAAAGTTTAAAGTTCATGATGCAGGCATATGCAAGTAACATTCGAATAGCTTCTAATCTAGCAACCGGAGCATAGGTTTCTTCATAATCTATTCCTTCTTCTTGATTATAACCTTTAGCTACTAGCCTAGCTTTATTTCTTGTAATTATTCCGGTTTCATCAAGATTGTTCCTAAAAACCCATTTGGTGCCAATAATGGGATGATCATTGGGTCTTGGAACAAGTTCCCAAACTTGGTTCCTCTCAAATTGATTTAATTCTTCTTGCATTGCCAAGATCCAATTTTCATCATTTATGGCCTCATCTATGTTTTTTTGGTTCAACTTGAGAAACAAAAGCTAAATGATTGCATACATTTTTAATGGAGTTTCGAGTAATTACCTTTTGAGAGACATCACCAATTACCAAGTCAAGTGGATGGTTCCTATGCGTTCTCCATTCTCTTGGTAAGTCATTGATTTGAGATTGACCTTGTTGTGGGGAAGCAATCTCTCCTTGTTCTTCTTTCTTAAGGTTCTCCACTTTGTCATTTAAGTGAATATCAGTCAAATTTTCCACAATATCATCAACGACATCTTCTTTTGGCTCTAGGGAGTTTGTTTCATCAAAAGCAATATGTATTGATTCCTCAATTGTCATTGTTCTTTTATTATAGACTCTAAATGCTTTGCTAGTTAATGAATAGCCAAGAAATATTCCTTCATCAGATTTTGCATCAAACTTGCCTAAGTTATCCTTTCCATTATTTAAAACAAAACATTTGCATCCAAAGACATGAAGGTGAGAAATATTTGGTTTTCTTCCTTTGTAAAGTTCATAAGGAGTTTTCTTCAAAATGGGCCTTATTAGTGCCCTATTCATTACATAACAAGCGGTGCTTACCGCATCGGCCCAAAAATATTTAGGAAGATTAGTCTCATTGAGCATGGTTCTAGCCATTTCTTCTAAGCTTCGATTTTTTCTTTCTACAACTCCATTTTGTTGTGGAGTTCTAGGGGCTGAAAAATTGTGTTCAATGCCACTTTCATTACAAAAGTTTTCAAAATCTTGATTTTCAAATTCCCCACCATGATCACTTCTTATGGATACAATACTAGAGTTTTTCTCATTTTGGATTAACTTTGCAAGTCTTCTAAAAGCTTTATAAGCTTCATTCTTATGGGCAAGAAATAATGTCCACGTAAATCTAGAATAATCATCCACAATCACAAGTGCATAGTAATTCCCACCAAAGCTCATTGTTCTTGATGGTCCAAAAAGGTCCATGTGTAAAAGTTGTAAAGGTCTAGAGGTTGAAACAATATTTTTGCTTTTGAAAGAGACCTTTACTTGTTTTCCTTTTTGACAAGCATCACAAAGTTTGTCTTTTGTAAAATGAAGCTTTGGGAGTCCAATTACTAAGTCTTTGGAAATTAGTTTATTTAAATGATCCATGTGAATGTGTGCAACTCTTCTATGCCATAACCATGAATCATTTTCCTTACTCACTAGGCATTTTGCATCATTTGAGGATATTTCATCTAGACTAATCATATAAATGTTATCCACTCTATGACCAACAAACTTGACTTGTTTATCATTTTTATCCTCAACTATGCAACAATTTGAATAAAAAATAACTCTATTATTCTTGTCACACAATTGACTAATGCTAAGTAAGTTATGTTTAAGTCCATCAACTAACAACACATTTTCAATAGATGTTGAGGGAGTTTTACCAACTTTTCCAGTGCCAAGAATTTTTCCTTTATTGTTATCTCCAAAGGTGACATGTCCATGCTCTTTGGGTATAAAGAAGGAAAACTTTGACTCATCTCCTGTCATGTGCTTGGAGCAACCACTATCAAGATACCATTTTGAACTCTTGGCCTTCAAGCACACCTCTAAATCATCATTTGCCATGAGACAAAGATTGGCTTCCTCATTGTCGGAGTCATCCGATAAGCTCAAGTCATTGTCCTCCCATGCAATGTATGCTCTTCTTCCTTTCTTTTCTTGCTTTGGTTTTCTATCAAATCTTTCCATCTTCTTTTGATATAGCGGACAGTCCATCTTCATGTGACCTGGTTTGCCACATTCAAAGCAAGTAGGTGGAGTAGGTGTTGAACCTTCTCCTTTGAAGTTTTTCTTTGGAGGAAAGGGTGGCCTTCTTCCATTGTTTTTCTTTTTGAGAAATTTTCCAAATTTTCTCACAAGAAGACTAAGGTTTTCTTCATTTATTTCAAGATCCTCTATAGAGCCTTCATCATCATCTTCATTATCATAGTGAGATGAGGTTGCCTTTAGAGCTATTCCTTTCTTCTTCTTGTCAACTCCTTCATGTTCACTCAGTCTTATTAACTCCATTTCATGTTCTTGGAGTTTTCCAAAAAGTGTTGGAAGAGTCATTGTTGCTAAGTTTCTTGATTCTGAAATTGCTGTCACTTTGGGTTGCCATTCCCTGTTTAAACATCTCAAAACTTTGTTAATTAAATCTTCATCTGGAAATGTTTTTCCCAATGAAGATAAATGATTAACTATATGAGTGAATCTCTTTTGCATATCTTGTATGCTTTCACCTTGATTCATTCTAAAGAGTTCATACTCATGTATGAGAGTGTTAATTCTAGACCTCTTTACCTCACTGGTTCCTTCATGGGTTACTTGAAGTGCATCCCACATTTCTTTTGCAGTTTTGCAGTTGGAGATGCGAAAATATTCATCATAACCTAAGGCACTAGTAATGATGTTTTTGGCCTTAGCATTATGTTGAACTTTCTTTTTATCATCATCAGTCCATTCAGCTCTTGGTTTAAGAACCTCATGGTTATCAACCACCTTCTTTGGAACAAAAGCACCATTTTCAACGGCATCCCAAATATCAATATCAATAGATTCCATGAAAATTCTCATTCTTTCTTTCCAATAAGTATAACCAGTACCATTGAAAGCTGGAGGTCTATTTATAGAAGCTCCTTCGGGTAAAGCAAATTGAAAAGAAGCCATCTCTTGAAGCTGTTAAGCTCTTTACACAAGAGTCAAGCTCTGATACCACTTGTTACCAAGTGGCTTCAATAACTCAAGAGGGGGGGTGAATTGAGTTTTCAAAAACTTTCGCAAGGTTTATTTTAATGATGCTAATTATTTAAGATCAATGGACTTGCAAAGGATAATGACTAAAATTAATGAGCTTTTTGATACAGAAAGTATAAGACAAGAATTCACAATATTAAAAACATCAAGTTAGATAAGTTGATAGAATATAACTTATAAGTAAAAGATAAGGGTTGAGAGAATGCAAACAAGATTTATACTGGTTCAATCACTTCTTGTGATCTACGTCCAGTCCTCGAGATCGTCCACCCGAGATTTCAACTATACTTCAAGCTTCTAACTTGGGTGCTTGATAAAAACCCTTACAATAAAGAGCACTCTTCACTTAGTATGGGATCCTCCACCCTCTATGTGCAAGAGCCTCCCTCAATACAACAAGGATTTTCTCTCCTTCAACTTACACAAGATAATCTAATGGTTTTTGGTAGATTGTAACTCTCACAAGAGCAGATATACAACTTGAAGAACAGATGAGTATATGATCAAATCACTAAGCAAGCTTTTTCAAATAGAAAACAGAGTATGATGAACTGAAGATTAGAAAAAGCTCTTTCAAAATGAATTTCTGATCTTTTGTATGTTTGAAACTTAATTTAGATGAGCTATAAATAGCTCTTACAAGTTTTTGATCCGTTGGGTAGTAGGTAGGTATCAAAACAATATTCAAACTAGCCGTTGGAAAAGTTTCTGGAGCGTGTGTAGTCGACTACACGACTGTTGTAGTCGACTACACGACTGTTGTAGTCGACTACCAAGCCTTTCTGACTTTTAAAAACACGAGAGTTTATTATTAACAGAATGCATGTAGTCGACTACACTTACAAGGTAGTCGACTACAATAGCTCTCGGATTCTCTTTTAAAAGCAAGGCAACTGAGATATATTATCAAAAATAATATGTAGTCGACTACATAGCTTATGTAGTCGACTACATGTCTCCTCTGGTTTATGCATTTTTAAAAAAAGGAACAATTTTAAAACGATGTAGTCGACTACAAATGTCCTCGGGTTAACATGTATTTAGCAAAAGTATTTTTATCAGCATTGTAGTCGACTACCTCATAATTGTAGTCGACTACAAGCATCCTCGGGACATTTCAAAAAGACAGGCATTTCAAGATTTTGCCTATTGGTAGTCGACTACAATACTTGTGTAGTCGACTACACGTTTGTTCTGACTTTTGGAAAACGTTGTAAATTTAACATTTTCCAGCTGTGTAGTCGACTACATCAATCTTGTAGTCGACTACAAGTGACTTGAAAGCTCATTTTTGAATGTTAAAAAATCTTTCTTTCCAAAGCATTTTTAAAGATAACTATCTTTTTATCAAACCTTATTTTAGGAATAGTTTTGAAAGAATGAAACAAAATGCTTGCTAGGTGATTTAAACAATTTATAACTCTTACAATGATAAGTAAAAGCCTATAAGTCTTGAGTACTTCTTTTGAACTTGTTCTTGTCTTCTTGGTGCGGAATCCTTTGTTTGGTTATCATCAAAATTCAATATGACAAATGTTGCTCACAAAAGTGTATTTTATAAAGTATAATCAACTTGATGAAAACTCATAAATTTTCTTATTAATAATTATCTACTTACACTTTGTTCTAAAGTGTACTTTGCATTTTACCTTTAGAAGATTCAAATTGGCATTAATCTCAGCTGTCATGGTCATGTTCTTTCCCTTTAAGTAAGGCTTGTGTGGTTTATTTCATCAATCCCATCCCATGGAAATCAAAGTCACTGATTCTTGAAAAGCAGATTAATTAGCAGGAGGAAAAAGCCAGTGAGGACAGCCGGGAAAGCATGGGCAAAGATACAGGAGCCAGGGCATTGTGGTGTTTTAAAGATTCTGCAGCTGAAGATCTTGGTCAACTATAATTCTGAACCGCATCTTGTTTTGGACCACTCCTGCCGACGGACTAACTACTCCATAAACAACGAATTTTTTATAGGATTTAATTTTAATTCACTGTAAGTGTAAAAAAAATTTATATTATCATTCAATTATATACTAACACATTATTAAAGGTATTAGAATTTTGAGATAGTTATTATAATAGTCAAACTCTTTTAATAAGTTAGCAATATATGATTGAGTGACAGTGTAAAAAAACTTTACACTGACAGTGAATCAACATTAAACTCTTGACTATATTACTTTGGTGACATTATATGAGGTTTTCATTATCTTATTTTATATATACACAAGTGATAAGTTTTCACAAAATCCTGATTTTAATGATAATTTAATGCATGTTGGACCAAGTAATTATAGCCAGTTTGTAGAAGAAAAGAGGTGTGAAAAAACATGTTTGACTGTTTTGGTTTTGAAATTTGACGTGTGAAGTGAAAGTCCCTCCTCTGATAATTATTGACATTGTTTTTCTCTCATATAAGATGAGTATGGATTATATAAGAAGAGTTTTTCCATTATCAAATCCTCTCTTACTTTTTAGGTGGACTTGATTTCAATTTACTATATATATTGCAAGGAATTTAATTTTTTACCAACTTAATTAACAGAGATAATTTCACTAGCCATTGGTAAATTTCTATCTTAAAGTACAAAGTAGATTTCTTTTAAGGAGACATTTGGGTAAGTAGAGCATATATAAATCACGTTGTGGTCTAATATTTTTTTTTATATATATATGAGGATTCGTTTTTTATTATCTCAACTTCTCCTACTCCTGTTATTTATGTTTAAGTGGTCGCTCTACTCTCCCTTTTATTTGAAAAGTGTGTCATAAGGGTTCCAGATATGATAAGTTTCAAGGAAGAATATGAATGTTTAATACTTAAAAAAGAGCCATCCAACATCTCATGCATTCTATAAAGAAATCTAACGCCATTGAATTATCTTATCTTATTTCAAATAAATTCTTCACATCTAGGGTTTTTTTTTTATACGAATATACTTAAAAAAATTATATATTATTTTATTTCAATTAAAAAATTATGTACTAAAATATTTTATTTTTTTTCACATTAAGAAGTTGGTTTGAGCCAAATTGACTTCCCAACATGTTTTTTTTATTTAATCAACGTTGAGAAGTCAGTTTTTGATTTAAGAAAAACCAACTTCTCAACATGTTGTTAAAAAAAAATTAAATTTTAACGTTGCGAAGTCAGTTTCCCCCTAACCGAATTCTCAACATTGATTAAATAAATTAAAACAAAGCACGGTGAGAAGTCAGTTTAACTTATAGGTGTATTTGTATAATAAAAACCTCTTACAAAGCCATATATAGATAATGATTTGAACTTAAAATCAATAATTCATTAGTAAAAGTTGGTGTCATTAGTCCAACAAGTCACCACCTCGCCGAATACAACTTTGAATTTGTTACTCAGATACAATTGGCATATTTATAATACATACTCCAAAATCATCAAGGTGGTCATAGTCTCACAGACAGCTCAATAACAGAGAGTCTACATTTCAAAATCCATCTAATTAAGGCCTTGAAGACGGAAAACTGTCAAATATTTAAACATCAACACACCTTGAGGCATGAATTGTCAATTTGCTTCTGCCTCAAGTGCTCGGATTCAGGGGCCTAGCGAAATAGTAGTAGTACTACTATGTAGCCTAGATAGTAAGGACATAGATTAATTGCAAATAAAATAATTGGATAGGCATTAAGCTTCACTCACATGTCGAAGCTGTCAAAGATCATGTAAACCAGTTAAATAATAGAGAGAAAAAGTTTAGCAGTTCATGTCTTATTTTAAAGTTACGTGAGAGTCATCCAATCATATATGAATGTTTATAAAAACGTTTTTGAAGTGATTGTATACAAATCTAAAGATAAAATGAATAATGTCAAAAAATAAATTTTTATAAAAAAAACAATTATATATGAAGAAAAGAACTCTAAATAATAAGATTATGCACTCTATTTGGCAGGAAAAAACTTCCAAACCTAACACTTTTTTTTGGGGTATTGAAAAATTTTATGTAAGGGAAATACTCATCCCTAATTCAAGGTGAATTTATGGTGGGATTACATATTACTTATAAATGTGCATACATTGAATTCAAATTCAAGTCATGACTAGCATAAGCAGTAGATCTGACCAGGTAAGCCAACATCTGTTGACACTTCTAAACCTAACTTAGTATTAAAAATGTGGGAACTCTTTCCATTTGCTATTTTATAAGTAAATCGTTTTAAAAATATAAGTGAGTTCAATATTTAAAAAAAATTGTTAAAAATAAATAAGAAAATACTTAATTTTTTAATATTACAATAGAACTAGAATCAAGAAAAAGTGAAAAACCGTAAGAACTGCCCACGTACAGGAGTGTGAACTTTGAACTTATAAGCTGATTTTGTTGCAAACTTACACTTGGTTCCATATATAGGAACATGGGGATTCAAGAGTGAATTGAGGATATCCCACACTAAGTTTGGTGCGTTGAATAGTATAATATTAACAAATTGTGGTTTTTCTTGGTTGTTGAGTGCAACTGTGCAAGGCTTCTTTGTTTATTCTTTAATTTCATGTGCATATGTCCATAGCTTCTGTCTCTGAGTAGGATGGGGGAGAGGGGCAGTGGCTACACCACACTAGGTTCCCCAGCACGTTAGGGCAGCAATGCGTTGGTCAGAACTCAGAACAAGTAAAAGTGCTATTCTTCATGCCAAGACAGCAGATACTTATCTGGATTCTCTGAAAGCAGGATTCACTACATTAATAGTATTCTTATATTAGTACAAAAGTTGTAATTGTAATTATCTCTAACCTACAAAAAGAGATAATGTTATATAATTAAGGTGACAAAAACATATTATAAATCTGTGTAAAGTTATAGGATAGTACGTAATTTTTCCAGAAAAGTTTTGATATTAACATTGTATAAATTCAAAAGTAAATCTAATGATACAGAAATTAATGAATGTTAGTTTTTGTATGTATAGTGTTGGTTATACAATCCTCCAAAGCCATCCTGTCAGGAGTGAGGGTCCTATATATAGGACCCGAGTCCAGCCACTTTGTCCTAAAAGTTAGTCCATTCGGTCCCAGTATATGGCCGAAAGGCCCCAAGTTGAGACTTTAGGCCCTGAGTGGCATCACTGCATGTTTTTTGGTGGAAAATTCTAATTTTTTTAAAAATTTGCTTCCAATTTTCTAGGGATTTGTAATCAAATGTGAATATTCTAATTTGAAAAAGAGGAAAAAAGATTCTAAGGAAATCTAAAATATTTGAAGTGATGGGAGACCCACTTATATTTTAGAAAGTAAAAATGCATAGAAAGACAATTTTGCCTTTGATTACCTAACTTCTGATTTAGGTGTGTGATTTAGGGAAATTAGGTATCTTCAAAAAGCTCTTAACATGCACATCATGCACGAAGTGACTAATATAAGCTAAAATATCACTTTTATCATCCTTCGAGTCTTGGTTGGAACCTTGTAAAATGCCCTTCTTGCCTGTGCAGCTTTCAAACCGTACGATTAAATAATGCAAATAAGGTATTATTAGAAAGCTTGTAACTCGTATTCTTTCAACAAAAACTAGAAATGAGACCTTCACTCACTTCCAAAATTTTTTCCTTCAGTCATATTGAGAAAACCGTGTCCAAAAGTGGAGTGCTACACAAGCCAATCCCCTTTGGACCCCTTCCTTAAGCAACGAGTTAAAAGTTAATACAGATGGCTCTAATTGGCCCCTTCACTGCAGTTTTGGCCTTCATCTTCAGTGATTCCTCTGGGAACATGGTTGATGGGTTTACTAGCAAGTGCCTAGAGCGAGGTCGATCTCCCCTTAGCAACAAATTAAGGCCTAAGCTGTAATGATGGGTACTCAATGTGCAGTTCCCATTTCTACTTTTCCAACAACAAAAGAATCAGATTCTCTGGAGATTGTCCAAGCATGCAAGGATGCCACCTCCTTTACTGAGTGATCAGTCCAAACTATTATTGAAGATATCAGAGACATCCTTCGTTCCAACCACCATATCTCTTTACAGTTTGTTCTGCATTCCTCCAACAAAGCAGTTGGCTGGCTTGCTTCTGTCTTGTGGATTGGGTGTCTCTAGACCCCTAACTATCATTCTGAGATCAAGATAAAATCATATTTAAAATAAATATGTATTTTCATAACACAATAATCCCAGTTACATCCTCATATATTTACTTATTTAGGTCCTTCAGATCGATTTTGTTTCTGTTATTACTTTTGAGGGGTGTCAAAGGAAAGCCAATTGTATATGGTGCTCAGTGTGCAAGGCATCAATCAAAGCCCAATTTATTGTTAGTCTAGGGCAAAATAAACAAGCTTTTATCTTAGCCCACTAGTTCAAATATGTCCACAAGCAATTGACAACTGAACTATGGGCAGTGTTATAATATAGACTTATTGTGTTGTAGACTCGTAGGTCACTTCTACTATTCTGCTTATTACAGTGCTACAACCCTACCACAAACAGCTAATAAGTAATAAGTGTGTTTGGAGATGGTCCAAATTTTTGCAAAAGAATTATAACGAAGCAATTTTTAATAATAATTAATCCCTTAAATAATTAATTAAGTTAATAAATTATTATTTATTAATCATATTCTTTGAATATTATTAATAAGCTGCGTAATTAATATTTATAAATTGAAAATATTATTACAAATTATTTTTATGTAACTTATTTTATATTTTTTTAGAAAAATGCTACAAGATGCATAGTTATTAGATTCTATATTCCTATATGGATTTGTGTATAAAAGAATATAATATACAAGTAAATATAATAATACAAAACAAAAGTACGAATTTTTGTTTTCTAATTTATCTTAAGTTACTTCTTTTTTTAAATCTTGATCAAGTAATTTTGAAAATGATCAGGATGGCATGAATTTTATGGAAGAAATAGATTTAACTCACACAAATAAATAAATAAATAAATGCAATTTTAATGGTCAATCACCAATCACCAAACATGTTATTAAGATATATCCACGCTTCTGAAGTCTGCACTCCTCAATGAAAAAAGATAAAGAGTTCAGCTGTGCAATGGATAAGCTGTACTTGGTACTTGATTGTTTGGATTTTCTGTGTCAAGTAAAAGTTCAAGGTTTTTGCTTTTATCCAACTTTGATCGTTAGGGTCATAGAAGACAGGAAGAGTGTATTTAATTGGCTTTACAGTATGCTGGATGCATGATCAATTCAGATTAAAGGCAAAGTGCAGTAAAAGTACCAGAGGGGGTGGGCAAAGAGCTCAAGACTTTGCAGACACGCAGGCTATTGCATAAAAGGAGATTTGATGTGTCCAATGGATTCTACACATACGTGTCAGTGTACATGCTGCCTGTCTCTGACCCATTTTCCCCCAACTTTTTATCTTGGTCACTTCACTCATGCTGCTCCTCAGACCCTTCCATAACCTGCTAGTGCTAACTTACAATTCCCAACAACATTTTTTTTATTATTCTTATTGGGATTTTGGTTCTTAGCCCCACCAGTTCAGTTGAAAAATCATGGAAGAAGAAATGGGCTCAGAGGAAACCAATCTTCCAAGCAAACCCTCAAGGAGAAGAGTTTCTCAGAGTGGTGCTGTCATCAACGTGGAGGGTGCTCCTAGAAGAGAGATTGCTTATGCTTTGCAACTGCATAGGTCATCAATACCACCATGTGTCACAGAGAAAGAGCCTACCGTGAAAGGTAACAGCTCCAACTATGAAATTGACGTGTCAAGGTTTTCAAATGCACAATATTGTTACTCCTTATTGGAGGCTATGCCTTTGCCAGGACCAACATGGTCTACAACAGCACCTTCTGTATTGGCTGAGTCACCATCAGCACCCCTTGAAGCCTCTGTAGGACTAGACTGGGGAGAGAACCAAACTTCGTCATATACTTGGTGGCTAGGATTTCTGGAAGGTTTAGATGGCAATATGACTACTGATAAATTGGATCACTCATATGTAGAAAATATTGTGATGGAAAATTCTAAGGTGCTTAGCCATGAATCACCTTTTGTGGATGCAATAGATCTCAGTTGTTGCCCAGATGATTGGTTGATGATTCCAACAATGGAGAAGGATTTGGGAGACCTGGTTATGCCATAGGAAATTGGTGTTTTTTCTACTATTGATATTTGGATAGTTTATTGCAGCATCTTTATCTGCTTGTATAACATTGTTAATGGAAGTGTTATATATTCCTCTTCTTTTCGTTTTTTCTTCTTTCCAACATATTTTTATATGTCACCGTATGCAGTTTCCCATGTGTTATCCTAAAATTTATTGTCCAACCAACACAGTAAAGCTTCGATTGCTCTTTTCCCCTTCGAATTCATGGAAATGGAATGGGTTTGATTGTGTTTGCTCTTAAACCATGTTTTCTGAGTTTCAAAATTTGGCTATTTTATTAAAAGCAGTAACCAATTAGAATTTTTAAAATCAAAGATATAATTATTTGTAACTTATTTGGTATAATATATTGTATGATTTGTAAATCTTATCACTTTTAATAGACTTTGTAAATTATTCTATTTTAAGTAAATAAATTTTCATTCTAAAATTGAAGTATTCTAGACAAAGGGAAGAGAAAAATCACTCATTAGAATAGAACAAGGATAGCATATATACGCAGTGATTTTTGTTAACGCTATTTATGTAGCATGTGATTCTTAAACAA
This sequence comes from Styphnolobium japonicum, assembly GCA_023212625.1. Classification (NCBI taxonomy): domain Eukaryota; kingdom Viridiplantae; phylum Streptophyta; class Magnoliopsida; order Fabales; family Fabaceae; genus Styphnolobium; species Styphnolobium japonicum. Next base: position 24,445,544 of record JALBWW010000014.1, read on the forward strand.
TTTTCTTAGATTTTATTTTTTTAATTAGAGGCTAAACAATAAGAAATAATAATTAATAACTTTTTCTTAATTTCAAGCAACACTGTTTCAACAGATGAGTTTTAATCATTGAGTTTAAATGTGCTTATCAGTTAAGTTGGTTTAGTGATATTTTTAGACTCAATTCACTAATGAAGTAGTGGGTTGAGTTGCTTTGAATTTGTAAAAGAATTTCTTTCAACTCAACTCAACCTAACCAGCACATGTGTGTAGGTTATGTTGAGTTGAACCCGTAGGTTGAACATAAAAAGTAAAATTAACTTACTAAAATAGAAGATAAAAAGTAGAATTAACTTACTAAAATAGAAGTTGATATTTATTATGCAACATAAGTCCCAAAATTTAAATGCTAATATAAGACAATCAAGATATATTAATCTCAAATAACATAATATAACAAGTTTTATATGACAAAAGTATACATAACATAAGTGTTATGGGTTAGACCATTGGAGTAAAACAACATCGTTTTTCACTTGATTTCCCTTTTTGGCTTAAGTGGAACGCTATAAGGTGGAGTTTTTAGACATAATCAAACAAGTCTAAATTTTTCTACCTTAGGAGTACATATATGCATAACATTTTATTTCTATTAAATTTTGTCCTATAATTTATAATAAGATAAAATGTTTAACTTTATGTGTTTTATAAATTACCATATCGAATAAATTATGTCTTCTTGGTTTATAAAAACAAGAGCCTTAACAATTATTTTAAATATTTATTTCTTATTCTTTTAATCAAATGAATTGTTAAATTTACTCAATATTAACATTTGGCGTGATTGATTATTTTTCATTAATGCTTCAAAAATAATAATGATGCATATATATATATTTTAAATTATTAAATAAGAGATTTTGCTCTAAATTTTATCTTACTTGATACTTTCATTATGAAGGAATTATTCTTTTGATAGTGTGACTTTCTCTCAAACACTAAGAATTTGAGAAACTATAATTTAATAATATTTATAACATATTAAATAGTAATTCTAATTAAAAAAATTTTCAAGAAATTAATTACTTAAAAAATTTATACTTATATAAAATTTTAAAAGTCTCGGTAAAAATAATAACTTATTTCAAAATATATAAAAAAAATCACACATTTGTTTTTATGCAAGATTAAGTTGAGCTTGTGTGATTGAGAAAGTTTATAACTATAACTCGACCCAACTTTTGTGGATTGTAAAATTTATGACCTAATTTATCTGACAATTCCAAACTAACCCGCTGCTTGAGAGAAAAACCCATAATTGAGTTGGCCTTTGCGGACCTCAAAATGCAAAGATGCGGGAGCTGTGTGTGTATACTAGTTTTTGGGTTACAAAAAGCCCACTTTGATGAAAAATGATGACTGATGAAGAGGAGCACAATAACGCCCAACAGAAAAGAGCCCAAAAAGCTAGTGACAACTTGAAGCCCAGAAATCAGCAGTCCCTACTTTATTCGCTACCTTATTATTCATAAAAAGTTTTGGTCATACTTGGTCTAAATCCTAAGCAAAGTTCAACGGGAGGTGAGTTTGAACGTGCCTTTGAATACCCTATAGACAAGTTTAGACCAAGTCTTTAATAGGGTTAAACTTATCTCTTATGGAACTGTGTGAGTCGTAAATTCGGACACTGGCAACCCCTTACCCAAGACAAAGCTTTTGATGGGTAGATGTGGGCGTAAGCCTCATTGTCCAGACGACCACTTTGAAATCTCATTTTTGTAACAAAAAAAAAAAGTTTTGGTCTTCAATACAATAATTAATATTTATAGAAAATTTTAATAACAATAATATACAAAAATCATTTCTTTTATGTGATCATCCATGCTTGCAGCTGGCTAGCTAGTAGCTAGCCCTTGGTGGTTGGGATAGCGAAGTTACCTAACATTAACACAAATGTTATCAAACCCCACAACCACAAGGCCTGACCTTGACCCCATCTCAAGTCTCAACTGGTCAATGCCGCTCGAATGGAAAGCGACTAACCACTGAGCCTTTTCGAACCCCACAATGTCTGGGATCTACAAATTATTACCACAAATTCTACACAAACATATCTTGTGATTGTTTCAACATTTGATTGACTCTACCCACATTGAGTTGAAGCACAGACAATGAAATCCAAATCCCTTGTTATAATCCAAATGTATCAAAATAAGAAATTATATATGTGAAGTTTATGCTGGAAACTTTGTTTAATGAACATTATTTTATTTACAATGCGTAACGAAATTGTCTTTCAATTATGAATGTGCCAAGAACTTGATATCAATCAAGTGGCATCATTCTTTATACAACCTAGTTTCTCTGGATTGAAAGCGATCCTTCTCCTACCGAGAGTCATCTCAATCAGTGAGTTAACTGGCCGGGGTTTAATTAATGGACCAATAATGGAGCTAAGAGGCAGAGGCCATGCATGACCAGCCATTAATGCATGTCAGACATAATGGATTTTCCATATTCTTATCAATACTTAGTATGGCCAAAAGAAAATCAATACGTAGTCTCAAAAAATGTTGGCTAGAGGAAGATAAAGTGGATGGTTCTCAATTCTCATCCATGAGCTTTTAGAAGCATTGTTACGTCAATTAAATTTCGCTGTATGTGGGCTATGCCTAAGCTGATTATTGAGTAGGAGAATGTCCAAACTCCATGTACACGAGTGGTTTCTATCCATAGTTGGATCCAACTGTTGATCGTAATTGCAGGGCTGCATGTATCCATAGAATCGTGAATCATTGTACTTTTATCTATTTTTTCTTCATCCCAAAAGAAATGGAGATCAGATTGTCAGGACTGGAAGAAATTTTGAACCTATGGAAGGGCTCCACTCCAATCATGATACATGTGAGGTATTTAATTGATGGACTATGTGTTCATATCCACTCGCTTGCATTGCCCTTGTTTAATTAATTATAATTAGAGTTTAATTTTAATCCATTGTTAATGTAAAGTTTTTTTACACTGTTATTCAATAATGTATTGCCAACTCATTAAAAGAGTTTGACTATTATAACAATTACCTCAAAAGTCTAACACTTTTAATGATGTGTCAGTACATGATTGGATGACAATATAAAAGAATTTTACCCTGACAGTGAATTAAAATTAAATCCTCATAATTATAATAATATGGCTTTAAAAACATGGATGTCATATAAATTTTCAATTTTTCATGCATATTCTTATCCTAAATAATAAAATTTATTAATTGAATTAAAGTTAATACAGACAGGCCTTCGGTGTTGCTCTACATTTTTTGTGCAGTTTTTTCTAATATATATATATATGTGTGTGTGTGTGTATTTTGGAGGTGTCATATCTTTTCTAGTGTATGTCTTTGTTTTAGTATGCTATTTTGTTTCTTTTTTTCCTTTTCTCCTTTTTTATTTCTTAATTTTTTTTCTGAAAAATTATTTTATATACTTAGTAACATACTATTATTAACTTTTAAAAATTTGAACTCTCTTAAATTTTTTATGAATTTAGTTAAGAGTTTAATTTTGATATACTGTTATCCAATGATGTTTTAACACATCATTAAAAAAGTTATATTTATTAGATAGTTGTTATGATAATCAAATTCTTTTAATGATATGGCAATACATCATTAAATGACAATATAAAAAAACTTTACACTAATAGTGAATCAAAATTAAATTCTTTAGTTAACACAACTGAAAATATATAAAAGAGTTTCTCTTTTCCTTTGGATACTTCCCCTCTTCTTGGAGATTAATGTACTGATGAAGTTACTAGTTTTGGCAAAGCCAGATCTTAGGTACAGAATATGCAAATGAGCAAAAAAAACTCTAAATCTTGTAGCTAAAATAGGTGTTGCAGTTCAAGAACAAAATACAAAATATTATGAGGATTTGATGGATCCATTTGGGCAGGCCCGGCGCAAGTGATGGGGTGCCAAGTGCCAACCTTTGATGGTGTAAGGTCTAAATGGAGTTGAATGGTAAAAGTGAAGTCCATGTGTCGATTTGCTGCAACATGTTGGCTAAAATTAAATCTTCACTATTATTTTTTTGTATTCTTAATTAAATGATGATAATTTAATAAAAATAATAAAAAATAAAAAATTAAATTATTATCAATTAAGAGAGAGATTTTTTTTTAAAAATATTATAAGACAAATGTCAATGCCATTTTCAAATTCATTCTTCTTTGAAGCTAACGCCAACTCCTAAGTGGTCCTACTAAGATTGAATGAACTTACTAAATGCAAAGCAAGTTTGAAGGTTCAGTATGCAATGGCATGGCCATGCGCAATGGGGACTCCCAATTGTTGTGGTATCACTATTGCAAAAATTAAGTAGGAGTTGTAGCAGTAAATGCAAATGGGTTATTCTTCTCCGACGTAGGGCCGTCGCCAATATTGGTGGTGCAATCCACATTTGAGGAGTGGCAGTGGTAGGGAAAGAGCTGCACGAGAAGGCCTAAGGAGGTATATACATACGTATATTTTTATAGCAAAATTAATATTACCATAATTTAATTCCTTAAATTTCTTAATTTTGACTCAGCATAACTTTTTGATAAGCTCGCAGAGGAATAAATTTAATTATAAAATTAAAGAAAAATACTTAAGTTACAATCACAGTTAAAGTTTTTCAAAATTAAATTGTTGTCAGTAATTTTTTTAGAAAAATGTTAAATAAATAAATATTAAAAACAAAAATATATTTAGTACGTAAAACTGTTAGGTTGTATGTGAATTTGTATACATGCATGTGATCATAGATAAATTTAATAAGAGTTTAATTTTAATTCACTGTTGGTGTAAAAAAATTTTATACTGTCATCCAATCATCTACCGTCAAATCATTAAAAGAGTTTGACTATTACAGCAACTATCTTGAAAGTCTAATTCTTTTAATGATATGTCAGTACATAATTAGATAACAATGTAAAAAAACTTTACATTGATAGATTGAAATTAAATCTATTTAATAATGTAAAAAAGATGAGATAATTTTTTTTTCTTTGTAACATTAGTGCATTACTTATTTTTTAAAGGCTAATTGTTAATTTAGTTTTCTCTTGTCATATTTCATTTATTAAGCTCAATTCCGACCTCAAAAAGTTTTTCTTTTCTTTTTCTGTATAGTCGGTCCAAGATAAAAGGAAAAGAAGTCTTCTACTAATAATCATCCATTAAATTCGTCCTTTTCAGTTGGAGCTTAGAATTTAGTGGTAATGGAATAAACTTTTTCCCCCCTATATTCGTGGAATCAGTGTTATGGTTATTCACGTCCGAAGTACTTTATGGCTGTGTTTTATTAGCTGGTCTTGCAGTGCAAGATGCTTAAACAATATTGTTGAGAAATATTTAAGAATATTTGTGTTTTTACGTCATAAACCATGAAATCAATTGAGTAAATCAAGTTATTAAATAGTATATATCAAGTTATTAAGTCCTACTTTAGAGTAGGCTAGTGGTGAAAATTTTGAATAATATAGAGCAGATAATAAAATTTAATTTTTATATTATTGTACCAAACGAAAATATATTAAGTATATTAATTTCCTAATACTAATATAACTGTAGAACTGTTTCTTTAGCCATCAATGTGTATGAAAAATATTTAATCTTTTAGATTTATAATCTATGAATACAAATTTGATATGCTTACTAAAAAAATTTGAATCATACTGTCAAAAAAAAATTTTGCATCATAAATTGGGAATTAATCAAAATTTTCATCTGCGAACTCTTTTGCCGTTTCTGGTTTTGTTGTTTTTGTTTGAATGAAACAATTTTTTTTCAACAATATGGTAACTGAGCTACCACAGAGTCACAATATTAACATATGAAGGTTACTTTTCTGTTTTGTCCCCATTATGCCCCAAAATGCTCTAATCTAAAGTAACTGAGGGTAAAAAAAAGGCAAATTCATTTGTGTCAAACTCAACTTACAGATGCTTATGCAAAAGAAGGGAAGATCCTGCATCCTATATTCCAAAAACATCGATTTAGGTTCATATCACTTTTAGATTATACCTAGAAGACTAAGAATGATGAGTTCTTCAACATGACAAGCCAAATCCCAAGAGGGTCGATTAGTCATTCTAGATACATTCCCAAATTTGGTTTTGGCTCTATCGTGCATATACGTCTACAAGTTCACATCGTTATGTCCACAAAAGCATTCCTGCTTAATAGCTTATGATTATTATATGTATATTTTGGTGTGACACATTTTGTCATTTCAAACGTGCAGCATTAATCACAGCTAAGTTCTAGCTAGGTGGTAATCCACACCCTCCAATCCCCCACCTCATAAATTAATCAATCTCCACCGTCTATGCCTTCTTGGACCAATAATAAGGCACCGCAAATGGACATTTACCTCCTAGCTAGGCCTATAAAAATGCCCCAGCACCAAGCCCTCCATGCCATGCACTAGGAGAAGAAGCCACTTCCTAAAACCACAAGCCTAGCTGCATAAATTTCAGAAAATGGCAGCAGGCAACATGGAATCTGTTGTGGTGCCAGAGACCCATCAGAAGGTGGAAATGCAGAACAAGGCAACAGTAGAAGTGCTCTACAAGGCACTGTTGGGACAAGGAACAATGGACATGGTGGCCAAATTGCTAGCAAGTGACCTTGAGTGGTGGTTCCATGGCCCCCCACAGTGCCAACACATGATGAGGGTGCTCACCGGGGAAACAGCTCACAACAATGGGTTCCGATTCGAGCCAAGGGGCGTCACCGCCATTGGAGACTGCGTGATCACCGAGGGATGGGAAGGTCAGGCGTATTGGGTGCACGTTTGGACCTTGAAAAATGGCCTCATCACTCAGTTTAGAGAGTACTTCAACACATGGCTAGTTGTGAGGGATTTGAGGCCACCAGGGTGGGAAGATAGGCAAGATAGCATGACATTGTGGCAGAGCCAGCCTCGTGACCTCTATCGCCGGTCGCTGCCAGGACTAGTGTTGGCCATTTAGCCTCATGATCATATATTTCATGGTTCTGGTTATTAAGGGGCGTGATGTCATGTAAGTACTGTATATGGAGTTGCCCTACTGATTAAACATGTAGTTCAACGCAACGACACTGAATTTTGGTACACATTTGGCTTGAGAACCTGATCGATTGTTCAATATAATGATAATCAAATTGTAAGGGAAAAGAATAAATAAGAGGGCCAGAAAAAACTTGAAAAGAAAAAGAAGAAAGCTTAAACGAGCATATAATTAATATTATATATAATATAAGTATATTGTATATCTTTGTTTTGTTTCTTTCTACTTGTTGCCTCTTCCTTCTTCTATAATTGATGACTTTGGAAGACCCCTCAAAATGGAAACGAACAAAAAGAAAGGGAAACCAAGAGTTCTAAATTATTGGCATATATAGTTAAATTTTGAAGATTATCAACACAAGATAACATATCTTACCAGCTGATTAAGAGGCTTATAAAAGTACAAATGCAAAGGTGTGCAAGTAGCACTGGATTAAAAAATTAAAGTGCTGGATTGCTTAGAAAAGCAATGAAAACAAAAGAAATGAAAATTTAAATACTGCTAGATGCAGAGTTTTGAAATGCATAGTTGACTTTATCAGAATTAAGTAACATGCCATAACAGATTAATCCATACCATTACAGCTAAAAGCCTCATTCTGTTGATATTACTTCTCTTCATGTTCTTTTGTTTCCATTATGTCCTTAGATGAATTGTCAGTAGTGGAATAGGCGCTTCCATAGCATTTTGTTTTCTTTCTCTACTAAACCCCACTTCAGGGAGCAGCCAATTAGGACTGGAATAATCTTTTGAATCACAGACCAGATCTTTTGGACAAACTAGGACTGCTCCATGGCAAGTTAAATCTTTCCTCATTTGGATCCTCCAAAAGCCACCATGGAGCAAAACAAACACATACAAAACAAATATACCTAAAAGTAAGTCTAATTATGCATAAAGAGGTACGGGATTTTGTATCCTAATTTTAATATGTGTAGCATTTCCTTCTCGACAAACTTATAAAACTAATCTGTCAAAATATTTACGCATAAATCATATTTAGTGTAATAATTCAATTCTATTTTATTTTAATTTAACAATGATACTGAGTAGTTATTTAGGCTTTATGCATAAATGATTACTGAAATTAGCTCTTATCTTTCAAGTTAGTAATTTACCCATACATTTTTGTGTGGTTCGTATTACTGGATACTTGTAAATTAAAGAGCCAAAAGTCACAACGCATTCTCCAACATTAAATTATTTTTTTATTTATACAAAATCATATCAACGTTTTGTTTCACAAAAATTCACAAAAAAATTCAGCGTTCTATATAAAATTTGTGTTTTATATTAATTTAACTTTTGTTCACTGAGGACTCCCTAAATTAAATGTAAACAAGTGTGATTGGAGGTTACTTGTCAAGTAAATTCTTATGGGTTATAAATATTTATATTGGGAATTGTTTGCGTTATGAGAATGAGGGAGAAGATATTATGAATAATATTGGTGAGTATGTTTGCAAATTTACCTATTCAAAGTTGTAGTAGTTGTGAGAGGATTTATAACTTTTTAATTCGAAAGTTGTAGTGCGAGAGGATTTGTAACTTCTCCATTCAAAAGTTATAGTAGATGAAGATTTGTAACTTCTCCATACAACTTTATCCATTCAAAAGTTGTAATATAATGTTGTTCATAATAGATTTAATTTCTTTTCATTCGTGGATGTAAGCATGTTGGGTCAAATCATGTTAAATTTGAGTATAACATTTATCTTAAAGTATTTATGAAAGCACCTAAAGTAGGAGATGTAGCATCCCCAACCATAGTTAGCTAACACCTCAAGCAGCGACAACTGACAAGTGGATTTTTTACTCCGTCAATAGCTATGATAGTGCTCTGCTTGTTTCCAAACATTAGAGGTTTGAAGCTTCTGAATTCAATGTTAAGTCCACCTCATACTCGTAGTATGCTCATGTTGTCAGCAACTTACTCAGCTTGCCCATAAATGTATTGGGTTCATGTCTACAGTTATCTTATGTTTGAAAGTTTTTGAATAGAAGATAAGGGAGAGGAAGGGAAGAAAGAATGGAAGGAATGGAGGGAGACTTATTTCTCATTGTTTAGATGTTTAAGTAAGGAAAAAAGCCTTCTCCATTCATTGGGAATTAAAGTTTAAATAGAGAGAAAGAGAGCTATTTTTCCTTATTTAATTTAAAATAAATCATTTCATTGTCCTTATACTAAATTCCAGGGAGCAGGAGGGAGAAAAGACAACCATTAATTAATAACCCTTCATGAAAAATATCTCTCAGAAGAATAAAATGAGTTAACGCATAAAAACAGGCAAATTGGTTTACATGGCACCAAAATGGACCAATTAGTACTCCAACCTTTTACAGTCATTTATGAGCAACAAGCTTAATTGGAATTAACCACACTTCATTTAATCTTATTATTGTTGTCGTTATTAGTGACTACTTATACTTCATCTCAAACAATATTTAATTTAATTTTTATATTTTGTACGTATTTGCTAAGAAATGGAGAAAACTAGGAAAAAACATAGCACTTAGCTATAATCTACAATGAAGTTATAATCAAGTTGATAGAAGATTATAACCTAGCCCTTATGCTTTTACTTGTTTATAATTGTACAAAAAATGGATTGCTTATGCTTGGTTTCTCTATATAATGGAAAATAGATTCATCGAGTAAAAAATCAAACAAACTATCTTATACTGTTTTAGGTAATCTGTTAATGTAAAAAATATATATATGATTTTAATTGTGTCAGCAAACTTGACTGGTTTTCATGTTGTACTGATTATTTCACTTCTGAGGAGTTCGCACAGTAATTCTCTCTTTAACCAAAGGCAGGCTGGCAAACTGAACATTAGGACAACTCAGAATTCAGAAACATTCATGAGAATCATAGTTCAAAGGGTTTAGGATTTGATTGAGAACGTGATACTGTGATATTCAACAGCCTAACCCCAAATTGGCAGTAGCAAGAACCTGTTTTCCTTGAACTCATTTGCAGGTTATCCATCAATGACCAACTAAAATTTATTACTCAAGTTACCCAGACGAGTCTTTTATGAATTGGTGCAAGGTACTGTTGTGATTCAGTGTTAAATTAGCTATGATGCATCATACATGATAACACCATTCATGTTTTGACTGCTAAAAGTATTGACTGTAGCACCTCACATCAAGTATGGTTTTTCCGAGCCTTGAATTGTTGAAAGCCATTAGAAGACTTCTTCAATGTCAGTTTAAGATGGCACAAACTGTATAATCTATGATTGCATTTGAAAACATACTTGGAAGGGAAAACAGAAAAGAAAGAAATATAAGTTTTTCACTATGAAGTGCAGCAACTTCCACATAGGAATCTGCATGTCATTTGCTGCTACACAATAACTTCCAGTGATAAGAGCATTTGATGAAAACAATGCGAACATTCTTTCAAATAGATTTATGTGGACCTTTCAGATGCCAAATCAAGAAGCGTACGGAAGAACTGGTGTGGATACAAGGGTGGTTGTTCTGCTAGTGCCTGAGATATGCATAGAATGATATAACCAGTTAGAATCATAAGTCATGTTGATGGTGTTGCGTCTCATTACTTGAATAAATATTCTTTGAATTTTTATATATATATCCTTATTTTTATCTTATTTTTTTAATTTCTCTGTTTGGTAGAAAGCTTCCTCTTTCCCAGCAAACTTAAAAAGAATCAAAAGTAAGGTTTCAATTCCATCTCCTTCAAGTTCATGTCAATAATAGCCTTTGCAATATACCAACTGCTTTTTAAATGCAGTGTAGAATAATGCCCTCATTCAACTTTTATATGTCAGAAAAGCACATACTTGGTGAATGCCTAGTCAGAAAAAATACACACTTGAAAATATTAAGAAAGAAAAGGAATTATATCAAATTTACCTGATGAATCAGAACAGTGGAAGGTGTCATTCCAGGCACAGTATTTACCTCTATAATCAAAACCTACAAATATTGAAATTTATCAAGGAGTAAGATGACGATAAGTCATTGAAATACAATTCCTGTATGAGAAGACAAGTGATTATTTCCATTTCAATGAGTTGATGATGACATCCTCTTAAGAATAGACTTTCAAACAAACTACAATGCACTTGAACAAGGATGCGTGATCAGCATACTAACAGATCAGCATATATCAGCAAAATGGATGACAACTAAAGTCCTTGATCAGCATACTAGCAGATCAGCATATATCAGCAAAATGGATGACAACTAAAGTCCATTATAGGAATACATATGAAGCCATCTATAACCCAAGTATTTGATAGTTCAAAATATATATCAACAGTTTTTTTTAAGCATTCTAAAAGCTTGAATACATTTTGAGGCATGTGATGCATGTCTAAGACTATGCTTGTTTTAGTAGGTAGAAAATAGGAAGGCTGAAAATAAGGAAAAGAGTGAAAATGGAGTGGGATAGAAAGGTTTTAATTTTCATTCATTGCTGCTTAATAGAGGGTGGAAGATCACTTTCATCTCACTTTCAAGCTATGGAGTGGTCAAAATTTGTGGGGTAGAGTGTAAATGAGTTGCACTCTACTTTCAACCTTACCACTTTTTTGTTGTACCAAGCAAGTACGAAGTAATTTTCATTTCAAAATTTCTACCTCCCCATTTTCCACCTACTCTGAAAAGCATAGCCTAAGTTTCAGGTGGAATCCATAAGAAAATTTATAACATCAACTTCAAAGAGACAACTCATTAATCAATTAGGAGAAAGAGAAGGGAGAAAACATGTCCCAAGAAGGAAATCAACAAACCTCTCCACTGTCAACATTGATGAATGCATCAATGCGGGAAAATCCTTCTAATTGTAGAGTGTTTGCAATGAGTTCGATATGCTGTTTACATCTCTCCAAAGCTTTCGCACTATAACAGGGAAGAAAAAGATAAATAGCATTCAAAATCACTTCAAAGAAAACTACAAAGAACTGACTAAGAAGTAAGAAATAAGTAAGCCACGACACAACATCATTGCATTGTGAAAGAAACAACAATCTTCAAACAGTATAACGTTTCTGTAAATAATAATGTTAACAAGGGAACATGACACTGTTAGGAACCTAGTTTTACCGGTAGGAAAATATGTAGACTAGCTCCTTACAAGAAGAGATAGACCTCTGTAATTCCAAAACAGAACAGAAGAAACAAAAAAGAAGAACAAAGACCGCTCAAGTCTCCAGAACCCCAACCAATTCGAGGAAGCCACCCTCCCAGTTCCGACCTTTAACTCAATTCTCTTCTCCTCTTCCTATGGTCCCCTCCTCCTACTTTTACCCAACTTCCCCTAACGTTTCTGGCATGATTCCAGAATATTCTTCTCCAGTCAGGAGCTGACAGCTGTCAGTTAGTTGCTCTCACCAGTAATCTCTCTCCTAGTCAGCCCTTCACACCTCTCATCCCTTATAACTAACTCTTCCAGAAATAATCCCCTATATTCTCCCCTATTTCTCTTGTCATACTGAGGGTGTAATAGACATATATCCACCTAAATACAAATTAGGAATTTTGCATTCCATAAGCAATTTTCTTTGACACTGAATCTGGAACTAGTGTCAAGCATAGAAATGCCAACAGCACCAGCCTTAAAAGCAAAATATGAACTCTTAATCATCAGCATACTGTTTATAAAATCAACTCTTAAAAGACATACTTATCACTACAAAAGACTGTTCCCTTGTCAAATATGGAATTTTAATGCCACAGAGAATGTAGTGATAAACCTCAAAGAATAAGATACAAAAGAAATTATGAGCCATAATGAAGCTTTTGTCACTAGGATGTGGAATCTCTTTAACCTACCTCATAATTGACAAGGGAGGTGGAGTCAGATTGATGCCAGTCCCACCTGCCAAGCAACATAGATACAAGTAAAGGATAAAGATGAGCCATTGTGAACACATGCAGTCATGGAAAAGGGAGGAAAAACATAAACAAGAAATAAAGATAGATAAGTGGCAGTCACACACATCCCCCGGCCATGGGGAGTCCTAAACACTCACAAGAACAAGAAAAACAGCAATCGAGCCTTATCCCACTAAGTGGGGTTGACTACATGGATCAATCGGCGCCATTGGGCTTTATTAAAATCCAAAATTTCAGTAAAACCATTTAGAGCAAGATCTTTTCTAATGGTTTCTCGTAAGGTTTTCTTATGTCTTCCTCTACCCCTTTTAATTGGACTATCTTCATTTGATGTACTTTTCTCATTGGAGCCTCTATCGGTCTTCTTCTCACATAACTAAACCACCTTAGGCGAGTTTCTGTCATCTCCTTGTTAATAGGTGCTACTCCAACTTTCTCCCGGATACATTCGTCCCTAATATTATCTTTCCTTGTATGTCCACACATCCACCTCAACATTTTCAGCTCCGCTATACTTATTATTTTGCTCTTGTTGGCACTATATTGCCCAACATTCACTACCATAGAGCATCACTGGTCTTATAGCTGTCCAATAGAATTTTCCTTCGAGCTTGATAGGCACTTTGTGACTATGCTTGAAGCATTTCTTCATTTCATCCACCCAACTTGAAAATCCTCTGTGTGACATTCTCATCAATCTACCATCACCTTCTAAGATGGATCCAAGATACCTAAATGGTGCAACTTGTGGAATGACATGATCCTCGATTTTCACATCCAAAACATTGCTAACTCGTGTCTTACTAAACTTATATTCCATATACTCCATCCTGCTCCTACTTAACCAAAAACCATTTGATTCCAAAACTTTTTTCCACAACTCAAATTTAGAATTTTCTTCTTAGATACCTAAAACTTCACAACTACAATACTCCACAGGAGCATGGCCACTAATTTTTAGCACTATGCTGTATTTTCTATGTTTTTTCCCAGTTCAATTTATAATGGAAATCCTTCAAGTATGAGTGATTAACTTTATAACCTAAGAAAATGAAGGCTGTGCTAACTGCAATTATCCTTCTACAAAATAAAGACTATAATTAACTTCTAGGTAATTCTGTGAAAACCAACCTTGAAACTTCTCCTCTAGTGACAAAATATCACCAGTTTCCTTGACAGTTACACTAGGACTTAATGAGTGCATTGATCCACGTTTTCCTATGACACCAACTGTTATTTCCACCCATCTACTATGTCCTTTCCACATGAGGCCGTGACCAGTCTCATTCTTTAATTTGGATGCCACAATTATTTCATCCGTCTCTATGAAAGGTTCAAAGATCAAGAGTTCTGGAGGAGGGTTTGGCATCTCAATCATACCATGTGCCTGTACATCAATCAAAAGCAAGAGACAAAATGTCATAGAATCAAAAGTTGAAGAGCTCATGTACAATGCCAAATGAAATAACAGTTTATAACAACTGAATGCAAATTCATCTGAGTTACAACGTTAACATTTGTAGAGATAATCTTTTAGGAAATAGAACAAGAAGGCAGAAGAATGACTTCAAAACCTATACAATTATTAAAGCATCACAACATATCTTAATTTTAAACACTTTAATGCCAGTAGTTAGAAAATGATGTTGACTAATTAGGAAAGTATTAATTGTAATGCACTCTTAAGTTATGCACACAACAATATTATTAATACATATTAAGGCCACATCATTCATTAGTCATTATCCGTTTTCAGCATCTCTCTCTCTCTCTCTCTCTCTCACACACACACAGTATCAGAGTATTTACTCCACCTCTAAACTAAAACCCTAATTCCTCAACAAATGAGATCTGGATGACTACATGATTTATTCCTTATCCAATACCTTTGATAAGCTATTTGGAGGAATCCTTAGTAGACAGTCCTTCAGAGCTTTTACATATATTGCAAGGTCCTTGGAACAGCTGCATGAAAATAGAATGAGCAGGCAAAGTAGTAAAACATAATTCCTTTATAAGCATGGTAAATAATGAAATAATTGATAAATTTTAAATAATTGATAACATAAAAAACAGCTACTAACAAAGTGATAAATCTACCATAGTCTTGCTACTCCAGTTGAGCATCCATCTTTTGCTGGCTTGACACACAATGTTTCACACTGTAGCTTCCAGGTGAGGTCATGCCATATATCATCTATGGGCTTATTAAAAAGATCATATGTTCCCCTGACATCCTTATTTATGGTAAGAACTCCCGAATTTGCAAGCTTTTAATTACAGGAAATCAGAGTACATAGTCAGAAACATGTCAAATTGAGAAAAGTAATGTAAGAGGAGACCTCTTTATCTTTCAGGAAAAACACATTTGAATTAGGGAAACATACATGCTTTAAAGCAACAGAAGTTGCAACTTTGTCCATACAGATCTTTGATGCCATTGCACCAGGACCTTCAACAGAAGATAGAAGAGGAAAAAAGGTCAATTACAAATAAAAAAATTGAAACTGAGTAGTAGATACCATTATACCTAATAGTCCCATATATTAAGTGTAAATTATAAACAAACCTGTATAAGGAACTCCTTCAGCATCCAACAAAGATTGAAGCGTACCATCTTCTCCAATGCCTCCATGCACTATAAGTAACAAAGAATAAAAGTTGTAAAAACATATCAATTTCCTAAACCCACATTCCTTGAAGGTTGAACTGCACATTTCAACCGTTAGAAAACTGATACAAAAATGCCACCTATTCTGGTAAGTACTAATGTTTAAACAAATAATGAGAGCCTTTTAAACCATTTTAAATAGATAACCCTTATGACTATTGTTGGCTTTATCAGATGGTCATATCTAACCATTTTTCCCCTATAACTTCTTTTTTTCCAAAATTTCCTCTACCTCTAAAATATAAAAGCAATTTGTGATTATCTTGAAAAGGTTCAAACTTCAAAGTTCTAACCACCAAATTCCATGTCAAGATGATGCCTGAAGCACACTCCATGTTGACTGACACTGATAGCTAACAATGCATCCCTAATAATATATAAATAGTGACTTTGAAAACCTTCTATTATGTATTAACAAAGAAATTGACGTTAGAAATTTAATCACTAGAAAACACATTTTGTTATTAATACCTGCAATAAAAACTGTTGCCTGGACTTCCTTGGCTCGCTTTATCCACTGCTCCAATGAAAATCTCATAGGCAGTACATCGGCAATATCAAACCCTGTAAACCAACTGTGGTCCTTCAAACCCTGCATGAGATCATTCAACACTTTCTTCCGTAGGTCAGATGTTAGGGCAGCCCGATCCGGCTCAATCGCTTCTATGCATGCAGCAAGAACCTCCTCAGTAGTATGTCTTAGCACAAGAGAATAACTGTACAAAAAGAATTACCATTTCATTCTAACTACATTCTGAAGAGATCACATGCATGAATCATAATCAACTCAAATATAACTGATAATGATTAAGTACCTGTGTCTAGCTACATTAGATAAATGCTTGGTTCTAAACTGGAATGTAAAGAAAATTGGATACATTTCTAGATTGCAATTGTTAATTTTAAAATCCTATTGAACAAAATGAAAATTTGACTTTCTTCAGAACAAAATGGTTTAGGAGAAAGCAATGCATGCAAGTAAAATTTCAAAAGGAAAACATAATGCCTATCATTAGTTCAGGGAAAAAAATTGCAAGCAGAGTATAAGACTCCAAAATAAACAAGTTGTTCCCCTATGCATATTCAGAAATCAAGGAAAAATATGTGATATCTTCTTTTATCCTGAGGGAGAAAAAAGGATCAATACTTACGGTAATGACCAAACTGTTCTATTCCTTACGTCATCAGCCTTCTTTACCGTATCCACACCAGATGCATATTCACTTGTTGGGGAAAGCAAACATGGAGTTACCTCAAGCTGTAAGCACAATGATAGTAGTCTCAGACATAATCATACCTAAAGCACTTTCCTTAGAAATTAACCCTTTCAGGTAGCAAATTCCATAAGTTTACAGAATGCAACAGTTCTTACTTCTTAGTCATTGGCAAAGACCTAAATATGATCTCCTCGAGGAATTTTAGACTGCACTGCTAAAATCTCAATAAACCAAAATATCACATTTATGAAAACATTTCTATTCTGACAATATTCCCTGCCCCCACTTACCCCAAAAAAACATAAGAGAACTATCTTGGAGAAGTTCGTTATATGTAACTGCTCAAACATAATATGTGCAAATATGTCAAATTAATGCTTCTACGTCTATTATCTTAAAAAAAATTAAAATAAGAAAATTAAAATTAAAACTAGAGGACTAACTACACTTCAGCAGATGAACTGCCAAGACATTACGTAAACTGAACAGTATCATTAAGGTCTTCCTGATTGTGGACACTTACATCATGAAAAGCTTGCAAATTGAGCCAGACATTTGTACCACTCATAAGAGATACTTGGCGTTCTGATGTGTCTCCTCCAAAAATGACAAAAACTTTTCGAGCTCCTTCACGGCAAGGAAATGACTTGTTCAGTTTTGAGGATTTTGATCTACCCGGCAGCTGACCTAATATACCATTAACTGATGCGAGATTTGGATATCGCAAGCAAGCATGGTGAACAATGCTCCTAAGGATATTTGTATGAGAAAAACCAACCTGAATAACAGACATCATTTTCAGGAAATGAATGATAAGAATTATCCATGTATCAATAAGAAAAGTAAAAACACTCAATTTTATTATCTAGAAATGCTTTAACTTGTCAGTATCATAGTTTGCAGAACATCCAACTTGCAATATATAAGATAGTGTTGAGAATCTTATCTTTCTCTTTGTAAAGTCACCTACCACACCTACCACATGATGATGAGTTGTTACACCTACCACACCTACCACATGATGATGAGTTGTATTAGGAAATCTCTATATAAGCATAGCTTAATTGTACATTTGAAGATGAATCAAATTCAAAATTTTATTCTTTCAAGTTATTTTCTTTCCGGTTGGTATCAGAGCTTCCCAATCCAAGGGGGCTCTGCTTCTGCATCAAATTCTTAGTCAGCCTTCATTGCTGCCTTGGCACCTTCATTGTGCCTATACGTCATTACCTCACCTTTGTTCGTACTTGTCTTCGTAGCTATGACTTGGGCAACTGCGAAGCGAGCCTTGTAGCGGACGTTGCCAATTTTTTTTTTTCTCTTCACTGTTTGAAAGCCCTACGTTGCTCATATCCATTTGGAGCACTTCTTTCGTGTTTATTACAATGTAAGAGAAACTGCCTCTCGTCCATGACGCCCCCTCCACGGTTGATCATTGGGTCTAATGACCTACATATATTGCAAGTGGTCATAGCCTTGATAGGCGCAACTATCTCCAATGGGCCCACGATTGGTTATACTCTAAAGGGAAGGAGGAAGGTGAATCACATTGAAGGGAACCCTCCAGCCAAAACAGACCCTAAGTATGAAGCATGGGACGATGAGGACTCTCTTTATCATGACTGGTTATGGCATTCTATGACAGGAACTTCGATCGCAATTGTATGTTTCTCTCCACCTCTAAGGAGATTTGGGAGAACCTTAGGAAGAAGGCGTACTCTATGAAGAAGGATACTGCGGCGTGTTATGAGATAGAGAATAAGATCTTCCAATACCAAGCAAGGAGTCTTTCAAGATGCATGAGACTATTATGGGATGTTGAATGGTTTATGGATCGAGTTAGATTAGTATTAGAATTTGAAAATGACGTGCGCATGATTCCACTACACTAGAGTTCCTTGAAAGAGGCGTGAATTTTTAAATTTCTTTAAATGAACTCTACGAGTTTGACCCGATTCTGAGTAAGGAAACACTTCCTTATCTCTCGGGAGGTATTTTACACTTTGTGCGAGGAGAAGAAACTTCGGAGAGTCGTAATGTTGGAGGGAGGCAAATCCGTTGACGGCTCGACCTTAGCTACCTTGGCAAGGGTCTATAAGAGGTCCATCTCCATCATTTGGAAAGCCTCCCTTAAAAGGCTATACCGTGATGATCGTGGTGCAGCTTATTGTAGGAAGACGGGTCATACTAAGGACACGTGTTTTAGACTTCATGGAAAGGAGATGGTCCTGGAGCACCGAAGGATTCAAGGTATCGCCACAGGGCGTGCTAATCAAGCATCGTCGACTGAAAGTGTAGAAGACCCACCTATCCCACAAGTTGCAAAGGAGGTCCCAGTGCTCGGCAAAGAGGAGTTGGAACGTTCTGAGCTCTTATGGACTACTCTTAGTAAGACATCTAGCTCTTGTTCCTTAACCATGGTCGGTAAGAGTTCTAGCTTCTTATCCTTTAATGCTTCCTGAGAATTTACGGATTATAGACTGCGGTGCTACGGATCACATGACTCCTCATTCCTCTTATTTTTCATCATACACCACTTCATCACGGTAACCAACATATCAACATTTGCTAATGGTTCCCATAACCGTTCTTGGTTACGGTAACATCCACCTTCAACCTTCCACTCCATTTAAAAAATGTGCTTCGTGTTCAAAGCCTATCTAATAACCTATTGTGTCTATTCATAAGGTTACCCAAGACCTAAGTATCGGTGACATTTTTCCATTCCCATTGTGTTTTTAGGGATCTTGCCACGAGGAGGGACGATTGGAATTGCTAAAAAGCGGGGCGGGTTATATTACTTACAAGACATGAAAAAAATAAAGAGTGTCACTAGACAAAAAGCGCACTCACTTCGATCATCGACCAAGCTCTGAATCTTGGTCATCCTCTCGAGATATGGCTTCAACAGACGTCTTGGTCATCCTCGCTTCGATTGTCCTAAAGTCCTTATTTCCTTTTTTATTTACAAAAGTGCATCGAGTCTTTTCATTGTGATGTTTGTCAGTTTGCTAAACACCATCGGACAACTTTTCTTCGGTAATAATAAAAGTCCTAAACCTTTTGATCTTGTTCATTCGGATGTGTGGGGACCTTCATCTATTAGTAATATTTCGGTGCAAAGTGGTTTGTTTCTTTTATTGATGATTGTGTCTTTCGAGTTACCTGGATATTCCTTATGAAAGATAAGTCCGAAGTTTTCCATTTGTTTGTAAACTTTTACCGAATGATTCAAACACAATTTGGGAGCGGAATTAAGAGGTTGCGTTACGATAATGGAAGAGAGTATGTGAACCAAAACCTTTCCAAGTTCCTTAAGGATAATGGAGTTGTTCATGAGTTAACTTGTGTGGACACCCTCGACAAAACGGTCACAGAAAGGAAAAATCGTCATCTCCTTGAGGTTACTAGAGCTTTACTCTTCCAAATGTACGTTCCTAAGTCTTCTTGGGAAGGGTCCCTTCTTGCCCTTTATTTGATCAATAGATTACCCTCCCAGGGTTCTAGATGGTGTTAGCCCTGTTCGCCTTTTGACCACATTCTATCCTTCTATTCCCATTATGACTAGTCTTGAGTCGTGTCTTTGGGCATCTGTGTTTGTTCATGTTCACCAGATACTCGTCAGGGTAAGTTAGATCCTCGGGCTATCAAATGTGTCTTCATAGGGTATGCTTCAAACAAAAAAGGGATACAAATGTTATCACCCTCAAAGTCGTAGAGTCTATGTCTCCAAGGATGTCACCTTTCATGAAATAGAGTCCTTCTTTACTAGTTCTCAGCTTCAGGGGGAGAGTATTCAAGAAGCTGAGTTCCTTGAGTTGTTACATTTTCCTTTGTTGCAGGGTTTCACTCCTATGGAGGATGACCCTGAACTAGCATCATTGCCAGATAAGAATAATGAGGACAGATATTTTGGAAAACAATATCGTGAAGGCAAAGAAGAACCCATCACGGTCGAAAGCGGCAATTCCGGTCTCCAATCCTAGAGGTAAGAACTCATACTATTGAGACTCTTGAGGACACTTTAAATACTACTTGTGAACCTAACCCAGATGATTTACCTATTGCATTGAGAAAGGAAAAAGATCTTGTACCAAATATCCTATATCCCAATTTGTGTCTATTGAAAATCTTTCTATGCAGCACCAGAGTTTTCTTTCAGCTATTGATTCTATCAGAATCCCCACATCAGTACAAGAAGCATTAAAGGATGAAAACTGGGTTCGAGCCATGAATGAAGAAATGGGGGCATTGGAAAGGAACGAGACTTAGGAGATTGTAGAGAGACCTAAGGATAAGAAGGAAGTGGGTTGTAGGTGGATATACACAGTTAAGTATCAGTCTGATGGCACACTGGACCGGTATAAGGCGAGATTGGTTGCAAAAGGATACACCCAAACCTATGGGATCGATTATGAGGAGACATTTGCTCCGGTGGCAAAAATGAATACCGTTAGGATTATCCTCTCCTTGGCAGCGCACTTTGGTTGGGAGATGCATCAATTTGATGTTAAAAATGCTTTTTTGCATGGAAGCTTGGAGGAAGAAGTGTACATGGAGATTCCACCTGGATATGGTGCCACTAATGAAGGGAATAAGGTGTGCAGACTAAAGAAGGCCTTGTATGGTCTTAAGCAATCACCCCGTGCCTGGTTTGGAAGATTTACTCAAGCTATGATATCCTTGGGGTACCGGCAAAGCCAAGGTGATCATACTGCATTTATAAAACATTCATGGGGTGGTAAACTCACTCTACTCTTAGTCTATGTAGATGATATGATTATTGGGCAATGATGAGTTTGAAAAACGGACTTTGAGGAGAGGTTGGTCGCTCGATTTGAAATGAAGGATCTCGGGAAGCTAAAGTACTTCCTTGGGATGAGGTTGCTTACTCTAGACAGTGGCATCTTTATTTCTCAAAGGAAATATATCCTTGATCTCCTCGAAAGGACCGGTAAGTTGGGCCGTAAGACCCTTTGGAGCGCCCATAGAGCAAAATCACGAGTTGGGAATGATGAGGAAATCCCAAAGATGGAGAAGACACGATGCAAAGGCGGTGGGAAAACTCATCTATTTATCACACACTAGGCTAGACATAGCCTATGCAGTTAGTGTGGTTAGCCAATTCATGCATGATCCAAGAGAGAGACATTTGCAAGCAGTAACTAGAATTATTCAGTATTTGAAAGCCTCTCCGGGAAAAGGATTGCTATTCAAAAAGGAGGCGAATTTATCCATGAAAGTATATACTGACGCTAACTATGCAGGATCAATTGTTGATAGGAGATCCACCACAGGATATTGCATGTTCTTGGGTGGAAACTTGGTGACATGGAGGAGCAAGAAGCAAAATGTAGTTGCAAGATCAAGTGCAAAGGCAGAATTTAGAGCCATGACTCAAGGAGTTTGTGAACTATTATGGATGAAGATCATACTTGATGACCTCAAAGTAAAGTATGAAGCTCCTATGGGACTGGTTTATGATAATAAGTCCGCCATCGATTGCACAATCCGATTCAACATGGCCAGAACAAAGCATGTAGAAATAGACCGACATTTCATTAAAGAGAAATTGGACAATGGTCTTATAGCCACCGAATACATCCCTTCAAGACTCCAATTGGCAGATATGTTCACTAAGGGACTCCCTACGGAGCAGTTCAAAGACCTTACTTGCAAGCTGGGAATGATAGATATACATTCACCAGCTTGAGGGGGAGTGTTGAGAATCTTATCTTTCTCTTTGTAAAGTCACCTACCACACCTACCACATGATGATGAGTTGTTACACCTACCACACCTACCACATGATGATGAGTTGTATTAGGAAATCTCTATATAAGCATAGCTTAATTGTACATTTGAAGATGAATCAGATTCAAAATTTTATTCTTTCAAGTTCTTTTCTTTCTAGTTCTTTTTTTTCCAGTGATAGCATGGCACAAAACAGAACATTTAGTCACCCACAAACAGAGAGGACAGCAGTACACTGCTGGATCAGGGCCGTTGAAAATGCATTTATCTAAATGAGGTAGCTTGATATAATCCCCGTAAAAGGAAATAAGCAGTTTGGCAAGTCTTAAAAACACACTAAGATGAAAAGATCAATTTAAAAGAAAAAATGAAAATGCACACACAACCATGACAAAGAGCAATACCTCTAAGAAAATAACTATGAATATTCAATACAACAAATATGATGCAGACACATCCAGTACCTTAGAAGCTTGCTGAAATAGAAAGCTGGTCTGTTCCATACCACTGATCTGAAACATGTAATGAATTTAATATTCCGCATTAATGAACAACCAACATAAGTAGTAAAACTGCTAAACATAATTATCTGTATTCCTACCAAGGAAGAAAAGAATCTCACCAGGTTAATGTCAGTAAATATTACGGTACCAGATTCAGTCCTTCCATACTCACTTTCTGAAGATGATAACTTACAACATGAATTAGGCAAAAACCATCCATCAATTCGTGCAAAATCTTGCAGGCAAAGCTGTTGGAATAACAGAGATGCTCCTTTGCGAATATTTTCAATTACATCCAAAGAAAATCTAGGTGGAGTGTGATAAGCAACCTGTGCAGAATATATGCTTCATATGATTAGAAAGACACTAGCTGGCATTGGCTGAAACAAATCACTCATTATACTGAAAGCTCAAAAACCAATCACTTCACACTCTTTTTTAAGACCAGCAAGCATGTGCAGTATATCTTGTGTGCATATATAACGATAAACACTACTACTGACCTGTTGGGTTGGAAGGTACTTCCTACGGAAATTAAAGATTGCATCATTCTCTTTCACATCAATTGCGCCACGGAATAGAAGCTCCACCTGTTCATCTAAATTGCACAATTACTATTGAGTAATGAGTATGAAATATTCATTAGGCAATAGCTAATTGCAACTGACATGTCCAAATTGCTTGAGTTTCATGTCAACATTGGCAGTGACAGAGCTGCGATCCCTTTGTAAATACAATTGATCTCAATTATTATCACTGAATTTTCTGTCATGACCAATTTATGGCCTTGAACTACACCCCAGCATACAGAATATTAGCTCAAGTTGTAAATTCCTTTCATTTTCTTCTTTTATTCATCTTATATTTTCAAAAGACGGATTCAGTGAGGTCCAGTTTGGTTCACCAGAATGGTTTTAGTGGTAGTGAGAATGTAATGGAGTGGAATAATCATTACCATTACCATGTTTCATACAGTCAAGAATGGAATATCCCTATATTTGGTACACCAAATTAGCTAAGAATATAATAAAAACAAATTGTTCAATGACAAAAATACCTTTTAGCAGGTATAATGGTGGTGGTGGGAGTGGGGGCAGGGATGGTGGCAGAGGATATTTAGTCGTTTTTAGAAAAGACAAAATGTATAAAAGTAACTGCAATCAATCTAGATTGAATAGAATGGCCATTCCATCCACTTTTGGAGGGAAAGGCCATTCCCAAAGAAATAACCATTCTCGTTCCAAAGTTTTCCAAATAAACTTTTAGCTCATTCCTATTCCCTTTCCCATTCTCACCACTCTCATTCCATTGAACCAAACAGGACCGGAGACTTTCTCTCTGCTGTCTCATTTTGAATACTCAGTTCCTTCCAGAGTCATAAAAACAAGTATAATGATTTTACCATTGCAGTGAATGAACAAGATATCTTATGGACGAAAAGACAAAACATACCTCAGTTGGAAGTAGTACAACAGGACAGCAATCTGAAACAGATCCAACATCAAGGACAATGGCTGTAAACTCACTCCCTCCTTCAAGAAATATTTCAATCAGCACTTTATTGTCAATTCCCTATCACATTCAAAATCAATGACCAATACCAAAAGTTAACATATATCAGAAGTCAATCTGTATTCCTCTTTAATTCTCTTTTGTACTACTCACTCTCTTGATTTGTTTCTATATTTATCTACAATGTTAATTGCATCTGGTTCTCAAATAAAAGTTGTCAAATTATAAAAATCTCTGTTCCTAGTCAAGTGCCAAATAGACTAAAAATACCTCTGACATGATTTCATTGGCCTTTTCAAGAGAATCAGCCACACCATATGCAACTCTAACACCGATGCTTGACCCTCCTCTTGTTGGTTTTACCTGAGACATCAGATTTGAAAACAACAATAAGCATAACAAACTGTTTCACAATGAGTTAACAATGAATCTCTAATGACTGAAGCAAATTATGTGCCTTACCACAACTTTCCCCAAGTCAGGGTCCAGCTGGTGTCTTTTAAACCACTCCGATAGTTCCGCTTCGTTTGTTTCATATCCCTAATTGTCATTATAATGTTAGAAATAGTATGTGAATAAGGAAAAATAAAATAAAATTGGGTACTGTGATGAAATAGTCATATATGCTATATCATTAAAAGCACACAAAGCACATAACTAAATACCGGACATTGGACACTAAACATCACATGCCAAGACATGAACACAATGACGTAGAAAAGTATTACAATATAAAGGTTTACGAGCTTGAATCCTATGTGTGATATCTCCATCAATCTCCACATCACTTTGTAAGATGGATCCAAGACACCTAAACCGTGCAACTTGTGGTACAATATGATCCCTCATTTTCACCTCCAAAACATTGATAACTGATATCTTACTAAACTTGCATTCTATATACTTCATCTTACTCCTACTTAACAAAAAGCCCTTTGATTCCAAAGCCTCTCCACATCTCAAGTTTAAAATTTACATTTTCTCTTGATTCATCAATTGGAACTATATAGTCTGCATAAAAACATGCATTTAGGCTCTAACCCTTAGATGTGCCTAATAAGTATGTCCAATACCAAGGTAAAAAGGTATAGACTCAAAGTCGACTCTTGGTGCACACCTATTGTTTTAGGAAAATCTTCTATTATACCTCAATGAGTTTGCACACCAATTGTTACCCCATCATACATATCTTTTATAACTCAAATGTATGTGATACGAACTCCTTTCTTTCCTAGAGCCTTCCACAGGGCTTCTCATGGCACCCTATCATAGACTTTTTCAGTTTTTCTATATCAATGAAAACCACGTGTAGGTCTTTTTGTTTCCTTTTGTAACTTTCCATCAAACCCCGCAATAGGTATATAGCCTCTATGGTTAACCTCCTTGGCATAAAACGAAATTGGTTCTTTGATATGTAGGTCTCTTGCCTTAATCTACTCTCAATTATTCTTTCTCATAGTTTCATAGTGTGGTTCATGAGCTTGACCCCTCTATAGTGTGAACAATGTTGTAACTTGTATGTCTCCTTTATTCTTGTAAACAAGTATCAAAATGCTGCTTCTCCATTCATTCTGCATTTTCCTAGACCTCATTATCTCATTGAACAACTTAGTAAGCCATGTTATACATTTTCCCCCCTCAACATTTCCATACTTTGATTAGTATATTATCCAGTCCAATTGTTTTACCATTATCCATCTTCTTTAGTGATTCCTTTACCTCAAATTATTGAATTCGGGGGTAAAATCTATAAATTTGACCATCCTCTTTAGTGGTTAAACTCTCAAAGTCTATGCTTGTTGCATTCCCTTTGTTGAATAGTTTGTAGAAATAATCCCTCCATCTCTCCATGATATCTTGCTCAGTTACCAAAACTTTTCCATCTTCATCCTTAATGCATTTCACTTGATCTAAATGCCTTCCTTTATCTTTCCTTCCCTTGCTTTTATCATATCTCTAGAATACATCTCTTACTAATTGTTATACCTTGAACAAATTTAATTTCTGAATACTTTCATTGTTTCGCGAATCTTGATGGAGAGTGGAAAACAAATGATTTTATCTGATTATTCCAGTTAGAAACTATTTTAGAACTGTGTATTTATTATACAGTTATTAGTGCTTTAATTAAGGAGTCGTCATCCTCATTGCCTAATTACAAGGTGAAACAATAACATTGTCAAATTCAATTTTCAATACCTGAACTAAGAAACTGGGTACTGTTATGAATCCATGTTTGCTGAGCTCCAATGATGCTTTATACTGACAATAATTTTAAGAAAAATAATTAGTAAAATAATTAGTGCCAGAGGTCTATATCAAACTAGTAAGTAACAAAAGAGTAATACAGTAGAGAAAAGTGATCATCTTTCTGTATATAAAGTAAATTGAGGATGCCTCAGTTTTTAAAAGACTCTATACATGTTTCTCGATGATACCACAATAAGCATCAAGATTTTGTATTCCAAAAGTTAATAAGTTTGCATCATCTAAAGACTAAATCAGGCTTGCAAGCATAATTTGGGATTTAATTTCAGACTTGAAATCATTTAATATTTAGTGAAGGATGGTCATGAAATGTACAGAACATAATATCCTAACTATGGCGGGTAAGAAAATATAAACCAATTTTAAAGATCAAATGTGTGGTTACGTTCTCTAAAGATTATACAAGAATGGAGTTACAATAAAGAGAATGAAGTACATATGTCCTTTACCTTGTCAAATGCTCGCCGGCACTCATTTGATCCTGTGCCAACAAATGGAACATTATACTTTTCCAGTAATTCCTAAAAAATATTTATCACATTTGAGAAATATCATTCATAAATTTACAAGTTCATAATAAAAAAGAAGAAATCCTTATGAAAATATATATGTATGTATATATATACTGCACCTGAATGCCACCATCTTCACCAAATTGACCATGTATAACAGGAAACACTATGTCCACATCTGTAGCTAGATGCTCTGCCAAGTCGTCCAAAGTCTGGAAACTCTGGGCAAGGCTGCAAAATCAACAATCCACCATCTTTACATTTACAATTTCAGATGTAAATTATTCCATATAATATTTTTATGAGTAGTTATTCCGTACTCTGAAGGGAAAATTACAAAAAAGGAATTATTGGTAAAAATATTTGTAGGTTAGGAATAATTAACCACACAAGTGATTAATTAAGTCAATAAGTGATTATTCCTTACCCACTATTTGAACATCGTTAACTAGTTGAGTGGTTCATTGTTCCTAAATTGGAAATATTTTTACCAAGAATCCCTTTCTTGTAATTTTCCCTAGTTTGAAAGGGTTTACATACCTTTCAAGTTTAAAATCAAAATCTGCAGGGGTGTTGGAATATACCTGTAAAAAAAGATATGGAAATAAGAAGATATGGAATATACCACTTTTACTTATCATTTCACTTTGCCAGTTATTGTAAACTTAACAGTAGAAGCCACGGCTTGACCATTGTAAATCAAGAACAATTCAGTAATAGATCGTTGAATCAACACCATGATGAAACAAGATAGAAAGTTCAGCAATGCACCCAAAACTTGCTTAGTAGAGATAGGCAAACAACTTGGAGCATACAATGCGATGGAAGACGACTTATCTACAACTATTACATTTACTACAAATATTACATTTATAAGAAAACCAGACATAATCAAGCTAAATGCGAGATAATGGAAAATCCTCAAGCTAAAGGTGATCATCACATAGATATTTCAGTTATTTGCATTTACTGAGATTAACCAGGAGTTACATATACTTGAATGTCTATGTATATTGAATTACTTGAATGAATATGCTTGTTACAGACTCTGTTCTTATAACCTAAATTTACAGACATCATCATAACTAAGATAACATACATAACAATGATAATATATACTATGCTTGCTTTAGTTAGTGGAAACCTAAAGTGACAACGAAGCACTTGAGTGATGCACTGAATCTCAACACTCCCCCTCAAGCTGGTGCATACATGTCATATGCATTAAGCTTGTCACATATATATTTTATCCTTGGACCCCGGAGTGGTTTAGTAAGCATGTCTGCCAGCTGATTATTGGAGCTCACGAATGACGTCATGATTTCTTTAGATATAATCTTATCGCGGATAAAGTGGCAATCGATCTCGATATGCTTGGTCCGCTCGTGGAAGACTGGGTTGGAAGCAATGTACAAGGCCGCTTGATTATCACATATAAGACTCATGGACCCGATTTTGCAGAAACTTAACTCAGAAAGAAGTTGCTTTAACCAAATGAGTTCACATGTAGCAAGAGCCATAGCTCTATATTCCGCCCGCACTTCGATCTAGCTACAACGCTTTGCTTCTTACTTTTCCACGAAATGAGGTTGCCTCAGTAAGAACACACACCCTGAAGTTGGACTGCTTCATCGCTTGGGCACCAGCCCAATCTGCATGCCGTGCGCAACAATATCAGTGGTTTTTGTTCGATAAATTAGTCCTCTCCCGTGAGAACTTTTAATGTATCTCAAGATCCGAGACTACTGCAGATTCCAATGACTCTCACGAGGAGAATTGAGGAATTGGCTCACAACACTCTGACAAAGATAGGATATGTCAGATCTGGTCATAGTGAGATAATTCAACTTTCCAACTAGTCTGCGATATCTTCCTGGATCTGAGCAAGGCTCCCCCTCTTCTGGCATAAGCTTAACATTGGGATCCATAGGTGTGTCAATCATCTTACAGTCTAGCATACCAGTTTCCTCCAATATATCAAGAGCATACTTCCTCTGAGATATAGCAATCCCTGAACTAGACTGAGCAACTTCAATTCCAAGAAAATACCGCAATTGTCCCAAGTCTTTGGTGTCAAATTGTTGAGATAAGTGCTGCTTGAGACTCTTAATGCCATCAAGATTATCCCCTGTAATAACAATGTCATCTACATATACGACAAGATAGATGTACTGGCCAGAGGAGGAGCATTTATAAAAGACAGAGTGATCTGCTTCACTGCGGATCATGCCAAAGTGTTGGAGACAGATTGAACCTAGCAAACCATGTCCGAGGACTCTGTTTGAGACCATATAAAGCTTTGTGTAATCTGCAAGCAAAGCCATGAGACTCCCCCTGAGCAACAAAACCAGGTGGTTGCTCCATATAGACTTCCTCAGATAAATCACCATGGAGGAAGGCATTTTTAATGTCCAAGCGATGCGTGGCCAACGACGTACGCCATGGCCAAAAAGAGACGAACAGAGGCCATTTTGGCAACGGGGAAAAAGTGTCACCATAATCGCCCGAAGATACAGTATAGCCTTTAGCTACTAAACTAGGCTTTCGGGCGATCAATCGACCATCCGACCAACTTTTTGATAGTGAATACCCAACATCCAACGTGGATTTCCGTGAGGATGGGGAACAAGAGGTCCATGTGCTATTGGATTCTAATGTCGCATTTCATCAATCATAGCCTGTCGCCATCCGATGAGATAGTGCTTCCCGACGCTTTAGGGATAGAAACGAGAAGAAATAAGCGTAAATAAAAGCACAAATGGGATGGAGAGATACGATGATAACTTACGAAATTGTAGATGGGATAAAGGGTTGCAAGTGGGAACGTGTACCTTTCGAAGGGCAATAGGTAAATCAGAGAAGACTCAGGTGGATCCGGAGCAGGTAGATCAACTGGAGTAGGAAATGAATCACCGGCCTGGTTGGGTTCAGCATCCTCCAATGGTGTTGGGCGAGAACGACGCTGGTAGGTAATGAGAGGTTGGGGAGAAGGAAGACAAGACACTGGTGTAGTAGGAGACTCGACAATACATGGATTAGACAAAGGAAGAGGTAATATCTGAGAAATGGAGGCCGGTGTTATGGAGGGTGAGAAATAAAGTGTATCCTCAAAGAAGGTAACATCAGCAGACATGTAGAAGCGATGAGTAGCTGGAGAATAACATTTGTACCCTTTTTGGACACGAGAGTAACCAAGGAAGATGCATTTGGCAGCACGAGCAGACAACTTGTCAAGACACAGGTGAGATCATGAACAAAACATGTAGAACCAAACACACGTGGGGCAATAATAAAACAAGTGGATCCTTTGGGAATAAGAGGAATATGGTATTTTGTCATTCGCAAGAAGAAGGCATCCGATTTATTAAGAAACCAGCAAGAAGAACGGCATCACCCCAAAATTTTAAAGGTGCATTAGCATGTACCGCAATGTATGCGTGCGCTTCAATAATATGACTGTTTTCTTTCGACAAGAATACCATTTTGTTGGGGTGTGTGTGGACAAGAGGATTGATGAATCATGCCATGAGAAGTCATAAACTGATTGAAGGATCTTGCGAGAAAAATATTCTTTGGCATTATCACTTCGTAAAATATGGATAGAATGGTCAAATTGGGTTTTAATCTCATTATAAAAATGCTTGAAAAATAGTTAATAGTTACGAGCGGTCTTTCATTAAAAAAATCCAAGTACATCTTGAAAAATCATCAATGAAAGTAACAAAGTACCTATGCCCTAAGATAGAGCTGACTCGACTAGGGCCCCATACGTCAGAATGGACAAGTTTAAAAGGAGTGGATGTCTGATGAGGACTTTGACTGAAAGAAGCTCGTACATGCTTGCCAAGTTGACACGACTCACATTGTAAAGACTGTAATTTAGACAGATGAGGGACCATTTTCCTCATTTTTATTGAGACCTGGATGACCAAGGCGATAATGAAGGAGATCTGGAGAATCGGCCATGGTGCAAGCAACCGAAGGTGGAGGCCGGAAATAGTAAAGGCCATGTGATTCGCATCTCCGTGCATCGTCCGTCTGCATCGTCCTGAATGAAAAAAGAGTCTTTAGTGAAAGTGATAGAGCAATTATGGTTACGAGTAAGTTGACTAACAGAGACTAAGTTAAACGGGCAACCAGGCATAAAAAGAACAGAATTTAAAGATAAGGATGGAAAAGGTGTGGCTTGACCAATGCCAGTGGCCTTTGATTTAGACCCATCAGCAAGAGTGATATAATGTGATGTTTTAGGCTGTGCTATGGTGGAGAAAAGAGAAGGATTACCGACTATGGTCGTCAAGCACCGAGAATCCAAAAGCCGATCCAACAGGTAATGATTGCGACAGACAAACCGTAGAGTTACAAGATGTAGGCGCACGGTGAAAGATTGGCACTTGTCATACGCTTTTTGGTGAAGATACTCCTTAAATTGACATTGGATAAGACATTCGATTATCGACCGCTTCTCCGAGGCATGAGGTTGTAGTATGTCACATGTCTTGATCTCTCAGGAATCGACATGTGTTGATCTCTCGGGGAATCAGACGAGAGAGTAGCATTTGTCTCTAGTGTGGCCCATGCGATTACAATAGGAGCAATGTGGGCGATGCACGTAACCACGTCCTCCTCGGCCACTTCGTCCATGACCTCGGCCTCCTCGGTTCGTGGTGTTTGAGAAAAAGCAGATGATTCGAACCGAACTAGATCCAATCATAGTTTAGATGGAGGAACCCGTAGAGCGATCCATAAGGTTTTCCACAAGAGGAATACTAGGATTAGTCGATTTGATTAGGACGATTCAAGATCTTTTGTGGAGACCATGCGGGACAAACACCATGCACATGTTATCTAGCTTGTTTTCCATATTATCACTCCTGTCATGAGTAACTTGACCTCATCAATAGTTGATCGATTTGGTCAGATACGTCGGGAGATCATTTTCTGTCATTTGAAGTGTTGCTAATTTGTGTACCACATCATACAAGCGCTGGACATCATTTGAATAAACATTGCGAGCTTTCTTCCAGATGTCGTAGCACGTTTTATAGGTTCGAAAATGGACCAACAACTTCGGATCAATAGATTGCCATAGAAGAGACACCAACTGATAGTCTGCCTTCTTCCATTGATCTTGATCTCAGATAATATCTACCGCCTTTTTTGGTCGTGTGATCATCGAGACCTTGTCCCAAGAACCAAATTTCTGCCAGCTTTGCCATCCATGTAATTCTTTCCGTTAAGCTTTTCGGAGGTTATAGTTGGACTCCCAGAGAAGACAAAGGAAGGATGATTCTTGCTATGTGATGGGCCAACAGAACTTTGATTGGATGTTGCAGCGGAGGATTCAAATGTGGGATCCATTGATGAGGTTTACTGTTTGGTGAATAATGGTGACTCGGGTGACTACGGTTACTGTTTCAAAGGTGACAGAGAGAGAATGACAAAGGTAAAGTATTTTAAATACTTTGAATGGTGACTGAAAAAGAGGAAAACAGAAACAGAGGGGAACTTGAACAGTGACTTTTTGAACAGAAGATGTGCCGGAGACAGAAGATGTGGCGGCGCGTGGGGTACACGCGCGGTGACTTTTCACCACAGATGACAGAGAAGACGCCGGCGAGACAGATGAGACCGGCGGTGAGATCACCGCGATCAGGAAGGTGGCGTGCGCCTTCACGCGGACGATTCTGTAACTTGTGAAGGCGCGTGGGGGGCGCGTGAGTGGATCGACCGGCGGACTTTGCCAGTGGGAATGCTCGTCGCAGCCTTCGAGGCCGTGGACCAGGAGTTTCACGGCCGGTGGTGGTCGGAGAAGAAAATCGATGGGTAGCCTCCTTCCCCTTCGATGTCTTTTCACTTTTCACTCGGATCTCTCTCTCGCTCGATACCAACTTGAATGTCTCAGATATTGAATTACTTGAATGAATATGCTTGTTACAGACTCTGTTCTTATAACCTAAATTTACAGACATCATCATAACTAAGATAACATACATAACAATGATAATATATACTATGCTTGCTTTAGTTAGTGGAAACCTAAAGTGACAACGAAGCACTTGAGTGATGCACTGAATCTCAACACATATAAAATATTTAAGAAAAGAATCAAAGGGACTAATAGATAATGGTAAGAATCTCAAGAAATGATAACAGATCATGAGTTGGACAGCAGCAGCCAACCATACTGCTGCATCACCAAAAATTTACCCCATTGTCTCTTCATTATGACCATATAGAAATGCACTTCCACAAGTCCTATACATCTTGTTCCTCTAACAATGCACTTGTTCAAGAAGCAAGGAACCAGCCACATTTCAAGACTACCATGTCATGGACTAAATCTCCCATAAGCTTAAGCTGTTAGGTGTAGGATCATGAATGGATTATATCTCTAACACGCCCCCTCATGCAAGAGCTCTTTGGGCTCAAAGTGTGGACAATGTACAAGCCTACTCTACCTTGTGCTGAAATTCAACTTTATTTAGAAGAATGGAGGCGGCGAGGATCGAACTCTTGACCACTTGGTTATAAAGGCTCTGATACCATGTCAATGATTAACTCTCCCAAAAGCTTAAGTTGTTAGGTGTAGGCTGATGAATGGTTCATATCTCTAACAAATACTAAAGCCATACTTCCATCTAATAAAATTAAACACAGACATGCACATTTTTTATCGAAAACTTGACACTTCTAAATATATAATAAGTCCACAAAAACAGCTAGCTTATGTAGAATTATATATAATTTTGCTACTTCTACCTTAAAAGTTAGAAATACATAATTTTTAGTGAAGTTTAAGATAAAAAAAAATAAGGAAGTCTTAAGAAGACCAATGAAGAACCTACTTCAACTAATACATTCCCATGTTTCCTCAGTCTAATGTTAAAACTGTATATCATTAGTATACATGTGACTTGTCCATCCTTGTTTTGGTTTAAAATTTCGAATATCTAAGGGACCATCATACGTGAATTGTATTTAGCTCAGAAATTCTCTCAGCTAGATATGCCCTGCAGCTTAGCGGAAAACTATAGTTAAATAGAAAAGGAGCTAATGCAAAATAATTTTGGAAAACATATATTATACTAACCTGAGCAGAAGATATTGCATATGCATTGAGATTGCAATCAATATAATAGCAACTCACGTGTAAATCATCTCCCTGTAAGATAACACAAAATAATTAGATTAATAAATAATAAAGAAAGCAGAAAACACCTCTACGCTGTTCATAACATTAGTGCACACATTTACTTCAGAACTATTGTCCAGTGTCCACTGCACCTAAATAACCATTGCCTCTTTTTATTTTTTATTTTTTTTGTGGAAAACAAAAACTACTTGTAGTATTTTATCTTTTTTACATACTGTTGCAAGTTGGCAAGTTGCAACTACAAAAGACAGAAAAAAAGAAGCAAACCCAAGTGACAATTTCTCTCTGAATTGCAAAAGCCAGTAGCTTTTCTTTTCATTCTTCTGTAAATCTATCTACAGAAAATAATATAAAAGCAAGATCATAACATTTTTACAAGCTCAACAGCTTAATATTCCAAAATCCTTTCTGGAACTGGAGCCATACCTGTATGTGATCAAGAACTGATCTAGCTGAATTGAGGGAAATCCCACGCTCAGCAGAAGGACCTCCACAAATGAGACCAACCCTCAAGACCCTCCCTTTCTCCTTCTCCTTCTCCTTCTCTTCCTTCTCAAGAACACGACCACCAACCACTTCAGTGGATGCACGAGGAGCACCAGCAGGCACAGTGGAAGGCGTGGCATAGCATCTGCTCAGCTTCTGCTTCAACTTGAAGAGCTTCAGAGAGTTCCCAGATGACACAGGACCATCAAAGAGGCTTCTGCCACCCTCTAAGGTGGTGTTCATTGTCTGAGCGAAGCGGAGCAAAGCCAAGTTGGAAGCTTGAGAGATTGAGGCCATGGTTGAGTGTTGAGTGAGAGCAAAGTGGAGAAGGGATCATCAAGAAATGGCATGGTGAACGGTGATGTTGGTGTTATAGCCAAGAAAGAATAAGGAGAGTGGGTGGAAGTGGAACAACATTGCTGACGAAAGCTTGTTTTGTTTTGAGCTTTTTGAGGCTTTAGAATAAGTGCATTTCGGACGGCAGAAGTAACACTTGTGAAGTTGTGATTGCTTGTTCCTATTGTCATTTTGCATATGAACCTTGCATCGCATCTGAGTATATTGAGATTCTTTTATCGACCATATTTTATTAATTATGTGTTCGGATAAAAAAAAAATTAAAATATTTTTATGAGATAACTTTTTTTTAGAACTTTTATGAAAAGTTTAAATTGTTTTGAAGTTTTTTAAAGAAATTAATAGTTGTGACTTTTTAAAAAAGCTCAAAATATGTTTTTTATGAGCTTATGTTCTTTTTAAATTTTATTTAAATAATTTAAAATGCTATAGGAATGCTTTTTCTTGAAAAAGAAGCATTTTTTCTTTTGAAAAAGGTTTAAACAAACGCATTCTTAATTATTGTGATAATTAAATTCTTTAAATAATTTAATAATACATAATTAAATAGTAATGTAATTTTTTTTATACTAATAATGAATCAAAATGAAATCTTTCTTAATTAGATTAGATATAAGACAAATCACAGTGTATCATAGAGTGTGTCTCATTTACCAACTTGCGTTGGTCCGAATGGAAGAGACTCGGTCACCTTAAGCATCTTGTCCTGGTTTCAGTCCTTGGGATGGTGTGTTTGAAAAATATACAATTGGGATAAGTGTTCGCTTCATGCATCTGACCGTCTCTTGTGAGATTATTCTCTTGCTAAGGGAATACCTTAGTTTACACACACAAAAAAAAGTGTCTCATTTTCACTGTTTTAATATGTTTCACTATCCATAATTTCATGCAGAATAGCTAATGTAGCACACTCTTAATGATAGCGTATAAGAAGATTGTTTAGTAGCTAATGTATTCAATAATTTATTATATGTAAATTAGATACTTAAAGCCTATATTTGTTTTGAGATAAATAAGTAAGAGAGAGTTGGAGAAAAGAGAAAGAAAAGAGAAATGACACATCTCTCTTGTTTGATTAGAGAAGAAATAAAAAAGAAAAAAAAATTGGTGAGTTACATAACTTTTTCGTTTCTTCCGTAAAGTGAAAAGAAAGAAAGAAGAAATGAGTAAAGGTGGAATATTTGTCTATTATACATTTTTTCTTGTTATTTTATAAATAAATAAATAAATAAGGACAAATATGTATTTACAACAAAATTTAATTTTTTTTCTTACTTACTTCTTTTCTAATTCTTTCAATCCAAACAACTTAAAAATTTACTCAGTTTTTACTCTCATATTCTCCTTACTTCTTTTCACCCTACTTTTCTCCTCCTTACTTCTTTTCTAATCTAAGCAAAGCCAAAATGTCTAGTGCATGGGATATCACTCTTTTGTTTTCTCTTAAAACTATCATAATATTATATTAAGATAATTAATTATAACATTTTAGATGGCCCCCACTTATTGAGTAAAAATAGAGAATGATAGGAACTATTTCTATACATTAATTGTGAATCTTTGATCCTAATGGTACAAACCAACCCGACTAAAGGTGGTGGACGGTTCGATCCCTTCCCCTAACACCTTTGGCAAATTCTTAAGTTGGGTTGAATACTAGTTTGTCTTTGCCTATTGATAAAATTTTGTATCTTTCTCTTTTAAAATATAAAGCTGTGAGATAACGCATTTATAAATTATTAAATTTGATTTTTTATAACAATGACATCATTTGATTTATCTAATCGATCCAACTTAATGAGATAAGGCAAAGTTGTTGTATGTTTTTAAAGTTCATTGTCAGTCTATTATAAATTAAAATAATACAAAATTTATAATGTTAATAATTACAAAGCTTGACTTTTTCTTTCTCTGAGTAACTAGTAGTTATTTGAAGAAAATAATTAATGGTTTAATTTTTTTTTAAATAATACGTTAGAAATTAATTGATTTTGTTGATATGTATATGTAGTTTATAGAGAAAAAAAATATCAAATTCTTCTCAATACAGGACCTGCGTTGCAAAAGGTTAAAATTAATAATATCTGCACACATCAAGTATGAAATTTTATTGCATCAGTTTTTTTTTCTTTCTATTTTGAAATCAGAATGGTACAACAATATTAGGTATAACACCAAAATCTGAAGTATTTAACAATATTGAATGGAACAGATTATTGATCTTTCCATTGACATCAAACCTTTTCTTCAGCATTACATCCCATGATTGTATCTAAATGTTTTCTTCAGATTGGATTCAGAAATATATTTAGGCATAAACTATTGATGACTAGAATTCGCACTATGTTTTTCTAAAATAAGTTATTTACCATTGTGATTGGACATAAGTTCTAGGTAGTGCTAGTGCTAGTGCTAGGTGATTCTTTCTGTCATATAGTTCGAACAATAGTCTTCAAGTTGGCTGCTTTATTGTTGCTCTGTCTTTTTATCATCATATAACTTTTTAGTGACATGTTTTGAATTTGAGTGTTAAGCCTTATTTAAGGATGCTAGTTTTCCTGCATGATAAGTAAATAAATACTCTACCTTCTCTTAGAAGTTTCAGCAGGATCATTTGTCCTAACTCCTAATGGATAAAGACTTTGAACCAATATAATTTTACACAAGTTTGTATCGTATTCTTTGATTCTTATATATTCTTATCAGAGACTGCTAATAAAAACTGTTGCAGATAATAAAGCCAGCAAACGAGCTTGGTGAAGATCCTTTGGAATTAAGCAGTCGGTTTTGTGAATAGCAGAGTTGATATGGCCAATCTTCGGTGCCAGGTTTCAATTTATGAACTACGTGTTTCTGACCACATGGAAGAACTAAAGGACATGATAAGTCAGGTTTAACTTTATTATTGAGATATCAATGTCTGTATGAAAGCCATCTGTATTGGTTTTTTAAGCGAGTCTAATGTAATGAAAACGTCGTTTTCCCCCTCCTTTTACTCCTGTGAAATTTTAATGTGTTTATAGTTTTGTGAGTTGTTTTATACTATTTATCAACAATATTCTTTTTCCGCAAGTGTGTTTGAATATATATATATATATATATATATATATATATATATATATATATCTCATACTATAACTTATTTTAAATGGTCCAGATTATACACATACCTCATATAATTTGTCCAAGCATCTTTTCCCTTTGTATACATGTGTGTGCAGGCGTATTCATTTAATCCTTATACATCAGATTTTCCGTTGGAGAAATGGCATATAGTAGTTGCACGTTTTCAATGATTGATACCCTTCTAGGCTTAAAGTTATCATAATAATTGTGAAAGTTGCTATGGTATTGAGCATGAAAAAGTACAACATAAAAAACAACTTGCTTTGTTCATGTTTGTCTCTAGTTGGTAAGAATCAGTAAATACTTTTAAAAGAGTTTAATGTATTCTGCAGATTATCGACAATGATTTTGCATAAGCAGTCGATGGAGATGTTTTCTTTGCTGTTGACAAACTGCAAGATATGGCATGCTGTCAGCACAAAAGCTAGAATATCATAGAGCTGGGGAACGCGTTGCTGTTGACTCAATAATGTCTTTCTATGATTGAAATTTCATAAATAGTTATATTTTTAAAACTTAAGGACAACTACTGTAATATAACTTTCTGACAAACCATTCTGCAAAACTTTTCTATACAGTTAAATAGGGAAAATTCGTAAAATATTTTTTTGTAGTTTTTTTCACCAATCTCCAGCATATTCCACAAATGTTGGATATAACCAAAGGAAATGAAGCCACTAGAAGTGAGTCTCGTTGCTCATATTTAATTTAACCTACCATTTCCCATTTCCTTGATAAATTTCAAGACACATAGTATAATGTCAAAGAAAAGAAAAAAAAAATGCAGCCAATAAACTAGTAACTCATATGACTCAGACCATTGACATCATTATGATGTTTTTTATGTCATAGATTCCATCTTGTCCCTTCTTTCTCATGTTTACAATTCTTCCTTTATAAAAGAAGCAAAATTACTACCCAACCAAATAACATCATCTAGTTATTGTAAAACTACTAATACAAATAAAACACCTCAGGCATAAAGGTTTGGAAGAAAAGTATTCTCAATTTGTAGACATGTACAAGTATAAAACATCATTATCTTCTGCCTAAAATAATAATAATAATAAGCCATCAAACGATGGGAAAAATTATATCCTTACCGCAGGCATTTACAAAGTTGAAGTAACTCCATAGGCAGA
This sequence comes from Styphnolobium japonicum, assembly GCA_023212625.1. Taxonomy (NCBI): domain Eukaryota; kingdom Viridiplantae; phylum Streptophyta; class Magnoliopsida; order Fabales; family Fabaceae; genus Styphnolobium; species Styphnolobium japonicum. The sequence goes on from JALBWW010000014.1 coordinate 24,485,197, forward strand.
AAATTCAATAGTGGTTAATTCATGTCAAATCATCCTCTTCCATCTCTTTTGCTTTCAAAGCGTCCTTTACTATCAATAAAAGGTTTTTCTTCCAAGAATCCTACATTCAGACCACAAGCAACTTAAGAAACATGTAGAATTTGATATGAGGATAGCAATGAGTCTCTAGATAAAATTGGACGTATAGTTTTTTGGCTTTTTTACCTCTTAAAGATTGCAAAATGTCCACTCAATTATAAATAGATGGAAAGAAACAGATTTGACATGAAAATGGGGCATGTACTGCTGTAACTCTACATATTATGGACCCAATTGACACTCTAAAAGTCACACAAGGCATGATCATGACTAAGGAGGTGTGCAAATAGCATTAATGTTACAAAAGGCTGCAACAATTAAGGAGGAGAAGACGCATCTTGATCCTAACATGTTATTTATTTCTCTTATGATACCAAGAACATGCACAAAAATATAATTGTTGTATACATCAAATAGTTCCAAGAAGATATTCAGATAAGAATGCCGATAATGGGCACTATCCTTTATAGTATGGCATGTCGGGCTATCATTAAACACAAGAATGAATGCAGTGAAGACAAATATGCAAAAATGTATGTATGGACCACAAGAAAGAAGGGGTAAGAAATGAATATGTAATATCTAAGGTAGTGGTAACCTTGTGAAAAGAAAAGATGAGAACGTATCAACTAAGGTTGGTTGGGTACATAAAATGTAGAAACTGAAGTTTGGGAAAATACCCAAGTTCAAGGCTGGAAAGGGTTTAAGTTTATGAGGAAGTTATTTGTCTGAAAGTGAGGTTGAGAGAGTGGAACCATGATGTCTTTGGTGATGTTAGAATTAGAAAAGATGAAATTCTAAGAGAGATTGAGGGTCTGGATAAGTTGGATCAAGATGGGCTTCTTACTAGTGATCAAGGGGATAGAAGGGCCTCTTTGTTAAATGACTTTGAGGAGGTTCTGCTAAAAGAGAAAGCTAGTAGGAAACAAAAGACTAAGGTGTAATGGACTAAGGATGGAGATGTTAATTCTAAGCTTTTTCATAAGGTGGCTATAGTGAGGAAGAGGAAAAGTTTGATTAGGGAGTTGGAAATTGCAAATGGGGATCTTGTTCGAGACAGTGGAGCTATTGCTGAGGAAATTACCCAGCTTTATAAGGATTTTATACTGAGGAGAATTCGTCTAGACCTTTTTTTTGAGGACTTGGATTGGTGTGCTATTACTCAAGAAAAGGCTAATTTTCAGGAAAGACCTTTTGAAGAAAAGGAAATCAAAAGGGCTATTTGGAGTATGTATAAAGATAAGCCACCGGGCCCTAATGGTTTTACTTATGATTTTTTTCAGGGTTGTTGGAATATCATTAAAGGTGATCTTTTGAAGGTGTTTTGCTGAATTCCATAGTAATGGAAAAATTGGGCTAATATTAACTCTAACTTTATCTCTATGGCTCCTAAGAAAGATAGATCTGTTAGAGTTAAAGATCATAGACCCATCATTCTTGTCACTAGTTTGTATAAAAGCATTAAAAAGATACTTTCCATCTGTCTAAATAAGGCGTTGGGGGACACTATTTCTGAATGTCACTAGTTTTTGTTGCTGGTAGACAGATTTTGGATGCTGCTTTAGAGCGAATGAAGTGGTTGATGATGTGAGGAAAAGGAAAAGACATAGTCTAGTACTTAAACTGGATTTTGAGAAAGCTTATGATCGGGTCAGCTGGGTTTTTTTGGATAAGGTGTTAGAGAAAAAAAGGTTTGGCCCTAGATGGAGAAGTTGGATCTCAGGTTGTGTCTTGACTCGTACTTTTTTTGTGATAGTTAATGGTGAGTCTTAAGCTTGGTTTCGCAGTCAGATGGGTGTGAGGCAAGGAAATCCATTGTCTTCTTTTCTGTTCACTTTGGTGTGGGATGTACTTAAGTCGTTTAATCACTACAGCTGTTGCAACTGGTCTCATAAAAGGTGTGAAACTGGCTTTGGAAGAGGATGTAGTCTCTCATTTGCAATTTGCTGATGATACCACCTTGTTCTTAGATGAGGACAAAGAGCTCTTTGAATGCCTTCTTTCTTTTTTAAAATTTTGAGGTTTCTTCTAGTTTGAAAATTAAAAAAGTGGTTAGGATGGTATTAATGTAGAATCTCAGACTCTCTCCTCCTTTGCTTCACTGGCAAGTTGTCAGATTTTGGATTGGCCTCTTGTTTACTTGGGGGTCCCCTTAGGTGGTAATCCTAGAGATGTTTGTTTTTGGGATCCAGTCGTTAAGAAGATTTCAAATTGCCTTGGGGCTGGATTACTCTTATTCAAGCTTTCCATTCTAGCATTCCTCTCTACTACTTATCTTTGTTCCACATCCCTATGGGAGATTCCAATACAATAGAAAAGATTATGAGGGATTTTCTTTGGTCGGGTGTTACAGATATGAGACATGATCATCTAGTGAGTTAGGAGGTGTGTTGTAGTCCTAAAAAGGAAGGGGGTTTGGGTCTTGGTAATTTGGTGTCTAAGAACATTGGTCTGGCGGGTAAATGGCTATGGAGTTTTCCTTCAGAACCTCATTCCCTTTGGCATTAGGTTATCCGAAGTAAGTATGTCTTAGATCAAAATGGGTGGGATGCCAATACAGCAATCCGAGCTTCTCATTTTAGTCCATGGAGTACTGATGTTGTATGCAGAAAAGGCATTAAAAAAGCTCATATACAATCTTCAGATGAAAATATAATATAATATGTTCCGATTTTTAGTATATGATTTCTGAAAAGCAATCAATCCAGATGTTTATATAGGTAAAAAGTAATAGAATTAGTGACATCTTTATCTAACATGGAAAAATTTGCTACAGAGATCTATCACCATCGCTTCTACAAATTAATCAATTCACATATCAAACACTATAAACATTTAATCTTACTTTCTAATAGTCAACACAAAAAGGGGGGGGGCACTAAAATACCAGTTTTTTTTTTCTTTATAAATTACTACAAACATTAAAAGAATTAAATAAACATTAAAGAGATTGTCATGCAATGATATTTTTCCTAATACTTGGGACATAAATAAGAGAATTCAGTTTTTCTTGACAGGGAGATATACCAGTGGGGTCATGCTATCAAACTCCTTGACTACTCTAGTAAAATTTGCAACATCTTCCTCATCAATTGAAGTAGCCAAATCCTGAAATGTGATAATAACTTTTGATCAATAAAAGTAAACAATGATCATGAAAAGAATGTAAGCAAAATAGCAAGCCAAGCTAATAGTGACCATTTTTCTTCTTGGGTTTAAGGGGCACAAGGAGTTCTTCCAAACAAACAAAATAGCAGAGCCAATGCTGCTAGACAATTTCACCACTTACAGCCAAAAATTTGTATTCACGAGTTCTGGAGAACGTTGGATCCAAGTCCTACATGATCAACGGAAAATATGTTAAAAGTATGAGTGTTAAAATAATATTTCAATACCAAGAAGAAACAATAGACAAAAAACCTTATAGCGCTCCAAGGAGTTGGTAATTGCAACAACATCCCCTTGACAAAGCTGGCAAAGTCCAGAATTAAGAAGATGTCCTCTAACTCCATATTTCAATAAGTTATTGTTCAGTGATTGTTGGGCAATATCTTCATAAATCTTAATTGCCTTCGCATATCTGGCAAATATCAAGTAGATCAATATACTCCAGTTTTTTATGCTTTATAACCCACTTCATCCATAATTTTAAACGATGGCAAAAATCCCTACAGATATAGGGAAGTTTGTGCAAAGGAAGTTGAGATGGCATGTCTATAGCCCAACGAAATTAGTTGATAGCTTTCAGCATTGTAAGGATAGGAGTTACACGGAATTCCAAAAGATATGCAGGCAAAAGGAAGTTAAACAAGGATAATTCCCAGCATACTACTGGAAAATTGCATTAAAGGGAACAGGACAAACAACACTCACTGCTGAAGTTGAGCAGAAAATTGTGCAACTTTCAATTTGCATTGGTTTGCAGAGGTTGTTGCATCCACAAGTTCAAAAAATTCAGCAGCCCTCTCAAAATATGAAATACCATGCTCTATGTCTTGATCAAGCTCATATAACTCACCGATTTCCTAAATCCAGAAAGACAAATTTAACTCCACCGCAAATTTTCATTATTTTCAAAGGATTTAATCTCCTTATCAGAACCTCAAACAATGATAGTAGCAACAGTATGCACTAACAACAGAGGCAGAATGCTAACATAACAATACTTGTATATGAAAAATTTATCACAGAATTGGGAGAATAAAATAATGAAGGCATATATCATCAAGGACTAGAAAACTCCAACAAAACAAGTAGTACCTTGCAATATTTTGCAGCCATGTTGTGTCTACCAATCTCAGTGAAGATAGTTACTGCCTGATTTAGGCATGAAATAGCCCCTTAAAGCATTGAAAGACAAGGGACAAAAGTTAGCTTAAACATACAGAAACAAAACAATCCAATTGTAGCCATAAAATTAAAATTATGAAAATACTCATTAGGAAACCAAAATTCCAAAGTTATAGTTAATCTACGGGAATTTATATCCACTGCCCTGGGCATACAAATGGCAAGAAACAGAAAAGAGAGAAGTAGGTATAACTGTAGGGTTATGCTTTAATCATTAAATCTTCTAAAAGCTCACTCAATATAACAGTAGATATTTAAAGAGAGGCAAGAGAATCATTTTAGATTCATATTTCTTATCTCTATGAGTGTATTTGTCAACACTTAAAAAAGTAATGTATGTTACACCAAAAAATAAAAAATAAAAAAAGAAGCGGAAGAGCACCTTTTGTGGATGTTTTCTTGTAGCAATGGGCAGCATCTACATAAGCATTTGCAGCTTCATGCTTGCTATCTAACTGTACATATCATTGCAAATGGATATCATATATAAACCCAATGACACAAAATTCTCTTCTGAAGTCTGAAAAATTATATAGTGACAACTCTACCTTCATATGACAATTAGACAATTTGATAAAGACTGACCCTGCTTTGTCCCCTGAAAAACACAAAAGTGTGAGAAACAATCAAAACACATAAACTCTTAAAACTGTAATTTCCCATGATTCTATGTCTCATTGCATAGAAACTGAGACCAAAGGGCAATTAAACAAAACAATCCAAGGTAACAAAACAATCCAAGGTAACAAAACACAGAAAGTTGGAAGCTTTTCACTATTGGTTTAAGAATAAAAAAAGTTCCCACAACTTCAAATATTCAAAATTCAAATTGATCTTTTGGGATTTCAAAAACCCAAAATTCCCAGCAACCAAGCAAGAGCAAAGGTAGTAAAACAGATAAAGGTGGAAACTTTTCTCTCTTGCCTTACAAAAAAAGAGTGCCCAGAACTTCAATATTCAAAATAATACTTTGGGGTTTTCAAACTCCCAAAATTACGATGATGCATGAAGCAAAAAAAAGAAAAAAACCTCAAAGAGTGCGAGATTAAGTAGTGAAAGTGTGAAACCCACATGATTTGCCGAGTTTGAAGGAATTGGCAGATTTTTCGAAGAATTCAGCAGCGTCTTCATGCTTGGACCCGAACAAGGTCCAACCATTGAGCTTCTTCTCCGCTTTCTTTGCAAATTCTTGTCCCCTCGCTATGTGATCGGCCATTGGAGGAGGGAAACGAATGCTGCTACCACTTCACTTCATTACCCTTCTTCTTCTTCTTAGATGAATCGCCACCATTACCAAAACACAACCACCACCAAGTTCGAAACTCGCACACTGAAGCGAAGAATATCATTAAAACGACAATGCGTTTTAAAGGTTTGTTTTTGTGGGGATTATTAATTCTTTTTGTTTTTCTTTCATTTTTTTCTTTCCTACGAGTAAATCAACAACATATATATTGGGTTTTTTTTAATATTAATATAGTCAAAAAATTATAAAAAAAATTACTAGAATCATGCTGTATTGAAATTAAGTATCAAAATAGATTTTTTTTTTTATGTTGAAAAATTGATTTCTTAATGTATTTTGTTTTCTTTTAATTAACATTGAAAAGTTGCTCAACCTATTTTTTTTCAAATCTAAAGAAAAGTCGGTTTGAACCATATCAAGTTCTTAATTGTGTTTTCTTTAGGCTATTTAGGGTTTTGAAAAAGTGATTTAGAGATATGGTTAAGTGGTTTAGAGTTTTTGTCAAGTAGTTTAGGGTTTTTGTTAAACGATTTAGGATTTTAGTTTAGATGAGTAGTTGAAGAGTTTTGTTTAAGTGGTTTAGGGGTTTAGTTTGGATTAGTAACTTAGGGGTTTGGTTAATTGGTCTAGGGTTTTATTTTGGACGAGTGGTTTAGGGGTTTGGTTTAGGGTAAAAATTAAGTCTTTAGGGTTAATTATTAATTACTTAGGGTTTAAGATTAACGATTTAGGATTAATGATTAAGGTTTAGGGTTAATTAATGGTTTAGGGGTTTAGGTTAATTAATGTTTTAGGATTTGAGATTAATTTTTATTTGGGTGTTAGGGTTAATAATTAGTAATTAATGGTTTAGGATTTGAGATTAATTTTTACTTAGGTTTAAGAATATTTGTTTAGGGTTAATAATTAGTAATTAATGGTTCAGGATTTGACCTTAATTTTTACTTGAGTTTAGGAATATTTGTTCAGGGTTAATAATTAGTAATTAATGGTTTAGGATTTGAGATTAATTTTTACTCGGGTTTAGGAATATTTGTCTAAGGTTAATAATTAGTAATTAATGGTTTATGATTTGAGATTAATTTTTATTCGGGTTTAGGAATATTTGTTTGTGGTTAAAAATTAGTAATTAATGGTTTAGAGTTTTTTAATGAGTGTTTTATGGTTAAATTGTTAATTAAGGGTTGTGCAAAGATGATTCTACCTACCATCAATTAATTACTTAAAATCACATACATATTACAATATAACATTGACATGTTTCAAAGTCATTGAAGTTCATGTGTTAATGTTGATGCGAGCTCCCTCCAGGGGTGTCACCACGATGAGGGCAATTTGGACGGCTATGTCCTATTGATCGGCATAATCCACGCCATTTTGGTTTACCTTTTTTCCTAAGGTCCATCTCATTAAGAATGCGACTAGATTTTGGTCGGCCGCGAGGAGTTCTTCGTATTTTCGAATCATGGCACAATTCTGGACCTTTATACTATGGCTAATATGCTTAGTTTCCTATAACATCAAATTCCAGTTGGTAAACCTTAAATATGTTTTCCAACTTGTAGACTTTGTCAACATATTACATGCAATCTAAATGAATTGATGCACATCCGACAACAACATGAAAACAAGGAAACTTTTGTATTTGAAATTTTTCACAATCACACCATAACTCATTTAGATTCATTCTGAAACACCTTACAAGCTGATGTTCTCGTGGGTCCACTAACTCTTCCACCAAGAACTAGCATTTCTCACCTAAAATCACGAATAGCACAGATGTTTGCTTTCATCCTATTTTCTTCTGTGGCCTTTGTGACAATTTCAGAGTATACATGACCAATCATTATACTTACCAGGTTGCTGGTTCCCTTTCTTAACAAACAGTTCAGCCAACTTATAATATGTTGATTGCACCAAGGCAGTAATAGGCAGATGACGTGTCCCATTCAATATTGCAGTAATACATTCAGCTAGGTTGGTTGTCATATGACCATAATGCCGACCTTCATCGAAAGCATGTGCCCACTTCTTCTTAGGGATATTGTTTAGCCAGTTTGTGACTTCTTCCTTCTGTTCATAAAGATTCTAATAATACCAATTAAACTGGGGTCGCGTCAAGGCGTATCCTAAAAAAAATTGAAAAAAGTTATTAATGTCATTGAATTTATTAACCAAATCATACAACAAAAAAAGGGAAATTTTTAACTATAAACACCCATGTTGGTGACTTGTTGACTCATGTTCTTGTTGTTAAACATCTTCATAAAGTTTGCTGCAATATGTTAGATGCAATAAATCGAATATTCTTGTTGAGGTTGTCATCTGTTATCACGACATCTAATAACACTTTTAATGAACTCGTGTCTATCAAAAATCAAGCATATGTCATGTTTTGGTTTGACATGCCTTCGCAAATTAGTGAGAAAAAATGACTAAGCCTTTGATGTCTCACCCTCCACGATGGCAAAAGCAATTAATAGTATGTAATTGTTCTCATCATGCACTATAGCCATCAAGAATGTTCCTTTGTATTTTCCATACAAAAACGTCTCATCAATCTGATGTACTGGTTTGCAAAATTGGATGCCGTCAATGTACTATTTAAATGTCCAAAATAGTTGATGGAAGATTCTTTTACCATCTACCATCTGAGCTCCGTGATAAGCAGACTATGTTTGTAACTCTCCAATTGTTCCATGAAGGAAATGTTGCAAAGCATCTAACTATTTAGGTAGAGCGTTGTATGATTCCCCCAACCTCCAAACACTCGAACAATTGCCTTCTGCTTTGCTTTCCACGCTTTTCTATACGAGGTTATTTATTTATAACGACTTCATATTTTAATGATTAATACTGAAACGGTTATGGATGGATCTACTTGAATCATAGGCAAAATGCAGGTGCATATCATATTTGAATATAATTTTGAATGATATGGAGAAATCATTGCTGGTAGCATGTATGAGGCCCATTTGGTTTTCTAATTTCCCATATTTGGTTTTTCTTCAGTAATGTATCTCTCATGCTCTAGTTGCACCCTTGATCGACCAACTTACATTTGACTGCAAACTTCTTCGACTGAGATTCTATAACTTTATAATCTACCGACCTTTGTATATGGTAGTGCTTGACTGCTGACAAAACAACTTCTTTAGTATGAAATCGTAACCCAACAGACAAATCTCTGTTAGATGTGTTAGCATATTTTGAAAATTTCTCACCATGCATTGCCTCCAAGTTGAGTGTACGCATGAGGGGTGGTGATTGGTACGAAGGAAGGAAGTCGTCACCAACAACATTTGATGGTTGATTGCCGGCAAGATCTCCATCAGAATCACTACTATCGTTATTGTACCCCAAGTCAGTTGCATCTTCAGGGTCAGTGAAGTTGTCAAGATATTCTCCTTCAAGGCCAGCTGGACATAGATAAGTAGTTTGACTCGGTGCTACAGTAGTTGAGTTGGGTGGACTAATGTTGATTTCAACACCTCTAATCGAAGATTCAGGCATCACAAGTTCCTGATCATGAGTTAATGACTCTAGTCAAACGACCAAGTCGATTGTGTCGAAGCACTACCTGTAACAGCAACATTCGTAAGACAACTATCATTGCAAACATCCTCTGTCTCGGCATATAACTCAATGACTAGGGCCGTCAAAACGAGCCAAACTCGTCGGGCCGGCCCGTTTACCTGCATAAATTATGTGAGTCGGGTTTCAAAATTAGTGACCCATAAAAACGCGGGTAATTTTGGATCGGACCGTTTAACCCACGAGTTAAACGGGCCAACCCGTGGGGCTCGCGGGCCGCCGGCATAACTTTTTCTTTTTTAAAAAAATATTAATTTATTTGTATCTAAAGAAAAAATTTCAATTTAAAAGTTAATTAAATAGTCTTTTCATAAATAAAAATACAAAATGTATGTATTGTACATGCTAGTAATAACACAACTCATACACAAACACATTCGTCAAACTCCATAAGTTTATATTATTTATTTGTTTAAATTATCCTTTAACCCTTTAAATGAGATTAAAGTATTCAATATTATGTCTATGTAATGTAATATTTAATTTGAGATTATTAAATTAAACTTTTTATTAAATTTAAATTTATTTCCAAGTTTAAAAGTTAAAAAAAAAGTTTCGCGGACCGGCCTGTTTAGGCCCGTGAGTTGATGTGAGGCGAGTCAGGTTGACTAATTTGCAACCCGTTTAAATGCGAGCAATTTTAGCCCAGCCCATTTAACCCGCGGCCCGTCGCGGGCAGGCTTAAACGGGCGGAGCCGCCCCGGTTAACAACCCTATCAATGACACCAAGATTAGGATATTGATCAAAGATATAAAATATAGATTGAATGTCATCGTCATATTCAAGTGTCATACTTGTATACCGGATACATCCTGAGTGATACATAAAAGATATCTATACTTAATATCTGGGGGGAAAATTACTGTCTCTTGCTTTGATCATTTCGTGTATTTTTGCCCTCAATTGCTCCAAAGTGATACCTCAATCAATACGAAATGTCCTTGGATTTTCACAGTCATACAACAATATCTTCTATTGTCAAGATTCGTCCATTATAATATACAAGAATCAGTGCACATTCGTTGCTCATTCTATGGAAGCATACAACAAAAATAACAATTATATGCAATACAACAAGAGTTTAATTTCTATTCACTGTCAGTGTAAAGTTTCTTTACATTGTCATCCAATCATGTGTTGCTAAATCATTAAAAGAGTTTGACTATCACAATCACTACCTAGAAAGTCTAACTATTTAATTATGTGTCAATACATGATTAGATGACAGTGTAAAGAAACTTTACACCGACAGTGGATAAAAATTAAATCCATACAACAAACACTAATATCAAAAACTAACTCTACCACTGACTTATGTCATTTTTTAAACTCACCTTAAGATGCAGCAAATGTTAGCATGAACCACTAACTCTACCACTATCGAAATGCAAAATTTCAAAATATGGCTTCGTATCTGTCAAGAACTCCTCACCTCTACTTAAATTCTCAATCTAAAGTGATAGTCTAACTGTGAGTGAGATTCATTTAACTGAGATTCTGTGAAACTATTATCATCACTGAATTGCATAGATTATCTGCATAATTAAAGATGTAAATTTTATTAATTTAAAAAAAATAGGTGAGTTTCCAAAAAAAAAATAGTCATGAACTGAAAAAAAAAAAGCTTTTGGGAAGTCGGTTTCATCGTTACCAACTTCCCAAAGTTATTTAACTTGTTGTGAAACAAAAACAAAAAGAAAAATACCTTTGGGAAGTCGATTTCAACATTACTGACTTCTCAATATCATTTTTTTTTAATAATTTAACCCTCGTGGAGGAAGAGAATCTCACATGATGTTTTGTGTCAAGCTCATGGAAGACAACATGAGACGTTTTGGTCTCATATACTACAAATTAAGGCAAATTATTGTACTTATATGTCGAGTGTTTGCTTTCCTTTGATTGGATTCTTCTGCTGCAACGTTTGACTATCACTTCATCTCATTTCAAAGCATTTGCCATGTGAATTGGTTCTGAAATATGCAAAGTGTGATGTTTTGCTTTGCTTGTCCTTGTTTTCCTTACATTTTCAAAGCAATGCACCTTATCGCACTTTTATTTGGCCACGTGAATTGGTCATCATGATCCAAAAGTAAGATGTGAGATATCTGCATGGCCACATGACTTGGTATGGTAGCATCCAAAAGTAATATAAGTTTCCATGCCTTTGCAAGATTAAAATGATTTTCCTTACATTTTTAATTCACATGATGAGAGATATCTGATAGATTTTCACATGAATGGATTGACACGTTAGACAAAATAATAGAAGTTAGACTTTTGAAGTTAGCATTGTTTTAGAAGTTAACATAACATGTAATAGCTTTGGCAGTTATCATAACATGTGAATTTGCATCTTCTATAGTTATAAGCAAGATATATGTATGTAAATAACATGCAATAAGATATCAATTAGAAGATTCATATCATGCATTGGTTGGAAGTTAGTCATGCATTTCATTTATTTATAATAACAAAGTAATTATTCTTAAAACTCTAATTCAATCTCATATTTTAATCACATTAATTTAATTATAATAATTTAATCTAATAATTTGTTTATAATAATAAAAAATTAATGCAGTGTTAATATAACAATTTAATGTACATCATTATTTTATAATAATTTTCATTTATTCGTAAAGAATTAATTAAATACATTAATTTATTTATAATAACAAAGTCATTATTCTTAAAACTCCAATTTGAATCTAATATTTGAATCTATTTTATTTAATTATAATAATTTATTATAATTTATTTATTTATATTTAAAATAACGTTGTTTTCATATAATAATTTCATGTACACGATTATTTTATGGAAATTGTCAGTTGATGTTAACACACTTATTAAATACATTAATCTAATTCATTTATTTATAATAATAAACCAACACTAATTAATTACAATAATTTTTTTATCTGATTTTTTTTAATTGCACAATCATAGCTTGACAATATGTTCACATTCTTCTTCTATGGTTATGTGTTCCACATGCTGAAGGATGTCTATCGCATGCTAGTTGTACCCTCCTTGTCACAACACCTACGTCTGCCTTTGACTCTTCTTCTTCTTGATTATCTTGTTCTATGTTTTCAATTGTTGACTGATATGACTCCAAACTGCTCAAATGGCCGACATCTGTCATAGGTGTATGTAGGTACGAAGATGGTGATCCAAATGTTGAAGCGTCAACAAATGAGGGCCTGAATGTGTACAGGTTGGACATGTAAGCTCTGAATAGGTTCCTAAAGAACTCATCCCCAATTCTAGAAAATGAATATCGGCCCGATTCACCTAGTTGCTCCACTACATGCACGAGACTATAACTATATGACAAGCGTGGCGATCAAGCTAAGTGTTATCCTTCTCAATTTGGGGCATAGGTTGGGATATCCTTCGACTACCCGCATGACTGCTTTCTCGTCGATGACTCGACCTTGGAAAATCAAATTCTTGTGCCATATCACTAGGATTTGATGTTTCTGAATATTGTCTACTCCTTAGATCCTCTAAATCAGATGGTCTTCAGACAAATGACTGATAGTTATTCATGTACCAAGTCAGGTATTTTGCACTTGTAAGACTAAATGTCAACGTTGACTCTAAAATTGCATCCAAGTAGCGTATTGTTCCCCCCAGTTGATGTAGTGGTTACCACGCATGTCAACCTTATGCAAAGCTTCAAGATCAACTGATGCTTGTGTTATGCCTTGAACCAACTCAAATTGACGTCTGACCCTCTGTCACGACCGTGAAAATCGTGACGGGATCGGCGAGAGAAAATTTTAAATAAAACAAATGGAGTCGCCACCAATCTTTTATTGGGTAGGGAAAATGACTGGCAAAACCCTTTTAAAATGGATTTAAAATAAAACAAAAGAAAAAGGTCTGCAAAAAAAAAAAACCAGGTTGGGTTCGGGAGTCGATTATGCACAGGGAAGGGTGGAAACTTAATCCCACTGCACCCCTGATACATCCGTCTTAAGACGGTTACCTTAAACTAGTTGTACAAATTTTAATAATCTAATCGATATCTATTTTACCCCTTAAATAAAAATGAAATAAACCAAATAATTAAATTACAAATATTCACAAATTCAAATAGAAACTAATTGCACAATTTACAAATTTGAAAGAAAATTAAAAAAAAAACTAAATTAAATATTTGCAGGTTTGTTGTTAGAACTAAGAAAAATAATTAAACTACAAATATTCACAAAATTAAATAAAAACTAAACTAAACAATTTACAAATTTGAAGAAAAAATAAACAAAATAAATAAATAAATAAATTGAATATTTACAGGTTTGGCGAAAAATAAAATAAAAATAAAATAATAAATAAATTAGAATATTTATAGGCATGGGAAGAAAATAAAGATAAAATTAAATTAGACTATTTATACATTTGGCTTGCCGTGAGTGCCTACGTATCCCCCAAGTGCAATGGGGAATTCAAAGCCACGTAGTTCTCTAAAAAAATAATTGTGGATTGGTTAATTTTAATTAAAAGAATGATTTGGAATTTAATGATTAAAAACAAAATTAATTTGATAATAAAAAAATGGATTGATTTTGATTAAAAAAATGGTTTGATAAAGTAAATTGATTAGCTTATCCTAAAATGAATGGAGCACGGTACTAAGCCCACATAACCATCCCAAAAAATGGTGAGAGGATATTTGCTCCCTCAACACTAACTAACGAAATTATTATTATCATTTTCAACTCGCTTCTTGAATGAGATAGAACATGGTACTAAGCCCACAGAACTAGCTCAAGAGAAATAATGGCTAGAGGGTACTCGACTCCTCAACACCTAACTAACGAAATTATTATGGCATTGGACCATATATTTGATTATTATTCCACCTCTTTCTTTTTTGTAGTACAAATAATTTAATACCAAATATCTAAATCAAAATAAATATACTTAAACACGATAACATTAACCAATTAAACAAATAAGTAAAGTAAACATAATAGGATAAAAAAAATAAACAAGAGCAAAATAAAATAAAAGAAATAATAAAAAAAATAAAAGAAGTAATGAAATAATAAAAAAAAGAAAATCTGTATTAACCAATGCTAAAGATTAAATTATATTATTTTTTTTGTTATTATTTATTTATCTATTCCTATTTGTCCTATTCAATTAGTCTCATTTTTTATTAGTATATTTTTTTTTTATCTGACTTATCTTGCTTATTTAATCCCTCCTTTTTTTTTATCTCCATAATCTAAAGATCCTCTTGAGCCCAAAGAGAAAAAAAAAATCCTAAACTAATCAGATTCAAAAACAAACATAAACCAACCCAAAATGAAAACTTAAAACACATAACGACCCACTAACGAAACTGATGGAAAAATAAATCTTGTAGATTTAAGCCTAACTAAAGACACACAAACAAACAAACAAAAAAAAATTAGCCCTCAAAACAACTTAAACCAAAAAAAGAAAAAAAAAATAAATAACACTCCAAAACGACACCCAAATGGAAATGCAGGGGTCTGCTTCGGCAACTGGTGCGCAGGTGCGGTTGTCTCCATGGAGGTTGGGCGGTGGTCATGGGTTCGGATGATGGCTTGGTGGTCTGGGGGTGGTTTGGGTGGTAGCGGTCTGTTGGGGTGGTGCCGACAAGGTGGTTTGGGCGGCGGCTAGATGGTGGTGTCTCGAGGTGGTGGTCCCGCGGGTTGTTGGGCGGAGGCTTGGTTTTGCAGGTGTGGCTGACTAGGCAGTTGGGGCTGTGGTGCTCTGGGCATTGTTTCCGTGAAGGTTGGGCGGCGGCTTGATTGTCTATGTTTGATGGTGGTGTTGGGTGGTTGAGTGCAATGGTATATGGAAGATGCAAAAGAAGAAGAAGTAAGAAGAAAACAACGTACAGCGTAAAACACGTATAAACAGTAATGCATTAGAGGTTGGGTGAGATTACCTTTCCTCGCAAATTTAAGTTTTCTTCTCTGATGACAAAGAAAACTACTTCAATCTACTCCCTCTCGCTTCTCTCGCTTTCTTTCCTTTTGAAGTCCGTAACTAATGCTCAAGTCCTGCCTTTTCCCCGTGCTACCTGGTGTAGTATGGGTGTAGTGTGTGTGTGATGATCACCTGTGTGCTGGAGGGATGGGGTGTAGTATGGGTGTAGGGTGTGTGTGATCATTGTAGTATGCTGGAGGGATGAGGTGTGGTTGTGTGTGATGATTGTGTATTTTTCATTTTTTTATTTTATTTTCATTTAATTTAATTTTTTTTTGAACTATGGCTAAAAAATCCAAACAAAATTAAGTGTTTACAGTTGCCCCTCTTTACTTGTTTCTTGCTAAAGAAAATACGAATAACCTTAGTTTTCGTATTATCGTTGTAAGGAACGAGTAAAGATATGAACTCTTAATTTGTTTGGGAATGCAAAAAGAAACTAGCAAGATTTTGTTTTTGTTTTTTTGTTTTTTTTAACGAACTTGCAATCAAACGACGCCCAAAAAAAGGGGAACCAATCAAACCTTTGCTCACTTTGATCAGAAACTCTTGAGAAAACATTGCCAAACCATCTGGATTATTCTTCTTGCACTTCACTGTTGTGATACGAAGGTTTCTTACCTCTTCGACTTACACATCGAGTAGCGGGAGTTAGCTTATCCATGCCCCTATTTCTGTCTATTGTTTGGGCCTGATGAACTCCTTTTGATTTGAACCAAATATTGAGAAATTGCCATCAAAATTATCTATTTATATTATTGAACTTGAATTTACTTTAATTGAATTTTCATTTAATACATGAGCATGAATTCGAGAATGTGATAGAATGAAATTTGTTGGATGAACAAACCTCTTTATTGATTTAGAAATTTTGGGTATACATGAAAAACTTGAAAACTATCAATTCAGAATTAGGAAGCAAGAGTGCCACAAACAAAAGAAATGATCAAAATGACAATTTGCCCTAGTATTGATTCCTTGTTCCTCTTTTGATTGATCCCCATGTGACAGCTTGACGAAAAAAATGTCCTTTCTGTGATTTTTGACGAATTGGCCCCGGTATAACTAGTTGAACGAAATTTCATCAGAGCCAAACAAAATTGCCCCAGTGTAAATCAACTAAACCAAATTGCCCCAGTTTAAGTATGTCTACTCATGCCTTCCCTTCAACTTAACTTGCACATTAAAGTTTCCAACCCTGCCGTTGATCCTTTGGCTTTTTTTTTGTTTGCTTTTGTATGTTTTTTTTTTATTTTGCCCTAATTTTTGCTTAGGTCGCCCTCTCGGGTTTTCAACCTAACGGGCATTTTTTTTTTTAGGCATAGAATCTTTTGACGGCATCAGTATTTATTGGCCTAGGCAATTCTTGTCCATCCATGTCTTGCAGAACTAACGCCTCCCCTGAAAATGCGTGCATGACAATATAAGGTCCTTCATAGCTAGGTGCCCATTTTCCCCGAGCATCTTCTTGGTTGGGAAGAATTTTCCTCAAAACCAAATCCCCAGTACGGAAATCCCTAGGACGAACTTTTTTGTTAAAGGCCCTTGCCATCTTGCTTTGATATAGTTGACCATGACAAATGGCTGCAAGTCGCTTCTCTTCGATCAGGTTTAACTGCTCATATCTAGTTCTAGCCCATTCAGATTCTTCTAACTCGGCTTCCATCAAAATCCTCAACGATGGGATCTCAACTTCTATGGGAGATACTGCTTCCATTCCATACACCAAGGAGAATGGTGTTGTCCCAGTACTAGATCGAATATTGGTGCGATAAGCGTGCAAGGCATAGGGTAGCATCTCGTGCCAGTCCTTATAGCTGACGACCATCTTTGCTACAATCTTCTTGATGTTTTTATTCGCAGCTTCCACTGCGCCATTCATCTGGGGTCTGTATGGGACTGAATTATGATGCTGGATTTTGAAATCTTCACACAGCTTTTGGACCTCTCTGCTATTGAGATTGGGTGCGTTATCGTTGATTATCTTCTCCGAGCCCGTGACGGACGATGATGTCTCTTTAATAAACTCCGATGAACACCTTTTTGAGTTATCTTGGCATAGGAAGTCGCCTCCACCCATTTGGTGAAGTAGTCAATTGCCACTAAATGAAACTGTCCATTGAAGCTTTGGGATTAATTGGTCCAATAACATCTAGCCCCCACATCGAGAATGGCCAAGGAGATACCAAATTATGTAGAGGGAACGGAGGAGCGTTGATCCGATCGGCATATATTTGGCACTTATGACATTTTCGGACATAGTCTATGCAATCTGTTTCCATGGTAGACCAATAATATCCATTCCTCAGGATTTGACGTGCTAACATATGACCATTTACGTGAGTCCCACAAATTCCTCCGTGAATTTCTGCCATGATAGTACTAGCTTCTTTAGCATCCACGCATCTTAGGAGAGTCCCATCATAACCCCTTTTATATAGAACCTCTCCACTTAAAAAGAAAGCCATCGAGAGCCGACGAATGGTCTTCTTGATTGCTTCACTTGCCTCGACAGGGTATTCTCGGTGCTGGATGTACTGCTTGATATCATGAAACCAAGGTTTTCCATCTGGTTCTCCTTCAATATTAGAGCAATATGCTGGCTCCTCTTGTACCTCTACTTGGATGGGTTTAACGTTAATACTGATGTCCAACTTAGCCATAGCAGCTAAAGTTGCTAAGGCATCTGCAAACTGATTCTTGTCTCGAGTTAAGTGTGCAAAGCTGATTTCTTCAAACTTCGCAACTAACTGAGTCAAGTACTTTTGATATGGTATCAACTTTGGGTCTTTGGTTTGCCATTCGCCAATTATTTGGTAAATAATGAGAGCTGAATCCCCAAACACTCTTAATTGTTTCACACCCAAGTCAATGGCTACCCGAAGCCCACTCGCACAAGCCTCATACTCTGCGATGTTATTAGTACAGTCAAAATCCAACTTGATGGCAATCGGATGCTGCATTCCATTTGGCGATACGACCACTGCTCCTATACCACTTCCATACATATTGACCGCTCCGTCAAAGTACATCTTCCAAACTTCCTCCTCTAACTCCTCTTCATCAATGGCTAATGTTTCTTCTTCAGGGAACTCAGTTACCATTTGTTGTCCATCTTCGAGAGGGTTTTCAGCCAAATGATCTGCGATCGCACTTCCTTTGATAGATTTTCTAGTCACGTACTCGATGTCGAATTCTGACAATATCATTTGCCATTTCGAGACTCTTAGAGAAATGTGAGGGCTTTCAAATATGTACTTCAAGGGATCTATTCGAGAAATCAAACAAGTGGTATAACACAGCATGTACTGTCTCAATCTCTTTGAGGTCCACACCAAGGCGCAACAAGTCTTTTCAATTACCATGTAACGAGCTTCACACTCAAGTAAATTTCTTGCTCAGTAGTAAATCGCCCCGCTTCTCTCTTCCCAAACTCATCATGTTGTCCCAACATTGCTCCCATTGAAGTATTCAACACTAAGCTAGATACAAGATGAGAGGATCGACCTGTGTGTCATGGCGAACCAAAACTGAGGATTTAGGAGATAATCCTTTATCTTATCAAACGCTTTTTGACACTCTTCGTCCCAACCTCCGGATTTATGCTTCCGGAGCAACTTGAATATGGGCTCACAAGTACTAGTCAAATTGGCGATAAACCTTGCAATATAGTTCAACCTCCCAAGGAAACTTCCTCGACTTCTCGTGCCCGCTTTCCAAAAGTGCGCATATCTCGTATTGCTTTCACTTTATCAGATCCACCCTTATTCCATCTCTAATGCAATGAAACCAAGAATCCTGCTTCTGCTGATGCTCCAAAACACATTTGTCTCTGGATTCAACCTCAATTTATACCGCTAGTCTTTTGAACAACTTTTGTAAGATCGCTACACGACTCTCTCCTTCTTTGGATTTGGCTACCATGTCGCTCTACATACACCTCGATCTCCTTATGCATCATATCATGGAGCAAGTAACCATAGCACGTTGATAAGTAGCCCCTGGCGTTTTTCAACCCGAATGGCATGGACCGTATAATGTATGTCTACCGGTGATAAAAGTTGTCTTTTTCTCCGTCTTCAACGTCCATAGGATCTGGTTATATCCTAATATCCGGCCCATGAATGAGAATCTATGATTCCTCGCCGCATCACAACCAAAACATCGGCGTGAGGAGCGGAAAATCGCCCTTCTGCCAGCTTTGTTCAAATCCCTATAATCCACGCACATTCCGACTTTTCCATCTTTCTTAGGGACCTGCATACAACATTTGCTACCCATTCAGGGTGTCTTGACACTTCCAAAAATCCCGCTCCAACCGCTTGGTCACCTCTTCCTCGATCTTCAAAGACATCTCTGGGTGCATTCTTCTCAATTTTTGCTTCTTCACTTTAGCATCCTGGGTACAATGGGATCTTATGATGCTATTCTCGTCTAAACCAGGCATATCCTTATAAGACCAGGCAAAGATGTCGAAATATTCCTGAAGAGTGCAATCATTTCCTCACGCTCGATTATCCACCATCTTCAATTCTTTCTTTTCTTCCTGCTCCCATGTTAATCACCTCTACCACTTCGTTATTCAAATTGACCTTCCTTTCTCGATAATTCTAACAGCTTAGCAAATTCATCAACAACCTCCTTATCTTCCTCGCATTCGTTGTCACTTTTCATCGAACACCGCATGGGAATCAATCAATGAATTTTCCAAGGTTTCTCCATAAGGCAAATTCCCCAGTGGTGTTTAGGTCCCTGAAGACAATTTACATAGATTTGAAAAGAATACAACAATGTAATAGTGATGATCGAAAAGAAGAAAAATGGAGGATAGTAAAAAAAGATAAAAGGGAGAGACTAAAACAAGTGAAGAAAGGAAAATGAATATAAAAAGGCATCAAGAAATGATTGAATTCATGCAAATTTATTTAATTCAAATTTCAAAATAAAGTAAGTTCAAGTTCAAGGTCCAAATGACCTAAGCATTGGTCAAATGAACAACTTAATACAAACAGATAATTACTTTATGGCAACTACATCCATAATCGGGTTCGACTTCCGGGCTACTAAGAACTTCATCTTCTCGATAACATCACCTCTCTTGGTCCTTCTTCCAAAGCATTGATGACAAGGCGATATTGGGGGCCCGCAATCTCTCCCGACACCATTATCTCGCTTGGTGCAAGAAATGTCTCTGAGATGGGGAATCAATATTTTCTTATCCTTCATTATTCTCTTCTTGCTAAGAACCATACTTTCCATTCTTTCCTCGATCGTGGCTTCATAATTTCAAATTGGTCTTGTTTCTCGTGCAACGAAACAAAGCATCAATCCCTTGCAATCGAACTCCAAGACCTTTACCCTTCTCGATATCCATTCTTAAGCATGATGCGAGCAGCTATGCAATCGACATCTTGCACAGATCATCTGATTTTCTCTTGCACCCGCTCTATCACTTCAAAGCTACGCAATGAAGTTGTCTTCATCCTCCTCCACATTCTCCACATAAGGCACCGACACTCGGCTTCGAAAGGATGAATTCCTCTTCCCCGTGGATGGTGATTATAGACCCTTCTCAATATATTTCAAGCATTGATGGACTGGTTGAGGGTACTGCCCGCCTCATGAATCCAAGGCCTCCCAATAACATTGAATAAGTGGGACTTTATGTCCATCACTTGGAATAACACTTGGAAACAATTTTGGACCAATCTCCAATGGCAGAGTCACTTCTCCCAAAATTCCTCTTCTCGGTTCCATCAAATGTACTGACCGTCATTTGTGGGTCAGTCGTTCAAACTCATGCCCATTTCTTCTAACAAAGTAAACTAACTACATTCAGAGCCGACCCTCCATCTATCAATACACCGCAATGACATATCCTTGACATTTCAGTGGTGATGTGTAAAGCTTTGGGACCTTTATGGGACAAGGTACTATCTCTTCCTGAAAAGGTGATCAAATCGATGTGCTTAATCGATCCACCATGTTCACCACCCCTTCAGAGTGACATCAGCTTTACATAAGCCTCATTTAGCACCTTTGGATCGCTCTTTGCGATGTGGCTCGATGACAGGATAAGTGATAGGAGAGATATCCTCGTGCGTGTCTTTTAATTGTTCGATTACATCGAACTCACTTTGCTTCATGATCTTAAGGAATTCGCCTTCCTTCTTCCTCCTCCTTGTTGTCGTGTTCTACAACTTCTTCTGAGACTCCCCTTTATTCTTGGATCGTTTTATTAGTGTTTTCCTGCCATAACACCGCCACTCCTTGTAATACCTCCCACTTTAATTATGTTGGACACAAAGATTCATTGTTTGATTCCGAGAGGTGCCTTGGATCGTGTCGCCACCTGGTTTGCATCTTTCATTCAAATTTGTTAAGACCACATTACTCGCGGACGAGCCAAGGATGGAACTCGGAGGACGAAGGGTTCTACCACATTGACCACTTCCTGCATGAATCGACTTCCTCATGCAAGAACAATTATACCCCCGGTAAGTAGCCCTTGAACTTGGGCTTTGAAATCCCAACAATTTTCAATGTCGTGCCCTTTCTTCCCACAATGGTAGACACAACTACGCCTTGATCATGTTGCTCACTCTCTATAATGGAAGCTAGAGCTATTACCTCGATAACTCCGCCTTCTCCAACCCTCTCGAATATTTCAATCATTGGGGTGTGGACGCTCATGACTTTCTCAATCCGGTCTCGCCTCAAGTGAGCGCATTTATCTCGATTCCTTCCTCCATGGTTCTGCAGAACGGATTGGTTGCTATACTCGGCCCCGTTTCCTCCCGTATATCTAAACGGCCCACAAAGTAGAGCTTTCTTACCATGGTTTTGAAAGCCTCACAAATTCTCAATGGAGTGCCCCGGTACCCCCATGTGATACTTGCAAGTGAGGTTTGGGTTGTACCATGCAGGAAAGGAGGAGCAAGGGGTCGAATCGGGTGCTTCTACGATTAGGGCGAGCCGACAAACGCCGAAAAAGGTCGGCATTAGAGATGGACAACCTAGGAAAGGTGGTGGGCTTTTGGGGAGGACGAAACGACTTTGATTTGTAGGGTTCTGTGGATTGCGAATGATGTTTGTTGTTGACCAATATAGACAGACGATTTGGGACATAAGGGCGGTGAGGTGGGATGTTATTGACTTGGTGGTTGGGAACCGAGTGACGTTGAAGTGACAAAGTTACATGTATGGCGATGTGGATTGGGTGCAGGATACGAGGCTTGAGGGTAAGGTGGTTGTGGAGCTTGGTAGGCCGGATAGACTATTGGGTTTCTCGGGTAGGGGATAGGATGGGTGTTGGTAGTTGATATGGTTTATTTCTCCTCTTTCTTTTTGAAAGGCAATACCTTCTTACTTCCTCGGAATATTGGAATCAAGCGTAACTAGAAGGTAACTTGCCGTACCGCCAACATCTCTATCCTTTCTCCATAGCTTATCACCAAAGAAAATCTTTATATGCAGCGCTGTGCACCATTGTCCCAATGAAGGGCGCGCCAAAGTTCCCAAGAAGTAGGAACACATCTCAGCTATCGTTATTACGGTGGCTGCACTCGCAGCTAAGGTCCTCCATCTTTGGGCATATTGTTTGAATGTCTCCCCACTCTTTTTCTCCATTGCCCTGGCCAGCTGCTCTCGTTGGGGCCGTATCCAAGTTAAACCTATATTGGGTGAGGAAGGAGTCTCGTATCCTTCCGGCAGTGATCCCGAGCGGTCCAATTGGATGTACCACTCTAGAGCCGGACTACTTCGACTTTCGTGGAAGAAACCGACAAGAAAATTCTCTTCCCGTGACCGGATGGCCATTTTGGTGCAATAAGTTTTCGTATGAAGTAGCGGTTAGTGCTTCCGTCATACTTGGTAAATCTGAGTCTTGAAATCTCTTGGAATAATCACATCAGCCACGGGCACAACTCATCGATTTCCACTGCCCATACAGCACTAGTGGCCTTGGATCGCCTTGACTTGCTCTCAGCCTCCTAATCAATTCATCCCTTGTCTTTTCCTTCTCGACGCCGTTTCTCCAGGTTGGTCGGGATCCCCTGTGGGTTGTCCTTGAGTGGATACTCTAACTTGTTCCTGTGCAGATTGGCATAT
This sequence comes from Styphnolobium japonicum, assembly GCA_023212625.1. Lineage (NCBI taxonomy): Eukaryota > Viridiplantae > Streptophyta > Magnoliopsida > Fabales > Fabaceae > Styphnolobium > Styphnolobium japonicum. The sequence goes on from JALBWW010000014.1 coordinate 24,508,554, forward strand.
ATGAAAGTTCCAAAGATGCCCACTTTCTACTAGCTTTTGATATCCTTCTCCGACTGTATCAGCGGTGTAGAGGTGCCGCTTGAAAAACTAAACCTTGGTGGCCAATGGTTTCTTCTTCATTACTAGCATGTGCCCCTTGGGGGAAACCGACACCAGTATCGGGAAGTTGTAATGGAGCTGCTGTCACAACAGACCGGGGCACTTGTGCATTCCCCTCAGAAATTATATGTCCTCCGGTTGTCCTGCTACGTGACTCACGCATTTCCAGCAACATTTCTTCTATTCTGTTCTGAGTCTCGGCCATCGCGATCAACCTTCCCCTTACCTCATCTACTTCCGCTGTGAGATTCCTTCCTTCTAATTGGTTCTCCGCTTCCATTCTAAGGCCTGGCTCTAGCTCTTGTATAGTGAATGCGGATTTGATTGGTACCGCTTTCCGGTCGCGCAATGATTACGACGCTTTCCGTTAATTTTATTAATCAAAGAATCGATAAATAAACAAATAAATAAACGTGCACAAAAAATTTTGGTGAACCAATTTGATAATTGTGGTAAGGTTATCTTGAATATTTAGCACATCCCAACATTCGGTACTAGAAGTATATCCCTCTTAGGCCGAAGTGTGGTTGACATCGCATCCAAGGGAAAATCTTCTCCTCAATAGATCGTGTCTCAGCTGACTGTATCACTAGCAATGCAGTCATTTATTGTTTAGCCACTGTTTATATCTCCACGCAAATGATATACTATTCGAGGATGGAAATGCGGTTTAACGCTTTATTCAAGAGAGTATCCACTCATCAATGGACAAACGTTTTTGTTACGTTCAACACTTTTGTTAATCACGAGAAGTAGTAAATAGCAGAATCTCATTAGAATAAACTGAGTTGAAGTACAAATATCCATTCTCGAATCTTATCACGATTACATACTATAAGGAAATCACATCAAAAGCTTGTTTTTCCTTTTCCTTAAACTTTTGGTCAATCTTCCACAAAGTTCCATAAACTCGCTTAACTCGTGTGGGAGATTGAGTCCTGGGATCTACTTGAACACAATACCGCCTTTTCAAAGCGATTGATAAACTCAGGACATGAAAGCTCAATTCATTCATGATATCTTCATAGTGATCCTTCCATTTCTCTTTCTCACACTCTTCTTTTGCCGCTTGCTCTTTCCATGCGTTTTCATTATTGAAAGATTCACCGAGGCTTATCATGGAGTTGTTGCATTGTCAACCATCCTGTGCATTGTCATCTTCTGATCTCGTTAAATTGGCTTGTAAGTCCCTAATCCTTCCTTCCAATGTTTTCTCCAAATTCTAACCGGGCGGCGTTTAATTCAAGCATTTTCTTTTCTTTGTGGATCTTGACTAACAACTCATCTTGAGTGCGGACCTTCATTTCCAAATTTCATGTACCCTTACCAAAGATCAAGATCTCAAGCTTTTTCTTTACCTCTTCTCATCTTCTTCCCTGAGTAGATGCTTCAAACCAAATCAAGATTTTCATCCTTTAAGTATTCAATCTCTTTACTCAACTTCAAGCATTTATTCTCAAGGGTAAGGATTTCACACTTACCGCTTGCCTCTTTTGATTCATAACCTCCATCTGTGCTTTCACTGCTCCACATGTGCCATCATCTCGAGCCTCGAGCCAGGTCTCGTTAGAATTTTCATTTCTCTTTACAAGATTCTGGTATAGGATGATGTGCTCTTTCTCGGTTTCCCTCCAAGCTTGATAACCGTCGCATGAGCTACTATTCGCTTTCCAGGTCTTTCTTTCCTTGACACCTGATATTACCTCCAAGCATTTTTGACTTCGTAACCCATTTTATGGAGGTCACATCCTTTTGATATACGGAGCATAGGCCTCCCTGCAAAGTGTCTGTGTGGAACATCCTCGAGTATAGCACAAATGTTTCAAGTACAACGAAAGGTGTATATGTTATACATCCTCTCTGCCCATTAACGGAACGCTAGAGAAACTCCCACAACTGATAATCACTTCCTCTTCATTATACCAAGGGCATACCCATTTGAAAGCGTCTCGGGCTTGATCATACCTAATTGCTTTCCCATTCGTAAATCTCCATTTTTTTATCTGATGAGGTAAAAGCTCCTCAAAGTACCGGCACTTGGCTTAAGGTGGGAGCCGCATACACATTGTGTCATTATCCACACGCATAACAAATGAGAACAACATCTAAGCTTTCCTCCTTTCTTTTTGATGGCAAACTTCAATGACAAAAAGGTTTCTGCCAAGATTGTCGATCGGGTTTGCCTTCTGGTCTCATACCAATAGAAAACATCCATGGCGTACGGGTCTACCATATTAGGCACAAAAGGAAAAAGCACCAATCCGTATATAGTTAAGGCCAAAACCCTACTAAAAACTTCCCATCTTCCTTGGCAGAGCGAGAGCTTCTAAGTAGGACTCCAAGAAAGACCTTTTCACCCATGTGTTGATCCTCCGATTTCCGACTCAAGTTCTCCGAGCTTGAATTTCCATTAAGGGAGCGAGCTTATCTTCCGATACATAATGTCCATGATACAAATAGACACCGGAGTTCCCATACACCGCAAATCTAACATCCGGCATACTCCTCAATAGTTGGGGTAACATCCAAGTGTGGTAACTCGAAACATCTTAGAGAAGTATTCCTGCACTGCCCCAAAGCACTTAAGGCCCGAGTATCAACAAGGATGAGCAAAAGGTCGAGTATCTTTCCGTATTTTCTTGAAAACTTAACTCTAGCCTCTAAGGCCAATAGCTGACTAATCTCCTTGATTCTTCCCATATCATTGATGTTTACAACAAGTTTAATATTCCTCTTGACGCTGACTGCATTGCTAGTGTTCTTCTCAGAATGTGATGCTTCCATTTTGGCTATACTCAAGTTAACCTTTTCACAATATCAAATAAATTCACCTGTATGAGAAAGGATGAAAAAAAAAATAATAATAAAATAAAATAAAAATGAACATAGGAAAAAGAAAAGTGCAAACTTAAATCTACCATGTCATCTTTCTTTTTTTTTTTTGAATGCAAAAAAATGTTAACACACCAATTTTTTATTTTTATTTTTATTTTTATTTTTTTTATTTGTTTGTGCAAAAAATATGCTAAGATGTTATGAAAATATTTCTTTTTCTAAGATGCAAAAACTAATGCTAAGATGCATATGGACACAATTTTTTTCTCTTTTTTTTTTAGGAACAAACAAAAAAATGTTTGTAATTGAACATGCAATTTATGAATGCTACTTGGATTGATAAATTATTGGTCCACTAATAATGATTGCATTTTCTTTTCAAATCATTTTCTTGTTAAATGAAGATTTCTAATGTAGCATGTCATATTAGTAGACTGAACAATTTTATCAAACCCATGTATTTTAATAATGTGTGATATGCAAAGTTGAATGTTTGGGAAAGAAAGAAAAATATTACTCCTTTTGTGTCCTAGATGGTGTAGCCTAAGGTTGGATGTTCCTAATGTCGTAATTCTAACTTGGGTAGCAACTAGGCTCCATTTATCGCGCGTGGTTTTCGTGACGCTCTAGACTCCTAATAAAAGGTCCCCGCATTGTTCCTATCCAAAAGGACAAGGATCCAACCTCTAGAAATTAGCCATCGTAGGGATATACCCTCTCAATATGGTAATTTCAAGATGTTGGGTACAATCTGAGCGGAGAATCAACGAATGTCAAGAAGGCAAATAGCCCATCAATGACTAAGTCAACTCTCCAACTAGCCCTAAAGGTCGCACGAGCTCGGGTATAGAGCACAAAAGTGTGCGAAGTAGGTGAAAAGTGAGGTGTGTGCTAAGAGTAAGCAAGCCTGTACAATCCTAATAAAAATAAACTATCCCACATCCTGCAAACAAAACAAAGCATATATACAACAAAACCAACAGTCATCTATCCTAAAGTAAAAACAACCAACAGTGGGATACAATATTCAAAATCAACATATATATGATGACAAATAAATGTAGGATGAAAATATTAACAAAAGAAACAAATGTAATAAAACAAGGCTAACAATAAGTATTTACAAACAAGACGTACAATTATTAAGATTATGATATTTAATAAACAAATAAATAAAAGCAAATAAATAGGGGTAAAAATAGACATTTAAAGATTATAAAATTTACACAACTAACTAGAACATGCTTGACTCTCCAACCAAGTCCCCAGTGGAGTCGCCATCTGTCACGACCGTGAAAATCGTGACGGGATCGGCGAGAGAAAATTTTAAATAAAACAAATGGAGTCGCCACCAATCTTTTATTGGGTAGGGAAAATGACTGGCAAAACCCTTTTAAAATGGATTTAAAATAAAACAAAAGAAAAAGGTCTGCAAAAAAAAAAAACCAGGTTTGGTTCTAGTCGACATGCAGAAGGGTGGAAACTTAATCCCACTGCACCCCTGATACATCCGTCTTAAGACGGTTACCTTAAACTAGTTGTACAAATTTTAATAATCTAATCGATATCTATTTTACCCCTTAAATAAAAATGAAATAAACCAAATAATTAAATTACAAATATTCACAAATTCAAATAGAAACTAATTGCACAATTTACAAATTTGAAAGAAAATTAAAAAAAAAACTAAATTAAATATTTGCAGGTTTGTTGTTAGAACTAAGAAAAATAATTAAACTACAAATATTCACAAAATTAAATAAAAACTAAACTAAACAATTTACAAATTTGAAGAAAAAATAAACAAAATAAATAAATAAATAAATTGAATATTTGCTGTGTTTGGCTTAAAAATAAAATAAAAATAAAATAATAAATAAATTAGAATATTTATAGGCATGGGAAGAAAATAAAGATAAAATTAAATTAGACTATTTATACATTTGGCTTGCCGTGAGTGCCTACGTATCCCCAGGTGCAATGGAGAATTCAAAGCCACGTAGTTCTCTAAAAAAATAATTGTGGATTGGTTAATTTTAATTAAAAGAATGATTTGGAATTTAATGATTAAAAACAAAATTAATTTGATAATAAAAAAATGGATTGATTTTGATTAAAAAAATGGTTTGATAAAGTAAATTGATTAGCTTATCCTAAAATGAATGGAGCACGGTACTAAGCCCACATAACCATCCCAAAAAATGGTGAGAGGATATTTGCTCCCTCAACACTAACTAACGAAATTATTATTATCATTTTCAACTCGCTTCTTGAATGAGATAGAACATGGTACTAAGCCCACAGAACTAGCTCAAGAGAAATAATGGCTAGAGGGTACTTGACTCCTCAACACCTAACTAACGAAATTATTATGGCATTGGACCATATATTTGATTATTATTCCACCTCTTTCTTTTTTGTAGTACAAATAATTTAATACCAAATATCTAAATCAAAATAAATATACTTAAACACGATAACATTAACCAATTAAACAAATAAGTAAAGTAAACATAATAGGATAAAAAAAATAAACAAGAGCAAAATAAAATAAAAGAAATAATAAAAAAAATAAAAGAAGTAATGAAATAATAAAAAAAAGAAAATCTGTATTAACCAATGCTAAAGATTAAATTATATTATTTTTTTTGTTATTATTTATTTATCTATTCCTATTTGTCCTATTCAATTAGTCTCATTTTTTATTAGTATATTTTTTTTTTATCTGACTTATCTTGCTTATTTAATCCCTCCTTTTTTTTTATCTCCATAATCTAAAGATCCTCTTGAGCCCAAAGAGAAAAAAAAAAAAAATCCTAAACTAATCAGATTCAAAAACAAACATAAACCAACCCAAAATGAAAACTTAAAACACATAACGACCCACTAACGAAACTGATGGAAAAATAAATCTTGTAGATTTAAGCCCAACTAAAGACACACAAACAAACAAAAAAAAAAAATTAGCCCTCAAAACAACTTAAACCAAAAAAAGAAAAAAAAATAATAAATAAATAACACTCCAAAACGACACCCAAATGGAAATGCAGGGGTCTGCTTCGGCAACTGGTGCGCAGGTGCGGTTGTCTCCATGGAGGTTGGGCGGTGGTCATGGGTTCGGATGATGGCTTGGTGGCTGTTGGGGGGTGGTTTGGGTGGTAGCGGGTCTGTTTTGGGTGGTGCCGACAAGGTGGTTTGGGCGGCGGCTTAGATGGTGGTGTCTCGAGGTGGTGGTCCCGCGGTTTGTTGGGCGGAGGCTTGGTTTTGCAGGTGTGGCTGACTAGGCAGTTGGGGCTGTGGTGCTCTGGGCATTGTTTCCGTGAAGGTTGGGCGGCGGCTTGATTGTCTATGTTTGATGGTGGTGTTGGGTGGTTGAGTGCAATGGTATATGGAAGATGCAGTAAGAAGAAGTAAGAAGAAAAACAACGTATGGCAGAAAACACAGATAAACAGGCAATTGCATTAGAGGTTGGGTGAGATTACCTTTCCTCCTGCAAATTTAAGTTTTCTTCTCTTGATGACAAAGAAAAAACCAGCTCTCAATCTACCCCCCCTCTGCTCTCTCGTTTCTTTCCTTTTGAAGTCCAGAACCAATGCTCAAGTCCCAGCCTTTTTCCTGTGCCAGCTTGGTGTAGTATGGGTGTAGTGTGTGTGTGATGATCACCTGTGTGCTGGAGGGATGGGGTGTAGTATGGGTGTAGGGTGTGTGTGATCATTGTAGTATGCTGGAGGGATGAGGTGTGGTTGTGTGTGATGATTGTGTATTTTTCATTTTTTTATTTTATTTTCATTTAATTTAATTTTTTTTTGAACTATGGCTAAAAAATCCAAACAAAATTAAGTGTTTACACCCGGTCTATTTGGTGCCACTCAACAATTGCAAAACATATAAGAACAGTGCATGCATTCCAAATATTGGCATCTTTGAACGCATCCGCTGACAAACATCCTTGAACATTGGCGGCAGAGTATGGCATCCATACAAACTATAAACACAAACAACAATTCGTTAAGTGTATGTGTCAAACAAAGTATATATAAAAATTAAATACAATGATAATATTTACTTGGTCAAGTGTCATGCATTTCAGACGTTGTCGATATGCTCCCAAGTCATTATATGGGGTGCCAACATGATTGCATCGCCCTCCCTATCTATTACGATCCAAATAAATTCATATTAATAATTATAATAACTAAATATATAAACATTTGTTTTTCTAAATTTACCTACTTGCTAGTGGATATGCTAGTGAATGAGTTGATCGTGGTGCGATAAAAGGCAACTGGTCCTATGCCCAAGATTGAAGAAACACTAAGTATCCACCAATAGCTTTTGTACCTTTTTCAATCCCCCGACATAGTTCCTTATACAAAATTTTTAGACAGGATGATCTCCAACTATATCGTCTAGCACGCTCAAAATTTGCTAATAATGCTAGATACATTAAATGAACATAATTTCCTGATTTATCGAACCTTAATAAACCTCATATTAAGCATAAAATATATGCTCTAAAGAAGCGTTGTATTTGTTCAGGACTAACATCATTTGAGAGATTGACAAACGTTGTTTGTAGCCATTTTATCTTTACTTATCCACATTTCCTCTGATTAGCCGAAGAAGCCACACCTAATAATTCGGTACAGAGTTCGTCCCAAACATATCAACTGACACCAGTCACAACTTTTCCATTGATCGGTAGACCGATAATGAGTGCTACATCATCTAATGTGACAATACATTCACCACCCGGTAGATGAAAGGTATGTGTCTCTAGTCTCCATCACTCATTCAAAGCAGTTATCAGTGCTGGGTCTAACACATGATGTCCCAATTAGGTGGCATGATAAAAACTATAAACTCGCAAGAGATCTACAATTAATATGTGTGACTCCTTCACTGAATGTACTCTCGTACGAAATTGATCCTCTTCTGGGTTCTGTTCAAATTTTATTTATTAATCAGTAAATGTAGTTAAACAAGATTTAACATAACTGAATAAAATATTATACAAATATACTTATATCATGGTTTATATATCCAGATCTATGTGATTCTTGCAATCTTAGCAATGGCATGTGATCGAGGTAGGGAAGCTGGATGACGAGTAAAATATAAAACAAAGTGACAAGAGAGAAACGTACACAAATGAACCAAAGGGTGAGAATAAGTTAAGAGAAAAATGAATTGTTGGAGAGGGAATGAGAAAGTAAGAGAAAGGGAATGAAGTAGGGAGGTTTGTGAGAAGTGTTTAACCGTGAGGTGTGTGAGAAGTGTAAGAAGTGAAGTGTTTTATAGAGTAGAATTTTTAATTGAAACCGGTTTAATATAAAAAAAAAATTATTTCAGGTGTGAAACCAATTTCTTTTCTCCATTTAAAAAAATAGTTTGGGAGGTCGGTTACATTGAAACTGACTTCCCATTGCAACAAATTCAGCCACATTCTAGTACTTAATCTCCAAATAGCGTGATTCTGGTAATTTTTTCCTACTATACTAATGTCAAAAATCCCATATATATCCCCCCTTTATCAGGTATCTTTACATTCTTTGGGCACGAGACTAATCTCGTTTGGGATATTGAAGCTACTCCTTCTCATAAATACTTTTTCATAGGCTTAAACTTTTAATATTGCATAGATCTTTCAACCGCTGAACTTAAACTTGTTTACCACTGACAAATGTGAGTTGTAAGTAATCGACTCCATACATGTTTAAAAAAAAAACAACAACCATTCAACACAACAAAACATATCTTTACCTATTGAGAAAAAAAATAATAATTAAAGGATAAAAAAGTGTTGGTGTTATCTGCATAGGTTGAAAGGCTATTCTAATTATAAGTATATATAAATTCTTATTTTTATCTTTTTTTAGTTTTTTGGCACAACAAATCTTGGTGGGGTTTGAACTTGAACAATGTCTTCAATTAATAAATATAATTTATATTTGATTCATTTGTTAATAAATTTATTTATAATATTAGTGAATGCATATTATATTATTATTGTAAATAAGGTTTTTCACCTAGAATAAAATTTAAATTATATAATTACTATTAACTCTTCATATATTTTTTGGGTACAATATTAACTCTTTATAATATTAATGGATTAAAATTAAAACTAAAATATTATAAATAATTTCATATACTGAACGTAGCTTGATTAAAAACTTTGATTATTAACTGTTATCTAAATTTTGTTAGGAATATCCATAACTCCATGCCTAGCTTTACTCGTGTTCAATTTAATGCGGTTAAGTTATGATACCATTTTTGCATTAGTTGTCAGCATTCACTGCCTAATTGTTATGAACTTTTATAACTATAGATCCGTTTCTTTGCTTTTTTTAATAAATTCCCCCTTTGACAAAAAAATGTAAATAATTTCTTATTAACTTTTCTAAATTTGTCCTTATATGTTTAATAACATTATTACATTACTTAGTTAATTAATGTGATGGCACTTATAAACCAGGATCCAGCCAAGGTCAGCCCATTGTCGATAATGTTGGGCCGGTGGCACCTTGAGAATCAAATATCTATTCTAAATAGATTTAATATTTTTCTTACCAAAAAAAAAAAAACTTTGACCAAAACACAAGATATAAATACATACAATAATTCTTTACATATATACAAAAAATAATATTAAGTTTCACATCATTAAACATACTTATAAATTTATTTAAGTCATCAATATTTTTTACACAAATTTACATATAAACCTACGGTCACACACATTATTTATCTCTTATATTTTATAGCTTTTATACATGTAATATTTTTATAAACTTGTATTTTTCAGAGAAAGGGGAGAGTTGAATTGAGTCTTTTGGGTTAAGAATAATGGCAAACGAAACACTGGTGAGCCTTAGTTACCCTTATATCTGGAGCTAACTGATCTAGGCCAGAGCCTGACATATAATTTTTATTTTAAAAGTAAAATGTTTACAACTTGTAAGTGTTATATCAAAATCATAATAAGATTATAATCTTGACTTTTAACTAAATTGGCCACTACATTTGGTTAGTCTAAGCAGGACCACCATATTGTGTGCCTAGCAATATATGGAAGCAAAAAAAAAAAAAAATCAATGCGGCCAGCAACTAGTGATGATCATGTAGATGTTGGTTTTGGCCATGCACAACACTACACATGTCAATGTAGGACCTATCATAAAAAATCTATAGTGGTATATTCCGTTGTATCTAAGATTTTACATAATTATTGAGTTTTTAGAGGAAAGCTAAGTCATTCCAAGGGGGGAACTTGGATTGCAACCCATAAAGAATAATGGCAGAAGAAAATCAAAGGAACCCATATTTGTACAACAAACGACCAACCCAGCTAAGGGAATCTTTAGCATCTCATGACTTTAATCTCAGTCTCAGTAGTGGTTGGCCTTGGCAACTCTGGTGGGGTTCATTTTGGTAATCAGTCCAAGTCTACGATATTGGCTTCTGTCTGAATGATATCTGAGTGAGAACATCAAATTGAAAATTGAAAATGACAACCTTTCATGTCTTTATACTTCTCTTTGTTTCTTTTGTGAAAATATAGTCTCTGTTTCGCATATGTTATGGTTAACACATTCCAGCCGACTGTAGTATGATGTACTTAAGTACAACGCTGATTTGTTACAAATACAAAAGTAGTTCAAGGCTTTGAATTCTTGTGTACGGAAAATCACTCTATATATGCAGAAGTTCTTCTTAATTCTTGAGTTCTTATACTTACACTTAATATATATACCTTTTAAGAGTTTGATTCATGTTCTAGCACATTTATAAGAACAATTAGAAGAAAGAGAGATTCTTTTGGCTAGAAAAAGAACTAGAGTGGGGGAATTTATTTTAGAAACTTTTGGAAACTTCAATCATGTTAAGGAAACATGCAAAGAAATAAGTTTAAAACAAAGTCTCAAACACAAAGCCACTTCAAGCAAGTGCAGAAAATTAAAAAGGATAGGACTAGAAGATAGTGCAAACTAAATTTTAAATGGTTCGTTCACAAAACTTATGAGATTAAAAGAATTATTTAACAATATAATATCTATACTACTTTTACATTAATAAGCTAATTGATCACTTTAACAAAGATTGGAATTATAAATGCACTTAAGAACATTTTGACCCAAAAGGCATATTGGAAATCTCTCTTTCATTAATAGTAGATGTATTGTTCAAGGAAACACTTAAAAAAACTTCTGCTCTTGTTTTCTTTTTCTTCTTTTTATAACGAGAAACCGCGTGACTTGATCCCAAAGTTCCACTTTCGATTAAAACGAGTGGAGGGTACCATTATCACTGAAGTTAATGCAACTGAAATTTGCATTTCCTACAGAAAACGAAATGATTAGGTGCTCACTTTGGTCCCCTTGAAATGAAAGTGATACTTTTAAGTTTTAACTATGTAACGTGTCAACTAGAATGATCTTATATGCTTCCAAGCCATAAGCAAAATTTGGTCTAACTCATGGAAAACAACAAAATGGCTGAAAGGTAATGATTGAATTTTGCAGCAAAATCAGGAAAGAGTTGTCTCTACTCTGCAGATACTATGTACCTTTCTGTATTTGACTAACAATTTATCTCCAGCATAGGCTAAACTAATACTACAGGACTGACCAGATTCATACTCAGTTACACATTCTGACGAGGTCATGTAATACATTATTCTGATTTAAAGTATCCATATCTCATTAGAGACATGATATGAAAAAGAGATCTTTGAATAATCTTTTCCTGCTTTTTTCCCTTTGATAGGACCAAATTAGCAATCATGCATTTCACTTGGAAAATGCCTCTTGTCCCTATCCTAAAAGCTGTACAGTTTTGCTTAACGTCACTCTCTAATCAATAAGTCCAGCACCCCCAAAAATCTGTTTACAACAGTCACAATGTGGTTATAATTGTAATTAACTTAGACAGAAATAGTGGGTTTAAATTGTGATAATAACTCTTTACTATTAAGAAACACACTAACCGGTGAAGCATAATTTGATTGATATCTCCCTTAGTCTTTACTAGGGGCTCTAGAACGTAACCCCTGGTATCTCCCTTGGTCTTTATTAGGGGCTCTGGTTATGTGGTGGAGGTTTGATCCCCCACATCTCCATTCCCCATTCCACCTTAGGTACAATAACACCTCCCTAAAACAAAAAAACACTATTCACAACCAGTAATTAAATCTTATTCAGTGTTGGTTAGCTGCAGTGAATATTGACCACTTGACTTTGATAGGAGTAAATAGTCATAAAAGGTGTTCTCCTCACAAAATGTTTAATTAATTCCCACTTATTAATTAAGCTAGTTTTAATTAATATTTGGCTCCATTATGAGACATTGTGCTTGCAAGTGATATGCCCAATAAACAGGATCTAATGGAACCTTACCTACTTCCTTATCCTCCCCCCTATCTTGATAAACAACTCATAAACCACTAATTTCACTTTTTAGTTAAGTATTTCTTTTAGAATGTGATGTCAAGTGTAGCTTACAAAATTGACGTGTCTGAGATAATATATTTGGAAATCCTAAAAGGCTTTCCCAAATGTATCTTTCTTTTCATATATTCCTATTCTTTTATGTTATAATCTATTTGGCTAATATTGTCTTCTACTACTCACATCCTTATCAGTGTCCTAGTGAGTGGAATGCCAGGGCAATGGACTGCATCCAGTATATCATTAAGCAGATGATAGCAAGGACCATCCAGCCAAAAAAAGTAGCCCATATGGTTGGACCTTGAAACTATTAACTGCATGGTTAATTAACATAATGGCAATATTATTTATAATTAATGTACAAGGTTTGGCCATACCATTGCAGTGATGATAGTCCATTCTCACTGGTTGGCTTTCAATATCTAATTTTTGATAAACGTCATGCCTTGGTTGGTTCTAACAATCCAAAATATCTGGCTGAGCCCTATGCAGGACCCAAAGGAATAAATTTTCACGGACGCACTAATATTTATTTTCACACATAGCATGTCCTCTATAAAAGATTGTGAGAGGCAAAAGCATGCCCCCACCAATGCCTTTTACACTTACCATGGCCCTTTCTTGAAGCCAAAAGAATGGCATCTTAACATCTACGTGTGTTGGTGTGGAATAGCACAAAGTTTTTTCTAAATCAAACTATTTTCTAGAACTTACAATAAAACAAATATACAGGTGCCTAGAAATCAGAAAGCACATATATGTGTCTGCACATATTTTCTACATGGCTATTGACCTCTCTACCTTCTAGTAACTAGACCATAGATTGCTCCAGATTAGGCCTTACTAGTTTCTGTTTCTGTCTCATAGGCTGCAGGAGATTTCCTTGGACCCTCTCAATGCTAGCATGGTAACTCAAGTTGTTACTTAGACAAAACTCAAGTGGTGGAATTACAAAATTTGATTCAACACTCAAACTCTTCTAGCTGATTCTAAACCATGTTAGATTATCATGAATTGGCCAAAGAAGAAATAAAAATCTTGGAATTTGTAGCCTTTATCAAATAGAGAATGATGTCACTTTCTGCTTGACTAGTCCGATAAAGAAATCTTGGTTCCCTCTAAAATAGTGAACAAGTTTTTGAAGGTACATTTTGTTGTCCTCCAAGAAAACTTTAGATTAGTGGCATAATTACACTTAAAGAGTTTTGTCTTAGAAACCTAAAAAAGAGATAATAAATACAAAGATTCTCTTTTCTTTATACATTCTGCCTATTAGTAAGTCATATAAAGCTTCTATGGTCATCTCAGGGTAATGGAATTGAAAGAGACATGGGAGTCAATTGAGGTAAGTTGGTCTAGTAAAAAACACAATAAGCACAACCACGAAGCTTTAAAACTTTACCACATCCACATCACCCTCCTCAACAACTAGAACAAGAAAAGAAATCATATGCTATAAGAAAAAAGATACAGAAGCCACAGTGCCCATCTGTTTGCTTATGCTCCATAGACCCACTATTCTGTATGAGATCTTTTGAATCATTCAATTTAAAGAATGGAAGCCGCGGTTAGGTAGATTGGAGAGATAATTCATGACCCAAAAAAAAAAAAGCTATCAAGTGATTATTGAAACAAAGCAAAATTTCCACTATGCAAGTACTTTTGATAGTTTGACAAATCCTGGATTTGGGAAGCATGATAAACTCATTGTAGATACCATACAAAAGTGCTATCTATAGTTCCTAGTACAGTACCAAAATTGCTTTCAAACACAGTTAGTGGAACAATAATGCAAAGAAAAGAACATTTTGTTTAATTAGTTGGACTGCTAATTTTCAAGCATAATAATCTACATCTGAACTGAACTTCTACTGCTCAACGGTTCAAGAGAGGAAGTTACCCTCTCCCCTCATTTTTTTTCTTCTTATTCTCACTTATAGTAGTTTTTCAGGAAATAAAGTGTCGCCAAACTTCAGACAGCAACATTTTTGATAATGACAGACAATTGGGCATGTTATGTGGCAAGCAGCCGTTTGAATGTGTGGACATGACAATAATATGCTAACAACCTCGTGCAAAATAAAGGTTCATCATACTATCCACTTCACAATGGGCGCAAGCATATCGTTCAGAAAGATTGGTCTATTCAAAATCCTCCCTCTCCCCTCATTTACGCCCTTTTTCCTTCCAACTCATTTATCAGCAGTTCAGTATAGATGATGACATAATTTAAAAATTCAAAAGTTGCAGTCAGATAAAGAGATAATGCACTATGATATCTCTCTAGGGGTAAGATTCTTGTGATTTTCACAGACATCTTGCCAAGTTATACTCCTACAAGGCATGGTGTGCTGCAACTGGTGCAAATTGCATTAGACCAATAAATTTGGCAGTTATGGTGGTTAAAGAAGCTTTAGCTTTACTCTCCAGAATAATACCTACTCACTGTGTTATGTATCATGGTGAGATATGAAAATGACAACGTTTTTCATTTTGGCCACATCTGCATTTAATTGATGATAAACTAGTCTTTGTCTTGAAATTCCAGTAAAGTGTGGGAAGGTGCTTTGTACTTTCTACTTTCTTCTTTAACAAAGTTACCATATAGAAAATTTCCATTTTGAAGCATAAGTGTTGTCGTTTTTTCTTCAGTTCAGCCATCTGCAATTAAGAAGCTTGTATCATGACTTCTACTATCCAACCCCTTGGGCCTTGCTACGGTAGCATAGAAGTATTAAGCAACCGATTCTTTTTTTTCCTCTCTCTTTTTTTTTTTACTATTTTTTATGAAGGTGCTAAACATCCCCTTGGTAACTTTTTTTTCTTGTGTTTTTTTAGTGTGTATATAATTTATATATGGTTGGATCCCTCAACCCTTCAACTTCACTTGAAGCCTTCTCAAGGCAGCTTTGACCTTTAACAAGAATAAAATACATGCCTATTGAGTGAATCTCACAGAGAATCTAAATTTAAGATCTAATTTGATGAATCCCTTGCAAACTGTTTGGCTTATTTTCCTAATCTATTTTTATTTTCTAGTTTTCTTCCTTGTCCAAAGCATACAAGCTCAATATGGTTTAATAATAATATTTTATGTCCAGGTCTAGTTTAGGTGTTATCAGCATAAATTAGATTTCTTTGGTATAATGGGGGTAATAAATTATATTGCTTCCCTAATTTTGGAGTAACTGATAGGGTATACCTGTAATTCACTATGTATGCTCAGTGATGAGTAAGTGGTCCTATTTGTTGTGGCTTGTGACAAGCTGTTTGGGTTAAAAATTCAAAGGTCCCACACCCAACTAAGCCTTTCATTTCTTGCTCCCATCCCTTGCCCACCTTTAAAAACACCATCAATTCCCACTTTTGTTATATATGAATAGGCTTGAAGCACCTAAGATGCAGATGGTTGTCCCAAAATTCACCACTTCGTGAACCTTTGTCTTTGTTATTTTTCTCTTTACTCTCTAGCTCCTTTTCTTCTGAGAGTCAGAGAAGTCCTACTAGCTAGTGGCATGAGAAGGTGCATGTTGAGCAAGATGGAGAAGCAGGGCACGTGCAATACTAACTCATGAACACACAGGGAGTGAAACCAGAGAATTGCATTTTTTTCCAGTTTCATTTCACCAACCAGAGAGATCCTGTTAGCTGCAGTGAGTTAGTCCTTCATGTGCCCCTCTTCCCCATCATGACCGCAGCACCTTGTAGCATTTGGAAATGCTGAAAGATGGGGTTTTGATTGGCTTCTGTTTAAAACTTAGCAGCCAATTCAATTCTTTTATGCTCCACATTAAAGGTGAGTACTATAGTTATCATTTTCATCTGTCCTCTTTATTCTTCAACATTAGCATGTCTTCTACATGATGAGATTGAGAAGACTATTTGAAATCATTATAAAGTCAAAAGTAATTCAATTGAATAAACATTCAACTTTAAGGATATTAAGTGAGTGGCTTGGAAATGTCATCGTGGATAAACATTGACTGAAGTATTTGATTGTGTCATAATCAGAGAACATGACATATTAAGAGCAATCATATAGCTTATATATGTTGATCAAAATGATGAAGGCTGTGAGTCACAGTCTAACTCGTAGGTTTCTCATTGATTCTGTCATAATCAGAGAACATGACTTATTAAGAGCAATCATATAGCTTATATATGTTAATCAAAATGATGAAGCCTGTGAGTCACAGTCTAACTCGTAGGTTTCCCATTCTCTCTCTCTCTCACTCCCAATCACTCACTCAACGCATAAACATTTTAGCTGGATATTACTTTGATGTGGGAAAACCCAAATGTTGCATAAAGATCACCATGCAAGAACTATGAGAGATATCATGCTGCAATCAGCAGCTGATAGAAAAGTCACTTTGGCTTCAGTTTTATCTTACTTGCCAACAAAATATGTCATTCTCTATGAAGCACTAATGGCCTCGCCTCGCCTTCAATTGCATATGGTTTTATTACTGAAAATGACCAAAGTGGTATATGAGTCAGTAGCTGGTTTTATCCTCCTCAAAAGGTAAACTCATTTGTAGGGCGCACTTGGAAGTACTTACATAGTGACATTCTTTTCATGGGTTAACCATTGGAGAAATCTTGTTATGTTGCTGTAAAATCTTACACTGTAAATTTAAGTTCATTGAATAATAGCTGATAATTTTTTACTGATATTTTCCGGTAGATAATGTGACATCAACTGACAGGAAGCCTTTGAACAAGACAAAATGAGAAGGAATTTTATCTTTTTATACTACACGATAGGAAATGAAGAAAGTAAAAAAAAAATGAAGAAATTCCATTTTCCATTAGTTATTGTGCTGATTTCCATAATATCACATATGCATGCCCAGTTTGTTGTAGGTTTGTCGAGCTTTAGTTTCTTATTGTTCATTTTACACTAAAAAAAATGCTAGTCTATTAAGAGAAATAAAGAGAAAACTACAGTGTAAAACCGTTGGATTATACGTGGATTTGAGCATAATTTTTTATATATCTCATCAATTCATTGAATTATGAAAGTTTAGGTGATCCAGTTCTTCATTATCTTCATATTTGTTGATTATTTGAATTTTGCTTAGCATCTCATGTCCTGAGACAATTACAGAAAAGTTCACCATGAGAGGACGGGAGAGATCTCTGGCAAATTGGCATTAGAGGTAGACAAGCGAGAAACTTACTATAAGGTTACATAAAACATACCTTTATTTTCACTTTTGAAATGCTGGTATAATTACCTCTTCCTCTCAGTGTTTAAGCTAGTAAACATGTAAAACTGTTTAGTTGGACAGTTGGAGTATAACATCTTGTCTCATGATCTTCTTATTCTTGTTCTTCACAGGAAAAAAATAACTTGGGCATATGTACTAAACTCATTTTTTGTGACAAGAATTGATAGTGATGTTCAAAAAATAGGAAATGGGGTGAAAACTAAAAACAACAATGCATCCAAGAGACAGCACAAATAACTGGCATAGAAGTCTCCAATATCATGCTTTGACCTTACTCTTCCGTACACCTACTTAAAGGATCTCTCTTTAATTAACCACACAGAAAAGCTTCTGAATCAACTTTGGAAATGTGTGGTGGTAATGTATGTACTTGACTTGATACCCTATTGTTTCAATGGGACTGTCCATTTTGTTTGCATATCATGGATACAGCTGATGGGATAAGACTTGAGGGCTCATCCTTATTTACCTACCTTAATTAAGATGCCACTTTCTGATAAGATTCATTTAATCACCCACATTTTGGAACACAATATAGGACCATTCCATTTCCATTATAAAAACCCAAAAATTCTTTGTGAGCCTTTATTGCTATATTGATTTCACATCATGCTTATATATGTCCGCTTAATTAGTGATTAACTCACATGCTTATGTGGGAAAATATCAATCAAACTTCTTTTTCTTACTTTCACGGTGCTAAAGACTTCGGCTTCTTACTATCACTTGCCTCGCCATAAACAGCAATTGCTTTGTAAGGGTCCTCATCTTCACAATAATTAAGATATGTGGGCCTTATAAATAAAGCAGTTTTTTCTCACTAGTTTAGTTTCTTTGCACCGAAAAACTCTACTTTGAGATGAGATACCCAAATTATATTTATTTGTTTATTTATTTATTTTTGTACATTTTTCTTGGCTCTCTATGAAATGGTTGTTTAAGCAGTTTCCTCAGGAATCAAAACAGTTGAAAATGAAGGAGGCTTGAGGCAATTGTAGATTAGTGTTTTTCACGGTAGAAAGACAACCGTTAAGTGACATCACCTCTTACAAAAAAATAATAATAATTGACATCACCCAAATCTATACCTTAATCAGCTTCAAGATAGGCATGGATCAATGAAAATTATATTTTCAATGGTCATTTGAAGCAACTTATTAGAACCAAGTGTGTTGGGTATTTCACAAGGTAATATTTCTAAACAAAAAAAAATCTTAATTATTTATGTTACTCACACACCTTTTTCCTTTTGGGGTTTATGCAACAAAAAAGAAAAATAGTCAGAAACTAACAAAAAGAAACTTCTGATAAAATATTCTCTATGAAAGCAAAATAGTCATATTCTTTTAAAATATTATCATATTTTATTACTTTATTGTTTATAATTTTATAAGGAGTTCCTTTTTATGAAATTTTCCAAAATAATATCTCGGATACTTCTGACAAACCTCATACACGTAAAAATCACTTTCAGAGCTTAAACTTAACGCTATTTAATATAACTTTTCTTTTGAGCTGGCCGTAGTTTAACTTGCAAGCAATTTCATTTTCATAATTTATAGAGGTTGATGGAGACTAGGGATGTGGTCCATAATAAATTCATAGTAACTGAGCTAATTGCTGGTGGTAGGTTACTTTATGAAGCCTTAGTTAAGGGAAAACATCAAATCTGACCCACACATAACAATTTGAAAAGAACAAACACCAGAGAGCAAATGGATTATTGCAGTACTAATAGCCTCAGTTTTGGTATGAGATTTTATCAGACAAGATCTCTTGTGGATTTTTGGTGTAATGACGACATGAGACTTCAATTCATGCAATTTATAAAAATCTCCTCCCACTATCCCACTTCTATTTCTATTGGCTTAATGTTGCTCCATTTGAATGAATTTATTTTTAATTTATTTAGAATTATGTATTTCAATTAAGTATTTTAATCCTCTTTGAATATGCTTATTAAAATAATTTTTGAAACACTTATAATTATTTTTTGTTTAATTATCAGCTAGAAATTAAAACTTATGAAAATAAACTTTTACGAAAGTTAAAAGTTACCTAGACAATAGTTGTTTCTATAATAATTTATGACTAAATTAACCTTAACAAATTATTAAAATTTCATTATTGCATAAGCACTTGTCGAAGTGTTTATGCAAATATTATTCAGCTTACTTTAAATTACACTTTTGAAATAAATTATACTCAAATAAATACTTATTAAACATATTTATGGCATAGTGGTTGAAGCATAAAAGAGAGGAGCGGAGACTAAACAGGATTTAAACGTTTACTTGATAGATGCAAAAATGAGAGGAGTGGAGAGAATAAAGGGTTGAAAATTTATAATTTTTGGAATATAATTAACAGTTTGTTACATTGTTAGGCTCCGTTTGGATAAGCTTATATGCAACTTATTTGAGCTTATTTATTACAATAAACGCTTATAAAATATTTTTATTCTATTTGAATAAGTTTATTAAAACAGCTTATAAAACCCTTATAAAAATTTAAGCTTATGAAAATAAGCTTTTGTGAAAGTTAAAAATATTGTTTTTATAATAATTTTTGACAAAATTAATCTTAAGGGATTGACACAATTCATAACATATTTCTCAAATACTTGATATTTATTTCAAAGAGTTTATAAAAAATATTTTTTAAAATATTTATCTAAACGTTATTTAACTTATTTTAGATAATACTTATGATATTAGAGCTTATTAAATAAGCTCTACTTTAATAAGTAGTTATATAAGTTATTTATACAAACAGGACCTTAATTTACACATATTTTCCTTGCACTTCTCTTATGCTCACTCTTGTCAAGCACACCATTAAAGTATAAAGGAACCAATGTAACCAACCTTTCTAGTTAAGGCTCAAGAACCTCATGTAGTAACTCTTTGCTTGAAACACAATGGGAGTGTAGGTAAGACATAGATCAAAACCTAAAATTCTTGGGGTTCGTTTGGATAAATTTATGGAAAAAAAATTGTAGATTTTTTTTAGTAGAGCTTTTTTTTAAAGAAAAAGTTATTTTACATTTGGACACAATGTTTGTGAAGTACTTTTAAGTAATAAAATGACTTGTAAGTTTGTTTGGATAAAAAAAAAAGTTTTTTTATAGCAAAATTACTAAAAATGTACAGTATCCAGAATAAAAGAAGTAGGGTTTACAAGAAGAAAAAAAAAGAAGACAGGAGATATAATTTTTAATAAAGATAAATGATATTTTTATCAATAAATTATATTAAAAATCATTTCTCCTTCTCTTTTTTTTCAGAAGTTGGAGATCACTAACTTCTAAAAAAAATGATAATTAAGTTTTTTTTTAATTTTTACTTTTTCTAAAAGTTTCATCTAAACACACATAAAAACTTATTAAAAAACACTTCATTTAGAAGGAAAAAAAATCTATCTAAACGCACCTGGGTCAAAATGGTTTCAATAGCGTGTAAGTGAAACCAAGGGATTCAAAAGTTTAAGGTGTTATGGTTAAGAATGATTTTTATCTCTTACAAAAAGGAAGCATAGACTATCCATGTGTTTGATTTGAAATTTGACCGAAAGGATGAAGAAAAAGTATGCTTCGATTTCAATATTAGTTCATTGTATGCTGTGAATTCAAGTACAGCTTATGATGTGCACTACAAAGTGAGAGAGTATTTATTGATGGCAATATCAGAGTACTAATTATAATTTCCTTTTGAAAATAAGGAAAAGCTAATGACTTAATAGCAATATAAATTAAGATTAGGGGAAATTTAGGCTCATAAAAAAAGTATGACTAGGACACAGTTTTAGTTTCTGAGATATTATATATTGATAAAAATGTCCTACCTCCTGAGGTCATGATATAAGCTTTTAACTTAAGCATGCAATCATGCTTCTCGGCGTGCTATAAAAAGACCACTATGCATGATTAGCACAGAAAAAAATTACAAAAAAGAAGACAAAGGCCAATATTTACTAGTGTGCAAAGAGATCCTCCGGACATTCTGAGCTTTATGGGAAGACAAGTATCTTGCATTCTTGCTCATTATTTGTTTGTTCAGACCGCACATAACTGACAAATATGTTTTGACAGTATACTAATAAAAAATTAGACATGCCATGCTAATGTTCAGTAGCTAAACATAAAAGAATAATCAAGCCTCAAAGTTTGGCGGCCCAATTTTGACTTTTGAGATAGGCTGCACCTACTTATGGGCCAACTTGAAAACCTAACCTGTTATATTTATCTGATCAGTAAACTATTATTCAAAAGTTTAAGTCATATTTGTTTTGATCAAATGGAAAATCCTAAAAACCATGCAAGTTATAGTATTTTTAAAATCAGTCAGGTTAACTCATAGCATTCTTGATTAAGTAAAATGAAATTAGACTTCGAGTGTGGTGGAACCCGAAATGATAGATATAATCTTTGCATCCCCCAGAACATTACACACGATCGTAACAGATATTTTCATGCCATGACATTTGAAGAGGGTAAAAATGGAAAAAGAAAAAAGGAAGAGGAAAGAACCAGGTTGTAGTTAGTATCTTACAAATGTGATAAGAGGAAGATAATAATAATAATAATAATAATAATAATGCAAAGGCATATGTCCATATTTAGAACTTAATGTTAACTTGGGCACCACATTAATGATTTAAGTTTAATGATAAACAAAGAGAGTTTGTTTTAGTTCAAAAGTTGTTTTTCAACAAACCACACCAACTTGAGCATATACGTGTGGTTCACAAGTAAAAGCTTTACATACATACTGTGTAATTCTAAACAATCTTCAATGAACTACATCACCGCCAACACCAAGAAGCCTTAATCTGAAAAGACATGTAAATCCTCCATCAAAACCAATCTGATTCCACACATGAAATCCCAGGGTTAAAATATATTTATTTTTCCTGTTTGGTTGCAAAAGGAACCTGCCTCATGAATGTTACTCAAATATGATTCTACAAGAAGCATGATTAAGCACAATTAGTGATTCTGCTTAGCACATGCTGATTGAAGATTTCATGTCTCTCTAGTTTGTTAACTGCGAATATGGTTTAGCTCTTAACTAAATATAAAAAGAGCTCGATAGACTTCCAAATCAGATCTATCACCCAGGCCACTTTCATAACTCAGATTATTTTGGGCCCAACAATCCAGCAAATGTGGTTTCTGAATACGTAAGTTCAGATCCTGAGTTAAGGAGCAGTGCTTCCCAAGCCCTGGCTCCTGGAGCAAAACTTTTTGCAACAACTTTCTTCATCAATTCCAGTGCTTCAGTAATCAAGCCCTTTTGGCACATCTGAAATATGATATTATCAAATGTTGAAGATCGAGGATAGAAACACTTCTCCAACATTTCCTCCAATAAAAGACATGCTTCACTAATCTCAGATTTACTAACCAAACCATCAAGCACGATCCTATATGTATGCAAGTTGAGCCCAATGCCCTTCAACCCCATCTCCTTCACTAGCCCTTTTGCCTTACCTAAATCCCCTGCCACAAATAAGGAGCCCAACAAGGTATTGTAAGTAACCACATTCGATTTGCATCCTAACTCTTCCATAGAAGCAACAATCTTGAGCGCCTCATCTACATTATTCTGCTTACACAAACCATTTATATACACATTATAAGTATAAACATCAGGAACAAGTCCCAATACAAGCATTTCATCAAACAGTTCATCTGACTTCACATAATCCCCTTCTGCAACAATCCCACTCAAAACAATAGTATAACAAACAATGTCAGGCTTAATTCCATCATCTTTCATCTGGTTCAGAATGCCCAAAGCATCCATGCCCCTCCCTTCCTTCACCAAGAACCTAATCACATTTGTATAATCCATGACACCAGGCCAAAATCCTAGTTTTCTCATATCTCTCCAAACAACCAAAGCCTCCACACTAGTCAAATCTTTTTGTTCATACAATGATGATATTATCAAAGAACATATCTTCACATCCAGACTATACCCATCATCTATCATATAATTCAGTATCTTAATGGCATAATCCACCCTCTTAATTCTACACAAGGCCTTGATCAAAACCCGAAAAGTCGATTCCTCAATGCGAATGTTCATATGCTGGCTCTTTAACAAAATCTGGGGAACCATTTTGAGATACTCTCTCTTCCTACAAAGCAATGAGAGCAACAAGTTAAGGGAACAAACAGTTGGAGTGCACCTGAACCTGGGGATTCTGTAAAACAGATCAACAGCATCTTGGATTCTGTCAGCAAGACCATAAAATCTAATAAGGAACACAAAAATGGACTCGGGTGTTTCGAATTTCTCCATATGTTCAAGGTGGTTGAGAACAGGAGGAATGTCCTGCAACTGGGAATTGTGGGTTAAGGTTTTGATGACAAAGAAGTAGGCTTTGGGAGGTGGGTCACAGCTATAAGCTTTGAAGGAGTCAAGGAGAGTGGAGAGAAGAAAAGGGTTGTCAAGGTTGTGTCTTTGGGGATTTTGGGAGGAACCCATTTCCATGGTTGCTTGTTTGAGGATTTGCATAGCTTGTTGTTCACCAAAGTTGTGGTGCCATTGGGTTTTGTAAGGGGAGTGTGGCCATTTTCTGAATTTTCTGAGATATTTGTTGGCACTTTTGGATAAAGGGTGTCTCACCATTTGGATTTGATGAGGAACAGAGAAAGAAACAACATGCACAGAGTTAGCAGAGTCAGAGGAAGAAAAAAAGCAATTTTTGGAACTGGGAGTGTCTGAAGAGAGGACAGACCAAAACCTTAAACTGAAACTAGTTTTTGACGAAATCTGAGGGTTATATTATACGGATATGACGCCTACACGGCGGTGAAATTTGATTCGTCCTATGAAGCGGGAGAGTAGACAGGTGACAGAGAGAGAGAGAGGAGGGAGGGTAAGAAAATGGTACCAATGCTTTTGTTTGGATGATGATAGAAAATGAATGGAAAGAAAAAGGGAAGAAAGAAAATAAAGAGAAGAGAAAACTTTTCTCTTCACATTGTTTGGATGAAGTCAAAAAGCTGAGAAAGAAAATGAGTGAATTTTTTTTATCTTATTTAGTTGGATAGAAAAGTGAGAGAAAAAAAATATAGTTATACAAAATGACTTCTTTGTATAAGACAATAGGATAAAAAAAAATTTAAATAAGAAGAATAAAATTATAATTTTTTCACATCACTACCTTTTTTTCCCAATTTTCTTTTCCTAAGATATGGAGAAAAGTTTTTGGTAGGTCTCAATTTCATTTATTTTTTTCTTCTTTCCACTCCCTTTCCTCTTCACATTTAAAGGAGAGAAAATATTGTATTAACCCATTTTCTCTCATTGCAATTTGGAAATTGGTGAAGTAGAATGGGAAGAGATCTAATACGATTGGTCATATGTATTTTTCACCTAGGAAATGGAAATGGAAATGAGATTGGATGTATAGCATCCCACTCCTAACTAAGTGAAGTTTGACACACAAAATAGTGATTTTATAGAATGAGAATAAAATGAGAGTGGAATGAAATGGAATAGAAAGGAATGATATATTCCATTGTTTAGTAACTTTGTTGTTTTATATATTGAATCAACGTGGAATAGAATGGAAATCAATTTAAATAGCATAAATATCCTAATAAGAAAAACAAAATAGTTTAACTTGTTTACATATATATCTTTTTTTTTGGTACATATATATCTTATATATGTTATTTGAATGTGCGTTCTTGATATTAATATTCAAGTTTAATTTCTTTATAACTTGATAACAAAAAAATATTGTCATTTAAAAAAAGTAAAGTGTGTAGATTGTTATTTGAACATAAGTACATTATGGATATTATATTAATTTTAATTATCTGACCTCTTATTTAAATATTATAGTGAAAACATTCTCTATTGCCTATGGGATTTAACTGTGTTAAATTTAACAAGGATAATAATTATTAATTATCATTTTGTAAATTTAATGAGAGTATGTTAAGAATATAAAATTTAAAAATTCATTCCATGGGAATGAAATCTCAATCTTATCTCTTTAGGAGGGAATTGATTCTATGCTCTATTCCTCGTTTAGTGGAATGAGATGTCGAATAAAATCATTATCTTAACAAACATGAAAATCCCTCATTTCATGGAATGAGCATGGTATGAAATTCTCCTGCGTACCAAACATGAAATTAGAAATTTCACCAACGTAACACATTATTTATAGATATGAGATAGATATCAAATTGATTAAAGAAAAGGCTTAAGATATATAGAATTTGAAACTGAGGACCTTAAAATAGTTCCATTTTAAAGTTTTATTATCATAAAAAATTAAATTTTAACTTAATAAAACCTTGGGCTAACATGCTTGATACTTAATAGTAATATCTTCTTCCCACCATAACAGAAGGCATTCAAGGCAAGTAATTAAGCTTCTTATTTATATCAGTCAAACGATTCTCTTAATGCGATTTAGTTGATCCAAAGTGAGGTTGATAAGTACCATTGTTATGGCTCTTTTGCTTTGGAGATAAAGAGATTATTTGCTCTTAAGTGGGAGATCACCTTAGTTCATATACTTAATGAAGGAAACTATTGTACTGATTTTTTGGCTAAGACAAGTGCTCATAGCAACATCGAGTTTAGGCTTTGGTTATCCCCTCTTGTTGAGCTGGATCACCTCATCCTAGCCGATGCTATGGGTGTAATTGTCCCCTTTTTAAGAGCTTAACTCTTTTTTTTTCCTATTCCTATTATACCAAAAAAAAAAGAAAAAAACCAGTCAGCACAAGCAGCATACATAAGCATATCGATTATCCCCAAAAGAGAAAAGCTGCTTCAAATATCCTGCAATCACTACGTGGAATTTTCTTTTAATGCATGTGAAGCAATAATGGATATGGATATATATATGGTCTTTGGTAAATGCAAGACGTAATCAAACTCTTTTTTAATACCGTTACTTTTGAAAGTTTCTTGCATGTACCAGAAGATCCGGTTCAGCCAAAAAGTCTTCTTCTTCGCCTCTTCGTCACCGTTGAAGTTGATCCTTAATGACACGCAAAGAAAGCTCCCTCCTCCAAAATGGTTGACTTGACTGGTTGGCCATTTTAGATCCTATCACACACACACACACACATATATATATATAACAAAGCTTCTGTACCCAACAACATTCACAAAGAAACATTAATTTCTAAAACTCATATCCTTCTGCCACCCTTTTTACTTCAACCATCATGGCAAACCCACCAGCACCGCCCTCAGCCACCGCCATCATCGACCCTCAGTACTGTGCTCCACATCCCATGGATCTGATAATCACAAAGGAGAGGACTTTAGCTGATAACTTCACTGTCACAGATGTCAATGGCAACATCGTGTTCAGAGTTAAGAGTTCTCTCTTAACCATCGTAACACCCCGCCAACACCGTGTCTTACTTGACGCTTACGGAAACCCCATCGTCCACCTTCGAAGAGCGGTTGGTCCATCAACTCCCATCTCCATTTTCTTTCTTTCTGCTAAGAAATTTTATTGCTTTTCCTCTGTTTTCCTTTATTATTCTGCTATATATTATCAACACAAAGATTTTTATTTTTTTTTCACTTGGTAATAGAAGTTTCAAAATCACCATTAAGTTTTGATGTGTGAAAACATTTCAGCTCATCCTTTTCACATGCTTCAATCAATGTTTAATTAACACTTGATATAGAGTTTTTACCAAAGGCATGATTTTCATCCATATAAAGAACGAAAATTGCATTAAAATGTAGTTTCCTTCATGTAAATTTGAAATTAACAATCAGATTCAAAGACAAAATTATAAAATATATACATGCATATAATAATATATCATGGATCAACGTTTGTACCTTAATCTCATATTCATTATAATCTTGCAAATTTATTAAGTGTGCTCAATGTTGAAACTTGAATTTGACTGCTTTGTTCATGCAGCTAATGGCAGCAAATGACAGTTGGCAAGCATTTAGAGGTGAAAGTACGGAACCCAGTGATCTGATCTTTACTCGGAAGCGATCATCACTTATCCAGCTAAGGACCAAATTAAATGTGTTCTTGGCAAATAATACCACAGAAGTTTGTGACTTTATGGTCAAAGAAAGTTTGTCTGGACGATCTTGTGTTGTTTACATGGGCGAATCTGACACTGTTGTTGGCCAGGTTAAATTTTTGACAATTAATTATTATATACATTGGTAGTTCTCTTCAACAACAAAAAATTGTTAGAAATTTATTAATCATTTGAGCTAATTCTTAAAAGAAACTGTCTTTCTTTAATTTTTTCAATCTAGAGGCCTAGAAGTGCTAATCGTTGAAAATACAAATTTATGGGTATAATTATTATTGCAGATGAATAAGAAGCTCAGCACTGGGTTCAGCAAAGAGAAGTTCATGGTCACAGTGTGTCCAAACATCGATTGCGCATTCATAGTGGCGCTAATTGTGACTCTTAATGCGCTTGATTAAGCATGACATGCAGGAGCTAGGGAAGCTCATCACAAGTGATTATACTTTCTGATGGGCTATCTCAGTTTCTTCAAGATGTGTATTCTTAATTTGTTTTCTATTTCAGATGTAATGATGAGATTTTGTTGTATTTTTCTTTTAATCTTTGCAAAATTTTCTACTTTTTTGAAAGTTTTATATTAAAATAATATTATTTACACAACTATTATAGCTACAATCAATTATAATGCATGATTAGATTACATAAGTAACTTTATATGAGTTTGTTAGAGAAAAAACTTAGGTGGGGCAAGATACTCTTGTGTATATATTTATTCATACAAAATATTATTTAAGTTTGTTTCATTCCAAAGTTAAAGCAGGTCATAAGCCTTAACAAAAATTTTCAGTGATACTTACAAATGACCTATTAATAAAGATTATCAACAAAAATCAAACAATTAAAGACCTTTTCATCGACTCTATCTCGACAGCTCATAAATTGTTCATTAGTTTATTATATTGTTGAATGATATTAATTGGTCATTAAGAATTCACTACAAAAAATACGCTGCTTGGCGGCGGTTTATTCTAACCGCCCCTAAAATTCTTATTTGGTGACGCTTTCGTTGAACGCCGTAAATAAAAAAAATTTCTGAAGGTGGTCTAATGTCCTCAAATAGAACTCCTCTGCTACATTTGTTTCATCCTCTATTCGGTTCCTCCTCTCTTGCAGGGTTCACTGTCTCTCAGGTACGCATCGTCATCTCCTCGTAGTTCACAATTCTCTCTCGCTCAATCTCTTTCTCATAGTTCTTCAATTAGTGAAACAATGAAGCTAGTTTTTCAATCAGTGAAACGTCACAATATTTCTCTTTGTTTGGTTCCCTCAATGAATCAGTGAAACCAATTCTCCAATCAGGATTAGGGTTCAATCAATATTTTTTGTTAAAAAATTAGGATTTGTAGAATAGGGATTTAGGGTTCACCTTGTCGTTGCTGAGGGAAATAATGGCATTGACATTTATATATTTGTTCCTTCTTTCTTCTTAATTTTACCTATTTTGTTCCTTTTTGATTGCTGGGTATGGTTTTCATTTTTTTATTTATATTTTTCATCTGATTAAGTACAAGCCCGTTTGTGATTCTGAAGTGCCAATAACACAATTTGGTTTTTCATTCTGAAGTTCTTATATCAACTAATTGGTTACTTCTACTTGCTTTATGTGTTTGTAATTACATGGGAAGGTCATGGATTTATATAGAAATTACATTACTGTTCTGGTTTAGTTGTGGTTATGTTCCTTGAATGTTGTGCTGCTAAAACATTATCTAGCCTGGACCTAATGATTCCTCTTTGATAAAGTGAACTATGATTGCTTTGTGATTTGAAATTAATTTCCAAGATATTGACTGTTAAAAATCTGCATATTTCCTCTGTTTTTGATAAAGGGGGCATTCATTAGTGTCATCTTGCTTCCAATTGTAGGAAATGCTACGAAGCATGCAAGTGCTATCATGTTTACCATGAAGGACATGCTTGTAAGTGGCTTTCAGAGCCTATCTTTATTCAATGGATATTGTGCACTCTTTAATGGATTCAATCTCTTCACAGGCTATCACACTTGGAGTTGCTATTGGATCATCTACAAAGATATCTATGTTTCTGGTATGGCCTTGAACTGTTATTAAATGGCTATTTGAGATATACATTTACTTGATCTAGAACAGGATGATGGTGGTAGGAAAAAATTGATGATTCTTACTCTATTAATAATTGTAGATCCCCTTCTGTGTGGTTGTTGGATGGTGCATGGGAAAAGAAATGGACTTGAATTTTCAACTCTTTGAGACTGCCACACTTTTTATTACCGTGCTGGTAATGGCATTTATGTTATAGGTATGTGATTTCCTGTTTACCCCTATAAATTGTGTTAATGTTGCCCAACTTTATAAGCTATTAGTTAGTGCTCTCATAAGGTGCTTAGGCAAACCAAAACAGTCAAAGTAAAGGGGAATTAAAAAGAGTGAAGTCAAAATAGTTGATTGAGGAGAGAAAGCAATGAAGCTGAATAGGTAATGCATTAGGCCCCCTAAGAGCATTAGTTTATTTTTTATAATTGTTTTGAGTTAGTAGAAAGTAGAAGCATTGATAAGTTGTCCTTTAAATTCTGAAATTGAGTTTATTAATTCTCCTTCTTAAGACTGAGGTGTTGGTCTTTTGGGTGAGTGTTTTATTTATATGCACAGCCTGGACACTTTGATTTTTATGAGGCATCTTCTGGTTTGCCATCAATATAGTGTGTTAAGAGTGTGCCTCTTTTTTTGGCACATTGGATCTGGGATTTGATTGACATTTTCTTATAATCGTATTTGTCTTCAAATTAAAGAAGACTATTCATCCATCCAAATTTATTGGAGTTAGACTTCCATATAATTCTGCCACCACCTTGAGATATTTGTGCTTTTTCAACCCATTGGGTGGGTATTACGCCATTTTTTGTGCTTTTTCAACAAAGAAACAATTTGTTTGCTACTCATGCCATCTAGAATTGTTTGGCAGTACTATAGGTATATAGCTTGATCTATATTTACTTTATGTAGGTTGGTTATTCTGTTGCCTACATAATGATACTTTCTATCTCCCTTCTTTCCTTGCACCTTGTTCTATACATGGTTGTCATATATATACAGCTCATTCAATTACCTTGATAACTGACCAAGGAAGCATATGCTGAAATTTTATGAATTTGCAACTTTTAGATATTGCAAATGTGCATAGAGATGAACCTGTTTATTTTTAGCCAATTGAATATGTGGTAACCAATTTAATAATTCTTTGGTATTTTCCTTTCATTTTTTGCACTTAAATATATTCCAATCTCTTTCCCTACATTTTAACCATGAGATTTTACTATTATGCTAATAAGACCATTATAATATTTGATTTCCATGCATAAATGTCATAGGTAAATTTAAGAAACTTCATTTTGTGCTTTGACGAAGGCTAATAAGCTGTTTCTTGATTTTAAGCTTCTTATAATATTTTGTTTCATTAATATATTTAACTATGTGGATCGAGGAGCAATAGTTAACAATGGTGTAAACACCATGTATATATATATAAAATATGATTGAAATAGATGCAGTTTACATTCGCTGTGATTTTTTTTTCATATTTTAATGTTATTAAAATATAACATCGTTGCAAATTTTTTTATTATTATTAGCGGCGGTTTAGAACCGCCGCAAAAACTAAAAACACTTTTTGCGGCATTTATTCTAGCGGTTAATAAAAACCGCCGCTAAATGGTTTTGCGACCCTCTTAGATGCAGCGATTTTGTAACCGCAGCGAGTCACGTTTAGCGACGGTTTAAATTGTCACAAAACCTAAAATTCAACCGCCGCTGAACACGCTTTTTTTTGTGGTGATTTTTCTACCTTACTCAAAATAAGGAGTGTAACATAAGGTTACATGGTCCAGATTGAATGGGTAAAGGGAGTGGGGTAAGTGCAAGCATTGGAGATAATCATGATCAACTTTAGCAGCAAGTGAACAGGACTAACCTACCTCATGGATGAGAATAACAATCCACTTTCCCAAGACTTGGGTATCTTTACTATTACTTCCGCTACAATCTCTACCTATAAATGTCGATAGATTATAATATTGTGCAGATAAATATAAATAATTATAATTTTTAATCAATTGTAACTATTCTATATTACAGTTTAAATATTGAAAGTTATATCTGTTTAGCAAATTATTATTTAATGAAAAGTTGTATCTGTTCAGAAAAGTTATATATATATATGTATGCTTTTATACTTAAAGGGATGTAACGACAGACGTAATTTTATCAAGTTTCAAATGGTTTGTTGTATTCTGGAGAAGTGTTTTTTTGCGGAGAGGAGCAGGAGTGCAGAACTATATGTACACTTAGGGCATGGCCTCCCAAAATTTTCAATATTAAAAAATTTACCAGTTTTTGTTTTCATAAAATATAACTTAGCCCCCAAAAGTTTTACTTTTGCATCCCAACATGTTTATCCTAGCTAATTCCGCTTCTGCATCTAACGTACAAGAAATAATCCCAGTGGTCTTTTCACTTTAACCTATACCCTCTCTTTATTTTCTTCTTATTACGTTATTTTCTAACTATTTTCCAATATCTTCTAATTTTCGTAAATCACCTATAAATAGTTAGATGACACTTCCCTGAAACAATTCTATAACTTGACAGGCATCCAAAAGCACATTTACTTGATGTGCGCCATATTGTACCAACCATCGCAAAAATGCTGTCACTTGACTCTCAACAGTCCACACAAACCTTATCTTTCTAGACTTGATTTTTGCAAATTGTGGGGCAATGGGCATCATTTGCTTTATCTTTGGCATTGCGCACTATGTTTTCAATTCATAAAATATCTTTTACTTTTCGTTGCACAATTATTAATTTTTTATTTAATTAAATCGTCAATGATATGTTGATGAGAAGCTCTGGTGGAAGCTAAGTAGTCTTTGCCATGGTGGGTTTGCCTTTCTTTCTTCACTCACTTCCTTCCACATTTCTCTTTCTAAAAATTAAACAAGCAATAACAATTGTCTTTGTTAATTTTTTGGTACAATTGTCCTTGTTAATTAAATCTAATGTTATTAAAATCGGACCAGATAGTAAATAAATAAATAAATATACATGACTTATAACACACATTATTAATAATAAAATACATAATAAAATTTTGATGTCTCAATTCTCAAGCCTCATATTATTCTCAGTTGTGTAGTTAAGTGATTGAAAAATAAAAAAAAATAAAAAAAAATGACCAATTCACATAAAACTGACCGGTTTTATCCGGCTCAACTCAGTCCAACCATGAATCTGATTTTGATAATGAACCATAACCAGATAAGTGATCGATTCACGGTCTGACCGACTAATCCGATCCGATCCAAATAATCTTGATTAAATCATAACATGCTCCTCCCAAACTCGTTCATTGAGTGATGGGGATGGTAGCCAAGTAAAACATGAAACATATTGCTAGATAGCATCATGTTGAGAACGGAGTAAAAGCCACTTTAATTGTTTCTTTAAAGTCAAGAAAATGGTTGAGAAATTAATGAGAAGAAGAAAACAAATGAAGTAATGGTGCAGCTGTGCAAAGGAAAATTTTCTTCTTGCACAGTTAGAAGATGCGTTTTCCATTCAGTGCAACCGCATTAGCGAAGGAGGTTTTCTCCAATAAATAGAGGCATGTTCCAATGTTTTAGTAGAATTCAAGTATTTCAGAGAGAATAAATAGAGTATTCTCAGAGAGAGTTTTTCTTCCTTGTCTGAGAGAGTTTTTTCTTATTTATTTAGAAAAAAATATATTCTATTATTACAAGTAGTGTCATTATTCTTTTTTTCTATTGAGAAAGAAATGATTACATCTTTCTCGTAATAAAATCTTTTACTCTTACTGGTGATTTTTTTTAAATTTGTTTGAGGGTTTTTTAGGACAAATTTGTGTGTCAGTTTTTATTTTCTCAACTTTATTTTAATTGTATGTATTATTTTTATAACTCTAATACCTAACACATCAGAAATTAACCAAAGCTAAAACTGGATAAGTAGTTCAATTAATTAGTACTTTAGCCAACATACAAGGACGTGGGGGTCACGGACGTTTAGGGCCAGTGGCAGAGAAAACAGTGTACATGAGAACAAAGGTGGGTAATTGACCTACTTGGGATTTTTAGAAAAATAATTTACTATATTGGTGTGGTTTTAAAATAATTTTTCATTAAAAAAAATTTAGATAAAGTTTCATAAATTCTTGTAGTGTTATTTTTTTATTAAAATATAATGTATAATATTTTTTACACATTAATATAAAAAATGAAGATAATGTAACACTAAAGTGTAAATAAAAATACATATATTATTTTTTAATAAGAAAATAACATCACAAACACTTCAAAAAATTTATCTAAATTTTGTCCTTTTCATTTTTGAGTTGTTTTCCAATCGTCAATGGCGGTACTGCATTTTTCTTCTTCTTTTTTTTAAATGCCACATAAGCATTTGTGTAAATCTACTTGGTGCAAATGCATTTGCGTGTGAACGTGTGAACTTGCACCATTCGTAAAAATACATCACATGTCATCCATAATATTGATTTAAAATCACTTTAAATACATATTCGGTTGAAGAAATAGGAACACACCAAACCACTATGCCAAACATGGTCTATCTGAAGTATATTCTATAGAATATATATTTAAATGATTTAAAATTTGTATTCCAGTATAAATGATATGTGACACATTTTTATGAATTATTATAGTTCACATGGCTTAAATACATTTATGTCAAATGGACTAACATAAATACCTACATGGCTTAAAAAAATAAAAAATAAAGTTGTTTTAAAATCTCAATGTAATAAATTATTTGCCTAAACCTTACGGGATCAATTACCCGATCAAAGGTGTCAATTATCTGCGCAGCTAGAGCAGGGTCCTTGTTAACATAAATTTTAGAATAATATATTAATGGTTTATATTACAAAATAATATAAAATTAATCTAATAACATAAATTTAATGTAATGTAATATACTATATTTTAATTAAATTGTATAATAGTATGAGAATGCGTGAAAATTTTGTCCTTTCTTATAACTGGGAGACAGGGTCGCAAGGCTATTGACTTGGTAAGCAAATAAGCACAAACACGGAATGGCAGAAAAATGACATAACAGCACAACACGTTGACACGTATAGCACAGGCACAGCTGCCGAAGAACAATCATATTCTCGTATTACGACACATTTCACTCGTTGTCAGTTAAATATAACAAACAATCAGATATTTCATGCAAATAACACCAAAAACCAATTACATCAAATGATGCAAACAGTTACGATTCACAAAGAGTTTTTACATGTGAAAGAATGTTAGCTTAATTGTAATAAGAATCGAACATCGTACGTGAAAAATTGGTTTTATTTTTATTGGTAATTATGTATCACTATAAATTTTTGTTAAAACTTTTGATGTTTCAATTTTATAATGAACTAACCTCTTTTTTATCTAAACTTTGTATTACATAAAAAAAAGAATTTTTACATTATTATTATTATTATTATTAAAGAAAATATATAGATGTTATTTGAACTTTATTTTATTTTGAAGCTGTCATCATAAATTTTTAAATTTGGGTGAGAAGTTCTTAAAAGTTATGAATCTTACAAACAGGTTCTTTCAACCACTAATTAAGCCAAAATTATTTATCAGTAACTTACATGTATTAATTAATATACATAAAAATATTTCACTTGTTTATATTTTTTTTTAAAAAATTAAAATTGTTTTCTATTTTTGTTTAATTTATATGTCTAAAAATAAAAAAAAAATTGAATAATTTGAAGAAAAAATAAATTAAAGGAAAAAAATATTTTTAATAATAAATAAATTATATGAAAAAATTATATATTATTAAGTGTGTTAATAATTACTTACAAGTTATATGATAATTATTTTTGTTTAACTTATGTATGGAATAATTTATTTATAAGTTTTATAGAGTTTAAGAGTACTAATTCAAATTTGAAAGTTTATGATAACTATTTCGAAAAACAATAAAATTTGGGGAGTGTTTGTACATTTTTCTCTTATTATTATTATTATTATTATTATTATTATTTAACCTTATAAATTTAATAATAAGTGTAATTATTTAATGTGTATATATTCATATTAATTTTAGCACGAAGTTGTAACCAATGCGAAGGACATCAGAAAAAACATCAGGGAATCAATCAAGCAATATGATGGCCTTAATACAAGAAAAATGGGAAATACCAAACTCTCAAACTATTCCAAATTTTATTGTTTTATTAATTTTTTTTATATAAAAGAGATTTAAAACTTAGTGTGAGAAAAGAAAAAAATTGGTTAATTAAAGTTAAGATAAAACGATCTTAATGAGATTCGATGTGAGAATTATTAGACAATTAATTTTAAAAACACTTGATGAGAGTTAAGACTATCTTACACATTTTATGTCTTAAAAAATAATTATACTTTGAAAAATTTATTCTTAATAAAAATCATTGCAATCTCAGTTTTTATTGATTTGTCACATTCCTCTGAATTCTGAAAGCTAGCTTCCCACGTATAAAAATAAAGCAAAAAAAAAAAAAAAGAGTATCTCATACGAATAAAGAAGTAAATAACTCTCATTGCCAAGCAGCTTCATAGTTCCTCATTTCTTATTTCTTATATCATTATATAAGAAAGTTTGACTTCACCCATATCGCACACCATAGGCCAACAATAACAAAACTGATCTCAAAGCTAGGGAAACAAAGATAAGGTGATCAAGGTCCCATCATCATCATCATTTCAGTGTCTCTTTCTCTTTAGTTTCATCACCATGGCTTATCCTTATCCACAACCACAGCCCTCCGCCTCCGCCTCCGCCGCCATGCCGGCGATCCCCACCGCCGTCATCGGCCCTCAGTTCTGTGCACCGTACCCGGTGGATCTGGCCGTGGTGAAGAAGGTGATGACCATTTCAGACGGCTTTGTGGTGAATGACATGAACGGCAACATAGTTTTCAAAGTTAAGGGTTCTCTCTTAACCCTCCGTGACCGCCGCGTCTTGATCGATGCCGCTGGCAACCCCCTCGTCACCCTACGGAGGAAGGTTTGAAAATTGTCCTACCCAACACCCACTTCCTTCTCTTAATTTCTTGTTTTCTTCAATTTTCTTTCTTAAAATGAAAAAAAAACAAGTTTTTCACACAGATCATATATAGAATTATAGATAGATATATGTGGTGATTATGAGATTACAGTTATTTCATTCAATGTTGATCGTTAAAATTTTAATTTTAACATCTTAATAATATAAAAAATTTACACTATTTAATTTTAAACTTATTTAAAAAGAATCCTAATATTTATATATATTTTTATATTACTTTTATATCACTCCGAGCCTTGGATATAAATCCAAAAGAAACGCTATGCATTGAAACTATTTTTTCAAACTTTTGATTTTAAATATAATATACAGGAATCATTTATTTTAAAAATATATTTATATTCAAATTCGTATTTTTTTTCTCTAACCTGGTTAATGTCAGAATGTTGACTGTTGACATTTAATTTCATGCAAGTCGGCAACAATTTATCATTTAGAAATTTCGAAAGAACAATTCTTCGCACGAATATTTTAAGCAAAAGTGATTATTAAGAAAGCTTGATTTTTAAACTGACTTAAAACTACTTTTCCCTTTCAAAAGTATTACTAGTCATTTTTATTTTTTAAATATTCTTGCAAAGTACCATAAAATACCGTTAACTTTAATTAGTGGAATGATGCATGATATCACATCTTTGGTGAAGTACTATTTAAATAAACAAATTCTTTCCTTTTTAATTATTTCCAAGATAGTTTAGCCACAAGAAATTCAGCATTTTTAGTAATCTTCTCACGCATCAGCCCCACCCCCCCCCCCCCCAAAAAAAAACAACACACATCATAATCTTAAATTTAGCGGACCTAATGTTCTAAGTAAGTGTATTATTGATGCAGGTAATGACTGCACATGACCGATGGCAAGCTTTTAGGGGTGAAAGCACAGATTCCAAAAATCTGATCTTCACTCTGAAACGATCATCCCTAATCCAATTTAAGACCAAGCTAGATGTGTTCTTAGCCAATAATACCAAAGAAGACGTTTGTGACTTTAAGGTCAAAGGTAGTTGGTTAGAACGATCTTGCACTGTTTATGCCGGTGAATCTAACACCATTGTGGCCCAGGTAATAAATTTCCTCTGCTTATATAACCAAACAAGCTCGGTTTCAATTAATTACTTTTAATTAGTGGATTATCAATTAATTATAGTAACTATAGAAAATAAAATATTTCATGGGAATGTAATTGCAGATGCATAAGAAGCACACTGTTCAGAGTATTTTGATTGGGAAGGACAATTTCATGGTCACGGCGTATCCCAACATTGATTATGCGTTCATAGTGGCGCTAATTGTGATTCTTGACGAGATTAACCAGGACGAGAAGGGTGAATGATTAGAGGCAATGTTATATGTTTAGTAAATTCTATTGTACTTCTTGTGTCGGTGGTACTATTTCGGATGTTACTGTATATTGAATAACTATTTTTAGCTTTGTTCTTCTTTCTTCTGCACCAAAAAAAGAAAAAGAAAAAAAAGAAACCCTTCTATTTAGTTATTTACACGGGGTCAAGGACCCAAAACAAACAGCATACTAACTAACAAAAACTCTATCAAATAAGACATCAGACAAATCAGAGCCAAAAGCAAGGGCTAGAAATAAAAGGCACCTGATGAAAAATGATGGCACCCAACTCCAAATAATGTCCACGTTGCGTCTGCACAAAAGTTTCTTTCTCGATCGAAAGGTATTTGTGTGACTAGGTTCTGCTCTTTCTATTTAGTTAACAGTATTATTGTATATTGAATAATTTTTTCACAAATTTAGTTAAAAATTATTATATCAAGTTGATTGAATTTAGATTTTACAGAAGAAAATATGTAAGAATAAATGTATTTATCAACAAACACAAAATTCAAAAATTGTGTTTAAAATCCTTATACCTTCTTTCTCTTTTTCTTTTTTGACTCAATCTTAGGAGTTTTACGTAAATATTTGAGATTTTAAAGTATTTGTGTTTTCTCCTCAGTTACATTCAAGTATACTTTGTCTTGATATTGCATAGTTTAATTCACTTAATATAATAATTTATAATATGGCATTATGTTTGAGCGGGAATTAATTTTATACTCAAAAATATAAAAATATATTGTTGAAGATAAAAAAGTATTTATACAATAAATTTATAATCCAACATATATTAATATTATTGTTAAATAAAACTACTATTCATTCAAGATATATTCATAAATTTTCCTCTTATTATAAAAGGAAAGGAATCTTTAATGTATTAAAAATAGGCTTAACAATGGAACAGATAATTAAGGACGAATTTTTGCTTACCTTGAACTCGCTCCGCATATTTTAAAAGAACCTTCAATTTGTCCTTACTTGTCCAGCGAATTTTGTAGATGAAAACTCATATTTTATCAATATAGAAATAAGAGAGTCAGTATCGTATCTACATATACTACTTAATACACAATATAATATAAAATATTAAAAAAAGTACTTATTACAATAGAAATCTTAAGTTGCATCAAGTATGAAACCTACTCTTTTGTGGAGTAAGAGGGGTATAGTTAGGGTAGAAACGGATAGACCTTAAATCCGAAAACCCTCCACATGCGGGTTCGGACAGATTATGTACCAACGAGTCAGGTCAAATTACTATCCCTAATTAAAAAGTTATTTTAAAAGTTTTGTTTCAAACAATGTTGCAGTTTAAAATAACATTGCCATGTGATTAACTAAATTATAATTTGTAGTTAGACACGCCATTTTAATTAAATTTGTACCTAAAATTATTTAATATTTTATACTTTTCTGAACATGAATCTTACTTTTGATTACCCAAAAAACTAAAAGATCTCATCACCCGAATATGATGACCCAAGAAACCAAAAGATCACATCACCCGAATAAGAATATGCATGAAATCATATGGCTAGGGTGAAAATAGATCATGCTAGGTTAGGTTATGTTAGGTTTTATTTAAAATAGTTTGACTTGTTTTGTAAAATTTTAATTTTAGCCTAGTTTATTATTATTTTTTTTTGCCTAGCTTGGCTTTTTTGTGACTCGACCCGACTCAAAATATATTTAAAGACCTACATTGCATAAAAGCCTTCAAATAGGTTAATAGATTCAAATTTTATAAGTTTCAAATATACCTAAATTTTAACAAAATTATTATTTTATGTATAAAATAAATAAATTATATTAATATATAACTAATAAATTATATAAGTATTATAAAATTTTAATTATATATATAATAAATGAATAAGCGGCTTTGTTAAGCTAATACGCATTTTTTAAAAGCCTAGATTTTGACCTATTTAACTAAATAAGCATTTTAAAAAGTTTAATCTTAACTTGTTTGATAAATAAGTTATGATTGTAAGCCAAAAGTAAGCTAGGCTGTAACTTCTATTAAGCCGTCTGACCTATTCCCACCACTACGACACATGAATATATTGCAGACGTGTGGGTAGGGATGTCAAAATGGGTTGGGCTATCATATCCTGACAAAAAGCGAAGGTTGGATTAAGGAATCCAAATGGCCCGACAATTCTTGTGTTATGTATTTAATTTTGTTATTATTTATTTAGATTTTTTCTTGACTAACTTCCTTTGGATAAAAAAAAGAAGAATCAAATTTAATGAATACATCTCAGTCTTTTTTTTTTTTCTATTTGTATATGATGTTCACTTGTTCTAATTCCTTGAATTAATTAATTTATGGTTCAAGAGATGCTTCATAGATATATCCTAAATCGTTTATGTTAAAAACAATATAGTAAATTTTCATTATTTATGTTGATAGCACTTAATATAATCTGCTATATTTGTATTTAATTTGTGTATATGATTTTTGTGAACTTGGATTGATGTAAAAGTTTTATTTATCAATAACATATTGTTATATATACCAAAAAAGTGAAAAAAGACAACAAAAAAGAAACATAAGTGAAGCAACTCACACAGGGTTGGGTTGAGGGGGATATTTGCTACAACCCAGTTCAAAATTAACATGGCCCGACACGAGCTGGCTAGAATTAACACCTCTCCTTGTAGGTTCATATATCGGTCAAGCTGCAAGATTTGTCACGCCTAGGCCTTTTTCACCATCCATGTGCATAAGGTGTCTAATCTCTATGTGCAACAATGTTTTAAAAATTGAACTAGTCAGTTGGACAAGAAACCAGATGTGTCTTTGATCTGGTTTCACCCAAAAAATGGTTAGGGCATTGAACCGACAAAATCGACAAACCGTTCGAATCGGAGCTTGTTCTTCAAAACTTATTTTTTCATTTTATGAACTTTTATTAATTCTTTAGCTTTTTATTTATTATTTCAGATTTTTTTTATTAGTTTTTAAATTTTTTTCACCTCTACATTTAAGAAGTTATGCCTTTTTGAAATTTACGTGATGAAAAATAGCCAAAGGCTTGACCAATCGATTTTCTTAATTTTTTTTTTATTTTGAGAGTTATGAGTATTTTAAAGAAAAAACAATGATTTTTTTTCATTGTAAGGATCAAACCTTAATTTTTTCCTTCAAATAAGGTTATTTTAATTATATACAATAATAAATATCATCACATATAGTCAATTTTTTGTAATTCATGTTATTTGATTTACTAATATATATAAATAATTATAATTATAATTATTACATCATTTAATTTAATCACCGACTTAATAAATTATATAATTAATTGTTTAGTGTTTTCATCGTATCTTACTTTGAAAGCTAGTATTCCTATTAATGTAAACATCACAAAATTATACATTTTAAAATTTAAATTTTATTATAAAATTAATTCAATTTCACAAATTTAATTTTTATACCATTTATTATGATTTAATTATATTTATTCTCAGAATATCTAAAATAACTTTCAAAACTTGTCGCACTCTCCAGATACATGGACTCCAATGCTTGCATCATGGGCGACGGGAACTTGCTGTCTTGTTCAGCCGGCCGTGGCATATGAAAATGAAAGTTATAAGTAATTAATCTGTCTAGAGATTGAAGTTAAATTTTATAAAAACCAATTTGGTGGAAATTGTTAAAGAAGTTCCAAGAATTATGATATGTTTAAAAAAACTTAGCCAACAAGTTTTAAGTAATCTTTTTTAAGCATTGATTAAATCACTAAACTGTACATCTTCCACATTAATATTGTGAATCTGATATAAATATATATATATATATATATATATATATATATATATATAGATTGTGAAAACCAAGAGGGGGGTAAATTTGTTTTTAGATTATTCAATGATAGATTTATGAAATTAAAATCAAATGTGATGCAAACAAATAATGCCTTGTGTCCTACATGATGCATTAATGCTGCGGGGGAACCCATAGTCACTCTACGAAAGAATGTTTGTCTATGATTCTATGCTCGCCTTGCCTCCTGTGTTCATTTTATAAACTTGATGCAACATGCAAACAAAATCTCCATATGCATTCATGACAAAAAAAAAAAGTCATTTTCTTATAAACAAAATCTTCAGCTAAAATTTTCATCTGAACAAGAATGCTTAAGTAGTGTTCTATATCTGCAGACTATATATAACGATGCATGAAAGATGGAAAGTTTTCAAGGGAGACAGTACGGATTCCAGTGATTTGATCTTTTTGGTCAAGCGGTCAACAATGATCCAATGGGGAGTAATCAAGTTGGAAGTGTTCTGGCTAAGAACAAAAGTGAAAATGTTGGTGACTTTAAGGTCGATGTTAAATTTCTTACACGATCTTGCGCTGTTTATGCTGGAAATTATTCAAGGAAATTATAATTGATTGCAGATGAAGAAGAATTTTGGCTGATAGTGCAGCCTAACACCGATTCAACATTCATAGTGACATTGATTCTGAGTCTACATGAGATGGGCCATTTTGATAAATTGACGAACTCAACAATTAAGACTGCTAAAAAGTTAGTTGATCCATTTGATTCCCCCGGTTTATTCCTCGATGTATATTGATGGAAAATATGTAATTTCTTAAATAATGTTTTAGTTAGAAATATAGATTTAAAAAAAAATTATATTGTCATCTAATTATGTATTGATAAATTATTAAAATAATTTAATTATTATAATGACTACTTAAGAAGTTTAACTCTTTTAATAATGTACTAATACATCGTTAAAAGACAGTACAAGAAACTTTACACTTATTGTAGAACAAATTTAAACTCTAGAAATACAATAGCATTGTTCTTAATTTATTGAATGAATGACAACTTATCATCATTAACAATTATATCAGTAAAATAAACACACCTATAAAGGTATTAACATAACCACAAAATGTGACTTAATTAGTTGAGAAACTAAGTCCTATGTAGACGGACTTACCTATAGTGCAGGCAAATTTCACTAAAAATACTTTGTGAATCGATGCTTGAGTGGAAATTAATCCTTTAGATGTGGGAACATCTTTAAAAAAAAGGGTCTTAACATACAGCTTAGCAGAGTCAATGCATTTTGGGCTTAAGGATTTCAAATCAACAACGTGTTACTTGATCCGTTGCAATATTGGCCCGGTCAATTGTTCTGACTTCTGAGTCTACAGGTTTGTTGGAGTAATATGAAAATGATGTTCGGCTTAAATAGTTATGCCAAAAAATATAAAGTAAATTGTAAAAAGTACCATCCAAATCAATTTATTTATTCATTCTTGCAGCATTTTTGGGGTGTACTTGTTA
The DNA here is from genome assembly GCA_023212625.1 of Styphnolobium japonicum. Taxonomy (NCBI): domain Eukaryota; kingdom Viridiplantae; phylum Streptophyta; class Magnoliopsida; order Fabales; family Fabaceae; genus Styphnolobium; species Styphnolobium japonicum. The sequence goes on from JALBWW010000014.1 coordinate 24,552,044, forward strand.
CTCAATTGCTCTCATCTTGAAGGAAGACGTAATTGATCACTGCTATCCACGAGAAAGGCCCAGATTTTCACTCCTCTGCTGCTCAAGTAAGTAAATTACTAAGCAGAAATGGTTATATATTGATATAATTTCAGTTTTAAGAAATGGAAACAATATGGTTTCAATTTCTATCTTTTGTTAGGAAAAAGAAAACATGTGTTGCAGCATTTGATAAGTTCCACACTTGCTGACAAATCTGGAAAATAAGCAGCTGATACAGACAAAGCTTTGGAGAGAGTAGACCACAACCACAACCAAAACCACAACTTAAGTCCTGAAGTTTATCTTCTCTGAGTTCTCTTGTCTTCTATTCAACGAATGTGACCTTGGTATTGCCTTGCTACTTTCCTCCTTGACCACTTCCTCCACGGCGTCAGTGTTATCTGATACAAGAATCTATACGCTAATTCATTCCCTTTCAAAGCTTAGTCCAATTTGCAACTAAGTGGTCCAACAAAAAAGTTTAACCTGACTTGCAAAAACATTTCTCAGTACCTTCGAGTACCTGTGCCTAGTTGCGTGTCTGATAGTTATATTTAGTTGCATGTATAGAACAAACTCTATAAATTGCAACAAATTAACTAGGATATACTCAAAAGTACTACTTGTGTCCCCTCAAAATTCCTTTGTAATGGCAGCCCCCATCTCAGTTATCAGCTCTCAATACTGTCTTCCTTACTCCATCAATCTGAAAATTGATACAAAGAAGGATGTCACGTACGTGGACAATAACGTAGTTTTTATTGTTAAAGAATCCTCTTTCTCACTTCACGACCGTCGTGTCCTATATGATGTTTCTGAAAAACCCATTGTCACTCTGTACAAGAAGGTTTGGCTATTGAGACATCTCAAACTCGTTGATTTCCGACTTTTAGCTATTTTAATTCAATGTTCTCAACAAAGTCTTTCGTTAAAATTTTCATTTTAGCATGTGTGTTTGCATTAGCTTATTTTGTGTTCAGAAAATCAAGTTTATAATTAAAATGTTGCAGAGAGAGTTTTTAGCTGAAAAGCTGTTTTTGGGTAAAAATTAATCAAATCCAAGCACACACACACAGTTATTATTCGTTCTATTTATGCAGAACATGACTATGCATGATCGATGCCGAGTTTTCAAGGGTAAAAGTAAAGATCCCACTGAATTGCTCTTTTCGGTCAAGCGATCATCAATGATCCAGTTAGGGAAGATTAATTTAAACGTCTTCCTGGCTAACAATATAGATGAAAGTGCTTGTGACTTTAAAGTCAAAGTGAGTAGCTTAAAAAAATCTTGTGATATTTATGCTGGTGAATCTTCTAGGATTGTTGCCACGGTACGTACCCCATATATGTGTATATTTCAGAGCATGCAATTGTTTTAATTTATGTAAAATAAAATTTTCATTTCTATATATATAGAGGGAGAATTAGATATATCTAGTATACATATCGATTGATGTATGCATGCAGATGCAGAATAAGGGCGCCTTCGAGGTCTTTGTCCATCCTCACATCGATTATGCATTCATAGTGGCACTTCTTCTGATTCTTGATGAGATGGAACATTTTGATTTCTTCTCGGATTTGGCCATAGAAACGACTATTGGAGTTCCACCAAATTTGATTGCTGGCATGTTGAGTTAGAGGAGCTCCCAACACTTCAGTAACTAGAGTATCTTCAAGCAACAAGGCTGCTTAGTTCTTCAGTTCTCCTAATAGCTGACAATTATAATTGTATTCTCTAGCAGAAGGAAATTTAAGAGCTGAGTTACTTATACCATTTTAGATATACAATTATGCATGACTCCACGAATAGCTACAGCTACATAAGCGTTAATTAAATTATTCTATATATATTGAAGTAATACCTATTTGATTTTTTGTTATTCAACTTTCCATTAGGAAACCATTCTCCAAATTCCACAGTTTTCCAAAACTTAAAAATATAAATAAATTAGTATATGACCAAGGTTGATGTAAGTTTTTGGAGAACATGCAAGACTTCTCTGTCAATGCCAGGTAGTTGTGTCCTCATCCAATCAAAGAAGTGATAACTTAACACTTCTACTAAAGTGCCCGTGTTAACATTTAGTCAGACCTTGATTATCACCTATTACAAACTCAGCACGATTGCTACTAGAAGCGGAACATGCACTTTTGCACCATGAGAGTTGGACTGTAATATAGAAAGATCTTTCTATCTGTATATGGGAGTTTCCAAAGTTTTTCAAAATATTCTAAAAGACACAGAATTTGGAAATGATATATTTTATTAGTTAGAAAACAGAGCATAATGGAGCATATGCTCAAAGATATTTAGTTAAAGAACAAGGCAAATCCATTCATTCATCTACAACGTTGTGCATGTGCATATATATCTATTAGTTATATTTAGTTTCCATGTATTGAACAAACACTATAAATTGCAACAAATTAATTAGGATATACCCAAAAGGACTACTTGTGTCCCCTCACAATTCCTTTGCCATGGCAGCCCCCACATCAGTTATCAGCTCTCAATATCGTCTTCCTAACTCCATCAATCTGAAAATTGATACAAAGAAGGATGTCACGTACATGGACAATACAGTAGTTTTTGTAGTTAAAGAAGCATTTTTTTTCTCACTTCTCGACCCTCGTGTCCTATATGATGTTTCTGGAAATCCCAATGCAACTCTGCACAAGAAGATTTAGCATGTTGAGTTTAATTCTGCCACAAAAATAGTTTGTTTTCATTTTTTAACAAATAAATTGAGAGACTGTAGACTGTAGATTTAGCATAAAAAATACTATAAGATGTGAATAAAACTAAATGGAAATACCATTTTTAAGTTTAAGCTGGTAATATGAGATCCCCTAAATTGTTGTAATTTCAATAATTTCCTATCACACTGAACAAACTTAGGACACGAAGTTTAAATGTTAACACATTTGATGAAACCCACGTGTCTCGTGATACAGTTCATCACTTGCCATTTTTTTCATCCCCTTCATACTACCTCCATCTCTTCCACCATCAGTCTCAGAGCAGGCCAGAATGAGTTCCATGTACTGCACAGCCCCAACCCACAAACAGTTCTTTACTTGCTCACTCAGTCACACTCCTGATCCTATCCTCAAATCTTATAAAGCTAGGCACTGCTGTGGTATGGCCAAAGCCCCACCAAAAGGCAATAATCTATAAACAGTCACCAATAAGGTCCAATATTTTCTAAACCGTTTGAAGCAATGAAATCTCTAAAATTGTTTTTGTTTCTAATGGTACTCAAACTGTTTAAAGTTAAAAGAGTTCCAGGGAATACCATTTATTTCTTAATTTGTGCTGATTGAGGTTGAAGGAAAACAAAACTTGTCTGCCAATGCCAGGAGGTAGTTGTGTCCTCATCAGATATAAGAAGTGATAACACATCAACAAAAGTGTCTCTGTGTTAACCTTTAATCAGATCTAGATTTTCACCTATTACAAACTCAGCACGATTGCTACTAGAAACGGAACGTATATTCTTCCAACCTAGTTTGTGAATAGCCTGGCCCATGAATTCTTTGGCCCTCCTATTGACAAAGAGCTCAGCATTGTCGAAGTTCATATTCTGAACTTTGGTTCAATTGGAATATTCCAGATTAGTTTTATAGATGGCATAGTGAGAAAGTGAGATGTTCATACAAGTGGCCTCCAATTGGGACAAAAATTTTCTTCGACCTTCATTCTTATGAGATGTTCATACAAGTGAAATGTTCTAAAAATGTACTTGAAGTTTATCAAAAAACTTATACCTTGGCAAAAATCTGCCTTTGGTGTTTGGTTTGAGAATTTTCATGACATCCCTTCTAACCGATGAATAGGTACTTTTGGTCTCTAATCTCTATATTAGATATACGGATGTCATTACACAAGGAAACCGATTGATTTAGAGGAACTTGATAATGATATAGCAAGAATAAAATTAGCAGCACAAACAACACCAACCCAAAACACTTTTGAATTTGATAAAGCCCACAAAGCAACTGAGACAACGATATGCTAGTGCAGGCAGAGAATGGTCTCATTGGGGCTGGTATATATAGTTTATGTATGGATCATAACTTTTTTGGGCTTTTATTAGTTTGGAATTAACATAACACCAATATCACTGCTTGTACATTGCAAAGTTTTTAGAATGCTCTGCTTCTACTCTTCACTTACAAATGTTTTTTTTTCTTTCATTTTAATCTTTTTTTTTTCCAAGTGTAGGGTTTGTATTTGACATATCAAAGTTGAAACTGGTGTTAAGTTTAGGAATAAACAGTGATTTACCCTTTACATTATATTACTTTGGAATTGACAAATAATATGTATATTATTTGTTATATTTTAAGGATATGTAACTTGAACTAAAAATTAAGCTTTGAAACACAGAATTATTTTGAATTATTTTATTACTGTGAAAAAGTGACTCGTATAGTTATAATAAGTGTTAAATAATTCTCTCTTATCTTTTTCTTATTTATTTTAAGCATTCAAATAAAAAATGTTAATTTTCAACATCTCATTCCCTTTCCTTTTATTGTTTTTCCACTTATTTTCTTCCTTTGTTGCAACAAATGCATCGATGCACTAGCTTTTACTTTTCCAATTTACCAAGTGAATTAAGATGCTTTATATATGCTATTGTATGTACTTCCAAGCAGATGAACTTACATTTAGAAAATATTAACTTCCTACAGAGATTTATATCAAATTTTATATATGTTGTTCTTGTTAGATGCCATTTATTAAACAACTATTAAATTTTCGTAAGGATCAATGAGTAACAATAATGAATTGTTTTTTGTGGTCTTGAACGACAATGAATAAGACTCGTTTTTTGTAGGGTCATGGACTTCTAATTCATGATGATGGTGATAGGAAGTGATAATGACTTGCTCGATCATGCAATATTTAAAACTGTAATTCGATCATCTCCCCCTAAAACAAAACTTTTAAGCATGCATCATTAATTGAAAAGAATTAAGTCTTTATCTTTGCCAGTGGATACACAAACCATCAATAAAAGAACAAATAGGAGTAACAGGTACAAATGTATAAAATATTAATGTAATGTTATCATTTTTTTTTCTTCATGTTATTGTTTCACCGTTATCAAATAAATTCAAAATAGACTTGTAATTATTCTATTTGACACTTCTTAACTGTACCAAAAAAAGAAAATCATAATCAAATGTGATCTTTTGTGTGACTTTTCAACTTTGCTAATAGTGTTACTCTTAAGTTTCATGGGAACCATGAGGTGAAAAATGTTTTTAATTGCAAAATTTTTATTTCTTTTCAGTTGAAGACATTCTTGTGTCTATGTATATACACTATCATTGTTTTTGGAAGTACTGTGGGCGAATATAAATCGAAAAGCAGTTGAATTGTTTAGGATTCTTTGAGGTGAGGGGGATATTGGGGACCCAGTGGGGTATGAGCTATGGGGACTATATATCCAAGACAATGTGGAATTCTTAGACTCCAGAATTATATTGCTGAAGTTAATGGTCAATGATTCCAAGCCACAAATGTTGTGTGGGTACCATATTTGATTATTGAAAAATCTAATTCAAAATTGATGTTCCTTGTCAAGTTGTTGTATTCATCATTTTATTTATTTATTTATTGATCAGATTATCAGAATCGGTGATGGATGAGGAAAAAGATTAGACAAAACCTGCTCCCACCTCTTAAATTAAAGGATAATCTCCATTAAGAAAACTTGACCACCAACCACTTATTCTTCTAAACAAATTTTCCACTTAAAAAATTAAATTAAATTGACTTATAGACTTCTAATGAATATTTAACAAGAAAAAGAATAAAGACAAGAGATCAAAGAAGAAGGAAAAAAACTTTTTCCTCTCATGTTCTATCTGTCCATAAGAATTTAAATTTGATCTAATAATGTAATTTTTTATATAATTATCAATAAATAAATAAATATTATTATTGTAATAATTAAGTTTATTAATTATATTAAAATTTATTTTTTCAATACATGATATACATTTTTTTTACTCTAGTACATCAAAATTATAAATTTTACTTTTATATATAATTAAGTTTCATAAACACATAGGTAGACTTCAATATGGTAAGACTGCTTTTTTTATTTTTCTTGTTCTTCTCAAATGAAGTAATGATCATATCATCAACTATATAGTAAGGAGAAACAATTTCCTGTATGTCTCATATTTAATGGGTTGAAACTTGAACACATAGTCACTGCATTCCTTAATTTTATTTAACCTGATCACATGCAATGTTCTGTCAATAAACATTCCCCTCGTGAGAATAAATTTATGCTATCTCGTAATATATCAGAATAATAACCACATGATTTCAATTCGTTCATTTAATTTATTTGCGCATGCATACAACTGATTTCGAATGAGTGCTTTTTGTTTCTTTTTGAATTTTTGTTTCTTCCTTTCTTTAATGCAACTAATTTGTACTCAATAAATGGAGAACTTGTATGGCATAAATCCTTAAAGGTAATAGATTTAAACTTTTATGCTGCTATTGTTGTTATCACTCGTGATCTTATATCTCTAAATACAAAGATTTGAAATATTAATATATGATTGTAGATTCATTTAAATTCAGTTTGCTCAACTTTAAAATCTTCTACATATATATAATCATCATCAATGTAAAATTCAGCAAATTAAATAACTACTTGTGTTATTATTGAGTGCATCTTTTTTTTCCCTCGAATCACGATTAGGACTTTTTTTTTTAATCTAACCTTTATGAAACTACCACGTGTTTTGGTCTTTGGCCTTATAATAGTGACTAATGAATAATGAAGAGAATGATGGGAATAAGAGTAGCCATGGCCTGTTGCGCGTGGCTGCTAAGGGAACCTAAGCTGTTGCTCTTCAAAGTTGAAAATTGGCAATTTAAATTGCTGACCAAAATTGGTCCATTTTCAAACCTGACTGTTTTTTTGGCCATTTTTTAAAACCTGACTCACATATGTCATTACAGATCTTTTTTTTTGGTTAAAAATGTCATTACAGATATAACACATATAGCCGGCCCCTGTATGACTTTATAATAACTTGTTTTCGTCAATTCACTTTCACTAGCCCAATTCAATAGTTCCATTTTAGGTGACTTTATGAGCACAGATTCTTACTTCTTTTTTCTTTCTAAGAATATTTTTAATGATAAAGTAATCATACTTATTTGATTTGATTCTTTTTTATTTATTGCGAATTTATATTTGTGAAATTCAGGGTATATCATACAGTGATGATTTTTTTTTCTAAAAAAGAAGCAAGAATAAATGATGATATGTGATAGTTTTTTTTATTATATCTCTAAGGTTTTTTTTTTAAATTGCTTATTTCTTTTTGTTTTTTAAATAAAATGTGAGCTTATAATTAAACTAAATACAATTAGTTGAAACAACTATAACTGACTTCTTATTATTGTTGTTTATATTATTGCAAATTTTTCAATATTTTAAATATAATTTATCAAAATTATTTTTATGCTTACACATGTAATTGGTGCTTTTGTTTATACTTGTTATAGTGGTGGAAAGAAGTTCTGGGGTTACTTCAGCAGTATTTATTTATTTTTTTGGTACAGCTTCAGCAGTATTTTAATAGCAGAGAGCCACCTTTTTTTTTTTTTTTTTATTGCTTTCACACTATAGTGGTTTTGGAAAGAACGTAATAATGCTGTTATTTTCGATGAGAATGACATTAACTATCAAGACGTTCTTCTAGATTCATAGAAGAGTATGTTGAAACCAACCATACACCTCCTAAATGGTAATGTCATCTTCATCCAACTCTCTTTTTGGTTTGCTTTGAGTGGGTCAATTTCGGTTTACAACTTGCTTATAAAATTCTCTTTCAAATTCCAAACAAAGAAAATTATCTCTTTTTGAAAAAGTATAATATTTACAAATTATTTCATGAGTTTCTATATTGACAATTTTAATAAATTTAAAAATTAGTAAGTGAAAAAATTTCCTTTATAGTACTTTTTTTTTTGTCCATGCCTTTCTAAAGCTATTTCTTTTTTTACATCTTTCGAGTAATCTTTTATCAAACTATATATATTTTTTCAAATACCAACATCCTAAAATATAAGATAGCATATTACAATTATCTTTTTTATACCTAAATCCCATCTAGTTTTTTTTTTCTTTCAAATTTTATTTTTATTAAAAAACTAAATAGAGAACAATTAATACAGAAACTTTCTGAGTAAAAAAGTTACCATCATTGGAATAATTTGGTTCTTTTTCATCTAAAAAAAAAGAAGAAAAGATTTTTATTTTAAAATTCGAAAAAAAAAAATTCATGGGTGATACCATCATCATCATGCTCAGTGTGAAAAGCAAAGCCAAAAAAAATTCAATTTTACTTCTCACGATTACCTTCCACGTGGCGCGTGGGTAGCAAAAACGGTGATGAGCGAGTGCGTTTTGAAGACCACAGAAAAATCGCAGGTTTTCATATATATCGGCAAAAAAAGAAAGAGAGGAAAAATCACAAACTTTCCGGGAAAATTTCGAGAAATGGGAAAGAGAAAATTGACGAATTCCCTTCTTTAGCCGAGAGAAAATTCGCACTATTTGAGAGAAGGAAAAGAAAAAGCAACGATTTGTTGGGATTATTTTAGATTGTTCATTCATGAATTGCTAGGGTTTCATAATTTTCTACTCTTCCAAACAATCGCCGAGGTGATTTTTTTCTATTTTCCCGGAAAAGCATAAATTTTTGGAGTTTTTTTTGGGTTTTGTGTTTTGGGGTGTTGATCTCTTGGAAAGTCAGAGACAGAGAAAGAGGGAAGGGAAAATCATGGCTGCTTCTTCTTCTTCAGCTACTGTGGCAGTGGAGAAGGCGACCAGCGATCTTCTTATGGGCCCTGATTGGACCATGAACATCGAAATTTGTGATTCCATCAATTCTAATCATTGGTAAAATCTTCAAGGAAAAGAAAGAAGAAAGATAGCATATCAATTTTGAGACTTTTTTTTTGGTGGGGTTGACTTTGATGATCATCAGGAGTTTCATTTATATGAAAAAATGAAAAATTTCTTCGTGGTTTTAATATGATGTTTCATGCAGATGTTTATGGGTTATTCTCTGTATATAATTTTGTAACAGCTCTTTTATGTCTATGAAATGAAATTTGAGGGCAAAAGTTGCTAATTTTAGTTTTTTTTTTTGTTTGGTTTGTTGGGGATTTGTTCATGTTTATGTGAAGAATTGGCTAAGGATATTATATTATCTGGAAAATAGTGCATAGTGGTTATTCTTTGCGACGAATTATATGAATATTTTTTTTTCTTATGCAAATAGTTGGTCTCAAAATGATGGAATAATTTCTATTCTTAATTTCCTCTGAGAAGAAGCAGGGTCTGTGGATGATTTTGTCAAATTGCCTCTTTATCATTTTCCTTTTTTTGTTCTTCAATATATTTGTCTTTGGGAAAATTACAGTTAAGATTTTGCTGAATCATTGACGAGTACTACATGCTTAATTTCTCAGGCAGCCAAAAGATGTGGTAAAAGCTGTGAAGAAGAGATTACAGCATAGGAGCTCTAGAGTTCAATTACTCGCTCTCACGGTACTCTGTTGGCACTGTTCTTCCCTTTTCATATTCATCTCAAGTTGATTGTGGCTGTGACAGGCAATACTTAATTTCAAATAAATTAATTTGGAACTTGATTTACTTACGGTTTCTGATTGTCTTCTCCCTAGCTTCTGGAGACAATGGTCAAGAACTGTGGTGATTATGTCCACTTTCAAATTGCTGAGAGGCACATATTGGAGGAGATGATCAAAGTTGTAAGGAAGAAGGTAAGGTGGTGTCAGATGGAAAATTCAGATGCATAGTGATTTGATTTGCATATTTGATGCTTGAAACAAATTGTTATTGCATTCTTCATGGAAATTCTTTGTTATAAACAAGCTCAGGTCATTATGACCTTCTGTTATATAGAGGGAGAATCCCTCTTTGGACTTAACCCTTGGTAAGTTGATGATAGGCCTATTAAATGGGTTTATAGAAGAAGAGGGAAAGAAAGGCGTATTGGGCCGCAAGAACAGGGCCTACAGGGTGTGGAAGAAGGAATTGGGCAGGTAGTAGCAAAGGAGGGCATGACTGCAATGACAGGTGGCGGCCTAGGAGTGGAGGAGGGAGATGTGGGAATCATTGGAAGTGAGAGAAAATGTGAATAAGGAGGAGGTAACCGAATGAGGGAGGGGGGATTGGAGAGAGACTTGTTGGGACTGAGTAGTGCGGAGAGGATTCTCATCTCAGTAGGGGGTATTCTCATTCGTGAGAGTATCATTTCTTAATTTTCTGTTTGTTATCCTTTCTGCAAGGAGATCTTTCTCCAGTGTCTCTATTTTACTGTCTAATTCAGCATTGTAAGGAGGAACTCTTTTCTCTGTTTCATTAGAAATACAATCCACTTTCCATTTTTAGTTTTCTTTCCTGCTGGTTCTATTAGTTGATATCTGTTATTATGTACAAGTGGTCTATTAGTAAAATTTATCAGCTAGTACATTTTTTGAAATAATTAATCACACCTGCAGTTTCGTTCAGCTGCCAAATCTTCTCATCCATCATTCCCTCTTTTCTGTTCACAAAATCCATCTAACCCAGAGAGTTTAATTTTAAATTTATTAATGAAACTATAAATTTAAATCTCAAAAGAAATAAAGAAAAGAATATTGGAAGATGCTGTTTTTGATCAAGATTCATATTCACTGTATGTGATCATTTTGCACTAAAATCTGTCACTCAATGTCATTAAGCATAGATTATTTTTCAGGAGTGTAACGTGCAGTCATTGATTATTTTAAATTGTGGAAATAATTTTAGTTTCTCTCCACTGAATTGGCATGCTAGGGACTATTTATGGAAAATATCCCGATTAAGATGGTTAATATGAAAGTTTGATGCCAACATCATTATTTAATTTGCTTTATTATTTAGAAAACATAAAGATGGCATCTGGTGGTTTTGTTGGTCTAACTGTGCCTTGTGACTGATTCATTTTATATCCCAATCAAGTACGAAAATGACCAGTATATTATATTATCCTTTCGAGATATCCCGTAGTTTGTGATCCTAGATTCAACCACTGTCTTCATCATCATATTTGTATATTTGAAAGCCAGTCTCCTCCCACCTTGAAAATCGGGATAGATAACTGAATCATGGCTTCAAATTCAACTGATTATTTATGGGTGATATTTACTGGTGAAAATAAAATCTCATAATGTTGAATTGATGTCCTTAGGATTTATTAATTAACCTAAATGTGGATGATATTTACCTATCAAAACAAAATCTCTTAGTGTTGATGCACTTTGGATTTAGTGGTGCACTAGTTCAATCACTATTTTGAGCTAACTAAAATTTTCCTGTTTTCCTCCGGTTTATCTATTGCAGGCAGACATGCAAGTGAGGGATAAAATTTTAGTATTGCTAGATTCGTGGCAAGAGGCATTTGGTGGGCCAGGTGGAAAACATCCTCAGTACTATTGGGCATACGAGGAATTAAAGGTAAGTAGTATATACAGCTGTCTACTCAACAAAATTTCTTGATTGGTTTTTACCCCATGTCTAATCTTGATAGTTGCCTGTGCCGAGCGGGATGCTAGATTGTCAAAATTGAGATTCACTTGACATTTGTTGATATTCTGTGAAATGATACTCCCTCTGTTCCATTTTATGAGTGACATTTGACTTTCCCAAAATTTAAGAAGACACGTGCTAATATAACCTTTTTAAAAAAATTGTATTTTGTAATTAAATTTGGTACATCAATTCCAAATAATGTATTTCCCAAAATTCCCTTAGCCTTTTTAAGTTTAGAACAAAGTGTAAAGGTGATTGAGGGAGTAAAGTTTCTTTCCTTGTCACTTTCCAAATGAGACATGTTTCAGACATCCCAAAAAGGAAAGTGAGACACGCAATGGGCAGAGAAAGTAGTTATTAAGGGCATGCCTTGTTTACCACCATAGTGTGAGGTTCAGCCTTTGTGCCACAGCTCACCTGTGGTCACTAATTGGCAATTTCAATAGAGTTGTCTTTACTAATGGATAAGTGGACAACATTTTTGAATTTTGAGACAGGAGGGAATGTAAAGCTTATATGCTACTATCCCTGTATCACATTATCTGCTATTTCTTCATATCAGGCTTGTATTTATTCCTCTTGAATATATCAAAATAAAATATTAACAAAAGGATAAAAAGAAAATTCAAAGTTTAGTGTATGTTTGCCAATAGCAAACTAGTTCCATTTAAAATATTTACAGAACCTAAAACTAAATGAAGGTTCGCCAGTGGGCTTAGACCAGGTGCTCATCTATCATTCCATTCTGGCATGGGAGGCCCTGCAGACTGGGTTTAAAAACCTTAAGCCTACCATCAACTACCCTATTTCCTTTAGCAAAATAGAAAGAGAAGGGAGAAGAGATGGGGAATTTTTAGGTCTTTCAATTAGATGGAGGATGACGAGGTGCTCACATATCATTCCGTTCTTTAGTAGACAGTTTTGTTCCACCCCCTATCATTATTTCTTTATTAAATTCATCTGCGACGTATTTTTAATTTACAAGAAAGGTACACATAATTTCTATAATTTATATGAACGTTGTCCCCTTGCTAAACCCAACCATCATCCCCTTTGTTGCAATTTACATTTTAAGTATGGGATAGAAGATGCCATGATATCTGTATGCCGTAGTTACATGTGAGTAATAATTTATTGACCAGTAGATCATATCATCATATTGTTGTGTTGGATTGTATAAATGGCAGCGATCTGGAGTAGTGTTTCCCAAGCGTTCATCAGATGCAGCTCCAATATTTACTCCACCTGCTACTCATCCATCTTTAAGAAACATGCAAGCTGGATATGGGATGCCAAGCAATTCATCAAAAACACTTGATGAAACAATGGCAACAGAGATAGAAAGTTTAAGGTGAAACTCCAATTTTTGTCTGCTCAATCTAGCTTCTGCTGCCTTCAGTTGTGTCCCTGAACTTCTGTGTGCCACCAACTTCTGACTTTTGGCTAATTTTTTTCTTGAAATTCTTAGTTTGTCAAGCTTGGATTCTATGCGGCAAGTTATGGAGCTCTTGAGTGACATGCTACAGGCTGTGAATCCCAGTGACCGGGCGGTATGTTAAACAGTGTTGCATGGCCTTCCTGAATCCTCTTTCAACTAAGTAAAATGATTAAGTGTTTTCTTTTTATGTTTTGTAGGCTGTAAATGATGAAGTTATTATTGATCTTGTTGATCGCTGTCGCACCAACCAGAAAAAATTGATGCAGATGCTAACAACAACTGGGTTAGTTCCATTCAAATATGTTGGCAAGGCCTTACATGTTTCTTGCATACTGTTTTTTATATGATTAAGTAATTGCTAATTTGAATTTATAACGCATGGGATGTACCTTTAGGGTTTGGTATCATAGCATGTGGCACATACCCAAATACACTTGTGTATAGCTTTATGAAGTCTGTGCACGTCCACAGGATATGTGGAATAATCCTTGTTATCATCTTGATTATGTTGTAGGGATGAGGAACTTCTTGGGCGAGGCCTTGAATTAAATGATACTATTCAATGTTTGCTTGCAAGGCATGATGCAATAGCTTCTGGTACTCCCCTTCCAATTCAAGGTGCAAGTTCCAGCACCCTGTCAACAGAAGTTCACTCCAGTGTCAATCCACCTGAAGTAAAGAGCTTCAGCCCTGGAGACTCTGGTTCAACACCTAAAGCTAGCCCTTCAACCCTAGTTTTTTCTGAAACAAGTGGCCAGAGTGATGAAGAGGAAGAAGATGAATTTGCACAGCTAGCTCGAAGGTTGCTTAGAACTAATAATATAATATGTAATTGAAATTTCAATGCTTATGGAAACAGAATTTTCTTTTCCATTGCAGGAAGGATAACTTGTCCAAGAATGACTTGTTTAGATGGTCTTCTGCATGCATTTAGGTCTAATACATGTTACATATTACGTGAATGGATTTGCATGGCCAAGTGAATTATCTACTCTTGGTTTCGTTCAGGTGAAATAGGAAGCATGTTACATATTACATATATAGGAAGCATCTAGGTCTATGCATGTTACATGTATGGATTTCCATGGCCTAGAGAATTATCTAGCTTGGTTTCATTCAGGTGAAATAGGAAGCAATGTAGAAAGCTGTGTTTTTCATTTTTATATTTCCACTCCATCTTATTTTATTCTATCCTATTTGGCAAGAACATCTCTATATTATGAACCTGTAATTTTCTTTTATTATCTAGAAAATTTCCTGTAAATTTGTATACGCAACATGTATTCTGCTTCATGGGTAATGAAATTGTTCTATTATGTCATTAATTATTTTAATCAATTATTAATTCTGTATGCACTTTTTACTACTAATGCAGGCATTCTAAGACACAGCCAGCGCCTCCTAAAGATGCTACAACTGGATCCAGTGAAAATTCAGTGTCAATGGACATCAACAGCACAACTCCACATTTGCCAGAGCCCTCAACCTCTGTCCCGTCCAATGCATTAGCTCTTCCCAACCCACCCACACCAGTTAGTACTGCAAAAGAGCAGGATATTATTGACTTACTGAGCATCACTTTGTCCCTGTCACCATCTTCTCCCCAGACAACTTATGCACCATCAGCCTCTAGCCAAGGAATGCATCAGATACCTGTTTCATCCAGCACAGAAGGATATTCTTATGCTCCCCAAACATATCCTGGAAACTTGTCATACAACAGCTACGTTGTCCCTTGGGCTCAATCTCAATCTAAGTCAGAATCTCAAACCCAATCTCAACAACAGATGTATCAACCTCAATCCCCACCCCCACCCCCTCCTCAACAGTTTCAGTCACATCATGAATCTGAACAATTACAGCCTCATCAACAAACCCAACAGTTACAGTCTCAGCCCCAACCACGACCACTATTACAATCGCAACACCAACCGCAACCACAAGCCCCACATGTATTGCAACAACAACCTCAGTCACAACTGCAGAGTCAACATCTTCAATATAGCCCTCCTCAACAACAATTACAACCACTTCATGAACCCCAGCAATTACAGTTTCGGCCCCAACCACAATTACAGGCTCAGCCCCAACCCCAACCACAATTACAGGCTCAGCCCCAACCCCAACCACAATTACAGTCTCAGCTCCAACCCCAACCACAATTACAGTCTCAGCCCCAACCCCAACCACAGTTACAGTCTCGGCCCCAACCCCAACTACAATTACAGTCTCATCCCCATCCTCGACCACAACCACAACCACAATTGCAGAATCAACATGTTCAATACCCATTGGGATACCCTCCTCCACCATGGGCTGCTACACCTGGATATCCCAACTATCAAAACCATTTATCTGCTACAAATATGTTTTCGACTCCTCAAGCCAACTCAACACCTTATACACCAGCACCAGGGGTTAGGCCCTTGCAACATCATAATTCATTTCCTTCTAGCGGAATTAGTGGGTCTGCTATTAGTGGAGATCCTAGGAAGAATTCTGGACTGCAGAACCCTGCCAGTGCACCTGGACAAAAGCCCTTTGTACCATCTTACAGATTGTTTGAAGATCTGAATGTTTTTGGAAACACAGATGGAAAGATTAAGATGACCAGCAGTGGCACATCATCCAGCTTGTCAGGGACAATGGGACCTGGTATGGTTGGGGGGCGTAAGTGAAATGTTATTCTTGTATGTAAAGAATTTGATTTCGATATGCTGTATATCAGTATTGTTAGCTTCTTCACATTTGCAGCTTATGTAAGTTCTTTAGAATGATATAATGACACCTTCCTACTTATGAGTAGATCATATAATCATGCAGTTTGAGTGTAACCTCAGACAACAAACTTGGGAACATTCTTTGATATGATTTTAGTTTCTGGTGGTGGTTCTCATTTTGAAGTTTCTTGATCTTTAACCACTATAAATGGTATCTGAAGCCAGTGCATCAATGCTCTTTGTACTGCTTCTGTACTGTTCTCAATGTCTGCGCATGTCAGCCAATCAAATCATGTTGAGAGTGAAATGTGTTAAAGTTAATAATAAGATTTGATTTAGTACATGTTACATGCATTTAATTTAAACAAATTCATACACGAATTGAATCATCTATGATGCTGAATTTTGAATAACCATTGTAAAGTATAATTCAAAATATACTTGATTCATAATTTGATATATTTATATTTTTGTTTGACCATATGCTTATTGAACACCCTTTTCAATATCTTCAAATAGCTGCAAGGCATGTGGTTTACTTGCATATTGCATGCCTCAAGCAACTGGCTTACATCTAATGGAGCATAGTCATGATGTGATAGGCAGAGGACTATCTTCTAGTATCCAGAGACTTGATATGATTTAACCCAGGGACTTGTTGACTTTGGATTCTAAGACGCCCATAAACATCGGCTCACTTGATTGAAGAGTGCTCTTTCATGACAATACTCCAGTTTCTAACCTCTACTAAAAGTTAGCTAAAAGGACATTCTTAGCCTTTATTTGTTTTTTGTTTTGAGAGAAATGAAGAGAGAATTAGAGAAGAGAGAAATAGAAGAAAAATGAGGAAATTATCTGTTAAAGGAGAAATAGAGAAGAAAGAAAAAAAAATAATAAATTTTATAACTTTTTCATTTCTTTCTTAAAGTAAGAAGGAATAAAGAAAAAATGAATAGAGGTAGAAATTTAACTAATATACCATTTTTTTAGTTTTATAAATAAATAAATAAATAAAGACAAATATGTATTTATAACAAAATTTAATTTTTTTTTCTTATTTCTCTCCTAATTCTCTTAATCCAAACAATTTAAAAATATACTCAATTTCTACTTTATTTCTCTTCGTTCTATTTTTTTTTACTTTATTTCTCTCTTAATCCAAACAAAGCCAATGAAATTATTAGATTTACATGGAATTGGTATCTTTGTGCACACATGCTGTCGGGATTAGAGATTTTCACATGACCACCACATGTGAGTAGAGAGAGAGAGACACACTCCAGAGGACTCGAATTCCTGCACAAAACTTCACAAATTGTACCATGCAAGATCGTTGTCTGTCTCTTTACGTGAACTGGTAATGTGAAAAGTCCACGATAAACCATATCCCCCTGTCCCCTCCATTCAAAAAGATGTGTACCAAAAGCAATATTTAGATTCAAATTATTCAGGGGTGATCTCCGCCAGATACGCAACATGAGGCTTTAGCCATCATACAAACAAAAGCCGTGAACAATGCACACCAATATCCCGACTAGGCCCCAAAAAAGTGAGACATACATACCTTGTGCCACGAAAGAAACTACTAATACAGCACGGTATCTAAGCTCAAGAATGTGCACCTTCTGGTTTATGAGACGAAGAAATAGCACACTGGCTCAAACTTGAATTTAATTACATGCTGGTTAAAACAAGGGTCTACCAATTCAACAGAAATTATAATCACGAGTGAATGAGCCCAACTTTTCAGGAGTCAATCACCCACATACAGCAACACTAAAATTATGTATGTTGGCTAAAAAAAAATTTACAAATTAGTAAAGGGTGGAAAATTACACGCAAAACAGGAACGAAAAAATACTACGAAGAAAATGATATTTACACATTTACGAAGATGACATTATTTGCCTAAGCCTCCAATCAATATGCACGATTTTCTTCCTGTCAGGTGCAACCCTCTACCATGGAGGCTAATGAATATATTGCATACACTATCAGCAGAATGCACCTACCAATATTTTCAGTCGTATTCACAGCGGAGAGGAATTGAAGCATCATCACAGGATTTTCCAAATGCAAGAAATATGCAGGGCACTCCCGAGATATGTTTGATGCACTCTTCTGAGCTGGAGACAACCAATGAAATCATCAAGGAAAAAATGTGGATTCATCTTGCTCGAGTGTTGTCATCAGCATAGATAGAGACGCATGCATCTGCAGCACCAGCAGCAAGCAATACTTGGTATGGGTGGAAACTGAGGCAGCTTACAGAACCAATTTTCTGGGCCATTAGGGTAGGATAGTAACGAATGGTGCCTAGTTGTTCACCCTCCAGGCTAAAAACTTTAATTAGTTGTTTGGCTGAGCCACTGGCAATAATTGGAGCGTGTCTGTGTACAGCTAAAGCTGTTAGTGAGCCCCTGTGAGCTTCAATAGTGAGATAGGCGCTGCTATGATTTCTTATATCAAGGAATTGGATATCCCCAGCCTGAGAAGCACTAACAATCTGAAGGAAAAAGAATGCCACAAAATTTCATCATTCATTTCAAATCAAATTATACAAATTATAAATCATAGTCATTAAATCCCTACAAAGATCTACAAACATTACATGTACAGGTTATTGAAAAAAATTACGAAACTAGCAAGATGCTTTTACCTTTC
Organism: Styphnolobium japonicum; assembly: GCA_023212625.1. Classification (NCBI taxonomy): domain Eukaryota; kingdom Viridiplantae; phylum Streptophyta; class Magnoliopsida; order Fabales; family Fabaceae; genus Styphnolobium; species Styphnolobium japonicum. The sequence continues at coordinate 24,570,517 of JALBWW010000014.1, forward strand.
CAGGGTCAAGTCCAGGTTGAAAGCCAATCCCCACAACTTTTTCTACTCTCTGTGTGTGTGGTTGTGATTCACAGACAAGCCTAAGAAGCATCATTGTCATTACAAAGAGACATTGAAAGTTAAGAAACAGAGAGGCTTCTAAACTGAACCATTAAGCTTTAGATAAAATTTAAGATACTAGTACTCATTTAAGGTAGTGCAAGTCTGAATTTATATTTAGATACATGCAGGTAACCACGACAAAGGAATAATATTATATAGAACCTGACAAATAATAAAGTTGCTTTGTTCAATCTCATCAAGAAAGGAGAACTGATAACCACATTAGTATTTGCATCATGATAGAAGAAATTCATTAGAAGTGCTTACATTTCAGGTGTCCTGACATCATAAAGTCTGACTGAACCATCTACAAAACCAGCTGCAAATTGTCCACCGTGAACCTGAGATGCAGCCTGAAATACAAAATATAGTGTATAAATCAAAGGAAATATGCTTATAAAGTACTCGCATGTATATGCATTATCTGGTTACAGATTAAATAAAATAATACTGAAAGATAAATCCCATGAAAACTGATCTAAGATATGCTAGTGGTACAACCATATGAGCAACCCAGAGTTGAATGAGGATTCAACTGAGAGATCTTCCTTAGCCCCTTCTGGAAACTTAAATAACTAGAAAATAAAAAATATATAATAAGCAATCTGAGCATACTGCAAGGAACTCCAATTTTATTAGTTCTTCGAAGGTAACCTTCACTCATAATCCACAGAAATGGCAAGGGCAAAGTATGACAACAGAGACAGGCCAAGAATATAACTTTAGAGAAGGAAAGCATGAGATCAGTAACGGTTAGTGTGTTTTTAAGTCTCAAACACAACCAGGTAATTTGAAGAAGCCTAAGTCAAAAAGTGGTTTCGTGGAATTTTCCAAGTAACAGTTCAGATATTGGGTCATTATTATTTAAAATAGTTCCGAAAACATTATGAATTCCTAAAATTAGATCACCAAATATAATTGGCATGTCCAACCTAATAAAACATTTTAGCCTAAATGTATTGTCCATGTTTCTTGAAGTATAAGCTCTGCTTAGCTGTCATGCCAAAAATAATTAAAACAAACATAATAATTACTATGGCAAACAACATCAGGCATAGACGAGGCTTACCAATGCTGAGATACTGCAATCTGATGATGAAGGTATAGGATTAACAAGCTGCTCTTTATCCAGATCCCAAAGCATAATAGATGATATCTCACCCGAAGCATACTGGTAAATGTAACATGGAACAAGACCATCAAAAGAAACATTAACATCACAATATGAGGGAAGAATTAGAGGTTTCTTTTTTGGGGCAGGGGCGGGGTGAAGAGAGGGGAGATATCCGACACTCCCATGAAGATCATAGAAGAACCATATACCAGATAACCACATTGCTGTTGCCAATCAACAACCGCGTTCAGACTCCTCACACCAGGTTTATGACCATGGATTGAAGAAAAAGCAGTGACAAGCTTCTGTTTACCCTTCAGAGTATAATCTTTCCAAACCCGAATGTTTCCATCAGCTGCATCATAACAGATTCTCTAAAATTTAATATTTTGACAATAGTTTGAGAATAGAAACTATACTAAAAAACATTAGAGAAAATTACATGAAGCAGCAAGAAGCAAGCTATCATCAAGCTCATTCACTAGGCAGAGCTTCGAAATTCCTTTCTCAGGAAAATCATGATTGTTAAAACTGTTGAGAAGTGTTGCCTCTTCGTGGTTCCATATCCTGTGGAAAACTCCAAAGAACATTAACCAACAATAAAAATCAAAATGATATAATACAACGACCTACAGCAACTAAATTAATCAAGACTCGAAAATTATTCTAACCTTGATGAGAACACAGAATTCCTATTGTCTATAAAATTATATTAAGAATTTTAGTCCTTTCATTGCTCAAGTCTATATCTGAGATGTGTGAAATCAATCTTCCTGGGTTCTATCAGCCCTGAAGTTGAACAAGATTTGGATATTTATGACATTTTCCCCAGTTTTCTCCTGTGAATCAATTGCCCTAACATTATCTACACACACAAAAACCCCATCATGCCCTGTGTGTCTAAAGTCATGCCCAGCTTCATAACAGTCTACTTAACTAATAATGGTATTAATGAAATTTGGATACCTGATACGTTCATTTTCATCAGCAGCTATCACTATAGGAGAGAAAGGTTGAAGCAATGTTGCTTGTGTACCCTTTGTGTCCCATTTAGCAATTGGATTTGTTAGCCTGCTAACAGCTGACAGAAAAAAAATGACATTAAGTTCTCAACCAGACGTATGTAAAGAACTTGATTAATTGAATAAAAATAAAACAAAATACAAACCAGTGTGCTGGCATTTTGCTATGTGCTCCAATGCAAAATTTTCCCTATCTTTTCTAGCTGATACTTCTTTGCTATCATCTGCAGCAGTTAAAGATGGTTTGGAAAAGTGCCCACAACTCCAATTATATATAGTTGATTGTGGAAGAAAACTGCGATCTGAAGTCCCAGAGGCTCCACCAGAACCTAAAAGTGGATCAGCTAATCCTGAGTCTGGAGAATTCATCTGCTGGGGCCTAAACTCCAATGAACATACTCTCCGCATTCCAGTTATGTAACTTGGGCGAGGAGGACTGACTGGAGGAGTTCTGAAGGTTAGAGGCAAGTGACCTGCCAAGATCAGCATGCAATAATAAACAGAAAATCCAATAAGATGTTGCAGCAGGAATTATCACAAAAATCAATTGAAGCAAAGAGACACATGCTACCAAACTTCATTGGAAATTATCCCACATGATTAAACATTAAATAAAATAGAAAGGGAGATCTACCTCCATTCATATCAAACCAAGAAGATGAGCGAGCCAGTCCAGCAAGACTAGGAGATGCTGTAGGTTCACCAGTCCAAACTCCAGTAGACTTTAATGGTATTGCTACCACTTGTTCAATACCTATTATGGACAGTACCCGGCGACCAAGGATTGCAATGCGCAGAGATGGATCTTTTGCTAAAGTACACATAGCAAGTACACAACGTGAATACAATGCATTATCCAAGGGCTTTCGTCCAGTGTGGTTAACAACTCCATTGCTGAAACCATCATTCAGTATTCCCAAATCAGAATGATGAGATGAATCGTCAGACAATGGGGACCCATGCATGATTCCAGAACTAGTGAGAGGACTGCTAGAAGAGACCCGCCCATCTTGAACCACTGAAGAATTGTCATATCCAACCCTCAAGAGAAGACCAATTTGAGATGAAACAATACTTCCAGGTTGATTCGGGCTAGGATATCCACCTCCTGAACCTTTTATATGAGCCAATGAAGGTAAGGAATTCAGCAAAGAATTAGTCTGAGGTTTCCAATATGCGGCAGCAATGGATTTCAGGTGCTTGTTGTGGCCAAAAGCAAAGCGTGCTAGAGCTGACAGTTGAAAGAAAACCAATGTCATTAAGTCATCTTAGATCCACCCACCCCAAAGTAAACCAATCCTCCCAGCCCATAAAGACTACAATATGTTACCTTAGATAGATGTACACACAACCATCTATCATAAGAAAACTTGGCAGTCGTCATTAATAAATTAGAGAAAACAATTAGCAACACAAAAAATAAAAAACGAATATGCAGGGTTTAAATATGCAAGTTGAACCATTTTCTCATTGAAGTTTTCTTATTTATTCACTTCTAACAATTAACTTATTTGAAGTTTTTCTCTTTTTTGAACTTCACAAACAGCCTGCTATTCTGAACTTGTTTGCAGATGATAAGAATTTGCAGGGATTATAACTATTTAAAAGGAAAAAAAACACCAATTAACTGCCAGTGTCGATACCTTCCATCTTATCATAATCATAAGAACATATAATCTTTTAACAATAAGCACTTGAAATAAATATATAAATTCAGATGCTTAATCACCTACCAACTGCTACCTCTGCCCTCACCAACGGACTCCCATCTGAAGCAACACTCAACAGACTTTTAACAATACTAACTTCAGCCCTAAACTTTTCATCATCATCACATTCTTCATCTCCTCCAACACCTCTGCATGAATCAAATCCCGCATCAAGAAGGGTACCCAGTGCAAAAACAGCAGATGCCCTAACCTGAGAAACAACAAATTATCATGACTCAATTATTAAATTAATATACCATAAAACAATGTAATCATCTGGTAACTAGAAATAGAGCTAATCAGTAAGGAGATAAACCTCAGGCTGGGGTTCAGATAGTAGCGTAGCATATATAGAAGCGGCATCTTCCTGCAAACCGATTATTTGGGCCTCTGTGAAGTCTTCCCACAATTTCCCCAGACACAGGCAAAGCCACTGAAGGACACAGGGTTCAGGTTGTGAATCATTGGGAGATGAACTCTGAAGGTGTTTTAAGCAGACATGGATCAAACCAGCTTCAATACAAGCTTCTTGGCCTCGCCTATGACCATCCACAATCACAGCCAAAACAAAAGCAGCCATTGCACGTTGCTTTGGGAATGCTTCCATGCACTTAATAAAATATATATGACCTCCATCCTTCACTAGATCAACCTGACATGACTGCGACCCCCAACAATGGAACATCATCATTGCAAGAAGACACAGTAGACATGCAACAAGTAGAGCTTCAACACCAAATTGTACAAGAAAATAAAAAAGGAGATAAATATTAGAGGACAAAATAGGAAGCTTTGTAATATTCACATTTATTCAGTTGTTAATTTTATTGTATAATTTGGCATTTATGAGTATTTCAGATTTTGGATTTAATTACATGGTTTGCATTTTTTTTTAAACTTAGGAATTCTATTCATAATAAAATCAACTTCCAAATGAATGCTTCTTACCCAAAAGAAAATTAGGAAGAGTAGGGTTTGCCTATATAAGGATTTTTGGACGGGCTATTGAATAATTGAGCAATTGCATATTGGCCCTATTTAGTATATTTATTCAATTTCTCCTCTATCTCTCTAAATGTCTTTCTTTCCCTCTTTTCCTTACGTTCTCCTCTATCTTTCTACTTTTCTCTTTTCGTCCTGCAGCACATATAATGCAAAACATCACAGAAGTTTATATGCTGTAATAGCTACAGTACAAGCAGCTTAAACTGGCAAAGCCAAAATTTCAACATGATTTATATAATAAGTAAAACTTGTGTGCCTGCCCAATCATGTGTATACACAAAGCAAATGCATGTTCTGAGACAAACATGAACAAATTGACATTCCCTTATTCACAGAATAGAAATAAATAGGAAATTCTCAGACAAACATGAATAACTTTTCAAATGTTTAGTTGATTATTTCCCTATGATTCAATTATAACCCAGGTGCAGCAGCAAAAAAATTAGGCACTTCACATGCAATGGGAGATTAGCAAAAGCAAAAGGACTATTCAAATATAAAATCACACACACACACATATATAAATATATATTCCTATGTAGTTGGAGATTAACATATGCAGCATATCACTAGCAAATCATATTCCTTAAATCTCCATCTAAAGATGATAATTAACCTCCTCCAAAGGTACCTTGTCAAGTGCGAGAATCTTCGTCCATATGAATACAAGAATCTCACGTAGTTCTGGTGTTGTTGTTTGTAACAGCTTTAAAACATAAGGAAATATTCCAACAGATAATGCCTACAATATAAGAAACTTTGTATCAAATTATAATATCATAAACCTTTTGTAAATAGGTAAGACAACAGCAACAAAAGTCGATGAATAGAGAGAGAAATTACCAGATCTACAGCCCATGGCCCCATATCAAGGAACTTTTTAAGGAGTTTTAGAGCCTGTAATCGATGGCATTGACTAAGTAAAACCTGAAATAAGAACAGTGCTACTTATCAATGCATGCAAAGATATTAGAAAATACGACACAATTTTCCCACAAGCATGTGCATTATGAAAAAGGAGAAACTAAGCTTGAGAGTCAGAGTGCATAAATGAAAAAGGATGAATGAAAGTTAATTCGCAAAGCAGTTTTTACTTTAGAAAAATTGTAGAGAAATCAAAACACTTAATCACCATACAACTAAGTGTATGATTAATGAACCTAGATAGAATAAAGATAAAGCATGATAATTGTCAAGTCAAACAACTTGCAAACAAAATCCATGTAATTAATAAATAATTGAGACAAAGATTGACCACAAAACACTAGAGAAGAAGCATTTTAGTGCTATACACATAAACTTCCGATAGCATTTCCATTGATTGGATCAACAACCCAAAATTATCATGTCGTTTGGCATTACTACTTCTGGATCTAGTGATGAATTACATAATCATACTTTGAGGAAAATTTGCTAAAAGAGTAGATACCCACAACAAATACACATTTCTGACAAATTTCCATCAGAAGGATGACAATGATCATGAACCAAATTGAAAAAATTTCAGCCAAGAAAGCATATGTATTATGAAAATTATCATGTTGTTTGGCATTACTACTTCTGGATCTAGTGATGAATTACATAATCAAACTTCGAGGAAAAATTGCTAAAATAGTAGATACTCACAACAAATACACATTTCTGACAAATTACCATCAGATGGATGACAATGATCATGAACCAAATTGAAAAATTTGACAGCTGATTTGGCAAAAATCATGCAACCTACATAAAAAGAGTATTAGGAACCAAAACAACGGTTCCAAAGGTAACGAAGACATGTGCCGCACCTGAAGAACTATAGGCAACTGCTCTGGTGGTTTCTTATGTTCAGAACCATGGTCAAGCCATACCTTAAATGCATCTAACTGCTCAGTGAAAAATGTACTAGGCTGAAAGAGAACAAGTATATATATCACCAGGTAAGCTCAAAACTTATGAATAATCTTCAGTATACTATTATTCCTTGTCAAACCATAATACCTGAGCCAATCTTTTTTTATTTAATATTCAATTCCAGAAAGAAATTTTACATCAGAAGTATAACAAAAACTCCTAGATACCTGAAATCCTGCATTAGGATCCTCAACTAAAGAGGGGAGTTGAGAGAGGCAGAGCTCAGCAGCCATGTCCCATGCATCCCTGCAGTGAATAAATAACACAAAGTGATGATAAATTTTGTCAGCACATATTACAATATCATAACAATTTATCACCAACAATACCACATATGATGCTGATGGGTTGGTGGCAACATTGGGTGAGAGACAGGAGAGCAATTTGCAGATCGCATAATTCGCTCAGCAAGTAGAAAATTTCGGAACAGACTTGCAACAAGCAAATCCTGTCTGAACAGTCTCTGAAAAAGATCTGCAGGACAAAACTAACATAAGATACACGATACCAACTAAAATTGCTTGATAAGTAAATGAATTAAAAAAAATACACCATGGTAATTTAATAGGTGCAGCAGCAAGGATGGAGAGGGTTGAAACCAACCATGAGGAAGAACATTCCAGGCAATTGTGTCAGTTACTGCTGTAAAGATCCAATTCAATTCACCCAGAAGTGTCTTGCGGTCATTTGGACGGCCAGGGATCTTGTCTATAAGTGAATAATCAAGTGACTCACGAAGTAATGAACGAGTACAAAACCTAGAGACAAATCATATCACAAAAAATTATTAATAGCCATTTTACTAAAAATATATACACTTACCACCACTTAAAATGTTCAAGAATTGGAGGAACGAATGAAAACCATCATTATCACAGTGGTCTTTTTCTAACATCACTACTGCAGTCAACAGAAAGTCCAGCCGCAATAAGTTACAACAAAAATGATGCGATCAGTTTACAAACAAAAAGGAGCACCTTCAAGGAGTCATATGATTAAAAAATGCTACTATTACTAAGGATAATGATGTATACAACCAGACATCATGACAAGCCACTAAATAAAAGGAGTAGTCAAAGGTTAGCAAGGGAATAACTAAGGGTTCAATCTGGGAAGCACAGAAACTCAAAAGATTATGTAAAATTAATATCACTCATGCTACCAAAGCATGCATTATTCAAGAGTCCATGCATAATGCACTTTAATATTTTAAAAAAGGTACCCTAAACCTTGCTGAATATTTAACATATGAAACAATCTATACAAGATAAACTAGGCAGGAATTAATGAGAAGCTTCACCATCGCAATGCCATCTTGATAGGCGTTGTAAGGCAAGATGTAAACACATCAGCTGGGAATTCTGCACTCTGAGGCAAAGTCTCGTGTGCTTCACATGCTGCAAGCAGAATGCAATCCCTTGTGGACCCGGAGGAGTTAGAAGAACTCCATTCATGAAGCTAATGAATAACAAATCAAGTCCAGCAACCAATTTGGCAGTCCAAATAACAAAATGACAAAATCAGTTACCATATCTTTGCAGTATTCTTTATACAGTAATAATTAATAAACATGATTCTGTGTGAATACCTCAATGAAGGAATTGACAATCATCCCAGCTGCAGAGCAGTCAAAAACATAAATTGATGGGGTCTTCAACCAGGAATCTAGTTCACTGATTGGCAAGGGGATATACTGTGTATAACTCTGCAACATAATATGATGAAGAATGAGAATAAGAATATCATGAAGTTCTTTCTTCATTAAGATATATTAACGGAGGGATTTTTTACTTATTTGGAACCTATGGTCTAGTAGTCAGGAAATTAAGCTAATGATATATAAAGATTTAGATCCAGTTTAGAGTTATTATCATAGTAGAATTAGGAGCACTTGGGTTTTCCGGCATAATAATTATTTCAACTCTAGTTCTCATTTATGGAACAATCTACCCCCATTTCCTGTCATCTGTTCATCCTTTTTCTGATTCTCTAATCTCTACCTCCCCTTCTCTATTATCTTTGTTGACAAAATATCTGAGCAAAATAAGAGGCATAACTAGTACACTATTCAAAATACATTACATTCATCTTGCTTGGACTAAAATCGCATTTTTACCCATTTTAGTCTCATATTTTGGCAACTCCATTTTCCTTCTTTCCTTATTTTCCATCCTCCCATTTTCATCCTTTATATCTCTAATAAACACAGTATAAACTTTATTTTTGGAGAGGTGGGAACTCCAAAACTATATATATACATGCATACATATATATATATATATATATATATATATATATATATCAAATAAATATCTCATGTTGGAGAAAAATGACCTTATTGAAGACCCAAATTTCACCATTGGCAGTTGGCTTCGGCACACCATGCCCATTGTAATGAAATAAAACTCTTTCCGACTTCGCATATCTACGACACGTGGTACAAAGCTTCTTCACCTCATCCACCGTTGGATCAAGTTGACACTTATAGCGGGCCTGTTGACATGCCCAAAGGGTTAACTAATAATCAACTTCAAAAGGTAAATGAGGATGGGGTTAACTAGCTAAACATTCCCACCTTTGGTTGCCACCTTTCATACTGACTGCTCAATGTTTTTCCAATTGACTCCAATGCTTTTTGAGGTGCCATAGAAAAAGGATCTGCAGCATTGAGAAAGATAATTTAAAAAAAATACAGGATTAGATCTCATCTACGAGAAAATATATATTAACCATAAATCCCAGTCTGTACTGTTATACTAGATTGTCATACAAAAAACTGAAGGGATGCAAAGTATTGCACCAAAAGTTTGCTTGTTCCATAATCGTAGTTGTAAGCATACAAACTCTTGATATTCCATATCTATTTCCTTGCCACCAAATAATAATGCATTATAATAAATAAAAAAAGAGAGAAAAAGAAAAATACTATGTAAAACTAGTTCAGAAAAACCATAAATTAAGCTAGATGATAATGGTTCAACTAAAGAAATTTATCTACATTTCTCATTAAGAAAGCTGCAACTAACTCAAAATAATTAGCTTGAGAGTCAAAAAGTGTTATGACGGAAGAAAAAGTTGGACAAATCATTAACCAAGTAAAAGTATGAATCACAGAGTCCAACCATAGGAAATAATTGCAAAGGTTCTGTGAACAAGCATCTGCTTTACTGCCAATGCCAAAAAATGCGTTTACAATTATTGGTTTGGACTGATCAGCAATTGGAACTTGTAAAAACAAGTAAATATTTAAGGACAAAAATAAGAATATAATATTATTAAGAAACCTATTTCCAAACAATAACTGAACAGCATAAAAATGCCAAAAGTCTCAAAGCCATGAAGTAAATAAAACACAGAAAACAATTTTTTTTAAAAACAAACGACATCAGAAGGGTAAAAAGAGACCTATCCAGCACTCCATTCTGGCACAAGGAGATATTTTTATTACATCAGGTGGATCGACACTAATGTTTAAACATAATACTAGAGCTACACATCCTGTCTTCATCTGCACACCACAAAATTGGGAGTTAAAATCGAAGCATACTTCTTAGCAAAGATAATATATATATATATATATATATATACATATATATATATATATATATAAGCATCTTCCAGAAGCATTCATTAGAATATAGAAAAAGAAGAAGAAGAAAACACTCCGAATGAAAAATTATTCTAAGTAGGAAAAAAAGTGAAATGTCAGTATAACTTTCAAGGATAAAACAAGACTCACAAAAAAACTTCCCTTGTAAAGGTAGACTATTACATTACTTCAATTTATAAATGAGGTAAAGTTTACCTCAGATTGAGCACCCCCCCTCTCTAACACACCAAAAAAAAGAGTGAATCCAGACAGAAAAATCAACCAGGTTTCTTCTATAGGACTGAAAACAATCATGCTAGTCGCTGTCACCATAAAAACCATTGGTGATATTGAAGAGAATAATATCTTCCTTCCTTTACAAGTCACGTTCATTAGGATAATAAGAAAGACATTTCAGAAAATTGTAAATGCTAGTGTATGGAATTTCCATTGTAGCAATGCCTATAGAACATTCACGGGTACAGCTGGTCAGCATCACCACTGAATCAGGTGCTTGTGTTGAAGAAGCCTCAATTTCTTTTTGCAAAAAGCAATTGCAATAGTTTTAAAATGGATGAACACCAAAGAGAACAAAGACCACTGGTAATGGAAAAATGCAAAACACAAATTTCCAGTTGATACAATCAGATTAAGCGAGAGTGGCTTGCCTGTTTCGCATATTTAATGAGGGTAGCTGATATTGGAATTTTGATTCAAAACTTCTAACAAGAACCATATATACTTATTTTTACATTTGTATACTTCTTACAGAGTCGCAGACCAGAAGCTACATCTGTCAACCAATCTCCACTATAATACCAAAGTATGAAACTAGCAAACTTCAACTCATGTACTTCCTAATGGGAGCTATCAGGATTTACAAAAGACCTATTATCCTAAAGAAGAAAATGTAAACAATATTTTGCCTGCCTCAGTTCAGAAATCACTGCTCCAGTCAAGCAATTCCAGCATAATTATCCATATTATGATCAGTTGTTTAGCAAAATAGGAACTCCAGAAATTTTAAGTTTAGAATTAATAAAAGAGGTCTGCCCGATGCACTTATTATGTTTATTGTTATTATTTCTTGGTTTGATTGAGATCCTCTTAAGTGTAAGGTGCACTTTACAAAGTAAAGTCAGAAGTCGACAACCATTGATAACAAGTCCAATGGATCGGATGTTTATAAAATACAAGCACCCGTATTAAAAATCATGGAATTATTAGAACATACTCTCTTGATTTTTTCATCACCCTGGTTACCACTCTGCACTTTACTCTTTGCACTTAAAAGGATCAAAATCCTCCTTGGACAAAATTTTGTGTTTAATAGGTTGAGTATTACATTCACACAAGTATGTTATGCCTACAAAAAAGGAAAGCATTGACCACTCCAATGACAGAAATGTCTTCCTTCTAACAGAAAAAGCTGCCTAATTTCTATTATGTAGAATACATGATTTAACTTTTGAGATTATGCTAATTTTATTCACATCACAAGTAAAGCATCAATCATCAGGGCACAATGTAGATGACACGAAAATGCAAAATAACTTAGGGTATGTTTGAATGGAGGAGTTTGGGGGAAGGGAGGAGAGGGGTAATTTTTCATTTTAAGTAAACATTCTTTTTAGAATAAACACTCATTTTGGTCCTCTAAAATACAGGTGACATCAGTTTAGTCCTCTAATAATTTTTGACATCAAATTGACCATCAATTTGATGTAAAGAATGACATTAAAAGACCAATTTAATGTCAAAAAATGACATTGAAAAACCATTTTTATGTATTTAACATTGAAGGACGTAACTGATAAGACTTGTATCTTTGGAGGACTAAAATGAGTGTTTACTCTTATTTTTATTTGAGAATTTTTTAAAATGAGAAAAATAAAATGATAGATCATCATATAACCTTCCAACCACCCCTTATGTATTTTCACATACATTTTATAAATCTCCCAATTTAAAAATAAAAAATTATCACTCCTTTCTCTTCTCCTTTAAACTCCTCCATCCAAACATATCCTTCCAAACATATCCTTGAAGATTCATAGAATCAAAATCCCCTTTCAACCATCATACATTTTACACAAGTACACTTCATTTACAATTATTGGTTTAAAGCTTCTCATCACACTTCATCTAAAGTTATTTCACAAGCAATTAACGATGAAATCTAACAGATAAAACCGAGCTTACTCTGTCCTTAGGTCGCCATTTCGAGACCAACCCACTCTCCGAGGGACCGGCCGGAACCGAGGCCTCGAACGTCTCATGCCAGGGCTTGCACAAAACAGTAGCGCGTGGCAAATAGGCCATGCTGGTGGCGGCGGAGCCAGCACCATTCCCGTAACTACTACTACTACTACTGGCAGTTGCAGCAGCTTCAGAATCCCTTCTCTGTAAACCCAAATCGTTGTTGTTGCCTTCGCAATCGCCGTCGATGTGGTTGGAGACGACGACCACCGAGGATTGCGAAGAAGAAAACCGCGATGCCATTAAATCCCCCAATGCCATCCAAATCGAAGAACCCTCAAATGCGGACGATCATTCCGAGCACGAGGAATAAGCGCGTGGGAGGGTTCTGTGTGGGATCGAAGGTGGCAATCAAGGAGAGCGATGAAGCATGGAGATTGGGAAGAAGAAAAACGAGAAACCCTAGGGTTGATGATGATGTTGATGATGGTGATGATAGTGATGATGATGATGATGATTATGGTGATGGCGGTGATGATGGTTGTGATGGCGCATGCAACAGTGGCGGCACTGCACTGTCTTCTCTCGTCGAATGGGAATGGGGAAACGCGATTTTTGTGAAGCAAAAGCGGAAAGGAGAAAACAAAAAAAAACAAAAAAAAGTTAATAAAATCAGAAAATTTGAGAGAATTTTGGAATGGATGTGCTTGCTCTTGTTGTCATGCTTCTTCTCCTTTTTCTTCTTCCACTTTTTTTTTACGTATATATATTTGTTCAATTTTCAAGTATTTTTAATGTTGATCTTCTTTTTTTTTTTTGGTGAGAGTTGATCTTCTTAATTATAATCGTCTTGAATTTAGACTTATTTATTTTTATGTTATTAAAATTTTTAATATTTTTACTTTTTTTAATCAAAAAAGTTTACATAAATTTATACACTTCCATGACTTTACATATTTATTATCTCTCTTGCCTTTTTTTAAATATTTTTCATCGTAATTTTTTTAACTTGCATTATGTCATGCAGTTTAGCAATTAGTTTTGTTTCTCTCTTTTATATTTTTGTAAATATGTAAATATGCAAATATGCTAACTTAGAATGTTTGAAATGACAAAAATTGAATTAATTTTTAAATAATTATTTTTTTGTAAATTATGAAAAAAATATTGATTTGATTTTGAAATAAAATCTTTTGTTTAAAATGTTATTAAATTGGAATTTGATTTAATTTTGAAATTTTTTTTAATTTTAAGCTACGTAGGTAGGTATAGAATTTCACTTAAATCTAGTCAGATTTGATTTCTAGGTTAAATCAAATAAATTTGAATAGATTTAACTTTAAAATCAATTTAAATCAAACTATATTTTTTAAAATAATTTCAAAGGTAGTCTTAGTATCTAATCATTACCAAATCTCAGTTTAAATGCATAATGCGCTAGTGTGCAAAGTTAAGGACAAGAATTTAAATAAACAAAATATTATTTCTCTTCAGACATTGAGAAAAATAATTGGCATAAATCACACTTACCTTGTCAATATAATCCAAAGCAGTGACTTCCCTTGATTTGAGGGTAGTCTCCTTTGATACTAACGTCCAACATATCTTCTTTTTTCTTTTCTTTTCTTCTTATATTTTCATCCTATTTGAATATTAAAGATCTTTTTATTAACAAAGCAAATTAGTACGTGTGGTAAAATGAAGAAGAAATTGAGAATTTTTTCCCCCCAAAAGGCATTATCTAATGTTTTACAGTAAATTCTGAAGGCCAAAAGATAGAGCTAATAATGACTAAAAAAATTAAAGACAATAAACGAAGACTCTGAATGAATAATATGATGATGACCAAGTGATTAACTGAGACATGTTTCTTAGGCTCTTCACTTGCACAAAAAGGTATCTAAACAGACAGTTTTGGTAGAATAATTCCAGAAGAAATGCAAATTCTTTGCTCATTGTGAAGCAATAGTATTTACTAGTACTACTCTTGGCTACTGCTAGCAAACTTAGCATATATGATATCAAGCATGTTTGGTTTAGTTTTCTTCCTATAGCCTTGTAACTAGAGCAAAACTCCACAAGCCACAATCTATCTATTCCAATATGCTTCAGGAAAGTGACACTTTGGCAATGACACAGATACATTGAAGTGTGTCTTTGAGTTGCAGTAGGGTAGGAGGCAACTACATCAAGCTTCTGTTGCAACCCTTTACTAAGGGAAACTTAAATTAATAGAGAAAGTACCAGTAAGTACCTCATAATAGAACCAAAAGTTTAATTAGAAAGCATCATAAGGCATAATAAACTATTGTCAAAAAAAAAAAGGAAGGTTCCATGGAGCTTTGCAAACTGTCCTTTGAACAATGCCAGACAATAGATAAAATAAAGTCCTCTCTGTCGCTCTTTCTATGTGTCTGACGTACACAAACACCGAAAAAATTCAAAGAAAGAAACTCTATGTGGGTTTTATTCTAAAACAAAATATTTTGGTCCAATTACATATACACAAATGGTTTGTGAGTGACAAACCTCATTCTCCATTTCCCCCAAAGTCTATCTCTTTCATTCTCAAAAAGCAATCCACGCACTCTCTTCCACTTTCAATCTTAGTTTTTCATATTAGATAGACCACACCTTTCCACCTTTGACATACTTTCTGCAAACATTTACAATTTCAACTCTGGTTTGTGAGGTAAAAGCAGTTGTTGACTTGAGCATGGTGATAAGCGCACTTTTTGGTGGAATCTTACAAACCAACCAATTATACTTTCTCGGATATTTTCTTTCCTTCCATTTTCTTTATTAATTAAATTAAATCATTATTTTTTAAGTTTAATGTTGTGATAATCTTTTACAATCCAAACATGTTTAGCCTCAACTTAAATCACCTAACTCAGTTAACGTAGTTGTAAGAACTAGACCAGTTTAACTAGTCAAATTGAAAAATCGATTGCCCGAATAATTAACTAGTCTATTCTTTTTTTTTATTAAATTAACTAGTCTATTCTAGTTGAAGATTTAAATTGCTTTTCAATCAAATCTGACTAAAATTCGGTAAATTAGGTAAAATAAAAAAGGACTAATTTGAATCAGATAAAAATTGAAAACTTGACCCATTTTTATCGAATTGAAAATTTTGTCAATTTTTGTGGTTTGTTCTCTCTCTCCCTATACATATACATATACATATATATATATATATATATATATATATATAAAGAGAATGGATTAACATACATTGGTGTAACACTTAATTCACTTAGACTATTTAATAACTTTTTATTAAATATACTTGTTATCTATTCAACTATTAAATCATAACTATCTATCATGTTGATTATTTGTATCAAATTTTGAAAATATTAAATATTAATAAGAATTTAATCAAATAGCTCATATTTTCATATATTTCAAAAGTTTATATTACGTTAATCTTGATGTATATTAATGAATTATAAAATAATTTTAGATTAATGTGAAATTTTATAGGTATAATCTACATAATAAAAACTTTAAATTTAATAGTAAATTTTGTGAAAAAATTATCTCATAAAAAATTATTGAGTAACGTAAGAGTAATTAAATCTTACACCAGTATAAGTTGATTATTCTCTTAATATATATATATATATATATGAGACATATCTAATGAGAGGAGTGGTTTATTGTGAGAGTGAGAAGAGTAAATCTTAACCATTGGATTATCTATGTATGGTCAAAATTAGATATTACTTAAAGGTCACATGAACACTTAAAAACTTTAGTATAAACCTTTGTCTCAAAAAAGAGACCAGAGTATCTTTAGCGCAAATAATGTATTTTGAAACAACTCCCCAAACGGTTGGAATACAGTAATCGTAGTCATTCTGAGATTGAAAATGCAATGCTACTTATTTCATCAGCCTAGTTGTCCAATTATGATGAGAATTATTCTCGAATTTCAAACACAAACATAAAAGAAAGAGCAGTCAAGTATGCCAAAAAAAACCAATCGAAGAGCATATATGTGTAAATGACATGTCTCATGACCTCATCAGAGGACCTAATCGCCTTTGCATATATAAAAGCCAAAAGCCATCAATGATTAAGCATTTAATTTTAAAAAAATAATACGACCTACACATTTGTTGCCATGTCACTTAATTTGATCCAAGTGTAAAACTTTTATATTATTATTTATTGTTATATAATTAAAAAAAATACTTTTAAGATAATTATTATTATAATTAAATTCTTGTAATAATTTGATAATTCATAATTAGATTGTATATAACTATACATAACAAAATTTGAGTTTGAGTAATTTTACTTAAACTTTCAATAATTTGTTAAATCTTTTTTATCAAATTCAAATACAAACACATGTTATTATTCATTGCCTTAACTCCAATATTTTGAAATAGCACTATTTTTTTTATAAAAAAAAAAGTAGATTTCAGATTCTGGTAAAAAACAAATAAAGTAGACTTCAGATTCTGGCCTTAATTACATGCTCTTGTAGGCCGTCCAAGTGTGCATTTTCCGTCTCATCTCATGTTGATATATCATCATAGTTGATCTAAGGCTACCCCAATTTTGGCAGTCTCTTGGATTTGATCCGATGAGTGCTGTGTAAGACAATAACATGTTGAATTTACTTGGTTCTGATTAGTGATGAGGACAAAAGCCAAGGGCCACGAGGGGTTGTCAAATCTTAAAAGATGCAAAGAGGGGTCATTTTCATGGGTAAAGTGAAAATATACTTATTTGACTACAATGCTAGGAGATTATGATTCTTGTTAATTTAGAGGGCGTTTCATTTGTTTTATATTTTTATTTTTTAGTTAGATATATTTTTAATATAATTAGAAAAATGTTATTTTATTTTTATTTTATTTTCTTAGTCTTTTAATTCTAGGAATTAAGATGGAATGAAAATTCCTACTAAAGATAAGAATTTTATGTAGGAATTATTATTAGAGCACATTAACTGTGGAAAGTAGTATAAACTTATACAAAATAGTTTTAATTTCATGATTTTATCTAAAATATATAATAATTTTATATTTATTATTCCTACATTAGCTCTGTGTGTGTGTGTATAATTTTCAATTTGCAAATGTTTTTAATGCATATAAAACTACATTATTTTGCATGAATCCTACTGTCAATATGCCATCTAGGGACTAAATTCAAGTTCCAATAATTGATATTATAAAAGTGTATATTGATATGTTACTTATTGTTAAATGTGTCATTTCTTCATTTGATAGTTACGCCATGTTTTTTTGTACAAAAGGGAAAGAAAGAAAGAGGCTAACCTCTAAGAAAGACA
This sequence comes from Styphnolobium japonicum, assembly GCA_023212625.1. Taxonomy (NCBI): domain Eukaryota; kingdom Viridiplantae; phylum Streptophyta; class Magnoliopsida; order Fabales; family Fabaceae; genus Styphnolobium; species Styphnolobium japonicum. The sequence continues at coordinate 24,588,467 of JALBWW010000014.1, forward strand.
TAGGAAGAGAAATCTCCTAAAAGAAGAGATTCAAGCCGTGAGGAGGATCATGAAGCAAAGCACAACTAGCATTGTGATGAGCTCCATGCTTAACCAGATAACCAATTAGCATCTCAAAGGGTGTGCCATTTGATGGCTTTGCCATGTCACTTGCTCATTGTCCTCTTAAAAGAAAAAGGATTAATAATGCCATTTAATTTAAAAGACAAGTACATCTTAGAAAGCTGTTACTTCGGAGGTGTTTTGTATGGTGGAAGTAGTGTCAGGTTGTGGTGACTCAAATTACTTTGTAGCAGAAGGATGTTCCGGGGCGAAAAGCTGATATGGCCACTCTGTCAGACTTGGTCACTAGAACTACACCATGAGTTTCAATTTGCTAAGGAATGAGATGAATGAATTATTAATTATGGGTATGCTGGACAGGGGAGGTGCACATGGAAGCGTAGATTGCTGTTTGTGGGTTTAATAAGCTTTGAAGACGTGCAGTGATGTGTTGAAGACACAGGGTGATGGATGGAGAGATGGAGTTGATATCAATGACAGTAGTGCCAACAGAGACAATAATAAAAAGATGTGCACTAGAAACAATTTTGGATTGGATCAATTGGGCAGTCTTAAACATTTGTGATCCAGCACATAGAGTTGGTGTATTGATAATCTACCAATTATCTAGTTATTGTGTGCTTAATTTTGGTGGTTTTGTCTCTTTTGTAAACTTTTTTTTAGTTGTTTTGCCCTTAATTCTTAGTTATTTTTCATTAGTTGTCTTGTTATTTAATTCTTGTTATTTTTGGATAATTTAGTTGTTTTTAATGTTAACTTTTCCTTTTTATTCTTGCATGAGATTGCATTGAGGAAAGATTGGGAGTCAAGAGCAAGTTAAACCATTTTTACATGCTGGAAGAGCTTAGCTGAGCCAAGCTTTCTCTTGGCTCAGCACAGGAAAAAATTTAAATTCTGGAAAGCCAAGGCTAAGCGCAGCAAATCCTTGGCTGAGCGCACGGAGCAAGATCGAGAGGTTCTATTCTGAACAAGCTGCGCTAAGCGCAGAAAAAGCTTGGCTGAGCGCAAGGCCACCCGAGAAACAACTTAAAACTTGGCTGAGCGCAGGTTTATAAAATCACTCTTAAGCCAAGGTTTGGGAAAGGCAGCGGGGAGCACGAAGCTTTGAACCCTAAAGGAGGAAAGAAGACTCTTGATCATCTGTGGGAGAAGATCTTCATGGAGTTTGATTTCTTCTTCGTTCCCTTTTTATTTTCCCTTGTTCTTTCTTTCACTATGTCTAGCTAAACTCCCCTTTGTTGGGATTAGGTGGATTTTGATGGATGTTGATTGTTTTTGATATTGGATTCAATTAACATGAGTTATTATTCTATTTTGAGTTCATGCTCTCTTTTCTTAATGCTTTCTAAGGATTAACCCTCTTTGGAATGATTTTAAGATTATATGTTGAATGGAAATTTGATGTATGATTTTGCGATGAGATTATGAACCTTGCTTATCTTTAGGCTAGGAATAGTCATTGATTTGCTCGTTACCTGATTGAATTCTAAATCCTAATGTTTATTACCTTTTTGAATCACCTAAAGAATTAGGGATTTTATTTGGAAATAAAGGATCAATTGCCTAAGGAATTAGGAATTGATTAATTTAGAGAATTCGGTAACAAAATAAGAATAATAGCTTGTGTTAATTCCAATTGATATGCAGCAAGTGAAATCAAATGAAACTTGATCCCAACTTTTTCATTAATTGATTTTCTTTCATATTGCTCACCAAGTGTTTGTTGATTTGCTTAATCGAAAATACCAAAAATATTATTATTGCATTAATTCTTGTGTTCATCTTATTTTACTGCTAGAGCTCACTTCGATCCAAAATTGAGTTTAAATAATAGTTAATCTCGTTGCTCGGTATTTGGCAATCAATCCCTGAGAACGATATCCGGTTTCTCACCGTTTTTATTACTTGACGACCCGGTACACTTGCCGTGGACCCATCATGTATATAATGTTAAGGTATGATGAAAAAGGGACAAGTAGCTTTTGAAATTTCACGCTATATTATAATCTCTGACATCAAGTAGTTGATTGTAGTTTTCTGATCGAAGAATTGCGTTCTGGTTATTGCAGGTTTCAGTGGTCATCACTGAGGGGTGATGATGATTATATGAAAGATGTTGTGACATGCATTGTACCCAAAAGAAGTTTGGATTAGAAATTATACGGTAAAATACACTTTATCCCTTTTAGGTTTGCTTTGGCTATTAGTGTGATGGGCTCTTGCATATAACTATCATAAATGGTTTTGTTTGGCTATTAGGGTAGGTAACTGCTTGTTAGGGGTAAAAATTGATGGTAAAAGAAGACTTGAGAAAAGTATTGAATCAAGTCATCCGCAAATTCAGTTTCTGTAAAATACTCAAAATAAAGAAATTAGTGTAGAGATAAAATAGCTCACGAGATAGCTTATGTCAGTGGAACCTAATAAAACAGAAGTTTAAGAACTTGCTAAGGCAATCAAAACTTAACACACACAATAGTTAATCAATGTAATGTAAAAGAGTAGAGAGATTGCACAAGAGAATTTATACTAGGTCAGTCTTAATGTGGAAACTACATCTAATCTCTAGCCAAGCTGAGATTTTCCACTATAAACTGAGTGTTCGTTGATCCACCTTAACCTCTCCAAGCTAGATACAAGTAATTTTGATCCACCATAACCTTTCCAACATAGAACCAAGTAGTTTTCTTCCACCTTAGCCTCATCAAGCTAGAACAAAGTAGTTTTCTTCCTCCCTTGCCTCTCAAAGCTAGAAACAAGCAAGTAGCACCTCTACATTGCTTAACAGGTTACTCACATATCTAAACAGTATCTCACCTAACTAGATTACCTTTTAGCCACGCAGGGCTCACTTAAAAGAATAATGTATATGAAACTCTCAAAAGAGTAAGATATCTCATAAGTTAGCTCATGAACAGAAATACAAGAGGATTTTCAAATGAATAATAATATTTCTCTTTCTCTTGATTTTCTTATGTTCAGATGTCTTCAATCCATTATGCAGCAAAGAATTTATAGCAAAAGAGGAAGATTTGATCGTTGAGAGTGATCCAAGCACTTGTACAACATGTATAGAAAGTGCAGCATCTTTTCTAAAAAGTTCCTCTTTACTTGTTGGGTTTGTGGGAGTTTATCAGCACAACCAACAACCCTTTGACTTTGATTTGCAGCTTTGCATAAGCATATTAGACCGTTAGTAGTCCTTTAGGATCAAGTAAGATTGTTCTTGAAAGTTGCATTATATTGCATCAGTTTGCAGGTTCCTTCTGCTAGCTGGCTCATCTTCATTCATGAGACAACTCATCAAGAATCCAAAACTTCTGTGAAGTTTGCACAAGTTTAAATATACTTATCTTCATTCATAGACATCTTTAACTTGTTCTTCTTTAAGCTTTATCCAGGACGTATTCATCATCTCATAAAGGTCTTCTATTCTTCACTTAAGACATCATGTGTACTTTAGGATAACTTAATTTGGTCTCTTCAATAGAATATTCAACTTGATAGCTTCAGACTTTTTATCCATTCATTGACAAATCTACATAATGATCTTTTGACTAAAATCAAGTGTAAGTTTGCACTGTTAAGAGTATCCAAATGTTTGGAATCATCACTTTAAAAATGCCAAGTTGGAAACCTTGAGCCAACAAAAATAAATATTTGAACGAAGGGATTGAGTAGGTGAAGCGTACACTGTAAGCAAAACTCAAAGAAGATTGATCAAAGTATGATCGACAGGAAGCATGTATATGTCAAATACGGTTCAACAACAAACACTTCGCAAGTTCAAAGCTGTGATGCACAGATACTTCAAAATTGGTGACGTATCCGTATCGTACCCGTATCCGATACCGATACGCGTATTGTACTCCTGCATCCATATTTTTATTGTATCATTGTGTTTTTTGTTTCTTGAATACCTACCGCCCTAAAGATACTACTACTCGAAAAATCCTAGCTATAGATTCAAGCTCCGTTCTCATCAATTACCTTCCTTAAAACATATTCTTACTATTGCAATCTTGCCCTCCTCAAAATCAAAGTAAATTGGTGAGGAATTTCACCAAATTTAAAGTTTATTTTTTTACATATATAAATATAAACTTATTTTATTCAATATGCATTATCGTACCCGTATTCTAATTTTTTTAAAACTACCATATTTACGTATCGTATCGTATCGTATCGAATACTCGTACCCGTACCTGTGCAACATAGGTTCAAAGAGACGAGTTGATGACTCATTGACAAGGTAATAGTTAGGAAATAGTTATTTAAATTCAAAATTGAATTTAAATAGGTAGTTATGAAGGAAGTTGGTGATGTTGCTGAAGGGACATTCAAATTCAAACATTGGAAAACTGATGCTGATCTAAAAGGCAGTTTGTGTAGTTGGTGACTAGGATTTGCATAATGTGTGCAACGCATGAAAGACACCTATCAGATAGGTGGTAGGATCTTAGGACATAGGCAACTATGTTTTTGTCTATAAATATAGGTTTTGCATTTGTAACAAGGATTGACACTTGAAAACTGATAGTCTTGTTAAATGGACTGACTATCTTTGCGATTGTGTGACAAATTTTTCCTAAAACCAACCTTTGATTGAGTTTTCTCCATTGTTTTTAAGTTTAGTTTTGCGTGTTTTCATTTACATCTTTGTTTAGTATTTTGTTTCATTTTCTTGCTTAGAAGCTTATTGTTGTACTTTGTATCTTTTTAATCCCTAGGTTTGGAATAAAGGAGGTTAGCATTGGGAAGGAAATAATGCTGCATGGATGAGGATTTGTCTCGGGACATCCACCGCCTAAGCGGTAGAATCCAGCGCTCGAGCGCTCAAAATTTGTTGCCTCTGCCAATCCACCGCCTAGGCGGTGGAATCCAGCGCTTAGGCGCTCCAATGGCCCGTACAATTTTTCCTCTGGAACCCCACCGCCTAGGCGCTCAAATCCACCGCCTAGGCGGTGGCATCGCACCACAAGTCTCTCCTCTGGAACCCCACCGCCTGAGCGGTGATATTCCACCGCTTAAGCGGTGGGTTCAAAATCTTGCGCCCTGTTTCTTTTTTAATATAAAAAGAAAAAGAAGAAAAGGTTAAGAAGGACGGTTGGAAGGAGAAAAAAGAGAGGGGGATCTGCTACTACCCTAATCTAAGGAGGAGTGATTCAAGAAGAAGATTAGAGGATCTCAACATCAACTTCTTGAATTCTTCATGGAGTTCATCTCTTTTCTCAATTTTTCTTCCCTCTTCATCATGAGTAGCTAAATTTCCTATGTTAGGGATTTGATGTAGCTTGACTTGGATAATGGTTTTATGAACATCTTGTAATTCTTGACTTGATTCCATGGTTTAAGCGTTTATTCTCTGTTTTTATACAATTTATGAATTGGCCTCTCATATTTTGATTTAGGGTTCATAATTAGAATTGGGAAATTCAATTATGTACTAGCTATTGGGAGTGAATGCCATAATCTTACAAGGTTTAGGAATAAGCTTTGGGATTGTGTGGTGTCTTTGAATTTTAGTATTTGCGTAAAGCCCTTTTTAATTCGAACTAGGTTAAGGAATTAATTAGTTCTTGTTGATTAAAGGAGAATTGAATATCCAAGGAATTGGAATTTAATTAGTTTTAGAAAATTCAACCTTTGAATCATGGATGAAGAGTCAAGAAGAATGAGATTTCTTAATTCAATTGGATAAGTCAAGTGAAATCAAATCCCTAGCAATTTCATAATATTTAGTTTACATCGCACATTCATTTAACCGCACTCTAGTTTTGCTCATTTAGTTTTTATTTTTAATTACTATAATTTTTAGCATTAGAGTTACCTTCAATCCAAAAGTACGTTAGTCTAAATAGTATCAAATCTAGTGAATATGTGTTTGGTAACTCAATCCCTGTGGAGACGATAACTCACTTATTTTTATTACTTGAACGATTCGGTGCACTTGCCGAGGGGTTATCAAAAACACATCTCACACATCTTTAAGCCTCTGTGACACTCACAGGATAAGTAGATTACCTTCAAGTTTCCTTCCACATTTCAATTCAAGTAATTTTAATTCATTTTCTTTCAATTCAAGTACATTTTAATTGATTCCACCTTTACGTTTTTTGCCTTTACCTTTCCAACCCTTTAAATTTGATGCACTCTACATTCGGTCAATTTAACTTTCTGCACTATTTACTTCCTTGTCAATTTACTTTCGTGCATAAACACTGCCACAATGGGTTGTGGCTCCCTATTCAATTGTCAAGATTGCTGTTTGAGGATGGGTGTTTGGGTCTTTACAATAATTAGTGCAATTTAGTAGTTCAGACTCTTGTGAGAGGTGCACTTCTTTATGCAAGTCATGCTATGCTGGGTTCCCTTATTGGAGGTGGGCTTGTTGAATTATAAGTCAGTGGCTTATTGACATACCAGATGCACATTTGAAGACTCCGATACATTTGAATATGAACCTGTCAGTAATATGGTCATTCCTTTTATTCAAGTGAATTTACTAAGACAGAGCTTTTCTATATTTAAATTTTATATAACTTTTCATGCATAAATAAAAGTTAAACTTATTTCAAATATCTTATGTGGCTACTATTCATTTTGGAAATCTTGATAAAACATTTAACTATCCATCATTTTTGTATAAATATCATATTCTATGAGACTCTTAGATTGATAAAAAAAAATTACACATTAATTTTCCTATATCTAAATCATATATGTCGTTCGTACTACAATTTCTATCCTCATTGGATACATGGTTATATCCATGTTGTGTTGTAGAATGCTGCGAAGTTATTGAATTCATGTGCCTAAATATAGCTTTTGTTACACTTGGTAGATTAATGATGCTTCTATATCATATCATTTCATCAAACTAAGGTGATGCCTATGTAGACTAGGATTTAAGTTTAGGAAGGTAACGCCTCAATATTTTCTTCAGCAGGTGGTGGGGTGCTAGATGACCCTGTAGCTACAGGATTTGTAGCCTGAGGACCATATTTCCTAAGCACCCTATCTTTGTTTTTGTTCCACCATTCTTCTGCCTGATGCTCATGGAACCTTCGCTTACTGCATAAAAAAAAAATTATAAAAACATCAGAGAGAAATAGAAATATCAAGGTGGAACAAAAAAAGCATTGAACTGAGTGACATTGGAAAACTTTTCAGGTAATAAAATAAGAACACACGCTCCACACATGGTAATATAATCTAAGAATTAAAAAATATATACTACTAAGTGATATAAAAGTTGTTTTTGTCCATGCAAATTTCTGCCACTTCCTCATTTGCTAATGGAAATCATATGATTAATTGTATGCATGCAAATCTAAGACCCAGGAGATGGTTCAAACAATGTAGTTATTATTTTAGTCATACATACACGTGCATAATTGAATATACACATCCCCACACTGAGATACAAACACTACCAATTTTATGAAGCTGAGTATTATAGTAACTATTTCAAACACAAGCACAAAGCACTATAGTAACTATTTCAAACACAAGCACAAAGCATACTGACATAGAAATTGAAAATGTAGAATTTGTTGGATCAGCAAGTAACTCTAGTACCTGAATCTAACTCTTTTGAAAATTTTGATACCACCGGGCCGTACTATAAGTGTCACATAAACGCCAGGCTCAAATTGTTCAATGACTTGTGTTTCCCCTTCTTTCCCTGGTCTTGAAGAGTCCAGTGATTTTGAATCATTTTCAGAGCTTTGAGATTCTCCTTCTCTCCCAGGTCTTGAAGAGTCCAGTGATTTTGAATCATTTTCAGAGCTTTGTGTTTCTCCTTCTGTCTCAGGTCTTGAAGGGTCCAGTAATTTTGAATCATTTTCAGAGCTTTGTGGCACTGTTGCTTCAGGATTAGATAAAGATGATCTACTGCTTTCTTGAAGGACATTTCCTCCATCCTCAGATGGGTCAACTCCTGCAGCTTCATTATTTTCTTCTATTCTGTGTTCTTTCAGTTTTGAAGAGCCACTATCTGAGCCAGGTGTATCAGGTGCATTTTGTTGCTCAGACTCCAAGTTAGATGGAAAGGAAGAAAATGTTTCAGATTCTGAATTTTGTTTTAGAAAATTTTCAGCTCGAGTATGCATGTTTCTCCAAATTTCACTGTCTAAAATCTCTGGTGGCAACATCTCAGTCATTCCCTTCAACTGAATAAAACCAAAGACAACAAGAAGTCCACCTAGTTAGGATTATGAACTATAAATCTTGATTAATGGGCTTTTTAATTTTTTCTTTTTCCAATTTTTTTTATTGAAGTTTCATTTCCCATATGGTATACTTATGCTTGTACTATTAAAATAATATAAAGAAGACCACATTATTCATCCATGACATAATTGTTCTTGCATATGGTATATATATTTTCAAATGGTATTAGAATTATCATTATGTGGTGCTTTATCATATGTAACTGTTAACAGAAAAGAATCTTGTGATCAATAACAATTCATTAATGTGATTTGAGTTTTCTCAATAATTAGGTACACTGAAAATATGTATGTCTGTTAAAAGATGCAAGTCAAGAAAAACTTTGATCCATTGCCAAAGATTTCTTACTCTGTCCCCACCTGCATGATTTTGGATTCCCATTTTCATTTTTTTCTTTATCCTTGTTCAATAATAGGAGCAATGAAATTATATTTAAATAAGTCAACAAGTTCAACTATAGCCTTGGTATATAGAATGACATACCTGATCTATCGTGGACTCAATAAATTCCTTCGCTGCTCTATGCTTAGAAGATTCCTCATCAGCTAACGAGGTAGCTTCCTTAGCATTTCTATGAAGCTTCTGAATTTCCACGTTTTGCATGTCACTTCTCTGCTTCAAACTTCGAACCTATATAAAATAATATCCATAAACTTATTAATGGGAACACATAAGGTTTCTCCAAGAATAAACAAAGCGAAAGGGTAGCAAATTTACTTGGTTCTGCAATTTCGAGACTTCTTGGTTCAGAAGCTCATTTGTCTTCCTCAAACTATCAATAAGACTTCTAGAAAATCCAGGAGTGCCAGAACGTGGTGGGCTTGGTCTTCTTGCGTATGGTGATGCGGGTCTTGATGAATTGGCAGGTGGAGTTGGTGGAGGACTTGGAGGTATAACAGGCTTCAAAACATTTTGAATGGCACTCAATGAACTTGGAAATGCAATATCTTTCAATTGTAAAAGCGATGGAACCTGAGAAGCTCGAACTATGGAAGAAGAATCATATTTAGTTCCAGGCTTACTAGTCCTTATCTCAAGGTATTTTACTGGTTCTATCAAAGGAGACAAGAGAGTTCTTGATGACCTCACTTCTCCCTGGCCAAATCTTTCCCTGCCATCTATGGAAGAACGAGGAGGAGTAGTAACTTTTCTATTAAAATTGGAAGCAGTACCAACCTCAACAGCTTTAAGCTTAGAATAACAAGAATCACACACACGATGAGGTTTTCCTGGTATTGGAGCCAATGCTGCTTTCAGTGCCTTTCTAGAACTACAAGCATGACAATGCACCAATCCACAATTATAACAGTTGTGTCTTTTTCTAGTAAAACCAAATGCTTGTCGACAACCAGAACAAACAGATTGGTCAACTCCAGAGACCCATTTATGGATGCATATGCAAGATGTAAAGTTTGAGCCACATGAGATATTTTTTACATGCCTATCTTTCAAGGCTTCCACCAATGTTGGAGATTTTCGATCCTCTATGTCTCCATGTCCTAATCTTCCATTGGCACCTCTCCCCCAAGTGTATAGTTCGCTTCTTGATGTCAAGACAGCAACATGTTGAGCTCCACATGATATTTCCTCAACAAATTCACCCACCAACTTATCTTGGACTAGGATAGGTACTTTTCCATCAGATAGAGGATTTCCTAGTTGACCATTGTCAGTGCCTCCCATAGTAAAGATATGACCAGATGTAGTGAGGGCAACAGTCATAGTGTGCCCACATGCTATCTGGTGGAAATTATATTCAATAAGTGCAGAGACACAGGTGGGTTGAAGGTATGTTTCCTTGTTTCCATGACCCAAACGATATTTGTCGCCATCACCCCAAGTGAAGAGCTTCCTTGATGAAACATTTGAACCAGACTGAAACATAACCTCTACAATAGCTGCAGTATGCCATACTCCACATGCAACCTTAATAGTCTTTAGTCCACTTAATAATTGTACCTCCTTTGGATATGACACACTCTCTCGATCTCCATGACCCAAGACACCAAATGTTCCATCACCGAAGGTAAACAGTTTCCCATTCGAGGTTGCCAATGCTGAATGCCATGTGCCACATGCAACAGATATAACTTGAAGTCCTTCCAGAGGGCCACTGACCCTCTTTGGTATCCAGTGGCTAACATCAGTGCCATGGCCAAGAAGTCCAACATTATATGTACCATCACCCCATGAGAAAAGATCATCGGATGTAGATACAGCACATGTATGATTCTCTCCACATGCAACAAAATCCACACTAGTAACTGCCAGACGCTCAACTAGATGGGGACGACCAAAATCTTTATCAATTCCATGACCAAGTCTTCCCCCAGATTCCTCTCCCCAAGTAAAAACCTCTCCTTGCCTTGTAACTAGAGCAATGTGGCGCACACCAGATGCAATCTGATGAACATCAAGAACAACATTTGACTCTAAGGGCTTAGGAATAAGCACATCTGTCATGGAAGGGACCTGACTGCCAAACCCATCAGGTGAAACCCCATCTGCCCAAACCTCTCCCCATATATAAACATCACCTAGTGACTCTATGTCATCTGGTCCTGATCCTCCACTTGAACAGCTAGGTGTACTTGACACACTAACACGAAAACCATCTCCAACACTTGTCCTTGGTTGCATATTTGCACGCTCTATCCCCACATCTGAGCTTGCCAAATACAATGAAGATTCACGAGAAACTGAATCAATAGAGACCCTGCCACGAGCAATGCTTGAAGTCAACTCTAGTGCTGCACCAAAAGGACGACCATTCGGAATAAAGTCAACACCATCCTGAAACTGAAATTTAAAACAGTACCTGAGTAACATGTTCTCAAAATAAAGACTTGTAAAGAATCATCACTACATGAAAAAGCAAATATCTGTGGCTCACATTCCCTGGATTCACATAAACAGCAACCTCATAGAAGGCTTGCATTTCGCAACATGGACTCGTGCAGATGCAGAATCTCAGAGAACTGAGAGTAAAATTGATAGACAGTTAAAGGTTCACTTATTTAATTGATATAATTTCCAAAACATTCACAAAGTTTTTTTTTCTTTTTCAAAATCCAATCAACCACTTGTTGGATAACAAAGAAGGGTTGAGACCTAATTTCTGATCAGGATTTTCAAATATATTATCCTATACATTTCACATTCTTTGCAGAGAGTTAAATGTAACCATATACATGAAAGCCTACATTTGAATGCAAAATAGAAAGAAAGAAATGAAAAGAAAAATCAAAGCCAACATTCAAGTTGGTACAGCCATTTGGCAGAAAGTAATGACTTCATATACGGTGTGTGTGTATATATATATATATATATATTGGAATAGATGGAAGAGCTTGAACTGCAACATAACTTTTCTTATTGCTCAAGACTCTGATCATATTGTCGGTACAGTAAGATAGTCTTCCAGTGCAAAGACTTTGAGAAATTAATCCTAGAAAAATTTGAAGGAACAAGCAGAAACTACATAACTTTGTGTAAACCGTGACCAATTGAGGAAAAAACTATCATTCAATGGATTTCTGTTAAAACTCACATCGGATAATTCACTTCTAGTACGCCTATTAAGCTTTCCAGTAGAAATCAATGTCTTAAGGCCTGCAAACCATACCTCTGCCTCAGCTTTGTCCTTGCATATCTATAAATAGGAAGAAAAAAAATCACTAGATTCAATTTTTCATCAAATTGAGAAATTTAAATGCATTATGAGAGTCAATATGTCTTCTAACCAGATCAAGTGACCGTTCCCCGTTATTATAAACAAGTGAGAATGACAGATAATCCTTTTCAGGTTGCAAATATCTTCTAAAGACAGCCTGCAAAGAAATGGATATAAAAAATGTGGGATATCTTAAAGAGATTGTTAACATGACCATAAATATCAGCTAGCATCCAAAGACCAAGTATTTAACTTACAGTTCTTTGTCCAGGGATAATACGGGAAACAGAAGACAATTTCAGATTCCTTTCCTTTCTATGAGAAATCCAAATCAGTGTTGTTTCATCCTGTTAATGCCACTAAATATGAAATTATTCATAGAGATATCAAATTCATCATACACATATCTAAAGATGGGAATGTGCATGTCTAGTGGTGGAACATAAATTTAATTCTTCAGTAAAACCTCACCAGGGAGAGTCTGAATGGGCAAACTTTTGGCTTCCCTTTCCGGCTATACTTAATTAACTGAGTTCCTTTCTTTAACGCAATGAGTGCCTTCAAAAAGAGTTGAAACAGACATTAAATTCTAGTTGGTGAAGCAACTAAGCAACGTAATCCTCAATAAAATATAATATCAACAAATGGATATTGCAGAAATGCAAACTTGTTCAAAGAAGGAAGAATAAATTACTTCCACATCATCTGAAGTTTCTAAACGTATTTTCAATGGTGACACAATGTCTTTCTTGGCATTTTCCCAATAAAGTGATTTCATCATTGACCAATAGAAAACCATCAAGAAAGGCATAATACTATCCCCGTTTAACAAATGCTCAACTTGTCCGTCTTAGAATATCAACTAGCTAATGATTCAAGTTTCATATCTTATTACCTATATAAACTCATCAATATCCCTCTTATCACTTTCTTCTTCTTTCTCAACTCTCAATTATTCAACTATTCAACTAGGACTTTTCCCCCTTCTCAACATCAATAAAAAATACCATGACTATGAATTTGTACGATGTTTTAAAACATGGTATTTTCTCTTTCCATTTCTTCCCCGCGTTTGTCCTTGTTATCAAACAAATTGCAATTGGGCAAGCCTTATCTTTAGCCAAACTGCTTTTGGGCAAGGAAAAACACAATTCTACACGAGGAAAACCACCAATAGCCAGAACTAAGTGCCAATATATATGATAACATTTTGAATGTAATTATTGTAACAACACAAAGGCCCTAAAATTTTGGTTTATCATTGTTATGAATATGCTTTAACATGTTCGTACACAAAAACACAAAAATGAATGAACTAAATAAACCATGTTTAATGTACACGATAACTAATCACAGGTAAGGAAAATCAGAAGCCTCAACTTGAACTGAACAATTTTAGAGAACAAGTTAAGGGAAATGAAGAGGAAACTTTGGTGAAACTAACTTGCTCAATATCACGCTCAGGATTCCCATAACTAGCAGGATCTGCCATTCCATCTCAAGCGACAACAACTGCATCAAAATCTCCATAGATGGGTATGCTTTCTACTTCGGCCTCTCATCAAAATCTCCAACAATCTTGATGAAAAACTGAAAATGCCCAGAAAACAGAAAAACCAAAAAATGGGAAATATCCAAAGCTTCAAAGCTCAGAGAAGAACTACTACTAGCCCTGGGCATCTAGTGGATCCAAAACATGGGATGACTATAACAAGAGAAAGTTTCATTTCATGACACTCTCAAAGAATGTGAATTCAACATCAAATTTGGCCAAAAGGGGTTGTGAAATTAGCATTAAGTGTCTCAGTTTTGTGATAAAAATTGGATTTTGGCCAAAGAAATCATGAGGAAGAATTGCAGATCAATGAGGGAGAGAGAGAAAGGAGAGAGAGGTGGCGAAATGAGAGGGAAGTAAGTGGTCAGATTTTCAGGGAAACTTGGAACTCAAGAAAAAATGGGAGTTAGATATTTGGCGGGGTTCTTACATTGTGTCCACGTCCATCAACTAACTAAACGTCTTTTGCCACATGGCTTCGTGGTTCTCCATAAATATGATCTCACTCTATAATTATTTTTATTTTTATTTTTTTGTTATTGATCAAATTTGTTTTTGGAGCAATTTCTTAATTCTATCGTTTTGTTTTTGGAATAATAAAGATGCAATGATTTGTTCATATGTGTAAGTCATTGGCTGCTATATGAATATATTTGAATAAATGACAGTTTTTAGTAGATGGTTTAATATAATGTAAACAAAATAAAAAAAAAACCTAGTTGTAAAATATTTTTCATATGTTTTTTTTTATTTAATTCGATGCATACAATTATAGTTGTAAAATACGGGCGGAGGTCGAATCAATTAGGAGTTAGTTTACCGATTTGATTGCTAGTACAATTTAAAAAAATCAGTTAGATATAAAACAACAAAGAGCGGTTATTTTTTAATTTTTATTCAGTTTAAACTGGTCAATTTTTTTTTAAAATTTTTACCTGATTTATTGCAGTTTAATAGAGTTTGAATTAAAAGTGATTAGCAGTTCGATTAGACCGGTCAAGGACTAAATTATTATCATTAGTAGGGTGGCCTCTGATGAAGAAATGCTATCTTTTTTTTTTTCTCAAAATAATATTTTAACATGACAAAAATAAAAATAAATAGATCTAATATAAATTCTTGTACAAATCATGGTTAACAAGAATAGTCTGTTAATATTTAAACAGAATCTGTTTGCCAAATTTATTCAAATTGAATAAAGTATGATTTTTAAGTGTTTAGCCAAGTTTCATTTTTAAATAATTCAAAGAAAATAAATGTAATATAATTTTTATTTATTAAAAGGAGCAATAAGAGACTGCCAGGCTACATTTATTTCTCATAGTAACAAGCGTCGACATATTACTCATATAGCCTCTAAGAAGGACTACGGATAGTAATAATTTTAGAGGCATCTTCTCCATCTATGTAGCAATGTCTCCACATGATGTCCTCATTTCCTATTTCTGACATACATTTTTTTTTATTCCTTTGAGAGTGAGAACCCTCAACAAATATACTCAACACAATTACTAATATTGGCCCCATTTTTTCCCCCATTCTTCCTTTAAGTAATATATACTAAAATTTTGCATATAATTTTATCCGTTATATCTCCCTTCATACAATATACTTATATATATATATATATATATATAAACTAAGATTAAAAATTGTTTTACATTAAAATTAGCACTGTATTTTATTTTAATATTTAATGAGATATGCTATTTACAATCATTTTTAAATAATTGATTATATTTAATAATTATAATTTGTCTTGTCGATGCTTGTGGGATACACATGCCTTATTTAATTTTATTTATTTATTTTTCTTGGAATTTTTAGCTATATTTTCCAATAAAAATAATATGTTCTTTTTTATAAAATTTATTATTTTATTAAAAAAATTTCATTAAAATTTTATTATAAAATAATCATACTTCATGTAAAATAATAACAAGTTTTGTTGTGATTATTTTTTTAAGAACAGTAATTACTCAAAAAAAATTAAAAAATACAGCACTAAACTGGAATATATATACTCTGTCAAAAGATTAAAAAATAATAATTTTCTCAACAGTTAAACGACCTTATTTGACATAGAAAAGGTAGGGAAAATAAAAGTGAAGTCCCAAATAACAAGGGATGTTATAAGTCATGTCTCATGCAAGTTTTCATACCTCATATATCTTTTGCAAATTTACAGTCGGTATTCATTAATTAAGGTGAATATAAAAAAAAGGAACTAAGTTTATCTGTGGGCATGTTGCATGTCAATTATCATAATAATGTTCTGTTTTACAAATTATCTATGAATAGTGACCTTAATAACAAAAGTTTGCCAGGGTGGAGTCATCATCTTTTTTAATAAAAGAAAAGAAAAAAAACTAGAAACTTTACATTTATTATTATTGACAAGCATCTGCAACTCCATGGACATAAACCTTTATTACTGCAAAATACAGACAATATATTAATTTACTGACCCTACCAAGAAAATGAAATCTGGAACAAGGGTATTCTAGTAACAACAACATTCTATCAGGAGAAGAACAACCAAGTCAAGGTTCATGAAAAGGCGAGAACATGGACAAATTTCAAAGTGCAAATGGCTCGATTATGGAGGCTTTGTCTATGTTGAGCCTTGTGATTCTAAGGAAGTGTATACTGTATACACATATATCATGAATCTGCATATCTCTTCACCGACTTGGCTTTCGTTCTGATCTCCTCGATGCAATTTTCCGTCCGGGTTTTCCGTCGAGCTTCAGTGGTTTCCAGCAGGTACTCTCCCATGTCATCAATGACAATTAGGCATGATAGATAACTAGCTATGATATATATATAAGGTTAAAATATACATTATTTCGTCGTCTTTTTCAACTTATTTCCTTGTACTATTTTTTCTTGACATTAAACCTTATATTATGGTTCACTTTGAAAATATTATTTTAAGAGTTAAATTAAACAGTAGTTAAAATATATTTAAAGATAATCACTTAATAACCTTATTGACTATTGAAAAATAGGAGGTCTTGGTAGTCAAGTTACAGCGTTGGCCGCATATATTAGCTTTTGAGATATGTAGATTGATGTTTGGTGCATGGTGAAGGTTTTATGAATGGTTGACGTATATGCACAAGTGATACTCTACTTTTGAGCTAAGAAAACATAGATTGGAACACAAATGATAGTTAAAAAAAGGATTATCCATTTGTTTTAACAGATAAAATAACTTCTTTAATGTGAACCAAACCAAAAAGGAATTTAGTGACAAAAAAAATACTTTAAGAGAATAAATAGAGAAATACTTATACTACAGAAGGTAATGTGTATTTTATCCTGTATATAAAATATATACACATGCTTTCTTTCTCTAGTAAAATTCATGGTGAACTTTTTACTAGTAATCTTCATTAAAGCTCTCTAGGATTTGGCTTTCTTGTTAATTATTCTGTAATCTCTTGTGCAGTATATAAAGATGAATAGTTGTATTGTAATAGTAATCGAACAATTGATAAAAGTCATTTTCTATGTTGCAGTTCTACTATAACCGATCATTTAATCTTGAGTGTATGCAATAAATTAAACTTTCCAAGTGCAATTATGGGATACTTCTGCATAGACAGACTCTGGGAATCAAACAAAAGCACCTAGTTTTGCAATTAGCAATATTGTATATTTCATATCAAATTAAGTAGATTTGCTGATAAATTACGTACTAGAGAATTCGATAAATATAGATTTTCACATCAGTATATATAGGGTTTGTGTTTAATATACTGAATGAATCAAGAGAAATTAGAATTTTTTATTTTATTTGGAGTATGGAAGCGATGGTTCCTGTCATGATGCATGTCTGAAATCTTTTGGGATTTTCTGATGTCAAGAGTTTTTTCATTTAGACTTTGTAATGCATTATATTCATGTCTTTTGTGTATTTTGGAAAATATTTCAAATCTAATAATTAGGGATAACTCTCACAATAAATGGAAAGTCTTAAACTTGAATTATGGAAATATCAAATCTTAAAATAAAGAACATTATATTTTCAAGACTACAAACATGTGAGCTAAATCTAATAAACTAGGGAGCTAGCTTAATCATTTGTTTTAAAATACATTTAGCTCAGGCTGTTCAGTACGTCGGTGAAAATTTAGATAAAAGTTACAAGTTCAATTCTAATGGGGGAAAAAACAGTATTGACAAGTTGGAAGTTGAATAAGTGGATCAAAAGTAAACTTATTTTTTACATTTTTTTAATTGCATGTACATAGTTGGCGTACAATATTGAGCTCAATGCAATTGAGTAGTGAAAGTTTTAGATTTGATATGTCGTTTGCAATCTCAAGGTCTGTAAAAATGAAAATATCAAGGTTAGAGTAGCCAACAGGATTGCCAAAATTATAGATAAAACTTGCATGCAGTTAGCACAGGAACTTAATTAGATGGCCAAAGAAGAACAAATTTAAGCTTATCAGTGCGTTTTGCACCACTAAGGGTAAAATACTGACCCAACTAACAACAGAAAATATAGAGCTTCAAGTGGTAGGAATTTTGTATCTTTTCCCTCTTTTTTTATCACTGCATGGTGAGATTCAAGGATCAACATATAGGGGCCTTTAAATTGCCTCTTTGAAAGTTCACAAGTCTCTACAATTAAATAGTAAAAGAAAATTAAGTCGTGATATTGTTTATTTGAACTAGTTGGATATTTTAACATCTTTGAGTTTTGCAAAACGATTTATCCATCGAGGCTGTTCTCAATGTAATCAACTCCTATATTTAATTTTTCAATGAAGTTGAGTGCTATGGAGGTCAATTTAAGACATATCTTCGTTGTTTGGGATATCATCCTCATTTATCAAATTTCCATATATTCTCTTTCAATAATCGATTATGTCTGATGCTTATTCATCGATGAGATATTGGGTTGTCATCCACAGTTTTATGTGATTACAACGAAGTTTATAGTTCTTGTGTGGGCCAATGGATGCCTTATATATATTAGTTCGTGAGAATTGAGGTGTTTAATATTCCCGCATGTTAGATACTCAGTTATCATGGATGCAGAATATAAGATTTGTGGGAATTCAAAACCATATTCTTGGATATCCCCTGCATAGTTTGAGTGACTTTTAATTGCCATATCAAACATAAGAATTTACATTTCAGGTATTTGATATAGTTGTGTTTTATTCTAGTGATATCTTGCATGGTGTGCATCACATTCTTGGATATATTATATGAGTTTAATTTCTATCTACTGTCAGTGTAAAATTACACTGTCATCTAATCATTTGTTGTTAAATCAATAAAAGAGTTGACTATTACAACAACTACCTAGAAAATCTAATTATTTTAATGATTTGGCAACACATGATTGGATGACAATGTAAAGAAATTTTACACTGACAATGGATAAAAATTCAATCCATATTATATATAATTTGAATGATTTGTAGTTTTCATACCAAATATAAGAATTTTTGTAGTTGGTTTGGTTAATTTCCTCTTACAAAGAGCGTGAGAATTTCGGAATGAATTTTATATAAAAACTATTCTTAAAATTTTCACCTCTAATCTTAAAAAGATACCAAACTGGCACTTAGCACTTGATATGAGGTATCTCACATTCTATAATTAGTTTGATGTCATCTTTAAATATGAATAGGGATGAGCTTCACAAGAAAATTAGCTTGGTACCACTTGTCGATGTGATTATTTTAATACGAGTAAACATTAACTTTGGTATTCTAATGGTACAAGTGTATTAGTTAGGTGAATTTAATGATAAATACATTAAAATAGTCTTTTAATAATAATTTTTGACATCAAATTAATCCTTCAATGTCAATTTTTGACATCAAATTAGTCATTCAATGTCATTTTTAAAATTAAATTAGTCCTTCAAAAGGACCAATTTGATGTCAAAAATTATTAAATGACTAAACTGATGACACTTATATCTTTGGACTTTGAAGAATTAAAATAGGTGTTTACTCTTTTAATAACAATTCATTTACTTAGAAAAAGGGTATTGATCTCATATTGGTTCATTCAGCATGCACTTATAAGGATCAAATATTAGTAAGTAAATGGAAAGGTTACTTAACTGGTAACAAATTGCTATATTTACCAAATAGAATACTTATAAGAATGAATAACAGAAGTGATAGGTGAATGATACAAAAGCCTATTGACAAATGCTGCAGCTAAAATTTGATGAGAACATATAACCCATTCTTTCTTCGTTAGGGACATGAACTTCTATAAAACAGTGAAGGCTTTTGACCAGTATGTTCTGCTATCCCAATATTTAGGCTAAATTTAAGCCTCGTTCAAAATTAACTGAATAAAGTGCATGCACAGCAGTTAACTGATCATTCTTTTATTTGTTCAAACACTGAATAATACAGCTTCTAATCTCAGCAAATCCTAAAAAGTGAAATATTTCATGCTTTTCAGTTTTCACAAACACAATCAAACAAATCCACCCGTAACATTAACTTGTAAAACCAACACGGAATTCACAGAATTCTGCAACTGCATTATCTACCAAGAATTCAGGAGCTCTTTGCACAAATAACGCCCACATTAATAGAAATAAAAATAAAAAAAGAAGTAAAATGGAACATTTGAACTGAAAATTCATATTCTGCATAGAACTTATATCTGTAAAATCACCAAAGAAGCTTTAAGAATGTTCGAGACAGCACAAATGGTGAAAGAACACTTGTCTGATGATTTTCCTGACATACTTAGAAGGCATTTCCTCTTTCTGTCTCAACAAACACAAATTTCCTTTTATCACCGTATCACTTCAAATTCAGCTGATGTTGTTTTTTCAGAAACCAAACAAACTTGTTCTGCTTTAAAATTCATCCAAGTTAAAGCACCGAAGACGAAAATTTTAAAATAAAAAAGATGCAATAATCAAGTGCTTCACCAGATCTAACTCTTCTAATTCTCTGATTAAAACTCTTACTCAGTTTTTTCCTTTCTCATTTCTAACTTAGTTACCAGTCATTAAAATCCATTAAAACCAAGCAAAGATTCTCAAGCAGCAGCTCAGATTTTTTCCGAGATCAGTGATAAGATTGTCTCAACAAAGACTTACTATGGAGTAGTTAGATTATTAGTATAAAAAATTATTCTTAAAATTTTCACCTCTAATTTTAAAATGATACCAAACTGACACATTGGATTTGGTATGAAAAAATATCTTTAAAATTTTCATTCTCAATTTTAAGGAGATATCATATTGGCTTTTAATGTGAAAATCTCGTTGTATGGAATATATATTTAGGACATATATAGAGGCTAGGTTAATTACTATCAACGATCTTTTATTCCCTCTGCTACTTTGCAGCCGCAGTTACAAGTTATACATGGGAGCAAAAATTTTGGCGTTTTAATACAATGGAAGACCCTCGATCCCTATTGAATTTGGTCTAGTAGTTAAAGATGTGTGTTTTGTACCTTAATTAATGGGGTTTAAATCTTGGACCAGCAAATAAAAGAATCTTATGAAACCTGTGCATTTTATTGATAATGTTCTGATACCAAGTTACAAACTTTCTACCTCCACCTTATTTTTAGTTGAGGTTGGTTAACACATTCACCTCTTTGTGCTAAAATTTTGGCACATTACAGCATCAATGCTGCTATAATTCAAGAACTATCTTCATGGAAAACATGTCACAAAAACCAGAACCCAAGCTTTAATAGAAAGATCATCACTGTCAGAGAAAATTTTCTGCTGAAGATAACGCAAAAACATCCAGATGGTGTCTTAAATTAGGCTCGCAAGTATGTTTAGACTTGTTACGAATCACCCTTTCTTTTTCCATCTAAACTAGCTAATTTTGGGTTCAATAACTAGAATATTACAGGCTTCAAGCTTGCCTCGATCTGAGTCTCTCACTATTTCCTCAAGGGATATTTCTTTCTCAAATATAATAATAGAGAAAATACTTGGGCTTGGACCACAATACAGCCATTAGAAGAAATAAAAACAAGGAGGGCATGCATAACTCAGTACACAGAGATGGCCTTAGATTTTATTTTTTTTCTTTTATGAAAAAGTTATTAGAAAACGAGAAGTAAAGTACAAGGACGATTAGAAATCCTCCAAAGCAAAAATAAAAATAAAAACGACATACATCAAGTGAAAAGAAAGTAAAAAATGTAGCAAAGTAGACCAACCTGTACAAGGGTCTGAAATGGAACACTCTTGAAGCATTCATTAGCAAAACACAGAGACACCCAAAACACCATCTTATACCAAAGACCAAAGTAAATTAGGGGACAAAGTCAATCTTCAAAATACAAACATTGGATGCAAAATTGATTTTGGCCCCTTTTATTGTACCAAAAGAAATTACAACACACTAGAAAAGGCAGTAAGGGACAACACTATCTCTTTCACGATGAAGCTGTCTGAAAATGGTAGGAGCTGACTCTAAAAGGTCAAGTAAAATACAATTTTTTAGAAGAAAAGTGCTGAGTTAATTGTTAGAAATAAACATACAATGGCCAAAATGAAAGATCAGTTCCGGCAATATCATGAAGTTCAATACAGTGTAGAACCGACAATTAAGAAAACCCAGAGAGAAATGATAGGAGCAAAATTAAAAGATATGAAGATCTCAGGATTTGCAAAATACCTAAAAATAAAGCAGGACGAGATAAGATAAACGAGAGACAACGAGTTGTTGGCTCATTCGTTTTCTAAGATGACAGTAGGCTATTGTAGGTCTAAGCCAGCATGTAAAATTTATAAATTTTACTCGCTAGAGAGATGATATAATACAGTTTTACTTAACATGATAAAATAAAGTAGACATTTATTTACACTTGGATCTTAGTTAAGCTTCATATTCTAGACAATGTATAGTCCATCGCATCCACGAGGAAGTCTGCAACCAAAAAAATACATTGGCTGTAAGTAATACAGACTAGTACTATTTATCGAATGTCAACAAAAGATAGGAATTGAGGCTAAGGCTAACCTGCATCTTCTTTGGTGAAACATAGGGGAGGTGTAATTCTGAAGACATTACCATAATAACCACCCTTTCCAACTAGCACTCCTAATTCTGTAGTTATAGCAGAAGAGCTGATTAGTAACTCAGCAAACAGAAAAATATGGCTAGAACCAGAACTTACTCTAAAGGGATATAGACTTTACCTTTCATTTGGTCCATTACATGCAGTGCTTCAGCTTTTGCTGGTGTTTTAAGTTCGCGATCAGTGACAAGTTCAACTCCAAGCATCATGCCTTTTCCTCTCACATCACCAATTACTACAGAAGAAACCCAAGAAGTTTGTTTAAGAAACAGAAAGAATTGTGACACTAATGCTTTAAGGTCCTCTGCTCTCCCTCGAGTAACGCTCTCTAGAATGAAGTCATGTATGCATGTGCACTAACTAGAATGGGCAAGGAATAAAAAGAGACGAAAGATTACATTCATATTTGTCCTTGAGCGCATTAAGCCTCTCTTTCAAATAGGACCCCACCACCAACGCATTTTCTTGAAGCTTCTCTTTCTCTATTACTCTTAAAACAGCCAATCCTGCAGCAGTACATACAGGGTTCCCACCAAAGGTGTTAAAGTAACTTCGTTGAGTCAAGACTTCTGCAATCTCTGGAGTAGTAATAACAGCACCAAGAGGAATGCCATTTCCAATGCCCTGCCAAAAGTAAAATTAAGAAACAAGCCAACAAATAGGAGTCACCAACAATGCGGAAGATACATACTTAACAAGGCAAGCATAATTATAAAAATATGACCAGTTATAGTTTATGCTACACTTTCAATTCATGACCAAATATGGCAAATATTCTTTGGTGCAATCAGCAAGGTTGTAGCAAGTAAGCGAAGCTTATAAAATCCCTAATACCAATAGAAGACATACAATTTGCCTTATGTTTGCTACATCAAGTAAAGATAGGTTCTTCTACAGTTCTACACGGGCAATAGGAGAAAAGAATTAAGTTACCTTCGCCATTGTCACTATGTCAGGTACAACACCATGGGCCTCAAATCCCCAGAAATGGCTACCAGTGCGAGCAAACCCAGACTGAACCTCGTCGGCAATACAAAGACCTCCAGCTTTTTTAATACTATTGTACACAGCAGGCAAGTAACCAGGAGCCAATTCAATGATGCCCCCCACTCCCTACCATAAACAAGAGCAGCATCAAGAAGTGTGCTTCTTATAATTTCAAAATAAAAAATAATTTATTAATAAATAGTCTTTAGAACGATTTGTATTAGTTATAATAATTTAGTGATATAATAGAATGGTTATTATTTCATAGTATCTTTGTGCTAATGAATATTATAATAAATAATATTGTGTTTATATTCTAACGTGCAATCTTTTTTCTTATAAACTACAATATATTTTCAATTCTATTATTCTGTTATTTATTTACTCATGTAGTAAAATTTCCAATTTTTTTATCCTAATTCTCAACTCTTAACAAATTGAAAAATAAATTAGTCCTTTAATCAAAAGTTAATTTATTACATACCATCATTTACTTCTTAAGTGATTATATCTATATCTATATCTATACATAGATAGATAGATATATTAGAAGCCATTAAAAAAAATTATTTGTAATGTAAAAAAAGCCACTTTACAGTTTACATGATATAAAGAAAAAAATACATGTAATGTCAAAATAATAATTTCACAAAAGGAGAACCCAAAAGAAATTATTTGGAAAGATTTTATAAGTTTAAATCAATTGTTTTTTCATACCAAGTTAGATCCGTCTCTGTTTCACGCATATACCTGTATCGCTTCAGATATGAAGGCTGCAACATTCCCGGAAGTTCCGAAATTAATGATCTCTTGGACATCTCTTGCATACTTCTCTCCATCAGCACCGAAAAGACCTCTATAAGGGTCTGGATTTACTGCATGATGAACACCACTCTGTTGGCAACATCAGCAAAAGAACATATTAGGCAAACACTATTTTACATTCAAAACTTTAACACTCATAGCCTAAAGGTTTAGGGTTTGAAGAGGCAGAGAACAGAAAGAAAATCCCAAAATAATACACAATATAGCATATAAAGAAAAACAGTCCAGCCTGCAGGGTATTGTGAATTCACATGGCAATTGGCAAAGAAGAAAATACTTTTTTCCCTTAATAAGAAATATACTATTTTTGGGCCAGGATATATAACTTTTACTTCTGATTGAAAACGAATAAGACACCAAGTATTTGTCATATTATTAAGCTTAAGGTGGTCCACACTTTCATTATCATGAGAAATCATCATCACAGCACTTTAGCACTGATCTGAAACTTACTAGTTTCCGGGATCAGAGAAAAGTCCTTTTTAAATGCTAACAATAATGAACAGTTCGCTTTCATGGTTTGATAGAAATGTGTCCAGCGAGGCCAAACTCCGTTGGTGATATCACACACGTATAAAGATGAGTGAAAGTATAGACTCCCACCAAAAGGTGAGGAGCAAGTTCAACCCCCCACCAAAATCACAAGTGAAAGCAAACGAAAAAAAAAAGAGTGCTAGTATGCGTCAGCCACCAAGATGTGTTAGTCCAGTCCGTTACGTCAACTTCGTTTCTAAGTAAACTTAAGACCCTGCTTAGTCATATAATGTATTGAGAAGTGCAAGCTATATAACACGGCTGGCCCCAATAAAACAGTTGGATGAATCCCATACGGGTTCCACAAGTGAGGTAGGAGACTCAAGACACCTTTTTCTCCCATATAGAATCACTCTCGTTGCAAAACCAGGTTATGTATTTTTTTTATCCTTGTTATAAAGAAGATTTAAGATCTAGTGTAATTGTGAAGGATTAAAGAGTAAATTAGAGTGGAAGTAAAACGGTTTAAATGAAATTTAATGAGATAAAACAGTTTCAAAGACACTTAGCGTCACGTAAACTAAGACTCTTTCACACTTAAAAGAGATGTTATTATATATATATAGATATATATATATATAAAAGATGTGATTTATTCTGAAATAATTTTTGCACACTTTTATTTCTTACATTATTTTTTAAATAGATGATTAATACATAACAAGTATTGAGTGTAAGGACTGAACTAATATTTATACAAAAGGTAAAAATAATAAAAAATTTCATAAAAAAAAAAGTAGTGTACAAATTTCAGCTAAGAGAAAATATATATACCTGTACAACATTAAATTTCCAGATGCTTTGAGCAGTGGCCCCCATCGTCCCAGCTGCATTCCCATGATAAGCATTTCTTATAGATATTATGTCCTGGCAGCCCGTGTACAACCTTGCTATCAGTATGGCTAATTCGTTTGCTTCCGTTCCAGAATTTGTAAAAAACGCCACCTACATATAATAAATACAGGCAAAAAAATTTCTTTTAAAAAAATGAAGAAAAATTCAACATAAATGTCTTCAATTAATGCATGATCATGACATAAGATATCTAATGCACACATCATCCGTTTTTATCATATGAAAGGTTACTCAAACCAAATAAATAAATTGGTATTGAAACATTATCTTGTAAAATTAATTATACTACTAATTTTCTGTCAAAAAAAATTATACTACTAATTTTACATATGATTCTTTAATGGACTTAATACAAATGGCTCACAAAGTATCATATTCTTAATTACTGATATAATATATAATAAAAATATCACTAATTTCACAAAATATGTGTATTCATCTAATTAAATAATACCAATCAGGATATTAATAGCAATAGTGAATAAAAATTAGTATATACTTATTATAAAACATATCTCCAATTGTGATATTTGTCATATAATAATAATTGTCATATTTCATAATTTATTAATTGTGATACAATTTTTTTTGTTATAATATAAGTTTTTTTTTATGTGAAACTTAAACATATTAACAATGTAGAGTTTTCCTTTTGAATTTAATTTTAATTCACTGTCAGTGTAAAAAAAATTTATACTGTCTTCTAATCATGTACTGACACATTATTATAAGTGTTAGACTTTTGAGATAATTGTTATAATGGTTAAACTATTTTAATGAGTTAACAATATATAATTGGGTGACAATGTAAAGAAACTTTACACTGATGATAGATCAAAATTAAACTCCTTCCTTTTCATGTTAAACTTAAAAAAGTTTAATTTGGAGTTTAATTTCTATCCAATGTCAGTGTAAAGTTTCTTTACACTGTCATCCAATCATGTGTTGTCAAATCAGTAAAAGAGTTGACTATCACAACAAATACTTAGAAAATCTAACTATTTTAATGATTTGGCAACACATGATTGGATGACAGTGTAAAAAAAATTTACACTGACAGTGGATAGAAAATTTACACTGACAGTGGATAGAAATTAAATCCTTAATTTTAATCCACTATCAATGTAAAGTTTATTTACACTGTCATCCAATCATGCATTGTCACATTACTAAAAGAGTTTGACTATCATAACAACTACTTAAAAAGTCTAACTTTTTAATAATATATTATTGGATGTCAATACTCTGAGAGTGGATTAAACCTAATATTGATGTGGATTAAATCCTAAACCTAACATTATTGTCCCTTGACATGCCCATTATTTATTGGGCACGTACGAAACGATGTAGTAGCATCGATAGCACCCCACTCCACGCATTAGCATCCCAATCCCATGATAATAGCATACTTAGAAATTGACAAATACAGCAGTTTATTACCAATCCTAATTAGCGTACTCTATGCTCCATGATTAAAACATGCTTATCTATTTGGACGAAAAAGAGAATCTTATTCATTCATATTTATTTTAGTTGAGAATTTAATTATGATATTTAATTTTTTTTAGCAAGTGCTTATCTTTTTGGAAACAAAAATAGACACATTCATTCATTTTTATATTAGCTAGGACTTTACTTATTATATTTCATTTTATTATCAAATGAGAGGAGAAAAATCTAATTATTGTTAGACCGCATTTCTTATTCAAGTCTATTGAAAAAAAACCCAACTCTATCAAAGGCTCATGACTCAAGTGATACCAAATTTTAAATAATTAAATATAAATAACACTTTATACATATCAAAATGAGTTTTAGCATGTTTATTTTACATTCCCTTGAACGCCATAGAAATAACTCTTTGCTTCTTTAAAACTTTAATAAATTTATCTTGAAGTATGCGTGTAAGCACAATCTTTTTTAGGGAGTTGTTATGGTACCTGATGAGTTTAGTACTAAGATGAATTGTCAATCATTTATTGACTGTTGGTTTTACAATAAATACTAAAGAATTTATTAAATATAAATAACAATTAATGAATATTAGACAACTCATTTTGAATACCGATATCCTAAAAAAAAAGTTAAGTACCGAATTAATGCCTTCTTTTCTAACGCTGCCAAGTAAAATAAACAATCACTTTAGACTTTAGTATCGGTTTATTGTGGATATAAAACTATTTCATGTTTTATCAATTCTTTTAATAATATAATAATATATGATTAAATGATAAAATATTTTTTTTATAATAATTATATATCAAAATTAAAATTTATATAAAAAAAAAAGTATGACAACGTAGTATGATTTACACTTACATTTATAGAATTACAGTATCTCTAATTTTTATACAATATATCATATCAAAACATTTCTACACAAATTCATATAAAGTTTAATACTTGAAAATATTTATTGTCTATTTTTTTTAATCTCTTTCAAATATCACATTTATTCACACAATATAATATTTATATTATTATATACTCGCATCTTCCATAATAATCAAAACAAAGGAAATCTTCATAATCCATCGACAGAAAGAAAGGGAAAAAAAACCTCATTTAATAAAATAATGAAACATATAAAAGTATAAAATTATGAGATGATTACTGTGATGTTAAACTAAAAACGAGAGAGAGAGAGAGAGAGAGAAAGACGAACCTTGAGATTACCGGGAAGCTTAGAAGCCAAAGCCTGAGCAAAATCAGCGATGGCATGGTTGAGGTACAGAACCGTGGAGTGCTGCAACCGTTTAGTTTGTTCGACAATGGCCTCGACCACATGAGGGTGGCAGTGCCCGCAGCACACCGTAGCAATCCCTCCGAACGCGTCAAGGTACCTCCTCCCCTTCTCGTCGTACAGGTACTGCTTCCTCCCCTCCACCACGTTCAACTGCAACCTCACCGCACACAATCACAACCACACCATCAGTTATTATTGAATAACAGAAAATAAAAGCTAGCAAAATGGACAAAAACAAAGAAAAAGAAAAAGAAAAATCGTGTGTTGTGGAGGAATGATCCGGTGCGGCACGTTCTCACCGGAGTCTTGTAGAAGTGGAAGATGGAAGGGCTGAGGTACTCCCTCCGCTTCGCGAGGATCTCGTCGCCGGAGGGACCGGTGTACGGCGGAGGAGTGTAATCGAACGGCGGTAATTCCGGTGCGGTGGCGACGGCGTCGTTCTTCTTCTCCGCTGCCGTCTGAGAAAAACCGCGATGCCGGAGAAGCGACGAAGGTCGTCGCAGGATGAGTCTCCTCGCCAGGGATCCCGTCATTTCTCTCCGTCGGCGGAGGTTTCCGGCGATGGCACCGAGAATGCAGGACCCGACCCGACCCGAGTGTTAGAGAGAGATATTAGAGAGAAGAAGAGAGGGAGGGGATGAAGAAGATGTAGGAAGAAGGGGAGAGGCTTATATAGGGAATGGAACGGTGAAGGTGATGATGTGGCAAAAGTGGATTGGTTACATTAATAATAGGTATTTTCTCTATATAAAAGAATTTTTTAATATTCTTTTAAAATATTAATATTTTTTTATAATGAATTTAATTTTGTTAATGTAATTTTTTTATATTATTATTTAATCGTGTTTTTTCATATTGCTAAAGAAATTTTAATAATTATTCAAGAAATTTAATTTTTTAATAATATATTAAAATATTATTAAATAAAAGTATAAAACTATTTATGATTGATATTTAATTATATATATTACTTAATTAAAATATAATTATTTTATTTATATTTTAACTAAATTAAATATGTCATTAATCAATAGTTGTATCCATACCTTTATGAAAAAAACGGATACTGAAACAATCTCATATATATATATATATATATATATATATATATATATATATATATATATAATGTGGTAAATGAAAATAAGCTGTGTAAATTGTAATGTGTTATTGAATACCGTTGATAGTTGTTTAGCTTTGCTATAGGGCAAATCCCTTGATTGTAGACATTGCCCATCAATCTTCTCACAAATTTCTCCTGTTTTTGAAGGATATATGCAAAAATGGATGCATGAGTTTATTCATTTAATAAATTGGTTTACTTGTTTTGGGCAATACAAGTAAGGGGTTTTTTTTATATATAAATATACCTAAAAAAAATTATATATCATTCTATCACACTTTAAAAATTATGTACTAAAATACTCTTTTTTTTTCTATGTTGGAAAGTCAGTTTAGAGGAAACCGACTTCTTAACGTTAAAATTCAATTTTTTTTAACATCTTGTTGAGAAGTTGGTTTCCCTCAAATCGACTTCTCAACAGGTTTTAAATTTTAAAAAAAAAGTATATTGAAAAGTCAATTTAAGCCAAATTAATTTCTCAACATGAAAAAAAAAGAATATTTTAATATATAATTTAAAAAGTGTGATAAAATAATAAATAAATTTTTTTTTAAGTATATTGATATAAAAAAAACCTACAAGTAAGTAAGCCCAATTTCATTTACTTGTCAAGAATAACAATTTATTAGGGGTATTTATGTGTTTTTTTTTCATTTTATTGATATTTTAATAAATTATTAAATATTTATTAATTATTGGTTGTAGTAGACTAATTCTAAGCAAATGCTTAAGAGTGAAATATTATTTGAGATCTTTTTACAATAATTTTTTCTATGAGATTCAACTAATAAATATGTGGTAACACATCATTAATATCAATATTAAAAAAAAACAAAAACTCACCCCCAATTAATACCAATTGTAAAGTATGGAATATAGATATCTGCGCTCAAACACAAGCTCACCAACGACTACGTATTAAAGGAGAAGATCTCACGCTAATTGAACTCATCAAGCTGAGATCCACTCCTAAAAATGCTCCATCAGAAATAGATCCACCCAAGAATCTTCCATCTAGAACATAAACAGGGTTTCAACTTTCAACTCCTTCAAATATGGCATTCAACCCAACCTATTCAGAGTGTGCCTTTCCTTGAACAGACACTAACTTGATTGTCAGTGTCCTCTTTCAAAGTTTTCTCCCTGCCAGTGTAATCCAAAGTCTGATCAGAAGGTCCTCTCGCTCACGTAAGAGCTACCAAAGAGTGAAACATAACTTTCCTACCGTTTCCAACTCATAAATATCCACTATTTTTAATTGAGACAAATAAAGAAAGTGAGAATTGGCGATGCAATGCAGGTTTGCCTTTGTTGCCCAATGGCAGTATGCCTTTGTTGCCCAATGGCAGTACTTTGCGGATAAATTTGGACAAATGAGTCTGCACTCACTACGGAACCTTTTTAGCGATTCCACCAAAACAAACAACCAATAATGCAACTAAAACACATTATATGCCAAAAAAGAAAGCCCATAATGTACCTGGTTTTAAATCTGGTTTGGATAAACCGATCAAAATGTATCTGACCGTGTTTTTGAACTTGTTCTATATATGTGGGTCACAGTTCCCCAATCTCATCACTTCAAAAGAATAATGGGGCACGTAAACTTTTGGTTTTTTTCTGCTAAAATAATTATCATACTCATAATAGATGGTTCATTTCCATCATAAACAATTGATTCATATTATAAAGTAAAGCAACTCAAGAGTTGTTTGCGGCCATGATTAGGAGTGAGCATGTATGCTAATAATGAATATTATACTTTATTGTCTCAACATCATGATCAATTTATAGACTTCGATCAGAGAAAAAGATGAAAGCAAAACAGAGAAATTAATAGGTTCGAAAAACAAAATGGCTATCAACATCGTAGCTCTTTATTCTGATGGCACCCCTTTGTATATATGTTTGCCGTGTAGGAACTCCACAACCAAGCTCCTATCACGATGTGAATGTTTTTATGTATTTTTGTTATTATTTAGCCACTGAAACCCATTACGAAGACATGCATTATTCAAAAGGCCAAAACAACTCAGCATCTCTAATGTGTAAGTTGCAAATATTAATTGATAGTATTATGGGAGGTCAGCAATCACCTTATAGACTAGCTGTATGTATGGGCATGCAACGAGTTTGACAGCTCATCTTGTCGATGTACCATGTGCGTACTGTGAAGTCTCTTAGGTCCACCCATAACACGTATAAACCTGGGCTATCTGCTGACATAATCAAATAAAGTTGTTCCATGACTAATAGTTATATTATAACTTTGATGTGGTAAATCAGAACGCAAGTATACGTTATCGCAAATCAAGTAATATAATAGTAAGAAAGTGTCGAACCCACAGGGATTAATTCTAAATTTAACTATCTATTAAAAGTTTACAAAACTCAATCTTATTTAAACAACTTAATAAGAGGAAGTGTTATGAAAGATTAAAAATTAAAGTATACAAGAAGAAGAATTTAATGATCAAATTAACCAAGCCTAGGATTGCAATTATCCCTCACACTTTACTTGATTCTTTTACTTCTATCTAAGATCAATTAATTATCTGAATTGTTAACTAGAAATCCTTAACTTATTTATAAGCCTCTTTCGATGGTCAAATAGAAATATCCTTAATTAATGATAAACTATATGTCTATGTCTATCAAATAATCAAGAATTCATTAAGTTCCGATTTCATTAATGGTTACATATGTCATATAGGTATATGTCTATCCTATATGAACTCAAGGCTTTCGCACAAAGATCATATGTTATCTTACTTAGATCTAAAACCAAAATCCCTTTGTCAAGTTGCTTAAGGTTTATCAATTCAATTCAATTAATGGCCAATTAATTAAAAGCATTAAGAACAAGTAAGATAAACAATTCAAGATAATCAACGTACTCTTAGATATGATAAACGAATCAAATTACGTGTGAGTTCAAATTGCAATCCTAGTATAGAAATTTAGCTACTCATTATATTAAAGGAAACAAAAGAATAAGTGAAAAGCATAATAAAAATGAAAGTGGTTGTTTGGTATTGACAAGAACACAACGGGCTAGAGTTTCGGGATTTACTTTAAACAAATTGGAAGATCTAACCTTGAAATCAAAGTATAAATCTCACAATTTATTAAAGCTTCACCCCTAACTCTAGGAAGAACCTTAACTAGACATCAAGATAAAGAAACTTGAATAAGATGAAGATTATATTATACAAACTACAAGAGCTTTGGGATTTCCTTTAAACAAATTGGAAGATCTAACCTTGAAATCAAAGTATAAATCTCACAATTTATCAAAGTATCACCCCTAACTCAAACTACAATGAGAGAATTCAGAAATGGGATGCCTTTAAGTGTGGCAAATGCCTTCCTTTTATAGGCAAAGGCTAGAACTATTCAATTACAATTTTGTCAAATCTCTTTGCACATGGGTTGAAATTTCAGCTCCGAAAATTATCAAATTCGTCATTGCTCCCGTCATAATTTAGAAATCTTCTCTTCATGAAAGTTGTAGCACATGCAGTCGTGAAGAACATGTCAAAAATTCAGCCAGATCTAACGGTTGGATCTTGAGATCTAACCATTTTGCCGAAACTACTCAGATTATATCAAAAATGACAGCCACCAACTTGTTGCCTAATTTTGACCCACTTCCGATGCTAATCTGGAAATCTTCATTTCTAGGAAAGTCATAGAGAATTATGTCATGCATGACATATCAAAATTTCAGCTACATCCAACGGTTAGATCTTGAGAAATCACCAAATAACCGAGTATAGGTTTGAGCAGAAATTTTCTGATTTGTCCTGAATTTGATGTAACCCAAAATTCACTTAGTTTAGGTCTTCATTTCTCTTCTATTTGAGCTATACTGATATCAACATCCAAGTTCATGATATCTTGGTTCAACAACTGCTTTGAATAGTCCTTCGGGTGTTCTACTCAATTTGTAACAACATAACCAATATATGAGGAATTATGCAATTTTCACTTCATATATGCAATAATTTCATAAAAATAGACCAATGAGAGGTGCTAAATTATGCATATAAAATATGTTTATCAAACTTTTGGCTTACTGATAAGCGTTTGATCTAACAAGTGATATCAGAGCGATGTTAAAGATTCGAGTCCCCTTGATATTGCTGGGGGAGATTGTTGGTCTTATGGGAGATCAACGATTACCCTAGACTCACCCCATGTATGGGTAACTCATCCTGCCAATGTGTCACGCGTGCATTGCAAAGCCCCTCAGGTCCACCTGCAGCACATTTAGATGCATGGCTATGTGCTGTTACAAATAAGGAAATAAAGTTGTGCTCTAACTAATAGCTATAACTTTTGGCCTAATGATAAGCGTTTGATATAACATTAATTAGTACACATTTGCAAAGCAGCTTCTATATGGAATGTTCAATATTAATCAGATTCTTCAACCTTTATTTAATAACAACTTTTAAAATGATTTTTTTATATGATATAAAAAAATTTATAACCCAAGAAGCATCCATACAATGACAAAATCTAAAATATTATATTAGAATTTAAAGTATTCTTACGTGAATACAAGTTTTTTAAAATGTCTATGTAACCAAAACAGTAGGCAAAAATTGCTAGCAAAACCGCGCTAGATATAATTTTCATAATTTTACTTGACAAGTTAAATTCAGGTAAGGGGTTTTTTGACTTTATTGTAAATATCTAACACTCAATTAGCTAATTCTCTTCCTAAATTAATTCAAGCAGATTTCTCTATCATATACATAACAAATTTAAAAAATAATAATTAATCTTTCATATTTTTTTTAATAAATTCAAATTCAATATAATAGAAATATAAAATACACTGATTGTTGACGCAAATTGGAAAGGAAAATTTAGACATTATTAAAACCCTTCATTCCACCCTAGGTAGACAACAATATCAACCAAGGAGTTGGTGTTGGTGTGTATCAAACACCTTCATCAGATATCTATCTGTTAAACAAATGATGACCCAGTAGATTATGAGCTACCAATAATAAAACCCTTGCAAGAGCAGAGAATCTTATCTTGCCAACACCAATCAGATCCCTTGCTGACGAGGCTTGAATTTCTTAGCTTATCTTAGATTTCTGATATGTTAAAACATTGTAAATGAATGTAGGTGTTGAAACCAAAGCGTTACGTTATGATGCAGCAGCTACGGATTCTTCAGTCTTAAGTTAGGTACCAGAAGTTCAGAACTCACAAAACAGTAAACCATAAAGAATCGAAATTAACATATTTTAGTAATATAATGTGCACTTATGTTGTAACAGGAAAATGATGATAGAAAGTCTGATTTATAACAAGAATCCAAATCAATCACGCTTTGGATATTCGATCAAAAGCTCCATGCATCCGACAAATAGGGAGATCACCTTTGTATTAAGTGGGAAACACTAGTGTCTATGCATAGAATAGAATAGAACTTCTCCAATCACTTCAGCTACAGCATTGCATTGTATTGTGACAAAAGAGAGATGTGGTCATTGAAAAGAGAGATGGTTTGCATTTTATGAGATGAAGATGTATTCTTTTGTGCATATTTAGTGGTACTTTCACTTAATTGATAGAATTATTATATATTAAATAAAATAATTTTTATATAATTAAATTAATAATAAACTGTCACATATGTAGATTGATTTAATTAAACTTCATAGAAATATATATATATATATATATATATATATGAGTACTTGTATTTAAAAAAGTTATAAGAATACCGACGATTTAGATATAATGTATAATTAAGCATTTAGAAGTGAGCGAGAAATAAGAGCTTTTTGTAGTTTGCAGAAGTTCTTCAAACATTTGTACAGTCAATGCAAAAAAGAAAAGAAAAAGATATACATATTATGATTGACACCACTTAAATTTTTTTCTTGTCGAATTTGAATTCAATTCACTTGATATTATAGTTTTTAATTGAATTAAATTATATAAATTGTGTTGACTAATTTCAACAAAAAAATTTCTTAAATTTGGATGAAAATTTTAAATTTCAATAATATTTTTACTGAAGAGAAGTACCACTAAATAGAGTTATCTTATAAACATCTTTAAAACAATTATATAGAATTACAAATGTAAGAGGTTTATAACTATTCTTAATTGATAACTTACCAATAAAGCTACATCATGTGCGCAAGTACAAAGACTTTTTAGATGGTGTGCTTACCATTAATAAAGCCTAATTCTAGCTGTAACTTTTGGGTAAACGAAAAAACATACCTCTTAATCTGTACTGATATAGTTGTGAGAAAATGTCAAATTATTAGAGGGGGATCAAATAATAGAGATAACTGCTTTTCTAAATGAAGAAAATAGGTTTGTGCATGGCTTTACTCTTTACCGCCAAACTTTTGAACCCCATTCAAGGTTTCCTCTTTTGTAAGACAGCTTAGACTGAATAGAAATTTTGTTGAAGACATCAGGATTTAGTAAAATATATATACATTTGATCTTGAAATTTATTGACGTGAGAAAAAATATGTTCACATGGCCAAATGTTGATATTATCTACAATATACCAATCAAGAAGGTGAATAACATTTTTTCCCCAAGATATATAAAAGGAAATTAACGAGATGGTGACTAATATGAGTTTTGATCATTACTTTTTGACTTGGAAGAAAATTCAAGTTTTGGATCATGACTTATAATCTGCAAGCTGAAAAAAGAGAAGAAGAAAAATACAGACAAGTCTCTTTTGCATTCCAAACAAATTAATCCAAGGGAAAACGTAACTAAAACATAATGCATGATCCACCCCATTATGTTGGCTTTTACACAAAAGTTACTTAAACTAATTTTATTGTAGTTTTTATTGCCACATTCATGTGGAGGAGATTGTGTGTTGGGTCTCATGACCCCACCCTCCCTAGGCCATCATCTGAAAATTGATTGGGTTTCTGGCTCTTATATTTTTTGCTGTGTTGTCTCTTGCTGTGTCATTTTTATCTTGTTCTGTTTGCAAGTTCATGGCTTAAAATACAAAAAATGACTCTTGTCCAATACCCATGTGACATGTCTCTATCTGTAAGCATTATATATCTATGTAGACATTGCAGTTATCCAGTAGTAGGGGGATTATAATTGATCATATCAGAAACGGAAAGCACAAGGAGAAGACAAGTAATGTGAACACAATAAAGAATTCATCATACCTTTGCAATATTGGATTCCATGACAGTATGGAGTCTACACCCACCATTCGCTTTCCTTTTCCTTTTTTTGTTTGTTCTTTTATTAATGGAAGAGGGGGAATATTTGATTTAATGTTGCTGTACTTTAGCTTGATGGGAAAAAATTTCTAATCCGACGGTAATGAAAAGTGGATATTTCATTTATTTATTTATTAAATAATTTATTTTTAAAAGAAAAGCAAGTTGAATACTAATATTTCAAAAAATATTACATAAGACTCGAAAATTTTTCAGTCTAAATGGTTCTTGTACTTCTATTAATAAACACTTGCATATTACTCATAGAGATATTGTTATAAGTAATAAATTGACATAACTTATAAGAACATTGCTAATTGACACTAATATATATAGGTGGTGAAAAAAAAAGGAAGGATATATATATATATAAGAAATAGATTTTTTTTCCTGTAAGGTTAGTAATTGAGTCAAATAACTCCATAGACTTAACTAAAGTATTAGCTTGAACATTAAATATGATTTTGTGTATTCAGAAAAAGTGAAAAAGTCTTTTTCAATAGAGTAACTTATTTATGTATTTATTTGACTAATACTTTGAGTTTGTGCGTCTTTTCTAATAATATTAGAGTTAATTATTATATTTTATGAAATTATAATAGGTTTAATTATATATAATATTTTAAATTTATAAAAATATTTTAAAAACATATATTTTAAAATTATTATAATTTAAATCAAGCTTGAACTCGAATTCAAAGAAGGCAATCACACTAGATGGATTGGATCTGGTGTTGTAACAATGGCAATTTTATTGTTATATCAACATATCTTGTTTTCCAAAGGTATTGCTTTGATCCATCTATAAAATAAAATAAAATAAAAAAACATCGCTTCATCACCTCTTCATAGTGACACTTGTGTCGATTTTGGTATCATATATAAACTATACGTAGCACTCCCAAGTCCTAATTATTTCCACACAGACTTTTGGATTGGGCCATATGGCCTGTCTGTATTTCATAGAACATTAGCCATGTAAGCTGGCCTTGAACCACGAGATATTTTGGGCCATAAGTTTTTTCTTCTGCCCGGATGAAGCCTACCTAGTAAGTATAGCTTTCAGCGATACCGTTGGGCTGAATTTGGAATGATTGATGACAAACCATGGAAGACATGTCGAGATTCACTTTAAATATCAATAAATCTCCTGATTCTAGAAGAACATTCTCTTCCTTCTCCACATCTCTCTGATCCTCATAAAGAAACTGCTGAATCACCAATAGAGAAGCACACAAGGCAATGCTTTGCGGATACTTTCTCTGCTTACATCACGATCCTCCATATATTAAGTAATTTCAAGATGGAAGCAAAAGAAGTTTGTCTAATCATTCTTATTCTTAAACACAATGCCTAACAAAAAAATGGGTGAGATAAACATTTCAAACATGCTACTATCCAAAACAAAACAAAAAAAAACTTTAGCTTAGCATGCTAAACTAAAATCATGAGACATTCAATATATTCAAGTATAAATTTATGCCAAAAGTCCAAAGCACTGGCTTAATCGTCACCTAGGTTATATTACTTCTTCTCCCCTAGTCATTTGCTTAATCCTTCAGCATTGTTTTGCCTCAATTAGTGTCTACTTGGAAGGTGAAATTCAAAGGAATTGAGTTGCCTATAGTAGTGGTATTAACCATAGATGCACTTGTTGGAACCGGAGGTAACTAAACGACTTACCACTTGCTTACTCCTTTTGATTATTTTCTTATTTATAGACTTTCCGATAATTCATCAATTTTCTTAATTCTGAATGAGAGAAATCCTCCACATATTCCTTTGAAAAAAATATTGCCTAGATTATCATTAATCATATCTTCAACAAAACTAGCTTTAAAAATCTTCCAAATTAAGCTGAACTTGTGGCACCATAAGATCCAAGATTGTAGGAAATTCATTGCCCTGCAGAATAATAGCTATTATCAAACTTGAACGACGCACAGTTAGATAATTCAAACTTGAATTCTTCAATTCCTTGGTTCCAGCAGTGTATCATGGAAACAGTGAATGTTGGCTTGTCGAACGAGAAAGAAAAGTTTAAAAATGATGGATCGATCTTTCTCTTTTCTTATGAGTTCGAACTTTAATTACATAAAAAAGAATCCTAACATAAGAAAAATAACTTTGTTGTAGCAAAATGTGAAATTTTTAATTAACAAACTATTTTTACGAACGTGTTACATAGGACACAAGAAGCCAAAGTAAGATGTTAGACCCAAAACAAATTGATAAAAGATAATTGATGAATCATATCACATAATTGGTGAAGAATTAATCAATTATAATTTGATTAATAATTTTCTATTAATAAATTCTCCTAAATTTTAATGTTTCATTTATCTTGAATTTTTTTTAAAATCCTATAATAATATCAAGGCTTTTTCTACATTACGTCATTCAAAAAATGATGTATCGATAAGTAACGTACAACATTAGTTAAAAAATTGCAAATTTGATATTTTAATATAAATTATTGTAAGTTATTTTTAAAAATACATATCTGTAAGTATTACTTACAAATATAAAAATTTATAATTTCAGTATATAAATATTATAAACATTTTTATAAATAAATTTAGCATTATAAGAAGGATGTAGCTACTAAACCCCTAACATCAATCTCCAAGTTCTTCTTTCATCCAACAAAAGAACAAAAAAGAGGACACCAGCATTGCCATTGCCATGCAGGTTTCGAGTTAGAACCCAACATGTCATCCAACCGTAAGAGCAGTGTCAGCAGCAATATCACAGCGGAAAAAAGTGTCAGTGGCAACAGAAGTGGTACACGTGGCTTGAAAACCCTATCCACGTGTCAAGTATTCAAGATAGGACCAATTTCTTAAGACCAATCAAAACCTGAGAGG
Organism: Styphnolobium japonicum; assembly: GCA_023212625.1. NCBI lineage: Eukaryota > Viridiplantae > Streptophyta > Magnoliopsida > Fabales > Fabaceae > Styphnolobium > Styphnolobium japonicum. The sequence goes on from JALBWW010000014.1 coordinate 24,628,234, forward strand.
ACACTTTGCATGCCCACTTAACAAAGATTTAAGAATGGCACTCAATTGAACCAACAGAATTAGATGGACAGGGTCCCACATCAGTATCCTGGTCACCCACGCTCAAAGTCAATTCAACACCTCAACACCATACATAAATGCTCACTTAATCTTATTTGTATACTATAATTTGAGTTTAACTTTAATTAAATATTCCTGTAAACACTACCGTTCAATTATATTTTATCATATTATTAAAAGAAATTGATTAAGATAACAACTGTCAAAAAATTCAAACTTTATTAAAAATATGATTAAATGGCAATAGAAAAGAAGTTACACAATGAAAATGGATCAATATTAAATCCACAATTTATTATATTTTTTTTTTCTTTGCATAGACATTAATTTTGTATAGGACTCATAAATGCGCAAGTTTTCTTTTTCTTTTTTATGTAAGTAAATAGATACTTTCCATGTAAAAATTGGAAATTGTTTTAATATTATTACCAAAATTTTCTAACTTGGAAGAATCAACATCATTACGGGTACTCACAACTCAATACACTTTAAAACTCTCACATGGGCAAAGCCTGTGCCAAGCATTCTCAGTGGTGCGTTACTTATTATTTTTTTGTTTCTCCATGATAATGCTTGAGAACAGCTTGTGTAAGAGAAAGAAAACTAACAATTTCTTGTACCCATTTTTGTAATCAGCAACAGCAACCCCACCACATGGTGTATTCATTTGTAATTGTTTGAGCCAGTGGCAATATGAAAGCTCAAATCCTTTTTGGGAGTGGGAGGTGGGAAGTGGGTCTTGCAGAGTTTCAGTAATCATGCCTACCTTTTCATTCACTTGTTCTCATCAATTCTGGCCGGAACACACCATCACACAGCAAACCCACCCCCCAAAAACATCAAAGATTAGTTCTAAAAGTCAAAAAAGAAAACTTGCTGCTACTCATGAAGCTTTTCCTTTTCCTTCTCCTTGTTCTCTTGTTCAATTATGGCTTTTCTGAGCATGGTGTTGGTATTGGTTACCAACTCATGGTGGCAGTTCCGGTGGAGTATGAAATTGGTTTCACAGGGAGAGCTTTTCTTGTGGAGACCAATCAGACAGCACCAAATTTCAGAATAGCATTAAGCATTGAAGCCATCAATGGGAAATATTCCTGCTCATTGGAAGTTTTTCTTGGGGATGTGAAGATGTGGGACTCTGGCCATTACTCCAGGTTTTATACCACTGAGAAATGCTTGCTAGAGCTGACTAAGGATGGAGATTTAAGGCTGAAAGGTCCAAAAGAGAGAGTGGGATGGAAGACTGGAACTTCTGGACAAGGTGTGAAGGTAAAAACTATATAGCACAACACAAACCATTGGTGTTACCTTTGCTATGCATAGAGTCACTTAAGCTTCATTGTAGAGTCTAATACATGATTTGTTGCTTTGCCTCAATTTGAAGCAGAGATTGCAGATACTGAGCACAGGCAATCTAGTGCTCGTGGATGCACTGAACAATATAAAATGGCAGAGTTTCAATTTTCCAACGAATGTAATACTCTGGGGCCAGAGGCTTGATGTGGCAACTCGCTTGACTTCTTTCCAAAGCAACTCAAGCTTGTTTTACTCTTTTGAAATTGAAAACAACAGGGTTGCTCTGTACTTGAATTCTGGTAACTTGAGGTATTCTTACTGGGAGTTTCAGCCTTCCATGAATAGAAGTATTACATTTGTTAAGCTGGGATCAAGAGGGTTGGGGTTATTTGATGTAAAATACAAGAAAATAGCACAAATTCCATCGCAGGGGATTCACCCACTAAGATTTTTAGCACTGAAGAATGAAACAGGAAACTTTGGCCTCTATTACTATTCACCTGAGAAAGAAAAGTTTGAGGCCTCTTTTCAAGCACTTAACAGCACATGTGATCTTCCAATTGCGTGTAGACCTTATGGGATATGTACATTCTCCAATGCCTGCTCGTGTATTCAGCTTTTGACAAATAAAAACGAGGGTAGTTCTGATTGCAATGGGGAAATTTCTGGTGGGTTTTGCAGTGGGAAACAGGCAGAGATGCTAGAACTAGAGAATGTAAGTAGTGTGCTCAAGGATGCTCCTAAAATATTCAATATTAGCCAAGAATCATGTGCAAATTTGTGCTTACAGGACTGTGAATGTGCTGCTGCTTTATATTTTGGGAATGCAAGCACAGACGTGACAGAATGCTATCTTTACAGATTAGTCCTGGGTCTCAAACAGGTAGATGAAAGCACAGGATTTAGCTATATGGTTAAGGTTCCAAAGGGAACTGGTAGAAATCATGAGCGGCATAATGTGAAAAAATGGGTGTTGGTTTTGGTAGGAGTGGTTGATGGACTCATCATTCTACTTCTTGTTGGAGGGTTTGGGTACTGGTTGATCCAAAAGAGAAGTCACACCTTGCATTCTCAGGCCAGCACTTCATGAGAAGTTGAGCAAAGCCAAGTCCAGGTTCAATTTTTGAATTCATCTGTGAAAAGAAAAATAGGGAAATAATTTATTTAAACATTTTAACACAATTTTGGTTGATTTTGAGAGACTGACATTCATAGATCATCCAAGTAATTGGAAATTCTTGATGAAGACAAAATACGGCATATTTGCAACATATATTCCCCGAACATCCCCCATACACAGAACTTTTTATTTTTCAATGATGGCAACAGAGATGTGAACTTTTTTAAACTTCAATCAGTTTCTCCGAAGTATACATGTTTGGTTTCTTCCTGATAGAGGATTTTCTGATTATGAATCATTTAACTAGTTTATTATCTTGTGATTATTGAACCTAGTAATGAATTTCCTCTACAAAAGATAATGCAGTCAAATATTATTGTAGAATACCCTGAACGATATCATAGAGAATAATAACATTATATCTAGAGAGGGCAGACTTCTGTTAGATTGGGATATGGGAAGATCTCCCTTGTTTGTTTTCCATCTCAAATTGGGAGTTGAAGATTTGGCCCCATTGTGTCCTTTCATATATTGGTAAGGACTGAAGGCTGAATTTTTTTTAAGATAAGGTATTTTCTCATTTAACATTGCTCCCTATGAAGGCAAAGCATGCATTGTAGTCAATAATCCCTAAATCCGGAATGCATTTTGCTTGCACTGGGCTTTCTGCATTTATGTCTATCATTAATATGGTATCTAAAATTGGTAGTAAAAGTTTGGTATTTTTAGGTTTGTTACCTGTCCCATGGGATTTATTCAATAGTTTTTACAAGTGCCCCTTGCAAGGTTGTCCTAAATTATATAGGTGTATCTCATAACAGTCACTAGCAGGTTCAAGTAACTTGCAAGAACTGGTGGTGTTAGCCATATTCTAACGAGAACTTAATCATATGAAAGTAAGCTTTTCTTGGAACTGCTATGGTCTTGATTGATGGAAATGTTATCTGTCTCTTCTCACTATTGCATAACCCATGATGCGTTAGAAGTAGAATCATCATTTCAACAACCCTGACTATAATAATTTCAGAATCAAGCTAGAATAATGGAGTACAGAAGCTACAAAGAAAAGTGCATACATCCTCAATTAATACAATTTCATTGACCTTGACTAAGGTCTCTGAATCACAATACAGGACAAGACTTGTCTCTATTTCTCACGTTGAAACGATACTGTTAGTAATGTGGTTCAAGTGAAAATATAGGATAGAATACATACATGAAATGCTACTGTATCATAGCTTTTGCAGAACCATTTAGCGCGTGACAGTAACATTTTATTACTTATTTGCAGTGCAAAATTTGCTGTCATAGTCAAAACTACTTGTTTGATCCATGATAAGAGCAGGTCTTACATAGTTATGTTAATATCTTTTACTAAAGGTTTAAGACTGCGATAATTTAACACTACTTCATTTACTACAAACAAACTTGATTACTTCTTCACTTTAACCGTGTAAGCATACCTCTAAGGTTCATGGCAAATTGTATCTTCTAAGATCACTGCAATGCCTACTCTATGGTTCTGTACATTCAACCAAAATAGGGACTCTCAAATGTGAAATGTCCAGAAAGGAAGAACCATACATGTCTGAAGAAAATCGCAGGAACTAAAAGGGCACAAGAAGGGTTAGTGCTCTGTGTCTGTATTTACACCCACTGTAATTAATGTGTTGGACACCCAGCAATTACTTTTTCTTAAATTTGTCTATTAAAAAACCAACTGTCACATTGAGATATTGTATCCAGATAATCATATTCACAAACTTGCAATGAAATTGAAGAATGGGAGATCTTTTATATAAATCCATTGTGGCTTATATTTACTTTGGAGTCCAAAGATAGATGGGTTCAATGATGGTAATAAATATCTGATAAGGTTGAAATTGTATTGAGTATATCAATGTTAATGCAACCCTTAATCTGTGTCTGTGTAAATATAAATAACATATAACAGAGTTAAAATACACGCCTTGGGTTGATTACACAATGAAAATGCGCATTTAGTAATTAGAAGAAGGAGGCAGGTGAAATCAAGTACTTCTGATGAGCAATTTACATTTTCTAATTCAAATACAAATTGAGAGACGGGGAAATGAAATCCTCATTAGAAATGAATGCATGACTTTAATTTCAAGAATTGACTACCACATTACAAACTTGAAAAGTACTCCTTAGCCAGTAATAATATTGTGCAGCAGAGGGATAGCAAATGCCGCAAAGGTAGCTTCAATAATATCATCACACGTCATAGAGGCCAATATCAGTTTCTGTGACAGTGTTTTTGTGCATGTAAATGCCCACACAACCAGTAACTAATATAGACATTAATTCATAAACTACTACTCTCTTGTATATTTAGTTCGCTTAAATTTCTCTTAGTCCTGCTTGATGAAATGGAATTCCAGTGCAATATCTCATTTTCCTAATTGAACAAGCATATAAACCACAATAACACTATGAAGGACATAAAAACATAATAATATGGTAACAGAAGATATTTGCAGAATATCAATTGCGGCCTCGTAGTTGCTAGTGTCCAAATGTTGCCTTAAAATGGGAAAGGATTATAAATTTGTTATAGTCAAGAGATGCTAGAGTAAGTATTGGTAGTTGAAAGCAATAGAAATAACTACATGAAAATTGAAATAGCAGCTAGAGCCCTGCAGTGGCTATTCAAAGGCAAAGCTTTCAGTAGTATCCTGCTTTGGTAGACTCTATTACTATACAAAGAAGTTCAAAAGTATTACAAAATTAATCATAAAGAGAAATGATGAACATATATTTACGTTTTCCAGCTAATATAAACACTGTGTTACCAAACTTTTGCTGTTTGAACGGTATCTTATTTATTCCATGAAGTGAATGATTAGCATCCACAAAATGATGATAAAATCATAAGCCCTGGTTGGTAGTGCTGAGAATAATTAAAGGCGCTAAAGGAGCTGTTATGGGTAGTTGCAACCGAAAGGTACTACTAGTATACTTACGAAGACAGCAAATGGTAATTCTACTGCACCACGAAGATATGCTCCAGAAAGCTTCTAAAAGCATTCCCAGAAATTAACTTCTCTAACCCCTGATTATTCAACAAGAAAAAAAAAATAGAAGATAATATTGATGAGAACAATGTCATAACTCATTTTACCTTCCTCTCCTATGTTCCAATCCTAGAAGACCAAAAGTTGAACAAGAAACAGAAAGTGGGCTTATAAATGAAGAACCAACAGTGAGGTGAATGTTGTAACCAAACTCAAATACTGATTCATCTGAGCTTGACATAATTACATAAATAGTTCACTTCAATTGTGATTATACTCCTTCTACCATATTTTCTAAAACAGTTGATAAATTATTACTAAACTGAAAAAAGGAAGAAAGAAAGAAAAAACCAATTTGGAAAAGAACAAGGAAAGTAAAAAGAAGCACTCACAGAGTAGTTTGAAGTTTAAACTCCAGCTGAGCAGGCTTTCACTGAAAACGTGGAAGTAGAAAAGGGGAAAGAAGACTTTGCAACTGCAACCACATTGGCCAAAATCTGATTCTCCAGCTTTCGTCGCCTGTCCAGTCCAGTGTACTATATATCAGTCAAGTCACATCAGCATAGTAGTATCGAATCCAACCTTGTACCGGAGCTAAGTGAGTGCATTCCAATATTTGACTTTCACACGTCCTGACATCACTTTTGCAGTCAGCCAAGTTTCCCAAGGCTCTACGAGAAGCACACTTCTTGACTGTTAAACGCATCATTCGATATCTGAAAGGCACTGCCACACTTGGTACTGTTTCTATCTTGGTCAGAATCTAATATCTTGGAGACTTGGAGTGCATATAAAAGCAGCCCACATTTTCACGCGTGGTTCTTTCCACAACCCTTCGAATTGCATATCAATTCTCGCATACCAATTCCTGCATACCAATTCTTAATACTTCGCGTATAAAGAAATTTTTAAAATCATAATTTCAAAAAATAATTACCATGTACCCGTACTCGTAACAAGTACCAGAGGGTATTACCAACCTTGTAACTTTGTTTTCACAATCTTGAGCCGAGGTTGAGTATTGTAGCATGGGTTCTGTAGTTTGCAGAAGCTTATTGGTTGCGAAACTTACTCACTGAATTGTGTATCAAAGTTCCACATCTCACCTTGCTGCATTATGACAATCTGAGTGTACATATATGGCACAAAATCATGTTAATCACCAATAATGCATGCACTAAGCACATTGATAATAACATCCATTTCTTACGTGATCATGTGAATCGTGGTGCTGTGAACGTACGTTCCACATTTGCATACCTAAGATCAACTGGTTGCTGATATATCCACAAAGTGTCTTCCTTCAGACAAGTTTTCATTCAATTTAGAACCAATCTGAGAGTGCTTCATAGACACCCCCAGATTGAGTGGGATGATAGACTGTTTGGTACTTTGGTTGTTTTGTCAGATAGGTTCGTAATTATCTAGATTAGAATATCTCAGTGTATAATTGGTAACTGTGCATTCTATTTCTCTAAGCTGGGATCAAACTCGCGCGTGACTTCAATCACACATAGCAGTAAAAAGATTTGCTCATTCCAATTTTATCCCTACCAATACATGCACCTTAATTAACTTTTTCTCCCATGTAAAAACTATAAAATAAGAGCTTAAACCTACAGGACAATAAATGATGCATACTAAAACAGTGAAACTTTAGTTCCTTATTAAACTTGTATCACGGTTTCTTAGTCACTTTTATTGAAAGGAAAATTTTGTTACTTCTATCCGACACCCGTTTGAGTACCCCCAACGCCTGTTTGCTTTTATAAACAAACAGGCCAAAATATGTTATCCACCAGATTGAGCTACAAATCCCAACAAAAGCGTAAATAATCAATCTTGTTGACCCCCCCCCCTTTTTTCCCTTTCTCATAGCATGCAGTAGTATGTGCTTTTTGCCAAACCTGGCTTTAATATAATTAATTGTTAGCTCATAGAGGCTTCGTATTGTTAAAGGGACCACAAAACTGCAATAATCCCAAATAAACCATGGTTAAAGAATCATTCATCTCCAACTTTCATGGGGAAATGCACCTACTTACATGATTCTGGTCAAGGACTTCATCATTTATTTTTCGAAATAATTACAATCTGCTTACTCATCCTTCTTGTTTCTATCAGAAAATTAATAGAAACAAAAGGTCTTTCAAGAAGAGGTTAGAAATGCAGCCAATTTTTTAGGAGTGGGTGGCCAATCGTTTCACCCACTTCTGCTACACTGATTAAAATAGCCTTGTCGTCTGCAACACATAGCAGCATAATGCCTTGAAGAGTTGCTGTCTCCTTTCGCTAGGGCTCCTATCTTTATGGGGGTTATTACCACCCATATTAGCTGTCTTCTTTAGCCCAAATCATAAAAATATTTGATGTCTTTGTAAAAATGATCCTATTGTTTCTATTTGATGTAGTTTGGTTGTTTTTATGTGTAGGTATTGCTGGCTAAATCCAACATGTGAGGAAAAAAGACAAACTAGCTTTGTAAGATATGCTCATGGAATTTTTCCCATCCGATTTTGTTTCCACCCAAATAAGTTTACAAGCACTTGTTCTGTTTCGTAACTAGAACCTAGCCCGTGAACCTGAATGTCACTTACAACTCTCATGTCAAGCAAGAAGCAAGAGATTATGGATGGGGCGGCATGTCCTTTTCGGACTCTGTCTACTTAAACATCACAATTCACAAGTCATTGGCTCAAACAGACCCCACAGAGACCCCAACACGTCATGCTCAATTATAGAATGATCAATAATAATAATGATAATAACAATAATCATCATGGCTAGAGAATTCGGCTACTTACTGGTGCAATGCGAATTATCAGAGTTCAGAATTCACTTTGTAGGGCTGACTTTAACTCATAGAGAGAAACTGGATTTTCAGATGCTAGCTAGCTAGCTAGCAGCATAATGGTCTGTGCATGCCTCATCCTATGTTCTATTCGTATATATATCCTGCAAAAATTTTATTGCTTTCATTTCTCCTGAATTTACTGAGGTTCTCTATCGCATGCTCCCAACGTGAGCCCAATCATATTCTATATCAATAGTAAAAACTCATCCCTCAAAAATTTATGATTGTTGTTATTTTTACACCTCAAATTCAACAACACTATTTTTTTGAGGTGTAAAAGTTACACTATTTCTATTCTTGTAGAGGGATTGGTCTAATGCGTGCACAGGAGACCTACCATATGTGGAGTCATGTGCAGGAGACCAATCTCTATGCAAGAAAAATGACTTAAAATATGGTGTAAGGAAAATTGAAATATGAAATAACTATTTTTGAAAGTTTATTATTTCTATGGAAAATCATATATAGTTGTTTTGACATATATATGTAGTCCTTTGATTTCAACTTGCATACCAAGAAAGTAACTAACTAAGACTTGTTTGTGCCTAGCATGTTAGATGTTTCTGAAATTCTCTCTTTCACGAGCATGCACACATTGACTATGACATTGTCTGTTCAGGCTTCTCAATCTTCTCTCTGCAAGTGCTATAGCTGTTCATATTCTGCCAAGAAAGAAAAGAAGTGGATGTTTGCCCTGTAATAGCTATAACTCTGATCACACTTTGTGTGTTTGCATTAGCTGTAAAAAAAAAGATTATGTTAAAAATCGATTATAAGAAAATTAATTTATATTTGAATATGTTAATTCATAATCGATTTTATGATAAATAGTTTTGTTTAAATTGTATAAAAAATCACTTTTATGTATTAAACTACCAAAAGACATATGAAATGATTGAACAAGTTATTTGATTGAGAGCAAACATGTATTTCTCTCTTAAAAATTTTAAAATAATCTGAAATCAAATAATTAAAAGTTTAAGAGTATGTTTGGGAAAGATTAATTCTTACTCAAAACAGCTTTTTTTCAATAAAAAGCTATTTTATCTAAAATCTTTTTTGTTTGTTTAAAGTGTGTAAATTGATTATAAGTTAAGATTATTTTTCTATAACTAAAACTAACTTTTTTTAAAAAAACTGTTATTTTAAGCTTTTAATTATTTGATTTCAAATTATTTCAAAAATTTTAAGAGATAAATACCTATTTACCCTCAATCAAATAACTTTTTCAATCATTTCATACATCTTTTGGTAATTTAATACATAAAAGCGATTTTTTTATACAATCCAAATAAAACTCCTGATCATAAAATCAATTATGAATTAACATATCCAAACATAAATTATTTTTCTCATAATCGATTTTTCACATAATCTTTTTTTCACAGCTAATCCAAACACGCCCTAAAATAATAGCTTTTTTAAAAAAGTTATTTTTAGTTATGAAAAAATAATCTTAACTTATAATCAGTTTTACACACTTTAAACAAACAAGATAAATTTTTGATAAAACAACTTTTAATTTTAAAAAATAATTATTCTCGAAAAAAAAAAACCAAACATGGTCTATATCAATACCAAATCTAAAAAAAGGAAAGTAATGCTTGGGTCACAATTTTGGCATCACCAAAAAAATACAGTAATTACACGAAATAAATCATTAGATGACTAACTGCTTTTCAAATCAGCAACTTGCAGACTAATTGTAAGCATGCATATTTCTTTTCAGTGACTAAAATGTTTGTGTTAAAACTTAAAGCTAGACTTATTCAAAGAAGAATTAAGAAGTTCAACTATAAAATGTTTCAAGTAACCTAACAAAAATACAAAATCCATTACATTGGAGCTGTTCTATCTATGGAGAGAAAACAAATAAACAAATGAATAAAATGAACGGAAAGGAGAAAAAGGTAGTCACGAGATAGAGTTCCAAAATTGTCTGATTTGACGTGTTTATATTAGTCGGAAAAAGAGGCAATACGTGATAGATCAGCATGCACCACCCTTTGCAGCAATTTGCTAAATAAATATTCACTCAAATGTTTTACCCAAAAAAACCACTAAAAAGATTAGTAAACAAAGGAAGGATAAGTAAATTAGTGTGGTTATATAGATAAATAAAAGGTATTTATTGGCAAGGTTTTGAAAACTGAACCGATCATTGAACCAATTAGGGAACTGATTCAAGATTCAATGGTTCAATCGTGATCGAACTGAAGTATAATTAAATAATTTAAATATATTTATATATATACTAATTAAATAAATTAAAAATTATAAAAAACAACACAAATAATAAAAAATAGTTTACAACTTATTTTTTAGAGTCCAAAGCATTCAGTAACAGTATTATAGCTTATTTTTGTTTAACAAAATTCCAATTTCAGTTCAAAGAGATATACAATTAATCATACATTCAGTTTCCAAACTTCTATACAATCTAAATTTAAGTATTTCATATAAAATTCTTTTTAGATTGGCTTACATTCAGTTTTTAGATCAAAATGACATTATTTGAATTAGCAAAAAAAATTTTAAAAAAATAAGACTGGTTAAACCTAATTGGACCGGTTCGGGTTGACCAGTTCAACTGTTCTTGACCGAATTTCAAGTTATGTAAGTTTTTAGGGTGTACCGAACCTGTGAGGTGATTGATTTCCGGTCCAACCAATCCGACTGATTTGTCCGATCCGATTTTCTTAACCATGCTTATTGGAGCTCAAATGTCAAAGAGATCTTTATTTATGGATTTAATTATTTTTTTTATGAGTTAAGCAATGAACCATATTAGTGGTCTTGACTACATCTTAACTCAAAACTTAAATAATTAGATTCATGTGTACTAACTACTTATATATTTCTCACTTATCTTATTCCTTCTTCACGTGGGTCTTCTTTTACTCTTATTTGAATTCCTAACAAAATCAACCGTTTTGCATGAATTGTAGCTTAATTATTGGACGGAGGGTTTTTTTACTGTCACTGAAGTAACATACTACGTATAGATAGTCTTACAAGCTTTTACAATATAGCTCTGCAACACAACTTATGTTTAGTCTCAGCATTTTTTAAATGAATTGTTAACAAACAATAGCCAAAGTTTTTGGAATGCCAATGATTTCAATCAATTAACGTCGGTCTTGTAAAATTGTATTTAAAAGTCTGAATTGCCAAATAAATTGACACAGAATGATGATTATAGTATGTGGGCATTCACTAACTAAAATAATGTAACAAGGCACCCATCTGATTCATCCTAGCTTTAACCCTTTATCTGTTTCCTATCTCTATGTTAGGTAATTTACCAGATATGTTTAAACCTTTAAATTTACATTTCTACGTCACTAATAATGTGAAGAAAAAAAAACAAGAAAGTGTAACGAATGCTTTTAATTATATGACACAAAATAAAGGGTTTTTATTTTTTTTTTGCATGCTTACAAATCTGCACTATGGCAAAACCATATATATACAGTAATGATTAATTTAAACTAATACCTATATGGTGTATAAATGTAATGGGACATTCTTAGTTCTACACTCACAAGTCACATCCCATTTATCTCAATACTGATAAGCACCAAGTCACCCTCAGCAGTGAGTATATTATTAAAATTTGAAGTTCTGGAACCCGTCACTTAATTTCGTTGCTCAATTTAAATCAATCTTTTCATCCAACATTTCAATGGCTTTGGCATTTTTGTTTTTTGATGACATGCCCTTGGCATTTCTTCCAGAATAAAAACTCTTCCGAACTCTTAATAATTACGTCAGTCAAGAAAGGAAAAAAAAAAAAAAAAGGCAAGCACGTGTTACTGATTATTCTCTCCTTTGTACATTTTTTGCCCCATGAAGACGAATAATGTTTCCAATGGGGCCATCTCCATCGATCTCCTACAAATTATAATAAACAAAGTAAAAAGAAAATTTCGGTTACCGTCCTCGAGGGAATTATAGTGGGAGTGGCACATCTTTGCTATATGGACTTAATATTATGTTGTTAAAATACCCAATCAAAGAATGATTAGCTGTGAATCTCAATTAAATTAAGTAGCACTAATGGGCAAGCCAATATTATAGTATTCTAGTAAAATCAATGCATAGCTCTAGGAAACCTAGAGCCCTATATTGATAAAGAATAAAACTGAAAGTAATAAGGGCAGGACAAGGTAATTATTTATTTTTTTGGTGTGCTGTGGATTGTTTTGTTGTGATGATTAATGGGCACACATGTGAACAGGTAGGTACTAGATAATGAATTACCGCAATGAGGGCAATGTTTTAGGATTCTTTCATTATAAAAAAAAAAAAACCTTAAATTCAGTGTATATTAGCTTCCATTTCATCTCTATCTTTTCCCTAGGGATCATGGCACTTAATTTGTATATAATCCAATAATTAATGGGTTGGAAGAAGAACATCCCCGAAATATCTTCCATGATCATATATAGAATAATACTTTCGCACATTTCTCACCACCCCATAGTAAGCTAGCTATAGTGTGCTACTGTTTTTTATTTATATCCTCCCACCCTTTGACTAATTTTATTTGGGGTAGTGAGATTGTCACTTTCTATAAATATTTTTCTACGACTTGAAATTCTTGATATTGTAAAAATTATTTAATTACTAAACTCAAATTTACTTATCACTTAAACCACACCTTGTGAGTTTATAGTATGTTACTATATTATAAGCTATGTAAGAACCATTTAATATATATATACTATTAAAGAAATGGTAACGAATTTTCACGTTTAATTATTGAATTTAATTCTTGATTTAGTAAGCTGAGGACTAAAAACATCATATTAGAAAATTAATGGAAATAATAAAGAAAGAAAGAATATATATATATATATATATATTTAATGCACATATCAAATTCCTGCATTAGCATTAGGGTTTTCTGTTGTTGTTATTACCCTTTGAAATTTCAAAAGGCAAATCGAAAAGTATTAATGTATGAATCAGCAGGATATGAGTAGTTTATAAGAAAAACTAAGAGTTAGACTTGCACTAATTACTGTAGAATTTAATATTAGTCCCTTCAAGGAGTTGGCTAAGGAGAAAAGATATATTGTTAACTTCAGTCAAATCTTTTAATAGAATCTATGTGTATACAATTTTATTTTATTTTTTATCATTGATGAAGTTTAAAATATATAAAAAGGTGGAGTCTTTGAGATCTACCAGATTGTAGCTGCTATTCACATCATTAGTGGCTGAAGAGAGTGCAGGGAGAAGGGTCACGAGGAAGTATATATATATATATAGAGAGAGAGAGAGAGAGAGAGAGAGAGACCCGCCCCGGGGGAAGCACGTGCACGAGGAGAATGAATGTTTATTTTTGTTGCGGGCTTAACAAGGTTAGGGAATCTGCACGTGACGAAGGGGATGGATTAGGGACATGCATGGGGTTGGGATTGTAAGTGGCCGTGGGATGAGGGCATGAAGCCATGAAGGGATTCCATTCCATGATAAACATCCAAAACTGCGAAGGAAGCGTCAAAGCTCGTTTAGCTGTCAATCCCTCCAAACACTTCTCACGGGGCTCCATTCCTCTCTCTCTCTCTCTCTCTCTCTCTCTCTCTCTCTCTCTCTCTCTCTCTCTCTCTCTCTCTCTCTCTCTCTCTCTCTCTCTCTCTATATATATATATATATATATGATTTCATTAATTTGTGCAGTGTTTTCACTGAAATACCCTTTCACATTTTCCCCTTAATACATGGTAAGAACCTAATTAGCAACAAGCATGTGCTGTGTTAATATATTACTCAATCAAAACAAAATTTCTAGTGGGACTAAACATTTTGACCCACATATATATACTATAATGATATTAATTAGTTTCTATCTTGCACATTCAAATTAAGAATTTCACTAATTGGATGTGAGATCAGGATTGTTATTTTTTTTTTTATCTATATACTTATTTTTTGGATAAGACCATGAGATGTTTTCACACCCAAATAACTAATCCTTGCTTGAGCATCAATTTTGCCATAGCCACAAAATACTTCTAGTGAGATTTGAACTTCTGCATTAAAGATAAAGTCCACCACACATTTTATTTGTATATTTTGATCATTAGTTTTATGTGCATGTCTAAAAAAAGGTAAGCATGTCATGGTAATGTCAAATGAACGTAGGAGGGATAAAATGTAGAGTGAAATTGATGCGGTGATTACTCGAGTACTTTTTTTTTTTAAAGCATCGGTACCTAGGATAAGTTATCTAGTATTTATTAGTTATTATTTATATTTAATAAACTTTTAAGCATTTATTGTAAAATCAACAGTTAATAAATAATTAATAACTCACCTTAAATATCAAACTTATCAGGATACCATAACAACTCCCAATTGACGCGAGAAATTAACGTGAATAATAAAATAACACTAACTAAGTTCTTAAGGTTTACTAGCAAAATCAAAGTTTGAAACAAAGTCTGTAATTGTATTTAATAACTAACTGTAAAATAAGCATAACATATGTATTTATAGGGTGGTGACGGGCAACCGAATTAGGATTCCTAAATCAACAATGAAATACTAAAATAATGGAAAAAATACTAAGAAAATATTAAAACAGCCCCAAACATAGGCTAATTAAATGAGGTTTTTGGGCCCAAAATAGGCCTCAATCAGGTAAATCCAAGTGTCCACAGCGACAGGTTCTAAGTAAACTTTTTGTTGATATGATATGTATATCGTAACTCCACCCGAATCAAAAGTTATAACTGTTTGAAATAGTGTGTGCTTGGTAAGAACAAAATAAGGATCTGAAAAGTAATTCATTTCACATCAATTAGAGTGAGATAGCAGGGTGAGTGGAATAGGACAATCACTTACGTTTTCTTTGGACATTAAATTCTATTCTAGATCTTTAGAATGCAAGATCTAGAACAGGAACAAAGTAAATGGAAATATATACCAAGTTCTGTCATAAAGAAAGGATTGATAATCATATAACAGGTCTTAGGTGGGATGAAATAAATACTCAAGATGGTTGAGAACTGAGAAGGGAATAGATTCTATATTTAAGCAAACTATTTTTACTTTTTGTTTTTTGTTTCTTTAACAGTTTGCATATATATTGCTTCTTCATATGTATGTAGTCTGAGAAATGAAGAGGTCAATTTTGTAATTCACATGTGAAAGGCATAATTTATTGTGGGGAAGATTTAGGTAGTCGTCAAGGAAACAAACAAGAGATCACAAATATTTTTTGTAAGCTCAGCCATTCTATAAAAAAAAATCCCTAAGCCACAGATGGAAAAGAAAGGGCTTCGAGAAACCAAAGGGAGAGACGACCAAAATCAAGTAGACAAAAGTGATAAGAAGCAGAAGAAGCATGGCTTCTAGGGAGCGAAGAAAAGCAGCTCTGCAACACAAGTTGCAACAACTTCGATCTGTCACAAATTCCAGTGCTGTAATTGATTCTATATATTGATGATTAATATGAAGCATACTCACTTTGGCTTTCAATAAACAGATGAAGCTTCTGCTTCTTCATATGGAATCAAAACTTTCAATATCTTTGAACTTATTATTCATTTCTTTGTTAATTTGGCAGCTGAACAAAGCCTCGATTATTGTGGATGCCTCTAAATATATAGAGGAGTTGAAACTAAAAGTGGAGGGACTGAACTCAGAGTTGGGAATCGCTGAATCATCAACCTCCCAAAATGAACTACCTATGGTGCATATTGTTGCTGTATTTTTTCATAGATTATATATAATATAACACATGGTTAAATCTTTCCATATCTTGTAAAAACCTTTCGCAGGTCACTGTGGAAACCCTAGAAAGGAGTTTCCTCATTAATGTGTTTTCAGAAAATAATTGCCCTGGTATGCTCGTCTCAATACTCGAAGCCTTCGAAGAACTTGGACTTGATGTGCTAGATGCTAGGGTTTCTTGTGAAGACACTTTCCATCTTGAAGCTGTGGGAGGAGAAGTAAGAATATATATAACCGATCTATTTTGCTTTTTGCTTTCTCTTTGATTACTCTTCTTTTATTTATCCTTTTTAAATAATTTTAAGCATCTAAAACCAGTTCACAACTCTTTCCTTAATGGGGTTTACATGAGTTCTGAAACCTATATATATAAGAGTTTGTGACTTTGTATCCTCCTACATGAAAAATTCAAAATAGTATTTTTTTTTTTTTGAATAAACAAAGAACATCACGTGTGGGTTGTACAATTTTGGTTTCAGCGACATATCTAAAATTTCATCTTTAAAGTTCAAAGTACTAACATAATAATGGGTGGCTCCCATATGTATGGATTCGTTTACCCATTTTCTGGGCTGTAAACTTGCCAACAAAGCAAACAGTTGCATTATGTATTATCTACTATTCCCAAGGAGTTACTTTGTAAATAAAATGATGCAGCTAAAAATCCTCTCATATGATTCTAATTCCCTTCTAACACTTTGACCAAAACTTGTTGATTTTGCAGGGTCAAGAGAACGAAAGCATTGACGCGCAAGTGGTGAAGCAAGCAGTGCTGCGAGCAATCAAGAACATGGATTAATGGAAGCACGGATGAGCAAAAAATCCAGTACCGTTTTTCTCTTTGTTTTAAGCTTAAAATTTACATATCCAAGTGAAAGAATTTGTGATAGTATATATTCTGCCAAAACCTGAAGTACCTATTCAATGGCCCCTTACATATGGCCTATCAGCATATCTTCTTCGTTGGTGGGAACAGAAGGAAGGGACAGGCATCGTCCAAGTTTATCTATATAATGGCATTTGGCATTCAGTGAAGGGGGAAAAAAGAAATAACAATAGACAAACGACTTTGTTCCCTCAAGAATATATAGCCTATTGGAACTCTACAGATGGTAGAAGATATCCATATTAATATGCATTAATTATTATAAGCAAGCAAAGATAGGGATTGAGACACGATAAATGAACTACTTATACAATATATATTGTTAATAATACCGAACTTACATTGATTAGAAAATTAATATTTCAACACATCCAGTTAAATTATAATTTTAAGTTCTAATTAACCAATATATATAAATTATGAACTGATTAAGTTAATTAGAAAGATATTTATAGTTTCTTAGACAGATGAATATTTATTTATAGTTGAGCATACTTCTAATGTAGGAAGAAAATGAGAGAATTGAGGTCAGACGAGTGAAATTAGTATGCAACATACTGCATTATGTTTATGCTTTGCCAATTCATTTTTCCTCTTTCTTTTATTCTCAGTTTTTTCCTTCAAATACATCCTTGCAAGACAAGATCCTTATGGTTAATTTAACATAGTCATACCACGTGAATATTTTTATTGGTTATAACTAACCAAATAATTTTTGGCCAAAAAATGCAGCACCTTAAATGAAAAGCAATTTATATTATTATTGAATGGAAGATATGCAAGTCGATTGAAGTTATAATAGTCGATCTAGTCTATGTACAGTATTTAGGTAATAAGTAATTAAAAAAAAAACTAGCCATCAGACCTTAACCTTGGTGGTAACTTACTTGATAATAAGTGGGTGTTCCCGTCTCTTGCCCAAATACAACCAAAAAGAAAACAACAATCAACCATTGTCCCGAAGTTACACATGATTGACACGGTGATATGTATATACACTAAGCTAAATTACTAATTGGAATACCAAATCATTTAGAGAATGAGGGGTTTGAGCAATGAGATGAAGAAAACTAAACTTTTATTGGTTGAATATAGACTCCAGTACAAAAGGACTACAGATTCACCATAAACAACCACTAAAGCAAGATTAAATCTCAATACTGGATCATTACAAGAGAATGACCGCAATGAGCTTAACTAAAGGGCACTGAAAGCATATGAATTGAAGTAAAACAGGGTAGAAAATGGATGACAACTGAAGAGAAACGCATATACTTTGTTTAAATATACACCAAGCTAGGCGAAATTACAACAATATTTTTGCTACATCGCTTTTCAACAATGAATGTAATTACATTATCAATCAATATTTGCCCTCCCAACGCACCTAATTAAGAAGTTTGGTTTGAGACAAAAGCTCAAGCTACCGCTACTTTATTCCGTCATTTGGGCTTATTAGACAAAGTTAGAGTAGTGGGAATTTTAGTAGAGGAGTAAATTAAGAATGTGATTGATGACTACTTCCACATCTATCCCAAAATACAAATATTTTATTCCCAGATGTTGACTCTGGCCGGCTAATATATATATGAACTACGAGCTCTTGATTAGAACATCAAATTTTGAATGCGATTAAAACCACATGGCTGCAAAGGGAAGGAAAATGAATTGGTTATTAAAGAAAGACTAATTAGTTTTAGATTACCGTACATCCAATTTTATAATTTTCATGAGATTCCTGATTCACAAAAGTCATGTTTAACTTTATGTTCTCATTGTTGCTTTGTGGGTAACTTCAACATAAACTTTCAAAAATTATATAAAGCCACTAAGATATAACTCAAGCAGTAAAACGGTAGGCTTAGAGCAGAAGTGAAATTATTTTTTCATATACTGAGTAAAATTCTTATTTAAAAGTAGAAAAAAGATATTAATAAATAATTTTATTAAACTTAAAAGTGAATTTGGAAGGTAACAGTGTTTGCTGTGTATCACTTCTATTTTACATCATATTTTTTTTTACAGAAATTAGTTTTAAAACTTATATGTTTGTGGGTTTCTAAGCAAGAATTACCACTAATCCCTATATTAAATTTTTTTTCCTGAAATTAATTTCTATGTAAAATTTTAAATAGGGTAAAAATAATATTAAAAAAAGATAACGTACAAAAATCAGATATAATTGGTAAAGTCATATATCATCAATAAACGCCTAATGGACATGGGCTTCATCTTCGGGTCTTTTCTAGCCCAAGGAAATTGTTTTCGGTTGCTCTCCGTTCCGAATAAGTTCGTTTTATTGGGTCCTAATATTACCCAAATAATTGTGAAGGCCACTGCATTGCGTAAAAGAAGGTTTTCCTTTTTCTTTTTCCCTTTAATTTTACACATGCCACCAAACTACTATTTTCATTTTTGAATTATTCAAAGATGTATTTTTATTTTGCTTAGTTGAAAAGTGGAGTGGAGTACGGCTTAGTTTAAAAATGCTTTATTTTTTATAATCACAAGAAGAAATTCCTCGATCAACATTAATAACCTCTAATTACTAATTAATGAAAGATACCTAATTTCTCAGCAGTTTATATTGATTGTTTTCTTGCTAGTACAGAACCAATAATAGACTTCTCGCACTACCTACACCTGGAAACAATGCCTTGAAGAAGAGAGGTATCCTCCATTTACTTTATGATTTATTAGTGTTGGTATCATCAAATTATTACCGTTGGCGTCATCAATGCCACTTTGCTACATGTAGTATAAGGAGATTATTCTGGTACTTTTTTTTTTTTAAGGATACTGATACTCAGAGTGAGTAGTAGCATTCATTAATTGTTATTTATATTTAATAGACTTTCTAACATTTATTGTGAAACTAACAGTCAATAAATGATTGACAACTCACTATAAATACCAAACTCATAAGGTACCATAACACTCCCTTAGTTTAATTTCTTGAAAGAAATTAATGAGCATGCATGCTGACCCTTGTTTCCTAAATTAGAGGCACGACATTTAGAAGATTTAATGTACAATTGCTGCTATCCATAAAGTGTAGAAGGATTTATGATGGAAACTATATACAACCTAATTCAAACTTTGGTGTAAATTAGTGTATCCTTTTACTTTGAAGGTAAGAGACTAATTTCACGGGATACGTTTAGGCGCGTGAAGCGGAGACCTCTCCTAATTACGTTTTCTCCTTACACACTACCTTAAAGATCGAACTCGGAACATTATGCGTAAGGTGGCCGATTTCTTCCATTTGGATCAACGCAAGTTGGTATCAAGTGGACCACCTAATTCAAATTTAATTATCTGCCACTGATATATAGCTAGTATTTAATATTGATAGCAACCGACAATTTTAGTAAAAAAAAAAAAAGAAAGATCAAATCGTATTTTTTTGGTGACACTAATTTTTCGGTAGCAATAATTTTAATTGAAACTATTATTTCTCTAGTTTGTTTATTACAAAAATTTAATATCCTCTATTTTTACTGTTTTGAAGTCAATTTAATGAACATATATATATATATATATAGTAGTCTGCTTAATTATACAAAGGGAATTTACTTGATATTATATTCTGAATTGTTTTAATTAGAGATTTAAGGAACAAAGGTGAGTAAGCAAAAGTATAATTAAGTTTAAAAAATTAATTCTACTATAACCAATAAATAGAAGTAATCTAACCCAAATTTGAGCTCCATAAATGCTTCTAATTAACCCGAACTTTGTTTCAAACTACTTTACTTCACCAAAACCGTCTTCTTTTCTCTCCCATCTCATCCCAACCCGTTTTCCTCCAACATTGTTAAGCTTGAAACAAGTCCAATCCATAAGCAAGGGGTTGCCAACCATTTTGCATTCTTACATAAATTAAACACTTGATACCAAATAATATATTACAAAAAATAACTAAGCAACTCAGTTGATAAAATCTTGTAATATTATCTAGAAGTTATAATTGAATCTGATTCTAAGAAAGTTCTCTATATGTAAGGAAGGGGTTGCCAACCATCACCGTTCATGGGTTCACTACAAGAAAATTAGTTATTTGTGACGCACAATATTTTATGGTCAATAAAAATTGTGGAAAAAATAATTATATTGTTTATATGATTAAATAATCAAAAGTTCAATTGTTTTTGCTTTTATAGTGTGTTTGGATTAGCTTTTTTTAGCTTCAGAATAGCTTATAATCAAAATATCAAAGAGAGAAATTTTGAAAAAAAAAAAAGCTGTTTTGAGTATAAAATAATCAAAACCAAACATGCTTTTAAATTTTTAAAAATATAGAATTTCAGTACAAAAGGCTCTTGCATGAATAAACGTTATAGATATAAATCATTCATGAGTCTACACTTAATATTTTAAACTTTTAAGATAGTTGGTTCGTGCTGTTAAGACAGTTAGTTGTTGACACATGATATGTTGTTTCTGCAATATTTACCAATCCTTTTGGATTTTTTAGACCATCTTAAGTAACGAATTCATTAGCAATGATTTCATAATTTTCTTTCAAGAACTTTTTAAAATTTGAATCATAGTATTGAATGTGTTAAGTGGATAAATTTGTTATTAGTAAATGAAGTTTATTAGAAAATTTGAATAAATTTTATTTATGTCTTCCCCTAAACAAACAACTTGCTTAAAGGAATCGTATTTAACTTGGCCCAAATAGTATTGTCATTATTACTTGACACAATCGATCCCATGCAAATGGAGAAATTATTTGGTTGCTGAACACAAATTTTGAGAGAAGAACCAATAAGGAAATTCTGGAAATTAAAAATCATAATGGCATGGAATTACTGTATATATGCGATTGTCGCATGCAACAACCGAGACACATTTAATCACACACCACAACAAGATCACGAAAAGTGTTTGAAACACAAGCTAATACAAGAAGAGACTCGCATAAGTGGAGCCCTGGTCCCCCTCGTTTCATTTTATTCTCATAAATAAATGTCACAGTGCTGTCATAGTATCCTGCATGCGGTAGAAAATAGCTAAGCTACCCGCTTCTTTCCGACCACATTTTGATCACTTCAGAACTTGATGCTGCAACATTACAGAAAACAACACATAAAGTTAATTACCAATTTTCAGACCAAAACAATTAATTCGGGTATTTCAAGTTCTTGAGTTTAGTTCGCTGAATTCTACTAACGAGTTAGTAAAATGTAGCTAACAAATTTTCACATTAATGCTTATATGTAGATAATGAGAGTATGAATAATTTGAATTATTTAATAGATATTTAGTTATGATCTACTATAGTTTAATTTTGATCATTATTAGTGTAAAAAAATTTTACACTGTCATCTAATCATGTGTTAAGAAATCATTAAATAAATTTGACTATTTCAACAACTATTTAAGAAGTCTAACTTTTCTAATAATGTATCAATACATGATTAGATAATAATATAAAATTTCGTTGCAGTGAATTAAAATTAAATTTTTATAAGAAAAATGTGAGAGAAGAGTATGATTTAGGAGTGTGAGGATATAAGGTGTTAATACATATATACCTGGCGCAATTGGTGGAGGTGCTTAACTTGTAAGGGATGTTGACCTTGCATTGAGCAGGGAGTGACTCAGCGAACTTGGGGTTGAGACCAGGAATACTACCAGCAGCAGACTTCAAGCAGTTGCACACGGCCTGGCGGTCAGCGGTGGTGGCGGCAGCAGCCAGGATGCTCTTCGTTCCGGTGCAGCACCCTGGTGAAGGAGTTCCACCTCTCGTCAGGAAACCGACGCATGGTGCTAGGCTTGATGTGACCTGGCCACATGTGATGGCCTGTGCCATTGGTGCACCCACCACGGCCATGCACATCAGAACCACGCATGCAAACTTGAGGCAAGCCATTAATTCTCAGTGG
Organism: Styphnolobium japonicum; assembly: GCA_023212625.1. NCBI lineage: Eukaryota > Viridiplantae > Streptophyta > Magnoliopsida > Fabales > Fabaceae > Styphnolobium > Styphnolobium japonicum. The sequence continues at coordinate 24,651,128 of JALBWW010000014.1, forward strand.
AACAAATCACAATGAAAACTGCTACTGCGCTATATGTTGCTTAGCTTGGGATATTGTTTGCTGCACTTAATTGGTGAGTAAAAGTGCTGCAGGTGTGGTGTTTATATAGGAAAAAGTGGGAACGTGAGATAGTTATGGAGATTGCTATAGGGTAGCCATTGGTTGGTATATGGTGGTTGCGTTCAATTCAATGCTCCTGTGATACCTTGACACATCTTTCAGCACATGGCTTGATATCAGACGTTTGATTTTATGCGGTTGAATCGGATGGTTAAGACCGAAGCGGTGGTTGCGTTTACCCTGACAACATCACATGAATGTACCACAAAACTTAGGCAGTGTTACCCTATCTCACTGTTTTCAAGTAAAACCAGCAGGTTTCACCACAGCATGTTTGAAAAAGGACACCAGTCACGGCACCGAAAATCGATGAATCCAATGCTTGAGTTTGCTGATTTTTTTTTTAATCAAGTTATACATCTTTTTAAAAGTTAAAACTTTTATAGATTGAGTTCATTTTGTTTAGGGTGTTGTTGCCGTATTTTATTTTTCTTTTACACGTATCCTTGATAAATTACTATAGGAAAATGCTCAATTACACACAAAAACATCCACACAAAAATATAACGAAAGACATGATTGTTTTCGCATTAAAAGCCAAACGTGGCCTTGATGTTCCACCATTTTTTCTCTCACTTTGTACTGTCAAGCGAGTTCGCGCAGTCAACTTCGTATAATTCCTTTTCTGTTAAATAGTTGCTCTTATTATAAGTGTCATATATTATTAATATTATTAATATTTTATATTATAAAGTGTTTTTTTTGTATTTATAAAATTTTAATTTCTACTTGATTATTATATCATAAATTTATATTATTAACCCGCCAAATCTATTTAGATCTTTTAAGCTAAACTTAATTGTGCTTTAAATAATTTTGTGCACATGATCATAAATATTAATAATTTTTTTCTGTGAACATCATAAAAATGATTAGATTTTAATAAAAAATGTTGCTTCGAAATTAAATTCTTTTATAACTTTAAGATTGGCAAATATAACTCTATTTTAATTTAATAAGAACAAGTTAATGAAGTTAGTTGAAAACAAATGAAGCCATGTGTATCAATTATGTGCAACTTTAACTGCAATATTTTCTAACATCTTTCTTTCCACATTACTTGCAAACAATTATTAGGAAAAAAAATTAATACACATCATAAGTTTTTTTTTTTTTTGGAAGACATTATAAGTTAAATGAACGGACACAGTTGACTTGAAATAATACTTAGTTTAACTATTTGGTATTACGTACTTTTTGTTCTATAATCATAAAAATACTATTTAATATTTTCCAATTATTATAAAAATAATTTTTATAAACAAAAAATATCTAAAATAAGATATTTGTGAAAAACTTTCAACTAGACGTGGGTATATAGAAAGGAAAAAAAAAAGCATAAGAACATTTACAATATCATATGCTTGTACGCGTAACGACATTGTATTTGTACTATTCTTCGGGCTTTGCCAAAGTACGGCTTATGAGTCCATTGGACTGTGTTATTCATTGGGCCAATGCTTTTATATACGATCGAGTCAGTTCCTGAGCCCAAAACGTTTGATTCACTGGGCGAATATGGGCCAATGCATTTAGAACCTACAACAAACGAGATCCATTTGATTACAAGAAATGAGTACTATTTTGTGTATGTAATATAAGCCGTATAATTTTTTTTTATGATTTTATTTAAGATAACTATATGAACGTTTAAGGAAATGAAAAGAGAAAATAAATGTGCAGATACTATGCAAATAGCATGGCTGTTTTATTTACGAAACAAACTTAATCAAGAATTTAATGATTAATAAATAAAAAATTTAGGAAACGTTTTGCAATAAAATATATATACTAAGCATATTTTGTATATATATATATATATATATATATAGATATGTACACTAGAATATAATAACAACATCAACTAAGCCTTATTTTTACTAAGTGGAGTACACCAATATACTTGATCATATATTATGTATTTATGCAGTCTAATATAACTTAAATGCATGTTTCTTAATAATCTTCTGCCATATATATTTTTTATCTCTGTCTGCCACTTTTTAAAGAATATTATCTTTATTTCCACATCTTTTTAATTCTGGATAAATAATAAATTCAAAAGTAAATTTAGTAAAATATTTTATATATTTATTTTTCCCTGCGTGCATAGATAAGGATAATCCAAGTAAAATCAAAAGAAAATGTTACTATTCACAGCAGAAAATGAATTTTAGCAAATCAGAGTAATATCCCTTTGGAAAATACTAGCCAGCCAGAAAATTTACCCGAACAGCTATTGCCCGAATTAGGTGTAAGTTACATGTCATTATATATATTTTCGTTATGTATATTTTTTCGTTTTTGCTTTCCTCTTTTCTCTTTTAATTTTCATTTCTCCCTCAAATCTAAGCTTTTTGTTCCATACCGACATACTCCCAAATTCACAAATCCATCATCTTGTCCACCCACTTCATCATCAAAAATTAATCTCAATCTCTATGGCCTTTCACTTAGAACAACTCCTCATTCACACAGTCATCATCATCGAATTCAATATGCGCTAGTTTCTCAATTGCCAGCCTCTCGCTCATCTCCTTTTGAGTCACGTCTGTTGTAGCCTTGTAACTTATTTTTTAGTGATTTTAGAACTTTATTGAACCTCCTCAAATTTTTTGAACTCAAATTTGTACTTCTTCTCTTAACCACAATAGAAGGCGAGAAAATAAGGAGAGAGCAAATAGCCCAAAAGCTAAATAATGAAAGACACATGTTTGATTTAATAATTTAATTTCAATCCTATAAGTGTAAAGTTTTTTTAAACTATCATCAAATCATGTGCTGACATATCATTAAAAAAGTTAGACTTTTTAAGTGGTTGTTATGATAGTTAGACTCTTTTAATGATTTGACTACACATAATTGATGATAGTGTAAAAAAAAATTTTATACTGACGATGGATTATAATTAAACTCTTGATTCAATACATGAGTAAGTGTCATTCTCTACAAAAAAAAATTAAAAAGTCAAAACAGAAAGCCTAAAGAGAAAGAAAGGGAAACGGAGATGAGAATCTCACCCGAGATATATTCTATGTGGAGTCGGAATACAACATCGTCTGGTCAATCTTTTAAATGTTTTAAAAATACTGATTACCCATAATGACATATATTATTAAAGCTTAGGTGTCTATCGCCTCACTTAAGTCACATGCCACTTAGTCTGTCAAATAAAAATTAGGTAGTTTTTTTCTCGCTGAATAGCAGCTCTCTATTCCTTTTAGTCCTTTTAAATGCTTAATTTCTACGAACAGAAATTTATTTTCTTTCTAAGTTATTTAGACAAATAACCCTAAACTGGTGATAGGCTTTTGACAGTAGACTCAAATAAGTCAGTTTATTAACCAATAAGCTCGAGCCTTAATTTATTTAGGACTAACTAGTTCCATGCATGGATAAAGGCAGACCACCCACTAATTAAACAAAGAATAACGCTAAACGCTAACCCCAAGTAGGGTTGGCGAAGACAAATCCAAAAATGGTACAAAAGTATGACTATCAATTATGTATTTATATCTAATCACATCCTTTTGTTTTGTTTTTTTGATTCGGCCACTTTTTATTTTTTAGAAAATTTGTTTGCTTAAACTTTCTAGATTAGTCAAACATTGCTGCTGGAAGAAACTTAGTTTTAGTTGGAAAGGATAATAAACTTTCTGAGAAAATGTCCAGTGGCATGGAAACGATGTGTCACAGGACCCAAAGCTATTAAAGTAGTTGGAATTGGAAAAGACCACTTGCATTATCAATATTCGTATGATTTAAGAATTGCTTCAATATATATGACTTTTTGGCAATCTTTTTAGCTTCATATATATACGGATAACATAACGAGTTTCCCCATATACGTACATTTGTGTGTGTTTACGAATAGGATTTTTCTGCCTTGTTCTCTTGAATTTTATTTTTCTAGTGTTCCGTCTGAGTGATTCAAACTTTACATAGTGACTTGTAATTTTTTTTTAATGATGGTAAAAAGCAGTTTGGAGTACTTCCTAATATTTACTTAGCGGAGTTTCATAACGAATTAACGATACAGCCTTTTCTGCTTTGTTTGCTAGAATATGTAGTTTACTACTTTACTTCTTATAATTGATTGATATCATTTTCGCTATTGGATCTTGTAATTTGGGTTTGATTAACATTGTGTTTGGAATTGACCTATTAATTTGTAAATTCTCTCTTCTTCTTTTTTTTGGTAATTGTAAATTCTCTCTTTTTAATATCTCAATCAGTAAAGTACATATTTTATTTTTTTGATATATCAATGAGTCGTTATCACAACTTGATCTTTATGACCTTCTATTCAAATTTAAATATCTACCCTTAACCACTAAAGATATGCTCAAGTGACTCAATCATTAATGTATTTTTTTTACGATAAAAGTATCTTTAGATTAATTTTTGCTTTAATCAAAATTAAATTCTTTTCTTAAGAATCTGCACATCACATCGTCTTAATCTATTTAAAAAAATTAATTTTCCTTAGTATTAGTTTAAGATTCGGATCAAATAGTTAAGGCAGCTGGAGCATACTCCCTTACCACTAAGTCAACTCCTTGATATCTTTGAATTAATCACTAATTAATGTATTTAATTAAAAGTTAAAACCAGATAATTATGTACACAAATCAATAAAGTAACAAGTAGATCGAGTTTCACTCATTAAGGAGGTTCCTCTGTTTTTCTTTTGTGGTTCAGGGTACCCACTATCGGAAACAATGACTAATCCTTTCGTAGTAGGAGCTATCATTTAGGGGATTAACCAAAGCGTCTTTATATTCTTATAGGTAAAGATTGAACCCTCACATATATTATTAAATGATGAGGTTCCCCTTTGAAGAAGCAGAAGTGATTCATATAAGTCAGACTATTGTCCTCTATAGTCTATGGATTAGGTTCGCTAGGAGCTGGATTCTAATGTAAGTCAGTACTGTCCAAATAAACTTTTGGTAGTGTGGCTTACCCATAATGATTTCGCAGACCTGGTTAAAAGACGCTACATTTACTCATGAGACAAGGGAATGAAATAGGAATACTTTTGGCAATATTTTACAGGAAAAGAAAAGGTTGCAGAATCGCTTTCAGGGTATTCATTCCAAGTTGGAGCAAGGCCAAATCCGTTTCTTTATAACATCCAACGTTTAACATATTAGGTGAACACTAAGGCCCTGTTTGGTAGGTTGGCCTGATAGTATAGGATAAGATCATACGATTAAGGTTTATATACAATGTTTGGACCATTAAACTTGATTGTATAGCTTGTACAATAATATTATCTTATCCAGCAGTTGTTGCATAAGGTTATACAAGCTTAAAAGGGAGGATAAACCTAGATAACATAAGTTTATCATATCCTATCTTTTCTTATACGGCACGCCAAATATGGCCTCATGACACATCAAACCTTGTATAATATAAAACTTTATATGATAGATAATTTATCATATATTATCCAATAACTCTTATCATATAATATCTTAACCTATATGATGTGCCAAACGTGGCCTAAACGTTTAACATGTTAGACATAGATTAGCCTCATGCCCATGGTGTGAACTCTCATGGTTGGTATATGCTGGAATCAAATCTTTTGTCTTAATTTTCTGTTTTTAATTATATTTTCGCAATTAAATATGGATAACCAAGCAAAGAAATAAAAATAAAAACTAATAACAAGCTAAGAGAATAGTTATTATCAATTAATAAAGAGATATGGTTTTTTTTTTTTGCTAATAACTAATAGAAATTATTGCCACTTAATTATCATTTGCAAGAAGAATCTTTGACTTGTTATAGCATAATATAACCACGACCAAATGGAAGAAAATAAGAAGGATTGGAGTCTGAGATCTGTAGTTTATAATTATATAACCAGGGTTTCTCAACTTTTATTCATGATTGATGCCATAACCAATGGAATTCTACTTCAATCAATGTGTGATTGTGTGGGATTTCTACTTTCTATGCTGCTCAGTGTGGAATTTTGCAGTTTAGTCCAAAAGATTTTGTCTATGATTCTGTCATTCTTCCTTTCATTTATAATTCTTTGAATTTCTTATTACATAGAATGTTAAAAGAAGGACAACCATTCTTCAATCTTAGCTGTTAAGTCAATAAAAACGACACAAACAACCAAAAAACAAACCTAAAATCCATTTTGACAATTTAATTACTGTAATTAATTTGAGTCGATTATGCATGGTAATTTAATCATTATGTTTTATCGTTTTTCCGAACATAGCTGTCAGTACCCATCAGCAATTCCTGCATTATCAAGTCAACGTTTGAAAATGCACATATTAATTGGTGTTGTGAATTTTAACTGCAAATTGTTAATTTCTTATTTTATATCCATTTCATTTTACGAGTATATATTTCTTTAATACACAAGAGTTGAAGCTAAGATCCCTAGTATCTTAATTCTATTCTATTCTTAATTATCATTATATATTCTTTAAGTACACATACTTTTTTCAAATACAATTAATTATCGTTTAAACCTTATTTCAACAATTTTATATATGATCATATTTATGGAGTTTTAGTTTTAACCCTAGTTTTCTCTGAATAATTTTTCCTTCTTGTGTGCCTTCTCTACATTTCTTTAGTGGTGCCATTGATTTTGTGTGTCATTTTTTAGACTTATTGTGTTATTGTTCTCCAATTCGTGATGCTCTTCATCTTGGTGGTGTACCAACCTTTGTTTTACGTGCATGCTTTCTTCTTATTGTTTTCTTGTTAGGATGAGTTATGCTAAAACAAAAGTTAGTTCAATTAGTGAAATGTATGTGTTATTAAATTTAGTTTTTCAGCTGCTCAGATTTTTATCGATAAAATATTTTTTTGATATATATTTTAAAAAAAAATAGGTTGTAGGATATGAATAAAATGTTTTACACTAATAATAAATCAAACTAAATTTATATGAAAACATAAATGAAAATTTAAAATTATAAAATTATCACATACCTTGAAAGTTTACAAATAAATAATATAGAAAAATTCTTTTATTGCAATACCAATAAGTAAGTTATGATATTATATTAACTATGAGATTTTACAGATCAAATTTCAATACACGAGAGATGAAAAAAAATATTCCATAAAATCCTTCAATTATGTAAGATATAATGATAATAGATTTTACACCCTTTTATTATACTACTTTTCTATTTTTATAGTAGTTAATATATAACGTATACTTATCTTAGTAATAATTTACTGTTTTATATTGGAAAATTTTAAAATATATATTCATAACGTAACTTTTTAATAATGAAAAAAAGTTATAAATATAAAAAAAATGCTATGCAAAACATTATGAGTTAGAACATTCCAAATGCATGTCTTGTATAAGCTTCTTATTTTTTTAGCTTAAAACCCATCTTTAGAAGAAAATCCTTTTAATTGATAAAATATTTTTATTTAGGTTAAATTTTAAGAATTTTTTTAAACTTAGTTTTATTCACAAAATTTTTAAATGGTATAATTTATATTCATAATTTATCTTAGTATGCAATTTATCTCATTAGTCATATTATTGTAAAGGATTTACTTTTGATATACTATTAATGTAAAAAAAATTTTTAATTATCATTTAATTATGTATTACAAATTATTTAATAATTTTGACTGATATAACAACTATTTTACAGGTCAAACTAATACAATGATGTTGAAATACATAATTAGACGATAGTGTAAAAATAGTTTATATTGACAATAAATCAAAATTAAATTTATTATTAAAATTGACTATAAAATTTAGTAATTAATATAGTAAATTGCATTAATAAAAAAATTTAATGGTATTAATAGACTAGTAGAAATTCCCTTGTAGAAACGAGGAAGAAACATAAGGGGTTGGTAGAAATTCCCTTGTAGAAACTAGGAAGAAATATATGTGATTGCCCTCGAATTTAAGGAGATATGATTAATGTCTTAATTACCTAAATTTAAACTTTAAGACAGCACTTAAGGGAATTAATATTCTTAAATGCACTACCTTAATCTAATGTAAGGGGTACGTCTTAAGATCATTCAAATTTAATCTGAGTTAACATAAAAGTTAGTCCGAAGATACCTTTACTGTGCAAAAAGCAAAAGAAGAAAGAAATGAGGAAGAAATTTAAAGACGAATACAGCATTGAAAGAGAAAACATGAATATGGAACTGAGCTGGTTTCCCTTGCATGCATATGCTGCTGCGTAATTGACTTTGCTTCCAAGTAAATTAATGATCACCTATTCATGGTCATGGAAAGCATAATTTGCATGCGCGTGTTGGGCGGTATCTCATTCTCAGTAAGGACGCGTTTTTGGTTAACAAAGACAGGTAACATGATTGATTACCGCAGAAAAGCCAGAGAACATCGTCTTTGACCTATCTTGCTATATTCCAAGATACATATACGCTGTTGACTGTTGCTTTCTGTCGCAGTACTGGGTTCATCATTTGAGAATGTGGACGAAATATATAGTTACAAAGATGCATGCATGACTTTCTATGCAAAGGCAGAAAACATGATTTTTTTTTTCTTTCCATAAATTACTTTTCCTCTCAAATTTCTTTAAACGATTTAGTCAACGGATAATCAATTATTTGTTGATCATCTTTATTTTATTTTTACTAAATATATTTAAAAATATGCTTTTCTTCTTTAATTAGTTAGGCACTTACGCTATGTTTTTAAGACATCAGGTAAGCACAAAAGTTCAGACTATCCTATGAAAGAAAGTAGTTCAAAGAGGCAATAATAATCTATATCTCATATCATGTTTGATTTAGATTTTGTTAATTTCCAAATTATGATTTGGGGTAAAAGCTTGTATTTTTAGAGCTTTTAGATAAACCAAGACTTGAGAGTTCTTAAAGTTAAACCAAACATCAACATGTAATCAGTCGGCCAAAACGAAAGCTCAAAACCCAAATAATAATAATAGTAAAAATAATAACTTTCATCACAATACAGTTAGTCTATGTGCAGTTTGTGTGTGCAAATCAAGACTTTCATCATAATACATCTATCAAATTTTTTATATGTGCAATTCACTCCTATCAACGATTGAATTTCATTATAAACTTAAAAATAATTTATCCTAGTGTGAAAATTAATAATTTTATAATAATATCGTTAAAATTAACAAAAAATTATAATGATGATGTTTAAGAGAAAGCAAGCACTCTAATGAAAGATATTAAACTATTCTAAGGTTCGTTGATTACTCATTAGTGATGACAGTGTGTTTTTTTTAATGTAATGCTAATGTTGATAACAAAACTAATTTTATTTGAATATTTTTCTTGGTTTTTCCGGGTATCCCCGAGCCCGACTGAGGACTAATCCATCGAGGTACTGAGATCTATTTAAGGAGTTGACCTCTCCTAACAGATGTTTTTCCATACACATGGGTCAGGAATTAAACCCCTGATCATATGCTTAAGAGGTCCAAGTATCTACTACTTGGGTCACACCATGTTAATTTTTATTTGAATATTTAAATGAAAGAAAACGAGATTCATGAAGATACGTGGCTTCTAATATATATCTTGTAAAGACATGCCTTTTTTTTTTTGTTTGGTAAGCTAGAAAGACATGCCTTTATTAGGGATATAAGAGCCTTCACCTAATATTATTATAATATTCCTTAAACAATTTCCTTTCAGATTACATGGTCTCAAAAGTCTCAAAAGAATTAAAGTGAATAAATTTTCAAATATTTCGCTCAATCGGGTCACCCTGTGTGTAGGCTAAGAACAGTACGCCGAAGGAAGATTTTCAACAAGAAGCCAATATATTTAGAAAAATACATCTTTCAGCCTAACATATACAAATTAAATTTAATGATCGATCTAGATAACACCTACAGGTCCACATGCTCCTTTTCTATTTTCAAATATTGTTTCTTAATCCTTGGTGAATATTGACAAGAGAAAACTACAAACTAGTCTAAGGTAAACTTCCTATATAAATACGTGACGCATTTCAAGGCCTTAACCACAAGCACTAATCATAAGCCTCTCAATCTGAATTTTCTTAGTATTCTTCTTCCAATTTCTCCTGTAATATTCCCATTACAATGGCTGCTAGTTCTTTCTCCATGGCCTTTCCAATTTTCAAACTTCGCTTCTTCTTATTCTTGTGCCTTATTGGCATAGTCTCAGCTCAGTTGTCCTCTAATTTTTACGCCTCAAAGTGTCCTAATGTGCTTTCAACCATTAAGACAGCAGTAGACTCTGCTGTGACAAAGGAGGCTCGCATGGGGGCATCCCTGCTCCGTCTTCATTTCCATGATTGCTTTGTTCAAGCAAGTCAACTTTCACTTCGTCTTCCTTTTTTTAGTTTTGGTCTTTATATACCTTAATCTCGAAAAGTTCACCTACTATATGCATATGCGTTTCATTGGCTGAACATAAAGATACACGCACGCACACACATGCACAAATAAAATAGTTGGTTGCAAGAGTTGTGCTATCAAACGCTGAGTGTTGGAGCGGTTTAGATTTTAGCTATCACGTGCATTGATGTTTTAAGATAGAAAAGACTTTTCATTGTCTGAGTTTTGAGATTGATGTTCTAGATCTAAAGAAACATTAAATCGCTCGAACGATAGAGCGTCATCAGCAAAATCCTAATGGCAATACTTGAGCCGTTGGAGTTGTTTATAAATGAAAGCAAAAAATATATGTAGTTTCATTTTTCTTATTCATCATTAATGAATTACATAATAAACGATAATTTTCTTCTCTACTGAACTCCTCTTTCTAGTGAAAGTGAGAAGAAAATGATAATAAACAAGTGTTTGTGATACTGCTAGAGTGGCTTGAGTGAAGCACTAGCATGTACCTTATTAGACACAATGTTAAACATCCTATATTTTTATTATATCTTTTGGCTTTTAAGTCAAGTTGTGTCTGCATATAAATTATAAAAACCTTTAGTAAACTGGGGTAAAAATTTAGATAAAAATCTTAAATTCACATCATAATAATGGCTTAGTGTAATCAAATAAAAAAAAATAGAAATGGTGGGCGCGCTTTCCACTAACAAACATTTGTTTCCCAATGGCCAACCAAGTAATGTTAAGACAAGTCAAAATGCTTCTTTTATTTATTAAATTAGATAAAACTTGACAATCATGCGTATATTTTTTTTTTTGGTAACAAGTGAAAAAGACACCTAAATTCAATCTTTTAGAAATTAGTTTTCATTTTTTCGCCCATCTTGTTTTTGATTTCAGGGATGTGATGCATCAGTACTATTAGACGACACATCAAGTTTCACAGGTGAGAAGACAGCGTTTCCCAACGCTAACTCGCTAAGGGGTTTTGATGTAGTAGACACCATAAAGTCTCAACTGGAGAGCTTGTGCCCTGGTGTTGTCTCTTGTGCTGATATCCTCGCTGTAGCTGCCAGAGACTCTGTTGTTGCTGTAAGTATATTTCAAGCCACATGGTAGTATAAAACCCATATATGAGTTAGGCACTAATATTGAACAAATCTCTCAGCTTGGTGGAACTAGTTGGACAGTGCAATTGGGCAGAAGAGACTCAACCACAGCAAGTTTAAGTTCTGCTAACTCAGACTTGCCCGCTCCCACTTTAGACCTAAGTGGCCTTATCACTGCATTCTCCAACAAAGGTTTCACAACCAAAGAAATGGTTGCTCTATCAGGTAGCTGGATAGTTCATAGATGCATATTTGTCAAACACCATTATATACTTGACCTTTTAAGGAAGAGCAATAGCCAATACCATTGGATGCATGTCTATGATCGAATGTTATAATTAGTTTTACCATGCACTTAAACTTTTCTATCTGAAAAATATTTCAGGATCTCACACAATAGGGCAAGCGAGGTGTATGACCTTCAGAACAAGGATTTACAACGAGACCAACATAGATTCCTCTTTTGCAAAATCACTGCAAGCAAATTGTCCTAGCACAGGTGGTGATAACAATTTGTCCCCTCTTGACGCCACCAGTCCAACCACCTTTGACAATGCTTACTTCAAGAATTTGCAGAGCAAAAAGGGTCTCTTCCACTCGGACCAACAGCTCTTTAATGGAGGATCCACTGACTCTCAAGTTAATACATATAGCAGCAACCCTGAAAGTTTTAAAACTGACTTTGCCAACGCAATGGTTAAAATGGGGAACCTTAGCCCACTCACAGGCTCCAGTGGCCAGATTAGGACCAACTGCAGGAAGACCAACTGAGTTTTTGGGCCTTTTGGTACTAAGTACAGTACAAGTTGAGGTCTATTTTTTATATTTCAATTGCAGTATAGGAACAAAGTGAACGTTTCCTCAATTGTAATATAAATTTCAATATGGATCAATAATTATGTTTGGACGTATTTGATTTTGGCCTGGCTAGCTTATGATAGAGTTTAGCTGAATTTTCAATTAAAAAAACAACTTGACTATTAAAATAAGAAAAAGATTGGCAATTTGTTACAAAGTGGAATCACGGGTATAAAATCAGGCTGAAGTGTTGCGATTAAACAATTTAGGGAGAATGACCAAATAATTAGCTCTTCAAAAATAATTACCTATTGGTTCGTTTTGAAATTTAATTAAATATTCAATTATATTAACTAATAATTTATATACGATTAATTAATAATTAATCACGTATCAAGTATCAAAATAAAAATAAATTATGATTAATCGTATATAAATTATTAATTAATATAATTAAATATTTAATTAATTTTCAAAACAAACCAATAAGTAATTATTTTTAAAGAGCTTACCCGAAGGATCATTTTCTCAACAATTTAAGGCAAAGCTCGAGCCAGAGTAAAAAAAAACTCAGCTAAATAACCAATTTAAGCTAAATTTCCACCTAAACTTGTTTTCCTTCTTCATCTTCCTCACTTAAATCATCATTGGAGTCAAAAGAGAATAAAAATGGAGTGTCTACGTAAATGCATAAAGATCCTAGATTGTTCACCTCCAAGAGCTCTAATTATAGAGAACCTTCTCAAAAAGTTCCCTAATAAAACCTCCTAGAGTTAGCTCTTTCATTTTCTTATTATCACTATCCTAGAAGTGTATAATATACGACAAATTCTAGTATCAAAAGATGGAGGAGAGAAATTCTACAACCCTATCGAATTAATACACGTAAACATTTATATTAATTTCTTATATATATGTAAGATAAAGTTTATATACATATGTAATGAGTATGAATTAGACGAATAATAAGAAACATATAAAGTTACAAAGTTATCTTTAATTATAACCATTAACCATGATGCATTATATGGGCCAAAAAAATTACAAGTGATTTATGTGCTAACATGGAAAAGTTCAAAGGGACAAAATCTTACATTTTAAACCAGACAGTAAAATCAAGACAAACCATATGAAGACAAATTGTAATTTATCAATAATAAAAATAGAAATTTTATATTTCTACTTAAATAATTTAAGATGCACAAGCACAAGTAAAAAATTACCTTTGTATTTTTGGATTCAAAAGTTACTTTATTAACATGTACATTAACTACACTCTGACAGTGACCAACTGCTGGGCATGTAACCTTCAAAAACCCATACCGTTATGTTCAAAATTGCAGCAGAACTCCCAGCTTGCAAATCTTGGTTGTGATTTCCTTTTTCTTTTTCCTTCTATGTTATACTGAAGCCTTTAAATCTATCTGACATATTCCTAGTTTAAGTCTTTACTTTTTAGTGAGGTCACTTGAAAAGGCTACTATGCATAGTCTAGGGAGGCCCTATACCTAATGAGCTACTATGCATATTCTATAAGGTAAATTTTGGGTTTTTCCATAGAATTGTTTTATGATATTCCGGACCGAGTAATGGCTCCGTGTTTAGTTGGTGAAAATGTTGACTCTTGAATTAAATTTGAATGCAGGACAAACAATGGATATACTTATCAACTAAGCAGAGTATTAAAGAATGACCTGCTAGCTTAATGTATATATGTAGTGCAATAATATATAGGCATACCCTGCCATAAACACGTAACCAAGTAACGTAGCGAGTCATTGACATTTTTGGGATAGCCATATGTGATACTGTTAGTTCTATTTGTATTTTAGATTATGTTAACCTAGTTGGATGACATATATAATTCTTTTGAACATTGATTTTACAATCATGATAGTTTGAATTTAAGAAATAGAATTCGAATTATGACAACAACAAGTGTTATACAAGTTACCCAACTATGATAACCTATCCCTTGGCCATGTTTGGTGCTTAAATTTCCCACTTGTATGGTACTCTTATGATTTTGGTGTTGAGTTTCGGGATCGAAAAATGCAGCAGAAAATAAAAACCAAATTCCAAACCTAATCGAGAATCCATGTGAAAAGATCATAAAATGTATTAAGAGATTTACTTTTAAGAAGAAATGGCTGACAATCACGAGCATGCCTCTATGGTATCCACACGAACGGATGCAATTGACTCCTTCTTCGGCACGGTGCTAGCCACGAAGGGGAGGCGATTTTCTCTCTAACTCTCTATTTGAAAATTGTTTCCGACTCTCAGTTGTACGTGTGTAGTATGTTGCGGCACAAGAGACTAAGAGATGTATATAAAGGCCCCTACACATATCTAACCTAAGTCAAACTCATGTGTGGGTCTATTCAATTGGGTTGGCCTATTTAGTATTACTAAAGGTCCAACTAGCCTCATTCAACTTCATTCTAATCCATTCTATGTGTGTGACCCTGTAGGATCCTATTACGTTGATAATAATATTAAATCTTATTTAATATTACAAATTGTGAGCGGTATTTAGCAATACATCACTGCTACTCAATAATAGGAATATCCGTGATTCGACATAACCTAACTGTGACTAATGATACCATGTAGTCTAGTCCCTTTGTCCAGATATCTAGATTGAACACAAGGCATGGAACGGTCATCACATACACCATTGTCACTGTGAGAATTACTTATGATACTCACGTAACGATCTATGCAGCATTCTCAAGGTGGGTCAATCTAGTACAACATTATTCTAATGTGTACTAATGTGAAGACTTGATATCTCATATCTATGATCCGTGAGATATGATCATCAGTCTACGCATATACTAGTCTCAATGTATTATAGTTGTCCTAATTCACATTAATACTTGATTAGAAATATTTAAGAATAGCGTTTCGAAAGTAACCAATGGAATCTCACAACCAAGTCATGCACTTGATATCTCATGGCATCATACTTACTATTATAAGGATTTTATTATGTATATTTAAATAAGATAAATAACACAATAACTTAAATGTCTCATATATATAATAAATGTCATGATACAATGTAAATCATAAGGTCAATATATAACTAACCTTTAAGGCATACACCAACATTTGGGGCACCAGAGCACCCATTCCAAGTATTCTATTAATTAAGCATGGGCATTGGGCATTAGAAAGCATGCATAACGATCTTGAACCATTCTAACGTTTCATCTCATTAATTTAATCTCCGTCTCAATCATAACAGAACAAATAATATTTTGATCTTAATATGACAATAATATAATTCGTTTAGACATTACATTGTGCTGTGCAGTGTGTGCCCCTTTCACACGTCTTTCAATTTTTTTTATATATTATATTATTAAAACAAAAGCCTACAGACCCACTTAAAATTTTAAACATGCCAGAGATACCTCTTTTAGAAGAAAAAGAAAATACCTATACAGATCCACAGATAGAATTATCAGTGCAGAAAGACTTGTGAGAATTTTGTTTCCTAAATTTTGTATGCACAAGATTACCTTAATTATTAAAACTTAGTTTGAAGACATTAAGTTAGACTTTGTTGGTATTGTGTGTTTCAAACTAAGAATCTTTGGGTGTGGGTACATGTATATGTGAATTTAGCATCATAGGGATTTTGAAATTCTGTTTTGCATAGCTAAATTTCTGATATCCCCATCTTATTTTCCAACACATTGCACAATCTTAAAGAGTGGAATAAAAAGAAGATAGGAAAAACTTTCAAGAAAATTGTAAGTTAACTATTATTCTTTTAGATGTTTGCCTGGGGGGGATTACCGTGTGGGAGGATGCAATCAAACATGGAATATTTTTGAATGGTCAACTGTTCAGAGCAATACAGCTATAACAGACAAACATATATAATATTACAACCACAGCCTGATTTTCCTACATTCAAAAATGATTTCTTTTTTTCATATTTTCGGTGAGACGTGAACACATATGGTTTCTTAATCGTTTGTGATAGTAGACGTTTACCTAGTGAATAAGACATGGATATGATTAGATAACCACAAAGTATGGTCCACTCTGAGGTGATCTCCTGCATAAATAAGGGGCAGATTTTGGGGGCCTTATCAAGGCAAGCCCTAACCACAAGCTGCTCCATCTTCCTCTTGTCTTAGTCCATCAAGCATAGCCATGGCTGCTAGTTCTTCCCTGATCACTTTTCCATACTTCAAACTCAGCTTCTGCTTAATTTCATTTCTTGTTGGGATAGTCTCAGCTCAATTAACCTCTGATTTTTATGCAACAACATGTCCTAATGCCCTTTCTACCATTAAGTCCGCAGTGGAATCTGCTGTGAATCAAGAGGCTCGCATGGGGGCATCCTTGCTCCGTCTTCATTTCCATGATTGCTTTGTTCAAGCAAGTCACCCTAATTAACCTTTCTTTTCATCTTCTTTAATTTTGTATCCATATCCCATATTCTTCTTTTACTTTTCCTACATAAGCATTTGCTGCATGCATGGCTGCATTCTGTTGTACATAACTACATATATTAACCAGCTCAGAAAAACACAGCTTACAGACTCAAACTGTAGAGATTCAATTCAGTTCGAATGGTCGCGGGTTTTTTCAGCGCTTATCTATTTTACTTTATGTTATTTTTACATATTTGGGAACTTAGTTTTTATATAAAAATAATAAAAATAAAAACTTAAAAGAGTTCATTATTCAATTCAGTTTGAATGGGTCACGGGTTTATTCAATACTTACAAGTATTTATCTATTTTTTTTCTTACATACTTGAGTTCAGTATTAGATTTAGAGTATTACTTTCTTTTTTGTTGTGTGTAGATTTACAGTATTACTAACAAGTGGCCTAGGATAATACTATTTAAAAAGCATTTAATATCACTTAATAAACTTTTTTAATTATTTAATGAAAAAAATTAAGTATTT
This sequence comes from Styphnolobium japonicum, assembly GCA_023212625.1. NCBI lineage: Eukaryota > Viridiplantae > Streptophyta > Magnoliopsida > Fabales > Fabaceae > Styphnolobium > Styphnolobium japonicum. The sequence goes on from JALBWW010000014.1 coordinate 24,668,436, forward strand.
CTAATATTTTTTTGGTCTAGTATGGTCTCCACCACTAAAGTGGGACCTAGGTGAGGAGGGATTTTTGTTTTTTGGGAGGCGGGAGAAAGCATGTGGGGATCGACCTCTGCACCAAACTTTGTAAATTAACATCACCAAATGCCAACCCAGCCAAAGGCTATTGGTGAATTTTTAATATATTAAATATGTTTTATTTTTGTATTTAGTATTTTCTATTTTAATTTCTTAACTAATGTAGTTAATGCATTTGTTTGCAAATTAAATGCCTTAGATCTAAACTAACCATTTTGAACTTATTTCCATAAGTTAAAATTTCTAACTTTTGAAAACACTATCACCTGGAAACTTAAACAATAAGCCATTTAGGTTACTGATAATGTTATTTAATTTGCACACGAAAGCTCATTACTTTTTTATATCACTTTTTAACAGTGATTAGTTACTACGAAAAATCCATAAACATGTTGGTTTCCTGTACAGGAAATTAAACCAATCCCTAAGCAAGATTTTTTGAAAAAACCTAAAATTAAATTACACTACTTTTTTCTGTAAGTGACAATACTGTTTGCAATAATATTCTTTCTTCGGGGGCTTAGTGCTAGGCATTCTTTCTTCGGACCTTTATCACATACCTTTGATAGTGACTTTGGATATCACTGACTTTCAAGTAGCCCTTCACTACTTTGATACACGAGGTTAACCTACATACTTTGTTCAACTTAATTTCTCTTAGATTTTAGTCAAGTTTGTTTTTATATATAAATTAAATTAAACGATTGGACAATTGATGACATTGATGACTTTTTACCAAGTAGTTTTGTTTTGAGCTACTAAGTCAAGAAACTGATGTTAACAATGATGCCAACAAAATTATTTTTAAGAGTCTATTTGATTATTTAAAAGGTAAAATATTTAAGGGCGACTGTTCAAGTCAAGAAGTATAATTATGTGAATATTTAGTTAGTGTAAAAGTATCTTCCAAGAAATTAGTTTTTTTTTTCACGCTTTCTTATTGTATTTATCAGGGATGTGATGCATCAGTATTATTAGATGACACAGCAACTTTCACAGGCGAGAAGACAGCTTTTCCCAACGCTAATTCAATAAGGGGTTTTGATGTAATAGATACCATAAAATCTCAGGTGGAGAGTGTGTGCTCTGGTGTTGTCTCTTGCGCTGACATCCTAGCAGTTGCTGCCAGGGACTCTGTTGTTGCTGTAAGTATGTATAACTCTTATATTTGCCAAACATTCATATCATATTCATAAGCACGTCAAGGGAACTAATTAAGGGTGAATAATTTTCCCAGCTTGGTGGACCTAGTTGGACAGTTTTATTGGGCAGAAGAGATTCAACCACAGCAAGTTTAAGCTTAGCCAACTCAGATTTACCCGCCCCGACATCAGATCTTAGTGGCCTTATTACTGCTTTCTCTAACAAGGGTTTTACTACTGAAGAAATGGTTGCTCTATCAGGTATATGTAGGTGCAGTTTTCGAACTTATAATAAATATTAGTATATTACCATAATACCATCAAGTTCACACTCGAGGCCAAGTCTATGGTCACGGCACAATACATCAATTTATAAATCTTGTTGCATCCGTGAAAGAAATTTTTGTTCAGTTAAAGTCAGATTCAATTCAATGGGCAACAGCCCTTACACAATCAACCAGACTGTTGTTGGATCATGTTCCACCATAGAGAGTTACTTATAAATATATGTGCTGTGTCTAAGGCTAAGTTATATTTGTGCTAAGTTTGACCACCAAATTAACCTTTCAGGGTCTCACACAATAGGCCAATCGAGGTGTGTAAGCTTCAGAACAAGGATATACAACGAGACCAACATAGACTCCTCGTTTGCAGCATCTTTGCAGGGAAATTGTCCCTTCACCGATGGAGATGACAATTTATCTCCTCTGGACACCACTAGTTCAACCTCCTTTGATAATGCTTACTACACCAATTTGTTGAGCCAAAAGGGTCTCTTGCACTCAGACCAACAGCTCTTCAATGGAGGATCCACAGACTCTCAAGTAACTGATTATAGTAACAACCCAGATAAGTTTAGTACGGACTTCGCTAATGCAATAGTTACGATGGGGAACCTTAGCCCACTTTCCGGCACCGATGGTCAAATCAGGACCAATTGCAGGAGTGTCAATTGAGTTTTATTTGGCAGTGTATAGCTTTCAATGGCTATTTCACAACTAAGATAATGGTGTCTTGAAATAAAGCCATTTGTATTGATGTCGATTGTTCATGTGTTAAGGTTTCTAAGTGTCTTGCCATTGTTTCGTAAGAATGCAAATGTACAGGCTGAAAGTAACAGGTGAAAATGAATAGAAGATTGTACGGTAAGAGAACAAAGGTGATGAAATGAAAATGAATTCATGTGATCCATTGCATTTTTTTCCTTATAAATAGGGGTGAATCACAATCTACCTCTTATCTTTCCTTTGGTAGCACAATGACCTAGCATTTTTAATTGTTATTGTAAAGCCCACTTCACAATTTGATTTGGGGATAAAACAATTCTTTTAAAGATATATTCAATAGTTATGAATAACCTGATAATTGGATCCATGGCTTTTTACCTCAAAATACTTAGTCACTTTAATTTAACAGAGACCTATTGAGAAGCCTACCGTAAAATACTATTGACCTGATTTTGTTAATAAGAACGCTTTTAAGAAAGATCATTTTGACATAAAATTGTTGACAATGACACTAATGTTAATTATTATTTTGTTTGTAACTTTGATGGATAAATAACTTTTTTGAATTCAATGTCACATTATTTTTTTTAAGGGAGGTATGCATAATATATATATATATATATATATATATATATATATATATAAAATTAGAGTGATTGTGTAAGTTTTTAAAACCTCGAAAAAGTCAATATAATTATTTTTTAAAATTTCTAAAATTTTAAGCCTGCGTGTCAAACAAGGTAATATGCAAGAGTGACTTAAAATAATGCAATAATATTCTATACAAATTAGAAAAGAAACACAGGGAAGCATTGGATTGGCTATTCCTCAATTAGATTATGACATCTTGAAATAATAATAAAAAAATGCCATTTTTTTCACCTGGTTTGACGAGTGAAATGTCAATAGTAAGTTGCATTTTTGTAAGGAAAAAAAAATGTACATACATGCTCAGCACCAAAAAAAAAAAATGTACACACATGCTGAAAATAGAGTGAAGATTATAGTGTGTTATGAAAATGAAGTGGTGAGCACAAATTTCTATATTACTAAATATTTTATTCTCATTGAATTCAAAATAAATTAAGTCAAAATGTCATTTTGAAAAAAAATAACATAAAATTGTACAATGACAACTCACAACTTGTGAGCCAATTTATAAAGATAATGACTTTTAAGGTTAGTTTGAAAAAAAAGTATCTTTGTTTGGTTTTTGGATAAAATTAATTAAAAATTAATTAATTTAATTAATAATTTATATACAATTAATTATGTATCAAGTATTAAAATAAAAATAAATTATTAATTAACTGTATATAAATTATTAATAAAATTAATTAAATACTTAATTAATTTTATTTAAAAATTAAATAAAAATATTTTTCTACCAAATGAACTTAAAAGGTCATTTTTTAAAATTTATATTGTGCTAGCCAAAATTTAGCTAAGCCCGGCACTTTATAGGGCCGGCGAACCAGCTGGAAATAAAAACAAAAGGGAATGGCATTGGTATATATGCCTTGGTGGTTACCGTACTGCTGTGCTGCCAGCGGCGGTGAAGTACTGGTGGTTATTGCTTGCTGGTTAGGGTCAGGGACCTTAGGATTAGGGATGGGGTGGAGCCGTGGTGTCACTGGGTGGCGTGGGGGGAGAAATTGTTTGCAAAGAATATGGGATTATTTGGCCTTAAAGTTGGTTTTCTTGGGTAAGACAAACTTAAATATGACTCCACAAATTTGGGTTCTACTCTATAACCCGTAAGCATGTTGATAGCTGAAAATTTAAGTCTAAATAAGATGTGGGTGAATTGAAAAGGAATGGATAAAGTAAAAAACATAAAAGTAAAAGAATTCATAATCCTAATGTTTTCTTATTTTTAATTAAAATATAATGTCAAGCACAAAAGTATATTTTCTCGATGTTTGGAGCTCCCTTTTTTGTGGCAACATTCAAGTACATGATTTTAACATATGACTTAAAGATTTATTTTGTAATAAAATAATGATGTTGCCAATGTGTTCTATTATTTTGATTCTTATGTTCTTTTCAGCTTTCCTGATCTCTCTCTCTCTCTCTATATATATATATATATAAAATACTGTTTTGTGCATGGATGTAATTAATTAAATGAAAAGCCAACTGCAGCAGCTTGACTATGAAATGTATATCAGCCCCCCATTCATGGTATTTCACTGGTTAGTATGATATTGAGTGACCCAGATATGGAGGCACTTTGGGGGAAAGAGATGAAGGTAATATACAGCTGTTTAACTCTGTTTTTATTTTATGCTTCTCTTTTCTATAAATTAAATTAGACACTAATTATCTTTGATGGCAATGCCATGTTTGAAGGTCTTGGCTAAACGGATTCAAACAGTGAGGACTACTCTGCGGCAAAGTCTTGAGAACATGGATTTATCTCTCAACTTGGAGCATATAACTACCAGGTTTTGGGAGTTTGATTTTGGATATGCAGTTATCTCTCCTTTAGTTTTAATGCATATACAAGTGCAGGTTGGCATGTTCTGCTTTTCTGGATTAACCCTTGATCAGGTTAAACATCTGGAGAAGGGGTTCCATGTATACATGACAGCTGATGGACGAATAAGGAATTAATGCTTCAAGGAAATATTAACGGTTCAACCATAATCATTATAATTAAATTCTCTTCCTTTTTTCTCTTCATTTGTTAATTTCATAAGCATGATTCTCACTAGATGGTGACACTTGCAGCATGGCAGGTGTGCCGACAAGCAATGTGAATTATTTGGCACATGTGATACATTAGGTGACCAGGATTGATGAAGAGGCTTTGAGCGCATGTAACATTAAGCATTAATAGTTCTTTTCTACCTTATGCTGATCACATCATACATTAATAATTTTATTTTGACTATGTAATTCTCTAAATAACTAGCATACAGCATATCAACTTGGCAGAAACGTTCAAGTCAATATTTTTTTTCTAAGAGTAATAACGAGGGGTTCCGCCACAGCTTATGTGGGAACTTAGAAAGAGGATTCTCCACCTATGGGGAATCAAACCAAAATCTCAAGAGAGATCTAGTTAAGTATATTAGTGTGTTGAGCACTGTTAGGTAGCCCATAGCCCATAGACCCACCCCATACATGTGAGTATTTGGTTGTCCCGGGCTACCTAGCATTTTCCTAGTGCGTTCATTATTGGATTATCTAGTGATTATTATATAAGATACTTTTATTTCTATAAAACACACAGCCACATAATTATGTGATTAATGAAATAGCAGATTTCTTATAGAAACACTATGTCTATGCGTTATAAAACAGTTATGCATACAAGCTGCCTTGTTTTTCTTTAAATTTCAGCAGCTTTTGACATTGCTTTTCTTCTTGTCCAAGTTGGCCTACTCTTTTCTTTGTCTGTCTCATGAAAGCTTCAGTTGGTAATGCCAAAAAAATAATAAATAAATCTTCAGTTGGTAAGTAGAAAAATCATTAAATATGAGAAACAATCACGTACAATGGAGCTGAAAACCAGGGGAGCAGTATGTGTAGCATTTCGATTGATCGAAGCAAACAAGAGGGAAAAAATAAAATAAAATAGAGGTTGTGTTAGGCAGGCTGAACCATCTGCTGAGAAAAATCGGATCATGAGGGTCTACTATAGAAAGAAGCTAGGAACCTCTAATTGTAATAAAGAATAATTCAGTTAGTGAGGAGTCAGTAAGTAGTTAGAAGGCAGTTACTGTTTGACTAGCCTATAAATAAGCTTTCTATTTTTAGAGCAAGGACTTTTGATCATTGGTTAATTCTTTCGACTGAGATAGCTCAGTGAGAAGGGGAGTGCCCCTTGTGTCTTGATTCTTCGATTCTTTCCTTTCAATACAGAGGGGTATTCATACCCATTCTTGATCATTCTACCCTATTCTTGCTATTTCTGTGAATTAGATTTCTCTCTCGGTTAAGGATTCCTATCAGGTTGATAGCTTCTATACTCGGCATTTTTCTTTAGTCCCTGAAATCTACACCTGGAACATTATTTTGATTATATATTTTATTCTATTGTTTTTATAATTGTTGACTTAGTGTATCATGATTAGTTATTTGTGTTTCTAATATACCATACAGTAGTCCATATGCACATGTGGATCCTGGGACAAGCTCAAGTCACTAGCAGTTCCTCTGCCGACAAATTAGATGAATCAAGATCAAAGAAATGTTTGGTTGTTGGGTATCCTTCAATCTCTCTTCTCTGGCAATGAGGGTCTCTCCTGCTTCTTTTGCGTCATATGAAAATGTAGGTAGAGAGACATTACCTAATATAAACAACCATTTGATCCATAATACAATGTAAAATCCAAAAGGTGGTTAAGAGTTAAGACCTTTCCTTTTACATCCACCTTTGTTTGTAACTTGAAAACGAGCTATTAAGACTACTCAATCAAATTCTCGTTAGAAAGTAAATCGATACAAAAAGTAGTTACTTTTGGTTATCTGATATAACAGGGAAATCTAACAATTTTCCTTAATATTTGTGTGCCAAATTTCTTAGTATCTAGGCAGGTTCACTCTCCAATGGAGAAATAGAAGACTATTAAGCCATTACACTCGCTGTGTATTTGACTAGTGTTAGAAGTGGGGTGGGCAACTAGCATTTTTCCTTTAGTTATTAATTGCAAAGCCAGAAACTGAAGATATGTCCCTTTATGGCTATGAATCGTTTGTATATGAATCCGTGACACACGGGAAATGTTGAAGCAAAAGGTAACCCCAAGTATATACAAGCCTCCTTTATCTACACGACACAACAACAAAGCCACTGAAAAAGGAAATGAACTGCCAAATGATTCCAAACGGAGCAGCTTTTCGTCACCCATTCAGGCCATATTAATAGCATGATAGTAACTTCTACCGGTTCTTGCTCTTTGCAATGAATAATCTCATAGAGAAAGACAAAAGAAACACCCTTAAGAACGCTAGAAGTGGTCTTTAATTGGGAAGATAAAGCACTTGTCAAAGATGATGAAGTAAGGTGTCTCTCCTACCCCTCCACCCTAGTAAAGGGACAACAAATGCTTAGAGCACATGCAACTACTAGAAAATTAATCTCCAAATTTTCTAGGAAAATTTCTAAGTTCCTTTTAGAGTTACTAGGTTTGCAATACTCTCTAATATGTGGTACGATACAGGTACGTGACATGTTATTTCTTAAAATTATGATCTTAAGAACTTTTTAACATATGCAAGAATTGGTACGCAATTTGCAAGGTTAGGGAGAAAACCCAATAACTACGGTTCCTTCTATTTAGAAAATTAGAAAAACATTTTACAACTAAATGTGCTCTTAATCTCCCCTCTTGTGTGTGTGTTTATTATCATCACGGAAATAAAAAGTAAAAACCACAATAACAAGAAGCCATACATGATACAACAGTTCTTGCTTAAAATTAAGGTCCACGAAGGTAATGGAGCCAACTGTGTTTTGCCACATTCTAAATACAAAGAGGAACTATGATGGTTTTTAAGAGCATAATATGTTTAAGATAAACCTTAGAAGCAGACTTTTTTATTTGAGAGAAACAAACTCAAGACCAACTCTTTCCTAGAAAATTGGTTGCCCTCTAAACAAGAAGAGCAGAACTATGAAGATTTACAAAGAAACACTAAGCAGCACCTTGGCCAAGCCAGATCAGTCGCCAAGCTACTGTGACAGGGCTTAATGACCACAAGCTCACCTCCTGCAGGAGCTTCGAAACCCAGAGTTAGAGCTGGTAGTACGAGGAATTCCAAAGCACAATGTTGAAGTGGGTGAACTAGCATCATCTTCTTCATCATCTCCCCTGAAATCAAAAGATGAGCTATAGCTTAAGAAACGCCTCCTTCCAAGCTTCGCCACTGGGACAACTTTGGAGGAATCTGATGATGACCATGAAGAGGAGGATGGGGATGAAAAAGAGGAAGATGAGGGTGACAGAATGGTTTTCTTGAGATTCAGTTTTGGGAACAAAGCCAGCAAAATATTGGATCTTGAGGGCCGTTTCACTGGCTTTTTGCAGGCACTGATAGTGTTAAAAAAATAGGAAGGTGGAGGAGTTAGAGGAGGGAGAGTGTCCTCAGAGAATGTGTAGCACTTGGGCGTGCCAGGCTGAGATTCCCACACAAATGGGACAGCAACCGCCACTCTGAAAGATGGGTTAGACATGGAACTTTCCTTTGAAAGAAGCCTGCAGAAGAACTTGTCATCTTGCTTTATTTGTAGGGCACTCTTCTGGGGAAGCTCAGCTTTGGCACTCAACATCTTTGTTTGATAAGAATTGTACTGCGTTTCACTGACTCTGAGAGGGTTTGCACTTTGCAGAGAATTAGGAGATAGAGATAGTGTCAAATGCAAATAAAGTCGTCTCATAGCTTGCATATCTTTTTATATGCAACACATGCAACTCGATTATTGACAGCAATTGGTATTATAATTTATAACTCACAGTTTAAATGAAAAAGCTTCTTAGTTTATGCACCTAACCGTTTTGACCATTTCCTTCTGCTTATTTTATTGTCTGTGAGCAAAATTTGAGTGTATGAGCTTGTGCTTCATAAGCAACAAGTTCAATTCAACTGAAGGCAAGCGTTTATTTCAATTGGGTCCCATATGAGAGCCTTCTTAAATAGCTATATAAATAGACATTTAGTTCCCCACATGAATTGCTTGATCTGGCATGGTATACCCAAAGATGAAAATTCACGGCTTCGAATCCTCTTGAGGAGTCAAACTTGGAAGTACCACTAGAAAATAGTCACTTGAGATGGAACTAACATGGGGCACACGTGCCACATTAAGGGATACTCTTCTTTCCTCTTGCGTTGTAATTTTCTTGTATAACGTGCCACCCTCACATGCAGCTTCCAGGAATTTACGCCATCTATGAAGACTGAAGAAACTGTTACTGCCATATGGGTTTCTTTAATATCAGAAAGAATAACTTAGATATATTAGACCCTGGCTATGATTGTGAATGGCACTGAACTAAATGAATTAGAGAGAAGATCACCTACCTGTGGTCCATCTCCATCATTTATGACAGAAACTTGTGGGCTGTGGCCTGTGTCAGTGTTATATATGGTGAGGCCATGGTACTTGGTGTTGGACACGACACGATTATCAGTGTAGTTTCATAGAAGTAGATGTGTATGAATGTAATAAGCTTGCTAAAGTTTCATAGCTGCGATTCTCTTTCCTTCTCATAACTAGTGACAATCACTCAGAAAATTTGATGGTGGCATCTAACTATCAAATTGCCTTGGTTTTACAGTCCAAAATATTTTTGTGTGAAATAACATTCCAGGAAATGTATTGTTTGGTTCAACAGGTAAAAAATGTCTGCGCAATATATGGATGTAGTGATTTGAGAGGTGAAGGTTACTTTAGAAAACTAACAGGTAAAAAGAAATTGATATTCACAATTATATTGTTTAGGTTACGCAATTAAAGTATAATAAAATAAAATAAAAATGTATATTTTTACATTTATTTGATGAAAAATGAAAGAAAAAAAATAAACACGTTCAACTAATTTAATTTTTATATTATAGTAGTAGTTAAATTATAGGATAAAGTGAAAATAATTGTACTTTACTTTCAATTGTCACATATTTTTTGTTGTATCAAGTAAATCTGAAATAATTTTTATTCTAACATTATGAATTTCTTTTTTTCATAGCTTCATTTTTCATCTCCTCATACAAACACATCTTACATCTTTAACTTAAGTTTGATATTCTCTTAAAATTAAAGATGAATATTTAATGATTAATTCTGAATGAAAGTTTTTCATACAAAATCAATCCCTAGGAGAATAAACATGTGCTGGTATTCAGCGGAATGTACCTTAAAAGGAGAAATTAACTCGTGCTCATGCATGATGCATACATTCCATCCACCCACGTTTACACAGCTTGAATATATCCCTAACAAGTATCATGCCACTATTAATTATATCTTATCTCTAAGCTTAGTTGATTCCTTCAAAGTCTCAAGGCACAAGTTTACGTCATTGTCACAATCATTTAATTAGTTACTTATTTTCGAACTTTCGCTTAGCTAACACAATTCTGAATTCTGATAATATATATTAAAAAATCAATTGTTTTATAAAAATTAAATTATTAATAAAAATAAAAAAAATAAGTTAATATCTCTAATCTTCTTCCTCCTGTATGATAATATTAACATATTGGTCAAATTATTAGAAAAGTACACTTACGGTTCTTATGGAATTAGTGGGACCTTCATGGATGCATTCACATCTACAAACAACAATTAACTCAGTTTCTGCACCTTCATTGTTTGTTTGTTTTTTTTTAATTTCTTTATTTGAGGTGAGGGTGACGGCAGAATATGATTCGTAAATGATTATTACGAAATCGACTAAGAATGAAAAAAAATAAAGAAAAAAAATATTTACCAAAAAAATAAATAAGGAAAACTCTATTAAAATGCTTTTTTACCATTTGAGTAATTATATTTATATAAACTTATATTCACATATTTCTCACATACTCTCATGTAAGTCATTAGATGACACCTAATCTTATTATAAATTTTTTAAAATAATTTAAATAATACACCTACCTCATATAATTTATGCAAATATTTTTTCTTGCAATATTTTCAGTATTTCACTATCTTGAGCTAAACCGCACGTATTGCCATTGGATAGTGGGTAGGGGTTTATCAGTTTAACCCGGAGACCCACTACGCAAACACGGCCTGTGCCAGTTCTATGCTCATCATGCTTTTGGGCCTTTTGCACTAGACAAGTTTCAATCTAGCATGTTAATGGCCTAATAAGCAAGCACTTCAAGAGTTTTCAGATGATATATGGGTTTTAATTTTTGAGAATGCAGTAGTCAACTCTCTCTCTCTCTTGTTTCCACCTTGGCATATCCAACGGATTTGATTGAACCCATGCCTAGAAGGACTCCAAAGTCCAAACCATACGAGACCCATCCCATTGCATAGTTCGCAAATAAAGAAAACAAAAGTAAACAGATAAATATATAAATCCCATCCCATTAGGCCATTACTAGTTAATAGCCGATTATGTATACCGTTGTGAATTGTAATATACATATATAATATCAACATTAAAAAATGAACACCATTTAAGAAATTCAACTCAAATTTTTTTCTCTAATATCATACTAGTTAAAGGTTTAAAATATAGACTACATATAAAATAAATTAAAGTATACTTTTTGAAATTTATCCAGTCTTGTTCCAAGGAAATAAATTAACGTTCTTTCTTTGGGTAAAGGAATGCTACAGTGTTTTGAAATTCAAATAGTGTCTTTCGTTTAGAAGAATTATTATGATTTTCTGTTGTAACGGTTACAACATCATTGCTTCTTTACTATAAGCCCACCTCATAATGTTCCTCACTAATCACTCGTTCCTGTTGTGCTTATCGGCCAACTTTCCTTCTTTCTACGTTTCCTTTTCATTTTCCCATGTTACTATGTAATCATTACAAAACAATTATGTAATCATATGTTTTTCTTCCTTTCTTTCGTCTTAACCTTCTAGGAGCCTTCTAATCAATTTCAAAAGTATATTATTTTAATAAAAAAACTTGTTTTAATTTTATTTATAATAATAATAATAATACATCAATTTTTAATACATTAGTAATATAAAAGTTTAAATTTATGACTTTTTATACATTACTCAAATTCTCCCTTATTAGCTCATTCATAATGATGTAATAGTTATACATCATTTGAAATCATATAATTGACACGCCATAAAAAATAATATTTATTTAATATGTATTTGAATTAATTTATTTGTATTTAACAAAGTTTACAATTAAAATGTTGAGGAGAGGATTTTTAACAGAAAAATGAATTTTATCTTAAGATTAAATAAAACAAAACATGTGCAAATGTCATAAACTTTAATTTGCACATAACTCTCAGCGCATAGATACATAACAAAAAGAAAAAAGAAAAAAATTATTACATGACTGTTTACGTCCCCTCAATATCAATAATGTGTACTTCCTATGCTAGCCGGCTGCACAAGAATACGAGATGAATCTACTGAGGGTATCTGTAAAGATTATGGAATGCCCATTCCCTACGGGTTATGTGGAAAGGACAAAAGAAATCACAGAGAGAAAAGTAAGAAGCAGCAATGAGCTAGAGTGAGAGTGAGAGTGAGAGATATTCTTTGAAAAAATGACTGGGAAAATAATTTTTTATTACTTCATTTTAAAAAATTAATTAAATATTTAATTATATTAATTAATAATTTACATAATCACGTATTAAATATTAAAATAAAAATAAATTATTAATTAATCATATATAAATTATTAATTAATATAAATTTTAATTAATTTTTAAAAAATTAATAAATTTTTTTTTTCCTAAACTGATGCAAACGTCATTCTCCCAGAGTTTTTACTTTTAACTTTTACTTTTCATTAGGTAGTGGCCTAGTACTCGTAGTGTGCACCAAGCCCACCAAGCCCGTTGGTTGCCTTCAACTTTCAACTTTCAACTCACAAATCAAATCAAATACGATGTCGTTGTGGTGTTTATTACCGTTCAGTTCACTCACACACGAGCCTGACCCGACCCTCCGGGTGTGGGCCCACCGAGTCGCCACGGTCCACCACACGGCAATGACTCCGGTTCCGGTGGCAGTGACCCATTTTCCTCTCTTCCCGAAATTCCCACCAAGGGCAAACAAATTCTTCTGTTTCCTTCTAGGGACCCCGTAATATTTTCCCAATACCATGGGCATTGATGGAAATCCACTTTGAAACGTTCATTCTTTTTCCCTCCCTCTAAGTCCTTTCCAATTTCCATTCCAACACGACACGTCACACGACAACAACTTATGTAGTATCCACCAACACGCACAAACACACAGTTACAACTTACAGTAACACAAACACAACACAACGTTGGAACCATTGTGTCTCTTGTTTTTTGTTTTTTTTTGCCTCCTTCACTCACTCACTCTCTGTTTGGTTTGCCTCTGCTTTCTTTCTTCTCATTTTTTTTCTTTTCTGAATGATGGAAGCCACTGACACGGGTTCCCAAGTGGTCCAAACGACGACGAATCGGGTTGAACCGGGTTCGATCGGCGGTGGTGGTAGCATGGTGACGAAGAAGAAGAAGGAGGAGAGTTTCAGAGCGGAGATTGATACTTCAGCTCCGTTTGAATCGGTGAAGGAGGCCGTGACCCGATTCGGGGGTGTTGGTTACTGGAAACCCACCACTCACAACAATAAGCTTATGGGTACCGCTTCTGAGGTAACCTCTCTCTCTCTCTCTCTCTCTAAGTTTGGTTGCGCCATTGCTATATAAATGAAAGGTTTCTGATTCATATGAATAACAGCACCCCACAAGCTGAAATGTCACAATTTTATAGTTTTACACTTTTTTCTCCCCTCTGCTGTGGAAAAGGTGGGGGCTTTATGGCTTTCAAATCAAAATCAAAAGGAAGAGGGAGAGGAAATGGTTTTTTAATTTTATAAATAAAAATTGGTTGTCTGTGTTGTTTTACTTGTGTGGACTCTTTATTGTGTTTCTATACAGAATGTTATGAGAGGAACTGAGAGTCTTTGTTTGTTGTTTATGTGATTAATAGTGATTTGTTGCAGTTTGTGGAGCCATTTATACTGTTTCCTTGATGCTGCTGTGGAAAGTTTATTGTTGTTCGTGATTCTAGTTTGTTTCTCCATCTTTGGTTGGTGGGTTAATTAAGATTTAAGAGTTTGTTTCTATTATTACTTTTTTTGGTAAGAGGTAAGAGCACGAGGTGTCCCCACACCATTTGTGATATGAAGAACTATAAGAGTTTGTTTCTGTTATTGTGAGTACTAGTGGTGTTTGGATCTGAAGAACTATAATTTAAATCATATAGATGGAGAATGCTGTCACAATGTAGGAAATTAATAAAAATGTCATCCTCAAATTCATTCTTGAGTCACATCCCATGCTTTTCTTTATATGTCAGTGCTTTATGATTTCACTGCATTTTTTTTCCAGAGTTACATCTTCCTAGTTCCTAGGTGTATTTCTAGAGAATTCACAAGACAAAGAGGAAGTACTTCAGTCGATCATTCCCACCAACTGGAATGAACATTTGCCGTAGTACCTCATCTTGTGTGTGAATATTCGTTTTGAATTATACTTCTTTTTTTAAGCATTTTCATTGAGTTAAATAGTGAAAGCACCCCCCTCCCTTTTTTTGCAGCACCACATGGAAGAGCTTGACTGTGAAAAACTGGAGGAGCAGGCAGCAGTATTGGAGAAAGAACTGATTCTGAAAGAAAGGGAAACTCTTGATGTCTTAAAAGAATTGGAAAGTACCAAAAGGCTTGTTGAAGATTTGAAATCAAAGCTACAGAAAGAAGAATCTGAAGTGAATTCGAATCTTCAGATGAGTGTATGTGATGAAAGATCATCTGACAAGGAGAAAGGAGAAAAGGAAAACCAAGTAAGTCAATTGGATATCCCTCAAAATTCAAAAGAAGATTTTATCCCCTACCCTTCATCTACTCCAGGCTTAATATTAATGGAATTGAAGCAGGCGAAATTGAATCTAACCAGCACTACTAATGATCTTGCTGACGTACGTGCTTCTGTTGAATCACTTAATAAGAAGTTAGAGAAGGAAAGAATCTCACTTGAGAAAACCCGTGAGAGGTTAACTCAAAATTCTTCAAAAATATCTTCTCTTGAGGAAGAGCTAAACCAGACAAGACTAAGACTGCAAGTGACAAAAGATGCTGAAATTAAATGTGGTTCAGGTGATCCTTCAGATATTACAAGAGAACTCCAGCGATTGTGTTCTGAGGCTGAGCATTTCAAATTAATGGGAGAAGCTGCAAAATCAGAAGTCTTGAGAACAATGTGTGAGATTGAACAGACAAAAACTATGATAAGAACTGCTGAAATCAGGTTGGTTGCTGCCAGAAAAATGAAGGAAGCTGCTAGAGCGGCAGAAGCTTCTGCCCTTGCAGAAATTAGTGCTTTATCTAATCACGAGAGTTCACCCGGAGATTGTATGCAAAAGCATGATGGAATTACTCTTTCATTTGAAGAGTATACTGCTTTGACCTGCAAAGTACGAGATGCAGAAGAACAATCTAAGAAGAGAGTTATAGATGCCATGCTTGAAGTTGATGAAGCAAATTTATCAAAAATGGACATTTTAAAAAGGGTAGTGGAAGCTACAGAAGAAGTTAAAACCAGCAAGAAGTCCCTTGAAGAAGCTCTGGAAAGGGTAGAGGCTGCAAATAGAGGGAAGCTAGCAGTTGAAGAGGCTTTAAGGAAGTGGCGGTCTGAAGGTCACAAAAGACGGTCTTCTATACATAACTCTACCAAGTTCAAAAATTCTTATCCATCTCACCATCGGAGAGATTCTCGATTACTTGATGTAAATGGACTGAATCTGGTAAATGATGAAGCCAAGCCAGTTCTGAATCCAACCCTATCGATTGGACAAATACTGAGCAGGAAGCTGCTTCTGCCACAAGAGTTTGAAGCCGGGATCCCTGGAGAAAGAAGCTCAGTGAAACGGAAGGTGTCACTGGGTCAGATGCTGGGCAGACAAAACGATGATCCATCCTTTGATAGGCAAGTTGAGAAAGAAAATGGCCAGAAGCTGTTTTCTGCAAAGAGAAAGAAATTTGGATTTGCTCGATTCTCACTTCTTTTGTTAAAACAGCAAAAGAAGAAGAAGAAGTCAACGCTCAATTTGAGGTGATAGATTGCTTGATCAATTTGTTCTTCCATCTAGCGCTGACAAGAGCCAGACTCTAATCGCATCCTCTATCGGGCCTCATCTCATTCTCTTATTGTGTCTGCATGGTTAGAACCTTGTTTGTTGTTTATATTATTTCGGTAGCAGTCCTTGCATGTATACTAACTACTTAGTTATGTATTTTCTTCGCTTCCTATGCTACTTGTAGAGATGATTCATATGAATTCTTATCCTCTTTTAAGCTGGTGTTATAATTTTCATTTGCCTACTGTTTTTACTTTGTCTATATTTATACACATATATATTTTCCATAAAAAAAAGGGGTCTTTCTACACATTGTCATCAACTGATTACACCAGGCTAACACTTGATTAAGTTCATTCTCATATTGTGACTGGCTGATACAGGTGACTGAGAATGAAATGAAATTGAAGATAGTGAAATGCAAGTGCTGTTAGTTGGCAGGAAAGTATGAATAAACGAACAAAAAATATGGGAGCAGAGACCATTTAGTCTTAAATAGCTTGAACATGGGGATAGCAAACCATACTAGTTTAGTCTTACGTTTTGCTTTGAGATAATTCATAGCACTACTCATTTGAAATATTATAAATTTAAACTTTAAAAGGAACGAGTTACTAATTAATGATTAATTAGTCACGGACAATTTTTAAAATATAAATTTTACCACTTAACTGATCACTTGGTCAGTTTTTGATTGATTATTAGCATCTTAGCACGTTAACGTAATATCAATCATTTTTAATTTGTATCTATATATTATATATTAAAATTGGTTCATGCCATGAGTACTTTTAAAAAAAATTGAGTAATTTCTCAACTTGCAACCAATTGGCCCTTTAAATATTCGTCATTAATATATACGTATATATTTGTTTTTCCCGTTTCTAGGTCTCAGCAGAAGCTGTGTCTTAATTCTCACCCCCAAATTACCATTCGAATTTTCGCTATTAATACGTATATGTATTTCTTGTGTCATAATCTGTGTGGAAATTGAAGGAAACTAGATTTTTATTTTGTAGATATTTAGATTCTGTTAGCATGAGAATTGTGAACAAAGGCAACTAATAGAGCTTATAATAATATATTCAATGCAACAAAATACTAATCATTAACAAAAAAAAAAAAAGAAATACAAAAAAAACAAAAACAAAAAGTGAGTATATATTTCATATTGATCATGGGTGGATCATAGTAAGCTATCACTTTGTACGTAACACCATAAAAGTTGCTATTTAAAAATCTGAGAAGAGTTACACCAAAACAAATCTGAGAAGAGCATATGCACAGAGAAAAGGGTGAGCAAGTTAAACCAACATGAGAACTTTCACCAATTTGTTAAGGGTAAATTAAGAAGGGTGCTTTGGAAAATAAAGGGGCCTAGTTTGGTCGACATATCTATCTAGTATCTACCTCCCTATCTACGATTTCTTTGTCAGATTGCACGAATTTTCCTTCTGGTCATTAGTTTTGTCTTTTTTCATCATTTCTTTTTTACTTTTCCAAATTGCCTTAAAAGCTCACGCAAATATGTTTTTATTTTTTGTTCACAAATTTAAGGAAAGAAAATATTGTACTCGTAATCAATAATATTTATAAATTTATAAATTCATTTTATAAAATACTAAAACATAAAAATACAAGTGATGGCACAGGCGTAGGTTAAACAACTAGTAAAGTATTAAAACTTCCACTACCCATCTACTGTAACTACAATTTTCTATTTTTTAAGATAAAAAATTATCAAACTAGATTTTTTTAGTAGGTGGCTTCTACTGTGGAGAATTATAATATGTGGTCCACCCATGAGTCAGTAAAATAACAGATAATAATAGGTTGTCATCCCTTTACATATTTTTAAAAAAAAACTTTTGTATTTGCAAATTAGACCCTTAAACCTTAGTAATTGTTAAATAGTTAACAACCTGAATAACTTTTAAAATATAAGTCTCCAAACATAAATCACGTAAGGACAAACCCATTTTTAACCAAAATCAAGTTTGTAAAATCATGTTCATCTAAAATTAAGTTTACAAAATCTAAACAAAACACACACTAAATTAATGCTCCAACCCATAGTATTTTATTCATATGTAACCAAATTTTATTTCTTACATAGTAACTTATTTCATAATATAAATTTATTTTTTTATTAAATAATATGAAATAAAATAATTCTCAAAAAATATAACAACAATTGTTTAGAAAATCATTTTCATGAGCCATTTTATATTTTTTAATATTTAGATATTTTTGAATTTCGAGATATTTAAAATAATAAAAAATTAATGATATAAATTAATCTATAATATTGATGTTGTAAAATTTTTAAAATACTAATTATTAAAATAATCAAGTAGATCTCTCATTGATCCTGAAAGCGGCCTAATATTTATGTTTTTGTAAACCAACATTTTAAATATGTTTAATTAGATTTCTTACTATATGGTTTGCGCTAAATAAATAATAATTTAAAATTAATTATACACATCATTAATTTTCTTTTTTAATTCAATAGAATGCATAAATTTTAAATCAATACAAAGATAAAATTTTGAAAAATGTTAATAAATTGTGTAAAATAATATTCCTTTTGTGCAACAGCAAAAATAATGTTGCGAGCTGCTACAATCTCGACAATCTATGATTTTTTTTTCAAAAATGGCTATGGCATAAGAGCTTTTTCACACGAGAAAGAAGAATAAAAAATAACAATATTTTATTGAGAACAAACTTGTAATATTTTACAAAAAAATAATAAACTTTATTGGGGTCTAACTTATAATTTTTTTATTACAGGTAACCTATACTAATGGTATCTGATTTGCTCTGATCTAAACCATCCATTTATTTTATATTAAATCTAACAGTTTGTAATCAATGGTCCACCGATGAACCATTTAGTTGCTGGTTCACCTTAGATGCCACCTTTTTTAGTATTATAGAAGGAAAAAAAAATAGAAACTTTTCCTTCTATTAACTTTCGATAAGAAAAAAAATGTACCACCCTCAATCCTTTTGGCCTCCTTCCTGGTTGCTTAAATCTTAAGTAAGAATTATGATTTTTCTTTCCATTTGATATTCCCTTGTCTGATCATAATCTTTCACAGATTGAGGGCCATGATTCTGACACGTCATGATAAAGGGTGTAGGCACACAATCCCCTCCATGGAGCTCCAAGCATTGAAGCTTTTCTCAAGTTCCAAGTTCCAACTTGAAGAAACAGGCATGGCAACCAACCATTGAAAGAAGATAACAAACCAACCATTCCACGCCTCACTACCATCTTGTCTCCCTTCCCTTCCACTCTTCTCCAAAAAGGTAATCTTTCTCTCTTCTCCGCACTCCTTGTTTCGTTTGTTTCTCGGGAAAATCACTCAGAAAAATAGTAATTTTTTTTCTTGTACTTGCCACCCTCAAAATTAATCATTTCCTGGCTTCTGTTTTTTTTTTTCTTGATCATGTAATTGCACCCAACTATTTTCTGTTGTTATCTTAATTGGTCCTGCTGCCACTGCAGCTTCTGTTTTCTGTTGGATTACGTCATAGTTCATCCAAATTCGGTTTCTGGTTCTTTATTTACGTGTAACTTGACAATATCATTGATGTTGTGCCTCTGAACAGTTCTAAGCTGATGCATTGGTTTGTAAATAACATACTTAATCTGACTAATGAAAGTCCTTCTCAAACTTGAATTGGCTTTATTTTGGGTATACCCAGCATGAACTAGGTAGCATGTTTCTAGACTTGATTACATCAACTCAATTTTGAACTGCATATGGTGATTGGAGAGTTTTACAACATAGAAAATTATGATTTAATTGCCCTGGCTGCCTTTTGCTGGTTCTCTGTGAACACCTTTGAGGGTTGAACTTGTGATAGAAAAATTAATTTAACTATCAGGAGCAAGGGGTAACGATGTTGATCTATAATTTTCTGTAGTGTATGACTGTATCTTAGTTTCTCCTTTGCGTCCAGACCTTATTATGGCCTGTACTTTTCCACTGTGTTTTGCACTGGGAAATGTATAAAACACTCCAACATGGTACATATTATTAAAGGTGTCTAATTAAAGAATATTTAATTGATAACATTGTTCTATCAGAATGGCATTACATTTTGATATGGCATTGGGATGTTCTTGCTTCTCCAAAGGCATCAAAATTCATTATAAACGTCTTAGGAATATCTGACCTCTGTCTTAATATTTTTCTTTATAATAGCCCTTAATTTTTTTTATATTAATTTATAGCTTTTCCCATATGGAAGTTAACTTTTTTTTTTTTTGAGTGCTTGTTACAGGCACCATGGAAAAGAGGATGGGGCTCTTGTTTCTTGTTGTGTTGGGTGTTGCCTGGGCTTGTGATGCAAGAGAATTGGCAAACCCTGATATTTGGAGCAGTAATACAGCAAACTCTGACACTTCTGGTAACATTGTTGACTGATATCATGCTCAGCTTTCTTTGCTTTTTATTATCCTGCTTAGGAAGACACAGAGTGGAGGCATGTATTATACAGGACATTTTCAAAATCCCATTTATTTATCAATATCGATGAACATGCAAAAATTAAGGAGTGACAGGTTATTCTTTGATTTTACCCACCAATGGAAAAAAAAATGCTGGCACTGACAAATGGTTAATTGTCAAAAGTAAGCTCAGATTAAAGTAGAGGGTGGTTAGGAAAGTTGACAGTTTGTAATTATTGAGATATACCATTTTTGTAGGATAATCGAAAATGAGAGAAGTGGCCAAAAAAATGGGATGGAGTAATACTATTGTATTTCACCCATAAAACTTTTACAAACCTCCTCAAATGAGACATTTCAGAAAGGCCAAAAAGTCTAGTGATAACATGATATCTGCTAGCTCCCCTCCTTCACATCAATGAAGGAAAAAAAATGAACTGGCACCAATTGACTGTCATAAGTAAATTTGGATTAAATTAAAGGGTTGTTTGGAAAGTTTATGGTTTATAGTTTAGAATTATAAAGACATGACATTTTTGTAGGATAAACTAAAATGAGAGAAGTGACCAAAAGAATGGGATGGAATAATTTTTTGTCGTTCAGCTATATAAATTTAGAGGAATCCCCTCAAAGTAGCCATCTAAGATAGGCCAAATTGGGGTCTAGGGGTCTTAATCTTGAATAAGTCTAGTGATAACATGACCTCTGCTAGTCCACCTCCTTCACACCTAAAACTATTGCATATATTTTTTGAAGACTTATGGGAACTAAGAAATGGATGATTCCTATGCTCTATCTTTGATTTGTGACACATGATGATATAGGAAATTCTTAGGATAAATTTCAGCAACAGCAGTGAGAAAAACAGGGTGTGGAGAAGAAGTGGGAGATATGCCACGACACACAAAGATTTAGATAATGGCTCATGTTTTGGAATAGAAGCAGATTGCTAATTTTGTTACCGGGATCTATTCTTTGACATTGTTTCTTTTTTTTTATATATATTTTTTGGTGTAGTCTGTCGCCCCAGTTTTCCTCCTAGTTGGGATTCTATTTCTGGTTGTATAGAACATTTATTTTCATCAAACATAGTTGACACTTGATTGAATTTTTCTGACCAATTTGCAGAGGCTCTTCACATGATTGGTAAGGAGCACCAGTCCTAACATGGCATTTCTTCCTCGAAGCCTGACTAATGAGTTTCAATATTATCAATTGCCTTTTTTTCCTTTAGATCAAATGCTATAGTATACATGAAGGATGGATGAAGTTTTTGAATAGAAGCACTCTTCATAACTTAGTACTAAATGTGCCAATTTGTCAAAAATGCAATAGCCTTCACCTTAGAAATGAATGGCTTACTAGTTTTCATTACTGAAGCAAATGTGGTTTGACTGAACATCGTATGCAAATCTTTACACTTTTGCTTACGAGAATAATTTCTGTTAAATATAGTTTGAAATACAAATGTGGCACGAGCAACTCATCTTGTTGGCATATCTTCAAATGCAGAACTAAGCAGAAAACCAGATGTGTGTGCACTTTGTGAGGAATATACAGCCAAGGCACTTGATTATCTAAATGAAAACAAGACCCAGAAGGAGATCATTGATATCCTTCACAATTCTTGCTACCAGCTGCACTCTTTTAAGCAGCAGGTTGGTCACCTTTTCTTGGATCTGGTGTTTTGGTTTAGAAGCTATAGTTGTTCTTGTCGCTAAAACCAACTTTAATTTCCTACTATGCTCTTTAATATTTAATCAACAATCTGTGTGCCCTCTTGATGGATGATGTGTTTCAAATATGATATACTTATTCGTATTTTAACTTCTCATATACAGAATAGCACAGCCCAGCCTAAAAAATAAGAGTGGTTTAAGACATAATAGTGGGACAAATATCATCACATTCTTGGAATTTAAAGGGTGGATGGGTGAATGAATCAGAACCTATCAGACCCTATATTTACTCATCTCTGTTTCTTCTGTATTGCACAGTGCACCACTTTGGTGGACTATTATGCTCCTCTTTTCTTCTTAGAAATAGCTTCAATTCAGCCTGGAGAATTCTGCAGCAAGGTCAACCTCTGTCAGCACATTGCAAAGATTTCCTTTCGTGTTCAAGAAAATAGCTGTGGGTTTTGCAAAGATACTGTTTCAGCGCTATTGGCTAAGTTGAAAGATCCTGACACTGAGGTAAGTAATTTCACCTGCTACTACTACAATGAAGTATGCGATGTGAAATTTTACTTTTTCTGTCCTGATAATGAGCATAACTTTTCTACATTTTCAAGTTCCACAAGGATTTCATCTACCACAAAACTTTGATGGTTGTTACATACTTCAATTACTTGTACAGCTTTAAAATGTTTGTGTGGTGAATTTATTGCAAATTATACTTTTTTCATTTGAGAAAGCCTATGGTTTGCTGCCAAATAGAAAAGGAATTTGATTATTGTTTGGAGGTAGCATATGAAAGTATATGCACAATATTTTAATAGAAATGAAAATATGGATCCAAATGGAAAAAAGGAAGATATATGTAATATGTAGATTTCCGCCATCTTTGTTCTCTTGAAAGCCCTCTACTTATCTTTGTTTTGGCCCCCTCCAATGTCTTAATCCTAGTTCCACCCCTGCTTGGTTTTAGTTACATTTTGTTGAATAAACAGCTAACCATTTATTTTAAAATGTCAGCTAGATATAATTGAGACACTACTGAAGGTGTGCAATTCGGTGGAGAAGCATGCGAATAAGGTAAGAAAAATCTGAGAAATTTCCCCTTTTTCTTTTCCTCTTTTATTTATTGAATTAACCTTGCATTTTTAAACACCATGTGGCATGGAAACTGTCCTTCTATTCAAATTCAAAGTTTTGAAGTTTTAGATTTTTATCCAGTTGACTAAATTATCATGGTTGGTCCCACAGTAACTTCCATGTAATGATTATTTCATGGGCTCAGCAGACCCTTACCATCAATAATTGACTCTGGTGTGAAAATTTATGACTGTATGCTCTCTGAACCTCCTAGAGAAACAAAATCTACTACTATAATTATCTTCAGAGTTCAGATACTATAAGGATAGTCCAACCCAATGGTAGTGCTTTGTAGGAACTGGATAGGCTATTTTATTGTACATGATGATGCACTACTACCCTACTAGGAAAATACACATGTACAGCAAAGAGAAATTTTGCAGTGCTATATAGAAAGTGTGCATCATGAGAACATAATTTTCTTAATCAATTTTTTGCTTTTCATCAATTGACTCAGATTTGTTACTAATCTTCCAAATTTTTTGCAGTGCAAGAGGATGGTTTTCGAGTTTGGACCGTTGGTTTTTGTCAATGCAGAGAAGTTCCTGGAGACGACAGATATATGCACTGCATTGCATGCCTGCAAGGCTTCCACAGTAGTTAGCCAGGAAGCCTTGCTTTCCGAATCTTAATTATGGAAACAAAGGTCTACTAGATGTATGGTGCGCTTATTGCTGAAAGATTGCTATATATATTTTTTACCCCTATCTCTCTTTCTCTCTCTGTATATTGTATAAGAACAAGCAATCACATAATTGTGCGTTACTTGTAATACTACAGCACCTGCATTAAAAATCAAATGCTTGAATCTAAACGTGCTTTTGCTGCACAATATTTACTCTCATTAATTGTCAAAGTTTACAATTATGAAATACCAATTTGATATTATATCTAGTAAGCAATGATACTTCAAAATGTCTGTCGTATTTGTGTCGGATACGTACTCATATTGGATACCGTACAGGATAGTACTCCACATACACTAATGGATATTGTTAGCCTATATCTTATAAATTTTATTTTTTATTTTTGAATTTTGTGTGGGACATCATAAAAATTTGATAAGTGCTAGTGTGTCTCTAATGACTAATGTTAAAAATAAAAATTGTTTTTTCGACTTTTCTTTCTTAATCATAGAATGATTGAACTATTATTTTTTACTTATGATAGTTTTATATTTTGTTGATGTTTTATAAGATTATATATATATATATATATATTATGTCTTATCTTGTCATATCCGTATTTTAATTTTTTTAAATGACATATTATTGTGTCATATTGATATTGTATCACATACTTGTATTTGTATATGTATCTGTGCATCATAATCTTATATATATTTCTTCATTTTGAAAGCATAGTACCAGTTTCAAGTGGCAGATCTTGAACTAAAATTTTGAGAGTATATAATATATATTTTGATAACATTTGGAGAGGGTTAAGTGTTATTTTCTTAAATACTCTTATGATACTTCCAAAATATTTGGGGGTTGTGGCTCTTCAGTCTCCATGAAGTTCCGCCCCTGACCTGGTTCTCAATGAATTTCTTCTTGTTGTAGTAGTAGTTTGAATCTTCTTCCCTTCATTTTCTAAATCATCTATCTTGCAACTCCATTAGTTTACCCTTGTTATGTCCAGCAGTTGGTTTCACACATTTATTTTATTTTAAGTTTTTCGCTCTTCTCACTTCCAGATAAAAGATTGGTATACTAATCTTTTGAGACCTACGTGGTTTGTTTTGTTCCATAACACTGCACTACTGAATATTGCAGGCCCTCACCTCATAACACGACTATCAAGTTAAAATCTGTGTGTGTGGTGGCACAACTTCAAACAGACATGATATTAAAGTTGTAGCATTGCAATCTTTGTAGGTGTAGAACATTAACTGACAAGCGAGTGATATGACATGGTTACCCTCCTCTTGTAGTTTTCCTTCCTACAGGACCACTTGTTTTCTTAATCAGATATGGATTGGAAAACAACACTGCGTGATCTGTCCCCTCCTTCCCCTGGCCGGGTCCACCCTGGTGTGATTTTCACGTGTTATAGTGAAAACTGAAGACAATATCGTATGGTTCAAGAACTGGATCATGTGTTGATGCATGGTGTTTGTGCGAGCATTGATAATTTTTGGAAAATGTCCAGCCATAATTTATGGTTGGAACTTGGACGTGGTTTTTGGTTGAGTGAAGCCATTCACTTCAACAAAGGAAAGCGCCATGTGTTATTAAATGAGGCTACGGCGAGATTTCATGAATCGGGAGAGGGGTGTAGTCTTCTTTGTGATTATAGTCTTGGCTGGGCTTATCAACGAAACTTCAGCTACTCCTTCGAGCTACATTTTGAACCATACGTTATTGTCAATAATTCATTACCATGCATCTCAGTGGCAAAAAGCCTCTTATGCATATATGCATGATATTAAAACTTAAAATGATATATGTGACTGAGAATATTAGAGTAATATATTATTATTATTATTATTATTCCTATTATTATTATGTAAAAAAAACTTTGAATATATTTTAATTTTAGAGTTTAATTTTCATGAATTATCTATAAAAAAAATTACACTATTTTAATGTAAAGGACCCACTTAAGTGCTTCTCATGTTTAATTCATTACTATACTATCATTGGCAATTTGTAACCACAACAAATCTAAATAAAGTTGATTGAAGGAAAAATTACTCATCTAATAAAACATAGAGAAGTCATATTCATTGGAAACCATCCTATATAGTTCATGATGAAAGAAAAGCTGATCCATACGTTTCCACACATACATAGCATAGTATAATAAAAGATACAAAAAAATGGCTAATATATATATATATAGTTTAATTTTGATTCACTGTCAGTATAAAAATTTTTACATTGTTATTTTAATCATGTATTGTTAAATTATTAAAAAGGTTTGACTACACAACAATTATCTAAAAAGTCTAACAATTTTAATGATGTGTCAGTACATAATTAGATGACAATGTAAAAAAAATTTATACAGTAAATTAAAATTAAATCATATATATATATATTGATATTATTTTTACATACAACAATGCCAAAACTAATTTCCAATTTTAATATTAAAAATAAAAAAATATTATACAAAAATTTATGTCATTTGTTGCTAATTTAAAATGACAAGATTGAAACCACATGATATTTTTTTCTAAAAATTATTATAATAATACAATCTGATAATATTAAAAGAGATAAAAATTAATTATGCAGTGTGACTTAGTTGATAATCTAAACTTTATGTAGGTGAACTTTACCTATAATAGATGGGTTCAAATTCCATTAAAATTACATTGTGATCAAGGTCGTGCCATCAGACACCCCAATAAGAATTAATCCCATATTCAAATGGCGTGAAAACACATGGTAGGAGACCAAAAAAGAGATGAAAAAATAACTAAGATATAGAGTTACTAAATTATACGTAAAGTTTTGTATTTATAAAATAATTATACAAACTTTAATTATTATGATTTAATTTTGATCAATAATTAGTGTAAATTTTTTATAATAATGTCTTACTTGTGTATGCTATTGTTAGTGTATACTTTTTTACATTATTATTAAATTATTAAAATAATTTAACTATCATAATTACTTAAAAATCTAAATTTTTTAATGATATATTGATACATAATTGTATGATAGTAAAAAACATTACACTTAAATTTAAACTCTAATTATTAACGTATCAATCTTTACGAAGGCTCGCCTGTTAATGCTATTGATTTATGCACCATTAATTAATAGTGCTGCGCTGCTACAGCTTAATTTATACGAGTTTTCTTTGTCATTTCCTGCTTAAAAGCATGCAACCAATCACGAAGACAACTTTGGCAATTCATATATATATATATATATATATATATATATATATATATATATATATATATATCACGACTTAAGGTAAGCAGCTCCTATCAACTTTCGTTGTTTATAATAGTTCAACAAAGTGGGCACTACTGTGTACTCTATTTGCTATAGAAAATTAAAGAGTCAAAAGACATTGCCATTTGCAAAGTCATATAATTTCAAAGCGATAAACCTTATCAAGATCCATGCCGCACACGCTAGCAACGATACAAATCGCACTATTTTTAATTCATATTTAGAGTGGTACTAGCCCCACTTTACAGATAAATTTACCAGCCATGGATGGAGCCTGCTATTGCTGTCTCCCAAAAGAAATTTTAAAAAATTATCCATTTTTTATTTATTAGTTCATATAGCATGTGATTTAATTGTCACTTATAGTTGTCAAGATTAACATTCCCAATGATTCTTGATAGTGAAACACACGAGTATTCTCTGCACAACATGCCAATTTTGGGTAATCTTATTATATATGAGATAATCTCACCTTAGTTGCAACAATTGATAAGATTGAACAACATTTTTTTTTAAGATAACAGATATTCTTGATATGAAATATAAACTATGCGTGTTGTTATTTTTAAGAAATATAATCTTCTCATCATGTCCCAAATGAAAGGGGTATTATATTGAATTGAGATAATTAATTAGTCCCAAATAAAAAGGGGTATTATACTGAATTGAGATAATTACAACCAATAAAACCAATTGATCGACACCTAAATAAACACCTCATATATGACAATATCTTATTCATAGTATTCAAAAGAGTTTAATTTTGATTCACAGTCAGTGTAAAGTTTTTTTACACTGTTATCCAATCATGTATTGCTAAATTATTAAAAGAGTTTGACTATCACTACAATTACTTAGAAAGTCTAACTCTTTTAATGATATGTCAACACATGATTAAATGACAATGTAAAAAAGACAATAAATTGAAATTAAATCCTATTCAAAATCCGATTCTAATCCATGTCATCTAATATTTTTCCCTGCCTTTGTGTCTTTTACCATCTACCTTATAAGAATTTGACGTTCTAATTTATATTTACAGTATTCTTTTTTTTTTTTAAGTCTAATCATACACTTTCTTTAAAAAAATATATTATCTTATATGGCGAAAGAGATGATAAATAAAAATACAAGGAAAGTAACTTGATTAACATTCAATCACAAAATTAAACAGGCTCCAATTAGTAAAAAACTTAAATATTATTTAATATGTAATGTTAGATTCCGATATTTAATACAAAATTTAAAAAAAAAATTTCATCCAATTAAATCCTTTCAATTTTCTGACACCATGCACGTTTGGTGGGTTTGGATTAGTAGGTGCCATGTCAGCTCCAACTTATTTATTCTTTTTTTTTTACAAATTTATTCTATTTGTCATATATTACTACAAAGTTTGCTAATTCAACAGCTTCTATCTTCCTTTGAAGAGGAATTGAAGGTCGTATAACTAACATTACAATAATTTGAAAAGTGATAGGTTAATATTGTAACAATTGAATCTGGGGATTAAAATTGTAAAGTTAAAAAATTGGAAGGACCGAAATCTAATCAAATAAATAAAGAAATTTTTTTTTTTGACTGGATGTCCTTGATGTATGGCATAACTAATTAGATTTTTGTTATTGAAGACAATTTTATTATTATTATTTGCGAATTTGCCTAAACTTGCCTTACTTTTCCTAAGTTTTGGTTCTCAATAAATAGATGATTACTGCAAATTAGGTTCAGTAGAAGAAATTTAAATCTTCTATCCTTTCTCCTTAATTCTATTAGTCTCTCAATAAAATATTATTAATTAAGCAAAACAAATTACTTTTTATTGAATTATATCATTTCTTTGTTTATAGTAATTTTTTATTATGCTAAAAACATTTCATTAAAAGAACAAAATTAGAGAGAAGAAGAAATGATAGAGAAGATTTAATAAGAGGTGTTTAACTCACAGGTTGTGCTATAGATGATTCCACTTGCGAATGGAAATGGCTACACTTTAAGGCAGAAGATCAAACTAAACGAAAATCTTTTTAAAGAAATATCCACGGATTTGAATCAGATTATCAAACTCATGATTAACCAATGACAAACAAGTGAACAACAGTATATTCCCCATGAGAAAAGATACTTATACAATCTAGGTAAGCTATCTACACAATTTGTACCATTCAAAATCCAACATTCAATCCCCCAATATCTCAGATAGCTAGAAATCTAATTATTCTTTATCTGTGATATTAAAAAAAAAAAATGATGCTACAATCAATGTGAGTGTTTTTAGGCTCGAACTTTTCATTGATTATTAATAATAAAATAATATAAATTTAAATATTTAAAGCAAATGAATTCCTCATATAATTAAGAAGGTAAGGAAGCATAACTCAAACGCTTATGCATTTGAGTTTTATGCAACAAAACTCAAAAAAATAAATAAATTTAAACCATTCAAAATAGTTACAATGGAACTAAAACATTTTCTTATAACTTGCATAAGAATATAAGATGAGTGTGAGTATAACTATCATTACTATTTTTCCATTAACCAATAACACACCTACTGACATAGTAACATACATACATACATACATACGTACCTTGGAATTTGGATTCCTGTATGTAGGTTTCAAGGGTGATTTGGTAATTCCGGTCTACCGACAAGAAGCGCCGTGGTCCCCACCCTTCGACAGACAAAGACTTACGTGTCTGCTAACGTGGTGTCTGAACAAATCGTTAGAGAACACGTGTACGGTCAGCAAAGTAGCCTCAGTAACGTGACAGGGGAAGCTGCACCTGCATCATCAGCATCAGCATTCAGCTGTGACGAGGCTTCATCCGCAACGTGTCTCCTTCTGATTGGTTTCCATCGCGAATCACCAGAATACGAGGATCATTTCATAATTCATAGTCTCGCAATGAACCACAAAGGCACAAACACCCTATTTAATTTTGTTGCTTCTTAAGTTTTTAAGATTTTTATGATTAAATATTATTGTTTTTGAATGATGAGCAATCAAATTTCTTTTTTTTAACTAATAAATAATAGTGTTCCACGGACGTAACACGGGTCTAGGTTGGCAAATTAGGTGAAACTCTGCTTATAAGAATACTAGTATATTAGCATTTGATGGTTGTTGAAGTGCTTCCACTTGCAGCAAATTTATACAGTTTTAAAACAAAATCTCTATGACACCTATTAATCCTCATTTTTTCTACCTCACTTTGAATGAGATAATTATCTTTTTTTTTTTTTTGGTTACTAGATAATTATCTTTTATATTTCTCTAATGATCTCATTTTTTTATTATTTGAAAAATTGTGTTATTTGAGTTTAATCTAGGTAATTAAAATAAAAGGAATTAAAATATAAATTATAATTTTAAAAATAAACACTCAATTTGATGCAAAAATTAACATCAAATGAATAATTTGATGTTAAACATTAACATCATATATCTATTTTAATATATTTATCATTAAAAAATTTAATTGATGATATTTATATATTTAAAGGGCCAATATTTACTCTAAATTTTAAGAGTAATAAAAATTTTCAATACACTAAAAAAATGCTAATCAAAATTAGAATTTAAAATTACATGCAAAAGTTTAAAAAAAATTGAATATTTTCTTACAAAAAAGATTCACCAGTCACTAATCGACACTGGCAAGCACGACAAGTTTATAAGAAGCAGCCCAGAAGGCATTCGGGTTTTCTCATATTTCTGATCTTAGCTAAAGCGAAAACACATTCTCTCTCTCATCCTGAGTTTCTCTCTCTTGTTCTTCTTCATTGCAGGAGCCACAAAGAGAAAAACAGAAAAACAATTTTCAAACCCTTTAGCAGGTAAATTGAGATACCCTTATCAGTTTCCTTCTGCATAATTTTTCTGACCTATATTTTTTGGATCTTTACTCTTCTTGCTGTTTGAAAGTTTGAAACTTTATTTGTTTGACTTCAAGTTTGATTATTTCGATTATTAAGGGTATTTCTGAATTGTTTGTCACTGTTTGTTTCATGAGAAAATTGTTCACCACTGAATCTGAGTTTTGAATTCAGATTTACTCTCCAATTTGTGGTTTAGCTGGCTGATTGTTGTTTTACTTCTACCTATTGATGTCAACCGTCTGGTCAGACTGTGAACAGCACACTTGAGCAGTTATGTTTTAGTATCGTAACCAAATTCACTGTTACATCACTTTGTACTCGTCAAAATGGGTGAAAACCAATCAAAATTTGGTTGAATTGCGCTGTTTATTCGGTTGAATCAGTTGGATGTTATTTTTTTAAAAAAAAAAGACTCTATTTTTCATATTTCATGAATGTTTTTATAGATTTTATATTGTAGCTTCCAATTATTTTTATGACGTTCCTTTAAACGATTGAAACTCTTGAACCTGAACCAAGAGTCTCACTGATTATTGGTGTTGGGAGTCCCGTTGGATAGTGATATGGCCTGAATAGTGGTTATAAGAGGGGGCAACCCTCACTTTGGGGTTGAGTTAAGTCCAAACCCAAATTCTAAGAGTTGGGTCCAGTTTTAACAACATTGCTTCTACCATGTGGGGTCATTTTGATGAGTTACGAAGTGTTTGTCTCGCATCTCAACATGTTGTGGGATGTGAAACAAACGTGAAAATAGGTAGACAGGATGGAAGATTACGAAAGTTAGGTCATTATATGATGGAAAGTGGAAACACATGCATATAGAAATGTTACCGACCCAAATTCTCCCACTTTTAGGAAATTCACACAGATATGTAAGCATTATTTTATTTGTATATATTGTTCGCTATAGTAAGAAATCACTAGCTTTCGCTTCAAAACAGAATGCAGGTCTCACATGTACATGTGTCTTGTACAAGTCTCAAGACCATTGGTGTGTTGTATTGGCAGTGCTTATATAACCAGCTGATTGATTATTTGATTAAATTTGATTGCTTCCCCGTAGTGTACTGCCACCTCTGGCTTGGATTTATTCTTAGTTTTTGACACCATATAATGCTGTAATAGTTGTTTAAACTTGTTTTCTTTTTCTTTGTCTTGAATCATTTATTCCTAATATCTCTAGAATAGAACCAACTAGTGAACTAGACTACTAGAGGAAACTGAGATTAATGGTTTGGCTAAGTTGCCCTCAAATATAATCCTGTAAAAAAATATGATTCAAAGCCACCTAATACCTTTTTGTTTTGGGATTGTTGACTTCTGTACCCCTTTCTTAGTTTGTTGCGCATGCATCCAGATTGTTAAAGACTGGCATCTGAAAGAAGTTATAAGTATTAATAGAAAATCAAGGTTAAGTTTTACCCATCGTTAAATTTAATTATGGCCTTTAGTGTCATATGCAGCTTAAGTATATGGAAGTTTGATCAAATTTATTTAGCAGGATTGGATTGTTTGAGATTACCTACTAAATTTGCTGTCTTTCTTTCAGGTGTGCCTTTTGTTAAATGTTTTGCTGCCGGGTAGTTGAAAGATTAACCAGGTGCTTTATTGTTCCTTGATTATTCTACAAATTTTTTAAGAAGTTCGTCTTCTTCAGTATTCTTTAGTGTCATCACAAAAACCAGGGAATGCTGAAAGATGTGCTTGAAAGTGATAAATTCCTTCTCTGAGGTTAATGAGGTTGTAGCTCCATCTGAGCTAGCCTTGTTCATCCTTGACGAGATTGGATGTTTAGTCCACTGCCCATATCTATTTTGTGCTCAAGCGCCTGAGGTGGCTAGAAATCTAAGCAATTGTATGATTTCAAAACATGACGTTTGTGAAGATGGTTGAGCTGTGAACATCTTTGGAAGCAGTTTCCCGCTTCTGGTACATAATTACCTGTACTTAGTATCTTGTACTATTGATAATAGCATTGGTTGTATACAAAAGTGTTACTAGAAATGGAACAGAAAAGTGTGCTTATGCAACGATATGAACTTGGTAGATTATTAGGCCAAGGAACCTTTGCAAAGGTCTACCATGCAAGGAACCTTATAACTGGCATGAGTGTGGCCATTAAGATAGTTGATAAAGAGAAGGTTTTGAAAGTTGGGATGATTGATCAGATTAAGCGTGAAATCTCAGTTATGAGACTAGTCAGACATCCACATGTGGTTGAGTTTTATGAGGTAATGGCCAGTAAAACCAAAATTTACTATGTCATGGAGTATGCAAAAGGTGGTGAACTCTTCAACAAGGTAGCCAAAGGAAAGCTCAAGGAGGACGTTGCTAGGAGATATTTTCAGCAATTGATCAGTGCTGTTGACTACTGCCACAGCAGAGGTGTGTGTCATCGGGATTTAAAACCCGAAAATCTATTGTTAGATGAAAATGAGAATTTGAAGGTTTCAGACTTTGGGCTGAGTGCCCTTGCTGAATCTAAGTGCCAAGATGGATTACTCCATACTACATGCGGTACCCCTGCCTATGTTGCCCCGGAAGTGATAAACAGAATGGGTTATGATGGGACCAAAGCTGATATATGGTCATGTGGGGTAATCTTGTATGTTCTATTGGCCGGTTATTTTCCATTCCATGATTCAAATCTGATGGAGATGTACAGGAAGATTGGTAAGGGGGAATTCAAATTTCCTAAATGGTTTGCACCAGATGTTCGCCGGTTGTTGTCCAAAATCTTGGATCCAAACCCAAAGACCAGGATATCAATGGCTAAAATTATTGGAAATTCTTGGTTTAGAAAGGGGTTAGAGAAGGCCATTATTACCGAGACCGAAAACAAAGAACTAGCTCCTCTGGATGCTGATGGAGTATTTGGAGCGTGTGAGAATAGCGATCCTATTGCAGAGTCAAAGCAAGAACCGGCAAAGCCTTGTAATTTAAATGCTTTTGATATCATCTCCTTCTCACCTGGTTTTGACTTATCCGGTATGTTTGAGGATGCTGTTCATAAGAAAGAGGTGCGGTTTACATCTAACAAGCCTGCCTCAATTATCATCTCTAAGTTGGAAGAAATTTGTAAGCGTTTTCGGCTGAAAGTAAAGAAGAAAGATGGAGGTTTGTTCAAGTTGGAAGGTTCCAAAGAAGGCAGGAAAGGGACTTTGGGTATTGATGCTGAGATTTTTGAGATCACCCCACTCTTCCATCTGATCGAGCTTAAAAAGTCCAATGGGGATACGGTGGAGTACCAGAAGCTTCTGAAACAGGACATTAGACCAGCACTTAAGGACATTGTTTGGACCTGGGAAGGAGAACAACCACAGCAACTCCAACATGAAGTAGTGCAGGAAGAGCAACAGCCTTCTCATGCTGCCCAGTCAGAGGCTTCATCACAGCGAACTTCATAGTGAATATTGTATCACTAGGTTGTTGTATGCTCTGTCCTGTTGTGCTTCTTTATTATTATCTTTGTCGTTAATTTGGCAGTAGTCATAGAATAAGGTGGCTTAGTTCAATCTCCACATGTATATGTATGTATGGATACTTAAAAGGCTTGTATACCTACATTGAAAGTTTGACTATTTGGGTCTTTTTTTCCATCTCATTATCGTTCTTTACACCTAGTTTGCATTTTGATGCTTGAGTGGTGGCATGAGGAGCTTGTAGTAACAATAATAGCATAGCCAAACACGATCAACTTAATTTATAAATATCCTCTTTTACTATTATTAATTTATTGGAGAAGCTTATAATGTTTTTTTGTCCTAAAATTGAGATCATTTTCTTCTGCCTGGGTCCTTCACAAAACATGCCTCAAAAGCTTACTACGGCCATTCAGCATGCCTGAAAACATTCTTGTTGCTCAATCTAGTCCACTGGCTTCTTTTTTGTTCTTAAATTTCTGTTTCGATGTCAATTTTCCTGTGTCGATTTGGGGCTGTTTGATTTTAGATAATGCATTTTATATAGGAGGGGATTCCAAGATACAATTGGCTCAAGAATGATAGGAACACTTTTAAGCTAAATAATAAGATTAATTTAATTAATAAGGTATTAATTCAAATAATGTGGCTCACTTAAATGATAAGAGGTTAATTTAAGTATACTAAAATTAGAATCAAATTGGTTAATTCAACTTAAAGAAAGGTGATTCAAGCAGTGGTACGAATACCGCTTCAAACGGCTAATTAAGGCCCTAGTTATATCATCTGAAAATGAAACTTGTCCATTCATGTTTGGGGGGAAATTTTAACCTTAATTTTCTGGATAAACCAACAGACGATACAAACTATATAAATTGTTGTAAAGATCTGAGTGAAATCAAAATTCTGCAAGTTGTATTAGGTTTGTATAGCTATTGAGTAGAAAGGGTACGAGTGATGATGTATATGTACAATTTTGTTGCCAGTGCAGATGAGCACCAAATATCGCATGTACTAATAATCTAATATACCAAAAAGGCATTATTTTTACATTATATTTAAGCATTTTATAACCGCTAGTTCAATCATCTTTTAACAGTGTTTCACATAAACTGAAAAAACTTGAGATTAACTATAGCAAAATCAAAATCCCACGGCAGTACTTTGTGATCCAAGAGCCATTTTTCTAGCCCAATCTTTGACTTGACAGAAAGGCCAAGCTTTGACTCGGAGCCATAGCTCACAGTCACAATTCTCCTTGGTTTAGCCGACAAATTCTTAGATACAGAAACACAAATCAATACGTGATATATTAATTATGTAAATCATTATTATCTAATTAAATAAAAATTTATTGAAGTCTCTAACATACTAATCAACTATTGCATTTTAATTTTTTTGAAATAACTATCAATGGTTACTGTCTAGAGAATTTCAATAAATTTTTATTCAGTTAAACAATAATAATTAGAATAACAATACTTGCATAAATATACACTCACATATTTTTCATATACTCTCATGTAAATTGTTAAATAACACCCTAATTCTTCTGTAACATTTTTAGAATAATTCAAATTACGCATATACTTTGCATGGTGCAAATATTTTTTTCCTAATAACGAAGGCTGAAGATAGTTAAGTTTGGTCCTCTAATTTTTTTTTGTTGAAAAAATATACTTTTACATGACTTCTCAAACAATGTGTTTTTTCTAGCCTTGACAATAACTCCTAGAACTAATATATTACTGAGATTGATCAAGGTAGAGATACGTAGAAAAAAAAAATTAAATGCCAAAATAATTCCCATATGTGAGATAAACATCATATGTATTTAAGAATCTTCCACAATTGGACCAACATCCTTGTAAACGTGGTATTCCACAAAGGGACTGTGCTTTGATCGTCCAAGACCATATCATTGCCGTTGTACATTTTCATACAATTCCCAAAATACCCTTGACATTTGATAACTTTTGGGTTCAAGTCAAGGGACAATATCGGCATCTGGAAATAACTTGTGGCTAGCTGGCAAATCAACCCTGGCCTCTCTCTCTCTCTCTTTCTCTCTCCATAAGCAACCAGATCTCTCATTTGCTCACAAACAAATTCACAAGCAAACCTTCTCAAACCCAAAAACTCTATCCCTTTTTAAACCCTCACATACAAATTTTCATATCAAATCCTTCCCGCTCTCTCCACTCTCCTACTCTCTTCTTCTTCTGTTCCTCAATTCAATTCTATTCCATTCAATTCAACGCAACAATCTCTCAGATCTGAGAAAAAAATTCCAAACCCTAGTTCTCACCACCCAATTCCCAGAAAAAAGAAAGGTCTGATATCTATAACAATCTTTTCAATAAATCTTTTAACTTTGTAACCACGAGATCTAAATCGTGATATATAAAATTCCCCCCTTTTTTTTTTAATTTTAATCTGATTGAGGGCAAATTTTCTTCCATTTTTATTTTGATTTTCCCTGAAAAAAATCGATACTTTTAACAAAATCCATTGATGGTTTTTTTTTTCGTCTTCTATGGAATCATCTGAGATCTGCGTTCTTTGGAAAAGGGATTTTTTTTAATTAAAAAAATCTTTTTATGTAAGGAAAAGTGAAGGTTTTGGTACTGATTACTGTGGAACATGGTGGTTTTTGTTCATGGGCAGCTTTGACTCAGTGGAGTGGGGGACTGGTGTTGAAGCATAGCATATAGAATAAGATTAAATAGGATTCATGGCTGACCAAGGATTGGAAGGAAGCCAACCTGTAGATCTAAAGAAGCACCCTTCTGGGATCGTGCCTACTCTTCAGTGAGTATCGTTTCCTCCTTTAAAGCTTACAATACCCGCCTGATGGATTGCAATTTCAAGCATGAGATGAATAATTGTGCTTTTTGGTTGCTTCAAATAAATGATATGAGAGTTTGAGTTGTGGGTTTACTCTTGTGTAATAAATAAGTGAGCTGATATTGTTATCCAAATCCAAGTGATGCCCGGTGTATGATTTTGAGAATTCAGCTTGCAAATGATAATAAAAAATGTAACATTTTTTTAAGATGGGGTGATATTGTTATCCAAATTTACCTTGTGGTTTTATGTGGGGCGGATCAGATGGGCTTACCCGTATTTGGGCTAAAGATAATCTCTCTGGATCAATATGTCATTTCTTTGTATTCCATTAATGGCAACTGAGTGTAGTCAAAGGTGCCAAGAGACGCACTTAAGGCACTGATGCGAGGTGCCAGAAGTGTGCACGCCTCTGGCATCTTAGGCACACCTTTCTGGTTCAGAGGCATGCCTTTAGCGCCTTATTGGTAACTGTAAAAAACCCAAAAATCCCTGCCAACTAACTTGCTAACTGTGATGCTAAAGGAGGTAAAATAGTGAAAAATGTTCAAAAAATTACTGCTTGTTGGTCTTTGGGATTCTTAGCCGCAAGAAACTTAGGGTTTTATAAATTGAACATCATAATATTTTAGTTTTACTATGAATGTTATGTTTGAATAGTTAATTTTATGGCAAATCAAGGCAAAATAGTTAAATATTTTACTTTTTTCTTTTCCTAATGTTAACGCCTTTCTTCCGTGAGGCATGCGCTTTTTGGTGCCTCTTGCCTCAAGGCATTAAAACCCCCTAGCGCCTTGAGGGCATCTTTTGCCTTTGACTACCTTGTGGTAACCATTGCTTCTAACCAGAAAACTGTCCTGCTTAAGATTTACCTGTAAATGGTCAGTCTTCTTTTCCATATCTGTCAATGTATTTACAAATTTAATATAATGGGGTTTAGTCACTAGGTTCTATGCTTTGTAAATTTGAGCTTTGCCATACGCATCTTCGAAGGACAGTGGAAACTAATGTGATGAAAGCATAGAAATTTGATATATTAACACATGACAGCTCTGCTGTTTGTGGTGAACTCCAGATGATTCATTGTCCTAAAATCATTTAAGGGGCTAAGAATTATTTCAACTTTTCAAAAGGCAAGACATTTTTCTTTTTTCTTTTTTCTTTTTGTA
The DNA here is from genome assembly GCA_023212625.1 of Styphnolobium japonicum. Taxonomy (NCBI): domain Eukaryota; kingdom Viridiplantae; phylum Streptophyta; class Magnoliopsida; order Fabales; family Fabaceae; genus Styphnolobium; species Styphnolobium japonicum. Next base: position 24,706,959 of record JALBWW010000014.1, read on the forward strand.
GGCTTGAAGGAAATGTACTTATGCCTGCCGTTTTTCACTTCTTCCATCAACTTTTCTACCATATGTGGTAGGTACCACAGACCATCTTACAAATGATCCTTGGCCATTCTTGTTGATTAATGCTGGTCAACAGTCACCCTCTGTTTGGCATTGAGTACCTCCCACCTGAATATATTCTGACATATTGGCTATTATCCAGTAGATGTCTAGTTTTCACTTTTTTTTAAATTGACACATAGTTACCGGATTCTCTCCCTAACCTTGCGAATTGCGTACCAATTCTCGCGTACCAATTCCCACGTACCAATTCTTGGTACTTCACTTGTAAAGAAATTCTTAAGAACATAATTTTAAAAAATAACGTATCGCGTACCCGTACCTGTACCACGTACCAAAGAGTATTGCGAACCCGGTAACTCTGAATTGACATTCAATTATAATATTCTGATTGCAAATAAAAACTCCAAATACTGAAAATTTATGATAAAACATGCATTTGAGATCTTTTTTCCTTTTCATTCTATCATTTATTAAATTGATGATATCTTCCTCTCCTGTTTTTGTATGCATAAGTACGATTTACCTTCTGTTATTAATTTTTTATAGAAAAGAAAAGATTCTCTATATGTTAATAATATTTTTTGTGGTGATCCCGTGCCTCTTGGAATTCACATATCAAACTGTTTTTGAGATAACCAATCCTGTCTTTCCTGAAAGTAGCTAACTAGCTACCTTATCCTATCAAGCATAGCATGTTCCTATCTTCCTGCACAGCTTTCCATTTTACTTAAATTTGCTGTGTTATGTTGACATGAATTTCCTATGCCTTATAAAATGGCAAATTGTCTTGGCCTCTTTCCATGCTCTTTTCAATTTTTTCCCCTGAGGCCTTCAGCTTTTCTGAGCTTCAATGATTCTATTTTTGAGAGTTAGCCAGTTAGGTGTGCTATCTTGTTATGTCTCTAGCACTTATGTCACTTTATTACTAAATTTTTTACAGACTGCCATTTGTTTCAAATTCCATTTTCACCTTAAAAAATTACATGGTACTATTAATTTTTTTATTTCATTTGAAAAAACCTGGGTTATGTTCATAAAAGTTTGCAAGGATTCTTAATCTATTTCAACTTTTTTATTTTCATTCTATGTAACTAGTGGGTCTTGGCAACTACAACAGTTTGAATGTGGAAAAATCCCAATATATTTTTCAAACACTATACATCTGTTGATTAAAACTGTAGTGGTTCCAGTTCCATATATTATTGATACTGCTCTTTTATCAGGCTGTTCTTATCCCAAATAAGAATTTCTGCCATCAAAGCTTAGTGAATGAGTTTTGATGAGCATGTTCTTAATGGAGGGGAATTATACTCCAATGTGGTGTTTCCTTTTCTAGATGGATGTCTGAGTGTATTCCTGTTTCTTCTAAGATGAATTCAAAATGTATGCTCAAAATGCTTTATTGGTGGAAGTTTTAAGATAGTATCAGACAGGATAACCTTTGCTTCTATTTGCATTGGAATATCTAAAAATGTATACTGTTTGTATTGCCAGAAATATTGTGTCAACAGTCAATTTGGACTGTAAGTTGGACCTTAAATCAATTGCGCTTCAAGCTCGTAATGCAGAGTACAATCCCAAGGCAAGTTTTGTTTGTTGATAGTGAATTCCACCCAAATACATGTATATTTGCTTGTGCATCACACATCATGCTGTTTTTTGCATCGCAAGTACAATGAAGGTTGACTTGGTTTTCGTTTAGCTGTGGAGCTATGTCTCTTACTTTTCTAAAATTGCAGTGTTTCTATCTGGTCCAGAGAAGCTTGGTTGATCTAAGATTTTATATCAATATCACTATTGATGTCAACTACTTATCCACTACTCTTTTGTTATCTGAAATCAATAATTAACTTACATAGTAGATATGCCGTTATGCCAGTTGGTCATTTGTCTGTAGCGCTGATGTTAGCGGTTTGATTCTTTGCAGCGTTTTGCTGCTGTGATTATGAGGATCAGGGAACCAAAAACAACTGCACTCATTTTTGCATCTGGCAAGATGGTATGTTCCTTTGTTGCACCTAGTACTTCTGTCATAGAAGTGCATTTTATTGTTGTTTTATCTTTTGTCTCAAATAACATGAAGGTGAAGTTGTATATTAGTTTGTAGTTGTCTGGTTCTGTTATTGAATTCCCTATCTTATCCCGTTTTTTAATTAACTATGCTGATAAGATCAGTGGACAGACATTTTACAACTAATGTGAATTGGATGCTATATTTACAAAATTCAAATTTGTCCATTTGCTACTGGTTTACCATTGTAGGTGCTTGAAATGTGGTTGCAGAATTTACATTAGTCTCTTTTTTTCTACTTTTTATTGAAGGGCTTCTATTGCTTCTCTTGCAAAAAGAAGTTGGTTTGGGATGTTGCTTGTAATGGGCTTCTATTTCTTATGCTTTTTAATTTTAATTGGCATGACTAGGTCTGTACTGGAGCTAAGAGTGAGCAACAGTCTAAATTGGCAGCAAGGAAGGTATCTAATGGTCTTTTCAATCTCATTCATCCTGTATATTATTGAAATTTCTCAAGTTGAGGTTCATTAAATTGGGGAACCTGGCCATTAATGGTAGCCTGGTTTTGAGCCTATTCATCCCGTAGGTTGGAGAAGAATAAGCTCCTTAAACCAATGGAGGATGGATGATTTTATTGTTCTTTTCACATGTGTATAAGCATGATCCACATATTACTTTCTTCAATTGGGATTGGGAAAGCATCTTATTCTTAAAAATATATAGTATTTTCTAACTTGTTTTCCCCTTCTTCAGTATGCTCGAATTATCCAAAAACTAGGTTTCCCAGCTAAATTTAAGGTACTACTACTATTTCTCATTATCTTCACTGAAACTGCCTCATCTGAAATTGTTTATTCTTTGTCACGCTACATAAGTAGTGCTTGATCATCGATTGATTCCTTTTGTATTGTGCTTTAGGATTTCAAAATTCAGAACATTGTTGGTTCTTGTGATGTCAAGTTCCCCATACGGCTTGAGGGTCTTGCTTATTCCCATGGTGCTTTCTCAAGTGTAAGTACTGAAGTGCAGCTATTATTTTCTGTTTTTCTTGGTGAATTTCTTGGCAAATTGGTCTTGACAACATCTTGTCCTAGTAATGAATACTATTTTTGGAACATGGGCTTATTCTGTAGGATGTTGTCCATGACTTGATGAAGAATTTTGTTTTTTAAAAGGATTCTTTAGGCTTCTAGTGAGTTTTACATTAAAAATCATTATCATTGCACAATTGTTGTTATGCAATCACATCTCAATGTTTGGTGATCATTACATAATTTGTATGGTGTTGTTTCCTTGAATTATATACCTGATGGTAGATATTCTATAGAAAAACTGTATTTCATGAGGTACCAAAGGTGTAAACTATGGAAAACACAGATTTGACTAATGCAGATGTAAAACCAAACCTGATTTCCATGACAGGCAAGCAACCACAAAGGAAGTTTTATTTAATTTTTCTTAAGTCAAAGCTGATTTGACCGTGGGATATTGCATTGCCAAACATACTTTGCAGATATTTACATGTTTAAAAGGTTTTAAAATTTTTTTAATTAGAATTGGAAGAACTTAGTAGGGATTATTATATGTCATGATGTTTGTTGTGCGGTAAAGGAAGAGTTGATGATGGAAAGGGCCGTCTTCAGTTGTTTCTCTATGCATGTGCAGTTGATTTCCTAGTTTCTTTTTATATACTAGAAGTTTAGGGAATGATGGATATATGTTGAACTTGCTTGTTCCTGGTGGCAGTATGAACCAGAGCTGTTTCCAGGACTAATCTATCGTATGAAGCAACCCAAGATAGTCTTGCTTATATTTGTCTCTGGAAAAATTGTTCTAACGGGCGCCAAGGTAATGGTCTTCAGCTATTCCCATGTAATTTTATATTTTACCATTTTTCTATCTCACTGGATTAATGCTGTTTTCATTTCCATTTCTTTAGGTGAGAGATGAGACTTACACAGCCTTTGAGAACATATATCCTGTGCTTACCGAGTTCAGGAAAAACCAACAATGGTATGGACTAGCATTACAATGAGTCACCATCATTGTCTCTACTTTTGTTTTTCTTTCTTCCATCAACCATCAGATTATAACTGCATCAGATGTAGGCCTGGAGTTTTCCTATTTGAAACCCTACAATGTAGATTCTGTTCTAGGTTGTATATTTGTAGAAGTGCTGATGTTACATGTGATGTATCCACAAAAACAAATTGAACATTTTGTTGCTTGTGAGCATTTTCTTGGTGTCGTGTTGGAGTCTCTCTATGTGACTAGGTATGGGTGTGTCATTAAATATATCTTGAGAGCTCTGATGTCTTACTTGGAATATTTGCTATTAATGGCAGATTATTGTCAAGAGCAGGAGCAAGGTTTGCTGGCAGAGAAGTTTGTGGATCGTGGGCTTGGTTGAGCTGTAAATATTAAGACTGAAGACATATCTGGATTGAGATAAACTAAGACAAAGCCGTTTTTGTTCTGTCTGCTTTTTGATGGGTCTTGATGTAGTTAAGTGAAGCAAATTGTGTATTGAATTAACATTAAGAAAAAATTGATTTAGAAGAGGCAGAAAAAAAAAAAAGTGGAAGAGCATGATGGAAATAACATGAGTTCTTTTACGGTTAGCCATCATGTGAAGTTCTAAGCTTGTTTATGGTTCCTTAAATTTCATCTGTAGTGTCAATAATCTTTTCGGATGGTCTGACTGCTGAATGTTTTGAACAAAGAATCAAAGCTTTCACCTGTCAAGGTTATATAAATTTGCAGAGTTGTCTTGGCCGTCATAACTTAGCATTTCCAATGTTGGGCTAGAACTACTTGATGTGTGGTAACTAGTAAGCGTGATCTCTCAGCATTAATGTAATGTAAATCATTAATATATTTTTTTCAATAAACTAGGAAGAATTGTGAGGATTGAACCGTAAATCACATGGGCAAAGTTAGTATTTGCTGTGTTTTTTCAGGACTTTTTTGTCATCCAATTTTTTCGTATGTTTCATATATTACAATTTTTTCAATAGTTTATTTATCAATATTAAAATGTCAAAACATGGAATTTCACTTTTTGGTATCTTTAAGACATCTTCTCGTGGGCACTCTTCAACCTATATTGAATTACTATTTGCAATAGTAATTCATTTCGACTGTGAGATACCTCGTTTAATTGCTAGCCTAGCTCTAAAGTTCTAGGAGAGCATCTTCTTGCAGAATTTGAAAATGTGATGAGTCTTATCTGTTATACGATTTGAGTTTCTGTTACTACAACCCTGTACAAATTGATAGTAGAATATAAAGACGCCAAGACTTTAAAAGTTGAAGTTGAACAACGAGTTGATAGTAGTAGCATGGCACAAGCTTAAAATTTCTTAATAATAGAAATTGTATTACGGGGTTCTCTAATTTTATTGTTTTCGTTGAATCTGTTTATTACTCTCTTGCAATTAAATTTGGTATAAATCAAATAAAATAATTATTCATAACTTAAAACTTTTGTAATAAGTAAAATATTATATTTCATTTGATAATTATGCTTCATATGTATAAACAATCATTGTAAATGAGAGGAATTGTTTTCCCAAAGGTCGAGAGCTAGGCATATAATCTTACCCTTCCTGGCATGCACTTGTTTAATAAATTAACTGTTATTTAGATTAATTTTTTATACTATAGTTCCTAGACCATGAGGTTATCTTCGAAGTTGGACAAACTGTTCTTTTTTCCTCCATTTTCCTTTGGTTTATAGAAAAAGGTTTATTGAAGGCTAAAAAGTATAACAAAGTAAACAGGAAACTTAATGAATATTAACAAAAATATTGGAGTCAATAAGTTGTCTCCGTTAACATGATTCTTGCATAGATTAAGAAGCAATACAACAGTGTAATATAACAGATGTAAAGTTCATTTGAGAAAAGCAGCCAAATGAAAAGTAATAAACTAATTATATTTCTTTGATCAATTATTCATAACCCGACCTTAGCTCAGTTGGTAGAGCGGAGGACTGTAGTGGGAATAACAGATAACTCCTAACAGATAATCCTTAGGTCACTGGTTCGAATCCGGTAGGTCGGATTTTTTTATTCCTTTTCTCCAACGTTTGGGTTTGTTTTTCCTGTTTTTTTCTTATTCTATTATTTGAGTTATACAAGTTTGAAATACAACTAGTCCAAAATCAGGTTCTTTGAAAAGAATCAACTTGAAATGTGTGGTTCCTATTTTGCCCCGTTCTACCAATTTAACTACGAGTTAGTCAGAGTTAGAGATTCCTCACTATCTCCATCGTTTAGTGAAGTATGTTCGGATACAGAATTAGAGAAAATTTTCTTTTTTGCTTCCTAATACATTTTTCTTCTATCGTGGTACAAGAACTCCTTTTTATCTTTATCTACTTTGCTTGTTCACATGATGTGGATATTAAATTATTAAAGATGCAAAAATTAAATAACAATTGTTTGAATCCCTTCCCTGAACTATAACATGGATCTCCTCGACATTTTGCTGTATTCCTAATAAGGTTACAGTAATCGTATTCGTTTCATTTTTAGCCTAGTTGTATGTGAAGTTAGACTAGCGTCCCATGCATATTTTATTTCAATGTAAGTGTTTATTTAAAGAATTTAATTTTTATATACTATTACAATCACAACAACTACTTAAAAAGTATGATTTTTTTTATTTATGTGACTATAAAAAAAATTATGCTAACTAATCAAAATTAAAATCACCTAGACTTTTATTATTTACAATGCATCTTTTATATGTTAATTATTGCGAAGAAAAAGTTATTGAGTTAAACACTTAACACGTTGATAACTTGTAACAATATTCTGCTTTCATCAAAAACCCATTGCAGGTGCCCCAGTGCTACAATTTCTTCTACATCTGCAACTGCTATTTATGCTAGAACATTTGGAATGTATAAAATGAGCATAACTTATTTTGACCCCCTTTTGACAATCCTTTTCCATAGGGATTTCTCTACTCATTTTCCTAAATACCTATGATCAAGGTAAATTATCAAATATTTATTGACTGCTAACTTTATTTAATAAACCTTCTAACATTTATTATAAAACCATCAGTCAATATATGCTTTCATTGTACCCATAAAAATACCATAACTTCCCAATCCATTAATCTGCTAACACATAGTTAACAAGACGATCAAAGGATTCAAAAACTCCCCAAAAGGGGAGAAAACGAATCCACTAGTGTTGAGTTATAGAAAATGGGGTCAGATCACATCTAACTTTGCACATTGTGATCAAAAGACACTGCTCCATGCTTAAAAATTAATCAGACAGAAATACGACTATATTTCTTCATCCGCAGCGAGTCATGTTAGTATCATTTCATTTCCCATTAAGACATCAATTGCAGCATATTTGAATATCATGACACGAGGGAATGTAAAGCACCATTCTCCAAAGGACAAATTGTCGTCAAAATGGGGACACCTCTCCCGGGAGAAAAGAAACCGAAATTACTTGAACCGTATGATACCTTGTTGCCTGGCTCAGAAAGGCATGCATCCAACATGTATTCCTATCGATGCTAACGTACGTAAACATCAATCTCCCTTATAAAGAATAAAGGAAGATACAATGCGTTCAGTATTCTAAACTCTTCCCCAAAGGAGGCTATTTGCCTCAAGAGAACAGCTGTGTTTATCAAGTCCCTCTTATCCTGTCACTATCCTCTTTTTAATCAAATGACCAAAACGACTGTACATCTGAGGCTGGATTTAGACCCCCAATATGGGGCCTTGCAACAGATGACTTCCCTACGCCATCCACAGAACCACGTACAGGCCATTCCTGTCTGCAAAGTAAAGAAAGACCACAAGCTGTTAAACTACCAGTAAATAACTGAGTTTTTTTTATTTAGAAAAAAAAAGAACACCATAAGCAAAATAGCAAAGGTCAAAACAACAGTTTGAACCGTTTATATTACCACTAAAAATGGATATTAGAGGAGCAAGACCACAAGTTACAGAATCAAGGAGTAAGAACACATCCAAGACAGTGTTGGTATAGGTGCATCAAGCCACTAGCAGTCAAACGGGTCACCAAATCCACAAAAACTTTGCAAGACAAGTAGACGACCCATGCCATTTGACTTGGGTAGAGATGAGAAATAGATTCACAAGCTTCTACTCACATCAACTGAATATCAACACAAACAATGTAATCATTTTTTTTCACCATTTTTTTACATTAGAGACGAGGAGATTATTTTTTCACTTTCACTTCCATTATGATTCTTTATTTGTCTGGTTCAACAAGTCAGCAATTTATGACAATTTTTGCTGCTGGTATATCTATAAAGCCATATCTAGGAAGGATGATCAAATGATTACAGCTTGTACTAATCAATGACTACTTGACTAGACAAGCTTAAATAGCATTGCATGACTCAATCTAATGGCAGAACTAAAGAGAAAGAAAAACTGGGCAAGAAAGTATACTGTCCAACACCAACAACTTAATGACATTTTGTTCCACACCCATTCATTCCATTTCATGAGTAAATCAGCATATGATCATACAGATGTCTCCACACAATCATATGACTTATAACTCGCAACTAAATTCATTTTTACTAAATGAAACAGCATAAAAAAAATATTTGGAGCCAAAACCCAACAATTTGTTTGGTTACATGTTATGCATCCAAAGATAGCCTACATCACAGATTTCCATTTCAATCAAACAGTTAAATTATCTTACCTGAGCATCAATATGTGGTCCATGAAAAACAGAAAAGTCAAATTTAGGGAAATGTTGATTAAAGCTGTGATCCTATAAAAGATAGAAGACATCTAAAGTCCATTTACTTCACCTCTGCTCCCTGTCCTATTTGCTGTTCCTGATTCTTCTATGAAGAAACACATGCTGGTGATAACACAAACAGTTTCGTAGTGTAACTAGCCAACCAGCTTCATTCATCTCTTCCTAGTTATGTCTATATTTCTTGTTTATCTCACAAATCACAATGTTCTATTTTTTCTTTCCACTTTATAAGTATGTTTATACAATTAGCCAAACCATCAAACTATGTTAGGACCCTTGTTTATTGATAAAGAAAATGGAGGCTAGCTCCTTACAACAAAGAATGGACTCTCTGGAAACTAACAAACAGAAACAAAAACAAAGAAAAAATACAACGAAGCACTGAAATCCTAAGCTAACTCTCAAGACGATGCCTTGAGCCCTCTAGAGGAAAATCCTCTCCCAACCTTATCCAAAATCGTCTCCCTTCCTCACAGTTCATCTCCCCCCTTTTATTCTCTCTCCATGCTTTGTTGTGTGATACCAGAATCCTTCCCCATATTCCCCTCGTGACAGCTGGCAAGGCTGTGTTATTCACAGCCTTTGCATCAGTAACTAATTTCTCTGCTGTTCCCTCTGTTGGCAATATTCCTGTGTTTCCTCCTATTCTTCCTTTCATATACCCTCAGCCCCACTTCCTGTTTCTTCTAGCATACCCAGGGTCTATCAAACTATTACCTACAAGCATCAAAAGCAGTTCATCCTCATTTAAAACATGAAATGAATATAAATTCGTTTAGCACTCTTCCTGCTTAGGTGTGAGTTTATGGATCAGCTTTTATAAGCCTGTTTGCTGTAAGGAAGAATTGAAATTTGATTCAATCACTGTCTGTTAAAAAATGCCCTAGGGCAATACGCACTGCTCTGGATTAGTAAGAGTTCGACCTCTTAAAATTACATTTTGAATGACTGCATCAATGTCCCAAAAACAGGGTTTATGAAGAAAGGCAGCCCCCTCCCCTCCTCTTTTTAAGAAACCAACTCCTAAAAAAGCTAAACGATATAGCCAATAACATACAAACAGAAAAATAAGTATCATTATCCACAATGGAAGAGGAACTTGATTAAACACATATTGATGGCCAACTGATCAAAGTATCAATTGCCAACCCATACTCCAGAAACAGCCTACTGACCACAATTGAGGTAAACATAGCATATACATACTGAGACATAGGCAGGTGCATTGGAATGTTTTTTAAACGTGTAACATATAATACAAATATTACATATAGGGTAAAATGCCATAAGATATTGCTTAGCCTTACAATAAAAGGAAAAAAAAATAAGCCAAACAATTATTTACTCACTTGGACCAACTGTTAGCTGGAGAACCCTCAAGCACATGGTTGCTAGCAGACCCACTTGGACTCCCATATATGATTTCATTCTGAGTAGCACCCTCCTGAGCTTTAAGGCTGCCTGAAAATGGTGGAAAGAAAGCACTCTGTAACCAAGGATCATAACCACTTGAAACAGCGCCAGGACTGAAGGTCCCGCCACTCTGGCCATTAGGAAGAAAAACATTTTGCGGGGAATGGGTACTGGAAATGATATTATCGTCTTTGTTAAAAAGAGACGCCATAGTCTTCTGAGATGATGGAAGTACAATGTCATCCTTGTTTGGTACATTCCTTTGTGAGGATAAAAGCCAGCTTCCTGGGCCACCAACCAAACCTAAACCTTCCTGACCAAGAGGGGAAGTACTCCACATCTGCCATGTTCCCTTCTCATTTGCAGTTGCATCATCCAAAGGAAAAGCATGCATGTCTTGGGCCTTGGGGGTACTTGGAAACCGATTAGAACAGCTATGCTTTTCTCGGGACAATGGGGACTCAATTGGAGATGGCTTATTGACATCAGAACCAGCAGATATGTTTTTTAAAGAGTGAGGCTTTGCTACTTCCATGTCTGGCACAAAGCCACTTCCCAAGTCCAACTGAAAATTATCAAGCGACTCAGAAACAGGCCCAAGCAAGGATACTGGATCTGGAACATAACAGGGGTCTTCAAAAAGCTCTTGCTCTTCATGTCTAAAGTCATGTGATGCATTTCCAACTGGAGAGAATAAGGGTTCAATTGCAGGAGAAAAACCTAGACTACTGCTGGTTGATGCATTTCGATAGGTGGAAATATTAAATGGAGATGGAAGCCCAAAGTGGATTGGATTATCAAATGATTGTGTAACCGATGACTCGCCAGATAGCTGTGGGTTTTTGGCTTCTGATTGAATTTTGGAATTTGGTCTACATATTACATTTGAATTTGAGGATTGAGGAACAGATGAGGATCGAGTAAATAATTGCTGCCATGACTTTTTAGGTGCCATCCATGGCTGTGGCTCGGGGAGGACCTGCAGGGAACAATCATTGTTGTATTACTATTTTCTTTCTAGAAAATTTGTTAAACTACACCTAATATTATCATAGATAGGAAGTAATTGATATTAGCTAGAGCATCTTATGATTTTGTTCATAAATCTCAATGACTGAAAGTTTAGAAAGGACCAAAAACTATAACTTAGTGAAAAGAGAAAGACATTTGACTATAATGTTAACTAGTAAACTACACCTAAGGTTATAATAAAAAAAAGTAATTAATATTCTTACATCAATCAAGAATTCAAGATTCATCAAAGCCTGCTAGAACAGTATCATGCAAAAGGCAAATAAAAAGGGGATACAAGGCAAGACAACTTACAGAGTGATTGATATTCCTATCATCTGCATTCAAATTGGATTTTGCAGTTAGTCGTTCAGGGGGACATATATCTCTCCTGCTGGCAGCTGTATGAACATGATCTACAGAACTGTTAAACTTATTTTCTTTCACCACAGTTGCAGGAATGTTAGTACCCGTTCCAAAACCAAATGCTTTAGAAGAAGAAAAAATCGTGCCCCGCATACGATCAAGGTACCTTGATCCAGTACTTCCTCGGTTATAGCTGTTTGCAGCGACATTCTTACCATGTACATTGTCTGTAATCTGTCCCTTGCCACTCTCTGAACCAGATTTCTGATGCTCTTTACGATCAGTTTCACTCTTTTTGTCAAAGTCCCGCTTTCGTTCACTTTCCTTGCCAGCTCTTCTTTCCAGTTCTTCTGCATCTGAGTTGCTCTTACTAGACCCCTTATCTTTCTCTTTTCTTTTTTCCTGACGCCTCTTTTCAGCTTCCTTCCTAATGTCTTTCTCCCTAATGGGATGTGACTTGCTGCGATCTTTTTCGGCTTCCATTTTCTCATCTCTCAGTCTCCTACGCTCCTCCACCAACCTTGCAACCTCCTCCCTCTGTTTTCTCTCTTCCTCCTCCCAAAGTTCTTTCTCTAACCTAGCCTGCCTTTTCTCCTCAGCTTTCCTACGTGCTTTTTCCCCTCTACTCTCATTGAGGCTTGCCCCGTTCTCACCCTGTTTTGCTAAGAGTGCCCTATGTTCAGCGTCAGAAGAACATTCTTCCCTTGAACTAACTCTAAAAATCTTTCTCCAGAGCCACCTAATGCTCAAGAAAAAAGATGTCAAAAGCTTGCAAGCAAAAATCAAAAGACCAGAATATGACTTCTCTGTCAAACAATGCTCATCTCCTCCAAAAAGACCAGCACTCCCATTCGTCCTCCAGTTGCTAGGATTACCTGGAATAGACCCACCCCAATTTCCGTTCTCCAACCACTCCTGACTGCATACCCACCCATTTTCAGACCAAACCTTGCTATTCAATATCTTGCCACTTTTCCCAACCAAGTCCTTAACTATACCAGAACTCGAAATCCCCAACCCTGGCGGCACGGGCAAGTCTAAAACCGGTCTCTTTGAAATATGCCCACAATATGAACACATAAACCGACCACCGCAAGGGTTTTGATCCCTATACGGATTCAAACAGTTCCGACACCGCCTTGTAGCCGTCTTCCTCAGCTTCTGCATTTCTATGGCCTCAAACCTCTTCCTCTCCCTAAGCCTAGCATTCCTCCTTACCCGCCAAGCCGACAGCTGAGGCATCAAAATCTCATACCAAAATAGAGTAATCAACAGCACAAAAACACAAGCCAAACGAGGCGAAGTAATCTCAAACCGAAAAGCCGGTGGCAGAAGCTGAGAAAGAGCCCACAAACCGATCAATGGAATAACCAACCAAGGTAGCATTGTAGCAACCCGGCGAGACCACTTCTGAATCACACAGAGTATACACATTATCCTCTAACCCACACCAATCTTCCCCGTCTCGAATCAAACAAACCAAACCCTAGGAACAATCCAAATCCCCCAATATATCCTCTAAAACAAGAAACAAAAAACAATGCTTTCAATTCCCAATAAAACCCTAACCCTATATTTACCTCTTCCCCCTCCTCCAAATCAATATCCAACAGAGTAAAACGCGGAAACTTCAGAACCCTAAAATTTCAATCCCAAAAGAAACGAAATTCAGAATCCTTCATAGCAAAAGAAGAAATAAAAACAAAAATTACCCTATGGAATGCGAATCGAGGACTTACAGATTCGGCGTCCATGGCGAAGACGAGAAAAATCAGCGAGAATGGGGCAGCAGCGCGTGAACGGGTTCGGAGCTGGACCCGACTCCTCCGATTCGGCTCGGAATCGTTGCTTGGGGTTCTGGAGAAGAGAGAGAAAGGACGAAATAATAGATAAGAAAGAGAGAAAAGAAGAAGAAGAAGAAGAAGAAGAAGAAGATGATGATGAAAGAAGAGAAGAAAAACCGGCGAGTGGGATAGATTGGACCGGTGACGGTGAACCGAACCGGGTCTTAAGCTGGTCTTTCAATCCAATTTTGTGCCTACGCCTCAAGTGAAGAGAGTCCAAGCTTTACTGAATGCTGAGTGGGTGATTAGGAACTTCATTAAAGTTTAAGATAATTTTTTGTTATATTGTATTATTGAGTGTGTGTCACCTTATTTACATGAACTACCATTTTTTTAATCATTTATATGCTAATAATGATTAGTATTAAAAATATTAAATTAAGTGGTTAATTCAGTTGTCGATAGTATATAGCGTGCGTATGTCAAATCAAAACAACAAACTCAAATAGTAACAAATTAACACCCTTCTCTCAAATTGTAAAAGCAATTGCACTCGCAATTTTTATGGTTGCTTTTTCTATTTATGGACTGAAATTTTTATCCATTTAAAGAAAAGTTGTATTTATCTAAAATAATTAAAATAATAATACTTGAGCCTTGGAGTGAGAATCTGATTTAGTTATTTTCGATTTACTTTAATTTAATTTATTTATTAAATAAATATATACTTTTAAAAAATTTTATTTAACTAAATAAGTCAAGAGTTACGCCTTTAAAAATGATTATTTGATCTAACAAATCTATGTATTTATTAGTTATTTATACATATAATAAAAAATTTATAATCTTTATAGAATTTATTAATTGTACTTAATATAATTTATTTATTTTATATATAATACAATAATTTTGTTGAATGATATGTATATTTAAAAGCTATCAAGTTTATGAGCTTATTAACCTATTTGAATGTTTTTATGCAAAGTAAGTCTTTAGATAAACTTTTATTCCAAACATAAAAACGAAGCCTATAACAGATAATAGACTAAGTTATAGCCAAAGTTTTGTAAAATATGCTTGACTTGTTTAATGCAAATCCTAACCAAACATAGACTATTTCCATAAATCCCTACTTGAGATATGCAAAAGTTAGAATACAAATTGTTAGTTTAAGATATCAAATTTCTAATGGGGCACTTTGTTCACTAATCGCTTTTCATTCCTAGAATGTTGGATTCCCAACAAATATTCTTATTCAAAAATAATTTTTATGAATGATTTTTATCTAATTTTTTCACACTTTCATTCTTACGAGGGAGATGAGTTTGTTACATTAGCATAGCATGAAATATTTTTATCATATGAAATGTCCAAAATATTTATCATTTTATTACCATGTCATCATCCAAATACTGTCACGTCACTGTTGACGACTACCACCAACAATCATCCGAGTTCGGCTAACCATCATTGTTCATCCGAGTTCGGCTAACCATCATTGTTGGCAGTGGTTGACGAGTCCCCGAATCTAAGACTGGATTAAAGATATTGAATGATAAAACCAAGATCATGATGGCAAGGATATTGAATTTCTTGATTGGCAAAGGAAAATAATGGTCTTCACTGAAATTGTCTTCGGGATATTTATTCATGTGAAAGATGGAGATCAGAGATGAGTAAGAAGAAAAACCTACAACTTTGCTGCAAAAAATAGATGTGTGGAATGAAAAGTTTAACATTCCTTTTTTTTTTTTTGTATACAAGAGAGGGAAAAGCCCTAAGAAACCAAACTCTTGCGTAAAGAGACCCCTAACATATCCTGCAGGATCACAGCACCATAACTTGTAGGAGGCTGCTGGAAGATATGCAGTCCCAATAGAAGTGAATAAGCATGGTTAGCCAAGAAATTTGCAACACGGTTGCTTTCCCTGTAAACATGAGCTATCTTAATAACCCAACGTCACTATAAAAACTCCTTGAAACGATGCACAAGCATTGCACAAGGGTGAGAGGTCAGACAACCATTCAAAACGAACTCAATTGCACAGGCTGAATCACTTTCAAAACAAACTTGAGACAAATTTCTCTCCCACGCTACTTGTAAACTGACTAGAATACCCCAATGCTCAGCCAGTAAAGTGTTCTAGGACCCTAAGTTTCGACCAAAACCCATGATCCATGAGCCAGTAGCATCTCAGAAAACGCCTCCACACATTGCCTCCAATAGGCTGAGATGAGCCAGTTAAGCTCTCTTTCAATGAGTCAACTGATTAGGCTAAAAGGTTATACGTGTCTTGTTAGAATTTGTGGGGAGTACCACCTCCAATTGTTTAATTGGACTCTGACTTTTCTATTTATTTATTTATTTATATCTATATTTATATATTTTTATTTCAAATTATTTTTGTTTAAAATACTGAAACTATTCTCATCTATAAATATATTTTTTATGAACTCAAACAAATAACATTACAAAACTTCTCAACTTTAAGTTTAAGATTAGCTTCTTACATTTTAAATAAATGATGAGAACAAATCATTGCCAAAATTCAAGTTATGTCAATCAGAAAAGAAACTGACATTCATGACAACAAAGCATTCAATGTATATACAACACATGTGCATATGCTCATGTTAGAAGCTGTAAATGAATTATGTGATTGAGGGATGTGATGTTTTAGATTATTAAGAGATTTCCCTAAATTCTATACTATAATGGTAGATTTATCTTAATATTAGTAAACATTGTTAGAGAAAGAAAAATAAAATATAATTAATATATAAAATTATTAGATTGTATATTAAATTCATGAAAAAAATTAATGTAACACTGTATAATTCAGAGAAAAATTTAATAATGAAAAAAGGGTGTGTCGTCTTTGGGTTTTAACTTTTGTATAACATATGTACATAACTCAAGTGGTTAGGATGGGAGAAGACTTAAATAGAAGTCATGAGTTTAAGTAATAAAACAACTCTCTAATGTATGGAAAAGCTGTGTAACATTTAAAAATAGATGGCAAATAGGCCTCAACTGGAAAAAAAAAAAAAAAAAAAAACTATTGCTTTGACTTAAAAAATAGGCACAGGGCTGGGCTTTGGACGTGAGATTTTGAAATCGGCGGTTGGACCAACTTGGCTAGACCCGATTTCAAAATCCATGTGCGTGAGATATGGTGATAGGATTATAATAGAATATACCATATACCTACTTAAATATTGAAGTTCCTCGTATAGTTACTTTACACACGTTCGAGTGGAGAATGCGGAAACAATTTGTAGTCTCATAAAAAAAAGGTACACAAACTCCACACAAAATATAATTTGTAAGGTCTTTCGCAGGATCTCTCTTTACATATCAAGGTCATATGACAAACTCACATAAAAATGATCTAAATTCTACTCCTTTCCCTTCTGATTTTCTAATTACACCATAGATGCTCGCATTTCTCTCCTCTTTCTTGTTCTCATCCTTGCACTCTCTTGTTCCTCCCACTTTCCATTTAAAAATTTCAATTACAACCATCCAACCAGCTAGGTGATTCTCTATTTGTCCTCTTCGATCCCCTGCATTTTTTTTTTCTTTCTTAGTTGATTCAGCCATGGCTAGGTGATGCTGATGGTCACTGGATCAAGTCACAATTCATATGAAGAGTCACTATAAATCATACTTGACTAGAGATATATTGGCTAAAGTTATGTCTATGTTGGTGGTGACCATTCACCAAAGTTAGTGAATAGTCAACTTTATTAGTGTATCCACTTTATTATAGTTAAGTGAATAGTCAATCAAATTTTTTTTTTTGGTAAGATCAAATAGTCAACCACTTTATCACATGAAGTAATGGACTACTTGAATCTATAAATAATAAGGAAGAAAAAGTGTCATGACTATTAGATGAATGAATTGAAGGCTTTCTTATATCCCCTCTCTACTTTGTAAGAAGTTTGTGTGGTTCTCATCACCAATCACAAAAATATCAAAATTAGAGTGAGAAGGGAAGATCAAGTTGTCATATTTCTATCAAAATCTCATTGTCTATATAAGTTGGTGTTGTGTTCTTATTGTGATTTACATGTAAAGATTGTTCATTCTCATAACTCTAAGATATTTCTCTCAATTCAACCAATAACTTAATATATTTCTCTTAATTCAACCAATGCCCATTTGACACTTGGAAGTAAATTTGGAATTTGAGCTTATAATTTAAATTGGATCACCTAATTTCAATTTTTATGTTTGGAATGCCTTTTAGAATTAGAACTGTAATTCGATATACAAATTTTAAGGAATTGAAAACAACTAAACCAAACTTTTCTTAATTCTTAGCTTGGACTTTAAAATTATCAATTCCAATAGTTCAAAATTAATCTCTCTCTTTCTCTCCTATTTTTTTATTGTTTTAAAATAATTTTATGAGAATTGTATTATAAAACATTATTATTGTACTATTATTTTTTTAAAAAAATTATTTTGTACATAAATAATTTTTATTAAAATAATAATTTATGTTTTACTATATTTATTATTTTTATAAAAATAATAAATATATATAATAGTAATATAAAATAACAATAATGTTTTAAAAATAATGAGTTTTTATAATATATTTTGATCTATATTTTTTCGATCTTAACCTTAATTTTTTTCTTCTATCCTACTATCATTGGTCTGGGTGCAATTATTTATTTTTTCTTATCTCCTATTCTAACTTTTTCTAAAAAATAATTTTCATATAATTTTACTTTATGATAAAATAATATTTTAAAACTTACGAAAATTATATATATTTTTTATTAATTTTAATTTTGTGATTAAATAATTTCTTATTAAAACTAATGTTTTTCATGTAAAAATTTATAAATCTAAGTAGTTTTTAAAATTTTACGTTATACCTCTAAACAATAAAATTGGAATTGAATTTAGAATTACAATTTTATGTCCTAATTTATTGCACAACCCAAACATAAAATTTAGGATTCTAAGTCAAATTGTTTCAATTTTAATTCTTACGTCCAAATGGACCTTAATATTAATTCATAATTTGATGTGATAAAGGTATTTTTTTTTAATCTTAATTTCATATATTTATATTAATAATTATTTTCATGTGAATTTAAACATGGCCTAGTATTCACAATTTTTTTCTTAGATGTGTTTTCAAATTTAATTTGGTCGTTAACAAATTAACAGTGATATAAAAAAATGGCATTGCTCTTTGCTAAATATTTAAATATATTTATAAAGCATTAAGAACTCATTGTCATTTTATAATAATTTGTTCCTATTTACGTTATTAATCAATTATAAAAGCTAGGACAACTTTATGACATTTATATCTAATAAATGGTGTATCTAATAAATATTATAACTATTCTTTCACAAATTCATTCTAACACCTACTAAAAAAATCACAGCCTTTCGAAATAAAGTTAATGTAAAATTTATCTTAAATAAATGCTTAATAATTAAAAAAAAAAACTAATGGTCTGAATATTTTATTCTAATTGTAAATCTATTTAATTTATCCCATTTTTTAGTTATTTGGGATCAAATCAAATAATAGAGTTGAATAAGTCTTAAGTAGATGTCATAAGTTGAATTCCTTACTAAAGAAATACACTATCTCGTTTGCTTTATAATTTATATTATCAATATTTATTTCACAATCTGATATAAATATAAAATAACAAGTAAAAATGCTTCACAACTTCTTCTAAATACCAATACAAAAAAAAAAGTACGGAAATAATCTCTTATTTTTTGACTTGCTTGACATTTTAAAATATATGAATTTTTGTCTTGATCCAACATGTGCTTGACAATTTTGAAGTATTCTTCCTCTTTGCGATCTCCCTGAGACATACACCATAGCATGAGAGGGCCAATACTCACTTGAGCCCAATTCACAAAAGTAGGATACTTAACTCTTCACTTAGATTTTATTTGGACTAGGAGAGAAAAAAAGTAGTGAGAAATAGAGTAGGAAGAAGTAGGAAAAAGAAAATTAAAGTAAAAAATAAATAAATTTTTAAGTTATTTGGATTAAAAGAATTAGAAGAGAAGTAGGAAAGAAAGAAAATTAAATTTTGTTATAAATACATATTTGTTCCTATTTATTTATTTATAAAATAATAAAAAGAAAGGTATATTAGACAAATTTTCACATTTACCTATTAGAGAAATGAAAAAGTTGTGAGACTCTATTTTTTTTCTTCTCTATTTCTCCTTTAACCAAATAAGGGAGTAGAACAATTTCTCTTTTATTAGAAAAATAAGAGAAAGGTATATTAGACAAATAAGAGAGTAGAATAATTTCTCTTTTATTTATCTCTTCTCTAACTCTCTCTTTCACATTTCTCTTCAAACAAACAAAGCCTTAGTGTTTGGTTAAAAAAAACATAAACCTTTTCACATACTCTAAAGTCAGAACTTGGCCATTCATTAGTCTCGATAGCCCAAAATTCAAAGTCCATATTGCAGTGCGTTTGTGGATAGTGATCCACATATATGTGGATTATGAAGTCAATGATTTGACCCATAATCTTGGTTACTGCAACTAGCTAGCCTTCATTCCTTTTGCGCAGTGATATAAATCTTGATAATAATTAACAAAGTTGACAGGGTTTTTGAAATATGGTTTGGATACACTCCTTCTAATTTGTATTTAGAATACTATATGCAAAGAAGAATACTATATGCAGCCCGTTTTAAAGAAGAATACTATATGCAGCCTGTTTTAAAGAAGAATACTATGCAGTCATACTCATTATAAGGACAGCTTCTAGCAGTAATGAATATTGATCAAGTGCCTATAAAAGTACAATGACATATTGATATATGGTTGGATAACTCTTAATTAATTTACATATGTTCAAATAATAAAAAATTGAAGTACATAAAAAATCTTCGTATTTATATTAGTTTGACAGGATATACTTCAGATAATTTATGTTTAATTGATTATTTAGATTTATCTAAAAATTGGACTGCACTAATATATCTTTTAAAAAAAAAAAACAGAAAGTGCTTCCCAACTTGTCATATATTTTTCTCCTTGTATTTATTGAGCATCAATGGATAGAAATTTGTCATCCAGCGTAACTTTGTTCTTTTTAATTTTCTTCATTTATAGTCAAGATGTTTGAATGTATATATCACAAGCTACAGCAGCAGCTATACAACTTAATTCAAATAAAAAATGTTAAAAATGAGAACAATAATCCATACCAAATACATAAGAGGGGATAAAATTAAAAGTTTCGATCAAGTCTCAGGTACGCAAAGCCTTGTCTTATTGGATAACACATTCAACGTTTGTCGGCCATATGCATTACAAGTTTACATTTCTTTCGTTTTCTTGTTCTTTTTTCATAAAAGGGTTTCAAGCCTTGCAAAGAAAAAGCTTATAGCATATGACTATATATACCAATAAGAGAATAATATAATACTGCCCTTTGGAGTTTAGTCAAGATATAACAACCATATGGCCCAATCTACATGTCAAAAGTGCTTTCTGCCTACTCCACACTAATAGGTCACTTTTCAATTCTTTCCCTTTGTTGTATTTATTTATTTATTTTGAGAAAGAGAATGAGAGGACACACTAGTTTAGTTATATATATATTTTTAAATTATACCCATTTACGTGTTTGAAATGATCCTCAACTCTTTGAATATTGTAGAGACAGTGTAAATCCCACCAAAAAGTTGCTTGTCATGTTCAGAGTAAGTGAAAACCAACCAAACAACCATATGATAATAGGTTGAGCTTTGACAAAAGTTGCTCGGATCTATTGCAGCAAGTCAAAGTTCACAAATCAACCAAGATTCATTGGTCCTTGTAAAGTAGTTGCGATAATATAATCAATA
The DNA here is from genome assembly GCA_023212625.1 of Styphnolobium japonicum. NCBI lineage: Eukaryota > Viridiplantae > Streptophyta > Magnoliopsida > Fabales > Fabaceae > Styphnolobium > Styphnolobium japonicum. The sequence goes on from JALBWW010000014.1 coordinate 24,728,262, forward strand.
CTAGTTAATTCTCATTGTCGGTTTTGAACTTTAACTATACAGTTTGTTTGACCATCAAATGAAGTGGCAAACAAAATCTTAATTACAGACCAACTCCTAAGTGGATACCACGTTTCAAGCAATGAAGGTTAATTAATTAGCCAAGAAAAACAAAGAAAAGCAAAAGGCTAACTGCAACTCTGATTTGATACAGTGAATTGCTCATGCAATGCATATGATACATATTGCACTAATGCATTGTACTGTTTGCATCTAACAATGTCAACGAAAGCTAGTAAGTGGTTGAAGATTATGGCCAGTTATGCTATTCTTGACAAACAATTCTCCTAATCGCATATATAGTGTCTTAAATATTGTGATGAAAATCATTACTACTCATTAACTTGGTCTTTCGTTTCGCCTTGATGATCAAATACTTCTGCAAGGGAAATGATTTGTATAACTGTGAGAAAGTCATGTAAAATTTGAGTGATTGAAAAAATTTAAATGAGATTCAGTTGTTATTTAATAATCACTTAAAACCAGTTGTGACAAATTCAGGACTAATCACTCAGCCAAGCATTATTTTAATATCGCCAAGAATCGATTCTAAGAGTACGAGGTAGACCGGAGTAATTTAAGATTGGCCTTATAATTACTGTGCCAAGAGGCTTGGTTATGCAGGAGAATTTATTTAATTATATTATTCTGTTCTGAGATGACAATTAGGTAGATTAATAGGTGCTACTGTGACCCGAGCGGAGAGAGTGGGATCCGAGATTTCAAAGTAGAGAAATTCAAATGCAAGGTCGAGTATCTGCAAAGAAAAAGAGTGAATTGAACATTGGTGATCACTATGACACTCAAGTCAATATTCATAGTGTAAAAATTGAGCCTAAATAGGGAGTTGGGATTCTTTACCCATGGTTGGAGATCCCTATTTATAGGCTTACGGTGCGACATCCTGATGATGGAACGGGCCGTATGCAATGAATTGGACTTGGTAGATTTGGTCCTCAAGAGGTATACCTAGTACATACATATATAAATAACTAATTTTTAGAAATTTTTTTTTAAAAAAGGATGAATCTTTGTCAATGAAGATGGGAGCTCCCACCATACCTAAAAGTTGCACTTCTGACCTAACAGAGAAAAAGGAAAAGGAAAGAGAAAGGGGGGAGAGGGCGGTGGTGGAAATTGAGTGGCATGGAGAGTCTACTTAATTACTATTGCTTACTGCTTGTGATCATAGAACCTGGAAAGCAACTTATGAGTGAGGCCATCACTTGTTGACAAGCCCCCGTGAGAGCAATAGTGCAGAAAGACAAGGGTCCCCATATGGCCATATTCCATTAAAAACAAACTTTATCTCATCTTCTTGTTCTCAATCAATTGGTTCTTATTCTTTCCACTTAAGTAACATGGTTTGAAGAATTTTCTGTGATCGTCAATGAAGAGGAAGATTCTATACAAGGGCCGAGCTAGAGTAGTAGAAATCACTTGGATGGGGGGCCATCTTTACAAAAATAAAAATATTACATGTAAAAAGAAATTCTTTTGGGATGGCCCCCCTTCCTATCTACTACGCGCCACCCCTGATTCTATAGTTAATGGAATCTGCGTTGTTTGTGTTTGTGTTAGTGTGTGTTAGTATAAAAAAAATATTTACAAAACTATGTCATTGTCACATGTTCAACCGCTAAAAAACACTTTAATTACTAGATTAATTAGACAATAATTTCTATATAAATAATTTTGAAGTGAAGATATGTATTCCAGAAACTAATATCCCATCTGACGCTGAGTTTTCATTGAATTTTAAGGAGCTTAACCTATGGAATGGGACTCTTTTTGGAAAAAGCATTCCAAATTAATTCATTGGAGGGAATAACGTAATAAATAGACAAAGATGATGTTACTAGATTGAGGTCACTCATGGGAAGGAACCTCGGCTGGTATTGCAATTTGTTATGTCCTTCATGTACAATTAATTTCCCTTCACACGCTGCACCTCATTAAATCCCATCTGACGGCGTTTATTCTTCCTGAAATTCCATCCTTCAAAAGCACACTAATCAGTAATCGTCCTTATCCTCTTTCCTATGTCTAGTACACTCTTTCAATATTACAAGCAACAATTAGTTTCATCAACCATCCTACAATTTTTTTAGGAGAATTATTTATTTGAAGTATGGCAAAGTGAATTATTTATACTCAAGAACAATAACTAGTCCAGAGTTTAATTATTAACAATAAAAGTATGATGCAAAATGCTACACAACCAAAATTAAGTAAATAGAAATGAGAGTTAGAATAAATTAACATGTTCAATGACTTTTGAATGAATGATTGTCTTTAATATTTTTTCTTATTCAAAATAATCACCTTTAAATTTTGACTACCTAATTTATACTAAGTTAAATTATTCATCTTGTCCTTATAGTTTCATACAAAATTTAATTTAGTCTTTATAGTTTAAAATTGTTTAAAAAAAGTCTATCTAGTTTTTAAATAATTCAAAATGATCTTGATTAGTTGGGTTAATTTGTTCCCTATTTATTGGAGCGAAATTATAAGGGCATAATATGAACCAATTTGCATTATTTAAAAATTATATGGATTATTTTATGTTATTTAAAAATTATAAGAATTTTTTTAAACAATTTTAAACTGTAAAAATTAAAATAAATTTGGAATGAAACTATAAAAAACAAAAGAGTAATTTAACTTTAATACAGTATAGCATTAATGTGTTATAATGCAAACAAATACTTTACAACAAAAATATTTTCAATAATCAAACTTTCAAATTGAGTAACTAATATATAATATATTCTCTTTAAATAATAATTTTTAAGTCCTCAAAACATAATACTTCTACCTTTTAACATTGATTTCTTATATTCAATAGTATGATAGAGACGTACCAAAACACTTATTTATTTATTTTATTTTTACATAAAAACAACACTGCTAATTTTTGGATAAGGGAGCATATCTAATGAGAGGAATAGTTTATTGTGAGAGTGAGAGGAGCAAATCTTGACCATTAAATTATCCATGTATGGTTAAGATTAAAACATAAAGTCATGTGACTTTTTGAAATTGTTATATGACCTTTAAGTAATTTCTAATCTTGACCATACATTGATGATTCAATGGTCAAAATTTACTCATTTCACTCTCACAATAAACCACTTATCTCACTAGATATGCCGTTAAACACCACATAACATAATCACTTGAAAAAGCAAGAATAAAAAAATATATAAAAAAATTGATCCAACATTATGGGACCCAATGGAAGGCAAGCCGAATAGCATTACTAAGGAATATAAATATGATAGGTACATAAATAAGATGAAATAGATCCCCATACGTAACACCAACCTCAATCTCCATGGATTCTGATACCCTCCACCACCCATAATGCACTGCCACTTCTCAATTCCCCACACCTTTTCTTCTCTTCTCTTCTTTTCACGCACCATAACAAAACCACCCAAACCTGCACAACACCCTTTCCTCGTTGCACTTGCAGCACCAACCCATGGCACTTGCAGCTGAACTCCAACTCGAACAACCCCATCACCATCACAAACCCTCACTCCTGGCTTGGCTCAACTCCCTCATGGCTCAAACCCGAGCCGGCAAGCACTTCAAGCTAGCCGAACGAAACACCTCCTTCACCACCGAGCTCCGCGCCGGCACCACAACATTCCTCACCATGGCTTACATCCTCGCCGTCAACGCCACCATCCTCGCCGACTCCGGCGGAACCTGCAGTGTCTCTGACTGTACACCCCTATGCTCCGACCCGAACATCCCACTCGCCCGCTGCACCGCCCCAACCCACCGTCTCATCCGACCCGATAACTCTTGCAAGTTCCCACCTGTCAACCCGGGCTACGCCGCGTGCGTGGAGAAAACCCGAAAGGACCTCATCGTTGCCACCGCGGTTTCCTCCCTCGTAGGCTGCACCATAATGGGTATCTTCGCGAACCTTCCTCTGGCCTTGGCTCCGGGTATGGGTGCCAACGCTTACTTCGCTTACTCGGTGGTTGGGTTTCACGGGTCGGGTAGCGTACCTTACAGAACAGCTTTAACGGCTATTTTCATGGAAGGGTTGATCTTCTTCTTCATCTCGGCCATGGGGTTTCGCGCCAAACTTGCTAAACTCGTTCCGAAACCCGTCCGAGTCTCGTCCCCTGCGGGAATCGGTCTCTTCCTCGCGTTCATTGGGCTTCAGAACAATCAGGGTATTGGGCTTATCGGGTTCAGCCCGTCAACCCTCGTGACACTCGGAGCATGCCCAAAATCATCTTTAACGGCGTTAGCTCCCGTTATAACATGGCCTAACGGCACCGTTAGTTTGATCCCAGGTGGCACTGTCTCCGACAACATATTATGTTTGAAGAACCGCATGGAGAGTCCAACGTTGTGGCTTGGTTTGGTTGGGTTTGTGATCATAGCTTATTGCTTGATGAAAAACATCAAGGGGGCTATGATATACGGCATCGTTTTTGTCACAGTGATCTCCTGGTTTAGAAACACACAAGTTACGGTGTTTCCCAACACGGAGTTGGGTGACTCCGGGTACCGATACTTTAAGAAGGTGGTGGATGTGCACGTGATTAGGAGCACTGCTGGGGTATTGAGTTTTCGGGGTATGGGTAAGGGTACCTTTTGGGAGGCTCTGTTCACGTTCTTGTACGTTGATATATTGGACACCACGGGTACGTTATATTCAATGGCTAGATTTGCGGGGTTTCTTGATCTTAACGGTGATTTCGAGGGTCAATATTTTGCTTTCATGTCTGATGCTGCATCTATTGTGGTTGGGTCGCTTTTGGGCACGTCACCGGTAACGACGTTTATTGAATCGTCCACGGGGATCCGTGAAGGTGGACGGACGGGGCTGACAGCGTTAACTGTGGCGGGGTATTTTTTCTTGGCTTTCTTTTTCACGCCGTTGTTGGCGTCGATTCCGCCGTGGGCAGTGGGGCCGCCGTTGATCTTGGTGGGGGTGATGATGATGAGATGTGTGGTGGAGATTAAGTGGGATGACATGAGGGAAGCCATACCTGCGTTTGTGACCGTTGTGTTGATGCCATTGACATTCTCTATAGCTTATGGGTTGATAGGTGGAATTGGGACGTACCTTGTGTTGCATGTTTGGGAGTGGGGAGAGGAGTTGATGAGAAAATATGTGCTTAAGAGGGATTTGAAGGAAATATCCAATGCAAATGGAAATGGAAATCATGTTGTTGATCAAGGAGATGGTAAAGCACTTGAAGTGTAGATTGAATGAATATCTAACGTTTATCATATTAGAAAAAGATTAAAAAGAACATACTTAGTTTTAAACCAAGATGCTTTTGCAAGACATTTTAGAAGCATTGTAGTTTCTTTTCATGTTGCTCTAAGCTTGGAGATAAAAGGAGAGCTGAAGAATTAAGGAAAAACTCATGTATAATTTGCTTAAAAAAGGAAATGATAAGTATACATACAAATTAATGTGATATGTGTTAAATTTAGATTATTCACAATGAGAATCAAAGTATTATATAATTGGTTGCATTTATTAAGAAGCTACTTAAGCTTTCATTGAAATAGTGTTGGTTAGTTGGACGAAAAGTGCATCTAATTAATGGAGGGTCCAAATGTATATCACGGTTCAAGGAATCAAATACCAATTATTTTCTTTCCTCAATCTGCTACTTCGTTATTATGCCTCCTCAATAAGGTTAGAAATGAGTCGAGATAAGTTCGGCTCGGCTCACGAAGACATTGAACTTATTTTTTTAGTTTATTTTAAGCTCACGAGTTATTTGAACTCAATAGTCAATATCAAACCTTGTATTAATTAAACTTGTACTACTCAATAAGTTAAGTTTAAATTTGTATCTTAATAAAATAATATATATATATATATTTATATATATTTATTTAAAAAATAATTTAGTTAAACCAAAAATAAAATAAAATGTTAATATATATTAAATTAAAGTATTATTATTATTTGTAAAAAAATGACTATATACATATATCAAATCGACTCACAAGTTAATGAGCTAAATATATGAAAACTGGAGCTCGATTCATTTAACAAATGAGTTAAAATTATTAGCTTATTGAGTTGTTAACGAACTGAACCACGAATAAATTCACGAGTTGACTTGACTCATTACTAGCCCTACTTCTCAAGTAGCCATGTCTCACATGTCTCTCGTGAGAAAATAATTGCTGGTTTTTGTTCATCCAAGTGGAAAAGAGATCCATGTCCTCCTTGCCTTATGAGAAAGAGATACCATTATCCTCTTCACTCTCCTCATAAGCTATTAAGCATTGTCATCCTCGTCTCCTTCATTGGATATACAGATATAACAAAAAAATGTGAACCTAGTTTTGCAAATTGTTACAAAAGTTTTTATAAGAAAAATTATAATTATCTTGTACCAGAAAAGGTTGCATTGGTGCAGGTATGAAGAGAAATTCTAAAAATTTGAAGATATGTTAATATTTATTTTTGTATTTAAAATTTAATATAAATTATTTGTAAATTGTAATGTTAAAATTTAAAAAAATATGCAAAGTGTTTCATTATTAAGAGATAACTCTCAAGTCTGATCAACGTTTTATTAATGAAAAAAAAAAATTGTTCATGACAGTTGAAACTGTGATGTGTATTATGGGTTTTAGTTTTACAAAATTATCTATAATTTTATGTTAGTAAGTTACTAAATTTTGACTTACGGCATTTTAAACCTTTCAAAATGAACACCGAAATTGAAAACCTTTTTTTTTATTATCATAGATAAAAAATGTTTTAAATCTATAGGTTTGTACATAACATTAACCTTTTTTTTTTGTTTTTGTCAAAGTACGTAATCGCCAAAAAGGCAACAGAATCACTTCTTTTAGATACTTAATAGAAATAGCGCATGCATCTTTTCTTGGTTACATGCTCTTTCCCGTCTTTCTCCCTTTGCATATATCTTGAGAAGGAGACAGAGGTAGAGAAGTGTGAACCCTTTTTATATATTTTTTGGCATGACTGTGAACTGAAAATATCGATCGTCACTCACCACTCACCAGTTTATGAGCCAATGATTTCTGCCTTGTTATGGGCTTAATCGCTTGAAGACCTCACCCAAGTTTATTGGTAGGCCCAACTTTGTGATCCAGAAATACTACTCAAATTGCGATATAATCCAGTATAAAATTTATGTGCTCTCTCTCTCTCTCTATCTCTCTTTCTCTCTCAAGTTGCTTTGTCTTTGATTAATTTATATTTGTTTAAAACTTTAAGCTTTGAGTGGTTTGTGAATGTGCATTTTGCGTGATTGATTTTTTTTTCAAAAAAAAAGCTCCTTGTTTTTTACTCAAAGAAAAACAAATTTTATTTACAGAATAATTATAGTTTTGTACATGTCTGTAAACACCGTATTTTGTCTGGATCACTTAAAAAGTTTTAAAAATTAAAAAAAAAATTAGCCAAATAATTTCAAAACAAAAAAAAATAATAGAGAAAAATGAAAAAAATAATAAATTTGTTTAAGCCTAATTTTTGAACTTATCAACTCACTTTCCCTTTGACACTCAGTGGGCCCAATCAAACCCATTTCCTCAAATTCACCTAGCCCAAACCAAAATCAAAATCCCACCTGATCTATTCCCTTTGGCCCATCTTAAGTCGACCCCAGGCCTCACCATCTGGCCTGTTTCTAACACTAGGGTGAAATCAAAGAAAACATATCCAACCTCTTCCCATCCAGCCTACACCAGCACAACCACTTCTCTTCTTTCCTTTTTCTTTTCCAGTCCTCACAGAGGAAGCAACCTCTGCTGCCGCTCACCGCCAAGGTATAGAAGGGAACATTCACCCCGCACCACTCCCCCTGCTCCATTCCCCATTCTGCCACGTCTTCCTCTGCTCCACCCCCATTCAAGCACACATACGCACATCCCTTCCGACAACCCAGAACCCATTTCATACAACAAACCTCACGCCCCACTCTCCTCCACCCATTCCACCCAGACTGTGGACAATAGCAGAGGAAGGGGAGTGAGTGCATCACAACTCTCACAGCCGAGAACTTTAGGTGCTCGATTCTTGTTTACACGAGCGTGTGGAGAAAGGGAACAACTAGTTGCTTTAAGCCAAGAATCTTGCTAGGCAGAGGGCAAGTTTTGCCTCGCGTTTTGCTCAGAGACAAGCTCCCCAACAAACGAAAAAACAAATCAGAGGGAGGCACAAAGGTGCTGATCCGGGTGAAGGAGTAGAGAGAGAAGTTTAGGGGTTTTGGCTCACACTTTAAATAAAGATTTAGAGTTTAGGAATAAGGGGTTATTTTTCGCTGTTTAGGGGGGAGCTTTTGTTGTTTCTTTTTGAAAGTTTTCCCTTAGGAATTTTTCATTGTTTTGGAGAATGAGAGAGAACTAGTGTGGGAGAGGGAGACTAGGCATTAGAATTCCAGAGGAAAAGGCATTGTAGCACCTACCAAGCTTTTTTTGTTTTTACTATGAGGCTCGTTCTCAGTAACCTCTCTATCATTCCCCTCTATCTGTGTAAAAAATATATATATGATCTTCCAAGTTAGAATATGTATCTGATCTCGTTTGTGGTTGTTCAAGTTTTGTGGTTCTAGTTTGATCGATATTAAATTCGTTTCCCTCTCAGTATTGTGTTGCCATAGTGTGATTTGATTCCATTTTGTTGTGTAAAAATGGATCAAATTGTTTTTAGGTGATTAGTTGCTGACTTTTAGTTTTGGGGTGCCCAGAGAATGTTTGGTCTTATTACTTTGTTTATAGTATCCAAATGCGCAGGAGCGGGTAAATAAATATAGATGTGTGATGATTTGAAATATCCTTATAAATGTGTTCTGATAGATGAGTATGCTTTCTCATTTTTGTGGTGACATTGGGATGAAGAAGTTTTCATCTTCTACATTTTCTTATTCAACATAGAGGCATCTCTGTACCCATTATAAAATGTCATCCATAGTCACCAATGAACAACTAACATCACCACAAATCCCACTGTTTTGCCACCAAACACACACCAAATACCCACACCAATAGCCATTAACAATGTCCGTGTCCGATCGATTATTCACTCCCCAGACCATTTTTTGACCGACCACAACTCTCCATACCATTTTTTGATTGATCACCCATTCCTTGAACTATTTTCGACTTACCACTACTCTCACAGACATGGTTCGATCGACCACCCACTTATCATACCATTTCCAAACCATTGAAAGCCTTTTCCCGGATCTCAACCTCTAGGTCTCCCAAACTACCAATCCGACCATAGTCTCTTTCTCAATCTCTTCATAATCGATCGTCAAACCAATTCGATCTCCTTAACAATTTTTCCATCAACCACCAGACCTAATCTTTAGCCCATAACGCCTTAGCTCACCGACCGATCCGAGAAAACTGAGCCTTAGCCTTGACCCCTAAGATCGACTACCCGATCAATAATACCAAGGCTTAGCCTTGACCCCCAACCAATTTACCAACCGAGTAGACCTGAGCCTTAGCCTTAACCCCTCAGCCAATCTACAGAACCGAGCAGACTCGAGCCTTAGCCCATCAATCCCTCAGCCCACAATCGATCGACCAGACCCGACCCTTAGCCCTTAACCCTTCAAATCAACTACCCGGTCCAACAAAGACCCGATCTTTAGCCCATAACACCTAAGTTCATCGACCAATCAGACCTTACCCTAGCCCATTTACCTCAGCCAATCAACCGAGCCTACCTTGGCCGATCACGATCTTATCCTTAACCAATCTGCTAGGGCCAATCTGATTATCATTTCTCTTATTACCCTAAATCGATCGGCCATGACTGATCCGACCACCATTTCCCTTCTTAACACCTAACCGATCAATCATGACCAATCCGACCACCATTTCCACTCTCGACACTAAACCGATCGACCATGACTTATCCGACTACCATTTCACTCTCAACATTCAACCGATTAGCTATGACCGATTCAACCTTTTCCATTCTCAACATATCATCGATCGGGTAGTGAGCTTGCTCAGGAAGGTGATCAAGGGTGCTCAATCGACCAAGTTGCCTCATAGCATGAATATGCATTTTACGATTTTGTCATTTAATGTATTTGATGTTGTGAGTTTATTCTAATATTCTTATTCATCGATCTTTTTATTTGAATCGTATTTGTTACAATTTTTTTAAAAAAAAATTCATCTATCGTTATAAGATTCCAATGATGGGATAATCAAAATTAGCTGCAACGGCAGCAACATTTTGATCTCCTTGAAGTGAAAAGAAATTTTATAATTTTATCGGAAGCGCTAGTAGGGCAATAAATGATCTTTAACAAATAATCTTATTCCATAATGAATTTTCTTTTTTAATTCTATCATCCTTTAACATGTCCATTAATGTATGATATAAAATTCCAAGGAAGGGATAATTAAAATTAGTTGCGATGACAACGACATTTTGACTTCTCTAAAGTGAATAGAAATTTTGTGATTTTGTCGGGAGCGCTGACAAAGTTATAAATGACGTCCAATAAAATTCTCATTTCATCATTAATTTGTTGTATTTGTTAATTTTAAGCATTTGATATGACTCTAAATAATCTCTAACAATAAAAATGATTGTTTCATTCGTTCAATCACGATTTCTTTTTGCCTCCATATTATCATAATATTTAAACAAGTTATAATGTGTCAACAATTAAAAAATTAAAAAATGGCGGATGACGAAAATTGCGAGAGGATCGGGAGTCTGATCAACTAAAATCTTCCTTATATTCTCGAGGTGTTTATATTAGATTTTGTCGGGAACACTTGCAGGATCTAATCCCCAAAAATAAACAAATGAGTAAAAATATTTTTTTTCAATATAATAAAATTAAATAACATAAAATAATCGTGAATAAATTCATATTGTCCGTACTTGGTGATATTGGTGAATTAAAATTCAAAAATTCTTTTACGAAAATTATTTTTTAAATCCTCTATTTTGCTAAATAAATTTTCCAATCGTGAAATTAATTTTCAAGAACCATTTCATTTCTCAAAAATATTTTCTTGAAAATTCAAATTTCTAATTCACCGTCTTCACTCTTGATGAATTGCGGGCTTACAATTTGTTCCTCAATAGTAACTATTTAAGCCACCTATTTCCTGTCTTGGTTATTTATCATCTTTGATAATATGCCCGACAAATGGAACATGAAAAATAACAAAAAATATATATTATGTTTTAAATAATAAACAACAAACCCAATTAATGTAGCAGATAACTTTAGACTAAATGGGTAACCGTTCTTGGAACGAACAGTGTAGGGTGCTAATACCTTCCATACTCGTAATTAACCCTCAAATTCAAACTATAGTACACAGACTCCCTTTTTTAAGTGTCCAATCGCACCATTCTATTTTTAATGAAAGAATCGACCATAGAAACCCCTTTTTTAATTTATTTCTCTTTAAGCCTTTTTATGAGGTTGCCAATTTCGTAACATTTCTTCCTTTTTAGGAACGGTTGGACAATGTCTTTGTTTGATATTCTCAATCGGAGGACTATTGTTGATATCTGGTAAATACATGTTACTCTGTTTTCACCTTTTATGATACGTTATAATTGCATATACAAATTTTTATTTACGAGTTTGTGAGTGGAGATTTTATATTCTTCATATATTTATGTAAAAGCAGTTTGACAATTAAAATTAAAATAATTATTAATGCATTATAAATGGAATTAATTAACAATTAACTACATCAAACTTTTTATTGTTATGAATTAGTCTTTTAAACTTGCGCACACATATATAGACATAATTAGTGTGCTAGTGTTAACTTAATTAAGTGTAACCTCATTAGTTTTTTTTAAGTTATATTTACTAACAATTAATTAAGTGATACATTTGGAAAATTTTGAATTTAAAGGAACATTATCTCTAAGGTTGTTATGTAAAGTTTAACTAAAAGGTTATATGTGAATTTAGAACACCTTAATTAATAAGGTAGAGTGAGTATTTTATTCACCATGATGATTACTAAGGAATCTGCCAATGATTAGGTCTTTTACTCATTCTCTAAGTCTTAATATGACTCTTAATAAGAAAAGTTCAATCATATGTTTAGATAGAAACAAGAGACCAAACATATATATAAAGGTGTGATGTCACTACAAAAAAACCGCTTGTTTACGACAATTATTTAAGGGCGGTTACAATGAACCGCCTCTATCATATTCTATTAGAGTCTTTGTTGTCTCACCTTGCATAGCTGGAGGTTGAGAAGAAGATGAAGTGTAATTTTTTTGGTTGGTTTACTTTGAGTTCTTTGTTGTCTCAAATTTTCTTTTCTACAGGTGGATTTATTCTTCTTTAGATAACCTGAGGAAACCAAGCAACAAGACAAGGATGAAGCACTATCAGGCCAAGATTATGCCATTGCAGGCTTCAATGCAAATGTTATTGATAGCATTCCTCCTGATGGACAGGGGCCAACTCCAATTGATCAACCATGGATTTATACAGTTGCACAACCTATTCTAACAGTTGTTGTTGTAGGCGTCAATTGGGCAGCCCCAGAAGCTAGTAAAATCTATTCACTTATGTTTCTTTTATAAAGATAGACTAAAACTTACGTGGGATTTGGGCTTCATCAGCTAGACCACCACCACCACCTTACTGATCATTCACTTTGTTTATGTTTTTTTTAAAAATTTATTTATCCTTTTAACTTTGTAGGTATTGTGAATCAATTCTAGATGTTGGTTTTTTTTTTTGCTGTCTCTGTTTGTTTTAGCCGGTTTAGTTGTGATGTTGGTGTTAGTTTATTAGCTTCTAGTGATATATAGATAGCTTGGTAATATGACGGGTGTGCTAAGGAGAACAAGGTAGTAAGATTAGCAACAAATTCAACATGCTTTTTTTCCCCATAGAATTTTTCTTCTTTTAATTTCATGATTTTGTTCTGCTGGTCATGTTAAAGAAAAAAGGGAAAAAATTCTTTATTTATTTGTATACTTTATCTATATTAGCCCATTCCATGCTCAATTGGTATTGATTATCGTTTACTCAAGGACTTAGATATGTTTATACATCTTAAATCATTTCAAAATTAATTTGATGGGGCTGCCATATATAGCATACTTATTGGCCAGCATATGGTTTTATAGTCCTCATTATAGTCTCATTGATTTCCAGGCAAAGCAGTTTCAAAATTCTGTGCCAAGTATCTACACCTGCAGGTGCTTAAGCATGAAGCTTACTTAGCTGGAGATTTAGACACATCTTTACAGAAATCTTTTCTCAGGTAATGTTGTTTACTATTCTATTTTAGAATTTTCATTAATCTTACCCGATGCCAATAAAAGCCAGGGGATGAGATAATGGGGTTGGTGTCCTTCATCTGTAAAATAGAATTAGGCCTAGGCTCAAGCCCGTGATACTTCATGTTCAACTATTGCATCAAATGATTTTCCTTATCTATCTAATTTATATGCCCCAGGGGAGATTTGGCATCCTGGTCTCTTCAAGATACAAATATAGCTGGAAACTAAGAAGTTATGGGTAGTTACAAATAGTTTCAAAACACTTTTAATCTTCTCTCTATTTCCCCCATTTTCTTGTGAGTTATTACTTATTAGAAGTTTTTCTCCTTTTATTTCTCCATTTTCTTTGTAATATTTTTACTGGAATACTACACCTCAAAATAATAATTTAGTAGAAAATATTCATAGAATAAAGGAGTTTAAAAATGGCACACATGTTAATGTGTGTGAAGACCTTCATGCTAGTTAAAAGATTAGAAGAGTCACCACCTGAACTGACAGTGATTTTTATGGAATGATAGTGTTTATTTTTTACTTATATTTCTTTTCCTTCATGGTTAAAATCAGTTGCACATCTTGGGATTTATAGATGTGAAAAGTTTTATGCCCAATAATGGGGATGGGTGGGGATATGGAGTTTAGACAGAAGTACTTCTGTCAAAGTCATGTCCTTATATATATATATATATTTTCCTTCCTATTGAGGCAGAATAGATGAGATGATGCGCGAACAAAGTGGGTGGAGAGAATTAGCAGTCTTGGGAGATAAATTAGAAAAGTTGTCTGGTATGCTAGAGGGGTTTATATGGTCTCCCAAGAATGGTGAAGCCAATGACCATGTCAATGATTAGGCTTTTAAGGAGGTAACAAATAAGGTACACTTTTTTTTTTTTGCACCACCATTACTTTTTTTCTAATTTTGATCTAATACTTCTGTTGTTCTACATGCATGTTGGAAAGATTTGATGTACAGAATTTAAGCTTAGAGTCACTATATTGGAAGCTCTTAAAGTTTTCTCAAGTGTGTTCATATATATCACAGGCTGTGAACCACGTTTGTCAATGTACCTTAGCATTCTTTACTTTTTGGTTAATTGTTCTTTACTGATGCCTTAACTGCATGGCACAGCTAATATTCAGCAAGATTCGTATAATTGTATGATTGGTTATTTAATGAAGATTTATTTGCAGGCACACAATTTGTCTCAAGATCACAAACCTGACCTTAAGGTTAAGAAAGACAGGATTCTTAAAGATGGTGGTTTCATCCAAGTGGGACGGGTCAATGGAAGTTTAAACTTGGTCAGAGCAATTGGTAATAGAAATTCCTTTTGTTGTAAATTCTTATCGTAAAGGAAATTGTGAGTTTATTATTCTCCTGAAATTTTTATTATTGCCATCTTGAGATTTTTTCCCTCTTCAGTCCCAAGTGTTTGTAATGTAAAATTCTTTCTATTACATGAGACACGGAATTCAAGCAGAACAAGTATTTGCCTGCTAAAAAGCAGATTGTGACTGCTGATCCGGACATAACTTCTGTAAGTATTGCTCAGTGCATTATATGCTATAAGCAAGTTAATATTTATTTGGAAAAAAAATAAATAATAAACTCATTCTCTGAGATGACTGAATATCTTATACTTCTGTTGGCATCATTTAACATGTTCCTTTATATTGTTCTTCTCTATTTTTTTTTGCTCCAATTTTATTTTTTTTTATATATATTCTTTGTAACAAGTTGAGCTTAGCGATGATGATGAGTTTCTTGGGGCCAAATTGCATCTTCTATATTTCTGGGGGCCAAATTTTTGGACTTTGGCATGAGTTTTTTCACCTCCCTTTAAATAAAAAAGAAAGCTTTCTGGGATTCGTTTTTGTGGTGGATTCATAGAAGACAAAAGTCCTAACCTTGGCTTCCTTTTGGTGATCAGGTTGATCTGTTAGAATTCATAGACTGGTCAGGGGTTGAATGTCTTAATCAGAGTTCCACTCACTCTCTCTAATGCTATCAAACACGTATTCTTTTCACTCATATTTTCCCTTTCCTTACTTATTCCTCCTCACTTTTAGCCATTTTTTCCAAAAGGATAATCAATTGCAATTAAGAGGGGTCTCTCTGAACTTTCTTTTCCCTTTCTTGAGAGGGAAGTTGATTCATAACAATTTTTAATGATTTTCCCCGCTGCAATTTGATGATTTATTCAGTTATTTTAGTCATGTTATCTTAGTACGTTTGTTTAGTAAACATGGTTATAGAGAAGATGATGGTTTGCATCTGGAGAGTGATGCGGATGAGCAGCTTTTGCTTTATATTCCTTTTACACAAGTCGTTAAACTCTTTTTCGCTACTATCATAGGCCCTGAAGAGGAAGGTATTCATCACAACTTTCTAAGTTATTTACAGCTCCCCTCACTCATGTGCACTTTGTATTATATCTCTATAAAGTGGGTGGGCTTCTACTTTCAAGCTGGTTTGTTAAGCTAATTTTGATAGACTGAATAATATTCTTCCTACGGATATGATGATATCTTTTTTGTTTGTTATCCTATTCTGCTTTTTGGAACTACTCCTGAGTCTTTTCGCCCTGTATGCAGCACAATGTGGCTCCAACAGCTGGTGGTGAGGGATGTGATAACATGACCACGATCTTGATTCAGTTAAAAAATCCTTCGAATCCAGGTGCTTCTGTCACAAACCAGTCTCTGTCATCTGCTTAACCATCTAGGCTTATAAAAGTTCAAAGAAAATATTCATAGTAATTTGGTTAAATAGGGCTGCCAAGATCCTGTTTGGATGCTCTGCGGATGAGTTTTTTTTTTACTTTGCCAGGCTTCACCCATATTATGGTAATTTCTACTACTTTATTTGGAGTTCGTTTCTGCTACTTTGTTTGGAGTTCCTAAAGGCTCAATGGTCTAGATTAGAATGACAATCATAGATAAGAGACAAACTGTTATGAAGGATTCTATATTTTTAACTCATATTTATAAATTCACTGCTTAAAACTTCCATCATAAGCTGAGGATTGAGTAGTTATGACATCATGAATTGTATTTGCACTTGGAACATGTAAGTTATAGCTGAATTATTTTATTGTTATAACCTTGTCGGTGTTTAGAGTATTCAGTTGGCCATTATGTGATTGTTTGACTGCTTTCTATGCCATATCACCTTGAAAATGCTGAGTATACGACGTTTTTGTTTTAGAAAAAAAGGTCGTCTTTTAGCCGTGGTTTTCCTAAAAATCGCGGCTAAACGAATAATATTAGGAAAACCGCGACTAAACGAATAATATTTTTTTGTTATTTAACATTAGCGGCGGTTCTAACCGCCGTTATTATAAATAAGCTATTAGCAACGTTTATTCCAACGGTTGGTGAAAACCGTCGCTAATCGTTTTGCGACCCTATTCATGGCGAGTTGAGAACCGCCGCGAAACACATTTAGCTGCGGTTAAAACCGCTGCTAAACCTTGAACTCAACCACCACTAAAACACTTTTTTTTTTGTAGTGTGTTAAAACTCTAATCAAATCCTTATATCATAGGTCTGCAGGGTTAGGCTTACATTAATTTAGATATTTTCTAGCTTGATAAAAATTCATTTTGAATTTTAATGCAATTTTCAATTTGAGCAAATATATCCTTGAAAAGCCCAAAAAAAAATGAGAAACTTCTTTGGTAATTTGTGTGTTGATCCATGCCTGGCCTACAATATGGAATTCAGGATCAGTGGATGGAGAGTTGGAAATTCCTGGTCTGACTTTGTTTTCTCCTCAATTAATCGTTTCGGTTTGGCTTCTTATTAATTCCTTTTCAATCACATATGTGAGTTTTAAAAGTGTTTGATCAAACATTCTTTTCATTTCTATATCTCATCTATGAGATAATGAGTTTTCAACTAACAACTATATATTTAATTATGCACCAAACGTACAATGCCTAGATGCATCATGCATTATTGTATGAGGTTGAATGATATGATAATGCAGAAAACTCTGCAATTCGCTTTGTTTCTTTCCTTCTTTTTTTGGGTTAAGTTCATTGTTTCTTTTATTTAAGGGCTGATGAAGATACACAAAGACTGATCAAAATATTAACGACATCGAGTTGAGCCGAGAAAACCAAAAATTTATTGGCAACAGAAATCTTTTTATTTATTTTATTGGGAGATCAGATAATGTCTGAGCTAGTTAGCTTGAAGTCACAAAGTTTTGCAACGTGCGATTTGTGACAAAATTATGGCGATGTTGTGGAAGTTGATGTCAAATGGTGGACAATGGATGGAAGGAAGGTGCTATAGGGAGAGGATTAGAACAAGAAGTAAATTAGAACATGTTTGATTTTGCTTAATTATTTTTCATCATAAAAGTTGTTTTCACATTTTAGCAACATGTTTGAGTTGTTAAATTAAAAGTTGTTGATTAATTTTTTACAATAAAAATAGTTTTTTCTTAAAAGCTAGAATTTGAGCATTTTGCTTATAATTTATTGTGATTATTTCACAATTATAGGAGGTAAATATCATTTTACCCTCAACTAAATAACTTTTTTAATTATTTCACATCTCTATTAGTAATTTAATACATAAAAGTGATTCTTTTTAGAGTTTAATTTTAATCCACCATCAATGTAAAGTTTTTTTACACTGTCATCCAATCATGAGTTGTCAAATCATTAAAATAGTTTGACTATCACAACAACTACCTAGAAAGTCTAACTCTTTTAATGATGTATCATCACATGATTAGATAACAGTGTAAAGAAACTTTACACTAACAGTGGATTAGAATTAAATCATTCTTTTTTATATAATCCAAACAAAATTCTGTCTTAAAATCGATTATAAACTAACATAATCAAATATAAATTAATTTTCTCATAAATGATTTTCTTGAAAATTGATTATACATATAATCGATTTTTAACATAATCCTTTTTTTTCACAACTAATCCAAACAATACACTTAATGTGAATTTAACATAGATTAAAATCACCTAAATGATATAAGACTACTGACTCGAAATCACTTTGTCCATGTAATTTAAAAAGTAACATTCTGCTTCTTTATGATTTGTTCTTTTCTCACTTAACAATCAAGTTGTGTTTTCCATATACTTATTTAACCGAAAACACATGTAAGTTAAATTATTATTTTTACTAGTCAAATCTCAAAGTGTGAGTGGGCATATCATGCATTTCCTTTATAACAAAGTGAAACAGTTATTTTGTAATATGAGAAATTCATGATAATTTGATGTAAGATTTCATTCTTTTCCTCTATTTATTAGTAATTAAATGTTTCATATTATATATAAAAGTTTGTAAATCCTTTCTGAAGATTTTTTTACAACTCTAAACACATTTTTTTAATTAAAAAAATGGAAAAAATTAGAAGATAATTATGTGATAACAAAGTAAATCACAAAGTAACAAAACGTAACTTTTAAACCAGGGGTAGCAAGTGATTTCGAGTAAAATCAGATCCTGGTAAACTGTGATTTACCTTTATTTAATCCAATGATTCATATTCATTTTATTCCAAAAAGTCTTCTTTCTATATATACAGGCATTATTGGATCCTCTACACATGGATGATATTGATTTGATATAATGCCAAAGATCTAACAGCCTTATACAAGGAGTGAGGTTTTTTAAATAGAGAAGTGAGTAACGTTATTCATTTAAGTCTCTTTTTTTGTTGTTGTCATATTTCAGAATTCAAGTTATTATTGATAAAAAGACTCATATCTTCTGTTGTTTTTTTTTTCGTAATAAAATATTATCAATTACGAGAAAGGTAATTGTTAACTAAGGGAGATGAAGTGTAATTCTTTGCATATATTTTATTAGAAAAACAAATTAGCTAGAGGACAAAGAGAAGGACACGGCATATATTTTATTAGAAAAACAAGTTAGCTAGAGGACAAATAAAAGGACACGGCATGTGAATCCTTGGCTAAGACGTTATCATTTCTACCCTTACCTTAAACTCTTGGGTCACTAGCTGTGCACGATCAGAAAAGTTGGAAAAGGAAGGCACATTAAGCTCTCTCTTTCTAAAATGCTTTAACGCTCAATAGGGGAGGAAAAAAGTAGTTTCACTAAATCATTATGCTCATATCTTATAGTGGAACTATGGGGAGAAAAATGTAGATGAATATTAAAAATGTTGTGCTTCGATAAAGCGTGTATATCAATTTGCTTTCACCTTCTTGTTTTTATAATCATAATTCATTACAAACAAAGAAAATATTATTATATATAATATTGGTTCAGTTGATCAAATTAATAATAAAGGCGCTCAACGCAGTGAGACACTGATTAGAATCATATTAATATAGATGCTAACAGACTTTTTTTTTTTGCAACAAATCATCAGTGAATTGAAAGGTGCTATGATGGGCATCAAAACCTCATCAAATTATTCCGTGAAGAATGGCTTGTCTTATTAACAAGCATGTTTAATTATAGTTGCAAACTTACAATTGCACGATATTAAAGAAATTTTTATCTATTATCCTTTCTTGTCACATCTATGAGTTCACGCTTAACCAACAAGTGGTGCCAACATATGTGCGTATTCCTGGATTTGTATCAGGTAAGTACTTTCAACTAGGCCCATGATTGAGTCCTATATATTATGTTTTATCATGCGTCTTGGATGTGAAAGTTTCTTTATCGTTTTGGCACAACTTTTAACATTAATTTTTTAAAAAATAGATGAAAAAGAGATATGCAAAATAGCATTTTTGTAATTGATATGGTGAAGATAAAAAGAATAAAATATAGTTTGGGATAGATTGCTAATCTGGGTTTTTCTTTACTTCCTTTTTTAAACAACCATATTTTTTTGGGAAATGATTTTGGAAAGAATCTGCAAAGAATATTTGTTTACATCAGCTTTATTAAGTAAATGTTTAAATAATTAAGCTGTTTACTTCAGCTTTATTACATAAAAAAGATGGCATCATTATGCTGAGTCACATAAGCTAATATTGCCACAGCAAATTAAGATGCACCATAGCAAAAAAAAAAAAAACATAAGCTAATATTTAATTAATTAATATAGAAAGTGATAATTAATCTGAAGTGATGCATTCAGTTGCATATATGCTGAACAATCAGCTGGTAATTACTAATCTCAATATTTCCACCATTATTTGTTGCATTTTCCCTTTTACACTTGATAAGCCTTTCAAAATTAATATCTTCCATTAAATCTAATGATCTTTCCTTTACTGCTTCTGCATTTTTCTGTCGGGAAAGCAGTGGAACATGCAACAAAAGTATAAAAAGAAAAAGAATAAAAGAATAATTAAAGAATACAATATTTAATGGATAAAAAAAAATACTCTAATGAGAAAAATATTATATTATTGCTTTTGCACAATTAAAGCTACAAACCTTCTTCACAAACTTATCACTATTAGCCTAGTTACAACTTCTCTCAAGTGTTTAGGCTCTCGCACTTACGTGTTGTAGTATCCTAATGCACAAAAGGCTTATTTATATAAAAGAAAACCCTCTTAGGCTTCTCCAACTCTAACAATGTAAGATTTGGGTTAATTACATAACAAATCTTCCCTTAAGCCAAGTCCTCAAACAGAAATGTGAAAAGCTCAGGTGAAATATACCCTTAGCTAGACTGTGAAATACTCAGGAAAAAGCTTCTGCATGAGGCAGAGTGAATCCGTGTAAGGACTCACACTTGAACGAGATATTGTTGAGAATTCAAGTGTGAGTGAGATGTACGTAAAGAGTCTCATATTTGTAAGGAATTGGCAAAGTAAAGAACATATAAGTAGAATGACCTTTGAACCTAATATCTTAATGTTTTTAGTTGAGACATGGTATCATACATACTAATGTAATTCCTCTTAAGTCCCTTAAAGAAAATTTCCCAGCTCCGCGTTACCTCCTAACATTTTCTTCCATATTCGTTACATAAGATGAATACGCTTTTGAGCTTTTCTCCCTCATCCATTTGATCTACTTGCAGAGTTACAATGATTTCACTCCTACATCTCGTCAAGATCTGCGGCTAACATGTTGTTTCCAGTATAAGAAAATTACATTAATTTAAAATTATAGAACCTGGTGGATTTCTATAATAACCTAGGTACCCATTCTTGCTTATATAATTTTGTTTCTACTTTTTTTAATTAATGCGTAAAAAACACTTCAAATAGGATTCATTATATTAGGACATTAAACACTGCTGTCTCCATGTGCATTCATTTCTTAAGATATATAATTGATAAGCTTGTTAGCTGTCTTATGTGATATGTATGTCCACAGTTCAGTATTTGAACATATATAATAGGACCGCCGCCATTGATGCTCATGCAAGCTTTGCCACTGGCCGGCCACCTCAACTAGTAATATAAAATTCTCAACTTATTTTGGTTCAAACTTAGATAAGAAGTTGTACTTGTAGACTAGGGACGATGAGTTCGATAATTTACAAAGATCTTCAGTTTAAAATTTTGTTAGTATTCAAAAAATTAAGGAAAATAATTCTTTAATTATGCAACTTGATGCAATTTCAACTTTGACATCATTAAGAAGCCAAAAGAAGAAGCACCTGTAGTAATTGAAAGCCTGGGCTGCATCATGAGGTTTAAGATATGCAGGGTGAGTGTGTGACATGGCGTCACTTTCCATTAACTAATTATTATTTTATTAGGAACGGCTAATTTGTTTTTCATGCACCAGATTGAAGTTTTAACAAAAGATGCATTTCGTTTTGTGTCCCATTATTATTAATCATGCACAACTAATAATTAATTTGTATATATGAAGTAAAAGAAAGGCATAGAATATGCTGCAGGTGGACCCTTTCCGTTTACGCACCCCAAGCTTTGTTGTCACTATGAATGATTGATAATAGGGACGCATCCAATTTTGTACTGATTCTTAAATGTAAAAGCTCAGCCGTCGTCACTGTCTGTCTAAATCTCCAATCATAGTTTTACCTTCTACAATTTTGTGTGCAGGCTAACGCCGAATTCTTTCATTTTTTTTTTAAATGGAACTAATTTTTTTTTCGGCTACTAGGAAAAGTAAATTTTTAAAATAAAGATTCTTACTCTATATTATTAATGGTAAATATCTAATTTGAATATCTAAAGATATACTCGATATTAGTTTAATCCTTTAATTATTTTTGACATCAAATTAATTCTTTTAGGTTAATTTTTAGAAACTAATTTGATGTCAAAAATGACATTGAAAAATTAAACTGATGTCCAATATATCTTTAGAAGATTATTTTGAAGTCAAAAATAATTAAAGAACCAAACTGATGTCTCGTGTATCTTTAAATGACCAATTTGAATATTAACTCTATTATTAATTACACCATCGGTGTTATGTTTGGTACCTTAAATTTGACATAAATAAATAAATTATTAAAATATTTTAACTTCATCCTAGTTTAAATACATAAGTTATTTTTATTTTTTTGCCTTTTAAATTCTTTCTACTAAATATAGCCTAATTCTTGTTAACATATGTTGAAAGTAAGAGTGTTCACGAATTGGTTTGAATCGATTTTGAGGGATAAAATCAATCCGAACAAAACCAATTAGTTTTCTTATATATACAATCGAATGATTTTATTTAAATTTGGAAACCCAACTGATATTAATCGTTTTGGTTTAAATTGATTTTTCAGTTTTTGGCCATTTAAAAAATAAAAATAAAAACAGATCCTATTCTTTTGTTTTTTTATGGCCCATAAGATAATTCAGCTCATTTATACAATAAATAACATACATGTCCATTTAAAACAAACAATAGAAATTCATTTAAACAAAAACTAATAATCTTTTAGTGTAATGATCAAATACAATTATGATCAAACTTCTAGTGTAATAATGAAGTACAATCTTACAATAAAAATATAAAATTTCAAACTAATTTATAGTTATATAAACCATAACTTTCAGCCAAAATTATAAAAAAAAGTAACCATCAAGTTAACATATACCTGAAATGATAAATGACATTTTAAAATCATTAATATGAATAATTTTAATAATAAATAAGAAAAGAAAACTTTTAAGTTATTCAATAACACATACCAAGTTATTTAATATATATACATATATATATATATGATATTCTAATTAGTTTGGTTTTGAAAATTAGAACAAAAAACCAATTGGTTGTTAAAAAAAAGACCAAATGAAACAATTTTTTTTAATTTTAATCGATTTTTGATTTTTTTAGTTTAATTTTTTGATTTTGTTTGCATTGGTTTGGATTTGAATACCTCTAACTGAAAGTGATATCCTTATTAATTTCTAGTTGAATTTATTTCCGTAATTTTTTTTTGTTTAAACACACACACACACACACAAACACACGTATGTGTATAAACGGAAACAATTAAAATAAAAAACATGATAAAGAGAGAAAAAAAATTGAGAATAAATAAGAGAAGATAAGTAAATGATAAAAGTAAAAAAAAATAAGAAAAACTATACAGTATAATAAGTTATATTATTGATGGATATTTATTTAAAAAAAACATATAAGTGTTCAAATTATATATCACTATTTAATTTTAAAGTAAATTAAAAATAATATATAAATTGAAAATTAATTAAAAATCTATAGATAAAAATTGTATGAAAATTTTACAACTGATTATGTATGTGTTTAGATTAGATTTTGCAAACTTGATTTTGGTCAGTGAGTTTGAATAAAGTAATTTATGTTTTAGAACCTTTATCTAAAAATTAATTTTGTTAAATGAATGTTATTTAGATAATGTTGATAAAAATCACTTTTAAATGTGTAATTATCAAAAAAAAGTACAAATTATTTTGAATTAAATTGTTAATAAATTGATGCTAAAAATATTTATTATAAATAAATTGATGGTATAATAATTTTTTTAAAAAAATTAAATTTACTTAGAGTATTATAAAATAAAATTATTTTAAGTATAATTATAATAATATTTTAAAAAATATTAAGTTACATTTATTTAAATATTAATATAATATTAAATTATAAGAATATTTATATTAATATATATATAAATAAATTTTCTTTTACCGTAAAAGTAACAAAATATTACTTTTACTTAAACCACGTTAAGATAAAAATCCTATTTATTTATTTTAATTAAAATTTCACCTAAGATGAGTTTGAAATCACGTTTGAGCTTGCTTACAAATTAGAGTTTGGAAATGTATACATAATTGCGTGAGGGTCAGTAGTTGATATGTACCGTAATGAGATAAAATTCAGGAAAGATACGTAATTAGCTAAAAGTGCAATTTGGTAAATTAATCAGTCACCGAAAAACCGGCTCTTCTTGTTTCAGAGCCAATTCAAGAAGTAGGGGCCGCAATTTATCTTTCCAAAACTGCGCACCACTTCCTACTTCTTTTTCCTTCCTCTTCATTTCAACCACAACCAACTCATCCGTTAACCGGTAAACCATCAAGACAACAAGCAAATTACCATCCTGCCCTTGGAGCTTAGCTCCACCACCATTCTCCTTCTTCGTCATTGTTACCCTCGCCGCCTTCGCCACCTCCTCTACCTTCATCATAATCTTCTCTGGTGTCTCTTCCGAAATGATCCATTCCACAGAGTCCGAATCCATCGAGTTGGCAAACAAACCCGACATGTCAAACCCGATCGAGAACGATATCAAATCAAACGCGTTTAAGGACTTAATCTCGGGTCGAGTCTCTTCTAATTCGGGCTCCTTATACAAGACTCGGGCGGGTTGGTATCCACCCTTTACAAACCACGGGTCCCGCATGATCTCATCAACGGTGATCCTGGTCTTGGGATTCGTGTCCAATAACCGTGACAAGAGATTCCGTAGATCAGGAGACGTCCATTTGGGGAAACGAAACTGGCCCCGGTAGATCTTCCTGTACATGATCGTAATATTATAGTCATTGAAGGGCAAATACCCAGCGGAGAGCGCGAACAAAACGACGCCGCACGACCACACGTCCACCATGGCACCGTCGTAACCTTTCTTCGCGAGAATCTCGGGTGCCACGTAGGCAGGGGTGCCACAAAAGGTGTGGAGCAACCCGTCGGGTCGGATCTGGTCCCTGACGGCGCTCAACCCGAAGTCCGAGATCTTGAGGTCCTTGTTGTGGTCGAGCAAGAGGTTGTCGAGCTTGAGGTCGCGGTGGAAAACGCCGTGGGAGTGGCAGTAGCTGACGGCGGAGATGAGCTGCCGGAAATACTGGCGACAGAGATCTTCGCCGAAGCGTCCCTTGGCGGCGACCTGGTGGAAGAGTTCTCCGCCGCCGGCGAACTCCATGACGAAGTAGATCTTGGTCTTGGTGGCGAGGACCTCGAAGAGTTCGACGGTGTTGGGGTGGTGGAGGTGGCGCATGATGGAGATTTCGCGCTCGACGTTGGCGGCGAAGCCACCCTTGAGAACCTTGTGCTTGCTCACGGCCTTCACTGCCACGCTCTCCCCTGTGCCCACGTTCGTTGCTTCGTACACCTTGGCGAATGCACCAACGCCCAACAACCTGCGCAGCTCGTATTTCCCGAACAAAACGACACCCGGTGGAACCTCATCCTTTGTCGTCGAGGATGTCTCTTTCTCTGTTTCTTTTGCTCCAACGGCGTCGTTCTGTGCTTCCCTCATGGTTGAGAATGAGATAACTAAGTAACTAGAGTTGAGAGAATAAACTGGGGATAGATGTTGGAGTTGGAGTTGCGAGAGAGTGTTGGATATGTTGTGAAGCTTTGCAAGAATCTTATCTTGTCAGGAACTTCAAGAGCCACACGCGAAGAAATGGGGAATTGAAGTGCATTTGGGACAAAGAAAGAGAGAAGCAAAAGCAAGCGATGTAGTGTACGTGGCAGAGGCTGGGAATGAATGGGTATTTAAAGATGATAATCGCTTACCCTTTCAAGTTTCAACCAAGGATGGGGCTGTGAAGGAAACAAGATGGTTATTTTCTATTTTGTTTTTTTTAACCGAACCAAATTTAATTTAGTGATGTTGATATATATAATGTAATAATCACTGTAATCAATATAAAAGCATGGTTAAGGAACGATGCCGGAAATGATAAGAAAGAAAACTTGTTGAGTTGAATGGCAGCCGTACACGGTTTGAATATAAATTGGTGTTAATTTGGAGGGCCGAAAAATGTTTTGATGTCATGGGACTAGGGAGTGTGAGGCAGTGAGTACAGAATCTATGGTCAAAGGAAAGGTAAAAGATAAATATCTGATCCTTAGCTAAAAGATAAATATAGATATGGTACATTGGTACCACTCTTGTATTGTACATGAACCTGAACCACCAACGAACGAAAGAGTACTGCACCTTTCTTTTACTGTGAAAACAAAAAAGAAAAGAGAAAAAGAATGCTTGAGCTGAAGCACTTATCATGATCGAACCTTACGTACATTTCTGAAGAATAGCGTATTTTTTGATTGGGAAGAAGAAATAGTTGCAATTTTAGCGATTCTTGTATGTTCACTAAACCAATAGACTATAGGGAAGGAATAAATAAAAAAATTTGGGTTCGAGGAATAGATTATTTTAACACTGGCAATGTTGGTAGCGAGAATAATTAGCTTGAGTAAGTTATTAAGTGTGTGTTTTTACTTATCTTGTAAACTTGATTTTAATAGAAAGTGAATTTTAGTAAAGTAATTTATTTTAAAAAAATTTATTTAAAAATTAACTTTGTTAAAATAAATATTGTTTGGATAATATTAATGAAAATTATTATTTAGTGTATAATTATAAAAAATAATGAGTTATTTTGAATTATATTTTAAATAAATTAATATTAAAAAACTAATTATAACCAAATTAATAACAATTTTTTATAAAAAAATAAATTTATTTTAGGTATTATAAAATAAAATTATTTAATTATAATTGTGATAATATTTTAAAAAATTATTAAGTTATATTTATTTAAATATTATTAAAATAATAATATAATATTAAATTATAAAAATATTTTTTGTTAATATATATAAATAAATTTTTTATCATAAAAATAATAAAATATTACTTTTACGTTTGTCTTCAAACGTGACTCTAGCTCAAAAGTTGACAATTTTCACTCCAAACTTTTGGAACGGCTTTAATTGACTGGCAAATATACGCTTGGATGGCTTAAAATGATTGGGGGGTACCATGACAAAGGTGTTTGACGTAGTGGGCGCTGAAATCGAATCCTAATTAAGGTGAAAAAGGACACGTAACGTGAGGGATATGTACGAGTCATATATGCAGCAACAAAAACATGAGTTGGTGCAGTAAACTAATAATTGATTAGAAAGAAGAAATTGAATGGAGGAACGTATCCCTACTATTATCTTGCTTACTGAAAACAAAAGAATTTTTTTTTTCTGTACACACAGAAAGAACAAATTTAATGGCTGATACATGATTTCTGTTTTCTTTCATCTGCTTGTTTTTTTGGTAGCAGCTTGTTCAAGCAACCACGAAGATGATAATAATAATAGTAAGTAATAGTAAAACAAGACATTTTATTTTACTTTTTACAGACGAACCAGTTTTCATTTAATATGTTTTCTATTTTTATTATACTAAGAAGATTTTCGAAATCTAACTGGGCTCACGAGATCAGTTCAATCAAAACAAAACCTGGAGATTCAAACTTGAGTGGTCCTTAGTAGCCCCCATTGACGTACTACAATGTTCCCCAACTATGACTCACTGCAGTTTCGTGGAAGATATACGAGGAAAAAAACAAATGGAGGAAGTTCACACATCACATGTTGCTAAAAGCCAACTCATTATCATGGATAAATACAAATTAAGTCCGTATTGTCCGATAAAAAATTTCGTGAACCACAAATTATATAAATTATAATTGGTTTATTATACTGAAAATTTTAAGTATCAAAGAAGAAAACAAATTACCAAAAAAAGAAAACATAAAAATAAACTAGAATCTTGAAAATATATCCTTTCTTTCCATG
The DNA here is from genome assembly GCA_023212625.1 of Styphnolobium japonicum. Classification (NCBI taxonomy): domain Eukaryota; kingdom Viridiplantae; phylum Streptophyta; class Magnoliopsida; order Fabales; family Fabaceae; genus Styphnolobium; species Styphnolobium japonicum. The sequence continues at coordinate 24,756,565 of JALBWW010000014.1, forward strand.
TGTTTCCATATTTTTGTGTTTCATCAATTAAACTACGAAAGTCTTGATTCATCATCAATACAGCACGTACGGAGGTAAAATAAATACATAAACGTCTTTCAAAGTTAACTTGAAAGGATCAGCTAATACCGTAATAGTAAGTCGAAACTTCTCTTATAGGTAATGGAAAATTTTAGTGACAAGTTTATAGTCACAAAAAATTATAAAATTGCACACATACAATTAAAAGTTTGAAAGATAATTATTACACGTAAATAATCTGATAGTATCTTTAAATTTTAATTATCTTAAAAGTTTAGGCAATGAGGAGATTAATTGATTATAAATGGGTTTTATATTTTTAATTATGTATTCTTATGTGAAAGTCTTCCGAATTTGAAGCAGATAAAACTCTTGATTATATGATCATGGAGGCGCTAATACAATATAAAAATCATTTATTCTCAAACTTGAGATGTTAATACTTAAAAGTGTATTTTTAAGATAGTTTTGTTTCTCTAACAAATCTTTATATTAATTATAAGTTCTACTTTAAAAAAGAGTAAAATAAGGTTTTGGATCTCGAAAGATTGGATCTACACGTATTTTGACGGTTAAAATATATTTACATCAATTGATTACTTCCATCTCAAAATTTGGATAAAAAAAAGTCATATTATTTTTTTTTATCAGTAAAAAAAAAAAAGAAGTCATATTATGAACTAAATTGTTGTCAACTCAATATTTGGAAGATTATATTTCCTTGTTAATTCAGTCAAGTTTTTAAGCATAATGTAATTAGTTGATGTAAATAATCTTTGAAAGAGTAAATATATGTAACCACAATCTTTGTGAAATAAAATATCATTTAAATTTTTTTCCTCTTTATTTTTTTTCTCAAACAACATAATATTAAAGGCTGTACATATACAAGACTGCTGAGCTACATATTCGTAGTTATTGATCCACATGCTATAGTTGTGTACAATTTTAGATTTTCTGTTTCACTAGCATTGCTCCTTGTGTTGTTAAAACGTAAGCCACCTAAATAGTAAATAAAACACAGGTGATATATATTTTTTACAACAAGGTAAGGCATGTTTTGACTTCAGCGCATGGTATGCACCATGCTGAAAATATGCTGTACACATATAAATAAACAACATCGATGTTGACTACCAAGATTAAAAATAAAAAAAAGAATAAAGGAATACAAATTAACTTTAGAAAATGTCCCAATCTGCTAATGAAGAGCCTCATCTCAAGAGCCGTATACTGTTTAAAGCCTACAGTCACATATTCACGCATTTTTTATCCCAAATCCTTACAATTATTATTAACAAAATCTACCACATGAAATACTAATTGACTAAGGATCAGCTGCTACTTAATTATAATATTTAATTGGGGATAGACACACATAACCCCAAGTCCAACCTAAAGTGTTCAATCTACGCATATATACGCATATAGCCCCACGTCTTTCTCTTTCTCTCACAGGCTTCTGCCCTGCTCGAACACGAGAGTTTGGACTCTAATTAGCCTACACGTTATTAGGTCACGCCCAGCACTCATCGATCGACTTTCCTAACTACTTCAACAGAATATATATACACTACAGTAAATCATATTAATTGAGGAGCAAAGCAAGGGTTCCAATATAGGTGCAGTTTGCTTGCCCTTCCAAGAACTTGTCTCGTACTGAATACGTAATTCATGAAAAGTCATCAGGTCAGGAAAAATGTGAACGCGGCAAATAAAGCATGCAATAATTAGTGCATATAAAAGCAATAGTATTACCTGCTTTTGAAGAATAACTCACAACAAATGATAACGAAAGGTTTCTACTTTCTATTTCCCAGAACGTTTCTCGTCCACAGAAGTTCTCAATTTTGGAGAATGTCTTCTTTTATCATTTACTGACTTTACTTGTACGTTGTCGCCATGCACCTGGCTTTATTTGATACCAGAAAAAAAAAATCCATATACTTGGATTGTAAGAAAACAACCATTATCATTTTGATACACGACATCGACACGAACTAGCAGAAAAGATTGTTGATTCCTTTCCTTTTATTTTTTGTAATGCGTTATATCACTTATATGTGGGTTCCCCTTTTGATTCATCTGAAAGATCAACACATGATGTAGATAGGTTCTTCCGTAGGCTTTGGATCAAGGCACTTTAATTATATTAATTGTTCTTTCCATATATTTGAAAGCCGCAACTGCTACTTGAGAACTTCAGATGAGACTTTTACTCCCATTCTTAATTAGCTATCACTTCAAGTTAAATTCAAAATTCATATATTGGAAAATTTTCTATCATTTGGCAGTAGAAGATATTTCTGGTCTCAATGCTTGGGATTTTGTGTTGTGCTGTCTGAATTTCAGGGTGAAAAACTGGTACATAGGTTAAAATAGTTTTTATTTATATCAAGATTTTTTTAAAACAATTAAAAGTGCGAAAAAATGCATAGAGCTAGAAAAAATATTTGTTTTAAAAGAAGAAAAGTGAAAAAAAAAGATAAAAATTTGGAAAAATAAGAAAAAAAAGATTAAAAAAAAGTCGAGAGAATGTGGTGACTTTCGGTTTTTATGAGTTGCTTTTATCTTATAAAAATAAGTATAAAAAAGAAATTGAAGAAAAATAAGGAAAATAGATATTGAATTGAGGTATTTTATTTGTAAATTATTCATTTAAAAAATAATAAATAGTGAAATGGCATATTTGCGTTTAATTTAAAATTAATAATTATACAGTAGGGTGAAGAGTTGTTTCAAATATTTGTACCGAAATTTAAAGTTGAAACACTATATAAAAGCATCTTTATTAATACTGTCAGTATCTAATTTTTGTCCATATATGCAACAAAAATTAGAAAAATCAAAATTTTTTTAAAAAATGTATTTATCTTTCGTTATGTTAAAATATGAATGAAATGAAACAAATAAAAAAATGTTAAATTGTACGTTATATTGTCATGAGAGAAAAGTTTAAAATAAATTCATTAGATTTAAATTAGAACCATTAACTCATTTGCTCTATGACTTTCTTTGTTGACCTTCTCCAGTATCATTCTTTATCTCCTTTGTGTCAAATATAATACTCTGAAATTTCTCTATACAAATAACATCTAGATTTTGAATCTCTACAGTTCAAAACAAAGAATTGAGTGAGCATTATTTTTGAGCTATGATTATCATCTAATATGTCCATGATTCTTTGGTGACTATAAAATTGCACTTGATGCCAATTTGATAAGTGGATTTGTAATCTTTCAAGAGGGACATATTTAGATAGGTTAAATCTACATATTTTCAAAAAAGCCTTTGGATTAATAATTCATCTTGCATCAACATATTGTTGAACCTCATCAACATTTGGTCATCTGTGAACCTCCATTGTTGCTCGATCTGGACTTTCATACACATAGTTGCATAGATATTTGATGCTCTTGGTGCTATTACGTACCTCCACATTAATGTGACAATCATTCTTCAACAATTACCATGGATTCTACATTGCTATGGTTATTAAGGGAAACTAGTTTGCTAATATCATGTCTTTGATATATAGGATATGAATCGATTCCTTAATATGTCTCCATTGAGAATGATTTAAGGTAATTGTTTTTACATTCTCCATCCTTCATACAGGGAGATCGTGGATTAAGTGTATTGCATGGTCCATGTATCATGTATCATATATATATATATATATATGGGAGCATATCAAGTGAGAGGAGTAGTTTATTATGAGAGTGAGAGGAACAAATCTTGACCATTGGATCATCTATGTATGGTCAAGATTAGATGTTACTCAAAGGTCACATGACCACTTAAAAAAGTCACATGACTTTATGTTTTAATCTTGACCATACATAGATGATCCAATGGTCAAGATTTACTCCTCTCACTCTCACAATAAACCACTGCTCTCACTAGATATGTCCCCATATATATATATATGCTTTAAGGCTATAATTGCAACTCCTATTCTTTTATTGGTATTTCTGCCCTCACCACACTATCATATTCTTCAGGATTGCATAACTTGTCTTCACCTTCTAAGATCAACATGATATACACGTGCGGTAGTCATCTCTTTTAAAACTCTGTGACATACATGTAACATTTAACCTTTTCTAGTACTTCTTTATTGATCACATCATCCTTAAATTGCTCAAATTTGGATCGAAAGATTCTTGTTAACAAGTTTGCACAATCTTATGGTGTTTGAAAAGATCTAAGCTCATAGGTGATTTTATTCCATAAAGGATTACATGTCATCGTAAGGAAAATATTAGGTTTACCATACTTGAGCACACAACGACCATACCATCTTCATAGGTTGTGTCAAGTCTTGCAGACCACCAATAAAATAAATGATGATGGAAATATTGTTCATTGTAGCATTTTTGAATATTTTGAATATATTTTTTTTTTGCGTTCATAAATGTTAATGGAAGAGACCGAAAAATGTAAATTGTGTTTGGAATCTTATATATACTAGATTTTCATTTATGGACTAAGATTTTCTTTTAAAAGTAACGAAAAGTAGGTTTTAAAAAAATTATTTATAATTTTTTCTTAATAATATAAATTATAAGAGACTTTTTATAGGTATTCCACTATTCTCTCTAGTCGACGGGTACCTTGTTGAAATTTTGCAAGAGGTATTCGACATTTTATTATATTAAGTAAGGTTTTTCTGTTAAGGAGTCACTATTATTGATTTATAAAAATCTGCTCATGACCATATATAAGAACTGATAGAGATATAGGTAGATCTAGTCAGTGACTTTAAGAATTATTGTAGGGGTGGATTTATATTGCATATAATTAGGAGAAAAAGTTAAATAAAATTATTTAATTTTATATTTGTTGACACTCGAAAATGGCAAGTTTAGAGTGCCTTTTTTTTTCAGTTAAATATGTATTTATGCAAACAATTATCAACCTAATTCAACATCTCAATTCCTAATCTCATTCGAGGAAAGGAATTATTTCCTTTGGGTTCACTCTCCAAGTTACACAAATCAATATAATGAAACTTAAGAAATTGAAGTAAAATGATAATACAAATGTATTTCCAAGAATACAAAATTGAATATAATTGCTTAAATGACAAAACAAGTAAAAGAAAGTACAATAATAAAAATAAAAAAAAACCCTCAAGTAAACTGACTTGAATTATAAAAATGAAAGCTAGAAAGTGACCTGAATGATACGTTTCCTAGCGCGAGGAGAGTTGGATTTCCCCAATTTATAGATTTAAATAATTAATTGCTTATACTAATCCTTATCTCTGAAAATGCCATGTGTCCCATGTGTTAGTCAAACATTGTGGGCACCGCCACCGCCAAACATAATTGAAGAACAGTAACTTCAGAATTCAATTTGAGGAACAGTAATCAATTTGCTTTCGGTGCAAATTGATTTCGAAACACGCATGCACTGCAGAATACCGATATTAATAAGAACATTCTTCTATAAATGTGCTTCTTAAGGAAAGAAATCAACAGTAAAGAGAGAAAACCGAGAGAGAAATGGAAAGTTTAGAGAGAAAAGCTTCAGCTTCCAATCGTCATGTGGTATTGTGAGAGGTTGAGCGTTTTGTAAGCACTTTGTATATTTCCTTTCAAGAAAAGATCTCAGCATGAGACGTAGGCATAATCGCCGAACTCCTCGTTATCAATTGTGTGTACAATTATTCCGCATTTATTTTGCTCTTCCACAACTCACGATAAGGAAATTTTGTGTAATTTCCCAACAAATGGTATCATGAGCTCTTGGTGATCAAGACAATTTTCTTGATAAATCTTATTATGCTCAGGTTATGTAGTATCCGATCTTCCACATCGAAAAGATTTGTCCTTGAGTTATTGGTCAAGGTGCCATTTCTGAAAGAAGTGTAGGTGGTGTGAAAGTGCATGTCTAGGAAAGGTTCTGTCTAGGAAAGATTTGGTACTTAAGCGTGTCCTTGTGACCCACCTCTCTTTCCTGGGAACTTTCCTGGTGTACTGTTTATAACTACAAATACTATTCCAGTACATTGAGGTACTATTCATGTGAATAGTATATTCATGAACATTAAATTCGTGAACAGCGGATTCGTGAATAGTGAATTCATGAACAGTGAAATTCGTGAATAGTGAAATTCGTGAATAGTGAAAAATTGGTCAGCGTTACTAATTTGTCCACAGCAGTGTTCTAAAGCACGGTGGTTATCAGAAATTGTCAGAAACGATCCAGAGGAAATCAGATTCGAGTGGGAGCGATGGCCGCAGATGAAGGAAAGGTGAAAATTGAAAAGTTCGATGGTGCGGACTTTGGCTTTTGGAAGATGCAGATCAAAGATTATCTCAGATTTAAAAATCTATATCAACCTCTCAAAGATAAGAAACCTCAGGGCATGAAGGATGATGATTGGACCTTCGACAGACAAGCCCCTGAGTTATCCGATTGACGTTATCCCGCAATGTTGCGTTCAACATTGCAAAAGAGAATACCACAAATGTCTTATGGCGCTCTTTCCGAAGATGTATGAAAAGCCGTCGCCTCAAACAAAGTTCACTTGATGAGACGATTGTTTAACCTGCGGATGACGGAAGGCGCATCAAGAATATCTTAATGAACTCACACCACAACCCACTGAGTTCATTGGAATCGAATTTGATGATGAGGTACGAGCATTGATACTTTTGCCTCTTCCCTACCGTAGTTGGAATGCTAACGTCACATTTGTGAGTAGCTCATCTGAAGCAACAAGTTAAAATTTGATGATGTTCGTGATCCTGTTCTCGTGAAGAGATCCGACGGAGAGAGTCTGGTGAATGTTCAACCTCTTCGTGATTGCATACGAGTCAAGAGGGAGAAATTCAACCGCAGAAAATAGACGTGGTAAATCAAAGGACAGGAGGTCCAAATCCGGAAATCATCAAGGTTCCCACAACTCAAGATTATCGAGTGTTGGAATTGTGGGAAGACCGGCACTACAAAAACCAAAGGCAAGAGTGCACCGAAGAAGAGAGGCAAAGGAGGAAGCAAATGTTGCTTCCACCTCAAGAAAAGATGATGCGCTGATATGCTCTTTAGAGAGCAAGGAAGAGTCTTGGGTGTTAGACTCGAGCATCTTTCCATGTGCTACTTAAAGAATTCTTCGAGAAGTATGTCCCCTGGAAAATTTGGAAAGGTATATCTTGGTAATGATCAACCTTGTGATATCATTGGTAAAGGTGTAGTAAAGATTAAGTTGAACTGGTTCTCGCTTTGGGAATTGAAGAATGTCGCATATATTCCCGAATTCTGGATTTAAGAACTTAATCTCGAGGCCGCTGGCCGCTGACGGTTACACAACAGCCTTCCACGACGATAATTGGAAGATTTCAAAGGGTGCAATGACGATTGCTCGCTGTGAAAAGAGTGGTACTTTACAAGACAATGGCATGTCATTTGATTGCGCTGCAGCAAATGAAAAATCCCAATCTATGGCACCAAAGACTTGGCCATATGAGTGAAAAAGGGATGAAGATCATGCACTAAAGGGCAGATTACCGTGTCTTCAATGTTGAAAATTGACATGTGTGAAGATCGATACTTGGAAAGCGTAAAAGAGTCACTTTTCAAAACAAGTGGAAGAACCCCAAAGAAGGAAAAACTCGAGCTTGTTCACTCGATGTTTGGGGTCCAACTACCATCTCATCCATTGGTGGGAAACACTACTTCGTGACTTTTATCGATGATCACTCTAGGAAGGTAATGGGTATACTTTCTAAAACATAAGTCTCAGTATTTGAGGCTTTCAAAATATGGAAAGCCATGGTAGAAAATGAGACAGGTTGAAGGTCAAAAAGCCTGTAATGGCATAATGGTGGTGAATATGAAGACACCGATTCAAGAAGTTCTCGCTACAGCACGGGATCGAATGGAAAGAACCGCTGCAGTGACGCCTCAACACAATGGTGTAGCTTGAGCCGATGAACCGAATGTTGATGAAAGAGCCGTAAGCTTACGTGTGCGTCAGCTCACCGGGCGCTTCCGGGCGTAACGGCCAACACAAATAGCCTACTTAATCAATCGAGGTCCATCGGTGCCATTGGAGCATAAAATACCAGAAGAGGTATGGAGCGGAAAAGAGACAAAACTCTCACATCTTAGAGTTTTCAGCTGTGTAGCATATGTGCACATCAGTGATCAAGGCAGGAATAAGCTTGATCCCAAATCAAAGAAGTGCACTTTCATCTATGGTGAGGATGAGTTTGGCTACCGATTGGGATGATGAAAACAAAAAGATGATCCTGATAGAGAGATGTGATCTTCAATGAAAGAGTGATGTACAAGGACAGACATAGCACAGACGCCAGCAACTCAGAACAGAGTGGGCCAGTATATGTAGAGGTGGACGATGTCCCAGAAAGTCCTATAGTTGAGAATCCTCAATCAGAAGAATCAACCGAACATAATGCTGAGCAACACCGACACACTGCGAGCCTCTCCTACTCCAGCTCCCGTATTGAGAAGATCTTCTCGGCCTCATGTGCCTAACAGAGATACATGGACTACATGTTATTGGATCGAATGGAGGGGAGCCTGAATGCTATGATGAAGCATGTCAGACCACAGATGCCAGCAAGTGGGAGCTTGCTATGAAAGACGAGATGAAGTCTTTGATCTCCAATCAGACATGGGAACTAGTTGAGTTACCTATGGGAAAGAAGGCACTTCACAACAAGCCTGGGTGTATCGAGTGAAGGAGGAGCATAATGGCCTCAAGAGATACAAAGCTCGACTAGTCGTCAAAGGATTCCAAAGAAAAGGAAGGAGCCGACTACACCGAGATTTTGCTCAGCTTGTAAAGCCCAATACTATCAGTCAAGATTAAGTATTATTGCTGCTGAAGAGCTCTACCTTGAGCAGCTAGGACGTGAAGACCGCATTTCTTCACGGAGACTTAGATGAGGAGATATACATGCACCACCAAGGTTTCTGTGAAGGAAAAAGAATATGGTATGCGATTAAAGAAGAGCTTGTATGGCCTAAAACAAGCTCCAAGACAAAGGGTACAAGAAGTTTGAAGGCTTCATGCATAAGGAAGGTTTCCGTATGCAATGCCGACCTTTGTTGCTTCTTCAAGTGATATAAGTCCAATTATATAATTCTGCTTCTTTATGTAGATGATATGTTAGTAGTTGGTTCAGATATGGACGAGATCAAACTTGAAGATACATTAGCCAAAGGAATTTGACATGAAAGACTTAGGTCCAAAGAAAGAAGATTCTTGAATGCAAATCACAAGAGATAAGCAAAGAGGGATTTTGCGCTTATCTCAAAGAGTACATCAACCGTGGTTTTGCAAAGATTCAACATGGACAACGCCAAACCTGGCCAAAGACACCTTTGGCTAGTCATTTTCGTATGTCCAAAGACTCACCCCCAAACAGAGGAAGAAAGAGAATTCATGGCTAAAGTTCCATATGCTTCACCATTGGAAGTTTAATGTACGCAATGGTCTGGTACGAGGCCGTACATTGGCCATGCAAAGGAGTTGTAAGGTTTTATGTCAAATCCAGGAAAAGCTCATTGGGAAGCAGCTAAGTGGATTTTGAGGTATCTACGAGGCACTACAGAAAATGTCTCGTACTTTGGTAAAGGAGAATTACAAGTAAAGGGTTCGTAGATGCACTTCTGAGGTGAAGTCGATCACCGGCTAGTACCACTCGTTACATATTCACTGTTGGAACAATGTACCGCAGTTGGATGTCGCAGATACAAAAGATTGTTGCTTTATCCACTACAGTAGGCCGAGTATGTAGCAAGAATGTGCCGCAAAGAATTGATATGGCTTTAAGGATTGCTGACAGTTGGGATTTATCCAGAGAAGAGTGTTTTTGCACAAAGGATAGTCGAGTGCGATACATCCGCAAAGAATTCAAGATTTCATTCTAGAACAAAGCACATTGATCTTCGTTATCACTTCATCGTCTCTACTGAGGATGAGATGCTAACACTAGAGAAGATTCAAGGAAGTAAGAATCCAAGACATGTTAACAAAGTGGTAACTATTGACAAACTCAAGTCAGTGTTTCAACTTCAGTGGGCTCAATTCGCTACATTAATGCACTAGAGAAGGTCCGCATTGATCAAGGTGTGAAGACAGATTGAAATCAGTCTTCAAGTGGGAGATTGTTAGTCAAACATTGTGGGCACCGCCACCGCCAAACATAATTGAAGAACAGTAACTTCAGAATTCAATTTGAGGAACAGTAATCAATTTGCTTTCGGTGCAAATTGATTTCGAAACACGCGGTACAGCTTGGCAACAGCTGTATACACAGTGCAACATTCTTCTATAAATAGAAGCTCTTACGAAGGAAAGAAATCACAACAGAAAGAGAGAAAAAACCAGAGAGAGAAATAGAGAAAGCTTAGAGAGAGAAAAGCTTCAGTTTCTGGGTGTAATTGGGTTGTGGTATTGTGAGAGGTTGTGAGTGTTTTGTAAGCACTTTGTATATTTCCCTTTTCAGTAAAAGATCTGCAGCAGCTCGGAGACGTAGGCATAATTGGCCGAACTCCGTTATCAATTGTGTGTGTACAATTATTCCGCATTTATTTTGCTCTTCCACAAATCTGATGATAAGGAAATTTTGCGTAATTTCCCAACACCATGTAACTTCTGCACTTGGCAGTAATGGGTGTTATGGAGATCATGGTTCCTAAAATTGTGCATGGCCAGTAACTACTCGTTGTAGCCGTTACATTTTTTAAACTGACTGACATAGGCTTGTGACATCTGTGAACACTTCTCTTTGATGATTGTTCAACTAGATATTTATAGCTAACTTCTTTCTCTTGTTGATTATTTTTTGACAGTTGAAGTTGAATTTTAACTTCATTTCCTCAAATTTCAACAACCATTGTTAGAAGGTATATCCTTTCTCAATCATTGTGATTTGTCAATGGTTATTGAAGCTTGGCATCTACAATTTTTTTTTTATAATTACAAAAATGTTACTTTATTTTTATTTTGGTTCATTTTTTAAATTTTTGTGAAGAAAAAAAAATGATAAAAATATTTTTTCACAAAATTTTAAAAATAAGAAACAAAATAAAAATAATATAATATTTTTATAATTATAATAAAAACATATTTAACTAAAAATAAAAACAAAAAACAAACTAAACAAGCTTTTCTTTCAAGTTGTTTTGTGATTAGTCCATGCTGAAAATATAATGAACAATTGTTATAAAAAGAGGCTGAAGAAAATGATTAGTCTGGTAAAGTGTTTGCATCAACGGAATATTTCAGAGCAAAGTGTCAAATCACTTTCGATTTAATAAAAATGATACCACATGAGAGCTTTAGGTTAACGGAATTAATCATAAAGAGCTTGATGCTAACAAAACTATATGCTAATCATCGTAATCGAACAAACCATAGAAGAACAAATTACTATAACCAAAATCACATTGTAGCACAATAATTTTGACCGAAATCACATAGATCAAGTCACATATGTCAAATTGAATTTAACCCTTACAAATTCAATTTCTAATAATAATTTTTAAAATATTAATATTTATAAATCACATATGTCTGAATCTAGCCATGAATAGTTTGGTCCTGAGACTCTGTCTGCCTTTTCCAAATTCATTATGTCCCCTTTTTCTTCTTAAATGTGTCTCCTGAAAATAATTAACAAATTTCATTATAAATGATAGAAAATACATATTAAGAACCACTGCTTATTAATGTAAACTAAAAGGTAAAAGTCAAACCAAATCAAGAAAGATTTATCAAATGACGAAACGAAATAACCACCCTTCACATGCCGTGTCAATTAATTGGAAGAGATTAAGAAATGACTTCAGTTTTCATTTTTTCTTAAATACTTCATAAATGCTTATTATAATAAGTAAGTTAAAATAAGATTGTTATAAGCTTTTTTAAATGGGGCCTTTATCCACCCACCCATCAAATGATATATATTGAAAAAATAAATATAATTTCATTCTATCAGTTTCAATTGTTGTCATGTAAGAAGGGAAAAATAGGAAAAGTAACACAAATTTTTACTTTAAGAGTACGTTTGGATGAAAGAGTTTAAAAGGAAATGGATGAGAAGGAGTAATTTTTCATTTTAAATCAACATTATCTTTATTTGATAATTTTTTAAAAAGAAAGATTATCATGTAACCTTATAATTATCTCTTATTCATTTTTATAAATATTTTATAATTCTTTTAATTTAAAAATAAAAAATTACTCATTCCCTCTATTTTCCTTTGAACTCTTCCATCTCAAACATACCCTAAAAATTTTAAAGCAAGGAAAGGAAGGGCATTCTTCCTCAGAATTCTTCCTAAAAGTCTCAACATTCTTCTCCCCAAATTGGAGGTGAAGAAGAAAAATGATTTATTTTAAAATCTTAAACCCGAACTCTCCTTCATTCCATCCTTTTTCTTGCATACTCTTAATTTCTTTTATATTTTTTTTATTTTCCCGTGAAATTTTATTTCAATCTATTGGATAGCCTAAAATGAGCTTTAGCGTGTGTATGTTCAACTACATGCATCTTATATTTATGCAAAGTTCATGATGATTTAGGCGTATCATATCCAAAATCGTATATAGCTAGTATGAAACCCAGAAAGTGATATTGAAATAAAACCCAACAAAAAAGCGTACTTACTAGGCACGGCTTCGGATTTTATTAAGCACGGTATCACAAGTTTAGTGACACACACTGCAAAGAGCACGGAATTGTGGGTGTTGAAATGATGCGGGCATTCTGTAATGCTGGACCGAGTGCAGAGTGGCAATTGGTTTGCCAATAAAGGATTTTCTTTTGGGTTTGCTGCACCAATTATGTATTGTAAATGGAAACACATGATCATAGAAGTCATGTAAAGAAAGAGGAGACTTAGTTTACATGACTTATGTTGATATAGTGTTAATCTGAGCTGTCACATAAGCCATTGTTAATTAGTATGAAATTTTATTAGCATGAACTTTTGATCATATAATTGCATGAGAATTAATGTCGGTGTTAAACTTGATATATACTGATCAATAACATCATATAGAAAATGAATTAGACTAATACAATTATTAAATAATTTAAATGTTAGATCTTTCAAGCCAAATTTTAGAAAAAAAATAAAAAAATAATAAGTTTGTTATCATATTGTTAATATTTTTATTTATTTAAAAAGTATAATATATATTGGTTTAAAGACATTTAATAGAGTATGTAATAATATTAGATTAAGGTAAAAATTTATGAGCATCATCATATGTATTATCTAAACTTTCAATCGATTTGACAATTAGTAGATTATATGAAAATATTGTTAGTTTATATTAAAAGTCATATATAAATTTAGAATACATTAATTAACAAGGTAAATTGTATACCTTTATTAGCCATGCGTGTTACCGACAAATTCGTAAAGGGTTAGATTTTTCTCTCATTTTTTAAGTCTTAATGCATCACTCAACCAAAAAAAAAAACTCAATCTTATATCTAGATCGGAAAAGGAACATAACTTATATATAAATGTGTGATGTTTTAACTATAGCCAAATTCTCCCATCATAGACCTACAAAGTTAGGTCTACATTAATAGCCATCTGATACATTGGCTTAACAAAGTATAAGAACCCTAAAACAGTTAATCTAAACTTAGAACTTCATTATGTATATCTCTTATATGGATCAACCATTAACTTATTTTATTAAAATATAAAATAATATAAATTAGTGACAGTTCATAATAAAAAAATTCTAACTAATTCATCTTATATTTGGCTGGCACTATATATATATATATATATAGGGGTCATATATAGTGAGAAGAACACATCTTGACCATTAGATCATCCATGTATAGCCAAGATTAAAACATAAAGTTATATGACTTTTTTAAGTGGTCATGTATTTTTTAAGTAACTTCTAATCTTGACTATTCATGTAAGATTAAATGTTCAAGATTTGCTCATCTCACATCTCATAATAAGATAGTACTCTAAGTTGGTATGCCCTATATATATATATATATATATATATATATATATATATGTATGATATTTCCACTATTTAATCGATCAGTATGTGATGTCTAATTGACTAAAAACATTACTAGTTGTATTAGAGGAGTGAATTTGTGTGCTTGTCTTTGTATGTTATGCTATAGATATATGTTACACTTACCAGGCATGGCGTGGTGGCGAATCCAGCAATCCTTAACATAGGGAGTGAAACAGAGAGAGAAACGTGCGAGATTGTTTCGTTGTCCCCAACACCTATCGCTGCCGAAACAATTGCAGAAGTACACCGTACTTAAAGTTGGACGATACTCATCAGAGTCAGGATGGTTAACACCAACTTGATTTGCTACTATTATCAGCATTGGAACCAATGCAATTAACCCCACTCCCTTCATCTTCATCTCCATCTTTTAATAGTTAAACTTCTTACTCAAACTAGGTTTTAGTCTTATGCATAAACTTGTGTATATATATAACACTAGTTACTGCATATAATAATTGTTAAGATATATGTAGATCTAGTCAGTAAAAAGCACTCATATTTTAAGAAATATTGTAGGGGTGGATTTATATTGTATATTAGGAAGCGGCATTAATTAACAATTTTTAATTTGGTGTTATGGTAAGATAGTGTCGGTGTTTAGATTAAATTGTAATCGACTTGATATTAAAAGAACTATAATAAAATATTGATGGTTAAATAATCAATTTTAAACTCTTAAAATGATTTAGATATTATAAAATAAAATCACTCTTAATCAATGTCGTTTTATGCTCTTTGAAGGCTAAAATCCAAACCAAACGGTCAATGTATTAAATCAACGAGTGGCCATTCATTCAGTATTAGGTTCATTTATTTGTGAAACAGTCTACTACTCCCCCGTTATTTTTTTTCCTTTCTTTCGAGCACTGATATTTGTCACAAAAAGGTTTCGTGAAATAACATACGAATGACACATGTACACAGCCACGTGTCATATTATTTGTTCCTTACCTAGAAGCAGAGCCAAGAATTTTTTTTGTTAGGGAACTAAATAATAATTTTATTTTATTAAGAGAGCAAAACATAATATTATATAAAAAAATTTAAAATTTTTTAAAAAAGAAAAGAAAAACTAAAAAAAGGGAAACATAAAATTTTGAGCCTTTTGGAGGCCGTGCCCCTACCAGTTTTCCCTTGGCTCCGCCTCTGTCCTTACCTATCTACGTTTTTCTACAACAAACTCACACATCGCAATCAACTTTTATTTGTTAAAAAAAATAAGATGTCATGTAAAACTTAGTAGAAAAACCTTTCCCAACATTTTTACTTTTTTTTTATAATGTTTTGGTAGAACAGTTTCACCCAAAATAAATAAATAAAAATCCAGCCACTAGGAGTCGGTAGTTTACAACCCAACGCATAAGGCCCTTAAATCAATGTTTCAAGAAGTTTCCTCCACTCGATAATTCATTTATAATGCTAAACATTCAGTTTTATGAAAAGACGTTTTGAGGTCTAATCACTAGCTACTGTAAGTATAATTTCTTATTTTTAATTAAGCATTAACATATATATATATATATATCTTCCTATTAATGATTGCATTGACATTAACAATACCAAAAAAAAAATAAGATGCTAGTATCAATATTATAATGTTAATATCAAATGTGAGAAATAGTTTGGTTTTTTTTTTTTTTTTTGAAGAGGAGAAATAGTTTAGTTGAGAGGATAAAATTAGAACATTAAATGGTCGTATGGTTTTTAATGAACTTTTAATCTTCACTACCTACTTGTTTCAGTAGCAAGTTTGAAGAATTACATCAATCCTCATCATTCATTTTAATTAGATCATATGTCTATGATTAAACTGAAACTTATACTCATTAATTAAAAAAAAAAAAATTCACGCGACCTCATTTGGTTCTCATCTGGCATAGGAGACGTTAACGGACGGAACCATCGTTGGTGGGAATCGAAGGCATTGGCGTCGCCTCCTTGACCTCCTACACTATATTCATCCTGATCCATAATTTCCATACCCTTGACCTCATTTGTATGGTTATCAACTTATCATGATAGCTGAAAATAAATCTGATTTAAACCATCCTAGAGCTTTCAGATATAGGCATAAGCAGGCGTGGACAATGGGTCGGGTATACTTACGAATCTGTATTTTTTTATCTAATCTAACTCATAATTAATGGGTTGGTTTGAGTTTATGAGTTGGGTTGAGTTTAAAATAGTCAAACCTACGAGATATAAGTCGAGTAACGAGTTGAGACTTTTCAAATCTACAAAACTCAATCTAACCCACCGAAATTTTTTTAATAACATTTTAAGATGTGCAATCACTTTTTATTAGAGTTTTAAGAATCTTATATAAGTTTATAATTTTTTTAAATAATTAATTTCTTGAATATTTTTAAATTAAAATTACACTACATTTAGTATTGGAGGGCGAGTTTTGGATCATTTTCGTAGTTATTTGCAACCCACTACTGTTGAGGCATTAATTTGTGCTCATAACTAATTAAGAACTCCTGATAAACACATTGATTTACAGGCTCAAATAGATGAAATTGAAAAGATTGAAGCAAGTAGTGTACTATATAAAATTTGCTTAATTTATTTAATCAATTACTAATGGTTTAATCATTAATGTTAATGCTTTAAGATTCCTTTATGTGTTACATATGTCTGCTGTTAGAGATGAAGTTGTAGATCGTAATAATTGACCATTTTAAATGTTTTTCATTTAACTGGTTAAGATTCTAGTTCTTTTTAATTATTATTTCATTATTGGTATCAATATTTCTTTATTTTGACAATTGTGTTGATTGTGATTAATGTTATAGTATTATTGACTTGCAGAAAATCAAAGAGTAGATGTGACGTTGATTATCATGTCATTGGTTAATTATGTTACATGTGTCTTTATTGTTTGTTTGTGTTAATCGTAATTGCAATCATAGAATTATATATACTTTGAAATTTATATTTTATACTATGTCATTTGAAAACTTATGTTACGTTATTCAGAACAAATTTTAATTTCTATTTTAGCATGCTAATTTTTTTTAGGTTTAAGGTCAACCTACGGGTTGAACTCAACCCAACCTACATATGAGCAGGTCGAGTTGATTCGGGTTGAAGGAAAAAAATCTCTAAACCCAACCCAATCCAACCTATTACTTCTATGAGTGAGTTGGTTTTAAAATTTTCCCAAATATAACCCAACCCAATCCAACCCATGTCGACCCCTAAATGTAAGATCTAACTAAAATGAATAGTAATGATTGAGAGCAAGACTTAGTGCACAATAATGCATCATCTGAAACTGCTTTGGGCCTCCAATTACACTGTGATAAGAGTGATCACAACACGCAATAAATGGGCCAATAGAAGGAATGGACCTCTCCTTTACTCATCCAAGTCCAAACCTTATATGTGCAATCAAGCATTCATTTTCACGGTTGATTATCCAGTCCCATCAATCAAATATCATTATATCAATAGCCTAACATTGCTTTACAGCCATGCCGTATAACTATATAATACTACAAAGTCGTGGCATACCAAGAGAAGAGGGGAGAGGGGCATAAGTCTAGCACGAGGTACGTTCTTTGTCTTTCCTAAAAATACAAACTAAATATATTTCAGCCATGACAGACACACACACTCTTTGGTCCCCTCTTTTAATTAATTCAATTCCTTCTTGAATATTGATTCCAGTTTGGACACGCACACACCAGCTAAACCGTTAGGATGGCCTTTGCTCTTGTACCTTTCCATGGACTATGGAGGGGGACCAGTTGACCAGGTTCAACATTACTCCCAAAGCCAAATGCAAAGCACCAAACCCTCATCTTCTCTACACAGGCTTTTGGGAAGAAAGAATACATGTACCTCATCCATAACCATAATGTCATTGTGTTTTTTGCTGCTGAATACTGCAATGATTGTACAAATTAAATTATGTTCCCAATGCAATTTTATGAGATTAGTAACCAAGACATTAATTTCTCTGTTATGATTCATGTACAGGATGTATATCTTTGAAAGCTTTACGGATTTGAGTTTATATCATTTTCAAATTCTGGTCTTGGTCCCCCGTTGAGCCAGATATCCATTCTGCACTTAAACTTTTCTCCCTTTTGCAAAATGGGAATCTATGATATTTTGCTTTGTTGTTCAAAATTGATTCCTTTTCTTACCTTAAGAGACATGGTACGTCAAGGGTTTGCCTAGAAAATGATGGATACACATAGGGTCGAACTAAGGCTCTTGACTATATAACAAACCCATGTTCTAGTTTCCATAAGCATGAAAGAAAAACAATCACAAGAAAGAATACAACAAAAAAGTAGAGTAATCCAAAATTACACAATCTATCTATTAGATGGGCCACTAAGAATTTCTATATTGGATGCATGTAATCCTGACCCACAACAAGCTTCCAATTCCGAAAGCTTCTTTCTTTTCCCTGCCTAACAAATTCTTTCAACAGTTATCTCTGTGTCTCTCTTTCCCTTTCTCGACAGAACAAATTTTTAACCAAAATGGCATTGCTTGCTGGTTGCAATGAGCCAATGAACTTTCTGCAAAATAGCATTTCTTCCACTTACAAAAGTATAGTGCTCTTACTTTACATATGAGAATATAACAAGTTGGTCTGGCTTAGTTTTTCTTTGTTAGTGTTAGTGTCTGCTCTCAGGTCTCTAGCACTAGCAGTGAAAGCACTCCAAATACTACATGGGTCACACACAATGTAATCCGCGTGGAAAAAGAACCTGTGTGTAAAGCCCGGAAGGGATAAAATTTCTGCAAGGGAATCACATACGTGGAAGGGTGTTTAAACCACCCTTGTGTTCCTTTTGAGTAATAAGAGAACAAAATTTTGTTTGGATTAAATAATTAATGTCATAAACCACCAAGGACATTCACCACTTTTGCCCCACACATTTTCCTTTATGCCAACCTTTTTCTTCTATTGTGGACCCTATCTAGCACCAATTCCAAAAGCCTCATCTCTCATTTCTATTTATCTCACAAAACCAAGAGTGCCAAATCAGAAACACTGATGGAGTTATCTGATGTCTCATCCCTCACACATTTCAGAGAGAATTAGAAAGCACACAGCAGCTTCACAAACACAAGCAGAGATACACAAACACAGAGGGGGAAAAGGGGAGAGAGAGAAACAAAGAGAGTAAGAGGGATGGGCAATTACAGGTTTAAATTATCAGATATGATGCCCAATGCCTGGTTTTACAAGCTCAAGGGCATGGGCAGAGCAAGAAAGGAAACCACCACTCAGTCCAGGAACAAAAAGCAATCTTCATCAGCCTCAACCACAAAGTCATCAAAACCAAAGCAACCCAACCAATGCATTCCCAGAAAGTCTTACTACTTTACAAGAGAGCTTAACCCAAGCGATAGAATCAACACTTCACCAGCAAATAACAAAAAGGTCTCAGACACCAATTTCCCTGAACCACCCAAAAAATCATCCAAACAAAGACCCAAGAGAAGAACTTCAAGGACTTCACCTAAGCTTGTCAGCTCCTCTGTTTCTGCTGGTTGTAGCTGCCGCAATACCATTGAATCCGTGTGGACTAAATCCGATTCCCCACCTGAACACTCGTCATCTCCACTTGATAGCTCTGCTGAATCAGAATTTCCTGAGCCAGAATTCAGAACAGACCGTGTTCTTCCCACTAAGTCATTTGATGAAATGGTTTCGTGGTCCAACTCTTGTGGCTGCAGGCTAAATTCCAACACCAATGATATCGTTATCGATGTAGACAATAATTCTATAGCCAGAAAAGATGATAAGCTAGATGGGTATGATTCGTTATTGGAGCTTGAGCTACCTCCAATTGTAACCAAGCCAGCTAAATTCAATGACTTGCTAAGTGATGCCAAGAAGAAAGAAACCAAACCCAGAAGCAGAATGGCTACACATGAAGAACCCAATGTGCAGGGGACTCTGAAAGTTAAAATTGTGAAGGAAGACACTGCAACGGTTAAAGAACAGAGGAACAACCCTGTTAGGAGATTCTCTGTGAGCTCTCCAGGAGTGAGGCTTAGGATCAATTCACCAAGAATTGCAAGCAGGAAAATTCAGGCACATGGCCGGAAAAGTGTGTCATCGACTACCATCTCAGGCTCCCGGAGAAGCCTCTCTGATAGCTTTGCAATTGTGAAGTCATCGTTGAATCCACAGAGGGATTTCAGAGAGTCAATGATGGAGATGATTGTGCAGAACAACATCAGGACATCAAAGGATTTGGAAGATCTTCTTGCCTGCTACCTTTCTCTGAATTCAGATGAGTATCATGACCTCATTATCAAAGTGTTTAAGCAAATATGGTTTGATTTGACTGATAACCAGTAGAAATGATCGCTTGAGACAATTCTAAATGAATTTCTCAAGTTTCAATTTCATACACCAATAATCTGTTTATATGTAAGTAATTAATATTAAGTTAGATTGACTTTAATGCTAAGCCAAAATTTGAGCGTGACAGTCTTCAAGTTTACCATGTTGTTGACATTTTCAATTCCAAAAGCGAAATTGACTGCTGAAGCCAAGAGAAACAATTGCACCATGTCGAAGGTTTGCTGAAAGAATTGAACTGATATATCATAAAATTTACTCTGCTATGGCTTTGGTCCATAGGAAAATAAAATGGGATTGAGGAATATTTGTCAAAATGAGAATTCATTTATGAGCTACAGAGTTCAGATTGCACAAGACTGTAGGGTAATTGGCATGTAAACGTGTAAAATGGTTTTTACACAGAGAGGGTCCATTTGGACCATTTCCTGTGTGTTAAGAAAGGCAGAAAAGTTAGCCACTATCGGGCATGTTAACTTTCTGTCATCTTCCTTAAGAAACTTTGAGCACAAAATTTGCTTCTGAATTTCAGTACCCTCATGGACCCAAAGTGGTTTGGGAACAAGACACAACTGCACAAAATTGTATAAATAGTTAATATTTTAAGGGACAGAATCAGCTGCAATAACTGACAGCTTCTTCCATTAAACTTATGGATTTTTTTTTACCCCAAAAGAAGTTGCCCTTTAAGTACAAGCTCTTGACTTCACGTCTTTCATCATAAATTTTAAAGGGCTTCTCCCCTAGCCATAACATACAGCTTTTACGATCTCGCATGCCAGTTTTCCACCTCAATACACAGAAAAAGCTATGCATTCACAACCTCCACAGTTCAAAGGTAAAGAGAAACGTTTTGAATGTCGTACACTTTTTAAATATAAGAACAATTTTTTTTCTTCTGAAGTATGAACTTGAAAATTCAAATTGCTATACAGTGTCATCTGCGTTAGACCCTATGAACTGTGGAGGAGAAAAAAGCTCTCTAATTTCCTGAAGCTTGTCTAAAGGTGAAAGTTTGATTTTCAAAAGCTAAAGCTACTTCGATTATTACAAAAGTATGTATCAGACTTTAACCAGAGACATATAGGCTCATCTGGTTAGGACACTGTCATGTGACCTAGGCTTATATGGATTTTTAATTTAGTGGGATGAATAGTTCACACTCTGCAAAAGCCTAAAGGGTCTCTTGGTTTAACATTTTTGTAAATTTTGGCTTGAACTATCCCAATTGGATTACCTCTTTTATCAATGTGAACATAAAGGTGAAATTCCCACACTTGAAAGGAAAGCCCCAATTGATAATGTTGTCTCTTTCTAGGACAAAGAAGAGGTTCTAGCTTGACAAGCCGACCAAAAGATGATCAAAAGATCAAATTATTCAAATTTGTTAATCATTTTTTTTTTAAATTTCCTGTGATTCTGGCAGGACAAACCTAGCTTTACGATCTCACTTGTCGCTGTAAAAAGTTTTGGAAGTTTGTTCTCAATATTTTATTATCCATGTATTAACTTTGACCTTTCTATTTCAGTAGGCTTGGTTACAGGGACATATGGGAGCCAAGGTTGAAAGCTCCTCAAAATATTTTAAAACCCCATAAAATTTGGTTGAAAAAAAACTCATTGTAACCTCAAAATATATTCAGAGTATTTGATTGAAAAAAAAAAATTACAAAAATATTACCCTAGCATTTTTTTCGGTCCATGAAACACAATTGATAATAAAACTACAGGCCCCTAATTATTGATAAAAACATATGAATATTTAAATAAGGTAGATATTTTATCCATAATAATTAAATCTTCACACATTCAGTCAAGCTTAAAATATGTTTAACAAAAAGATATAATTACACTTACACTTGTAATAAAAAAAGAAAGTATCACTCCACTCTAAAAAGTGTTTCTTGTGCTTCTTCTTTCCTCTCTACCTTTCTTCACTCCTCTGGCAATGGCATGCACAACTTCTAAACTTCCTACTCTCCACCACCAATATATATATAAAGTCTTTGTGTAATTTGTCTTTTGGTTGTTAGCACAATTGTTTGTTTCATATTCTTTTTTTATTCACTTCCCTAATGTTTATACTTTAAATTATAGAATAATTGTGATTTATTTGTAGCATAGCTTGTCACTTACCAAGCACAAGAGTTATAAGTTACCCTGCATATTTATGTAGGGAAAGTTGTAAGTAAATATTTTTAATAAGATAATAAAACTCAGATAAAATTACTCGCATAATTTACATAAATTTGTTATTTGAAACATCGTGCCAGTATTTGTACTATGCACCTATCTAGTACTTGGATGCAAATTAATTACTCCATAGCAATGTATTATTAGCTTTCATTTCCTCCTTAATCATCCATATAAAACAACATAAAATGGTAGATAGTCATTCTACTCTCAATTTCTATCATGTAAAATAAATACCCTCTAATATAAAGACATATGGAAAGACGAAATAGGGACAAGATAAGACAGTATTATACTATTATTATATAGATGACAATTCATATATGCTTTGAAGAATATATACATAAGGCATGACAGCTCTAATTCACTAACATGGTCTACCCTTAATTTATAGTAATGAATTGAAGTCTCAAAAGGTCCTAGTTTTATATATGTGGTGTGAAGAGTAGGGAGAATGACGTATCCCCAGCTCAAGCAAGGCGAGTAGCATACTTCTTAACTAATAGCACAAATTTGGATGCATTATTGTAGGCAGTATCAAACATATATAATAGATATTAGGAAGGGTGAGTTTTGGTTTCGTCCTCTATAGTCATCCAAAAAATGTTAGTATGAAGTTCGAAAATTAAAATAAAAGGAGACACCTTTTAATTTATACCGATACGTGCAAAATATTAAATTAGTGTACTATGTAGAATAATTCCATAAAAGAGACGGATTTTTTTCTATTCAAATATATATATATATATATATATATATATATATATATATATATATATATTCTTCAATACATGTAGTTTTATGAAGTTATTGGTACTCTTAATAATTAGTGACTAACACTTAACTATTTGTCTCATTTTGATTGAAATATAAATAAAAATAATTTGTTATATTTATATTTTAAGTAAGAGTAAATATCTAATTTGGTCTTCCAAAGATATAGGTGATATCAGTTTAGTCTTCAAATTATTTTTTATATCAAATTTTTCTTTTTGGGGGACCAGTTTAATGTCAAAAAATAATTTTAAAAGACCAATTTGATGTGAAAAAATTAACATTTAAAGACTATTTTAATATCAAAAATTATTAGAGAACTAAACTAATGTCATATGTATTTTTAGAGGACTAATTTAAATATTTACTCTTTGAATAAATGTGATACACAAATAAATATTAATTATTAAAAAATACTAGTATCATTACAAATAAAAAAGATATTAGAGTTACATATTTAAATATTTTATTTAATATACATTCTCATACTCATATCTTAAATTTTAACTTGAACCCGTATTCATATAAAATAACTAGTGGGACAATTGAAAGTAATTTAAAATTTTATTTTTTGACGGTTTCGAGGTAAGCTATAACATTATCAAAATATTTTCTTACAATTTTTTACGGTAAACATCTTGTTACTGTGTTCAGGTGAGTTTTTTAATTAGTGTGGTTCAGAAACAAAATAGAGATTTGGCAGAGACATAAATGATCCAAAAAAATTTAATATGTTGGGTGTGTGTTTGTGTGTCGGCGAGCCGCAAGGAGAGATTTTGTCAAAGGACAATAACTGAGCATAGGAAGATTGAACATAACACATATGTATAGACTCCTGTTACTATAGACAGCAAGAAAACACTACATTATGTAAAATCTGCAAGATTCTGGGTTTTGCTTAAATTTCGCTAAGGGCATATTGTCATGTCCATCATCCAGTCCTGTTCTGAGTTCTGTTACTGTGATGGTGAAAATGAACCACGCCAAATGGCATGCAAATCTAAACGCATTCAGCAGAAACAAAAAACCAAAATCAGAAAATAAGAATAGAAAGGGAAAAGACATATCCATGCATGTAGCTAGACTAGAGTATAGGTTCTTTGTAGCTATATCTACCGGCCTATAAAAATATTAATGCTTTTCAATTATTGCAGAACATGCCACTACCAAACTCCTGCATGCTGCTCTTACCTACCATTTGTTGCACGCTTCACATTTCCAGGCTTTGGCCACATTCAGTGAGGTGCTGAGTTCAGAGTCGGCTCAAATAATTTGATAAAAAAATGAGTTGAGTTAGAAAAATCTTAGTTTCAATTAATTATGGATTAGCTAAGCCCAGCTATAAAATAAGTTAGGGCCTATAACAGGTTGATTCAACTCACTGTCCAATTATGTGAAATTTTTTTCTTGTATTATATATTTAATATTGTTATTATTTATTCATATCTTTACTTAACTAATTTTATTTAGATTTAAAAAAAAAGAATCAAATTTAGTAAGTACATCTAAGTCTTTTTTTTTTCTCTACTTGAAATATGATATTAACTTGTTCTACTTCCTTGAATTGATTAATTTATGGTTCATGGATATATCCTAAATCGTTTATATCAAAAACAATGTAGTAAATTTTTACTGTTTATGTTGATGACACTTAATACAATATATTATATTTGTATCTAATTTATGTACATGATTTTTGTAGGCTTGGATTGATGTAGAAGTTTAATTTATCAATAACGTATTATTATATATATGAAAAAAATGAAAAAAGACAAAAAAATGCCCCAGGACCAACCCAACCCAACCAGTAGTATGGGTTGGGCTGAGCTTGTTATTTGCTAGCCCGCACACATTGTGAGCTGACCCAACCTAACCAGAATAAGCTTGGTCTGATATGAACCGGCTCGAATTGACACCTTTAACTATACTGTATCAAGATGAAATTAAGAATTTTCTTTATTTTCCCCCTTTTTTCCTTTACTTTGGTTGAAACAAATTGTAGTATATTTCATTTCATCTGATTAAGCACTGCCCGTGGCAAATCTTGAGATAAAATTTTGGGAGAGTCATATAATATTTTGATCATGTTTAAATGAGTAATACATAATTCTATTAAGTATTCATTTAGAATTTCCTAAATTTTCAAAGGGTCATATAATATTTTCATAATGTTTGAAGGAATAATATGTAATTTTCTTGATTATTCATGTGGAACTTCTAAAAAATTTGGGAGGCCATGGCTCTCCGGTCACAAAAAAATCCGCAAGTGGATGTAGCTTATAAATGAGAGGGGGAAATCCAAATTTTGAGTTTGTCAAAACTTAATTTGTAAGCGTCTCTCACATGAATATATAATTATCATTGGTTTGGAATTTAGCCCTTACAGAGGTGGTTTACAATCTAAATAATAGATCATGGAAAAAAAACACACACACAAATAAATATAATGCTGAGATGATAATTTAAGTTTTTTTTTCCTTAAATAAAATGGAAGCTCCTTAATTATTTTTCTGTGTAAGTTGCTATCGATGTATTAAGAAAGTGGAAAAGGAAAAAGAGAAAAAATCGCGGGCTAAGTGCACGTGTAGGAGACAAAAATCTCGGGAAATCTGAATTGGATTCACCATATTATACCACGGTGTATCTGTAATGAAATGGGTAAGCTGACTCTCATGTACCTTGTGTCCTTATGTTATGTAGATTAATTTAAATTATTCAATCTCAAATTCTCTACTAGATAATTAGAGGCAGAACGAAAGACAAAATTGAATGTTTCATGTTGTCTAAACTCTAAAGTGCTCATGAATAAAATTATAATCCCTTCATAACACACTGAAAATGAGATTGAGATCTATTAAGAAGATTGTGTGTTGGCCTAAGCCTGGCTACTGCAGATAATACGGTTCCTTTTACCTTACCACATGTTATGTACTCTACTTTCAGTATCTCATTTCATACTTTGCTGAAATCAGTAACCAAACACACTGTCAATATCTTTGCCTTGTGTCAATGTCATATCCAGTTCACTAGATAGCCCCTACCTCCACAGACTGCCTAGTCAAGAATTATGAATGATTGAATGATCCATGTTTCTGTACAAAACTCTTTCAGGCCAACAAAAGAAAGGTATCACACCAAATTTCATTTTCAGCCACCAATTCAATTTTTTTATGAAATCCAAAAGCATCAGCATACAAGAACATCTAGCAAGCTAATCTTCATTGTGGTTCGATTCATAAGCTGTATCACATACATGCTGCGTGTGTTGCAGAGCATCTAACTGAATGTAAGGGCCACAATCAATAGTTAAATTAGATGATAATTGTAGAGTTTTTATTAGTTTAAGACCATTCATTCTTGCCTGATGTGATGTTTTGCAGAGTGATTACTGAGAAGGCAATAATTAAGATGTTCCTACCGTAATCTTATAGGCAGATTATGATGTGATTTCTCTATATTTCCCCGTAATACAAGGTACTGCAAGAAATTTCAGTTATTTCATGTTAGATTCTTGTGGGGCCTCCAACTATGACATCCTAACCACAATAAAAGTCTAAAATTTTCATTTCTTATTTGCACGATCAACGAAACTTCACTCTTCCGGATAAGAAATTACATTACATACCTAATCCCTGACTAATATTATGAGGATGATGATGATTTCAACTTGGTAAATACTGAAATGTGATATGATATGGACCACTGCATCAGAGTAATCGGCAAAATATCAATGGGGTTAGCTTCAGAGCTCGACAAAATCTATGTCAAAATGTCTCCACAGATGTCGCTTTACAGTTTCTATTATGCTGACTTTTCTGTCTTTTCCTATATATTTCTCCACTTCTGCTTTTGAACTTTGAAGGTCCCCCCACTCTGCCCCCTACAAATTCTATGCTTTATAGGCAAATAATGACTCCATAACACTACAAGTACATTCATAACTATTCATTACTAGAAAATAAATTTAAGAGTGAGGGAGATGCACAATTCTTAGATGGATAAATTCGCACATCAGTACAAATAATTGTACGAGTTCAAGAAATGTTCTTTCATAGCACTTTCTTACGTGAATCCCACTTTAAACTCACTTTACTGCTTTAAATTCAACGCCAAATAGCATCTACTATTATGATTAAATTTTTTTCAAATAATCCCACTTTATTTTTCTTTTCTTTTTAACATTACTCAATTTAAATAAGATATTTTGAATTTATATGCAGTCACACTTCTTAAGTTGTAGTTCTTCGTGTATGTTTGGTTCCAAAGTGTGAGAATTACTTTGGTAAGCAAAATGCTTTTGAGCCTTGTGTATAGATGTTTGATTTATGAAGGCAGAATGCATACTTCTGTCTCTTATAGGACAAACATCCTTTGATTTAGAATAAAAAATGTTACTGTGTTGAGGGAGAATGCATTCTGTTATTTTTTAATACATTTTATAAATTTATCCTAATATGTAATATTTAGATAATACTTTAACATTTTTTATTTTTAAGAATTTTACAATTAAAAATAATTGTATCTAACATTATTCATTATTTCAATTATTTTAATTAAATAGTTTCAACATAAAACTGATTCTTCAAAAAATTAATTTTCAAAATTAATTATTCTCAAGCAATTCTCTATTATTTATCCAAATACACCCGGAAATGCAGAAGCTGTGAAAGTAGAAATATTCTTACCTTTGATAGTGATCTCGGTTTAGTGATGAAAGCCGAACGGGTCAACTGGTCCAGGGAATACTACAACAGTACTCAACATCGTCCTAAATTAAGGTCTGACTTCTGAGCCTGTGAATTGTAGTCAACCATGGGCATTCACTTAGCCTGTAATGATAGGCCATATGACCCCACGTGGGGGTGAACAGAGATTTTCCACACGTATTCCCGGCCCAATCTTCAGCTTAATTTAGGAATAAGAATAGCTCCCTTTACCTGAACAGCCCAAAAGATCCCATAGTTGCACGCACTATTGAATGGGTTTTGAACCCAAACTGTGTCTCAACCATTGAAGGGTCTATTTGTGGACACAATCACACAGCAATAAATAGTGATACAATTCATGGTTCATGTAGATTGTCGATATGCGAAGCATTGCTTCCTGTGCTAAAGCAATATGCAGTATGTATGTATGCATACAACCTTTTTGCTACTTTAAATTTAAACTCACAAAATCATGTCATAACTGTTATTTTAACCAAAACCCACAACCTTTACACTCAAACTGTACATCATAATGGCTTTTGTAAATAAACCAGAGAAAAAGAAAAGGCACGAGAAAAAATTGGTGTCACTGGGTAAGAGCATCATCATGGCCACCCAAAAAGCATCCAAAGAAAATAAAACGGTGGAACCATGTTCTGAGGATCATGAAAAGATGAAGTATAAGAATTTGTATAAGAATGCAAGGCAAAATACAATAAGGATTTGATCAGTTAAGGAGATTATCTTGTCAGAATTGTTTAAACTGTGATTTAGATTTGAAGAGGAGCTTAACGTAAGCTCTATGGAGAAAGAGGCCAGGCTGCTCTGGAAACTCGGCATGAAGATCATTTCCCCAGGAACACATTTGAATTTACCGTGGCTCCACTCCTATATTCATAGAGTGAAATTTTGGTAAGTGTCTGCTAGTTACATATAGTATTTGGTGTTATGGGGCTCACAAGAGATCGTGTAAAATAGCCTCTCTGGTTAAATAATTGGATTTTTTAAATTTTAATTACTTCATTTTTACTGTCTCCAACGTCAAATTTTTTTGGAGTGAATTACTATATGTTACTTAGACATAGATATAGGAAATCATTTTTCCGATTCTTAGCAGTTATATATCAGATCATTTTAATTGATTTGAGTGACTCTTTTAAAATAACTATTATAGGGTAATATCATATATTCATGTCATCAAATATAAATCACCATATAAATTACTGAAGCATGAAACGAACGGATGAAATTACCTCTAGTTGTTTGCCAACGGTGACAACTATAGTCTCTGGACCTGCATCAAATGATAGGGGACCTCTTTCAGTTTGGACGTAAAATATACAATGCTCCATGGGAAGGTAGAAGCGCAAAGCATGATCACATAATCTGTCGTTTTTCTCATCCGACACGCCTTCATTTTGTTGGGGGACATTGTCGTGCGGATACCTGCACAAGCAAATCACAGACTCTGTCTCTTGAATCCGTTCCTTAAACTCTTGAGATGTGTCCTGTTGTAGAGCTAGAGACACTTGCTCCACTATACTATCCAATCTACTTGCAACGTTCCCCATATGAACCCTGCATGATATATAAAACAAGTTAGGACCTTGTTTTGTCCCCATTAAAGACAATATGTAGTTGTCTGTTCTCTTCTATAAATCTCATCTTACCTGCTAACAGTAAAATTTAAACCTAGAAGTATTCAACATTTAATCATAAAAATTTCATTTTCTTTCCCACGCTGTAGATGAAGAAAGTGATGTTAAGTAGAAAGAATTATTGTACAGTGCGAGTAAGTTTGGTGCCCTATGTAGGTGAAAAATTAACAGATAAATCGTATGAAAAACCCACTACTAAATTTTTCACCCCAAATTTTGAGTGTACCAAGCTATTCTAAGAATCAGTTTAAGGGGTTAAAAAATTCAGGATGAGGTTTTTATACAATCTTTTTAAATTTATATCATCTAAAATAAGGGGTGCATTTTAGATACCAAAGTGAAAGATTTTTGTATATGCATGATTTACTTGTATTTTATAAAATTCTAAATCACTGATTTTTTTCATCAATAATTATCATTTTATACTTTACTTCTAAAATGCATCATCACTCCTTTTGGCATACTTCTCTTTTTTTAATATAAAATTTAGAGTTTAGTATTTGAATCCTCATCGTTTCCTTCAAAAAATAATAGTGTTATGTTACAAGAAAAAAAATATACATAAACTATATTTACTCAAAAATGATAGATTTCTCTCTCATAACATCCCGCTGTCGTATATTCTTATCATCAAACTCCTAAAGTTTATCCTTAAAGCTTTTACTAGTACTAGTATACTTTAAGGAGAGACTAACCTCACCTTTTCTGTCAAAAAAAAAAAAAAACCTCACCTTTAGCAATTAATAAACTGTTACAAACTCACCTAGTTAAAGTAATTTCATCATTTAACATCAATTATATTAGTACCAATATAATAATTATAAAGTATTTTTAAGTATGTATGTATATATATATATATATATATATATATATATATATATAAAAAGTTGGCGTGTTACTGATCGAAAATAAAAATATAAAGTTGGCATGCAAAGATGGTGGAGAATCATAACATTAATATGGAAGCCAATAGACTTATTATGGTTGAAGCAAGTCTGTCATGTAACGAGTGTACGTAAAAAAGTTGCATTAAAATCCAAAATGCTATTCATCAAAATCCTAAAAGATCAAAAACTCGAAACAACTGAAAATTAAACCAAACTCCATAATCTGCAAAGCAAAACTAAGAAAAAGAAACGAAGAGCATATCATACCAAAACTTCCGATGCGATTGGGAGCAGAGAAACTTGTGAGCGGTGAATTCCAGTGCACCCTCGCGAGACAGAATGCAGGGAATCATTTCCCCGCTGCGTCCGTTACGCTCAACCACGTTCTCCGAACCATGAAAAACGCGCTCGGCTTCGTCCACCACCGTTCCCAATTCGTGGCCCGAAATCCCGTGGCAGCGGATCCGGAACGCACCGAACTCCCTGGCGGAGCGCACCAGAAGATCGGCGGCGGCCACCGGGAGAGACCGGAAATCGATCTCTGCCGGCGACGGCGGGAACTGAGGCTCCGGCAGGGTGAGCTCCGGGAGCTGGAGCCTCTTCTCGAGGAACTGGCTGAAGATCTCATTGGCGGCGGAGCGAGAGCCTCTGCCGGTGGGGATCGGCGACGGCGGCGGCACCGGTATCTGGCTGTTGCAGCGCGCGATCGGCATCAAGACGACGACGACGGCGTCGTTTAACCGTTTGTGTTTACGTGAAAATGTTGCTGTGAATTAGATGAAACTACCTAAAAGAATTTCAAAAGCGATTATCTAAGAAGAAGAAGAAGAATGGGGATTTCAGAAGCGATTATGGAAGAAGATGATGAAGAATGAGAATTGCAATGGCGAAAGGAGCTTTTTCTGAAGGGTGAAAATTGAAACGCGAGGGGGTCCCTTGTTGTTGGTGGGTGCACTCTATTTCGCGTGGTGCGCACGTCTTTTCGAGTTTCGTGATTCCCTGGAATGGAGGTCTATCATTTATCATCTACGTCTAGCTGTGATGGCGCCACGTGTTGGGGACTGAAATTCGGTTGGGTGTGTGGGTTGCATATCGGACTTTTAGTGGAACCTGCTTTAGGAGAGTTTAACTGCTGTGGCTTTTTGTTTTATTATTTTATATTTTACTTTTTCGTTTTTCATTGGTCTCTGACTTTGAGGGATGTAAACTGTAAAGTGAAAGAGAAATTAAAAAAAGTTGCATTTTTGTGCTTGCTATGCTTTTTCCAACCATTTTATGGGCCTATATTAGTATTTCTCCCACTTTCTTAGTCGGTTCCATTTGGCTTGGGCCAGCCGAAAGCAAAATTATATACAATCAGAAAACAAAAAAGCAATTACCAAAAAAATAAAAGAGATAAAAAGGCAAAAGCATTCCAGTTTTTTCTTTTTTTGAAAACTTTTAGTCAATAATTTAATTAAATGAAATAACATCTGCCATTCTGACAGGTGCCAACCAAAGAAAATAAAACATCCACCATACTATATATTTTGTAGGTTAAAATATAATTTTAGTTGATATAATTTATAATTATTTTTAATTTAATTTATATATATATTATAAATCAATTATTATACTTACAATTGTTAATAAAATATTTTTGTCGTTAGTTACCATTATAATACTGTCAGTTTATGGTTTGACGTAAAAAACAAATGCTGATGTGACACCGTTTTTATCAACATCATCGTTCCAAACATTAGTATAAGAATCAAATTAAAAATAAGAAAGAAATTACAAGGATTAAATTAAAAATAAGATAGGAACTAAATTAAAAATAAGAGAAAATTATGAGGATTAAATGTATAATATGCTTTAAGAACATTTCATCTTAGCCAGAGAAACATGCTCTATCCTATTAACAAACAAATATATTTGTTTAAAAACTAGTTAGTAGTTATTTTTTTGTTATATGTAAAAGTATCATCGAGTCAGCTTTTACGTTAACCGAAACTTAGTCTCTCCCTAGACGATCTTAAGGGCACATTCATCACATTGGCATGATACATTTAAGGAAATTAACTGATCCAAGATTCGAATTCGAGTAATTAAGGTAAGAAGCACACCTTCTTATACCTTAACCACATTAGATTAAAATTAGTAGTAATTAAGTATATTGAAAATTAAATTAAGTAATAGGAATATAAGGACACTGAATAAAAAGATAAAAATGGGAAATAAATAAATAAAATTAGCAAGTTCTGAGTTTTTGTTTTTTGTCGTCTATCCATTTTACAATATTTAAAAATATACAATAATTCTTATCATACTTAAAGTTAAATTACTCTCGTAGTATATATAGACAATAAACACGTGTTATATATTTGGTCCCTCTTGTTTTATCTTGTTTTTAATTTGGTTCGTATACTAATGTCAGAAACAATGACATGGACAGTGTCATCTCAACCTCTATTTTGCAAGTTAGATCATAAACAGACAACGTCATAATCAGGTCTAATGATAAGGACCATTTTACTAATGATTGTATATTCAAGAACTGATTTACAAAGAAAAAAAGTATAAGAATTAAATTAAAAATAAATGTAAACTATAAATACCAAAATATATTTTAACCATTATTGTATGGCAAATCAGGATATGACAAGTATTTTAGAGATGATATGCAATTGTGTCAAGTGCTCACATATTTATCTCAAATAATAAATGTATAGTAGAGTTTAGGTAAAAGTTATAGACTAATTTTTTTAAAAATAAAATAAAAAGCATCTGCCCAATGCTTTCTTTTTACAGTGGGATCGGGTATAATGACCACCTTTTTTTAGAAAAAAAGGGTTAGGAAGGAATTAAAATTAATAGGTAAAATTATTTATTTCATAAAAAAGGTTATAAATTTTTATTTAAAAAAATATGTAACCTTTTTAATAAAATATTATAAATACATCATGAATACACCTTGTTTTCCTCAAATATGTGCCCCAGACAAAGCCTTTCTTCGACCACTTATAATAGACCCTTTATCAATTTTTTCCTTTTCATAACCGAACAATAGTCTTCATTTGTCCCTCTAAATATCTTATTAATATTTGATTTTGACTGTAAACTTGCTAGCAGTGTATATGAGAGCGAAAAAGCTCATGCAAAATCTTAGAAAACAACTCTTACCATAGGAATAGATTCATTATACATATATTGCATATTCTTCACCATCTTGTGATAGACGATGAGTCAGTATTGTTTACAAATATTTACTGACATAGAAAGCATAGTGATAAACACCCAAAAGTAAAAAAAGACAAGCATCTTAATCTATGGAGCTTCAACGAGGAAAACATCCACCTCTGTCTGGGTGCTGAAACCCAATGTTCTCAATGGCCCCAACCGTGTTGAACATCCTTCTCTTGTGCATGTCCTCCATTAGCGACCGCTGCAGCTGCTGGCTTCGCACATCCACGCACGAACGCATCCTCGTTAGCCTCGGCCACCCATGCCTTGACCCACCACATCTGCAACTGCAAGAATCCATTCTCAGGTTGCAAAACTGTTTCCTGAAGTTAGCATCCAACTCTTCCCAACGAGAAAATCTTGTGCACTTGTTGTTGGCCTTTGGCGTGGGATCTGCGCCATCTACTAAAGTTGGGCCATGCTCATGTTCATTGCCCCAGTCGCAGTAATGGAAATTGGAATACTTGAAAGAGTTCATTGAGCTTTGAGAGCTTGCATCGTCATTCGTAAATGGATCATCTGCAAATAGTCAATTGGGGCAGTGGATTATAATTCTTGAATGGTACTGAGAATAAGACTAGCTAGTGGTTGCTTATTATGGTATATAAGAAAAAAGTGCATCGGTAGTTCATTTATATAAGACTCTTTAAATAAGTTATAAATTTTCAATATTTTGTGAAAATTTTTTATAACTTTTCTATTGTATGTATTTTTTGTTATTTTCATTAAAAAAATAGACTTATATTTTTTATATACAAAATTTACAAACTTCTGTATTTACAAGCAATAGCTAATTTATTTATTTTTTTAGTTGTGTAAGTTATAAAAAAACAAACAAACAAACAAACGAAAAAACGAAAGAAGTACCTTGAGGCCAATCTTGAGCAAATGGGTAATAGCTCCCACCAAAGTGGGTCTTGTAGGAGTAGGATGAACCAAGCATGGGGATGGAACCATATTGAGAGGAAGGTGGAGAAGATGATAAGAAGAAAGGATGATGGTTATTGATATCTTCATCTTCTTCATAGCTGAAGCTGTGCTGTCGTTGATACTTACATGTGCCTCGATCCCTCCAAGTTGGAACTAAAGCTGATATCTCGTCATCTATCATTTCAGCAATCTCCAATGGTTCCAAGTCGCTAATTTCCAGTTCTTCAACCATCTCCATCGCTACCTCAATAGCAGTGTCTTTTATTGTGTCAAATGAAAAATATATATTTCTTGTATGCCCTGTATTCAAAATACAATTTTTAAGTAACTCACTTCAAATGTTGTTAGCGATATAGAAAGATCGTATTTTGGCTGAAATTCTGCATACCATTTTTGTCTGATATCTTTACTTTAAGGAAAACTATGTTGTTCTCTTCATTCATTGACCCAGTGATTGTCATGTCTGTTCTCTTTGTTTGATCACCCATTGAAAAATGCTCTTTGGCAACTGCTGCAGTGGAATTAAGCTTTAGAGTTTGATTTGTAGGTAATAGTGGGCTAGGCAATGGCGATTCAAGTTGTTCCGCGGCTAAAAATGGGTCCAACAAGAGCTCCTTTGCTGGCGGCCTCTTTGAGACATTTGCCAAACATTTTCCTACGAACCTCTGGGCTTCCACATCTTGGATTCGGTAAAACGCATCTGGTAGCTTCCCCTAGTACATCATATTAGCCAAAGTTTGTGAAAAGAACTCAGATGTAAATGGGGGGCAAATAAGATTAATATTAAGCTTACCGAAGTAACTTTCTTGTATATTTGAGCTGGGTTGGAGCACTCACTGTATGGGAACTCAAAAGTAAGCATCTCTATCATACACATCCCAAAGGAGTATATGTCCACCAGCTCATTGTATTTCTCTTCATACAATTCTGGTGCCATAAATTCTGGTGTACCTGATGGGTCACATCAAATAGAAAATTTAGTTTATAGGATCATGGTTTAGATTTCTCATCACTGATAATGGAAGTACCAAAAGAGAGCAAGAGGGCATTGCCTATGACGCTGTGGGCATGTTGGGAGCCACGAAGTATAGCTGCCAGGCCTAAGTCACCAATCTTGACCTGCCCCAGATGGCCATTGACAAAGATATTATCACACTTGAGGTCTCTATGTATTACAGGAGGATCAAGGCTGTGTAAATACTCCAAACCACTTAGAATCTGGCGAGCCCAATTCTTCACTGCTCGGGTATCTACTCGCTTATACTTCTGCCTATACCTATAATATATGTATTATGTTACCACAAAGGGAAGATAACCTATGAAAAATAGATGGTCAATTAAGGTAAATGGATTATAATGAACAAGGGATGGTTAATTACTCTCTAAGGGTGCCGGAGGTGAACAATTCAGTGATGAAGTTGAAGGTTCTGCAATTGAGATCAATCCAAGAACCATAGAAGATCATCATAGATTTATGGTTCAGGTTCTTGAGGAGGTGAACCTCTGAATAAAGGCGCTGAAGTTGCTCTGGTGAATGAAAGACATCACCGAGCTTGACTTGGTTCCAAGCCACTTCAATTCCTAGGACCTCATCGAATGCCCTATACACAGTCTTCATGGCTCCTTTGCCCAGAATATCCCTGAACTACAAGCACCAATAATCATAATAAGACCGATTAATTAATAATAACAATAGCTACTGGATTAGATTAATTAACATATACCAGATTACATAAATAGTCAAACATAACTCTGGATATTATGGCTAAATAGTGAGCTTCACCCATTCAATTTGCATCTTTATAGATTGACTCTTGGCCTCTTGGGTGCACCAGAGAGTTAAACTTGTGTGAGAAGTAAGAACCACATGGCATGGGTGCAAGGTGGTGACTGGTGTGTCATGCCAACAAACCAAGACTTGGTAAACGAGTAGAAAAAACATATGGTGCTCAATATATTCTATAGCAAATTGAGTCAATTATATCGCAGACGGCTACTAATAAAAACATTAAACTATCCCCATTTTTAACATGTATGGCAAGTCCTCTTATCCCCAAGTCTTTCAATCAATTATCAAACTCAGAAATGAAAGTCACACAAACTCTACATAATTGCTAAAAATTGGCTGATAATAGAACTAGATCTAAAGTAAAAGTGTAAAACCAATTTCCACAGGCAGACTACTTTTCTTTCATTAAATTGAACGTTGATATAAACATCTAAGTATTTGAATTTCCCATGTAATTATAGCAGTCAGATTCAATTCTCAATTCATATCCCAACAACTTAATCAGACTATGCTGCATATCATATCAATTAGTCAGAAAGTTCTACCAATTCACTAACCAAGAAGTGAGAATCAATCAAAAGCACTTACACGTCCATATCGACCAGATGGATCAGTTTCAACATATACAAGCTGAGCCTTGCCTCCACCACCAGTGCAGCTTCCTAATCTCCCTTTGTACATGGCTGGATTGATTGTATCAGACAATTCCATCCAGGTATTGCTCGATCGCTAATAACAATTCTGACTTAACCCGTACTACGCGTATTATATATAGATATGAGAATTAAGAACTAGTAGCAATAAAATAATAGTTATATATAATCTCAATCTGACTTTAAGAAGCAACCGAAAGTGGGTGCTAGATGATCCGAAGCTTTCCCTCGTGGTTCGCGTAGGAGTAGACACCAAATAATAGCCAGAAGAGCCATGAGTAGTCAACACTAAGCATTATCCAGGCCATTTCAACAGCTCCACGTGAAAGCGTGCCAATAATCTCAAAAGGAAGAAAAAAGAGAGATCGAGAGACAGAGAGATACCACTCTTAAGATATTATTGGAAGATAAGAGGACAAAGAAACTGTTTTGTATAAATCAGAGATGAATAACAATGCTGTTGTCCCGAAATAAGACCACACTAATTAATGTGAATTCTGAGCAAAAAGTATAATTGATAGCTGGTGTTAAATATACTAGTGGACGAAGAGTGGTTGAGAGAATGAAAAGTCGCTCAAAAAGTGAAAAGACCACATAGGAAACATTGGCAGGAAACATGGCTTCTAAATTTGAAGAATCTGTGGCCATGCTTTGATGAAAACATTAGTGGATATGAGAGGTTGGGATCTCAAAAGTCAGATTTATGGAGAGAGAGAATCTGAGGAGAAAAAGGTTGGAGAATTTTGATGTTGGTGAGAAGAGAGTAGAGAAGGAGTCTCAAGTCTGGTTCTGCGGATTGTGCAATGTTGAAAGGTGGTGGTTAATTGGTGTAATATACAACATACAGTTTACTACTTTCGAGTCCAAGTTTTACAATTATAATTTATACTTCTTTTTATCACCGTATATATTCCTTGCATTATTATTTTTTAATTATTAAATTTTATATTTAAATTTGTTCAAATAATTATTTAATAATAAATAATATTGTTAATTAAGTAAAGAAACATGAGAAAGAGATAATATATAATTTTCCCATTAAATAACGTTACATTTTAATTCTCTAGAGTTATGTAGGAGCTTGGTTATATCACCCATTTGTTATTACTTATTACTTAAGAAAAGAAAGAAACATCACATAGTTACAATTTACGCGACTGTATACATGACTCCATACAAAATTAATAAAAAAAAATCAATGAGCTAATTAAATTTAAATAAAGTAATAAGTATAATTATTCACAATTAAGCTTTTTGAACAAACTTAACAATTAAGACAAAATATTAGATAGTATCATTACTCTTGCATTAAATAAATGGTGTGCAAATAGGTTTTGTACATATAAATAGTAGGATCCTTTAAAGTGCTTTATTTTTTGGCCATTTTAAAGTGCTTGATGAAATCATATCTAATCATGTTTTGTACACAACAGTGTTTTATTGCTCCACCTATTTCTCACTAGGGTATAGTGGAGTATGCAACTGTGCTTACCCATTTTTTATACCAAAAACATATATGACATGCCATAGATTTTACTAAAAATAAAAAATATTAAAAGATACGTAGTGGTATGCATTTTACCTTGTTTAGTTTATATATTGTGGGTCTTTTCATTTACAAGACAACTCGATAAGTTGCCTCAAACAAGTTTTTAATAATTTTAAGAAGTATATATAATAAAATATTCACATATCACATATTGTCAATACTGTCGTTAAAATGCATTGCTTCTATGGGTAAAATTGTTATATTGCTTGAGGCAAACATATTGAGTTTGAGTTTGATTAATTAATATGAATATGAGGAAGGAAAATGGTATATAAACAATTATTAGAGAGATAAAAGGAGATATTTAATATGAATAAAATTATTAGATTGTATATGTATACATATATATACTGTATGAATAATTTCTTTTTTAATTTTATTCGATTAGGTGATTTTTGGATTAATTTACATGCAGGAAAATATTTCTTGCACACTTATTTTACACTACTTTTACACATATTAATAATGAGTAAATTTTTTGTTAATATAACATATCGTTTGATTAATGAGTTTTCGTAATCAATTATTTAGAGACTTGTATAACAATGAACAAAATTTTTACTAATTTAGTATATCGTTTGGTTAATAAATTATTAATTTGTAAGTGATTGGTTACCAAAATTCATTAATAATCAAATAATATATTGTATTAATTAAAAATTTACTCATCGTTAACCAATGTAAAAATAATATAACTATTTTAATATACAATTATCAAGACTCTTTGCATGCATCTCGACTAATTTACAGTTTTGGATTGATCAAAGACACGTCATCTATGTTGGGATTAAGAGATTTACAAAGAAAATCCTTACGACATGACACTAAGAAATTAGTAAAATTAAAATTTGAATTTGAGACAATAAGTTTAACAACGTGTCACATACTCGCCTTTATTACTAGACTAATCCTTGAAGTTGATTTTTTTTATTTAATTTGATATGCTATTAACAATTAACATTTCTAACAACCCAAAAAAGAAATCAGCATTTCCTAACGTATATTTTCACATATCGTAAATAATTTATTTAATTTTTATTTCATGTAGTACATATATATTTGTTAGAAATATAAACTATTTATGAACCACTACTTAATTAACTTTAAGGAAGTTGGTCAATCTATTTTTTTTAAATATATTTTTACATACAATAAAACAAATGTATATGTCATGATTCCCTCTCTCTAAAATATATTTGATGACACAAAGTTCAAAATAGAAAAATAAATACGTGAAACGGTGAAAGCGACTAGCTATTTTTTTTGCCATTATGAAAGCTACTAGCTAAACACTCAGTATTCTTTTTGCCATTATGCAAGCTACTAGCTAAACACTCAGTATTCAAATTATTTTCAACCTCACCAGCGTCAATCTCTAACCAATAATACTCTATTAATAATTTGGATGATATACTTTTATTTATGCTATCAGGTAGGGCTTAATCGTCCTATTCATTGCACGTAGAAGCTCTCCCCATTAAGAAACTATAAACCTATGCTCAAATATAATGTTTTGAAGTTTTCAGTTCATGCCGTGTGTCCTATATCAATAAAAAGAAATTAAAAAAAAATAGTTGATTAAGCTCGTTTTTCTTTTTAGTAACCAATTAAGCTTGCTAAAAAAATGAGTGATTAATCATTTAACCTACAAAGTTAATAAAGGTATTCTAAGCAAGCTTAACCATACACTTTTAGCTAGGTAACTAAGTATTGACTAGAATTGTTAAAATGAGTCATGATTTGCGGGCAAGCACTCTAATCCAAAAATTAGAATGTGTTGAAATAAATATATGACGATCAGTTATACAATTAAACTTAAGCAATTTTAGCTCATAAATTAAACAAATTATTAGGATTGATGTGATTTGTAATAAAAATATTTAAAATAAATATATTAAACATATGCTTCCTTCTGATAACAGTTATATATATTGTAGCCACGGCCACAACTTTTATCACAGAACTTCGATACTAAAAATATGAGTGATACTAGTAAGGCATCTTTGGTATTTGACAAGATCTCTAGGTATCATGATCAATAAGGTTTTTTTAAAGAGATTCTGAATAAAATGTTATTATTATTAAATTAATAGTAAGGAGAAGTTATTCTAATACTATTAGTTTGGATGTCAGTAATATGTCTCGAATCCTAAAAGGCTACGGAAGCTATTTACACTTAATCTTTGGATGCCAAGAGATTTCAAG
The DNA here is from genome assembly GCA_023212625.1 of Styphnolobium japonicum. Lineage (NCBI taxonomy): Eukaryota > Viridiplantae > Streptophyta > Magnoliopsida > Fabales > Fabaceae > Styphnolobium > Styphnolobium japonicum. The sequence continues at coordinate 24,797,548 of JALBWW010000014.1, forward strand.
ACACTTGAAGAGTGTAGAGCTTCATCCGAAATTTTTTAACTAATTAAACCAACCCGTGTTAGCAAAATATTACTTATCTAGGGTAACACATGTTTGAAAAGATGATAAGTTTAATTTGAACTAATGTTGAAAAACTGATAACAAAGGGGTTTGATGAAAATCATTCCTTATATATTTCAATACATGGAAGCCTAATGCATGTCAAGGTGTATCTATACAAGATCCAATATTACATTTGTAGTAAGGATGTTGGGTACATATCTAACTTTGGCTTGGATTTGGGTGACTATGCAGCTGCAAAGAAGGTTACGAGTTACCTTCAAGGTAACCAATGCATAGCTCATATTCAATTTCTTCTTCTCTATGAAGAACTATGATTATCGATATATCACATTTCTTTTTCTTGGCCAGATATCTAGTGGATTCAGTTATCTCCAACTTGGTTCCCAAATGGCTTCTGCTTGTGCTTTACTCAGTGGTGGCAATAATAGCGCTAGCTAGTGAAACACGCAAATGTCATCATCAACGACAACAATGGGCATGTATACCTTGGCATTGTAGGCTTGTAGCTGTCAGTGTCGATCAAGACGTTGAATTGCTCTTTTCCTATTGCTTTTAAAAGCGGTGACAACGGTGGCTGCACCATGGACATTGGAGCGCATAGTCTGCAGAGAGAGAAACACAAGATAGGAGCCTCTAGAATAATCTTAACCAACCATTCGAAGTCTATTTATTTAACATAAATGCCACTTAAGCTATTGCACCTGTTCAATCAAATTAAGTTTGGATTCTATCACAAAAAAAAAAAAAGTTTGGATTCTTTAACGTTAAGTGTATTTTAGTAAGTATAATATAGAATTATAATAGGTTTTTAAAAAAAATTAAGTGCTTAAAATTTTATAAAGTATAAATATTTAGATAATAAATTATAAATATATGAAATTTTATTCTATTAATTTTTTCATCAATAATTACAATTATACATATTATTCTTTAAAATATGATCCACTTTAAAGAATCCAAATTTAAAATTATGGAGGTATAACACAGACAAGACTGTTGAAATTGATAATCCATTTATTGCATGTTGAAATTGATTTCCGTTTAGAGCCTCATTCATTGCCCTTTTGAAATACACACCATTATGTTTGGTCATAGGCAATGATGTGAAACCTGAAGTTTTTTTCTTTTTCTTTTTCTAATGATAAAATGATTTTTTTAGATATGTGTTTATTATAATTAAATTCTTAAAAAGAAAAACCTTTTCATAGAGAGAGCATTGCCTTTTGATTATTTTTCCCTCAAAACTATGTTTATTAATTTTACGTAATTTTATGTTTTAATTTGAAAATATATTGTATAAAAAAATCTCTAAAATTGTTTATAATTTCCGCGAAATAGATGGGTGTTTGCTTTAATTTGTATTGTATTTAGTGTTGAATTTAATTTTAATTTATCATAAGTGTAAAGTTTTTTTATATTATCATTTAATCATATATTATTAAATTATTAAAAGAATTTAACTATCACAATAATTACTTAAAAATTTTAATTTTTTTAATAATATATTAATACATAATTAAATAATAGTATAACTTATAATAAATTAAAATTAAATATATTTATTTTGAAGTTTCATATCGTATTTAACACGTGTCAAACACTTATTCAACACAAGCAACCTTTTTCTTAAAAAAATGTTCGTACGAAAATCAATAGTAGTCACCATTCCCCAATAAAGGGAATCACGCCCACTTAATGTTTGTATGGTAATCGTTTCTAATTTATGTTAATTAACTATTTGATGAGCAAAAGAAACACCAGTAAATGGATGCTGAGTATTTTTCATTGTTATAAAAATTGGACCTCATTGGTAAATTGACCGGTTAAGTAATTAGTTTAAGTCATTATTTGAATTGGATATATCTCAAATCATATTTGACTTAATTGGTTTAGGATAAAAATCAGTGACCTAATCGATTAAACCGATGAATGAGCGATTTGGCCGAGTCATAAAATTTAAAAATAAAAAATTTTAAATTTTGAGAAGTCATAATTTTTAATTCGTTTGTTCGATTAGACTAATTATATATCCATTTCATATAATTTTTCGAGATTTACTTCAAGTCAGTCCTAATTTTTTAAAAAAATTATTTTCTTAGTGATGAACATTTTAATGAAAATATTAGAATTTTTTTTATAAATTAAGGGTTAAACTCTTTTTTTCTTTTCTTAAAAATCATCATTTCTCTCAAAATAAAGATATTTTAGTTATTTATAATGATAAATATCATCATATGTATTATGTATTTATATACATATATATATTTTTAAATATTTATTTAATTTTATATGGTTCAACCAGTGACCTATTAGTTGAACTAGTGACTCATTAACTCAGTATCCAGATCGAGTTAACTACCAATGCGAATTTAATAACTATGATATTACTCCTTATTTTCTATTGTTTAGAAAATGCAACTATTTTAGAATTTTGGAAAATTTAAAAAAAATTGTATTATAAAAAATCTTTATCATCTACAATGTTTAGAAAAATAAAATAATGTGATAAATTTAAGATTAAATAATTTTTATTTATAAATATATTAAATTAATTTTTTAAAAAATATATGTGATGTCAAAAAATTTATTTAATATTATATTTTTATCATTAAATTAAATCTTGAAGAATAAAATTAATAACATTAATTATCATTAATATTGTTAATAAATAAACAACTAATTTTATATTACATATATTTTGAAAGTTTTAAATTTTATATACAATTGGGCCTGTGGTGTAGGCTTAAACTATAGTTGGGCCGTGACGGTTAGGTCCAAAGGAGTGCCCCGATTAACATAAACGACAATAATAAAATTGGTTCAATCTTCAAACGCAGGTTCAGAATCAGAAGACGACGACAGAGTGAGAAACCACAAGCTCAGTTCCGGCCATGGCTGCTGCTACCGCGAAATCGCTTCTCTCACCGTCGCTGTTGCTGTTGCTTCTTTCTGTCGCTATCGCTTACAGACCCGGCGACATCGTCCCCATGAGCAGAATGGGCCAATACCACTCTGTTCGTTTCTACCAAAAACTCTCCCTTCCCTTTCACTTTACGTTCGTTCTCATACGGCGCCGTTTGATCTCTGATTTTTATTTTGATTGCAGTCCAGAACCCTGTGGCACGATCTCATTGGCCGCCATTGCCCCATCTTTGCAGTGAATCGTGAGGTGCGCATCTTTTCAATTCGTGGATTAGGGTTTTTTATTTATTTATTTTTATATATATGGGTGTTGCGATTTGTAATTGGTATTTTTTTTTTTTGGAATTGGATTTGTAGGTGTTGATGCCTATACTCAAGCCCACGGGTTACACAGGGGCTGATTCTTATAAAATGTGAGAAATTTTTTTTCTGTGTACTGTGTCCCGTTTGTGTTAGTCTGCTTTTTTTAGTAAGAACTTGCTAGAGGAATTTTTTTTTTTTTAAAAAGAAAAGTTTGAAGAGGAAGGTATTTGACTCAAATGCTCATTAGCGATTGGTACTGACATCTAACTAATTAGTAGTGGTTGCTGGTAGTCTATGTTACATGGGTAGAGGTACGGGTATTTGATATGATACAATACATAAATATGGTAGTTTTTTAAAATATTAGAATTCTGGTACGACAATGTATATTGAATAAAATAAATTTATATTTATATATGTAAAAATATAAACTTTAGACTCCGTGAAATCCCTCTCTAATTTACTTTGGTTTGGAGGAGGGCAAGATTGCAGTGAAAATATGTTTTAAGGGCGGTAACTAGTGAGAACGGGACTTGAATCTGTGATAGTATCTTGAGGGCAGTAGGTATCAAAAAAAAAAAAAATACCAGAGATATGCTAGAATTACAGATGCAACATTATTATACGCGTATCGGAACCACAGAGATATGCTAGAATTACAGATGCAACATTATTATACGCGTATCGGTATTAGATACGAGTACAATATGCATACGTCACCAATTTTGGCATATCCATGCATCATAGGTGATAGTTTTAGGAAATTTTGGTGGATGCTAATTATGGTTCCTATGGACATGTACTAGGAGTGTGTTTGCTGTTTGTAGTTTGTACTGTAACTCTTATAAAATGAAGGAAACATAACAGTTGTTATCTGAAGAACGAATGGTGCATAGGTTTCTGTTCTAAGAATAAATAGGATGACCAAATAAAGGAAATAAAAATATGGAGAAACTGATTGATTGAATCGGAAGCTGTGGAGTTTTAGGGCTTTTTAACCTGGATACGGTTGTTCGTGGAACTTATTATCGAAATACTGTTTTTTTGAAACATATTACTTATCTACTGCTGTTTTTACCACGTAAGAAATTATTATTTTTGCCACGTAATTACGCCAAACGCATTGGCACATCTATGAAGGGTATGCCAAACGTGTTGGCGCATCCATGTAGGATACGCCAAGCATGTTGGCGCATCCACGTAAGATACGCCAAGCGCGTTGGCGTATTTACGTGAAAAAAAATAATTATTATTTCTTACGTGAATACTCCAATGCGTTTGGCGTATCCTTCATGGATACTCCAACGTGTTTGGCATATCTTTCATTGATACGCTAAGGCGTTTGACGTATCCTACATGGAATGCGCCAACGCGTTTGGCGTTTACTATGTGGCACATGAAAAAATTACATGGCAAAAACAACAGTAGATAGGTAATATGTTTCAAAACAACAGTATTTCAGTAATAAGTTCCAGGAACAACAGTATCCAGGTCAAAAAGCCGAGTTTTAGCCACATAAAATGAGTATTGTGCTCTAGTAAGAGGTGGTAGTTTTCTTATAGTGCATTGTTAAGAGCAGTAAAGTTGTAAGAAATTAAGGAATAATGTGTCAGTCTTAACATGATGAAATGAAATTTTCTGCAATTACACTGGTTATGCCATATGGGGGAGCACATTGTTGTTATCAGATTCTCTTTGGTCATTTTTTTTTTGGTCTTAAACTGCAGAAGATGTGGTTATGGAAGTTTTATTTATCTGCAGATCATTTCAAGTTGGAAGGGAAAAGTTTTTAATCCCATGGCTTCTAGTGATAAATCGGAAAAGTACTGAGGTTCCAATGATCGATGTAGACCTGGTAATGATGTGTTTAAGATAGGTCATGTACGTCAACTTATTAAACTTATCCAATAATTGTACTGGAAGATATGGGTTCATAGATGCAAAACAATAAAACAAAGATTTTGTCACTAGCAAATTAATTAATTGGAATTTTTATGTTATGCAGAGGTATTCGGGAAGTGATTTGCATGGTGTCACTGCAAAAGTTGTGGATATGCCTCACCACTGTACGTAGTTCCCCTCTAATTATACTATTTTTGAAAACATCATTAAGTTCTTTAGATAGGGCTTGGTCTTTGGGATGTGACATGCTTCAGTTTATTACATTTTCAGAACTTTGAAAATGAAAGTATCATTCGTAGCTTTTGTATGTGATCTTCTGCAAAGATGCACCCTAAATGTGTTGGAAATGTCAAGGACCGTGCTAGTAAATTGTTTGTGATTTTAAAAGCTTTTGTATTTAATTTTCTAAGGTTTATTTGAATTTGTCAACGTTTAAGTATATAACCATTTTAATCTTCATTTCCCCTCATTTTATGTTTTTTTAAAGTTTTTTTTCTTTTTCTTTTTATGAATAATATTCATTCCTTTTATTGTTTATGATCATGCTACTTCTTATAAATTTTACTTAGCTTATACAATTTAAATTTCCATTTGGCATATTCGTGTACTAGTATCTTTATTCTACATTCTCTATTATTCTACAGGACAATATTTAAATGTTATTGATTATACTGTGTATTGATTAATTTTGAGAATCACGTGGTTAGTGTTGATAAATATACTTAAAACATTGATAGTGAAACTGATTCTGTAGAACCTGTACATTCTGTAGACATTGCCTTTCATAATGAATTACAAATGAGTTGATACCTTTCGGTCTGATAAATGCCTGTTTGCCATTAGTCTGGTTGATATATGTAAGAGATAGAATGGAAGATGTCAATATGATTACTTAAGTTATGCTTTTCTTGCTTATTTTTTTATGACTTTGATGGTGCTTACAACTTTTGTTGGCTTTACAGATGTTGAAATTCATCCTGAAATTGGTAAACAATTCTGGGATTCTCAGCATTGGCCGAAGCATATAATTGTCAGATATACATGGTTGGTGTTATTAGTTTTGCAGCTAAATATATTCATATTGTATATAGTTAGTTACTATTAGTTTTGAACAAATTTATAGCTAGTGAAGCCTCTTGGCCCAATTTTGTGGCATTTGAGGAGGAGTGTTATAATATTAGGATTCTTATTGTTTTAGGAGTCTTATTATGTTAGTAGTGTTATTGGGCTGGACTTGTACTAGTTGTACTACACTAGTACTTGACCTAAAATATCAGTATAAATATGAGTATTAGGTTAGTGTTTTGTACGCATCGTATCATCATAATATTCAATTATTTAGAGTACCTTTTCTCTATAATTTCAACAATATGTCTGAAGCCTTTTTTTCCTGTAATGATTTACCAAAACTGTGGTACTTTAAAAGGTAATGTTTGTGGCACCAGTCACTTCCACTACATGGCCCTTTATTTTGTTCTTTCTTTCTGGTTTGCAGTTCACAAGCTTGCTGATAAACCTCATCCTTTTATATACACGTGGGCCTTAATGCATCTAAATCTTCATCATCTTTTTTCCTCCAGACCTTACCTAGCGTTCTGAACTCCTAATGTTTTATTAAGCATTGGAATGAACACACACAAATGTTTTGGATCAGTTTGTGATGGATATATAAACTTTCTAAGTGTTTATTACTGTGTTTGAAAGATATGCTTTAGTCTTTCAGCATTATAAATATTATAGTTTGGAAAAAAAAGAAAAAAGAAACAATTGTTGAATCCGCATTCTGAAATATTTCAGGAAGCAGCATTCAGAGATAGATGTGACTTCAGGATTTTTTGTTCTGTTTGGTTCAGGTAAATAAATATCTTTATAAGTTGTATATATATCTTTGATAAAGACAAGATCTCTCCTTGGCTTACATGTCAGTATTTTGTTCTTGCAATATTAACTTTCAATCTTTCTGACCAATTCATTGGCAAGAGAGTGAGTATTTTGGTATCCATCTTTTTCATAAGTTTGGTAAAGATAAATATGCCTGGCTGCAACACAACCTTGTTTTACTAGTAATAAGGATTTGATTCCTAGAATTGCAAGAATGTACATGTTTTAGTTGTGGATTGAAATTACTTGAAATATTATATTTGGAAGCAAGAGCTTGATGAATTTGTAAATGAGCAAGTTGCATTTTACCAAGAGAGTGCATTTTTTGTTGCTACTGCTTATAAACATGTCCATGGATGTATCCAGGGCTCATGTTGTCTTTTATCCTCTCAATCTACATATTGCAATCATCACGGGACAAATTGGAAAGGTACTTTATTCTTGGTTCTAACTTGTAGGAAACAGTTCTCTTTCGTTTGTTTATTCACGGCCTTATTTTTCATGCTCATTGAATTTCCAGATTTGTAAGGGAGACTGTTGCAGAAAGCAACATACCTGGTGCAGGGGTAGCAAAGGTTGAATGATGGATTCCTGATGTCATTCATACAATATGTACATTGTAATATTGTATAAATGAATCGACAAGATCAGTTAGGGGAAGAGTTGTTCTTGCATACACGGTAGTGAACCAGTAGTTTCTTTACTTGATGAAGAATGTGAATGCGAATTGGAGTGGATTAATTTTATCAGTACAGGAGCTGTGGAGTGAATAGCAGCAAAAGTCGTGAGATTGGATGTATTACAACTCAAAAGGGAAGGCTGGATTTGTGACACAATATTGGATTAAATGCTTAATCTAAAAGGGGAGGAAAACCAATACAAGAACAAATCAAAATGCAGTATATTAGTTTAAACTGATTTCGCAATCATTTGCAACCTAACTCATTACCTAAATTTGCCTTTCTTGAGATAGTTATTATTTTCTCAATTTTCCAATTTATCATATCCTGTCAACTCTCGAAGAAAATATCCATATCCTGTGGGTGAAATTTAAGAACAATTTTGTTTTTGCTTTTGTTTTTTTTTTTTAAGACAAACAAGACTTATGGATACCTTCCATTTTCACTGTCAAGTGCATCACTCGTCATTGTATTGTTTGTTTTGGACCTTGGATTCAGTTCAATCAAGTGGTTGTCTTCGCATATCGTTCATAATGAAGATATTCTTGTAGACAGTTAAATTATAACTGTTATATGGGCCTCTGGTCTGTTGTCAAACCAAAAACAAAATTTATTGTTGTCATAGAGCGAAAGAAACACTGCATAAAAGTCAATGACAACATAATAAACATGGAACAATTCAGGAAGAATTTGTGATTGACATACATAAAATAGCATGAACGCTTATACCTAGAACAAGAAGGCTTCTTTTATGTTGCATATAGTCGCTTATCAATTACCTTTGTAAGAATAGAACATCACATTTGCCTTCAATATGCACCTTTTTCTCATCTCTAAAGATAATTTGCCCTTTATAGCTCTCATCAAAATTGATGAATAGGTCTTTGTTGCCACTCAAATAATTGCTTGCACGTGGCAAGATATTACAAGAATTTATCTTCATCTCTTTTGCTTGCCAATAACAAAAGTAATTTTTCATCTTCTTTCACTTCAACAAGATGTGCCTCTTCTTGATTAGTCGTAGAACTGCAACATTCATTAGCATAGTAGTCATATTTGTGACAATTATGGCATCAAATATTACATTTATCATACCTTCTTCCTCTTCTCCTAAAGTCATAACCTCCACGTCCTCTTGATCCTTGTGGTTGTTGGCTTGACTCTTCATTATTGAAGTTATAACATCCTCTTCCTCTTTCATGGCTACGGCTATAGTTTCCACCCTGATCTCGAGCTCTTGCATGACCTTGACTACGACCTCTTCCTCTTCCTTGTGAGCTAGCATACTCTTTGCTCTTTGTCTTTGAAAAAGACCTTTTGCTTTGAGTGCTTGAACTAGTGACTTTTTTTTTTCTTCAATCTCTTTTCATAGGCATGCAAAGATCCTTGTAATTCATCAATGGTCATAGTCACCAAATTGTGATTGTTCAATTGCCACGACAACAAGATCATATTTTGAGTCAAGAGAGCGAATAATTTTCTTCACTACATAACCATCTTCAAGATTCTCAAACATACCGCTTCATTTGATTGATAACAGTCAATGCTCTTGCAAAATAATCAAAAATAGATTCAGACTCCTTGTTGTGTAAGGATTCAAAATCACCTCTTAAGGTTTGTAAACGAACCATTTTCACCTTGTCAACAACTCCTTTAAAAAAACATTGTAGAGAATCTCCCAAGATTGTCTTGCCTTTGTTGCAACAGCAAATTTCTCAAACATTGCATCATTTAAGGCCACATGAATAATGCTAAGAGCATATTGATCCAATTTGCGATTCTTTTGCAAATTGTTCATTTGAGCTTGATTCAAAGCTCTTTTATTCTCCGGTTCATCATACCCTTTCTCAACCATCTCTCATGCCTCTTGGGAGCCAAGCAATACCTTCATATGAATACACCAATTATCATAATTATCTTTGGTGAGTTTGAGAATAAAAAAAGTAAAGTTAGTCATCTTCAAAAAAATGGCTCTAATTCCACTTTGAAGGAGATAGTAGAGAAAGGAATCACTCAACACTCAATGAAAAACTCACTTGTATAATTTGATTTGCTTGGCTTAGCTTGACTTACACAAATACAGAAGTATTTATAGCCACACATCATACCCCTTTGACAATCATTTTAATGAATCACACCTCAAAACATTTAATGCACTTAATTATTAACTAAGTTCATACATAGATAGATACTATATATGAACCAACATATATACATGAATGTAGAGATAAACAAATATGTAATTACGTCTATAGTAAATGATAATTAAGTGCATATATCGAGTTTAATTAAATTTCCAACATTAAATACTAATCAGGGTTTCTAAAATAAAATAATATTAGTTTTTCCAATTTGATTCCACCACAAAAAAATCTTAAAAAATCTGCATTAAAAACCATTCCTCGCTGCGCTGGACCTCAACCAATCTTGGGTCCGAAAGTGAATAAACAACAAATAAGATCTCACTTTCTTTTTTATTATCATCAATGGTCACATGAACACATTTGAAAAAAAATATAAATTAACTAAACACATATATAATATGTTGGTTATGTGAAAATCAATATAAGATCTTATTTTTAAAATATAATAATTAAATACTTAAAGAATATTTCGACGAGAGTTGTCAACCGAATAATTTTAATATGACATATCTAAGAAATGATGTAGATTAAAAAGTTTTCTCTCTCTTTTTATTTAGTCCAAGATGCATGGTTACTATACGTAACAAAAAGCGATGGTGAAGGAAACCAAGGTGACAGTTGCTTGCTACCCAAATTTTGGCACGGACAGGTGTTGCTGTGTGATCCGCAGGCAACCTGAGTCCTAACACTTCCCGCAACATTGTCATCAGCGTGTTCCGTGGAGATAAAATAGTCAAACAAAACCTTTCTTTTCTTTGGTGGAGGACGAGGTTCAATGTGATGACCCACTTGCTGGACTACAAATTAAAGTTCAAACCAACTGATAATAATATAGTGAAGCTAGAAATAAATTAAAATAATACATGAGTGGCTAGTCATTGGATGTCTGGTTGGTCCCCACTATGATTCATAGTACAAACGAAATGACGTCATCAGTGACATCAGAGGGAACTAACCCATTATGAATTTATGATTCGATTACAGTCGGAATGACGAAAACAGTACATCAGAGGAAACTAGCTTACTTATTATATAGTAATAAATAAAATTATTAAGTCTATAAAGACTATTATGGGAGCCTTCGATGATTATTGCTCTGTCTAGACTCTAGATACTTTGAATTGTATTATAGTTATTTAGGGTTTTGCTAAGAAGTTCTAGATTCAAACAAGGCAAAATGTTGAGTTCAAGTCATAGCTACGTATCGTGGGAAATAGTAAATTGAATTCCATCAGGAAAATGCTACTTGACAAACTCTACACAGACCTAAAACAGTAATTATAAATATAATAAAGAGTAAATACTTATTTTGGTTTTTAAAAAATATATGTAATATCACATTGGTCGTCTATTTATCAATGATATCAAATTATTTTTTAATTTAATGATAATTATTGTCATCAATTTCTTCCTTTAAGAACTAATTTAATATCATTTAAAAGATTAATTTTAAGGGAAAAAGTAACATTAAATGATTAATTTGATGTCATTTATATTTTTAAATGTCTAATTTGATGTATTTATAAATAGAGAATCAATTAGATGTCATGTATATCTTTGAAGAGTCAAAATGAATAATTACTATGTAATAAACATGTGTGAGTTGATAAATAGGTTAAAAAAAACCGAGTTTGTGATATGTTTGTGAGTTTGAGTTTATGTAGATAGTATTATTCCTTGCATTATTTGAATTTCTTTCATTATATATATATAGTTCATAAAAATTTAAAATTTCAATTACTCTATTTAATGTATGTTAATTTGTAGATATTTTAATAGAGTACAATATGATCATGGATTAATGTAAAAACTTATGAGCATGATATAAATTTTTAGTCTAATAGAGAATTTCATTGAAAGGTCATTCTATTCAAAGCTACTCTTTGGTATAAAATTGATTTTGATTCACATTTTCCATGCATATAACAAATATCTATGTATTTTCAAAGGCCTAACCCTAGGCATGACAATTTTATCTGCCCCAGCAAGTACCCGTGAGTAATATCTGTCGTGGGGTGAGTTTTTGGGGACATTTTTTCCCTTGCGGGGGAGTGGGGGTAGATTTTTTAATACCCGTTTATTAAATGGGACTGGGGAAGAGGTCGTTTCTCTGTACCCGCGGGTATCCCGATATATAAAATTATTAAAATACTCAATTAGTGTTTTGATTTAGTGTTTGTTGGCTGGATTTAGTGTTTGAAATTTAAATTTAATTTCAATTCACTGTCAGTGTAAAATTTCTTTACACTGTCATCCAATCATGTGCTGACATATCATTAAAAGAGTTAGACTTTCTAGGTGGTTATTGTGATAGTCAAACTCTTCTAATGATTTGGCAACATATGATTGAATAACTGTGTAAAATTTTTTTACACTAACGGTGGATCAAAATTAAACTATTGAAATTTGTGTTTTAATGTTGTTGGATTATTATGGTATTGCTAGATTGTGTTTGGATTTAGCTTTTAGAATTTGCTTCAAGAAAATTGTATTGTTATTTATTTTAAGTATTTAAAGTTATTGAACTAAGTTAATTTTTAGTTGACAAATTATGAGGAATTGTGATATTAGAGATTGTTTCATTTATTCTATTTTTTTAATAAAATATTTAAATTTTTTTTAATGATTTAATAAGTATCCGTGAATACCCATGGGTACCCGTCTACCAACAAAAAAATTATAAATGAATACCTATACAAGTATAAGGCAGGGGTGAGGGTGAATATTTATCCACTGGGCCGAGGACATGGTCTATTACCCGCCCCCGCCCACCCTATTGTCATCCCTACCTAACCCTATGTAGTTATACATTCATCGAACAGATTTCCCTCATACATTTCATTTAACAATTAAATATAACATTCTTATTATAATTGAGAAGATGAAGCTAATTCCATATTAATAAATTAATTTGAAAACCTCGTAATTTTCGAAAAACCTAATCATCTCATTATTCCTCATACATATATGGACAAGGATTTTGAGACATGGAACATTATATTGGTCGGGACTCGGGCTTACTTTATTATATTTAAGTTCCCTAAGTGATGCGATAATATAAAGTATTTGATGTCCTTATTATAGCACATCCTCCTCAGCATTGTGTAAGACGAGCATGAAAGAGTTAACCGAATCATTCTTTTTGCAATAAAATTTATACTTTTGAACGTGTTCGGCACCTTTTTGAAGAACGAAACCTATAGCCCATGAGCTTTAGTTTGCTTCTGGTGAGTTATTGCTGAAAGGGGTCGAGAACAAAGTTAGATAATCCTACAATGGATTGGAAAAGGAAATTATCAAAAGCTGTACCTTCAATTTTTCTTTCTTCGTCTATTTCATTTTCTTTATCTTTTCTTAAAAGAAACCCACCAAGACCAAAATCAATCCATGTCCTAAACAGCATTGGAAGCTTACAAACACATAAAAGTATGACACTGCGACCCAGAGGTTGGGTGACTTGGGTCTAAATTCTAATATTGGGCAATTCCCATATAGTTAGCATATGCTGAAGCACTGGTTGGTGCTATTGAGTATCTTCGTACAGTGACAGTGATGTCCAATTTACTGGTCCCAACAAAATGCTAACGTGAGGATGGTACATCCTCAGCGACCCACCACGGACGCATGCATACCTAAAGTACGGCCACCATTCTTTGAATAAATTTATATTTATAAAGATCACTCGGCATCTGCAGATTAAACTTGTAAAAGGGTTTTGTGGTCTCAGTTTCTGAGTCAGGAATTTCTACATAGAAAGAGTGATCTTAATGCAGCCTGTGGGGTTACATTACCACAGCTAGATTTCCCAATAATATTATATGCCATCATTCTTGCTCAAAGCTTCCCTCTTACTTAATTAGACAGTGGAATATGGTCACCTACCGCGCCAGCGGCGCCACTAAGTCGAGGATTCAAGCCTTGATCCTGGCAAAATATATAGTTTGCTTTCATAAATCATAATCAAACTAATTAGTTCAGAATTTGATAATAAGTAAGTTGTATTGTGTCATCCCCAATTATATATGAAGTTCGTGATATGACTCTATCAATGTAAACCATGCTGGGAACACATAGTCTTTTGGTCCATTAATAATCAGCCTATAAAAAGTGCGCAAGTGGATCTTGTTGACACATTAATTGATTATTGGACCATAAGTGAAAAACTAGTACCCCAATATGTTTCCTATGCTAAGGCTGCACTATAGATTTCTTGATGAGTTTGTCTAGCATGTCACTTTCAAGTTTTAAATTATCCCATGAATGAAGTCCTGGTCCCTTAATATAATGAACCAATTAAACACTATTCTAAAGCAAGTGCTCGATTAAAAGGGTACCTAAAGCATGTTCATCCATCATTTCGTGTTTGTTCCCGCATATAATTGAAATCTTGGCAACCAAATGAAAAGCAAGCATAATATTATAATATTCTCACATTATTTTTATTACATTATATTTATGTTTTTTTAATATTAATAAAGTAATTTACTATTTTGAAATTCATAACTTCTTTATTAGTAACATAGTTGCATTTAAAAAAATTAGGTTAAATTAATCTGTAAGTAGTTATACTATTTAAGATTTTCAATTAAGTCTTTATATTTTTAAAATTTGTAATTAAATATTTATAATTATAAAAATTTATAATTGAGTCCTTGTCGTTAGAGTATTATTATAAATTGTTAACAGTAACTTAAATTCAAGAATTTAATTAAAAATCTTTAAAATTATAAGGACCTAAACAATTTGTAATTAGGTGTTAATAGTTTCAAAATTTTTAAATTGAGTCTTTAAATTTACTTTATCGTTAGAGTATTATTATAAATTTTTAATGATAAGGGTCTAATTAAAAAATTTTAAAATATAAAACTTAATTAAATTTTTTTAAATAATATAAAGACCTACAAATTAAGTTTAAAAAATTATTAACACAGTATATAATAAATTAATAACAAGGTAAGATTAAGTTACTTGTTATCGCAAAAAATGTAAAAATAATTTAATAAACATCACACTCTAACCTTTTATGTCTTCCGAACTTTTTCACTTTGATAGTTCCTGCCTACATAATGGCTTCAAGTTGGAAAGATATAAAGTATATGCTAGCATTCTAATTTATGAAAACTGAAAAGGTTCTTCAACAGTGAAAGCTGGCTACGGTTTAAGTAAATAAATAAATAAATAAACCTTAAAGTCTTGTCCTTATTTGTTTTCTACATTAATTTGCACAAGTTCAGTAAAAGTGAAACAATGAAGTGCGAAAATGGAAATAGTGCCTTTTCCTAAATCTGAAGTATGCATGAAAAGCAGACCGTACACACACGAATCATGAATGAGTGGGAGAGTATCTCTCCATGACTTGCAGGAGCTTCCTACTAGGGTGTGGCGGGCTACGCTCACTATCGTTTTATAGAGGTGTTTACAATCCAAATTAACTGATGTAAATCGAAAAAAATAAATTTTAAAATTGAAAATCAAACAAAATTATTTAATTTTAATTTTGTTTATTTTTTTTACAAAATTTAATTAGTTTAGTTCAATTTTTTATTTTTATTTATAAAATTAAATCAAACTAAATCAAACTTAATTCATATAATTATTTATATATTTTTTATAATTTATATTTTTATAAATAATTATATTTCAATTTCTTGTTATTTTTATAAATATTTTAAAGCTAATTTGTTTTTTAGAATTAGTAATGATATTTTTATTAATATTTTTATGCCAATGTATTTTTAATTAGGCTATGAAAAAAATAAAATTGTGTATGATTTTTTTAAGGAAAAAGTATTTAGCTAAAAAACCAATTAGAATGAATCACGCCAAACTAATTGCAATTGGTTTAATTTAATTCAATTTTCTAATTAAAAAAAATTGATCAATTTTAATATAAGAAAATTGATTAGTTTGGTTTAAATGATTTTTTTCTTTAAAATCGAACAAATCTAAATCACAAATACTTCTACCAATTTACACCTGGCTCTTTTGAAAATGTTATCTTTTAGTAGTAATTCTTTTTTATAGTAAAATCCACAATTTCTGACAAAAGGGGTATAAGTTCTTATCATAGGTATTGAGAATCGAAATTTTAATTTCAAATCAAATGTTTTACTCATCACTTCAGTTAAATGCTAAAAGTTTATACATTAACTTCAATATGGTAATAAAAAGTGGGAAATTGAGTTGGCCCTTGATCAACATAACTCAAGTAATTGGGACCAGTAGAGATTAAGATAAATGTTATAAGTTTTAAGTTGTGGTAATAATTTTTTTGATATAAAACAGACTTATTTGTAGTTTCAGTCCTCCTAATTTCACTAAATTCTGATGTTGATTTCTTATCTAAATTGTAACAATATTCAAATTGCATCGATTTAAAAATTATAAGGACAATATTGTTGTAATTCAAATTAGGAAAACCAAAATCAAATAATATATAGATCATATATATAATACGTCAACGAAACTTATTTTCGTAGAATGAGTTGTTTACCTGTTGTTGGCTTAGGTATAGACCGTATAGTGAGTGCGCGTATACTCTATACGATCTACATCTAATCCTGAAGGGTTGGTCTTTGAATAATCTATTTTCACACCAAGCAATGCCTAAGGTAGTGCCGGAATTAAACTTCAAGGATAGTGCTTAACGCAGTTTGAAGGAAACAAAGTAACGAAAAATCTTAGAAACGATGAAGTCTTCATTAACAACTAGACACAACTTGTACTTGTTTAAAGTAATACATCTGATAATATAATTATATATATATATATATATATATATATATATATATATATATATATATAGGGAATACTGGTATAAACCTATTTGACATTTCTCATCAACCTAACCTAATTACGTATTCCATGAGCTTGTACTCCTCACGACGTTCTTTATAACCGAAAACATTTGAAATGCAAGTGTAAGTTCCCAACTTCAAAAATTGGCCAGAAGTAGATAATACTTACCATATTAGGGATTTAAGCATGTAATAAATGGTAAGTTTGTGAACGAACATGAAAAGTAAGTAAAATGAAAATTGATTTAAAAATAATGATATTGATTACTTACCTAAAATTTACTCTTTTTTTATATATAAGATTAGTGAAAACATTGTTAGAAATTTCACAATATATGTAAATGAATAAAGTTATATTACGAAGCGACCTAGTTACACAAAATTAAAAAATATTTACAACGTTATGGATTTATGCAGGTAATAAATGATGGGTTTGTAATTGAATGTTACAAGTAAGTCTAATTTCATAAGAACGTTAAAAAAGAGTTAGAATAAACACCTATTTTAGTCTTTTAAAGATATAAATGTTATTAGTTTGATTCTCTAATAATTTTTTATGTCAAATTAATCCTCGAGGACCAATTTGATATAAAAATTGATATTGAGTGACTAATTTAATGTCAAATTTTAATATTGAGTGACCATTTTCATGTATTAATTATTAAAGAACCTAATTGATAACATATGTATCTTTAGAAAATTAAAATAAATGTTTACTTAAAGATTTATGTACTATGATATTGTTATTTACTTAGAATCTGCATTTTATTTTACAAGATTAGTGAAAAAATTGTAAGAGATTTCATAAAATATGTAAATAAACAAAGTTACATTAAATAGCGATAGAATTACAAAAAAGTAAATAATATTACAACATTATTTGAGCATGTAATGAATATGAATGATAAGATTGTAACTGAATGCGAGAAGAACAAAATTTTATAATAACTTTAAAATATATCAATGATATTTGTTTATTTACCTAGAATCTGAATTTTTTTACAAGATTAGTGAAATACAATGTAAGATATTTCATAAGATACATAAATACATTGTAAACGAATAAAGTGTTGAACCCAGCTACAATGTGTGGCTCTTGTGGCCATCTCTTCTAATTTTTTGCTCGATGTTTCCATTCCGGCGTGGGCACAATGTCTGGCTTTCCTTTATCAAAGATAGGCGACGCAAGGGTGCGTCAATGACCCAATGACGCACCGAAAAAAGCCCCTATTATTAATATAAAATTATAATATAATAATAAATTAAAAATAAAACAACAATAATGATACATTAGGCCTGTGCATAGCATAGGTTAAAATCTAGTATGTATATATATATATATAAAGAATGCGAGGCTCAATCAACTCTATACTACGTGTCAGTCGAAGGTTCATCCTGAATGTCACGTGTCAAAAGGAGATTCATTAGAATATATATATATATATATATATATATTAAATCTAATTAAGGAAGAAAAAATATAATATAATAAATCAAGAAATTAATGCCAATAAGATTGCAATAGGAAATAGACCTGATGTTAACATGAGGCTCATTTAGGTTCATTGTTTCATTATGAAAGAAACTATTACATAATTTCTCCATTATATAGGATATTGTTTTCTGATTATATATGTTGGATATTGGCTACCATTATTTTCTTAAATTAAGTCATATTTAATAAAATAATAAATTTTATCTATTTCTTCGATTACTTGATGGATGTACCAGATTAAAGACATGTTATATATAAATTTGTCTTCTCTTCCTAAGGGACACACATTTTGTAACTTTTCACGTTACTTACCCATCTTTTTTTATTTCATTCTCCGCTCCCTTTGTCTGTATATCTTTATAATCAGTCTTGAGTGGCATTCCTTTCTTCCATGTTTCTCACCATTTTTTTGAACAATTTAATTCTCTAATGTGATATTTCTTAAGTGTATAGAAAGTTGTACAGTTGTGGATATACCTTGCAACAAATACAATAGATACGTAGTAATGTCTTAGGCATATAAACAGAGTTTTCTATAATTGGGGTACCTGTACTTAAACTAATTAATTTTTCTGTTATTTGTTATGTTCTTGCTTATTTTGGGTTTATTTTTTTAAACAAATTGTTATATGGGTTTTTATTTATTTATTTTTTATTAATATATAACATTTTTATTAGTATAAAATTGTATTCTCATAATAATAAAAGCTAGAAATTAATTAAAAATAAAAATAAAATATTATTTAACTTGTATATCAAACAGGTTAAAAAATCTAGCTAGTTAGATATTAAATTAAAGAGTATGTAAATAATACTTCTTTTTTCATAAAACTAATGACAAACACATTTGAAAAGAAATCCATTGGCACATGTGGCAAAACATGTGCGTACATTATATGAATAAGTAGTTAATAAGATAGCTCGAACTAAGGAAGGAGAAGACTTCACGTGCTTTTACTTTGCAAAATGATGACAGTTATTCCCATCTTCGCCTGCTAATTGCCTAATAGTTAATTATGCCACTCATGTTCCAATCCTTTTTGTGTTGCAATATAGCGACTATACGTTGACAACTAGTAGTACGATACTCATGCCTAGTTGACGTTAAATATAGAAAACAACCACATTATACACCCAACAATGCTATTTTGCAGATACATATTTTCCATAAATGTTTCATAGTCCTTTTATAACTATTTTTATCACTTTTATTGATGCACAAATTTTTAGAGATACTTTTTGTTTTTTAAAAATAAAATATATGCTACTTGCATTGAACTCAAGTGATCCAGACGAATGAGAACTTAAATGAAGGTTGTATATTTAAGTTATGATAAAAAAAATTCTTCATCGTATAAAAAAATATGTAAAGATTGATAAAGAATTACATATAAGTATCATTGTTCCTATAAATATTCTATTTAAGTTTGTATAAAAACGTTTAAGAACTATATATGTGGAGTACAAGTTTTTTTAAAAAAATATATATATGAAAAGATCGTATTTTATTTTGTTAATCTTCATCACTACTTTACACACATTTATTTTGGCGGGATTGACATTAGATTATTATTAGGCTAAAAAGAAAAATGTTCGATGAAGCAAACAATAAAGGTGGATTGGTAGTAACAATTAATGGCTATTATTTTAAGGAATTACAATATTAGGTACAAGTATAAATTAAACAGGTTTAGGGGATGCACTGATTAAGTTGGAAAGGGTTTTGGTACTACAAGTCCCAAAACGCCTCTCTGCAGTATCCATCTTCTTTTGCAGTTACACTTCCAATGCCATGGCCAAGGAGAGCTGCGAAGCCTAACCACATCCTTCAGTGTTCATACACATATTTATTTGAATATCAAGGTTTTGGTTCCTTTTCCAGTTAAGCCTTTCTTTATGATATCTCTGTGGGCATGCAATAAAATTTTTCCTTATTCTATGCATTCAGTCATTTAAAAACCAAGTTACACAATTTCGATAAGTTGATTTTTAGAGCTTCGATTCTTTTTTGTTGTTCCTTTTGCTCTCTTGGGGGGTGGGAACTGGGAAGGATCTATGTGTATGCTTTGGTTTCATTGCAGTCCCAGTTGTTTTAATAATATATGTACAAATGGACAATCCATCTCTTAAATTAATGTTGTTTTGAACTTTTTTTTTGGGTACCTGGACTCACTGAGATCAGTGGAAGCCCCATCATTAGGGTGGAATCTAGGGCAATTCTTGAAGGGGATCCCAAGAGGAGGAGAGGAGAGAAGGAAAAGGAAAAAATATATACACTTACTAGGGATTGAACCCCAAACTTAACACTAACATCAAGTGAACCTTTTATTAGGCTTCTTTTATCTGTCTCTTTTGACTAGAACCTGTGGATAAACATGTGCACCGGTGCTGGATCTCGAGGGCTTATAAATGGTAACCCTGTGATTTCAAAGGTCGGAGGAGACTACCATGAGGACAGAATGAGAAACAGAGAAGGTGGCGAAGGAACTGGCAACAATGGCTGTGGCAGATTCATTCAAGGCCTTCTTCACCACCTCATCACTGCCCTTCCCCCTAGCCTTTCTCTCTCTGAGGTTCGTATCTCCCTCTCTCTGTGTACTGCAAAGTTTCTTTCTTGCTGTTTTTACTTTTGAAGAGTTTTGTTTTAATAGAAAAAAGTATAAATATTTGAAAATCTCATAATTTGTAGAATTTAGACTAAAACTCTATTTTAGCCCTTCACATTTAATTTTATTACTAATTTTGTCCTTTTCCTGACATTTTAATTTCTTCAATTTAGTTTATAACATTCATAAACTCGTTTCTATTTTGTCCATTCATTTGTAAGTCTCTTATTCACTAAATAAAAATGACGATGTATCATTGTTAAGAGTAACTTGGCATTATTATTTTGTTAGTATGACATTAAGTCAGTAACTGATTGAATTCTTTCACCTAAAAATGATGTCATTAGTTGGTATTTGTCTCTTTATAAATGAAAACGACGTTGATTTTGGGTAAAAGAATCTAAATAGCCATTGACTTTGTGGTGACACATCATTATTAGTTTTGTTTAGTGGATCACAAAAACACTAGTCAAGGGATTAAATTAAAATAAGTTTATGAAAGTCGGTAACTAAATTAAAAAAAATCAAAATGTCAAGGACAAAATTAAAAATCAAATCAAATATTAGAAACGAAAATAGAAATTTAGTCTAGAATTTAATTTAATGAAATAAACTTGTGACCATATTGTTCAAAAGGAAATTATAAGAAACTGTTTACATTTGATATTGTAAAATTTTTTTATTTTTGGTCAATCATCCTAATTAACTCTTTGGGTCATGTGACATTTCTTGTATTCTCACGGGTTAAGCTCTTTGAGCCCCAAATAAAATTAATCTACAATCAATAACTTAAAGCATAAATTTTTTTTTTACTTTCTAACCAGAGCAACTTCTATTGCAATTCAAACTTGGTAGATTTTTTTATCTAGCAAAATAATATGTATAATTTTCATGTATAGAATAGAAAAATGTCCAAATTGCTAAGAAGTCAATTTAGTGAAAGTTAATCAATGTGTTATTTGGTTGGGGCTTTTTAGCTTTTAATTTGGGAATACGCCGCGGTTGATGCTGAATGTGTTAGGTGATATTTCATATAAAGATATTTCAAGTGTCACCCAATCTTCTTAAGAAATGGAATCGAATCTCACTTGATAATTAGACTTCCTTTATAACTTCCTCTTTCAAAAGTATGTCTTTTATTTTTATGGGTAAATTATAATTTATCTTCTTGTGATTTAACTCAAAATTATTTTGTTTTTTTGTGATTTAAAAAGTAATCTTTTATTCTTTTGTGATTTTCTCTATTATCACTTAATCACTTAGTGATTTTTTTCATACTTTATTTTAATAAAATACACATGTTAGAATTTTGAAATGTGTTACTAGCAATATCTTAAATGTGATTGTGCATATCAATCTTTTGTTTTATAACAAAAGTGAAACATTATTGTTTTGTAATACGAAAAAACCATTGATAATTTATTTATCCTCTTTTATATATAGGATTTGATTCTTTTATCTTATTTTTTGATAATTGAATGCTTTATGTTCTCTATAAAAGTTTTAAAATTATTTACATAACTTTTTTTTACAATACTAACATATGTTTTTTTTAAAAATAAAATAAAATAATTACAAAATAATTATGTGATAATAGAACTAAAAGGGACAAAGTAATTTTAAGTTAAAAATGGAGCACAAGGCCCTTTAATTATATAAAAAAAACTAGGCTGGCAATACATAGGTGTTTTTTTTAGCAATACGTAACCTTTGTCAATTGGCTAAGTTGCTCAAATAATGCAATTACCTCATTTTCAGGTGGGGCCCGGTCCAACTCTAAGCCCTATATGTGTGATCTAGGCTAGGCAATTCAACATACGAACAGCACTAATATATATACTAAATAAATTATTTTCTTTTTTCATTTATAGTTATGCTTCCAAACTTATTTAATCAACATATGAACACCCCTAATATATATAATATATTTGTTTAATTTTCTGTTATGCTTCAAGACTTATTTTGGTAGAGGTAATTTGCATGATCAGATTGTTAATACTACTTAATATCTAAGCATGTCCAATGAAATCTTACTTAGGCTAAACTCAAATGATTTGAAATTTAGAAAGCAGTCTTAGGTTTGATTTGAAATTTAGAAAGCAGTCTTAGGTTTGATTTTTATTACATCAATAAAAGAACGTGTCAAAGAAAACACAACTATTAGTTAATTTTCGTGCGACAACAGTTAATGACAAAAGTGTTATGTTTTAATGAAGGATTTAATTTCTATCTACCGTTAGTGTAAAAATTTTTTACATTGTTATCCAATTATGTGTTGCCAAATCATTAAAATAGTTAGACTTTCTAGATAGTTGTTGTGATAGTCAACTCTTTTACTGATTTGGTAACACATGATTGGATGACAGTGTAAAATTTTTTTACATTGACAGTGGATAGAAATTAAACTCTTTAATAAAAGAGTTTGAAAGGAAATTGAAGGAAGGATAATTTTTAATTTTGAAATTGAGATAATAATAAATAATTATAAAATTTAATAAGAGATAATTAAAAAGTTATATGATAATTTTTCATTTTATTCTTATTATTTTAATAAATTCTCAAATAAGGTGAATGTTTATTTAAAATGAAAAAATTTATCTTCTCATGCCTTCCCCTTCAAACTATTTCATTCAAACATACTTTAAAAGAGAAAAGCAAGTCGGGGAGTGTTTGATAAAACACAAAAATTTAATACTAAAAATTTAGTGTTGAAATTTTTAATGATGAAAAAGTAAGTGCTGAGTTTGTATTTTATTTTTTATAAAAAAAAATCAATTTAAATGTTGAATTTATATTAAAAAATTATTTTCATTTAATAAAATATAATATATAACGTAATACTATATAAAGGAATGTTTGATTTAATTTCAATTTTTTGACAAGTGTTAAATAATACTAATTTTCAGCGATAAATTTTTTTTATTTAAGTATTGAATCACACAGTCCGCACTTTATTACAATACAATTCATATGTTAAAAATTAGTAATACTTTTTGGATGGATAAAAAGTAGCAATATTGACAGAGACTATTTTTGTTCTCCTATTACGAAAATTAAAGAGTTTTATGTTTTTAATACCAAAAAAAAAGAGTTTTGTTTCTTTTCATGGTCTTATTAGAGTCATTCATACATTACTGTGGCCCATGTATAATCGCTACTAAGAAAGTAGCTCGATCCAAATCTATAATACAAGACTAATTCTAAAGCCCAATACTAATCGTTAGCAAAACACAAAGCCCAAGCTAGACTGGAAATAGAAGGCATCAATGCCTTTCATCAACTCAAATCATTTTGGATTCATCAACAAAAAAAAAAAAAAACTGAAATCATTTTGGCCTTTGAGGGTAAAATAAAAAAAAAGGAAAACTCAAATTGTCTTAGCAAGCTATCATGCAATTGGTCTAATAAATATTTTACAGAAAGTCAATTTTATTGAAAAAAGAAATGTTGATAAACTAACTTCGAACCCATCAGAATGTGTATGCAAATCCTCTACCCCCAATTTCTGTCTCCCACTTGTCCCATTCACTAAATTATGACACATTTAAAACTTAAAAACAATTGCTAATTTTTCATCTTAATGCCGTTTTGCAAGTTAGGACCATTAACACACCTTATTAAATGTATCATTTCTTTCAAGTGGTTTAGATAGGGAGAATTTAAATAGGAGATAAGTTCAAGTCATAGACTCATGGTAACACCCTTTTTAATGTACCTAATGATTTTTTGGCTCTTAATGTACCTAATGTTGATTGTCTACTGGATGAGTTTTATATAAAATAAAATACATGTCTTTTGTTAACAAATGTGAAATGCAATTGCATGCAGGTGACAGAAGAGTTGAAATCACTTGCAAAGGTTTCATGTCCCATAATGATGACTAGCCTGCTGTTGTACTCTCGATCTGCCATTTCCATGCTCTTCTTGGGTCGCGAAGGGAAAGTAGAGCTAGCTGGAGGTGCACTCGGTCTTGGGTTCGCCAACATTACTGCTAATTCAGTCCTCAAGGGTCTCACTATGGGAATGGATCCAATATGTTGCCAAGCATATGGAGCCAAGAGATGGTCAGTTCTCAGCCAAACCTTTTGCAAAACCCTGTGTCTCCTCCTTCTTGTTGCCATACCCATTTCACTATTATGGCTAAATATGGCACCTATCTTTCAGTGGCTAGGTCAAGACCCAGAAGTCACAAAGGTTGCCCAGGTTTACATGGTCTTCTCTATTCCAGAATTGCTAGCTCAAGCTCATCTCAATCCATTGAGGACTTTCTTAAGAACTCAAGGCATAACAACCCCACTAACTATAGCTGCCTCTTGTGCAGCCGTTCTACACATTCCCATCAATTATTTCTTGGCTACATATTTGAAGTTAGGGGTAAAAGGCATTGCATTAGCTACAGGTTTGAATTCCATAAACATGATTCTAGGCTTGGTGCTTTATCTTCTACTGTCAAAGAAACCACTAAAACCTTGGGAAGGAGCTACAATTCTCTCAGCCTTCCAAGGCTGGCGACCATTACTAAGTCTGGCATTGCCTAGTTGCATTTCAGTGTGCTTGGAGTGGTGGTGGTATGAGATAATGCTCTTTCTCTGTGGCTTGTTAAGCAACCCACAAGACACAGTTGCTACCATGGGCATCCTTATTCAAACAACTGGGTTCTTGTACGTGTTCCCTTTTTCATTAAGTGCTGCCTTGACAACACGAATTGGTCACTCATTAGGTGCAGGGCAACCCTCCCGTGCCCAAAGTACAGCCATGGTTGGGCTTTTCATAGCATTTACCCTTGGGATCTCAGCCTTCATTTTCTTGATGTTTGTGAGGAAAGTGTGGGGAAAACTATTCACAAATGAGACACAAATTATTGATATGGTCACAGCTATACTTCCAATTCTGGGGTTATGTGAAATTGGTAATTGGCCTCAGACAGCTGCATGTGGTATTTTATCAGGGACAGCACGTCCTTATGTGGGTGCAAGAATAAACTTGTGTGCATTTTACCTAATTGGAATGCCAGTTGCTATTTTTGCCACTTTCATATACAGGTATGAATTGGGGGGGTTATGGTCTGGAATGTTAGCAGCACAGATTTCTTGTTTTTGTATGATGGTGTACACACTGATTCAAACAGATTGGGGGCAACAAACTAAGAGAGCAGAGGAGCTAGCTCAAAAAATAACAGAGAAGGAAAATGTAGATGATGAGGAAAATGGACTCCTTAATTCTGATTTATGAGATTTTTAAAATCAATTTTGTGCAGTGATAGTCTCCAATACACGATCAAGTGCAAGGCATCCTCATAATTGAGAATTTTTTTTTTTTTTTTATCATTGTTCATTCATTATCGTAGCGAATAGAAACATTATTTCTTCATTCTTTTCCTTCATATTCACATAAGAAAAGCTTAGTTTGTGAACTCATTCACAATGATTTTTTTTCCTTTTAGCAATATATCATAATTAGATGGTACAAATAAACCGCCTGATGTCGTGATCCACAATCAATTTTCTGGTATAGTTTTCAGAGATGCATTCCACACCAACGATAAAATCAATTAGGCATATAAAATCAATTATTAAAAGGACGGTATTATGCCCAATACCAGTCCAATAAACAGTTTTTATGAGTCTAATATTATCTGTGTAGGAGATATTCGTTTATATTATGAGAGTATTATATCATTCCACTAAAAACATAACACATGGTATCACATTACAATAAATGTAACTGGATTGAATTTAAAATATTATATAATAAAATTTATATCAAATCTCACGGTTAAAAAACTGTTGGGAGAATAATATTCTTAGACTACTTAAATATTTTCCGTCTAAGAGACAGTTCTATATCCAACAACCAACCCTTAACAGACAACTTGAGCCATTTTTGTTAAAAACCGACACTTGCTCAGCTTGTAAAGCTTTCCCAAAAGACTTTGTTGCACTTGCTGTGTGTGATTGTGATCGGGTCTATGTTGTTTAGTAGCAGCTTGGTGCTCTCAGCTACAAAATTCTGGCTTTTCATCTACCTCTCATGGTGGTTGGTTCCTTACAAATGCTAAGCCACAGCATACAAAAAAACACAGACAATACAAGCTTTTAATTGGCATGATACTCCAAGCTTGGTTCCTTACAAATGCAAAACCGCAGCTTACAAAATACACAGACACTACAAGCTTTTAATTGGCATGATACTCCAAGCAGTCAGAGGAAGAGCATTTAGTGCGATGGATTCCTCCACAACCACATTATTCAATTTCAAGATGTGTTAATTGCATCTGAAGAACCATCTGGCAACCAAGCACTAGACTATATGTTTTGTTCTCTATGTATCCACTTTTTAGACGAACTTTTTTCTGTTCTGAGTTAAACATTTGATGTCATAATTATGATCGTATATTGTTGGTTATTGGATTAAATTTTGATCTTCCTCATATTGATTAATATATCTATTTTAAAACATTTATTATAGCATATTAGTATGGACGATAGACAAGTTCACAACTTATTGTATACCTATTTACGAGCTCAGCTCATCAGTCATTCTTTATGGCATACTAATCTTGGCTCCTAAGTTCATATAAACAAGCTTCCGATATCAATTGCTAAAACAAAATACAACATATAACAAATTATATGAATGTTACAACTTTAAATCAAAGACTTGTTGAATTTTTTAAAATTTATCCAGGAAGCCCATTGAGCCTTAAAGAAAGATTTCCTCTCATTCCCCTTAAGCTTATGATTTGAATAAAACTACTATAACATATATAGGATGAGAGCATGAGTTTATTTAATATTTTACAATACAAATTAACCTACTAATTATAAAAAACCCAAATCCAAAGATATATTACCATAATCACGATAAGTTTTAGTACTTATATTAATCTTGATAACAATAATGATCATAATAGTTTAAATCAATAAATACTTCATATTTTTTGACATTCAAGTAATCCGAATTTTAATAAATATATCTCTATACTAGTCTACATAAAATTAAAAATACAACGGAACGACAATATTGAGAAAAAGAATGTTATACTTATGTCATTTAAAGACCTCTTCAATGTCAAAATTGGTTAAATGCAAATTGACTGAATTTTATATAACCCAGTCATTTATATTCTCAAACTTCAATCATAAAATTAAAATGATTGGGTCCCGCTATTTAAATTTACTTTGAAATTAAAAACTATATTTCTGGTAAATTAACTTTTAAAACCCATTGACACAAAATTCAATATTATTAATTAGAATAACAGTTGTGCTTTTCTCATTAAATTGAAAATTATCAGTTGTATAAATTAATTATGTTAATAAAATTTAAAAATTATATAACATCTTATAATATTCAATTTTAACCCCTCAATATATATATATATAGTATTTAGGAATTAAATGTGATTTTTTTATTTATGTCGTGTTATATGTTGTATCCGTAGCTGTTCTACTGCATCACAGGGCAAAAATCGTAAGGAGAGTGACCAATGAATAATAGTCTATGGTGTTAGGTCGTTGAATTGATAGTTTAATAAGTTTAGTTACATGGTTGACGAAACTAAAAAACTTTAAAATAAACTAATTTCCATTAGTTGAAAGGTTAGTCAAACAAAAAAAAAATTCGTCCTGAAAACGTTTTTTTATTATAAAATACATAAAATAAGACATTTACTTTCGTAAATCGAATTTAAATTTTGCCAACAAAATGTTTTTATTTTATTTTTTAAAATAATATTATCAATTGTAAATTAATTCTTTTAATATTTTTAATTATTATTATTATTATTTTTGAATTGAAATTTAAGAGAAGATAATTTTATTTCATTTTAAGGTAAAAAAAATTACAAATTTCAACAATAACTTGTAATAATATTTGCAAATAACTAACTAGTGAAAAATCAACAGCAAAATTTGAATCTAAGATCTTTAGGTAAACATAATTTAATCTTATCAATTAAATTAACTCTCGTTCGCAATGTTTTCAAAATGTCTAACCCAAAGTCAACAATTTCATACAAGTTATATAAAATTTCTTAAATTACCGAAAGAAAAAGTGGGTGGCGGAAGGAAGAACTCGTGGTTAAATAAATACTGTGATATTTCTTTCTTGTCCAATACTTTCGCCTTTCGGAGTTTCACGATATATAAGTACTTTATTTTATGATCATCATATAAAAGTTTAATAAGCTTTACGCAAATATTTATTTTAAAATGCATTTATTATATCCTCATGAGACAAAATAAGTAAGAAGCTCAGAGCTGTAAAAGCTGAGCAAAAAATGAAAGTAAAAATGATAATTTAGTTATTTGGTTATTGATTTAATATTAAATTAAATTAATTAATAATTTATTTTTTATTTTAAATATTAATATTTGATAAATTATAAATAAATTATTAATTAAAATAATTTGATACTTAATTAATTTAATAATCAAACTAAATTAGAATTTTTTTTACAAGTTAAACTAAATTATTTTTTTCTCAAAATGTATATCAAACCAATAAAAAAGTGATATTTGTGGAAAAGAATAACTCATTAATTCATCTTAAATAAAATATATTTTATTTTAATTAGGTTATTAAATTAACAAAAATATTAAATTAATTTTATTAATAATTTATATATAATTAATTAATAATTTATTTTTATTTTAATATTTAATATATAATTAATAATAATTAAAATCAACTATTAAATTAATTTAATTTAAAAATTAAAATATATTTTTTACAGGTCACATTAAATTATCATTCTCCCTAATTGTGAATGTCCCTTACGTGGGAGAGTGCCCATATCATATGATATCTGTCTGAAGCAATCCTCGACCAACAAGGTCCGCTAAAATCAACCTTCTAATATTCCCATGCTCTCCACGTGTTGTTTTCTCATTGGGCAATCCTTTTATTTTCATTTTCATTTTCCCTCAGACATTACCTTACCAGTCACCCCCACACACACCCTCACTTTCTCTCTCCTCCCACTTTTGAACCCTCTCCTCTCTTCGGAAAAGATACTCCCAATATCTTCTTCTTCTTCCTCATTGCAGCTCATTGGGTGGCTAGAGAGAGAAACTGAGCAAAGCCCCACTTCTAGAGAGAGAAAAAACTGACCTCAAATATTTTGCAAAAGGTTAAAGATATGAACTTGAGGAGGGTGTGTGGTTTGTTTCAACACTTTCTAGGCTCTGGCCATTTTCTAGGATGTAAATTTTCTGGGAAATTTTTTTAGCGTCTGTTGTAAGTTGCTTTTTGGTTTTTTGTTTTTTAATCCTCTCTTTTTCTTTAATGGGTTTTCTCACCGAAAGTTCAGCTTCTCTTCTCACTGAAGCAAAGGTTTGACAAGTTTGAAACAGGAAGCGTGGTGCTTTTGGGGTAGGGGAAGAAGATAATTGATTCTTTTCAGGCTCATCGGTGAGGAAAAGATTGTGTTTTTAAATTTTTTTGAATGAGGAGGAAAAGTTTGAAGTAGCTGTGGCTCTAGATGCTTTTAGAAGAACTGGGATTTGGTTTTTTGCTATGGAGATGTTGTCCATGTAGAAAGGAAGATTCAGGGGAGGTTGGTTTTGTTGGATTTAAAGATACTAATTTTTTTTTTCTTATGTGGGTAACGATTGAAATGAGGAATTCTGGTATAGCTTAAGGTTGCAGCATGAGTTACAGAGACAGGAACATAGGAGGAGAAGAGAGGGAATGTCCAGAATCGGTCTTGCGGAGCACTGAATCGAAATCAGTGAGGCAAAATGGGTTGCTAACAACTACACAGCTAGCAATTAATGAGAATCTTCTGGTTGACCCCAAGCTTCTGTTTATTGGGTCGAAGATTGGTGAGGGAGCTCATGGGAAAGTTTATGAAGGAAGGTCAGTGGCAAAGCCTTGGATGTATTGTCTGCCTTTTTTTTTTAATTTTTTTAATTTTTGGTTGTGAATTCATGTGAACATATTATTTGGTCAGAAGACCAGTTAAAAAACGATAATTTCCCTTGCATGTAAGACCCTGCAGTAATGGAATAGTTATCTACGATTTAGTTTTCATAATATATTTATGTTTTGCCCCCAGTAGCTGACGGAAGTATTGTATTCTGGTTGTGGTTAACTGCTAAGAAGTCAATGTTTGCTATGGCTGAATGAATGTTTCAGCTAAGTTACTTTTACTTTCTCATGGAGTAAATAACTGTGACTCGTTGTTGGTATATAATAATTGCCACAAATTTCAATAACATAGTTGGGATTTTCCCTTTCTACTGATTTGACATGTCTAGGTTCCACAATAACGAGAAGACCATTTGCATGGTATTGATTTTACTTTAAGAACTACGGACTTCTAACTCTTGTTAAAAGGAAATTTGATTTTTTATTTGCAATGATGTAACTATTAAAGGTTATTGGGGGAAAAAAAAGACAATTTGCTCTGGAGTCATCAGTTCAACTGTATAATTGTGTGTATACATCAAGTGGTTTGCTGGCAGCTGGAGTCCTGGTTTATCTAGGTGTAGATTAATAGTTTTTTCCAGGTATGGAGATCGAATTGTTGCAATTAAAGTTCTGCATCGTGGGAGCACTTCAGAAGAAAGTGCTGCCCTTGAAAATCGTTTTGCTCGGGAAGTTAATATGATGTCCCGTGTCCACCATGAGAATCTTGTTAAGGTGAGTGCCATTGTAGCATATATGTCTGCAATTATCTTTTCTGTTTGTGTAATTGTTAATTTTACTTTAGTTGTTTGTTTTACTGAAGGCCTATGTATTTGTGTGAACTGTGAACTATATATGTTATAGTCTTTTGTCCTCATGCTAGTATGTGACTAATGGTTTCCACTTATAGAAGATAATGCTCTTATTGATTTATTTATTTATTTTTGCAGTTTATTGGAGCTTGTAAGGATCCTCTGATGGTGATAGTTACAGAGCTATTACCAGGGATGTCACTGAGAAAATATTTAATGAGTATCCGTCCTAAACCATTAGACCTTCATGTGGTTATAATCTTTGCCCTTGATATTGCTCGAGCCATGGATTGGCTACATGCCAATGGGATCATACATAGAGATCTGAAACCTGGTACCTTTTATGTATATATTATATTATGTTTAAGATTTAATTTTGATCCACTCTCAGTGTAAAGTTTTTTTACACTGTCGTCCAATGATGTTTTAGCACATCATTAAAGAGTTGGACTGCCAAAGTAATTGTTATGATAGTCAAATGATAGACAATACATGATTGGATGATAGTGTAAAAAACTTTACGCTGACAGTGGATCAAAATTAAACTCTTATTTTTAATGGGTAAATTGTATGTTAAATGTTTGTTGTTTTATTATGGATTCCATGGCTTTAGTGTATGTTATAGCGGTGCTATTTGTTGGTCCTTCTATTCCATTTTTGTGGAGACCATTGTGCCCTCGAGTTCTTTATCTTCCTTATATGTTTCTATAGCTATAATAGCTGTTATCCAGCCCATGTCAATCTATTCATATAATGAAGGAATATTTAATTTGTTACTCTAGGCACTTGAAAGTTAGTATTGTATGTTATTAAAGAGAGAGAGGGGGGGGGGGGAAGAAAGTTGCCTTGCTTATTTAGAAATTAGGATGTGCTTTAGGAGATTAGGGTACCTGAAAATTGTTTTGTTATAGTGCTCACAAGGTGGATAAATTAATCTGGTTGCTGCTGTTCTGTAATGATTTTTTGTTTTGGTTGCCAAATTTCCCTCTTCATGACTCTGACTTTTGCCAAACTTATCTTTGCTATCCTCTCTGCTAATCATGAAGAGGAAAGTAGAGGTTGGAAATACTGCTAATTAAATGTGAAAAATGTACATTACCTTGTATTTCTGGTTTGGAACTTTTGCTCTTTATTACAGCTAATTATAGTAGTTTTTGACATTAATGTTATAGCGTGAAATCTAGATATACATTGATGACTTCTAGTATTAATGTCTGGCTCTCTTTGTCACAATGCAGACAATCTGTTGCTTACGGCAAATCAGAAGTCAGTTAAACTTGCAGATTTTGGTCTTGCAAGAGAAGAATCTGTGACTGAAATGATGACTGCAGAAACTGGAACTTACCGTTGGATGGCACCAGAGGTATGCTGTGTTCTGGGAACACAACTATCCAAAAATGTGCACCAGGGGTTCCAATAAAGCCTCCATTTTTTTGGTGCTTATCATCTTGATTCATCTTATCACTATTAATTTAAAATGAATATGATATAAGACAGATGAGTGGGAGACTTGCTTGAAATCATCAGGTTGCAGAGTTCTGAACTTAATTACACATAAGACCAGCAATTATATACACAAGCAATATTTGAGTTTAGATGTGCTGGGGTTTGCCAGAAAGGTGGACAAAGTAATTATCAGTCTAGATCTGATTAAGTTCATGTAGTTCTGCCTGGATTTTGTGTAATCAATACTTTGCTTGTGAGTGGATATTGGCAGTAGTGTGATGATAGTTGTTTCATTTTTTTTCAGTTGAGTGAGTTCAACTCCATTGTTATCATCCCATTTCTTTAAATTTCTTCTAATGAAGGTACCTTGTCAAGTTAGTTAATCATTTCACTGAACAGATAAAATCCATATAGCAAATTCCCATATAATCTGCAATTTATGCCTAGATTCATATTTAGGACCCTTTAGGGCACTGGTTTGTTTGAACTGAAATTCTTTGTTGAAGGACTATATGGTAGTCTTTGGTTTCCAAAATTCTGCCCATTAAAAAATGTATTATGGATTTCCTTGCCATGCAGGTTTTGTTTATATAAATAGATTTTTTTTATGACAGCTCATGTTTTTACAGTTGTACAGTACTGTGACATTGCGTCAGGGAGAAAAAAAGCACTACAACAACAAGGTTGATGTGTACAGCTTTGGAATTGTTTTATGGGAGCTACTAACAAACCGCATGCCTTTTGAAGGGATGTCCAATTTACAGGCTGCTTATGCTGCTGCATTTAAGGTATTAAATTTGATATTACTGGGTGCTTATTCATCAATCAGCTGGTTGTCATTTTTTCCTCAAGTTAGAAATGCTGAGAGTTGTAATAGATTTTGCCTCCTTATTTGTGTCATATATGCTGTTGTTGAAGGATTAAGGTTAATATATTAATTTGTACACTTTCAAAGCTGTCTCTTTGGGAGGTATTGGATTTGTTGCTAATCATGACATGGTTCGCATTTGAGATTGCAGCAAGAGAGGCCTAGCATTCCTGACGATATATCCCCTGATCTTGCCTTTATCATACAATCATGCTGGGTTGAAGATCCTAACTTGAGACCAAGCTTTAGTCAGATCATCCGCATGCTCAATGCATTTCTCTTCTCACTCTCACCACCATCTCCTCCTTTGCCAGAACCTGATAATGAACCTGAGGCGGCAGCAAGTAATGGTACCATAACTGAGTTTTCTGCCCGAAACAGAGGAAAGTTTGCTTTTCTTCGCCATTTGTTTTCTTCAAAGAGGACCAAAAACTAACAGTGAGTGGTAATTTTTTAAAAATTCCTTTTGTTGTAGATGAAAAGAGTTGCCATGCTATGGTATATAATTTTAATGCATTTATGAGTAACCATCTAAGGTGACAACTAGAAAGATGTAACATATTCCACAAAAGAATAGAATGATGTTGATAGACTTTTTGAAAGAGTAAGAAAAAAAAATAGGACTGTTTACATTATCTAGTTGATCTTGTTGTAAAGGAACACATTGGTTTAGTCATTTTCCTGCTTTCAGAAATCTTATTAATTACAGTGTAGCAATTCATTGTAAAGTAGTTGTATCCAAAGGATGTTTAAAGGTTTGCTTCTTCTAACTGACTGATTATCAATTGTCAAACACTTATGGTTATCTGTATTATGCTACTGCACGTCGCATCTCTGATCTGGGGTATTTCTGGTTAGTTAATCTAACGATTGTTTAAGGAATTTTTGTCTTTTGCATTACCTAGCATACTTTTATTTTCTATTGATATTTGTGGATGTTAGTTGAAGTTGCGACTTTGAAAATGATTTGAAACTTGTAATAGAGAATGAAAATGTTCAAAAGCAGGTAAATATTCTTTAATTTATTCCTTTTGAAAATTCTCAAAATACATTTAAAAATGTATTAATGGCCGTGAGATTTGAATAATCGAATAGTTTATGCAAGAAGAGTAATGAATATGAATGTGTCACGGTGCGTTTTGCTTTGTCAATATATGTATGTATTTGTACTAATATATACTCCTAGTAGGAGTTTGGTATCACGGTGTTTTCAATGCATCTAAACTTCAATCTAAAAATAGAAAACGATTGGTAGTAGGTTGATATCTGAAGTTACAATTTTTTTATTCTCTTTTTTTTTTAAAAAAAAAAAATAGATTGAAATTCATGTGATTGCCTGTCCGGATAATTATATGCATGTATGTATTATGGGTTCTGATATTACCTACTTTTGAAATGTTCCTTGACTTCATTCTGTTATGGAAATTTAAGATAAATTTTTTAAAATGAACCTTTATATATCAGCCAGGAATATCATTTGAAAAAATATAGTACGTTATGGAGAAAAAAAAAGGAGCAAAACTGAGCATATTTATGTGACTGTTGTAAGCACATGCTAATTTCAAAATGCAACCTTTGGTAAACAATGCAGCCTTAATAAAGCTGTGATTGTCTGTCACTTTTTCTATACATGTTCCCTACACTAGCCATTTAAGATAAATTTTCTAATTAAGCATCTTGTGTCTCATTTAATTGTTTTAGATTTTATGGCCCTTGTGTCACATTTGTAAGGAATTGCCTTTAAATTTTTATTTTTTTTATTTTTCCATGTTTACCTGAATGCAAAAAAAAAAAAAAAAACGAGAGAGAGAGTGGTCATATTGCGTGCATGATACCTAACTTTTATTTTTTAAAACAGTAGATTATATAAAAATCATATTTTTCTTCTTAAACTGTTAAAAGTAAACTAGTTAGAAACTGGTGTAGTTTGGTTTGGTTTGATTTTATTTTATAAGATTAATTGTTGATTTGGTTGTTTATAATTTTATAAATGCTATGAAGTCAATTTTAAATTTGAAATTGGAATAATACACACCACATACATTCCTATGACTAAGAATGAAAATGACAAAAGGAGGTATCGGTGTAATTTTATCAAGATAAAGAGGAAGTTGGGAGTTTTAGCCATGAAACACGACGTATTACAAATGTGAGACCCACAAAACACAATTAGCCACGTCAAAATGCCAATTCCTGACTGAGACATGCATTTTGTGGAGTATTATAATACCACATGAGCTCTCCCACTAATCAGTATTGGACTTTGCCAACGAAGGTGGTCGATCTCCGGCCTCTGCCCATATTTTCTATTATTTAGAAGTAAGAAATTGACACAGTGGAGTATATATATATATATAGTGACAGGTGTTAGTGTTACAAAGCCAGAATCCACAAAACCATGTAATCTAGGCAATTTCTTACCAGAAAGAGGCATATGGAATGGAGCCTTATAAACCACCTTACCTCTCCCACTTCAATGGATACATTTTTTATTCAATTTTTTATTTTTATTATATATATATATATATATATTTTCTTGTTTTGCAAAGAGTGAGTTTATTCCCAATAATATGTACATTTACTAGAACTTATATAGAATCTGCTATATAAATTATACTCATCCAGAAGGATTGGAGTGTTAGTCTTCATCATGTTCTTGACTTCTTGGCTTAATGGGGCTCTCATAATACCGGCCAATGGATTCTTTGGGAAGAACATCCCCCTAGGGCTTGGTCATAGTCTTCTAGCAGATTTGTCTGCTACTTATTTGTGTTTATTTTATTTTCTGTTCGTTTCTTATGTACCAACAAAAAGAGGGTAAAAAAGGAGAAGAATATGCTATATAAATGGGCGTGCATTTGTTATGAATGTTGCGAATTTTGACAGGCTCTACTCAGGCAGAAGCAACAACTCTTCCTGTTATTTCCTTACTGGAGTAATATATTTTGGATGATATGATTACTGAAATTAACTTTCAAATTATAATTTTAAAATTCAAGTATTGTTAACAAAAATACTAGTAATTTTTATATCATAATTTGAATTATATTATTTTTCAGCTTACATTTTTTTATATATTTATAGACATCTAGCGAAAGAAATGACTTATTTTGAGATACGAGAGAAGCTATTAACAGCACTTTGATCAAAATTAATGGTAAAGATTTTTCAAAACTCACATGACCTCATTCTTTGAACACAGATTTCTTTTTCTGATTCCCCTCTCTTCTTCCTCTCATGTTAGTCTTAGTCTCAGAGAAGGCATGCTTCACCGGAGATACATGATTCAATTCTAACTGGTGTCTTACTTTTAAACTTGTTTGCTATTTTCTCATATCTTGTCTAAGACAAATTATACCTTTACTTTATATATAAAGCAAAGTAATTCCTCCTACGGCTAAATGACTAACGAGAGCCACCATTGGGTCTGTGTTATCATCAATTTCTAGCATGTTCGGCCATGGAAGCTTTATCATCATATTTAATTTAAATCAATTAAAAAGGAATGCGATCACCATTACGTCTATTTCTCGTTAAATTAAGAAAAACTGTCAAGGCAATATGTAGATAGTTTTATTACGTGTTTGGATCATGCCACATTTTGAAGAAAGAGATGGAGAAAGGGAGAGAAAGTGTTGAAGTCAAGAAGAGACAAACCATGTGAGTTTTAAAGAGAAGTTTTATTCAATCGTTACGTTAGTCTAATTGATTAAACCCTGATAAAAAATTTGGCCGCATTGCTATTTGGGTCGAGGTTTAAATTTTTCCTAAGGTTGATCGAGTCCCATTGTCAAAATCAAAAGCCTTTACACTATTCCAATTAGGTTTTTTTTTTTCGTTTACTTTTTCTAAATATGTAGTGAGTGTGAAATTATCTAATCTACTTCTATCTTCCTATAATCAGAATGATCAGACAGTACAGTGACCCTCGTATCCAATGTTTTAGATCATTTTTAAAATTATTCTAACCATTTGTTTAAAAATTTAATTTTAATTAACTGTTAAGATAAAAAAAATTTATACAATTATCTAATCATATATCTTATTAAAAGAATTTAACTATTATAATAATTACTTATAAAGTCTTATTTTTTTAATGTTTGTCAACACATCATTAAATAATATTAAATTTTACAATAAATTAAATTTAAAGTATTTATTTAATGTAAGTGTAATGCAGCTAGTGCATATTGAAATTTGTTTCTCCTAACAACACAAGTAATCAACCCCAACAAAGAGTGCTTCATTAAGCTGTGAATTTAATTTTAATTCGTATACTATCATCAAATCACATATTCATACATCATTAAAAATTTGATTTGACAAATAATTATTATGATAGTCACGTATAAATTTTACAATAATCTCATAGATATTGCATGTTATCCCTAACAATAACATGTAGCAAAATGAAAAACAAAAGTGTTTCATGGCACTAAAGTTGGACGCACGTGTTTGGACCACAATGTGCAATGGACGGTGAAGATGTTAGGCAAAGGAACACGCAACGCAAACAGGACTAAAGTCAATGCCCCTACGGACAAACCAACAAATGATCAAAACAGTGGTCACTTATGGTAGAAACTAGAAAGTACACGGTAGAGAGAGGTTTTACAGAGAGAGTACTGTAGAGAGAGAGAGAGAAAAAAAAAGAAAAGAAAAAAGAAAATAGAAAGTGGTATAGGAGATTTTGGTTAATCTTCATCGGTTTGAGATCCATATATAGCATAGCAGCTTCAGCTTGGGGTACATGAACATGAAAATGGGTTATGGTTGCAAGAATTTTACTGGGTCAACTCGTTAAGAACGAGAAGAAAATAAGAGGGTGGGAGAGATGAACTTGATCATCCACTCGAGTTCCAATTCCTTGAACTCCTCAATGAGTGCCACAGCTCAAACGTAAAAATTGTCAACTTTTCTTAGTTTATCACGAGTTTTATTTTTTATAGGTTATTGTAATTCCCTTTGAATTTGGATTACTGGGATAAATTACTCGCCTTTTGCCTGTTCCATACAGAATTGAATTGGGTGAAAAATAAAATATTGAGGTGGCTCAACGAATTTTAATGAGTTATGGGGGAGCATGTAGCAGCCTTGCACACTGCTACCAACGCTGTGCAAGCATTAGGCAGAGGCTTTGATGTCAACTTTGATACGAGGTTGCTCTATTGCAAAGGAGTAGCAGGGTCTAGGGTAGTCGAGGTTGATGAAGAACACCCGAGGGACTTGTGGTTGTACGATGATGTGGTTGTTCCCAGTGTTTCCAGGGACATTAAAATCTCTCACGAGTCCATTGGGCGTCACAGTTCTGGGGTCTGCAGTTACCAGGAGGTAGGTATAGTTGAAAAGCTTCAATCTTTATTATTATTATTATTATTATTATTATTATTATTATTTTCTCTTTTGTTAAAATGTTGTTGTGTGTTTACTTGGTGAAAATTGTTTCTCATATGTAATTCTAATTCAGCATGTTAATTCTTCAACTGTCCCTGTTTTTGTTTGGCACATTTGCCATTTGACTTTGGGTTTCAAATTATGATTATGGAGAAGAAGAGATGATTCTGTTGTAATGAAATAATGTTGTGGATGGGATATGATTCATGGTGTGGAGCAAATGGAAATGACTGCTGGCAATGGATCTGTTGAAACATCTTAAGTGATCTTTTTGACACACTTACTTTATTGAAAGGATGAATTTTATTTTTTATTTTTAGATGAAAGACTGCTTGAGCTGGAAATTTATTATATGGGCATGAAGCTTAAACTAAAATAATGTAAGACATATCTCAAGCTTAGACAGCTGGTGCTAACCTTAGCATGAGCACTAAGATATTGGTAGAGAATGATTCCTTCCCATCTTCGAGGATTTTCTTGTCTCCCAAAAAATTCTGGATCATAGGTAGTGTACTGACATTTATTACTTTTGCTATCCATTTTTCGCGTCACAAAATGCTTTCATAGTAGGTACTAGGTAGGTCGGTTCTGTGATATTTGGCCAGTGTGTAAGTTTTTGAGGCAAACAAACAAAAAGAATTTCAGATTGCATTGTACTAAAGAACAAGAATAATCTTTTGCTGTTGTAAATTATAGCTTTAGATGAAGGAAAGAATTCCAAAGTAAAGGCCAAAGCTATTTGCTGTTAAAATAATAATGAAAGCCAAATGTGACAAGTGTTTTTCAAGTTAATTAATATAATTTATGATAGTTCTTTTGTCATTTGATTGCAGATGGTGGAATATTTTAATCAGAAGGCAAATATTTCACAAAGCTTTCCTCTTGGGAGCTTTAACTCTGCATTTAGCTTCGCTGGTTCAAAACAAATTGATGCTACAGAGACAAAAACCCTTTCTTCAGATGGGTTTTACATTCCCCTCGCAAAGGTTGAACTTATAAAATCCCATTTAATGTTGCAAGAATATGTCAAAAGAGCTGTCCCAATCAATTGGGATCCACAATCCTTGGCAAGGTATGTATGTACAAGTTATCTACAGTATGCAGTAACAAACCATCAATCTTCAGATTGCCCCTGACTTTCAATTACATTTTGATAGCTTTATTGAAAATTTTGGGACGCATGTCATTACATCCATAACTATTGGTGGTAAAGATGTTATTTATGTTAAACAACACCATACTTCGCCTTTGTCAACGTTGGAGATAAAGAACTATATTCAGGATATTGGAAATCAGAGGTTCTCTGACATCAACAGCCATACAAGTTCAGGTCAAACAAAATCCAAGGATAAGGCTAGTTCCACTTTAATTCTTGCTTTTAGTGATATGATTCAGGCTCATGATAGTAAGAAATATATTGCTTGATTATTTTAATTATGCATTTTGCAGGGTGTTGATCCTTTTTCATTCAATAGTCAAGGGATATACCCTCAACCCACCACTGCAACATATCTTACCGGGAAAGAAGTATGTAATATATGTTTAGTAAAACATTTATAGGATAGCTTTTGTAATGATCCTTAATTTTGGTGTTTTAAATTTGTTTTGATGAACTTCTGTTCAAATTTTGAAGTAAGTAAACTATGGGCATTTAGTATGGTGGTCACCTATTGTGTCTTTAGGCCTGGGAGCAAAGGAGGTCCTGGGTTCTGTCCCAGCCAGGACCTCTGATATGGTTATTTCTCCTCTCCTAATGAGAGAACCCCATTTTTAATTTCCCCTTCCCCTTTTCGAAGTCCTGGACCTTGTTGATGTACAAAACACAAAATTAGACGTTAGTGAATAGATATCCTTGTGCGTTTCTAGGAAGCACGGACACTTTAAAATGGTTGCCGTGTTGGTGTTACCGTGTTAGCGTTGGATACTTCTCCGAAACCTTTGGATACTCCTAGCCTACATCTTCCAAAAAGTGAGATACCACAATAATTAGATAAATGATAGTATTTTATTCTCTCTACAATGGCTAATGTTGACTTTTGAAACATTGATGTCTTTATTTTAATTTAGGATTTGTGTTTTTATGTAATCTTATATTAGTTTTAAATGTTGTATCTAGCCATGTCGTGTCCTATAATTTTTAAAATTTGTCGTATCACTGTGTCCGTGTCATGTCGTATCTGTGCTTCCTAGGTGCATTTCCTACCTGCACCCAGATGTTCCTTGTGATCTATTCTCCTTGTTTATGTTATTTGACTTGTTTAAGTTCTGAAATTGTGTTAAGGGAATTAAATGGGATTCTTGAACTGTCAGCCACATCCAATTGGAACAGTTTCCTTCACTTCAACATTTCATTTGATGGCTATAAAAACTTAAATCTGACATTCCTCATTTGCTTTGCTGCGGCACAGAAATGCCAAAATTAATACACTGGTCCATGGTGATAAAATGTCACTACTTTTGAACTGAGGAACAGGCAATATTGCACAACTCATTCTCCAATAATGCCCATTCTTTTACAGTGATGAATGGCATAATCTGTTGCTGATATTGCGCTGCTTTTATTTTGTTGTTGCAAAATGATACAATCTCTTGGAATTTTGTCCTATACAAGGCCTCCTTCATCTCCCTTCTTCTTTCCTTGACATTTTGGAATATGATGCGCATGAGGTAGTTTGTTGAACTCTGTATTTGTGATCCATGCATCAGCATTGGCCTGTCCTAGGAAGAATTCATATTTATTGTCAAGAGTGATATTAACATGTCTTTTATGGTTATTGATTGTTAACAAGTATTCTCTTAACTTCCTCGAATACACTCAGGATGTCACAGTCATTTTCAGAACGAGAGGAGGAGATGATTTGGAACAAAACCACAGTAGATGGGTAAGAACTATCCGGTCCTCCCCAGATGTCATTCAGATGACTTTCTGTCCTATAACAGATCTCCTTGATGAAACGCCTGGCAAGGAGCATTTGACTCGTGCTATTGGTCTCTATCTTGAATGTAAGTCAATTTATCCTTCATTATAAGTGATATGAAAATCTTTTCTATATTGGCATCTTGCAGTTTAGTCTAATATATTAATTGCACATTTCGTTTTCCTTTTACCTGGCTTGTTGTGTACAGATAAACCTCCCATTGAAGAACTTAGATATTTCCTAGAGTTTCAGATTCCTCGTGTTTGGGCTCCTTTTCATGACAGGATTTCTGGTCACCAAAGGAAGGAACCTTTATGCCCATCTTTGCATTTCAGCATAATGGGCCAGAAACTTTACGTCAGCCAAGAGCAGGTAAAGGATCTTTTGTGGCATTTTCTTGTGCTTTAAACTTCTCTTCTTGTCATCAATGATTCCTTTAAAGAGACGTAATGCAAGGTAATTCAGTTTGTGGGTAGATAGGGCGTTTCCCTCTTTTGTTTTCATGTTTTTCTTACTTGGGGGAGGGGACTTTTCGTTTGCTACCGTGAGTTGCTGGGGAAGATGTGATTCTAAGACCAAATCAGCTTTACGGACGTATACCCCTGAATGAAAGCATTGGAGGCATTTGCAAATTCTCTTACTCACAAAAAGAAAAGAGGTTTTTGCCATTTCTAATGCTTTCCTTTGGATATATGGGGAAAATTAAATTACAAAGATTTAGTTTGATGGACACTTCTGGATATTCTAATGCAGTCCTTTTTCTTTATAGTGATTCTCTTCATTGTGTTGGGTTCACACTTTTGTTCCACCGATGAAACCCAACTTATGTGTTGGGCCAATTCTAGTTCAATTTAGTCCTTACTTTTAAGTTACAAACCTTATGTTAACTGATGTGACTGTATACTCTTTCATAATATCCTGTGTGTGATTTTGAGTTTTTGACTCAGCATGTGCTTCATTTTAGATCCTTTTTTGTGGTGCTTTTAACTGCTAAAATTGGGGCTGCATCTTTGCAGTCAAGCCTCGAAAGAAAAGATTTTGCAGTCTAAGAATTTCTTTTATTTTTTCAGTTATAATAGTTTGGAAGTTATATAATACTTCCTCTTCACTAACATGAAGTTCATCATGATAGTTGCGGGGTTTAGTTTGGAAAAAGGAGAAGGGGGGGGGGGAGTGTATTTTACATCATCGAGAGAGGAGATTATCTATAAAAGCCTAATGAAGGAACAAACTATTGATATTGTCATAATGAATAATTTTTACTATTTCTTCTTCAGTTAATGTCCATTTGTGAACCTTGCTCCATTGGAATGTTTTCCTTAAAACATGATTGCAGAGTGTGTTTCCGCAGAGTATTATAATTCCACTTGCAAAATGTATTATCGAAGAAACATTATTAGAATTATTCTAACTATTATCTCAATTGTATTTATGCTTGGAGAAGAAAGCTTTGAGAGAAATCTGTCTATCATTTTAAGCAGTTTTCGGTCATCATTTTTGTTTGGTGATTAAATTTATATGATTAT
Organism: Styphnolobium japonicum; assembly: GCA_023212625.1. Lineage (NCBI taxonomy): Eukaryota > Viridiplantae > Streptophyta > Magnoliopsida > Fabales > Fabaceae > Styphnolobium > Styphnolobium japonicum. The sequence continues at coordinate 24,841,217 of JALBWW010000014.1, forward strand.
TAGCTATATGTTTTATTCAGAACCCATCAAAGTTTAGATGACAATTCGCACGTATCTAATAAATTTTATTTAACAGTGTTCCTCTTTAAATGCAGATTACAGTTGGACGTAGACCAGTGACTGGTTTACGTCTGTGTCTAGAAGGAAGCAAGCAGAATCGGCTGTGTGTTCATCTTCAACACTTGGTATCCCATCCGAAGATCCTTCAGCCATATTGGGACACCCATGTAGCTATTGGTGCTCCCAAGTGGCAGGGACCTGAGGAACAAGATAGCCGATGGTTTGAGCCTGTTAAGTGGAAGAATTTTTCTCATGTGAGCACTGCACCAATTGAGAACCCTGAAACGTTTATAGGGGACTTCTCTGGTGTCTGCATAGTTACTGGAGCACAGCTTGGAGTGTGGGATTTTGGATCTCGGAATGTATTGTACATGAAGCTCTTGTATTCTAGGTTACCTGGCTGCACAATTCGAAGATCATTGTGGGATCACACCCCGAATAAGCCACTGAAAACTGTGAATGCTGGCAACACCTCCAACCCTGATAACTCAAGTTTTGGTTCTAGAGAAAATATCACAGGGAACAAGTTGTTGAAGTATGTTGACTTGTCTGAAATGAGCAAAGGGCCCCAAGATCCTCCTGGCCATTGGTTAGTTACTGGTGGAAAGCTTGGTGTTGAAAAAGGGAAAATTGTTTTGAGGGTGAAATATTCGTTGCTAAATTACTGATTTCACCGTTCATGTTTTTGCATGATGTGCAATGCTGGCTTCCGTTAGAAGCAGTGTTTTTGGGCGTAAAGTTTTCGTTCGTGGTGCATGTAAAACTTTTTGCCGTTTGATGGCTTGAGTTGAATAGGAAGCTTATACTTTTAGCAGATTATTACTGATTCGATATTGCGGCAGAAAATGCTGTTTCCTTTGCTGCTGCTGATGTCCATATCTAGAGGAGTTAGAGCCTGTTTCCACCATGCCCATTTAAACTAATGTTTATATCCTTAGAGCAGTAGGAATACAAAATGTTAACATCCGTTATTTCCTCTCCATATAAAAAGAAAAAAAAGATAGCAGACATGAAAAGAGAAAAAAGTTCGTCAAAATCCTTATCTTTCTATCGTGCTCTTTTGTGGGCATTCCCTGCACAATTGTGCATATAGATAGTTGCACATATTTGTGCATCTAAGAGTTACGTAACCAACATTACTTTTCTAAAAATATATGCATGGAGGTGTGGCTTGACTCAATTTGCAAGTCTTTCACACTTCATTGATTTAGCATGTGCTCCATTAATTTTAGGAATGAAAGAATGACAATGGGTAGAGAATTTGTTCGAGCTGTATTTAAGCAAAAGAATATCTTTCTTGTCCCTTCTTAGTTGTTACCTTGATTATTTAGCTGCCTTGCAAGATTGTTAGGTGCATAATAGATGACATTGACTTTGCTCCAAAATTTTATACCAAGCAGATGAATACACACTCGCACACTATTTACCAACTGATAATTACCACACAACATCATTGGGACCATGTTGGCACCTCTGGGGCTTGTATTGACAACCTCTCGTTTAGGCCCAATTTTAACATTCTTAAACAGTTTTAGGATGACAGAGACAAAGTTCTAGCGTAGAAAACCTTCAAAGGTCAGTCCAAATTGCCAACCTGCGGGCACCACATCATAACTGGTTACCGTTCGGCAATCACTGGCTGTGACCATGAAGGATAGACTCTGCCAGTTGAGGTATGAGTTGCCCTACCAATTTTGGGCTCAGTTTCTTGACATTGGCAGCCAGTGCCACCCAGTTCTTGACCCTGCCAATTTTTTCATAAAGTCATGGCATTCCAAAAATAGGCAAAAGAAACATCAAATGAATTATCAACCACACCAATAGCAATGGTTTGCCGACTTCCTAGTTCCAACTGACGCGATTTTCACGAACCAAAACTCCTCTGCAAATAAGCACTCAGCGGAACTCAAAACATCCATTCAGAGTTTCTAAGCAATCTTCCAAACCAGTGTTTGCAATTCGCTAGTCATCAGGTAATTGTTAACTTGTAGAAGCCTAAGATGGCTAGCGCACTGGTTTTCAAGGTCACTTGCTTGGCTCTGATATGCATGGTGTTGGGTGCACCCATGGCCATGGCTGCTTTGACATGCTGCCAGGTGAAACCTGCTATGGAAGCATGTGAGGCCTACGTGAGGACTGGTGGAGACACGGTCCCAACCTCATGTTGCTATGCGGTTATATCCCTGATCAACAGCGAGGCCATGACCACGCTCGATCGTCAAACAGCATGCAGGTGCATACAAGAAGCTGCTTGGCGCCTACCTGATTTGAACGCTACAGCGTTTGCCAGCGTCCCTGAAAAGTGTGGAATTCGCTTGCCCTTCCAGTTCAGCCACACCGTGGACTGCAACAAGTAGACTATATTAGAGAGATATAAAATTATTCACGCTAAGTTTTTAGGAGAGTTGGTGATTAATACATAACCTTCAAAGACTAAATGGTCAATATTAGAGATATAAAATTATTAATGTATATTCACCTAACAACTTAAGCTTTTAGGAGAGTTAGTCTTTGACATAATATACCCTTTAGAAACATATGCATATATTGCCTAAATAGATATTCACTTTTATTTTACTTCTTTTTCTTAATTTGTTTATATATATATATATATGTGTGTGTGTGTGTGAATATATATTAATTTCAAATCTATATAGATAATAGATAGAAGATTATTAAATATTAATCTCAAATTCACTTGTTGATTTCCACTTGAGTTGCAGGGTGTAGTGAGCAACCTGAGGATTTACACTACGAAGAGGGATTGTTGGTAATTGATGAGAATCAAATATAAACCTTAGGTAAGCTATGTCTCATGATGAGGATTTTGATTTAAATAGTCTATCATACCCGTTGTTATACATGTTTATCAATACACTCACCGTTTGTGACGATTTTATTGGCAGTGGATGTTGGTACTTGGTAGGCAATGGTTAATTTGGTTTGAATTTAATTTGGAATTTTGGATTTTAATATAATGGCAGTGTTTATCAGAAGGGAATTGCCACCACCCCCAATAAATCTCAAATTTCACATATTTTTATGAAATTAAATTTATATGACATTAAATTGATAATTTTTTATTTAATATATTATTTATTGATTTTATATATTAACTATATCTTCTACATCTCTAAAAATAAAAGTTAAACATTTGGTATTTTTCATTTAATTTTGTGGTTGTGAGACTGAGAGATGGCCAAACGTTTCGCAAACTATAATTCAAACTAAACTCGCTAGTATTCTTGATTTTCCTTATTTAATTCAAATACAAATAGTATCATAACTATCAAACATTAATTATGTAATTAGGAAAGAAGTGAAATAATGGTATGGAATTTGAATAATTTTAAGGATTTAATGTTGATTCACTGTCAGTGTAAAGTTTTTTTACTCTATTATTTAAAGATATTTTAACACATCATTAAAGATTTCTTAGGTAGTTGCTATGATAATCAAACTCATTTAATAATGTGACAATACATGCTTAGATGACAATGGATCAAAATTAAATTCAACTTTTAATAAGACAAATTTTAAAAAAATTATTTTTATTAATTTTTTTTAGAAAATTGTTGTACAATTATGACTTCAACTTTATTGTAATAACCAATTAAGGACTTTAACTTTAAAACTTACTAAGTAAGAACCTTAAATTTATTGTAGGAACCAATTAAAGACTTTAGTTTTACAATGATAACCAATTAAGGACCTCAACTTTAATAGAAAAATAATTGGATAATATTTATTAATTAGAAGAAAAAGAAAACATTAGGTCATATATGCCATTTATTTTTGTTCACTTATAAATTATTTTTTATTTAAATAAATTTTTTATCCTTATAGTTTACACTCTTTTTGGTTTTAGTCCTTATACTTTCTTTCTTTGTAAATCAGTCATCATACTTACAATTGTTTGCAAAATGGTCTCTACTGTTAGACTCGTTATGACGCCGTTAGTTTGTAGGGACCAAATTAAAAACTTATAGGGACCAAATTTAAAAAAAAAGAGAAAACTATAGGACTATAAACTGACGGCATCATAATCGGAACTAACGGCATCATAATCGGAACTAACGATAGGGACCATTTTGCAAACAATTGTAAGTGTGATGACTGATTTACAAAAAAAAAAAAATATAGGGACTAAAATCAAAATGAGTGTAAACTATAAGGACTAATAGTTTAGTTAAACCATTATTTTCATATGTCAAAATTAGGTATTTTTGTCATTTCAACATTTATTAATAAAAATATTTTTTTAATAAAGTTGAGGTCCTTAATTGGTAATAATAAAAGTTTAGTCCCTCAATTTATTTATCAAGAAAAGTTTAAGTTCTCAAATAATACTTCACTTTTAATTATTATTATTTTGGTCAACTACTCTAATTAACCTTTTGGGCCAAGTGACGTCCAGCGATATCCTCACGATTATACCCTTTGGGCTCCCTATGAGACTAATCCACGGTCGGTAGCTTAGAGCACAAGAGTTTTTTTTTACATTCCAACCAAAGCAACTCTCACTGATATTTAAATTTGTAACCTATCCTGTAGAAGCGAACCTGTTTACTAACTCGACTTGGTTCACTCTTAATTTTTAGAGGACTCACGTTTTTTTTATTACATATATGCAATCGAATCATTATACAATGACTTAAATTTTCATATTATATAATTGTTATGTAACTAATATAAAAATCTTATATACTTAAGAGAAGTTGTAATTGGACTATTGAATAATGAAATTAGTGAAGAGGGTTTGCAGCTTTAACTATGCAAAAGTTGTAATCTAATATTTTATTAGTGGATTATGTTATATCCCTTCTACGGGTGACCTACGTTAAATATTGTGTTCTTTATTGTGCATTTTTATTCCCTTTCTTCTTGTGCTCGTGTTGTAGGTCTATCCGTCTTCCCAACCATAATTTAGAGTTTAATCAAATCCAACAATAATTCAGAGTTTAATTAAATCCAGTGATAGTGTAAAAATATTTTACACTATCATCCAATCATATGATATCATATTAATATTAAAAGAGTTTAACTTCTCAAATAGTTAGTGTTATAGTAAGGAGCATAAGAGAGTTGGTGGCCCAATTAAAGTCAAACTTTATATGAGGCCTTTTATTTAGTTAATAAAATTATTATGAATTTTCATTTAAAATTTACTTTTCTAGCTTTTTAAGATGCAAAGCTACTAAGACTTTTCAATAAAATTTTATTACTTCAATGCTTTGCAAAAAAGAAATATAGAATGATTTTGTTTTCTAACTCAAATAGGGAAAAATGTAAGGTAAGTTTAAGTACTATTAAAAATAAAAATGAAAAAAGTCAAAGTTAACGACATGTGAAGTAGAAGGAGATGGCCACAGAACTTGGGCAGCTCGTATGAGAGAGTAAAAATCTTAACAATCTCAACTCTTTCAATTCTTCTCATTTTCCAAATAAGAATTTTTTTACTATTCAACTAAATATCACTATGTAATGCTGGCAACAATCAAGAAATTAACAAGAGTGAAAAAGATTTTCAAAAAGTACTTGGTTTTATGAGAGGGGAAATTGAATATTATCGTGTTGGAAAGATAATAAATAAAGATGAGTGGTTGGTAAACTACTAAAGGGACTGTTTAAAATAAATAAAATAGGGAGACAAATAAGAATCATAGGAAAGTGATTATATGTTAAAGTTGACTAATTAATATAAATGAAATTGAATAAGATTTATTAGACATTAAGTTAGAAAAATTAGGGGCCTTAATATATGATAAATAAATATAATAAATATATAAATTATAAATATAATATTATTAAATTATGTAGCCTAAATTTTGAGAGAATTTAACAAGGACTGGAGAAACCTTAGGGTTTAGCCGGCTCTAATTATAATTAAACTTTTTTAATGATGTAATAATATATTATTTAATGATAATATAAAAGAAATATGTTGATAGTAAATCAAAATTAAATTTTATACTTTTTTAAATTACAAAAAGAGGTCTAATTAAACCTAGTAGGAAGGAGGAATATAGGCTAAAGTAGAGACAAAAAAAACTTAGTAAAAATACTTGAGTTAAGGCTATTGAACAAATCCTATAATTTATTAATGTATATATTTAAATTAGCTTATTTAACATTTAAAAAAAAATTCATTACAATTTTTTAAAAAGAAAAATAACTTTTTTTGGGCAAAAGCTCTCTCTAAATTATTTAAAAATTTTAAAAACAAATCCAAACATCTACTAATATATCATCAAGTCTTTCAGTTGGTGGTCACCCACCTAATAATAAGTAAGTGTCCCCCTCATCTGATTGGAGTTCTATCCCTAAGTTCAACCACAAAAATAAAAATAAACATAAAAAATCCACTGATATAAAAACTTTTACATTATTAATATAACATCGGAAAGTGACCACATCTCTTAGGGCCCAAAAATCATTTGGGGAGGGGGGGGGGGGGTGGGACGCAGACAGGTGACAAGGAATTGCCAAACCAAATGGGTCACGGCTATATGGAAAGGGTTTATCAAGTCATTGGATCACATGCTACCATGGTACCATCTGTGATCTATCTAACTGTTAGGTGTACGTACTGCTTGTGTTGTCGGCTTCACTGAGCGGTTTATTATACCATGCATTGAATGAAATAAATTGCCAACTATCTACCTTTCCGTACTTCACCTTATATTTCACAAGCCCAACTTGTATTGGTATTCTCTATATATAGTCCTTACAGGCACCACAGCTAAATCATCACCTCCACACTCACTCACCCTTCAAGTGCTTAATTTCCTCCTCCAACGCTTCCAAATCATGGCTAGCCCACTGCTCGTCAAGGTTACTTGCTTGGCTGTGATGTGCATGGTTTTGGGTCTTCCCCTGGCCGATGCTGCTATACAATGTGGCCAGGCGCAAGCCACTGTAGCACCATGCATTGGCTACCTGAGGAACCCTGGTGGTGCTGTCCCTGGACCATGCTGTAATGGGATTAGGACCCTCAACAGCCAAGCCAAGACCACCCCTGATCGCCAGGCCGTTTGTAGGTGCCTCAAATCCACTGCTCTGAGCCTGCCCGGACTCAATCTTGCAAGCCTTGCCGGCATCCCTGGCAAGTGCGGGATTAACTTACCCTTCAAGCTCAGCCCCGCCATTGACTGCAACAAGTATAGTAGACCACTGATCATGAACACCCTCTTTCATTATATGCCAAACTTGTGTGGATAAATTTTTTATATTATTATTTAATTATATATTTTTAAATCATTATTAAAAATTAATTATCACAACATTACTTAAAAGGTTAAAAAATTTTAATAATAATTTATCAACATATCATTAAATGATAGTATAATTTTTTATATACTAAACACTAAATCAAATTTAAACTCTATATAATTGATCTTTATTTTATTTTATTTTATTTTATTTTAACATATGAACTTTTCGTGCATAATATGTTTACAAAGATATTAACATCAAATTCACTTTGATTGTCAATTGCAGGATTAAGTGAGACGCTTGCATGATGGGCTATGCTTGTTGACCAAGTACTTGGTTTGAGTTAGTAGCTAGCAAGAGAGAATAAAGAGGATGGTTTCCCCCAGATGTCTGGCTCCCAGTATATGGGGAGTACTTTGGACTATTATGATGATTGGGATTTCAATAATAATTATAATAAACTCTTATATATCTCAGTTCAAGTATTGATTGTCCCCTACGTACCGAAAAATGCTTTTTTAAAATAAAAAAATATTTCTGCTGCATTTAAAATTCAAATGACATTGGATTTCTTATATTTATTTTAAAGTTTAATTTTGATTCATAATTTTATATTATTATTTAATTATGTATTAAAAAATCTTAAAAATAATTTTTTAATTAGTTATTATTACTTTTTGATAATATAACAATGCATAAATGAGTGAAAATATAAAAAAGTTAACATTAAAAATAAATTTAAATTATTATTTTAAAAAAATACTATTATATCATCCTCACAACTTCTTAACATACTATATCATTTCAATTTGATTGACAACCACGCCTAAAGGGTAATAATTAGTTATATGGAGAATTAATTATTTTTTGAGTTTAATTTTTATTCATTGTTAGTGTAAAAAAATTTTACATTGTCATCTAATTATGTGTTGTCAAATCAGTAAAAGAATTGACTATCACAACAAATACTTAAAAAAATTTAACTATTTTAATGATTTAACAACACATAATTAAATAATAGTATAAAAAAATTTATATTAAAAATAAATAAAAATTAAATTCTTTTTTTTTGTACACTTTTATAGTATGTTTGTTTAAGATTTGTGCAAACATAAATGGGCATTGCACGATTTTGAATAAACATTAAAAGGAATTAAATTCTTTTTACTTTCGACAAACGCCCGTTTGCAGGTGGTGAAAAGTAAAACAAACGTACGCTTTAGTGCTTGTTTATTTTAAATTTTATACTGTCTTAAATCAATTTTAGTAATCTAAAATTAATTTTTTAAGTATATTTTAACATGTTTTAGTAGTTTTGTAAAATTGATTATCATAAATTTTTAGGTTATAGAATTGATTTTGAGAGAAGTAATTTTTTTTATTTCTGTGGTGAATAAAATTAATTTTAGGTGTGGGACTTATTAAAATTTTAAAAATATACTTATGATTATATTTTAAAAGTGATTATACTTTATCATCTAAATAAAATTAATTCTTTTAAACTAACTTTTAAAATATCATTTTAAAATGCAAATTAATTCTTTTAACGTCTATTCTTTTAAAATCAAATTTTTTAACATTCATCTTTTTAAAATAAACTCGAGTAAAATCTAAAACAAATAAAACTTTAATGAACCACATGAACCTATTATTATGGCCGGGATCACAGAAGGTTAATTAAAAGACCCCTGTGATTAGTTTTTGGATTTTGCTGCAGAAAGTTTGAGCTCTAACTTAGCTATCAGCCAAGCATGTGTGGGTCTTACTTATTTTTAAAATTCAGGTTGTTATTGTTTTTGGACTGATGTTCAATGATGCGCTTTAAACTCGCTCTAACATCAGCCTTAATTTTTTTCCTGAAAAGATATCACTTAAAATTAAGGGTGTGCATCAAAGTGAACCAATCTCATCAAATTAATTAAATTGGTTTGGTTTTATTGGTGTATTCCAAGTTACATCTCTTATTTTTAATAGTGTACGCTACAGTACTCAGTTTTACATTGTATGCTATCATCGGAATGATAAAATTCACTTTTTTTTATGTCAGTTCAAATGTGTTATCTAATTTCATTTTCAAAATTTAGGTGGATGCATATGCAGTTCACTTTAATTTCAGAAATATTTTGTTAATACCACCAGAAACTTAGGTTGAGGTTAGAATGTGATAGCTTCTATTTTTCTAAATTTTTTAATAAAAAAAATTATAATTGATTTAGTTTACAATTTAAAAGAAAAAAAATTCCAAACCATCCAAACTGAACGTGCGGATTGAATACATGGATATGTGACATATGTCCCTTGCTATCGATAGAATTTATACAACTGAGGCACGCCACCATCAGTCTTAAGGGGTTTGGTGGAACACCCCATGATATATTAATTGCTACTCAATGCTTTTGGCACTCCAACCCATCATTGCCTGTCCTTTCTTCTTACTCCTTACTTCTTCCTCCTTACTCCTTACTTCTTCCTCCTTACTCCTTACCCTTAGAATATTGTCTTTCTTATAGTACGATGGATAAACGATTTATGTTACTTTCAAGTTCAACTGTAGAAGTACCAGCGTTGATATAAAGGACAATATAATTTTGGATAAAATAGACATGACTTTAATTTTGATCTATTATAAAAAAAAATTTATATTATTATTTAATTATATTTTATCAAATTATTAAAAGAGTTTGACTATTACAATAATTATTTAGAAAATATAACTCTTTTAATGATGTGTCAGTACGTGATTAGATAATAGTGTAAAAAAACTTTATATTGACAGTGAATTAAAATTAAATCTAATACACATTACTCTCCTGTTCTCTTATAGTATATGATATTCTCAATTTACTTTCTTAAACTATTTTTATTGTCACTAAATCTCTTTAGAGTATGATTTTAAATGAAAACTAACATTTTCAGTTAAATCAAATAGTAATGACATTTAAAATTATACTCTAAGGGGGTTTAGTGATAAAAAATTAGTTTAAGAAAGTAAATTAAAAATATCATATACTACAAGAGAGTAATATGTATTTTATCTAATTATATAATATCAGATCATGTATTGTGTACATGTCATCACAATTTGATTTAATTAAAAATATTAGTTTTCATTTAAAATTATATTTTAGGGAGTTTAGTGATAAAAAAATAAATTAAAAAAATAAGTTGAGAATATCATATCCTACATAAAAGTAATGTCATATCCTACATAAAAGTAATGTATTTTTTACCCTATAATTTACCGTATCTAATGCTTAACGTAAAGGGAAATGATACATGAAGATACATATCTCTATTTATTTAACCTTTTTAACGTTGAATGATGAGTGACCACTACCGTCTTTTATTTAATTTTTGAAAGAAGAAAAGCTAATAGACGTACGCTTTACAATGCACCTTGAAACTTGAAATCTAGCTTACATGCGCATCTCTTAATCCAACTTCTTAATTTGCACTAGTGATAGCCCTCCTCGCTCTTTTCTTTCTTTTCCCTATACTACATAATATTAGACATGTTTATGGGTTGGGTTGAATATAATCTTTATCTTGATTTAAAATTTTAATTGGATCAATTTTTACGAATTGAATTTAATCATATTAAGATTCGAATTAGGTCAAATTAAAATCGGGCTAATGCGATTAAAATATACAAAATATTTTTTTATTATAATGTTTTGACTATGTTCTCTTTATTTGTATATATTACTTTTTGCTCATATTAAAATCTAATCTAATTGATAATTACATAATAAATAAATGACATAATAACTAAAATTATGAAGAGTTACAATAGTTAATCAAAGTATAATATTATATCACAGTAATATATAAGAAAAAGTATTAAAAAATTATAATTTTATTTAATATCTGACTGAGTTGAAGTGACTTAAAAAGTGACCCGAACTCACTCCAAAAAATACATTTAGTCTAAAAAAATTACCTAAGCCAACCCAAACACGTTGAGCTAAAGTCGAGTTTTCGAATCGGACGGGTTATGAACACTCCTACATAATATGAAGAGGGAGAGCAATTTATCAAGCTCAAATTTGAACCCAAGCAAGATTCTGACGCACTAAGGCATTGTGCATGACCACCTGGCCACGACTCCGAGATCCTTCTTCTTCTTTGCCTTTTCTCTTTTGATAAGTGGATTGTGTAGCTTATTTCATGCATGGAGGACATCTGCTAATTAAAAGCACTGATAGGCTGTTCACCGTTGTAAGTGTGCACAGTATTGGCTTGCAAAAGAGATTCTGTTTCACATGTTATGCTATCTTAGGTCAGGTTTGATGAAAATTTCTGCATATCAACAATCTACGTGTCTTTCTTGTTCCTTTCCATGAATCGGTTCCATTTGATGCTTTGTGATAACATAATTACTTTTTAGGATAAAATACATTTTATTCCCTTAAATTATATCAATTTCTCAACTTATTATTCCTTTGAAAAAATTTTTATCACTTAACCTCTTAAAATTTGGTTTAAATAAAAATGTTATTTTTTTAATTAAATCAAATAGAGATTAATCTCAAGACACATAATTAGAATCAAATTTCAGAAGAGTTAAGAGACTTAAAACTAAACTTCAGAGGGATGAAGTAACTTAAAAAAAAATCATATTCTGTTTGATTTGACTGAAAAAAATAATTTTTTTTATTTAAAACCAAATTTCATAGAGATTAAATGATAAAAAAAAATAACTTCATAGGACTAAGTTGACAAAGTACTATATTTAAATGAGGCAAAGTATATTTTGCCCTTTTTTTATTGTTCTATCGATAGATCGATGTGGCTTTTACTCCCTTGTTCATAAATTACATTTTGATAATCTTTAGATATGCAAAAAGCCCCTTTAAACTTTTGTTGATATGAGATTTACCTCGAGGTTTTTTTTTTAAAAAAAAAATCCTTAAACTTTATCAATTCATATGATATCCACTTAAAAAAAAAAAAACCCTTCAATTCATATGATATCCACTTAATAATAAAAAAATGTCATCTATATATATTCCACGTGATCACTTGGCACCACCAAAACTCTTGAGTAAAATTGAAACCATTCATTCCCACGGCCTCTGCGGCACTGCACAGTCCTTCACTCTTTGCCTCACCTCGCCTTGCATCACACAACGTTAGTTTAATTAGCTTTGGGCATTTCAGGTGGGTTTCAAGAAAATTGTTTGTCCCTCTTGCAGATCTCCCTTGGTAAAGAGTTTCTAGTTTTCCAATTTCATGTTTTGATATAATTTTGATTAAGATGAAATTCAACATAGATGGATGGATGTCGAATGAACAGAAGGGTCTTTTGCACATTCAGTAAAATTTAAAGTTTTTTTTTTACCTTTTTTAAAAATTGAAGCGGTAAATCGCAAGTTTTTTATATTTTACCCTTACTTAAATTAACATTCTTGGATAATACTCGTATTTAATGATTAAAAGGAATAGTGACAACAAGGACACTGCTGAAAATTGAAAATGAAGGTCTTCTGCAATAATTCGCTTTGTAACATTGGATAAGAAAATTTAAACACAACAATTGCTAGGTGATCGGTGAATTTTATATTATTTTATTAGTGTACATGTGTGAAAAATATCTATATTAAAAAATTTAATATATTCTTTCATAGATTTATATGCAAATTTAATAGTAATATATATATATATATATATCTTTATGTAAGTGTTTAGTTGTAGATGCAATAATACTCTTTCTTTATAAAAAATAAATATTAAATGAATTACTTACTTAATATGTATTTGGTTAGGCCTTTGTCAGCCTTAGCAATAGTGCACATGTAATCATGACTCTAGATGAATTTTTTGCGTTGAGAGGAATCAAGTTTGAGGCTGAAAATTAACTCTTTTACCCGTTTAGTTAGTTTTTTATTTTTATTTTTTAGTTAGATATGTTTTTATCATAATTATAAAATTATTATATTTTTTTGTCTTGTTTTTAAAAAAAATTGTGAAAAAAATAGTAAAAACAATTAAAAATAACAAATTATTTTTATCATTTCCTTCACAAAATTTTAAAAATATAAAATAAAATAAAATAATATTTTTATAATTATAATAAATATATATCTAATTAAAAATAAAAAAATAAAAAATGCAAAAAACAAACCAAACCCACTCACTTTTCAGTTCATTAAAATCAATTCTACTATCAATTCACTCCATTATGTCTAAGAAGTTGATATCACCATTATTTTAATAATATTTTCGTACAACTGTCACTTATAACTATCTAAAACTATCTCTATAATTATGTTTTTTTAAAAAATATTACGTTAATACACCTAAATAGACTCAAAATTTTTAAATCAATTCTTTTAGCATACATTCTTTTATAATTATAAAATCTTGATTTAAGTTTTGAAAAGTTTATTTCCAAGATAATTGAGTGTGTAAAAAATAATTAGTATTTAAATTTATTTAAATATTAATTTTTAGATTATAATATTATTTTTTGAAGCGTCAAATTATTAACAAAGTAGGTATATATAATAAAATTTGTTACATAAAACGATATAGGGTATTTATGTAATTGTGCCCTGGATCCATCGGAATCTGATATCCAAACCCCGACCCCAAGTTGCTAAAAGGTGACGACTTGTAATCGCGTTGGTTTTTTTCTATATTGTATTTTTTTATGTGAAAATTAGTAATTATAATTTTATTTATGTTTCTAAGATATCTCCATTAACGCAGGAGGCCTCACCTTTAGAGTGAGGCTCCTTTCCTATATACTCAATACTTGTTGGTATTAGTAATCATAACCTAAGGTTTATAAATCTCAAATCTCGAGATTAATTTAGTAATGAAAACAAACACATGATGGGTGATTAGGCTCATTGTCATTTAAACCTTGTCTTTAACTAAATCAAAGAGATGGATTAGTTCAGACCGATGTGGGCCTGGTGTATGGCACAAACCCCCAGCCATCCCATGTATGTGTAATGTACCTCTACACACATATACAAGAATTTCTGCAAGCTAAATTTGAACGGTAATTTTCAAATTGAGGTAATATATAGTATTAATTACGGTACTTACAGCCAGTAAACAAAAAATTGATCACCATCTGTCATTGTTTAATCATATTCAAGCCTTATTTGCCGCTATTTAGAGGACAAAGCTTTGGTTTTGCGAAGCTAGATGAAACTTGGGGCTGTATGCAAATATTAGTACAACTACTCATCATTTACTCATATAGCAGTGATTTCCAGTTCCGTATATAAATATTGCTTCAGTGAATTGTCTTATTCATTTACTATATAGGCATCGTTATGGTTGGATTCTGGTTCATTTGCCTTAGACAGTAGCATTTAACTTGCTCAACCACAATCCATTATGGCACTGAATTCAGCCCAACTACCAAATAAGCACATGCACGTGGTTAGCCACATGATTGTGGTTGCACCCATACCCTTCTCCCTTTATAAATAGAGGATCAGGAAAACCTCAACCCACAGTGTCCCAAAAGCCCAATAGTTCAAAGCTAATCTTAGAGTAAGGCTACTTTCCATCTTCATTCTTGCACGAATTGACTAATGGCTAGCTCTCTTCTTGTTAAGCTGCTTTGCTTGGCAATTGTGTGCCTGGTACTTGGTGCTTCCATTCCCAAGGCCCAAGCGGCGATAACATGTGGTCAGGTGGTGAACGGCCTGACCCCATGCCTTTCCTATGTAGCCAATGGCGGAACGGTGCCAACCCAGTGCTGCAAAGGGGTCAAGACCCTCTTTGGTCTGGCTCAGACCACTCCAGACCGTCAGGCCGTTTGCAACTGCATAAAGAACGCTGTTAATGGAATCCCTTACAATAATTTCAATCTAAACCTTGCTGCTGGCCTTCCTAAGAAATGTGGTGTCAACATTCCTTACCAGATCAGCCCCTCTACCGACTGTAGCAGGTATTTATATATATGTATCAATGTATATATGTATGTATGTATTTATGTAAGTGTTTACTCTGAATTCTGTTCACTAACTAATCACTATATCAATCCTTATTTCTTTTATCATGGCCTTTTCCAATCTCTCTCATGTGCCCTTTTTGTTTTGATGCAGTGTGCGTTGAGATTGATGAAATATGGAGCAGTAACTCGAGCTGGGATGTAGTAGCTATAGTGTGTGAATAAGTGGCTACACATAAGCCACATGGGAACGACTGGAAACTGCTTCTTTAAAGCATCAACTAGTCTTCTTGTTTGTCTGTGGCATGTTCGTGCTTATTCTGTTATAGGCATTTGAAGAGAGGGAGTGGAGTACTAAAACGAGGATGTATAAACAGTGTCGTTGTCTCTTAATGATATGCAGTTTATCTCTTAATGGATTTTAAGTGCTTGTACCTCACAAGTGACTTTGACTATTTGTATGTTCTATGACCAAAAGGACTATTGGAAAAAGTTAGGTTTCAAGACTAAACATATATAATATTAATAGGAAGGAACTTATGAGGAAGGACTAAGGACACGGTAAACAATGCAGGTCTAATTAATAGACGAACGATTTTAAAAGATCGAAATTGAAAAAGAAAAGTATGAAATACTTTCAGCATTTGTTTTTTTTTAATTTTTAATTACATATATTTTTATTATAATTATAAAAATATCAAATTATTTTTATTTTGTTTCTTATTTTTAAAATTGTGTTTTTAGTTCTTTTTAATATTTTTTCACAAAATTTTAAAAACAAGAAATAATATAAAAGTAATATGATATTTTTATAATTATAATAAAAATATATTTAACTGAAAATAAAAACAAAAAATAAACCAAAAGCTAGTCAATTTTTTTTTTATCATCCTCTTAAAATATCTCTTCTAATTCAACTGGAAATTCTAGTAGGAAAGGTATTTTGCAAGCTGACTCAGAAAACGTTCAACTAACAACAGTTGCACATTCTATCATATTCGAAATCAAATACGAAACCATTGGAGTTTATAAGGAATTGTGTGGTTAATTTATATGATGCAATCAATCTAAAGTCACCAAAACATGAATTGAAAGCATGTGCATTGTTCGCAGATGTGAATGCTAGAGCATTAAATTGTAACAGTTTTACAATGTAAGTTGAGTGTGTCACTGTGTCGTAATTAATTATTTTAAATTAATTATATATAATTAAAAAATGTAATTATAGATATTCTAAATCAATTTTATATGAATCTGATTTGTAAATTTTTTTACAATGTGACGTAATCATATTTTATTATATTATTAAATAATTTGACTATGTTTTTGAGAAGTCAAATTTTTATAATAATGTGACTATATATGATAAAATGATGTTTGTAATGACAATATATCAAAACTAAGGATAATTGATCAATTTGATATAGTTTTGTAAATTATTTATTAAATTGGTGTAGTTTTGAAATTATTTCTCAAAATAAAATAAAATATATTCTGCTATGTTGTTTCTTTTTATTTATATGACATTGATGCCAATCAACTTGACGTAAGAAATGTGATGTGACAGCGTTTAGCTGCGATTTTAATATATGACTAAATGATTTTTGTTTAAAATTTTTTTTCTATCTTTAAAGTGAATCACATGGAACTTATCAAGTGTCACACAAAGAAAAAAAAAACATTGCAGAATGTATTCTATTTTAAAAGATAGTTTTAAAATTACACGAATGTGATAAATAATTTTTAAAATTATACCAAATTATTCAATTACCCTAAAATTAAACTCCTTTTTATATTTTTAATGGAACTTATAAAAATTTATAATAAAAATTTAATTATATAATTACTTGTTTATCCCATAAAAACTTATAACTTAAGTTAAAGCAAAATAATAATAATAATTGCATTGTACTTTTTTACTGAGAAGAACGAAGCTATCATTAACTAATTAAAATACGCATTGGCTTTGTACCCAAAAAAAAAAAAAAAGTAGGCGTTGGCTTTCGCCTTTCTGTTTGAAAAAGCGTTAGCAATCATAGCTCACGCAGTTCATGGATTAAGATGGATTTGGAATATTTTTTTAATGCAACTTATTTAAAAAATAATGAGTTAGGTTGGTTCAGATTAAAAACAAAATTTTCACCAATCCTAACCCATATGGGGGGTTAGGTTGCATTCGCGGGTTTTAAAAAGAAAGCCATTAGATTAAACACAACTCGCTTGAATGTTGTACGACTCTTCTGGATTTTCTAGTATGTCAGATTAGCTACTTGTGTTAGGTTGTTGAAAAAATAATGAAAACAAATTTATAGCAGGGTTTTTTTTAAAAAAAGTTTACATTATCAATTGGTATGGGGTGAATGAAAGAGTCTTCGGATTGAATTCTTTGTTGATCCCCTTTCTCAACTTGGGTTCTAAAACTATTTGTTATCCAAACCCAATCTAGGACGCAAAGGAGGCTTTTTGGCTAAAGTACATTAGATTAGGAGACAAATTATCGAGATGCCACTCATTTGAAACATATTACTAGCATATTGTCATTTTTGTCACGTATATCACGCTAAAGCAGTAGGCGTGATACACGTTATCACGTCAACACGAGTGGCGTGATACACGTCATCACGCCACCCGTGTTGACGTGATGACGTGTATCACGCCACTCTATTGGCGTGATGACGTGTATCATGCCAACACGGGTGGTGTGATATACACAAAATCGGGAAAAAAATAATAGATTAATACAACAAAACTTATATAACCAAAGTCAAAACTTTGAAAAGCCATAACTTTTGACTCGCTTGTCCGATTTAGACGCATTTTATATCGATTCCATATAACTTTTCGAGGCTGAGTGCAACGCAAACTGCCATAGGCGGTTTGGTCCACCGGAATTCCAAAAAACCCTTTATTTTGTAAGTTATAAAGCTTTTTATGAAAATTATATGAGTATTTCATGAAATCAAGGTTAAACTCATTTTTTTTCCTTTTCATTTTTATGAAATCAAGGTTGAACCTATGGCCGTTATAAAATGCCTCTAAATCAGACAAGCGAGTCAAAAGTTATAGCTTTTCAAAGTTTTGACTTTGGTTATGTAAGTTTTGTTGTATTAATCTATTATTTTTTTCCCGATTTTGTGTATATCACGATACCCGTGTTGGCGTGATACACGTCATCACGCCAATAGAGTGGCGTGATACACGTCATCACGTCAACACGGGTGGCGTGATGACGTGTATCACGCCACCCGTGTTGACGTGATGACGTGTATCACGCCTATCACTTTGGCGTGATACACGTGACAAAAATGACAGTATGCTGGTAATATATTTCAAATGAGTGACATTTCAGTAATTTGTCTCATAATCTAGTGTACTTTGGCCAAATTGCCCGCAAAGGAAGGTGATCACCGCTGACATGGTCGGTAAAAGGGGAAGGAAACGCATTGGAGTACACTAGGGTCCAAATGCCAATCCCATTGAATTGAAGGCCTTCTTAAATAATGTTATTTATACAAGAGCATCTTAAATAAATATCCGGCATGGGTCTTGATGGTTGTGTTTTTTTTTTATACTTTTATCCTATAAATTGACTATTTCCCAGGAAGCTATATGATATTCTTAACAACTATGTTCAAAAAGTTAAGTTGTTAGGTGGAGGCTAAATGATTTATATTTAGAGGTTCTAATATTACTTTAATGACTAATTATCTCAAAAACTTAATCTGTTAGCTGAAAACTTATGAATAATTTTATATATTATTAAAAAAATGATAAGTTCTGCTATTTGGATTCTTTTCTGAATTTTCTTTTCTTTGCTATAAGTTTGTACTTTCTGCAATTCTGGGTTTGGGCCTGTTCTATACCTCTACCTGTATGTGAGTACATCAAACTACACGCTATTTTGAATTTATTGTAACTAAATTGATATTAATTTTTTGAATTCCTCTTAGCTAATGAATTTAACTTGTGGTTTGACCAAGGTGTATGGTTATGACACCTTCCTTTGGCTCAGCAGTTTGGTGCCATTTAGGAAATCATATACTTTAGATGTTACTATTGATAATTACATGCAGTTCTCTGACTGCCGATATTTTCTGTACTCAAGGAATCCCAAGGGATAAGACCAAAAATTTCGTGCAAATCATGTGATTGAAGATTGAACCGTGCATATCCCTAGAGAAGAAAAGATCACCTTGTCTCGAGTAAGAGATTAAATTTTTTTAAATTAAATTGGTCTAAAAGCTTATATGTTGGATTTTAACTAACTGCAGTGCAACGTGATAAAATGAGTAGTGGCCATGTGTAAGATTCTGTAATTTTACAGTCATTGTTTGTCACATCCCTTGTAGTGGAGCCACCAAACTTACTCTACCTGTAGGCAAAATTTATCAAATTGTTTGTTAATATAGTTGAAGACTTCTTATCTGTACCTTCTTCCTAACATCACATTTGAGAAGTTCCTTAAATTTTTGCAGGCATCATTTGCAATTATATGTCACCCAGTCACCCTTGCAAGACCTAACAGCCTTAGTTCCTTCAAATTATGGTCGTGGCTGTCCTGTTGGGCAATCCGCCAATGGCCTGTTAGATGATGCCTAAAACATTGCAGCCTCTGCAGAAGCGACTGTGGAATGTGGATGTAGTGGATGCGAGTCTAGCTATATAAGAGGCAGTCTTGACAGAGTTTACAGTCTTCTTCCAGTATAGCAGCAACATTTAGTGACTGACAGGTTCCCCAAATGCATCCAAGGGACCTGTGGTTCTTGCCACAATGTCTGGAGGAGGCATGGATATGTCCTTTTGCTAAAACTAATGATAAAATCATAAGCATGCATCCTGTCGGATGACCACCCTGGCAAAGCTGATGAAGCTGCCATAGCTGATAAAAAATTTGGGTTTCATAATCCAATTGTACTCACAGTCTCCCCTCATATCACAAATATTTAATTCCAATAATGACACAACTTTGACACTCATGGATGATTTTCTGATGTAGATGGAAGGCTACCCATGACATGGTATCCACAATCATGTAGACAAGGTATGAAGGTACCAATGACCAATATGAACATGAGGCGAGATCCTGCCACGGGGTACTGTGTTAGATCATACAAATTTTATAACCAGAAAGGAAACTGTTTTCTCGTTTGGAGATGGAATAAGCTACTCCAGTTTTCAGCACAAATTAGTAAAAGCACCCCAGTTGGTGTCTGTCCCCTAGAAGAGAACCATGTGTGCCGTTCCTCAGAATGCAAATCACTTGATGTTGATTATGAGCATTTTCAACACTTGGCCTTTGATATTCACATTAGGGTGAAGAACAAGGGGGAAAATGAGCAGTAGCCACACATTGTTTTTTGTTTCATACTTGATACTCCTCATGCTGTGCACAATGCACCTCAGAAACACTTACTGAGTTTTGAGAAAGAGCAGTTGACAGGAAAATTAATATGAAGCACTGGTTAGGTTCAAGGTAGATGTTTGCAAGGATTTGAGTGTGGTCGATGAACTTGGCAACAGGAAACTGTGGAAAGTCATGCATGCATTATTGTTTGCGTTAAGATGAGGGTATCGTATTTTACAAAGAGGACATAGATTTGGGGATAATTAAAGCATCATCATCATAAAATTTATGATGAATCATTTTGATATGAAAATTATTCAATAAAAATGAGAAAAAAATAATTAATTAGTGTCAAATTAAATATAGCATTACATTATACTTTAATGTTTGATTTGACACATTATTTTTGAATCACTCTCCGCAATATTATAACCAACAAGAATTAATAATTGTGTTATAAAAGTAATTATTAATTTTTTTTGGTACCTAAGTAATTATTAATTTTATTAATGTTTGTACTACTCATATATTTTAACGAAATAGACAGACACACTTCACTATAAGCACATTTTTTGTTGTAATTATTATGTTAGAGTGATTATTTCGAAGATGGTTTGCATAAAAATAAAGAAATACAACACCAAATTAGAATACAGCATAATAAATGACATAAGAAATGACAGCCTATCAATAACACAAAAAAAAAGTCATAGAGTAAGATTATCACATTAAAAATAAAAATAATAAGGTGTCTACGGTTTTGTAACTTAGTGGCACTTAGCTTTCTTAGAAAGCACTTAATACTGAATTTTTTTTCCCCTTATCAAATCTTTAAACTTTTTTCCGTAATATATATATATATATATATATATATATATATATATATATATTAACGAATTTAGTTAGCTCACGTAATTTACACAGAAGTTGAGTATCCACTGACTACATGTAAGTCACACAAAGCTCAAAACTTTTAGTTGCTTTAGTTATATATAATCCAAGACGTGTAAAGTGCATATGATATATTGTTAAAAAAACTGGCCATATTATGATAAGATCCCTCTAAATTAAAAGGATGATGATCCTGGAGGAGTGGTTTGGGATTGGCTTTAGCAGAACATGACTTCGATAGTTTGATTTTGAGGGTCCACCTGCTGCAACGCAAGTGACGTAAAGCTTGATCCGACGTACCATGTATTAGGTTGGTTTGCATAGAAATCCCCTGACCCGTAAGACGTTTCATCGTTTGTCACCTGCTCTTCCATGACCCCGTTACATCATTTGCATGACACTAGTTCTTAAGTAATACCAACTCCATAATTTGCCTCAAATTAAATGTGCACTAATAAATTCGTTAAGAGTTCGTTAATAATAAGGGATTTAAATAGTTTATAAGAGATTATAAGTTTAAATTTTGTATTAAAAAATTAATACTAATATTCACAGTTATAAAAATTGAAGGATTTAATTTCTATCCATTGTCAGTGTAAAGTTTCTTTACACTGTCATCCACTTATGTATTGCCAAATCATTAAAATAGTTAGACTTTCTAAGTAGTTGTTGTGATAGTCAATTTTTTTACTGATTTAGTAACACATGATTAGATGACAGTGTAAAGAAACTTTACACTGACAGTGGATAGAAATTAAACTCAAAATTGAATTGGACGAACAAATTAGATTAGATAAAAAAATCAGTTGTAAAGGTCACTTAACCAGTTCAATAAGGATTTGATCTTTTTTTTTTTTACCAAATTCGGTCAACTCGGTCAAAATAAATCGGATAAAAATTTGAAGACTTAGATAAAAATTAGTTTTATCGGCAATGGAATTCTACAACTATGCTAATGTATTTGCGTTAATATAATTTGAGTAGTTAACCTCAGGCACGAAAATGGACCAACCAAAATAAAATTCCCACTAACTGCATACCATTTATTCCAATTTGAGGATTTATCATCCAAGCATTTTCATGGTTTAATGATGGATACGTATAACTTTTCTGTTCTTTTTGTAGTAGAAAAAATATCCATTTACTGAATAGCCCCCTCAAACATCGACATCAAAAGGTGCTACAAAATATCAGTTTGCTTGACGCGATAAGCTGCCTATTACAGACTGTGAAGGGGGAAAAAGGAAGGTAGAATAGAGATATTTTGAAGGTTGTGCTTTCCTTTTTTCCGGTTTCTTTTGTATCTTTTTCACAACCTTGATTCTTATCTGCCAAGTCTGATGTCAAAAGTAATGCGCGGCCAAATGAGACAGTGGCAACGAAGTTTCCACTACTTCTTAACACTGAAAATTACACGCATATTTGGGAGACTAGGTCAATTTGCATTGGTCCATACCTAGCCCTACTTGCCAGACCGTGGTATAGCTGTAAAATAAAAGGGATTACCAATGGATTTGGTACCAACTTGATTAAGATTCTTAACAATTTTAATTGTGATTAGGTAGGCAAACCATCTGTGTTCATTCCCTCCCTTGTATTTAATTTAACCATTTGCATTTTGCATCTTAGGCTCTTGGCTTTTGTGTCTCTGGGTCAGTAATCAGTATCTCCTGAGACTATACTTGACCCCCTTTTAAGGGCAACAACTGAACAACCCACTTGCTATAAATTTCCCTTCAACCCTTTCTGCACCACAGATCTCACCCCCTATATCTCCTGATCCTGAATAATAAAGATAACCTCACCTGTGACTATGCAGAATAGAATTACCAACCAAAACGGATGAAGCTCCCCGGTAGAAGTGCTCAGATTTCCGTGTTCTCCAATCTCAATCCTCGTTTGCATTATTGCTCAGTTTTGGTTCATTAACCAGGTCCCAGAGAGGACCATTTCTGATGAGGAATTAAGCTGGGAATCAAGCAGCAGAACGGTCCCCAATTTGGATAACAGCAACCCACCAATCCAAATTTCACCCTTTCATTTTCCTTATCTCCATAGACCCCAAAATAAAAGAGATGCCTCTCTCCCCTTGTTCTGTGTCCTTTTCTACTCAGAATCTTCCCAGTAACTCAAAAATCAGCTACAATCCATAGTTACACACCCATCAAAATTCTCTCCATCACTACTTCACTCTAGTTTGCCTTCAAAATTCTCAGCAGCAGTGCTTCAAAATCTCACAAAGACGCAATTTTTATTGAACCATGCAACCCATGGCTAATACCCATCGCCGTCTTCTTGACACCGAGCTGAGCATGCCACCTGCTTATGGAAACAACAAGACCCATGATTCGTTGATC
The DNA here is from genome assembly GCA_023212625.1 of Styphnolobium japonicum. NCBI lineage: Eukaryota > Viridiplantae > Streptophyta > Magnoliopsida > Fabales > Fabaceae > Styphnolobium > Styphnolobium japonicum. The sequence continues at coordinate 24,864,999 of JALBWW010000014.1, forward strand.
AGCGAGGCCAACTTTGACACCAACATGGTGATCATATTAGCAGCTCTCTTGAGTGCATTGATATGCGCCCTTGGGTTGAACTCAATAGCACGGTGTGCTCTGCGTTGTAGCCGCAGATTTTCCACAGAACAAACCGCTGCAAGGCTTGCCGCCACTGGCCTCAAGAAGCGCCACTTGAGCCAGATTCCGGTGGCGGTGTACGGCTCCGGCGTCAACATTCCGGCGACGGAGTGCCCCATTTGCCTCGGCGAGTTCGAGAAGGGTGACAAGGTTCGAATGCTTCCAAAATGCAATCACGGATTTCATGTAAGTTGCATAGACACGTGGTTGCTGTCACATTCTTCTTGCCCCAATTGTCGCCATTCACTGCTCGAGAAACCCACCATTTCGAGTTCTCATGCTCCTGCCAATGGAGGGGTCGCCGGAGATCCCCCGCCGGAAAATGGGTCCGGCCGGCAAGGCAACCTCGTTGTGATCGTCGAGTAGGCAAGTTAATTAGAACTTGAAATTGAAAGTGGTGGTCCAAGCAAATTTTGGATCAAATATATTTTATTATAATACGATGTTTACAAATTAATGTACATAATCATCGTAAATTTATTTTGTTATATCATGTATCTCGTATCATTTTTGTATGTTTTTTAAGGTTAATAGTTAGGAGGTGTAGTTTTAAAGGGTTTGAGTTGAGTTTCTGACTGCAATAACTATAGTGGTTAGCTGATTGAGTGAAATAAATAATTGTATTGGAGAATGGATCACCAATTTTGATTCAACTTACCAGTGCAGGTGATTACACTGTTCTAATTTTTTGGCTAACTGCCGTATCATTGTTGACCTTGAACTAGTTCACTGTTATAATCTCTGGTGAATTGTCTCTTTTTATTAATTGTATATTACATAATAATTTATTATTATTATTATTACTACTACTACTACTTTATGTACTCTTGTCTTATAAGCTAAAAGTAAATTAAAGAATAAGTGAAACAAAATTAAAAAATATATGTTGTATTTTGGTTGCTCTTTTTACACTTAAGATTCGATTTATTGTAATTCATGTCTAAATTCAATTAATTTATGGTTATGGTCACACATATATAAACATGTATTAAGAGGTAATATATGTCCCATAGAATGCTACCATTATAAATTGGAGAGAAATAAGAAAAATCTCGTATTTGACTGGTGTTTGGAACTAAAATCAGATTTCAAACATGTATCAACAGTGAAAGATCAAGGTAGGTTTTCTTGTTTTTACTATTTGGATCGTTTGTTTAAGATACATAAAGTGGGTCGAGACTCGAAATCGTGAATAAACAAGCACTGGATGTTGGGAAAAGGCATGTTTGATTGTGGATCACAAATGGAGGTGTAATATATTTGTCTACAAATAAGAAGTTGCATTAGGCTTTAGGTAATCAACGCGGCTACATTTGAGTTCGCAATCTCTCATTACCTTTCACATGATGCAGTTACTCTCTTCTCTTCCCAATGGCCCATCACTTGACTACGATAGGATGACTCACCAACATGTAAATAATATATTTAAATTCTTGTTATTTTTTATTTTTTAATTAAATGCTGACAATTTAACAAATTTTTTTCTCTTAATTAACAATAAATTCTCTCTTAATTATCAGTTATTAATATTAAATAAGACAAAAAAATTGATTCACGCTACCCTCGTTTGGTAAGAAAAGCTCACTTTAGTACCGACTCCATTGCCATGTTCATCTTGGATGACGCTCAAGAAGATCTTCCATTTAATTTGCTCACCTCCCTCCAACTGGCCAATTATATTCTTGATGCTGACTCTTTTGTTTTTCAACAATTAAAAAATTTCCCTTCGAATGAGATACTCAATTTTGCATTTCTCTTAGTTAAAGAACGTTTTACACTTTTTCATTATTCTTTTATCTTAAAAAGTTAAAAATATTCTTATTTGATCTATATATTAATTACATTTTCATATTCTCTCTTAACTTTTTTTTTTCTTTCTTCGCCCACATCCTTACTCTATGTTTTATATACAAAATGATAATTCCACTCCCTACTCTATTTTATGAAATGAATATTCAATTATTTTTTAACAGAACAAACTATAAAATAATTATTTCATTCCAAGCTTTATTTTAGAAAAAAAGAGTTATTATTCTCCTTAGAGATGTGATTGACGATTTTATCCTCCATGCAATAGAATTTAATTTTTCTTTTTCCAACATATTCTCATTAATTTTATAAAATAATAACTAGTACCTATCATTAAATTTTATAAAATTGAATACTTTTGAACCTTATTGTTTTTTAGTTTAAATAACTCTTATTTTCAGCCGTTTTCATATATTTTTTCTTTTGTTGATTGGTAACATATTAATGCTAATATTGGATACATGAAAAATAATATTAGGCTCTGGCGATTATCACTGTCTATATAGTGTTATAACCATGCCTACCAAATATATATATATAGTGTTATAATTCAAATCTTATGTAAAGAACTTGTTAGTAAACAGGCCTGCTTCTATGAGATAGGACACAAATTTAAATTCTGATGAGAGTTGTTTTGATTGGGAAGCAGCAAAAATCTTGTATTCTAAGATGTAACTAAGGATTAGCGCCATGGGAACCCAAAGGGCCTAACCTGTGAAGATATCGCATGACACCATTCAATTCAAAAGACTAATTAAGATAGTTGATAAAAAAAAGAACCTATTAATTCTTTAAAATTGGTATATTTCTCCTGTTTAAATGGTTGAATAAGTTTTTAAATAGTTAAATCGATTTTTGAACAATTTTGAGGTTTGTTTTAAATGAGTTTGCCATTTTCGGTTAAATCAGTTTTTAAAACGATAGTTCAAAGTATTCAACAATTTAACCTAAGAATCAAGTGAGTGATGAATCCCTAATGTGCCCAAAAATATGGTGGTCCCCATTACATGTGATCCCATCCAAACTAGAAAGCCTTTAACGGCTAACTCTACTCTTTGAAAACATTGGGCTTCGGAATGCAAGTGGCGAGAGAGCAATCATGGAGAATCGAAATCACTGCCAAGGCCAAAAACTTCAACTTGAGATTCAGAGCTACAAGTTTCGCACCCACTTGGACCCTCTCCCTATGCCGCCTCTCTATTGTCCTCAAACTTCGTAAATTCATCTTCAGAATCAATTCAGAGCCCACAGAACCAAAAAAAGGACCAGGATTCATGACAACCAAAGTCATGAATTTTGTCCACAAATTTCGAGCTCGTTTGTCCAAGAACCGACCCATTGCTCCTAGAAGAGCATCAAATCTTCCATATTCAAAGGTTAGTGTTAATTACTTTACCCCATTTACAGAAGTTAAAAATTCATTTGACACACACACAGACACACATAGTATGTTCATATCAAAAGCAAAAACTTGAATTATTATTTTTCTTTCTGTATTTTGAGCTCACTATGTCTCTGGTTCAATCAATTTAATCGCAGGACCCAATTCGTATTGGCTTTTGGGTTATGGGGTTTCTAGTATTTCTAGCTCAGTCTATCAGCAAGAAAGATCAAAAGGGAATCATGGTTCTTGCTTCTGTCGGGTTTTGTATTGCTTCTCTGTTCAAGAAATATAAAACAGTAAAGCTTAGGAACATAGCAGCATTCCTTCTAGTGGTGGCAACTTTAGTTTGTTACCTATTTTTTTTATTTTGATCATAATTATTGGGATTGCATGGGAAGGTATACATGGAATACAATAGCTAATCTCTTGAAGATGTTCATTTTTTTATGAGGAGGACTCTGCTGGTTTTTGTGTTGTCTTTGTATCACTTTGATTCACAGATTTACAGTTCTTTTCCTTGAATACATGAATTTCATGCATATTTCAAGCTATGTCTTTTCCTTTTTCTTGAGATATTTTTCAAAAAGGAAAAATAGACTTGCACATACTTTTATAAAGTATATGCACAATTTGAATCATTCACAAAAAGTTTTTGTGCAAGTATCGTGACTGGGTAGCTACATATTTGTATGAATTATTCCTTTTCTCTTCCTTTTTTTTTTGGTACATCTCTTTCTTTTGGGAGGGGGCGGCATTTTCTGGGGATTGGTTTGGTATGCTGTGGATGGGTTTTGTTGCAAGCCTAATGTGTTGTATTTATTCGGCCCAGTAAAATACAGTTTGGACTTTGAAAGATACTTTCTAGTAATTCTAACCCTCTCTCATCAGGCCCATCCCACAGTCTATGGAGCGTTTTCTTCTTTTCTTTCATTTTATTTTCTTCTTCTAAGCAATAAGAGAATTTTTATTGTAAGATTTCCATCTCTTATGCAAAAGAGCAGGAGCTCTGGCCCCATGGGTTGTTGAAATTTCTATAATATGTATAGATTAATTGTTTAATTATCACACGAGTTTTGCACTGGCATTGCGCAGCTTTGTAAAAAAAAAATTCAGATATAATGTTAATATTATATGTAATTCAATGAAAAATTTTAAAAGAACGATTTTAAAATATTAGGTACACATCAGTAGATTTAAAAATTAAGAAATCTATCAAAAACTTGTCAATTCAATTGACTGCTTTGAAAACATGGTAAGGAAATTTTAGTAGTGACGAGAGAGTTAAATTGTATTCACTTTATCTTCACAATTTTTTTACAAATTTTTATACAAGTTATTTGATAATATTTTAATTTTACTATAATTTTTTTTAGTAATTTAAATAAATTCATCTTAAAGTCTGTAAAAAGTTTATAAAAATAAAATATGTGTAAATATGATTATTTCCTGTAATTCGTGACGCTCTTTCCTATAAATAAGTGTCTCACCCTTTTAGGTAGTGACTTTGGGACCATTACTCACAACTTGTGTTGCACAGTACTTCAATCTTATATTGATTTAATTGTGGGAGAGGATTCATCGCCCACATAGACATAGCCCTTCTCTTATCTCGCAGATCATCATCCGTCTCCACGGCGGGAACTCAAATTTTAGCCCATTCATTACTTAGATCTCACCTAATATTTGCCCATCAATTTTCCTAACCTCATATCATAACAATTTCTTTATTATTTATAATTATAACTTTTTGTTCGTGTTTGTGCCTTCATATGATTTTGAATTATGAAAATATAATAAGAAAAATAAAGGAGGGAAGTTTTTATTTTTGACCTCTGGGGATTGATTTCATCGCTCATTTTTTTTAATTAATTAATTATTTTATATATATATATATATAAGTATATACGTTTTTTTTCACATATTATACTTAATTGACTCTAATATTTATTATTAAAATTTAATAAATATTTAACAACTTATTAAAAATATTAAAACCTTTTTTTTATAAAAAAAATAACTTAAGATTTATTTTTGATTTATTTTTTTATACACTATCATCTAATCATATATAAATAAATTATTAAATAAATTTAAGTATTATAATAATTATTTATAAAATTTAATTATTTTAATAATATGTTATTATATCATTAAACAACATTATAATTTTTTTATTTGGGTAGATAAAATTTAAGTTGAGGGAAGGTTCGTCAATCTAAAGTCAAGAATTACAGCCAATCTTAACGAAAAATTACAGTGAAATTTATAAATAATTTACCATCATAGGAATGTTATATTCAAACCTAAATCATTATTAACTTAAGCAAAAAAAAATTGATTTGGTGAGTCAATTTCTATTGATAAGAATAAACTGATAATATTTATATTTTTGTTTACTTTTATTTTATTTTATTTCCTTTTCTAGGTTGGTCAAACTTTGGTTCATTTTTTCTTGATAACACGAAACAACAAAAGGCTAGTTGTTGGCGTTGAGCTTGAGCGTCCTGAATGGGATCCACTTCGCTAATTCATTATGAATCAGAAATCTTGCCACGCGTAGCCGGAGCGCGTGGAACGACAAATAGGTTGATGTCAGTGGGACCCACCTGACCTGAGTTTTGAACGGAAGCATGATGACCGTTGATCATCGCCCCGTGTCTGAATCGAACGGTATAGATTTAGAGTCAAAGACCTATCTCGATGGGTCTCTTTGACCACACCCCAACACATGCTTTTTATTTTTAATAATAATAATTTTCCAACTTTGACTGGGCTGTCACCTCAATCGAGGTGCACTTCGTTGAAAGTGGAGGATCCCTTTGAAATTACCAAATTGGTCATGCATCTCAACTTTTTTCTTTTAAATTTCATATTTTTATGTGGTTTGGAATGTCCATGAGGTCCCTCAACCGTGAACAAAGAAAACCAAAAGGTTGCAACTTACAGATTTGAATAAATCTTATTAAATAAGTAATTTTAATAATTACTTATTTAAGGATGAAATTTTGATAATTTATTAAATTTATTATGATTAAAAATTATTATAAAAATAATTAATATCTAAATTATTTTTAAATTTTACAAATTTTATTTTTATAAGTAAAAAATTTCATAAATTTTAATTTTTAACTTATATAAATAAGTCTAAAATAATTGTAATGAATTTTTAAAAAATATTTTTTAAATATGATAAAAATACTTGATAAGTATTCATTGTAATAAATATGTTCAAATAAAAGCTAAAAATAAACTCATCTAAACGAGTTATTTATTTACGAAGATAAGGTCATAATGCAAAAGAAAACTTGCATTAAAATTTGAATAATAAAATATAATATCACAATATAAGAAAATTATAGTAAATGGAATGACCATTTCTAAATTGATGTTTTATTTATCTTAATTTTAAATAATATAATGTAAATGTAAAAACTTTTATATTATTATTTAAACATATATCATCGCCTCATTTTAAAAAATTAACCTATTAGTATATTTTATATTAAAATATTGATAAAAATTTATTAATTCATCAAAACATTTTACAAAGACAATTACAATAATAAATGTGCCACTTTCATCTTAAAGTAAGTTCAAAAATGTGAAATTTTGGATATATAAGTATAAAGATTAAATTCACAAATATTCTAGTAATAAATTTTCAATATAACATTAAGAAAAACCTGAAATAAAAAATTAATATCTATACCAAAAACGAATTAGTCAAAATTCAAAACACCTCTATTTGTGGTTTGTTACAAAGGGCATACAAAGACATTTTGCAGGCAGAAAACCAAAAATAGCAGCCAAATTGAAGAAAAAGAAGAAGAGGGCAAAGTTGGGACAAAGAGAAAGAGAAAGCACATCTTGTGTTTGTGTTGATGCTAATGAAAAATATTACTTTAATCAGTTAATTAAATCTGGGTTATGGGTAGGTTTGACCACTGCTCATTGGGCTCCATTTCCTCTCTCACACTCTTTCTCTCTCTACCAATTCTAAATATTCCTCTCATCTTTTCTCAAAAATCTTCACTTCCCAGCTTTTCCAAATCTGCTTTCTTTGACTCGATAAGGGGTTTTTCGTGGTCGAATCAAAACCACAAAAAGTTTCAATTTTTACCCATTTCGCTGCCCCAGGAATCGCTTCAGTCTGAGTTGCATGAGCTGCCATATCACACACAGGTTTGTTAAATTTTCGTCCTTTGCTTTCGATTCATGTAATTTGAACGTTTTGCGATGCAAATTTTCGTGGGAATTTCGTTTCTTTTGGTTTTCTGCAATCTTTGGGCTTGTTTAGCTGTCTGATTTATTCAACAGTTCGTTGTTCATTTGCTTCTTGATTTGCCTTTGTCGTTTATTTGGGTAATGGTTGGTTGATGGGAGTAAAGTTTCTCTGCATGGGAAGTTCATTTGGTTTTCGCTTAATATTGTGAGGCTGGTTTGTGTAAAATTTCTTTGATATTATGGATCTGAATTGCTTTTCATGTAGTTGAATGGATGGCGATTCATGGGTGTTGTGTGTATGGAGCTAGTAAGTCCATAGCAATTGGGTAGTTCAGTTCATTAGCAGAAAGCATTTTCCCCACTTTTTTTGGTTATATTTGTTGTGAAAGTTGGCAGTGAGATGGGAAAAATAACTTAATTTTTTATTCTGTTTTCTGGGAATTTCATGGACACAAGTTGGGAATGAGGTTTATTAGGCGATCAGTTGAACAATTCTTATTAATTCTAGTGTTTTACATTCAATTTATGGCGACTGGTGCATATTTGATCATGAAGTCTTAAGGATAGTTTGGAGCAAGGAATGAAAAGAGAATGGAAATGGAAATGAGGAGAAAGGGGAGGTTGTATACGTTTTATTGTTTTAAGTTGTGCTCGCTAGATAAGGTAAGAATTCAGAAAAAAAATAAATGATGACACATTGATGCACTTATCTTCGTAATTAAGCATAACTTTAGGACAAAAATCTGAGAGGAAACAAATGCTTCACCATTTTCCATTGCTTTTCCTTTTTCCTTTCAAACATGACTCTACCAAGTGCCTATCTTTATGTAAAAGAGAATCAAAATTGGGTGTCAAATTATTTCTTTGGAAAACCTGTATTAACATTCTTTTTTGTGGATAGTCAAACTATGGCATGTTGAACTGCACTAAGTTTGTTTGATCCTTACTTTTTTAATGTTCCTTTTTTTTAGCAGAAATAAACAGTTCTATACAACAGCCAAGTTCTGTACAAAGGATGGGGTGTTTCACTGTATTGAAGAGCAAGAAGAAAAAGTCTGATCAAATTGTGTATGTAAAACGTGTCAACCATAACGACCATGTACCTACAGTACTGCCTGAACCTCAAACTCGTACTCGCTCACTCCAGTCTGCACCTCCTAGTTTTAGGACGAGAGTGAAACCCATTCAACCCATTAATAAAGTCACCAACAATAGAACACGAGCATTATCCGCTCCATCAACTCTTGATGCAGCAGAACAAGATGCTTTGGCCTCAGTTGAGTATGAGGAACAAGAAGAGTCAAAACACCGTGTTGGATCAATGAAGGAGCAACGTTCATCTAGTCCACGACCTTTGCCTCTTCCATCTCCTCAAGGTGGTGGTGCATTGAAGGCTATGGGCAGCTTTAAGTCAGGGACAGCTAGTGGTCCTCTATATGCTTCTGGACCTTTGCCGCTTCCACCTACTGGATCACTTCGAAACTTTCTGTATGACGAAGTTGCTGCTGCTTGCCACAATTTCTCTTCAGATCGATGCATGTCAGAATGTCTTTCTTCCACCATATATAAAGCTTCCTTTGGTGATGATGCATCAAGTTCGAAGAAGTTTGAAGCCACTGTCACGCGCCTTCACCCATCAACTCAGGTACTTTTTCTCCATACTGCATTACTTTCTTCTCTTGGTATCCTCATGCGTAGTAATTGTGAACTGGTCATCTTAATACCAGATGCTTACTTACCAAATATAGAGAAGTAATGCCTTACTTATTATCTTAGAATGGCTAGAATTCAATGTTTTATGTATTTTGTGAAATATGAGATGCGTTATATGTAAGCTTTATATTTTTGGTCAGTTGAATTCACCAATACATGAAGCAGAGAAATTAGGATAGGCATCATAGTGGTTTGCCAATTGGTGCCATCCAACTCCGACTTGCTATTGAGCAGTGTCTAAGCCTTGTTCTTCTTGCTGTCCTCTTTACTCTTTTACTTCTCCATGCATATTTGAATATGTTGTCAAACCCTTGTGAATTCAAATGCTGGAAAACTGTTATGAAATGCATACATGCTGATTCAATCATAATTATCAATTTGTGTTAGCCTTATGTTGTGAGTTTTATGATTTTTCCCCCTCAAAAATAAAAAATCGAAAGCATCTGAGAACTTTCTGAAGTGTTCTAAATGTATCCGTCTTCTTTCAGGGCTTGAAGGAATTCATAAATGAGGTTAATACTCTCGCAACTTTGCAGCATCCAAACCTATGTAAATTACTAGGATTTCATGCACGTGATGGTTCAGAACAGAGAATGTTGGTTTATGAGAGGCTATATCATGGAAGCTTGGACCGCCTGTTGTACGGGAGATCTGATGGCCCGCCAATTGATTGGAATACAAGAATGAAAATTGCTATATGTGCTGCACAAGGTCTTACTTTCTTGCATGAAGAAGGGCCTTTCCAGGTAATGAATTTTCTATGTTTAGCTTAATTTGATATGAAATTATATCTGATGTACTAAACTGAAGCAGCCTTGTATGGTCATGTCTGCCTTCTCTATTTGTATGTGGAGTTTAGATATCACCAAGTGAGTGCTATATAGGACCGGAGTTATTTTGTTTTTCATAATATGGAATGAACAATTCTAGGATGACATGAGTAGATATTTTGTTTCCACTGACCTTTCTTTAGTACATTAAATTTCAATTAAGTGGTACGTTGCTATCTTTGCTGATATACTTCTTTATGTCTGCAGGCAATGTATAATGAATTTTCAACAGCCAACATACAGATTGACAAAGATTTCAGTGCAAAGCTTTCAGGATATGGTTGTGTTGGACATATTCCCGAAGAAGAGATTTCAAGCAGTTCATCTGTAAGTTCATTGACTTGGTGTGTGTTATTATAAACCATTCAATTAGTGTCTAATATATTAAGCTAATATTTTCTACCTTCTTATCTTCATATTTGTCTTGAACATTTATATGTTCCTAATGTTCATGAATTTGTTATTGTACAGGCTGTCGGAAACCTATCAATGGAGACACTGGAAAAAGGAATGCTTACTCCGAAGAGCAATGTATGGAGTTTTGGAATTTTTCTTCTGGAGCTACTTACTGGAAGAAAGAATCTTGATAGCCGTCACCCCAAGGAAGAGAGGAATTTAGTCAAGTGGAGCCGGCCTTTCCTAGCTGACGATTATCGACTGTCATTGATTATGGATCCTCAACTCAAAGGTCGCTTTCCTTCTAAAGCAGCAAGAACAATAGCTGACATTGCACAAAGATGCCTTCTAAAGGAACCATCAGAAAGACCCACCATGAGAATTGTTGTTGAGCATCTCAAAATGATACAGGATGTGAAGTACTCTTGTCGGTTCCCACTGCAAGAGCCAGCAGCAATCTCTGGAAAACATATGTCAAGATCACCAAGTCTTAATGTTATAATCTACCCTGCACCTAGGTTGAGTTTCTCTCCATCACCACCTTCAGGAGCCCGACCATCTGTTTCACCTCCAAGATGGTCTGGTGTACCCATCCTGCTTCCTCCTCGTGCTTGTTCCTCCACTCTCTCTTTGGAGGAGCTTGATAGGCAAGAAAGCCGCAAGTCATCATCCTCTGCCTCAAGGAGGGCTAGTGTTGAAGGATTTTGATTGTCTATAATTTTCATTTTTCATTTATTATTTTTTGGTGTGATTCAACACAAATTTATAGGAGATAAGGATGTGGTTCTTCCACCTTCTCATTCCTCAGTGTGATGCTGAGTGAATGTTCTTTTGTAGATAGTGTAAAGGTTGGTCTGACTGGGTTCAATTAGTCACCCCATTTACATGGAAATTTATATGGTCTTTAACATTTTGCTCCTTTCTCCACTTAATTAAAAAAATATATGGGATAAGAGAAAGTGGCTTGGAAATTTCTTAAGAGGCTTAATCTATGATGTGATATAGAATGTGTCATTTTAAAAATTATATTTCTAAAAAGTTTTCAAATATAATAGTATGATTATTTATGTCATAAGTTTAACACCATTTTAATAAAATTAATTAAATAATATGATCACTTGAATGAATTAACTAACATGTATGTGAAAGAAAATTAGTTATTTATCATGAAACATGTGTGAAGTTATATAGGTTATGTTATAAATGTACATATTTTAAAAAAATTTATATATTATATATGTCAATTATTGAATTGAGTGTTTATGGTAAGCATTATTTATTTAAGAATTTCTTCTAACATGTATGTAAAAGAAAATTAGTCAGTTTTATATTTTATATTTAAATTAAAGTAACCAAATAAAAAGTACATGTTTCTAAAGATATATAAATATTAAAATAATAATAATAATTAAGGATAAATTAGAAAAGAAAAATCATTTAGTCAAGTCATTCCTACTTATTAGAGGAATGATACTTTTGTTTTTGATAGAAATCAATGCATAATGAATGACTTTTTCATATTACTTTTTTATATAAAACGAAAGAAATTATCATTCTCATGCAGTAACTATTAAACCTACAAATCAAGTATTTTATATTGAAGGACTGAATTACTGTGAGAGAGAGAGAGAGAGAGAGAGTTGAATAAATACACAATATAACTTTTGATTCATCTATTATTATGTAAGTATTTTCTCCTTGGCTATAAAAAGGGGTTAATTTTTGAATCATTGTTTATTATTATTTCTTGACTAAAACCTTATTTTCATCTTTGACATTTGATTTCATTCTCAATATAGTCCTTAATATTTTAATTTTTTTAATATAGTCCCTGACATTCATAAACTCGTTTCAATTTGGTCTCTTTGTCAGTATTCTCGTTATTCAATACATAAAAATGATGATGTATCATTGTTAAAAGTTATGTAGCACCATTATTTTGCCAGTGTGACATTAAGTTATTGATTAACTAGATTCTTTCACCAAAAAATGATGTCATTTTCATCTATGAAAAGTCAAATGCAACTTACGACGTTGTTTTTGGGTAAAAGAATCTAGTCAGTTATTGACTCAGTATCACACTGGTAAAATATGGATGCTACATTATCCTTACGGGGCGTTTGGTTCAAGGTTTGAAAAAATATTCCCAGGAATAGCATGCCCAGGAATGATATTCCCAGGAATGGTATTCCCATGAATGATGATTACTACGTTTGGTTAACTAAAACCTTTCCCGGGAATAACTCCAACCGCTGGCGACAGTAGCCGATGTCGTCTATAACCGTCAACCTCTGGAGGCGGCAAACGTGACTGGATTCCGGTGACTAGGGCAGTGGCTTAAGTAGTCGAATTCCGGTGACCGGTGTGGTGGCTAAAGTTGTCGGTCATTGTTAGTCTCCGCCGGCTTGCGGTGGCTAAATTCCGATGACTATCACGGAGGCCGAAGTTTCCGACCACCGTTAATTGGAGGCGGTGACGGAGGTAGCCGGATTCTTGTGATTGGCCGCCGTGAACGGTGGTCGATGGTGGCCGATGGCGGTCACCGGCAATGATATGACGGTTGTTAGTTAATGACATGCCAATAGAAGGGTAGATATTTTGGACATTTCACATGGTAAAAATATTCCCATGTCATAGGAATGTTGCAAACCCACCTCCCCCCATGGGATTGAAAGTGTGGGAATGTTGGTTAAAAATCATTCCCGGGAATCATTTTATGATGGGAATGTTTTTTTAAAACTTATACCAAACATGGGAATCCAACATTCCCATGTAAGGATTCCTAGGAATAAAAAAATAATCCGCGAACTAAACGCCCCATTAATGGTGACATATTGTCATTTTCATTCAGTGGATAACGAACACACAAATAGAAGGACCAAATTGAAGTGAGTTTATAAATATCAAGGACTAAATTGAAAAAATTAAAATATCAGGAACTAAATTGATAAGAAAACCAAATGTGAGAGACCAAAATATGGTTTTAGTCTTATTTCTTTTATTCTTTTGTGGGAAAAAGTTGATGCTTTAAATTTTTATAAAAAATAAACATATTTGACAATAAAAGCATGAATATATGAAAATTTGCTCTTTTAATTTTCTCGATAGTAATTATCCTTTGTATTTTGAAAATCTCAATCCTTCTGAGAGTCATGCATGTGATTGGAAGACTTCCCTGGGTCATAAAAATCAGCATCAAAGTATATTTTACACCGACAAAGTAACAAGTAGATTGACAAAGATGAAGTTTTGATTTTCTTTTGGAGGTAAGTTTTTTCTTGAAAGTGATTATAAAAATTCCTTTTGTCATGAATGTTTAGTACGGAGCTGAATCAAGTGAATGCTAGCTCAATCTTCCTTTAATCAAAACTGATCCAGTCTGCTTTTGGGAATACTTTGCACCAAAAACAAATGCACAGGATAGGCGCGTAAGTAAAAAAAAAATTAGTTAGAATAACAATTCAAATACCTAACGTGACAACGAACTATTATTATGTATCTCATCTCACCTATCATATGTATATTATCCTCCTAACACATTATCTTACTATCAATTTAATTATTTAAAATAAAAAAAATATTAAATATTAAATAAAAAATTAAAAACATTTAATATTTAAAGAACTCAAAAAGCATTTAATACTTGTAATTTAGAAAATTACTAAGCTAATTAATTAAGAAGATATAGAATTATTCGTTTTGAAATGACACAAACGGCAAACCCACTCTCCCCCTCTCCCGTAACATAAAGATAACAAAAAAATGGCTATTCAAACTTACCGCACATACTAAGGAAATAAAACAGTTGTTTGTATCATACCAAAGACAAAAAAATTAAAAAAAGAAAAAAGAAACAGTTTTATTTTAATAACCGAGATAAAAAAAAAATAAAAATGTATTATGAAGTTGGCAAAATCTGCAGATGCTTTCCTCCAACCTCTTACCTCAGTAATCTGCAACCTAAAACACATACTTCAGCGTATTTAGTTTATTGACTTCGGGGGAAAAATTCACATCCATTAGATACAAATCATGAGACAATGCGAAAACAATATAGATAACCAAATGAAACCTCCTATAATGTTATAACTCATGCAAGAAGAAGACAACTTGTAAAATGATGTTGGAGCGAAAAGGGAAAAAGAAAATGAAGATTGTAAGGATCTCATGAGAGTGGATTATTTTGGCTTTTATCTTGCCCACTGTTCTCTTCAGGTCTGCTTTCCTGCTCCTGAACAGCAGAAGCAGTACAGCAATCCTCAGTATTTCTTTCCTCACTCTCGTTAGGTGTCTGTGCCTGCACATTTGAAGCTGAATTTGCTTGCTGCTCTGATATCAAGCTAGTAATACCATTTTGCTTCAGGTAAGAAACCAAAGGGAGATTTGCTTCTTGAAGAAGACTCGTCATGCTCACACCGTTTGACCCTGCTTGCATGTCTTCTCGATCAGGCTGGAAATTCAAGTCTAATTGTCCCTTGGCAGCTTCAGCCATATGGGCTTGAATTTTTGAATCCATCTCATTTGGCACCCTTGCTTCATTCTCAGAACCATCAACTGGAGTTAAAATTCGAGAGGTGCTGTCTACTTCTGATTCATCCCTGACTCCCCCCGATTGCTGATTTCTCTGAGCAATTTCTGCTTCACGTTCAGATTGACGCTTCTTCTTTCGCATCATCAGGGTTTTAAACCGACGTTTAACTGTCATGCACACGTTGCAGGTGCATGTAGGTTTGTGTTTGCCCTTCCCACTTGGTGGCTGGATACAGACAATGCAGGAGCACCCAGGTCTATGCCGAGGGTGTTTTGTAGTGGTAGCAACTGGTGTCCTGCCAGTGTCACCTGCATCGTCTCCAAGTATTGCAGCATTTGCCAAAGCATCCAGTCCAGAAGATTCATGTTCCAGGGTCGGCTCATGGCTTTCTTCCATTCTTTGTTTCTTGAATTCTATACCAGAATAATGTATGAAGTATCATTTATCTAGAATTTGACAGAAAAAACACGTCACCATGCATTTATAATAGTCACAAAATCACCATCCTTGATCTTGAAGGATTACAGATAATTTGACTAAAAAGTGTAGGCACAAAGCCAAAGTAGCAAGGTAGAACTGGTTATTACAAGAACGGGCATTTGTATGACAGCAAGCACAGCACCTTCATAGAATAAATCATTACAGTCTAGGAAAATTTTGTCATCTTAGACTGGCAGAAAAGGTTAGTACTTTCTAGTGGCAGCTGAAGATCTGCTCTAGTTAAGTTTGTTAACATAAAGTACTAACCTTCATATCTATGTGTTAGATATCCCCTAATAAAAAGGGTTATGTTAGGTAGAATGGGAGAGAAACAGAGGATCAAAGCTCTACTAGTAGTTGACTTAATCAAACTAGATTAGAAAAAAGGGTAAGTCTTATAAATAGTTGGCAAAACCAACCTAGGGGGCATTCGGGTTGAGAGTGAGGAAAGGGAGAGAACAGGACCTCTCGAAAGTCCTGTGGGTGATTCTTGATTCTTGTAACACTAGTATTCTTTGTAAGCAAATACCCATCTGTTTCTGTCATCATACTGATATCAGGAATAGAGAGGAAGAATAAATTACTTGTTTCATTCATATTTCTTACACATTCTGGTCCAGTTCTATTATATGTTTCTCAATTAGTCCCAGTTCAAATAGGAAACCTATTTGAGAAGCCTAATCAACCACTATCCCTAAGCAAACCTAAATTCTGAAAATAACAACAAAACCTAATTTACAAATTGCATAATACAATTAAATACCTAGCTCTAATCAGCAAACATCATAAATTCATACATTGGGAGGTAGTTGGCCTTTTTTTTTTATCAACCAATCACTTGCCCTTCTGTTTTATACTCTTGACTTCAGGACCAGAGCAACAGCTACATTCAGGTGTATTAATAATGCAAACTTTAGCAGATGAAACTATTTCCTACCAGTATCTCTTGATCAGTAGTGACTATAAAACATTATGTGCATTTAAAGGAACTCAAGAAACGGAGACATACCCTTATTCAGTTTCAGAAGATTATCCAGTTCCCTTGGGGTCAATTCATTGGGAGCAGAACATGAACACCTGTTGACAGCATTGCAAAAGCTTAAAGGTCTTACTAAGAACATGGGTTGTTAACAATTGCATTGCACCAGAAAGTCTTATGCTCACCTGCTCTGATCCCATAAATTCTCCACACATGTCCACTTAGGGGGAAGAAGTACATCAACCGGCAACTTCCGCCATTTTGAGCAACTATCACACTGTGTCCATTGCTCATTTATCCTGAGGTTTAATCATATTCCAAATTGAAATATTCAATCAAAGTTCTGAGGAAAAAATATATAGGCTGCTTTATTAGCATAGCTTGGAAAAAGTATGAAGTTTAATAGAAAATATTAAAGAAAACAAGAGGGATGGTAGGAGAGTAAAAACCTGACACTTGCAATAACTAGCAGAAACACTAACACACGTTTATCTTACCCAGTTGAGCAGACTACGAATATACTTCTCTTCCCAAAGATAGGAGGTTCCTGCATGAATTCAAGTATAGTAATTACAAGTCAACTCCTACACAACATCTTCAACAGGCTGTATAATAAAATTTTATCTTATTTATGTAGTCTTTAAGCGGAGACTTCCCTTCAAAAAGTTTATGTATTATGACCCAGAGACCAATATCATATACTTTGGGCTTACATGTAATCCACATATATATAAACGCTACCATGTGTGAAGCGGAAGTTGAGCTAAGACACTAGAATCTATAACCCTAATACTTGTTAGTGTCTCTATACACACTGATGTGGGTACGAATCCATTTTTTTATTTGAGTAAATTACATTGACCTCCTTGAGGTTTAGGAAACTATGCCTACATCCCCTATTGTTTCAAAAATTACATAGACCTCCCCTACCCCCTAACCCTTACCTAACTTTTTTCCCCAAATACAAATGCCCTAAAAAAATCAACAACAGGACTTTGTATAATATGAAACTAGAGGGGGTATTTGCATGAGTATCGCTAATTGCAAACCTCAGGGGAGGTCAATTACTATTCAATAAATGATAGAAAATAAAGGAAATAAATTCAACTTCGACTTGGAGGCTACAGTATTGATATGATTCATATGAATACACAACTTACTGATGAACTAGTCATATCTGAAAAGTTACTACATTTTAGATGTCATATTTTCTTCTTTAGACTCACCTAAAAGGTAGAAGTTTGGAGAGCAAAAGAATGCATAAACTCACTAGAACTACTCAAAGACTCCTACAACTTTGGTGCAAATTTGGTATCTGAGTCAATCAGACACCAAAAACATCAACTTAAACTCTCCCATATATATTTGCATAGATGAGAACCCAAAAAAAGAAACTTGAAACAAGAATTCGCCAATAGAAAGTGAATTTCATAAAAAATACAGCTTCTCATAAATAGTTTACTCACTTCATATTCTTCAAATACATGATCCTCAATCATGACAATGCTTGGCTTAACTGTTGGGGGTGGACGGAGCAAATCCTGAGCCTCTTCCCAAGTAAGTTTCAGCTCCAGTGCATCCTGGCTATCAATAAGCAACCTCTTACTTTTTGACCCAATATTCCGAGCTTTTTTCTTCTCAGGAACCAGCACTGGTGGCAGAAGGAAGCCCTCTCTTTTCCTGCCTTCAGGCATTGCAATATTTTGCCAACTCATGTCACCAGCAGCAGAATTACATTTTTTAGACAGCGCATTTAGGTGGGTTTCTGAACTTCCCTTTAGTGACTGAAGAGGACCAGAGTAACCACTTAATATGGGTAAATTGTCATAAACACCAGAATAGGAAGTTTCACTTGAATGAGAGCCATTGGACATATTAGACGGATGATTTTCCTGCTTAATAGGTGATTGAATATCAATGCAAAATGTTTGAGTTTGCTATGTGAACCTAAGAGTGGCTGTTACCTGTACAGCAGCAGAATTTGTTGCTTTCCGAAACCCCATTATAAGCTTCCCCTCAGGGTCCATACGGCTAAATGTTACTGCAACATTTTTTTAAAAGAAAAATGTTAAAACATTTTTTTATATCATAATTTGAACCCTACATGAAACTGAAATAAAAAAAAACCATATGTTGTAATAGAAATAAGAAATGGCACAGAAATCAATTGTTTTTCATTAAAGAGAAACCAATCAACAACATTAGCAGAATCATGAGCACATTCTAGTTGATACTTTGTCAAAAGAACTACAAAAACATTAGCAGTAAAACTTATACAAACTTCATAAACTTATTCAGAAGACAAAGGAAAAAAAAAAGCACAAGACTTTAGGAAAATTATTTGCAGCCACTATCTTAAAGGAGCATGTCTGCTAGGTATGATTAGGAACCATCTGGGCAAGAAATCTGCAGAGACAATGATGATTGTAAAAGACAAATGTAGCAGAAATATAATAACAATAATGATTCTTGCACACCATTTTTTTACACCACTTTTACACTTGGTTAATGATGAGTAAATTTTTGGTTAATACAGTATATTGTTTGGTTAATGAGTTTTGGTAGCCAATCACTTACAAACTAATAAAACTCATTAACCAAATAATATGTTGTATTAACCAAACATTTATTCATTGTTAACCAAGTGTAAAAATAGTGTGAAAAAAATGGTGTGCACATATCATTACTCATATAATAATCTCCAAATTTAGCCAATGTTACGAAGTGTGGAAATACAATTAAACAAAGAAGAGAAAAAAACTCCATGTGGTGTATCTATTCTTAGAATTGGTAATTTAACAAACTAAGTAATGCTCAGTAAAATATACCAGTATCTCCAGCTTGCAATTGCATAGACTGAATGCAGGGGGTTACACCTTCTAAAACATACATCCTGCTGTTATTATTTGGCCAAAACCTAAACTGAAACACCCATTCTTTTCCTTTCACATCTTGGATTCGTAAAGGAAGGCCCTCCGGTTGAAAAATAGGAGGAAAATATGCCTGCATAATGCTTACTTCTTTCAGTTCTAACAAATTACAAAAAAGACTTGTCAAGAAAAATAACTTTAAGGAAAGATGTGATGGAATTATTGGTTAATATAAAATGAAAACAACAAATGAAAATTCAACTCCTAAGTTACCCAAACTTACTTCAGCACATGCTTTTGGAAGAACCAAGCGACCAATTCGACCAGCATCACTTGCACTAAGCATCTTTTCAAACAGTGGCACAACGGTGGAATTTGAACTTGAACATATCATGGATCATGGTTAACAAAATCTTTTTTCAAAGTAAAGAGTAATCATTAAAATACTAACAAGCTTATGATTCTGCATAAAATATACTTCCAATAATTAAAAATTCAGAAAAATGATGGATACTCTCCAGATATTTGCTGTAACTCTTGATCTGTAATCCTAGGCCAATAACGAGGAAGTAACTGATTCCTTCCCCGTCCATCAGCAGGTGGCCTTGCAACACGAATCTGGGACACCATGCACGCATTTGCCCCTAAGCCTGCAGCAGGATTTGACCTAGGGGGCTTGGGCAAAAGATGGCGAGACCTGGGCCCTGGCAGAATTGGAGGTGATGTTTTACTTTGTTCCCTTTCATCAACACCAGCACGAGGAAAAGGATTTGAATTCCCTAAAGGAACACTAAGGGTCATTCTCAAATTTGTCTGTGCCAATGAGTCATATATATCTCTCACTTCCATGTCATCCTTATAGTTGTCTTCTTTGGTAGCCTTAGATGACCGATTAGACTCCCGATGAAATTGTGATCCAAGTTCTCTCATAGAAGAACCATTTGTATCAACATTATGAGGTTTAAGCCAGCACCTCAGTCCATCATTCCCTGCATAATCCCCCTCTTGCATACCCCTCACTTTTAATTGGTTAGCCAGGGATTTACATTGCAGTTCACTGACATTTTTTACCGGTGATGTCCCAGATCCATCAGGCTTTTCAATACTTGAAATCTGTGAAACAATCATTGTCAATTCCTGGAACATATGGTTAGACTTGAAAATTCAAGCATAAAAACAAAATAACCTTATATGCAAGTAACAGAATTGAATTGCAGAACTTGCATAACAAAGTTTTTGATCATTACCTTGGTCACAAAGCACTCAATTTACCCTCTAAATGCTAATCAATAATTAACTTATCAACCTTATGATAAAACAAGATGCAGTCAAAATTAACCTGGAAATTAAAACCTGCAATCTAAGATCATAGACACTAATATATTTGAGGAAGTTGTGAAGATTAATTATAGTAAGGTAACCGTATTCCATCTGTTTCCTTAATGGAAACCATATATAAATATATAATAAATTAAATAAGTGAAATGATAAATTTATCTTACGGGTTGAACTCCTGAATTCCTTGCGCAATTTATACAGCTTACACCACCAGTATCTTGTAATTCAAGCAGATACTGAGAGGCAATGCATCCACAATGGAGACGCTGCAGATAATAGAACATATAGGATCATTAAGCATACGTTAGCACATGGAAATACAGAAACTGGGTTATAGAAAGTTATGCTGCAGTGTTAAATATACTCTACCATGCCACATAAAGTGCATTGTCTCCAACCAGAATCATTTGAGTGGTACACATCACAAAATGTTGATTGCTCATAAGCAGAACTAGAGTAGACAAAAAAAAGAAAAAGAAGTAAGAAAATAAGCATAATTTATCATTTGGTAATGTCCAATTTCAATTAAGTACACAAGTTTTGCAGCCTTATAGAGCAAAGACAATAAGGAAATGCAAAGGGCACAGGTGATCCAGACAAAGTTGTTCACAACTTATATGGCCATAACTCTGTGTGTATGTCAAAATTATAAGAGCAACTTGTCATCATATTTTCGCTCAATACACACTTCAAAATACACGTGGACACATTAAATTATGGATTTGGATCCTCTTATGTTACTCACTAAAGATACTCATGTTATGAGAGAGAGAGACAAATTTGATTATGGCAGGACCTACTAGTATTTGTTTATTGTCCATTAACTTTACTTTTGTGTCTTTCTCTCTCATAACATGACCCTTAAATTATGTTCTTTTGTTGTTTCCATTTCAGTTTCCATGCCTAATAATCTATTCCTTTGTATTTGAGACAAGCAAGGGCGGAGGGAAGGGGGCTTCAAAACTTCTCTTTTAAGATTTTGAAATTTTCATTTAATTTTATATTTGGCCCCCCAACCTTGGCCACTACAAGATAAAAATCCTTGCTCTGCCCCTAGAGACAAGTTTCATAATCATACCAATTGGTTATATAATTATCCGGTTTTCCTTTTTTCCTTTTTTTTTTTGTTTATTTCTTTTCCAATTTGGGAAATCATACGTTACTTCATATTCATTAGCAATAAAAAAAAATTGGTCATTTATTCTAAACATGAAAATTAATATGGTAAAATATGAAGATGAGCCAAAAACATTGTGTATAAGTATATCAAGACATTATTAGATACTCTAAGAGTAGTAGTACCGCGTAGGATTGTACTCACACCAATCAATACATTGAAAACTCAACAAGTTGAAGCTGACATCAACTTATTTAACTAAGATTGACTTAACTTAGTATATTCATTTTTCTTCAAACATTTCAAGAGGCCAATTTCACTGTCATCTTACAACAATTGAGATGCAATGAATTAATTGGTGCGAGTACAATCCTACGTGTTACTCACGATGTATCCAATAATTTCTCGTGTCACCAACTTCACAAAGGAAAATCGGGAGAAAAACAAGCTGTTGAGAACAAATTAACCAAACGTAAAGACATGGCATACGTGTATCACACTCTAAATAAATTCAATTCAATTCAGAAATAATGAAATTTCCTAAATAAAAAAAAACAAGAACGAAAATAATAAATTCAAAGTAAAATTAAAAGTAAAAAACAACCACACACACAAAGAAAAAAAGAGAATAATTAAGAAAGCCATAAATCTCGTATAGATACGTCCGTACGATCTCATACTAACATACGCGTATTAATTTGAAAAAATAAATAAATCCAGAGTATAATATTATTACCCGCACTCATCACAGAGATCGGCGAATTCGCCGGATCGCAGTGGCCAACCTTTGCGCCACCGAATCGACGTGAAGGTGGCGCATGCCACGTTCATGCAACTCCTTGACTCCATTTTCAAACTCGATTCACCGCGAGTTCTACTGCATCAAGTCAATATCAAAAAAATTAAATAAATAAATCAAAACCCTAACAATCACCTCAATTTCAGAAACCTCACCAACTCACCGACTCGAGCACAAAACGCAAACAATCCAGCAACACGCCAAAATTAAGCTGAAGAATAAATCACCAACCCGAAGCTTGAGCTGCTCTGCTATATATCACTTGAACAGAACGAGAAGCACTTCAATTCATTCACCGGTAATTTCT
Organism: Styphnolobium japonicum; assembly: GCA_023212625.1. Lineage (NCBI taxonomy): Eukaryota > Viridiplantae > Streptophyta > Magnoliopsida > Fabales > Fabaceae > Styphnolobium > Styphnolobium japonicum. Next base: position 24,887,896 of record JALBWW010000014.1, read on the forward strand.
CGCGTGCGGTTCCCTTTTTGGTTTCGCATTCAGGATTTGAAGCAGCGAGAATTTCAAATCGGGAATTTGTCGGGATCTGATTGGAGGAGCAGCCGAATCGAGAGGCGGTGTCTGGCGACGGCGACCGGAGAGAGGAAGCGGTGAGGGAGGAGCGAGAGAGAAGAGAGAGAAAGGAGGCGTGTGCATGCAGAATGAGAGAAAGAGAGAAAGAATGAAAGAGGCATAAAATGCATGCACGATGATTATACTTCTAGACTTAGCCAACTCTCCCACTTGCCCACTATTTTTATTTTATTTCATTTTAGTTATTATTAATTTGTATTTTTCCTCTTTTTATTTTTTACTTTTTAAGTAAAGGTCAAATTCGAGTTGAAATTCAAGGGATTTGTTTTTCTATTTTTTTATTAAAAAAAGGTTGAGATTTTTTTTAGTTAAAAGCAAAAGTAAGTAACTTCAAAGAAAATACATTTTGTTAGCGTAAATGATGTGGCAAAATTTCATACCGCAATTAATTTTGAAGGATATATGAGTACTAAATTATTAATTTATTATTATTATTATTGTGTGCTTTGATTATTTTATTTTATTTTTAAATTAAAATAATTAAGAAAAAGTTTGTGACTAAAAAGTTATTTTTAAGTATAATATAAGCTAATGTAAATATGTATAATTTTTCACAATATTTTTTTAATAGAGTGGCGATATAAAAATTTAAAATTATAATTTATTGAAAATTACTCATTACTTATACTTTTCACTACTAACCCATTTTGATTGGCTTAATTTTTCCTAATAATTAAAAGTGTAATGCACGATTTATTATTAAAAACTTCGTGTCATTAGTTTGCCTTATGAGTCAAGGTTGTATATTTAAAAAAACAGAAAAACAAAAAATTGGAAGCTTATGCTTTAAAAGTTAAAAAGAAAAATAATGGATGAATTTTAGAGAAAATGTTTGATTTAGTAATAATTTAGCTGCAATTCCTTCAAAGATTTTCCTCCCTTAAAAAATTGTTATGATTTTAAGGGAGTTGAAGAAAAAAATCATAAAGAAGAATGGAAGAGTTAAATTCCAAGTAAGAAAATTGTTGTCCATTATCTAATGAGATGTTGTGTTTAGCTTAAAATTTGTGAATTCAGAATGTTAGGAAATGTCACAACCTATGAAGGAGAAAAAAATCTAAAAACTGAAAATAAAAAATATATTAATGTAATGAGAAATAGTAAATTACAAAAAATATAATAGGGCTTATATAATTAATAAGAACAACTAATTTCTTAAATAGTGTAATTAATTTGTAACTAATCGTTCATATTTTTAATACATAAATAAAAGACAATTTCAAAATGTACAAAAGAAAAAAAAAGACAATTTCAAAAAGAAATGGGAGTTTTGTGCAAATACTTAGAAACTATCTAAATTAAAAATAGTAATACACGTATTATATTGTAAATGGAAAATCTAATAAGAAATTAAGAAAAAGTATGTAAGTTTTTCCCTCAAACAAAAATACATTTTGGTCCGTAAGAGTAAATTTTCATATTGCAATCAGTTTTTAAAGGATATTATTATGATACTTTTAGTTTCATAGAAAAAATTATAAGTAACTAAAGATAAATTATTTAATTAGTTTTTATAATTGTAATTTTTAAAATTTCACAATATATATATATATATATATATATATATATACACACATCTCAATTTTTACTCATCTTACTACATAATTTGAAATGATCATTTTTTTATTTCAGTTTTTACCTTATTTAAATTTATTGAATTGAGTATGTTCTTCTGCGTATAAAAGATTCAGTGTTATGCATTTTTTATTATTTAATGACATTTTTTTTAGAAAACTAATATGGAAAAGATTTTCAACAACTGTTATGAAGATTTTCTAAAAAAATATTAAAGTTGGAAAATATTGATGAAGAAAATTCCATTGAATTCTAAAATGGAAGTAAAAATAAATATCATAAAATAGAATTATGCACAAAAATATAAAATAGAAAAAGTTAGATAAAGAATAATACTATTAATTTAATTAAATAAAATTAATGTAGTACAAAATTGACAATTGTGTTTAAATAAAAACTCAATGTAACAGATAAATAGCAGAAATAAAGCGTGAAATTGGGACACTTTTAGATACAGTTCCCTTCTTTGACGTTCGTCAACGATCAGTTTTCATATTAATTACAATATAATAATCAAAATATTAATATTAATACAATATTATAGTGATAATAATTATTATTATATTAATTATGAGGTCAAGTTATCCGGTGATGACGTTGGTACTGATCAAGGAATCAGGAGTCACGTCACGTCGACGACAGGTAGTGGCAGTGGCACGCGTTTTCTCTGCGGCATCAAGACTCAGAAGACTCAGATCACAACTGAAAATACCGTCCCTGTCCTGAAAATTATTGTTTTTATAATATTATAAGAAAACATTAAAAAAAATGAGTCAATGGAATTTATATTTAAATTTGTAATTTTTTTAATATAATATTAAAATAAGTCATGCAATTAGTATTATTTTGTAGCATCATATGACTATATTATAGCATAATTAAAAAAAATTAGTTGAATTAACTTGAATAACACCATTTTAAATAGTTATTTAATTTACAATTATAATTAAATCTATGAGCTAATAGTTCATATGACACGGATTATAATTTTTATTATATTAACGTGATGCTTACATAGTCTCTTATAAATAAATAATAATAATTAAAGTAATGAAGGGAGCGAATTTGTTGGTTTTTGGACGTTTGGTTTGGTTTAGCTGAGTTTGGACTTGGAGTTGCATTAACTATGAAGTGCGTTCAACGACCTTGTGGATTATGGGTATACGGTAAAATGGACAGTTCATGTCACATGTTACTTAATAGCTATAATTCTTTGACACATTTTCAGTGTAAAACAATTTGCACGGATCAAATTTAATCTTTTATAATTAAGATTTAATTTTAATTCACTTTCAGTGTAAAATTTTTTGACACTGTTATTTAATCATGTACTAACACGTTATTAAAAGTGTTAGACTTTTGAAGTAGTTGTTATAATAGCCGAACTCTTTTAATGAGTTGGTAATACATGATTAAATAAAAGTGTAAAAAAACTTTACACTAACAGTAAATCAAAATCAAACGCTTATAACTAATCGTAGTCTTTTTCATTATCATGTGAGAGTTTAGGAAAAAATTCCAAACAATATTTTAATGGAGCAACATAATTTTTTTTGTTCAATTTCACATCCACTTCAAAAAAAAATTATACACTAATTATTTAGTTTATTAAATTTTTAGTAAAATTTATAATATTTTTGAAAATTTTAAACATTTATTTATTTTTCAAATCCGTGAAGCTCTCCTTATCTTTGGTGACAAGGAAGAAGGAAGAAGCATTTGGATTTGGGGAGAGTTGCACCTGCAAGTTGCAAACAACCATGGCGGGAACTGCAACATTGAATCTAAAGTTGTCAACTTTATCCTCAATCTTTGGTGGGTCATCTTCATTTCCATCTTCGTCACTCTCATCAATGCGAACCCCTTCTACAACCACTTTTCTCAGTGAGTCTTCAATTTCTAGCTCTGCTCTAATGTTTCCTTGTTCAGAAAAAATGCATAATTTGGCTTCTGGCATTCATCGTGTTTCAGAGGTTTACGCCTTGTCTAGCAACGACATCAAGGTGGGTACCAACATTCAAGTGGATGGTGCTCCTTGGCGTGTATTAGGTATTTTTTTTCTGTATTATCAGTGTTCTTCTGAGTTCCGACACTGATGATTTTAGCTTGTAATAACTTGACTTGCATGTTGCCATGTTTTTAGAGTTTCTTCACGTCAAACCTGGAAAAGGGGCAGCATTTGTGAGGACCAAACTCAAAAATTATATAACGGGGAATACAGTTGAGAAAACCTTTAGAGCTGGAAGTTCGGTAACGTATCCTAAACTGCAAAGCCTTTCATTACTACATTTCTAGGGCCGGTAGACAGATAGTTATTACATTCAATAGTAGAAGAGAAAACCTTCAGCTCAACATGACTATGATTGCAAATTACAAGATTTTTGTCTCTAAAGTCAACTTGATGAGTATTTGACTAGATTTTTTGGCCTGAGCTGAGGGGGATAAGCTTCTACTTGCCAGTTACCTTTTTTTTTTAAAAATAAATAAATAAGCTAAATAGAAAGCTAGTTGCAATTTTGATTTCATTTTCAATTGCATGCTCAGCTTGTATTTTATTTCAGTCTCTTTTTTTATTTTGGGGAACAATTACATAGCAAGCTTTTTTCTTTTTCTTTTTCTGGGGTAACAATTACATAGCAAGCATTTTTTTATTTATTTCTGGGGTAACCATTACATAGCAAGCTTTAGTAATAGAGGAATGTGTTATCAGTCATTGAGGTCCGCCGATGAGTGGATCCACCATTTTTATATAAATATAGGTGTGACCGTGTGATAGGTTTTCAGCTGTTTGTCTTGCAACATATGCATAAAAGAATGGTTGAGGGTGCTCTCCATGCCCCTGGGTTTGTTGGGCTGGTATCCTGTATGTTTATTCTATTTTTTTTTCAATTTTTCTGGGGTTTCCTTGTGAATTGCTAAGTGAATAAACTGATTTATATAAGTGATGTGAGTGACCAAAAAGTCTATTATGATGATGTGAGATACAGTACATGAATGAGAAGAATTATATGAGTCTTGTCTCTCGATCTATCTGTTACTTCTAATTTCTGATTGAGGCTTACATTTTCTGGGTTTTTATTTTTCCATTTTTCTCTATTCTCTTTCCTTTTGACAGATTGATGAAGCAGATGTATCCAAGGAAACAAAGCAATTCACATATAAAGATGGTTCTCAATTTGTCTTCATGGACTTGGTAATATTTGGAACCCATATAATCTAATTCTAGGTACCTAGATTTTTTGGCACTAAATACAATCACTGCCACTGGTCATTGACTATGATGACGATTTATCATAATTAAGTTTATGTTCTCTTTCCCAATAATTCTTTTGATTTTAGTATTACTAATTAGTTAACTAATAATTAGTGTACTGAGTTTTGTCATAGTCTCTATTTTTAACTTGCTGTGCTAGTGTGTTTTAATTTTATCAGAATACATTTGAGGAGATTCGTCTGGGTGAAAAAGAAGTTGGAGACATAACAAAGTGGCTGAAAGAGGGAATGGACTGCAATTTGATGTTATGGAATGGAAAAGTAACCTTTTCATCTCATAATTTATTGCTGTCTTTTACTATCTCTAACTTTTATTTTTCTATACCAGCAACTTGATAAATCTCAAAAAACTATGTTCTAGGATAAGAAGCAGCCTCAGCTTCTTGAAAATTACTTGAATTAATATAATTTTGATATTCATAAATAAGGGGGAAATAACTAATAGCAATTTATTTTATCCTGAGGGAGGAAACTGTTGATATATAGTTGCTAATATATAACACTACTCTAAAATGTATTGAAAACTCCGTTAATTTTGATTTTATTTAGATGTCTTTAAATTTGTGTCATTATATGGTTGTAACTTGTAACTTGTATCAGCTTCAATGGTATTATCACTTTTATACAAGGACAGCATGCATTTCTGAAGTTTTGAATAGTCTGCAGTGGTAAATACATGTTGTGGGGTTATATATTTTGATACAATATACTCTTTGTGATTTTTTCTTTTTCCCAAAAGATGTATTTACCTAGACTGCTGTTGAATAGATTCAATGGTTGCTCCAAGCATTGGTGGGTCGAAGGAGTGTTCTTGTAATAGTTAGCGGTTTCAAGTGTTCTTCCATAGTGAATGAGATTCTTGCTTATGCATAGATTGGCAGTATGGCATTAAGAAATGAATAGGCAATGTGCTGTGACTGCTATTGTTCTTGTTTAGCAATATGTCTCTTGATATTTTTTCAGGTTATTGATGCTGATCTCCCTATCACGGTTAAGCTCACTGTAGTTGATGTGGATCCAGGACTTAAAGGCGACACAGCCCAAGGTGATGCAATTTTGTTTATACTGCAAATTTCTATTTGACCAAATTCATATTGTAAACGTTGTAAATGCCAACCATATATGGAGACAAGAAAGTTCACTATTACACTAAAATGAGGACAGATGTTTCTCATTATGGTCTTTCTAGATATGTCAAGGAATGAAATCATGACTAAGATTTCCCTTCATGCACATTTCACAATTTGGCATCACAAAAAAAATATCAGAGCTTGATTGGGCTTGATCTGCTTATTGTTGGTCAATATAACAGCTAATATGTATTGAATATCAAAAGTGCAGGATCATTTGTTTACCACTTCTATTGTCAAAAGAAAAAAAAAACTGTGATATCCTATTATGGTATTTACTGTTTGGTTTCCTCCTTTCTCCTGTGTCATCTTTTTTCTTTCATTCCCTTGTAGAACTTACTGACCCTCTGAAAACAAATTTTGATTGACAGGCGGTTCAAAGCCAGCAACACTTGACACTGGTGCTGTTGTCAATGTCCCACTCTTTGTAAATGTAGGTGACGAAATATTGGTTGATACAAGAACTGGGCAGTACATGAGTCGTGCTTAAGATTTCCCATCAAGTTTTGTAGTTAAAGTTCTAGGAATTGTTATTTCTCTCCTTGTTTTTTGAAAGAAAAAAAAACCAATGGAAAACATGCAGCATATGTATATTAAGCTTAGCAAATTGGCTATGTGCATTATAACATCGAGTTGTAATTCATTTGCGAAACTGAAGCTCTTGCAGCATTGTTCTTCAGCTGTTCAGCATGATTGTGTGCATAAAATTTTGTTTTCATGAGAAAGCCAGAGTGGTATAGCATCTTCCAAATTGTAGCACAGCAAAATTATACCATGTACAAGTTGCTTATTCTGTTGCTCTTTACATACACTATTCGTTTAGGTAACCCTTGTTTCAGTGTTCCTCAGGAAGAAGAGAAAGAAGGATGCAACCGATACAATTTGTGCTTAGTAGTTAATTTTGTTTAGGACAGTAGTTCAGATATTTTTATTCTTCAAACAATTGGGATTTACATAGCAGTGGTTCCCTGTTGGGAGCAACACCTTGCTTCAATGCGGCACCAAATAAACTGGAAGCACAAAACAGTCTCCCATGTGCATTGAGTTCTTTGATCAATACATCATAAGAAATTCTATTGGGAACTCCTCCATTTGCATGCAAAAGGAGCAATGTTGACACTGCCTCGTCCACCCTTCCATGAGCACAAAGGCCTTGAATCACTTTGTCAAAGGTCATTATCCCTGGGGAGTAGCCCAATCTAACCATATCATTCAAAGTTGCCAAAGCCTCGTCAACCTTCCTTCCCCCACACAGAGCCTGGACCATCAACTCAAGTGTCCTCTGGTCAACCATTGAATCCCTCTTCTTCATTTTCACATACACCTCGTCTGCATCTTCAAGCAGAACTCTTTCTTTCCATGACTTCTTACATAAACGTCTCACCAGAGTCCCCATCATCCTCCCATCCACTTCAAACCCAAGGCTCACCATTTCCTTGTAAATCCTCAGCCCTGCTCGAATTTCATTCCATTTTAGCAACCCATGTAACAAAGTGCTGTAACAAATATAATCAGGAACACACCCATTCTTCTTCATCAGTTTCAGAACAGCAACACCCTCCATTGGCCTCCCTTCCCTAGAATATCCTTGGAGCAGGGTGTTGAAGGTGACCACATTGGGTATGAGTCCCATTCCCACAGCTTCATTGAGCAACTCCCTTGCTTCATCTGAACGACCCACTTTGCATAAACCATCCATTACAGCAGTATAAGAATAAACATCAGGCTTCAATGGGGTTTCCTTCATACCCATCAACATATCCAATGCATCTTCCACCTTCCCCACATAACACAACCCCTTCAGCAAGCAGTTATGTGTTTGAACAGTGGGCTTGTAACCCATTGTGCCCATGAGCTCAAAAACCTCCAGAGCCTTGTGCATTCTTCCCCTTTTGCAGAGGGAATTTATGAGAACCGTGATGGTTGCAGCATTTGGTTGAAACCCAGTTTCCAGAATAGTGTCTAATGCTCGTTTAGCTTCATCTAGATCATTTTTCTCACAGTGGCACCTTATCATGATGGAATACGTGCAACAATCTGGCACAAGTTGATAATATGACAAATTGGTGAAGAGTCTGAGACAAACATCAGGCTCTCGTGCAATGATTAGAGCCATGAGAAGGTGATTGAAATCTGATATGGTTTGCAAGTCAGCATCTTTCTCTAAGATTTGTAGCATCTCAGTTTTGGTGTTGGAGGAAGATAATGATGTAATCCTATGAACAAGACCTTTGACCCGAAACCTGGTGGTTCTATCCTCAAAATCCAGGTCCTTTGTTTTCAGTTTGATGAGTGAACCGTTTATTTCTTGGTCTGAAGGGTTAGTGGGAGAGAAGGAGAGTGTCCCCAGAACAGGTAGCTTACCTGGTTGGGTGCTATCAACATCATTGTTGCTTCTGGTGGCAAAGTTGATGAAAAGATGGCTATTTAGTGTACGAGGTTGAAAAACTTGGTAGCATGTCGGAAATGGAGAAGCCATGACCATGAGCTGCAAGAGGAAGATTTGCTGTATGCTGTATCTGTAACTGTCTTTGAAGATGGATATCGCATAGCATTTGCTGATATACACTCTTGCCTTGCAATAATGCCAATGAACTGAATGAAGGATGGATGATGACGTTGTTTCTTATATTGATAAGAAAAGAATACAAATAACGAATAGAATTATATAATTTTTCTTAAATTTTTATAGAAAATATTCGTTTGAAATCCAAAAATGAATTTAATGTTGCTGAAAGGGTATATCTTTTTATATGTTGTATATCTAACATTATATTAGAGGGATGGGGCAAATGCAAAATAGTAATTCTTAGGGGAAGTATAGTTCTAGAGAGAGTAATGCCAAATAGTGCTCTTCATGTGTAAGTCTTGAGAGCCAAATCATACATTTATAGTCTATTCATGTTAAGTGGAAGATTTTCTATAGACAAAAATATAATTGATCTACAGTTAATCTATATGAATTTGTGTAAAAATTATTAATATAACTCCACAAAGATTTAAAAATATTTAAAATTGTAAAAAAAAATGTGACTTTTTATGTGTTTTATGTCTAGCTGGCCTGTGGTCATGATTTGGGTTGCTGGGGAATCCTTTTCCACTCTCACCATCACCAACATTTGAGAAATAGGAAAGCAAGACTATTTAGAGCTCTTCAAATGAGTGCGACCACATTCATGTTCCAGTTTTGTTGATACAAGCACATCAAACTGGATGAGTTCATTTACAAATACTATAGTAATGTCTTGAAGATAAGGAAAATTTTCTGGGTATGATGTAATTTCCCTAACCTGTGGATAACTGAAATTGAGGTGCCTTTCTGTATTTAAACTTTACAGATTCTGTGAAACGAATTTAATCATTTAGAGCAAGCATGCTTCTTTCATTAAATTCGTTATAGTTGGTTCATATTATGAGTATAGCATAGATCGTATTGCTACTAAGTTTGATCCTGAAAGCATTGTTCATCAAAAGGACAACAGGAATAAAAGGAGCACTCAGAAACTAATGCATTTGATCATAACCGTAAGGTATCATTAGCTGTAGTAATTAATGAGAAAAATTCCGAGAGTAATGTTGTTTGACCCCAAGGCATCCTATTAAAAATTAGAGTGAACAATTTATGGATTAGTTTGCATGAAAAATTTGCATTGATGCCTGAATTATTCATCTTAATTTTAAGGAGTACCAAACAAATTTAATCATTTTGATAAGGAAAGCTTCTTTCATACTGTGATTAGACACTAATTTATGAATTGGAGATATGAAGTGTTGTGGAACTTCTTGTGCCTTAAAACTTTGATATATTATAATAAATAATAGATGATTTGGTACTATTTGAGTATAGGGAGATCAGATGGCACATAGTTTAATCATACATAAAAATACAAAAAGGAATAAAAGGAGATTTCAAAAACTTATGCATTGATCAGAAGCGTAGTGATCTGCTGAAGGCCTTCCAAGACAGTGGATTCTTAGGATCTGGGACTTGTTTTCTTTCTCCACTCTTCCTGTTCCTGCCAAAAATGGGTTTGAGCAATTTCTTTAGGACCTTGTGAAATCCTGACCCACGACCATGACGACACCCTTGCATCTTCACCTGTGTCACCAGAGGTATTGGAGCCATGCTAATGATTCGTGACTGGGACCTTGATAATCCTGGTTCTGAAAAGCTCCTGTTCAGCTGTGCTGCGTGCCCCTCAAAGGACAGCCTCTCAAACTCGTCCAACAGAGTGCTCTTTTCGTCTCCAAACCTCTTTCGAATCACTGCCATTTCCTCCACTGGTTATTGCTTTTCAAGTTTTTGTTGTAACATCATTTTTCACTATCTGACTTGTTTATACACAAGAATATGGCATTGGAGGCTTAAAGGGCTCCATTTTTCCTTTATTATCTCTTTCTCTCTCCTTTTGTTAACTTCAAGATTCGCAGAGCTAGATGATCACAGTGTCAAAGGATGAGATACATCACTGTCATATCATTAAATCAACATTTTCTGTGAGGTTATAATTCATATTTATTTGGTTCTCTCTAATCTATGTTGCTGATTGATAACATCATGCAGAATCTCTAATTCAACTTCTTGAAGAGTAATACTAATTACTAATTAGTTAGTCACCCACATAAAATCCTTCTTTCTTTCTTTCTTTCTTTAATTTTTGCCACATTTATTACAAAATTTAAATTGGATAGACAAAAACACTACTGGGGCATGTTGGGAATCCTACGTATGTAATCCAGAAGCTATAATGTACAACACTTTATTCTTTCTTGCTTGAAACAAATTATGTTTCATCCTGAGATGCTACTCTCTTTAGGAAGCTTATGTGCCAAAGAAGTTGCACAAAAGAAAATATATAATGATTGACTCCGATATTCGATTTAAGGTATGTTTTCTCCCTTTTACCAAAAGAAAGTAATATGACCACTTGAGCTTTGTCTAAGTGGTAGCCTTGGTGCCTATCAAAGATGAGAGATGCAAGTTATATTTGCTGCCAAGTTGCTTCTTTTTTTCTTCTCTCTTTGCACACTTTGTGAGAAACAGCTATTTATCCATGCATCGACATTGGACAATGGACAGAGGCCTATGCATGGTCATTCTCATTATCAATCCTCAAGCCCAAACCCGAGGCCCGCTTCCAACATTGGACCGGCCCATAGAGGCCTTTACGCGTTCTTCGCTTCGTCTCTCGGAACCAGTGAGAGAGAATCTCTCTCTCTGTTGAAAAACTTGAAACTTTCAGCAGACTTGGCGTCAAGTGTTCCCATTTTTTCTATCTCGTAAATCCCAATTCCCAACTCTTCCAAATTCCAAATTCCAATTCAAATTCACTCTCTGCTTATTTCTCTTTCTCATTCCTTCCCTTCTCTGCAACCCACTTCAGTTCTTTGCCACCACCTCAACTTCAAGCTTCCATTTTTATTTTTTATTTTTTTGCTTTCCACGGTCAACTCAAAAAGTAGATGTTCTAAGTAAGGTTTTTGGATCAAAGGGGTCTCATTTGCTCGATCACAATGGGTAGAAATGCGTTGCTGGCAATGCTGTTATTGTCTCTGATTGTGTTCGATGGCTCTGATGCTTCCTTTGTCTGGGAACTCAGAAAGTTGGTTGCTTTGGATCCAAAAGATAATAAAACTGCAACACATGTAATTTTTCTCTCTGTTTTTATGTTTTCTCGCTTTGAATTGCTTCCATTTTTTCTTCTTAAAGGTGACCATAGTTGAATAAAGTTATTGTCTTTAGGATTCTCCATCGCCAGCTTCTGTTCCTGGTGAGAAGAAATCAGATCCGAAGCATGCTGGTGAAACGAAAAACAACAAAGTGGATCCAAAGGGTTCTATTAATATTAGTTCCCCAGCTCCACTTCCTTTAGCTAAAAAAGATGATGGCAAGAGTCATGAAGAAGAGAAGAAGAAAAACGAGGGGAAAACTATTTCACAATCTACCACCAATGAGACTTGTGATGGGCTGAATAAGTGCACAGACGAGGGGGACATGGTTGCTTGCATTTCTAAATTAGGTATTCAGCTTGCTTTTGGTCTTTTCATCAAGTCCCATCAATCAATGGTTTGTTTATTTTTTATTTTTAATGTTTAATGTGAGTGTTATTGGTTGTTCTTTGTACCAACTACTAACTCTTAGTAAAAGTATACATATCTTGAATGGAAATACTGATATAGAAATCAAGGAGAAATTGCTTCTATGACAAATGTTTGCTTAGTTTCAGGAAGACCATATTAAACTGGCCTGGAATTATAGTTAGATGCTATTGCCCAAATCAGTAGTGTCGAGATATCTTGATTCTACTTTCTGGTCACAGTATTTCCACCCTTTAAAACAAGAAAACAGAAAACAGCAAGAAAATGGAAAATAGAATTCAATGTTTGTTACTGCTGTTTACGGGACATTTTTCAGAAAAATAAACAACTTGAATTCAAAACTAAAAAAATATGCAGTTTGCTGAAACAAAATTATTGAATTTAACTTGGCTTCAAATTTCTCACTGATTCAGAATTTTATTTTATTTTATTCTTTTTATGTTTCCATTAAACATGCTGACTTTGAGCAATGAATGTATCTGAACAATTTAGATTATGACTAGTGGAGGGGAGGGGGTGTTTGGCAAATTTAAAAACTAGTCCAGAACTATTTAAATTAAAACTAGTTTCATAAATCTATATAAAAGCGAATTTGTTCTAAATAGCTCTTAGTTTTTCTAAAATTTGATTTTGAACTAGTTTAATATCAAATATTGTTCAGTAAATAAGGTGACTTTTTTTAGAAATTTCAAAAAAGGTAGAAAGAGAGAAAAAGGGAAGAGAATTAAGGAAACTTTTGACTTAAATAAAACTGATTAGTATAAAGACAACTTTGTATTTTATTTCATTTGAACTAGTATTGACATAAAAGCTAATTAGGTTAGAATTAGTTTTTTAAAATTGAAATAATTGCCAAAAACAAGATTTTAAAACTGGCCCAATTGTTCCTAAAGATCCAGTTTTTAAAGTTTGGCAACCCCTCCAAGGCTAACTGTAATCCCAATTGCTCGTAGTCCAGTGGATCAATTATTAGTTATAACTATTTAGATCATGCAATGTTTAAGTAAAATTCAGAAAATTAAAAAAAAGGAATTCTTGGTAAAATATTTTCAGTTTAAGAACAATTGACCACTCAACTGGTTAATGATGTTTGAAGAGTGGTTAATGAGTGACTACTTATTGACTTAATTAACCAAATGGTTAATTGTTCCTAAACTAGAAATATTTTTACCAAGAATTCCTTTTTTGTAATTTTCCCAATGAACTATTGATGTATGTACAGTCTTAGAAGTGTTTTCTTTTTCTCTATTATAATCCAATAAATTAATATGATATGGGATTGCTAAGTATTTGAGCCTAATCATAAAATAGGTCAAGAGTGCTGGCTTGCTGATCTGAAGGATTTTCCCCAAGGGCTTAAATATATTGGCCTAATTTATTTTGGCTAGGCACATTGCCACCACTTGAACTATTGTATTGATTTGAACCATTAGACCTTTTAATGAGATTCTAGAATGTTATTCCTTTTCCCAATTATAGACATGATGCTATAATCCATTTCATGCCAAAGATCCATATTGATCAATGTTTATGTCTCTTAAATTCTGTTTTTTTTTTAGGTGGGGAGGGGGGGGGGCATATTTGTGCGATTTGGTCTAGGGAAACTTTAGGAATTGCACAATCGAGAGATGAGTTATTACTATCTACATGACTCATCTACAGCTACAATCATATAACTGCAACAATAACAACAATAACCAAGCCTTATTCCCACTAAGTAGGGTTTGGCTACATGGATACTAGCACGCCATTGAACTTGATCATGTATCATTTATCATATCTCCTTAGCCCTTTCTTGTACATTTACTAATAAATTATGTATTCTTGAAACTTAAACTATTTAGGGGGGATTTGTTAGGTTGGAGGCCTTGTTTCATGACCATTAGTTTAATGAATTGATCATTTGGAGTTTGCAAAATGTATGATTGGCTCTATCTGTTGCGTTTGGTAGTAAGTGATGAATATGCCCTCTGCATGACTGGTTAAGATGTATATTGTATTTAATTTATGCATGATTTTATTAAGTTTGGATAATGTATATTGTTATTTTTACTATACACTTTTAAAACATTTTGACTTAATATTAGTTAAATAATCTTCATTCAATTGCTACTATATTCTAATCAATTTTTTGTATAAAAAAGGTAAAAATGTGAACTTGTTGTTTCTTAAAATCCATTTTCAATATTCGTTTCCACACATTGTGCAAGAAGCAACTTTGGTCTGGTAGTTCCACTTTTAAACTGAGGGGTGGTTCATTAAGTGGGGGAGCTGGTTCATGAACTGGGACCAATTCTCTGCTTAAGAGGCTGGATCAGGACTACTATGATCCAGTTCACCCTGGTTTAAGAAATTATTGCTTATGAGATGGAGACTAAACTTCTATATGGGCTGGTTCCTAGTTCAGCCTGTTGAACCAGCCAGTTTGATCCAGTTTGCTTTCAGAACTATGACTGTAGGTGTGTGTGTGTTCATTCGTGGCTTTTTGGTCCTTGATCAGCATGTGAAGAAACAAAGCAAACAGCATGTGAAGAAACAAAGCAAGCAATAGTGCTGCATACACCGCTCTATTTTAGATGTTGTCATGTTGTTTATTGATATAGTAAAAAACTTATAGGTCAATGATTTATTAGTAATGTAGTATTACTTGTTTCACAAAATTCCACAATATGAACTCATTTGCATTTATATTCCTTGTAAAAACTACCAGATTCCAAATACTTGGTTGTTCTCCTTCAAAATAGAGGAGATGGCACCATCAAAGTGAAGCTTCTTATTGAAAGTAATCTTGGAGACGTAGAAGTTGGCAAACATCAAACTGAAAAGGTACCAGTCATTTTATCTTAACCTGGCATTTTTTCTTTTAATTGATATTGTTATTTATGTATCAAGGTACTTTTTTCTTCTTTATACCCTCTCCCTATTCAAATTGAAGCAAAAGCCTCTGAGATGTTCTGCTTCTGAGCCACTGTCTATAAGTCGTTTATTTTGTGAGACAAACATAGAAAACTAGTAGGGTGATAGTGTCTTAAAGAACATGATTAGCAAAGTCATCATTTGTTAAAAATTGTTGGCAAACATTTGACAAAGATACCATAAAGAGTCTTGGATAAATAATAGATGACTATCAAATCAATTGCATCATTTCCAGGACTACCGAGGAATGAAATTCCAGAAGCTTATAGTTCATTTGGATGGATGGAATAGAAAGAAATGTAACAGTTATTAAGTTATGGAATATAATGGAAAATGCACTGATGATCATTCCTCCATTTATCTTATGGTAAGGAAGAGAATCAAGATAATTGTCTTGGAACATAGAAGAATGGAAAGTAAAGGAAAGAGATTTTACTGTTCTAACTTTTCATTTTTTTTACCTTGTTCCTTATTATTGTTGGTGGGTGAAATTGGATGGTCATTAAATCTCACTCAAATTCTTTCCATTTTCTCCCCCTTCCATCTACTTTAAGAGGGAAGAAGGCTGAAAGTATTGTGTTCCTGAGAAACACATCATTCCATTTGTTTTCCTTCTTTCCACTACTATAATGATATAATCCATCCAAACAAGGGTTAACGGTTCCTTTCTTTATTTTCCACTTCAGTTCATTCTGTTCAATCCATCCAAACTAGCTGTTACCCTCTGTTTGGAATCATTGAAATTATGGAATTCAATTTAATAAAATATGAAGGCTTGTGTTATGCCTTTCTCATTCATCTGATAAAGTTACAAGAGGCCAGGTATATATATACACGTTACAGATCATGATAACAAAACTGAATCATATCTTTAGGTTGTTATGATATAACTGATGGAGGTACTGAAAAAAAAACAACTTTTATCTTGTTATTTTATCTTATCTGCTATTACTCCCCCTCAAGTTGGAGCATGAGCATTGTGAATGCCCAACTTGGACATCAATTCTTGAAACTGCCGAAGACCTAAAGCCTTTGTAAAGATATCAGCTTGTTGTTGCTTTGTGGGAATGTAACTTGTTGTGATGGAGCCTCTTTGAATGTGCTCGCGAATGAAATGACAATCCACTTCTATGTGTTTAGTCCGCTCATGATAGACCGGGTTTGCTGCAATATGAAGTGCAGCTTGATTATCACAAAAAAGTGTGGAAGGCTCATTGCAAAATACTTGGAGAGAGGATAACAGGCTACGCAGCCAGACAATCTCACTTGTGGCGTGAGCCATTGCTCGATATTCAGCCTCACATGAGGATCGTGCAACTGTCATTTGCTTCTTAGTTTTCCACGATACTGGTGTGTTCCCAATCTTCATGAGATAACCACTGACAGATCGTCTTGTTGTGGGACATAAGGCCCAATCGGGGTCACAATAACTTGTGAGGCGAAGGTCGTTGTCTTTTGCCATTATTATTCCTTGGCCCGGGCAAGATTTTAAATAACGAAGGATGCGCATGGCAGCGTGCCAATGCTTATGTCGTGGAGCTTGCATAAACTGGCTTAGAATGTGAACAGAGTACATTATTTCTGGGCGGGTTATTGTGAAGTAGATTAAACGACCAATGAGCCTTCGATATTGAGATGGATCTGAGTATAACTCACCTTCTTCTGTGGACAAATTATGATGTTGTTCCATGGGGAACCCACATGGTTTGCAATTCATCATCCCACATTCATTGAGTATATCAAGCGTGTATTTACGCTGACAAAGGAATAAACCAGCTGGACCTCGTGCAAGTTCCAATCCAAGAAAATACTTGAGTCTGCCAAGATCTTTCATGTGAAAACATGTATTAAGATACGAGTTGAACTCCTGACAAGAAACAAAATCATTGGTAGCTATTATGAGATCATCCACATAAATGAGTACTGCTAAAAAGGTGGATTTGATCGGTAAGTGAACAAAGTGTGGTCTGCTGGACTTTGAACAAAGCCATACTTGATCAACGCTTGAGTTAGCTTCGTATACCAATTTCTAGAGGCTTGACGAAGCCCATACAATGACTTTTGTAGTCGACACACAAGCTTTGGATTTGGAACTATGTAGCCTGAAGGTGGTGTCATGTACACCTCTTCATCGAGGTCCCCATGAAGAAATGCGTTACGCACATCCATTTGGTGTAGTCCCTGACCCTTTGTACCAAATCATTAGTAAACAACGTGCGGTAGTCATTTTTCGCCCTTTGGAGCAAAAGTCTCCGTGAAGTCTTCACCTCTACTTGCGTATAGCCTTTTTTGCTAGTCGCGCTTTGTATTTGTCAACTTCTCCATTAGAGTTATACTTGACTTTATACACCCACTTGCAACCAACTAACTTTTTCCCTTTAGGTAGTTGTTCCAGCGTCCAAGTTTTATTCTCTTCAAGAGCTTTGATTTCCTCGACCATTGCATTGCGCCATTGTGGGTATTTAACAGCCTGTGAATAATATCTTGGCTCATCATGTGACTGGATGGCCGCAAGGAATGCTTGATGTGAGGGAGAAAAATTATTATAACCAACATAGTTTGAGAGAGAATAGACCTTACCAGAAGAGACTAATGAATCAAGAGGTTTGCATGGGGTCATTGGTCATGCAGTGTAGCAATAATAGTCCTTAAAGTAACAGGGCGGTTGCCTTGTACGTGGCTCTAACGTTGCAGTGCTTGTCTCAACATCATGCTCCCCCCCATTAAAAACATGTAATTCGGTCATCTCCTCCACCTCATTAACTTGTGCATGTCTTACTTGCTCATCAATTATATTAACCTTTGTAGAAGGTGTCATCTCGTCATCTGGGAAAAGTGCGACATTTGGAAACATTGGGCTAGAGACGGGATCTTTATGTGAATCGAAAGGAAAAGTGGTTTCATAAAATACTACATCCCGTGAAACTGAGAACTGACGTGTTTTGGGATCATATATTCACCATCCCTTTTGACCTTGGGGATATCCAATGAATACGCATCTACGGGCCCTAGCATCAAATTTGTCTCGAGATCTGGATGAGTTCTTGACGTAGCAAAGGCATCCAAAAGTCCTTATATGAGCATAAGATGGTGGTTTTCCATATAGCATCTCATATGGCGTTGCCCCATCATTGGCCACAGTCAGTGTTCTGTTGATAAGGTGAGTGGCTGTTAATACACATTCCCCCCAAAAGGAGAGTGGCAAGTTCGCCTGGAATCTAAGTGCCCGTGCGACGTTGAGGATGTGTCGATGTTTATGTTCAACCCTTCCATTCTGTTGCGGTGTCTCCACGCATGAGGTCTCATGAAGAATACCTTCTTGAAGAAAGAAAGATTGCAATGTTGAATTGATAAACTCAGTTCCATTGTCACTGCGAACGGTCTTTACTCTGGTGTTGAATTGAGTTTGCACCATATTGCAAAAGTTAATGAGATGGATGGGCACTTCGGTTTTGTCCTTTAACAGATAAACCCATAGACCTCGTGAATACTCATCAACAATTGTAAGAAAGTAGTGTGAGCCATTATGTGATTTGGTTTGATATCTCCCCCACAAGTCACAATGTATCAGATCAAAACAAGCACTAGCTTTATTGTTGCTCAATGGAAATGGGAGTCTACATTGTTTGGAACGATGACATATATCACAGCACTCCTCTTTATTTGCATTAAAAGGAAAATGAAGAAATTTAGAGAGCTTCAACATCGTCTGATCAGAAGGATGACCCATCCTTGCATGCCACAACTTCCCTACATCCCTCGAGACAGCCACTTGAGAGAATCCTTGCGTAGCTTTCTTGAAGATATAAACCCCATCATGCAGCTCACCAGATCCAATCGTCTTCTTCTTGGCTCGGTCCTGTATAACACAACCATTATCAAAATAAGTCACCATGCAGTTCAAATCACTAGTCAGTTTATGAATTGAAATCAAGTTGCAGCTAAACTCAGGGATGTAAAGAACGCCATGCAGCTTCATGGTTTCGTTTAGAATCACAGTTCCCATTTTTTGCACTGCAACAGTGTCTCCAGTGGGCACTGTAATGTTAAGTGGTTCCTTGAGATCACGTATCTCTTCAAGAAGGGTATACGCAGGGGTCATGTGGTGTGATGCCCCACTATCTAAGACCCAACTTTGTGAATTATTAATGAACGTGTTTCCAGACATGTGCTCGGCTTGCACATTGCCTGTGTTTGCATTGGAACTGTGGAAGGCATGACTTCCATCAATGTTGGTTGCTTGTCCTTGACTGCCATTTGCCGAAGCCAATCGTGTCCCACCTGATGAGGTGATGGTTGTTGAAAAAGTTGTCTTGCCGGAGGCATTTGACTTCCCCGACTTCATTTTGGTTCCTTGGAACCTTTGCTCTGATACCATAATAAAATATGAAGGCTTGTGTTATGCCTTTCTCATTCATCTGATAAAGTTACAAGAGGCCAGGTATATATATACACGTTACAGATCATGATAACAAAACTGAATCATATCTTTAGGTTGTTATGATATAACTGATGGAGGTACTGAAAAAAAAACAACTTTTATCTTGTTATTTTATCTTATCTGCTATTACAATTCCTTTATCAATGAATAGCTAGGGAGGAGGAAAAGAACCACCGCATGACTCTTCGTGAGTTTGATCCGAAAAGTGAGGCGTGGATGGTAAATCATGGAGATGTATCCAATTTCAGGTCTCTAGCTTTAGGGGTGGTGGGTTGTTTGGATTTGAGGATGATGGGGATTTAATTTTGGTAGGTGCTAACAGCTCTACTTTTGCAGCCAAGAGTTCTGTGGTCTATGGGTTTCTGATATTAGACACTGGAGGAGAAGTGGTTATAGTGAGAAGCAGAGCCAAGGAGGAGTGGTTTTCATGGTGAGAAGAGAGATTTTTCAGAGTCTGAAGGTGTTAATGATCTCAAGGGTGCGAATAGGGCTGGTCTTATGGTTGTTGATGGGGTTTCACTCAAGAGAGGAGCAGTAGACTAAATTTGATTGGTTAACGATGTTGAACTGGGGATAATAAAAGTGAAGTTATAAATTTCAGTTAAATTCTATGAATTTTTATATGTTCCAAACAATAGAGTCATATTCATTTCAAGTCAATTGAAATCATAATTTTTAATTTATGTTCCAAACATTAGAGTTATGTATAAATGAATTGATTTTTTTTTTAAATGAATTCAATTCATTTCTATTAAAAAACTGTTCCAAACATTGGGTTCTAGATATTTTGTTCGCCTGTATCTTGTTTTAAATGTTTGGTTTCAGTAGTTTCATGAGAAATACATTTATGACCAAGTTTGTTACTCCTGTCTTGAGTACATGTAGGATCTGCAATTGCCTTACTGTTTTTGCACTCTTTTTTCACAGATCAATATCTCACTAATTAGCAGCAAAAGTTTCCCAGTGACTTTAAATGCTGGAAAAGGGGATTGTGTGCTTCACATGGATACTCTTGTTCCTAAAGGGAATTTTTTTCTGCATTTTCCTTCTTATGACAAAATTTTAACCCCGGTAAATGGTGCCTATTTCCTCATATTGACAGTACTAGTCTTTGGAGGGACATGGGCTTGCTGCAAGTTGAGGAAGAAACAGCATGATGAGGTCCCATATCAAGAGCTTGAAATGGCATTGCCTGCGTCTTTTTCAGCTACCGATGTGGAAACTGCCGAAGGTTGGGATCAGGGTTGGGATGATGATTGGGATGAAGATGTGGCAGTGAAGTCACCAGCAGTACATCATGCAGGAAGCATCTCAGCAAATGGCCTTACTTCTAGATCTTCAAACAGAGATGGATGGGAAAATAACTGGGATGATTAGTTATCAACAGTTCAATAAAATAAGTGAAGGGATATTAACCTCAAAGGTGGAGGTGGGAGCAGAAAGCAAGGAAAAACATCAGTGGGGGGAGAGTCAGAAGAAGGAATGTGTCAAATGTGGCTGTGCTGGGGCTTAACTTGATGTCTGTCCGAGCAAGGGACAGCAAAAAAGAAAAGAGAAGTGTAATAGTTTTAACACATTGGATTGTTTATATTGAACGTCTATTAGTGAATGCCCTGAACCAAACGAGAAAAAGGCATCTGTAAATGAACTATATGAGGTAACGTATATTTTTGGGATTTATCAATCTAAATTTATACTAATATTCTTGTGACACCAAAAATGAAAAACTTTTGTTTTTATTTGGCTACCTGGAGACCTTTTTCTCTACATAGAGGTGGTTAATGTGCTTGTGGTCGGTTCATGACTTTCAGTTTTTGGAATGCACAGGAGAATTGAGATATAGCTGGTTATATTGGTTTTGGGTAATGCTAGGCATGATAGGTGTTAAGAATGTTTTTGTTCGGTTGGTGAGTGGTTCGTTATGCTTCTTTGTCTTCCTTTAATATATTGACAAAGCATTTAACTCCCTTTAATATTATTCAAGGCATATAATATTGGTTTAAATAAACTTTTGGTTCCTATAGCTTAACTTATTTTTAATTTAGTTTTTATATTTTTTTTTTGTAAATTAGTTCTCATATTTATAATCATTTGTAAAATAATTTTTACTGTTACTGTTAGACTTGTTATGACGCTGTTTAGTTTATAAAGGTCAAATTAAAAATAAGATAAAATTATAAAAATTAAAATTAAAAAAAATAGAAAATTATAAGAACAATAAACTGACGGCGTCATGATTGAAAATAATAATAGAGATTATTTTATAAATAATTGTAAGTACTTAATTTATAAAGAAAAAATATAAGGACTAAAATTAAAATAAATATAAATTATAGATACTAAAAGTTTATTTAAATTTAAAGAAACATTCAATCTTCAATCATAACTAGGTGTAACGTGTCTGAAGTACTTGTCTAATTGTACAATAATAATAATAATAATTTAGTATTAGATTTGAAATTCCCCACCCCAGGGGAATGCGTTGTATCATATGATCAAGGAAATGTCACAAAAATTCATTTAGAAACCTATAAATGGAAACTTTTAATATGAAAGTTACACATTTTTATACTTACAACTATTAATAAGCTATGCATTCCTAGAAAAATTTCAAAAGTTTATGACATAAAAAATTTCTAACTTTTGTAATAAATGTTGTAAATGTCTTACTATTACACCATTTTTATACTACTTTATCATTAAAAAAAAAAGCCTAATATATAATATGGTCTACTCTCGAAAGAGATTTTGCTGATCCATAAGTGGTTTTAAATTTACAGGGAATCATAAATCATTTGAAAGCTTAGGCATATAAGTCACTCTTTGGCTCTTTTTCCTCACAGACGCGTGCGCAGGCAAAAAGCATAGGCACCCAAGAATTATTATGGTTCCATACAGTAATATACTCTTCTTCAAGGCCAAGAGTGGGTTTGCTCAATTTTTGATGCACAAGGTTCCCCTTTCCCATCATCTTGCCCCGTACGTGCTCATTGAGGCTATGGATTGAGTGTCATTGTGTCTCCACAAAGTAAACCTAAAGGTGGGAGGGCCTGGGTGGGAATGTGGGATCATCCCACAACTTATTATTTTATTGCACACATTTGATTACCTAGCTATTGCAAACTTCTGCTTCAAACTAAATATTAATTATTTGTTTCGTCTACCAGTTATTATTACTTCTCATTCCTAAAAACTTATTAATAATACACAAAACACAGTGTTTGTATAAAACAGTATTCCAAATAATTTAAACATTCAGTTTTATCATCCATCAAATAAGTTAGACAAAATGATATAATCTCTGCTTTACTTGAATCTTTTTCGTTGTGATAAGGTAAGATTGGATTGTAAGTCTTGTACTCAACAGAAAAATCTTACCTACTGAATTAGTTAACAACTTTTCGCTTAAAGCAAAAAACAATTAAGTTGTTAGCCTATAAGTAGGTCAATTGGAAGTATCCATTTCAATGGCGATGATAATGTTCTGCTGTTCTACATATTTCTATTTATTTCACATGTAGGCATAATCATCTTAGTATATGGTAGCGTTAACGTAAATCAATAAGCTACATCAAACATTATTTCTGATGATTAAAGTGTGTGATATTTTTTTTTTATTTCTTTCAATTAGACAGCAATCAGAAACACTTCACACACACAGCACATTTGGTCCAGTGGTCTCCCACAAAGGTAGAAGACCTAAGCTCAAACTTTTCAATCCCCCAATATTTCAGCTAGAAATCTAGTTACTCTTTGCTTATGCTGAAAAAAAGAAATCAGAAATAGTTCACATTGTTGGGACATGGCATGATTGCTATGCACTGCACCAAATGTTGCCATTTGAAAAAGCTTGTTAGTTGGTGGTGCTTTTAAGGACATCTTGTGATGCGCTTTGATGATGTCGAAGAAGCCTATTGATAAGGTTGCGTGGCAGTACTACAGCTATTTATTTAAGCAATAACAATATATTTAGTTCACATCCAAGCGTGAATTATTAAATTTACTAGCACAAACTGAGATGCAATCGGGCACGTAAATTATTATGTTTTTTAGTGCTAAAGTTCTTCACATCCTTGGTGAGGAAAGTTTTACTATGAGAAACAAAAATATTAGTCTGAGTTTAAAGTGTCAATAAAGAAAGCGAGTGCTTTTTCCCTTTACTTTTTCTTTTCCTCCCACATTCCCTCTTTGCTGCATTATTTAAATTTTGATCTTACTACTCTGCGTCATAGGGCTTTACTTTGTTCCCCTCTTCTTTTGGTTTATTATAAATCTCAAGTTTGGTTTCATACGGAAAGGAAAGAAGAAGCAAGTTGTTTACCATTTTTCTCTCCCATGTGTCCCATATTCAAGTCTCCCTAAAAACAAATAATTCTTTTTCACCTTAAGTGTATTAGAATTTCCCCTCTAAATTCAAATATTGAACCTTCCTTTTACAGTCAGAAAAGTTGAATGTCATTTAGCAAAGTGTATCATACCAAGTACCAACATGAAGCACAACATGTCCCAGCAAGAAAGGAAACCATAAAAATGCAATAAATACTTAAAATTCAGAAAATGAAATTCGTCCTCCGGAGGGAAAGAGTATGGTTAAGACAACATTGTATCAGGTATCAAACTGGTGATGAAAAATCCAGTAATATAACTTGAGATGAACAAAAATAAAAGAAAAAAGAAGATAAAAAATATAATGAAAATTACAACAACTTAAACAACAAACAAAAGTTGGATAAGAAATTGACTCAATATTCTTTCCATGTATAGCTTTAAAGCAAGCAAACTGGATTGTTCTTCACCAGGTATTGCAATATATGCTCTTTCTCAATCACTACAACTAAAATTCATTATAATTCCTCTTGTCCTTCTGAAGGGCATTGGATTAACTCTAATATGTTGATTACCTCAGCCATATCTGGACGGTTTGATGGCACTTGTGATGCACAAATTAACCCCAATTTTATCACAGGAATTGCTTCCTCTGCAGCAAAATTACCCAGAAGCCTCCCATCAACACATTGCTCCACTTTGCCTTCCTCCAATGCACCCCTCACCATGTCACAAAGAACAACCACATCATCCTCCATATATTCCACAGGTCGTTTTCCTGTCACCACCTCCAGAACCAGGATCCCAAAACCATATATATCACATTTCTCAGTTATCTTAACTGTGCGGCAAGCAAACTCAGGAGCCATGTATCCAAGTGCACTTTGAATTTTGCTGCTCAAAACGCAATGGTCTAGCACTGGCAATAGCTTCACCAAGCCAAAATCTCCTATTTTTGGCTCACCAGAACAATCAATCAGAACATTGGTCGATTTTAGATTATAATGGATTGTGTTCATTTGGTGCAAATGGGCCAACCCTTTTGCCATGCCAAGAATAATCTTGAATCTTTGTCGCCAAGAAAAGACATTTTTGCTATTATCATCATGTAGAAGCTTATGCAAACTTCCTTTGGATAAGTACTCATAAATAAGGAGCTGCAAGGATGAAGTCCAGTAATAGCCTTCAAGTGCCACAAGATTCTGGTGCCTGATCTTCCCAAGCTTTTTCACTTCCCTCTCAAAGTCTTCTTGGGACTTGATCAAACTGGAGACTGTAAGCTTCTTGATTGCAACAGAATTCCCATCTCGAAGGACAGTGCGGTAAACAACTCCAAATCCACCACGACCAATTTCACTGTCTTTATTAAGAAGATTATGGGCCCCATCAGAAAAGTCAGCATCACCAGAAAACATGACAAGCTTGCCATAGTTTGGATCATTTGTGGGTGAACAACTATAGTCCTCACCACCAGAGAATGCAAATGGAGCAGCAGAACGTGACATTGAAGAACGCACATGGATATTTAGGACAGTAATGGCCACCACACCAATGGCAATAAAAGCAGCTGCTCCAATAGCAATAAGGGCAGAGATACTGAGTATGATCTTATGATGACGGTTTTGTGAGGAAGCGCCTGAGTTGGAAGCAGAAGAATTGGGATTTAAGACAATAGGTTTGGGATGGACGGATGGGCAGGAGTGATTGACAACAGAACCACATAACAATGGGTTACCAGAGACAGATGAGGGGGAGATAGTATTGAATAAGCCACCCACAGGTAGCTCACCTTGAAGGTGGTTGTAGGAGACATTAAATGAGAAAAGGTGGGTAAGATTTGTCAGCTCCTTGGGTAAGCTTCCAGAGAGTTCATTCCATGACAAATCTACATATTGAAGATTGGTTAGGTTTGCAATGGCTGCAGGGATTGAACCAGTAAGCTTGTTGTGAGAAAGAATCCTGCACGATTCAATTGAAATGCACAAACAGAAAAATAATTAGAAAAAATGTAGACTCTGACTCAAGATTTCAATTTTCACAAATATATTTAACAAAACAAATAAAACTTTTTAATTTGTAAACACAAATCAGTCATATTAAGTTATAAAGAATAAAGCATAAAAGATGGCAACTATGAAAGAGAGCTTACAAAGATGTTAGAGATGAACACTTCTCAATTTGGGCTGGAATTCTCCCACCTAGCAAGTTCTTTTGTAGCCCCAGTTCACTGAGCGAAATTGCCCCTTCTATTTCAGAAGGAATGCTTCCATTAAGCTTGTTGTCACTTAAGTCAAGAATGTATAAAGATTTAAGTTCTCCTATACCCACAGGAATAGAACCAGATATATTGTTGGTGGACATATTTAACACTTGCAAGCTACTAAGACCCCCAACGCCAGATGGAAGTTCACCAGAAAATGCATTTGACGACAAATCCAAAACCTCAAGACCATGATAAGATGCAGGTATGGACTTAAGTGAAGGATAATTGCTCTTATTGAAGCTGTTCCCAGAAAGAGAGATACTTCGTAAACCCATCCTAAAAATCCATGAAGGAAGATGGCCTGCCAACTGATTGTGGCTGATGTCAAGAGTCAAAAGCTTAATGCAGTTTACCATTGACTCTGGCAAGTTTCCTGTGAACCGATTCCTGGATAAATTTAATCTATTCAGCAAGTCCAGATTTCCTAATGATTTTGGAATCAAACCAGAAAATCTATTTGCAGAAAGATCCAATATCTCTAGATTTTTTAATTCTCCAATCCAATCAGGAATGCCTCCTGTGAATGAATTTCCCTGTAAACTGAGTGATGTGCATGAAGTGAGTCTTTGCATTGACTCAGGAAGTTTCCCAGAGAGAAAATTATCACTGAAGTCAAGTGATTTCAAAAGTAAGCAGCCTCCAATATCCCCAGGAAGCTTGCCAGTAAATCGGTTCTTCTGTAGACTTAACTCCCTCAAATCATACAGATTCTGAATTCCTTCAGGAATCTCTCCCTCCAGCAAGTTATTTGACAGGTCAAGTGACTGTAGTCCCCTCAAAAACCATACCCCATATGGTAATTCCCCATAAAGTTGATTAGAGGAGAAGTTAACAGTAGCCAATGTGGAACAGGAGCTCAAAGATTCAGGAATCTTACCTGTAAGGTTGTTTTTTGCAAACGAAACTGTTCTTAGAGACCCACATTGCTGGAAAAATCCATCTGGGATTGACCCAGAGAGGTTGTTCTCACTCAAGTCAACAACTTGTAAACTCCCAAGGCGAGGAAGACCAGGGTTTATGGTCCCTGTGAAGTTATTCCTGGAAAGTGAGAGAATTTGAAGGAATTGCAATCTCAAGAGCCCTCTATCAATATGCCCAGAAAGAGAGAAGCCATCAAGGACTAGAGCAGAGACCCGGTTGGTTGCAGGATCACATTTGACTCCGACCCAGTTGCAGGGACTGTAATCATCTTCATTCCAAGTAGAGAGTTTAGCTTTTGGATCTTCCAAACCAGCTTTGAAGACAATCAACCCCAAGACATCGTCGTTGAAAACGGGGTCTACAGAGAGTACTATTGGGACTGGAGCAAAAAGAATTAGAAACAATAGGCATATGCTGAATTTGAATTGCATCTTTACTGTGATATTTAGAATGCAGACAAGTATTCAAAGGAGCTCCTCGTGAATTTCCAGAAAGCTATCCCCTAACAAGAACACTATCATTGATTGCATACGGCAGAAAAGGTTGGCACTATGCACCAAACCAATGGGGAGAGAGAGAGAGAAGGGGGAAGTTTCTTGTCAGCAGAAAGGACACACAACGAAGGCAGTAGTTACAAGTATCCAAATCTCAGTGGATATAAACAGAAAGAGAAGAGTACAAAGAAACAAAAGGAAGAAAAAAAAAAGGATTAGACAACAACCATGTGAGAATGCAAAGAGAAAACAAAGTAAAGCAACTCCAGCAAATTCACTTTCCGCTTTTCCCTGGTCAGAATTTCAAAATTCCCCCATTCAAGAAGAAGAAGTAGGAATGAAGGTTACACTCACAGATGAGCAAAAGTTTTGAACTTTTTTTTTGCTGCAAACTAGAAAATATGAGATAACAAAAACAAACAAGCAGAGTAGCAATGTGCTCCAACTTCTAGTGGAGAAAAGAACAATCAAATTGATTCTATAAGCAAATCAGAATTCAGAAACAAAGGCTCAAACCACCCAGTGGCATGGTGAGGGGGAAATGGAGAAGCCTTTATCAGAGTCTAAGATCCATATGATATGAATCAAATAGTAAATATGGGTGTGTTTGAGCTTCTTCTGAGCTGAAGTTGGAATGAAAAAGAAGATAATCGAAAGGGACGCAGAGAGGGAAGAGACTATAAAGAAATAGGAAGAAGCCTCGGTGGTGGAGAAGCCATTAAAGCGGGACAGAGTGAGTGTGGGTTGGCCTGTCCTGAAAATTGAAGAGTGTGTGTGAGAGAGAGAAAAGCATAAATAATAGAATAATAGTGGTTCTTTCCAAGTCTTCTATG
This sequence comes from Styphnolobium japonicum, assembly GCA_023212625.1. Taxonomy (NCBI): domain Eukaryota; kingdom Viridiplantae; phylum Streptophyta; class Magnoliopsida; order Fabales; family Fabaceae; genus Styphnolobium; species Styphnolobium japonicum. The sequence goes on from JALBWW010000014.1 coordinate 24,916,290, forward strand.
CCTTCTGGTGGTGGCAGAGAGGGTAGTAAAGTGAAGCATTTAAAGCTTCTAACGGCAAAGACAGAGAGAGAAAGAGAGTGTGTATGTATGTGACATGTGTATGTAGTAGAGAAGCTTTTTCTACTGTATTCTTCTGTGTCATGTGTGATGTGGTGTATGGTATGGCTTCATTGAGATATGAGGGTCAAACCAGAATCCTATGTGTGATCCAGGTCGCCACTTTTAGGAACCTTTTCTGTCTGATGTGGCTGAACTTGAAACCTTAAACCTTTTCCGCCCATATTAATAGTTTTGTGTTTGGTTCAGGCCATAAGCAACCCAATCCATCTATGTTACAAACCTGCACCAAAGTCACAAGCTGCACTTGTAAATTCGTTTGAATGCAAGTTAATCCCACTTGAGTTGTTTTTTACCAATGTTATTTTTATAATTAATAAATAAAATCACTTACACACAAGTGTCCTCCCAACTTTACACATGATTTCCTGTGAAAATGAAAATATCATTATCAAACCAAGTTGTACACCACAATGTCATTGTAACATACGCATTCATAATTTCATGTGTATACATAATCATTCAAGTTTAATCTGAAAGCATGTTTCTGCAATGATTATCACCAGTATCGACCAGAAAAATAAAAAGCAAAAATCAGCAAAATCAATTGAAAGGCTTATTAATTATTTATAGGATTTAATTTTAATTTATTGTCAGTGTAAAAAAAAATTTACACTGTCATCCAATCATATACTGACACATCATTAAAAAGAATTAGACTTTTAAAGAAATTGTTATGATAGTTAAACGTTTTTAATAATTTGACAATACATTATTAAATAGTAGTATCAGTAGATCAAAATTAAACTCTTATTTTTATTGTTTGAGGATAGAAACAGGTTATAATGCTACTATAATTCCAACCTATTAATCTTCCCCCACATTATTGTAATTTTATTTGTTACCGAGATCACATTTTACTATAATTCTAGTTTTCATGTATTCATAGCATAGGACATAAGAAAAGATGATGGCCTCCCCTCACTGACTCGTGAAGTGTTATTCCAACAATCAATAATTTTATCTTTTTAATGAATTAGTTTAATAAAATTTTTAATTACTTAATAAAAAAAGTATTGAATACTTTTTGAATTCATATTAAATGTTTATATTTTTTTATTTAATACTTTTTATTTTAAATAATTAAAAGAATATATTAAGAACATATAACATTACTCTTCAACGATTCATAATTCAGATCAGAGCACACTGACGCTTCATGGGAAGAATTTATTGCAAAAGGAGACAAGGATACACTTGAAACAATAAAAAAGAACAAACAAAATTATGCGTCCGCGTCACTTGCTGCAATGAGCTCCAAACCCCCTTTGTTTAATTTCCTTGTGTCTACTTTCATTGACCTGGAAATAGTACTAGTTTTTATTAAATTCAGATTCGATTTAACAATCCTAAAACAATATTTGAGTATACCTAATTGCATTTGAATTTTTTTGTATCAAATTGAAATTTATGATAAAAATGTATTGCATATGATGCTAGATGGGTGAAACATATTTGTCAATATTGCACCATAGATAGAAGTAGCCATATACGTCCCAATCAGACCACTTTAGGAAAAGTTCAAGCTAAGCAGGTAACGCAACACTAGAGTCAGCCAACTTCTTTTTGGCTATCTTGTTTTGTAATGCTTGTCTTCAAGCTTCAAGGTTCAAACACTAGGCCACCAGGTTCTTTTTAATGGGTTCAAAAGCTGTTTCCTCTTGGTCTTAAGCCTTTGCTTTTTGTTTGACTTTGTGTACCCAAGATTGCCTAATAAATTGACTCCTTTTGCTATTTGCCTTGGAAGGCAAGCAAATATAAGACTAATGAAGAGCTACGCTTTCCTTTGTTTTCTGGTTTCCACACCTTAAGCTTCCTTCCTTTGTATCTGTGCTTGTTAATTATAGACCATAAAATTCACATTCACATGCTTCACATGCTTGTGATTTTTAAAGTGTTTTAGTTTGAATTTTGTTTATTTGGAACTGCTGTGTTTTGCTTGTCAGTGGCGTAAATAGCGCAGGATCCAATTAACCGGGAAACAAGCATCATTCTCTTTCTGTCTGAAAATGAAAATAAAAGAATAGCTTAGTAGCTTTCGGAGTTTTAGAGACCCAAAGTGAACATATGGTCTATAAGCCCATACTACTTTTTTTGTTAGCCCATACTACTTATTGTGTCCCATTTATCAGTCTCCATAGCCCAAAACTAACATATACAACTCTCTAGTTGTGATCAGTTCCCCCTTTATATTGAAGCAAATAGGCAACTCTTTTGGGCCTTTATCCAATATATATTCTCTGTTTGATTATTTTTAATTAAATCTTTTTAAAAATATGATGTTTTTGAAAGTTAAAATTAAGAATTATGGCTAATGGCCTTAGAGCTTAATAGTACTTCCCCTGGTCACCACGAAGCTATAGTGTTCAAAGTGGGAGGTTTGATTTACCCACACCCCATTTTTCCAATTCTTCACCTACATCTCAATAAGGGTTGCCTATCTTAGCAAAAAAGAAATTAAGAATTATGATTAAGTGACATTATAAAATATAAGAAGTGATAAGATATTTTATTTATATTTTAACTAAGTAAAAAAAGTCATTAAATATTAAAAGTATCAATGTCCTAATAAATAAAAAGGTGCTAACCAAATTTATATACATACATTTAATTAAAGTATACTCTTGCAAGCATATCATCTCCCATGTTTTTAGGTGCTAATGTAGACCTCTACAAACAACTTAGGTGTTGATATAGACTTATATACAAATAAATTTGATGTGGATCACTCGGGATTTGATGTAGATCACTCAGGTATTTCAACAATTTTAATGATCGTTGGCCTTTCAAGTCTTAAGTGAATGCAGTGATTTGTAGTCATTGATTTTTCAGTTTCTAATATAGTATTTAAAAAAAGTTCAACATTTTTAACTACTAATTGTAATTAACAATTTAAAATAAAAATCTTAATTTTAATTTAAGACACACTATCATGAAAAAAAAATATGTACATAACTTTTAAAATTTATTTATTCAAAGTAAATATTATAAGATATTATCTTTAATTTCACTTAATTATCTAGACTTTCATTATAATAAAATTACAAAATTACAAAACATTAACAACAAATATTAAAATACATGCGCTCGCGCTAAATGACTAGTTTCTTCTTAAAAGAAGTCTCAATTTCATGTGGGACAAATTTTGTCCAGCATTAAAAAAATTACTATTTTTTGCATTAAAACTTATTAAAAGTGAGTATATATTTTTCAAATGTAAATAACTTTTTTATTTTTAAAAAGTTACACATTCTAAATAAATTAATTCACTTCATGATATAACTTATAAGCTAAATTTAATAAAAACTTGCACACATAAAAAAATTAAATAATAAAAAATGGTGATTGTTTCCCTTCTTAAAAAATTGCATGCAAATGCAAAGGCAAACACCAAAAAATTATATTATAATACGAAGCAAGTGATTACTGGTTTTTTCATATTTTATTTAACTTTTGACGTCAAATGCAAGTGTACTTGTTTGACCCAGCTGGTTGGTTTTTCTACTTCTTTCGTGTTTGATAACAAGGTTACAAGCTCGGGTTTGCTTTTTGATTTGGCCAGCGGTTCTTTGCTTTCGTTATGAACCAAAAGGCATAGTATGTAACACACAATTCTATTACTCGAATCTATCCCTTTCTTGCCTCGTTCCACTATCTACTTTATAGTAGTCCTCGAACCTTAGAAACACCAAGAAGTGCCATTTTTGTTTGAAGCTCAAGCAAGCTCGACTTTGATACTTCCATGACAAGTGTATTTTGGGCAGTGGATTTCATGGCCCAAGACCAAAATTATGCTCAACCAAAATTGTAAATTCGATTCATAAGTCATAACCCACTATAGTGTAACTCGTGGTTATTCGTAATTAAGTCCCAATTATTCTACCTGCCGACTTGAATAGAGGAAGCCTCCTCATTTACAATTCTTTCTCAAAATCACTGTCTCCCTTCTATAATTTTAATTCTTTGTGAGGTTTTGTAGGCAAAGAATATGCTGGTCTATTTGATTTGATGGAGTGGAATAGGGAGCATAATTACACACAAATTACACCTATAGTTTCATTTGAGTGAAGTAAGCAAACAAGCAAGATTAGATACAAGTATGAGAAATAATTGGATCAGATTTTATGTTTCAAGTGTATCGAGTCGAAGGGATCTGAATAAAATTCTACATTTTTAATGTGTATGAGTTAACAACTTAAAATCTCCATCCTCAAACGTTTAGGGACTAATTAAGTAACTTCATTTTAAGAAGAGATAATTTCTTAAGTGCGTCTCTGCCTTACACTATGCCCTTCCAGAGAGTATCATAGTAAGATATTCTTACTACCATATTTATTATGAAAAAAAAAGTGTAAATGGAATTTAGTTATTATAAGAATAGGCAATGAAAATAATAATAATAATAACTCAAGAAGCGTGGGAGCACTCAGGAGAAGTGAAATGACACTGCCCCAGTTCCTTCAACGAACGATTCGGGTTGAGGGAGTGGGCCCAAAGGAACAATAAAGTATTTGTTGATTGATGATGATTATTATTAGGTGTCACCATCTCAGGACGAGTTCTCACACTTTCCATTCCCAAACAAGACAACAACTACGGAGCACCCTTCCTTCTCTTGTGTTGTTCTGGTTTAGGACTTTTCACAAACACTTGTCCTTCCATTTCCATTTTTCTTTTTATAAATTTCTTTTCATTTCCATTCCAATTTCCAACCCCTTCAACGCTTCAACCCTCATCAATTCCTCGTAAGCTTCGTGTCCCTTCAACTTCAATCTCTCTCTCTCTCTAGTTGCTGCGATGAGTTTCACGATGGATTCGGTTTCGGTGTTAAACCCTAAACTCACCACTCATACCCATGGCTCAGTGCCGTTCAACAAGGTTGCCCAGTGCCTAAAGTTCGACCCTTTACTCAGAACTCGCGCTTTCAGACTCTCTGTTGTCTCCAACGCTAACGTCGTTCCCCCAAATGGGCTTGGTGCACGCTTTCTTACCCTGAATCGACGAAACTCCGGGATTCCTTTCACTGTCGCTTTTGCAGCTCCGCACGAGGACTCGGTAAGATGAAAATGAATGTGCTTTATTTGTTTTGTGAAATGGGGTGGTGTATTTCAACGCCATTGTTCATTGCTTGATGCAATATTCTGCAGGTGAAAGTTAGTTCAATATAATTTTATTGAAATTAGCTTGTGTAAATATTCTACCGAGTAAACACCCGTTTTGGTTCTATATCAATTTTTGACATCAAATTGATTCTTTTGGAGAACTATTTTGATTTGATGTAAAAATAAAAACTAACATTGAAAGACCAATTTAATGTCAAAAAGTTGGCATTGAAGGACCAATTTGATGTCAAAAATTGACATTGAAAAACCATTTTGATGTATTCATGTATTCATCTATTGAAAACACTTGAATCTTTCGAGGACCAAAATGGGTGTTACTCTGTTCAACCCGCTAATCTAAATTGGAACTGTGTGCTGATGTGATTCATCTAACATAGGAACCTCGTGAAATTGAAGTGGAGAAGGAAAATGGTGAGCCCCACGTTGGAACTGAAGAGTCAGACGAAGCGTGGAAACAAGCTCTGGATACCTTCAGAGAACAGGCCTTGAAGTTTCAAGACATCTCTCAAGAAGCGTATGAATTGTATTCTAAGAAGGCGATTATCATTTTAAAAGATACTGCAGAACAGTTGAAGATACAAGCAGATAAGGCAAGGCGTGATTTGAGTGTGGCAGCAAAGGAAATCAGTGAAGAAGGCAAAGAGTATCTCTCCACAGCTACTGAGAATGCACCTGAGGTGAAGGAGATTGTCGAAACTTTTACCTCCCCAAAGGATGATCTCAATGAAATTTCTGGAGTACGGGACTTCTATGTTGGTATACCTTATGGTATGTATGTTGTGTGGTCAAATTTAAATGGTGAAACATTTTCTGAATTCTATACCTTCCTAACATAATGCAGAAAGTATGTTAATAGGCATTTGAATGTAAGCCGATCCCTGGTTTAATAGACATGTCCAAAGTATAATGATATCACTTCTATTATGCTGGGTGGGAAGATTTTATTGCCCCTTCTCACCCCCCAAATTCCTAGTTTTATATTGATGTGATATTCCTATTCTTCGCAGGTTTGGTACTTTCTCTTGGTGGCTTCCTTTCCTTTATGGTAACAGGAAGCATTGCAGCCATAAGGTTTGGGGTGATTTTAGGTGGTGTCCTCTTGGCTTTAAGCATTTCAAGTCTGAGATCATATAAAAGAGGACAGCCCTCTTCTGTAGCTTTGAAGGGCCAAGCAGGTAAGAGAATGTGCTTTGTAACAAAAAAAATCTGCTTCTAAACGAATTACAAAAGTAAATGTGTTAGAACAATATGAAAATTAAATATTCATACTCATTAAGTTTTGCAATAGTATCATGCGACCATTTATCATTAGTTTTTTACTTGTAAAATACATTCAATTGGTTTTGTGAATGTAACAGTCTTGTATGCACAAATTTCATATATTGATAAAGAGGGGGGATTATAACTATCTGCAAAAATCACAGTAGCAAGGTCCAATTGACCTATTTGTGTTTGAGGAATTCCCACTTCTTTTTCTGACTCATTCCAGCTTTACTTTCTTATCTTAAAGTATTGGTTGGAAACACCTGTTAGCCGTAGTGTACATGACCATTGTAATATTGACTTGTACTTGTTTCACGGAACTGTTGCATAATTTAGGGTTTTAAATATAGCTTTGCTGTATGATTGATGCCTTCAATCTGCTTTGGTTTGTTTCTACACACAATATTTTAAATACTAAACAAATTGTAGTCAAATATATTATATATAAAGCAGAAACAAAGCAGTATTTACATTCTCATGAGACTTATGATGTATTTTTCAGATGATTCTGTCTTTAATATTTAACACAACATCATCTTTTTTTTTTCAAAATCTAATCGATTTGTATTTGTATTTTTCTTGTTCAATTATGTTTTATTGGTTTCTTCTCGATCTTGAAGCTTATTTTAAATTACTTGTTGGACTTGCAGCAATAGCAAGTATATTATTTCTACGGGAGATAAGCGCGATAGGCAAAGTAAGACATTGTTTATATTTAATATTTATAAAAACTAAACCAACTTTCATACCAATAAAACTGATTTAAGTTTTTAATTTCTGATGGTTTCTGTTCATGTCTTCCTTTTCCCAGGGATCATCTTATTTCACTGCCTTGATCAGGTTCTTGAAAATTTATTGTTATTTAACTTATATATGAACTTATTTATCTTCATTTTGGAGTTATTGTTACACTAGCTTTTTATCCCACCTTAGCCTTTCCAACTGTAGTTTCTATCCGTGCAATGTTTGTGTGGGTAAGTACTGATAATCTCAGTCACTTGGGTAAATTGGCTATTGGTTGGGAGTTAAATCTGGTGGAGTAAGTTTCAGAGAATAGGGTATATATTTCAGGTATGACAGATGGATTTAGGCCTTTCTATTGTTCAAAATACTCATCTCAAGGTTAAGCCAGATTAAGTTTATGGCTTTCTGGAATCTTTTATGTAAAACATATGAGATCAGATTTGATTCTGGTGAAATAGAAAGGGCTGAATAAAAAATATTGTGCATGACATTAACAGGAAGATGAAGAGGAAAGCCAGCACATTAAGGAACTTTACCTCTAACACCACTTTCTATTGCCATAAAATCTGCTTTCCTTTATAATTAGAGCATTAGACCATAGAAGTGTATTCTTTTATTAGTAACAGGAATCCTAGCATTATAATTTCCTTAAATGATTTAGCTAAATAAAGAAACAGCTTTAGAGTCTCAAAGTCTCCTCACTAGCAACTTAATTTGGGAATGATTTTGTTATGAGCTCAAAAGCTGCAACCTGCTATGATTCTACTCAGACACGGAATGTTGAAAAATTGCAATTCTGTCAGAAGCTTATAAACTGTAATAGTTCTTGCAAAATACCCAAATGGAAAACTTGGCTAACCTTAGGTTTCTATTTAATCTGCGGAAATGCAGGTTGAAATGGAATGCTATTTGGCCCATTCCCATTCTTTGTTCCGATACTTTGATCTTTCACAGTAAATAAGATTTTGTCATGTAACAACTTTGTTGCACATCTGCAGTGGTGCGGCAGTGGTATTTTATATCTATAGAATGGTACTGGAACGTAAACAACAAAAGGGCTCAAACTTGGAAAGTGGAGCAGAAAACTAGTTCAGTGATAAGGTTAGCCTATTAAAGTTCATAGATATTATATTCTAATCCAAAAAAAGGTTCATGGGAATATATAAGAGAAAGATTATCTTTTCAACATATGAACTTTTTTTGTAGTGTCAACGTACTTGATTTCAATGGCAAAAATTGAAGATCTGCATGAAGATGATCAGCGTAAATTTTGATGTTTATTTATTTCTTTGATATAGTTATTTACGAGACTGGATGATCAGGATTAAAGATTCACTGTTGATGGCTACGGTTTGATGCATGGAAAAATGGAGCTTGGGAAAATGTAGATCAAATTTACTTTCATGTATAATTGTGATTTGTCAGGATGATACTAAATGTCATATTATGGTGTACGACCTCCCTTTGAGGTGGGATATCATGAGCTGGTTTTATTTATTTATTTATTTTTGGGGTCTTTGCTATTTTCATCAATTTCTCATTGACCTCTCTAATCCCCTGTCTGCCTGCAGATGGGGGCTTGGGGAGAGGAAACTTGGCCTTGGGGAGAGGAAACTTGGCCTGGTAGGTTACAGTTTCTATTATACAAGTCAGGAGGCAGAGCTTCGTATGATTCCAATGTGTTAGAAAATTTAGATATGGTGTTGAGAGCTTTGTCTTCCCCCTGGCACAAAAATAATAATAATAATGAAATAAAAGAATCTCTATAAGTATGTTTAGAATGTAAAAAAATAGGATTTGATTTGATTTGTAAATCAAAGTGTATGGAATGATAAAAAATAAAAAAAATGATTTGATTTTTAAAATTCATGAGTTTTAATGGTTTAGATTTAGAAATTCTGTTAAATATTTATAGGATTTGTTAGGATTTAATTTGATTTAAAATTTAATTATTATATTGATTATTTTATCTTTATTAATTTTTTTAGTTTGTTACAATATCATTTACAATGAAATCAAATCAAATCAAATTAATTTTCTTCCAATGAGTTTTATACATAAGAATTGATTTTTAAATTAATTTAAATTTAATTTTTTATAATAAGTTTTAAACATAGAATTTAATTTTTTACTTAAATCAATACAATTTTATTTTTAAACACAACTTAATTCATTGTATCCTTCACCCCAGAATGAGGGGAAACTAAAAAGCTTAACGGGTTGATTAAACCTGGGATTGTGAACCAACAAGATGAGAGAAAGTGTTGATGTTTCTTCTGTATCAAACAAGAAGGACGAGAGCAAGTGTAGCTGGCATAAGTTCCCTTCTTCAACAGTTATACAACAATGCTGATTATTACCAAGCCATATTCTTTAGGAAAATCATGTATTGTAAAATCGGGCAAATACGTGTAGCTTCTGCATTGATCTCAATATGTGTGTACCCAGCGCTGATAGAAAATGCTTGTCAGAGGGGTAAAAGGTCATGCTCGAGAAATATGTTCAATATGGCTGTAAAATAAAATTAATTTTACATTATCAAATAATCGTTTTGATGAACTTTCTGCAAAATTCGCTATTGGATTAAAACCTCTATCATGCAAATTGTTAATTTAAAACTTTGTAACTTCATTTGAACATCTTAAATATAATCTTTGACATATTGAATATGTATGTACTTTAACATGATGATACATTGCACGAGGAATGATCTCTAAAATGTTTTTTCTACCAATTTATCTAGTAATATGAATGCTAAATTTGAGATCAATGGTATTGTAGCGTAGCAATGTTCTTGAATTTATTTTAGTGTATTTATGTCCTATAGGAGAGTTTGAAAGATTGGCACATAACCATCTCTGGGCGTTTGATTTAGGAGTTAGTTTTTATATTTATGGCAATCTTCACTTGGAAGCATAATTTTGCACCAATAAATTATTGTTATTATTTTGGCATACAAAGTTTAGGAGACCAAGAGATTAGCCAATCTAAGGTCAAGGCATGCTATAGGCTTTAGCAAAAATTTATAATAATACTTATTTATATTTAATTTTAATCTATTGTGAATTTTTTTTACATTATTACTTAATAAAATATTAACACATTATCTAACAATAAAATATTACTTAATAATGATTCTAACAATAATTACTTAAAATATTAATTTTTTTTAATGAATTGTCAATACGTGATTATTTTAAGACTCGGGAGCTAAATGCTTTCAACCCGTTGCTTTGAACCAATAAATTATATTGTGGTATCTTGTCCACTTACTATACTAGTATATAATATGAATCTGAACGCAAAAATTAATGAACAAACATGCTGCCATCTGTGCAAAGTGAATACAATGGAGATATCCGAACATGAAAGCACTACACAAACCAAAATCGTATTGAAATTTAGTCTCTTTCTTCCCCCAATTGAATATGCAATTCTATTACAACTAAACAAGCAAATTCAACCATAATAAATGGTTTGCGGTAGGTCGGAAGATTATTTTTTATTTATGATGAAAATTAAATTAGATTAATCTATCAAACCAGGATTGAGATATTTACTTAAAAAAATCAATATCAATGTGAGTCTAACGTCGCCAGTTGAACAGAATATGGAGCAACCTGGGGGAGCCAAAAGAGGAGAAAAAGAGGACATGTCTTCCATATCGAAGCTATTATTACTACCTCAGAAAGAAGTAAGAGCATAATGTCTTAAAATTTACAGAGCTAATAACAAAAGAAACAAATCATCCACTTTGAGGGAAGAAAAAGAGGACAAACGAAAGGTATGGGGGGAGGGGGGGATGCAAGTAAAAAGAGTAAAGGGGGAAGGATGATACTACACTAACTGAGCATGCTGCTGGGAGCCTCATGTTAAATAGCTTATCTACGTAGGTAATATACTAAACATCTGTAGAGGATGTCCCAAAATTCAGATTAATCTTCTCATAGAAATAGCTTTCCAAGATCTTCTAGATATCATGATGAACTTGATTAGAGATCTCTGGTTGATTATCCAAGGGCATGTATTGGGCCATAATTGCCCGTATCTCTGAATCCATATATCTCTGCAGAAAATTAATTTTTAAAAAAAGTTATTCAACAAACAATTTTAGGGTGCCAATGCCAATGCCTAAAATTGGCATCTTGGTAATAACAAGACTCTTCAAAAGAAGAAAAGTAAAGTCACTTCAGCTCAAATTCTCAACTATTCAACTGTCTCGATCTGTCATCAATATATTGTTAAAGGACAAAACATTGAACAAGCCTGCAATGGAAGAGTCATACCTGGATTCTGTACTTGTAAAATGCATATCCCCCAGCACCAGCAACAACCACGATGAGGATAATCATCCAAATAAAATCCCCGCGGGCCACAGAAGCAGTATATTTACCTGCATTTAAAAGTGATTAAAAGGGTGAAAAAATCAAGAAATTATTTTTCAAATCTCAATAGCTATGGAAAGAGTATCTACACACAGATAATTAGAAAGGCCAAAATAAAATTTAGAATTATAAAGATAAATAGAATCTCAAACCTCAGTAGCTATGCAAAGACTATTTACAACACAATCAAGATGATAGACCACGAGTTTGGAATGGAAAACGCACTAGAATTTTCCATTTTGGTTTAAAATGCAAGTTTGAACCTGGTAAGCTTCCCCCCAAAAGAAAAACTTGACACTTCACAGATAGAAAAAGAAATGCCAAAGAAGCATTATCGAGTGACCATTGCAAAGTCTTGTTTTCCATAGAGTCATCTATTAATTTAAACGATTATAGAAAAGCTACCCATTCAGCAAGGCACAGTTTATAAGTGGCATAGAAACAACAACAACAACAACAACAACAAAAGCCTTTTCCCACTAGGTGGGGTCGGCTACATGGATCAAACGACGCCATTGTGCTCTGTCATAGACCATACTTTCAGATAAACCATTGATTTCAAGATCTTTTTTAATGATATCTTTTAGTGTTGTCAGTGGTCTACCTCTACCTCTCTTTAAGGGGCTATCCTCCAACTTATCAATTCTTCTCACCGGAGCTTCTATTGGTCTTCTCCTCACATGACCAAACCATCTTAGGCGAGACTCTGTTATCTTTTCATCAATGGGTGCTACTCCTACTTTCTTTCGAATGCACTCATTCCTAATTTTATCTCTTCTTGTATGTCCACTCATCCAAATGCAACATTCTCATCTCTCGCAACCCTTAACTTATGCTCATGTTGACATTTTACCGTCCAACATTCGGTACCATAAAGCATTGCCGGTCTTATAGTCTGTTCTATAAAATTTTCCCTTTAGCTTGAGAGGTATCTTGCGGTCACAAATAACACCAAGCATTTCTCCATTTTGTCCACCCTACCAGATCCTATGAGTTACATCTCCTGTAATCTCTCCGTCATTTTGTATAATAGATCCAAGATACTTAAACCGTTCAACTTGTGGGATAATATGATCACTAATTTTCACTTCCAAGTCAGAGCTAGATCGCCTTTTGTTAAACTTACATTCCATATATTCTGTTTTACTCCTACTTAGTCTAAACCCATGTGATTCTAAAGCTTCTCTCCATAGCTCTATTTTATCATTTATTCCTTGTCTCGACTCTTCCATCAGGACTATGTCGTCTGCGAAAAGCATGCACTGAGGCACTGGATCTTGGATGTGTCCACTAAGTACGTCCAAAACTAAAAATGCCTCACCCATACACATGTCATTTTCTCGCATGTAGAACAAACCACTACTGCATCTGCACTCATAACTCCCCCAGGTATTTTTGCATTTGCACTCTGGGCACTGGCAGGCCAATTTCTCTTTGCACTCATCCACATCTGCAACATAATCAGAACAAGAAATATACAAAAGCATATATCAGATTCAGATGTTTAGAATAGCTAATAGCATGATTAATAACTACTGCAGGAATCAGGATCACATTCAAGCATTCTGCAATAGTCCACTAAGAGTAGTAACTCTCTCTGATAGTTTGTCATTCACTGGATACTAGAATGATTCAACCAAATTTAGGACAACAAGTACCTTCACAGGAATGGACTCCATCACCTTTGAACCCAGGTGGACACTTACAACCTTTTGTATGGTCATCCTGAATAATCAGTTAAGAAACAAGGAAACTGATGAGCATATTATTCTCGTTCCCACCCCTCCTAACCCCAAAAAGTAAAAAAAGAAGAATAAGAAAGAGTATCAGAAGCACGAGAGGATGCATGTGACGACTTACAATACAAGCAGAGTAAGCCCTGCCAACTTGGGCTCCCTTCCAACAACCTCCATTGTTGATTTCACACCTCAAGGCTCCTGAAGCTGTTAAATTCAAAGTCTCCATGAAATTGAAACAAGGAAAAAAAAAAAGTAATATCGAAATTAACAGAAATGGAAACTTCCCAACCTCCCAGAAACAAATTTGCAAGGACAAGAAAGAAATTAGGTAGCATGACAGTCACTCAGATAGAAATCAAAAGAGTAGACGGAACAAAAGGAGGCAGAAATATAAACCCCAAGCACCAATTTGGTGGGATGATGATGAAGCGTGTTCTGTTTGGAAGTTAGATAGAAAGGACCATTAGGTTTAAGTCTTGGGAAACCTATATATTTTCTGTTTGTGCTCTTTCTTTGGCAGTAATGGATTTCAGCTTCGGATGCAATCAAATCCAGAAAGTGTGATGCTTTATCTTGCTAGGATTCCTAAATACCTGTTAGTTTGAGGCTAACAGTTTTCCTCTATCACCGTTCTTGATATATTTGACATCACATATTCGAAGGTTAACTTGATACCCTAATCCTCAATTTTCCCAATAAATCATAAACTCAACCCTAATTTTTAACCCGAAAAATTACTTTCCTTTCATTCTACATCATATAGACTCATGATTAATATTTGTTTTCCATTATTTCATGCATGTGGGAAATCTTGAAACATAAGTGAAGTAATTTATTCAGGCACCTATTTATAATAATCATGAAATAAAATAAATAAATGCATTCTAAAAATTGAAAGACAAAAAACAGAACATCCATGTGTAGCTTTCAATATAATAGTAATCATCACTTGATTATGGGGTAAAAGACAGTATCTAAAATAGTGTCAGACTGTTCTACTTCAGATTTTGAAATCTGTAGAATGGAGAATGGAGCAATTTATCTAAATTCAAAAAAACTAATTTACCTTCACAGTGGGTATATCCATCACCAACAAACTTCACATTCTGTACAATAGGGCATTCACATACTCTTCCTCGGAAAGTGTCCTATAATTAGAAAAACATATGCAGATGGTTAAAACCAGAAGAACCAGATTCAATATGAAGTAAAGAAGTAATAAACTCTTCACAATAATGTGCCTGACAAGGTTCAATTAACAAAATACCCTGCATGCAGTAATGTTAGCAGATTTATCCTGCCAACAACCACCGTTGTTTTCCAAACACTCATTTGTTTCCATGTCTGCAAAGAATAATCAGCAAAATCATTAGCTTCTGAACAAGATCAATTTCAATGAGTCAGTTGCATTAAAAAAATTCCACCTTCATGAATATATTAAACATTTTAAATTTTTTTGGCATGCCCACATATCCCACTGAAATGAATTTCTCACAGCAAATCCAGACAATTGTTGTGCACATGAGATCTTAAAATGTAAAATATAAGCTGGTAAATTAGTGTATGTTTCCCCTCTCTTCCTATCTTACTTCCTTATTTTTCTTTCAGAATCTCCTCTGTCGTATATTCTTGACACAGGATGTAAGCAGGAAAGATATAAGAAAAGGAGCTAGGTATCGTTCCAGCAGACGACCTATACATCTACAAGCTAGAAACTCTGGAATTTACCAGAGAACAAGGAAATTCCTTAGAATATTATTGATGTGAAAATATAAATTGTATCTCGTTTTACACATAGCAGGCCCTTTTATAGGCATATTAGACCTTGACTGGCAAGTAAGCAATCTTCTAGAACTTTCCTAGTCCATGTAATATCCAAATAGGACCTTCATTCTATCATAATTACACCTAAAGTAACTATAAAATAAAAAAATGAAAACTTCAGAATTAACCCCCTTTGTCCTACATCAGTTCTTTTATCCAAAAAAAAAAAAAAGAAAAAAAGAAGAAAGGTCTTTAAACTTTAGAACTACCCAATACACATCATACATTAACAGGTCAGCCAAAGGCTGCTTGTTGATAGAAGCCAACAAATAATCCAGGCCATTTGAAGCAGTCATATATAAAAGACAAACAACTACAGAGGCAGTAAAGATTTCGTAATGTCTCCTGGGATTTTTTTTGGGGAAGGGGAAGGGAGGGGGGAAGGTTCAAGGAGAAAAGTAGAAATTAAAAAGGAAATGAAATAAGGACCTGTAGTTAAGCAAATTGATGGTTCAGTGGTCTCTTGGAAACCTGCACAGATTGCCTTGAGAACTGCTGCTCTTGACAACTTACCTAAAAGCAGTTAAAAACAAAAATTATTAAATAGAACACAGTTAAATAGCGGTCAAGATATCTAGAAAAGCTGCCTCAGACCTCGATACTGTCTGTTGTTTATAACAAGAGTAGGCAGTATAGTAACATCACCACGAGAGCCTTTGCCAATCTGAAACCAAAGTTGGAACAAAATGCAATATAATCATAAAACAACAGAATGGCCTAATTGAAAGAACAAGCCCTCAAGAACAGGGTTTGCATTTAGAGACCAACCTGTGCATCCTGTTCAGCCTTAAGAACAGGGTTTTCAACATCTGCATGAGGATCCCCAACACAATCCTTAATCTTCTTCGGATCAACACCTGTAAAGTAAATGGAAAAAAAAAGTGGACAGACATCTCTCAGCTTAGAATGATGTGATAAACCATTTTTCCCAGAACATTTGAGTTAACAAAAGACAAGTAAATTAAGTTTATGCAAAAAGATAAAATAAGAGTATAGTTGTACATGATTCTTATATTCGATTTGAGAAAATGGGAGTGATATTTCTATCAGTGCAGATACAAATTTGGTTTTGTTCCACATATACATCAAAGCTTCAGCATTTGAAAGAACAGGAAATTCCAGGGATGCTATATCATTGGGGGAAAAAAACTGAAACCAAGAAATTACATGAATATATTGTGCGAAATTAAAAGCATCATATGATTTTCTAGCTGCTGACTTTGGCAAAGTTTTGCTAGACATTGAAAATCAAACACCAAAGAAAAACGCAAGCCAGTTGCAAAGTGTGTGCAAAGAAACATGAAGTGTCCAACATACCAAGAGATTTAATAACTTGATCTGAGCATTCTTCAGTGTACTTATTCTCTCTCATCGGGCAACGGATTGAAAAATCAGTCACATAGTCCCACCATTGCCAAGGCTTTCCACTTTCATTTGCCACTTTAAAGAAGCAAGCTTGGCGTAAGTTTTGAACAACAACATCTTTGCCATCATACCCTCTACTGAAATCTTGCTCAGGATCTGGAGCACAGTACCTCCCATTGTTTATGCACTGAGACTTGCACTGTTTGCTTAAGATAAATGCTTGAGGGCAATACCAAGTTATATAGTGAGGGGTAAACTGAGTGAACCCTTTCTGCTCAAGTAGCTGAGCTGCCCCCTTAAAGCTCTTCATAAAATTAATTTGACTGTCACACTTTGGCCCACACTCATCATTGCTATTTGTCCATAACTCATACTCAACTCTCTCGTCAGGATGTAGAAGAGCCTCTCTCCAATCAAGATTTATGTTAACCATCTCCCCACTAGAGAGGGCCTCCTTGATGCTATCCCCCAGGGATTTGCTGATAAGGGCAGAAGGAATACTAATCTTTTGCACATAATCATCATTCGCAGCATTCCCCTCTTCAGGATTGTCCATCGTGATCAATGATTCTGTCCTGTCATCAGCAACAAGAATAGCTGCTGCTCCACCATTCTGTGCATTCCACGCCTTCAAAGTGAAGTAGCAATCTACCAAAATGACCAGAAAAAAAAATTACAGACTTGAGCCGTTTCTATTTCTAGCAAGTAGCAACCAATGCTTGGAAATCATCAGTATGGCAACATACAATCTAGAGGTAAAATAGGTACCAAAACCGGAAAATACATTTTTTATTTGTTATGGTTCTATTACAATAGTGCACTTGCTATCTCTTCTCCAATCACCCACACCCCACACACCAAAAAAAAAAAAAAAAAAAAAACTTTACATGAACTCGAAGACAAAAGAAACTCTGCATCCTTGACCACAACATTATCTTTGGAACTTGCTACATCATATGGGGAAGACCTACTAGGTTTCTAGTACAAACTTACCAAGTAAAAACCAGAATATTCCAAAATTAGTATAAAGACTGCGGTTCAATTAATTGAATAAGTAACCCCAACTTTCCATGTCATGCCATAAGTAGCATAAAAGAAAAGAAAGCAATTCCAATGCACAATAGATTCAAAATCACCATAATTAAAAGACAGCATGGAACTAGAAACAGTAGCTCAGTACAAGTTTACCTCCTAAAACCCCATGTTATGTAAACAAGTCAACCACTAAAGAAAACCGAAATTAATATTTTACAAAATTTTTTACTGTTTTTCTTTCTGAGATATTCCCAAATTGAATAGTTTGAAAGGACTAATGAAAAGCTAACCTCCACGATCAACAAGAAGAAAGGTGGGGAAACTTCCAGGCTTAGACTGAAACGAAGTATCAACATCATCGAAGTTCTTGCATCCCTTCTGATTCACCTTTGGGTAAACCACAGAGCCAATCATGGTTCCTCCATACTTGGGGACCCCAAAATTCCCAATTGCACATTCATATACACCTTTCAAAGATTTCGGAGAAGTGACTTTCAAATTGTTCTTCTCCACCACGAACCTACCCAGACAACACCCACACAGCAAAATCCAAACACAGAACAAAAAACTCAGCTTTCTACTCATCTTGCCCTGCTAAACTCTTCTCTTCCAAAAGAGAAAGATCCGGATCAACAGAACAAAAAAGCAAAGCAAACCCGGTTTATTATTGCTGGCAAGGCATCAACAAAACCGAAACTCAAATTGCATTAGATGCAACTCTCATCCAAGCCCAGTTTGGATGAATTAAGAGGAAAGGAATGAAACCCAGATCAGGAAAATCAAAATTAAGCCCAAAAAAAGTGGCTTTTCTGGTTCAGGAAGGTTTCTGGCTTTCTGGGTATGCAGAGTGATGCATAGGAGAGGAAAACATCGAAACCTTAAAGGACTCGAAAGAAATGGACAATGGGGTAAGACGTGTTAGTTACGTTCAACGGTAATTGGAAGCGCTCGCCGTAGAATAAACAACCGCAGAGGATTAGATCATATCAATGCTGGCGATGATGCATTTGATAAGAAAAGAAATGGAATTTGAAAACAGTATTATATCATTTTCATTAAATAGGAAAAAGTCATGCACGTGTTATGTAATGTCTTGTGTCGATTGATGATGAATGAACGTCTAACAAGGCACCTAGTTGTGTTTATTTTAGGATAAAAAATAGAAAATTTTCTCAAATAAAAAAAAATAGATAGATTGTATAGAGAAAAAAAAAAATCAAAAATTGAGATTTTTTTTCTTGCACGTAACATGTTACGATGTACAAAAGAAATCATTGAAGGCCCTTTTATGTTTTGTGCATATTTATTGAATTTCAGTGTATTTATTTTAAGGATAGTTTTCAAACTCATTTCTAACTTCTTTTGGTGTTGCCCAAAATGTATCGATAAAAAATTATGTTTTCGATGTGGCACCAAAAACATATTTTGAAGAAGAAAAGATATTAAAGAGAGCATATGATAGGTGTATATAGTACGAATGTATGAAATGAATACTTAGTGTAATGACACATGTACACTATTTTTTTTACATAATTTTATATTTTGTTAACAATGAATAAATTTTTTATTAATATAATATATTATTTAGTTAATGTATTTTGATAATCGGTTATTCACAGACTTAGTTAATGATAAATAAATTATTAGTTAATGAAACATATCCTTTAATTAATCATCAACTTGTAAGTGATTGGTTACTAAATCTATTAACTAAATAATATACTTCATTAACTAATAACTTACTCATCGTTAACTAAGTATAACAGTAATGTAAAAAAATAGTGTGTAAAAATCATTTTCCAAATACTTATGAGATATGGATAGCAAGTTTTAGATATCTGAAATTTTTAAAACAATGAATTTTGTAGAAGTTGACAATTGAAATAAAATAAAAAAGTATTTTTTAACTAATGTCTTTAGTACACCCATTAAAAAAATAATAATAAATGTAAAAATAAAATATTTACTATCTTAAAAATTCAAAAAAAAATATTTGATACTTTTTTTTGTCAAATAATTAAAACAAATTATTAGAGAATATTAAATATTTCGTTGAGGATGCTATGATTAACATCACCCATCAAGAAATAATAATGAAAGATGGGGTAAAGCCTCATGGATGCATCGAGGAACTCCAAGCGTGAACCACGTGGGCGGCAATGCTCACATAAAAAAAAGGAACATGTTGAGATCCTCTGTGGACAGTAACACATAACACCAGAGCTATGTTAAATGACAAAAAGTATACCTTCTGGTTTATTAATTGACATGAACACATTGTCATTGATCACCTGCTGCAATTTCATCAATGATATCTCATTTCATTACCATTCAATTTCCCCTCACACACAATCATCAAAGTAATCTATCAAGATTTTAAAGTTGTAATATAAATAAGTGTATTTACATAGGAAAAGGAAAACTTTGAAAAAGCATAGCGGTCATTCTATTTATTTATCTTAATGCTTTCAGCCCCAACTTCAAAAATATCCTGTTAATTAAAGATACCTTAAATCCTTATCTGTTCAATTCACAGTAATTCTGACTGTTGGATTGAATCAAGATAAACTCTCCCATTCAAGTTGCAATCTAACGGGAAAATATACAAAATTGTGCAGAGGTAGCATTAGCTAGTCCTAAACAACAAAGCTGCTTGTTGTAAAGATGCATAAATAGCCAATTGTAGCATTTGTCTCATAATTTTCAATTGTTATACCAAAATACCATGAAAGTTCTTAAATATCAATATATCTAATACTTTTGTATATTATCCCATATATTTAAGATACTTGAAAATGAAAGTTACTGGTTCACCAAATTTAACTACTTTTTTATGCATATATAGTTGCAGAAATATTTCTGCTGGCAAGCACACCCCTGTTGGATGCAATGGAACTACATAACTGATGAAACAAAAACACTTCTTTCATTTGAAATGGACAAGTCCAAAAATATATTGTTTGCCAAACAGTTTTGCAGCAATCATAATATACAACAAGAAGTCAGGACCTTTGCTTTAAGGGGAGAGAAAGGATTGGAGAAACTGAAATATTTGGATCAATAGGAATAGGAATCATTCAGTGTGATGGTATCAGGATTCATTCCACCCAAAGCACTTGAAGACAGGGTAACAAGCCAAAAAGATGCATCTCCGGAAACCCCTGAAAATGTAAGAGATCGCCAGAAGACACTGGCAGCAGCAACAGCCCTTCAAGAAGGGGTCATCGTATGGGCTGTCTCCTCCATGATGATCGCTGTGCTGGTAATGAATCTGATGACTATAGTGATGATGGCTCATTCTTTTATTCCCTTATTTCCCTTCAGCTGTTGGATGAAATCAAGAGCAAGTGCAGCAATAAGTGAACAAGTTGCAAACATAATTAGCTATTGGAAAGGTTGAAACACTCAGAGATGAGAGGTCTTTCTCCCTTACCCTCCCCCAAGAAAATTAAAAAGAGAGTTGATATTGGTAGGAAGAGAGAGCTTTAGTAGGAAAATAAGAGATTAAGTGGAGGATTTTGATTTACGAGAGCAGAGTAAATATTGTGACACTGACTGAGTAGACATAAACATGGAAGATGAAGGGGAGGTGTGTCATGTTGGATGGAGTCGTCTTTGGTATGAGATCATTGAGATGAGTCTAGAATACAATGTAGTCAACGCTCGTCTGAGAACAGCAGCATTATTTATTCAACTCTTGCTCTTTTTTTGTTTTGGTAACATATTTGCCCCTTACTCTAGACAGATGGACCAAGGCCTTAAAAAAGGGTTCGTTTTTTCGTTTTTTCTTTCAAAGAAATAATCGTATAGCTCCCAATTTTTTTTTTCCTTCTACAATGTGCTAAATGAAGAAATAATGGGGGGAGGAATGAAAGAAAAAAGAGAAACAAGCAAATTTAAATCTCGTCTAAGAAAGAGTATCAGCCGGTTTAATTTTTTGCGGTGAGTGCAAGGATTTAGAATCTAATTTTATCTATCTTAGAGAGAGAAGGAATCAGAGGAAGGAATCAGAGGAAGGAAGCAGAGGAAAAAAAAAGCAATTACATCCTGTTATGTTATTTACATTGATGTATAGTCCGTAAAATCTATACTAATGCAAATGGAAAAAAAAAAAAAGAAAAAAAAGAACCTTATCTTCTAAGATGATTGGTTTTGAACTTGAAAAGCAAATAATCTCTATTACTGGATGAGGGTCAAAGTGCATGTTTCTTTAAACTTTTTCTAAACGTAATCGGGACATCCATATTTTCCAATACAATTTTGTAAGAAGTAAAAAAAATTCTTTCTTCTACCCGTTTGCATCTTTTAAGAATCTCAAACAAACATGCCTAAAGTTAAGTTGAACGAAAATATCTCGGCATATTTTGCAATTTGCATCTTAACATACAGAATTTTCACGTAATTAGCTTTGTCGTGATTCCATAGTTTCTCATGGTTGATTCAACATTTTTATATAGAAATTACCATTTTTTTACTGCTTTCAGAGAAGGGAAAACAGAAGCATGCTCGTCGACAATCTCATGAATGATCTTAAACGCAAGTATTCGCCGATAAGGCTTCATGAAATCATGCTAGAAAAGCCAAAAAAAGAGAAGGGAATGAACAAGTGAATGCATACAGAAGCAGATACAAGGATGGTTGATTGGTTGTCATCTGAAACTAAACTAAGGAATGATTTTAGCACACCATCTGTTAACTGTTCCCATATGTGGTATGTACCACTTACAATTAAACCATTTTGATCTGATGATAATGCCACCCGATTTCCCATTACCAACTGGTCCCTTCTACATACAAGACCATATATGTATATAAACATCTGCAGACATCTTGTAAGAAATGAAGTCATATGAAATACACCACTATACAGGCATAGCACTATTCTCGCTTATCTTCCTCAATATCTTCTCCATAGGCATGATCTGTAGCACTAGAGCCTTTCCTTTCCTTCCGGTCCAGCTTAGCTGCCACATCCACTACACCGCTTGTCAGAGAGATACCCTCCTCATCAAAGTCGTCTCCTGTTTCCTCTAAGTACGCATATCTAGAAATCAAGATAGTAATGTTATCAGTTTTTGCAGGTATATACCAAAACAGAAATACTACTATAACAAACATGTAATCCCAGTGGACCATGAAGATAATAAAACAAAGGAGATGACGGAGGTAAGAAAGAAAAGGAGATGGAAACTCCAAACACCTAAAATTTAAGATACTGGAAGAGTAAAACTCCCTCCAAAAGAACCAAAACAGCACCATATAGCCAAAGTATCTCATGCAACACATCCTTTATGCAAAATAAAATAGTATCCATTAATCATTAGAATCATAACCTTTTCAAATTCGTTTTGTATGAAATCACTAGAAAAGAGGAGGGGGGGGGGGGGAATCCTCGAGGTAATAACAAATGAAATTATGCTATTTACTTAAAAATACTTTCACATGTCAATGGTACTAGTCCCCAGTGCTGGGGTGAAGAAGCAGATGTTTCGAAAAAGGTACTTATGCCCAATTAGACACATAGGTGGAAAATGGAGAGGTGAAAAATTATTTTATATTTGCTTGTCACAACAAGAATGAAGGAAGGTTCAAAATATGGAGTGCACTAATTTTCACTCCACCCTCACAATTCTGGTCTCTCTTATAGATTAAAAGTGAAATGAAAATACTTTCAACTCATTTTTCACCCTCTACTACGCACTAATGAGTGAAAATCAAAAGCTTTCCATTCCACTCCATTTTCACTCCTCTATTTTCCACATTCTCTTTTTCCATCTTCCATAACAAACACACTTAGTATAGTGTATAAGAACAGATCATGGAAAGGACAGTACCTAGTAGGGTTACGCGAAGGAGCCCAAAGAACACATATCACCAATAAGAGAGCATATGCAAGCATAGTCCAGAAAGCAGGAATTATCCAGGCAATTTGCCACAGCTCACTCAATGGGTCAGTTGCATTGAAGTATAGCTGGTTCATTACAGTAAGAAACACTAGTTAGCAATATTGACTCACATAAAAATACACATAAAAGTAAATGTTTGGATACTCCACAGTACATCTCATTGCACCTAAAACTGCTTATTTGTATGTATCAAATATCTTTTCCAAAAACTACCTCAAAGCCAATCCATGCAATGGACAGTAGCACAGACACTGCAAGAGTGTTCGTAAATTTTCTGTAAAGCTCCAGTTTGGCCATGTTTCTCCTTAGCTGCATCAAAAAAATCAATAGACACGATGAATAAGTACAAATGCTATACCTACATATCTTTAATATGTTCCATAGCACACAGAGACTCACACACATAGAGACAGTGAAAGTTAAAAATTAAAACTCAAACTCAAACTAAGGCAGCAAAAAGAAGATAGAAGTCTAGAAACAGAAATTACCTGTAGTTTCTCCAAGGTTTTGGACAAGGATGAGAAAATCCACAGAATAAAGCAGGAGTCCAGGCAAACAACAGGAAGGACCAAAACTAACTTTGTTTTCCCAGAGAAGTCATTGATGTTACCCAAATGTTCAACAAGCTCAAGTGCTTCTGATGCAACAAAGTATGTCAGCCCAAGAAGAAGAACTTTTGAAGTGATACCACCAAGAGTTGGCCTCACCACACCAAAACCCATAGAGACAACCAATAGGAGAAGGCGAGAAAGAGTCTTTTTGACACATCTGAATGTTACAGCCCACAAGGTAATTCCCATTGGCCTGGTTCCAGTTGAATTAAAATTGGCATATTCAAAATACCAGATAGCCATTTCGCACATTCCAAGAGCAATTACTGCTGTAATGTGGTAGTGCAGATGGATAATATCCTTCCAGAACTGAACAAACCGCAGAAACCAGACAAGACCAAGCAGGAGGTATGCTAAAGACATGAATCCATAGAAAGTCATAAGAGGAGCCATCTTCCCAGGTAGATAACCATTAGGATTCCTCCACACAGTCCTTCCTTTAACTATCGTCCCCTTAAGCTGAGGATCGCAAAACATAAAGTACAGGTAGTACATGCCAGTCTTATTTATTTGAACGGTTTGAGTTTCCATTTTAACTTCTTCATTTTTACCCTGAAAGTATGTTTTAATCCGTTTAGGCAGTTCAGGATTATCTGGGTTTTTCTGGATAATAACTTCTCCAAGATTGCAGTTGTTATCTTTAGCAAGAGCCGGATTGCAGCATATTAAATCAGACTTGATAAAGGAAGCTCCAATTCTTTCTCTGTCCTTTACCTCAAGTATGATGGCTTCCACTAAGCCAGTGTTTTGCTGCATCTCATGCTGCTCACTGGCAGACTCCTTTGGCCTTATAAAGGTGATAGTTTCAAACCTGCAGTTCTATAAGTGAGAATGAAATCATCCTCCAAAAAAATAAAGCCAATCACCACTTCATGTTTCATCAGAGACAATAACCTTATCTATAAGTAACAGCTAACAGGCCTTCATGTCGAACTTTACTATTCACAAGTCAACATAGAATGGACCAAACCTTACAACAATCACATTACAATTAACATCAGGCTTGTAATATTTTCTTAAAGGGTTTTTTGGCATTTTGCATTGTGGGCACTGAGAGAATTTAAAGCAGTGAAGGTAACACTCCAAAGTTCCTTGCTATGTTTGGGAGTTTTAATAGAGATGAAGTGGAGTGGTTAGTGATGGAGTGGTTTGGGATGAAATAGAAGGGAAAGGTAAAAATATATCACTCTATTGTTTGGAAGTTTAAAGAAGGAATGAAGAAAAATTCCACCCCATTGTTTGGAAGTCAAAAGGGTAATTAATAGAGTGGAATGAAAATTATCTAAAAATAAAAAGGAGGGAAGTTGTTAGATTCAACCAGTATTCCAAGATTAGGATGGGAAATTTAGGGAATTTGTGTATGAAGACGATAGCTCGTATAGACTTTCTTATTGAAGAATATCCCTAGATCGAGGTGACCTAGAGAGGAATGTGTACAATCAGGGATGATTCGAGAGTCCCCTGAAACTCTCCCAGTTCTAACTAACTCCTCGTCCTTCCTTTTTCCTTCTAACTGCTCCCTATTTATTACTTCTACCCATTCTCACTAAAACCGTTACAATCGCTTATCTAGTTACAATTTGTCCCACGTGTTCACATCTCCTTATTCCTTCTTGTATACACCTTTCTAACAATAGGCCGCCACTATCAATACTCCTCCCAAAGCAACCACCTTGTCCTCAAGGTGAAATTGAGGGAATGTTTCCAATATTTTGGAAACCAGCTCCCACGAGTTCTCAAATTCCGGAAGGTTGTGCCATTGTATCAAGGCCTCCATGTCGCCTGCTTGGTTATATCTGACATCCTTGACCTCTAAAGGTTGGGGTTGTAACTCCCAATCTGCGCTAAAAACTGGAAGTGGTCAGACAGACAATGTGAAGGGGCTGCTTCAACTTGTCGATGTGAAAGACCGGTGGATCATGCTAGTCCGGGGCAGTTGTAGTTTGTAGGCTACTTCTCCTACTCCGCCAGTATCCTAAAGGGCCATAGTACCGAGGGGCTAGTTTTTCATTCCTTCGAAGGGCTAGGGACCGCAACCTATAAGGTCGAGCCTTCAAATACACCGGGTCCCCCACCAAATTGCAGATTTCTCCTCTTTATCCGCTTCTTGCTTCATGCGGTGTTGGGCTTTGAAAATATTGGCTCTCAATTCATTCAAAATTCCATCCGTTCTTTCCGTCGTACATTGATGACAAATTTCAACATTGGATTTAGAGAGTGGATGATAGGTGGTGGATCTCTGCCATACATAGCTTCGGAAAGGGGTCATACCAATGGACTACGATAGTGACAGTTAAAGCATCGCCCATGGTAACCATTGTGGCCATTGTTTCGTTTGTCCCCACAAAACACCTCAAATAATCCTCCAAGCATCTATTTACAACCTCTGGCCTCCCGCCCATCCGTTTCGAGGGTGATATGCAGAGCCGTATTCACCTTGTCCCCGCTTGTTTGAATAATTCAGCCCAAGAACTCGACTCAAAAATAGCCGATCTCTCCGTGACAATTGACTCGAAAAGCCATGTAATCTCACCACTTCCCCAATGAAAAGCTCCGGCAACCTCTTTAGCGAAAAAGGTGTGAGAGGGCCAAAAATGAACAGATTTTGTCAAGCGGTCCACAACCACCAGGATGGTATCCTTCCCCTGGCTCTAGGCAACTCCGAAATGAAATCCATGGAAATATCACTCATATTTGAGTTGGGACTGGTAATGGTTGCAACAAGTCCCAGCCGGCAGTTAGTGTTTGGTACTTATTAGTTTGACAAATATGACACTCCGCTACAAAATTCTTCACATCTTTCATCATCATACCTTTCCAAGAAACACCGATGCCACCCTTTTGAATGTCCGAACACCCGCATGTCCCCCATAGCCGTGGCATGAAACTCCCCGAGAATCGGATTCTCACCTGAATTCCGAGGTAGGACCGGTTTGTTTTGAAAGTATAGTTTGCCTTCCCTAATCTGACAACCTTCGTCTTTGTTGGGGGTCACCGACCCACCGCTCGCATCTCACTGTGAACTCGTGGTCAGCGGCTATTTCCTCTTCCCACTTATGCCACTCTTGCACTTCTACGAGGAAAAAGCTGCATACATCATCCGGCGTGAGAGGCCATCACCTGCCTTATTCTCATAACCGGGTTTGTAGTGAATCTCAAAGTCAAACCCCAACAATTTGGATGTCCATTTATGGTGTTCTTCCCCCAATAATCGTTGTTGGTCAAAAACTTTAAACTTCTTTGATCGATTCGATAATGAAGTGCACTCCCCATCAAGTAGTGCTTCCACTTCCGACGGCTAACACGATCGCCATCAACTCCCTTTCATAGACCGATTTGCTTTGGGCCACTTCTCGACAATGTTTGACTCATGAAAGCTAAAGTGGTCTACCATCTTGCAATAAAACTGCGCAGAGTCCTTTGCTAGAGGCATCGATTCCACTACACAAATTGCTTGGTGAAATCAGTGCACCGCTGATGTGGAGTGCTACCATGGCATTTTTCAAACTCACCAAATGCTAGTTCTGTCTCCTTGGTCCATTGGAAGGCTTCTTTTTTAACAAGTCACCAATGGTTTAGCCATAGTTCCATAACCTTTGACAAACCGTCTATAATAACCTGTTGCCCAAGGAAACCCCTTAATGCCTTGATATCTCTCGTTAGCTGCAGTTGGTTATTGCTGAAATCTTCTTAGGATCTGCTGACCACCCTTGAGTGAAACCACGTGCCCTAGGTATTCGATCTCCAATCTAGCAAATTCACACTTCTTTCTATTTGCAAACAAGGTATTTGCTCTTAACGACCAATACCTTCCTCAAATGGTCTTCATGTTCCTCCCACTAATTGTGTATACTAGTATGTCATCAAAGAAAACTAATACAAATTTCCTTAGATATGGTCTGGGACTTCATTCATTAGGCCTTGAAACGTAGAAGGGGCATTGGTGAGTCCAAAGGGCATTACCAAGTATTCGTAGTGCCCCTCATGTGTCCTAACGCAGTTTTTGAACATCTTCGCTTCCTCATCCCGATTTGGTGATACCCTGATCTTAAATCCAACTTGGGAAGACCCTTGCTCCCGCCAACTCATCCAAGCTCATCTATAATCGGGATAGGGAATTTATCCCAGATCGTAATCCCGGTTTAGTGCCCCTATAGTCCACGCAAAATCTCCAACTACCGCCCTTTTTTTTACTAGGATAATTGGGCTGGCATACTGACTCACACTAGGCTGATTATCCCTGTTTTCAGCATATCATTCACTAACTTTTCAATTTCATTTTTTTGATAGTGGGGATACCTATAAGGGCGCTGGTTTGGAATTTCAGCTCCTTCCTTCAATAGGATTGCATGGTCCTGCCTTCTGGAAGGTGGGAGCCCTTGTGGTTCTTGGAAAACCTCCCCAAATTCTACTAACAGTTGTAAAATACTATCAGGAATCTGATTCTGCTCGTCTCCCTTCTCCAAGGTGGCCAGCCTGCACTCTACCCAAAAGGCTTCCTCTTCCAATTGCAGAGCTTTAATTGTGCTTTTCAAAGTGGCAGCTTCTACACTCAGGGTGGGATCTCCCTGTATCTTATACTTTTGTCCTCCTAATTTGATCTCCATCGTGAGCTTCTCAAAGTTAGCTTTGATTTCTCCCAACTCCTTCAGCCATTCCATCCCTAACACCACATCTACCCCATCCAATGCAAACAGATAGAAGTTTTGTATTATAGGCAGACCTTGCAGTTACTTGCAACCCGGACAAACCCCTTGTGCCTTCACACTATGTCCATCCCACCTTCACCCAATATTGGCCTGTTACATCTTGGTAGCTCAAGTTTGTAACTACCGATTCGAAATGAAACTATGTGAAGCTCCACAATCAATTAATACTAAAATTTGGCTGCCTTTTAGCTCTCCCCCATAGTTTGAATGAGTGCTTAGAGGTCATTCCCACCATACTTTGGAAATCTAAGGTGGTTTGTGTCGGTTTCCTTTCCATTGGATCTCTTCTTCTTCCTCCTCTCGCTACATCACCCGCATCCTCCCAACAACATAATTCGCAATTGTTTATTCTTGCATATGTGGCCAGTAAACTTCTCCTCGTGATCTCAAACACAACCTCTCTCCTCCTTTTCTCTTGATAATTACCTCGCCTATTTGTTTCGATTGGTTTGCCTTCCTCCATTCCTCTGTTAACCCCCGTTTTGACCTCTCCTTTATCTATGCTACCTTTTCCTCCTTCCTCCTTTCTGCTGCTGAAAATACTTCTGTTCCACCCCCCTCTGCTCAAGTTGTGCGCCCCACTTCCTACATCCTTCTTCAGATTATGTTCTGGACTCTACTAACAAGCAGTCCATTAGCTCCTCCAAGGATTTCAATTGGGTGTAACCTCGCCCACCGATCTCTCTTTTAACCCATTCAAGAAGATTCCCTTTAGGTAGTTGGGATCTCCAATCTTGAGAGGCCTCGAGTTTCCTTCGAATTTCTCCCGATATTGGAACCTTTGTGCCTTCCTCGCTTTAACCCTTAAGCACTTCAAGGGATTCTGGGCAAGGTCGGGTTGAAAACGCCGTGACAAAGCGTTCTTGAACCCATGCCATTCTTGTCCATCCTACCGCTTCCCACCACCGAACCACGCTGCCTTACCTTCCAAGGCCACGAGTGCGACTTCTATTTTCTCCTCTTCCGTCACCCTTTCAATCGAAAGTACCTCTCGATTTTTCGATCCACCCCCGGCATCGATCACCTGCGAAACATCTAAGTTCAAGATTCCTCCACCTCCACTCCCGCCTCTCCATTCTTTCTCCAGAGACCCGTGATGCCCCACCGTCGCCGTTATCGTGTGATTCTCTCTCGACCCATCCCTCCATGCTTGACTCGAGTTGATCGAGCATGTCTCGCATTGTCTGCTCCATGTCCTTACGCCACTCGTCGTCTTGCGCCGCTCTGCATTAATCTCGTGCAAGCTCCTTTCAACACTTTCGATTCTTGCGTCCATCTTTCCCCGCACCATGAAGTCCTCTCTCCGCAGGACGTAACAGCTTTGATACCAGTTGTTAGATTCAACCAGTATTCCAAGATTAGGATGGGAAATTTAGGGAATTTGTGTATGAAGACGATAGCTCGTATAGACTTTCTTATTGAAGAATATCCCTAGATCGAGGTGACCTAGAGAGGAATGTGTACAATCAGGGATGATTCGAGAGTCCCCTGAAACTCTCCCAGTTCTAACTAACTTCTGTCCTTCCTTTTTCCTTCTAACTGTTCCCTATTTATTACTTCTACCCATTCTGACTAAAACCGTTACAATCAGTTATCTAGTTACAATTTGTCCCCGTGTTCACATCTCCCTTATTCCTTCTTGTATACACCTTTCTAACAATAGGCCGCCTACTATCAGAAGTATTCCATCCCAAACCCCCCAATTGGAGGGTATGAAAATTTAAGGGTTTGAGTGGTATAGAGTGGTTTGGATTTCCCTCCTTAATCATTCTACTTCATTACTCTAAACACTCCCAACGAGTTAGAATCTTTTTATCACTCCACTCTATTACTAACCATTCCATTCCATCCATCCAAACATAGCCTTAATTTACACAAGCATGTACTGAGCGAAAAAGGGGAAAAGAAAAAGATAAATTTTTGTAAAAGGGAATGAGGAACCCTAAGTGATGGGCACAAACAAATTTTCCGATCAGAAATGGTAAAGCAAAAAAATATATATATTTTACCTAATAAAGGACTTGCCCTTGAGGGGCTTCTCTTGGGTTGCTGGAGTGGGATCGCGAACCTTAGAGGCGTAAAGGCCTTCGCTGCCGCCATGGAAGAAGAAAGCATTTGACTTGTGAGTGAAAGCTTCGTTAGTGTAGTCGTGGATTGAAGCATTCACTTGGGCGATGAAGATAAAGCTGAAAAAGAAACCGAGTATGAAGAAACGCTTCATGTGATTCTGAAAGACCTTCAGCACCATCTGGGCCTCTCTCTCTCTCTGCAACTGCAAGTAAGAGAGTTAACTAAGTGAGCAATTGAATTGAAATGAAGAATGAAGATGACATAGCAAATTAACAATTAGCACCTCACCACACACCTTCCTTTATTGGTTAATCAATCAACTCCAGGATCAAGCATCAAGGCTCAAGCATCCAATTGGTGTGGATTCTGGAGTTTTCTGATTGTGAACAGGGATGAAAATATGCTATTGCTAGGCTACCCTGCCTTTTACTGCACACACTTCTTTGGTAGTAAAACTTTGGTCAGCTTCTTTAATTTTATTTTATAACGTGTATAAAATAAATAAATTATATTAATATATAATTAATAAGTTATATAAATATTATATATTTTTAATTATATTATATATAACAAATAAATAATTTAATTTATTAAGTAAAATAAAAATTTGAAAAGACTTTCATCTTATTTTATTTAATAAATAAACTAAGTTAAAATAAGCTAAAAATAAACTAAATTGTAAATCACTCAACCTATTTTCACCCAAAATTGTGATGCCTGCCTTGGTCATTGCCCGACTTCTCATTCACATGGACAGCCCATTTCCATTGGGAGCCTTGGCCTATGAGTGTTGTGCATAGTTGTGTAAGTAGGTATTTCTTAATTAATATATAAACATGTTTCTTAATTAATATTCGTACAATTTCTAACTGATTTATAATGGGTTTGAAAGAAGAGTTTAATTTTGATCCACCGTCAATGTAAAGTTTTTTTACACTGTCATCTAATTATGTGTTGCCAAATCATTAAAAGAGTTTAATTATCACAATAACCACTTAGAAAGTCTAACTCTTTTAATGATGTGTCAACACATAACTAGATGACAGTGTAAAAATTTTTTACTGACAGTAGATTGAAATTAAATTCATGAAAGAATGGTCCCTAGTTTTGATGATAACAACATTATATCCTTTGTTCGTATTATTTTATTTTTAGAATAATTTTTTTAATATTAAGAGAATTTTTTTATGAAAGTCTTGTTTTAGTATAAAATAAAATAATTTAAACATCTCTAGTTGCAAGTTTTGATCAAAGGATTTATATAGAAAAAGATAATTCATTCTTAAAAAGAAATCCCTATTTTTCTTAATTCTAATTGGCCTAAGGAGTGCTTAATTTCTCAGCAATCATTTGATTGGATGCCTTCTTCAAACGAACAGCTTTGGGAAGGGAAGGGATTTAGGATTGCGTGGGACTTAAATGACCTAAAGAGGCCCAAATTTGATAGCTACAGGGCCTAAACTGGGAGCCACTAGACAAGTGTTTATGGCTAAGTGGCCTCAAAGGTTCAGTTGCTTGGGAAATCCATATCCGCCTCGTTCCATTCAAAATGAGTGAAATTATCTACTTATTTTAAATCTTAAGATGTGCATTTTCATTTGGCAAAAGTTTGGATAAACTTTCAAGTATATTGCGAGTTATGGCGAATATAGTAGACCATGTCTAGGTTCTTCTAGATCATTAGGCTTACCTGAATTAGAAAATCACCCAAAACCTTCTCCTACTTCCCTTCCTGAGAGTGAGGCATCTGATCCCCCACGACAAACTGTCTGCTGCTGCCTATCGCTTTTGGTTGCTTCTATACCTTTTAATCACTACCATGGCTAATGAATATTTAATTAGGTCACTAACTCCCTGTTTTTAATTAGAATTTTGTGGCATATTATGTATCATGCATATCCATGAGTTACATATGACTCAAACCCCACGTCAAGTTTAGTGTCCATTATATCATTTCCACTATAGAGAGGAGCAGTAGCACCAACTATAATTAAAAACAATATCTCATGCATTACTCATTTTGTTATATCATTCTGCTTTCCACGGCATTCTCTGCGAGAAGAGCCATTATTGAGATAATCCCACCCCATTATAAGAAAGCACTTCGTTTTATTCAGGTTTACCAAACCGACCCAAGGCCAAAGCTTCTTTCTTGCTTCATCACCGGGAAATATGGGAGTGGTTGTTTATTTGGATACCATATTGGTCCCTTTGAGTCTTTTCATTACAGTAGGTTACCATGCTTATCTCTGCTACACCATCAAGAACAAACCTTCACATACAACTTTTGGAATCAATAAGCTGAAGAGGACAGCTTGGGGTCTCAACTTAAATCAGGTAATTGCGAGTGATCAATTGCATATGTTTGTTCATGAATTGGGTAATATGAGCTTCAATGTTCCTTAGATTTGGCTTGTCATATTGCAGGGTGATGATAAGAAGGCTATGCTGACTGTGCAAAGCTTGAGAAACACTCTTATGGCCACCATATTCACAGCTTCTGTAACCATTCTTGTTAACTTGGCTTTGGCAGCTGTGATCAACAACACCTACAGTGCTAGCCATCTCTTTAGCAGTAGATTTTTTGGGTCAAAGTCGGATAAAATATTCGCTTTGAAGTATGGCTCGGCATCACTTTGTTTGGTGCTTAGCTTCTTATGCAGCTCCATGGCCATAGGATATCTGATTGATGCCAATTTTTTGATGAATGCTTTTGGGCAGTTCTTGTCTGGGGGTTACACACAAACTATATTAGAACGAGGGTTCACCTTAGCTTTTATTGGCAACAGGGTGCTCTGTGCTTCTGTTCCTTTGATGTTATGGATGCTGGGCCCAGTACCAGTATTGTTAGCCTCATTGGCGTTGGTTTGTGTTTTGCACGAGTTTGATTTTGTCTGTAAATTCCCACACAGCCATAAGCAATGTACCACTGAATAGCCTAGAGCTAGAGCAATATAAACTCCTCGAGAAGTTGTGAATTAAAAATTGAGTTGAATTTTGAGTGTATGATCAGCTTCATCTTCTATCAACCGCCCAACATGTGAATGGGGAATAATTACTTGGAGTTTCTGTTCTTTTTCTGTTCTTTAGAAAACAGGGCTTCTGTTCTAATTTGAGCCATGATCAGTTTGGGCCCATGTATAGAGAGAGATTTGTGGATGATTTGATCACATCTCAAGTCTATGCTGCTAATTGAAAGGCCCAAAAGCATCAAGTCATGCGAGGAGCATCACTTCTAAGTATTGAACGAAAGCGATGCTCCAATTGATGGTCCAATTTGGTTGCTGACACCAATAGATTTTTTTTTTCTTTTTTTCTTTCTAAAAATAATGGGTCTTTGTATACACCTATATCTGACAACTTTTCTTTTGTTATAATTAGATTTTTTTATTATTATTAGGTCCTACTGCCCCTTCTTTTCATTATTCTCCTTTCTGATATGGTAATCCCTTTGAATTTGCTTCAAAAGCTTTTTGCAGAAAAAAGTTATTCAGAGACTGCACCGAAAAAAACGTTAATCAGTACAAAAACAAAGTGTCCATCATTTCTACGTACAATTTCTACGTACAGAAGATTGAAGAGGTTAAGATATTTTCTTGTCAACAGGGTAAGAAGAGCAAATTGCTCAAATTTGGGATTCCCATCAGGCCAATATTCTACTTAAGTCAATGAAACCATTACTGCTTGCTTGGCCCATGAATAGGAATATGGGTCAACTGGTCACTTTCTCTTGTACTGTGGTCCATGAGATTCGCAATTTAGAATAAAATAAGGGATAAATTCAAAGATAAGAAATTAGATTTCTCTTGACATATTAAGAAGTGATTATTACCTAAACTTACTAGTTTTATTTAAATTTTCATTTATACCTGTTGCACTCAAATGACATATTTTAAACTAATTTATTGATGAAAATTCACCCAAGCTAGAGCTAGATACCTATTTTTATGAGTAATAAAAGGATATTTGGGATTCGAATTCAGATCTTGACTTGGGGATAATGCTTCTATATGCCCCACAATGCGAAGGAGTCATGTGTTGTGCAGCCCCAATCTTGAGACCAGAAAGACAATGTTTAGCTGGAGAGCCAAGGATTTAGTGAGAACATCTGTGAGAACATCTGCAAGCTGGTGGGATGAAGACGTGTGAAACAAGGAAAGATTTGTTTGCCTCCAACTCTTCACAGATATATTAACTGATGAACTAGTTAACTTCATTTGTTTTCTTCCTTCCATTTTTTTGTGTGTGGAGGAATCAACTTATATTAGTGTAAAACTTAATTTACTTACACCCACTCAATAACTTTTTATTAAGTATATTTATCAATCCAACCGTTAAGTTATAATTATTTATCATGTTAATCATCTGTGTCAAATTTTAAAAAAATTAAATATCAATAAAAATATAATCAAATAGCTCATATTTTTATATATGTCAATAGTTTATATTACGTTAATTTTGATGTATATTAATGAGTTACAAAATAATTTTAGATTAATTTGAAATTTTATATGTATAATCTACATTATAGTAACTTTCAATCTAACAATGAATTTTATAAGAAAGTTATTTAATAAAAAGTTATTGAGTGGTATAAAAGTAATTAAATCTTACTCCAATATAAATTGATCCATCTCATATATATATATATATATATATATATATATATTCTCAAATTTAATTTCTTGCAGTACACGACCGGTCATTTTTTTCTTTATAGAAGATAGTTATGACGTCGCATTCCATGCCTGTCCAAAACAAGAGTAAGCCAAAGATAAAGACACTTTTGAAATGTAGTTTAAAGGTTTTTTATACATAAGGAGAATCAACCAGCACATACACATTGAACCAATTAAAGAATTCAAAGAAATTCATATATAAATAATTTTAGCTAGCCTTTGAATAGATCCCTTTTACTATAAGAACTGCAGCTAGCAAACAATATACACACATATATATATCCCACTGGTTGTTGAGAGAGGATAGAGAGATATTATTGTAGATGAATATCTTAAAAGAGGGAGCAAAGAAGAGGTGGTTGAAGTAATGAACCATAAATTAAAGAAATATTATTAAGATAAAGAAGCAAAATCGTGTGGTTCAATTCAAGGAATTCAACTAGCTTTTTCTTCTTGTCAGTGTGAAACCTCATGAATTTGAAGAGAAGGCTTAATCTGTTGGAAAAAGAGTGCACCATTTTTAACCATGGATATAGATAGATGGACATCAATGAATCCTATCTTGTGGTTGAGTAGTGGCACTACCCCAGGTACTCCTCTCATTCTCAGAGACTTGATGTAGAGAGTGGGCCCCAACCAATATTTCAATTGTTCTCTGTTTATTTCAAAAAAAGAAGTGAGACCCAACTTTTATTTGCTGCTCAATTAGCACGAGGGATTGAAAAGAAAAAGGGTGTGGAATTTGGAAAATTGAATCCCAATCTGAACCCGTCCACACGTCTTTAGGGATCCACGTCCCCACATTCATCAATCACCACATTTTCCAGGCAGCCTAGTACTTGTAATTTTGATGGTTTGATGCATTGCTTTATTATTTGTCTCTATTATTTCCATGACTCTGCTTTCTTTTCTCTTTACTATGCTGTCTTTTCCTGTTTCGCTCTTTATGTTATGGTGGTAGATATATGTAATGCACGGATGACTTTGAAGTTATCTTTGGTCTAATTTCGGCCCACTAAAACACTTTACTCTAATCGGGAGCCACCTCGGAGTTTATTACCCAACAATTTGAAAGGATTCTCATCTCACTTATTTTCACGCAGATATCTCAAACTCCTTATGAATAAAGGAACTTTCCTAGTCCAACTTGGATTATACCACTCCAAGTAGGTAATGTCATTTCACGGGCTATAAAAGAAGGTCTCACCCTAAGTATCATCATCCTAACTCACTCATCTTTTTTGAGTTATTCTATTTCAGTTATCCGCAACATTAGAGTGCCTGAGCCACTTCATCTATACATGGGCTAACATCGGAGTGCCTGAGCCGCTTCATCTATCAGCCAACGGTTCAACTTGGACGGGATGATATACATGGGCTATTCGAAACTGCTTTTCTAGCTTATGCATAATGTCTAAACTCATGACATAAAACATAGAGACCACATACGATTGATTGAGGGAAGAATTTCATTTTGATTACATTAATTTATGTAGTTAATTTTAATTCATTCTCAACGTAAATTTATTTTACATTATTATTTATTTCAAAACATAATTATTATAGTCAAAAAGTAGTTATCACATAATTAAAACCTCGACAAATATCATAAAAGCAAGTGTTCTTGAAGTTAAGCCTAGAAATGGAGTTGCAAATCGAGCTCAACAAACAGAGAAAATCATGCGAAGGAGAAGGAGAATTCACAGTTAGGGCTTCTCTTGTGGTAATTAGAGCGTTCACAGTGGCCATGGCTTCAATCGATGAGTTGAAAATGGAAGACTCGGATATATGGTGACGTGACTAGCGGCAGAGAAAGGTTGGGAACCGAGAGAGCAAAGAGAACAAAGAAAAGAGAGAAGAGCAGGGCTTTGGTCATGATTCGGGTGAGGGTAAATGCTTTTATGTAACTAAACAAATTTAACTAGGAATTAGCAAGGGATTTAAATCCCTAGCTAAATAAAAGTTTACTTGAAAGTTGTTTTAAATAGGGAAAAATTCCTTGCTAATTGACTTAGGTACAGAAATTTTGTAACTAATTTATAGTTAATCCCTTCCTATTTATTTGATCCATTTTTCCCTTCTTATTTTGTTATTTTAGAGATAGATTATTTTTTTGTAGTTAATCTGTAACTAACCAACTACAAATTAGTTAGGAAAAATCTCTCTAGCTAAATTACATTGTAAATCTGTCTTTTTCTTGTAGTGACATAAGTAAATAATAGTGTAAAATTTACCCGACAGTGCCAAAATTATATTCTTAAATTATTACATATTGTTAGTTATTATGATTATGCCCAACAAAAGGTTAAAATATGCTTGAGCAATTGTAGAAGTTTCCATGACCTAATATTTTACTAATTTGTTGTTAGATTCTATGTGATGGAATGTTCATGCCGCTCAAAGAAAGACGCTTCTAACTTGGGAGTATTAATGATCAATTTTTTTTTTCGTGCAATTGGCAACTTTGAAAAACTGCACTTATTCCATAAATAATATCGTTAATTATTCTTTCTATAGATTGATAGTAGCCTAGTAGGTATCATGCACCTTGATCACTTTCTGTTTTTATTTTTTCTCTTTGGTCTGTTAAGACTTCAGAATTAATAAAAATAGTAGCCATTGCCATAATCCTGGATACTCTCTTTTAAATTTCAAAATTTAGGAGTTATTTACCTAAAAATTCAACTTACTATCTATGTGTGTGTGTTCTGTTGGTTCATTAATATAATTGTCACAAAATTACCAATGATTTAATCCGTTGAGAACTATCTTTGATTTTGTACAAACTTACACATTTTAAATTTTCATAAAACGCATTATTTAGAAATGATATATGATTGTGAAAATAATCGGAAAACAACAGTGCTAGCTAGTTTCAAAAAGAAACTAAGAGCCATAATAATGATAAAAATGGCGACAACTATAATGAAGGTTAGACGGGATGTATAAACTTGAGATTTTATAAGAACAAGAAGATGGGGTAAATTGTAATCATGAATAGTATAATTCAGATGTAAATTAGATGATATGCTTGCATCTATGCAATATGATCATAATCAACTTTTCTTCAAATCCTTTGGAAAAAGACCCCACAACCACTTCATTAAGTTTCATATCATTAAAGGCAGTGACGAAATTTTACCCCCCCCCCCCCAAAAAAATGGGCAGTGACGAATCCAAATTTTTTAACCTATGGAGGCAAAATTTATGCACTAAAAAAATTTAAATTTATAAAAATTTATATAATATACTATTGAAAACATATACACAAATTATATTTGTTTTAGTAATTTAAGGGCATTGAGGGTAAATCAACAAAATTAATAGGATATTATTACTATAAATTCTTAAAAACTTGTGAGGGCAGCTGCCCCTACTGTCTTATACATAGGTCTGTCACCGATTAAAGGTTTAAACTTTAAATCCCTTTAAGCACAGTTGTAATTCAGTTGCCAAAATAAGCTTCATGAACGAATTTTATCTTTAATGCATAGATTAGAATTTTATAATTATAAATACTTTGTAGTTAGAACTAAATAAATGTCCAAACAAATACTAATCTCACACTCTTTTAAGTATGAGAAGACGTCGTAATTTTTTTATTTTTCTTGTTTTAAAAGAAAACTTTAAACCCTTTAGCCTACGGTTCCCATCCATAAAAGCCTGATGCATACCGAAAACATGGGCGATGCATGAGACCCATGTTTTCAACCAAACACAGTCGATAATATCATATCCTTTAGTTGATAATATAAAGGATTTGATGTTGTCAAACATAATCAAGGATCACTTCTCTTTAGTTGTATTGTCAACTTTAACCCATGCAATAATTTTTTTTTGGCATCTCTCTCTCTCTCTCTCTCATCCTTAGCCCCATGTATGGCTAAAGTAGGTGTAACTCTTTGATGAAAGGCGTATTTTCCATTTAGAATCTGAAGGAAATTACTAAGAAACAATTCTAAACTTGTCCATTTCTCACTCATTGACAATGGATAAGAAAGTACAGATTTTACAGCGATGGAACTCAAGCTAAATTATCTAACTTTTCGTACTATATATAGCACATCTTTCACCGAAGTAAAAAAAAAAAGGATGAAGAAGAAGAAAAGAAGAGATTTACAAACCAAAACATAGCCAGTCATCAATATTCAAGAAGGGGCTCAAAGACATCATCAAGTTCAGCAGAATCAAGCTCAGCAGAATCATACAAGAATCTAGAAATCACATGCCTTGACGAATTATCGAAAGTAAGCTCAGGAGAGAGCAGGTAATCGTTGGAGGAAGATGAGGGAATCTCCTCCTTACACTCCTTTTTCACTGATGATGATGATGAGGGAAAAGAAGATGAGAGAAAGGGGCAGTCTTGTTTTGCTGGAGTTGGGAGGGTGTTGTCAAAGTTAAGGAATACGGAAGAGCCAGAAGGAGAAGTGGAATCCAGTATGATCTCAGGGTTTAGCAAGTTTCTGCAAGTGTGGTGACCATAATAGGTGGTCCTGTGCAGGGGAGGCTCCTCTTGAACTCTCTGCACCTGTTTGGTTGCTTGGCAACCCTGATCAAACTTGTGAGTGCACCTGTAGTAGTTCCTGCATATTGGGAGGACATGTCCATTTAGGCTCAGAAGAGAAATTGAGAGAGAAACAGGGGAATTAATTGGGAAGGG
This sequence comes from Styphnolobium japonicum, assembly GCA_023212625.1. Classification (NCBI taxonomy): domain Eukaryota; kingdom Viridiplantae; phylum Streptophyta; class Magnoliopsida; order Fabales; family Fabaceae; genus Styphnolobium; species Styphnolobium japonicum. Next base: position 24,956,520 of record JALBWW010000014.1, read on the forward strand.
AAGAATTAATACACACCTCGGGTATTTGGCATTCAGGATCACTTTTTGGCCATACTTTCTCCATTGGTGGCCATCTTCGAATATTGGAGTTTCAGATTCCTTCTCCCATGAATGTGAAGTTCTTCTGCATACAAGAATTGCAGATTCAGATATAAACTTTATAATTCATTCCCAAAACTTCAAACCAAATAAAGCAGGATATGCAATTATTTTCACGATGCCAAAAGCATAACTTAGTAAAGAAGAAAAAAAAACAGAAGAAAAAAGAAAAGGATTGATTAGCCAAAGCATAGTCGTTCATCACATGTGAGGATGATGAACAATAATTGATGGGGCCCAACTGTACGAATGGATTGATTTGATAAAGAACAAATAATAATATGTGGTTCTCAATGGATGAGTAAAGGGTATTTTTGTATTTGAAAAAGTTTAAATTTCATGTAAACAGGTGCAGTGAAATTTAGGCAAGGAATAAGAAAAGGTATTTCACTGTGTAGCCTCCAAATGAATCCAAGAAAAGAAAGGAAAAATCATCAGCTAAATAAAATCTTTTGAGTTCAAATCAAGAAGGGAAGGATTTAATTTCCATTTACAGAACCTACAAATAGAACCAAAAAGAAAAAGAAAAATACTATGAAAACCATATGCACATGCATATATAATGATAGATGGAATTACGTACCTTCTCTTGTAACACCCTCTTCGGTCCTTAATGGTGGAACTCTTGCATTTACTCTCTTGGGAGTCCTCAGATTTATCGGGATTAATCCAACAGGAAGAATCTCTGAGTTGCCCCGGAGAGTCAGAGTCCTCATAGGATTCAGAAGTGGGATTTTTCAAGAGCGAGAGGGAGTTGGTAAAGGACTTGAACAACTCCCGCAGAAGCTGCTCAGCAAATGGGGTTGCAGATGCAAACCCATCATCTTCATTGATGAGATGTCGAAGCTGGTTGGCAAAATCACGCCCCCTCACAAGCTCCTCAATTACCTTTCTACGATTCGAAGCCAGATTCTCCATGTTTGAACTTGGAAGATAGATTCTCACAAAGCTCTTTCCTTGTTCTTCGGTGTCACAAGATTATGTTATGCCACTCACACTGAGCTGAGAGCTACATGGGGTGCCAGCAAGAAAGGCTTTTTATTTCGAGACAAAACAACGAATGAGGACCGAAGTTTCAAGTTGCACATGCTCGGAAGATCAAAGGAACCTTGCCAAGAAAATTCCTAGCCATAGAAAGAAATCGGATTCTCCACCCGCTATCTCGGAGCGTGCAAAGCACAACGGGCGTGAATGTGCCACGTGTACTGGAACTGGTTTAGGATTTTGGTGTGGATCGTGGGAGGGAAGGTGGTGTTCGGGTTTCAAATCTACCAGAAGCAAGTGATGTCATTGTGCTTGCGTCATTTGATGACGTGTCACCATAACAGGTGGCACTGTTTGATTGGGAAATTAAAATGAACGGTTTGTAACTATTTCTCTTTTATTCTTTTTTTTTTTTTAAATATCAATATTTAAAATAAGTTGTCAAATATTTATTAGTTATTATTTATATTTAATAAACTTTTAAATATTTATTATAAAATAAACTGTTTATAAATAATTGATAATTTACCCTAAGTATTAAATTTATCTAGATATCATAACAACTTTCATTAAAAAAAATTTATATAATCTAAGAGTACTTACACTATTTTACAAAAAAAAACATAATAAATGACATCATATATATATAATTTTAAAATAATGTTTAAATAAAATTTAAAGATGAAGAAAGTATTAAAAGTATTAGTATAAGAATATGTAAGTATTTATTAATTTGCATTTGTTGGAAGAGAATAGGTTCAATTATTTTAAAAATTTTGTTTTAAATTTAATCTTTGAGGCAATATGAATAAGAAAAATATAATTAGGAAGGGTTCTTACTTTACATGCTGATTATATCTAATAAAATTAGTCTCTTATTTTTTAAATAATAAAAAAACTCTAATTCACAAAAAACAAAAACAAAATGAATGTATAAGTATTTACTCATAAGGGGTTGACACTTGACACAGTGAAAATAAGTTGCACCTATCATGAGGACCAATGTTCGATTTCTAAAAACCTTTCATGAAAGGACTTTACCATTTTGCTTAGAAAAAATTAATTATGTTGTTGGTACATAAAATGGTGGGTAAGTGACTCACCACTCCAACTTGTTGTTGGGCCCCTTTCGGGGGGAAGACTTCCCAAGCGAGTTTTTTCTATTCACATCTCCGTCAGCCTCGAAATCAATAGACGATGGTTAAGGGATACAGACCCCTTCTATTTGTACCAATTAGACGTGTTCCTGAATTGGGTTGATCAGGTTTTAATTTTGATTGGATTGGTTTATTTTAGTTTTTGAAAAAAATATTCAAGCAATTCGAACAAAAATCAGCGTAATTAAGATTGGGTTGGTTTAGTTCGAGTTATCGAGTTATCCGATCATTTATGTTTCTCATAACAAAATAATAAATTTATTATTGCTAAATATTTTAAATTTAATTAGACAATTATATATAAATTTTAAGTATACAAATATTTTAGTATAATACAAGTATTAAGATAAAAGTAAAAAAGTTTGAGAAAAAATATTTTAACATCTCAAAATCATCATAAGTTTTATTTGTAATATAAATGTATGACATTAATAATTGAAATATTACTATCTTAATATGTAACTAAAATAAAATAAAAATAATTGAACGATTGAGACTTGAAAATAAAAATTAAAGATATATAATTATATCTTAAGTTTTTAAATAAATGAAAGTCAAATAATATAAAAATAATATCTAAAATATATTACTCTCCGAATTATTTTATTAAATCATCAAATTATAAAATATAAAATTCGTAAATTAAATTAATCATAATCAATTTTAATAAAATTAAATTCAATTACTCAATTCAAACTAATTTTTTAATTGATTTAAATTAATTTATAAGTTGAAGAGATCAACTCGAATTTATCAAAAAAATTAATTTGATAAACAGTATAAATGAATCGAACCCAAAATATATTTTATGATTTAAAAAAAAAAGAGTAAAGTATTTTTCAGCTCTATTATAATTATAATAGCCGCCACTGACAACGCTGGTGGGTAGAAGGACGGTTTTACCCTTACGGGGTTGTCTTGTTTGTGAAATAATAAAGGGCATTCAGGTACGGACAAGGAAAGGGTAGTTAACAACTCAGACACTGATGGGCAGTGTAAGATTGGATAAGGATGCCAAATGCAGTGCATCGGAGGGCTATTATTCATTCTCAGTTCACCACCTCAAATATCTACCCTCCATATACAACTCGTGTCAAATAATGGTTCTATATCACATCACTCAACCTCAACATGTGTATTAATTTTCAACTTTAATGATCATATTTAATTTTTAACTGTTAATTATAATTAGTATGTGGTTAATTAAAAACAAAGGATAACCCACAAATTTAACATAACATGCATTGAATGGTAAAATATAAGAGTATTATCTGTATCGAAGAAAAGTTAGGGATTCAAAACTTTTTGGGTTGTGGGAAAAAATTAAAAATAATATATACAAGCAATAAATAATTTTTTAATAGTTTATATTTACATAAAAATAAAATAATAAATTTAATTTTAATCCACGTTATCATAATAGTCATATCATGAAAAAGAATTTGATATTTAAAGTAATTCTTATTAAAAATAATTTTTTTTAATAATATAATAACATATAATTTCATAACAGTGCTAGAATAATAATGAATTTAAATTAAATCCTAAAAATATAAAAGATAAATTTATATTTTTTGGCATGCAATTTCATATTTTAAAACACTCAATACTTTTTATTATTAATATTATCGAATATTTATCTCTTAATGTATGTAATGAAACAATCATTTAATCATTTGTATCTTATATAAGCCACTAGGAATGAGTTATATCATTTATATCTTATATAAGCCACTAATAGTGAGTTAATTGTGAAGAGATTAGATAATTTACAAAAAATCATAAGTTCAAGCTTCCGTGCCGTATTTATTAAAAAAAAGTCATTTATATCTTATGCCTAAAAGTCAGAATTGAAAAAAAAAATTAATGTCTTAAATACTTAATGAATCTTTTACTTTAGTTAATAGTGAGGGAAAATCTTTATAAATTATGGAATAAAAATAAAAATTATATATAACATAAACGAAAAATACTGTGGTGGTGGGGGCATGTGCACACATAAGCTTTTACGCATGTCCGTCACTGTACAAATAATCTCTTCTATTTCAAGCCAAGTTTAAATTTCAAACGTAAATGTCCACCATTCACGGCTATGCACATGATCGAGGATTTTAACGACTTAGAGACCCAATGTAATCACGTGCCCTCTCTGCATAAAAGATTCTTCTTGTACGTACATGTGCATTGCTTCTAATGACATATATTATACTGATTTCTCTTAATAATATTTCACTTGTATAACTTGATCCGTATGATATTTCTCTTGTCGCATATATTGTTCGAAACCATCTCCCTTTAAAATGTTTTGTAGAGCAAAATTTATTGTGTATGTAATCATTTTAAAATCACGCAATTAACCTTCAATTAACAATCGTTGAAAGTATATCTTGTTCTCTTAAATACAAATCAAAACAAATGTGAGAACAACGAACTCAGAATCAATAAAAAATTAATTTGAGGTCTCTTTAATCGATCCAAACAAACAAATCAAAAGTTTGGTAGTTGGTAGTCTGAATAAGAAGTGTGAACTAGTTGCTGCAAACAAGACTTCTTGTTGTAAGATTCAATCTTGTCGTTAAATTGAAGACAACGGGTCCTACTTTCAGTTTAATTATAAAATTATATAAATAAAGGGTCACATATCTGGAATGATATGAATCTAGAATTCATACCGTATGTTCCAAAAGTCAAGAGGATGCATTAAAGAAAATGAAAGCAACTTGAGATTAAATATGTTTGGTTCATCTAGATTAATAGATAATAAAATGTAGGCACGTTCATGCAGGCAATCTTAGAACATTTTATGTCATTTAAAAATTAATGCATTACTAGGGTATGACTGGTGCAAAGTCTTATTTTAATGGAGTAAATTGATATTTTGTTCCTTTGAGAGATAATTTACATCAATCTAGTCTTCTAAAAATTATTTATATCAATTAACTATATCATCCTTCAAATTTTCCTCAATTAAGAAGAAAATTTAGTTAGTTAATAAAAAAAAACTTACGTCTTATTTTCAAAATTAATGTGATTAATAATTATATAAATTTTTAGTACAAATAATTAAATTAATTTTAAAGAACTTGATTAATGCCTATCCGCAAGTTACCTCTAGTTCAAGATATAAACTCACTGTTAACGTTTAGAATTTTAGCTTTGTTGGAAGTGTTGCTTCAGAATCTCAGATTGTAATAAGAATAAATAAATTTTGTGGTTTGTGTGTAAGTGTTACTTCTTCATGTTTTTCGTTTCTTCGGGCCAACATTCCTTCAAAAAAAAAAAGCCACGACGTGCTCCACCTTCCAAGATCGTTTCATGGCCCAAGACTCCCACGGATCACGTCCGCTCTACCTCAAGGGCATTTACATGAAAAAATGCATTTTAAGTTGAAGCCCTTTGAAGCAGAGGTAATGAAACAGGGTTGATTGTTGGTTAGACAACAAACTAGGCAGAATGCATGGAGGGATGAAAGATTGTGAAAATTAGCTTCTTTCTTTTTCTTTCATTTTATCCTTGAGACATTCTCTTTTGTTTTTTTTAAGGAAGTTTCCAAGCCCCATTTTTACAGAACTATAGTACACTTACTGTCTCCCACACCCCTCTATAGACCCGTGGATCATAATCATGTCGCCACTGCCCCACCGAAGAAAATTCCGCCCACACCATATTGCTGGAGATACCTCTCTTAGCCTCTTCCAACCTCCCTCTCCTATTTACCCTGCTGACGCGAGTCATTTGAAAAGCCAGGTCAGCTAATTACTAGCCTTGGCATCATAACTTGCCATGTGCATCCCCACGACATAACTGGTTATTATGTAGGAAGCCAAGCATTTGTCTCACACGGGTGCAATCTGCTTCTGCAACTCCTGAAGAATTGAGACCACAAAAGATCAGGACCAAGCACAAACAGATTTGAACACGAGAAAAGAGGAAGCTCATCTTAATTATGCAGAAGTGTGTGCACAAAATTCTTCCCTCCTCATCCATATACTTAGACAAACACAGACAATGACACGCACTCATGTATGACCCATAAAAAGCCCTCATGACATGAAAATTTGTGAAAAAGACCAATTTGTGACATACAATGGTGATCACTTAACTCGTTTGCCCGTTACAAAACAACTGCATACGTGTTTCGCTGACTACTAACTTTTGCTAACCTAGAACCAAAGGAGCTGGCAAATTAAAAGAGAAGTATTCACACACGGCATCAAACGAAATCCACCCTTAATCAAAGAGCTTCAATAATCGTCCAAACTACAATATGCCACTGGAGAACCTAAGCAATAAAATAATACAAAGTCAAGGACCATTGAACAAACTTGAGCACAAATTCGGGGTTAATGTTGTCAAAAGACTCAAACTGCCAAGAGAACTCCATGCTCTGCCAGATTCCTATAGACAAGAACTCGAGCCAGGCTGCATTAATTGTTAGCAAATTTTATCCAACCCTCATAATCCAGGAAAAATTGAAGAAGTCCTTGTTTCAGGTTTCAACTAGAAGCAGCAAATCTGTTAGGTTCTACCAAATGGCATCCAGTCCTCCTTCAGAAAGAATAAGTTGGTTGACAACTTAATAAATTCAAAGATGCATTTTGGAGAAAGACATCCACCCTTCATTGCGAAAATCTATAACCGTTTAAATAAATACTATGTTCTCTCCACTTTCTTATCTTTTAACCAACGCCATTATCCCACTTTTTACCTTTTTCCATTGCACGTACATTTAGTGTGTGCCCACTCTCTCGAATACAAACAAAAATGAGGGAAAGAGAGCACAAGTGATACTTCATTCAACTAACCTTATGTTCTAATTGTATATTATACCTACAACAATTAACTGCTTTCTCTAGATACATCCACAAAGACGTACTAGTATATCTATTAGCAGATTTATGTTCAGGGCCATAGGACCTCTAAATTCTAAATCCCAGATCAACAGCATCAAAATTACCACTTTTATGAAGAAAAGGATGTCATAAACCCTCAGAAGATCTGACTACTCACTCATTGCAGTTTTTGGACAATTATTCATGCAAATCTAAAATTATTGAAGTTATTCTTGGCTATAAAAGAAACTAGTTTACAGAAAATATCAATAGACAACTATAAAAAATAATACCATAATAATAATAAGAAAGCATGTCCTTACCTGGTCACCTATACAACCATCTGCCACAAGAATGCAATGTGACGGACAAATAAAAGGGAAGCCATTTCAATTGAGATTTCTCTAGTTTCTATAAGTGACACAAGACAGTAACACAAGTTAACTAGAAACTTGTTGCCTTGACCGCAGATGATCATGTCGTTTTCTCATTATCTCAGCTTCTCTAGCTATCTGGATATCCGAAGGCCAAAAGATTTGACAAACAACTTTGCAAGTAAAGCGAGGGAGCAATGCCACAATTATTATAAGCAAAATAGTTATCCAATATGTAGGGGACCCTGCCAGATGATAAATAGTCCTGCAATGATTTGGAGATACATTAGCTATATATTATATCCTATAGTACTGTTTCATCTATAATACAGAATACTTATTGGAGGACACATGTAACTAACCAGTAATTGGGAAAGACAGGTATAGAATCCAATACCACCATGCAACCATATGTAATGATTATCGATCCCCACACAGCAACATGAGTAATTAATACCCAACGGTTGATGTCCATAGCCAGGTGTACATTTACAAGGATAACAACTGCAATTGTCCACAAACTGCCCATGCTCCATATATCAATTGAGCTGTCCTTGTAGGTGAACAAGGGTGTGTAGAAGAGAACAAGACTCTGCCATAGCATGTCAATCATTGTGATCCAAAATAATTGCATATTGTAAGCCTCTTGCCGGTGACCTGCACCATACAGTTTTGGATACTGCAAGAGTGTCCTATGACTCAAGTCTTTGTCCAGAATACCAACAATAATAGTAGGTACAGATGTGTATATCACAGAATAGAATACACTACTCCAATCGGTCAATGCAGAAGTTGTAGAAAAAGCAGTGCATAATATATACCTACACACAAGGAAGACACTACATTAGAATGTATAAAATTTCATAAAACCTGCAACTATTATAAAATTCAATAACTTCTATCTTTGAGCCCAAAAATTTGTGATACACCCTTCGTATTACACATTTCAACAACGATAGCATACAAAGGGAAGAAATATGAGATTTCCAGACATGTTGGCACCAGAATATAGAAAGACAGTTGAATAGATAGAAGTTAACAGCCAAATATGGAAAAGGCCTTTAGTCAATTATCTGTCCATAGCCTATCCTAGGCAGCAATAATGAAAATCACGTTTCTATTTCAAGTTTCTGCCCAAATGTCTGAAAGATCAGACATCAACACTGGATTGCATCAAATAAAAAAGTAAAAAGAAAGAAAGAAAGACAAATTCATATAAGCACAAGAGGAAGTCTGTCTGTAATATCCAAAGAAAACTATACATACCAGAATAACATCAATACAAAGACAGCATTGCGGTAGAAGTTGTACAGAACTAAATAACCAACACGCTGATAATTCCAGTGCCCATGAACCAGAAGTAATCTTTTCAAGAACTGAAATTGTCCCATAGCAAAATCTGATGCCATCACTGCTTGGCGCCCTTCCTGCCCACATATTCCAACACCAACATCTGCCATTTGGATCATCGACACATCATTGGCCCCTGCCAAAAGTAGTCAAAATAAAAAGGGGGATTATAAGTTCATATCGAATCAAATCTTATTTCAAAAGTGCATCTGGTTACACTAGCCCAGTGCAATGGAAGCTTGATGACCTCAACCTAAAGACAAATTATTATCAACCAGCAACCAGGCCCCCCATGAAAATCCAAATGCAAATTAAGGGTAATTTCATATCATTATAAAGAACTTACCATCACCTATGGCCAGCGTCATATCATCTGTGCTGCTCTTTATCAGATCAACAATTCCTGCTTTCTGCAAGGGTGCAACACGACAGCATAGTACAACCCTACAGGAAGTTGCAAGGTCGAAAAGCTGTTGAAAGAAAAAGGGAAAACAGTAAATATTAACTGAGGTTTTATTTAACAACTCCAATATGAAACTGTAGTATATGCACCTACAACAATTCTGACAGGAAAAGCAAGCTTTAGATGTCCAATTCACGTAAATATCCCAAACAAAAGCTTCAAATGAGGAAGGATAATCTTACCTCTGACTGCAGTTCTTTCTCCAAAATGTAAACCAAACTGTTTCCATCAATTATGAGTGCCAATGGAGCAGTAGTTCCTTCTTCCTTTCCTGGATTCCACTTGGGCATGCTCAATGACTTTGAACCATAGGGAATATCAAGATCACCATGTCCAGCATTGGTTGTGTGCTTCAAATTCTGATGCCCTCTGCTTGAAGATCTCACACCATATTTGGCCTTAGCATCAGCCAAAAGATTTCTACATTCAACCTCTGTAGTGCCATTTATAATAATTTGCTGCATATCTGCACTCAGAAGTTTGCAGGAAAGACCAATTGAAATTGCAGTCTCTTGCTTATCACCAGTAAGAACCCAGACCTTGATTCCAGCTTGCCGCAGGGACTCAATGGCCTCTGGTACACCCTCTTGCAGCTTGTCCTCAATTCCAGTTGCTCCAAGTAGCTTTAAGTTGCATTCTATAAGAGCTGCTGTTTGACGTAATTTTGCAGCTCTGTCAGTCAATGAAGTGCTTGCACCTTCATACATGCTTTGCCACTCCTCAAGTTCTGCATCTGAAAGATCCCTGGAGGCAACTACAAGAGTGCGTAAACCTTGTGAAGAATATTCACTCAAATGGCTCTGAGTTGCATGCCGTATGCTATTGTTGCTCTCATTGCCATTTGCTAAAATGCTAAACATTGAAGTATCAGCGCCTTTAACTAACACCTTTACAACATTGTCAGGAAACCGAATAACAACAGACATCCTCCTTCGCACACTATCAAACTCATGCAGGCCCAGTACATCCAACCTATATTGCACAGAGAAATAATGAAGTTACTGAATAGTCTAGATATAGGTCACACACAAAGTACAAGACTGAACTAGAATATCAATGTACATAATACAGTTTCATTAATTATACATGTCCAAAATTCTTTAAAAAAAGTAAAACATGGAGTCCCCCACCAAAAGGAAGTCACTGTCTACCTGAGTTTCTCACCGTTGATGTCAATAACAATATGTCCAGATGTTCGCTCAAAAAGAGTATATCCATATGCAGAGGCCGCAGAAACTAAAGCTTGTTCATCAGGAGATTCTCCCTGGTAATCAATACCTTCTATATCTTTGTTTGATTCACTTGTTCCACAACAGGAAAATATACCACCATTAAGTATAGGGATCACAGTATTACAAGCAGCCAATGTAAGAAAAAACTCATGAGCAGCAATCCTTTCATCCCTATTTGAGTCTTTCTGCAACATTCTCATCAGTTCAGAATCAACAGCAATTTCAGATTTGAGCTTCCATCTCCGTTTACCACAAACAGCAGCAGCTGCTACAAAACATCACAAAAAAAGTCTTGTGATATATATGCACCAGAAATTTGTCAATGCATCATAAGCTTACAGATGAGAACTCATGTAGCCGCCACCTAACTCAGATCAAGATATATAACTAAATCATAAAGTTCATAATAGAAAAATTATTGAAGAGCATAGAAATTTCATCAAATAAGCAAAAGAGCAAGAACAAATTGAACAAGGAAAAGAAAACCATCAGCTAACTCATAGGAAGCTATTCCCCTCATACAATAACTATAGAGCTTTATATATTCACACAGCATAATCGCTAGGTCAATCCCAGGATTGATTACAAGTAATTGAATAGAAAATGACAGCCAAAGATAACATATTATATTGGCACCAATTCCCTTCAAACTGTCCTGCAAAACAACCATTACTATAATAAACCAAGGCAGTCAAAAGGCAAAACTAGTGCATTTCTCAGACGTCCATAAGAAACCAATTTTTTTTCATAATCTCAGTGCCATAAATATATGGTAGCCTTTCGGTAACAAGGATTTCAAACTACATTAGCATTATAAGAGATAATGGCACTGTACCACATCGTTAAGCAGTCTGGTATTTCATAATGATCTCAAGAGGAGACTGAATACCTGTATTATTATCAGCCATAAGCAAGGAGCTCCCATAATTCTTTCCATGTACACTAGCTCTCCGGAATTCCATTTTGTTTTCTGTTAGTGTTCCTGTCTTGTCTGAAAAGACGTAGCGTATTTGACCCAAATCTTCATTTATATTTAATGATCTACACTGAAACCTTGATCCAGAGATAGTGTCATACATATCCCTGTCTTCAATCATGAAGTATGACTGACCCAAACGAACCAACTCCATTGTGATGTAAAGAGAAATTGGTATCATTATCTGAAACACTATAATAGAACTCAAAAAGGAGAAAAACGTTTCCATTGGTATCCCATAATACTTATATTTCTTTCCATTATCTGGCCCATTGTTGAAGTATCTTTTTCTGTAGTAAGGCAAGGTATCAAGCTGGTTCTTGTGGCGTACCAGCCAAAGACCCATCCCAAGGGCCACAACTAAACACATGATAAAAAGAAAAATTGACAGCCAAAGGGTTTCTCTGTTCATGTAAGTCTCCAGTCTGCTTCTCTTGGAAGGGGAAGCTGCACTGTTCAACATTGCTTTTGTTTCCTGTCCTGCATAAACCACAACACCAATTATCCAATCCGTGTTCTTCAGTTGGCAACCACGCAGAACAATGTTTGACTGGCTAAGGGAAAACTTATGCCCATTGAACTCCATGTTGGCCATGAACTCATAAATATTCCGGTTAGGTTGCTCGCATCTAATAACCCCAGAAACAGCACAAGCTTCTGACATGACTGCTGAAGCTGTTTCCTGCTTAGCATACCTTGTCTTCAAATTTGATTCTCCATCCAAATTCATTGTCTGAATATAGGCAAGCCCGCTTTGATCACTTGTCCCCAACAAGACCATGTCAGCTGGAATCGTCTCATCAGCAAAGATCTTAACGACCTCACCAGCTTGTATTTTTTTCCATTTCTTTGATCGAAATTCACCTGATTGAAGCACCAGAGACTCTCGGTTGTTTTCATTGCGGTCTGACCTGTGCCTCCGCCAATCCTCATAGCCATCCTTAATAGCTGTAACGCAAAGCACGAACAAGAGGGGAAAAAGAGACACTGTTCTCCCAAATACAGCCAGTGGAGGAAGCTGATTGAGAGCGGCAATAGCAAGGAAATACAAATAAGCAACCCGATGAAACTGAATGAAAAGATTCTTGGGCAAGAAGGTGACAATGGTGTATCTGCTGGTTCGAATCTCATTCCCTGTGAACTCATACTTGTCATTTGTCTTCTTAGGATCACTGATATAGATCAGCCTCGCATTATCTTCATGTAAGAGGACATCATCAAATTGCACACTTTTGTGACGAATCCTCTGAGATTTATTCAACTTGTCCTGCAATTGAGACGAAGCTCTAGATATTTCAAAGGGCACACTACGGTTACTGGCATCATGCAGTTCCATTGCACCCCACGATAGCAGGCGTCCCCTCTCCCGCGTGGGGCATTCCAAAGGAAACTGCTGGGAAAATTGGGATTCAGCAGATTGGAACTCCTTGTCAGTGGCAAAAGAGGAACGATTATCAAATGCAGTATGGAAACTAGAATCTCCAACCAATACAACGTCTTCGTCCTTCACGTCAAACTCACTGCTTTGAGCTTGAGCATCATCATACATGGAAGATGAGAAGGAAACATTGCCGCAGAGAAAGGTAACGGACCCTGATTTTCGATGGTGGTGACCAATCAATGAAGGAAGATCTGATTCAGAAAGCAGGGGCTGGTCAGAACTCATATATAGTTCTCCAACCACATTGGAGAATCACATAATATACAACTCAACCCCAATGGCCCTTCAAACCCACACTTCGGGTGCCTATCTTTCATGATACCCATTTCACATTTGCCAAAAAGGAATGCCATTTCAGACCCCCGAAAGCATTCCCAAATGCTATTATTCTATTTCTACCAGTAGCAAATACAAAAAACCCAACGCTCGATTCCTCATGCAGGCCCACAAACAATTAACCACAAATTGAGGGAAAATGTGAACAGCTGGAATCCCTGGAATTGAAAGTCGGCAAATGCTTCCTTCAATAAATCCAACAATAAAAACGAAAAACAAATCAGATACCCTGTGCAACGACGCCAAGGATCATTTCAGTCAGGCCCATCGTTAACTAACCCTAATGTAGCGTTATATATATTTATTTATTTATATAAAAATTAAAACAAAGAAAAGAAACAAGTTGAATTATTGATATCTGACAGAGAAAGAGAAAGAAAGCGTGGAATCTGTAGGTGTAGCTAGCTGTGTGGGGTTTTGGGTAATTAATTAGAATGGATTCCGAATCAGAGGAAATCTATGTTCTGGGAAAGGGTGAGGAGCTAGGAAACGAAATGGAAATGAAATGAAATGAATGCACTGAAAACGAAATGAAAGGGAAATGAGGGAGAAGGAGAGTCCAGCGAAGCAATACATACCAGATCGGATCTGCTTTCCCTTGTGGAATTGGGAAAATGCCGATGAAGAAGAGAGAGAGAGAAAGGGAAAGATGATGGGAATGGAGAAGAGAGAGAGAAAGAAAGAAGAGAGGGCACGATGAGCGAGAAAATCGCAGGCTGAGAGAGAAAGGAGCGGTGAACCACGAAATAGAAATAGAAATAGAAATAGCAAAAGCAATGCGGCATTGCCTATGATGGGTTAATTAATGGGTTTTGTTTTGCCTAACCTTACTTTTCCTTCACTTTCTGTTTCACCGACTTCTTTCGGGCCACCACCCAATGCCATGCTACACCCACAACTGTCTCTTCCTTTTTAACCCTTTTTTCATTTTTTTTTTAATCTTCTCAATTTTTTACCCCACCCTTTTACAATTTTACCTATTTTATGCTAAATATTTTGATAACTTACTGGTTATATTTTATAAATTTTAAACATTTCTTATAACAATTCTAATTACATATTTACTTATTTATTGTGTTGAGAGATTTTGTAATGGTATTTAAAATGAATTGTTAAATATTTGAGAGTCATTCACACGAAAAATTCATAAATATTTTATGAACTATTTTAAATATTAACAAAAAAATAAATATATTATAATAAGTGTGTACTTGACTTTTTTTAAAAAGTATACTTTACAAGATTTTAAGTATGTTTAAATGTAAATTTTTAAAAAAATATTAGTTAAAAAAGATTAATTTTAACTTTTTTATAAGTTAATAATTCTTAACTTTATGAAGAAATGAGAGAAAAAATAATTTTTAATATAATTTTATGATAAAAATATCTTTTATCATTATTAAAACTTATATCTCATATCATCGTTATTTTTCTTTATTATCCTTTAGTTTTTGGGTGTTATTTTCAATAATTTTGTTATAAAAATATTTTTTTTATTTTTTTTCAAAACAAAATTAAAAATATTTTCATTACTTAAAAGTATTTTTTAAATATTGTATCTACGTATAAAATAACTTTTTTTAAAAACAACAACATTATTGAAAAAGTTCTATTAAAAAGTCCTTTTATCATCCATTTATTCAAACGAGACCCAATTCTTTTGTTCTAAATATAGTTGCTTATTTTATTTATTTAATAAGGAAAACATTCAAAATAATTTTGATTGCTAACGAAGCAATAAGATAATGAAGAGACTGTATGCGAATAATAAAATTGTTTTATAAATATTTATTGAAGTAGACAAACTTAAATAAATTAAAAATAAATTCATTCAAATGCATCTTAAAGAAAATTTAATAAAATCACGAGTTATGACTCAATTAGTAAACTAAATTCTGCATAAATATATTTTACTTATAGTGTAAAAGTTTAAATAAACATTTTCTAACAAAGGTAAAACTAATGTTCGAATAGAAATTAGTCTCATATCATGTCATTAATTTATAAATAAATGTTTTATCAAAATTTTATTAAAAAAAATTCTAATAGTTTATTTATTATATTTGATTTATATTTTTTTTTTGTTTATTGGTTCGCCATATATTTTGTTTTATTAATAAATTTATAATGAGAATTTCATTTACCCTTCATCTTTTCATATGATATATTTGAATAGCTTAACTTACGTTAGGGCTAGCAATAAGCTGAGTTAAGTCGAGTTAGGCCTGACTCAAACTCAGTTCAATGACAATATGCTTGGCTCAGGCTCGAGCTTAATAAGAAAACGAGCTCATCTCTAAGCTCAAGCTTGACTCACTATGAGCTCACGAGCAGCTCAAGCTTGGTTAGCCAAACTCAAAATCTATATCAACACACCATCATTTAACTTAAAACATTAAAATCAACCATAACAACAAAATGTATACTCACAAGTTCCAACCAAACAACCACGATTGTCTTCAAACATAAATAAAACAGCTACTATAATTTTAGAGAATTATGACTAATAGATTCCTAACAAAGTTTAATTTACCAACATCATTTCATTACTTACAAAAAATTATATTAAAAATTTTTGTTTTATATATATATATATATATATATTGAGCTGACTCACGAGCTCATGAGTCGAATATATGAAAGCTCAAGTTCAGCTCATTTACTAAACAAGTCAAAACGCTCAAGCTTAGTTCATTAACTCATGAGCCTAGCTTATTGAGCTGTTAATAAATCAAGCTGTGATTAACTCACGAGCAAGCTCAATTGACAGCCCTAGCTTGCGTGATCACCTTTCATTTATAACAATTACATAATTTGAATTTAAATTCAATGATCCTCCATCTCTAATCTCTCTTAAAAGTATTAGTAAGACTGGTAGTTTGCTTAGACCTTAATTTTTTTCACACAAAAAAAGAAAGATGTATTTGAGTTACCGTACAAGAATCTATAACAAGGATAGTTGCGTGTGATAGAGGTTGGGGACATATGAATATGATGGGTGTTTCACCTTTTTTCGTTTTCAAACGGGTATCTGTTACTTTTTCTTTCTTTTTCGGGGCATATTTAATAAAAACAAAACAAATTTAGAGGTAAATGTAATTGGTTACCCACTGACCATGACTATAACATGTTATGAATTATGACTTGTGAATGAAACGGAACGGGGAACCTGACTTGCGGAGGATTGTCCTTCTCACACTGTTTAGATTTAATTCATTTCCATAAATGCCCTTCTAATCTAATTTATTTTCTATTTTCTACTCAGTATTCGGTTCTGTTCTGGATTCTGGAGCCTTCTAAAGAAGGTCATGCAACTCTAAAAAAAATTCTCTTTATTCTAGATTTGGAGAAAATCTTTTGTGGAGAGGTTAATTATCTCATGTGCAAGGATTACAAGTTTTATTATCACAAAAATAGTAAATTTTTTCGTTATCATACACATACACATAATAATAAAAATTCTGATAAAAAAAATCACATTCTGATAATAAAAAAATACACATAATAATTTAGTAGCTATGGCTGTTAGAAAAATACATTTTTTTTTTGGGATAAAATATTGATCATAGGATAGCAGCGTAACAGTTGAAGATATGGGTTGCTGTCATCTCACTCAAGCGGATTCCTCTCTCAAACTGTGTAGTGTCAGGAGTCATGACTCGTGAATGGGACGTGTGCCTTGTTGCCTCGGCCTTCGGCCTTCAAATTCTGCATGCACTCCTTTTGTCCTTTTTTACTAAACAAACTTGTCCTACCCCCCAGTGTACTTTTTTTTCTTTTTTGGCTACAAAATTGCCAGTGTACTTCATTTTCAACAATTTGACTCATGACAAATTCATTTTTTTTTTTTTGGTAATTATGACAAATTCATCTTTATTCGTTTGCGAGTCGAAGTTCTCTCCTAAATGTCCATCGCAAAAGTAAAAGATTTAGATTTAAACTTCTAATCCTTTAATATTTCAATTAGAATTCTGATGTTCTTTATATATGGTAAAATGGAAAATAAAAAAATTCTCTCTGATATTGGAGGATGGAAGTTTTAAATTTTATTTGGGATCAAGTTTTAATTTTATTTCTGTTTGAAAAACACACACACATATATATATAATTTATATTATTTATATTAGCAGATTTTTAAAAATTTTAAGTAAAGTTTTGAAAGTTATAGGACCCTATGTACCCCTTCCTTATCCATTTCTTTTAAGAGTAAACCATTCTATTACATGTTTAGTTTTTAAAACTCATCATTTGGACAAAAATTTCAAATTGAAATCATGATTTATGAGCTTTTAAAAATTTAAACTATAATCAATGTATCAAATTATGGACCACATCACTTGATGCAGCTGCAATATTACAGTTGCAATAGTATTTATAATCACATCACTCCGCAATAGTAAGGTGATTTTCATTCACGAAAAATCCCACAACAAAACTGCAATGGAACCGCATTGCAACCGCAACAGTCGCAACCCGCATCTTAGTAACCACAATGGCCTCAATCGTAATAACCGCAATATAGCCGCAACCATGACCACAACCGCAATTAAAAATCCTAAACATAAGTGTTATAGTGAAAACTATTTGTGAAAACTAACTTCTTTTCAAAGAGTTAGCTAACATGACTCACAAATAAGAAATTGAAATGTCATAAATTATAATTTTCAATATTTTTAAAATCAGTTATTAAATTAATGAAGAGGGAGATCAAGAGTTTAAAGTATAATCAGATTAAAATAAGAATTTTAAATATAAGTATACTTTTTTGTTATGTGTAGACAAAGCAGTCTCCTAAAAACTTAGGTATTTAATATACTTTTATTCAAATATAATATATGATAGTTCATAAATAAGTAAATCATTAAAAAAAGTCTATCTATTGTTTTTCATATAACTTCATGGACTTACTTGATTTTTAACGTTTTAAGTAATTATCTAAAATGACCGTATTTAATACAACTTAATTAATCCTTTTTAAAAAAAGATAGAATTTGTATGTAGACATACCAAGTAAATAAGTGATAGGAAATTAGCTTAGATTGTCGGAGGTAAGAATGTGTAAAAAATTGAATTCAGTACATTCTCTTTTGGAAATTACCCTGTTATACTGTTCACTTGTATGTACATGAGTTAACATAATTTAAGTTCGTAGATAAATTAAACATTTCAATTCCAGTTTTACTATAAGATCAAGACAACGAATTCATCAATTCAATTCGAGGCAAAATCAAGTTGTCTACCGTCCACGTTAAATTGTGCTTTTGGAACAAACCCATGTGAGATGGATGGTTGTTACTTATTCCCCTTTCTATTTGAGTACAGATCATTTATATTTTTGGGTGTGAGTAAATATCAATTTTATCTAAAAGAATCAATTTTAATAAATTCAAAACACTTATGGATGTCGATTTCAGAACAGAATGTTAAACAAGGTTTTTTTTTTCTTTTTTTCGATCAAAACTATAGGACATTTTCTTTCTTAAAATGTGGTAATAAAAACTAAAAAGTACAAAATTGCAATGTGAAATTCAGAGAAATAACTTTTGAGAAGAAGAAAAAGAAACCATAACGAGATATTATGTATTGAAATTTGAAACTAAAGTTGCCCAAAACGGTGAGGTGAGCAACTAAGATGAGAAGAGAAGCAAATGGAAGCTTAATTATAAGATTTTGTGTGTGTGTATCCATCAGTTTGAGAACAAGCGGAACCCGGACTCTGCATTTCGCATTCCTCCCCAGATTCACATTCAGATTCCTCATTGACAATACCACATACCTCCGTTGGCGCTTCGTTAACTATTTTCTCTTGTTCCTTCTCTCTCAGCGTTCGCATCGGAGAAACTCGCTGTTGTTCCGATCCAAAAAGAAGAAGAAGAAAAACTAAATCAGTAAGTATTGACATTTGAGGAGAAGATGAAAATTTAAAAAGAATCGAATAGAAAATTAGTGCGCACCATGCAGCGAGATTTGAGTTCCTTCAACCGGAACAACCGGTCAACCTCGATCTCGAGGCTCTTCTGAATTTCCCCTCTCTGTTCAAGCTCCTTCATCTTGGCATCCAGCACCGCGTCCTTCTCCTTCAGCGTTTTTTCCGTCTTCTCCTTGTCCAATCTCAGCCTCTCAAGCTTCTTCTTGATCGCGCCGAGCTCCTCCGCCAGCGACGCATCCAGCGGCGGGATCGGACGGTTCTCCTTGTCGTCGGACTCCTGGATCACTGAGATCTCGATCCATGGTTGGTCGGGCTTGGGCTTGGGCTTGGGCTTGGTGGAAGGATGGATGGGCTCGGCGGGGGAGTTCTTGGGCTGAAGCGGCGTCCGGCCCGATCGCGGCCGCAGTTTGGGTGGTCCGGTCATCGGAGTCCGAGGCGTTTGCGTTTGCATCTGAAACAGAGAGAGAGAGAGAGAGAGAGAGAGAGAGAGAGGAAAGGAGAATGGAGAATAAAAGAGACGGAGTGGGAGACGAGGTGAGGTTTGAATTTGAAACAAGACAGGCGCTAACGGCTACTTTATTATGCTTAAGAAAGTCCTACATTGGATTCTCAGGTAATTTCTTTTATTTTTATTTTTTATAGTAGATTCTCAGATAATTTTAATTTAATTAAGATTTAATTTATCAATTGTTGATTCACTTTATCTTGTTAAAGTTGAATGGTTTATATAATTAACGAGTTCAAGTAAATTGGTATTTTTAGTTAATTAAATTTAAATGTTTGTTTGAATTGTAAAAAAAATTAAATGTTAAATTACATTGATTTAAAATTTTGAGTTTGTTTAAGTATTATAAAGAAATTACTTTTTAAAATATACTTTTAAGGATATATTTAAAAAAATTATTAAATTATGCTTATTAAGATTAATTTTGTAGTAAAAATTGTATGAATTCTTTTATTACATAACCATTAACTCTTCTTCTACTACTAAAAATCTACTTTCAAACAGTCATAAAAGAGTATTTATATAGATTTCACAAACCTAAATTCAATCTAATTTACTACATATTAATAGATGTGTAGTTATTAAGTGTATAAAATGGAGACATATTACAAAGAGTTTAATTTTGATTCACTGTCAGTGTAAAATTTTTTTACACTGTCACCTAATTATATATTGCCAACTCATTAAAAGAATTTGACTATTATAACAACTATTTTAAAAGTATAACGCTTTTAATAATGTGTCAGTACATGATTAGATGATAGTGTAAAAATTTTTACACTGATAGTGGACTAAAATTAAATCCTATTACAAAATTTCATTATATTCTAATATAATAATTCGTGCTTTATGTTTGTAACGCTTGAAAATGATCTAGTTGAGCTTTCTATTGATTTTAATGTTTAATTGGGAAAGAAAACGAGATCAAGTTATATATGTTTCCATTGATAAACATATTTCCATATACAATTATCATCATTAAAAATTATTTTTTACTTAAAAAAAGTGTTTTTTCATCAAATAATATGAAATAAATGAGCTCTAAGTTATATATACATTTCCATTGATAAAAATTATTACAAACATCTATGCTAAACCAGGGGAAATTGCTTATCATTACAATACCAAAGATTTATTCAGTGTGGAATAGGCAACACCCGTTAAATAGATGGCTAAAACAAATATTGGAAAAAATCTAAACAAATTCTATGAGACTAACTATACAAATGAAAGCCTACTTACCACCAAAAAGAAAGAAAAAAAAAAGAAAAGAAAAGAAAAGCCTACTGGTGTTTCTAATGGAACATACTTGCTAGGGCTTATTTAAACTTCATTATTTTCAGTGAAAGGTGTGTTTTACATGAGAGACAGCAGAAAACCCATGAGAATCAGAGGTAGTCCATTGGAAGCTCCCAATCATCTTCATTTTCCCATTCTCTTCGATTGGGTTTCTTTCTTCCAAAACGTTTCCTTCTCCTTGAAACATGGCCAGATGTCACAGATTGTTCAGAGTCTGAATAATCTTCAAAATCATCCACTGAAGTTCCCACATTCTGGTTGCCCAATAAACCCTAGTATAAACAAATAGGCTGTTTTATTATCAACAGGACAAAATAAATGAATGACTTATCTTTTCTTTTAGTAACTACACAGGGTGATAAAAGGATGCCTGAATTTTATTTATTTATTTTTAATGGGAAACCACAATGTTCAGCCTGTTTTCCTCACTGAATTCCAAATTATTTTCCAGAATAAAAAAGAGGAAAAAATTTCTAGAAAGATGTTGTACAAAGCCAGTAATTACCAAAGAATATAATTAGATGACTCTATGCATAACTCATGAACCAAGTATACCATAAGCAAGAGAAATCAAAAGAAGGTATCAGAATCATATGTTACCATGCATAAACTATAACAAGCATGAGCATATATATATGTATCCATCAAGACAACTGGAAATAATCTGGATTCGCAAAGCCAGTGGAAGCCTAGAATCAACATTATCAGCAGCTAAGAAACAGAAGTAAACCACCAGGCAAACCTGGCAGTTTTATTCTTGAACTAAAGGTACCTTTGAAAGCCTTTGTATACGTGAAGCTGCAGCTTCATGCACAACAACTGCATCAGATACTACTTCCAGTACGTCCTCAACCAGCAAAGAGTAGGTACTCACCTAAAATATAACAAGTATTATAAATTTGTAGACTAAACCCTTAGGAGCAGCATATTATCAAGGTAGAAATTGTAGCTTGGATTTGGTAATGTAACATAAGATAACAGATTTCCAATTAGATTGACAAAACTTGCATGCAATCTGTAGTTCTGTACTTATTTTATTAAACTTAGAAACAAGCAACCTACTTACCAAACTTGATGGAATGATGGATAGTCCAAATGAATCAAGCTCAAGTTCTTCAACAGCACCTGAATTGATGCTGAAAGTGTACCCACGCACCTAAAAATTACGATTTCAATAATTAAATAGTTGGAGATAAATAAACCTGTGAAAACAAAAATGATGCAAGGAACATATAATCACCTTTCCAATATTCCGTTGAGAGGGTGTTACAACTTTGTATCCGACCTAGCAAACACAAACCAATTAAGATATAAAAAATTACAGTCCTAACTTGTATCAATTTGAGAGACGTGGCAAAGGAGTCAAGATTGGCACTATATGGAATTGCTTTCTACGATGACTAATTGAAAAGGGTGAAAGGTAAGGGGGGAAATCATATAAGTACCAGAATTGTGGTAAACCAGAATTTCCACAAAATAGCACTTTTCATATTGATATAATATAACTAGTGACTGATAATTGTGTAAAATATACTTAATTGGACCCGAATCTAGTTAACTTTAGATTGCTTAGTTCTAAATTTCATGTTTAATTAGATGAATTCCCATTCACTCTCAATGGAATCTATTTTGATACTTGTATTGATAAAACTTGCAAAACAATCATATAAGTTCTTGAGGAATCATTTGGTTTTGCACTTGTATTCATTTTAATGCTATCTTTGTTACAGGAAACATCCCAATCTAGCTTTTGGAAGAAGTTTTGAGCTATAGTGGAAGAAGAAATATGATGAAGTGAAAAAGTTATTCACGCCGCGGCATGACTACATTCCACGCCGCGGCGTGGAAGCTTCGTCCACAAATCCCTGCAGAGACCCGAAGCTTGGGCGCCGTGGCATGAACTAATCTACGCCGCGGTGTGAGGCAACTTACTGCACCTATATATTATGTTTCTTTTTGTCAATCTTAGGGGGGTCAGAAAAAGTAGTTTTAGGTCAGCAGCTGCACGAAATTAGCTTGTGAACAATCTTGGAGAAAAATATCAATAGAGTTTGAATCATTCTTCTTGTTCTTTCTCTTCTCTTTCTCTTTCCTTTTGTTATCTATTAGATTATGTCTAGCTAAATCCCTTTGTTGGGGTTAGATGTTACTTTTCAGAACTTGATTGTAATTGGATTGGTTTTAATGCAAGTTCCTTCTTCTTATGAGTATTTAATTATACTCTTAATGCTTTTCTTGGCTTGATCAACCTTGGAATGTTTTGTTGTTTTGGCAAACAATTGGAAAATTGATGCTAATGCATGCTCATGGAATTAGATACCTAGTAATTCATGAATCTAGGAATAGATCTTAGAGTGCTAGTAATCTTTAAGTCTTAATTCTTAATGCAAATCTTCTTATTAATCCACCTAAGGAATTAGGGGTTTAATATGGGGTTTTAGGCTCAATCTCTCTAAGGAATTAGGGTTTGGGTACTTAGAAGACTTGATTTTCATAATAGATGTTGGACTTGTATTAATAACCATTTCATAGCAATTAAAGGATGATTGGTATAATCTAACCTTGACAATTTATCCATTTACTAATCCACTTTCTGTTTAACCACCAAGTGTTTGATAAAAGTCCCCAAAGGAACTCAAAACCATTTTACTTTTACTTAGTTAGAAATATTAATTAAGACATTTTCAATTAAATGAACGTTTAAATAGTAGTCCAATTTGAGAAGTGATAATTGTCCACGATCCTAGTGAACGATACCCGGTCTTACTATCGTATTACTTGTTGTGACTAGGTATACTTGCCAAAATCGTATCAGTGACAACCAGAATCATATAAAGGACTAAAGGAGTGAAGATAAAAGAAAAAAAAATTGATCTTAAGCAGAAATAAGATACCTTTATTTTACTAACAAGTAATTGAATCAACTACCATGTATAATTTATTACATAAAATTCCCAAGATCCTGAAAAGGGTACACCCCACATTTTTTTTTACCTCTTATCTTCTAGTCTAATGTTAGGCACCCTCCTATGCTAGACCACGTGGGGAATGTGACGGATGAGAGGGAAAATAAGGGAGAGGGCTGAGAATGTAAGACCACCTGCCAAAGAGGGAGGGAAATTCCACTAGGCTATTCTGTTAGGCTGTGAGCATAAGAAGGGATGGGGGAGAGAAGAAAAAGGCAAGCAAGAATTCAGTAGGGAGGACTGGGATTTGGTAGGAAGCTAGCCCCTCAAAGAGATAGCTTAGAGCCTATTTGGTTTGTTTTCTGTTTTCATTTTCAATTAGATATGTTTTATTATAATTACAAAAATGCTACATTGTTTTCACTCTGTTTCCTGTTTTCAAAATTTTGCGAAGAAAATTGTGAAAACAACTGAAAACAACATTTGTTTTTTCCATTTCCTTCACAAATTTTTAAAAACAGGAAACAGAGTGAAAACAAGGTGGCATTTTTGTAATTATAATGAAAACATATCTAACTAAAAATGAAAACAGAAAACAAACCAAACAGACTCTTAGTGTCAGTAATTCTGGGTTTCAATCCCAGTTTCTGTAATTGAGAAGAGGTCTCTATCATCTAAAAGGCTAAAATCTGTCTTCTGATCTCATTAAACTTAGCCAATTACCAAGAACAGATTCTTGTTTTTTTACTTTTAATAATTGATTGCAACTTCTTTATTTATTTATTAATGTTGTTTTCGTTCCCCCCCCGCCCTCTCATATTCTCAACTGTTTGACACCTAAGTCTGACTTCTCTCTCTATCTCTATTTTTTATGGTAGCATTGATGCTGAAATTCAGTATGCTTGGTAAAAGTCACCTCTACTAAACTCTAAATGTTAGTTTAATGGCTCACAGACTTCCCTCCTCACAAGAAAAAATCATAATTTCAAGCTACCCAGCTGGCAAATCAAATGCCAAATTCATTTTGAAAAAATCCATGAAAAATTAATAAAGATACCTGATGTCCCCTAACTCCACTGGACCAACACTAATGTTAGCAATAAAATAAAATCCTATGTTGCTGCTGGATAACCAATGCGAGGGTATATTGAACACATTCAAATAAGATTTTTGAGATCCACATTCAAAAAGATAAAGATTCAAATAGAGAAATTTACTCCTCAGCAAGAAGAAAAAAATACCCAAAAGAGGGGAGATTAGGTTCTCCCACCAAATTCTTCAATAAACAACTGACAACATCAGATCACATCAGAGATTATGTTCTCAATTTCATATAATTTGCAAACCATAGGAAGAAAATCCCCCGGTGTAAGCCCTGAGGCTTCAGTCATTGCGTAAAGCATCACCATCTAGCAAACAAGAAACAGAAGAATGGTGCATAATTTTATGCACAGAAGTATATCTATAGCACAAGCATCTTCTATGAGCATGAAATATAATTATTTGCATTATTTCAGCAAAACATCATACTTTGAGTACCACATATCATGAAAGAATACTTCTTATCCATATTCTGCCAGACAATGAACTTCAATAAATCTTGTAAAGTAAAATAATTCATAAGTTTAAGTTGTATAAAACAGTAAACCATACCAGTGTCTCCAGCCCAACCATTTTAAATTCATTCTCTATCACACTTTCATCCTGGACAAGGACAACATCCCCAACCTGAAAAAGGAACAGACAGAACACTCAAATATAGTGAAATACCCACGAAATCACTTGCTGGCGAAGCAATAAGGCACACCATATTTATTATGAGTTCAATACGGCCACAAAACAAGGTTACAAAGCCATGCTACAAATTTGACATCAGAACATAGATGCACAAAGTATCAGCCGCAACAAATCAGAAATTTCAGACAAAAGGCTTTGGAAGCACCCCCATAATTCACCATTCACCAGTATCCTAACCTAAGTGATCATCTCTTCATATTATTGCATGCAGAAGAACTCCCCAAAAGTAAAAGAAAGTAAATGCAAGGGTAAATTATGTTTGAAACAAGCATATACACATTCAACTGAGAATGGGATAAAAAATCCAGAATAAGAAAAAACAATCTCACTTGATTCCTTACTTCTTATACCTGTCTAATATCCTCCAGAAGGAATTTTTCTGAATCGCCAGAAAGTAAGTTAGGCCTCACCTCTACAAATAACACCATCCACTGAAGAAAAATGAAATTCACAATAAATAAATAAAATTACTTAGCCCCACAAATAGATATCAGTAAAGTCGAGTACTTTATTGGAGACAGGCTAACAATTGAACAAATTGCAAATAACTAAGATGCTGAATGCTATGTATGATCTATCACTCACAGAGGTAGTGTCCACCCAAAGCTGCGAGACGAATCCCAAGCTAAGAGCAGAGCGAATGCTGATCACCTGCTTTGCCAACAAATTCGATCTTCTCATTACCTGTTTAACTCTTGTAAATCCAACTTTACCACTAAATTTCTCAAATTGATCATCTTTTTCCAAATCAGCGTCACCCTGAATTCGAACAACATCTTCCTCTCGTAAATCACCGTCCAACCCAGCATTCAACCCAACTGAAGAATCTTCCAATAATCCCGATGCAGTTGTTGCATCATCCCTGAGACTGAGACCATCAACTGGGACGGACCCAATTTGGAGATTCGGCGAAGAATCTTCATCAACACGATTTGTCTCCAACCCAAAATCCTTTTCCCCTTTATCCTTAAATTCAAGTTCGTTGTAAAAGCGATGACCCCTTGAGCTCTTGTTGTCATTTGCAGGACCAAAGTTGGTGGCTTTAGATAGTTTGGCAGAAAAGGGGGCATGGGAATTTGGTTTGAGTTCGTTTCTTGGACTTGGCCATGGCCATGGCCATGAATTGGGAAAGGCTAATCTTCGAGCTTCTGCAACTGAAATGGCAAGAGGGTTTGCGGCAAGAAAGTCATTCACATGCATGGTGTTAGAGCACAACGCAGACTAAGCAGAAAAGCACAGTCCCTTGCTGCAATTGAATTCAGAGCTGCATGGGCAGGAATTTTAGTGGGCTGAACCTGAATGAAGGATGGATATGAGTGGGTGGAAAATTATTCTAGGGAGAGAAAATACATGTAATTTGTAAGCGTAATAATGTGGCATATTTATTCATTGAAGTTTTTAAAAAATTACATTTATCTTTTTAGAGTGCATATTATTCATGGCATAAAGGTAGGGATGCTAGATCAGCAATGATAAGTTAGTCAACAAAAAAGCAATGATAGTTTTTTTTTTTTTTTCGTTTTTTGTGTGGATAAAAGCAATGATAAGTTAGTTGGATAGAAAATTAAATTAAGAATCTGCTTATACTAATGATTTATTAAAAAAAAAATAGATACAATAACAATTCATGTTTTAAACTATATTATTAAATGTGTATCACTTTAATTATGTAGTTTATTATTATCTCTCACTTTAATTATATTTTTTAATATTGTAGCTAAGATGATACACATTTAATAGTCCAAAAAACCTAAGAATTTATCTTACATTATTAAAAGAGTTTCGTTAATACAAGAACCTTGCATCAAGTCTCTTTAAAATTTCTCATATCTTATACATCATTTTTTCTTAAAAAAATAATTTCATTATGATAATATAAGTATTTGAAAAGTGAAAATCGTGACAATACTTTTATTGTTATGAAAAAAAATGTAAATAAGTTTTCCATTTAAAGTCTAAAGTCTAAACTAATTGTGTTGTGCTTGTACTTGTGTGATTTACAATAACGTAACCAGTATTTATTTATTTTATTGCAATAATAACGTAACTAACTCAATAGCTTAACTAGTCTAATCATAAATATCCAACTACTAAATGAACAAAAAAAAAAAGTGGGCCTTACTCCTCCAAATCCAAAGTGAAATCAAACCCAAAGAGCACACGGAATTGGAAACCAAATCCGAATAGCATATTCCCATTCCCTACTACCACTGGAGAGAAGAGAGAGTCCATGGGCATGCAAATGCAATGGGTGGGGGCAAAATTCATTCATCCACTCATATTTCGCCACGTGTTCCAAAATAAAAAGATGCTACATAAGTGGCGACGCGAGTGGTCTTCCAATAAATAAATAAATTTTGTGAAAACAACGTCCTCCGCTCCCCCCCCTCCCTTCCCAATCCCAGGTATTGATAACTCTCTTTCTCTCGTTCCACAAAATTTTTCTCTTTTATTTTTCCTTCCACTTCAAAGAAAAGTTTCAATTTTTAGTCGAATGATAATATTGGTTAAGGTTAGTTTTTTTATTTTATTTTATATATAATTGTTTTTATTTTTATTTTTGTTAATTCTCTGTTTTGTTGATTTAATTTGATAATACCCGCGTTCATGATTTAGCTTAAGATAATGATTATAGCTGATGAATTGCGTGTGTGTGTGTTTGTCCTTAATGCTATTGTTTTGTGCTTTTGGATCCGTGATTCTCTTTTTCGATTTTTCACCTAGATCTCGATATCGACTACCATATAGGTATACCTTCGTTTCGTTATGGTTGTGATCCGTTATTTAATTCCAAATTAACTTTCTTCCACACAATATATATTTCAAATTAAGTGTAAGTATATGCTTGGTGCTTAAATCTCTTTGATTATTTTTCTTTTCTTGTCAGCTCATGTGATGCCTTATTTATAGCAGTGTGTTATTATGATTAGATTAGCTTAGAGTAACCATAGCAGTTGTGGTTGTGTATGTCTTGTCTATTTCATCTTTTTTTATATGTTTTGTTTTTTTGTTTTTGAGTTGAAAAGCAGATTGTCAATTGGATCTTCATGAGTTCAACAACCACTGGAGCATACTTGGTTTCCTGTGAATCGGGAAACAAGAACAAGAACAACCGATTCTGCTGGATTTTGCTCTGCTTACTGCCGAAATTTTTGGGAACTCCGTTCGCATACATCAACTTTCTCCTAATTCAGGCCATTGATAGGAGTCCATCAGCAGTGGAGGTCTTGGGGAACTTTGGTGCGATTAATCTATAGTATTTAATTTATTAGTTTGGCCATCAGCACATTAAGATCCCTTCTTGTTAAGTGGTCAAAAATGGTTTCCTCTCAGTTTTCTCGTTTGACTACGGCTGGCATATACAAACCATTACAGACTCAGTTACTCTTTCCTGCGAGCCTTCCTGATACTGTAACCACGGATCATGTTGAGCTAGATTTCTCTGATGTCTTTGGTCCAGTTACAGTTCCAACCTCAGTAGAAGTGAATAACATTGATTCCACTGCTGTCGAGCCTGTAGAAGAATTGAGTGAGCTGGTTTATGATGACCCAGCTGTCATTTACACACGCTCACATTCTCTGGTTGGCCCTTCTACTTGTGTTAGTCAATCACTGAAGCTTGGCAAACTCACCATACACGAGACTGAGGATTCATTGGAACTAGTGGAGCATGTCACTGGAGAGATCGTTAAAGAAGTCAAAGAATCTTCCTTTGACAATGTCATCTTTGAGGAATCTTTGGAAGATGAAGATGGGAATCTCATGAAGATCCAGAGAGTTAGCTTTGAAGATTTTGAGATTTTGAAGGTTGTGGGGCAGGGTGCATTTGCAAAAGTATATCAGGTGAGGAAAAAGGGTACTTCAGAAATATATGCTATGAAGGTTATGCGGAAGGACAAAATTGTGGAGAAGAACCATGCTGAATACATGAAAGCTGAGAGGGATATTTTGACAAAAATAGAGCACCCCTTTGTTGTACAACTCAGATACTCTTTTCAGGTACTTATCTTCAAATTTGTAAGGTTTTATAGCTTTTTTTGTGTTTTCATGATGATTTATCTTTAATGACATAGTTTTTCAAAATGCAGTGCCACTTTTGTTAATCTTTTCCCCACTTTAGTGTTTGTATCATTATATATGTTTCCCAAAATCTACATGAACAATATGTTAGCTTAAGGCATGGATGTTTTTTAATTACCATATATCCAGAATCTTGTTCTTTGTAAATAAAATGCTTTCTCTTGTTGACTGGCTTATAAAACAAAACGGTCTCCATTAATAGAAATTAAAAGTGATGTGTTTTGTATATTTTGTTTCAGACAAAATACCGATTGTATCTTGTGCTTGATTTTGTAAATGGGGGTCATCTCTTCTTTCAGCTTTATCACCAGGGCCTTTTCAGGTAAGTTTGATTTTGAGCTTTTTTTGTTTCTTCTTTTTCTGTTTTTAATTTTACGGCATAAATATCTGGTTCTATTCTTCTTCTTTGAATATTCAGAGAGGATCTAGCACGTATATATGCTGCCGAGATTGTTTCTGCAGTTTCCCATCTCCATTCAAATGGAATAATGCACAGGGATCTAAAACCTGAAAATATCCTACTGGATGCTGATGGCCATGTACTCTGTCCTCCCTCCCTCATGTTTTCATGCTGATTTGCAGTCCTGCTTTGTACATGTAATAACTGAACTGAGATTTATTTGTTGATCTACTAGGTTATGTTGACTGATTTCGGCTTGGCCAAGCAATTTGAAGATAGTACAAGATCTAATTCCATGTGTGGAACATTAGAGTACATGGCACCTGAAATTATTCTTGGCAAGGGCCATGATAAGGCTGCTGATTGGTGGAGTGTGGGCATCCTACTGTTTGAGATGCTGTCTGGAAAGGTTTGCTTCTTGTTTCTTATAAATTTGTACCAGTGTTGTTCATTTGGATCTTCATAGTTAGATGATTTTTTTCAGTGGGTAGGTGGGTCTGTGTACTGATATGTTGAGTGAAAAATTCACTTAACTGAATTTATATGGCTGCAAGCTATGAAGCATGGAGACTTCAAAAGAGGATCCATGTTCATGTCAGACACTCAAAACTTATGTTAGTCTCATGACACGACACACTTCAATTCTAATGGGACACTTCAGATTTTGCTGTGTCTATGTTGTGTCTTGTGTCCATGCTTCTTCTGCAAGCAAGTTTCTCTATAACAAGTGCCCTCTTTAAAAGCAACATGTTTGGACTATTCTGGAAGAAAGATATTAAACTATTATGGTATGAGCTGTCTGATACCAGAACACTAGGCTGAATTTAAGTTATTTACATGTTAATCTTTTATTTTCTTTAGTACCAAGGACTTCTTTTCAAACAGTATTTTTAGCAGCATAATTGTGGCTTGTTCAAGTTTTACAGTTATGTGGCAGTTCTTGTGATGTTATGATTGCAAGGCATATTCAATGTTTAATTGGCCGTAGGATATTAGTGTTCCTTCTTAGTTGAGGGTAAAATGCTAAAACATACTCGTTATTCAATAATACAATATTTTTATTTTTAAAGTGTAGCTATATAAGTATTCATTTTAATTTAAAAGCTCCCAAGCTTAGAAGTCGAGTCTACTGATGTTCCAGAGCAGCTGGCTTATTGAATGAGCTTAAAATTGTGCTCAGGCTTGGTTCATTTATGCAACTAAATCAGTCTAGTTCATGTTGAGAAGCTTATTAGTCTCTTGGCTCACTGATGATTTTTTATCACTTCCCTCAAATTAAAGGGAGAAAAGAAAGGACGGGGATTTAATTAGCTTTTAGTATAGTGGAGATTGTCTGTCAAATCTGGGAATTTCTACAACAATATGACCACGGATATTATTTACTTCATTGTTTTGTTATACTATATGATTGTAATGACTTGGGAACTGAGTAACTGCTATGTCCTTTTGGAGTTGCTAAATGATTGTTTTTGTTGTTTCACCTCCTCTGCAGCCGCCCTTCTGTGGTGGGAACCGTGAGAAAATTCAGCAGAAGATAGTTAAAGACAAGATTAAGCTGCCGGCATTTTTATCTAGCGATGCACATTCTCTGTTGAAAGGGGTAATAACTAGTCCACAAAGAAGATATTTCTTTTGATTATCCTAGCACAAACTGGTTGACATTTGAAATTTTATACGATTATTTGGCACATAATAAGCTCTATATTACGTTTCTCTCTTCAAATACTACCATCAATTTGGGCATACTAAGGAGATGTTTCAATTGCCCTAGGGTTCTTTTGAGCATGATAGCTAATGTATGTGTTGTGAAGCTTTTCTTCCATCAACTTTATAAGGCTCAAAAGTTTTTATCATTGAAAGACTAATTTAACCTTTTCTTGAAATGCCTAAGAAATTTTTTGTTCTTTACCTGAAATGTCAATAACTCCTTGATTAACATTTGATTTTGAGCTTTCCTACTATTATATTGCTAGTTAACAGAAGTTAAATAAAGTCTATTGTCCTTGTTACAGCTGCTACAGAAGGAGGCAACTAAGCGCTTAGGTAGTGGTCCTAGGGGGATTGAGGAAATTAAGGGCCACAAGTGGTTTAAACCAATCAATTGGAAAAAGTTGGATGCAAGAGAAATCCTACCCAGCTTTCGGCCTGAAGTTGCTGGGAAGCACTGTGTTGCCAACTTTGAGAAGCGCTGGACTGATATGCCTGTTGTGGATTCGCCAGCTGCCAGCCCAAATGGTGGAAACCCCTTCAAGGACTTCTCTTATGTGAGGCCTGCAGCTTCTTTTCTTCAAAGGAAGAGCCCTGCTTGCTAACTAGCTAGCTTGCATTGGCATTGGCTTAAGATGCATATGTTTCTTTAATACTGTTTTTCTTCTCATTAGGTAGGGGCTTGTATTTAGATGCTTGAACAGTGGTACTCTCGCACAGGAATTGCCGACAAGAAACGTTTTCTTGTGCCCTTAGGAGTTGTGTGAACTTTGCAGGTTCTGACTTGCCAATTGATGTGCCTTGCGGCTCTACAATTGTGTTGAGATGACTTGCTAGAATTTGTGATATGGAGCAAATAAATTGCTTTATTTGGTACCTTGTTTTATGTACAAAAAAAGTACAGAAGTATCTTCTGTCAGGGGCAAAATGTTGAGCCCATCTTTATTTTCCATTGATAAGAATTTGTGTGCTGAAAGTAGTTTTTGCAAATCTCCAGCTTTTTAATATGGAAATGAAGGTTTAATAGATGATTACTTTAAATCTCAAGTCATTTGTCTTGTCTCCAAACTGTTGTAGCAATCTATGCTGTCTCGAGCATGGATTGAAATGAACAATGATATCTTCCCACTTTATTTTGTGTCCTTAATGATAGATTGACAGTAAATTGTTGGTTTTGGGACCCAATTAAAGCGTTTTAACCCGAACTCTTGTATTAAAGGTTATGTGCCTCATATGTTTATGCCGGAGTATGCAAATTGCAATGAAGAGTTGAGTTAATACACTTATCCATTCAATATCATTATTAAATGTCAAGAATTTTTATTAATGATTAGTTTAGCACATTAATTATAGTTATAGATTAAGTAACAATTTAAAATAAGCTAAATAATAATTTAAAAAAACAGATTTAACACCCTCATGTCAAACTAACCCTTCAACTCCAACTTTAATCAACAAAATGAATAAAGACAGCTATTTATGAGAAACACCCGATTTTCATTATCTAAAATTTTTGTTTTTATATTTCCTTTATACTGATTTTTTAAAAAACTTATTTACAATCAAATTGTTTGGCTTTCTTGGATCAGGTTTTAGGTAATTGTGAACCCAGAAAAAAAAAAAGAACTGGTGGATAAAGTAAGGAGGAACAGGTGGCGAAAGACATACCTCTACTGACGTTATTTCTAGTTTATAATTATGAGAAACAACCAACGTTGTTGAGAGAAGCAGCATTGTCTGGAATAACAGTCATGGCTTCCCTGCTCCGTACAACTGCAACTACCCTTCAACATAATCATATGACAATCTGCTTCTCTCCTCTGAAACCCACCACCCCAAATAATATTTCTTTCTTAACAAGCCGTTTCAAGAGTAACTCTGCGAAGTGTAATGCATTTTTTGATAACATCCCCAAAGATTTGTTGGAGAACACTTTTTATCTGGATCAGTTTCCTGTTTTCCGATCAGGATTAGTGCAGTTTCAGAGAGTAACTGAGGACTTATCAGACATGCAGAGGTGGGGATTTCTGATTTTTGCTGGGCTGACATGGATTTACTTAACTGCAAGGCCAGGTGTACTTGTTGGCGCCATTGATGCATACCTTCTGGCTCCCCTGCAACTGGGTTTGGACAGTTTATCTGGAAGGAGAAATCTGAAGAGGACTGATTTTCTGATTGGAGATAAGCTAGGAGAAGGGTCATTTGGTGTTGTTTATTCGGGTGTTTTGGTCCCAAACCATGTAGATGTAGAAGAGAGGATGCAGAAGAGTGGAAGAGGGAAGGTAACAAAGTTGGACGCGAAATCTAAGGATAAAGTCATTCTTAAAAAGGTATCCTTAAGATATTCGTTTATCGTAAGCTTTACTCGTCTTCTTAGCCAATGTTGTCATTGTTTGAACAGTTTATACAGAAAGAAAAGTGATCTCATGGTTTTCACATCATTTGAACTAAATTGGAACTATTTGTTGAGCTTGTTTCCTACCTACCTGTACTTGAATCTGCTGCAGTGTTTTGTTCTCTTTTGTTTTTGTCCTGCATCTTTTGGATTTTATGACGATCGTAAATGTGTTTAGTGAGTCTGATACGAGCATATTTTCATACCACAATCATGATAAGGGCAAATGCTTTGTCATATTATTCAGTAATGCAAGTGGATTGAGTTAATATGTGAGAAGAGGGGGAATTAAGTTGGGCTATTCAATCAATTATACCATTATAGTAAACAGAATCAATCACGTGTCGGCTGCTTTGAGTTAATATGGAGATCATGGGAAAAAACTATCCCCTTAGTTTCCTGCTTTTGAGCTTTTGGATTTGAGGGATGAATGATATATAAATGTTCAAGTCCACTAATCCTTGAGCATTTTTTCTCTACTCACTTTCAAGATTTTGGAAGAAGAAAGGAGGGAAAGGTGCTGTGGAAGTTTGCTCTTTTTGCAGGCATGTGGTGCATTTAATTAGTGCCCATCTACCTTATCAGGGATAGGATAACTGATGCAGAAGGATTGGACAGCTCGAGCTTAGGACTCTTTCTTTTTATTTCCTTCTCCCCTTGTTTTCTTTAATTTAGGAGGATTGCTGATCCTTTTGTTCTGTATTCTTCTCTCTTGATATTTTCTTCTTTTATTAATAATTAAAGAGAAAATAGATATCTAAGCGATCAAATATTTTAAATTGAATTTCAAATCTTGTTTTTTTGTTGGAAAATTACATACTTGTGCACTGACTTGGTAGCTATCTTTTCTCAACTTACATATGATATACTGCATTTCCTTTTTTCTGTTTTTAATTAGAAAGCCTGTTAAATGTATTCAGCAGCTGACTGATGGAACATGCAGGTAAAGGTTGGAATCCAAGGGGCTGAAGAATTTGGTGATTTTGAGGAGTGGTTCAATTACAGACTCTCTAGAGCAGCTCCTGAAACATGTGCTAAGTTCCTTGGAAGTTTTGTAGCCGAGAAAAACAATTCACAGTTCACAAAAGGTGGAAAATGGCTTGTTTGGAAGTTTGAGGTGCTCTACCAGATATTTCTATTATATAAACAATAGTCATAGATTACCTATGCATGCACTACTTAACTGTCAGGAGTTTTGTGACTATATTGTTATGGTGGTGTTAAATGTTATCTTGAATATATATATCATAAATTTATCCTCGGAGTCTGGTTTATTCCTTCATTTATTTACATTAATTGCATAAATTAAAGCATGTAGATATGCTGTAAATATGTGTGTGTGTGTGTATAAGATATACCGACTATTCTATTCTACACGCTAATTGCAGGGTTGTCCATGTCACAGGGAGACCGCTCTCTTGCTGATTACATGATAGATCGCAACTTTCCTTCAAACCTAGAGTCTGTCATGTTTCGACGTGTCTTACAAGGTGTAGACTCTTCTAAACGAAATGCGTTGATCATCAAGCAAATAATGCGCCAGATCATTACATCTCTTAAGAAGATTCACGACACAGGCATTGTTCACAGGGATGTAAAGCCAGCCAACTTGGTGGTTACTAAATTGGGACAGATTAAACTCATTGATTTTGGTGCAGCAACAGACCTGCGGATTGGAAAGAATTATGTTCCCAACTGTACCCCTTTGGATCCTGACTACTGTCCCCCTGAATTATATGTGCTACCAGAAGAAACACCAAGTCTTCCGCCAGAGCCAATTGCAGCTTTCCTTTCACCAATCCTGTGGCAGGTTTTATTGCTATATCCTATTTATGTAATCAAAATTAAGGTTCTTCTGTAGGGGTAGGGGTGTCAGTTTTAGTAAAAGTAAAAACAATATAATACTGGGTTTAACAATTTTAACAAATTAGTTAAAGCATTATATAGGCCAAGATATATTCACAGAATCACAGACATGTCAGACAATATAGGAATCTTAGTGAAGATATTTCTAATTTAGGAAAAAGAATGTTTTAACCATACATTGACTTAATTAACTACACTTTTGGCTAATATTCCAAAATTAGAAATATCTTCACTAGGAATTTTGAAATTGTAATTAAGCCTAAATTCTTCTTCTTTCTCGTATAGTTTCTGCATCAGCTAAAATTTCCAGATTGTGGTATCATTTACTACTTAATATGTATGAAGTCATTTTCTTCCAGCAGACACATTTTCAATGTGTATGCATTATACTCTCCCCTGTCTGTTCCATATATATATATATATTTTGCATAGGAAGTGCTAAAGTGGAGCTGTGTGATTACTGTTGCAGTTAAACAGTCCTGATCTGTTTGATATGTATTCTGCTGGGGTTGTACTCCTGCAAATGGCAATACCAACCTTAAGGTCTCCAGCTGCTTTGAAGAATTTCAATTTGGAAATGAAAACCTGTGGATATGATTTGAACAAATGGAGGGACTATACTCGCATGAGGTCTGACTTCCAAATTCTTGATAGTGACTCCGGTAGAGGGTGGGACTTAGCAACAAAGCTTATTTCCAGGAGAGGTTCCCCAAGAAAAGGACGTTTATCTGCTGCTGCTGCTTTGAGGCATCCTTATTTCCTTCTGGGTGGTGATCAGGTAGCTGCAGTCCTTTCAAAATTAAGCTTAAGCAGAATGTGAGCTGCTTAGGAATGTTATGTAAGTACATTCATCCCATTTTCTGATTCTTTCATTTTTTATACCCCAGGTTAATCTTTCTGATTTATACAGGTCCCCCGCCCCCTCTTGTTGATGCCTTTGTTGGCTTCTGAAAAATGTATCTAGACTTATAAGCAAAATAGTTAAATTTGAATATGAAAACTCTGCTTTCTATTTGATTTAATTAAACAGGATGAAAGAGGATAATTTATGTGAGCAACTTGCACTTTATAGGCGTTGTCTTTTGCACCACAAGGTGTGGTTAAAACTGCAGGTTGATGCAAAAGGTAGTGTCACAGTCTAAGATAACAGGTTTCTATTAGCCTAGGATTACTGATAATATGCAGGGATGGTTTTCCTATTTATTTTTGCTCGTGATGTGTAAGAACCATATCATTGTCAATTGAAGCTCTCTGTGGCAATATTATTACAAAACACTTATTTTCTTCTTGGGGAGCATATTTAAATACAAAGGTGTCCCATGCCAAGGCCAACTAACATATGAATTAACAACCAGCAGTTATAGGTTTTTGTTCCATTTTTTTTATCTGTTTAAGCCAGTGGAGTTCCAGAAAGATATAAAAGGAAATTTTGTTTCAGTAATAGTTGACAGAAGGCAACAGCTATTGTTGCCGGACTAGATTTATATCTTCCTTGTAATCTATATGATAGCATATCCTCTTTTAAAATGAGTGGCTTATTTAAACTCAGGCAAGAGTACTCAGTCGTTACAGGGGCTTAATCAGCCTTCTCTTATGATTTCTTTCTTCAAGAGGTAAATATTTCAAAGCTTGACAGGACCTCGCCTGTAATGCCGGAACTTTGGTGGTTCTATGGCTTGAAACAAAATATAGAAAAGCCACAATCTATTGGCATTCTGATATTTGATGTTTTACTTATTCAATGAAAATTACTTTCAAGATGAGATTATGTATTCAATTCCATTTGGCATTCTCATTTGAG
Organism: Styphnolobium japonicum; assembly: GCA_023212625.1. NCBI lineage: Eukaryota > Viridiplantae > Streptophyta > Magnoliopsida > Fabales > Fabaceae > Styphnolobium > Styphnolobium japonicum. Next base: position 24,994,449 of record JALBWW010000014.1, read on the forward strand.
TAGTGCTCTTGTACGAAATGGTGCTTCTTATACCAATCTAAGGGCTTTCAAACGATTTATGTTTTCCACATAAGAACCATTATACTTAACACCTACAATGCTACCTTATTTATTTTACCAATTGCCACATGATGATACAAATGTATATATATTCTTAATGTAAAGCAGTGAAGAATACTGTAGCACGCTTCTAGATTAAGATGGTGAGCTTGCATGGACATAATTAATGTCACAACATACAAAGTAAAGACACTATTGACATTAATACAAACAGAATGGTATGCTGAATCCCATATTTATCCATGCATGATATGGCCATTGCATCACAACTGGAACTTCCCACATAGGGTGTTAGAGTTCGTCATGATAGAGTATTTTCTCCAATACATTTTTCTTCTTACAACCCCAGTGGCATTTCGAAGAGCACATGGAGTTGAATAGGGAAAGCCTAGTGGATTGAAGGGATACAATACTTGAGGTGGAAGGAGATTTCGAGAGAACAATTGCATACCCATCATCCATGTTATCCGTTCCATCAGGAAAGACCTGCCACAGAAGGCTTCCAGCCCCGCTCCCTCCTTTCTTTGTAGAGTTTAGGATGGTCTGGTACACAGTGCTTATAAGGGTGTCTCTATATGTTGAATTGTAGCCAGGATCTTTTGCAGATACACCAAACTCAGCAAAAACAACGGGCATTCCAAGATACTTTTCTGCATCCTCTATGTGGGCTTCCATCCAAGATTTTATAAATGGGAGATGGGTATCGGCAATTTCTTGTGAAATCCTTCAACCGCGTAATTAATTGAGTTAGAAACTGTCGTATTCATGTCGTGTCTAAAGGTGTGCATGTTAGGAAATTAGATGAATGGTGAAAGCAAAGAAGAAATGCTTATGACAAAAAACATTATTAGACAAAAATAGTACTGTTTATACTGACTAGACAAGTATGAACATGCATATGAATATGATATTAATATTATAATGTAAAAGTTTGCATAAATGGTTGGCAGAAGTCAGTTTTATGATAACTTCACATATTTGAATAAAAATTATCCTTGCTGGACAGACTTACCAAGAGTCCGCATACATGTGAACAGAAGCGAAGTCGACACCAAGAACCTGGTGGTTCCTGATAAAATCAGTTCCAACCTGTTGAGCATATGCATTTGGATTGAACTGAACTCTCTGAGGTGTCGAGGGGCCATAAAATCCTTCCAGTCCAACCTCCACAAGGTGTTTTGGATCAATTTTCTTCACATAGAATGCCATTTCTTGTATCCAATCCTGGAATATATTCAATTGAGTTGCTGAGTGCTCTACGTGATATCTTGGATAGAACTGAATACTTGGATGCTATTGTTTGATGTGATTATATGATATTACAAACTGCATTATTTATTTTCTTTTCAACACCACAAGTCCCTTCTGTTTTGGGAAGCCAGAGGTTTTCAAGGGGCATACCTGTAACTTATCACCTGAGGGATCTGAGGTGCATCGAGGCTCATTCATCAGTTCCCAAGCAAAAATTGTTGGATCTTCCTTATAAGTGATATTTGTGAATGTATTATTTCTATTGAGCACCGTCTACACAGTGAAAATACAGATGGAGCCAACTTAGTCTCAAGGAATCAAAAAGAAAAAAACAGCAGTCAGCAGGTAGTAATTTTGTTGAAATTGTCAACTTCGGCAACAATTCAGCCATCCAAGTTTGAAAAATGAAGCCGACAAGATCTTAAATTTTAAGAAAAATTTATTACATGTAGTTAGGAAGTAAATTTCGGATGCAAGGCCAAGTACCTATAAGTATGTGTAATCTCTTGCTGAAAAAAATTAATTCATCAACAATCTCTTCTTAGCTTTCATCTCTTTGTAGTTTTAGTTTTATTTTTTAGTGAAACTTCGATAAATCAAGTTTGTAAGGTTTAGATTGCTTTTACTTGATCATATTAGTCTTGTTAAAGCTTTGATCAATGATCATCAATCTAGATTCTATCATTCTTGATATTTTTACTAGATAAACAAATTTTAATCCTATACCAAAAAACCTATTTTGATCCAAGAAGTTTCTAGGCAATTAATCATTGTAGCACATCGCAAACAAGCTTTAATTCCAGTGTCCAAATCAAAGTAACCAAAGGTGGTTTTGACTTGTTGCATTTAAAGGAACTTGCCTTAACATGGGCCTTGTAGTAGCTTCTAAGAGTTGGATGTGAGAAGAAGTCATCATCGGAGGTCAAGTTAAGGCCAGCAGCTTTGCCCCATTTCACATATTGTGCTTTGCCTCCGTATGCCTCCCAGTTGTTAGTCAATGATAATATGAGCCTGATTTTGTATTTCTTTGCCTCACTTACCACAAAGTCCAGGGCCTGTGAATCCAAGAATAAATTGGAAGTACACGAGGAATGCTAATTAGCTGCACTGATAAATAATAACTAAGTTTGACTGTATCATCATTTAATTCCAATTACCACGAAGCATAGGCAAGAGATTCATAGGGGTTGGTGTCGAACCCATTTAATATGCTCCAATCAAAAGTAACAAACAGTTGATTATACTAGAGAACTTAACATCATAATGCTGTGTTTTTTTTCCTTTTATAGTTGAAGTTGTAAACTGTATACTAAGCAAGTACAGTAGTACATAGAAGCACTGAAAATAACAGAACAGATCACCTTGAAGACTTCTTCATCATAAACTGATGGAGATTTCTGAAGGGCCCGCCACTGGCCATCGTTGAAGGCCCAAGTCCTACAAACTGTCATACCCACTGAGGATGCTTGTTTGAACATCTCAGTGACCTTTCCTCTGGTGGACTCATCCGCAGCAAACACCATCAGCCAGTAAGTGTTGAATCCATTAACATAGAAAGGTTGGTCGTTCACCACAAATTGGTTTCCTTTCTTCTGCACCATCTGCCATTCATCTTCTTCCATGTCCCCCATTTCACTCCTTAACACAATAAAAAAACCAAATATGTAAGTGCCAAAGTTAAAGAACAAACATATGGATTGGCAAACCTAAGACATAACAACTAGAGGGGGAAAGGATTTCTAACACATACCCATAATTTTCAATAGAATTTGCTATATGATTTTGGCATTCCTTGAGTGCTTCCTCATTCTTCATACTGCCACCATATGCATTGGAACTTAAATTTCTAGTAAGAATCAGAAGAAGGATCAAAGAAATAATGCGTACTCCAAATCTCTCCATAGAGCTTGGTCACCTAGCCACGATGTCCATGCTCTTTTGGACCACATTATATATGTGAACTTCCTAAGTTTTCTTCCATAAAAGTGGATCAAATACCGAAGAGTAGTGTGCAAGTGCAGATCATGTTTCTACTCTTAACTTTAAAGCGAAGAAAAGTTTCTGTTCTATTCTGTTCCATTGTTGAGCAATGGATAGACAAGTGAAGGGTAGGAGTAAAGTTGCCACAATGTCACCCCTAAGCCTAATTCATAAGTTACGTTCAAGTGGGGTTCCACAAACCAGACTTTGGGGTACAGAAAGGCTTTGTTAGATTTGAAAGTAGCTGTTATTAGAGTTATAGGAATCATATAATCTGAAGACTATTACAGGTAAAACATACATGGGATAATCTCACCAAGTATCATTCCTTATCTAACTCAACGTCCTTATAATCAACTCTAGTTGTGATGTCTCCATCAGATACATTTCGTGAAGAACTTGATGATAAAAATTTATCCAAAGTAGAAAATAGAAGACCATACCTGTGTGTTGTGCCCAAGTAGCTGCCTCTTCTTTGCTAAAAGCTGCTTGGAGGCGGTTGATCCTGTGTTGAGGAGGAGTTAGAGAAGAGGAGAAGGAAAAGAATTAAAGCAAAAAAGAGCGGTGGAGATAAGATTATCAAAGCAAATGAATTAAGGTTAGGTCGGTTTGAATTGGCACTCTTCAGCGTAATACTTATCAGTGTCATTTGTGTTCATGTGATACTTATAGTTTACCACCCGCCTACGATATTTTCTGAGAGCGAGCTAATATTAAATAAATAAATGCCCCCCTCTAAAGTCAACAAGTTTCTTTTGGAACTATTGGTGGCGCTTCTGCTAGTTATTTGTCCTTTTTCCTCCTTAATTAGCATAATAACTAAGCCTCCATGGTTTATGATGTTATGTAGTGAATTATATATTTTGTGAATGTCATCGTCATTTTCTTCAAGTGCCCCCTTCCGCGGGTGCTTATTTTCAAACCAGAAGAAACAACTAGATACTCACACCAATTTACAACTATGTACTTCAGAATGAGATTTTCTCGTGCCATGTAGGAATGGCATGACAAAATTGCTTCAAACATTGACAAACTTTATCCTGAAGACCTGACCTCTACCTGAAGCCAATCAGGCAATCACCTCCCGTCCAAAGAAACGATGAAGAAAAAAAAAAAGTACTTCAATGCTCTTATGTTTTTAACTGACAAGTGAGTTATGAACTTGAAAAAGAGAAGACGAAGAAATAGTTGTTACAAAAAGTAAATTTAATAAACAATAAGATATTATTATCTAGTTACGACTATAATAACAGAATTCAAATGTATCTGAATGCAGGGGAGTTGTTGTGCTAATTTAGTTTTTTAAATGGGTATTGATATTCAAGTGACTTTTTTAATATTTATTGGCTGTTAATTTTACAATAATTATTTGTAAATTCATTACATAGAATTAATAGTAAATAAATATTTAACAACTTATTTAAATATCGGTATTCATAATAAAAATAATTACTGGATTAATCCTATTAATGCAATCAACATAAGGCACCTGATGAACAACAGTAGTAAAGCAGTCCTAGCAATTCATCTAGTCTGGATTGGAGCTACAGACCTTTAAGAACCACACTCCAATAGACAGATTATATTATTCAGTAAGGCACTTTTATCCTGCATTTTGCAGATTTTAGAATATCTGTATTAATGGCCAGCAATCCAACAAACGGTGCACTCAGTTTAAACAAATATATCTCATATCCCTTTTCATGAATTTTTAAAGGTTGTTTTCTTTTTATTCTTTTGCATTCCTAAAGCATGACTACTGATCGTAAACTATTGACATTGTTCAATGTCACGATTGATTTTCTAAAGCTCTCATTGCAGTATATTTTCGAAGTGTAATTTCTCAAATATCACCTACCCTTATTCTATGCCACAGCATAAATAATAAAAAGCACATGAAGATTAGAAGACTATAATGTTATAGAATAATAACCATACTGGATGACCCGGGTCTGAATCCATTTTGTATCTTCTCCTGGTAATTGTATCGCTGAACATGTTAGGCATTAAAAGTCAAATTAATTACTTAATTTTTACTTCTTCTTTTATGTTTGAATCAAATACTCTTTAGATATAACACTAATCTCATTCAGGCTTAGAGACATGATGATTATGAACTCTCTTAACAATAATGACTTTAAAAATCAAACATTTAACTTGATATTTGAAATTGAAGCTACTTATCATTCTAACTAATTTCATATTGATACTGAAATTGTTTCTATTCCTCGTTAGACATGAACATTTCATGCATGCATCAGAGGTGAACTACATTTCAGACGCTTTGGCATCTATTGCAGTGAGTAAAGGTTATAAAGATTTATGTTGATTGTTGGTGTTCATATATTAATTTAAAGATAAGTAAACCAATCAAAATCAGATCACCAATTCCTTTTTGACTTAGCAAACCAATCAAAATCAGATCACCAACTCCTTTTTGACTTTCCACCTGTTCTTACGAGGGTGAGTATTTTTTTTGATTCATTTACAAGGGTGAGTATAACTTGAACTAAAATGATGGAGTAAAAAATCCAAGTCGAAGGCTTATTAGTGGCATGTTACCTTTATACCGTGATATTAAATAAAAAAATTGATACGATTATTTTGGTAATCTTTGAATATGTTGTGGCATATATTTGTAATTACTGGTTACATTTTAGCATTACTCCCATTTTATAGTTTCGAATTTCAATTTTTCTCGAGAGCATGTATTTCCCCTACATGTTTGTGCAGTTATTTTCTGTTTCTTGTTCCATTCCAATTTTTCTTTCTTTAACAAAGACTTATTTTTATGTGAATTATTCTGGTATTTTTCTTTCTTTTCTTAAATTTTAATACTTAATATGAGTTGTGAAATATTTATTAATTATTATTTATATTTAATAAAATTTTAAATATTTATTAAAAAATTAATAATTATTAATTAATTAATAATTTAATTTTAATCCACTATCAGTGTAAAGTTTCTTTACACTGTCATCCAATTAAGCACTGACACATCATGAAAAGAGGTAGATTTTTAAGGTAGTTATTGTAATAGTTAAACTCTTTTAGGTTGTATTTGGAATCAATTAAAAATGGATTTGATTTGAATTGAATTGAATTGATTTGATTTGATTTAAAAATTAAATTTTATGTTTGAAACTTATTATAAAAAATTAGATGTGAATTGATTTGGAAATCAATTCTTATGTTTGGAACTTATTAAAAATAAAATTGATTTGATTTGATTATTTTACTTTTTTAACCTGATATAATTATGAATGATATTGTTAAGTTAGTTAGGTAAAATCAAAAAGTTAATAAGGATAAAATAGTTAATTTAAATAGGATTTAATTTTTATCAACTGTCAGTGTAAAAAAATTTTACACTGTCATCTAATCATGTATTGCCAAATCATTAAAATAGTTAGACTTTCTAGGTAATTGTTGTGATAGTCAACTCTTTTACTGATTTGACAACACATGATTGGATGACAGTGTAAATTTTTTTTACACTGACAGTAGATAGAAATTAAACTCATCTAAATAATGAAATTTAAAATCAACTCAAATCCAATTAAATTTGATTGGATTTCTAAATACACACACAACTTAAATCAAAAGGATTTTAAAATTAAATTAATTCTTATTTCTTAACATTTCAAACACAAAATTTGATTTGTAAATCAAATCAATTCATATTTTTTAACATTCTAAATACACTCTTAATGATTTGATAATGTCAATATAAAATTTTTTTATATTAATAATAAATGAAAATTAAACTCAATAATTAATAACTTTTTATCACACTAATCAAAATCCTATAACAATTTCCTATTTTCATTTATTATTCTGTTCTGTGACTTCTGAGAGTTCTGTCCATGGTATTGTTTCCCAAATTTGTATTGTAATCATAAAGCTCTTGCTTCTTCTTTGGCTGTATTATGGGTGGGGTTGACCCTAAACCTATTTTCTTCTGATAATTGAGGTATTGGAATTTTCCCTTAGCTTTAGTTATCGAGGCATCTGAACACCGTCTACGTTCTGTCCAAAGCACTTCTAGGGTATTGTGATTGTATGTTCTATAATTATGGAGTTACTATGGTGTTTTAGTGGGTTTAATATTTAAGATTAATTATTAATTATTTATTAATTATTAATTTTATAATAAATGTTAGAAAATTTATTAAACATAAATAATAATTAATGAATATTAGACAACTCACATTGGGTATCAGAATAATTTCCTATATTTAAGGGTATCCAGTTAGGAGTTGCTATGGTATCATAATAAATTTTGTATTCAGGATGAGTTATCAATTATCTATTGATGGTTGATTTTACAATAAATGCTTAAAATTCTACTAAATATAAATAACAATTAATGAATACTTGACAACTCAATATTAATATTCTAAAAAAAAATACCAAAATAATCAATTTCGCTAACTTGTACCTTGTTGAAAAAGTATTTATTATTTTCATTAAATTATTTTTAAAATATATTATTAAATATTTAGGAAAAAATTTAGAATATTAAATTTTTTTTTACTTAATAATTTTAATTGTAATTTTTTAACCTGTATCTTAAAACTTAAAGTACATGTCAACAAAATTTTATTATATTTGATGATGAAGAAAACTTAAATAAAATTTTATGTGTATTTGTGGTATTATTCTCATATTAAAATATAATGTATGTATTATTTTTTATATTTTAGTATCACATTATTTTCACTTTTGATATTAATGTATAAAAATTAATATATATATATATATATATAAATATAAATATATTATATTTTAATTGAAAAATAACATGTATATATAAATTTTATCTAAGTTTTGTCTTTTGATAATAATGGTATATTTATCTGAATGGATATTATAAAAGTAATTATATATTCTCTTAATATTTTTTAATTACTTAAAATATAAATATTAAATAAAAAAGTAAAAGTGTTTAATATTCTAAAATTTTAAAAAATATTTAATATTTTCTTATTAAATAATTTAAAATTTTATTAAATTAATTAGTTAAGAGAATACATAATTATTCATTAATATTGATGATACTATTTCAATTTAAGTGAAGTTTCTGGTGTGTAACATGACAAAACAAAATCACAAAAAGGAACTCAGAAAGGGACCACCAATTGGGCTTTCGTTTCTTTTTTGACCGACACATGTCTGATTGAAATCAGAGGATAAGGATATCCAAATATTTATTCACTAGAAAGCATAATTGTTGAGTCGGTGGGAATTATAAAATGGTAAGATCGTGAGGTACTTAGAGGGTTTAATCCATAAACTAATGATTATTATTTGAAGTTGGTGAATTTGGTTGCTAAAATATTCAATTTTAGGCAATTCATGGACCAAACAATCTAAATATTCAAGTTTTAAAAATTTTATGCACTTCTCGCTACAGCAATTCCACTTTTGAGTATGACTTTTTATTAAGACCTGTGAGATAATCCTAATATTATATGTTAATTTAGTCAAAGTCGCGGCCAATGTACAAAGAGAAAATATTAGAAAGAGGTGAATAATTTTTTATTTTAAGTAAATATTTTTTAATTTATTTTTAAAAAGAAATATAAAAAATAAAATGAAAAATTATTATGTAAAATTTTAATTATTTTTATAAATATTTTATAATTCTCTTAATTTAAAAAAATTATCATTCATTTTTAATTTCTTTCAAATTCTTCTATCTCAAACATACTCTTTAAGTAACTCTTAATCAGAGAAGGAGTTAAAACTTTGATAGTAGAGATCAACAAGTTGAATGGATTTTATCTTCCAATTCAAAGATAAATAAATTGAAAAATATATACCTCTTTAAAGAAATTAAATGTAAAATTAATTATATATTTATAATAATAAAAATTAAAATACTATTTCAAAGATTGAGAGGGCGTGTTTCCGTCAACTCTTTTTTCTGTATCTGCTCTTAATAAAATAAAAATCATGTAAAAATAGTAATCAGTTTATACATTGGTTGGTAGAACTAAAATATATAATATTTCGTATTGAATAAATCATTATCTCATGATAAGCCATAATTGTCATTGACATTTCACCCTCTGTAAATGCTTATGATTCAATTCGTAGTTCAAATGGCCAAAAAATGAAAAATAAAATAAAATTCATAGTTCACGCTTCACACGTAAACTGTACAATTCTTTAGAAGCAAATAAAATTAAATCAATATTATGACTTTGGGAATACTAAACAACTATGAATTCTTTCCCATATAAAGTGCAGAATCTGCAGATAAATTTTACAATTTAAACACATTTAATTTTTATTTAATAATTTCTGTTTTAAATAATTAAGAGAATCGACATGATGGAGATGTAACTAAAATTAACGACTGCAATTCTGCATGTAAATGGAAGGAAACGTGGTAAGAGAAGAGGATAAGCTCGGATGCTGTGTGTGATGACTCTGACTGCGAAGCATACAACAAGCTTCTCGGATTTCTTCTTATCCAATTTTACTATAAAGATGTAAAATGATTATTTACCTAAAAAAAAGATGTAAAATGATTAAAATCAATTGAAGTAAATAATAATGACCATTATTCAGATTTTTATTTATGGGGGTTAATGCAGCTTAATTGTCTCTTCTTTTTCAAGAAAATGACTAATTATTCAGAGTCCAGCATAAGGGCGATGAATGTATCAATATTTACATGAACGAGTACGAGACCCGATAAAAATTGCGGTCAAATTATGTACCAAAAAATAATATATGTAAAACAGTGAAAGAAAAGACACTGACAGAAGACTGAGGAACATGACAGTGTCCACTCTTTGTCTATAATATAATATAAATAGATGAGGGACCCTCTCTCACACTGCAAGCGAGGAGAGGAAGTGAAAAGGCAGTAGTAGCTAAAAAGTAAACAGAATGGAGAGGAGGATTAGCTGCAAGATGTTGGTGGCTTTGATGACCCTTTTGCATTTCTCATTGACCTGTGTTTCTGCATCAGCATCAGGGCTAACGAAATTCAATAACCATGAGGAGCAGCTCAGGAGAAATCTTCTTGCTAATGGCCTTGGTACCACTCCTCCTATGGGGTATGTATGTGTTCATGTGTAATGTGTATTCAATATCACCAAGTTCCTTCTCTCTTTGTGGGAATGAGTGCTTTTTACATGTACAGAGTCTTCCTTGCTCATTATTCATAATACTGCTCATCTATGATGCCAGTTATTATAGAAAACAGTGCTAGCAAGGAATCCTGGAAAAACACTCATTATCTTTTCCTTTCATATTCACTGAATCATCCTACTTTGACACAGTAACAATTGACCACAGTTCATTCCTGTCTATTTCGAAGTTTATGGCTTTATGCATCAAAAGATTTATGATACTGATCAGTTATCATATTTCCTTTCTATGCAGGTGGAACAGTTGGAATCATTTTAACTGTAAAATTAACGAAAAAATCATCCGAGAAACTGGTATCTGGTCATACATATGCTTATATTATGTAACTTTTATATGTACTACCTTTTAAATGCAGGAATTTGAAACTATGTGTACATTCGGGAAACAGCTCTTTTGTAGTTCTACAAATATATTATTTTTATGCTCCAAATAATCTTATTAAATTATGTTCTCTGTTTTCCTATTCTATGAAAGGATTGATAATTCACCAAGCAATATATATTTCATATGGTGTTAGTTACCATACTATCAACCTGAATTTTCTCTCCATTTGTGTGGACTCTGGATGATTTGTATTGACGGAGGAAAGGGCTTTTTATTTGCCTCAGTCCATTTTCACTAAAAACACCAGCCCTTGCTACACCTCTACTTCTGTTTCTTTATGAAATGGTCGGATCCTGTGATGTACGGATACTTTAAAATTGGTGACGTATCCATATCGTACCCATATCCGATACCGATACGCGTATTATATTCCTGCATCTATATATTTATTGTATCCTTATATTTTTTGTTTCTTGAATACCTTCCGCCCTAAATATACTACTACTTGAAAAATCCTAGCTATAGATTCAAGCTCCGTTCTCATCAATTACATTCCTTAAAACATATTCTTACTCTTGCAATCTTGCCCTCCTCAAAATCAAAGTAAATTGGTGAGGAATTTTACCAAATTTAAAGTTTATTTTTTTTACGTATATAAATATGAACTTATTTTATTCAATATGCATTGTTGTACTTGTATTTTAATTTTTTTTAAAACTATCGTATCGGGTACTCGTACCCGTACCCGTGCAACATAGGTTGAATCATTATGCGTTGTTGGCTTAAATACACTCATTCAACACCGCAGTCTGATTGTAAAATATCCATGTGTTTACAGCTGATGCCCTTGTTTCTACTGGTCTTTCCAAGCTTGGATACACCTATGTTAACATAGGTACATGAAACGACTATTTTTCAAGTCTTTTATCTTTTTTCACTTTCTTTTACTCTGTTAAATGTCATAAGCATTGGTTTTTAACCTTGATCCACGACTTACCATTCCTGCAGATGATTGTTGGGCTGAAATAAATCGTGATGATAAGGTATGCGTTGTATGGTTTTTATATGTTTTATTTCTATTTCTCACTGAATCTCTGAAAGTTCATTGTATGGTTTTATTTATATTTGTCACTGAATGTCTGAAAGTTCTTTCATTGAATTAAAAATTATTTGCTCCAAACATATCGCAGGGTAATCTGGTAGCAAAAAAATCAACATTTCCTTCTGGCATCAAAGCTCTTGCAGACTATGTTCACAGCAAGGGTCTTAAGCTTGGCATTTATACAGATGCAGGGTACAACGACATAGCCAAACCAATTAAACAAATTAGTCCCGTGTTATTTCTCATCTCTATAAGCCCTCCTGCTTTATGTTGGGCAATTTTGCAGGTATTTTACTTGTAGCAAACAGATGCCTGGTTCACTTGGTCATGAGTTGCAAGATGCCAAGACTTTTGCATCATGGGTATAACTATAAAACATTTTGCTTCTTTCTTTAAATTTGCTTCTCCTTTTTGCTCGACATGAATATATTAGCTGCTATTAAACTAATGGTTATTTTGCTTTATTTACAGGGTATTGATTATTTGAAGTATGACAACTGTAACAATGATGGATCAAAGCCAACTGTTAGGTAGTTGAAACTTGAAAGTATATTTGTATATTACTGTTATCTTCTCTATAATTGATTGAATCTTTTATTTTTCTGATTTCACTGACATACATTTGTATGAAAACTTTTGTCCTCTTATATATAGATACCCTATTATGACTCGGGCTTTAATGAAGGCAGGTCGTCCAATCTTCTTCTCACTATGTGAATGGTAATTCTATTTGTTTTAGAATTTTGTTGGTCTTCAAATTTTACAATCAACTCATTCTCTCTACACATGCTTTGTTCGTTAGGGGAGACATGCACCCAGCTTTATGGGGTGCTCAAGTGGGAAATAGCTGGAGAACTACTAATGACATCAATGATTCATGGGATAGGTGAAAATTATGCACATTTCATTTGTTGATACTATTAGTTGTGGTAAAGTTAGGCGTGTAGCTGTTCACCAAAATTGAAAATAGTTAGGTTTGTGGCAACTAAATGTAACTATTCTCTTTGGCAGTATGATTTCAAGGGCAGACATGAATGAAGTTTATGCTGAGCTTGCAAGACCTGGTGGTTGGAACGGTTAGAATTTCATTAGTATAACTTTTTCTGAAAGACAATAGGTTTCTGTTTGGATTTCATCTTATTATGAGTTATGACAAGCATTAAAATCAAAATGGCCAAAAACATAAAAATTAAAATCAACAGATCCTGACATGCTCGAGGTAGGAAATGGAGGGATGACAAAAGACGAATATATTGTTCATTTCAGTTTATGGGCCATTTCCAAGGTACTATCGGTCATTCTTTTGTTTGAAGTATCTGATTTAAGTGAAAGCATATATATATATATATATATATTTGGATTCTGTTTCTCATGCAAAGAGTTATTGCAGGCTCCTCTTCTACTCGGCTGTGATGTTCAAAATATGACTAAAGAGACCACGGAGATAGTCGCAAATAAGGAGGTTATTGCAGTTAACCAAGGTGATGCATGACAAGGGTCGTTCTGTGATTTCCTGTTCATGGTCATATGCTCGATCTGTACTATGGTTTTTTTGTTACCGTAATTAATGCTCGATTTCTTCCAATGTCAGATCCACTTGGTGTACAAGGTAAAAAGGTTAGGATGGAAGGTGATCTTGAGGTAAATTGCTTTTGGTATACGACATATGTTGTTGTCTCTAGTGTTTAGTGAGCAAGAAATAATCCAATGCATACATTTTCGACAGATTTGGGCAGGTCCTCTTTCAAGATACAGGGTAGCTGTTGTCCTGCTCAATCGAGGCCCTGTGCGTATTGCCATTACAGCCAACTGGGATGACATTGGCATTCCCACCAAAAGTGTTGTTGAAGCAAGAGACCTTTGGGAGGTATTGTGTAGTAGGATACATCAGTATCTTCAATTCTGTAGGCATGCATGCTTTATTTTTCACTACACTTGTCAGTTTGTTGGGTTCTGATGTTGTAAGGAATCTGCTAATGCATGCAGCACAAGACATTGAAGACACTATTCGTGGATAAATTGACTGCCACTGTAGATTCGCATGCGTGTAAAATGTACGTGTTGAAGCCAATAGCTTGAATTCTGAAAACCTTTTGGATTGCAGCTTTTGGAGCCATAGTTCTAGGAAATCTGTTATTTCTTATTGAATGTCAACTCTTATACTAGTTTCTTTTCAATAAACATTCTTCATCTGTTTCTGCTGATACAATTATGCTACCTTATTTAGTGCACCAGCTCAACTCAAAAAAGATTGCCGTTGTCTTGAACCTCTCCCCTACCATGTCTTGCGTGGGGCTCAATTTTTCTTGCATGCTATGGTACTGACTTTCTGTATGTCACTCGTAACAATTAAGGTGAAACATAGAATTAGATATCATATAAAATAAGACAAAACGAATGACTGCTATATGGAATATGGACTATCTTGTTAGCCAAGGCAGCAAATTAAACTATACAAGACTTTTTTGAGATGAATTAGTGAATACGTCACAGTCCTTGTAACCGGACATTGGACATTATATTAATATATTTTTCTATAAGATGTTAGAATTATGTTAGCATAAAGCTTTGTAAGTGCTATTGTGTTCTGATAGGAAGAATTACTTAAGCTTCAAACTTCAAATGATGCATGCAACTAGCTGCTAATGTTGCATCTTATTTTGAAGGAGTAATCAGAAATTTAATTTTAGACCAACTAAACACATTAGGAGGCCATAGTGGAAAAATGTTTTGGGTTTCTGAAGCAAATGACTTATAATTGTGTACGGATCAACAATGTAAAGTCGTTAGGTGAACATTCAAATTGCTATAACTTCTTTACATATCTGAAAGTCTTTTGGACTTCAGATATGAAAAAAATCGTAAAATATTGACTAATGAACCTTATATTCTGTTTTTTCTTTTCTTTTCTTGTTCAAAAGATGTAGTTTAAGTCCACAAGATTAGCTCAAAAACCATCGATGCATGATGAATTACTTCTACTACATCCAATAGATCAGGATAAACGCTTACTTGAATTGCGAAGAATGTTCAAAATGTCAAATATCTACCTAGAAAATTAAACAAGAGAGTCGTAAAGGAGTATAGAGTAAGAGATAAGATAATTGCTTTTTTGGTAGTCACAAACGCTCGGTAGGACGATATCGTTAATGTGCATTGCAAATTGATGACAAATTTCTCGTTACATTCGATAGTAGACTAGTCAAATGTTGGAGCTAAGCCCTGAAATACAATCTCAATTTTCTGCATTAATTTTTGAAGCATACTTAAACTAAGCAAAATTTATGAGAAATAGGATTTTTGCTTACCTTATGCTGGTCCGAAAAGAACCCCTATCTCTTTTCACCAATGGTCCAATGTCCTCTGATAGTCTAATGAGAAACCATCCCCACAAGTCTTTCGTCTCAGTTTCCATTTCAGCAATAGGTAGTGGGAAGTAATTGTCATTTGGGTCTCTAGCTACTGTAACTAGTAGTTGACAACCAAAGTGGCCCTAGTAATGACAGCCATCTATGATCTAACCCAATTATCTGCCGAACACACATACATTCTAAGAAACCTTGGAGCACAATAGAGTTGTCCTCTCAAACTGCACCTGGAGTGTGGGCCCAGGATTTGCTCTTTTCACTTCCTCACAGTAATTCCACAACCTTCTATATTGCTCGGTAGCCTTACCTAACTTTCACCACTTCCTTCCTCCTTGATCAATATGCTTTGTTCACACTCACTTCAGTCATGTATTTTCCCTAACAGAATAAATAATATCTGAAAACTTAATCTTTTGATCAAAGTCATAGTCTCCACCGGCTTCTGTGAAATACAGTGTGATGATGTCAAATGACCTTTAAAGGTTTTTTCACAAGTATGCTTCTCGTTAAAAGTCTTCAATCTGGTAAGTGAAAGAGCCTCCAACCTAGTCACAATTAATTCACAAAGTACAGCCAATAACTATGCTTTGCATTACATCTAACCCTGCGCTTAGCTTTACCATTTTTTATGAACACGACGTCCCTGCCATTGAGTAAAGCCCATTCCCTGATAGCTGCCTTAAATTGGTCTATTGATGTGAACTCTAGTCCAAGTTTCTACTTGTATTCCTAACACATCTCAAGGGATTATAATGCGGATACCTAGGCTTGCTTCGTGTATCATCAAGATCACACGAGACACCCACACTGTAGAGATTTAGATCCATAATCTGACTCAATTTCACCAACATCCTGCAAAGCTATGTAGGGTTCTTCTTGTGGTCCAATACCAATAGCTTCCCCATTTAGTGGTAGTGGTACAGCATCATCTACTTGATTAGCATCTTCACCTACAGCTTCATCAACAGCTTCATGGACTTCATCCGAATCCTTATCCACATAAAGGTCAAAGCAGTCGTCATCATCCTTTTCATCAACACTCCCATCTCATCATATTGTATTTCCTTAACACTACATCACTACTGTAAGATAAAAAGATCGAGTAGTCTCCTTACAGTTCCAGTGTAAACCCATATCTTTCAAGTGTAACCCATATATATTTAAAAGTGAATGATCCCATAGGTTCAACAAAGTTATTCTTACACATGGTTAGATGACAGATTAGTTTGTGATTAATGAATTTATTATGATTAGTTACATAATATATAAGCCACTATTATAAACAACTTTATGATAATTTCTCATTCATTACATTTCACTTACACTGTTCCCCCAACTTTCTCTCTTATGAAACCATGTTTCTCAACAAAAGTAACTAAACCTATTCTATATATCCATACACATATAAAGTGTATATGCTTTTCCTTTTACTCAAGTATACAGTACACTGGCCACTATGCATTGTTGGAATCATAGTTGAAAGAACATAGAGATGGTAAAACTGAAAAGAAATTTGACCTCTTTTTTTCAGCTATTAGACGCAATATTAATTATTGCTGTGCCGTGCACCTCTTGAAATTGCAAATTCAAAACTACAGTTGAAACAGGTGCTGCTAACTAGTGTTTAAGGGTAATATTTAAAAATTATTTTATATTAATTACTTAATGAAAAATTTATTTCTCAAGATATTTTATATTTTTATATTAATTTCTTAACCAATACATTAAAGGTAGTCGTTAATAAATACTTTATTACCAAAAAAAAAATGACACTTTTTAGTTTTTATATATAGTTTTCATTAATGGCTGATCATTATGAGGATTAGAGAAAAAAAGAAATAAAGTACATTCCAAATATAGAATAATTAAGTTCATACAAAGACTTTCAGAATTGATAAATATTTTACATAACAAGAATGATAAAATAAATAATATAATGAATTCCTTGCATACATAACGGGTAAAAAAGAATGAAAAATGAGCCTCATATTCTGTTTAAATCGTAACAATTATTAGATAATTATTTCGGTATTTGTTTTTTAAGATATCGATATTTAGAGTGAGTTGTTTAATATTTATTAGTTGTTATTTATATTTAATAAATTTTTTAATATTTATTATAAAATTAATAATTAATAAATAATTAACTACTCACCTTAAACAACAAACTAATTAAAATACCGTAAAAATTCCCTTATTGTATTATTTTAGAATGAATGATAATTTACTTTAAAGTTAATAAATTATTAGCTCAGCAAAGCAAAGGTGAGTGGGGAAAACGCGTCTGCTACATACATATATACGCGTGCTTGTGCTGTCTTCACCGCAAAATTGATCTGTCATCCAATCATCAGCTTAAATATTGAATTCCTCAAACACCCTTTGAAGGTCATGTCCGTCATTTCTTATGTTGGTGACCCCTCTAACAAAGATCAACAGACAACTTAAATCCATTACCTTTGTTTTTTTTTTTTTTTGGTGTGAACTTAAATCCATTACTTAATCAATGTTTTTATTCAAAGAGATAACCTCAACCTCAGCTAACTAGACCCTCAAAAAGTCAAGTCAAATTGGTGGAGGTGGTGGTAAAGCAACTATCAACAGTAGCAACTGCAGAGGTTCATTCATTGCAATTACACAAAAACAATTAAATCTCTGTTAAATTCATTTTTAAATTTAAATCTAATTATAATAAATCATATTATAAATAGATATTTTATATACATAATCATAAAAAATTGTACTTTAATAGTATTTTCTCATGCAACTTGGGTGCAGTATTAATTGCAGTTTTTCTGTTTCTGGTATTTTCAGCTCCATTTTCTCACTCCATTCCCCCTAATTATCTCTCTTTCCCGACCCTAAATACCCGGGGATGGCTCCGATTTGACTCGCCGAGTTGCCCTTCAGCTGCACTTCCTTCCCATAAGGTAAATGTCTTCTCTTCCTTGTTCCCAGTAAAGCTTGAATTCTCTCCATCAATTTCTGATCATTCTTATCATATCCCTGCACCTTTCTTTGTTGAATATACTGTTAACTATAAATCTAGTTCATCTAATCTCATCTAATCCACGATTCATTTTTCTTTATTAGATTATGCTAATTTTGGAAACTCGGGTTCCAAGCTGATCGATCATCTCCCCACTTTCCTTTCTGATCTGATTGCCATAAAAATTAGATCTTTTCAGCAAATTTAGGGTCTTTGTTTGTTTTGTTCTTCTGGGGTGCCAAATTATATATGATCCCATACATACAATAATACAAGTGTTTGCAAACAAAAACAAGCAAGGGTTTTGGTTTCTGGGTCATGAGGAACATCAATCGCTGTGTTCCATTGTTTGTTTGCTTTTACTTGGTTTTAGCTATTGAACATGTCCTAGCAGAGGATTTTAAGCCTACAGATAAAATCCTGCTGAATTGTGGGGGCCCTCCAGATAGTTCTGATGCTTATGGCCGGGAATGGACCACTGATGTTGGTTCCAAGTTTGCATCTTCTGCCGGCAACTCCACCACGTCGCCGGCGGCAACTCAAGACCCCGCCGTTGCTACCGTGCCATACATGACCGCCAGGGTGTTCCGGTCACCATTTACCTACACTTTTCCGGTGGCTCCCGGTTGGAAATTCCTCCGGTTGTACTTTTATTCGGCTTCTTATGCCGGCCTCAATGCATCCAATGCCTTGTTCTCTGTGACAGCCCAATCCTACACTCTGCTTAGGAACTTCAGTGTTGCTCAAACCACTATAGCTTTGAATTATGCCTACATTGTGAAGGAATACTCCATCAATGTTGAAGGGGAAACCTTGAATGTGACTTTCACTCCATCTACCAATGCCTCTAATGCCTATGCGTTTGTTAATGGGATTGAGATTGTGTCTATGCCTGATATTTATAGTTCTTCTGCCGATGGAACTACCGTGATTGTGGGTACAAATACCCCTTTCAACATTGACAACAGCAGTGCACTTGAGAATCTTTATCGGTTAAATGTGGGTGGGAATGATATCTCGCCTTCCCATGATACCGGTCTGTTTAGGTCATGGTCTGATGATGTGCCCTATCTCTATGGGGCTGGATTTGGAGTTACAGAGCCTGCTGATCCAGAGGTGAAATTTGAGTATCCTCCAGGTACACCAACTTATATTGCTCCGCTTGATGTCTACAGTACAGCCAGATCAATGGGCCCGAATGCCAAAATCAATGTGAATTACAATTTGACTTGGATTTTCTCGATTGATTCTGGATTTTCCTATCTTGTGAGACTCCATTTTTGCGAGGTATCTTCAAATATAACCAAGATTAATCAAAGAGTGTTTGACATATTCCTCAATAATCAAACTGCTCAGCCTGGGGGGGCTGATGTTATTGCCTGGGCCCTGGAATTTGATCTTCCACAAGCAAATGGAGTTCCAGTGCATAAGGATTATATTGTATTTGTTCCCAATGGAGATCCGCGGCAGGACCTGTGGCTTGAACTGCATCCAGATACAACTGGAAAGTCTGAGTATTATGATGCAATCTTGAATGGAGTGGAGATATTCAAAGTCAGTGATACTAAAGGTAATCTGGCTGGGACAAATCCTATTCCTCCTCCTCTGCAAGACATAATTGACCCGTCATTGGCTAGACCGTCTAGTCATGGTAAATCAAAGAGTCAGACAGGAATAATTGCTGGAGGTGTTAGCGGAGGAGTTGTTTTAGTACTTGTCATTGGACTATTTGCTTTTGCTGCATCCCGTTGCTGTAGGCATGGAAAGGATTCTAGTGCAAGTGAAGGGCCATCTGGCTGGCTTCCACTTTCTCTCTATGGTAATTCACACTCTGCAGGTTCTGCTAAGACCAACACAACAGGAAGTTATACATCCTCTCTTCCATCAAACCTTTGTCGTCATTTCTCATTTGCCGAAATCAAGGCTGCCACAAACAACTTTGATGAGGCTTTGATTCTTGGCGTGGGAGGATTTGGTAAGGTTTACAGAGGAGAAATTGATGGTGGAACAACCAAAGTAGCAATTAAGCGTGGGAATCCACTTTCTGAGCAGGGGGTGCATGAGTTCCAAACTGAGATTGAAATGCTCTCTAAGCTTCGTCACCGCCACCTTGTTTCACTGATCGGTTACTGTGAAGAAAACACTGAAATGATTCTTGTCTATGATTATATGGCCTATGGAACACTCAGGGAGCATCTATACAAGACCCAAAAACCTCCACTGCCATGGAAGCAAAGGCTTGAGATATGCATTGGATCTGCTCGGGGTTTACACTATCTGCACACTGGTGCTAAACACACTATCATCCACCGCGATGTGAAGACAACAAACATTTTACTAGACGAGAAGTGGGTGGCTAAGGTTTCTGATTTTGGATTGTCAAAAACAGGCCCAACATTGGATAATACACATGTAAGTACTGTAGTAAAGGGTAGCTTTGGGTACTTGGATCCAGAATACTTCAGGAGGCAGCAACTGACTGACAAATCTGATGTTTACTCATTTGGCGTGGTTCTATTTGAGATATTGTGTGCTCGCCCAGCTTTAAATCCAACCCTTGCTAAGGAGCAAGTGAGCCTAGCTGAGTGGGCATCTCATTGCTACAAGAAAGGCATTCTTGACCAAATCATTGATCCTTATCTCAAGGGCAAGATATCTCCAGAATGCTTTAGGAAGTTTGCTGAGACTGCGATGAAGTGTGTGGCAGACCAGGGCATTGAGAGGCCATCCATGGGTGATGTCCTGTGGAACCTTGAATTTGCTTTGCAGCTGCAAGAAAGTGCAGAGGAGAGTGGCAAGGGCTTTGCTGGAGTGTGCAGTGAAGAGGAGCCATTATATGCAGATTCTAAAGGAAAGGACCCTGATGCATTGCCAGGTTTCGATGGTAATGTGACTGACTCCAGAAGCAGTGGCATTAGTATGAGCATCGGTGGTAGAAGCTTAGCTAGTGAAGACTCTGATGGATTAACGCCTAGTGCTGTGTTTTCCCAGATCATGAATCCAAAAGGGCGTTAAGGTCATGTAGTAAGAACTCCATATACGGGCAACTAGAGTTCGGTAGTGCAATCTGCTTTCAGCTGTTAAATACTGAATGAGATCAAATTTGAATTTTACTTTGTTATTAATTCTCCTAATATTATTATTCCTTTGTCTCGTTGTTTCTGATATATTATGATCATGTAAGTTGTAATTTGTGACTACGTTACATAAAGATTGAAGAGGAATCATGTTGTAATGAGGTTGTTGTGTTCTGAATTTATAGGAACCCTTCCCTTCCTCCACGATTGATAATACGTGCAAGACAAGATCACGTGTCTCCCACTTTTTAGGAGCAGGACTTTGTTTGTGTCTATAGTCCACAAATAGTTAACAAGCTCAGGAAGATAGGATTACCTACCGATTTTTCTTAGCTAGAGCCTAGAAGTGTCCTTGAAGATGTTGATAATTCCTGTTTATACCGTGTATTTTGTAGGACTAAGTATGACTCATACTCATGCTGTTGCATGCTAACGTCAATAGAGGTACTATCCAATGGAATGGATATCTTTATTCTTGATCTTATGGTCCAACTGTAAAACAAGCATGCGCGTTATCATGATCTATGGTGCCCTGCATTATGGATGGAGCCTATCTTGAGTGTGTGAAAGATCCATTTTAGTTTCTTTTTGTTATATTTTGTAGTTCTTTTTGTTGATACTAATATAGGAACCGTAAAAATTTGGAGAAGAACTATTAAATATAAATAATAGGAGAGCTGGGACAAGTGTGAAAGAGTCAGAGGGAGGGAGGGCTGTTTTCAACTTTTGGTTGTATAGCCACCGTCACAAATGGTGGACACCTGTGTTGTGTGTATATAAGAAAGAGGGAAAAGACAGGACGAGGAAATGGTCCATTACCATCCATGGATGTGACACTTGCTCCAAACTTCCACTGCAATATTTGTTTATTAGGCCGTCGCTAATCGACATAAACAACTTATTCATTTGTGTCCTTCTCTATCTATATATTATAGGGTTAGTATTCATATCCCTATAAATTAATTTTAATATATATATATATAGAGAGAGAGAGAGAGATGATGACATATATATATTATATAAGCAAGCATAAATTAAACAAGAAGCATTGCATTGGACAAGAAAATGGTGAAATGTGAAGCGAAGGTGATCTGTTTCTTGTGCGCAAGGCATATAATTATAAATTTCTTGGTTTAAATTGGCTGATGGTTTGTACAAAAGAAAAAATTGGTTTGTACAAATTGGGCATAGCAAAACGTGAAATAAGCTGGATATGGTTGGTTGGTTGGTTGGAATTATTTGAATTTATTTATGGGAGGATTATAAGGAAAATAAAACTCTACATAAAAATATAGACAATAAAAATATATATAATGGTTGTGTATAAATAATTTAGCATTTTGTAAAAAATAGTATGGTTATTTTTTCGTGGTAAATTTTTTCTTGAAAGTGTATTAGGTAATTTCTTAAAAACTATTAGTTGATGCTTATGTTAATGGGTTAAAAATTATCATGGACAGTACCTACAACAATGTGTTCTTGTTTATTTTGGGTAAAATGGAATTCTTTTATTTCTTTTTGTTGAATTCTATAATTATACATTTTATATAATGCCATAAGTGACATAAAAATTATATATAAAAAATTAATTATATCATTTTGATGATTATATATAACTTTCAATTAAAAGGATTGTTCAAGAAAAAATAATCAATGGACTTGGGTATATAACTGCTACACAATTGTGTGTATATGGGTAAATCATAAATGTGAGCCCATATATGTATGAATTGTAGTTTCGTCACTGTTTCAGTAGTTGAATGGGGTCTGTTTTTAGCATCATATTCATAGTTGTGATACAACTGAACTGACAAGTATTATTCCACAATTTTCCCTCAATACCTTTTTTTTCCTTCTTTATAATAACTTTTACATTAATAAAAACTAAATCTCTTCCAAAACGATTTTAAGGGCGCAGTGCACTTCAATTTTTCGCCCACCAAGGACGGAAAGCAAAACTATAGTTATTTCTATTTATAGTTTAGATTTGATCAAGTAAAGTGTCCATGGGTTTCAGGTGCTTAACAATTTGCCATGCCGGGGAAACAACATTAATTGCTCAATGAAGCCTCAATCCTTTTTAGAGTTTAGACCTTGATAGATTAATCAAGGAACATTTTTCCTCTTAAATAATCACAAACGTGAACTCTAAAAATGTTCATTGATATTAGCACAATGTCATTGTAATTGCAACGAGAAATGTGTCTTGAAAAATATATTAGCATTATTTTGGTATTAACTTATTTTAAAGGTAATTACGCTCTTTCTCATTGACTTGATTTCTTATCAGATGAGGAAGATACTAATATGGACCAACGAGTCTTTGCGTGATTTAACTCAGTAAATCGGTAATTGGAATGAGTTCACCAGTCACAACTTCTCAATGTACATAGAAAAAGAAAGAAATGAGAATTTTTAAGTAAAAAACTTGTCAAATGAGTAATTATTTAGTCATAATTAAAATTAACAAAAGTTCTTCAGTTTTCAAAAAGAACTAAACATTAACAGCTAAATAACACACAACAGGGAAGCTAGTGAGCTGTTCCACCTCTATGGCCCATGGCTGATGGGTCAAAGAAACCAGTTGTATGCCATTTTCAAGGTAGCACCGACGGGAATCATAGCAAAACATGTTACATCCATGATCTTTTCCAATCACAGAGGGGTTCCATTTTCCAACTCATGCAAACACAGCATTCTCTCTTAACTTTATTTCAATTTATTCTCTGTTCATACCGATTCCAATAAGCGAAAAGAGCACGTTTGAAGGATATAACAATAACACAAAAAGATATCAACCCGTCTATATTAACATCAGTGGAAGGTACCGGTGCCCACAAAATGCTGAGGCCTGCTTATACTAAAGGGTATATATATGAAGTAGCTAACAAAGATACTAGGAAGGGGGTTAGTGAGACCAAAGTCTAGGAGCTATACCAATTTTTACTTATAAAAATGGGAGAAAACATATTTATTGGCTTGTTAAAGGTAGAGGAAGGAAAACAAGAGACTTAGATAAAGTGAAATGCATTAAGAAGGAAGAAGGTAAAGTCTTGGTTACGGAGCAAAATAACAAGTAAAGATGAAAGAGTTCATTTTTGAAAGTTACTATGGTATCATGATGGGTTTAGTATACATGGTAAGTTGTCAATTACTTATTAGTTTTACAATAAATGTTTGAAAGTTTATTAAATATAAATAGCAACTAATAAATGCTTGACAACTAGGTACCGGTACTCGAAAAAAAATATAAATACTGGAGTAATTCTCGCTATTTTCACAAGTTATTTAACGAATGACATGCGACAATAATGGATTCCGAGATTTTAAATTTCCAAAATTATACTTTTATCATAAAACTTGAGAATTTGATGTAAAGGAAATACTAAAGATGATGAACAATGCTAAAGCGGTTGGACTTGATGATATTTCCATTAAACTTTGGAAGGATCTAAGAGAGAAATCCATAACATGGCTTATTAAATTGTTTAATGAGGTAATGAAGTCTAAAAAGATGTTTGATGAATGGAGCAAAAGCACTTTAATCCTTATTTATTAGAACAAAAGAGATATACAAAATTGTGTTAACTACAAATGAATTAAGCTCATGAGTGATACTATGAAACTGTAGGAAAGAGTAATTGAACAAAGATTAAGACGAGACACATATTTAAGAGAATCAATTTGGTTTTATGATAGGAAGGTCAACCAATATAAGCAATTTACCTTCTACGAAATTTGATGGAGAAGTACCAAAGGAAATAAAATGACATTCACGTGATTTTCATTAACTTGGAAAAGACTTATGATAGAATGTCAAGAGAAGTTTTATGAAAAGCTCTGGATAAGAAAAGAGTCCGTGTTACTTATATTTAAGCTATCAAGAATATATATAATAGAATTAAAATTAATGTGAAAACAAAGGGTGGGTCATAAAAAATTTTACTTTAGTTTTGGACATACTCACATCCAAAATCTAGTTTTTCAATACATGCTTTTTGCAAATGATATAACCTTAATGAAAAAGTCGAGAGGAAATAAATGAAAAATTAAGTTATAGAGAGAAGATTTGAAATTATATGATTTTCAATTAAGTTAAAGTAAAACGAAGCATATAGAATGCAAATTTTGTAAGATGCCAGCTAGCTATGACTTATGGATGAAGATTGGAGATCATAGCATACCTCAAGTATGGGAATGGAGGGTAACGGTACACCCTAATTAATTATTAGTGGCTAATAAACTTTATAGGATGGAGGGTACGAGGTCGTGCTTTCAGAACCAAACGCCACCGACTCTATGGGAATGGAACCGCATGGCATGACCCAAATAAAAATTCCCTTCAACAACAAATCACAACAAATTTTTATATTTGCAAAACAAACTTGTTTCACTACAGTGACATCAATTTGAATGGGAGACATTCATGTGAAACGTCATATATATACATCCGAGGAAAAATACAGACACTCACGGCAAAACATGTAGAACACCCACCAAGACCTCGAGTTGTGAAAGGAGAAAGCCCATAACTAGGAATACAACAACAGTCACTATCGATACTCGGGAACTGAATCAGTAATGGCAACAATCTTCTTCTGCAGCTCTGGCTTGTTGGCTCCTACAAGTTTGTCAACTTCTTGTCCATCTTTAAGAAAGAAGAAAGTTGGTGTGGCTTTGATGTCCCAGGAAGTGCTGAAGTCCTGCAACATGCAAAACCATGTTCAGTAGAGTGTGGTAGCACATGATATTTTTTTGGCTACTGTAGCCTATGATATATTCCAAATAACATCCACCAGGGACAAACTACATGATCATCCAACAAACTTTATTCTTCGATAATATATTTCCAAATGAATATTTTTCTGTCGCCTAGTTCGCGTTGAAGGAATATGTCTGCTGTAGGAGGCACTTGAATTTGTTTGATGTCCATATTTAAGGGGAAATACTAGTTAAACTAATATGTTCTACTGAACTTTAATTACAAAATAATCGTAAGAAATAATATTTATAGCTTCACTACTTACAGTTAGTTCATCCACATCAACTAGTAAGAACATCATAGATGAGTATTTCTCAGACAACTCGCTATAATATGGCGCAATCATCTTACAAGGACCACACCACGTTGCACTGAAATTTGCAATCACCTGTTGAACATGGAGCTTTAGTATTAATTTTGTACTCAAAGAAAATAAATTATATACTAATAGAAAGTAAAATAAAGTCAAAGAAAATATACTGGAAAATCTGCAGGCAATTAAATTGTCAATTTGTCATATATTTTATCAGAAATGGGAGGGGTCAACTTCAGTGTCCTGCAAGCATGCCCACTTCTGTGTGTGTGTGTGGGTGTGTGTGTGAGAGAGAGAAATTTGCAATTTGGGTGACGGGATGATGTGGACAGAATCTACAGGATGATGGGTGTGTCCTAGAATTACTAATCTGCACTAAGATAATGTCTTGATGCCTAGTTGGCAACAAATTCTACACCACTACTACTCTACTAGACTAGTCACAGTAAAATCATGTTAAAGGAGACAAAGTCAGGTTGTCCTTTACAAGGTTCAACTGTTCAAGAGTAAACCGCAGAATCTCCCCACGCCAATTTTGAGACATCAGGTTATGTCCTTAGTCTTCATATGAACATGAAAAGTCCTTTCAATTTATTTATTTTTTTGTCAAATTAAATAGCAGGGAATCAATGATATATCCTGATTCTGAATCAGAACACACCCATTGTTTGGTCAGGTGCTTCCACAGAAAATCTTACAACCCATGTTAATCACCAAGCTTGAAATGAGACAGTACCATGTTGATTTTTGAAACATAATTGAAACAGAATCCAAAAATTAGCTTGATAGTAAACTAAAAGCATTGAAAAGAATCAAAATAGGAGATACAGTGCGTCTAATTAATATGGACTCTCAAATGTAGAATTCTTTTCAAAGTCATACCCTCAAAATTACTAAAAGGATTAGGGAGGCTTTGCTATGAAGCACTGAAAATAGAGATTTATTCATGTTACCAACTATACACATGCACAGTAAATCATGGTAAACTATTAATGGTTCAGCCAAACAACATAACAAAATGATAATAGGCCTTCAGATAACATTTAGTTTTACTGTCCTACAGATTAAATAAGATGGAAAACTTACAATTTTGCCATCCCTCCTTGCTTCTTCCAACTTTTGGTCCCAAGATTCTTTGGTGGTAATAAGTTTCACATTCCCACCAGCAAACTCCACGTTATGATCAGAATCATTATCATTTGCTTGAGGCTACAAGCATTAGAAACATGAAACTTCTCTGTCAATTGACTTACCAATGAAGGATGTGGACTATTACATTACAAAGTTCTAGAAGCATTGAGGCTCCGCAAAGTTTACAGAACTATCATACACATAAACTCTTTTTCCGTTTTTCCTCCATGGCAGCCAGTAGCGGAGAGGAACAGAAAAGTGAGGAGGCTACTAGGCTGACAGAAGAACAAACTAGGTTACAGTGGTGTACTATCGCATCATACTGATTTAGTAGGCTTCTCACAAGTCACAATCACTGCAATATCAGAGAAGAGTAGAATAGGGTAGGGGGGAAATGTATTTTGTTGAACTATATAGATCATTGGCTGATATTTGGATACTTTAGAACAGTTGGACATACTTAAAATAATTACCCATTTCTAATTCTCAATAGTTTTCATTAGTTGTTGCATCATGTTACATTTGTTTCTCCAATCTTGTTTTTTTTTATCCCTGTCAAGTCTATCTGCTACAGTTTACTTACAACGTGTTAGGAACCTAGTTTACTGATAAGGAAAATATGGAGGCTAACTCCTTACAAGCAGAGGTACACCTCTGCAATTACAAAACAGAACAGAAAATAACACTTTGCAGAACTTCAAGGATCTGCTCCTCCCTGCCAAATGGCCCCAAATCCTCACTTAACTTCTGGATGCTCCCTCCCAGATTCCTCCCTCCCCTTTTATCCTTGCTCCTCACCAATCACTCCTTGCTTCCCACACTCCTTGCCACGTAGGCAAGGTTGTTACAGCCCAAATTCCTCTTCAGCCCATTACTCATATTTCCCCCAGGCCTAACACAACGTAGTTCCCATAGGCAGCCTGAAGATGTAAAAATTAATCTCTTGATGTGGCTGGCAAATAAGTAACTTTTGGCCACACAAACAGGCAGCCAAAGACTATCAGTTCAAAGTTACAACAGCGGGGGCTTCCTTATGCTATCCTCATAAACTCTATCAAAGAAAAACACGCTACACATGGGAAAAATTCTGAATATTGCTTTAAGACTTAAGAGTATGCTATCTGTTGAAGATAACAGTTTATTGGAGAGAACAGGAGAAAGGCCTAAGCTTTCAACTTTTAATGAGCATAACAATAAAGATTATGATTGAAGTATCCAAATATTCTCACCTTAGCCACGCAACTCCCCATATAATTGTTTGAAAGACACAAACTCGTAAACTTAAATGAGCTGAAGCCTGAAAGCAGAAAGAACACCAATTTCAGCAGGACAAATTTCTCTAAGTCAGAGAAAGTACAGCAAACAACAGCAAAGTCATAGATTGCACGGTAACTCTATGCAACACTTAATTAGCGTGCTATCAGCCTGCAAAGTTACACCAATACCACAGGGAAAGTAAAAATTAAGCAAGGTAAGAACATATTCACTTCCTACAAATGTTCACTTAATCAAATATCAGAAATCATTTCCTTACATACATTTTTTAAAAAGGAATCATAAACGACTCACATGATAGAAAAGAAACCTGATAATAGATAAACCTGAAGTGGCAAACACAAGCAGGGTAAGAAAAATATTTACACTTTAAACAACATCCAAGCATTCTCAACACTTGTCAAGTCGAAGTCGAGAGAAAAAACACCCTCCACTCCTTGGCAATCACAGAAGAGTAAGAGTGTGCTTGGTAGAAGTGAAAATGGAATGAGTGGAGGGATACAAAATGGAAATTATAATGTACACGTAGACATCCTACATGGTTTAATACATTCATTCTCAAATCCATCTCCACTTCTGTTTTCACTCCTACCAAGAATGCCTGCCATAAAGCGTTGCGTTCCCAAAATGCAAAGCAAAGCAAACAAAATCCAATGGGGTGCCAATATTTTCATTTTGGTGAGAAAATTGCTTTGCTTTAGTTGCTGAGAACACAAAAAGAAACAGTGTGGTTCATTAAAAACAAAGGCAAGAAAGTAGTATGCTTTGTAGGATCAGGTTGCTTCAAATAATAGAATTTCTATATCTGGAATTGAAAGGTGAGAGCTTTCCGTCAATTTGCATGGACGAAAAAGAAACCCATGAAAAACAAATGGAAGGAAGACAAGGGATTCTATATGCAATTAGATTAGATGTCAAATTAAATTAAACCCAAATCGTAAATGTGAGAGAAAAAGAAAAGCCACTCTTAAGTTACCTCCAAAATTGAGATTTCAGATAGCTTAATTCCTGCAATAACACAGAAAGATGGAACACCTGATTTGCAGATTTGAGCAAAACAAGCGATGCCTGCCAATTGCAATCTCTGAATTGTGAAACTAGACAAGAGCTGTGAGAAGATAAGGAGCATGTGTGTGCGTGTGTATATATATATATATAATTTATGAGGTATTGCGTGAACAACAATTTTTTTGGTTGTGTAACACAAAATAAATTCATGAATTATTTTATTAATCAATTTTGGAAAACTTATTTACTATAATAATAATACAATCGAAATTACCAAAGGAACCTTCTCTGTGCTGTGCTGCTGTTTTTGTTTAAGGACGGATTGGATGGTCATTTGGTCACTTTATTCAGGTGTTAATTAATCAAAATTAATTAATTAAGATTGAAGATTAAATAGTGAAGACAAGTAATTAAGATTTAAGAATGAAGATTATTGATGTTTGAAGTTTGAAGGAAGACCAAGTCGAAGCCGAAGACGCGAAAACCGATGTTATTGTTCTTAGGCTTTAGGATTTTAGTAAGCAAGCACATGGACTCAACCTCAACCACCACCACGGCCATCATGATCGTTGTTTTCAGTTTTTCAGTTTTTTTCCTTGACTCAAGGATAATATTTTATTCATTTTTTTAATTTTTTATTTATACTTCATTATATATTTCTTCTCTATTATAAAAATTTATATAAAATTATTTTTTATTTTTTGAAAATAAAAACTTTAAAATATTATCCAGTCTAACAAAGTTGTTAAGTAAATCTCAGTTTATGGATATTATATATTTGAAAAAAGAGAGAAGAATGCACTTTTTTTTTTACACAGCATTGAGTGATTGATAAATAAACGCATTTTGCCCTTTTTTTTAATCAACATTTAAGGTTTTAATAAATTTAAAAATAGTATTTGAACACAAAATATTCATATGTTAATTACTTAATTAATAAATGTAACATATAAGAGAGATAAGAGTAATACTAATGTTACACAGTTAAAAAAAAAACTAACAAAAATCAGTCAAAATTTAAAAGTAATTGTGGGATAAGTTAAAATAATATAGATCACTCATTTATTTAAGACTCAATAACAATATTAACTCATTTTAACAATTTTAAGAAGAAATTCTAACAATGCCAACTTATATGATCTTGGATTTTGTTAAAAAAAATTACTTTATTTAAATTTTTTAAACAAAACCCGAGAACATATAACCTGACTAAATTTCAGGTAATTCACCCTACAAATTTTGATTGACTATACTTCATACTATATTCCATGGTTTCCGTTATGTTCATATCTGTGCTCCTTATTCCTATCTGCATACTCCTTTTTGCTATGCTTGTTATGATAACGTAAAAAAATATGATAGTGTTTAATGGATAATGTTAAATAAAAATCTGTCACTGAAAGAAAGATCAGTTCAGATTCTGGTTTAAAGCCTTGGCTAATTAAACTATGATTTTACATAGAAATGCTAGCTAGAGTCGATGATTATATACAACAGGAATATATCTGAATCTGACAAAATAAAAAGAAAAACAAAAGGGTCTCAGAATCTAGTCGTATCAATGGGTGTCACGTGGGATTAATTAAAATGTTGGCACGACACAATGAAAGCATAGCAATATCAGTGGAAAGTGCTTCCCACGTCGGATCCAAAGAAATAAACTTACATGGTGATGGTGGCGATGATATTCATGTTGTTTCATCAGTGGCCAGTGGGCCAGCCAGCACACGGTTTCTGATCTCAAGTATCAATGCTCAACTGGACTTGGATTATGATTAATGAGGTGTTGTGTTGGACTCAATTTCTATTAGACACGGCCTCAGATGTATAGACAAAAAATACGATTATCTACTATCGTTTGCATTCATAATTATAAAGATAATAGTTCTATTTAAATTTGAGAAAAAATAAATAAAACTTTCAAGTTTTAACGCAATTATAATCAAAAGAAGTTAAGAGTTATATATATAGAATTATTTATGAAATGATGAAATCTGCAGCGGAGAAGACAGAGTGGTGGGAGGCTTTCAATTTTGGCAGGCTGGAGTGGGAAGATAACGAGGGATGAGTCCCACACCATATTCTATTTGTTACAACTGTAATAACCTTTAGGTACAAGAACACTATCAAGACAGCTGTGCAAGAGACGAACCACGACAGGGGCACAGAGCTATTGGCAAAGCAAACTCCACAAAATAAAAAACACAATCAATAGCGAACGGAATCCATCTGTCATTTGGTTGCGTTTGTTTAGAAATAGAAGAATAATGGTTCAACACTTTGGTTTTGATTTAGGGTGTTTTAAGTTTATTAGAAACTTAGAATATAATCTTAGTGGAAATAGAAACGAGATAGAGAATGACATGAAATCATCATTTATCTCAATATGTTGGTAAAGTCAGAAATCCTATACATTCCATTCCATTTCAGTTTGATACACTAAAATTAAGACAGACAGAAAAAACAAGAGTTAAATAATAATATTTAGTACCCAAAACATAAAAAAAACAAAAAAGGCTTTTTTTCTTTTAGAGTACCTGGCCCACTGAAAGTCCTACCACTAGAATTGAGCCTAAGTGACCTGACAGTGGGCCCAAGGGAAGGGGCAGGGAAGAGGAGGAATGCATCAAGAGGAATCGAACCCCTCCATTATCCAATCCATCACGGGTGTCCCACCGAGCTAAAACAAAAATACATTGTTGTCCTGTATCATAATTCATTAGTATAAGAACTGGAATTTAGGGTAACATTTGTAGCCCCAAATACATTGGTTTTGAAAACTGAAATTTCCGCAGACCACCTGAGCTTTGATGATAGAGAACCATTTTTTTAAAAGGCATGCCTAGAATATTAAGGTCTATTTGGATAAATAACTTATATAATTATTTATTAGAGTAAAACTTATTTAATAAATTTTATTATCATAAGCGTTATCTAAAATAAATTAAATAGGGTTTTAATAAACACTTTAAAAAACACTATTTATAAACCATTTGAAATAAATATCGAATATTTAAAAAATACACTATGAATTGTATCAATCTCTTAAGATTAATTTTGTCAAAAATTATAATAAAAACTAATACTTAAGTTATTTTTAGAATTTACAAAAATTTGTTTTCGTAAGCTTAAATTTTTAGCTTATGAAAATAAACCCAAAACAGCTCATAAGAGCTTCATATGCTGTTTTAATAAACTCATTCAAATAGAATAAAAATATTCTTAAACGTTTATTGTAATAGATAAACTCAAATAAGTTGCATATAAGCCTATCCAAATAGAGCTTAAATATCAACCCTGTACCCAAAAAAAAATATTAACCCAGTTATTGGCGATGATCTAAGAGAAGAGGTTTTATCATAATCAGAGACATCTCATGG
The DNA here is from genome assembly GCA_023212625.1 of Styphnolobium japonicum. Taxonomy (NCBI): domain Eukaryota; kingdom Viridiplantae; phylum Streptophyta; class Magnoliopsida; order Fabales; family Fabaceae; genus Styphnolobium; species Styphnolobium japonicum. The sequence continues at coordinate 25,027,636 of JALBWW010000014.1, forward strand.
GGACATCACTATTTCTACATTGCTTCATAGTAGAGAGTTACACCACAAGCATGACACAAATAACATCTTGTCCGTGCCTTTTGTATCATGAAACCACATCATAGTGGTTGAACAGAAGTTTTTTTTTTTTAATCAAATTACGACACCACCTTCCCTTCCCCTCGTAGCAAGAAACAAAATCTCACCCCAGAAAACCGGAAGAGACAAAAACAAACTCACAACAGTCTTCATAGATGCCATTCAATATACAAGGTCTAAACACCAATCAGCCCATGGCATACTTCTGGGTCCAGCTGCGTGCAGTGGCTTCATACTTGGACCGATCAGTTTTGTACATGTGAGCAATCTCTGGTACCAGAGGGTCATCAGGATTTGGATCCGTAAGTAGTGAGCAGATAGAGAGCAGTACCTGGTATGCCAAGCAAAACATAATTAGAAAACCCATTATATTTAGGTTCTTAATATCAGCTAGGAGTTCCACACACAACAAATAATTTCAGAAAATTCCTAGAAGAAGTCAAACTATAGCCGATTGTACAAAATCGCTTAAAGACTGATGTTCATATTTGGAATAAGATTCAAAATTCTTACACAATATATTAGGGGAAAAGTAACCAAGAGTAGAAACACAATTCAGGCAAAAGTATTGCCTGCCTATAGGACTGCTCCAATAAAAAGACTTCACCCTGCCATCTGGCATCAGGCAAATGGACATACAGAACCAGTCTCCCAAATTATGTTGGCAGTACGCAGACCAATAAACCACAGCAGAAAATCAGTCTTATGAATACAAAATTATGACTAGTAGAACACATCGAACCTCTACTAATGAAGAGACTGACATGCCAAATTCTTCTTGATATGACACACGCATCCACATCTCCACAAACTTTTTTGCAGTATTGTCAATGAATGCTTGCATAATAAATTTGAGTAAATAAAAGATAAGCCTTGGAAAAAGTCAATTTTTAGGGGAATGGTACGAAGAAGTCATACTTTCCATGAAAGGAGAGTAAAAGGCGATTTTTCAGTGCCATAAATAAAGGCTTATACTTCTAAAACTTTTTTTTAAAAAAAGGGTTAAATTCAGTTTGCCCCCTTGTGGTTTGGAGCAATATCACTTTGCCACCTTGTGGTTTCAAGATTTTGCCAAATTCCTGTGGTTTGTTCCAGTAGCATTTTACTCCCCTGTGATTTCATTCCGTTAACTTAGACTACAATTTACTAACTTTAATGGATGTTACAATATCTCTATTAAAGATTCCTTTATTCTTATGAAACAATTTTCTCCTTTGCTGAAATTAGGAACCTTCAGCAAAAAGTTGGCAAATTAACGAACATATCTTGATGTCCTGATGTGTACAAATTAGACATGTTTTAATGTGTAAACCTTCTGGTTTAGCGTATTATAACATAAATAAGTACTTTCTTAGTTGGTATAGCCAAAAAAAGACACATTGATCTAACAAATATATTGGTAATGAAAACACAGGAGAGCAAAGTGACAAGAGAACAAATCACTAGAGGGTAAAGGGACAAAGTCGAAACCGTAGGGTGGCAAAGTGATATCGCCTCATACCACAAGGGTGCAAACTGAATTTAACCCAAAAAAAAAAATGTCCAACAATCACAAATTTAATAATTAATAAATAGAAAAAAAAATCTAACAATTAGGTTAATTAAGAATAATTTCATTGACTCAAATTTAGTCCATACCTCTTATTCTTTGTTAAATGTTCCTTTTTTTTTATTTAACAAGTAATACTTGTCAGTAACAACTATATATAGGTATACGATAACCAAATAAAAGAGGAAAAGTTACTAAGCTGGTTAACTAAAATTAGTTTTACCTATTTCGATGGATATAAATTATAAATACACATACTAACGCCCCACCCACCCCTAAAAAAGGGGAAATTACAAACAAAAAAAAAGGAACTTTTGACAAAAATACAGGCAATAAATTGTGGTAATTCTATCTAAAAAATGTAGTGATTCTGTGCAAAAATATGGCTATAAATATTTTACCAGGAGTTTTTTTTTAGGTAATTTTACCCGGGGGGGAGGGGGGAATTTAGTGTAATATCCTGTCTTATGGAAAGTTAGGAAATGTTAATACCTTTTTAAATCATTTATGGTTATAAGTTCATAGCTCATAGTTTATGACACAAGTCATGATATTAATAAATCCCATACTTATGCCCACAGATTTAAAATTAAGGGGAAAGAAAGTCAAACCTTAGAGATGGTAAGCGCGGGGCTCCACTGTTCCTTCAGGATATCAAGACAAATGCTACCATTGCTGTTAATGTTTGGGTGAAAGACCTTAGTCCTAAATGCAACCTGGTTGAAAAATAGAAAAAGGTAATGAGATATTCCAGTACTTTTAAACAACCAAACATATCAAATTCATGGACATCACACCCTATTGCCTACACATTACCTTAGGGGGCTTGAAAGGATAATCAGGAGGAAAATGAATAGTAACTAGAAATACACCTCCAGCATAGGGACTATCAGCAGGACCCATAATTGTTGCTTGCCAATGGAACATGTCTTCAGCAACTGGACCTGTAATAAACAAAGTATTGCTGAGACTGAAATTTGCAGATACCACAAACATGTAGCATTTAAATTTAACAAAACCATACACACAGTTCCCACCAACAACATTCGACACAGTACCTGTGCTACCTTAGAAACAGCATTTTTCTATGCCATTTTCTTCTTTATTTAATTTTATTTTACTGTAGCACTGGGAAGTTATAGAAATCAGACACTCCTGACTAGAGAGCCTAGAAAACAATGCTAACGTCAGTGGCAGGTTAGAACTTAGTATAGCAGTGGACAAAGACATGAGGTATACAGAGACCATGATGAACAAGAAATTGTATCTAGTCCATTTATAGACCTAAGCACAGTAGCAGTTATTGCGAAATGGCGATAAATTTGAGTTCAAGAGAATCTACTTGTACAAATGCTTCTAACCATAGGTGGTAAGCAAAAGTGAGTTTGCAGTATATTAATAGACATTCCAAAGTAAGGGAGGGGGGAGATATAAATGTACAACAAGGGCAGAGAGACATGAGACATCCATAAGTATAGTTGTGGCAAAGGTGGTGACTATAAGTATAGTTGTTAATATCGTGTATGGTAGATGTATTGTTATCTAAAACTCTCATGTATGGTATGGTATGGTTAGGCAATAAGATTTATATAAATGATAAAAGTATATTTATTATTCGCGCATCTTTGAGAAATAAGAATAATAAACATGATAAAACTAATAATTTAGCTTAAAATGTGAAGAACAATAGCTGATATTTTGTAAAAGAAGGTTTAGTTTAGTGGCATGTACATTCTACACACAGGTATTAGCATCCCGTGCTGACATGTGAAGCTAGCATGGACATGAACCCAAAGAAAAAGAAAAGAAAGAACAAGCCATCATTCTTAAACAGAGACAGACAGAGGACGGAAATAATTAAAACGAAAAAAGGGGCATACAAAAAAGGGATGGAAAGGTACCAGCGCTGCAAGAAGTGGGTGGGTCTTTCTGTAAGTCCTTGAGCTCCTTCAAGATGCGCTTGGAAGCCATCGATGGTATGGTATGGTATGGTATGGTATCAGACCCTGCAGGGCAGGCGAGAAATGAGTAAAAAGATAAGAGGAATGGAGAGAAGAGAAGAGATCAGATCAGATCTGATGTGCCGTGAAGCAAGAAAATAGGAATGGAGCCATACCTCTGACCTGACCTGAGACAGCGAGAGAGAGAGAGAGATGGGTGGATCGGAGGATGGGGAGGGAGATTGGAACAGCCACACCCACACCAACACTAGGTCTGGTCTAGGTGCACTCCCTCTGCTTCCTCAATCAATCCCTTCCCTTGTTCCTTCCAAACAAACTTGGTACTTGCCTTCTTCCCTTCCATATATTAATACAACAAACACCAAATGACAACCTTATCCATTTCATGTGTCATATTCCACCGCTTGTCCCCTCCCCTCATTTCTATACTATTTTCTAACATCCCCCACCCAAGCTTGTACGTTTTACAAATTTTTGTAAAGTATGTGTAAATCTAAATTATTTATAAAAAAGTTATTCAAGATTATATCATTATAGTGTTATTTATTGCTTACTTGTAAGCATGTGAGGAGAATTTGAATGTAAATTTATTATTATTATACTTTTAGATAAGAGTATTTTTAAATTAATTTTTATGTTAATTGAGTTTAAGTATCTCTTTAAATAATATTAAAACCACACTTTACATCAATTTAATAAATTTAGAAAAATTAATTTTCTTAAATGTTGTTATTAAATTGTACATACATAGTTTAATTTAAAAATATATATATCTATACTTTCTAAATTTTGGCTCATTTGTAAATAATTATCATAGACTATAAATTTTTTTTAATTTCATCCATAAATTATATTAATTATTCCAATAGATTTTTGTATCTATTCTCCGTTAAATTGCGAAGAGTTTAATTTTGATTCACTGTCATTGTAAATTTTCTTTACACTGTCACTCATTCATATATTGTCAATTCATTAAAAAAAATTGACTATTATAACAACTACCTCAAAAGTCTAACACTTTTATTGATGTGTCAATACATAATCGAATGACAGTATAAGGAAACTTTACACTGGCAGTAAATTAAAATTAAATCCAATTGCGAATGGAAATGAAGTGTATCCAAATTCTATAAACTTTATCAATTCGTAAACAATCACCATAAACTATAAAATCTTTCAATTTAATCCCTAAATCATATTAATTATCACAAATAAATCATTTCATCAATTCTTTATTTAGTTACTAATAAAATAGTGACATGGCATGCACAAATCTTAACATTTCATGTTAATTTCTTTTTATTATGCTTTTACTTATTTAATATTTTTTCATAAATTTAAATAATAATAATTTATAATTCACGATATCTATTTATAAATGAATTTAAATTTAAAAGAGACCTGGATTTATTATTTTTTATGATGTGACTTGTCTTTAATATAATTTTGATTAAAATAACTAAATTGATATAAATTTTAACTATTAGGAAATTAGATTATAAAATTAATATAAAATAAAATTTAAAAAAATGAAAAATCAAAATAAAATTATATATTTATACTTATTAACTACTTGCTTACTTGATAAAATCTACAATGTCTATTTATTCTAATTCTAACTTTTATAATTTTTCTCTTTACCTATTTATTTAATTTTTAGAAATTAAAAAATAAAATATTATTAAAAAAGAAAAGCATCAATCTAACTATGTCGTATATTATGGGTTTTCTTTTATTTAATTATTTTAAAATTTATTTATTTAATTTATAAAGAATTATTAAAATACATATAAAGAGATAATTATTAAATACGAATTGTGAATAAAAATAAATATGAATGGTTAATTGGAGATTGATGGAGGGTAAGGATCATATCGCATCACTCTTCTATTATCAACTTAACAAAGAGTTGATGAAATGATCTATTTGCGATAATTGATACAGTTTAAACCTTTAAGAATTAAATTAGAAAATTTTATAGTTTATGATGACTGTTTACAAATTAGTAAATTTTAAGAAGTCTGAATGTACTTTTATTCTGTTAGTAACTTAATAGAGAGTGAATGGAAGGATTTATTGCGATAATTGATATAGGATGTGTTTTTGTGAGCATTTGTCTATCCTAATCCCCTGTTTGCACGGTGTAAACGGGCATTTAAGACATTTTATCATGTTTGAAAAAAATCATGATAGGAGAAAACAAATGAGATTTTCATCTCAAATCACATTTGAGTAGAAGCAATATTTTGTTGATTTTGGAATGAATGAAAATTCGTTTGTGTGTATATTGACAGAAATATCATTATAATTTAATATTATATCACTATTTTAATAATATTTAAATAAATATAACCTAGGAGTTTTTTAAAATATTATTATAATTATACTCAAAGTAATTTTATTTTACAATACTTCAAATAAACTTAATTTATAATTAATTTTTTTAACATCAATTTATTAACCATCAAACTCAAAATAACTTATATCATTTTTGGTAATTACACATCTAAAAGTAAATTTAATCAACATTATCTAAATAACATTCATTTAACAAAATCAATTTTTAAAAAAAGATTTTTAAACATAAATCACTTTAATCAAACTTTAATCAAATTCACTTCTAACTAAAATTAAGTTTACAAAATCAAATTCATTTAAAAATAAATTTATAAAATCTAATCTAAATACACACATAATTTATAAATTAAATTTAAATATTTTATAATTCATTATAGTTATTTACAAATCAACTAAAACTATCGGTGTGCGAATGGGCTTTTCCGTTTAACCTTTAACTAATTAAGATACAAAGTAGACAAAAAAAAAAAAAGACATTTCAAAGTTAAATTTGATGAATATACATATTTCAAGAAAAGACTCTTTTAATGCAAGTGTTAAGAATATATCAGTTGTGCGAGCATTTACATCTTCCTATTAATATTTGTAGTTAATATTTTTTAATTTTATTATAATGACATATTACGTCATACATTGGGTAACTCAACCAGAATGCTTAGATAGTCAAATTAGGATGATAGATGATTGATTATTCATAGCTTTCACCGGTTTAGTTTGAGGATCAATTTTTTTTTGAAAGATAGTTTGAGGATCATGATAAACTTCCTAAACAAAATACAATATACAATAAGCACAAAGAAGCTAAAATAAAAGGAAGGAAGCTAAAATAAAAGGAAGGAAGCTAATACCTCCTAGAGTATGCACAAAATTATTAGAGGAACATCCATTTCAACCACCGATGAATGAGGATTTACTACATTTTCCACTTAAGTCATAAAAAGTACTTTTTTTAAAAAATAAAACAAAAACTCATTTAGGTGGGCATAATTTTTTTAAATATATTTTTTTTTTACATTTGGATAAGTTACTTTACATTTTGATTCCATATTTGATAAGTGTTTTTAAGTAGCAGAAGAACTTTTAAGTTTATTTAAATAAAAAAGGCGCATTAGGACTTTTTTATAATAAAATTTCTGAAAATATAAAATATTTATAATAAGAGAGACATAATTTGCAAGAAAAAAATGACATAAGATGTAATTTTTAATAAAAGTAATGATATTTTTATTAGAAAATTATATTAAAAATCACTTATTTTTTCCTTTTTTTTAAAAAAAGTTGAGGATTATTAACTTCTCAAAAAAATTAGAATTGATTTTTTTTAAAATTTCTACTTATTTTTAAAAGTTACATCTAAAAATACTTTAAAACTTGCAAAAATACCATTTTAAAAAAATAACTTTTTTTATATAAAAAAGCCTATTTGATAAGTTAGATATAACAATGAATATAAGAAATTACGAATGCCATAAAATGAGAGTGAGGTGGGAAGGGTAATGACCTACATGCAAGCGAAGCTCATATTGAACTCAATTATGTTAAAGTGTCAAATGATTGTTGAATAGACTAGTTTGATCTCGTTTAATCTTGTTTGTGATAAGTTGAGTTAAAATAATTTATATTTAAATAGGTTGTAAAAATATCAATCTAATTTACCTCGCATAATATGATAATTTTTTTAAAAAAAAATTACCTAAAAATTTTAAAAATAGAAAATTCAAAATCATTTCATAACATTTGTTTAAAAAATATGTTTTCTTATGTACTACAAAAATAACTAAAAGACAAGCTTATAGTCAATTTGTGAATTAAACGAACTGGCTTATTTAACTCACTAGTTAAATAGGTTAAGGGCTCACATTTGAATAAATCACAAAAATAAAAGTTTGATTAACATAATTTATGTGAATAATGTTAGGATAACAATTTGACCATTTTAATAATCATATCGACTTTTGTCACCCAACTCAAGTTATTTGATTCATCTTAGTGAGCTATTTAATTTGTCTTTACTTTTTAAAAGAAGAAACCAACTTGAACTCAATCAAATCATGGTTGATTTGGCTGATATTGAATCACTTCTTAACAAATGCAAATTGATTTGTGGACATCCCTACATAATTTAGGGGGATAAACTTTACATGAAATTGGTATGAAACTAATTTTAAAAATTTTCAACCTCAAATTTAAAAGGGTATTAAACTATCTGAAACTATTTATTAACAAGAAAGTTGTTAAAAATTAGTATAAAAATAGAAGTATGAAAAATATCCAAAATGATTCTTCTTTCAAATGGGGATGAAATCTAGTACATACAAATCCATATAGTGAAAGACAAATGGAGGTCCAGAAGGCGTTGGATAGGTAGAAAATATTTCTCGGACGAAATGTGAGATGTCGTTATTACAACGCTGAGGTGCTATCAAATCCAAACGCTAAAAACGCGCATGGACACGACATTCAACATCAATTGCTTCTCACTGAACCCACCGTTACTTGTTCCTTCCACATTTATTTCACATCTTTTGCAGATTACGCTAGCTAACTCATCACTTTCTCTTCTCCCCATCGATTTCTCCCCTTTCTATCTGTGACTGTAAGGTAAGCCTTTTTATCAATCATTTCCATTCGCTGATTGTTTTATTTCTTTTCCAAATTTGTTAACTTTTGATTGTAGATTTAAGATTTCATGATGCCCATCCTTTGTAACTGGTAACTGTAAGATTTGTGTCCTTTTTTTAGATTATTTTTTGATGAATTGTGATTGAATGTGAATCTGGGTCTTCGATCCTGAAGTTGGCATTTATTTATTCAATTAAAATTGCATTTTTATGTTGACTAGACAATGGGTTTTATGTGGTCGTGGCAGGTTCAACTTCTAAACCTGAAAGTTCTTTGCTTTTTTTTCTTAGAAGTTGGAATAGAGAATTGGAGCTGGGTGGATGATGGAGGATGACAAGAGAAGGAGGAAAAACAAGAAGAAAAAGAACAAGCAAAGTAAGAACGTGGAGAATGGGGTGGCTGGGGTTGGAGAAACAGCAACTAGAGATCAGAATCTGGTGAATAATGGTAAGGATGAGCATACCCATCTTTTGGAGACCGCAGATAAGCAAAGTACAAATGTGGATTCGAATGGGTTTGGAGAAACAGCAACTAGGGATCAGAATCTGGTAAATAATGGTAAGGATGAGCTTACTCATCTTTCGGAGACAGCAGATGTGCAAATTACGAATGTGGATTGGAATGGGGTTGAGGAAACACCAAATAGGGATCATAATCTGGTGGAAAGTGGAAATTATGAACTTACTCAACCATCGGAGTCTGCAGATGGGCAAACTACAAATATGGATTTGAATGGACATTGGCCAAATGGCAAAGAATGTGTAAGTTTTCCTTCAATCAATATGGATTTCCACATATGTTTAGAGGTTTATGCTCAAGACTCAAGTGCTATATTTTAAATATTGGTTCATGAAAAGAACCATGTTTTCCCTAGCCATTGTTATCATTTTCAATTGAAACAGAGTAGTTTAGTTTAAACTTCTTATTTCCTAATTCAGTTTCTGAATCGTGTTTCCAGGTGTGTATGACTTATTATACAATGTATATATGGCCTTTGAAAGAATGGTATTGTCAGAAAAAGTCACATGTATAGGAGGTTACCAATGCAAATTACGAATTTACTTGATGATTAGTTAAAATTAGTGGTCTAATAATAAATATTTGCGAGTTGCTTCTCATGATAGTCCCCTTGAGAATTCACCCTGATATGTGAGGCATTTTTCTCAAGGTTATATTATTAGATACACTGTTCTTCTGGTGTTGCCAAGCTACTGCATACAATGAATTGTTAACAAGGACCAAACATGCCTTTTACAATCAATATACCCATCTAATAGTTACGACTAATGTCAACTTGCTTGTTTTTTGATTGGTAATGGGAATGCTTTATATAAAGCAAATTTGTATGGGCATCTTAAGATGTTACTTCTTCTGTTGGTGACTCTGATTGATTCTTCTGTTTACTAATCTTGGTGTGACATATTTCTTCCTTACTGCTGGCTAAGTTGGTACTCAATTATGTTTCTAAATGCTTCTACGCAGTCAACTCAATTGGAAGGTGGGGAGCAGCATTGGATCAAAATAGAGGTGAGGATCAAATTAAATAAATCTGGTCTGCGTCATCTATACTATGTTTATTGAACATAATGCATGTTTGGATGTGGCGCAAAATGGAGGTTTACACTGCCTTTTCAGTTTGCACTGCTAGACTGACTTTTATTTGTTGTTTGAGTTGTTTTGCTACCCATGCCAAAATAAAATTGGCTGCCTTGAACATTTCATAAGGACATTCAGGCAGAAGTAATAAACTTTTGGTTACTTCTGCCTAAACATCCTTTTGATGTCTCACTGTTGAGCACAATGGACAGTCTTGTCCTCATAAAATTGTATAAATTTACACATAAAATATAATATCTTTGTTTTTGTATTTCCTACTGGAAAAGTGATTTTACTTAACGCTCTTTGAACAAAAGTTGCACTTGAAAAATTACTTTTGTTAAGCATTCCTAAACGTAATACTCATTCTTTCAATTAAATCTTCTAAAATTCATTCTTGTTGAAAGTAATTCCACACTAGTTATCCAAACAAGCTCATAATAATTTGGATCTCCATTCTTCCCTCCCTGTCTCTTTCAAACACATGCAATCAAATCTGTTTGAGTTGAGTGTTTGTGGACATGAGTGTATTGCTAAACTAAATGAAACTACCTTTGTGACAGGCCACCTCAGAAGAGGTAATTAGAAAATTGGGAAATGAAAATGATATGCTCAAACAGAATGTGGTAAGATGTCTTAAAAGTTTTATTTTGCAGATACATGCTGGCATGTTATAGTTTCAATATGTGTAGCCTTTTTTTCCACAGGCCTTGTCAGAAGAGACAGTCAGAAAATTGAAAGAAGAAAATGATATGCACATTCAGAATGAGGTAATATTTTATCTGAGAAATATCTGTTCTTTGTTTAAGCACTTATGTTTCAATGTTTTTATAACATGTACAGCCTATCATTCCACAGGCCATATCAGAAGAGACAATCAGAAAAATGAAAGAAGAAAATGACATGCACATGCAAAAAGAGGTAGTATATTTTAAATTTTGTCTGAGTGATATCTGTTCTTTTTCTTTTTTTTTAATGTTTATCTTTGCAATTTTCTTTTAACACATAAAGCCTATCTTTCCACAGGTTGCATCAGAAGAGACAATCAGAAAATTGAAAGAAGAACATGATATGCATGTTCAGAAAGAGGTAATGTTTTATCTTAGAAGTATGTCCTTTGTTTGAGCACTTACGTTTCAATGTTTTTATGACATGTACAACCTGTCATTCCACAGGCCATATCAGAAGAGACAATCAGAAAATTGAAAGAAGAACATGATATGCACATGCAGAAAGAGGTAATATATTTTAAATTTTATCTGAGAGATATCTGTTCTTTGTTTTAATGTTTATTTTGGAATTTTCTTTGAACACATATAGCCTATCTTTCTACAGGCCATATCAGAAGAGACAATGAGAAAATTGGAAGAAGAAAATGAAATGCACATTCAGAAAGAGGTAATTTTACTTGAAGTTTCATCTGAGAGATTTATGCCATTCATTTAAGTGTTTATATCACAAATATTTTCTTTAGTTTAAACACATATAAGCTATCTTTCTACAGGCCATATCAGAGGAGACAATTAGAAAATTGAAAGAAGAAAATGATAAACACATTCAGAACGAGGTAATATATTGCAAGTTTTATCAGAGGCATATTTGTTTTTAAGTGTTTATATTGCAGCTGTATATTTACTTTCTCAACAGGCTATCGTGAAGGAAATTCTAGAAAAATGGCTAAAATTAGGTTTGATTCCTAATAACATCTTTTGTTATATAGATTGCTTCATTTATACCATTTGTTTTGCTTTTCTTTTACAGTTTACCTTGGAAGAGACCATGAATAAATTACGAACTGACAATGAATTGCTGGCCAAAAAACAGGTAATTGAATTTGAATTGAACAGGTTTGATGAATGTGTGGATGGCTCTCATTTTTAATTATATTATTCTTATATATGTTTAGGTATTGACTGGTATGTTTAATTGGATAATCTGCAGGCTGGTCTGGAAATGAGAATTGCACAATTACAGAGTGAGAATAATTCCTTACTTCAAAAAGAGGTGAATGACTTTAGTATTTTTCTTCCTTTAAAAAGATTTAGGTGCATTTTCTTTGAGAAATTATTTATCAAGATATTTAATAGCATATCATATGCAGGCTGGATTGGAGGAAAAAACCAATCAGCTGCTGAATGAAAAGGCAGTTTTGAGCCTGAAAGGGGTAAGAATTGCTTCATCAACTTTGTCATTTCCTGCATTCACTCTTTATTTACCTTTACTGATTGCCTCTCTCTCTCTCTCTCTCTCTCTCTCTCTCTCTCTCTCTCTCTCTCACCGTGTGCAATATTTTGAGTTTTTTTAAAAATAAAAATAAAAATAAAAGTTGGGTTGAAATTCTAAATCCAGTATACATTGTTCCACAGGAGAGTTTAGAGGGAAAAATAAATCTTCTGGAGAGTGATTTGAGTTCTTTTATTGAGAAAGAGGTAATAGCTTGTCTATTCTCCCATCTGTTATTGCTTTGAAAATATTGTTTGCTTAATCAACGACCTTAACTTTATATGGTAGATTAGCTGCTTAAAAGATGTTAGCTGCTTCTGTAGGTTAGTAAACTATTGTATGCTGACAAGTAACATCTGTTATCATTATTTCTGTTCCTTTCAGAAGCAACAATAAGATTTTGAAGTACTGAGATGAGTTACTAACAAATAGGCACTTCATCATGGTACATATATATTGATGGATGTTAGAATATGCTCAAGGATTGGGGTTAGAAACTGTTCTGGTTTTAGAGCCTTTCATTAGATAACACCCGTAATTATGTTGTTAACTTGCTATAAAGAAACACTTGAGCTGTTTATGAGTATGAGGGTAATACGCGTATTATTTAGGTTTAGCATTTTCAGGACAGAAATTATGTTTATCTCTGACCTTCATACAAGGGCATATTAGTTCTGTACCTAGATAGTTCCTTGTGAATGGCAGTGGAAAAGCACAAGGCCATCAGATTGCAGACACATGACATGCTCAAGATTTAGAACTTAGTATAACGATCTACAATGTACTTGAGGAGTGCTTTAGCAAATGTGAGGTCATTTTATTATGCAAGCCAAAATGGGTTAAAAGGAAGAAAAAGGAGATAAAAAACTGCATGACTTGATTGATTTGAAATGTGAAGTGCCTGGGAACTGTTTGTTCAAATTTCCTTCATTTTTAAATCTTTATTTTATTTTTTCCAAATTCAAAGTAACAATTTTTTGTCATTATAGTTTTCTGGTAATCTGAGGCTAAGAATCAGTAGAATAGTGCTAAATGTCTGCTCTATTTCTTGTGAATTTGTCACTCAGCAGAGGCATATCATGTGCTTTATTTACAGAACTCGACTAAAGAAATCATTTCAAACCTGAATGGTAACGTCAGTATGCTACAAGTGCAGGTATGTACCTTATGTATATACATGAATATTTTGTGTTGAAAAAACAAGGAAAGTATTATAGGATGAGTATTAGAGAGTATTATTTTTAGATATCATTATCCTTAATTCTTCATCATTATCTTTAGGAGTTGTAACTCATTTGAAACATGATCTTGTAGTATTCTGTTTTATAATCAGTTTAGTATAAATATAGAATAGGGCTGCCATTGCAAGTGAGCCTTCTGATTCATTAAAACTCTGTTCCACCATGAATTTAAAGACTTTAATATAAGTGGATATGTGAAAAATATATATTATGCTGTTCTTTACTTGGGTAAATAATAGTTGTATCTATATCAGTCAAGTGCCTGTTGTTTTTCATACATTTTTTAGGCTATTAAGAGTGACCTGAATTTGTCATTTCTGGATATCTTTTCTATCTGGTGAGACAATAAGAAATGGCATCTCTCTCTCTCTCTCTCTCTCTGCATCTGTTGATAATACTATGGTTTATCTTGTTGCTGGTTTATAGTGAACATACTTATTGAAGCTTATACAAAAACTGGTTTGAGTAGTTTTATGAGCACAAGAGTTTTTTGAGCACGAGTGAGCCTTCTGATTCATTAAAACTCTGTTCCATCATGAATTTAAAGACTTTAATATAAGTGGATATGTGAAATAAAAAATATATTATGCAGTTCTTTACTTGGGTAAATAATAGTTGTATCTATATCAGTCAAGTGCCGGTTGTTTTTCATACATTTTTTAGGCTATTAAGAGTGACCTGAATTTGGCATTTCTGGACATCTTTTCCCAGTTCTGATGAGAAGGTATCTGGTGAGACAATAAGAAATGGAATCTCTCTCTCTTCTTCTTCTTCTTCTTTTTGCATCTGTTGATAATGATAATACTATGGTTTTTCTTGTTGCTGGTTTATAGTGAACATACTTATTGAAGCTTATACTAAAACTGGTTTGAGTAGTTTTATGAGCACAAGAACAGATTCGCTACATGCATATGAAATTACCAATTTAATTATTTCTTCAACTTTTCTTTCTTAGACATTCTGGATAACTTCTGTAACAATTCAGGTTGTATTTTTACTTATTTTGGTACTGAAGACTGATCAATTATTTTATTTTCTAGAATGCGTTCATTTAGGCTATGTTAAAGTTTGCAATATCTGATCCCCTTCTGACATAAATGCTGTGCCATTTAATCAAGTATTTTCCTCTTCTTTTAATCCGATTGGTTATAAACATTGGCTTGATGAATGACACTCACATACTGTTATTTGGTCATGTCCATTTCATAACATACCTGTGTTAATTCTGATATGGAAATTAAAAACAAAGTTTGGCAGGTGGCAGAGTTGGAAGAGTCCAGGAATAGTCTTTTGCTAGAAAAACAGCAGTTGAGGGAAAATGTGTCAAATCTTCAGTCAACAATCCAGAATCTTGAAAACAGAAGCTCTTCTTCCTGTTCACTGGATGCATCTGCAAAGGTTTATTTTTGTGATCCTATATGGTTAAAATCTACAATACTACCTTCATGCTTAGGAAAATAAGTTTTCTTGACTTTTATTTTTGAAAGAAGGAAAGGAGCATGGATAGTTATATGTGACTGCATGGAAAATGATCTTCTAATGTGTTATATTTGATACTCAAATCAATTGTGGTGGACTGCAGTCTGGTAGTCCATGACTGTTACTAATTACATTTGAGTTTTGTGGCACATTCATCCTTTCTGAAGATGATGATGGAGCATGAGATATGTGTTATAAATCTGTCAAGTGTGTCAATATTAACTTCAAGTAGGGAGGAGGAAGAAGAAACCGTTACTGCTTTGCTTATTTTATGTTGCCTCTGACCATATTTTTCTTTATGGTGGATAGGATTGTGCTGCTGAAAATGTGGACTTGAAGTCTCAAATTGAAGCAGCCAGTATGATGGTGGAGAAATTGGTGGCAGAAAATGCAGAACTTGTTGAGAAGGTAATGTGCAGGATTCTTTATGGTTTTGTGAAAGAATATCACAAATTGCTGATGACTTAATAAAAGATTTGATATTTTTGTATTAGTAGATTTGGATTGGCTGGGTAAGATTATGTAGATAGTGTTACACATGCTTAA
Organism: Styphnolobium japonicum; assembly: GCA_023212625.1. NCBI lineage: Eukaryota > Viridiplantae > Streptophyta > Magnoliopsida > Fabales > Fabaceae > Styphnolobium > Styphnolobium japonicum. The sequence goes on from JALBWW010000014.1 coordinate 25,043,289, forward strand.
GCCATTTTTATCCTCAGGTCAACGAATTATATGGAGAGCTGGATCGACGAAGTGCAGAAGTTGGACTTTCTGGAGTTGCTGGGCCTGATGGGATGACTGAATTTGCTAAACCTGCTGGTGTTGCTATTGCTATACCTGAATCTGTAGAGATTACGTCTATATCAGCGCATGAGTTAAATTTGTTGGAAGAGGCTTCGGTGAAGGATAATAATGACTCTATTGATGCTGAGCACGCTGCCGGGGTAATTTCAAACTCGTCATTGGTATCTGTTGATGCTGGAGAAATTGTGCAAATTCCATTGGATGACAATGAAGTACGAGATCCAGATTTGCAGGATGCCAAGAATGTGGAAAAGGATGCTGTGCCACTAACAGATGCTCCCCTTATTGGTGCTCCATTTCGTCTGATATCATTTTTTGCTAAGTATGTTAGTGGTGCTGACTTGGTTAACCAGAGCTCTTCAAACACCAGTCATTGACTTTCTAATACTGGGTGAAACAGACAGAGGAGTTATCCTTTTTATTTTTGGTCTTGAACAGACAGTAACCTCACATTAGCAGAAAATACTAATAGGTTGGCCTAAATTGGGCCATTTTAAAGTTTTTATGTCAATTCTTTGAACATTTGGAAATATATGATACTGGGGAAGAATATAGAGTTTTATATTGTGTATACCTTTAGACGATGGCATCAAAGTATCTAGTAGTTGATGACTAGGCTGTGCCATGATCTGTGATGAAATCATTCATTTTGGTCAGTAATGTACCGCCTTACGTCTTGTGTGATTAGGCTTTTTGATGAATTGCAAAATTTGGCCACTTCTATATTGATATTTAGTTCCAACATAAATAACTAGTATTTTCTCCATGTCTACTAAGATAGTAAGATTCTTTTTTTAAAAAAAGTAATTAAATTTTGATATATTTATTTATTGAATTCCTGCTCATTGGAAAATATAACTTGCAAGGCATATGATACTAGTTCACTGAATCAGATATCTTAATTAATATTTTATCTTGATCAAAATTTGATCTGTTACTTTAGTATGGTTCTAGACACCAGGTTAAAGCAATCATGAGAATGTCAAATAAAATGATATGATGCTTAAACATACAAGTATTTATATCTTCTAATGCTAAGACCTCAAACGAATCTCGACTAGGCACGTTTCAAACTTGGAATTGGATTTATGGCGTGAAAGCATGGGACCCCTTGGACTTGTCCTCTAAGAATGATGGCTAGTTCTCAGAATTGGATGCTCTGGTTTCTTCAATTATTCTAACAACTTCCTCCATTGAAGGTCTCGTGTCAGGCATCCTTGCTACACATGCCATTGCCAGTTGCAGCATCTGCACCAGTTCTTCTTCAATATTTTGATATCTCATTAGCTCAAGATCAAACACTTCAGAAGTCCATTCCTCCCGAACAACAGATTGAACCCACTTTGGAAGGTCAACCACATCATCGTGCCCTGAATACTGAACTGGTGCTTTGCCAGTCAGCATCTCAAGAAGGATAACACCAAAGCTGTATACATCAGACTTTTGGGTGGATTTTCTGGTTTCAATAACCTCAGGTGCTCGGTAGCCTGGACTTCTGGAGGAGACAGAGAAACTAATTAGAGGAGTTAAGCCAAAATCTGATATGCAGCCTTGAAAATCTACTGTGAGAAGCACATTAGATGATTTTATATTGCCATGGACAAATTTCCTTCCACTGGCAGAGTGGATATGGGCAATACCCCTAGCAGCTCCGAGCATGATCTTCATTCTGGAATCCCAATCTAGTGGAGTTCGTCCAGATTCCCTTGTTCCTGTGTCATCATGTTTCACATGGTATAGTAAGAAATCCAACAACCAGCAATGGAAACGATGTTTAGAGTACAATGTATATGCCAAATTTGTATTTATTCTTTTACACATAAGAGTTCAGCTGACCAAGTGTATTTAACCATCTTAAAGCATGCATAAAAAATATCTTCAAGCAAATTCAATATACACTAGAGACAAAGAACAGTATTTTATATATTTGTCTGTTAATGTGAAGCATAGGTTTGTTCTTATACTAATATTTTGTAAACCCGAACTTGAAACTAGATGTAAATATACAACTTCACTGTGTTGATAGTAATATTGATACCATATATTGGTTTATCTTAGATATGGTCCTGATATATATAGTAGGAAAAGAAAGCAATGACATTGCCAGCCTTGAACCTCATGGAATCAGAGAAAAGTTTAAAATGACAGTAATTACCATGCAATAACCTGTAAAAGCTGCCACCTGTTAGGTAGTCGTAAACCATTAGTTTTTCATCCTTGGAATAGTAGTAAGCACGAAGGGGAATAACATTTGGGTGATGAGGAAGCCTTTCCACAATCTCTATTTGCTGTTCAAATTCTTTTTTCCCAATCGCCACTTCTTTTAACCTCTTCACAACCACTGTCGTCCCCTCCTCCAAGATGGCTTTATAAGTTGTTCCACAACCTCCCTTCCCAAGCACTTCAGCTGAAGCTCTTAATAAATCCTCAAGATCAAAATTATTTGAACAACCTTCAAAAAATATTAGCTTGTTTTTCTCAGGTTCTTGTACTCCACTCCCAAAGTCCTCCCTAAGCTTCTCATCCTTCTTTTTAGGTGCTTCATTTTGTTCACCTACTTTTTCCTTGAGACAGCAGAACACTACTATCAGAAATGGAAGAAACAGCAGTGCGAAACCCCCAAAAGCAATTGCAATTATTGCCCCTGTACTCAGCTTCTTGTTTGAGAGATCACTTAGTTTTTGGGAGACTGTTGGTGAAGACAATGTGGGAGTAGGGGAAACTGAAGAACACTGTTTTAAAGGTGCTCCACATAACATCAAATTCCCTTTAAATGAGGAGACAGGAAACTTTTGGAGCGCTGAAGGAATTGAACCATTTAGGTAGTTGAAGCTCAAGTTCAAATTCTTAAGGTTAGGGAGGTTAACATCAGGAATAGGTCCTCTGAGAGAGTTATTTTGGAGGTTCAATCCTGTTAGAAATGTCAAGTTTTGGATTAAGGCTGGAATTTGTCCTGTAAACGAGTTGTTGGACAAATCAAGAAAGATAAGCCGGGGAGGGAGAGAATCAGGAATATCACCTGAAAAGTTGTTATTTTGTAGATATATAAAGCGGAGATAAGGAAGGGAAAGTATGTCAGTTGAAAGATTACCACGCAAGCTGTTGGACCGAAGACTGAGACTAATGAGGCCATTTAGCTTACCAAGTGTATTGGCTGGGAGAGAACCACGCAGTCCAACACCCGGAAGCCTCACAGAAAGCACATGGGAGCCATCCGGACTGCAGGTAACTCCCACCCAAGAAGTGCAGATTGAGGTACTAGAGTTCCAGTTAACTTTTTGACCATGATGAACTGCAGCAGCAAAATCAAGGAGGGCTTTCTTTTCTGAATGTAGATCAGCTAAAGTTTGGGGAAAGAGTAAGACAAGCAAGAGTAGAAAAATAGGTATTGTGGCAGAGTAGGACTGTAGCATCATCAAGTTCTATATCTATTGTTCCGCGGTCTATCAAGGTGCCTGAGAGGCTGTGACTGGTTGTCTGCTCTCAATAATTCCTCTTCTTTTCCTAGCAATGAAGATTTCAAAATATTACACACTGATCAAACGGAGCAAATGTAGCCATGCATGCAACAAAACAGTAATCAAAACGCTAGCAATATCATTACAAATAAAAAATTTCAAATGGAGACAAGACTGAGGAAGAAGAATATGTATTGGTGAAAAATCTTTGACCCCTCTGCCTACACCAAGAAAAGATGGAAGTCTTTATCAGAATAGAGTAGTATTGTGGTAAGGCCATTTTCTTTTATGAACAACAAAGCAGAGGGGAGTGACGGGAGAGAAATGTTCAAATGAAATACAGAAAGATTTATTCAGGGCATCTTGAACTTAGATATTTGTATGACCTAGGTTAAAAGGGATTTTCAAGATGTGAGCATTGACAGATGCATAACTATCAGAAATTTGCCATCAAGAGGTTGAAGTACTAGTGATAGATATAGATCAAACATTCTAACAGTTTATTGACTGTGTTTGGAATCATTAAAAAATGTGGAATCATTTTGATTTGATTCAAAAATCAAATCAATTCTTATTTTATAACTTTCCAGACAAAGGATTTCATTTCAAAATAAAACTTTTCAAACAAAGGATTTCATTTATTAATCATATCAATTCTCAAATTTTGTCTATGAAAGAGTCTTCTCCTTTAATTGTCTACTTCAAATGTGATCATTAAACTGTACTAAGAGCATCGGAGGATTAAATTTTTCAGATAGACAAAAAAGAAAAGTATAATCTCTCTGTTTTTTTTGTACTAAACCCAATTCAGAATGCAAAATAAAATGCTGAAATAATCTCGTTCCCAGCTTTACTAAAATTTGTCTCTAGTGAAGGCATAAGCACATGACAGGAGATGTCCAAAAGATTGGCTAAAAGCAATACCAGAAGCAGTTTAATTATTTATTAAAAGAGTATTCTGCTTGGATTCACTATAAAATAAAATGCATATTTTCTAAATTATAGCGGAAAAGGACTTGTGAATGAAATAGGAGGAACTAGTTGGAAATTTAAATTTTCATGCGCTTTCACTTTGCTACACATTCTTCTCACTCTCAGCAGCCAAACAAGAACAATGCAGGCCAAATGTACAGAATTTTAGTTTAATGTAACGTTTTAGCTGCTATATATATATATATGATAAATTAGAAGAATAAGTTAAAGAAAAATAAAATGAACTCGCTCAAAATGAAGAAAGTAGAAAACTGCAGAAAACAAAATGCAAATGTAGAACAGCGATGCAGAAGATTTAGAGATGAAAACCTTGAAACCGGAGAAAGGAAAAGCAAGTTAGAAGTGGAAGCAGAGACTGGGAGACAGCTGAGCCACAGAAGCAAGCTGAAGAAAAAGAGAGCAGTGTAAGTGTAAGTGATGGAAATGAATGTGATTGCGAGAAAGAAATGGTTTTTGTTAAATTAAGCAGTGAGTGTTGCGTTGGTGGTGGCATTGGCATTGGCAACGTCCAAGAGGTAGAGGAAGCAAAAGCAAAGGGAAGGGCGACCTTTAACGGCATTGCTTCAGGAACACGCCACACAATTAAACACACACACACACACACATAGAGAGAGAGAGAGAGAGAGAGGCTCTTAATTAAAGCACTATACTATACTATGCTATAAATGCGTTGAGTTTGTACTTTTGATTTTCTTGTTTATGATTTGGGAGGCAGAGATTCAACGTTCAGTGAGTTAAGTTATTACTCAGCTTGAAGCAGGCTTCTTCCTTAAGCCAACCTAGTGATGATGATTGACAATTAAGCTAACTGTAAAGTGTTCAATGTTAACTAAGATGTAAGAGAAAAGTTTTGCAGATCTCGATGGAAGGTAAGGCATGGGTTTCCCATCTTCCTATGAATTCACCACTGCCTCAGTCACAAACTTACAGTTATAAAATTTAATTTACCTCAATTTCTTGGGCTTAGTTCTTGTTTCGGATCACGTAGAGAAGTTCAATAATATAATATATATATTTATAAAAAATAAAGTTACTATTGCTAAAATATTTCAGATCACATTTGTTTCTGTTGTTTACTTACGACTGCGTGCTACGAAAGGAGTGTCAATGACTCTATTTATCTTAATCATGAAATAATTAAAAACAAACAACCAAATCAATTTATACTTTAGACACACATAAAGGTGGAGATTATTTTGATATTCATATTTTTTTTCAGGGTATCGGTACCCAAGTAAGTTGTTTAGTATTCATTAGTTGTTTTTTATATTTAATATTTTTAAATATTTATTGTGAAACAAACAATCAATAAATAATTGATAACTCACCTTGAATACCAAATTCAGCAGATATGATAACAACTTCCCTTAAAAGTATATAAAACAATTTGGGAACACTATTTACACAACTTTTTTTCTATACAAATTATGCACAGCTGTTAATGTGATTAAATTTGAATAGCGATGCTACTTACGTGAGGGTGAATGGTCTCATTTTATAGTCAACAGTTGGCAGAGGGTTATGCAAAGGGTATCACAACAGTTTCCACACTAATTGTTGGGTGAGTTGGGTCGTTGCTTCTGCGTTCTGACTTTAATGGTATAGAATTGTCTTTTTCTTTCCTGGGCTTTGGATACCAACTTACGAATTAAATGGGGGCTTTGGAAGGGCTCGGGGGTAAGGTGCATGACAATGGAATTGGGATGGTGTCAAATTATCGATGACGAAAGGCCAAACATCCAGAATCTGTGGTCTTGATATGAAGTATTGGAATGTAACGTTGCCTTCTTGAAGTGAAAATGACGTGTGGGATGGTCCCTCCCTAGAACTAAAGAACAACATCTAAGGTCTAAACCTGCCCGCCATGTGTTTCAAATTTTGTGGGTCCAATCTCCATATCCGTTAGAAAGGAAGATTTCCTCTTGAGACGTTAGAATAGAATTCATTTTAGGGTACACTCAAAGGAGCATTGAAATTGTCGTTCAACATTAAGTACTCAATTTTAAAAGTCTAATATAAATTTTATTGAGATGAGAAAAAATAATGATAAAAAATGATAATAAAAATAGTTTAAACAAATTGTACTCATTCCTTCGTGTTAATAGTAAGTCCAATACAAAATGTTAGAATGATCTTTCATTATTTTAATTATACACGTGATTCACATAATACGTAAAATTATATCTTTTAATTATTTAATCAAATGGACATCAAAGGCCTGTCAAAATAGTTATGCACACACCCCTATTTTGCCCCCACATCTCATCTCCCTCTAACTCGAAGAGCCATAATGCTGCCTACCATGACCATCTCTATTCCTCCCTAGTCTGTATTCCTTCTCTTATCTTGTAGCCAGAAACAATATTTAACAGTGAATTTGAGTTTTGAATTTTAAAAGTAACGTTAAAGCTTCATTCATTTGATACTTACATTAATAACTGATAAAATACTTATTGGGATATAGGAAAGTTTGGACGGAATCTAATTCTAAGGAAACTATTGTCATACAAAATAATGGATTAATTGACATTGAGTCTAATTCTGCGTTTAGTGTCTGATATTACTATTCTGCTTTCCTCATATTCTTTGAGAAGAAAATACTAGTGAGGTGTACGGTTTTAGAGTAGCGATACCTTTAGTTTGTATTTTTATACGAGGACAATTATTATTATCTGATTTTATGAGTAGACTCACAAGATAGTAAAACTCATAAAATAAATCAGATAATTATAATTGATAATAGTATAAGAAAAGTTTTTACACCTAAATAAATTAAGAATCTCTCTTTTTGCTGCTAATGTGAGAAGCTTTGAATTGGAGAATTATCAATTATGGATGGATTGACCTGCATTCTTGTAACAGCTTTATGGGCCTACTGAACCTCCTGTGAAACTCAAAAACGAAAGAAGCCATCGTTTATATTGGGCTGTCCCATTTACTAGTCCTGCTCAGCCTGTTCTTCTAACTCCAATTGCTGAGTGTCGACATCTTTCTCCTTCTATCCCTTTTGTCACAGTTTCGTAGCTGAAGCAAACAATACAAGCCTTCTGCCATTCGATGAAGTAATATATAAAACGAAAATAATTGTACAAAGCCCAAACTTTTTTTTTTAATCTTTGTTTCTAAGTTCTATAACTCTAAACAACTCAAATTTTTTGGTGTATAGCTTTTTGAAGTACTTGATTATTCAAACATCAATATTTTGCTCGGTGGAATTGTATCATGTTTCAGCTCGAAATTTGAATTATAAGAACTTGCTCTATTTTTATTATTATTTTTTGTGTGGTGCTGGGGGGGGGGGGGGGGAAGTAACTTATAGAAGTTACTCTTTTTTTTTTTGGTAATTGAAGTTACTTTTTAACTTAACGTTTGATTACAAAAAAATTGAACAGCTACTTCTAGAAACAGTTAAGCATTGGACAGAAAAACACTTTGTATGGACATTCTTTTTTGGTACATTCAAATCGTAAATGTTACAACACCGACTATTTTAATGATATTATTTTTACTATAATGTCAAAATATTTATATATTTAATTTACTTCCAAAAAATATCAAACACTTTATAAGCACTACTTTGAAAAATAAATTTTTAATAATTGTACTTCCGTTAAGTAAAAAGCACTCAAAATGCAACCCAACTCAACCATAGTGGTCATTGCCAAGGGAAAAAAAACACTCAGACATAGTGTTTGCGTAAAGCGTCACATCACATTCCATCTCTATGTACAGTAATACATTTTGCCTTATGACAAATGCATACTTGTATGCACAGAAATAACTCATTTCTGAAAACTCTCATCCACCCAATGAAAGTTGGACCTGTTTCATGTCATTTTTTCCTGCATTGTTTGTACGTGTAAGATCAAAGTTAAATCCATTGATTTCTCTGCAGAAAACATAGAATGCGTCTTCATTTCTTCACCTTCGAGATATATAAGTTGAAATATCCCATCCATCAAAAAATTAAGAAATAATAATTAGAACATAAATAGCATGTTACAAATGTGCGAAGGAGAACCTCTCAGATGCTATAAGAGACCAAAAGGTTCGGGCAGGTGCTCAAATCCGTTATCAAATATGGGGCCTTGATCACATTTTTCATCAGCACTATGCAGCCAGTTTGTATTCTTCAAATCTTCTTTAAGCAATAGTGCATCATAACGAGAACTCTCATAGATGTCCACTTCACTCAGTTTTGCAGAGTACAGTCTTTCATCTATCTCTCTTCCATTTATCATATTCCTATTAATATCATTTCCAACATCAAAATTAGCTCCATTATTACTGCTTACCACGCTTCCATTCATGTCAACCGACGCTGGAGCACTTGAAACTCGATGAGATTGGCTCTTGGGAGTGGAAGTTCGAATACTCTGAGGAAAGAGTGTGGTGCTTGATAGTGAACGAAGATTTCCTGAGCTGTTCCTTATATCCTGTTAAAAAAATGAACAAAAAAAACACATAGAAAAGTATGTTTAATTTGATAGAACAAACTTGATTGAAACATCTTCTCCAAGTAACCCCCAGCAACCAAATAAATACCAAGCATAATAAGAAGTATGGCAGTCCTAATAGCATAACTTTGCTCGAAGATAAATGGAATATCATAATTCATGACCAAAATAAATTAAGACCAGTCTAATTCATAAAGGATCATCAGGTGAATGATGAATCATAGCATTAATGGTAAGGATTGCAGTATCATTTGGGCCATGATTTTCATTCAAAGTAGTCTGGTATTAGAAAGCTTCAATGTTTAATCAGTAAATTTTGATTGTTAACTTGATCCTGCAGAACTGGAAAAGTAGAGTATACGAACCATGTGCTTGATAGCCATATCCAAGGATTTCTTTGAGATAGTCCTCCCAAATCCAGAGTTGTCTGTGGCAGTAGTTGAGGCCTTAACAGATTTCCTTGCAACTACCTCAGGGGCATGTGGGGCTTTCCTAGGCTCAGGAACATCAGCATGGTGGCCATTGGCATTGGCATAGCCACGGCTTCTTCCTGCGGATTCTGTCAATCTCCCCCTACTGACAATAGGAGATGAATGTCGCCTTGACATATGAATTGAGGGTTGGGTTTCAGAATTTCCCTTCATAGTATTAGTGACAGCAACACCAGGACGGGACCTGCCTGCAGAGACCGGCCTATCAGGTAATGTTGTTCTGAGGTTTGGTGGAGTTTCAAGGGGAAAATCAGGTGGAACAACTGGCTGGGGTGGGGGACGGACTCGTGGGCTTGGTGAGCTTGGCCGTGATGCTGGTGCTGAAGTTGAATTGCGCCCATTTAATGAAACACGTCCAGGACCAGCTGAAGTTGAAGAACCTGTTGTAGGGGATGGAGATGGCATTGAATTGCGACGAGTGGGAGTACAAGGACGGGAAAGTGACCGAGCAGATGGGGAATGTAAGTTTGCAGGAATCTGAGGCCTTGAACTTGAACTAGGAGTGGATGGCCTTGAGCTTTGTGCATGTGATGGTCTATTTCTGTCAGCAGATGAGCTGGTGGAAACTGAACGTACTTTGGAGGGTGTTGAGGATCGTGATGCTGTTGGGCGGGACGTGGGAGTGGAAGGCCTTGCTGCAGATGGAGAGCGGGTTATGGGGGAAGAGGGTCTAGTGTAAGATGATACTGAAGCGGAGCTTGTGTTAAGGATTGAGGAGGATCTGTTTGAAGAATAGGTGCTGTACTGTGACGTGGAGTTGGAGATGGAAGAGCGAGTCACTGAACTGCTTCTTGCTGGTCTAGACTGATTGTTGTTCTCCGATTGTGAGACTGAAAGCTGAAAGATACATGATTAAGAATTTAAACATAACACCATCTAGCTGACCACTTTCAACAAGTCAATATAATCTAGTTCTCCAAGTGATCGGATGCTTAAATATCAGTTCATTTCTGTAAGTTGAAACAAGGTTTTAAATGAGAAGAGCAGTTGAAGTAGTCAAAGGTACAGGTGAATTTCCATAGGCATTATCAATCCAATTATTAATGAAACTGTAAGCAAGGGTACTGGTAATACATATGGAATGAATTTGTAGAAGGGAAATGTAGAAATTATTAGATTTAAGAGGAACATATACCCTTGAGGCCTTAGTGGTAGAAGTTGATCTACCCAAACTTCTTCTTGGAGGCACCGAGGTTGGTTGTTGTTGGGACTCGCCTTCTGATGATGGAAAAACAGGGGTCCCCGGGGGGGTGAGAAGCCTAATAACATAAAATAGTGATAATTACAACTTGGGCGAAGATAACATATGCATGTGCCACCAGTACAAATAGTATCTTTTTTTGTGATAATTTATAACTTGAACTATGTAAAGTTGCACTCCGTCATTTCAAAATTTGAATAAATATTAAGACAGCAACCAAAAATCTGAATTTCGTTGGTTATGAGTTCCCATGAAAGTATAGTAAGCTTTTTGCAAGTAGTTTCTTTTACTTTTACTAAGGCATATAGCAAGATGTTTTGAGGGCCCTCTGGAGTCATGCTTTGAGAAAAAGATAATTTTTTCTGCAATTAATTCTGGATCTATGACTTCCAGCTAAGAATAATCTGACATAAAACTGCATGAAGATATGATCTTTTCTCCAGACAACTGGTAATGCATATATTAATATCTATTTCCCACTTTCTGTAATTGGTCTGTCTGTCCTCGTAAATGTGGTTTCTGTAATGATAATTTCTCTGTTTTCTTGGCCAATTGAAGAAAGAGCTTCAACTCAATCTCAATGGGATTGATTACTCATTACCGTACATGCTCATCTACTACTAATGATAGATATGATTAAGTGCGTGTGAATGTACCAGTCATAATCATGCTTTCCTCCATCCGTGGATGATAATAGATCATCCATCCCGCTTCTGGCCAGTTTTGCTGATCCAAGGGAGAGCCTCCCCAGTTTCACGGAAACTGTATCCAGAAATAGCTATTATAGATAGATAAAGATCACTTGATCATCACCTCAAAAACAATTGTAGAACACATATTTCAAAACAATATGAACCATAATGCAAGAAGAATTGAATTAAAGCAGGGGATAAAAGTGAGCAAAAGAAAAGGCAGGCGCATGGTCAATTCATTATCTCAACAGTTTGATGATTTGTTAACAGCAAATCATGTGGTGTTCCTTAACTATAATATGACATGATGACATTCTTTTCATTCGCACATCCATTCTTAAAACATGAGACGACGACACGAACAAAACATCCAGTGTATTGTACTGTTTGGGACAGAATCGAATCAAACAAAATAAAATCTTTCCATTATTTACAGTTACACATAAATGGAACAGATTCGCAATCTGGAATGACAAAACAAAACTGTCCCGTCCTGCGTGTAAAAACAAAAACAACTATCAGAAGAGAAGGCTAAGAGGAATTGGCGTACCGTCGGAAGAATCAGAATTAGCAACGGAGAGAGAGCGGCGATTCTTGGAGAAGAGATCGAGATTTTCGTCGGAGTTGGAGATCCCATTCAAGTTCAAGCTCTGGCCTCGCCGATGTTGGTGCAGCGATCCCAACAGAGATTCCTTGCCATTCCTGCTACTCATACTCATGACGTCAACGCATGTGACTTTGAGGGAGCGATCTGCAACTGGAACTGGAACTGGAACTGGAACTGGTTGAGAGTGCAGTAGTAGATGGCAAGCAAAAGCAACAGAGTGAGTAATCACCATTCATGATTCATGATGATTCATGACTGACTTGCATTGTAGTTGTGGATTAGATCTGCACTTGCTTGGTGTCATGGTTCATGGAATGGAAGCTGCCTTCGTTGATGCTTGCTACTGCTGCTTTCTGTCTCTCACGTTTTCTTCAATTGTTTTGTTTTCTATGGTGTGAGAAACTGATAATAGATTAGATGGGGTGTCAGTCTTTCTGTCACAATTACAAATCATGGAGATGCCCACTTTCTTATGCCCCCACCTTTCCAGATCTCTCATTCCTCCTTTTCATTTCATTTGCTTCATTCATTCATTCATCAAAAAAGATCAAAACTTTGTTTGATTGATACACTTGTAATTTACAAAACCAAATACCCCGTAGGCAGGCACATGGGATGGATGGGAGGTTCTTTTCTTTTGGCCCTTGTGCTTGTCTTGTGCTCGTGGGTTTCTTTTATTTCCTGTGTTTATTTGTTGTTGCACAGTGGTGAAGGAGAGAGAATCCTGTTATGCAAATTGACAATTCATATTATGACCTCATTACACATGATTTCCACTGCTGCATGTGATCCTACATTACCTTTTTCCAAGGAAAGGAAAGGAGACTTTTATGTTTTAGTTTGTGTTTTTTTAAACCATTTTCATGTCAATGGACCCACTTCCAATAGCATTGTGTTATTATTATTTGTGGGTTAAGTTAATTGCTTGAGAAGGTTGGCAATAAATTGATGGTCCATCCACATAAGGTCAAGCGTCCTTAACCCTCCCAACCACTACAAGATTATATTCAATTATTGCAATATAATGATAAAATTGGTTTTAGTTGGATACTAAAATGTTTAGTGATAATAATTCATTTAATTAGGTGACAGATCGAGAAAGTGAGATAAATGTGGAGAGAATAAAAATTTGGCTGCTTTCTTTCTCTGAATATCATTTTTAAGGTGCATTTTCAGAGACGTTGCAACTGCCGTTAGCTCTAAGGCACCAACCTAATCTTCTTATCTGTCCTTTTATGACCAAGGCCAAGGGGTAGTTTCAAGTTTAATGACAAGTTTCTAAATAGTATATTATTTGCACCTCATTTCCATACTTATCTTCATCCAATAATTATCCTCATCAAGAACTCATAGAAAGTTAATGATGATGTGAAAGAAGTATAGGATTGGTATATGAAGTACCTGTTTTGCTTGTGCTCGTATTTCAGGACTTGGTAAAGAATTATTGGGGAGTTAGGAACCAGTGGTAAACGAGAATATATTGCGAGTTTTTTTATCCATTTATTTAGCATCCATGTGAACTATGAAGTGAAACACAAATGTAGAAAGGGGTAATGAATGTCGTTTTATGACGATAGGGTCCTTTCTTTTCTCAGGTCATTTTGTTTTTTGTCCTAAAAAGTGTCTCCACTTCCATCATTTGCTGTAAAACAAAGTAAAACATAAATATGGATGAAATTGAAATGGGCCATGGTTTGGAAATTACGATAACCCACAAATGGGGATGAAATTGAAATGATATCCAATTGCGGGACCGAAAGAGAAAACGACGTGTACGGGGCTATCTAGGAAGACGTAGTGCTTATAGCCCAATAGGATAGCCATGTGATTGATCCGCAAACATCGATTATATTGATATGATAATGATATCAGAACACAACACGTTCAAAGATATGATATTGATATGGATTATCTTATTGAGAATAGGCGACAACTCCCGACAGCATGCAGTTACATGGCAACTACCCAGTGATCTATCGAGTATCGAGTGAGTGAGTACCCATTGCCGACTTTCTTGAATCTTGACCTTCATCTGTCTATGTTCCATGCATGTTTACTGTTTTTCATTCATGCATGCCAATGTATTTTTTACTTGAAAACACCATATTGTTTTGCTCAACATATATAGAAAATACGTGTAACAGTGGTTTCTTGGAACGAAGTGTTGTTGTGAACTTGTGACCAATATATCACGTGATGGATGCGGTTGTAATATTGTGATTGTGGTAGTGTGCGATAATATCTGCAACTGCATCACCTCGTAATTGCAAGATGATTTCTATTCACACAAAAAAATTGCAACGGAATCGTAATACATTTGCAACGGAATTGCATTGCACCCACATCCATCAACCGCATTACAATCGCATCCATTGCAATAGCATCGGCAACAACAGTGTTGCAGTTTTTGTTCCAAAAAAATTTTTAGTGGTAAATTTGAAAAAAATTTACAACTACATTAAGCACAACTCGCATCGTAGTAACCGCAATACTGCAATCGCACTAACCGTAACATAATTACAATCGCAACCTCAATTGCAATTTAAAATCATGATACAAGCGAAACAGTTAGAGCAATCAAAATGCTACCAACAGCATGCAGGACCAGCACGCCATTCTTTTCATATTATCATTTGTTTTCTTCTCCGTTTGATGAGGTGGAATTGAAGAAGAGGAGGAGAAAAAAAAATCAATGACGAAAAAAAAAGCATTCTAATTTCTAGAGCTTTTGTTGAGGAAGAGTAAAATATTTAAATAAATTTAAATGTTATTATTCACACCATTAAATTTTAAAAGTAATATTTTAAAAATTAGACTAACGTCGTGACTCATGTGCATGGTTAGTCTGGTCAACTTTTAAAACTTACTTAGACTGCTAAACTGTTTAGAAATTTTTTAAATTGGAAAGAATCGGGTTGAACCAGTAACCCAGATGAATCAGATTGGGTTATCCGGTCCTTGATTTTCTTTTTTAAAATTTTGCTGTCATTTTTTTATGTTTTATTTTCTTCCAATACCTATGTCGTTTAACTCATTTTATAGGTGTCGTTTAATTAGGTTTTCTTTCTCTCAATCTCTCACAGGACCAGCTCTCCTCTTCAACTTTCTCAGTTCAATTGTCACGAAGAGCTGCCAATCACGCCGCTGCTCACAGAGCTCGCCACCACCACGAAGAGCTCGCCAGCAAGCTGCTCCAGGGGAGGTTTGCGTCAACTGCCAAGAGAACTCGCCCAGTACCGCCGTCGCTCCGCCGTGCTTCAGTCTGCGGCGCCGGCTAGGTAAGTTGTTTTTCTCTGAAATCTTTATCTGAATGTTCCTATTTCTTTCTGGTACATTGAGACATAAATATAGTTGATTATTTGTACCAAAATTTCTGCTTGGATTGGTTTTTTATTTTTATTTTTTTGAATGATTTTTAGTGGTCGATTAGAGAGGTATATGCTGTGTATGTGTTGATTTTTGTGTGTTTGTTAATCTGGTTGAATTTTGATTGGTGTTGAGTTTTTCTGGCTTGGAATCGTGGTTGAATTGTTCTTTGGTTTTCTTTTATGGCTGTTGATGGGATTTCATGATTGAACGCACCCGTGATGATATTGATATAGCGTTTGAAATGTTACAAAAGTAACAGCTAAGAATAAGTTGAAATATATTAGTACCTGGTTATGTGTTTTAATTCAGTAAACTGTTTGGCATTAAGGTAAGAATAGAATTTTGTGTAGGCCACTGGCAATCAATATGGATTGGTTGATTCTGGAAATGCTTTGAATGGCCAGATTCTGTCTTACAAACGATCTGTAGCCCCGGTGTTACAAGATTTTATTGATCCCACCATTAGGATATTCCTTGTTATTGTGGCACAGTGAACGTTGATGCATTTAAGAAGCACTATCTTTATGTATTTGGCTTATGAATTATGATATGAATGTGTTATGTTTGGTAATTTGGTTGTTTGAGCTTGAAACTTTGAACTAAGATTAATCAATTAAGTGTTTTTTTATCTTCATGGAAATGAGTTATATATGATGATGGTTATTGTTATTTATTATTTTAAAACCGGTTCAACCAATCGAACCATGATCCGGAAGCCTTGCCGGTTCGGTTCTTAAAACATTGCTTAAAAGTACACAAATAACCTAACCCTTCTAAAAAATAAAAGATAAAATATGAATATGTTAACTGTAATGTTTTAAAAACTGGTATAACCACACCAATTAAACTGGTTGGACTGTAAACTAAAAATTCTACTGGTCTTGATTTAACTAAAGAATTGCTGAAGCAGTTAAATTACTTAAAAATAAAAAATAAAAAATGGGATAAGCTGGATAACCGAAAACCTGCAAATGCTTTAATTAAACATTTTTAACTGATTAGTTTTTGAAAAAGAAAAGTAGTTTTTTTTGTAAAAAAACTTAGGGTTTGGTATAGGGACTTTAGGACTTGGGTTCTTCAATCGTCACTTCTCTTTGACGTTGACCAGTGGCGGCAAGGCTCCAATGCTGGCGACAGAACTCCAACCATCTTAGGTCACTCCCCATTCCACTGCTGCCTCCTTTGTCGAATCCCTCCCCAAAACAAAAAGCATGCAATTTTTTTTTAAGATGTGCAAAATTCATGTGTTGATTTGCACGTGAATTATTGGAAGTGGGTGTGGTGTCTTCTCTTGATAAGGGTTATCTCTATTTGGTTCTAGAAGGATCGAATTTTGGGTTTTGTTTGTATTGATGTGAAGGTTCCTTTTGAGGTGTGGAGTCTAAATTATGAATTTTGTTATTTGTTTTCCCTTCGAATTGAAAATTTCTTGATTGATTATGCTCTGTCCTGTATGCGGGGAAAAGGGTATTCAGAAATGGAAGAAAGAGAATAGTAGAGATGTGTTTGATGTGGTTCTATAATTAAATTTTGAGACCCTTGTGCCTATACTTTTTAAGTCTATTGTAGCTGGGATTTTAACTTGGAGGATATAGTAAAAGAGATGGAACCATGATTCTTATTTTCTTCTGTTTTGTTTGATTTCCTATTATTGAACAATTTGAGCTTGATATTGAAAGTTGGAACTTGGATTGAAACTTGATATTGGAAGTTTGAAATTCAATCTTGAAATTTGACTTGTTGATTGATCTCTTTATTAATCTATATTTGTAATTCGACCACTGGTTGAACCTTGAACTATCTCCACTAGTTTTTAAAACATTGGTTAACTGTGACAATTTTCTTTCTAGTATCTATGAGTGTTTATTGACATTGTCATCACTCATCACAGGGTTCCTTCGAAGCGAAGAGATGGTTATGCAGTAAATATAGTTTATTATGTTTTTCCTTTAAAAGAAAATTATGAATTATACATCTATCTTAAAAAGACTAGAGTCAGCGTAAAAGGAAATTGTGAGGAGAAAACAGCTGTTGTATTTTTTTTTTATTTACTTTGAGTGGCATTTGCTTTATAATTAAATAATCATATAGTGGTATAGATCATAGATCTAGTTACAAGTAATTTGCTTCTGTTTTTATTTTACCTGACTTTGCAAGCCTTTACTTTACTTCCTTTCTGATCGTGTGTTTCATCTTATACTAGAAACCAAATTGTCCAACTTTCATGTGGAGGTGCAAAAATATTGATCTTCTAAGCTTATGCAGCTTGTCAATCAAATGGCTTAAATTAATGCACGGATTTTTGAAATTAGATTATGTGTTTTTTAAATTCCAAGTGTTTAGCATTTCTTTTGTGAATTTGCAGAGTTGTCAGGGTCCATGAAGAGTGCTATCAGTATCAGAGAGTGGGATAACCTTTGTGAGTGAACTTGATGTCCATTGCAGCTAGCTGTGGGTCTGAATGGAACTAGTAGCAACAAAGAAAACCCCCAATTGTTGCATTTGAGAAAATGGCATCAGCTTTGATCTCTCGTAGGTTTCTCAAATATTCGGTCCCCTCTATATCTCTTAACATCTCCATCTTCAATCCTTTAATCTCCACTCAATCATCTGTAAACCTAAACCCTACTCTGAATCGTTCCCTTGTAAATCTTTCACCCAATCCATTCAAGCAATCCCACCTTCAGATTTCTAATTTTGAATTTTGTAAAAATTTTAGATCTCTCTCAAATTTCCAATTTATTGTGCACATCTCTACATCACCTTCAAGTTTAGGAGAGGGTTCACAGAAAAACAAGAATCAAAGTGATAATGTCAGTAGAGGGGGCATCTCTTGGATTGATTTGTACTTGCCTAGGCAGGTTCAGCCCTATGCTAGGCTTGCTCGCCTTGATAAGCCAATTGGAACATGGTTGCTTCTATGGCCTTGTATGTGGTAAGAGTTTTTTATTTACTTATATCTTTTATGGATAAATGCTTTCTTGTTGACAAAACAAGGAGAGGTTAATAGTTTCTATGATATAAACTTGATTGCTAGTTGGAAATATATAGATATTGTAACACGGTAACACTTTTCAAATTGGTAATGAGTCCAAGAAAATTTAAAAGCCATGAAACTCCTTTTTATTTGTTTTCAAATTTAGATGTGCAACTTAATTTATTGTTGAAAGGTGTTTCCAGAAGAACCTAGCTGTTATACCTAGATTATTCTTGTTTCTCTTCTGGTCAATTCTAAATTCCTAGCTGAATTTTTCTCAATTCCAAATTGGATCCAGAATCAGGTCAGATCCAATTCTGTCAACCTAAAAAGTTCACCATTTGTCAAAATCCTAATAAACCTTCTCATTTAAGCCCATAAAATAGCTAAATTGAAATTGTTACTAGTTTATCCACAGAATATTGACACAAATATACGCATAAATGAATACATATACCACATACATATGTAGAAATTAAAATAAACATAGATACTTAGATATCTAAAATATTACTCAAAGTCAATTCCTTTCATAATTTATCAATAAGAGTGCTTCTTGTTTCAGACGATCTATTGTTGGAAAACAATCTTATTTCATAACTTTACATGAAGTAAGACAAAGAATATTTCTCTATGTAATTTCATTGATTGTGCCAATTATGTTGTTGTATCTAAAATGGTATATATATATTTTTTATGGTATTTTTTTGTATCTTACCTTCTCATAGTCTAAATTCTATTCTGACACAAGAACTATAAATTAAGGCTAAAGAAATACATATTAATAATAATTTTATGAACTTGTTGACGGGAGGAACAAGTGTTAAGTTCAACATGCAGCAATTTTATAATTGAAAGGCCCAACTATTTATTCTTCTAATTTTGATTTTAGCTTTGACCAACCATTTAGAGTGTGTTTGGGTGTGCATTTGCCCGCTCCAAACCTACGTTTCCAACTCCAAGTGGGCTTTCAAGCCCATGTTGACATGTTTGGGAGAAATGCCAATCTAAGAAAGTGAATGAGACTTTCATTCTAAACGTGGTTTTGGAAGAAGCAACATTTTGTTGCTTTTGCGGTAGAAGAAAATCTGTTTTGTGTGTATTGACAGAAATACTCTTATAATTTGATATTATATCATTATTTTAATAATTTTTAAATAAATATAACTTAATAGTTTTTTAAAATATTATTATAATTATACTCAAAGTGATTTTATTTTAAAATACCCCAAACAAATTTAACTTTTAAAATAATTTCTTTTTCCATCAATTTATTTATAATCAATCTTTTTAACATCAATTTATTAACAATCTAACTCAAAATAACTCATACCCTTTTTGGTAATTACACATCCAAAAGTAATTTTTATCAAACATTATTTAAACAACATTCATTTAACAAAATCAAATTTTAGATAAAAGTTTCCAAACATAATTCACTTCATTCAAACTCACTTCTAACTAAAATCAAGTTTGCAAAATCAAGTTCATCCAAAATCAAGTTTGCAAAATCCTTTTGTTTGATTTAACTGCTGTTCTTTAAGATTTTGTGTCATGACTCATGATGATGATAAATTTAGGGAACATGGTATGTTGTGAGAGTTCATAAGGGCATAGTTTTGTGTCATGTGCAGCTTTCAGTCAACTTAATGTCATTTCAACTGTAATCTTGTGGCCTTGATTGAAATAATGATATGAGCATTTTGTTTGAGTTTTTTTTCATTTGGTTGGGTGTGTTTGGGGGGGGGGGGTTGGGTGGGGTATTTTTTAAATTAGATCATGCCTTATCAATGCTCCATTTTCTGACTTCATTCTCAATTTTCTTTTATGTTTCTAATTTTCCATGCCGTAGGTCAATTACCTTGGCTGCAGCCCCAGGAAACCTTCCTGATTTTAAAATATTGGCTCTGTTTGGAAGTGGGGCTTTGCTTTTAAGGGGTGCCGGTTGTACTATTAATGATCTCTTTGATCGGGATATTGATACGATGGTAAATATAGTTGCTTTTATCCTTGGTTGCATTTTCTTTTTGCGGTAGGAGATAGTAATTTTGTGTTGTAAAATACTATAACAGGAGTATGTATGTGGATGTGTTTGACTAGTATTTATTGATTCTGATAGAGGAATGATCTGAAAGCTAAGTCATGCCAAGTCTAGTGCATTAGAATTTCACATGGCCTGTAAGTTCATCTTTTGTTTTCTGTAATTTGTATTGAAAATTTTCTTTTTATTCCTGTCTATCATGTTTCAAATATGGTTAAATTATATAATTATCAATCTACCTGCATGAAACTTCCCAATTTTCTTTTGCTTGTTTCCTTTTTTATTTTTATTTTTTTTGCTTGTTCTAGGAAAAGGCTTTTGTTATTGTTGTTGCTGTTGTAGTTCTTGTTCTAGGAGGATTTTTATCCTCCTTTTTTCCTTCTTATCTTCTTCCTATTGTTGAATTTTTTATTTTAAGAAAAATGTATTTGCTAGAGTTGTAGGTGAATTACAGGAAAGATTGTGTATTTGGGGATCTAAGTGATAGATAAGAGGATTGGATTAAGATTCAGGTTGGGTGTAAGATCCTAGTAGATATAATTTCCTCTCCCCAAAAATTGCAAGAACAAGTGACTAATAGGCATGGCTATATATGATTAAAACCCAATATTAATATAACTCGTTATTTCCCACCCATTAGGATAACACTGGAAACTTCGGTTGCTTTCTTATTTAATTTGATTTTATTGCTATGACATTGCCCTTGTTGATTTTGTTTTAATGGAAACAATTCATGTTTATTGTGCATATGATTGCATGTGATGTCATACCTCTTCCGTTTGGCATTTTTCAGAACTGCTTTAGTTTTTTTCCCCCTTCCTTTTCATAGATGATTTTAGATTTTAAGTTCTGAATGATATTGTATATAATCGTATAATGCAGGTAGAACGTACGAAGTCGAGACCTGTGGCAAGTGGTCTTTTGACACCGTTTCAAGGACTTTGTTTTCTTGGTTTTCAATTACTTTTGGGTCTTGGGATTCTTCTACAACTGAATAATTATAGGTTCGTGTTAAGTTTGAGTAGTAAAATCTATGGGTTAAGTCGATCCTTGTTATGTTGGGGCCCTAGATGCTCAACTTTTTAATATCCCGATTATTTATGAGGAAGATAGCACCTTCCTGGAGCCATGATCTGGGTGCATGTCCTGGAGTATGGTAGTGTATGTGTGATCCTGATTGCGAAAGCTGGCAACCCCAAATCCTACTGATATTTTTATAAGATTAAATATTGTATAAAGTTGCTGAAACAAATTAAACAAAAATCTTCCCCAGAGATGCAGAGAACTTAAAATTATTTTTAAAAAAAAGAGGGAGGAAAGTAGGTTAAAATGATATAAACGGAATTGTGGAAGACCATCCTTTAAACTTCTGCCCACATTAGAGTGGAGGAAAAAGGTGACTGTTTCTTTCTTACATTGCACAAGCTCACAGTTAGCAGCTGCCTCTCCTACATATTATCCATGGTCAAAATCGATTCAATCGTTTGATAAGAAAACACTGTTATGTGGGGAGTAAGGCAGATATAGTACTGCTTTATCCACTACCAAATGCTATCTAAGGAAGAAGGAAGATATAGCACTGCTATACCCTTCTAAGCACTGTTATGTTCAGGACAAAGACTGATAAATTTTTTGCCAAAACCTTTTAAACAATTTTGCTTCACACGGCTTGCAAGTACTGTGCATCTTTCTACTTGAGTTTACATGTTATCATTATTTCGTTTCTAGGCATAATTAAATCAATATTAAGTGTACACATATGAATCTTGCTAAAATTTTGAATATTTGTGGCTTGTGTACTTTTGGCAGCCGTGTTTTGGGTGCTTCATCCTTGTTGCTTGTCTTCTCCTATCCCCTCATGAAGAGATTAACATTTTGGGTAATGAATTTCCTTATTTCTTGTTTCTTTTGACATATTTTATTCTTATCTTTGATGTATGATCTCATTATGCTTTTATATGGTGCTCTCATGTAACTATATTGGTTAGCCTCAAGCCTTTCTTGGGTTGACCTTTAATTGGGGGGCTCTGTTAGGATGGACAGCAGTTAAAGGAAGTCTGGATCCAGCTATTGTGCTGCCACTTTATGCCTCTGGAGTTTTTTGGACTCTTGTGTATGATACTATCTATGCACATCAGGTAAAGACAGCATTGCTTCTTGCAAGATATAATCCCTATGATTTTGCTCCTCTTTCCTGCCTTTTAATTGCTTCATGATCTGCATCCATGTGTGGGTTCTGACAAGAAGAGGGTTGCCTTTATGAGTTTTTTTTATTGTTATTCCTGAACTTCTACCTGCTAATGGGCTTATTGTGCACTCCTTCGGATATGGCGTGTGTAAATGTCATGGTTTCAACCATGTTTTGTTTTCTTGTCTCTTAACAGTTAACGTGTTATGAAACAAAGAATACAATGGCAGGAATCCCAATTTTTTTTTAAAGCAATGTAATCAAAATTCTTGTAGTGTCAGAATATCTCTAACCATGGCATTCAGGATAAAGAAGATGACCTGAAGGTAGGAGTTAAATCAACAGCTTTACGCTTTGGTGATTCGACAAAGGAGTGGATTACTGGGTTTGGGATTGCATGCCTCGGTAGTCTTGCCCTCAGTGGATTTAATGCCGAAATAGGTATTTGTTTTATGACCTTCATTCTGTTTTCTATTTTCACGACTGTTTGAATTGCAATCCTGATTCATATATGTGGAGCAGGCTGGCCATATTATGCATTTCTGGCAGTAGCGTCTGGACAATTAGGCTGGCAAATATGGACAGTCGACCTTTCATCACGTGCTGATTGCAATAGGAAGTATGTTTTGGGAGGATTGTTGCATAAATCCATGATTTCTGCTCCAAAAGCCCATATTTTGAAAGGATCTCAACTGATACTGTTTCTTGATCTGTTGGAGTCTTAGAGTGTTTTATTTTTGAATGTTCAATACCATGGAAAAGAAATTATGAGACTATCATAAAAAAATTTTAAATTTCATTTTTCAGTTTTCTCAAACACTATAAATTATATAGCCTGTGTTTGCTACAAACACTTGATGGCATATATACCCTCAGACCTCGACAAAATTCTGTGATTGTTCAATTTTTCTGTTAATCACTTTTCATGTGTTTTATTGATGGATTGCAATATGTTAAAAAACTTGTGCAGTATCAATTAGTTTACTATCTAATGTTTAGTTCTATTCTGTCATTTTTTTAACTTTATGAACTGACTTTCGTACTGATTCTTTTTTTTTTCAGATTTGTCTCAAATAAGTGGTTTGGAGCTATTATATTTGGTGGAATCCTAGCTGGCAGACTTTCATCATAGGGGTAAACTTTGCCTTTTGGAATAATTTCTTTCTTTTTATTAGCTAGTAATAACAATTTATCAAACGTTGTGCGCATATCAAATCTGACCTCCTAGGACTTTGTCTCTGATTACATTTTTGTATACTGCCTCACATTTATCTTTTCTAGAACAAGTTTTCAGAGATAATTAATTATGGCCAAGCTTTATTCATTACGTGTTGAATCATGTTCTTTTTTTCTTTTTCTTTGTACTAAGTGTTGAAACATGGTTACTGACATAATATTTGTGCGCAAGGAATGGAATAGTTTCCCTCCATTCTACTAGTATGATCTGCATTAGTTGTCAAATCTAGTTTCATTGAAGACATTTTGGGAAATGGTTGAATTGGAAGAGCTAACAAATATATTGGACTCGAAACCGTTAACTAGTTGAGTGACTTGTTAACTACTTACTTGTTATTAAATATTTTCCTCTAGGACCAACATGTTAGATTGACTCGCCCTTTCGGTAATTATTCCATGAAATTGTCTAAAATTGGGCTAGCAACATAGTGATCTGATTGCAGTTGTGGTTGTACTTGTATTTGAGTTGTCAGTGTAAAAAATGTGCTTGGCTATTGAGGGATTTTTTTTTTTTTTTTTTCATGTTTCGGAATTTCACTCATGGAGAAATAGGTAAGACATAGCAGATGGGTTATAACAGGTTACGTTGGTTTCGGCCAATGCCAATCGGATCGGGTCCAATTTTTTTTAATCTTACCCCTCTTCTGAGATATGCAGCACCCAACCTTGTTCAAGCATTTTTTTAAACATGGTTTGAAGCATGAATAAATCACGTCCACTAAAACCTTTTGCTGTGTTGACAAATGCATTCCAACTTAAGTAAATACTTTAAGCGCTGCAAGTAATCAGAGAAACATTACACAAAAAATTAAACGTGTTTCAACAAAAAAATTCATACTCTGCCAGTTATATCTATCAATGGTCCCCTTACAAATTTCCGTTTCAAGATTTATCGTTTTAAAATGTGGTTTTCTTTTCAATATTATTATTTTAAAATTTAGTTTTAGCCCTTTCATATGTGCCACCTGGACATGTGAGCTAAATAAACTTAAGGTAATGATGAAGAAATCAATGCTGATGGAACTTCCCCAGTTTGAAGTTCGGGAAAATATCAAAATACTGCATATCCGAGATGCCAGTGTGTCTAGGCACATCAACTACCATTTGAAGCTAAGAAGCCATTGGAGTTAGTCTACTGATATATGTATGGACGAGTGGAAGACCTTTCAATTTAAGGGTATTGCTACATGGTGGCTTTTATTCATGATTACTCCAAGTACGTGGGGCATTTTTCAAGAAAGAAAAATCAGAGACATCGTTAAAATTCAAGCAGTACAAGGACGAAGTTGAAAGTGAAGTCGAGAAAAAAGATTCGTTGCCTTCGCATAAACAGTGGAAAAGAGTACATATGTCAAGAATTGGCAACTATGTATGGGAATGCAAGATATGTAGACAAATAACATGTCCTAACACTACCAAGTACCAACAAAATGACATCTGCGTAAATGAAAATTGTCATCTTGCAGAGGTTTCTCGAAGCATGCTACACGACAAGAATGTGCCAAGGAAATTTTGGGCCGAATGCATGAAGACCGCTACTCATGTCATCAATAGGCTGTGTGTCTTACCATTCGAATGAAATGTTAGTTTCTTTCTGTTATGGATTTATGAATTTGTTGACCTTAGCCTACAAAACAAAAACCCAGCTTGCCCAGCCAGCCCACTTTGACAGAGTGAGAGGGTGGTTTTAACTTCATGAGTTGACAGCGCAGAGGGGGTGGTTTTAATTTCACGAGTAAACACTCATTTAATTTCTTTAAAAATATAAGTGTGATTATTTTTTTAAAAAATAATTTTTAATATTAAATTAATTTTTTAAAATATTAATTTAATATAAAAAGTAATATTAAAAAATTAATTTAATATAAAAAATTAATATTAATAGACTATTTTAATGTATTTATAATTAAAAAATTTAAAGAGACTAATATTTTGGAGAAAAAAAATGGTTGTTTAATGTAACTTTCAAATTAAAACAGCAAAAGGGAAAGGCCAGCGAGGGCGAGATCATATTTAGTGAGTACTACTACTAGTGCAAGTGTTTGTTGGGTTTGGTTTGGTGGCTCCGCCTCCACACAACACAACACAACACAATCCTATCATATTATATCTGACATATCTCTAATTCCAAACTAGAAAAAATGCTCAATCTCAATCTCAATGCTCCTATTACTTGTTCTTCTTCTTCGTTTTCTTCGTAAGTTGTTAGTTGTCTTTGTTTTTCTCTTCCTATCCTATGTATCTGTTTTTCAGTATTATTAGTTTTATATATTTGTGGCTGGTTCAGGTTCTCAGTTGTTCCCTTTCATGCCGATTATCGAGTATCTAGTCAATTATTACTTCCTTCCAATCTAAATTACTACTCCTTTGCTAGAGGTACGCAGTGCAGTTCAGTTTATTCAAGTTAGTTCTAGTGACTGACTTATAAACTGACAACAACCCTGACCCTGTTACTTTCTCTTTTGATTGCAGCAACCACAAAGTTCAAGACTTTTCAGCTCAAGGCTGGATTCTGGGAATCAATTAAGTCTGGGTACCTTCAAATATGCTACTTTTTGTGATTATCCATTCCAAATGCATGCCTATGGACACCTTTGTTGTAGACTGGATTTATTCTTTTATTGTACAAATCTTGTACATATTCACAGGAAAATGGCCACTTTGTGCCTTATCTGTTAAAAAGCATAAATCTTTGCTATCCAAACTGCTGCTTACATATCTCGTCTACCAGTCCTAAATTCTCTTCAACAAAATATAGTAGATTGAAGAATGCCCCAATAATAGTGCCAAACCACTTCCAGTTCCAGATGCTCTAATTTATTTGATCCCCACTTCAGAGAAACTAATTTTGCAAATAATCTCAAAACTGCTTGGCAAAAATGGATAAACATGTCTCCCACCAGTTCTAATACCCAATCACTTCCATCACCTCCACCATGAAGCATCCACTACTGAAAATATCCAGAATCATTTTCTCAAGCAGAATGAAATCAAAATTTTCTGGTCTCTCATCTTCACCCCACCCTCGTGGATTTTTTTTTTTTGGGGGGGGGGGGTGAAGTAATGGGGAGAATTCCAAATAAAAGGAACTCTTGGAAAAATATTTACCATGAAGGAATAATTAACCACTTGGAGTGGTGATTTCAACTAATATATTATAGTTAATAACCGCTCCGAGTGGTTATTTATTCCTTTGTGTTATATAAAGTCTCTCACCTTCATCATTTTGTAGCTTTGGGAGCTACAATTTTCACAAATTTTATACATATACAAAGTTTTTCATTGATTTATATGTGTTCCTTGCTCCTTGGTGTTGAATTATAAGACTGCAAAGACAGCCTATGGTTTAGCTCATCTCATGATTAGTGTATCTATTATCTTGAAATGCCCTTGACTTGCTCTCCTTTTCAGGTTGATAAAGAATAACACAACACAAGTCATCGATCCACCCTTGACAGATGAAGAAGATGAAGAACCTCTGCCTCAAGAGTTTGTCCTTGTTGAAAAGACTGAACTTGATGGAACAATTGAGCAAATAATATTCTCTTCAGGTGGAGATATTGATGTTTATGATCTTCAAGCCCTCTGTGACAAGGTGTGTGTATCTAATGTGTGTTTATGTTGTGTGTTGATGTTTCTATTGTAAGGCAGTGATTATGTTATGTGTATGCAAATTTTGAAGTCACTTTTCAGACAAGAATCCATACACTCAAAATCACATTTGAGGAACTTATGCAACAACATTAAGGACTTCTTTTTATATCATTTTTGGATCTAGAAGGATCAATTTCTAGGTCAATACTTTAGTTTCCTTAACAACATTAAGGACTCCTTTCCTTATTTACATTATTCATGACAATAGTTTCCTTAAATACACCTTCAGCGCTTAAAATACATTTTTAGACAAAACAAATTCAGTGCATAAATTTTCATCACTACACATTAAGTACTGAATTTTCAAAACTTTTATTTTATTTTATTTTTTTTTGTTTTATCAAACCCACCCTTAGTCAGTAAAATTAGTGATTCATCCCTTTAACAGGTGGGGTGGCCACGGAGGCCATTGTCAAAATTAGCTGCTGCTTTGAAAAATAGCTATATGGTGGCCTCACTGCATTCTATAAGAAAGTCACCAGGGTCAGGTAAAAAGAATAATCTTGCTGTGTCCTTTGATTAAATTAATTAGTTGGCCGGTTAAGCTTTTACTTTATGCTTGTCACTATCTAAACCTATTTGATGAACATCTTAGTGTACTTGGCGAAGTTATTTGACAGAGGGGAATGGACAGAAGAGATTAATTGGCATGGCTCGTGCTACATCAGACCATGCCTTCAATGCCACAATTTGGGATGTCCTAGTTGATCCTGGCTACCAGGTATTTTCTGTCACCCAAACATGGAGTTTGAGCAAAAACTCTGGTGCTGGTTACTGAAAGAGTTCACCTTCTGAGGTGAAATATGCAAAATCTCAAATTCATTTGTTAGATATTTTAGTATAATGACTAAATCATGGTAAAGATTGAATTAGAAATGAATTGATGGTCGATATTCTTTTGTAGGCAGCATGTGTTACTTGGTGCACCATTCGGTGTCTGTTTGAACTTGTAAAATTAAGCTGGCTGTTTGAGGCCAAAGAAAGTGTACTATGCTAATATCCATTATTATTCTTTTGTGAACAAAAAATTTCTGTTGTGTGCTTGGAAGTGTGCCGGGTGAAATAAGTGCACTTCAATTTAGAGAAAGCTAAGGTTGGATGCTTGACTCTGGGATTTTGTTGGTTGAATTGTAGAACGCATAAGGCAGTGTTGGATTCAGGCCTTCTGCCAATTTGTTCTTGAGCTTAAGTGTTTCCTTGTGTCTTGTTATGATGTAAGCATAAATTCTGGCTACATGTGAACTGGGTTACTGCTTATTGATGTTTTTGTTATTGTATAGGGCCAAGGTCTTGGTAAAGCTCTTGTAGAGAAACTGATTCGAGCACTTCTGCAAAGGGACATTGGCAATATAACTCTGTTTGCAGATAGTCAAGGTATAACAATATTGACAACCTTTATGCATAATATCATTGATGTTCATTGTGGCAAAAACTAAAAACTTCAGTGCAACATGTCAAAGTTGATTGGTTTGTTTGTCATTAGTGCTTAGCTATTTTGTGAGCTTGTGCTATGCTTTCTCTGGTTTGGTTTAAGTGGATACAAAGGAATTCCAGAAATTTTAAGGGTCAGAGTTTAGAGCCTCCGTTTAGGAATATCCTCACCCATGTGACTTCCTTAACGGTATTCTTCTTTCTATCATTGCCTCTTGTTTGTGCCTGCTGCAGGATGAATATTTTGCCTCCAGTCCTTTCTGAATTAAATTATAATCTTGACAAATGCTATTCCTTTCAGTGCAAATAGTGCTATAGTGTTTGCAACTTATATTGCCTTATTCCATTTTAGTTGGAGCGTAGTTTCCTTAGTTTTGGTCAGAAGCTTGGAGTTTCATGCTCTTTCTTGGCTACACAAATGAGATCTTGGAGTCTCACTTTGCTTTTGTATGTTGAATGCTGCAGTTGTGGAATTTTATCGCAATTTAGGTTTTGAAGCTGACCCGGAGGGCATAAAAGGCATGTTTTGGTACCCAAATTACTAATTGCTACCCTGCAAAAGCTTGCTTATGCTTCTGTTACATTGGTTAACTTTGCAATGATGAAGTATATACGGGAGCAGCAGTGGCAAGTTTTTCTATTAATTATAAATCTTAAAATATAAAGATTTGACATCAATGCTGTAATTATTGTGTAAGGTGCTAGCAAGTAATTCTATTTTCCAAAGTTTTGCTACTTTTCAAATAGATCATCGTGAGGCTTTGGTTAAAGAACCAGATTCATATATCACAAGTTAGTATATCTGTTTTATACATGATAAACTTTACAAATTCTGTTGTTTGTAGTTGTACTCATGTTTGTATTGTCCTGATATCAGTTATAAGATAATATATGGGCAAGTATGGCTAAACTTTTATATCTGTCCAAAAAAAAATTGATACCCCATATCTGTGTATATTGGATGCAGGAAATAGAAGCTTTAAATCAGTTTCCGTTCAAAATTATTGATCAATTGATAAAATTTATGAAACAGAAAGCTATACGTGTTATTTCTTTGAAATTCACTGTGATAATGGTGCATGTTAACATGAATGTATTACAGTGGCTGATGTATATCATCATAACGCAATATGTTTTTTCTAAAGAAATTACGGATAACTTGCCTTTAGGAGTGGCCAATTTTGCTTTGCTCACATGTGGTTCAAAGCAGCAGTTTATCCATTTGTATGCATTACAAATTTATGTTAAAATTGATGACACTATGGAAGTGGGTAATTTTGAATTAAGGTGTCTAAGCCAAAAATAAAATAAAATTTGCAGATGGACAATATGACACTTTTGGATCGGTGGGTAGGTGAATAAATTCTAAGCTACATCTGGAATATTTGTTATTTATCATTTTTTAATGTTGAATACTAAAAAGCAGGGAATTCTTGTCCTCCTTGAATATTAGCCTATAACTCAATTAGAAATAATAATTTAGCTTTAGGTCATATCACTACTTCCGCAAGTCGCAAGTGTCCTTTTTAGTATGAGGTCAGGCAGCGAGAAAATAGTGTGAACATAAGAATATGCTCTCTCTCTAATGTGAAACGTCCATAAGAAGTCTGCATCGTTTACACGAAGCTATTAGGGATATACTTTGCAAGGGGGAAGTAAGTAAAAGATGGTTATCATACATTCATCATCAAGACATGCACAAATATTCAGTTATATTCTATAGTTTTTATATTTTTTTTATCTCATTTTTGCTTTCATTATGGACCTTGTTTTTACTTCTACCTTTATCGTTAAATTCTACATTAATACAATAGTGAAAGTCATTGTCAACATATATAGTCTGATTTTGGCTTTTGGAAGGGTTATATCACTATTTGAAATGAAGTGTTGTTTATAAACAATACTATTGTTTATTAGGATATGTCAAATAATAATAAAATGGAAGTTCAACATTAAACTAACTGACTTTCAAATTTCAATGAAGCTTCAGGCCTGCTTTGACATTACATGAGCTGCTCACGTTTTGCACCATACTTAATAATTAATTCAATACTCATCCCTTGCCATTTTTTTTTAAGATCAGTAAGCGTTCTCACACCCTTTTCACGATTCCGGCCACATCCACCGATAAAATAAAGCTTCTCATTTCCATTCACGCACTCATGTTTCATTCATCCTTTCATTTTATAATCCATTTTCATTTGTTTAAATAAAAGAAGAATCATTGCTACTCTAATTTGATATTGTATTTATTTTTATAATATAATAATAATAAATATATTTATTTTGTTAAAAAATTAAATAATAACTTCTTATAACAAAATAACTAATTAAAATGATTTATAAAATAAGGTAACACATTATTTAGAAACACTAAATTACCAAATCATAACTTTGTTAAAAGGAGGTGGCGCATGGAGAATTGGCGGGCGGCGTGTGTTGAAAATTGATATTATTATTGTGTTTCCTTTTGGTGTGTTTGACTGTTGAGAGTTGATGAACCAACCATGACGACAGTGCCATCTCAGATTCAAAAACTGAGAAGAGATATTTTTCTGTCTCAGGGAATAAACAAAACCAAAATAAATAAATAAATAAAGTCTTATGATATCATTATCATATGATGATGCTCATGGTGGACATAAAGACTTACATAGCTAACAAGTCCCCCACGGATTCTGTTTTGACTTTGGATTTTCATTGCAAGGCTTTCACTTTTTAGTTTCAAGCTCATTCACTCTTGTTCTTGGACTTATAGACATTTGAATCATCCCAACTTCTCAAGTAAGAATCTGTCTTTGTTTTTGTTATTGGGGTAAGGAATTTACTTGATCAAATGACAACTGAGATTTCTGATTCTTTCTGACAAACAATTTTATTTTTCCTGGACAAACACCCCCTTTAGCTTTTATGTTGTAGCTTCGTGTTTTGAGTTATCTGGGAAAGTTAAGTTCCACAAGCTTGCAAGCTTTGAACTTTTTCTAACTTTCAAACCAGAAAAATCAACGCAAGTTATTGTATGAGACTTGCTTTCAGCTGGTTTTTCTATTTTTGCATTTTATTGATGTTACCTGGGCAAATGACATGATGACAGGGTTTCCATGTGTATTGTTAGTTATTACTTTGCCCAGTTTCAAGAAATTTTTGGCCAATAATGTATTCATTTTATGTTCAGAATGTGTGATAGGAGTGAAACTTATCCCTTGCAATGTTCAATACTACTTTTATTCATCCCTTCCATTTGCCCAGTTTCTAGGATATTGTGATGCCGGCTCTGAGAATACATGGATATGCCTTGGCTGTTTCGTTTTGTTCTATCATCCTCATAACAGCCTCACAACGAACAGATCCTTCAGAAGGTGAATTTGTAAAAGCCTTCAAAAATTGAATCTTTCTGTTTCACTTTGTTCTTTCTGCCCTGTGATTTTAGACTCTAAACAAGAGAACTCAGATTAAAATTTTAGTCTAAGTTGGAAAATAGAGTGGGATTTGTTATCTTGATAAGCTTAGAGGAAGTGCCTATGAATGGTCTTCCTTTGTCTGCTGTTACAATGTAATTTGATTTGGCATATGAAATTTTTAACCTTAATACTTGGTCTATATTTGTTCCATTTGTAGTAAATGCACTGATAGACATCAAGAAAAGTTTGATTGATCCCATGGACAATCTGAAGAACTGGAATAAGGGTGACCCATGTACATCAAACTGGACTGCGGTTTTGTGTTTTGATAGGGTCGGGGCTGATGGTTACTTCCATGTCCGCGAGCTGTATGGCTTCTTTATCCTTCTACTTTATTTTTTTCTTAATTTCAATTTCTATTATTTAGATATTAAAAAGTTCTATTTAAAATATTCCAGGGATTTCTAATATTTTTCTTTTATCACAATTTTACTGAAGGTACTTTATGACTATGAATCTCTCGGGAAGTCTAGCACCTCAGCTTGGTCAGCTATCTCATCTTCAAATACTGTGAGTTGTGTCATTTTATAAATTGTTCTCTGGAAAAAAAAAAGAGTATCAGAAGAGTTCCTGGTAATACGTTATGCCATGCTAATATCTTCATTGTTTTATGCTTGAAGGGATTTCATGTGGAATAATCTGACAGGCAGGATACCAAAGGAGATTGGAAATATTACATCATTGAAACTCTTGTAAGACCTTTACCAAAGAAGATTAATTATTAGAATTGGTCCTTATCAAGGTTTTACCTTAAGAAGGTGTTGTCTGCCTGATAGATAGTGTCTGAGATTTGTTTTAAAAGATGGATCTTATTTGATTATGTATGTATGGGGAATTAAGTTTGGACTTCTGCTGATGCTGATGTGTTAGAAATAAACATATTGTATTTCTTTGTAACATGAGTTTGAAGTTTAGATGAGGAGTCTAATTGGCTGAGTATAAAAGGACAACTTATGGTAAAATAAAAGCTACTCTTCTGGGGAAATTTCCGATCTTCTGCTTTCTGTATGTTAGTGTTCATGATTGAAGAGAAGTGAACGCACTAATGCTGCCACTAATGAAATTTTATGATGCAATCATGCAACAGAGAAAATATTGGTTCCAAGATATATATCCTTTTTCTTTTCTGCTGTAATATAAATAATTATTCTGATGTGTTGTCTATGCAGGCTCCTGAATGGCAATAAGTTATCAGGTAGTTTACCGGATGAGCTAGGCAACCTTTTGAATTTGACTAGACTCCAAGTTGACGAAAACCAATTGTCTGGTCCTATACCACAGTCATTTGCCAACTTGATCAATGTTAGACACCTGTGAGTGGATCTCCAAGCTAAATGCATCATCAACTCAGCTTGGAGTTGAATTTCTTACATGTACTTTATCTGCTTTAATTGGTCTTTGCAGCCACATGAATAACAACTCATTTAATGGTCAAATTCCACCCAAACTTTCAAAGCTATCAAATCTTCTGCACTTGTAAGTATTCAAGCCATTTTTTTGTTTGTTTCATTTCCTTTGTGGTTTAAAACTTCCATTGCATCATTGGATGCCTGTCCGAATTAAAACTTGTTTACAAGTTTTCACAGTGTCTGCTTGTTGAAATGACTTCACAGGCTTGTGGACAACAATAACTTATCTGGCTATCTTCCACCAGAATTCTCCATGTTACTGGGGTTGCGCATACTGTATGTTCTTCTTCCACATTGTTTAGATTTGCAGCATTTATTAAGTTGTTCATTATTATGTATTACAGTTGTTGACATGCATCTGCTTGATTTGTGGTGGAGGATAAGTGAACATGTTAAATCATGCTCTGATATTATAAGCCAGAGTTCTCATGATGTTCAAACTATAAGGTTGATAAACATATAGGTACATACTCTACTAGAGAGGTACTGATAAAGTGATAATAGAAGATCTGACTACTAGAGGAGCCATGGTGGATATATCAGAGGACATGACTAAATGGAAAAACTGAATTCATGTATAGGGTTCTGTCCTTTCTTCTCAAGGACTCACTTGGCTGATCCCAGCATTTGGGAGAAAGGCTTGTCATTATTGTTGTCAAACATACATGGGCTTGCAGATGCACATAAATATAATACACACTTAAGAGATGCAGGCTGCTAATGTGATAGTTTTTTCTTGGATATGTACAGCATGAAATCCTGCTTTCTATTTGCCTTACTGCAAAAAGGGTGGCAACTATATAGACCATGAATTATTAGTGCAATTGAGTTCTCATACAGCAGCTTTATGGAAGTATTATCCTCTATCGCACCTTAGAAAGTTTAAGCAACTAGTAATGTATCATCAACTCATGCTATCATGCCCTTACTCTTCTCAATCCCCATGCTAATTTGGATCTGCATGTGAACCCACTCCAATGACTGCTAAGAGTTTCTCTTGTTTCAGCTATTATAATTCATTGAATTGTGTTGTCCGTCCACGCGTTCTGTATAAAATGTGTAATGAGGAGATCTTGGATATAATATGTTTGCTGAAGGAGCTCTAAAATAATTCCAACTAGATTTTGGGTGGGAAATTATGGTGACATAGTCAAAATATCACTAGCAGAGCCCTAGGTATCATCAAGAGATCTAAAAGAAGCAAACTGATCGAAAATGCCTGTACATTGTTGGATTAATAAATACATAGTATTTAAAAAAAATAAATGAATAACTCAATATGAAGAGTCCTCTAAAATCACTGTATTTCCCATAAATTCTCTTTCCGTAGTATTCTGCTTGAGCCATCTTTATAGTGATTATTTTTCATTTTGCTTTCATTCTAGATCATTTTATATCACTACTCATGTAGCCTTTATATTGTCTTACCATTCTTAGTGATTCTTTGATTAAGTAATACAATAGTCAACTGCAGGACTCTTGTAAACGATTAAGATTTTTGGTTTGGAAAGCCGGTTCTCACTTCTTGCCTTTACTTCACAAATTAAAATGTGTGTAGTGGCTCGTATGCACTCTACTAAGAACTTTACATGTACACAGCACATTTTGCATTTATGCTGGTAATCCACATGCTATCATTCTGGTATGCTTGCATGAATACTTTACCTTGGCCAGAAAAGGAATTTTAGCTACAGTCTTATCCTTCTGATTTTCATATTTATTTGTTTTCTCTTGCAGCCAACTTGATAACAATAATTTCAGCGGGACTGGAATTCCTTCTACCTATGCAAACTTATTCAGGCTAGCCAAACTGTAAGTACTCTTAGGGATAGATACTTGTTGTCTTTCTTTTTTTTTTAAATTTAAAATAGGATGTTGCAAATATTTAACTACCATTCTTCAGGCCTCACCTAACAGCTTAAGCTTTTAGGTCAAAAGGTTCTTTGACATGGCCTCCGAGCTGTTTTTAACCATGTGGTCTGGTGTTCTATCATTAGTTCTCTCATTCTCAAATTTAAGTCTCGATATAAGATTTGCAAGAAAAAAGAAAAGAAGTTTTGATATAAGATAGCAGGGGAGTCTTTGTTTTTCCATGGTTCAAGGTGGCCAAGAGCTTTCATGTAAAGGTGTGTGTTGGAAGTATTTAAAAAGCCATCCTTTGGGCTTCACCTGACAGCTCAACCTTCTAGGTTGAATTCTTGAACAACCAACTAACATATCCATGGAATTTAGCAGGGAGTCTGTGTTTTTCCATGGTTCAAGGTGGTCAAGAGCTTTCATGTAAAGGTGTGTGTTGGAAGTATTTAAAAAGCCATCCTTTGGGCTTCACCTGACAGCTCAACCTTCTAGGTTGAATTCTTGAACAACCAGCTAACATATCCATGGAATTTAGCAGGGAGTCTGTGTTTTTCCATGGTTCAAGGTGGTCAAGAGCTTTCATGTAAAGGTGTGTGTTGGAAGTATTTAAAAAACCATCCTTTGGGCTTCACCTGACAGCTCAACCTTCTAGGTTGAATTCTTGAACAACCAACTAACATATCCATGGAATTTACATTTCCCTACTTCATTGGATAGCATTCTCTTTGGAAATGGTGATAAGAAAAATCCGCTGTTTGAATTAGGCCTAGGACAAAAATAAAGCAAGGAAGGAGGATATGAAGTGATAAAGGCTTTCCTTTATGTTTTCAATTATGAATTCTAGAACATTACAATGATTGACTTTGTTTTTTGAGCTAATATTTCCTCTTTGATTTAACAGAAGTCTAAGAAACTGCAGTTTGCAAGGAGCTGTTCCTGATTTCAGTTCAATACCCAATCTTAGATATTTGTATGTTTAAGTATAGCTTGTTGGCTTTGCTTTATATTGTGCCTAATGACAGTGAAATCGTTTACTTCTCCTGTTTTGGCTACCCACTAATTTTTGACTGGTTCATATTTTAGAGATCTTAGCCGGAATCATTTTACTGGACACATACCATCAAATAAACTTGCAGACAATATGACGACTATGTATGTAAATATCCAATTTTATTTTATTTTATTTTTTGTATTTGTAATGTTCTTGGTTTACTTATCTACTTCAGATTATCTACTTATCTTAATGCTAGGCATGAACAATTTAAGTTTGATATTGTAATTTTCTTTCTATTGCAGTGATCTGTCCAATAATGATCTCAATGGATCTATTCCTCAAAGCTTCTCACATCTTCCTCATCTTCAAAAATTGTGAGAAAATACTCATCAATTTGTACTTCCCATAATATTTATATAATTATTGCATAAAAATATCTTGGAGTATCTTAAATATAACTCTAAATATGAGAAGCAAGTTGCCATAAAGAATCTAGTGAGACTTTAACATAAGTGCAATTCTTGGCAGATTGGTTTGATGTTTTGTTTTCATTGTCAATTACAGGTCACTTGAGAACAATTTCTTGTCTGGGTCCATCCCTGCTAGCATATGGCAGAACATGTCCTTCAGTATGAGTGCTAAACTTGCAATGTAAATTCTGAATCCGAATTACTGCTTGTGTCTCAAAGAACTTTGATTCTTTGCTTCAAACTAATGTATTT
This sequence comes from Styphnolobium japonicum, assembly GCA_023212625.1. NCBI lineage: Eukaryota > Viridiplantae > Streptophyta > Magnoliopsida > Fabales > Fabaceae > Styphnolobium > Styphnolobium japonicum. Next base: position 25,080,629 of record JALBWW010000014.1, read on the forward strand.
TGAAGAGCAATTTACTGTTTTAAGTTGATGGAATGGATTTTGATAATGTTGTTTCCGAAGTGAATTCATTATGTTTGTCCTATCTATGCAGTGATCTCCATAACAACACACTTTCAGACGTTTTGGGAAATCTGAACCCTCCAGCAAATGTCACCTTGAGGTATTCTCATTGTATATGTTCAGTAACGCATTCCATGAAACCACATGATCTGATTCTCTCTCTCTCTCTTGTTCAATTCATGTTCATAATGTAGCATACGCCATACAGTCCTGTTTCATTTTTTTTCTTCATGTGGGCCTGGTCTGTAATCAAGATTTGAGATAATGTAGTTTCTTAGGAGTGGTTTGGTAGTTGTTACTTAAAATCAGATCTAGTGTAATATTCTGAAGTCATGGATGGCTACAAGTTAAAGAAGCATATTGATGGATGGAGCACAATTTGAGTCTCTAGCCACTTAGTGTGTGGGTTTGTCCAGATACCCTAATCTTTGTTGAAGTACCTCTCTCGAAAGATATGGTCTATTTGGTTGGAACTCAATTCTAAAAGCTTTCAATCATAGATTCTTTGCCTTACAACTTCTAGTGGCTTTATTTTTCCTTTTATTTTCTGACTTCCTCATGGTATTCCACTCATAAAGCAAATAGAAATAACTGAATCAAAGGAGAAACTGAACAAGTAGGCCTAATTCTGCTTTAAAATGGCTAAAGACTTATGCATAGGGTGGAATTTGACCCTGAAAATGATGCCAAACAGGCATGAAAGAAATTAAATTAATTCCTGATAATAGGTTTATGGTTTATGATTCTTCACTGATACAAGGTCACTGGAAGTTAGGATGCATGCTTGGTCTTGTATGCTATTCAGTTCCACTTTTGACGATCATTTCATTCAAGAAACTCCTGGGCTGCTCATTTTACATCTAATTTGAGGCAATCTTAGAAACTAAATATCTTTCTTACATTCTCTGTGATTCATGGTTATTATGAAAAATATTGGCACAATTATGACTTTCCATTAGTTTTTATATTAAAAAAAAAAGGTTTTTGTCTTTAGTGTCACATAAATTTCTAATCATTTCTTTTCTTTCTTTCTTTCTTTCTTTCTTTTTTCCTTGAAGGCTTTCTGGCAATCCTATCTGCAAGAATTCTAACATGCAAAATATTGGTCAATATTGTGGACCTGAAGGAGATGAAGTAGCTGAAGGCTCAACAAATTCAACAGTTGTCTGTCCAGTTCAAGCTTGTCCAGTGGATAATTTCTATGAATATGTCCCCTCTTCCCCAACTCCCTGCTTTTGTGCATCACCTCTGAGAATTGGATACAGGCTGAAAAGCCCAAGTTTTTCTTACTTTCCTCCCTATAAAACTCCTTTTGAAGTATATATAACTCAGTCCTTAAACTTAGACCTCAATCAATTGTCAATAGATACATATGCTTGGGAAGAGGGACCTCGTCTTAGAATGAATTTAAAACTTTTTCCTTTGTACAATGATTCCCACTCTAGTGTGTTCAATACAAGTGAGGTCCGTCGCATTAAAGGCATATTTACATCCTGGGAATTTCCTCGCAATGATTTTTTTGGACCATATGAACTCCTGAACTTCACTCTTCTGGGACCTTATGCAAATAGTAAGTTTCTTAATCTGTACATTTTATTATTTTATGTTATCTTTTACAGTGGATAACTATTTTATGCCAAGTTGACTGTATTATTATCATTGCATTCCACCAACTGTATGTACCGTTTAACCACAAATCTAATGGAAATTGATTTTGCTGCTTGTAGGAGTGATTGGAAATTTAACATGCATAATGCAAAGAAATTGCACGCTCTTAGTTTTTTTTTATTATTGTCTATCTTCATGTTATTATAAATTCTCTATTTTTTGTATACCACTGCTTAACTTAGCAAATTATGAAGCCACCTGACAAGGGGAAATCTGATTTGATCTGACATGTTGCTCGAAACTATTAGTTTTAAGTTATTAATGGTATATGGATTATGTTTTGTAATATTTTGCTCATATACAAGGAGAAGCCATGTACCTGACTGTGTCCCTCTCTATACTCAGTTGTACACTGCAAAGATGAGAGTATTAATAATGCCCATCACTGCACTTAAGTCCAAAGCAATCATCCTCGTATTCAAAAAAGTAAAAAACATAAGGGAATTACCTTGATCAACAAAAGAATAAATGTCAATGCAGAAGTTGTTTCCTTTGTTTCTGCCTAGGATTAGCATTTGTGTTGATGAATCAGATAGAAGTACATCTCACAACTGGTTTAGATTTTTAGGTATTCAGATTTGGGTTATAGCATGTATTTCCGTTGTTGAGTTTCTATAATTTAAATTTCCTTTTATTGTTATAGTAATTATTGAGTCTGCGAGGAGTAAATCTAGTACAGGCGTGCTAGTAGCTGCTATTATCGGAGCTGTTGTTTGTGCTTTAGCAATATCTGCAATAATCACTCTCCTGATTGCTAGAAGGCATGACAAATACCAGCACAAGCTTTCCAGGAAACATATGTGTATGTATTCTAAGGCATTCTGCTGATGGAGTCATTTTGGATTATCTTTGAAGAAAGAGATATAAATGCTTATTACTTTTTTGCAGCCTCTAATATATCTGTCAAAATAGATGGCGTGAAAGCATTTAATTTTAAAGAATTGGCTCTTGCTACTAACAAATTTAACAGCTCAACTAAAGTTGGCCAAGGAGGTTATGGGAATGTCTATAGAGGCATTTTATCTGATGAAACAATTGTGGCCATAAAGCGAGCAGAAGAAGGTTCCTTACAAGGCCAAAAAGAATTTTTGACTGAGATTGAGATTTTATCAAGGTTACATCATCGAAATCTTGTCTCACTGATTGGATACTGTAATAAAGAAGGGGAGCAGGTATTTTACTTATTGGTGCACTTTTGTTATGTATCATCTTGCAACTAGTTTTATTGAAGAATTTGAATGTAAATGAGAAAATAATTTGTTTTGCGTGAATCTGCATAAACGATTAAACAATGTCATAGTGTAATATAAACATTCATCTAACTGTTAAGTCAGAAGTCTTAACAAGATAGCAAGCAGTTTCTATTAGTCCCTGAACTAATATGCGTCCTGCTTGTCTCCTTTGGTCTGTTTAAGCCTTTTCTTATATTGGTTCTTTCTGTTGACTTGGTTTGATGTGTCTATTATGTTAAGTCACAAGTGAGATGAGCTTATCACTAATAAGTGCTCGGCACTTGATTACTTAAGCAAATGAATTGCATGATGTACTAGATAATCAATTTATGTCAATGTGAACTGCAGTTCTTTTCTTGGGTTTTTCTATTTTTTAATATGTTGAAGAAAGCTGATCTTTGGAACTCAAATATGTAATCTTAGTTTAGAGTTTAGACATAAGTTTTTCCATATTATCTTGACAACAATATCGTTCTCATATACTCTTTCTGCTGGTTCAGATGCTGGTTTATGAATTCATGCCCAATGGCACCCTAAGGGACTGGATTTCTGGTATGAAATAGTTGCAACTTTTTTGTATAAAAGTTAGCAATATTGTCTATGCCAAATATAAATAGATATCTGCTACTTTATTTTGTTTTGGGCATATTAACTCTTTTTCTTCTTCAATCTTCATGTATTCTGCTCCAGTTTTAGGCTTCATTTGCAAAAATATTGTATATGCTCATGCAATTTTGAATATCTTTTTGGTAAGTGTTTAGGGTTAGTATAATAAGGTTAATAGATTTTCAAATCTAAACTCTGATGTATATGACACAAACGGTGAGTTTATCATGGTCGAAGTGCGGCTACTGGGTCAATTGAGGAAAAATAACATTTTAATACAGTTATAGACTTCAATCTGCCTGGAAGTCCTCTTAATTATATACTTTTTAAAAGTCACATCATTACTCCTAAGCTGGAGGTAGTCATGTTGAACAAGAACAAAAGAAGTTATGATCATAGTGGCAGTCTCAATAATTCATAATTGTTTTGTCATTCTATCCTTATAAGTAAAGAACAAGAAGAAAGAAGCTAAATGGAAGAAAGTTGCATGAGGAAACAAAAGACAAGGGCTAATAAAATAACGTAGCACTAGAAGTGGAATATGGAGACCAAAGAAAGAGTCGGAAGCTATTGAAGTAGAAGAGAGAGAAATAAGAATACTGATAACTTTTTTTTAATATCAATGCCAGTCTAAACTAAATACTCCATGATTTTATTGTTAATCATAGTTTTCTTTCTACACATGGCAAGGACCAAAAAAAATCAAATTTAAGATATAGCTTCTAATGTTTTTTTTTTTTTTTTGGTGGTTATTAAAAATTTCTCCACCCTGACTTTAAAGAAATATTTCAATGAATATTTGCTACAAGATCATTTTGAATAATATATCTACTTCCAAGCCATGATTTTGAATTGTTAATGTTCTCAATGCCGCATATAAAATATGGTCTGAAGTTAAGGGATACTATGATGTGGCAGGTAAAAGTAAAACCAAGGAAAACCTCAATTTTGGTATGAGGTTGCGAATTGCAATGGGTACAGCCAAAGGCATACTATATCTGCATACAGAGGCTAACCCTCCTATATTCCACCGAGATATTAAGGCCAGTAACATACTTCTGGACTCCAAGTTTACTGCTAAAGTGGCTGATTTTGGACTCTCACGGCTTGCACCATACCTAGAAGATGAAGGAACTGTTCCTAAATATGTGTCAACAGTTGTGAAGGGAACACCAGTAAGTTTGTTAAAGAAAATTTAGGATTTCAATTCCAATATTGAGGACTTAAGTTTATATTGTGAAGTTTCTGACTACATAAATTATGATATTTTTCTGGCTTGTCATCTCCAACCCTTTTTCAGTTTTGAGTTATGTTTTTTGCAAATATTCCTCACACACTGTGTGAGCCAATGGATAATAATCAGAGCCCCCCTTTCCTTTTCTTAAACAGCTCAAGTTCTGCACGGTGTCCTCACGCCTATGCAACAGTCATTTCCCTTATAGATTTTAGATGCTGTAGTGAGTTTTAAATTATTTCTTATCATTTGTCATACCTTCTAGTAGAACTCCTAATTGATACTTGGGGGTGGAGCAATTTTCGTTTCCTTTTTTTTCTTCTATTGTTCAGCGGAGGGGAGTCATAACAAATTTTAGCTATTAAGCTGTCAAAAATGTGTTTGAATTATTCTTGAGTTGGAGTGCTACACTTGGTGAATTTTTCTTCAATGACATAACTTTGCTAACACTGTTAAAAGCAATACAGTCTAAATATAATTATTACTTTGTAAATTTTCCTGCAGGGTTACCTGGACCCAGAATATTTGTTGACTCATAAGTTGACTGACAAATCTGATGTCTATAGCCTGGGAATTGTGTTTCTAGAGCTTTTGACGGGCATGCAACCAATATCACATGGGAAAAACATTGTTCGCGAGGTACTTATTTAATTACCCCACTATTTCTCTGTCTTATCTCTAATCACTTATCACATCCACCTTAGAAGGTAGGCCAGTTGAAAGACAGAAATAAAAAACCTTACTCTAAATGAATTTATTGATTTTCTTTTTTCTTTTTATATTGAAAATTTGATTTTTGATAAATCGTAATGATATCAATTAATTCATGTAACTGGCCTGGTGGGAATGGGATAAGACTATTGTATTTTTATTTTCTTGTATAAATGACGGCAGAGGTTTAAACTTATGACCCGTGCAAACTATACAAATCTCTCACCACTAGCCCACTCTTATTGGCTTACAGAAGTGCCAGCACTCAGCAGCAGGTCTTGGTATTTATTTATTTGCTCTCTTTAGTTACTTTCCTTTGCCCACTTGTCTGATTGGAAACAAACTGCACTACGCGAGATAAGACTAGTAAAAGACAAAAATAAAAAGGGCAGGGAGAAGTTAGTAATTATGCATGCTAGAATAGGTGGTTTTTATCTTTTTATTTTCATTCCAAACACGCAAAAATTTCAAGACTGCTATGTTTCATTGTTTTGTTATGAAAACATGCTTAAAAGGACAATTAACTTCCCAGATTGATCATGACAGTTTTGGATAAAAATTGTCATGAAAATTTTATTATAGTGCCAGCACAATGTGCAGAAAAGGGAACGTTTGAATTCCCAATAGGCTTTTAAGGACGTGAGGTCCTATCAGATGTCTGATTTATTCACATACCACGTAGAAAGAAATACCACGTAATTATTAACGGGACACAATATATTTTGTCAGGTTAATGTGGCTCGTAAGTCTGGCGTGATATTTTCCATTATAGACAGCAGAATGGGTTTCTATCCATCTGGTTGCCTGGAGAAGTTTTTAACTCTGGCCCTCAGTTGTTGCCATGACAATCCAGAGGAGCGACCATCAATGCTAGATGTGGTGAGGGAGCTAGAAGATATTCTTGCAATGTTGCCTGAAACTGAAACTAGTTTCTCAGATGTTACCTCTGATAATTCTGGCAAAATGGCACCTTCATCATCATCATCAGCCACATCAGCATCTAACGTGAGGACAAGGGAGGACCAATACATGTCCTCAAGTGTGTCAGGAAGCGATCTTGTCAGTGGTGTGATTCCCACCATTGTTCCTCGCTGATGTTATACTAGTCTCTGTCTCTCACATATTTTATTGGGGTTGTTTTTCTAAATTCACACAATGAAATTTTTTTTTAATGTGTATTTGGATTAGTTATGAAAAAAATGATGTTAAAAATTGATTATTGTATAATTAATTTTTAAGAAAATTGATTATGAGATAATTAATTTATGTTTGAATATGTTAATTCATAATCGATTTTAAGATAAAGTTTTATATAGATTGTATAAAAAATTGTTTTTATGTATTAAATTATAAAAAAATATATATAAAATGATTGAAAAAATTATTTGGTCAAGAGCAAATAGGTTTTAAAATAATTTGAAATTAAATAATAAAAAATTATTTTTAGTCATGAAAAAATAATCTTAATTTATAATCAATTTTACACATTTTAAATAAACAAGATAAATTTTAGATAAAAATAAATTTTAATTAAAAAAAATTATTCCAAAAAATTAAGCAAAAACAAACATGTAATACTAAGATTTTGATAATATTAAAGGTAAGAAGTTTATTAGGGATCACTAACAGATCTTTTAAGGAACGTCGCTCTCCAAATTTTTTTGGAAATGTTACATGAGTATTTAAAAAAAATTATATATTACTCATTCAAACATGATTAAAATATTACATAGCCTTTCAAAAATTTAGAAAATTCTTTGAGTACTTAAGAAAATTACATATTATTTTTCTAAATATGTCCACAATATTATGTCCCCTCAAAATTTTAACCCAATATCTACCATTGTAGGGGACGTAGGCATTGTCTGCACTTCCCATATGGGACTTTGTAAATTTTATATTCATGTCAACAAATACTATTGGTGGCAAATTTTTTTTGAATATTATTACTACATTTTCAATTTTTAGAAAATTAATATATTTATCAATAGACTTAATTAAATATTGAAGTAAATTACTTAGATCTTCTGTGTGGTTTGACGAAATTATGCAAGCATCAGTTTTGTTTTCACAATTCCAAAGACTCTTATATATTTTTGAAGGTAGCATAATTTTAAATTTGAACATAAAACAAAGGTAGGTTCATGTTATGTTAAAAATAAAATAAAAGATATCTTTATAACTATTGCACTGAGAAATGAGATTTACTTTATGCTTACATTTTTAAAAAATTGCGTAATTTTAGAAACATAGAAAGAATACATACGGTAATTTTGTTAATTTTTAAGAAATGTTTTTATAATATACTCTAAACTGTAAAAAAACAAAAAACAAAAAAAAAGATTTAGCGGTGCATGTACTTCGACATAACGGGGACGCATACGCGTGCATCGTCTCATCGTCTCCGCAACCGCATGGGCTATGGTTATGCAACTTTGAGTTTTAGACGTTGGTGTACGCAAGTGAGATCACAATGCACTACTTCTACTACTTGTGCTGCGACCTCGTTGATAGCACGGCACGCGCGCACGGGTCAAATTGAGAATGCTCGGAAGGTGTTCGATGAAATACCTGAGCCTGAGAGAAGCATTGCTTCGTGGAACGCCATCGTTTCTGGCTATTTCCAAAGCAATCAGCCTCGTGAAGCCATGCATCTGTTTGACAGAATGCCTCACAGGAACACCGTTTCTTGGAATGGCTTGATTTCTGGGCACGTCAAAAACGGTATGGTCAGTGAAGCAAGGAGAATATTTGACATGATGCCAGACCGCAATGTTGTTTCCTGGACTGCAATGGTTCGGGGTTATGTGCAAAAGGGTATGCTTGTGGAAGCAGAATCACTCTTCTGGCAAATGCCCCACAAGAACGTTGTATCCTGGACAGTCATGCTGGGTGGCTTGCTGCAGGAAGGTCGGCTTGAGGATGCACGTAGCCTGTTTGATATGATGCCTGTGAAGGATGTAGTTACTAGGACCAACATGGTTGGAGGATATTGTCAGCACGGTCGTTTAGCTGAAGCTCGTGCTCTCTTTGATGAGATGCCTCGAAGGAATGTCATTACTTGGACAACCATGATTTCTGGGTATGCACGTAATCGGCGAGTGGATGTTGCCAGGAAGCTTTTTGAAGTGATGCCTGAGAAAAATGAGGTGTCTTGGACGGCAATGCTTATGGGTTACACTCAGAGTGGGAGGATTAAAGAGGCTTCGGAGCTTTTTGATGCAATGCCGTTGAAACCGGTTGTTGCTTGTAACGAAATGATCATGGGATTTGGCCATAATGGGCAGGTAGCTAAAGCAAGACATGTATTTGAGCAAATGAAGGAGAGGGATGATGGAACTTGGAGTGCCATGATTAAGGTTTATGAACGGAAAGGATTTGAGTTGGAAGCACTAGGAATGTTTGCTCGGATGCAAAGAGATGGGGTTGCACTGAATTTTCCTTCATTGATCAGTGTTCTTTCTGTATGTGCCAGCCTAGCCAGTCTTGATCATGGCAGACAGGTTCATGCCCAATTGGTGAGATCCGAATTTGATCATGATTTATATGTTGCCTCAGTCTTGATTACAATGTATGTTAAATGCGGTGATCTTGTGAAAGCAAAACAGATTTTTAACAGGTTTGCTTTAAAGGATGTTGTTATGTGGAACTCTATGATCACGGGTTATGCCCAGCATGGTTTGGGAGAGGAAGCTTTAAATGTTTTCCATGACATGTGCTCCTCTGGAGTTCTGCCGGACGATGTTACCTTCATTGGAGTCCTTTCAGCTTGTAGCTACAGTGGAAAGGTGAAACAAGGGCTTGAATTTTTTGAATCTATGAAATGTAAATATCAAGTGGAGCCAGGAATAGAACACTATGCTTGCATGGTCGATTTGCTTGGCAGAGCAGGCCAGGTAAATGATGCAATGAAAATAGTAGAAAAGATGCCAATGGAAGCAGATGCTATTGTTTGGGGTGCATTGTTAGGTGCATGCAGAACCCATATGAAGCTGGATTTGGCTGAAGTTGCAGTGGAGAAACTTGCACAGCTTGAGCCCAAAAATGCTGGGCCTTATGTCTTGCTTTCAAATTTGTATGCTTCCAGAGGAAGATGGGGGGATGTTGAAGGCCTTAGGAAAAAAATAAGAGATAGGAGTGTCAGCAAATTGCCTGGCTGTAGTTGGATTGAGGTAGGGAAGAAGGTACATATGTTCACTGGGGGAGACAACAAGGGCCACCCTGAGCAGCTTATTATCATGAAAATGTTGGAGAGGTTAGGTGGATTGTTAACGGAAGTTGGGTACTGTCCTGATGGTAGCTTTGTGCTTCATGACGTGGATGAGGAAGAGAAGACACATAGCCTGGGTTATCATAGCGAAAAACTGGCTATAGCATATGGACTCCTAAAAGTGCCTGAAGGGATGCCAATTAGAGTTATGAAAAATTTACGGGTTTGTGGCGATTGCCATTCTGCAATCAAATTGATTGCAAAAGTCACTGGAAGGGAGATCATTTTGAGGGATGCTAATAGATTTCATCATTTGAAGGATGGTTACTGTTCTTGCAAGGATTATTGGTGAATGGTGATTCCTGGAAACAAACCGCATATGGCCTTAGATTTGAAGAAGCTGTCAGAGTAAGAGGGTTGCTTTGTCTCTGAGCATGGTATGCTGGGATACTATGTAGTTCAATGGGCTGTATTTAAGAATCGAACTGCAGCTGCTTAGTACATTTGAGCTTCTCACTTACAATTATAACACAGGAGTGAGTATTATTGTACTACTTTTTCGAACATTCTGCTGACAGTATCATTTGGGATTATCATTAAAGGATGAGATCTAATGCCTATATCTTTTTGCAGCCTCAAACATTTCTATTAAAATAAATGGCATGAAAGCATTCACTTTCAAAGAACTGGCTCTTACTACTGAGCATTGACAATTTTAGCAGCTCAACTCAAGCTGTGCAAGGAGGTTATGGGAAGGTTTATAACCGGATGGGTATGCGCCCAACCCGTATACCCAAGTTGTGTTTCTGGAGCTTTTGATGGGGATGCAACCTATATCACATGGGAAAAACATTGATTGCAAGGCAATCGTTTAGTAGCAACAGTGATACTCTTCTGTCTTATCTCTTGTACTTCACCCACATTAGATTCTAAAGCTTATTAAAGGATAGCAATGAGGGTAGAGAGAATATTATAAGTTTCCTTACTGGAATAGGTAGTTTTCTCCTCTTTTTTTCACTCTTAACTAGCAACATCTCAAGTTACATATGAGACTTTCATGTCTCGTTGTTTCATTACAGTTATTCTTAGACAGATAACTAACTTCCCGGATTGTTAAGATAACAATTTTGGGTAAAAATAGTCCTGAAAATTGCATTCAATTGCCTGCAAATTGTGCATAAAGGGAAATTTTGAATTCAGTGGGTCATTTTAGGTGTAATATCCTGACTTCGATTTACATTCCTTGTAGGAAAAAAAACCTGAATAAACCTCTAATTATTAATAGTAGAAAATATTGTGTAAGGTAAATATGGCTTGTCAGTCTGGCATGATGTTTTTCATCTTAGACAGCAAAATGGTTTGCTTCCCGTCTGATTGTATTGAGAGGTTAATTTTGGCACTCAGTTGTTGCCATGACAATACAGAGAAGAGTCTATCGTGATAAATATGGTCAGGGATCTAGAATAAACTCTTGCAATGTTGCCAGAAGCTGAATGTACTTAAGCAGATAGTACTCTCCGTTGTGCTAACAAACTGGCATCATCTTCAGATAAATTCTTCTATAGACTTGGTCTATCCAAGTTGTGTAGGTAAGCCGATAAAAAAATAAAAATGGAACATCATTATTTCATTAAATAAACAAAAATTATGTTTTCAAATTTTTTAATAAGCCATAATGATGTGAGTTTTTTTATTGGCTTTTAATCTACATGAATTACATAGCACACAGCACAACTGGTTGAACTCTCCCCACCAAATGTGGAGGTCAGTGGTTCGACTCCCCCGTCCTTCAAGGTTGGAACTAATTCCTAACCTAACCTTTATTTGCCTATGGTATAAAAAAAAAATAAAAGTTGTGTAAACAAAGTCTATAGAAGAATTTCTCCATCATTGGCAGCCATTGCATCTTTCTTACATAAGGCAAGGGAGGACCCGCGCGTATCCCCCATACTCAAGTGTCAGGAAGCGAACTTGTCTGTGATGTCATTCTAACCATTGTTCGTCACTTAAGCCAATACTAGTCTCCTTGGCATAGTATATTTTGTTTTTCTGTGCAGAAAATTGGAAAAGGCGGTTAACATTTGGGGATATAAGACGGAATTTTATTCGTAGCAATTTTGAATTTTTTTCTTTGGAACTCATATATATATATTTCATTGTTGTAATGTATGACATAAAGAGCATTTCTATATTACGAATACTGTGCTTGAAATTATTAAAAAATAAAATTAATTTGAATTGAATTAAATTTATTTATAAATTAAATTTCTTCAAATATAAATAAATTTGAATGGATTTTTATGTTGGGTATAACCCATGTTAGCCAAGGGCAACCATCACATAAGAGGGGGGGTGAATTGAGTGATGACAAATTTTAATACAAACTTAAGCAATTGTGCATTTTGATGCACTCAATCAATATATGCAGCGGAATAAATACATTAAACACATATCATGCTTGGAGACAATCAAGAACATTAACTTCACATTCAAAACATTATGCTAATCACATTAAAGTTATATAACAATATTAATCATAATGTGATTAACCAAGAACAATCAATATCATTGATACAAATATTCTAGATAGCTCAAATGCAACTTCAATTAGTGTAAAAACAAGCAAACAAGCTAAACATTAAGTTCTAATGATCAAGACAACAAGCTCACAAGATTATGCAGTAAGTTTATAATTATAACTGCAGAATATGTATAGACAGCAAGAATATCAAGTGAAAGTGCTGTAATGTCAAGAGAGTAAGAGATAAGAGAGAGTGCAAACAATATTTACTGGTTCGATCACTTCTTGTGATCTACGTCCAGCCTCAAGATCATCCACTTTAAGTTTCCACTATTCTTCAAGCTTGTAACTTAGGTGCTTGAGAAACCTTTACAAAAACAGAGCACTCTTCACACTTTGGGATCCTCCACCCTTATGCTTAAGCCTATTTCTTTTCTCTTCAAGGGAAGTCTACCCTTGAACTCTCTTGAGGGATTATCCACCCTCTTACAAGTATATATGATTGATAGAAAGTGATAAACTCTCTCAAAGAGTAGATAATATAACTTGAAGAACTAATGGATAGAGGGATTATGAAAATGAAGAGTTCAAATGTTGATTTTGATAGAAAATGATCAAATCCTCATAATGATTTGCATATGGGTGTTCATCAACTTGTTAATGCTTCAATCTTAGCATATATTAATAGCCCAAGTGATAAAATAGCCGTTGGTGGTATTTAGGAATGATTAATTTCGAAATCTAGCCGTTTATAGCCGTTACAGGCATTTCTGGCACGTTGTAGTCGACTACACAACCTTGTAGTCGACTACAAGTCTTGTGTAGTCGACTACAATTCCACTCGGGAAAGTAGTCGTTTTGAAATGATCATAACTTCTTCGTTTCTTAACCAATTTAAGCAAATGACCATGCGTTGGAAATCTCTTTGAGTCTACTTTCATATGAGATAAGTTTCAGATCAAAACTCAAAGTATTTTAAAAGTTATGATAAAAATAGTGACCATAGGTTAGCTTTCAAAATTCAAATTTGGCTATTTTTCATAGTTTTGAAATACCACCAAGACTAACTTTTCAAAACTTGTTTGTTGGGCATTTTACCATGTTAAAAACATTTGTCAAGATTGAATAAAGATATTTGAGCTCTCTTCATGTAAAAACCTCTATCCTTACAAAGGAAAATTGCCTATAAGATAATATATACCCAAATGAGTCATTAGGCTTCTTGATGCAATCCAAGCTTCCAAGAATTCTTCTCTTCAAATCTTCTAAATGCTTGGTTCATCTCTTCATTCTCCTTCTTCTTGAGTTGAGCATAAATAGGATCTTTCACTTTCGTATTCCAATGCTCACTCTTTATACTTGGACTATCCTACAAAGCATAACTCACTTGAAAACCATGGTTAGTCCAAATCCATAACTCAATAACTAAATATGCATGATTCACATGTATATAACTTTATAAAGTTCTTCATGCATATATGATTCACATATAGACACATATCCAATAATTAATTATATCACTTATCAAGTACATTGGATATATCCTATCAATGATGCTGCACAAAACTTAATGCATGATTCTTATAATAGGAACAACAAGATAATATATAACCATGCATTATCAAATATAGCTCATCACGCACATATGTAGCATATTTGTAATCCTTTTTGTAATGTATTTGTCATCATCAAAACATAATACAATAAACCATTGGGGCAAATATATTTTCACAACCCAAAGTCCCACATCATGAAGCTTCAAGGAGAAATTGTTCTATAAATAGAAGTATGAAGTCTTTGTAAAATTTATAGCTACTGGGTTGGGCAAGATTGTGAATGTAAGTTAGGGGATTGGATTATGTTAAACTAAGTGTTATATCTCATTTATTTTTTATCTTATTTTATTTTTTCTTCTCGTGCTCATATTAAAGTTATATTTGGAAGTTTTATGATGAGTGGAATGAAATGATACATAATAGAGTGGAATAGAATTGAATGGAAAAAAATGGTATGTAATAAAGTAGTCATATCATTGTAAGGATGTTTAATGGTAGAATGGAAGAAAGTTTCTATTCCTTTGTTTATAAGTTCTAGTGAAAGTGAATAAAATTGAAAGAATTTTAAGTTTATTGTTCATATATTACCTTTTTCTCAAACATAAAAATATAAGAATTAAAGATAAAATGTAATTTCATAATTCATTTAATCTTTTACCCCCAATTTGGAGGAAAAGAAAAATAGAGATATGGAGTGGGATGGAGTCCCCCCTAATTCCATTCCATTCCATATCCTTTTAAAACATCCAAACAATGGTACCTTCTATCATTTCATTTCATTTTGATCCGCTCCACTCCATCCCATACCATCAATTCAAACATATCCTTAGGGTATGATTGAATGGAGGGGTTTGGAGAGAAAATGAGAGGATGTGTAATTTTTATTTTAATTAAACTTTTCTTTTATTTGAAATTTTTTTAAAATAATAAGAATAAAATAAGAGATTATTACATAACTTTCAAATCATTTTTTTATTCATTTTTATAAATATTTTATAATTATCTTGATTTAAAAATGAGAATTTATTCCTCGCATCCCTTTCCCTCCAAACTCTTCCTCCCAAACATACCCTAAGGGTCCGTTGGAGTTTCTAGCTTCCTTCGTAGGTTTGAACTTAGTTTTTTTACTTTATTTTGCTTTCCATTTTTCTCTCCCCCACATTACTCTCTTCCTTCTTTTTTTTATATATTCTTGTGGGATTCTCTTTGAGTATTGTCTCTAATACTTCTTTAATGTAATAAGAGGCTTTCGTTCTAATGGAGGTTGATAGTTTGGTTCTAAAGAAGCACATGCCTGCAAAATCTAAGGAACAACAATTCTCAAAATAGGTAATATTTGTCTTTCCATCATGTAGAGTGTCACAACTGTTTCGAGGGGATCACCGCAACGAACGTAATAATTAAATTTTAAAAAATAAATTTTAGAGGAGTCGCTGCTAATTTTATTTATATAGGAAAAAATTATAAAACTCCTTTAAAATATTTGAAAACTAGCCTGAGCAACACAAATCAGGTTTGGGAGTCTGTTTATGCACAAGGGAATGTGAAAACTTAATCCCATTACACTCGTCTTAAAATAGTTATCTTAACATTAATTGTGTGAATTAAAAATAGCCTAAACATATTTAATTTATCTCATAAAATAAATAAGTGATGGTAATAATAATGTTGTTAGAGCTGGACCAGACAGTGAACTGAAAGAGGTTTCGGGTCAGGGTTAATGAATTAGAATATTCACAAATTTGAAAATAATAAAAAGTAAAGATTAAAGGTTAAATTACAAAAGTTACAAGTTTAGAGAAAAATAAGAATGAAAAATTCAATTAAAATACTTACAGGTTCGACATTATTAAAGTATTTACAAACACAAAAGAAAATAAAGATAAAAAATTAATAAAAATATTTACAATTTTGACTTATTGTGAGTGCCTATATATCTTCCAAATGTAATCAAGAATTCAAACTCATGTAATTTTTTTAAAAAATATTTGTGAATTGATTAATTTTAATTAAGAAAAAGATTAACGAATTACTAAATTTATTTGTTACTAAGTAAAAAAAATTGAATTAAATAAAACGAACAATTGAATAAACTATTTTTATGGATATGCCAGCATGATAATAATTAACAAGAAAAGTCAACAATGAACTATATTGTAATAAAAAAAAATTTGACGATTTTTTAACAATTAAATTTATAAATTATATAAAAATAAACTCAAACGACAAGAACAATAATAATAAGGAAAAAAACATTTGGGTAAAAGAGGAATCAATTGATATGCATACTATTAGTTAAATGAAATAAAAATATTAACCTACAAGAAGAATGTGATACCAACAGAATATAAATAAGTGATTAATTAATAAGTAAAAATGAAAGATAATACCAAAAGACATAATGACTAAGACATAATAAATAAATGAATATTAAAAAAAATAAAAAATGAAGAGGCACGTCTAGCTACACCAACCAAATAACTATATAAATGTACAAGTACAACCACATGGATTCAACCAAAAAAAAGGAAATGATGAACTCACAAAAAATATAAACCAAGAATAATTAGATCTCAACACATCAAATCAAACACAAATGAGAAAAAAAAACAAATGATTAGAGAAATAAGATGAAGAACGAGGTAACAAAGATAGTAAGAGGAATATTCTAAAAAGCAAAAGATCAATTCAGTCACTAGAGTCCAACAAAGGGGAAGCGACTTGTGTATGGTGAAGATTGAGATTTATGGCAGTTTACTTGAATATGATCAAGGAGTGAAAGGTGCTATGAGGAGTGACAATAAGACTTTATTTTGAGAATGGGTCAAACATTTAGCTCCATGGGTAAAAGTAGAGAAGCATGGAAAAGTAGTTATATATGGTGGAGGATCTTACCTGAGCTTTCAAGAAAACTTTGCCTCTTTCTCCTTGTCTCTTCCTTGATTTTTTTTTTCTTGATGTTTCTCTCATTTGTTGTCACCTTTGTTTCCGTATTCGTCACTCTTTTTTTTATCTTTCCGCCTCTTTTATTGTTCTAACTTTCTTATTTATATATGTAAATTAAGATTTTTAAAAAAATATTGAGCTTTTACAAAATGAGTTAGAGTCAAATATTTAATAGAATTAAAAAGAGTTGACTTTTAAACTCTGAGATTGAGATAAAAATAATAGTATAACTAATGTGATCCATTATTTATTTGTTTTTTCAAAATTTTTCAAAAATGACAAAAAAATATATTATTTTTTAATTTTTATATATTTTTTTAATTTTCACTTTTTTTTTATTAATAGGTCAAAATTGGATGCTGAGCAAGTTTCCACATTTCATATTTTTCGATAAGTTTTTCACTAGTGACTGTGACTGATACAGAGAGGGAGGAAGTAGCGTTTGTCTTGTCCGTAGGTAGTCTTGCCCAATACAAAAGTTGAGAAGACGTGTGTTTATTATGTATAGCGACGCGACTGAGGAGAATTTATAGTCCACCTCTTAGCTTACTCTACTCCACAATGATCAACATCATAAAGCACAATATATTAATGTCCGTGCGTATCTGCAAACTACCACAATTCATATATTGCTCACCCGTTGTTGGTGTTTTTTTAATAAAATTGTTAATTTTTTATTATCAAAATACTTCACTCTTATTTTTTATTTATTGAAATATTTTTTTTAATTTATTTAGAAACTATCATGAGTTAAGATGGTTTTTTAACATTTTTTTTCATTTTATAGATGAGGGCTGTTTTCATAAAGAAATTTAAAAAAATTTAAATAGAATAAGTTAGAAATCGCTTCTTACGACGATGATTTTTATTTATGTTTTTAAAATTTAAAAGTATAAAACTAAGAGAAAAATATGTTAAAAAAAACGCTATGGGCCAAGGCAATGTTTGAATAGGAATAAAAAAATTATATTTTAATACATAAAAATAAAATTGAAGTATTTTGATAATTAAATAAAAAAAATCATGAGTATTCATATAAAAAAAAAACCCATTGTTTCGGGTACAGGATGGAACTTATTTTCAAATAACATAATATAAAGAAATTATAAAATGAAAATCAATTCATCAAGACAGCTATAATAGGAATACTATAAACAAATGATCAGTATCTTGAGAAAGTGAGAAAATTGAGTATTTATATTTCCTGATAATAATGGATTAACAATATTTAAAAAATTAAGAATGATTAGATACGATAGTTAACACGTGATAATATGATGAAACGACATGAATTATGTTTTAGTCTAAAACTTCCCATAAAAGGAGGATGAATATGGTACTATAGAAAGGGTGTTGTTGTGGAATACTAGAGCATTCAACGCTTTGTGTCCCAGACTAAAGAGATCTGGATGGGTGTTGTATTGAAATTAGCAACACCCATGTAAATCAAAATTTGCATTTCAGGGTATTGTTGTAGGGGCGAACTCTAAAGCACAACATCCTTATTGAAAAGGCATATATCTATCTATACATATTATAAAGCAGAACCTTTCTATGGACACGTGTCATGCTATCATGAAAAATTTTCCCGCCTAAGTTCATGGCAGTTTCATAATTTTACTTCTTCTTTTCTAACCAATAGAAACAAAGAATTTCTTATTTTTAAATTGATGTTGTTCGATGGATGCCAACTGTTATGTTTTATTGATTTTATTTAATTTAACAATTTAACAATATATTTTAATAGGTATAATTATATTCTCCTTTTGAAAAGGTACCAATGCCTAAGAGAAAGCATTGCATCCGTCGGTTGAAGTCCTCTTCTCCAATCTGCTTCAGCATTCATTTACCTACCTATCCTAATGCTAGCCTGCTGATTCAAGAAACCATAAACATGCATGCGAGGTTTCCCTTACTCTCTCTGCAAAATCTCTTCGTCTCCACCACTTATGTAAGTATTCTTTCTTTTGATACGCATGCTTCCTCATTCAGCCAATATCTGCCAGCATCGATTCTCCATTTCTTAGCAGAGTAAGTGATTTTTTTTTGCTGTGTATATTATTGATGTTGTTAATTTCTCGGTCTCGAGCCTTGCAATCGATTGATTTTGGTACACGATCTTTAATTTTGATTTCTTCACAAGAAAAACCCTAGGTTTTTTTATACATATATATATTGCGATGGCTTCATTTCTTTCATGCGCATTTTTAGTTCTTATGAATTCTGAGTTCTCTGTAGTTAAACCTGTGTTCTTCTATTTGCCTCCTTTTGTAATATTTCATTGTGGTATTTCACCGTGTCTGCAATGTCTCCTCTTATTAACCCTCTATTGAAAATAACACTTGAGAGAGAAACATGGAGGGTAAAGGTACGAGTTATTCGTCTGTGGTATTTACCGAGCTTCAATAACCCTCGAGCTATGAACTCTATCGAGATGGTCTTCAAGGACGAGTTTGTAAGTTTTTGTTATAGACTGTCCAATTTGGAAATTAATTTTCTTTTTTATTGTTCATCCAATATCATGGAATCTTGAATTTTCTTGCTGTTAATGTTTTATAGGGTTATAAAATACATGCGTCTGTGAGGAAAACCTTGGTTTACAAATTCAAACCCCTGTTGTCTGAGGGTCAGGTATACATATTGGCTTATTTTGGTGTGGGTGAAAATTCTGGGTTTTTTCGCACTACGAAACATGAGTTTCGGTTGAACTTTCAAATTAGAACTACTGTGAGGCCTTCTCAATCAGAAATAATTCCTTTACATGGTTTGAGTTTAATATCGTTTGAAGAAATTCTGCAACCTGATGGAGAACCTTCATATTTAGTTGGTACTTCTAAAAATCCTTTTTTCCTTTATTTCTTTTAATGTATGTTGTTCCTTTAACATCTTATTTTTGCTGTCATTGTTGCTTTAGATGTCATTGGATTGTTAACTGTTGTTGGCACTGAGAGAGAGTATGATAAAGATGGTAAGAAGACGAAAATGATTGTAATAGAGCTGGATGCTGAGAGGTAATTGCTTTTGTATCTAATATATTTGTGTATTGATGTATTGATTCATGTCCTTTTGTTATAAGTATAGATTTTTTATTTCATTACTGAAATGCTGTATGATCTATTTATTCACAATGTTTTTATGTTTCTTTAATAAACAATATTAAGATTGAATGTGCCCTTTTCGAAAGTTATGTTGATGAGTTAACTTCTTTCATTGCTTCGGGTGATATGAGCCAACATGTATTGGTTATTCAATTTGCCAAAATCAAGACTTTTAAGGGTAAGTTTTTTGTCTCTTTCTTCATTTGTATATTTCAAATGTACTTATGTTGTTTTCTCCTTAATTATGGTTGGTGTCTCAAATATAAAATTCGTTTGTGTATAAGCAAAAATGTGCTCCAGACTGTTATGTTTGGAACTAGGATCCTGTTCAACCCTGATATCCCTGAAGTTTCTGACGTCAAGAAGAAGTAAGTCACTTTTTAATACAGTTCTACACTTTCCTTTTATTAAATAGTAGTGTATGAAATTCTTAAACTCATTTTCCCTTGGTTTATTACTGTTTTTAATTCATGTATTTGCATATTTCTATGAAGGTTACCACAACTGAATGATGTTGTTTCTCAAAGTTTATCCCATCTGTCTGATACTCTAATATATTCTCTAGAGGATGATTTTTTTAGGGTTACACCTAGAAAGTCGATAGAGCAGTCAAAAGATTGTAAAGAGGTTTGAGTATTGTTTTATTTATGAACCATTAATCTTCATCCTAAGTTTGGCATGGTTAATGATTCTGACATTTTTTTTTCTTTACTCCTAATTTAGGATGGGTTTTGCATCCTGTTAGCTACTATTAAACACATTATCAAGGGTGCAGATTGGTGGTACACTGCTTGCAAATGCAATAAGGCAGTTACCCCTGATTCTGGGATGTATTACTGCGATAGCTGCTATCGTCATGTGGTTAATGTAATTCCACGGTAATATCTTTTCCTACATTGTTCACATGTTATTTTTGGTACAAATTCACTGTCCAATTCAATGATAAAGTTTGAATACTTATTACTTATGTTTTATTGCTTATTTAGTTATAGGATCAAGCTAAGGGTTATAGATGATACTGACAGTGCAACCTTTGTGGTGTTTGATCGGGATGCCTGTTTGCTGCTTAATAAATCATGTTCTGAGATGGTTGAGCAGTTTCAAAAGGTAACACATTTAAATTGTGTATTTTTTTTCTCTCAATTGTGATTTTTTATATTGAACTTCATTATATATAGATCCTGTTACTGAATTATTTATTTGATTTCAAATATTTAAGTTTGGATAGGAGCTTAGTTACCCCCCTGATTTTGATAATTGGATTGAAAAGTCCTTTCTGTTTAAGGTTGAGGTTAAGTCTACCTCATCTTCTCAATTTGAACCTTCTTTCCGAGTGACAAGAGTTTGTACTGATGCTTCTGTTATAAAACAATTCAAGGATACTGAATCTGCATGCTCTGCAAAAGAGGTTTTAACGTATTTCATGCTACTTTATTACTTTAAAAAAATCTTTATATGCAGTTCAATAAATTAGCTACTGTCTACATTTGTTCTTAGGGTGTTTTTACTACCGGATTGTCTGTTAGTGATATTATTGTTAGCACTGAACTTCCAGATGTTGACTCTGGCATTGCTAAGGTATATTTGTCCCATATCATTCTTTTCTTTTCCTTTTGTATCCATACCTCTTTTATGGTTTCAATTACATTGTTTAATACATGTTGTTAATGTTTTCATATTTATTCATTAAAATAAGATTTGATGTCCCAGTTTTGTGATAGTGAAATGTGTGTTCAATCTGAGATGGGCAATACTCCTCCTATTTGCTGTCCTGCCAAGAGGTCTTCTGATGAAAGAGTTGGTCTTCCAAATGATGATTTGTCTTCCACCAAGCTTAAGGCAGTGAAGATAGAAAAAGATTGAAGTCTGAAACTGTTAGGCTTAGTTTAAATTTGGAATTTAAGTGATTCAATTTATCATGGTTTGTATTTTGGGATTTTGGATGTTGACAATGTACTTTTGTTAATCTTTTTTATAATCATTTTGAATTGGTCTTTGGTGGGCTAATGAACTTGAAGTTCTGTACTGGGATTTGATAATGTAGTTTCAATTATCCTTATCTTAATGTTATCTTTTTAGATGTCAATTTGAATCTGTGTATGGGGGGGGACCTTTGAATTTTGAACTTTTGTTAAAGGATGATATTGTATTGTCAATCATCTTTATGTGATTGTTATTTTATTTTGACTGGATTTCTCAGTTGTCATATTTGGACCTTTGAAATATAAGTTGTGCAATGGGATGTGATTCTGTAGTTTGATTATATAGTTTTAATGATGTTTATCTTATTATTATGCAATGATTTATATAATTCTCCTTAACTTCTATGTTTTTTGGTTGGAATTGTATTCATAGTTTTGTCATTCTTAAATAATAAGAAATGTAAAAGTTATCATAGTTTATTATTTAAATGTCTTTTTATTAAAAAAGTTTAATATGAAATCTTTAAATATTTTAATAAATAAAAGTTAAATAAGCAATGTTTATTGTATGTATAATAAGTTGTTAAATGAATTTATCCTGATAGAACGTTACAATTGTTAAAGAAGGAGATTGTTCAATAGACTCGGTATGTATGATTTAAATTTATCTATAACCTTATCAACTCTTTTTTTGTTCATTCTTAAAAAAAAAAACTAAGGTTGATTATTTATTTTAAAGTCTATATGTGTTTCAACTTTTAATTCAAAATTATATGTTAATTACATTAATTATTTATACCTAAATAATTCATTTTCCATCCCAGATCTTCAAATTGAAATTTCTGACTTGAAGAACTTATGCTTGATTGAAATAGACAAGTTACTCCAATCAAATGGAAGGT
This sequence comes from Styphnolobium japonicum, assembly GCA_023212625.1. Lineage (NCBI taxonomy): Eukaryota > Viridiplantae > Streptophyta > Magnoliopsida > Fabales > Fabaceae > Styphnolobium > Styphnolobium japonicum. The sequence goes on from JALBWW010000014.1 coordinate 25,103,295, forward strand.
GTCTTAAGGAATTTGATTCAATGCCATCTCCAATACACTCAGCAATGAATGAATTTCAAAATAGATTGTTGGTCGATGAACTTAGTTACAATAAAGAAGACATGATTGCAGATCACCGTGAGTGTTTCTCTTCCCTCACAGATGAGCAAAAATCAATTTACAATCAAGTTATTGATGTTGTAATGGGTGGAAAAGGAGGTTTCTATTTTGTCTATGGATATGGTGGAATAGGAAAGACTTTTGTGTGGAGAACATTGTCGGCCGCAATTCGTTCAGAAGGAAAAATAGTTCTTAATGTTGCATCAAGTGGTATTGCTTCACTTCTTCTTCCAGGGGGAAGGACAGCTCATTCAAGATTTGGAATTCCATTAACTCTCACAGAGGAGTCAACCTGCAATATAAAACAAGGAAGCCTTAAAGCAGAACTTCTTTGTCATACAAGTCTTATAATTTGGGATGAAGCCCCAATGGTTAACAGATGAGCTTTTGAGGCTTTAGATAGAACTCTAAGAGATATCATGAGATTTTCAAATTCCAATAGCATGGAAAAACCTTTTGGAGGAAAAGTTGTTGTGCTTGGAGGGGATTTTAGACAGATATTGCTAGTTATACCAAAGGCAAGAAGAAAAGATGTTATTATGGCCACGATAAACTCATCTAAATTGTGGTCTCATTGCAAAGTTCTTAAATTAGCTAAGAATATGAGGTTACGTTAAGGATGTTCTACATCTGATGAAGAGGAAATAAAAGAATTTGTAGATTGGATTATTAAAGTGGGTGATGGAAAGTTGGGAGATGATAATGATGGTGAGGCAGACATTCAAGTACCAGAAGATCTATTGATTTTGAATTCAAATAATCCTATTGCCGATATTGTTGAATTTGCATATCCTAACTTGATCAAAAACATGAAAGATTTCAAGTTCTTTGAGGATAGAGCAATTCTTGCTCCAAAACTTGAAGTTGTCGAGACAATTAATGAGTTTGTTCTTTCTTTAATTCCTGGAGAAGAAAAGCAATATCTAAGTTCTGATTCTATATGCATAGCAGACCAAGATGTTGGCATTGAAGCAGAATGGTTTACAACATAATTCTTGAATGAGATTAAGTGTTCAGGAATTCCAAATCACAAGCTTATATTAAAAAAAGGAGTTCCAGTAATGTTGCTTAGAAATATTAATCAGGAAGCAGGATTGTGTAATGGCACAAGGCTCATAGTAGATGAATTGGGGACGAATGTTATTGGAGCAAGAATAGTTACAGGAAATCATGTTGGAGAAAAGATTTTTATTCCTCGACTAACTCTTATACTGTCAGATCCTAGAATGCATTTAAAATTTCAAAGAAGACAATTTCCATTAACTCTTTGCTTTGCTATGACTATAAATAAGAGTCAAGGACAATCTTTCTCTCACGTAGGTTTACTCTTAGCAAAGCCTGTTTTTACGCATGGTCAGTTTTATGTAGCAGTTCCCAGAGTTAAATCCAGGAGTGGTTTAAAAATATTGATTTCTGATGACAACGGAAATCTATGTCATAAGATAAAAAATGTTGTCTACAAAGAAGTATTTCAGAAGATATGATTTCTAGGTAATTTATATCATTTATTTTTACAAAGATTTTTTTGCAGTGCTTTAATTTTTATCTTACAAGTTGAACAGGATTATAAAAATAATGCAAATGAAATGAAGATTCCATTTCAAGGCTGCTTTTGAACATCATTAACATTTTGTACATGAATTGTTTTATATATAATAAGTGTTAAGTTCTTACATGTCTCTAACATATAAAACTTACATCGAATCATTAATTTAAATGTTTTTTTATTCATTAGGTTAAATGTTATATATTAAAACCATTTATGATGATATTTATGAGCAACTAAATAATTTTGTTACCTTTAACTTTATTAATGAAATAATCAACTTGAAACCTATTAACCCGTGCATTGCACGGGTACAAAACACTAGTTATGTATATATATACACATACAAAGAGAGAGAATCATCAACGTATGCACATATCAAATTAAATTGACATTAACTATTAAGGTTTGAATCTTAAATTAGTATTTAAGAGAATTAATTTCTTTAAATGCATTATATTGATATAACAAGTGCAATCTTAAGATCATCTAAGAAAAAATTTAATTTCAATTGACGAATACATTCACCTAAAGATATTCTTATTATATAACAAAAGCATTATATGTTAGGGACATCCTCTCCTTTGGGAGGATTTCTTCTCTTGTTCTCTCTATTAACGGATGTCAATGAGGCAAGGCGGGGGCGGAGAGTACTCCCTCACTCTCCATCCCTGCTTCCCATATTTCTCCTCATCCCCGTCCTTGATCTTCGTCGTGGGGAGCTTTCCTCTTCCGTCCCCGTCCCCACGGATTCTCGCAGATCCCCATGGGGACCCCGAAAATTCATAAAAAAATTATAAAATTACAAACTAAAATCCAATAAAATTTTAAAAAAATTATATAAAATTAAATTATTAAATTTAAAGTTAAATCATAATAAGTTCAAACTTAAATAGTATAATTACAATATTCAAATTAAATAAAAAAATATGAAAAGACCAAAATATTATTAATATTTATAATATATAGTACATATAATAAGAGATATATATCTGTAATCTGGTCGGGGCAGGGACCTCACGGGGCATGGGGTATAATCCCATCCCCGCATCACCTTTGGAGGGATTTTGCTCCCCATCTCCGTCTCCGTCCCCGTGGGACTCCAAATGAGGCACTCCTCTCATGGATCCTCACATACGGGTAGAAATTAACATCCCTATCTCTATCCCTCTTTACCGGCCAATGGCATGGCAGAGATAAAGAGAAATTGGGAATTGGATACATAGAAGGGAATTCAAATTTAATTGTTTTCGTTTACATCAAGCTATTTCTTATAATATATAATATTACTAATTTTGAAAACTAATTACCTTTTTATTATGAGTATATATTTTTTTTCGGAAAATTAACACTAATTAATATAAGATGGTATAAATATCAAGCAGGCATCGTTGTTCACATGTGCAGATGTGACTGTATTGTACTATCTATATAATGGTTTCACTTATAGATTTTTTAGTCAAGCTAAGATACAATCAAAAGTTGTAAATGACTTGCATTTGGACAAATTGTTCAAGTAGCATTTATGTTAAAATTAAATATTGAAGATAATATTAACGTAGCACAAAATAAAAGTTTTGTCTTGCAAATGTAACTTTGAATCTCGCAAACGACAATAAAGTTATCTTGAGTAGCGGGAAAGGCGCTAGCCACGGCCCAACACCCAATTTTTTTTTATAAAATTTTTGAATATTTTATATTTTATATTTACCATCCTAAAAAAAAATTAAAATTAGTCATTGACCCTCAAGATAAAACTTTTAATTTGTCTCTAGCAATCTCAGATATGGATTTCTCATGAAAATAAAATGGAAACAAAAAAAAAAAAATTCTCTCTTCCTCAATCGCTATCATTGTAACGTGCATCATGTGGCCGATACATGATTCATCAAATAAGTCCCCACAAAGTGACCCGTCCTGACTTAATTTGAATTTTAATGAATTAATTGCTACCATATATAGGATTTCAAGCTGCGCTGTACAAACGTGGGGTTTCAGACATGAAAGTGAAACTCAACTCTAGTTCTCAAGTAAGAGCATCTTCTTTATAAGACTGCGTTTTTTTAATTCATTTTGAGTTTGAGCATCATAATTAGTAGAACAGACTCGTTTTCCCCTACTTCAGCTTTTCTTTATGCCTTCTGTTTTGGTTGTGTGAAAGATCAATTTGGGAATTTGCACTCTTGAGCTCTTCCTTTTCTTCCATAAAGATTAGGGAGCAAAGCCAACTTTGGTATCTTTTCTATTTTACTTTTTGTTAATGTTACCTTTGGCAAATGACATTACAGAACTTCCACATGTATTTTTTGATTGATTATATCAATTTTATGTTAGAAATGAATGATATTTTCAAATTGATTGTAATTCACAATGTTTTAATACCCGTTCTCTATTGTTTTCTTCTTTTCCCTGACTTTCTAGGTTATTATGATGCCGAGTCTGAGGATATATGGATATGCCTTGGCTGTTTCAGCATGTTGTTTCATTCTCACAGCAGATACACAGAGCACAGATCCTTCAGAAGGTGAATTTGTAAGATGCTTTAGAGTCAGTTTGTAGGGAAAATGAACTCAAATGCATCCACAAAGTTTACATGCAATTTGCCTACTTGATTATAATAATAAAAAAATATTTTCCCTCCTTTATTAAAAATATCGGTGTGAGAATTTTTTATTATTTCTTATACTGCACAGTTGTATTTTTTTTTGGTTTTAAGGAGACTTTATTGGACTTGCGGAAAATGATAAACGGGGATGTAGAAGATTGAATCCCCACATACATAATTACACTTTCTCATAAAAACCAAAAGAGATACCAGTTAAATTGTACTCAATCGGTTATATTATACAGTTGTATCTAATATAACATAAGGCTTTCTTTTATATTACGTTAAAGTTTATAATAGGTTAAAATGTAAAAAATCCTTTTCAACTATAAGTCAAGTTTAAAAACCTCTCTTGTGCTTTTAAATTTATTAACTTGATTTCCTAAAAACAGTGTATAATAATTATTTTATTAATATTTTATTTAAATCATTGATGAAAAAGTAATCATATGAGTGCACATGTTGATTTTTTTTTATTAATCTCATCTTAAATTATTAATATTTATCCTTAAAATCATCTTTAGGCCTCTTTTTCTAGGCACTTATTAACCTCACACAAACGTTTGAGATTTTTTAAACAATGATGTAAGGTTAATGAGTGCCCAAAAAAGAAGTCTAAAGATGATTTGAGGAATAAATATTAATAATTTAATGTGAGATTAGTGAAAAAAAAAAACATATGACTAGTTTTTCATCAATTATTTAAATAGTAGGTTAATAGAAGGATTTTTTAAACTTGACCCATAGTTGAAGGGGTTATTTGCATTTTAGCCATTATATTATTTAAAGTTCTGTATAAAAATATTTAAAAAAATTGTGTAATTTTATTAAATATTAATGAATAAGAAACTATAAATTAGGCGAGGGTTAATTAATATTAACGGTGAGAGTTTTAAATAATTTATAAGAAGTTTTACATTTGAAATAGAAAATATTTTGTAATTTTTTAAGTGTCGTTTATGTGTTGAGATAAATTAATACTATAATATTATTTCTAATCAATAATTTCTTTTAGAAGAAAGTAACAATGTATAATGTATCTTAAAAAAGAAAATTGGCATTACAAATTATTGCGCACATAACTTCTTTCATTTTTTGCAAACTAGGCACAGAATAAGCAGTTAAGCTAAGTGTTTTTCTTTTTTCTTTTGTACAGTAAGGATATTATCTGGTCAGTTTAGTGCATTTGAAAAAATTACCTAATTCCTTTAGATGGTTGAAATCTGAAACGTCAAGCATCCAAAACACTAAACCAATTCTCTCAGTTTATGTTAAGTTACAACTTCAGCATGAGTAGAGTTATTCGTTTACAATTTTTTCTCACAAATTTTACATAAGCTGTTAGATGGTCATATTTAAATCTAGTTATATAGCCCACTAAAATTTAATCAATGTGAGCCAGTTATATACTCAATACATCCACTTAAAATTTATGTAAATAACATTATTATAGAGGAAGATTATGTGATTGACAACATGGATAGCCCGTTTATATGAAGATTTTTTTTTTATTGTATTTTGCAACAAGCCATCTAGGACTCTTAACTTGAGCAATAGAAGAATCAAATATGGGACTTATTGCTTAAATATGGGGCTAATTGAGGATTAGATAAGTTTCATAGTTTAATAATAATATATTTTTCTGATTTTAAAATTAATTATCAATAACTTGTTAATCCTTGTATATATATATACATTTGCGTGTCATTTAACTAATTATTTTCAATAGGAGGTACTCAGTACCAAAAAATCATGAGACGCCATAAGAACCAATTATAAAAGTTAAATGTATTTTTGAGCCCCATTAACTACTTAAATAATTAATTGTTTCAAAATGATTAGTCCCATCTTTTTCCTGCACACTAATTCTCTCCTTGATTTTATACTCTAAAGTCCAAAATTAAACTTATTATGACACGTTTGTTTAGGTTTTTCCTCAACGCAAACGACGTTTGCGGGAAGGAAAAATCTTTTGCTTCAAGTCAACGTGTCTTGCGAAATGTGCGAACACGTACTTGCGTGTGCCATCTGTAACAAACAAGCTCCTAAACAATAAGGGAAATTAAGTGCGGTTCATGCTGATGACAATTTTCCCATCCTTATCGGTATCTGTTGGTAATATTTGTTAGGGCGAAGGTTTAACACTTGTTTATTAAATAGGGTAAGAGAGGGGGTTATTTCTCCCATACTCCTATTACCTGATATATAATTTTAAGTATTAAAAGTTATATTATTGTTATGTATATATATATATATATATATGTTTTTTTAAAAAATTATATTATTATTTGATTTTAAGTATTTAAAGTTGTTGAACTAAATTAGTTTGTAGTGGATAAATTATGAGAAATTATAATATTAAAATTTATTTAATTTATTATTATTCTTCTTTCAATTATAATGATTTTATGAGTATCAACGGATATCCTTGAGTACCTATCTACCCGTAGAGAAATCAAAAGCAGGTATCTGCACAAGTACTGGGCGGGGGATAGGGGGCTACACCCCGCCTGCATCCCGCCCCCATTGCCATCCCTAGTTACATTAAGTGAAACTGTGGTACAAGTGTATGGTACATGCAGCACAAGAGCTTTAGTTAAAGTGACATTAGGAGTGTATTTGGATAGACTTTTTTTTAAATAAATTTTTTTAAAAAAGCACTTTTATAAGCTTTTATGTATGTTTTGATTAAACTTTTTAAAAAAGTAAAAGTTAAAAAAAGTTCAATTACCACTTTTTTTAAAAGCTAATAATCTCTTGCTTTTGAAAAAAGGAAAAAGAGAAATAATTTTTAATAGAATTTATTGATAAAAATACCTTTTGTGTTTATTAAAAATTATATCTCTTGTCATTTTTTTTCTCGTTGTAAACCCTACTTTCTTTATTATGGATACCCTACATTTTTAGTAATTTTGCTATAAAAAAAATTCTTTTGTTTTTTTTATTCAAACAAACTTATAAGTCTTTCTATTACTTAAAAATACTTCACAAACATTGTATCCAAATGTAAAATAATTTTTTCTTTAAAATAAAAAAGCTATACTAAAATAATGTCTACAAAAAAAGTCATTTTTTTAAAAGCTTATCCAAACAAGCCCTAAATCTCTTTGGAGACTATTTGATCTCAAGGCCGAATTCCACCATGTCGCTTTGCCTACTAATTAGCTCATAGTTATAAAAGTCAGACCAAATCGGCCGATGGACTGGTAAATCAGCCAAGTAATTGGTCCGGGTGATCAGTTGAATCGGGTATGTCTCGGAACCGGTCCGACCCAACTAGTTTAGACTGAAAATCGGTGACCAGACTGGAATCGGTGAACCGATCGGGTCATGAAATTAAAAAAAAAATTCTTAAACTTTAAAAAATCATAACTTTGTTCAATTTAAACTATTTATATGTCCATTTTATAGAACTTTTCGCAATCTACGCCATGTTGGTCCTAATTTTTCAAAAAAAAATTTATTTTATGAGTTATGAGCATTTTAATGAAAATATTAAAGCTTTTTTTTATGAATTAAGGGTTAAACTTTTTTTTTCTTAAAGGTCATCATTTCTCTCAAAATAAATATATTTTAGTTATTTATAATGATAAATATCATTATATGTAGTGTTTATATATATATATGTATTAAATATTTATTTAATTTTATGTGATTCGACCAGTGACCCACTGATTGAACTAGTGACCCATTGACTTAATACCCTAACTGAGTCAACTATCAATAAAAGTTTAATAACCATGTTTAGCTTACCCTTCCCCCCCCCCTCTTCGTATCTCATTTGTTTAAAAAAAATGTGTGGTGCATGCATAATTTGATTAGCCATATGAAAATATTAACCTTAATCTTTTTTTTTTTTTTGGTAAGCATTAACTTCAATCATTGGTATATGTTTGTTCCATTTGCAGTGAATACATTGATACAAGTCAAGAAAAGTTTGATTGATCCCATGGACCATCTGAGAAACTGGAATAATAAGGGCGACCCATGTGCATTAAACTGGACTGGTGTTTCATGTTTTCAGGGAATCGGGACTGATGGTTACTTCCATGTCCGCGAGCTGTATAGCTCTTTTGTCTTTCTTTGTCTATACTTTTATAGCCAAGTTTCTGTTATTTAGATATTGAAAGAGTTAATCACATAAGTTATAGAGTTCGTATTCCAGAGTTCTTACAAATTATATTTCTGTTTCCACAACTTTACTGAAGCGACTTAATGACTATGAATCTCTCGGGAAGTCTAGCACCACAACTTGGTCAGCTATCTCATCTTGAGATAATGTAAGCTGTATCACTTGATAGTTGATGAATTGTTCTCTGAAAAAAGTTTATCAAAAGAGTTCTAGGTAATATTTTCTGCCATGCTAATGTCTACATCGTTTTCTTCCTGAAGGAACTTCATGTGGAATGCTCTAACAGGCACTATACCCAAGGAGATAGGAAGTATCACATCATTGAAACTCTTGTAAGATTGCTAAGGCTAAGGCTTTGGCTTTGTTTGGAGTTTTTCTTTTTCTTTTTAGTCTTCTTCCTTTGTGCAAGAAGCTGAATTATTAGAATGATCCTCATGAAGAAATTTTTGTAAGAAGGAAGATTGATGAGATTTGTTTCAGAAAATGGATCTTACTTGCTTATTCATGCATTGTTCCTTGATTTATTATAGATATATATATCACTATATAACATAAAAACTTGATGGTATATTGGTTTTATATCTAACATTATGGGAGGCTCATGAATGGTTTTATATTTCTAACAAGATAGTAACCTAACAAGACTCCTAGAATCCTAATATTCTAACACATTCAACACAAGATATATTAGTTCTGGCATATGGATATAATCTTTTCTTTTAAGATGTAATATAATTTAAGATATTGTAAATTTGTAATGTATGGTCTAATTGTCTGTACAGGCTCCTGAATGGCAATGAGTTATCAGGTACTTTACCGGATGAGCTTGGCAATCTTTCAAATTTAAGAAGGCTCCAAGTCGACCAAAACCAACTTTCAGGTCCAATACCGCAGTCATTCGCCAAATTGACCTCTGTTAGACATATGTGAGTGGATCTCCAAATCCAATGCTTCATCAAATCAGCTTGGAGTTGGATTTCTTATGTGTGTTTTATCTGTGTTATTTGTATCTTTGCAGCCACATGAACAACAACTCATTTAATGGTCAAATTCCACCCAATCTTTCAAACCTATCCAGCCTTCTTCACTTGTGAGTTTTTAAGGCATTTCTACTTTTCCCATGTGGATTGAGACTTTCATCACATTCTTGGAAGGTTTTCCTAATTGAATCTTGTTTACTAGTTCTTCACAATCTATACTTGTTGAAATGACTTTACAGGCTTGTGGAGAACAATAACTTATCTGGCTATCTTCCACCACAATTCTCCATGTTACAAGAGTTGCGGATACTGTATTATCCTGTTCCCACATTATTTAGATTTATAGTATTTATCAATCTGCTTCTTTTTTATTTAATACAGTTGCTGACGGGGTTTGAGAAAACAATTTTTTTTTATAGGATTTATCAATCTGCTCCATATCTTTCCATTTTTATATAATACAGCTTGATTTTCTTTCCCTATTTCACATAGTTTGAGAGAACAATTCCTCCCCCCCCCCCCCCGCCCTCACCCTCAATTTCTTGGCTTGTACTACAGTATTGGTGAGAAAGTATGCTCTAATATGATGAGCCAGAGCTCTCATGATGTTCAAACTATAAGATATATAAATACATAGATACGTATACATGTACTAGAGAGGTTATGATAAGGAAAGATATGGCTACTGGAGGAGCAATGGAGAACATATCTCTTGGCAGGAATAAATTGTAATATAGAACTCAGGTATAGGGATCCTATTGTTTCTCCTCAAGGACTCACTTAGCTGATCTGAACCTTTGGGAGCAAGGATTTTCATCATTGTTCTCACACATGCATGGACTTGCAGAACTTACATACATGAACAAAAACATTTGCAGAGATATAGGCCGGTAATGTAACTATTATAGAGGAATTCAGATCATAGGGTATATTTATGGAAGTTTTATGCTCTAGGACATCTAATAAAGTTTGAGCAACTAGAAATCTAACACGAATTGACGTAAGTTCTCTTTCTGTAGTATTCCACTTGAGTCATGAGTATGGCGCTTGTTTTGTCATTTTGCTTTCAGGATAGATCACATTATATCACTACTGTCTATGTAGCCTTTTAGATTGTGTTTTACTGTTCTTAGTAGTTCTTTGAGTCATGAAATATGATAACCAATTGCAGATGTTCATGTAAACCAATAAGACTTTTTGTGCTTTTGGAAATTCATTTCTCAAATCTTGCCATTACTGTACGAATTAAATTATTTGCCTAGTGTCTCTTATGCACTTTACTATGAACATTGACTCCAATATAGCATGTTATGCTGGTAATTTTGTGGCCCGGTGAAGGTCAACACATGCTAACATTCTGGCATGCGTGCATCATACTTTTTCCTAGGCCAGAAAAACTCTGTAGGTACAGTCATTTACTGCGGATTTCTTATGTGTTTGTTTCCCCTTGCAGCCAACTTGATAACAATAATTTCAGAGGGACCGAAGTTCCTTCTACCTATGCAAACTTATCTAGACTAGCAAAACTGTGAGTACTTTTGGGAATAACTAGTTTTTCATTTATTTTTTTAAAAAAAAAAGAATCTAAATATTTGCACATCACCCTGTCAACTTAAGCCTCTTAAGTCAAAGGTTCTTTGGCATGGCCTCGGAGCCTTTTTAACCCTGTGGTCTAAATTCTATCCTTTTTTATTTTGGTGAAAAAAGGGAACTATATCAAAAGATAAAATCAACTACGAAGTCCGGGCATTAGAGCCCCAACAGAGTCATCCTGTAAATAAACTAAAGCCCCACTTGGGGGAGTGTCCAAAATACAAAAGGAATCCTGAGAAGAGATAGCATGATTGGCAAGAAAATCAGCTAGCCTATTGGCTTCTTTATAACTTATAAGCATGCTGCAGTCTGATGTCATCCAAGTCCTTGAGGCATGCCCTGAAATCCAAAACTAGCATAGCAGTATTCTGGTTAAGCTGATTAGAGGTAGAGTTAAGCATATCAACAACAGTCACTGCATCCATTTAAACCATCAGGGGAGTCAGGTTCTCGAGTTGGTCACAAAGAAGCAATGGCAACCCCAGATCCCTTTACCTCTGATAGTTCTGATTACTGCAGCACATTGGCTAGACATGGGTTGCCCTTGGCAGCTTCATCACGGTTTAATTTATACCAGTTATGAGGAGTCCAAGCAACCTGAATTAAGCTCTATTCTTATTTGTCTTATTCTTGATTATGAAATCTACGCAAAACTTCTTTGTAGTTATAAAAAAAATACAACAACTAACTCCAACATGCTGTTAGGCCTAACATATTATTTAATTGGAAATCTGGAATGTCAATTCATGGATGTTTTGTGGTCAAATGTAGTTCCTACCCTTGTTCAGCCTTATATATTGGGAAAAGAGGAAGAATACATCATTTTTTGTAGTTGAATTCAAGATTTATTTCAGTACCCAACCATTTGAATTCCCGTTTCTAAACATATAAGGCAGTAGGAATGACATTTGACCACAAAACATCCATGAGTTAACAGCTCAGTTAATGAATCTGTTAGGCTTGACGTTATTTTGGAGTTAATTGTAGCATTTCTTTATAAATACAAGGCAGTTTTGTATAAGTTTTCATAATAGAGGGGATGTTTGTATAGTAAATATAAAATAGAGGAGAAGGGAGAGTGATTTACTTTAAATTTTAATATGAAATAACCTGTGTTCTTTCCATTCTTCAAGGCCAAAGATTTTCATGTAAGAGTGGGTGTTAGAGATATTTAAAAGCCATCCTTTGGACCTCACCAGACAGGTCAAGCTTCAAGACTGAGTGGCACTTAAACATAAAATAACCTTCATCAACACTGACGAGGAATTTGCATGCTCTTACTCATGGGATACTGCATATTCTTTGGAAACAATGATTAGAAAAAATCAATGTGTGACTTATAGCTAAGGAAAAAAATTATACCAGGAGAGGACAATATAAATTCAGAAAAACTTACCGTAGAGTTTTCAATTGTTTTTTAACTAAATTTATTTCCTGAACTATTGTTTCATCTTTGACTTAACAGAAGTCTTAGAAACTGCAGTTTGCAAGGAGCTGTTCCTGATCTCAGTTTAATACCCAAGCTTCGCTATTTGTATGTGTAAATATATCTCGTGTCTTTACTTTATGTTGTGCCTAATTACAGACAGTAGAACTGTTTACTTTTGATCTATTTAGTCTGTGTGCTAATTTGTGACCAATTCACATTTCAGAGATCTTAGCTGGAATGATCTTACTGGAACCATACCATCAAATAAACTTGCAGACAATATGACTACTATGTATGTACATAAAATATTAGTTTTATTTAAATTTGGTAGCAATAATGTCCTTGGTTTCCATATCTACTTCAAAATATTTCTTTATAGTAAATGTTAGCCCTGACCAATTTGAGTTTGATATACTAATTTTCTTGTTATTATAGTGATCTTTCCAATAACCATCTGAATGGATCTATGCCTGGAAACATCTCAGCCCTTTCGTCTCTTCAAAGACTGTGAGAAAATACTCATCATTCTGTAATTCTCATAGTAGTATATACAGTTATAACATAATAATATCTTGGAAGTTCTTAAATTTAGTGAGAATTTTACATGAATGATATTCTGTACAGATTAATTTGATATTTAATTTATTGTCAACTACAGGTCACTTGAGAACAACTTCTTGTCAGGATCCATCTCTGCTAGCATATGGCAGAACATGTCCTTCAGTAGTAGTCCTAAACTTACAGTGTAAATTCTGAATCAGAATCCTACTGCTTCTGTTTCAAAGAACTCACATATTGATTCTTTGGCATCAAACTTATGTATACTGATGAGTCAATTAATGGTTTAAGGTGATGAAATGAATAATGATAATGTTCTATCCAAAAACAAAAGATTTAAATGTGTTTTCCTGATGTATGCAGTGATCTCCGTAACAACTCACTTTCAGACATTTTGGGAGATCTAAATCCTCCACCTAATGTCACCTTGAGGTATTCACATCGTCTAAGTTCAGTAATACATGGGCTGCCATGTAACCTATGATCTGGTTCTCTCTATTGTTTATTTCATCTACATAATGTAGCATCAGTCCTGTTCACTTTCTCTTTTATGTGTCTTTTTACATGGTATGTAATCAAGATTTAAGATGATTTAGTATGTTATGAGTAATTCAGTATTTGTTATTTGAAAATTAGTTTTTACCAAAATCTAAGTTAAAAAATGTTTTAAGCTTTTGCCACATTTAGGTAAGTTTTTTACTGCACTTTTTTGTGCCCACAGGGAAGTTGATCCCAAATTTCAGAAACTAAAAAATGGATGTAATTACATTCTTTAGTCACTTCTCATGCACACTTCATGGCTATTATGAAATGTACTTGTACAATTTTGTTTTGCCTAGACCGTCACATTAATTTATTTTTCTTCTCTTTTTTTTTTCCTGGAAGGCTTGCTGGAAATCCTATCTGTAAGAATTCCCCAACTAGCAAAATATTGGTCAAACATTGTGGACTTGGAGGGCAAGAAGCAGACAAAAACTTCACAAATTCAAAAACTATCTGTCCTGTTCAAGCTTGTCCAGTGGATGATTTCTTTGAATATGTGCCAGCTTCCCCTGTTCCCTGCTTTTGTGCATCACCTCTTAGAATTGGATACCGGCTGAAAAGCCCAAGCTTTTCTTTTTTCCCTCCATATATTACTTCTTTTATATTATATGTAACTCAATCTTTAAACTTGGACCTCTATCAACTATCAATAGATTCATATGCTTGGGAAGAAGGACCTCGTCTTAGGATGTATTTGAAACTTTTTCCTATGGCTAACGATGCACACTCAAGTGTGTTCAATACAAGCGAGGTCCATCGCATTAGAAGCATATTTTTGTCGTGGGAATTTAATGGAAGTGATTTATTTGGACCATATGAAGCCCTCAACTTCACTCTTCAGGGACCTTATGCAAATTGTAAGTTTCTTTTTCTGTATATTTTCCATCTTTATCTAATCTTTTACAGTGCTTAACTATTATTATATGCTAAATTCACATTATATACTTTTGTTTTAGTACCATACCACCTTATGTACGGTAACCACTAATTTAATGGAACTTGCTTTTGCTTCTCATAAAAGTAATTGGAAATTTTACAGAAATGAAAATTGGGAATTTTAAGTACATAATATAAAAGAATTTTAGACATACTCTTTTAGTATTTTTACTTTCGTTTAACTTCATGGTATTATAAGCTCTCTGATACTTTTGTATGACTGCTTACATTATTAAATTATGATGCCACACTGACAAGTTGAAATGTGATTTCATCTGACATGTTGCTACAAAATTTTAATTCAAATTTATTTAATGGTTGTCAAGAATCAACTCTTCTAAAAGGTTAAGCCGTTTAAGTGAAGGTATGTGAATGGTTTGGTTTTATATCTCTAACACGCCTCCTTACGCAAGAGTCATATTGGCTTAAAGCGTAGACAATGCATAAGTCTACTTTACCTTGTGCTCAAATTTAACTTTTAAATAGAAAAATAGGGTGATGAGGATCAAACTCGTGACTAATTGGTCATAGAGACTCTAATACCATGTCAAGAACCAACACTCTTAAAAGTTTAGGCTGTTAGGTGAAGGTAGATGAATGATTTTATATCTCTAACAATGGTATATTGCTAATGTTTTGTTACTTTTGTAATTTTTGCTCTGGCATTGCCCTTGTTGAGAGTATTAATTCCAAAATTATTAATTCCTGCCTTTGTTCCCTACTGCAAACATGAAAGTATTAAATGCAAAAGTCACTCAAATCTGAAGCAATTCCTTTTTGTCAGAAAATAACTATCATGATCCGAAACAGTACTTCTCACAGCCAATCTAAGTTTGAAGTTATTCTGAATTGTATTATATCATGTCATTCCGGTTTGAGTTGCTCTAATTTTTAATTTTTTAATTTTTTCTGTTATTGCTATAGTAATTATAGAATCAGAAAGGACGAAAACTAGGACAGGCATAATAGCTGCTGCTATAGTAGCAGCTCTTGCTTTTGTTCTAGCAATCTCTGCAATAGCCACTCTCATGATTGTTAGAAGACATGTCAAATACCAACACAAGCTACCAAGGAAACGTCTATGTGAGTATTATATGTAATACTTTTTGAGACATTCTGCTGATAGTATAATTTTGGATTATCACTAAAGGTTGAGATCTAAATGCTTATTTGTTTTTGCAGCCTCTAATATTTCTATCAAAATAGATGGCATGAAAGAATTCACTTTTAACGAACTGGCTCTTGCGACTGACAATTTTAGCAGTTCAAATCAAGTTGGCCAAGGAGGTTATGGGAAGGTTTATAAAGGCATTCTGCCAGATGAAACAATTGTGGCTATAAAGCGAGCACAAGAAGGTTCCTTACAAGGCCAAAAAGAATTTTTGACTGAGATTGAACTATTATCAAGGTTACATCATCGAAATCTAGTCTCATTGATTGGATACTGTCACGAAGAAGGGGAGCAGGTATATTTTGTTATAGACAGCTACAATTGTGTTATGTATATCATCTTGCAACTGGTTATGTTAAAATTTAGAATGTTAATGGCGTAAGTTTGTGTACTGTGAATCTGCACGAAGATTTAATTGTCCTACAGCTTGATTAAAAGTTGATTTAGCTTTCGAGTAAGAAATTTTAACAAGGTAAAGCCTTGTTTCTAATAGTACCTGAACACCACATCAAATGTAGCCTGTTTGTCTCCTTTGGGCTGGTTAAGCCTTGTGTTATCCTTTTCTGTTGATTTGTTTGAGCATGTTATTTCTGTTAAGCCTGCATGTAAGATGGATTTATCGTTAATAAGGTCTCTTCACATAATTACTCAAGCAAATAGATTGGATGTCCAACAGATTTTTATATTAATTCTGTCACTAGATATTCATGTTAACTCAATATGGACTGTACTTCTCCTGGATTTCTTCCTGTTTTAATCTTCATGTATGGAAAAAGGCTTGTCTTTGGAACTCGAATTCATAATCTTACATAAAATTTTCTGTCATAATTTTTCATTAAAGTTCCGTC
The DNA here is from genome assembly GCA_023212625.1 of Styphnolobium japonicum. Lineage (NCBI taxonomy): Eukaryota > Viridiplantae > Streptophyta > Magnoliopsida > Fabales > Fabaceae > Styphnolobium > Styphnolobium japonicum. The sequence goes on from JALBWW010000014.1 coordinate 25,119,735, forward strand.
ATATTAGCTTGACAACAATATTATTCTCAACTAATCTTTCTTCTAATTCAGATGCTGGTTTATGAATTTATGCCTAATGGCACCTTGCGGGACTGGCTTTCTGGTATGAAAATTTCAATTTTTATTTTTAATTTAATATGCATTATTGTATATGCCAACTACAAAATAGATATCTGCTACTTACTTTATCTATTTACTTTATTTGTTTTGTGCTTCTTTTCTTTTAATGTTTTCTGCTCTTCAGTTTTACAACTAAAAATTGTGTATAATACTCACAGCCACAGGGAAATGTCCTATATCTTTTTGCCTTTTTGGTAAATGTTCAAGGTTTCTATAATGGGTTGATACTAACTTTGTTTATCTTCACTTTGATGTATATGATAAATTGAGCGAGTTTATCATGATTATGTGCAGCTAGCCGAGTCATTGAGAAAAATATCATTTTCATCTATAGTTATAGGATTCAATTCGTATGAAAATTATCTAAATTTGTTTTGAACAATCTCACTTTCACTCCTAAACTTAGAGATAGTCGTGCAGATCAAACACTCACATTCTTGGTGGAAGTTTTAATAATTCATACTACTGTTTTGTCATTCTATGCTTAGAAATAAAGAACAAGAAGAGAAGCTAAAATGGAAGGAAATTGCATAGGAGAAAGAAAAGCCAAAGGACTCATGAGTTAATAAAGGGATAATGAGTTAGTAAATGACTAGAAGAAGAATAAGGACAACAGAAGAAAAGAGAGTTAAAAGCGAGAGATGTAGAATAAGGGATGAACATTCAATTATCTTTGAAACCTTTATCAAGGCTATCTCAATTTTCAAAGTCAATCAATAACATATAACTCTGTATGATTTTATTATTTATAATTGTATGATTTTATTATTTATAAGTTTGTTTTACACTTGTCAATGATAAAGCATCACTAAAAATTTCCAAGAAACCAAATGGGACTTGGAATGAAATTTTACTCCCTATTACTGTTCACATATTGAATGTGAAGCAGGGAAAGAAAGAATTGATCTGAATAACATCTTGAATTGTATTGATTGTAAAACAATTGATACAGAGATCTAAAACGAGAGGCCAAGCATAGCTTATATAAGAGAAGCAATGGTATCGGCCTAACCAACTTAAAAAACTACCAGAAAGTTAACTAATCCTAGAAGAAACTAATTAACCAACAGATTTAGATAACTACCAGATAACAGAAAATACAATGAATTAGAAACAACAAATAACTCCAATAGCCCCCCTCAAGCTGCAGAGTGAATGGGAAAAACTCGCAGCTTGGCAAGTAAAGAATGAAAAGGAGTTGGATCGAGAGGCTTGGTTAAAAGAACTGCGAGCTGGTGCTGTGTTGAAACAGGCAGGAGATGATAGAGTTTCTGCTGAAGCTTTTCTCTTACAATGTGACAATCTATCTCTATGTGTTTTGTGCGTTGATAAAAAGTAGGATTGGCTGCGATATACCTTGCAGAAGCATTGTCACAATATAGGAGAGCAGGAGAAATAAAAGGCAACTTGGTTTCTTCCAATAGGTAAGTGATCCACTGAAGTTCATAAACGGTATAAGCTAAGGCCCTGTATTCGGCCTCCGAGGAAGATCTAGAAACTGTTTGCTGCTTGTTTGATTTCCATGAGATGAGTGAATCTCCTAGAAATATGCAATAGCCCGAGGTGGAGCGCCTAGTGTCGAGGCAGCTTGCCCAATCAGAGTCAGAGAATCCTTTGAGTTGTAATGGTGACTGTGCAGAGTAAAATAATCCATGTGCTGGACTGGATTTAATGTAGCGCAGCACTCTAATGGCAGCCTGTTGATGAGTAGAAGTTGGTTTGCTCACAAACTGACTGAGATAGTTAACTGAAAAACTCAAATCTGGTCGAGTTGTTGTTAAGTATAAGAGTCTTCCAATCAATCTTCGATAAGCAGAGGGGTCTGCAAGTGGTTCTCCTTTCTGTTTTTGCAGTTTTGTTTCCTTCAACATAGGTGTGCTTGCGGGTTTGCAGGCAAGTAAGCCCATATCTGAAAGGATGTCCAAGGCATACTTGCGTTGGCAAATGTGAATGCCTTCTTTGGACCTTGCAATCTCTAATCCAAGGAAGTATTTGAGAGGTCCTAAGTCCTTGATACGAAACTGTTGATTCAGGAAGGCTTTAATGTTGTTGATTTCTGTTTGATCATTACCTGCAATAATAAGATCATCAACATATATTAAAAGGGCAGTAATTGAATTGTTGGAATGTTTGAGAAAAAAGGAATGATCAGAAGGAGATTGAGTGAATCCCTGAGATAACAATGATGATGATAACCGAGAGAACCACTGCCTACTGGACTGCTTTAGGCCATAAATTGATTTGATTAGCCGGCAAACTTGATTAGGATGAGTAGGGTTCATTCCTGGTGGAAGATCCATATATACTTCTTCATCAAGGAATCCATGTAAGAATGCATTGTGTACATCTAGTTGCTGCAAAACCCAATTATTAGTAGCAGAAATTGCTAAAAGAAATCTAATAGTGGTGACTTTTGCCACTGGGGAAAAAGTATCAAAGTAGTCAATTCCTTCAACTTGATTGAAACCCTTGGCGACAAGCCTTGCTTTGTGTCTTTCCAAGGTTCCATCAGCCTTGTATTTCAACTTGTATACCCATTTACAACCTATGGTTTTATGTCCAGGTGGTAAAGTGGTTAATTTCCACGTATGATTCTGATTTAAAGCATCTAACTCATGCTGCATAGCTTCAATCCAGGCAGGAGATTTGATGGCTTGGTTGTAGGTTTTTGGTTCGGTCATGGTGGATATAGTAAGGGCATAGTGTTTATGTGTACTGGACAATTTAGAGTAGTCCAGAAAATCAAAAATAGGATAAAGAATTTTAGAAGTAGAAGGTGGATCATCACAGGTTGCAATACTGCAATGATAATCTTTAAGATATGAAGGAGCATTTTTTATTCTGGTTAATTTTCTGGACTGAGTTTCTGTTTCTCATTCAGCATCAGTGATATATGGCAAAACTGTTGGAGAGGAGGTAGGTTCATTGTTACTGCCAGTGACTGTGCGATGAGGCAAATCTGGATGATGTGTAGGAGACTTGGAACCATTTGGTGTGTCAAAAAGGAAAGGATCAGCCGTGTGGATGATATCACCAGGATGATCACTGTCAATTGTGGAATTGGAGGTAGGTGGTTGATAGGCATGTTCATGAAAGACGGCATTCCTGCTAACAAAGACAGCTCTAGAATTCAAATCAAACAGAATATATCCCTTAGTCCCAGCTTGGAAACCTAGGAAAATGCATTTTCTAGATCTACTATCAAGCTTGGTCCTATTATGAGATAATGTAGTGGCAAACACCAAACAACCAAAAACTCTTAAGTCTAGAAATGTAGGAGGAGATCCATAAAGCAATTCATATGGGCATTTATAATGAAGAACCTTGGTAGGCAATCTATTAATAAGGTAAACAGAATGTGAAACTGCATAATTCCAAAATATCTTGGGTAAATGAGAGTGAAAAAGAAGAGCACGAGTCATATTCAAAATATGCCTATGTTTTCTTTCCACCTTAGAATTTTGTTGAGGTGTCTCAACACATGATGTTTGGTGTATAATACCCAATTTGTTATAAAAAGATTGCATTTTAAATTCTTGACCATTATCGGATCTAATGGCCTTTATTTTGCAGGCAAATTGAGTAAGAACAAAATTATAAAATTGCTCAATGTAAGTTCTAGTCTCAGCCTTGGATTTAAGAAGATATATCCAAGTATACCTAGTGAAATCATCTACTATAGTTAAAAAGTATTGAAAACCTTGAATGGAGACAGTATGTAAAGGACCCCATAAATCCATATGAATCAAATCAAAGGCATGCTGTGAATGAGTATCACTACTGGAAAAAGGAAGCTTAGTTTGTTTAGCCATATAACAAGAATCACAAACAAAGTCTTTATTGAAATTGATATAGGGAAAAGCATTATGAATCTGATGCAAAATAGAAAATGAGGGGTGTCCTAATCTGAAATGCCATATATCAAAGGCATCAGAATTTACATTGGTATTACAAAGGGTCGTTGATTTATTAGAAACAGCAGCAAAAACACTAGCTGATTTATTAGAGACAGCAGCAGAAACACTAGAAAGCTCAATGTGTTGCTTTAGAATGTACAAGCCATTGCAAGCACTAGCTTGTCCAATCATCTTCAAAGATGCTAGGTCCTGTATGATGCAATGGTTAGGAGTAAAGGTAGTTTGACAATTCAAGAAGGCGGTAAAGGTAGTGACAGAAATCAAGTTAAGTTTGAAATCAGGAAGGTGCAGTACATCTTGAAGAATGATATGCTCAGAAATGTTTATGGTTCCTGAATGTGTAGCAATTATTTTGTTTCCATTTGGCAGATGAATAGAAACAGGTTTAATAGGATGATATGTATTAAAAAGGAATCTATGTTGACATATATGCACAGTTGAGCCCGTGTCCAAGATCCAATCAATGTAAGTAAAATGACAATTAGCAGAGGAGAAATGAGGTTTACCTGATTGTGTAACATGTGAAAGCATGTGCTTGTTATTGGTGTCATTATTGGTGGTGGTACTCACAGTATTAGAAGGTGCAGATTGTCCAATCTTGGCATTCTGAATTAAAGACAGAAGATTCTTGTATTCATCTTGGGTTAATTGAACAGAAGGATTGTTAGATGTGCCAGCATCATTGTGAGGCGTTTCTGTTGTTGCAACATTGGTTGAGTTGTTAGAAAGGCGAGACCTATAACCAGGAGGGAAGCCATGCTTGAAATAACAGGTCTCAATGGTATGGTTAGGTCTGTTACAGAAAGAACAGAACTTGCCATTGGACCTGCCACGGCCCCTTCCTCCTTGTGAGTTATTGGCAGCAGAACCTCTTCCTTGTGAGGTATTGAATTTGTTCGATTGGGACCACTGAGTAGAGGAATTTGCAGCAACAGTTGTATTATTGTCTCCAAGATTGGAGTCAGAAATTTTCCTTTCTTGCTGAATCACCAAGGAGAAAACCTTGTTGATTGGAGGTAGTGGCTCGTGAAGAAGAATTTGGGTCTTGATAGTGGAAAAACTGTCATTGAGCCCCTTAAGAAAACAGAGAACATATTCATTGTCACGAAGAACCTTCATGTTCTTGGTCAGATTGCAGGGGCATGGTTGGTTGCAAGAACATGATGGTGTGGGGCGTAGGGTTTCCAATTCCTCCCAGAGGGTTTTAAGGTCGGTGAAAAATGTAGAGACATTCCTATCACCCTGTTTAATTGAGTGTACTTCTTGTAATATATCAGAGGTTCTGAAGTGGTTACCTTTTGTGAATCGATCACGGAGATCCTCCCAAAGTTCTTTGGCGTTGTCAATGTACACCGTGCTTTGAGAGATATGAGGTGTGAGGGTTCGGTTGATCCAGGAAATTACAATGTTGTTACGTTGTTGCCAACGATCATATAATGGATCTTCTTGAGGAGGAGTCGAAAGTGTGCCATCTATAAACTTGTGTTTATTCTTGCTGAGAAGAGCACGGCGCATCGCACGGCTCCAAGAATGGTAATTCTCGCCGTTGAGCGGCGGAGATACAAGGATGGCTCCCGGGTTTTCACCTGGGTGTAAGTAGTACGGGCTGGTGGTTTTTGGAGATGAACCACCATTGTTTTCTGGTTGTGGGATTTCAGAAGCAACACTGGATTCGGAATCTGACATGGTTTGCAGAAACGAAGGTAGGATGAAGATTTGCAGGGTTGAAATTTTGCGGAAAGCGAGAAAACTCAATGACAAACTGATACCATATTACTGTTCGCATATTGAATGTGAAGCAGGGAAAGAAAGAATTGATCTGAATAACATCTTGAATTGTATTGATTGTAAAACAATTGATACAGAGATCTAAAAGGAGAGGCCAAGCATAGCTTATATAAGAGAAGCAATGGTATCGGCCTAACTAACTTAAAAAACTACCAAAAAGTTAACTAATCCTAGAAGAAACTAATTAACCAACAGATTTAGATAACTACCAGATAACAGAAAATACAATGAATTAGAAACAACAAATAACTCCAATACTCCCAACCATGATTTTAATCTGTTTTGAATTCTGCACATGAAGGGCTAATTTTATGGATACTATGATGTGGCAGGTAACACCAAGGAAAACCTAAGTTTTGGTATGAGGTTGCGGATTGCAATTGGCTCAGCCAAAGGCATACTATATCTCCATACTGAGGCTAACCCTCCTATATTCCATCGAGATATTAAAGCAAGTAACATACTTCTAGACTCCAAAATCATTGCTAAAGTGGCAGATTTTGGACTCTCACGGCTTGCACCATACCTAGATGATGAAGGGACTGAACCTAAATATGTGTCAACAGTTGTGAAGGGAACACCAGTAAGTTTACTTGAGAAAATTTTGGAAATGACTTCAATTCCATTTGTGAACACTTCAAGGATATATAGAAAAGTTTCCGATAGCATACATTATGCAACTGATACCATTTATGCGATCATTGGCAATGTAATTACGAGATTTTTTTGCGGGTTATCTCCTATCAAAATAATTCTTTTTAACTTGCCACACATTCTATCAAAATAATTCTTTTTAACTTTCCACACATTCTAGTAAAAAACGATACTTGGGGTGGAGCAATTTTTGTTTTTGTTTTATTTTTTTTGGTAATGGGGGGAGCAAGGGGAATAAATCCTGCTAAATGTTGACCTCAGTCTTTTGTTCGCATCATGAATAGTATGTTGACTTATGCTACCCATTTTTATGTAATCATTGATGCTGCAAGGGGGTCAGATCAGGTGATTGTATCAAATGAACTTCTGTCACTTGGCAGCCGGTGATGTACAATGGGTTTAAACTTGGATTTCACTTCTGAGTTCTCAGAGTCAAAGCCACTACCTAACAGAGAGAACCAGTGACAGCCTAGTCATGCTAATCTTGATAAGAGGATCATAACAAATTTTAGCTATTAAGTTGTCAAAATAGTATAAAATTATTCCTGAGCTGGAGCAGTACAGTGGTGAATTTAGTTCTCAGTGACATAACTTTGCTAACACCGTTAAAAGCAATGCTGTTTAATTAGAATACTCCTTAATTTGTATTTTTTTCTGCAGGGTTACATGGATCCAGAGTACTTCTTGACTCATAAATTGACAGAGAAGAGTGATGTCTACAGCCTGGGAGTTGTGTTTCTGGAGCTTTTGACTGGCATGCAACCAATAACACATGGGAAAAACATTGTTCGTGAGGTACTAGTTTAGTCCCCCGTCTTATCTTTGGTCACTCAATCACATTAGAATACAAAGCTGGTTAAGGGATTGAGAGAAGATAATAATTTTCCATACTGGACTATGTATGTGGTTTTCTGTTTTTATTCTCAATCTTATAAGCAAAGTTTTCAAGTTATACCATTTTCTGTATCTCCTTGTTTACACGTAAAGGAAATTTTGAATTCGCAGTAGGTCTTTTCCATAATACAAAATATTTTATTGCTTCAGGTGAATGTGGCTTGTCAGTCTGGCATGATGTTTTCCATTATAGACAACAGAATGGGTTCCTACCCGTCGGATTGTGTTGAGAGGTTTTTAACTCTGGCCCTCAGTTGTTGCCATGACAATACACACAAGAGACCGTCAATGGTAGATGTGGTGAGGGAACTAGAAAATATTGTTGCAATGTTGCCAAGAACTGAAAGTACTTTCTCAGATATTACTTCTGAATGTTCCCATTATTATTATGATGACAAAGTGGACTCATCAACATCCTACACGATGAGGGAGGACCAACAAGTATCTTCAACTGTCTCAGAAAGTGGTCTTGTCAGTGGGGTCATTCCAACCATTATTCCACGCTGATGCCATACTAGTCTGTCTATTTTGATTTTCTACTCCATTAAGAACCCAAAACGTATCCTCAACTGTTTCAGAGAGCAGTTTAATTCTGAGCTGATGTTATGGTAGAGGATGAATAATAAATAGTGTGATCCTCAGAAGTGTTATACTTGTAAAGAAATTTATTGTCAGTTGGAACAATGTTATACTTGTCAGTTCGAATATCTCCCTTTATAAATCTTACACTAGTCACGGTGTAAAATAATATAATATCATTCAATAATAATGTGCTGTGACATCAATGGCCTTGTAGCCTAATGGCACATTCTCTTATCACCAATATTGATTTTTGAACATTATTTTTTTTATATTACTTTTATATTTGGTTAACAATGAGTAAATTTTTAGTTAATACAATATATTATTTGGTTAATGAGTTTTGGTAACCAATCACTTATAAGCTAATAAAACTTATTAACCAAATGATATACCGTATTAACTAAACATTTACTCATTGTTAACCAAATGTAAAAATTGTGTGAAAAAAATGATGTGCACATATCATTACTCCTCTAATCACTAGGGAGTTTGTGGTGTTCATGGGTGAAATTCACCACATTTCTCCACTTAGGGTATAATAAATAAATAAAAATAGCGAAGTGCATGAAAATAAAATCCTAAAAGGATACTAAATTAACCTTAAATATCACATGTGATGGTTTCACCATAGAATTAAAAAAAAAAAGCTAATTTTTGAAATATAATTAAAATGAATAAATTGTACTTGGTTATCTCAATCATTTGTATTGTATTTGTAACGGAGAGAAATCGTGTTGTTTGTAGATTGTAGATTATTGTTGTTTTAAGAATAAGAATCCCTCCTAAGTTTGAGTTGGATTTGGGTTTGAAATTGAGAATTAAAACTTTCAAGTATTCAATTACATTAACAAATTATTTACATATAGTTAACTACGTATTAAGTATTAAAATAAAAATTAATTATTAGTTAATCGTATGTAAATTATTAGTTAATGTTGTTGAATACCTCGTTAATTTTTAAAACAAACTAAATAATCATTATTGTTCATCAAGCTGAACATTTAGGTTATTTTTTAATAAAATTTGAGAAAATGATTGAAAAAGTCAACTTGATAAAAAGTTAAATAATTTGATTCGTTTTAAAAATTAATTAATTATTTAACTAATTTAACTAATAATTTACATACAATTAATTAATAATTTATCTTCATTTTAATACTTCATATGTGATTAATTATATATAAATTATTGATTAAATTAATTAAATAATTAGTTAATTTTTAAAATAAATTTACTTTTTAAGTGATTCTCTCATAAAGTTTGGACATAGGTGACTAACTTAGCTGTCAATTCAATTCAATTCAATTTATTTATTTATTTATTTCCGAAAGACTAAAGAGGTGTCCGGTTCGGTGACGTCAGCAGCGGTTTTGTAAGTTGCTGGTTTTGGATTGTTACCCCCAAACCCAATTCCATTTGCTATGGAAAAGGAAAACAAGCAAAAACAACGTGCTGCTCTTAATTTCTCTTCTCTCAATTCAATTTTTTAGGGTTTTTTAAAGTCATTCTGTTTTTCTTTCATTCTTATTCTTATACCCAACGGATCTCCTCTCCTCTGCAATACCCTTTTGGATCCCAACAATCACCCTATTATTCTATACGTACGTCATTTTTACTTGTCTTCACCTTTCCAATCCTATTCAATTCTGATTTCGTATATCACTTTCATTTTCAGCGCACTTTATAATGAAAGCCTTTTTTTTATTTATTAAGATAATGCTTATATGATGTCAATTTTGGGTTTCGGGGTTTTTGTAAGGGGAGATGGATTTTATTTTTTTAAGATAGTGTTTATATGATGTCAATTTTGGGTTTTAATTGGGTTTATTGCAAGGGCAGATGGAAGTCTCTATTTTTTTTAAGATAATACTTATATGATGTTAATTTTGGCTCTTTGGGTTATTGCAATGGGAGATGTATTGTTCGTTCATGCCATGAGTTTTACTTGTATTCAACAAAAGGTTATAGATACCTGTCATTGAAGTATGGGGGTGGGTGTTAATACGAAACAAGTATGTCTTGTTCTCTGATAATTCTTTATCTTTATCTGCAGGTAGGTTGATCACATGAGCTACAAATCCTATACGAAATGGTGACTGCCTTTTGGGCTGTCTTTTCTTTTCAAAATGCATTCTTTCTGGAATTTGATATCAACAAGTACTTCCTGAATTAAGCTGGTAGAGGCTTCTTTATGCAAAAAGCTTTTGCTCTGCTTCCTCCATTGGTTATGGAGTTGTAGCATCTTGGGTTTGGGGCTGGTGGCATAAAGAAAGCACTCTATTTGATTACATTTAATAGAGGAATAGGTTGCACATGGCTCCAAATTTGAAGCTCAGGTTATGTTTTCCATTGTTGTTTTTACTGTTAACTATTCTTTTGTTCGGCAATTCAAAAGCCGAACATGAAGTTTCACAAAAGCTCAGAGCTGCTCCACATAAGAATGTAGGAACCAATGTAATTGATGGCACTGGTGTGGAGAATTCCTTTAAGTTTGAGGATGCCAATAATGTGATGGGTAATAGGAAGGGTGCAACTAGTAAAGTTTCGGTTTCAACAGTTGCATTATTTACATTGGCAATGGCAGCTGCCACTGGTCTAGGCGCTGTGCCCTTCTTCTTTGTGGAACTTGATCCACAGTGGGCTGGATTATGCAATGGAATGGCTGCAGGTGTCATGTTGGCTGCAAGCTTTGATCTCATACAGGAAGGGCAGGATTATGGTGCTGGAAATTGGGTTGTGACTGGGATTCTAGCTGGTGGAATCTTTATTTGGTTATGTAAGAAGGTGATGATGATTTTTCCCGTTCTTTATATCACTATCCTTCTCCTTCTTGCATAAGAGAAAGTACTTGCCTGGTGTTGCTGTTTTTCTTCAGCAGTGTGTCTATGCACTGATACATGTCTTGTTCCTCAATGTTGTTATGCTTAAGACAGTATCGATCATGTCTTACATGCTCTTTTGATTTCTCACGTACTATTTTACTTTATTGATATGAATAAGCTCCGCATACACAGCGATTTTTTTATTTTTTGAAAATTTGAAATTGAAAAAGGGCTTACATATTCACTTCTCTTGTTACAAGCTGTCAATATGGATTCTTCAGTGAATCTTCCAACCAATCTACTTAAGGAATGTTGGCAAATTTGATGAATTGATTTATGAAAGTAATCATGTGTAATGCTTCTTTTCTTTTTCTATTCTTCTGGGATGCACTTTTGTTGTATAATTCTCAAATTTTACCTTAGGAATCTATTTGAGACTTATCATGGTCTCATTTGTGTCTTGTATAATCTCTTGGGTTTCAGTTTCTTGAGCAATATGGGGAAGTAAGCATGTTGGATTTAAAGGGTGCTGATGCTACCAAAGTTGTTCTTGTTATTGGAATAATGACTCTCCATTCTTTTGGGGAGGGATCTGGGGTTGGAGTCTCCTTTGCTGGCTCAAAGGGTTTCTCTCAAGGCCTTTTGGTAACTTTGGCTATTGCGGTACACAACATACCAGAGGGATTAGCTGTGAGCATGGTGCTGGCATCAAGGGGTGTCTCCCCACAGAATGCTATGTTATGGAGCGTAATTACATCTTTACCTCAGGTACGTGTTAATTTAAATTTTGGATTATCTTACACTGTGAAGGAGAAAATTATTCTAACTTCAGTCAGGACATCAGTTTGAAGAGTTGCCTTTCTGAATTTTATACTAAATGTTTTCTATCCCATCAGCCAGTTGTCAAAAGCTTCAATTTTTGTTTTTTTTAGTTGCGATAATGCATGATAACATTATCCTTAGGAATAGGATTATGTTTGGATAGGTCTTGGTTCAGTTGGTTGTTCAACTCTATTTAGGTATGCTTTAGTCTGATACTCTGATTCAAATGAGGTGTAATATGTTGCATGATTAGGCCAGTTGGTTCTATGTTTTTTTTTACTTTCTTTCAACTCAGTCCTTTTGTATCGATAAAAAAAACTAAACTAAACCATCTGTAGTTGGGTTTTTCACTTATGGGTAGTGTCATCTAACCTAATGGAATCACAACCCCTGTGAAATTGCTTGTGCCATGCAGCCAAGTTGCATTGCCAGTCACTTAATGCCTAAAGGCATTTAATGAGGCTTAGTGTTTATCCTTAGTACTGTTAATATGGCCATTACTCCTAATAATTTAATGAAAAATAAATGGTTAAGTACTATTATAACATTTTATGATTTTTACCTAATATAGGTTGCTTCATTAGTGGCTGAAATGTTAGGCTAGTGCTAGACCAATTAAGACTTTTGATAGGTCCATGTTGCTATGAGTGTAGCTACGCTACACTAACACTGGCCTAGTTGCACTTCTAAATTCTGGGTCTTAGTATGCCCACTTTGTTGAATTCAGCAAAAGAAAAGTAAGCATATGGAAGGATAACAATTCTTTAGTCCGCTGCAGTTAATTTGTTTAAGCTTGTAGTAGCTGTCTTTGACCTTGGCCTCTTACCATCTTATGCATAATGTTAATGCAGCCAATTGTAGCTGTTCCTTCATTTATTTGTGCTGATGCATTCAGTAAGTTCCTGCCTTTCTGTACGGGGTTTGCTGCTGGATGCATGATCTGGATGGTTGTTGCGGAAGTGCTTCCTGATGCATTTAAGGTTATGTACCATTATAAATTTTTCACAATAATTGGATATTCTGATCTGTTCATCTCCCACGGAATTTTAAGGACTTAAAATTGGCTTTCCATAACTACATTTTAAGTTTTTGCTTTTTTCATGGACCGCCTCTCCTAAAAGCTTAAGCTATTAGGTGGAGGCCCAAGTCTTCAACAAGCCCCCTCACACAAAGCCCTTTGGGCTTGAAGCGCGGACAATGCATAGACCCGCTTTACCTTGTTTTGAAATTTAATTTAATTATTAAGAATGGGAACGGCAAGAATCGAACTCCTCACACTTGGTCATAGTCATAGAGGCTTTGATGCCATGTTGAAATTATAGGCAAAAGGGTGAAAAAGGGAGAAGAGAAACCCAGAATAATTGATACAAGATTGATATGATGTGTTACAAAACACTAGCCTAATGCTCCTATTTATACTAATAATCTAGGTCAAATACCAGTGTAGTGCACTACACTAGTTCAAGCCTAGTCCAATAAGACTACTAACATAACAAGACTCCAATTACATGAGTAACCCTAATATCGTCCCTTTTCTTCCTGGAAATCCTGGGATTTGCAGGAATTCAGCTCTTCGAGCCACACATGCATGTACCCTATGCTGTTATCTTCCCTTTAACTTTTGTGGAATCTTGTTTTCAGATATATATAATATTAGTTCCTCTTTCTTTTGGGTTATAGGAAGCCTCAGCTTCGCAGGTTGCATCAGCAGCAACCCTTTCTGTAGCATTTATGGAAGCTCTCAGCACCTTCTTTCAGAATTTCAGCCATGACTACAAGTGAGTTTGTATTAGATTTTTCTTTTTTTATCAACTACTTAATGTTGTTTGGATTTGTTGCTTGAATGAATATTATTAATCATCATTGCTCTGTTGCTAACTTTTAAAATACAGAAATTATGTGTGATATTACTCTCTTCTTCTGCTACAGTTTGTTTTTCTTCTGAATTTTAATTTCTTTGTTGCAGCTCTGAGGATGCTTCCGGCTTCTTTGTTTCATTACTTTTTGGCCTTGGCCCATTACTTGGCGGGATTATTCTGGTTGCATTTGCTCTTGCTTTTCATCTTCAGCATGCTCTCCTCATGGGCACAGCTTGTGGTATTGCCTTCGTTCTTGGTGCCTGGCGACCAGTGCAGCTTATTTTGTCTTCAAAATTGGGATTTATTCCCGTTTTGTTACTCCTTGCATTGGGGGCTGCTTTCATCCATGTTTCTACCTCTGGTGTATTGAAGGTGGCAGCTTCCAAAAAAGCCTCAGTCAATGACTTACCTACACTCACTGGCTTCCCACTCAGTGTCCACACCCTTCAATCGTTCATATCATGTGGTGCAGTTGCTTTTCACGCTTTGGCTGAAGGACTTGCATTGGGAGTGGCTGCACCAAAAGCATATGGACTTGGTCGTCACATGGTCCTTCCAGTCTCTCTACATGGGCTCCCTCGAGGTGCAGCTGTGGCTAGCTGCATTTATGGTGCTACTGATAGCTGGCATGGTTCTCTTGCAACAGCTGCCATAATTGGATTTATGGGTCCAATATCAGCAATAGGAGCTATTCTCACTGGTATTGATTATAGTGGTCTTGATCACATAATGGTTCTTGCATGTGGTGGATTAATCCCAAGCTTTGGAAATGTAGTTAAGAGAGCACTTAGTTTGGATAAGCGGAAGAGCACCTGTGGTCTCATTGTGGGTATTGGGTTTGCTACTTTATGTCTAACATTCACTAGGTTGGTTTGCTTGCATACACCTTACTGCAATTCTGCACCAGAGGCTGTTAGATAAGACGATTATGCTGCATTTCCTCCATGCTCTATTGTTAATTTCTTGCAACAGCAGTATATATTTCTCTCCCCAGACATGGTTGCACAAATTTGAAAAAATCCTCAATGAAGAAACTAGAAAGAGCGATGTCAAGTGGAAGTTTGTTAAGGGGAAGGCAGATTTACAAGTGACCAAGTTTTCATTCAGAACATTATGTGTCATATTTTAGTTTTTACTTGTATATATAGTCTACCCTTGGTCTAAATTTACCTACTTTATGAACAATGTACAACTCTCGAGTCACAGATCTGATTTTTTTCTCATTCGGGTTCTGTTACAAATAGAACCGATATTTGACGGTGCTGCTGGCCCATTTTCTGAAGCTAGCATCTTGTGAGTTGTGATATATGAATTCCTTTGTTTCCCTTATTGTGTTTAGGAAAATTTATGAAACAGTACCAACCAAATAAACTATGTATGGGTAATTATTTTTCACTCATTTATGTGAAAGAGCACTTGTGGCAGCAAAACGGTTTTTTTAACATTTTTTTTCGCAAGTTAATAATTGTAAATAATGAAATATTAGAAATTTGAGTTTGTCTTACAATTCAATTAAATGATATTACAAGTTTGATTGTCTTCAAGACTAGCTTGCTAATATGTAGGTTGATGTCACTATAACACCCCCAAAATAATATACATTCAAAGTTGACTGCAAGACAATGGTGTTTAATTCGTAGAAATAATGGAGGTATGGAGTGAATTGGATTGTTGCGTGGGTCACTGCTGGCTTGTTCCATGTACAACTGTAAATAACAGGACAAGATGTTGTCCACAGCTGCAATGAGAGATTTTTAAGACTTTTAATAAACCGAGTGTAAAATAATACTCTTATATTTTCAAGAAAGCTATGTGAACTACCATAATTTGTATTTTAATTACATTTAATTTTTTTATATTAATCATTGTTAATATATAAATAACAGAAGATAATACCACTCCACATAATTGACATGAAATAGATTAAAAACATTATTTTACTATAAAATTGTATTACTATAAACTCAAATTCAGGGAGAACTATATATGTGATAACATATGTATTTCTTTTAAATTTCAAAAGATGATTTAAAATTAAATATATGTACTGTAATATTAAAATCAAACCGAATCAAACGCAATTGATTTAACTGTGAACCAAACACTTAAACAGTTATAATTCAATCTCATAACTGAATTCATAGACAGATCACTTTAGACCAGTCATAATCAATCAAAAATTATTACAATCCAATTAAATTGCCCGATTTACTCGATTAAACCAACCAACCATTAATTTTTATTTAAAATCACTCAATATTTTTCATATTTCATAAATGTGTTTATATATTTTATATTATTATACATGAATTATTTTTATAATGTCATTTAGTACAATCAACCAATTTAAATAATTAAACCGATTAAACTTAAACCTAAAATCTTGCTGATAAATTGTCCAATACGATTTTAAATATCAACACATAAAATTCAGTCCATGCATAAAGTATCACCTATATAATTCATCGTGAATCCAATCCATTTTAACAAAAGTCTAAGTAATTCTTAAGTAAGTATCCTCTATCATAAGCACGTTATTCAACAATTGATATGTGTAAAGTTATTTTTTAAAGATAAATATATTCATAACATGATCCACAAAACCTTACACATGTTTATTATTAAATAAAGTGTTTATAATAAATCGTGTTTATCTAAGAATTTCACACAAAACTCTTCACTGCACGTTTACCTAAAAATCTCTTAAAACTGGATTTGTGGGATGTTTTTCACAATCATAATTGTTCTAGAAAACAACAAGAAAAGCATACAAATTAGGCAGAAATATAATAAATTATTTTTGTACTCATTTTTTTTTATTGGTATCTAAAATAAGTTGTCAAACATTCATTAATTGTTATTTATATTTAATAAAATTTTATATATTTATTGTGAAATCAACAATAACTTAATACCAAAACTCATCAGGTACAGCAAAACAAAAGCATCTACATGGCCTGATTGATTTGGCATTTTATTGTTGTTTCAGGGTCACAAGCCGGCTGGCTAGCCTATTGTTTCTTTCCCATCAGTTTCAGGTTTCAGCAACATCCAACAAGCAAATGGCAGAATTTGGTCAGCATCTCCATCTGTCAATCCACCTTTTACATATTTGGTGTCGCCAGAGTTTTTCAAGTTATGACAGTAGGAAAACCTACAGAAAATTCAGAAAACGAAAAGCCCTCTTCTCCAACAATCTTTCTCAAAGTAAAAGACAAACCAGTAAAACAAACGAAATTCAGTGATGCCGTCACTTTGATGTGGACTGATTGTTCTGCAAATCCTCTTTCTCCACCAACTTGTCCTTCTCTGCAGCCAATCCAACCTCCACACTGGTCGGCTTCTGTTCCCCAACACTCTGTGCCCCTGTCAACCTTGCCAATACTACAAACGACATCCCTCCAAGAACATTGTTCAAGCATCTCAGCACCACCACTGAGGACTTGAATGCCAATGGGGAAAGCCCTCTCTCCAACATAAACTCAGCACCATTCAGAGTTTGGTATCTGAGATTGCTGCTAAAACCCATGTGAGCTGCCCACGTGAGAGCATTCAAAAGTGTAGGTGGAGCCTTGTTGGGGGTCTCAAAACTGGGATCCATTTTCTTTCTCATCTTGATCAACCCATTTGACAGTGCAGTTCCAACTAGGCCAGCAGCAAACCCAACAGCAGCAAAAACAGTTCCTTTATACACCAAAGTTCCAAACCGATTCAGAATACCATAAGCACCCGGTTCAAACATGTGACTCTTGGGACAATTGGCAAAGATTGCAGGTAGATTGGATGAAGAAGATGAGACAGTTGGTGCCAACAGATACATGAGCGTGAAATTCAGAATGGATCCAACAACAAGAGTTGAAAAAACGAAGTCAAGCTCATTCAATCCAAAATTAGGCCTAGAAGCCATATCACCCAGAACACAAGCGCTGACACCCACCAACTCCTCCATCAGAACCTTGAAAGGGAATTGTGGATCAGCTGCAACCCTCGATCTCCATCCACTCAGAAACAGACCCAGAACCCCAACTCCCTCAGAAGCTGATGATGATGATGATGAATCATTGAAATTCCCATCATGATCCCAACTTCCACTTTCGCCGCCGCCACCTCCACCTCCACCACCGCGTCCCACCCCATCGCCGCCGTCGCCTCCGGCGAACGAAAGTTGCGACCTTTCCGGGAAATGGGTCGGGTTGATGAGATACAGAGAGCGATTGTGAGGGTGAGAGGAAGATGGGAAAGAAACAATAGGAAAGGGAAAAGGTTTGTGTGAGCGAGTGTCCGAAACTGCATGGTAGTGACCAGAGAGAGGCGAGAAACGAAGTTGAGCCATGGCTGCCATTGTTTTTCAGCTAAGTCCTCGATCTGTAACAATAGTGATCAACACCTCAAGATCAAAACTTGGCAACAAATCTCAACAGTTGGCACAGAAACATCATTCACATCCTAGCAACAAATCATGGGCAAAAGATTAAAAATTTAACACGAGATCATATTTTTCAATCAGGAGTACCATGGGTGTAGTATTTACCTGGAACAGCAAAGGAAGAAAGATAGATGGGTGTGAGAGTTAGAAACCCTTTATGGTTAGGGAGAGTTGGAAGTGACAAACCATAAAGATCTGGGAATGAAGTGCGGAGTGAAGGAAGATCTATGATGAATTTTATAAAGTAGTAGTATTAGTATAGGTCTTCTCTCCACTACGAAGAAGAGAGTGAGAGAGAATGCACAATGTTGGTTAACTTATGGTTGGGGTGGCACGTAGCGTATGGAGTTTGGAATTTGGACGGAAAATGGGAGTGGGGTTGGTGAGTCGGCCTCCATCTAACTCCAATTGGAATTATGTTACGCCTATTCAGAAACAGACCACAAAGTCCTTACTTGTCATGTTTCGAAAGAGTTGTAAGAAGTTCTCAGGTTTGCAAACAGGGTAAAAAGAATGAGTTTAATTTTGATTTATTTTTAGTGTAATTATTTAATTATGTGTTCTCAAATTATTAAAAAAGTTTGACTATTATAATTAAGAGATTACTCCGATACTCATCTTTTTTTAGGGTACTGGTACTTAAGGAGAGTTGTCTAGCATTCATTAGTTGTTATTTATATTTAATAGACTTTTTAACATTTATTGTGAAACTAACAATCAACAAATATTTGACAACTCACCCTGAGTACCAAACCTAACAGGGTACCATAGCAACTCCCTTACAATTACTATCTTGAAAGTTTAACTTTTTTTAATAATGTGTCAGAACATAATTGGATGACAATATAAAAAAAAATTGAGTTTAATTTTGATTTATTGTCAGTGTAAAGTTTCTTTACATTTTCATCCAATTATGTATTGCTAACTCATTAAAAGAGTTTGACTATGATAATAACTACCTCAAAAGTCTAACACTATTATGATGTGTCAGTACATGATAGGATGACAGTGTAAAGAAACTTTACACTGACAATGGATTAAAATTAAATCTAAAAATTTTACACTGACAGTGGATTAAAATTAAATTAAAAAAGAATTAGGTAATGTTAATTAATGGAGTAAACACTTATTTTAGTTCTTTAAAAATATTAGTAACAACAGTTTAGTTTTTTAATAATTATGCAATATTAAATTAGTCATTTTAGATGATCATTTTATGTCATTGAAGGATTAATTTGATATAAAAAAATTATATTATATAAAGAAATGATTAAATATTTTTAAAATTTTTAAGATATTAAATAGGTTATTTTTTATTTTAATTTCTTAAATAATGTTTTCATGACACTTGTTAGTAAATGTTAAAAATATTTATTAGCTAGTGTATTTCGTTAAAGAATTAAAATATTAAATATTAAATATTAAATATAACAATAAAATATATAATATTGAAAATGGTGTTATTAAGAAATACTCAAGAAATTAGTAAAATTTTTAATTTAGATTCATCTAATTCAATCGTTTAAATTAATTGATCAAATTAAATTACGTCATGCAAATAACTAACATGGAAAAATATAAAATATATAAAAATATTTAGAAAATATTAATTTTTGTTTTATAAAAATTCATGGTAAGTAGGTTTAATCAAGTCATAACTAGTTTAGATCGATTCAAATTGATTTCATCATAGTTATAAAATTAAAATATAATTATCTAAGTATCTAATTCACATTTAAATTATCTAATTTAGTCTAATTCTGATAATACTATTTAAAGTTTAAAACAAAGACCCTACGTGCAAATTGAACTTTAAAATAAAATCTTTAAAATATTTGTTTCATAACTAGTACACTCCATCACTGATGTGGTAGCATCTGATAGCAATACTCAATTAAATTTTTTTAATATGTTATTCATTAAATAATTTTAAAAATTATCTTAAAATATTAAATATTTCTTAAACAATACCTTCCAAAAAAAAAAAACTGGTTAACAACATCTTTTGAAAAATTGTTAAATTCTCCTCAAACATAAATTTTAAGGGATTGACTTAGAAGGAATATTTAAATACTCTAAGAGTAATATTTTAAACTGTTACCTAAATGTTATTTTATAATATTTTATATTTAATTTAATAACATGTTATGTTATGTTAAAATAAAATCTTTAAAATATTTATTTCATAACTAATACACTCCACCGTTGATGTGGTAGCGTCTAATAGCAATATTCAATTTTTAAAATAAATAATATTTTATTAATTAAATAATATAAAAAATATTAAATATTCCTTAAATAATGCATTTAGATACTATTACTGACACTCTTTAAAAAAATGTTAAATTCTCCTCAAACATAAATTTCAAGGAGTTGACTTACGAGAAATTTTTAAATACTGCAAGAGTAATCCTTTGACCTGCTACTTAAATTTTATTTAAAATTTAATCTTATAGCATATATTGTTATGATGTGTCATTTGTTACATTTTTAATAAATTATAGTGATATTTTTAAAGTATATAAGAATCTCATTTTACTTAATGAGTTAATAGTTAAAGATGTATACTTTCTACATTTAGCTAACACTTAAAAAAAAATTAATTAATTTCTCTAAATATTTAAAATATATGTAAAGTGCTAAAAGATAAATCTAATAATTTTTTTAGACTAATGATACTTACTCAAACAATTTCTTCATAAAATTTTCACAAAAGCCCATATAAGTCCTTGGATCAAGTCAAAAAAAGTTATAGTGGGACCTAAACTTGATCCAATGACTTATATGGGCTTTTGTGAGAGTTTTATGAAAAAGTTTTTTGTATAAATATTATTTTTTTTTATCATCTAAAGAAGTAAAAATACTTAAAAAGAAAGTCTTGAAATTCTCAAAAATATCAAATGCGCGAGTTGGTACCTATGAGTTAATGAGATTCTAAGCATCTATCCCTTCTTTATATCTATAATCACGTTCCTTTAATAAAACATTGCTAAGTAAGAAAAAAAAGTATACCTCTCTTAATTGGTAGTTAGTTACTAACTAGATAAAGATTAAAGAGAATGAACAGAGTATTTGAGTCAATTTGAATGAGTTATATTACATATTTAGTGATTTTTAATTTTCATAACAAATGTTTGAGTATCGTGAAATATAATTAATAATTAATAAATATTTAATAACTCATAAAAATACTTATATCTAAAAAAATATTGTAATAATTTTCACTATTAAAAATTAAAATAGAGCTAGAAAAAATGTATCTTTTTCCCCTCCACTTGAAGAACACAATACTTTTTGGCTTTACTTTTAATAAAGCCAAGATTCATTACTCAGGGTGAGTTGTTAACCATTTATTGACTGTTGGTTTTACAATAAATATTAGAAAGTCTATTAAATATAAATAACAATTAATGAATGCTAGACAACTTAATTTGGGTATCAAAATTCTAAAAAAAAAATATACGTACCGGAATAATATCCTATATATATATATATATATATATATAATGTCCAGCATATATATATATTTCTATGGTTTAGGAAGCATTACTTCTAGGCTAAAGGAGCATAATTTTATGGTTTATGAAGCACACGACATTCGTATTTGTGTGAAATCTTGGTCTGGTTTATGAAGCACCACATGTTAAGGAATGTCTCGTTTTTTTCTCATATTAGATATTTTATATTAAATATAATATGATATTTTAAAATATTATAAACATATTAAATTATATTATGTCTATTTATTTTAATGTGCTATAACCACAATCCAGGTGGCTAGGCTTCCGTCCTCTGTAATCTGTATGTACATGACATGCTTCGATGCTTTATTAGTTCAGAAAGCAAGAATGGAAGCAATCCTTCACAGTAATTGAAATCATTAAAAAAATAATAATAATTTGATTTGAGGATGTTTATATGTCCTTAATCAAATAAGAAAGACTTTAAAAGTAAATCAATTCATATTTTTTAACTTTCAAAACAAAAAATTCAATTTCTAAATTAAATTTTTTTTATTTTATAAAATTTTAAATAAAATTTTTATTTACGAATTAAATCAATTCCTACCACAAAGTAGTAAATTTTCCATTGGACAATTTTATTGATCATAGGAGTTGCTCTGATAATTTTTTTTTTTGTGGTAAGGTAAAAGACTCTTATTGGGATTTAGACGACAAATAAAAGTGTTTATGGGTAGGAATTGACTTGTCACGATCTTGACAACAGATTTTGATTTGACCATTTTTTTGGGACTCAATCTAACCTTAGACCTAAGCAGACACGGTCAATTGGGATTGAGCGAGTTAAGACTAAGCTGGCCCACGGTTTGACTAAATCTAAACAGTAATGTGGTTATGTGTATAATATGTTGAATTATGTTCATATATAGTTAAAAGCTTACATTGTATGTTAATAGTTCCATGACTATCAAACTCTTATAAATGTTGATAATTAGATATATATATATATATATGCATATAAAAATAATGTTTAATCTTTCTAAATTTCTACTATAAGAACATATGCTCCATAAAGCATCTAAAAGCATTACTATAAATTACATGCCATTAATTCCTTAACATCAATATAAAAATTGCTCTTCAAAATAGCCTGTGAAAAGAAATATCCTTGAAAAATCTATTTTTATATTAAGCTCTCTTTTCTCATGTCTTAAAATTTCTTAGTCAAGAGATATAGTTATTTATATACCTCTAGTCGGGTCTTATGCACCCTTAGTAGAGAATTACAAAAATGAGTGTAGGGAGGTCGAACCTCACCTTGAACATTATAGCCGTGAATGATTAGGGGAGACACCACTATACCACTAGGCTACAAGGCCGTTAGCATTAAATTTTATATTCATATTATCTACCATTTTTTTATATATTCAATTCAACACTAACTCAAGGGGTTTCCTAGTGATTAAGGAGGTCTCCCTGTCTTGGCTACTCAAACTCGAACTTTGGGCCTGCATTTAGAAAATTTATTTTCTAAAATGTACCACATTAATGAGAGGGATGCGCTCTTAAGATCATTCGAAAAAGAAAGTTTACCCAAATATATTCCTACCATATATAACTAAAAAAATTAATTCAACTGTTAATAGAATTGCCAATAGAACAAGATATTGATATATTTAAAGCAACCCTAATTATGGCTCTAGCTCCAAATGTTGTTATTGAAATATCCCTCTTTGCTATGTGATTATTTATTAGAGTGCATTTGGAATCACAAATTATGATAATTGATTTGATTTATAAAAGAAATCTTTTGTTTGAAAAGTTATAAAAATGGGAATTGATTTGAGTTTAAACTCCTTAGATTTTAGTTGTGTACATTTACAAATCCATTCAAATAATGATTGGATTTGATTTGATTTTAATTTTAAGTATTTGCATTCACAATTTTGTCCTTATTAGTTTAGCCATTTTATCTATTCTAAATAAGAGCAATAAAGTAAAATTATTAAAATAAATGAATCTAATTCCTTTTTATGTGTTCCAAACAAAGAAATTGATTTAGATCAATTCAAATCATATTTTTTAAAAATAAATTTTAAACATAGGAATTGATTTCTAAATTAAATCAAATCAATTTGGCTTTTTAATAATTTGAAGCACACATTTATAATAGGATCTTCAAATGGATTTAAATCTTCTATTCATTTTTAATGTTTCCTTCCACATCCCTTCGGCAAAAAAATATATCCATCTTAATTGATAATAATTTTCCTCTTAGTTATCAATTTTTTCTGCTAAATTATCAATATTTAAATAAGAAGACAATAAAAGAGACAAGAGATTTGATTATGTCTTCAAACAGCATTCATTCAATTCACGATTAATAACATGTGGCTTAGTAGCCATGTACCAAATTTTAAGATTGAAGAATTTATGAAGTACTCATATTTACAATTTAACTAAAAATATATAAATTATCTCATTTCATGTCATGATATATATAGCATATGATTTTCTGTTCATCACCGAAATCAGAGTGTGGTACTTGTCCGGTATCCGAACTCCTGGGTTGGGTCTTCAAAGAAGGAAAGCAAGCTGGAGAACTTGGTTCGCTTCGACTCAAGTCAGGAAAGTTGAACAATTCAGATAAGTAGAGTAACCAAAGATCTTAGACGTCAAAAGGTCATACTTGTGGAGAAGAGACTCCTATTTATAGGCGTATGAGTTAGTCAATAATCGATGGTGGTGACTTGCCATATAGCCAGTGAACAATCTACCCTTCCTGCCATATCATAATAATCTATCCTTACTATCATATTTAGAACCAAAAAAAAATGTTAAACTTTACTTTTATAAACACTTAAGTTGAAGTGATATTTAATATTTGGAAGTGCATCACTTCATGATAATGAACCAAAAGAATTCTACGCGTGTTTCCCCAGTTTATCTCTCGGGTGAAATAGCATTGTTCGTATGTACTGCGTTGAAATTCTACTGTGAGCCAGTGATTTTTATTTAATATGATTCACATTTTAACAAAGTAGAGAAGAAAAAGAAAGAAAGAAAGAAAAAAAAAACCACCCATCTCCATTTTAAAAGATGGCATATATCTAAAAAAACTGCAGAAAATTTAGATGTACCATTCTATATAAACAAATACCACATGTTTTTCCTTTAATGGTACAAGGTAAGATATTTATCTGCCATGCATTGTTTCAACTGCAGTGCATACCTCTGGAAAGAGAATACAAATGCTTGTGACAAATAACTAAAAAGAATCCAGCCTATGCTAACTTATAAATCTTAAAATACCAATGAGACTTGACATGAAACATGCCCACAAAACTTTATAGTCTTAGACCTAAAACTTCACCACCACATGTATATATTCCACACTTCTCAAAAGTAACTGAGGCAAGAATAAATCCAATGAATGTATTAAGTTTACATGAAAAGGATTGATCTGAACAAACCTATTCTCAATACCCAACTATATAATTCTTTTTTTTAAATCTTCATTCCAGCTTTTTCTCCTGTTGTTCAAGAAAAAAGGTAGGGATAAAAGGGGAGGAAAAACCACCAGAATGCTAACCAGCAAGAATTGTTAGCCTATTCTTTTATAGCTGCATTGATTGAGATGCACTGGAAGATGATGTCAGCAATGAATTGCTGAAGAAAGATAATACCCATCTACACCAACAAGGACACCTTTCAGCGACCTGTTTTTGCTCGTTTCATTCCACTAGAATTGAATGGAGACACACTACCGCTTGGCCCGGGACTCTCTTCTCTGAAATTTGAATTCAGCATAGCTAATTCACGCAGCTGCTGCCTCTTAATAAAGTCCTGAGACTCATCCTGCATATCATCAAACGTTGACATCCAAGATAAAAGTTAAAAAACTTTTCACAACTGAGATGAATCAGCAAATTGGTTAGCCTTTGGAAATTTCCCTGTTCATGACTTCCATCAATAAGATGGGCGTGCAGGGAAAGATATTGTTCTACAAACTCAGAACTAGAGAAAATTATTTAATTTGCAACATATTTTAAGATATTTTCCACCTACTTAATCAGCTAGCTTAAAGTGATTTCAAGTTCCAACAGAATATTTCAGGAAACAGGGAAATGTGAAAGGTAAATAATCAAAATTTCAACAGAATTCTAATAAGTCAACCCACATGGATTTGACTCCTGCAAAGTGCAAGGCACACTTTAGAAATTAAATGCAAGTGGAAAACCATTGATGAATTGTTACATAGGCGCCTACTTTACTAACATTTACCCTGAAAACTTCTGTTCATCACTTCAAAGAAGCAAATGATGGCATATCCATGGAAACTAAGAATCCAAATTACAAAGTTCAGAACACTAAAGATAAGTTACATCTTTATATTCACTTGAGAATTTTAAAGCTTTTAAACGTGAGTACACTTTTCTGGATACAGTTAACGCTGATCTTAGACGAACTCAAGCAGAACAGCAGCCAGCTTACCCAACATAACAGAGAAAGATATAGGGTGAAGGAACTTACTACAGGCTTGAGCAATTCTTCAATAATTTCCTGAGCCTGCCTGAGCCTTATGTCAACAACATTCGCAGGTAAATCAGCCTCAATCAAAATGTGCAGTGGTTCATTAAGATGCTCATAGCCTGGTCTTCCTCGTAATTTCTCCTCCTTAAGATTGAAAGAATAATAATCTCAGTTGTTACAGGTATAATCAAATATACAGATCAATACCGAAAAGCACCATATGTTTTGCGCATTTTGCAATATAAGACCTGGAAAATTATATTTATGTCTTCATTACCTTGTCTGGATCCTTTATTGATCCTTTTCCTCTAATATACACGCGGCAACCTGTAGTAGCTTCTACCCGTTTCAGAGAATTGCCTCTAGGTCCCAGAAGTCTTCCAACAAAATTGAACTAATGCAATAAGGAGCAATACATTTTTTATTACTTATAGTTGATAGAACTTTCAGTTCCAGAAGAGGTGAAACACAGGTGTCTGATCAAGTAATCTAATTTGACTTTGTACAACTTGAATTCGTATAAAAGCTTACATTGGGGTATGTATCTACCGGAATTTCCAAGCGCAAGATTCTCTTAACAGTGTATGAACTAGGACTAGCAGGTGCACCTTGCCAATCCATTGTCATTCCAGAGGGTCCACATAATCTCTGCTTTTCAAAGAAAGTAATGTTTGATGCATAAAAGTTCATATACAGCAGAAAATGAACATGGTAAACAAATAGAACAAATGATAAAGCCTTTCGTTATAAAAATGAAATCAACAAATAACTAGCTTCTCAATCCAGGAAACCAACAAATCAGGAAATTTTAAAAGTTTAATATGAAAGAGTGAAGGTCAATATGCAGAGAGGTTCACTGAAAGAGGCAATGTCATAGTTTTCTGCAAGTCATATAGTGCACTTTTCATGGATAATAATATGATCACTCAGATTTTATATTGCCTATCCCGGCCTTTGTTATTTATCCTTGGGAGGCACTCGTTGACTTCATGGTATTGTTAGCAGTACAAAATTATCCTTTGAAGGATAGACTCAATCCCTTAGTGTGTTTGAATCATATGAAAACACAGAGTCTGACTTTGTGTATTTAGCATCCTTTCACTTGCATATATTTCTTTCAATCTTCACATCATATAGAAACTTCTATCCCAGTTTTTATGTAAGTATATGCCTTGTATAGTGTGTTATCATGAACAATTAATTACAAAAATAGAGACATCCCCAGTTTATCATTATGACATAATACTTTTCACTTATTCACACTACTTGATATGACAAACTGAATTACTTAGGTAGCTAGAGAGCAGAAGAGATAACAGTCTAAACATAGTTATTCTTTTTAAATCTAAAGCATCCAAAGCTAATGAGTTGATGACATTAAGGAACAGGAACCTAGCAGGAGTAATCTATACAAGAGAAAAAAAACATAAAAACTACTGACATCTTATATATATGGATATGCCCAGATATATGAGAGAAGAAAACCATCATTAAATGACAATATACCATCATCATGGGACATAGAAGGTATAGATGTGAGTCATGTGTGTGCCTACCTTAAAGTATTATCAAACAAACTGTTGAACATCAAGGTAATGCCAATACATAAGATGATAGAGAAAATGTGGAGTTGGAAGCACTTATTAGTTTGCTTGGCTCTATTTGTCACTCTTCTTTGCCAGATAGGGGGATTTGTTCTTTAGACTCCTCTGGCGTCTTAAATCATAAATCTTACTTCCAATTCCTCTCACAATCTCTAAACAGGGACAGCTTTCTTCTTGCCAACTCCCTTTGGAAATCTATGTCCCTTTTGAAGGTAGTATTTCATTTGAACTGTTGTACTTAATATAATTAATACTAATGATTTGTTGCAGGTTCACAAGCCCCACAAAGCTCTCTCTCACTCACTCACCCATAATGTCCGTGTTGTG
The DNA here is from genome assembly GCA_023212625.1 of Styphnolobium japonicum. Taxonomy (NCBI): domain Eukaryota; kingdom Viridiplantae; phylum Streptophyta; class Magnoliopsida; order Fabales; family Fabaceae; genus Styphnolobium; species Styphnolobium japonicum. The sequence continues at coordinate 25,147,544 of JALBWW010000014.1, forward strand.
TGTTACTCTCAGTCTGAGACTAGCAGACTTTTATTTCTCCAGGGTCCAGCTGATAGATATTTGTGGTGTAAGCTGTTTGGTATTTGTGGTGAATGTTGGGTTTGTCCAGAGAGTTTCAAGCATTTGCTATTATGTCATCTTAGAGGTTTGGGAGATGTAAGGAGGGCAAGGCCATTTGGCAATGTGCTATGTTTGCGGCTATTCGGTGCCTATGGCTGGAAATGCTAGAATTTTCAAGGACAGCTATTTGCATTTGCATCTGCATCTTTTATGAGATAAAGTGGTTTTCTTAACTTCTTTGTGGTGCTCAGCTAAAGGCTACTTTAAAGGAGTGCCTTTGGTGGATATGCAGAGAGAGAGAGAGAGAGAGAGAGAGAGAGAGAGAGAGCTCTACTTATATAAGGCAGTAACATTCCTTGACTTTCAACCTCACTTAGTCAGTGTAAGACTTCGTTGTTGTGGAAAACAAGGAAAAAGCACAATAAGTTCACAATCCAGACCATTGGGCTAACTGTAGATGATGAAATTTTAAAAAATGTCCAATTGTAGGAATTAGAGAAGCATTATGTCAGCATATATAATTGTCACTAGTCATGCACTATATTGTAGCAAAAACATGCATCATGATACATGTACAAATGATACTCAAAAAATGACAAGCATAATTTGATTATATGAAGTTCAGATGCAACCATAAATAATTTGAAAAGCAGTCACCTCCTGCTGAAGACTATTCCATCCACCCAACCCCGTCCCAGTGACATTTGACATGAGGTTTGAAGAAGCCATAGGACTGGGGCTTCTATGCCGCAGTCTGTCAAAGTCACCAAAACCTTGGTTGGACAACATTCCAGAAACTCTTAATATTTCTGCACATAGAGAACCATTGTAATTAGAAAATATGTGTAATTTTGAAAATCATAACTAATGAATAGAGAAGGACCTTGATTTTAAAAAATAGAAAGGAATAATGAAGAGATATTGAGTGATGAACTATATCAGAAAATATATCATTTACATGTGGACATCATTTGATAATGAACTATATCAGACCTTAATTAAATAAAATAAAATAGATTGGAGGAATGAAGAGATATTGAGTGATGAACTATATCACAAAATATATAAATTAATGTGGACATCATTTGATAATGAACTATATCAGACGAAGTCCTATATTGACAGACACTGCATAGCATTTACAAGGCCTAGCTTTTGCAATCTTACAGGAGATTGTTTGTCGATCATTGATAAAAGAGGGATTTGACAAGGGAAGCTACAAGTCCTAAATTTCTGTGTGCAAGAAGGTGTACTGCAGTCAGCGGCCCCTAGGTTAATGGTACCAGTATTCTACATAGTGTTAAAAAACCAAGCTCTTCTCCTTAAGGCCCAAACTATGAGTCAGAAGACATACATTGCCGGCTCCATAAATGAAAAGTCATGCCAAATACTTCAAAACTGACATTTTCAATTTCTTACACTGAATATATAACTTCAAATTCCTCCTTCATAAGGATCTTCTTTTAGTCCTCAAAAGAGAATGCATGATATCTGCTCAAACTAACCCCACCAATAGATACCATTCAGACTCAGAAAATCACAAAAGCACATATCTGGAGAGGATCCATCTCTCCATAAAATTTACCATTGATACACCTCCGGTAATCTAGTTCCACTTTGGGAAGGTACATTTGGCGGAAGGCACAATCTTGGAAGTGATTCCATCGCGCACCACAACAACTCCAATGTTCAGACAACATCGAATACGGGAGAATTTTGGGTTATTTTTTAATGTCCACTAAACTTGCAGTTCCCCTCACAGAAAAAGAAGAGTGTTAAGTGAAGTGAGAAGAGAATCATGCCACCACAGGTTCAAGCAAGGGCTGCAAACACAATCGACAATGATGTGTGGCGGGGAGAGCAATCAATGCATGATAATTGATCAACAGTACAATTGGTGTCCAAGACAGAAGAAACCCATAAACAAGGTTGACATAGATAAAAACCTTTGGGATGCGATCTGGGCACATCAAGCATGATGCTACAGACAGGTTTAAAAAAAGAAAAAAAGCGAAGAAAGATAGATCCATAAACAGGAGCACTAAGGAAGAAACCTTGATTCAACAGGCGACTGCATATGGGAAGGACTTGCATGAAGGGGCCAAGCTTCTGATGCTCTGCCAGCAACTCAGACAGGTACTGACTGCAAAAGAACAACCCTTTTTTTGCTGAATCAAAAGCGCAGAGTTATTCAAAGCAAATCAAACAGACAAAGATAAATCCAAAGGGTATTTCAGCAACGAGTCCAAGCTTGTATCTTTTTCTCTGCCCTTGTTCAATTTTGATCCAAACATAGAAAAATCATGCAGCAACCCACCTGTCCACGTCTGGGGTGCTTCTAATCTGGGGAGAAGCAGCTCTAGCAGGTGAGAAGTTGGGATTATACAAGCCTGACATGGCTCGCTTTTTTAGCGTTTCTTAAGGATTGGAAGAAACCAGCCTAAAAAAAAAGAAATGGGTTGAAAAAGGGGTTTAGTTGGTGTGGTTCTTGCAGAAGAAAAAGGGGAAACAGAGCACCATCGATAAAGGGGGTCTGTAATAAGGAGAAAAATGAAAAAGGGTAGACAGCTCTCTGAATTTTACAGAAAGGAAGGCGACAAATATTTACTTATTTTCCTCCTCTTTTTTCTCTCTCCAGTCTCAATATTTTTCCTTTTTAGTTAGTTATATATATATATATATATATATATGTTCCTTGTCCACAAGCTGCGTTGTAAAAAAGAATAAGAACAAATAATAAAAAAACGTAATAAGTTGAAGTCATTGGACTGGGATGGAAGTGGATCTTTTAGGAAACGGCAGTCTGCAGCAAAAATTAAGGTGGTAAAGATAGATTTTGTGGTGGCAGTGAAAAAATTTGCCTGAGGAAGTGAAGTGAAGTCAGAAGTGAGGTGGTGAGAGATTTAACTGCTACAGTTGCAGTGCAAAGGCTACAGTACAGGGTACAACAAGGCAAGTAGCAGGTGGAGACGCGTGTTTCGCATGCAGAGAATCAAAGGTTGTAATCTAATCTAATGTAAATGCAACTATGCAAGAAGCCACCAAGTCCCAGAGAAGAAGAGAAATCAAAGGAGAGAGATCCGAATGGGCATGGCCAACGATAATGATGTTTGCCAACGCGGTCTTAGCTGGACCGTGACACTGCACAGTCTTCTGTTTTACAAAGCTACGTCCCTAGATACCAACTACGTCGTTTTGACACTCTAGCTCAACTGCTGAGGTCCAAGGAACTCTTCTCTTTTTCCATTTTTCCACATTATAATATAATAATAGTCTTTTTTTTAATAATGTTGTACAACACAATTCTTGTTGTTGAATGAATAATATTATGATTGAATTGCGGTCGGTTTCCTTTCCGTTATTTGAATTTTGGTTGAGACAAGCCTGCTGATATTGTTAAATACTTAAATGTGTTTTCTTTACTTTTTCCGGTTTTTTGCTGCGATAATGCGATCCATGCCAATTCCTTCCTCATAAGATTCCTTCCTCATAAGATAACAAGGGTTCTCTAAATTTTATTTTATTTTTTTAGTTTTTTAAAATATCTTTCACGTGTGATTTGCAAGGATTAATTCTTCGAATTCATTTAAGAGATTGATATCTCCCAATTGATATTTTTTCATATCAAAAATCATACTCCTAATTACATGCTTAAGGAACCAAATATATAAATTTGACTTTGCATTGCATTGCATTTACATCTACCTACAACCCCTACAAGCGGTCTTGTTTTGCACCACGCTCCTCCTTGACTCTTGACTCTTAGATTCTTGACTCTTGGCCATGGTGGGATACACACCATTCCATTTCTATTTTTTATTTTATAATAACATATCAATTGCCATTGCCAATATTTCTCTTAATAGATTGTTTGTATTGTTTTTTTTCTTCTTATATACCTTAGTATATATTGGTTTTTGAGAACAGTCTTAAGTTTTTATCTTTTTTTTTTTTTTTTATCTTTTTTAGGTTTAGCAAAGGTTGTCAACGAACTTTTGACTCCCTTCTATGATGAAGAGCTTCATAATTCATATCATAATAGATTAGGAGGTATGAATGCTCTCTATTACTTTTTTTCCCCGGGGGGGGGGTAATATCCTCCCAATCGATACCAGTTCAAATCCTATATACCTACTTTTTCTTCCTTTTAATTTTGCATTTCTTTCTCCAGGTATGATAAACTTTTTTGAGATGTCCTACATGATAAGGATAAACTTATCTACACACCTAGTATTAAAAAAACCAAAAGTTATCTATGCAAATATAAATTTGATAAAAGCATAATTAATTAATTATAAAGCGGCCTTGAAATAAGCTTGCAATTCTTATTTCTTACCACCAAGCTAACTTATATATGTTTTATTTTTCTTCGAAATAAAAACAATTACCAATTACGTAAGATTAATTAGAAGAAGAAAAGTGAGCCAAAGTGTATTTAGTTTAACATATGATAATAAAAAATCATAAGATAAAACAAAAGATGGTAGGGAGAGGGGAAAAGAGATGGTCTTGTAAACGATAAAACTGTCCGCAACCACAACAAAGCAGACAGTGGAGAGTGGCCCATTTGTTTAACTGAATGCTTCACTGCCTCTGACTCAGTTGGCCTTATGAAGAATCCTAAGATGTTTATATGCAATAAAATAGTAAAATACAGCGTTTTCCTTTTGCTCATTGTCCTTCTCCTGGATTCCTTCTCTTCTCTTACAGTTGTGCATTTCACTCTTTCTTTTTATAAGGATGAAACCAAAGCAAAGAAAGGAAAAAAAAGAAAAAGAGTACAGTAATTATTAGAAGAAGAATAAAATAACTGCCAAAAATAATAGTAATAATTGAAAAATGATTATTTTCTTTACTTGGATTATTTACTTTTTAAAATTTAAGGAAGAAAAACATGGAGTTTAAGATTATGAAGTGAATGAAAGGGAAAAATAAATATTTCTTATTAAAACTTTATATATCATATTTTTCTTCTTTTATATTTTTTTAGTAATTTATTTGTCTAATAAATCAAACATAAACTTGGATAAGAAAATAATAATAATTTTTTATCCAATTCAACGAAATTTGAAGGAGAAAGATGGATTGGCCTGGCTTTAAAACGAACAACACGGTCACAAATAATCATCCCAACTAACAATAGACTTTCCACAATAATAGGATGACACAAGAAAAAGGGTCTAACCAAAGTTTGCCTCCACTCAAGTATGACAGGATTCGGACAGGGTCATATCTTGCAAAGTGACGCTGGTGACCAGTGACCACTATGAAATAAAGTATGGTCTTCCAATAAGTTAATTTAACATTATGAAACCTGATTCTAGTATTAGACTCGATGCTTACGCCGGACCTATCAGTAACTGGTATTGCTTATTCATTTTTTTACCATAAATGTTTTTCATACCGAATTAAATATATCAGAAATCTGTTATTTCAAAAGTTCAATAATAAATAAATAAAATCTGTGAAAAAATAATAATAAATAAAAAAAAAAGAAGAATAATGCTACATAACTTGAACACAACACGGAACATGTAAAGAAAAATTAAGATAGGTCCAACAGGTGGAGTGTTCATGTGACTCACCTCACTTTCTCTCTTCAGTGTTGTATCCTACATAACATGGCACATTCCGTTGAAAAAACGAAAGAAAAACAGAGAGAGACATGAAAGAATTGAAAATTGGAATGGAACACAGGAGGCAGGCCCATTAAAAGATGAGAATGTTGGGCTTAAATGGAAGACAGACCACTAGGACTGACTATGAGGCCTTTTTGGATGATATACGAGAACCAGCAAAACAAACCCTTGAAAAGCAAACAGAATTGGATTTGCAATTCCAAGAGGAGAAGAAGAAGAAGAAAGAAGATGAGTTTGTTATGGTTGGAAGCAGTGCTGCCACTGGGAATTATAGGAGGAATGCTGTGTGTCATGGGAAATGCTCAGTATTACATCCACAAAGCCGCTCATGGCCGAGTCAGTATTCATTTTCCTCCCCTTTACCATTTCATATTACGCGAATCAAATTTTTCTTAAATGTTTCTCAAAAATTGGATCTTTCAGCCTAAGCACATCGGAAACGATATGTGGGATGTGGCCATGGAACGAAGGGATAAGAAGCTCACGGAGCAAGCCTTTGCTCCTGCTCCTTCCAATTAACAAGGTGACTGATCTCTCTCATTGCAATTCCGAATAGCGCGTTATCTGTTCTCATATTTGCCATTAAGATTTTGTCCCTCACACATAATAGTTGATAGCTGTGCTTTGTTTTTGGTCCCTATTTAGGATTTCGAATAGGATTCATTCCTTTAACACTGTGATTGCCTCGACTTGGTCACCTAAAAGAGGTTAACTTAAACTTGACTCCTTACGTAATTGATTATCACTATTCACTAGAGATCAGAACAGTATAGTACTCTGGACAAATTCTTATAGGTCTCATCATGAAGGAAAGGCTAGGTTAGGTTAATAGAATTGTGGTGTGTCCTATTGTGCTGATGGAACTTAAAAATGAAATATTTGTTTGAGAACTTGAGATATTATTTGTTTGAAAACGCTGGATACGAGATTGGTGACTCTAAGAAGGGTGTTTGTGTTATGTGTTTTTCTGACTCTCTGACTAGTTGTCAATTGTCATTTATTTTTTACATTGTCCAGCAACATATTTGTGGTGCTGACTTGTTAGGAATTTTGGGGAAAACTGGATTTCTCCTCAGTTTGGAGTAATTTCTTATATGCCACTTCAGAGGTTGTGGTAGGAGTAAAGAAGGCAATGTCCTTTGGCTGTATGCAATTATGCGGTGTTTTGGTGCCTGTGGTTGGAGAGAAATGCTAGAATGTTCGAGGATGATAATTGCCATTACTGTTTCTATAGGATAAAGTAGCCTTCTTAGCCTCTTTGTAGTTTATCGTACTCGGCTTGTGGCTATTTTAGAGGGGTTTCTTTGTAAGAGAGATTGGCAAGATTTGCTCCCTTGATGCTATTTTTTCCTAGTATTTTTTTTCCTGGTGGTTTTTTTTAGGAGGATATCCTATCCTCTGCTCCTGTACTTTCTTTCTTCTTTAATGAAATTTCTTTTCTTATTGGGAAAGAAAAAAAAAAGAATGGCAACTTTGATAACTAAAAAGACGATATTGGTATATTTTTCATGCTCATGGAAACATGCGTCTGTATGGATGTACATTGAAGTTTTAACCATTTGCATGGATTTGTCTTCCACCCTCAACAGGAAAGCACATTAGTATTTGTTTCTGTATCCTTTCTTCTCCCCCCCCCCCCCTCCCCCCACCAAACAAAACAACAAAATAAATGTCCTTTTTATTATTGTGCAGAGGGCTTTAATTTATAGTGCACTAAATGATTGTCAGATACTTTGAGCTAGAGATTTTATTTGGTTTGTGCATAACAGTTTAGGGTTTGGATATAAATTAGAAATCATAATATTTGTTCTGCAAAATGCAGGTTGTTTTATCAATGTGATTTTGAAGGGAATAAATTGCTCATCGGATGTTCCAGCTGTGTTCTAAGGAAGCAGGGTGAATCACTACAATCAAATTTTCATCTGTTTTCTTGTATGCAATTCAACATAAGCTTTATAAATATACCATTGTTCGGATCAATTGCTTTCTCAAAGCTGAATGTGTTGAAATAGGCTTGTGAAAGCTTTGTACGGCTTTGAGATATTTGTTGCCTTTTTATCTTTGACTATATTGTGCTTGAATATAAATCTTGCTAGTTTATGTCAATTGTTGATGAATAATTATGTAAAAGATAAAAGAAAAGGCTACCATGGCTATTAATATATCTGTAAGCAGAGGATCATAGCAAAAGTTTTAAAGGGATTTAACTTCTTATGGCCTCCCAAGTCCCAACATCAGAATGAAAATCCTTTCAACAAAGGAGGGAAAAGATACTTGCACAGATTTATGTGAGGAATGTGCACTGGACCATTTAGAAAAGTTAGTAGGACCAAGCTATTGTCCAATAGCTTGCATGAGAGTATGTGAAGAATGTGAGTGTAAGTTTGTGCTTCTATCATTATTCTTCAACAAATCCTTGCCTCCAGTCAGCGGTACATGCTGACAGAATAGAATTTAAACCTGCCACTACATTCCAACTTCTCAAACTCAATTTCACATCATTATGAGGTTTACAATTTCGTAAAAGTGCCATGCAAAGATGTTCTGCACAGAAACGCAGTGAAGCAGCGTAAAGTTTAGCATTGTAAAACCTCTAGCGCTAGTGACTTAATCGTACTGTAGTATTTCTGTTGAGGAAGGGTGTGATTCTTGTGGATTCCAATAAGGACGAATTCTCAAATAGAAGGGTGTCGAAAAAAGTCAGCAGTGCCTACAAGTTGTTTTACGTGGCAATGTGGCATGGCTTCAATGCTTCATTCATATAAGAAATATCTTATGTTTAATTAAAATTAACTTTTAATAAATAAGAATTTGGTAAAAAAGTCGAAACCAATTATTGAGAATGAATTGAAATGAGAGATAACTTTATTTCTTTACAAGGGAGGTTTCAAGACTCAGTAAAAATATGAAAAAGAAAAAGTTAAATGTGAGTATGTGTTTTTGGATTAGATGTAAAAGAAGATTATGTTAAAAATTAATTATATGTATAATTAATTTTTAAAAAAAATAATTTATGTTTGGATGTGTTAGTTCATAATTGATTTTAAGATAAAGAATTTTGTTTGGATTGTATAAAAAAAATAAATTTTATGTATTAAATTACTAAAAGAGATATAAAATGATAAAAAAATTTATTTAGTTGAGGGCAAAAGAGTATTTATTTATCAAAACTTTTGAAATAATCTATAATCACATAATTAAAAGCTCCAAATATAATTTTTTTTTAAAAAAAATTTTTAGTTATAGAAAAATAATTTTAACTTATAATTAATTTTACACACTTTAAACAAATAAGATAGATTTTAGATAAAAACAACTTTTTATTAAAAAAATTATTTTAAAAAATAAAAATATTTTTCAAAGATGCTGAAATTAAACTTAAAGTGATTTCTCTTTTCTAATTAAACCCAAATCACTAAACACCTTGTACTAACAATTTTGTAGACATAATTCACTTATGTAAGTACACAATAACAGTACACAGCTCCCTCTAACAAAAAAGCGGTTGACTTCCCTTCTCATATTGTAAAGGAAATGAAAGGTGGCTAGTTATCAGTACCCACATTTTTTTTTCTTGAATATGATATCTTAACCTTTATCAATTATTTATTAGTTGTTAGTTAATATGATTTTTTGCATTAATTTTGGGAAGAATTTTATGTATTATGATAGTAATATACTAATTCAATTAAAATATAACTCCTGGCATAAAAATTGAATATGTGATCAATTTTAAAACTTTATAATAAAATTTAAATTGTTAAGTGTATTACTTTCAGAATAAGTAAAAATTTCTTATGTTTGAGTCAATCAAGTATTATGGGCAACCAATAATTGTTTAAGAATTCATCAATATACCATAATAGCTACCTCCTTTGATATATATATTTTTCTTTAGGGGATCAACCTAATTACCATTTTTACTAGAGAGATTTCCATTATGTTCCATATAGATCTCATTTGAAAAATGAAGAAAAAAAATTAAAAATAAAAAAAACAGTAAGTTTTGGTATTGACCATAAATTTATCTAAACATGTCTTTCTTAATCCTTATCATAAATGACCCATAATATAGAAAGTGTACGTAGGGAATAGTATTAGAAATTTAAAAGTGTGAACTTGCAGAGAAAATAATGAGATAATAAAAATATTAGAGAAACAAAATTTTGTAATATTATTCATAAGAGAAAGTGCACATAAATAGTTTTACAAACTCAACAAATAAATCTTAAAAATTCTAAACTACATTAGATTTATTTAGATAACATCTAACAAATTAAAAATAAAAAATAAAAGATAAGATTTATAACAATAACAATAACTCTATTTAGACTCTATCTAAACTTATTCAAAACTCAAATTTCAAATGAAACAAAATCTCATAAATCTAACAAATAGGATATTGGTTTTTTGAACTTGTGAATACTGAAGTGATGCCTCAGTTATCTGAATTGGTAACGTAGTTGTTTAACCAGAACAAGTTTTCTAAGAATTGGTGTTACCAACCATTTACACAATGATTAACAGGTGGTGCTAAGAAAATGAAAACAGGTATCTTGATCTACTAAAAATAAAATGCATGTATGGTATCAAATGTTGCTAGCGACATTTTACCTGTTCAAAGTTCCTTTATTCTAACAAGTTAAGTAACTGGACCAAAATTTGCAGTCTAATAACTTAAAAACCTCCTTCATTTGACAGATACTTGAATGTTATGGCTACTATAAGTTGAACTTTTTGTTAGAGGAAACCAAAGAAAGAAAGGAGATCTCGTATCATCTCAAAGACTCGAGCCAAATGTTTCTTGGGAAATTTAGGAGGATTCATATAATATAATATCCATTTTTTTCTGCATTCTTTGTCTGTTTCCTTGCGAGTGGGTTGTGTTGCGGTACTTATTTGCAAAACAAGGGGGTCCTTAACTCCTTATGACCTTATTGTAGCAAACAAGTTGTTCTTTTGCCCTCGTGTTACAGTGGACGAGAACTTAAAAAATGAAAAAAAAAAAAATAACAACAACAACAAAATAAAAAACCTACTTGTAGTGCCTATTTCAAGGAGAGATCCAAAAACTAATTATAAAAGTTAAGATATTAAAAATAAATTTCATAATTTAAAAATTAAATGTATCCTAATTTTATTAAAGTTGAGCACAACATTTTTAATTTATGTGTTTATTTTAATAAAAATTTATTTTATTTGCTTGTTTATTGAGTTAGTTGACCAAACAATTTATAAAATATACACACTTATTAATTTATAATAATGACTATTTTAATTTTTTAAGTATAACATAGGTCAATTATAAATTAATATAGGAGCTTATACATATTTTAACATAAAAATCCTCTTAAATGTAATAGAAAAATAAAATTTGTGAGGTCATGCGCCCCTGAATCCGTCCCTGGTGTATCTGTAACAATTTATTAAATGCTAGGAATAAATTATGGAAGAGAAAACACACTCACAAACGCACATATATAATGGGTCCCAAAATAAAATTAAAAATAAAAAATGTTGTAAATATTATTCAAGTATTTGATTGTTATTGCTTTTGTGTGTTGTTCCTATTATATGTCTTAGGTGAAGCTTCGAATCTTCAATTTAGGCAGCTTTGTGGAGTTGCGGACTCAAAACTCCAGCACCAAAGAATGGAGTGAAATAAGGATTTTAGAATAAAAGTTTGTCAATATCCCTAGTGTTGAATGTGTCTCAAAATCATTCATTCAAGTTCAAGTGCCAAAAGCATCAGATGCTGTTGAAGCATCAGGACCTGTTGTTAAAGTCTCAGGTGCCATGACACTTAGTCGTGCAGTGCAGCACCTGTTAATGAATTCTGTCATTCAAGCCATCGCCATAATTGAATTAGTTATTCTCGTTATTTCAAGTATGTTGTTATCATTGTAGCTTGGATTTCCCACTTCATATATAGGCATAGGGGTATCTCTATGTAGAGCACGTTTTGGTGTAATTCTCTTAGTTCAGATCAGGGTGTGTGATTGTGAGGTTTTTTCTTGTAAAACTCTCTGTTGAAGAAGAAGATTATAGAGATTTGAGAGATCTGGGAAAAGTGTGAAAATAGAGTGTTGTAAGGGTCAGGGGATCTTGTATCTGCTTTCTCAACAAAGGGTAAACAAGGGCCAAGAGGAACTCTATGCACCGGTTGATCTTGTAACCTCATTGTTTATAAGTGGATTGTTTCCATTGCTCCCTCCCCCAGACGTAGGCCACATTGGCCGAATCGGCAAGTACCAATTCTTAGTGTCATATTCTTCTTTATCTCTTTAATTTCGTGTTGTTTTAATTCTGCACTGGTTGTTTGATTGCGTGATTAACCCACAACAATTGGCGCCGTCTGTGGGGAACAAGACAAAAACGCAACAATGGGATCAACCAAATTCGACATTGAAAAGTTCTCTCGGTTCAATGATTTTGGCTCCTCGTGGAAAATCAAGATGGAGGCAATCTTGATTCAAGGTTATGCAGTAGGCATTGAAAGGGGTTGAGAAATGTCGAGCAATCTCACCCGTAAAGAAAAGGAGGAGATGATAGAGAAGGCCGAAGCACGATCATTCCCGTGCCTAGGAGACAAAGCACTTTGCGAGAAGTTGCTCAGAAAAGACCGGCAAAGAAGACTATGGTTGAAACTTGAATCTCTCAGACATGACAAAATCTGCTGCAAACAGATTGTTGTTGAAACAAAGAATCGTTTTCCTTCAAAATGACAGATGAAAGAACACTCACTGATCAAATGGCAGATTATAACAAGATTCTTGATGATCTTGAGAATCTGGACGTGAAATTAGACGATGAGGATATGGCTCGAGCACTTCTAAGTGGGCCGCCAAATTCAGTATGAGCATTTTAAAGATGCTATTCTCTTTGGAAGGGATCACTCCACTACACTCACACTTGAGGAAGTGCAGACCTCAATTCGAACAAAGGACCTGCAGAAGAAGCAAGAACAGAAAACTGAAGGTAATGCAGAAAGTTTGAATATGATGAGGGGAAGATCCGAGAAGAGAGGTTCTAAGGGAAATAAAAATAGATCAAAGTCCAAGAATCAGTCACAGAGCAAGTTCAAATGTTTCCAGTGTCACAAAAGGGGGCATTTCAAGAAGGATCGCCGTAAAGGAAGAGCCAAGGTGCCAGTCATCAAGGGAATTCTGGTGGGGCAGCAATAGCAGATGCAGGATATGACTTTGCAGAGGCTTTGGTGCTATCAAATTCTGAAATCGAGAAAGATTGGGTGATGGATTCTGGATGCACTTTTCACATGTGTCCAAGAAAGGAATTTTTTGAGATAATAGACCTTAAGGAAGGTGGAGTGGTGTTACTGGGAAATAACAAACCATGTAAAGTCCAAGGTCAAGGCTCAATTCGACTGAAGATGTTCAATGGCCAAGAAACCCTGCTGAATGGTGTAAGGTATATGCCTGAACTGAAAAGAAATTTGATTTCCATCAAAGATGTTTGATAGTTCTCGATATTCTACTCATATTGAACATGGTATAATGAAAATTATTAATGGCAATAACTTGGTAATTGCTAAAGGAATTAAAAGGAATGGTTTATATATTTTGGATGGCTGCACTATTATTGCTCAAGGTGCCATGTTATCTGTTAATCAGCATGATATAACTAAGTTATGGCATATGAGACTAGGACATGTTAGTGAAAAGGGGTTAATTGAATTGGCTAAGCAGAATTTGTTAAATGGTGATAAAATAGATAAGCTAGAGTTCTGTGATCATTGCATATTGGGAAAGGCTAAGAGGGTTAGCTTTGGAATAGGCTTGCATACCACTAGTAGACCTTTTGAATATGTGCATTCTGATCTGTGGGGTCCAGCTAGGACCAAAACTCATGCTGGTTGTTCTTATTTTCTCACTATTATTGACGATTATTCTAGGAGAGTATAGCTGTATGTTCTCAAAAACAAAAATGATACTTTTGAAAAATTTAAGGATTGGCATACTCAAATAGAAACCCAATTAGGAACTAAACTCAAATGTTTAAGGACTGACAATGGCCTGGAGTTTGTTTCAGAGCAATTTAATAAGTTTTGCAGGAACTTAGGTATTCAAAGGCACAGGACAGTGGCAGGAACTCCACAGCAGAATGGCCTAGCAGAAAGAATGAACATAACTATTCTGGAAAGGGTCAGGTGCATGCTGTTAGGTGCCGGGGCACCTAAATCTTTTTGGGGTGAAGCTGCTACAACTGCTGTGTACTTAATTAATAGGTGTCCCTCCTCTGCTATTGGGTTTAAAACACCTATGGAGCTTTGGAATGGCAAGCCACAGACTCACATTTCCTAAGAGTATTTGGAGCATTGGCTTTTGCACATGCTAAGCAAGATAAACTTGGAGCACGTGCAATTAGGTGTGCTTTCATAGGATACCCTACTGGAACAAAGGGTACAGGCTATGGAGGATGGAACCTGGTGAACCAAAGGTCATTATCAGCAGGAATGTAACCTTTGATGAAAACAGAATGGCAATGTTGTGCAAGGAACAAAGAAGAAGACAGTTTTCAAGGAAAGGCTACAGAGAAAGCAAGAGGTTGAGGTGGAGCCGCCATCACAAAGAAGCAAAACATCTCACACCGTAAACAAGAACAGAATCGAACAAGAACAAATTGTGGAACAAAGGGGTGAAATAGACCTCGAGACTATAACTTAGCAAGGATAGGACCAGGAGGACCATAACAAAGCCTAACATGTATATGGTCAAGTCGATCTTATATGCTATGCATTGATCAGAGCGTAAGAGATTCAAGGCGATGAACCAAACAGCTTTTAAAGAGGCAATGGAAAGCAAGCAGTAAAGAAAAATGGTTGAAGGCAATGATTGAAGAAATGCAATCTCTTGAGAAGAACAAGACTTGGGTTCTGGTTAGTCTACCTAAAATCGTAGGGTGATTGGTTCCAAAATGGATATTCAAGAAAAAGGAAGGTGTCCAAGGTGGAGAGCACTTGCATTTAAAGCTAGATTAGTGGCCAAAGGATTTTCTCAACTTGAAGGCATTGATTACAATGAGATATTCTCACCAGCAGTGGTCAATCATTGCTCAATTAGAATTCTACTTGCAATTGTTACTCAATTTGACCTTGAATTGGAGCAACTAGATGTCAAAATGTACTTTCTTCATGGAGATCTTGAGGAAACCATTTATATGCAAAGAACCCGAAAGATTTGCTAAGGATAAAAGTAAGGTTTGCCTATTGAAAAAATCCCTATATGGATTAAAGCAAAGTCCTAGTAAAGCAGTATAAAAGGTTTGATGATTTCATGATGAGAATGAGATTCCAAAGGTGCAAACATGATAGTTGTGTGTACATTCTAAAGGAAGGTGGTGAGGTACTCATTTACCTACTGCTATATGTTGATGATATACTCCTAGCAAGCTCAAGCAAGAAGGAGATTCAGAGGCTCAAGGCAGATTTGAGGAATGAATTTGAAATGAAGGAACTTGGGGAAGCTAAGAGAATATTGGGTATGGACATAAGCAGGGACAGAATTAAGGGAGAGTTGTTCTTATCACAGCAAGGTTATATGAAGAAGGTGGTTAAAAGGTTTAAGATGCAATGAGGCTAAACCAGCTAACTCCATTGGGGCAACATGACAAACTCACATTGAGGCAAGCTCCTGGAACAGATGAGGAGAAGGAGAAAATGCAATCAGTGCCATATGCAAGTGCTGTTGGCAGCATTATGTATGGAATGGTATGCAGCAGGCCAGATTTGGCATATGCTGTGAATATGGTTAGTAGGTTCATGGCGTATCCTGGACTTGCTCATCGGGCAAAGATTGAAGTGGATCCCGAGGTACTTAAATGGTACTTATCATCCTGGTTTGAAGTTCAAAAGGAAAGACAGAAGAGAAGAGGCTATTGTGGGGTATGTGGATTCAGACATGCTGGGAACATAGACACAAGGAAATCCTTATCTCGGTTATGTCTTCACACTATTTGGTACCAGATCATGGAGGTCAAGATTGCGTACCGTGGTGGCACTTTCAACCACTCAGCCGAGTTTATAGCTCTCACGAAAGTTTTAAGGAAGCAATGTGGATTAAAGGCTTGGTTGGAGAACTTGGAATTCATCAAGACAAGATATCGTGTTTTGTGATAGCCAAAATGCTATTCACTTGTCCAAGCATCAAGTTTACCATGATAAGTCAAAGCACATTGATGTCAAAGTTACATTTCATTCGAGATGTAATTGAAAGCAAGGAAGTATTAGTCGAAAGGTTGCAATCGAGGACAACTGAGATGCACTTACTAAGTCCTTGCCTCAAGACAAGTTCAAGCATTGCTTGGACTTGGTTGGTTCTGTGAAGAGTAATCAATCTGGTGGGGGGAGCAAGGGAGAACTTTGAAGAGGGTGATCTGATTTAGAGACAAGGTGGAGAATTGTTGAATGTGTCTCAAAATCATTCATTCAAGTTCAAGTGCCAAAAGCATCAGATGCTGTTGAAGCATCGTGGACTAAGTTGTTAAAGTCTCAAAGCCATGACACTTAGTCGTGCAAAGGCAAAGACTCGTTAATGAATTCTCGTTATTCGCATCGCCATAATTGAATTAGTTATTCTGTTATTTCATACAGTTGTTATTGGCTGTAGCTTGGATTTCCCACTTCATATATAGGCATAGGGGTATCTCTATGTAGAGCACGTTTTGGTGTAATTCTCTTAGTTCAGATCAGGGTGTGTAATTGTGAGGTTATTTCTTGTAAAACTCTCTGTTGAAGAAGAAGATTACAGAGATTTGAGAGATCTGGGAAAAGTGTGAAAATAGAGTGTTGTAAGGGCTTGGGGATCTTGTATCTGTTTCTCAACAGTGGTAAACAAGGGCCAAGAGGAACTCTATGCACTGGTTGATCTTGTAACCTCATTGTTTATAGTGGATTGTTTCCATTGCTCCCTCCCCCGCAGACGTAGGCCACATTGGCTGAACTGCGTTACCAATTCTTGGTGTCATATTCTTCTTTATCTCTTTAATTTCGTGTTGTTTTAATTCTGCACTGGTTGTTTGATTGCGTGATTAACCCACAACACCTAGGGTTAGCTAGAAGACAAAAAATATTGAGTTTTCACTGGCTCGCACTGATTGTTTGGTGTTGGTGGTGCGGAGCTGTGAATGTGATTCCTTCATCAGTCATCTCATCTCATCCTTGTAGCTAGAGGCATTTCCCTTTTTTATTTGGTTTGGTCGTTTATTATATAGAGATCGAGTGGTTGACTCATACAAATAATGAAATAGTGGTTTAACTTATATTTTAAAAAGGAATGGAGCTTTACATGACTATAAGATTAATATGTAAACTACAAATTTCATATGCTTTTTGGCGGCTTTGTTCATTCCAGGGCAAGTGAAGAAACAATTCAAGCTATATAATATATGTCTCGGTGTTATTTAAGTGGCAAGGAAGAGATATAGAGCATCGCACTTCAACTGAGAAAGAGAAAAAGAAGTACTATCAAATGTGATTTGGGTGTTTGGACGGCTTCGCAGCTAAAAGTTGTATTGTAGCACAAGAATTGGATTCCTTGGCCATGTGCTGTCTTAACTTAAAAGTCTTTTGCCAATAAAATGTCAAGCTGAAAATTATGAAGTGATAGAGGCTGGTATAAGAACAATTGACTGCGTTTTTCTTGCCATTTTTTGGACATCCATGTTTGATGTGGATGTGGATGTGTTTGACAGACATACATACCCAATGAAATAGGAAAAGAAGGAAGGATTTTTTCTCTTCTTTTTGAGAACAAAATTATGAAGATTGACTTTCTGTCCTGACTTGATTGCCTGCATTACATTGTCCCTTTCGGGAGTAGATGACCACAGAAGTGCCCTAGATAACCACAGAAGTGCCAGCGCACAGTAGCAGGGCTTAGTATTTATTTATCTGCTCTTCCTTTGCCCACTTGTCTGTTTGGAAACAGATTGCAAGTTATCAAGATTAATAAGCAATGATCACAGACGCAGGGACTACTTGAATACTTATACATCTAATCTAATTCTAAGCCATTTGCCTTCTTCATGGTCAATTTCAAGCTTTCATTCCTTTTTTTTGTTTGATATATTATATTATATATTATTAACTCTAAATAATGCATCCTACCCAAATCCATTTATTAGCAAGACCATTACCAACAAAAGCAGAGACCAGAGGCTAGGCAAAAGGGTATACATTGAATTTAGAAGTTGAAAAATGATATTTATACGTACATTTTATCCCACATACAGATTATCCCTCTCTTTTCTCTATTCTCTCTTTTCAATATTAAAAAACATAAATATGTAAAATAAAATATATGTGAAAGTATCATTTTTGTTTTAAGTATGCTTCTCAGGAACAAGGTTATGGCATCGAGATCTTGGGTCTCCCCCTCACATAAATGAATGAACAGGGATGATGGGAACCGGTGGCTGAGGCATTTGTGTGCCCACATTATTCATATCAAGTTATCAACTTTCAACCACGTGCCGAGGATAATAAAATAAGTTAAATAACCCAAAAAGTAGGAGCTACGTTTTTATTCATTGTCAATGGAACAACTGAATTCATCACATACATAATCACTTTTGGCCGCTACATTCACACCACAATGAATTATAAAAGAGAGAACAGATTTACACAAAAATCCTATATTACCACCGGTATAAACCAAAGAGCCTAAGCAAACAAACGGGGGAAGTGACACCACCCAAAAAGGTGTGATTAGAAGAATTTCTGAATACAGTAATTGAACTTGAATGGGAGTGGAACGGCAACTGAAGATTATGCAAAAATATTGAGTCAGTGTGCATATTCATGTTCAAGGGTTGGTTGTGTTCGAGTAACTGTTGCAGCAGGTGCTTTTGTATCCCCAATAGAGGCCATATGAAGAGCTTCTCCCACCTCTGCAGCTCTTTCCATCTGTTGCATTTTCTTCTTTTGTTTGTACTTCTGCATCCACAAAACTAGTAATGACAATAACACCAGCAATGCTAGTCCGCCCACGACAGACCCAACAATAATCCAGACCTTCTTTTTACTCTTCTTCTCTCCCTGAGCACTTGGTACTGGCCCCTCTTTTGGAGCACCAGCAGTGGGAGCAGGAGAAAATGGTGCTGGAGGAGCAGTGGATTTAACCACTATAGAGAAATGGCCCTGTTGGGAAGTAGAACATGTGTTGCCTCCTGTTACATTGCTTAAATTGGACGAACCCTGTAAATCAAACCAAACACATTTGGGAACAGTACCATCAGGAGCTGCTTTCACATCCTGGAACTTGACCAATATGGGGTCACCAGATGCATTTATATCTAGTTCTGATAAATTTGAAGCTGACAAATTTGAACCATCGTAAGCTAGCAGTCCCAGCACTGGAGACAAGTAAGTATAATTGGGCAATGGGTAGTACCTGGTCGACCAATCACCCAAATTTTGATACACCAAGACCAGCCTTTCTACATATGGGCTCTCAATGAGTCCCTCGGGAATTCCAAACTCCTTGTACATCTTAAAACCTTTTCTCCTTAAACTACCACTCCTTAATCTCAATGCTGCAACCTCAATCCCAGTCAAATTGGAAGGAAGTTCAGCTGCATTATAAATGGTACCTGTTTTTGGATTCACCAAAGCCCTGTAAGCATATTCTTGGAGAAGTGCATCTAGGGACTTTGCTTCGCTTCTAGAAGAAGACCCATCAGCAGTAGTAGATTGAGCCCTGACATGAGGAAGTGGTTCAAAGCATAGAAGAAGAACAAGCATCGCGAGACTTCGAAGAAGAAGCCCCATCGATGCTTTGGAAATTCAGCTCAATGTAGCTAGCTCTGTATCTGATATTCTGATATTCTCCTTGGACCTGGAGATCGATCGATACTCAGATGTCAACTCCAATATTATATGTTGTTGAACACTTGGTTGGATCGATCCCAAAGAATTATAACCAAAAAGCAAAGTGATACGCAATAAATTTCTTCCAAGAAAGGGGGCTTCAAAATCCCAAGACACGGTCTTCAAAATCGAAACTTGTAGCCACGTTTTGCTGTAACAAATGAAAACAACGGGTAGGGGATAAAGAAAAATATTCTCTTGTGGCCGTATAAAGCAGCTTTGAAGGTTTCAACCGTTGCAACTCTTTCTCTCAGGAATGGAATCCTCCTTGTAAAAGCCAACGCCAAAGACTCAATCCTTGGGAATCTTCTTCTGGTTCTGGGCATTTCATTCCTCCTTTACCAAATTTTAAAAGGTAACCTCACCCTGATTCTTAGCCATGGGTAGTAATTAAGCAGTAATTGGGCAAGGTTTAAGGAGAATTACGAGAGAATAATAAAACCTTAAATCAATGTTGTCCACCCAAACGGTCAAAAAGGGAAGCAGTGCAGTTTCAAAGTTAATACATAACATAGATCAGTTTCAGTGGCAAGATCCAGGGCCCATTTGGATTTGGCGGTGGTATTCACTACTCAGTAATCACTATATTCACTATTCACAAGGGAAGGGAAGCAAAGACAAGTCAAGGCAGCTAATTACCTGAAATGAGGTTTCAGATGAAGCCCAAAAATCAGCTATTTCTTGGAGCTGAAACACCAGGCACCTCAAAATCCACAGACCACCTAAAAGGCAGCTGAATGATGCTCACATACACTGTGAACTCCAAATTTCACCCAACAAGAGAAGGCATGGATGCCAAGAATCTTCAAGAAAATCATCCCTGCTTGGTTATCAGTGGAGTGATAATGGCAGCAACAACACTCTCTGCATCCGGTTCCAGTGATAATGGGGCTGCATTTAGAGTAAATCTAAATCTAGAGGACAATGACTGAGAGTGATGTAGGCAAGTCCTAGTCTATGACGAGAATGATGGATGGATGGGTTTGTGGATGGTGGATTGATTTATTTCTTGTCTTCATAATTTGTACAGCGAATATGCAAATGCAAGCAGCCAACAAATGAATGAATTATAATGGAATGGAAGAAGAATAGGCTATTTTGGGGTAAAAGCCAATCGCTTGGAAACTATTCTTCTTCTTGTGAGAGAGAGAGAGGAGATAAGTTTCTAAAGTTGTAGATGGCCACCGAGACTCACCAGTAGAGGGACCGGTGGGAACCAGAACAAAAAAGGTAGGGAGTGAGTGTGAGAAAAAGAGCAAGGCTGTGAGATGGAAAACAGAAAGAAAAAAAAAAGGAAAATGTTATTTCACACTATTTTTTTACACTAATTTCGTGAAAAATATATTATTTGATTAATGAGTTAGATAATTAATAATTTATAAGTTATTAATTTATTAATTAAATGATATATTTTATTAATTAATAATTTATTTATCATTAATTAAGTCTGTAAATAATTAATTAATAAAATTTATTAATCAAATAATATACTATATTAAAAATTTATTTATTGTTAACTAAGTATAAAAATGATGTAAAAAATAATTTATATGTATCGTTACTCAAAAAAAATGTTCTTGTTCCTATATTAAAAATGGTATAATATTCAATTAAATTAAAATATTTTTTTAGCACACCATTTCACCAACAAAAACTTAAAAAAGAAAGTGATATACATGTATGTAAAAGAAAGAAAAAAAATCAATTGCTAAAGCACAAACTTTTATTAATTAATGAAATATATCATTTGATTAATGAGTTTGATAACTAATTACTTACAAATTAATAATTTATTAACCAAACGATATAATTCATTAATTAATAATTTATTCATCATTAATAAAATTTATAAGTAATTAATTAATAAAATATATTAAGCAAATAATATATTATATTAATAAAAAAATTACTCATTATTAACAAAATATAAAAATAATGTTAAAAAAATAATGTTCACATATCTTTGCATATATACCAATTTCTCCAACCCCGAGCTCAGGTTGCTCCAAACATTATGTGATGGTGGTCGGTGTTGGGGCTCCACTGGGAAAACATGGTGCAGGGCAGAACCACTTCTGAAACAATATCAATATCAACCTGCCAAAACTAGAAGCAATTTGTATCTTTGATGAATTTTCTTTTATCCAATAATAATGAAAGAATGTGCATCCGTATAGCAACGATTTCTCCTATTTAGGGTAGGGTATGTGAGAAAATCAAAGTTACATATATTTAATTAATGTCCATTTAGGTCAACAGACTTGAGAGTTGAGAATCTTAAGCAACGTCTTCAATGACAGTGCAGTTTAGTGATGACTGATGAACGAATGATTCATTATTTATTTAGGAAAATGTCAAGTTCTTTTCTTATTTTCTTTTCCTTATCCTTCTAGTCACTTGTCACCCATCCAATTACGTTGTTATAAAAGTTAGGTTTTATAGTTTGCAACCAAATTTTTTTAAAAATAAAACAGGAGAAATAGAAAGAAAAAAAAAAAGAGGAAAGTTTAGCTCGAAGGAATCAGTCATTTTTTGTTTTGTTTCATGTATAAACAGTTTTTGAGTTAGCTTTTTGGCTAAGCAAGTACTTGTTTGAGAACTATGGGACCAAAAATAACAAAATAAGCAAGGGGACTTTGAGAAATTGTTCAAAGGGGAGTCCTTTTCTGTTTTCAGAAAATGTTAAGTTAGAACAAATGTGAGAGAATGAAAGAGAGGTGATCCTTACTCTAATTTGTGCACATGTGTGTATATATGTTTGGTTTATTAATATTCTAAGACTAAGAATATGCATGCATTTGCGTTGCGGAACTAGAACTAAAATTGATGAGATGTTTGGTGTTTATTGTTGCTAGCTTATGAGAAGTGAGTATAAAAAAAATTCTTAAATAGACTGTTTATCATAAATATTTTATTTAAATATGAATAATATTGTATGAATTATTGTATAAATATATTTATTTTTAAAGAGTAATTTTACACATTAATTATTAAATAAAATATATATGCCTACCTAAACAAAATTCGTGAGTATAAAAAGAAAAGAAAAAAAAGAAAGAAAGAGTTGCCACATATTGCCAGCTCATCGAATCTGACTACTTCCTGCATGTAACAATGCAGTATGATATTATTATTATTGTTATGTAGAAGGAAACGAGGTCCACACATGCGCAGCAGATGCTATGATGCGCCAAAGTGCACATGTCTTGGCCCTTTGCATTTGGCAATGGCATGTGATGAGAGCCACTTACCTCGGTTTCTGTTCTGTCTTTACTTTATATTTCTTTCTCAAAAGCAAAACTAATATCCGTCTGCGTGTCTGCACTCAGTAAATACTAATAAATCTTATGTACCTTAGTCCTTACTTAGCCTTGGCTCGGGCTACCCGCAACCCTTACCTCACACAGACTCGCTTCTCGCACATTAAAGCTGCTGCTCAGTGCTGACCAGGAGACACCAACAAAACATGGATATGGAAATGAAGGGTCCCAGAGTTGAGAGTTGACCCAAACATCACCTGTTTTGTTCAACCTCGCCACTCGATCGGCAGTTGATAGTAATTAATACCAACGTTTGTATGGAGTAGTTCTGAACCCACGCAGAATATAATATACTCCAAGTATTTATAAATTATTCCAATTTGGATCTTATAACAAAGTTTGACACCAATTAATGATATAAGGATAACTCCATTATAGTGGTAAATTATGAAGTCAAATTGAGTAATGTTCAGAAAGAAAGTCGATTTAAATTATTTACCAAGTTTTTTTAAAAAAAATATTCCTCCTTTCCTATATATAGATGCTAGGATTCAAACCCTTCACGAGGAATTCCCAACTCAAGCAGGTTGATCATTAATGGAAGTGTGTATTCTCATTTTAGATTTGAGGTTCTTTTCACCAAAATTACATTGCGTCATGCCATCATTAAGAGAAGCTATAACAAAGCCAATAAATATTGACCAAGTTGAAGTAGTTAATCAGGGTTTTGGATGGCAGTGGGATTAAAGTTTAGCACAGTATTTGTAATTTGTCCAGAGCGCTGGAGCCAAATTCCAGCATTGTGTGCGTTCCTTCATATGTATATAATAATATATTGTTACTACTTGTTATCAAAACGCGTGGGCACAAATTCATTTTTTGAGGTCCTGTTTTCAACGAAACAAAAGTTCATTTTTTTCGCCCTGTGGCAAGTAGGAATTTACTGCAACTTCTTAATTTTTTCCGAGACAAAAAGACAAACTTGTCATGTGCATCATTAGTTATTATATATAATGAGGTTACATTTTAAATGCTTGATTATATTTTTAAAATAATAAGCTGATAATATATTTAATAAATAACAATTTCACTTATTTTTTTAAGAGCTGTAAGTACACACTCGCTGTGTAATATAAAAATATCCAATATATAAAAATATCCAATATAGTTTATATTATTAAATTAATAAATTAAAATGATTTAATAATAAGTTGTGCCAATAACTTATGTTAATTGTAATTTGTGACATTATACATTAAATTTAATTTTAATTCACTCTCAATGTAAAAAAAATTTACATTGTCATTTAATGATGTTTTAGCACATTATTAAAGAGTTAGACCTACCTTGTTATGATAATCAAACTCCTTTAGTAATGTGAAAATATATGATTAGATGACAATGTAAAGAAACTTTACACTGACAGTGGATCAAAATTAAACTTTTATCTTACTCGTGTATGGTCTATCTATCTATCTATCTATTTATCACAACTCTATAAAAGGACCCCCTTAAGGCTGTCAAACGGGCTGGCTCGCCCACAACGAGCTATTGGTTAAGCGGATTGGGCCAAAATTGTTTGCATTTAAACGAGTTGCAAATTAACCAGTTCGACTCGCCTTGCATCAACTCACGAGTTTAAACAAGTTGGCGCGCGAAACTTTTTTTTTTCACTTGTAAACTTTGAAGTAAATTTAAATTTAATAATCTCTAATCAAATATTACATTACATAAACATAGTATTGAATACTTTAATCTCATTTAAAGGGTTAAGGGAGAATTCAAACAAATAACTAATATAAACTTATGGAGTTTAACGAATGTATTTGTGTGTAGGTTGTGTCATTACTAATCTATACAGTAGATACATTTTGTATTTTTTTTCTTGAGAAAAAAGTGTTTACTTAACATTTAAATTGATTTTTTTGTACAAACAAATTGAAACTAAAAAAAAATTATGCGGGCGGCATGTGGGAATCGCAGTTTGGCCAGTTTAACTCATATGTTAAACGAGTCAATTCAAAATTAATTACGTTTTTACAAGTTATTAATTTTGAAGCATGACTCACATAATTTATACGGGTAAACAGATTAGTCCGACAAGTTTGGTATGTTTTGACCATTGTAGACCCTTGCTGGGTACACGTGTCCCTTTCTAAGACAATATTTTTCACCTAAATGCCTCCGTCTTTCTGGTCGTCGATATGGCTCCCTATCTAACGGTTATCCTCTTCTTAGTCATCCATCAGTCATTCTCTCCAAAAAAAAAAATATATTCATTCTCATGTGTGCTTTTACAAGACGGCTTGGTTTATTCCCAATGGTTCGATTTGGTTTTCATCTGACGGTGCTAGCTCTTCTAAAACTGAAAAATGTCTCATCATATCACTTCATTTCATTTCTCTTCATCTCTTCTCTTCCTCCCTATTTCACATTTCTTCTGCTTCTTTATCCTTTTTTTCTATCATTAGGCAAGAAGGGAAATTCTTGACTAGTAAATGTGTGTTTGGTATTCTTTTTGTAAAGGAAAGGAAAGGAAAGGTGGTTAAGGAGTGACTCAATTTATTATTTGGTATTAATTTAATGAGGAAAAAGAAGGGACTTGGATTAATACATTTTTTGTAAGTTCTATGTATTTTGCATTCGTCCTTTGTGGTCTCATTATGAAGGAAAAACTATTTTTAACTTTTTAATTTTATATGGACCCCACATATATTGTCAACTTTTTCAATTTTTATTTGTCTTTTTTTGTAATTTGTTACCTGTATTTGTGAACAATTGTATGGTTATTGTATTATTGAAGGATAATAAAATAATTTAACATTTATTAACATACATTTTTAATTTTTTCTTGACGAAACCAAATAAAGAAAGATAAACATCCATTTTTTCCCATTAAATAATACCAACCAAGATGAGTGATAACTCCTTCACTTTTTCATTATTTTCTTTTTCTTTTTTATTGTATTTCTTTCTTTTTCTTTCTCTCATACCAAAGAAAGCCTACGTAAAAACTAAAAAGGCATTGACTTTTTCCTTTTTCTGTTTCGCCTTTAGCAAGAAAGATTTACGATTTATGGATCACATATTTGGATGAAAAAACCAGTAGCTAGTGTAGTGATTAGTGAAAGCTCTATGAAGATTTCAAGTTTTCCTAAAGTATTGTTGTCTCATGCTTGCAAACCAATAACATACAGGACAAAAAGAAAATGACTCTTTAATTTCTTTTCATTTTTCCTATTTCCTTCTTGTTTGGTGAAGTGGAAAGAATTCAAAGCATGAGAAGTAATTTTTTTATGAATTTAATTTCCATAAATTATTACACCAATAAAAGAATTTGACTTTAAAAATAACTAACTAAAAAGTAAAACATTTTTAATGATTTGCCAAAACAAAATTGAGTAATAATAGAAAAATCTTTACATTGTGAATCAAAATTAAATTTTTTTATATATGTTGGATGTTTTGAACTCAATAGTTTATATATTGCATGTCATATTTTGTGTGGCTTGAAAAACAAATACTCTAGAATGTATAACAATTTATCTATTGTGAACCAACCTAAAGTAAATCAGTTTAAAGTTTAATTAAATCATTGCCAAAAAAGTAGAAAGGGATTTGAATGAACTGGATGTACAATACACTTGTATTAGGGTAAAGTAAATTAGAAGGTTCTTTTCATAATTCATGAACTCAGTTAATTCTGTAATAAATGGATTGCACTGGACGATCATATTATTGTTGCTACAATAATAATGAATGGAGCTCTTATGTTGAACTTGAATAAAACAAACAACAAATATCTCAGCCTCAGAGAAAGAGGAGTATCTTTTTGACATTTATATATTATTCAGAATGAGAAGGCATAATATATAGTAAGTTTAACTGGTAAGGTAGCCATTGTATTAAGTGGAAATGTTGCTGCTTTAATTTGTTGCAGCCTACAAGAAAAAAGAGGTGAATGGCATGGAGATTGGAGAGCCATTTTGCGGGTCATTGTAGGAGAAA
This sequence comes from Styphnolobium japonicum, assembly GCA_023212625.1. Lineage (NCBI taxonomy): Eukaryota > Viridiplantae > Streptophyta > Magnoliopsida > Fabales > Fabaceae > Styphnolobium > Styphnolobium japonicum. Next base: position 25,174,396 of record JALBWW010000014.1, read on the forward strand.
TAAAGGTCGGTATGTTCTTTCTTGTCCTATGGGCCAAGCTGTCCCACCTCACATTTTTATTATGTTCCACTCCAGTCTCTAGTATAACACTAACTACTTAGTAACATTTTTTTCTCTCTTTTGCGAAGCTTAATGACGAAGAAAAATATTAAACTAAACCTTTTTGAGAAAGAAGTACTCATGAAAATATCTATATAATTCATTAACGAACGTGAAATAGAAGTGAAGAACGTATTTGACCACTTCTACTCTTAATAGCAATGTGGTTAGTGGTTTTCTTCAATCTGTAATATTTAGTTTTACTTTTCTTTTTACTTCATTTGTTGGTCAAGTACAATAGAAATGAAGGTCACTAACAATGTTTTAAAAACCGAACCAGACCAGTCAGTTCAACCGGTTGGACCGTGAACTAGTCGTGTTTGCGGTTTGGTTACATCTTAAAAATCGTTCAACAGATTGAATTGCCTTTGAACCATTTGAACTGATCATAAATGGATTAGACTGCTGACTCGCTAGAACCAAATCCAATTATCAATAACCGCCCGGTTTGATTTTAAAAAAATCCTAATCTATTTGATTTTTCCTCCATCTTTCAGTTCAATAGCACCAGCAGCCTTTGTAATCGTCATCCAGTTAGCATCGCCGTCTGGCCAACTGCCCTTGGTCCTGTCATGTTTCTTCTATTTTCTTCCTTCACGCATAGTTTCGCAATAGAACTATAGTGGAGCACGAGTTAAGAAGAAAGCTCAAAAGAGGGATAGAGGGAAGAAGAAGAAGAATGAGTTCTGTAAGATGAAACTATAGAAGGGAAGATGGGAGGCAGGGAGAGAAGGAAAAAGAAAAATAATATAGAAAAAGAAGATGAAGGCAGCAGGGGTAAGTGAAACAAGGAGTTAGAAAACGTGAAAAATAAATAAGGGAAATTGAAAATTGTGAAGTCTTTAGGAAATCCTGTTTTTGAGAGAGAGTGAGTGATAGGTGAATTAAATAACATTGGGAAATTGAAAGAGTTAGTAAAGGATAAAATATTATTTTTAAATTTAAATTATAACTAAAAGATAATTATTATTTTTAAATTAAAATTTTAATACACATATTTATTAATGTAATATTCTAAACGAAAATTTATTTATTTAAGCTAAGATATATCAATAATTTAGTATATAATATCTTATGAATTTAAATTATATGGTGTCTTTTATAATTTATGTTATTAGGTTTAGTAATATATATTATATATAATTATAATTATAATTATAATTATTACGTCATCCGGTTCAAGCACCAATTAAACCAATCGACCTATGACTTGAAAGTCTCATCGATTCAATCTCCGGTTCAGTTTTTAAAACATTGGTCACTATATAATTTATCTTCCATTCGTTCATACTTACGTTATATTTGTCAAGGGAGTAATGGTCTTAGTTTTTTAGCTCAGGTCATTATTATCATTACAAAAGATGAATGACAAAATAGAATAACTAAATCATATTATGTATATGTGCCATATATAGAGATTCTAATCTATTACCCGAAAATGTTATCATATAACATATGTACATTAAAATATATACTATATTAGTGCATTACATTTGAATTGAATGTCGTTTTATACTCCCAAATTTAGTAAAAGATGTACACTCAAGTAATATGTACAATGTAAAGAATGTATGCGCCATGAGGTATATGACATGCATTATATATCTTGCAAGAATAAAATTATAAGATTAACTTTTAATCCTAATCCATGACACATATATTAACAGATTAACAGACTAATTTATAGATTTAGGTTTAGAATTATAAGCAAGCACTCCCAACCATAGGTCTAAAATGAGATTCAAAACACCTTAATAATGCAGAAATTGTACCCGATAGAAATACTGACATCATACGTGTAAGATACTCGTATTTTGGTGACCTATTATAACGCTGAATGTGGAACAAGGAAAAACACATCAAACGTACATGTCAAAACCAACTTATGTTGATCCAAATGGAAGAGACTTTGTCACCTTAACATCTTGTCTCAGGTTTGATAATTGGGGCGGTGTGTATGGAAAAAATGCAGTTGGGAGGGGTCCTTACTTCACAAGCCTGATCGTATCCCCGTGGGATTAGTCTCTCGCCTTCCAGGTAAAATACCCTGATTTATACCAAAAAGTACATATCAATTTGTGATCATGTACAAAAATGGTCATAGCATCTATCCCATATGCTTATTGAGATTCAACAAAATTATTTCAGCATAATAAAATAAGATTTAGTCCAAAATGTCACCAATAAAATACCATATTCTTAAGTATGCATAGTAAAAACATATGACAACAAAATCTTCAAGAAATCTCGAGAAAACATAATAATAATAATAATAACAGTGTACACTTCCACTAATCCAACATACCACAAGAATGAACGACCTTATTAGAGGCACATATGTTTCAAAATATTCTTAATGGTAAAATATTTACTAGTGGGATCACAAATTATGCTATATGGTAAAATATTCAATGTGAGTCTAAAATTGTCCATCATTCTCTCTAACAACATAAGTGCCAAAACATAGAGAAAAATATGATTGCAGAGTCATCAAAATGTGTAGAAAACAACATGAAACCTAACATAAACAATTGGTTAACTATAGAGTCTTGCAAATTAGCTTCATTATCAATCACATACTCTGCCTCCATATTCGATGAGATTGTAAGTGTTCACATAACACTTTACAATAGGTCAACTCCTAATATCATCGCAAATACAAATCATCGAAATGATTTTTCTCTAATAAGTAACATTTACTTTACAAAATCATAAATATCACTTAATGTGATTTGATTACTTATGAGTGAGATAAAAAATTCTTAATACTTTACACGTACTATGGGATTACTCAGAACAACTCACTCAAGATCACTCCAGTGTTATAACTTAGACAACAAAATAACTTATATACACTTAAGCATATAACTAGGAGCCTGTTTGTATTAGCTTTTTTTGAAGTATAAGTGCTTTTTTGAAGTAATAAAAGTGCTTTTTTTAGAAGCTAAATAGTTTAAGCTTTTTAAAAAAGCACTTCATGTGCTTTGCACATGAAATGCTTTTTTTAAAAGCTTGAACTCTATAGCTTCTAAAAAAAATATTTTTATTACTTCAAAAAAGCACTTATACTCCTAAAAAAGCTAATACAAACGAGCCATAAGTTACCAACAATAAAAGCACATGAGACCTATTGTATGGATTATTTAAATAGTGGACACACCATATTGGTGTGACATTATTTAATATAATCAATGGGTTAATAATTATTTTAGATTATGCAGTAATGAACACACCCTATCAACATGACGTTATTTGATATAATCATTTTGTGAAAGTAAAAATAGTTTGAATATCTATTTTCAAAATTTTGAACTACTTTAGTAATTTCCTTTATAATGTTATAATTTAACTATTTTACTCTATCAAGTGGTAGAGACTTGCATATTGTAATTTATGATCCTTAGACGGGATTGCAATGATACAATGACTCTACTTCAATTATCAATTAATTAAAGATGAGAAAATCAATATAATTAAGCTTACATAAGCATGCAACAATTTTGGACATAGTTTTCTCTTTCATTGCGCATGTCATTGTTTTATTGTTAGGACTTACAGTAAGAACAACATTAAGTCTCTTAAAGTATATTTTGTACTTTGACATAGTAATCTCCCTATACCTATTGATGCTATCAATTGTTGATAAATCTTAATCTTGTTGAAGCAACATGTTGGAGACTTGTTAGCTTAATAAATTTTTTTTGAAATGGATGTTGTAATTTTTTTTTGGGATATACATATAAGTGTAATATGCTATTTGTGTATGCTTGACATTACTGATATTTTGATTTAAGGCTCTATGTTATTGTAATTACTACTTTAAAGTAGTATAGTTAACTAAACGTTCTTTCTCCTTTGCTTGCTATTTTTGAAAGAGTTATCAAGAAAGAATTATACTTATGTAATATTCAAATATCTTTTTTTTAAAAGGAGTAATCATTTTGATTTGTAAACTCAGCTAGATAATTACTTTGATTTATCATACGTGTTACATATTTGAATTTGAATTTGAATGTGTTAAAATGTGTATAGCAAAAAATTGTAAAGAAAATATTGTAAATTCCTTTCTTATGATCTTGAGAATGGTATCATTGTAAGAATAAAACTATAAGATTACTCGTTAACTCTCATACATGGATTAATTTATAGATTTAGGTTTAAAATTACTTGTATACCAAAGAACAATCTTCAATATCAAAAGAAGCACGATAGAAAGAAGTTTGCTAGAAATCCTTGTGCGTAGGAAAAAAACTACTCTTGCTTTCAAGCTTGTGATCTCAATAGGGCAACCATAATACATATTGGATTAGAATAGGACATTTCCTTATGTTTATAATGTGGGTTAACTTTCCAATTATAGAAATTTCATACACAATGCCTACATATTATCGTAGTACACGATAGGTTTAAGTACTTATAAAAGTTCAATTATAAAAATGATCACAAATGTGTTTAACCAAAATATGCTTAACAAAATATAATATTCAATTACTCTGAGTTTTAGTAAATATGTGACTATGCTAGTCTATATAAAATTAAATACCCACCAACATGGTATGACACAAGTGGTAAATATTTGGACTCTTTAAGCATGTGGTCAGGGGTTCGATTCCTAACCCATGTGTATGGAAAAACATTTGTTGGGAGAGGTCAACCCTTTAAATGTATCTCCGTATCTCGAGGGATTAGTCCCCGCAGTCGCACGCGGGAGATACCCTGGGAAACCAAAAAAAAAATACCCTATATATATTGGGTCATATAGTGAGACATATCTAGTAAGAGAAGTGATTTATTGTGAGAGTGAAATGAGCAAATCTTGACAATTAAATCATCTATGTATGATCAAGATTAAAATATAAAGTCATGTGACTTTTAAGTAACTTCTAATATTTATTATCCATGTAAGATTTAATGGTCAAGATTGGTTCATCTCATATCTCATAATAAGATAAAAGTTTAATTTTGATCCACTGTCAATGTAAAGTTTTTTTACACTGTCACCCAATTATGTATTGCCAACTCATTAAAAGAGTTTGACTATTATAACAACTACCTCAAAAGTCTAACACTTTTAATGATGTGTCAGTATATGATTGGATGAAAGTGTAAAGAAACTTTACACTGAAAGTTGATTAAAATTAAATCCATAAGATAATGTTCACACTTAATATGGTTATATATATATATATATATATATATATATATAAGTGGGAATCTATTTACACCAATTGTAAGTTTTTGCACACTTACACCACTCAATAATTTTTCTGTAAAATGTGAATTTAATCAATCCAACTGTTGATTGAAAGTTCTCATAAAATAGACTAACCCCATAAAATTTCTTACAATTAAAAAATTATTTGATACTTCATTGTATTACTTTATTTTAACATATAATATAATTTTAAAATATAAATAAATTGTCTACTATTATATTAGATAGTGTGACTATTGAGACCTAATTACTAGGGATTGAACCATGAATTACGTGTTTCTTAAAGAAGTTGAGTATTTTACATATCAATAGAAAACGAACCAGGGGATGATCATATTAAATTCTACATATTTCAGTTTTTTTTGTGTTTTACTTGTCATGTGTTTATTTCAATTTAAAATAGCGATGATCATATTAAATTGTAACTCGACCAATCAATATGGAGCTTATGAGTTGAGGTTTTGCTTACAATTTTAGCTGCCATTAGACGTCTTGATTGAGTCATGTTCACTTATCAACTTGACCAACTAGAGTATAATGTGTGAGATGAGTTTGATGATCCTTGAGTTGGGTATGAAGACCTAAAACATAATCTAATTAGGTTAGGTTGTAACTTAACTAAGACCATCTCCGACACATTGTTTCAGTCCACCTATATAGATTTATAATTTTTTTTCCTACATTGAAAAATAAAAATGTCAACCCAATTAATCTAAACCAACTTAATAACTGCAGGTTAAGTTAATTCGAGCTAAGAAAAAAATTATCTAACTAGCTCAACCAATTTTCATCGAGTTGGGTTTCTAAAATCTCATGAACCTGATCTAAGAAAATCGTAGCTGCCGTATACTCCAAATTATGTATGATTTGGCTCAATTTCAGTTTAACATGGCAAAGTAGTAGTGATAATTATAATTAAAAGGATACTGATATATAAACAATATATAAGACAGACAAAACAAGAGTATAAAAATAGAGTTATTAGATTGCACCCAAATTTATATAAACAAATTTAATAATAATTTACAGATTCAAATAAATTTAAAAAATATTATTTATAACATTAGAGTAATTGAGTGTAAAAATCGTAAAAAGGTAATTATTAAGATAGCAAGAATAGGTTAATAATAAGTAGTTTGAATAATTTATAGGTGTTGATAAATTTAAACTTTTCGTAACATGATTGTAACAAATAATTATCGAGTATAATATATAGGCAGTGTTGTGTTTCCATTAGGCAATTGTCAATAACAATAATAACAATAAAATGAAAATTTTTGAGATAATATGAGAGTAATATTCTTAACCGTTTATATTTTATTATAAAATATTTATATTTAATTTAATCACATATATTATTATAATGTGCTATGTGTTACTTTTTTAAGAAACTAACATCCTACTTTTAAGAATCTCTCCAATAAAATATCATTACTTGGCAAATTGCGTTCCAATCATCCATTTGTGTTTGAGCTGTATCCGACTATGCCATGCGGTAACCTGCAATTAAACACATCATGGTCATGGCCCCTCTCCTACTCCTACTCCCACTCACAAATCACTATATATATATATATTCATTTCAATGAAACTTTTTATATTTTTTTTATATAAACGAAGATAAAATAATCTCATAAGATATAGAGAAGTACGTAAAATAAAAATTCCTTCCAATTATGTTATTTTTATACAAATTTTTACATATAGCTTATTAAGAAAAAAGTTTTGACAATGAGAATCAAACGTTAGTTATTTATTTTAAGGTGTTGCCTTAATTATTTGACAATAAGAATCGAACATAAAAATTACTTATTTATTTTAGGGTGCTACTATTTACTATCTTATTTAAGAAATATTTAATACTTTCTTAATAATTTTTTTAATTTTTTAATAAAAAATATTAAGTATTTTTTGAATTCTTAAAATATAAAATGTTATACTTTAAATTTTATATTAATATGAATGCATCCTAATCATGTTATTGTAAGTTTATTTCTATTTAATTATGTATTAACAGATTACAAAATAGGGCAAGAATTACTTAAAAAGTAAAATTCTTTTAATAATGAGCATGTAACAACATATAACTATAATATATTAAATTTAAATAATGATTAATATATAAATAAAAATCCGGCCTCCATGCCCACAACCATAATTTTGTGGATTCATTGATGAATTATAATGGATAGAAATAGGATGTGGATGGGTGTGATGAATAAGGATTGACGAAGGATGATGAATGTTGTTGAGTTTCTATGTATGGTATGGGGCTTGAGGAGGTGAGGCTGGTGTTACCTGCTTTGTTAACGTAGATGTATGTATGTATGAATGTATGTATATGATTGGGATGAGAATAGGATAAATGACACTATGTTGATGCTATGCTATGGCAATCAATTGGTGATGGTGATGCATGAGATGAAGGGTGAAAAACTGAAAATGGCGTGAAGCAAAACAAAGCATAAACAAGCATAGTATAGTATATAGTATCTGAAATGAAATGGTTGCTTCTTCTTTTTAATCTTGTGTCCACCATTGTCCTCTACCCTAGCTTTCTCTCCGTCCCTGTCTCGGCACAACACACAGTCACAGAGGCGAGCGAGGAAGGAGAGCCCAAGGAGATACATACCTTACCTCTCTATTACTATTACTATTAATATTACTTACCACTCCAATAATTAATAAACACAACACAAAAGACAATGAATTAATTCCATTCCACCTTCAAACCCTACCTCTGCTTTCTTTCTCTTCTCCCCAATTTCTAGTCTTTGCCCCCAACCAAACGAGCTCTTATTCTTTGATTCCTCAACGGAGTATCGCCTTCGCAGGTCAGTGTTTCTTTTCTCCTCTTTGCTTATCGTCATCTCTAATTTCATCATCATCATCATCGTTTAATAATCTTTCTTTCTTGTTTCCGCGCGTTGGTTCTTGTTCTAATTCTTGTTGCACGTTTCGTTCATGAATTAGAATTAGAATTAGAATTAGGGTTAGGGAATTAATTCAGGCGTATGGAACCCGACATCTTCAGAGCTCCTCCTCCGGGAGCTTCTTCTTCGAATTCAACAAGATACGGAATCCTATCTGCCAATAATAACATTATTCAGGCACCCTTATCGCTCTTGTTGGAGTATTTCGGTATTCTTCGCAGCACCAGGTCCAATCACCATCACCATCACCCTCCCCCTCTCCCCAGTGATGGCCAGCTCTCCATTAGGATCATTGGGGCCACCGAACAGGACCAGGACCATGACCATGACCATGACCATCGTAGGGAAGGTCATGGTCCTGCTGGTTTGGTTGTTGGCCAGCTCAGGCAAGTCCTTTCCCATTCCCATTCCCATTCCCAGAATCAGGTATCGCCCTCCTCCACAACACTGCCACCCCCTGCTGATGCTCACGGAGATTCCAGGGCTCACCGTCTTGCAGGAGAGGGCGTTTCCAATTCCCAGTCCGTAAATGGAAATGCCGATGCAGAAGCCGGCGATGGAGTTGGGGCGAATGGGAGGGATTCTTCTTACCAGAGATATGATATTCAGCATGCTGCTCGGTGGATTGAGCAGGTCTTACCCTTCTCTTTACTTCTCTTGGTCGTCTTTATCCGGCAGCATTTGCAAGGTGCATTCTCAATTCTCAACTTCACTTTACTATTCCTATCAAACATCCATGCTTTCACGTTTGCTGATTCAATATTAGACTCCTTGATCCCTTTAATAAACTTGGTGATGGTGATATTGCTGATTGAAAATTGGTCTCGTTGATCTCCTGGTTCTGCAATCTATATATAATATTTAATTGTATGCTAACTTAGTGTGCTTTGAATGTCAATTTTTTTTTTAATAAAAAGCTTTTTAGAAAACATGAAACAGCTTGTTTTGGTTCTTTTTTTCAGAAGCTGGAAGTTTTAGCTTTTTTGCTGAGAAAAAGCCCATCCAAAGGGCACTTAGTTCATTCAGTTTAATTGTTCTTGAAGTTGGCAATCTTTGGTAATTGCAGGCTTTTTTGTTACAAGTTGGATTGCTGCAGTTCTTTTCAAGTCAAATGACATTCTACGGAAACAAACAGCTCTGAAGGTGTGACAGTTCATACTTATATATTCTTTATCCATGGGATGTGGAAACACTCTGTTGTTGTCAATATAAGTGTGACAGTTCATACTTCTATATTCTTTATCCATGGCATGTGGAAACACTCTGTTGTTGTCAATATAAAATTTTTGTTGTTTATTAAGTATGTCTGTTATTGGCTGCTGCAGGGAGAGAGGAAAATACCTGTTCTAATTGGAATTTCTATTGCATTTGCACTTCACGTGGTTGGTGTTTATTGGTGGTATCAGAATGATGATCTGATGTATCCATTGGTCATGCTTCCTCCCAGAGATATACCTCCTTTCTGGCATGCTATTTTAGTTATCATGGTGAATGGTGTGTTTCTCCCCATTAATGTGTGGCTAGGTTTCTTTCTGCATGATACTTGTATGTTTGTTTTATGTTCTGGCAAATGTTCATCTCATGCTATTTTTGTCTCAACTTGCAATTGACTTGCTGCTGAGTGTATGCAAGAACAAAGTTTAAATATGTCTTACTTTAAGTCTGCCTTTCTAGTTGTTTCTCTAATCATCTCTCCATTATACATTCAGAGGTTAGTCCTTTCAATTTGTTGCAATTGGAAATTGCCTTCATGAGTGCTCACTTTCTTTAATAATGGTGGCAGTGAGATTTTAACAGTATGAATAATTTGTACTCTTTGTACTGATATACTGTCTGCAATAGCCTGTTAGAATGTAACTACTTTTATGATGAAAGTTCTTACTTGTTGCAGATTACGGAATCATTTTCTTTGGTTGAAACTTGAAACTCATTGGGGATATAATCTCATTGCCTTGCAATTGTGTTTTAAAATTTCAGATACTTTGGTCCGCCAGGCTGCAATGGTATTCAAGTGTATATTGTTGATGTATTACAAGAACAGCAGAGGCCGAAATTATCGTAAGCAGGTGAGGTAATAAATTATGAAGCACTAGGGAGATTGAATCTTAGTGTTTTATGTTTTGGGGAATAGAAATTGTGGTTTGGGGGAATTTTTAAGATTGCTTCTTTCTCGGAGTCATTATAAGTTATAATCAATATGCCTCTGCTATATCTTGTAAGATTTTCAAGAGTTTTGGGTTCAGAATCTATATTACTCTTTCACATGTTGTTACTTTCTGACTGTAGTATCATTTATTTGTCAGGGGCAAATGCTGACTTTAGTTGAGTACCTTCTTCTGCTTTACCGTGCCTTGTTGCCAACACCAGTATGGTATCGTTTCTTCCTGAACAAAGAATATGGAAGCCTCTTTTCATCACTGATGACGGGATTGTATCTAACATTTAAGCTGACATCTGTTGTTGAAAAGGTGCGTTAGTCTTTTAAAATAGAGTGGGTAGTCAATAGCGGGCATAGAAGCCGCTGTAGCGGCGGAGCGGCACAGAACAAAGCCTGGCTGCCACAGAACGCCGGTGGCATTGCATTTCAGCATCGCGGCGGTTCGCGGCGTGATAGTGGCCGGATCGCGACCATAGCGTTTGCTATTGTGAATAGAGCTTGAAATCTCTATTTTACCCCAACTGAAACCTCCTACTTCTACCGTTTAGGGTCTTTCACTCCTCTGTCACACCCTAAGGGCAGGTTTTAGGGTTGCCCATCCCTCTTTCCTTCTTTCTGTCGCACTTCACCCCTCTTTCGCACACTGCTCTCTGTTGCAGAGGGTGAACGAAGCTTCTTTGTTGCCCACCCAGAAGCTTCTTTGTTGCCCACCCAGTCGCACACTGGTCTTTGTTGCCCACCCAGTTCGCACCTGCCCATCCCTCTCTATTGCTGGTCTCTGTTGTGCATACTGCTGTTACCCACCCTACTCCTCCTTGTGTTTTTGGTCTCCCTATGTTTCTGGCCTTTATTTTGCACTTCTGTTAGACTTATTGTTATTGGTGCTTTTAAGTTTTTTTTTTCCTAATTGACAATGACTAAGATGAATGATGAATGTGTCCTTGTGTTGGGTACTTTGAGTTTGAGTATCAATTATGTATGTATTACAAATTTATGAGTTTTTTACATTGTATCTGCTATCTTTGGTGTAGCGGCTGCTTTGCGATCTACTATACCGTAATAGCGTTTTTGGGGGTGGCCGCTACACACCGCATTCTGCCATTGACTACTTTGATACACGTAGATTCTATTTTGTTTGAATGTTTTTGTAACCTCCAAGTTTCTCCCAGTCCCTTCAATCTTTTTTGTTAACTAACTTATTTTGTTTGTTTGTTAAACTAAACAAATGTGCAACTAGTCCTGTTATTTTGCTTCTCATACTTTTTGGGAGGGGATAAGCTGAAAACATTTTTTATTTGTAGAAATAAGCTCTTTTGGAAAAGCTCTAAAAATTTCAGCTCCAGAAAAAAAGATGAAAATAACTTGTTGTTTTAGAAGCTTGATTTTTTAACTTGTTTTTAAGCAAAAATAAGTAGTTGTTTTTTACAAAGAAGCGAGAAGTGTGGAACCTTTTCTGTTTTGTTGTCTGTTAATTTATTAGTTGTTTAATTATTCATGAGAACATCCTAAAGGACCCAAACTATAATGAAGTCATTTAGCTGGGACATAATTAAGTAGTTCTTAGTTTATTGTTTTAAATTTAAACTGTCTGTGGATTGCATGGCTGTGCATCTGGTGGTCCTTCTCTTATCTATATGTGGTGGTTGTCAGGTGCAATCCTTCTTTGCTGCAGTGAAGGCATTGTCAAGTAAAGAAGTGCACTATGGGGCTTATGCAACATCAGAGCAGGTACTGTGGGTGTCTTCTTTAGATCATTGACTGTGGAAGTGGTCAATCAATCACTAAAAATTCAATGTTTATCCAATTTCACTTCAGATTCCTGTTTTCGATAGTCAAGATGACATAATTTGCTAATATGTAAGCAATTTGCTGAGCTGTTGTCTCTGATTATTTTCCCACTTGGTTTGTTATTCTATACTATTATAGAGGGAATTCCCTCACTTGGTCTCCAATATGTACTTTTCTAAAAACCCTAATGTTTTGCTTAACTACAACTGAAAAGTGAGGAGCAAATAGTCATTTCAAATTAGCCACAAAGGCCCGTCACTTATGTACACTTTCTACTTTTTATGGTACGTTTAAATTTTTTTCTGATGTATTGCAGTTTTTATGTCTCTTGAGTTAATTTTTTTTTTTTTAAAGAAAACTGTCGTGCCATCATCATTTAATGAACCAAAATTATATATATATTTTCTTTATATCTGCATTGCGGCTATTCTGGTTAAAAAACACTGTATTCAACATTATGAACCTGTAACATAAGCAATTTATGAAGCCTTAATTGTAGCTGGATTGGGGAAGAGGATATTTTCTTGACTAGTGGTTGTTCATTTACTTAATATTGGGCTGCCATTTTCACCGGGTTACTGAATAAAAGGATTAAATATCATCATAATTATCATATGGCAGGTCCATGCAGCTGGTGATCTTTGTGCTATTTGCCAGGAGAAGATGCATGCCCCAGTCTTACTTCGTTGTAAACACATTTTCTGTGAAGACTGTGTATCAGAGTGGTGAGACTTGCTTTGCTGTTATCTTATGTACTGGTCTGCATAACGATTTGCAATTGTCATTTACATTTCAGTTGAATATGCTCAACACTCACCTGATTACCAGTATGTGAATTTGTGATCTTGTGGTTTTCAGCCATAGTCATAGATTGCTTCGTCTTTGTCTGTTATAAAATTCATGTTATGCTTTTTTGATGTATTTTTAGTAATGGGGTTAACAGGTCTTAGGTTGCTTCCTGTTTGTTACTCTTTTTTTTTCCTTCTTATGTGTTGGCTGGCTCCTGATTATCTTATTTTGCCAGGTTTGAGAGGGAAAGGACCTGCCCATTGTGCAGGGCTTTGGTAAAACCTGCAGACCTCAGGTCATTTGGTGATGGATCTACTAGTTTGTTTTTCCAGTTATTCTAAAATCATATAATACAAGCCAGGAAGTTTTTCTGCTTTGAAGCTTTACTTTTTGAAAGCAGCAGTTCTGATCTATACGTCATCACATGTAAAATTCACTGGAGGCATTCGTCGGTAAACCCTGAGAAGATCAATGCAGCTAAATTAAACTGGTCGCGTGTTCATATAATGTACTAGGAAGAGGTTAAATGTATCGAAATGGCCCTGTAAGCTAGAGGAAGTTCATTGGAAAACTAATTTATATATGACTCTTCATTTGCAAGGAATGAAGGTCTCTTTATCCGAATTGCATAGCGAGGCTTCCATATAGTGTAAATCAAAGTGGCAATTGTAAACAGCTTTTTATTTTATTATTTCTCTAAATGTGGATTATGAAACACACCCACAAGGACTGTTCCTCCATGGGCAGGTTATGGTCAAAGGTCTCGATCTCATCCTCCGGTTTATGTAATAAATGTCTGGATGCATATGTCGATTTTCATTTGTCATTATATTGTTTGATCTAATTGTATATCTCGTTTTATACCTCACCAGAGTGGAAATGTATTGTCAGGTCAACAAAGTAGGATTAAGTTAAAGTAGTGAACCTTTTGTGGTTAATAATAATTTTCTCCTCTCATTTTAATTCTAATAAAAACAAAATATTGGTCTTCTAAGAAAAGTAAAAAGGATATCAAATGAAAGAATATTTATTTTATAGTAGTATAGATACAACAAGTTAAGTATGAATGTGTTTAATTACTTATTTTACATTAATGTATTTTTATTAAACACAGAACATGTAACCATGTATTTTATAATATTTTTTTACTTTAGCTGAGAGTAACCAAATTTTTATACAAGAGCAGCTTGCAAATAGTTCAATTCATATTCACATCCATACTCACTTCCTCTCATAAATTGTGTTATGCAACTTCTCTGTCATTCTCTAAAACTCCTTAAATAAATAAAAATGAGTTTATGGATCCAAAACATTGAATTTTTAAATGAAACAACTTCTTTTTCCTGTCTAAAAGGTGATAATTTTATTTTATTTTTTCTCGAATTCAAAAAATGACTAAACTATATTCACATAGAGAATACACATTCATACATAATATTAAATTGATAATAATATTAATGTTTTCAGTTACAAAATTATTATAAATTTATTGTAATGCCTTATGATAAATGGATACATAATTAATAGCCGATCACTTTTAAAGAATAAACAAGTAAAATATCCCCCCTGGTGGTTGGCTCACTTAATCAGCTGAGTGAAGCTGGTAGCCATATCAGAACAAGTAATGATGTTTCCAAGGAACAGGGATTCCGAAAGTAGGATTTGAATCCTGTACATTTTAGAGATTAAAATATGAAATGATAATCGTTAATATAAAAATCAATTATTGATTTTTGTATCTCTAACTTTAGTGTCTAAAGTGCACCATTTAATTTAGAAGATTTAAATCCCCCAAAGTATTGCTGCCGATTAATGTTTTAAAGATGCTTACTGACTTTTTTGTTCCTTGCATTTACTCTTGCTTTGGTGCAGGAAAAAGTGGTTTGAATTTCTTTTGGGAATTACCTTCTTAACTTCGGCCCTTTTTACTTTTGTCCCACCGTCCTTTGCGCCTTTACTCTTCGCCAACGAGTAGGATCAGGGGCAAACTTTTGCTTTAATTTCTCAATTTGTAATTATTTCATAGGTGAGGCTATAATACTAAGCTTGTCTATCATCCTTCTGATGAAGAAGGTAATGAATTGATTTGGAATTATTACAAATGCTTTCTGAAATAATTTGCTGCAATAGATCATGATTTGAAGGGTGTGTGTAGATTTTATTATTTGCTTTTGTCTTTTATTTATTTATTTTTTAATAAAATTGAGCAAGTATGCATATGTACTTAGAGCTAACTACATTGCGGTTCAATTCATATAAATTAAACTCAAGTCTCTTCCCCCCCCCCCCAACCCTCTAATCAATTCTTTAATTCTGATGCATCTCTTACTTTCGATCCGTTTTAGCTGCCTTTGTGATTTAATTTTCGGTGAATTTATCTTAATGGTGATTTTTTTTTCTTTTTGCAATTCTAAAATTTTGAGATGATTCTTATGTTTTTTTGAAAAAAAGTTTAAGTGAAAAGAAAGTCCACAAACCTAAATGATGATTTATAGTGAAATTACAAATTATCTATCAATGAACTATCTTAAATTCGAACTCAAGTCACAGCTAGCGTAAAGATCCGAACAAGAGTTGACTCGTCTGAGTTGATTTATATTACGACCATTTCACTTCTTTTAATGAATTGTTTCTTTCCTTTCATGGAGCATTTCTAATGAATACCTGACCCTGTTTTCGTTTTCTAGATTCCATGAGGATAAATTGAGTTGATCTTTGATTAAGAAGAATGATAATCCCTTTTTCCTATTCTCAAATACATTTAAAATGATTAATGACGTTGCATATTCGTAATAAGTCCAGATCCAAAAAAAAAATTGAGACGTATAGATCAGCCAATACATTTGAAAAAAGAATTTGCCAAACCAACCCTTCCCGTGACAGAAAAGTTACACACAAAATCAATAACAAATATGGGATTTTTTTTTTTTTTGGGAATACTCCCCCCACTCTCACTTTGGCAATGTGAAAATGTGAAAAAATGTTACAAAGCATAATCTTCCTCGAAACAAGAGAACCCCAAGTAAGGCTAAGCTACAAAAGGAGATCATTTTGCATGTTCAGAAACTGAGATACTAGGAGGAGCCTCATCTTCTGATATACTCTTGTCTTCTTCTTTTTCTTCTTGCACAGGATATATTTCTTTTGTCTGCACCAGTGGACACGCTGATGGCAGAACCTCAGGCGATGGCGGTGATGATGAGCGTGGGGAGACGGATAGCAACCGGGGGACCCCACCGGTATCTATAGGGTAAACTTCTGTGACTTCTTCCATGCCCTCATCTAGATATACCACATCCTGCATAGTCAGCTGATGGTATTCCACAATTTCCCTTAGAAAACGGTTTTCGCGAGAATATATCTCATTCTCATTGGCTAAACGAGCCTTCTCAGCAAGAAGCGTCTCCAGTTGAAGCCGGATCTGAGATCACAAAAATATAAGAGTTAAAGAGAAGCAATTAAGTAGACTGTTTGAAATGTGCGTAAAGAATTACCTAACATAAGCATCTACCTATGAAGAGCATGGATGCTTCAAAAGAGAAGCCATATCCGTGTCAGACACAACGTACACTCATGTCAGATACAACAAATTAAACACCACATGACATTTTAAATCCGAATGGGACACTTCAAGTTTTTTTGTTTCCATGTGAATGCTTCTTAGGCATCTACAAATAAATTTCTTTCATCTTCAAGTATATAATAAAGCTTCTTCTATTGAAATAAGGAAAGCAAACTAATTAATACCAGATCATCATCTGCACGGTTCTGTCCCTTGTCGCTGCCCTCCCGGTCTCGGATTAATTTATTTTCTTCTTCTAGTTGAGCACACCGTGCTTTAGCAAAAGCCAAATCTGCTTTAACGGTTTTTAGCTCGCGAAGAAGTAATTTTGCTTTGGCAGCTGTTGCCATTGCCACCTGCGACCGAAGCAAAGGGAAATTATATATGCTTGTCTGGTCACATAAGAAACCGAAACAGTTGATTCAAAAAAACGACCATCACAAAACTCAATTTTATTTTTTGAATTACAATCAGAAGCAAAAGTTAAAACTGAATTTCCTACATCTAAATTAAGTATGAATGCCAATATGTTTTTGCAGTGAGTGATGTCTTAGAAGTAGAGCAGTTAATTAATTAGCTTTTGTTATATACACTAATGTCTTTCTTCTAAACTTCATAAAACTTTGATGGTCGAATGTGTCATTTGTGGACTGAATTTGAATTAATTACATGACATCGAACTAAGAACCTTCCGACTAAGTTAAAATCTATTAGCAACTGCAATCTTAATTATATAAGACATTCCATGCCTTCACTGCATGAACCAGTGAGGCAGCGACACAGATTACATAGTTGCCACCTTACGTCTCGAGAAGCCTTGAGCTGTGTTTCATGGCTAGTTAGAGTCTTTGTCTGGGCTGATTGCTGCCATGGATTGCTCACACCTGAAGCTTGGTTCGAGTCCTCAGGACTAGTTCCTTTTCGCCTGATTTGAGTTCTCAGGTCTGCCGTCTTACTCTCCACCATTGTTCGACCTTCCTGAAGAAATTAAAGAAGTAGCAGCATTGAAGAAGGGAATTCAATTGAAGAAAGTGATATATTAATTAAGCCATAAGTGAGCTAGCAAACGAAGCTAACTAATTCAATAAGAAAGTCTGCTTTGATTCCTGCCTGAGATATGACTCTCTGATGTACTAATTGAAACATGAAATTTAGAGAATCTCATCAACAGTTAGACTAGTGAGAATGATGCAGTGATATGTTGTGTTGATGGCAAATGACAGCGTGCATATATATATATATATATATATATATATACATACTAACTACAATTGTGGAGAAACCAATTCCGAAATGAAAGTATATAGGACAGAGTTACCTCAAAAGCCTTCTCAAAGGTGTCACCTAGTTGATTGAGGGAAGAAGTGATTGCATCCAAGCCCTTCCGAAATGTAGGATGGTCCATTTTTCTATTCGAGTCAGGGGATTGATATAATGGCTTGAACTGTGAAGGGAAGGGCTAAGCATGCCAAAGAAAAAAACACACACAATTAAGTTGATTCCAATTCAAGTGATCTGATCGAGTAACATAAAAATCCTATGACATATTTATTTGAAAAGCAAGAGTTTCAGTTTTATGCTTCTTGTTGTCATTTATATTTATTTTAGGCATCAATATCATATAGATATCCCTTCCCTGCATAGAACAAGTGAAACAAGAGTTAAGTTTTTTTATATATAATCACCTGAGAAGCAGCAGCAGCACCTGAAAAGGTATTCAATGAGTGTGATCTGAGTGTTTGGGGCATGATGTCATGTTGTGGGGATGAATTATCGTCCTCTAGAATTGATTTGGCTTTCTGCGCCAGGACACCCCAGAAACCAGACTTGGAGTCGCCTCTCCCTAAAGCATCCCCATCCCCATAAGCGTCAAAGCTCTGCATTGCATGCATGCATGCATGCTCGTGATCATCCGATTCATAGGAAGAAAGAGGAATTATAGTATAATATATTATTATTATTATTATTATTACTATTATATACGAGGTCAAGACAATTTCTGAGTAATTGATGAAAATGAACAATTAAGGTAGGAAAAACAGAATAATATTATATTGATTTTAAATAAACATTTCATTTTGATTTATAATTTATATGATGATGAAGGCATCCAATCCAATCCAATCCAATCCAAAATTCCAAAGCGAAATGAAAGGTGGAGATGAGATGAGATGAATGAAAGAAAAGAACCTTGGATCTTTGATGGTCAGAGGGAAGAGCAGAGTCGGCAAAAGCGAAGGAAAGAGATGGATCACGACGAGCAGCGGAGGCTTTGATGGCCTGAGCAGCGAGGGAGGAAGAGGAAGAAGAACAAGTATGAGGATGAGAAGGGTTGATGGCATTTTCATCAGATGATGGGTGATGATGATGAATCTCTTCTTTGAAGGTGGAAGCCCTGTATAGCCCCTGCCTTCTCCTGTACGCCATTCTTTATGTTGAGGTTCACCGCCGCCACCACCACCAAAGGAGGAAGCAAGTGTGGGATTCAGATTTGGATAGAAGAAATACAACTGCTAACGAACTCTTTCGGTTTTTTCTTTTTATTATTTTAATGATGTATATATAATAATTACTTGTTGATGGGAGACAGACACGCAAAGAGAGAGAGACACATAAAAGAAAGAAATTAAAAAAAAAAAAAGACAGAGAGGTCGTGCATGGGTGGTAGGTGGGCCCTGCCCGGGTTTTGAAGCCACCTTGAACGTCGGATTCGTAGCAATTCAATTCATGTTTCATGGTAATCACCCCGGCCCCCCCACACACTTTTCTTTTTTTCTTTTTCCTCCATAATAAATATTCCCAATTCAATTTACATTACGCCACAGCTCATACTTTTACAACAGAAACTGGACCGGTTAGAGGTATCTGTAGCCGGTTGACATCTGCATGCAACGCCTTCAAGCTGTGTCCTTGGTGCATGCATATATACCATGAGGCCAATGTTTGTGCTGTTCTTTCTTTTTGCTAAGAAGGGTGGCCAAGGAGCTGTTAATGCTTAACTTTGTACCGTTTTCCTCTTGGTGATCTGGGTAGCACGTTCCTTGCAAATCTTATAGGAGTTTCTTTTGTCACACTTTGGTTTCTTCTATTGTCCCTCTCTAGCACTAAAAAAGAATTGAAACCGAATTGGTCAGACTGGTCATGGTAAAACTTAGTATGGTATATTGTTTGAACTTGTTATTAATGCTTATGGTTTTGTTCTTAGAATTATAATCATATAAACCTTTATTTTTTTTGGTAAACATATAAACCTTGATTTTAATTCAACTTGGCATCTTTAAGTACATTTGGACTATGTCTAACCTTTTACTGCTTTTCGTGTCAACCAGAACAAATCAAATAAGAGAGAGGGTCGAGCGTGTTCAGTGACAACTCAACTCAAAAGATACCCAGCGAAGCAAAGCTGCTTGAACTACAAATTTGATGATTTATTTATATCCCAGTACTATTCACAGATAATTTCTTCACTAAATTCACTTAAATGATGTTTATGGAACCATTTTTTATAATTATTAATTCTCAACAAGCTTTTTCCATGTACAACTTTAGTGATGCTTTCCCATTACACAAAGCAATTGTATGTGATCTACATAATAGACTCACCGCCCCAGAAAAGACCTTTTCCCATAAGTACAGAGACAGCCAGGTTTTGGTTGGCTACAAGTAATCATAAAGAACAAGCGCAGTACTGCACCTAAGCCAATCAAATTAGCCAAAAAATAACACGCATAAAGCCATATTTCATCACGGATGGACTTCTCTTCAATAAACTACTCGATCGATTTTCAACCGAAATTTCTATTATTGAACCATAATGAATCACCTTCAGTGTTTACAGCCGAGGCCAACATTCTCTTCCACCTTGCCACCAAAACATGCTTCAGCTTATGATATAATAACTCACTATGCAAGACCACTTTTATTACGGAAAATTCTTATAAATGGACAAAATAGAGCAGATTGATTCTGTGTGGTACCTATATAAATCTATCGCATAGAATAGATATAGATGGGTTGGTCCAACGCCAGGTAGTGGACTAGGTCCATCAAGCCAAGCAATTAGAACAAAGAACATGAATAGAAATTTTTAGGTAGGCACTGCGAGTATTAGACACTTCATTTTGATATGTGTAAGAACACTCACGAATTTTCATTTGGCCCTTAAACCTTGAAAAACCCTTTTAAAATTAGAGTGAAGGAGCTGAATCAGTATGATGATAATTCAATAATGATTGCTGCTGATTGTGGCTGTGAAGGACAGTGCTCGGATCAGTTGGAAGGCAACAGGTCAAAACTCTCTTACAACTCACTTGAACAGAAAAAGGGCATTTTGTTGCTACCTGAATCCTGCTGTAAGATCCTAACATGCTCTAAGGAGTTTATCTGATGAAGTTGTGTCTTCAAATATGGCAGATTGAAAATAAAACTGGAAGCCAGCACAGTTTGGTCTGATTTTAAAATTTTCATGGCCTCAGATGAACAATTGACCTCATGAATTGGACACTCTGTAGCTGTATTTTCACAACGACCCCTTACACGCTCTGAACCTGTTTTCTGCATCTGGCTTTTATCTTGAATGAAACTTGAAACATCTAAAGGTTGTGAATTGGGATTGAAACTTGCATTCTGACACATTGGATGAGAATTCTCTAGAACTAAATCTGACAGCTGTGCTTGATTAATTAACTTGGATTTCTCCAATAACATCATCATCTAGAAACTACAAATACTTTAAATGTATCAGATGCACCTGGATACTCTTCATATACTATCAGATCCTATAAGCCTAGATCTTATAATTTTTATTTATTTATGATGGTTATATATATATATATATATAAAGGCATATATAGTGAGAGCATTATTTTATTATGAGAGATGAGAGGAACAAATCTTGACTATTGAATCATCCATGTATGATCAAAATTATAAGTTACTTAAATGTCATATGATCATTTAAAAAAGTCATATGACTTCATATTCTAATCTTGACCATACTTGAAAGATTCAATGGTCAAGATTTGTACCTCTCACTCTCACAATAAATTACACATCTCACTATATATACATATATATATATATATATATATATATATATTCGTACTCGTATCTATGCATCATACATCGTCGTAGACGTACTGCAAATTTCTCTCGACCCATGATATGAGCAATTCAAATGAATAATATGAATCAGAACAAAAACTCTGATTCGGGTACACTTGATCACACCTGAAGGACAATATGTGACTATCCTGACTATTCCCCTGTAAGGGACTACAAACTTTCTCTATGTCAGCATTCAGTGTCCCTTTAACTCTAGCTTTATGACTTTATCAGTTTCAGTTTCATCATTGAGATAAGCTATATGATATATCCTATCCCCTCCACTGTCAATCTCCATATCAAACCTTTTCCTGGGGCTTCTCATCTTATTAGGATGACCAGGGAACTGGTTCAAGGGATTCTAAGACATGAAGGCAGTGACTGTATTAAGAGTATTAGGTCTCCATAGGGCAGAAGTAGATGATGCTGAATGAATTTCACATCCAATTATTTTCCTTTTGGCTATATTTTGGGCAGTTGGTCCGAAATCAATTACTGACACCCCTTTCTTGGATTTGGGGCATAAGGATACTTAGAGGAATGATGCTCGTTCTCATTCTAGACTCATTCCACGTTTATGGTTATTCCAATTTTTGCTTACTACCTCGACTAAAAATAACTGTTTCTAAACCTCCTCTCATATGATAAGGCTTATATAAGGAGACTCTTGAAACAATAATGGAAAGGATTTTGATTTTTTTTTTTTTTACTCACAAGAGCTTTACAATATAGTTTGCATTTTGGTGGTGAGATTCCTAACATCTGCGAGTGCACACGTATTATGATAAAATTATTCCTAGTGGCACTAAATTTTTATGACAAAATAATCATTTTAAAACTAATTGAATAACCATACATTAAGATATGCTCATTAAATCATGGAGAGCAAATATGTTATTATAAAAATTATGTTAGTAGAACTTATGGATATCTCCCATTGAAGAACAATAGTTGTGGATATCCCTCAAGTGTCACCAAGTTTCTTTAGGATTGTTTGACGATCTTGGATTTAAATTCCACAGGAGTTGTTTTGCCTTCACTTCACCTTGCTTTCCCCCTCCTCACACCAGGTTAAAAACTATTTTTTTATTAAAAAGAAAAGACAAATTATATATAATAATCATGTTATAAAAAATGGCCCCTCATATTACAAATTAATTTTGAAGAGATATTCCCTCAAAAAGTGTTGTTATTTAAAAGTAGGGGTAAATAGATAATTTAGTTCTTAAAAATATTCATCACTTGTAATTTAGTCTCTGAATTTATTCTTGTATACGAGTTAGTTTTTAAATTTATAAAAATTTATATCAATTTAATCCTTTTGTTATCTATGGTTGATCAAGTTAAATAATAAAAACTAATGTGACATGTTAAGTGTTTATATGTAACGTTTAGTGCCACATGACATGTTACTTAGCAATTTTCTTTGAGATACGACGTTATTTTAGCTGAGTAAGTGAGTGTCTGAGTGCTCTGTCTATGAATGAATTATGATTTAATAAGTTAAAACAATGTCGTATCTTAAGAAGAATGACTGAGTAACGTGTCATGTGACACTTAGAGTGCGTTTGATTTGTTTTTTGTTTTCATTTTCAGTTAGATATGTTTTCATTATAATTACAAAAATGTTATCTTGTTTTTATTTTATTTCTTGTTTTCAAATTTTTGTAAAAGAAATAGTAAAATTTTTAGTTGTTTTCACAATTTACTTCATAATATTTTGAAAACATGACACATAATGAAAATAATGTGTCATTTTTGTAATTATAATGAAAAAATATCTAACTAAAAATGAAAAAAAAAAACCAAATGGCTCTTAACGTTCCACATAGGAACTTAATGTGTCACGTCAGAAGCTACTATTTAACTTGGTATAATGAAAGAATTAAATTGATACGAATTTTAAAAATTTAAGGACTAACTCGTATATAAAAATAAATTCAAGGACTAAATTACAAATAAGAGATATTTCGAGAGACTAAGTTAACAATTTACTCTTTAAAGCGGTGCTATTAGGCCAATGTGTTGGGAAAAACGGATAAAAACAAAAAAATTCCCACCAGGAATCCAAGCGAATAGTCATGGTTCATGTTCAAAACATTTACATCTTATAGCGTGAAACGTGTAGATGATGGCTGTCAAACACCACAACACCGCTGCAACGCCTCTATGAAGTCCACACGAGCAGATTCTTGGAACGCGTCTCAAAGCATTGCTAGATGCCAAAGGAGACGCAGTGACTGTTTCTTTTCACACAAATTAAGTGCAGTATGCGGCTAAGGTTAGGATTAAACGGCACAACACTCTTAGTGTTGCTATAGCACATAATGGTAAGGTGAAAAGCTCTAACCTTGGCCTTATGGGCTCATCTGACATGAGCTTGACCCGCGAAGGATTGAGTCCAACTCTAATTCCTTGTGCTCTAATTAATCTACTCTAAATGTGTGAACCTATATTTTCTCATTATATTGGTAATAATATTAAATCATATTCAAATATTATAAATAATGAGTGGTGTCTAGCAACACATCATTGCTACCCAAGTAATGAGAAGGTCAATGGTTTGACATAACCTTTCCGTGACCAATGTTACCATGTAGTCTAGTTCATTTGTTCAGATATCAAGGCATGGAACATATCATCTTTGTACTGTTCAATCTTTGGTTTCTTGATCTCCGAGTAGACATACTAAGACAAATGAGATTAATATCTCATATTGATTCATTCGAGCATGGCCATGCATTTTCAGTCTTACTCTTATCAAGGGGCCCACAGATATCGCTCCCATTAAGTAGGAGGAACAAATCTCATCTAGGCCACTCACATCACTCTGCATGATTCGCAGTATGTCCAATAGTCGTCTTAATGATCTCCTTGTTACATGAAACGTTTGACGGTATCAAGTCATACAACTTCTCATGTAGGGAACTGTAGTGTCATCAAGTCAAAGGACCACTGTCGCAACCGTCCCAAAGAGCGCCGCGATTGGAGAATGCAACTAAAATTTAATTGTTTGGGAATCGCCACCAATCGATTCTTCCATTAAAAATGGAATGGTGCGATTGGACACCTTAAAAAAATGGTCTGCGTTTAAGAGTTTAGGTTCGGGGGTTGATTACGGGTAGGAAAGGTGTTAGCACCCTACACCATCCATTCTAAGAATGGTTACCTATTTAATCTATTGTTATCTTGCTAAATTAATTAAATTGGTCCTTTAATATCTAAAAAAATGTTATTTATTTTATTTTGACATGTCCCATTTTGTTAGCATATTATTAAAAATGATATATGACTAAGACAGGAAATGGGTGACTAAATAGTCATTATTGTATAAAACAAATGTAAGTCCACAACACATTACGTGAAGGTGGTAAATTAAAAAAATCATATTTTTAAGAAAATATTTCTAATAAAATATGAGATTTTTAAATGATTTTTATAAAAGAAATTTTTTAGAAAAAGTGATTTGTCAAATGATTTTCAAAAAATGAAATTTTTGAAATATGTGATTAAATGAAATTTTAATTTACCACCACCACAAAGTTAAGGCTATATTAATTTGTTCGCATTTGTTTTTTATTTCAAAATATTTTATTTAATTAATTGTGAAAATTAGACCCCGCCAACGCTCCTGGCAACATCTAATATTAATAGCCTCAAGAATATTGAGAAGAGTTTAGTTGATCATTTCTTCGATCCTCTCCCAAATTTTCCGTCGTCGGCAAAATTTAAGGGTTAATATGATATTTGACTAAAGTGACAAGCATACGATTATAGCAAGAAATTAATGTGTGAAAGGAGATATTTATATTGAAGATCACCTAAAGCCCCGCCAGTGCTTATGACAAAACTAAAGAGAAACTCCTCACCTCAGGAAAGTCAAAATGTCGCCGTCACTTTGACTAATTTTGATTATTTCATCGTCGGATATCTTAAATTTATTTTGAATGAAAATTAAATGAGTGATATGACAAATAATATATGAAAAAAGATATTTATTGGAGATCTCCTAAAGCCCCACCAATGCTTCTGACAAAATTAAAAGGATATTCCTCATCTCCAGAAAATCAAAACTTTGCCATCACTTTAGCTAACGGTATCTTAAACTATCATTAACAAGGTATGACAATCCTGCCACGGGTAAATAAAAAAAGGAAACTTACAATCTACTAAAACATATCATTAAACCAATGAAAAACCAATAAGAATAAATATTTAAAAAAAAAAGGTAGTGGGACGTGTACTTCCACTCATTTTTTTAATATCAAATCATTTGCTTTCTTCCTCTTTTACACTCAATTAAATTGGTTTGTCACGTGTTCTATTATTTTGCTAACAACTCATGTACATTGCCATGTTAAGGCCGCATCATCTACCAAGCATATACCTCTCCTACTCAAGATTTTTAGAAAACCCACTGTAGTTCATAATAAAATAATAATAACAAATAGAAGTGCTACACAATGAAAGTTGGGTTTTGTACCCCAAAGCTTGACAACCCTCTCAATGTGCATTCATTACTTGCAGGAATAAAAAATAAAACAGGGTGATGGTCATTTGGTGGCGAGGGAAAGATTTGGTTATGTTATGGGCAGTGTTGGGATGAGTTGCTGGAGACTTAGAGTTAGTTGCCGTAGGTTACCAGCTTGTGTTTTCATAGAGACTTGAAGGTGAGAAAATCAAATGAAAAAAGATGCAAACCAGTAAAACATGGGTAGCCATAAACAGAGTAGAAACAAATCTTAGAGCAAGTGTACCTTACCTTTTTACTAGGTTCATATGAGAGGCCTGAATAACATTGTGGATCTTTTCTCTTCTTCCGCTACCTTCATATCGTTTTTCTTTGCCTTCCTTCCCCTCTATTTTTTGAGTTTCTTTCTTCCTATTTTTTCCTAAGTTTCTTTTTCTTCCCCCCTCTTCTTTTTTCTCAGCGCCTCTTTTATAGCTAAAGAAGTGAGTTTTTATTTTAAATTCAACATTAATTAAAATTGATTCTTTCTTTTATTTATCAATCAATTAATTTGATATTGGCAATCAATCTCTTAGAATTAGGGAGTAAATTGCTGGTAATTGAGAACTAAAATCAAAGGACCATATCTTTATGATATTGAGTGATTTTGGTGCAAAATAAAAGATACACCTTGAGCTAAAAATAAGATACGAGTAACTAGTGCTAGAAATTGAGAGATTTTCTCTCTTTATGATATGGTCGTGATGGAGAATAAATGACATCAAAGCGAGATGGGTTTAGGGTTGAAAGTGGATGCCTTCCCAAAATTATTGGTATTGGACTCTGAATTGTGCCATAGGGCCCAAAAAAATTCCTGGACAAATTTGGATATCAACAACCATATATACCATTGTCACTGTGAGAATCGCTTATGAAATTCACGTAACAATTCATACAGCGTTCTCATGGTGGGTCAATCCAATACAACATTATTCTAATATGTACCCATGTGAATACAACATTATTCTAATGTGTACCCATGTGAATACTTGATATCTCATATTTATGACTCGTGAGATATGGTCATTAGTCTAAGCATATACTAGTCTCAATATATTACTGTTATCCTAAATGACAATAATACTTGACTATGAATATTTAAAAATAACGTTCTAATGAGTACTAACAATGTCTCACTATCAAGTTATGTATTTGATATTCCATTCTAAGGACTTTAATATAAATAAACAACACAATAAATGAAATATCTCATATATTAAATAAATGTCATGATACAATGTAAATCATAAAGTCAAAATATAACAGACCTCTAGGGCATATGCCAACACAATGAGAGTTAGCTTAATTGGGATTCAACTAAGTTAACTATAATGTTTTGAGTTCCAGTGGCAATGATCTCCCATCTCTCTAAACTTTTCCATACCAAAAAAATTAAAATAATTTTTAAAAAAATCACAAAAGTTGCCTTACAAAGAAAGGGAGCCACACGTGATGCTTATATATAATTTTCTCGAAATTTATTTGATTGTAGACAAATATAATAGCTTGTGCGTCATATAAGATTATAATAAACTAGGTGGAGACCTGTGCATCGCACGGTGCATTTTGGCTATCGTATTTCCCCCCCCCCCCCCCCGGTTGTGATGGTTAAATTTGAGAATTGCATTGAAGTACAATATGAAATTTTTGTGTCTTAAAGTATTCATAAAACTTAAAAATAAACTATGACAATCTTAACATGTCCAAACAAACTAAAATGTGATGATTAACAAATAGAAAGATTGATAACAATTCAGACATGTGACAAAGAATTAAAGTTGAAATATAAAAATATATATAAAAGCAAATCGAACACAATCTCTATTTTAGTTTTCTATAAATATGAAACACCAAACTGATATATAGCATTATGTAAAAATTGAGAAAAGAGATTTGATCATTTAAATATTATAAAAATATTCTAGAATCTCATAATTCATCTACCCTTATACTCTAAATTTCAATAAACTTAGTACAAACCTAAATGATACTTTTAGTTGTATAATGCTTGGTTGTAGCATATACCATTCTAGTGTAGGGTGTGCAATGCTTGGCTCAGTTTCAGATAAAAAGACTATGAATGAACTTATAAAATAGAGAAACAAAAATCTAAAAACTCAGTGAAATTCTCCAAAACTTGAAACCCATATGATTTTAGGATTTTGAGATTGATAAAGCAACTATTTTTCTGATAGTAAATATAAATATTAGAAATATTTTCTATGAAAAAGAAAGTTCACAAACTAGAAATAAAAAGATAATGTAGTGCATTGTAGACTAAGTAGATGATTGATTCAGATTTTCTACACTAGCTACCAATTGATCTTCAACAATAAAAAACAAACAAAAAAAAATCAAAACTGTGTAGGAATTAAGTAACTTTAGGTCACAAAATAGAAAATTGAAAACAAAACACAACATGCATATGAAAACCAAATGCTTCAGGACAAAGACACACCTACATAAAAAAGGCAAAGCAAAAGAATAAAGGAAATTAAAAAAGAAAAATAGATGAAACACTACATGGTTCAATTACCACATACAATCAGAAACATAGTAGATATGAAAATAATTAATGGTTTATCAATATACTTATAAAAATACATTAATAAAATATCATGCCAAATTCTAGTTAATGAAAAAAAAAATCACACCAAATTCCATTTCAATACAGCATTACAAATCTCTAGATTTTCAACTTGCAGAAACGCACTTTGAAAGATGAAACTGAATAGACAAAAAATATAAGACTCACAAAACGCAAATCCGATGTTGGTTTCTCACAAATTGATTCAAATGAGTAAAATGAAAGTTAGCTTGTCTCAATGGTTAAATGATGGGTTGTCTAAAATATTATAAATACATCATTTTATGTAGAGAGAGAAAAGGAAAGGTAGTGTGAATTATTTTATTAGATTAAAAGTTACCCATGTGATTTTGGTGATAGTCAATCACATAAAGCTTTCTTATTCAATCACCTACCCAAGACAATGATCAAATGGCCAAAAAGTATTCCCACCAAAACAAATGAAAAAAAGGAGGTATGGATTGTTATAATGGATATATTTTTTAAATATTTTTTTTTATACTATTATTCAATCATATATTTTTTATATCATTAAAAAATTTAACTATGATGACAATTACTTGAAAAGTTAAACTCTTTTAATTATGTGTGAACACATGATTAGATGATAAAGTAAAGCATGATTGACTGATAGTTTAAAATTTTTTATACTGATAATAAATCAAAATCTCACTCTTTTTATATTAATTTGATTTATGTATGTATATAAGTATAGATCAAATTTATGATACTACTTATAAATTATTTGGGTTTAACTCGTTTCTCAAACAAATTTTTATTCAATCGAAATTCAAGCTTAATAAATATATCTAATTTAATTGAAACAGTTTTAACATTTTCTTTTGTTATATAGAAAGCCTTATAGATCTAAGAAAGGGAAAAGGAAAAAACAAATTAATTAGAGATTAAACTCTTTACGTCAACCGTACCACACTAAAAATTGGAATTAATTCCTCAAGAGTTATTAAAAGTGCGTTTGAGTAGTCTGTTTTTTTTTAAAATAAAGTATTTTTTTTATTTTGAAAATTATTTATATAAGTATCTTTGGATGTAATTTTAAAAAAGTAGAAGTTAAAAAGAATTCAATTATCACTTTTTTTTTAAAGTTAATGATTTTTAATTTCTAAAAGAAGGAGAAAAAGAAATGATTTTTAGTTTAATTTTTTGACAAAAATTATCTTTTGTCTTTATTAAAAATTATATATCATGCTTTATTTTTTTTTCTTGCAAACCCTACCCCCCACATTTTAGATATCTTACATTTTTAGTAATTTTGTTATAATTTTTTTTTTGTTCCAAAGCAAATTTAAAAATACTTTTATTATTTAAAAGTACTTCTTAAATATTGTATCAAAATTTAAAATAGTTTTATCTTTCAAGAAAAATCTCTACTGCAATTTTTTTTATTAAAAATACTTTTTTCTAGAAGTTTGTCAAACAATACTTGTTGACAATTTTATCACATAAAATTTGATTCCCTTACCTTCTCAATTTTACCATCTCACTTTTAATTTTTAAAAAAATTATGCGTACACATTACATCTACTGTATTGTACTTATTTATTAGTTCTTGATATTTGTGTATTTTTTTTATTTTAAACCTTTTATAATACTGATTTAATTTTTCTGCATAAATCCATTCTATATGTAGGCCATGTCCAAAAACTAATTACTTATGTAAGAAAAATATGAAATTAAAAATGTAAAAAAATAAATTAGTTTTCTTTGTAAATTATAACATTGTATATATTTAAAAATAAATTTAATTTATTCAAGAGTTGTAACTCGAGTAGTAATAAGTTTCTTTGGGAGATTACTTAATCTTGGATCCAATTCTCTACTTGCATTTTAGTTTCACATTCCATCCCATACTAGGTGTTGAATTTTCTTTGCAATTAAAAAATAAATTTTGTATTATATTAAATTAATAAGAGTAAATTATATTTTACTATTTTGAATTTTGTCAAAATGATTACAAGTGTTAAATTTGGCCATAAATTACATTTCATTCCATTTTTTCGTCTTTGATTGTTTGTTCACTTAAAACTCTTAAATATTTCAAAAAGTAAAAAGCAAACTCACTTATTATTAATTAATAGTTAACTCTATGTTACAACAAAAAATTTCCAAGCTTAATATTCAATGATATGATTTTTTTTTTTTTACAAAAGAAGTTAGCTTTTTAATATAAAAGTGAAAGGGATACAATTTAACTAATGTAATAAATAAGAGTATTGTTTATATATGTATTTATTTTACTTTAATAAATAATTCATATACTATATATGTCTATTATGTAAAAAGAATAATATTGTATTATCATTTTTTATTTTGTTTCCTTTGTCAAGTCTATTAGCTTAACATTCATGACTCATGTGTATGGAAAAATATCCGTTGGGAGAGGTCAATCCCTTAAATGAATCTCAGTACCTCAAAGAATTAGTACCCGCAATCGCATGTAGGGATACCCTAGAAAACCAAAAAAGTCTATTAGCTTAATTGCTTTGAAGAAAAATTATGTTTCTAATTATTTTTAATTTAAAAACTTTTTCTAGATTCATAAACCTCCACTTGTCAACCATAGATTTACATATTTTGTGTCTTTATCCTGACTCTTTTCTTGTTCTCTTAATTAAATACTGACAATTCATTGAAAAAGTCTCCATGCTCTTTTAATTGGCAAGTTTTTTTAGTTGTCAAATTTTTTTACTGAGTTGTCAACATTTAATTGAAAAAATAGGAACGAGACAAAAAAAGAGGACAAAAGATTTGATTCCGTTAATCACTATGTGTGCCTTATTTGACAATCTGAACTTCATGCGAACGAACCTTACATGGAGTGTAAGAATTTGAATCTCACTAAAAATATTTTACAACCATTACCATGTCATTAGGTTTCCAGGCAATGATTAATCATATACCAAAGGGGTGTAAGAACACCTCATGGGAGACCCCAAAACACTACAACCTTGTTTAAAAACATAAAACTTTAAAATTACACATTATCTTCTTAAAGAAGGGCTAAAAATAGGAAACTAAACAAAAAAAATGAGATAATAATTTTTTAAAATAAAAAACATACATAATATATCAATTATTTATTATGGTATATATATATATATATATATCATATTGCTTTTCATAATATTTGTCAAATTATATTTCTTCCACTTTTATATTATAAAGTCAATTGATTTTTTAAAGAAAAACTATGCAAGATTAAGCTTAAAAAACATTTCTTGTAATATAAATTTTACTAATAATTAATAATACATGTTTATTTTTTTTAATTTTAAAATACTTAACAATGTTAAGTTAGTAATTACTCAAATACAAAAAAATATAGGCGAATTGTAATTTATGACTAAATTTAAAATTTGATATAATTTGGATAAACTTAAAAGTAGTGTTATGTAGTTTACTCTAAAAAATAATTATGAAGTTGTAAGTGGATGAAGAGTAAAAATGAGGTGGAAAGGGTAATGATCTCCTACATAATTAACAACGGTCAAAGTTTTTAAAATTTGAGTATGATAATGATATTAGAAGTTAAATGTTTTTTATCAAGTCACGTATTTTGCTCACCAATCCAAAGACACGCCCCTTCAATATGAAAAAAAATTATTTATTTTAGTCTTAAAAATATATACCTAATATTACATTTAATTTTTTTACTTATTATAAATATTAAATTACTTATTTAGTAAAAATTTATCTTTTTGTCATTCAAAAACCAAGTTAATAATATAAGTTGACATTAAAAAATTAATTTAATATATTTATATATGTAAAAAAAATATTAATGACTTATGTATTATGTATTGAAAAAAGTAACTAAAATTGATATGAATTTAGTTTTAATTTATTATTAGTGTAAAATATTTTTATATTATTATTTAATTATATTTTAATATATTATTAAATATTTAAATTTTTTATTTAATTATTATAATAACTAAACTCTTTTAATAAAATTTAATACATTAAAATTAAACTCAATTGACATTGACTTTAAAAAATAAAAGTGAAGTAATATAAAATAAAAAAAAGAATAATCATAAAATGCTGTCGTCTGCCAGGGGGTGTGGACTGTGGAGGTCTGGTCCCTTCCCTTGAAGAGGCGAAGTCGCCGGCTGAGGATTGGATTGAAAAGGTCTTTCCTTTCTGCGACGCATCTTCTTCGATTTCATCAAAGCCATTTACTTAAAAATCAAAACGGACTCCATCTTATTATCTATCTAAACTAAACTCTTCTTCTGTTCCCCAAATCTGACCCTAATTTCCGTACCCAACTTCTTCTGCGTTGGTTTTTTTCTCGATGCAATTTCGCTGTTCGTGTCATAAATCCTTTGAAATCCCAGCTTGTTGACTCGCATCGCGTCTGTGAGGTAATTTTCTCACTCTTCTTGCTTGAAATGATAGTTTGTCTTTAATGGTTTTGCTTCTTCGGAAGGAATTGAGCTAAATAAATAATTTTTATGCTTTGGGTCATGTCAAAATTTTACCCTTTACGCGGCATTGCCTCCATTTTGCGAATTTTCCAAGTATGCTTCAATCTGACCGTTTATCAAAGCTATCCATGTTGTGGGTACTTTTTCACAATTTAGTTACTCAATAGGGTTATTCTAGATGTACGATAATCCATGAAATTGATAAGCTTTCTTTTGTTAAATGGTTGCGTTGACGCGCTTCACTTTGTTCCTCTTAATGCTTGCGCTTTACCTTGTCATTGTTTGTTTTCAATTACCTCAATTTTTTTATTTTTTTGCATTTATTTTGTCATGTGTCACACTAAATTGGGCTCCTGCATATATATATATTTAAAATATTTCTGAGGTTTCTCTTTACAGCAATCCCCGTGATATGTAGGAGGTATTGTCATAGATGACACTAGATGCATTTAGACAAATCAGAAACCAGAGATAGAGGACAGCAGAAAAACGAACGTGTAAAGGCTCCCTCATTTATTTGTTAACATCTCTATGCCACTATTGTTAGCAATTCCATGTGCTTGCAGTGGCATTTGATACTCAATGCTAAACCTATAATTACCTTTCTAAGATCTCAAATTACAAGCTGCTATTAAGTTGGTCTACTGTGTGATTTTAAGATGTAGATTGGTCCTAGTGTTAAGTATTACAACTTGATAATGCGCAATTTGAATGCCCTGTCATCGGCCCTAATTTTTGCTTGTTTGTGCATTTTGAGACTATTATTCTAACTTCTTTGATTGCCTGTTGACTATATGTTCCTGTATTTAATAATCTGGCTTTCGTCTGGTTTCAGAGATGGCTGCAGATTCTGAGAGTATCTCATTTGCATTGCCTCAGTCTACTTCACAGGTTCATGGGGACCATTCTGTCCAGGTTGCAGTGTGTTCTCTTTGCCAAAAGGCCCTTTCACCTGATAATGAGATAACAAGTGATCTTGCAACCAATGGTGTATGTGGTGATTGTAAATTTTTATTACTTGAAGACTTTGGGAATCATACCCATAACTCTCAAAGAAGGCTTAGAGGGAGATTCAGGCACAGCAGTAATGAATCAGTTGAGAATATTTTATCACAGCAGCTTCCCCATATGGTTAATAATACTGTGAGGCAAAACCAATCCACTGCATTTGTGGAGGATGATCAACTTGTAGATAGTGATACCCCTGCTTGGTCGCTGCAGTATGCTAGTGCCCATACTACCCCTAGTGGGTCTAGAAGCTGGAGGCAGGTTTTCTCTGATACTGACAGTGATGGTTTTGATAATTGGAGTTCTCTTTATGGTGAGAATGAATCAAGTGCGAGTTTTAGACGGTACAGGGTACCCCATGGTGAGACTGATTCTTTCTCTTTCAGTGCTTATGGAGGTGACTCAGATATCTCTATAGATAGACATAGTTTCGTAGGTACAGGAATGTTTAATTTAGCAGATGAGGGAGATGAGTTTGATAGTGACACTGATATAGATCCAATGCATGCTGGTCTCAGCCAATGGAACTCAGATGATATGGAAGACGATGAGGAAGAGGAGGATGAAGAAGGAGAGGAGGAGGAGGAGGAGGAAAGGGAATGGGAAGTAACTGAGGCTGAGGAAGCTGAAGCCACTGCTCGCCTTCGAATTTTTTTCACCTCAAGTCCAAGTGAAAGCAGGGGCCATATTAATTGGGAACAGAGGTTTAATTCTACTGAATCTGAGGGAATTTTTAGCCAGAGAATTAGGGATAGCTGGCAAGCTTACAGTGATCACAGCGTCACTAACTTGGAGGATGCAGATTTACCTCCTTATGGTGCAAACTTTGGGGATTATCTTGATGTTAGACAGTTTGAAGATCTGCTTGAACATCTTGCCGAGAATGACAGCTCAAGACGAGGAGCACCTCCTGCCGCTGTCTCTTTTGTGAATAATCTGCCCCGTGTTGTCATTGGCAAGGAGCATGAGAAGCATGGCGAACTAGTATGTGCCATTTGCAAGGATGTCCTAGCCCCTGGCACCGAAGTAAATCAGCTTCCCTGCTCTCACCTTTATCACACCTGCTGCATTTTGCCATGGTTGAGTGCACGAAATTCATGCCCTCTTTGTCGTTATGAGCTTCCAACAGATGATAAGGATTATGAAGAGGGGAAGTGGAACATTGATGGTAGAAATGCGATCCATGAGAGGCAGCAACTAGATGTGATGGATGACAGTTCCTCTGATGTCTCTGATGGAGCTGAAGTGAATGAAGAGGATGGTACTAGTCAAGGTGGAATACAGCAGAGAGAACTTGTGAGCATGGGTTCTACCATTAATACTTCTGCAATAAGGGGTGGCAGAGGAAGATGGTTTTTTCTTGCTGCTGCTCCAATTGTTAGTCTAGTGAGCATTGTTCTTGTCTTGTGGTTAGGTAACCCTCAGATTGAAGGGGGTAGACATCTGGGTGGTAGCAACATACCTGGGCAAAATCAGCATGCAGTTCATGTTTATGCCTCGCCCAACCATAGGGAGAATAGAAGCAGAAGATGGTGGTGCCCTTTCTAAGTATTCTCAAATTGTTCATTAATAATACCTTATGATGGCGAGTTGTGATGAAATTTTTAGCTGACTCTGTTTTCTTGGCGTGCCTAGTTATTTTCAACATGTTCTCACTAGTTTCAGAAGTCATGTATAGATTTTATTTTGTAATAACTTTATAACATGATCTTTTTTCCTATGCCTGTTTTCTTTCTTTCCTTTTCTTTTTCCTGGTTTGTGCTCCAAGGATATTGTAAGCTGAAACAAGAAAATTAAATGTAGTAGGTACAACTCTTTCTTTCAATAAGTTAGTCTTTTGACCTCATGAATTTGAGTTTTAACACAAAAATGTTGTTTATACAAATAAATTAGTGAACACTCTTCATAGTTTCTTTTGAGTTACTGATCGTCTGGGAATCTCACCAACTAGATTTTATACAATTTCTTTACCCAATTTCATCATTTCTTTTATTATACTCGAGTGTAATTTTACATAGACAAATTTTCAAATTACATCCCTTTTTTTTTTGTATAAATTTACAAGTCATTTAATGGTTGTACACATTAATTATCCTTTTCATTTCTCTAAAATTTGTTGGTGTAAAATGCTAGGCTGCTACGAGTACTGCGGTTGATGTGCAGGAGCTCAGTCTGAGCTGCTCCGACATGGGTTTTTTTTTTTTAAAACAAAAAATAAGATAAGAGATCCATATTGGATCGAAGGGGTCAAAAAAAAAAAAGTTAGGCCCTCACTTTTTACACAACAATCTTTGTGACCAAGACTACAAAACCATTGATAGAGTTTACTGTATCTTGAGTAACACCTACTACAGCTTTTTTAAAAAAATGGAAATGAAATTAAGAGTTCCTTTTGGATGACCTTCTAAAAAATAAGTCTTATATATATATATATATATATATTTTATAAAATATATTTAGATGTAATATTTAAAAAATCTATTTTATGTTTGAATAATTTTTTCATATAAAAAAATTCTATAAATTCTGTTTAAAAGCACCAAAATTTAAATTAAAAAATATTACTTTTTTTAGTGTTTTAGTTTTTTTAAAATAGTTCATTTAAACACATTAAAATATAATAGAATTTATCTTTTAAAAGATGTTTTTAATTAAGAAAAACACGTCCAAAAAAATGAAATTGACTGGCAATGATATGTAATTATTCAGGTCTGGTAAAGAATTTATGATTTCCTTTTGTGCATTCTAATAATGAATTGAGAACATATTCTATCCGTTAGTAGCAACCAACAAAATGAAAAAGAAATTCCTCGGAATTATATCCATGCGATTCTTCGCAAGCCACATTTCTGCAAATCAAGCTACAAGGCTACAGCGTAGCACATTATACTGCTAGAAAATGGTATAGTAACTAGACCTTCATTTTAAAATAAACAATTATATAAACTTTGAAGAGGGAAGGTGTTTTCCGGCTCTTCTGATCAAGATCCTCCAATGAACAGTTGAACATATATATATATATACCCATTAAATATTGGTATTTCTCCACTAAGATAACTTCAAATGGAAAATTAATTAATGGGATTAAATTACAAAACTATAGCCAAACCATGACAACTCACTGCAGTCTCAGAAGAGTATGTTAAGATATAGAATAATCCATCCAGCCATTGAGATTACAGCAAAGATATGGACCCAGAACAGTACGGCAGCTGCCTCCCTTCCACAACCTCTTAAATTAGCAACAGCACCTGTGAACAAGTAAAAGATTTATGCATAAAAACCAACACCGAAAAAATCTCATGTACACATATAAAGTATTTAGTTATCTGTTAACTATTATCATAACAAATCTTGTTCTTTCTACTAATAAGAAAAATCCTTGAGCAACTTGAGACTAATAGGCCAAAGCAGCAACGATTTCCCAACTTTCCACCCACTTCGCCAACCCAAGAAAAACTTGTGTTGTGCTAGTGATGAGTGTCGAATAACAGAGTTTGTACTTTTAACCCCTAGAAAATGTTCAGAAATGTCTCTATCTGTGAGGACTAGGAAATACCCGAAAGGACAGATGTTGGCATTGAATGCTGAAGGAGTAGGACAAATCGAAACATCTTATCATCAGGGGGCAGAAAACCAAGCTTATCAGCCAACATGACAATGCCAATTCCAACAGGAGGCACTAAAACTAACCGCGCAAAAATAATAGCAGCAGTTGTTCGAAAACCAAGTTTTGAACTTCCAGGTCCTGCAACCAAGACATAATAATGCCCAACCATGATTCATTTAAATATTTCAATCAAAAGATCAGTTGACTTTGACACACCATAAGCATTGATTAAATATAAATAAGACCACTACGACATAAATTTACCGTCAACAAGGTTGCCTCCCAATGCCAACAGAATGCAAGGAATCATGGCCTCCCTGATCACCAAAGGAACTATTAGACAGTATCACCAGTAATAGCTTCACAAGTATCCCTCTATGAAGATCTACTTTTGATTGAGAAATAATCATTTTTTATCAGTATTATAGAACAATGCGACCTAGTTCCATAGCACATATTTTAAGATTATCACTTAATCTGTTTATGAATTGCCTTATAATCAAGTTTGAAATGTTTTCCTGAAAATAGATTTTTTTAATAAAACAATATTTTATTTGAGACAAAAGAGGAAGAATAAGAGGGAGGAGGATGGGATATACAGAAAGAAAACGTTGACCTTGAAAGGCTCAATGTTTATATAGTCGTAAACCAATATTTGATGTTACAAGTCAAAAGACGAATAATCATGTGAAACTATGAGTCACTGTAGGTCTACTCATTGTTATTTATGATAGTAAAGGTTTTACTATGTTGCTCAAAATTTCCAAAGAAACAGGTTCAACTGCCAAAACCATCTAGGTTTTTAACTAAGGGCTTGTACAATTAAGGTGTCAGAAAATGCCAATATGTGATGATCCTATAAAAACATTGTCCATGGACAAAAAAAACAAATATTGTTATATGCCAAAAGTTGGTATGTTGTTCAATAGACTAATTAATACTATAAAAGAAAACCAGCTAAATTTTGTAGCCCCAACTATATAAATGTAAAAGCATCCACTTCATTAAAAAAATTAAATGGGCATACCCAAGAATCATGCAGCTGTCAGTGAAGAAGAACAGTGGAGCATCAGCTGTAAAGATCAGTCGCTTCAGAAATGGGACTGCACCAAGTACCATGGCTAGAATCTGTAAAACATGTGCAATACCTCAATCAAAATCAACAGAGTTGATGTATTAACATAACAAAGATCTTGATCGGATACTTAAGCCCAAGGGAGAACCACACCCCAAAAGCTAGCTATTAAGGTGGGAGAGTCCAAGGACTTACATAACACTCCACACACTGGTATTTAGCCAATGTGGGACTCTATCAGATCTATATACCAAAATACCAGTAAACTAGTTCACACTTCTACTTAAACAAACTTATACATAAGGTGTTTGCTCTGGCTATTTTTGATTATTACGAAAGTAGGTAAAACTATACAGGCATTTCCTAGTGTTTTTCAACTATCTAGAAGACTCATCAGTCAGCATTAGTACTACAGACACAGAGAAGTAGAATGTGGAAAGAAAAAGGTAAGCATAAGAGAAAGAAAAAATGTTCAGAGCCACTCTCAATGCTTTGAAATTTTCTTGACCAGGTTGCACTGGTTCTAAAATCAGACACTGACAGAATGCCTCCACAAGAAATTGCACAAATTTGTTTCTCTAATTGCTCTACCAGATATTGCAGAAAACATATCATACATAAATTGGATTAGCCTATCAGGACAAGTAAGGTATAACCTCCAACCACACGCACCAACACAAAAAGGAAAGGGGATGAGGAGAGTCCAGCATATAAAATGAGAAAAACTAAATAATAATTATAGGTTCAATAAGATGAAGCTTACTGATGCAATGATAGGGGGTTGAAGAATTTGCTTAAGCTTCAACTTCTCATATAGGAATGCTAAGAAATCTTTAATCTGCACCAAGAACCATGCGTTACGGAAAACATTGTCATCCAGGGAAGAACAAATACGAATGAGAAAATTAAAACCGGCAATGGAAATTTGAGTGCATAAATATAAAAATTAAACCATCAACAACAATTCA
The DNA here is from genome assembly GCA_023212625.1 of Styphnolobium japonicum. Taxonomy (NCBI): domain Eukaryota; kingdom Viridiplantae; phylum Streptophyta; class Magnoliopsida; order Fabales; family Fabaceae; genus Styphnolobium; species Styphnolobium japonicum. Next base: position 25,214,252 of record JALBWW010000014.1, read on the forward strand.
GAAGCCAAAAAGAGTATAAGATTTTGGGAGTTGCACTTGAAGGACATAGAAAGAAAATCCATATTACACAATTGTTACACAAAATATGAAGCTGAATAAACTCTAATTGTTACACAAAATAGTCATGAAGATGGTCAGACTAAACATTAGTAAGAACAAACAGGTTAACTAACACGAATTTCCATCATTGCATGGCACAGTAGTCAAGTGTCATCTACTCAACACAAGTGCAAAAGAAGGGGCAAAAGCTGCTTTAGATTATGGGGAAATATATTTGAGAAAATGATATCCCCAGTATTACATTGTTGTCGCCTTGGAAATAATGAAACTATTCTTCCTTAACACACCGTTCAATTTTCATCTTTTAGTTTATCAAATCATGTGAAAAAAGAAAAAAGAAAAAGCTAACATATGTGTATCAAGTCATTCTCACCTTCCAACTCTTTGAAGCATTTGGATCTGTTAAAGTGACCTCCTCCTTTTGAGTAAGCAATGGAACTTGTTCAGGTGAGCCATCACTCTTTGGAGCGCTCTTCAAGGGAAGGCTTTCATTATCAATGTCAAATGTGCCTTCTGGAGGAGGCGCCAACATATTAAATACATATGTGTATAGGATGATAGCACCGACCTAAGACAAATGAGAATTAATAATTCCTGACTAGTACTAGGCTATTGTTTTATTGGGAGTAAGATTTCTAGAACCAATATAAATATATGAACTAGTCTAAATTACAATAAAGACCCTGAAATAAAGAGTTTATATATTGAAAATTGCAAAAGAAGAGAATGAATTATAAGTCAAGACACAAGATATCAACAACTAAGACAAGATGCAGTGGTCAACAAGATATCTAGAACCTACCCACTGGCCAAACGAAATATAGGCAGTTCCATCTGTGCTACATTTATCTAAGTCTCCAAAAGGATTGGATTGGTCTCGACATAAAGCAGCAATCAGGACAAGCGGCACGTTCCCAATATTCCCTGTATAGGAATTTGCAATAATATGATTCAAGAAAAACCAACACAGAGAACACAGAACCAACATAACAAGAGATGTAGTTTAGGTGACATTTATAACACTCAATTATCTGAGCATCTTGAAAGGAAGTTTCCTGCTGCAGAATGCTGTGTCATATGCAGAAGATAATAAACACTGTACTAGGAAAAGCTGACTACATATGCTGTGTCAAAGGAACAGTCCTGCTGCAGAAGATTATTCTAACACAGACTATTCCATGATAACTGATTTCTTTGCCACTTGTTTAGTCAATGTCATAGACAATCATTTAATAATTTTCTGTTCTTTTAGTTGTCTTTCACTTTTCAATAATTTAGGCACGTGGTAGAGGCTGCCTAGTATAAGACATTTGCAAGAAAAAAGGAGACAAGAAGTTGCAGAGGATTTGAGAACCACATGCCGTTGTTGACTCTTTTATCTTTACAATTTACAACATCAAAGGGAAGCAGCTTGAGAACAACTAAAATTGTGTTGTAACTGAAGTCCTGATCTATTACGGTCTATCTATCAAGTATAAAATAAGAGGGCAAATCTTTAAATAATAAAAAAAAAAGGCTGTTTCCAGGTTGATTTGGTTACCTATTCCAATATGTACGATTGTAAACTTGAAGAAAGGGTATGGCGGATGGACGATGGAGGCAACAAGAAAACCAATGAGTGAGCCTGATATGGAACTCAGAACAACATTCATGGGAATAAACCACCTGCAAAAATGAAAAATGAAAAATGAAATAGCCAAGCATGAATTGGAGGGTGTGGATATGAAATAAAAGGAAACAGTGTAGCAGTTACCAGTCAAGCATCTTCTGCAAGGTAACAGCTTGTCCTAGTTGGGAGAATATCAAGCAGGGTAGCAAGAGTGAAAAGACCAGCTGTCCCAGAATTGTGAGAAAGAGAGCAATTGAATTCAGTAATCACGAATGGATTGAAAAATAAATAAATAAATAAATAGATACATACCCCGTTCAAAAGCTTCCTTCCGCTAGCAGGCAAAATGTTAACATACTTGGAAGCCATAAGAAATCCCAAGAAACACATTGTAAACACTTTGGCTATGGGTAACACTGCGATTTTGATGGACCCCAACAACGATTCTCCTCCTGCTGCGCCCTGATTTTGCAGAGCCGACAGAAATCTCTCCATCGTTGCCATCAATTGTTGAAGAAAGAATTTTCTGAAGGCGTTTTAATTTAATTTATTAGATACAAAAGAAAAAGAAAAAGACAAAAAAAGAACTGGTTTTGGAACGTTAGAGTCAGTTCCAATCCCAGTGAAGAAAAAAGAGTCCAAGAGCACGTGAAATTGGAATGGAAAAGGCGTGAAATGGGAAAAAGAAGAGAAAAGAAAAACTTTACTTCACTCACGAGATTCCGGAGTTGGTTGAGTGGAGAAGGAGCAGTTCCCAGTCCCAGTCCCAGTCCCAGTGGTGAACAGAGTTGAACACTGACTGACTGACTGACTGACTGACACCAACAAAATCTAATGCATCACCCTATTTATTATGTGCATACGATCAATCAATACGAATATCATTCTTTTCAATTCTATTCTCTTCTCTTTCTCTCCATGCAAACCAAAAAGAAGAGAGAGGTCACATCACCAAACACCAATCCCTAATCTAAATCTAGGAAATCTAAATCTAAATCTAATTAACCACCTGACCTGACCTTCACCTCAGTTGATTGATGAAAGGAAGGGCTGGTAGTTAAGAGTTAGACAGCGGAATGGCAGGCAAGGCGGTATATATCGGAACCCCCAATTTGTCCCCACATGTTTATATCAAGTTTTCATTTTTCATTTCTCATTTTTTTTAAAAAAAATTTACAATCAAAGTTCTATCTCTAACTAAACTATTTTTCTATTTTCATAACCTTATAATAATAATAATAATAATTATTATTATTATTATTATTATTAGTAGAAGATGAGATGAGATAGTCGGCTTTTTTATATAAATATACTTAAAAGGAAAATTATATATTATTTTATCATATTTAAAAAATTATGTATCAAAATATATATTTTTTTAATGTTGAGAAGTCAGTTTGAGTCAACTTATTTTTTTTTAATATTTAAAACATATAGAAACCAACTTCTCAACGTTAACATTCAAATTTTTTTTAACATTCTGAACAAGTTTTAAATTAAAAAAAAAACACGTTGGGAAATCAGTTTAAGCTCAAATTAACTTTTCAACATGAAAGAATGAGTATTATAGTATATAATTTTGAAATGTGATAAAATGATAAATAATTTCTTTTAAGTATATTCATATAAAAACGCCAAGATAGCATTGTTTTAAAAACCGGTCCAACCGGACCGGTTCAACCGGTTGGACCGTGGACCGGGAGCTCCACCGGTTCTGGTTCAACCAAAGAACCGCCCGAGCGGTTAAACCGCAAAAATTATAAAAATAACCGGTTGAACCGGTTAAACCGGTAAAAAACCGGAAATAAAAAACCGGTTGGACCGGTCATCAACTTTTAAATTAAATTTTTATTAAAAAAGAAAGAAGAAAATGGTTCTTTTTTTAAGAAAAACTTAGGATTTAGCATTTTTAGAAGTTAGGTTGGGAGTTTCCACAATTTTAATCCTTCTTTATCACAAAATAGGTGGCAACACTACAAAGCGGTTTATGATTTTTATGATTAGTTATATATATATATAGTATATAGTATACCGGTTCAACCACCGGTTCAACCGATCAAACCGATCAAACCTTGAACCGCTCTCCTCTCCGGTTATCCGGTTCAACCGTTTTTTAAAACATTGCAAGATAGTCTCCCATATTGCTTCATAAATAAAGAAGCCTACAAAATTGTAGTACTTTAATTTAATGAAAATTGTTATAGTATCTTGATAAGTTTGATATTCAAGGTGAGTTGTCAATTATCTATTAAATGTTAGTTTTATAATAAATACTTGAAGAGTTTAATTTCTATCTAATGTCAGTATAAAATTTATTTACACTGTCATCTAATCATGTATTACTAAATCAGTAAAAAAGTTAACTATCACAACTATTTAAAAAGTTTAATTATTTTAATGATTTAGTAACACATGATTAGATGACAGTGTAAAATTTTTTTACACTAATAATAAATAAAAATTAAATCCATACTTAAAAGTCTATTAAATATAAATAATAACTATTAAATATTTGATAATTCACCATAAATATCGTTAAAAAAAAGTACAAGAGTAACCCTAATTTAATTCCGCATTCACACTCCAAAGTCAGGAAGCTGCTGCCTTTTACTCTTACGTCCACTTTTGGTGCATTCCCCTTCGAAATCCACCTCAATACTGCTTTCCTTTCCTTCTATTCATTATCCCTCTATACACACGTAATTCAATGTTGCAATTCCATATTAGTTAAAAAAATAAATAAAATAACAATTAACTTTTTTTATACCATAAAGCAATAGATATTTTTCACCTAAATAATTTTTTTTAATATATTTACCAAAATCTCATTATTCAAATTTTTTATCATTGATGTTTTAATATTTTGTCAATCCACATAAGGCAATTTATATAAAAAGAAATTTTTTTACTTCATTCTAATATAATTTTTTTCCCTATGTTAAACCAATTAATATCATACAATTCTGTGGAGTCATACATGTATATACATCAGCATTTTTTTACAATGTAGAAAGAATGGTAGCATCCACTCATAAAAAAGATGCTTTTGGCAAACATCATCTATTGGTTGTTGGAAGTAATTTAGTTTTTAGGTTATTAATTAGAATTAAACTGAAACATAATAAAAACACTATTTTTTGTGAATACAAAAAATAGAAAGAGTTGTGTTATCATTTACTTGGGTTCAAGTTAAACTATATATGTGCTAACATATTCACCACCAAATTTTATAATATATATATATATATATATATATATTTATAATTTTAAATTATCTTTTGAATCATAGATATGTTGCTACGTATAGATCAGTTCACTACGAACTCAAGTATATATTAATACAACTCAATTAGAAAGCCAATGATCGTGTTTTTGAAGGACTATAGGTTACAGAGGAATTAATGAACCATAATTTTCGAAGTTATGTTTGGACGTTGAGGGAGGAAAAGAGAAAAAGAAATCAAAGAAAAAAGGAAGAGGATGAAATGGAAGAAAATGAAGGGTTAAATAATAAATTATTGAGTAAATATTCAAATTGATCTTCTAAAGATATATGGACATCAGTTTAGTTCTCTAATAATTTTTGACATCAAAATAGTCCTCTAATGTCAATTTTTTGACATCAAATTGGTCTTTCAAAATTATTTGTTGACATCAAATTAATTCTTTAAAAGGATCAATTTGATGTAAAAAATAATTGGATGACAAAATTGATATCCCTTGTATTTTTGGAGGACCAAATAAAGTATTTACTCTAAATTATTTGAATGTATAAAATTCTCTAAAATCTATTAAAATTGAGAGAACTTCAAAATTTTCATATAAATAAAAAAGGTTTCGGAGGATTGAATGAAAATACTTATTAATTAATTTTCTTCCTTGATTTTATAAAATCTTAAAAAAGAGAAAGTTTATTTAAAAATTTTCATTCTCCTCGCTTTTCTTTACTATCCCCCATCTAAACATATCATAAAGTATTATTTGGATGAAGGAGTTTGAAAGGGAAGAGAAAAAATGTGTAATTTTTCAGTTTAAATTTATAATCTCTTTATTTAGTAATTTTTTTAAATGAGAGACTATCATGTAACTTTATAAATATGTTTTTTTTAATTTTTATAAATATTTTATAATTATCTCAATTTAAAAATAAAAAAATTACTCCTCTCTTTCATAATCCTCCAATCCAAACATACTTTAAAATGGATGACTCGGTATGTTTATATGTTTGAATGGAAATGAAAAGAAAGAAATCAAAAGAAAAAAAAAAGTGGAAGGGAAAGAGTTTAAGAAAAAGAATACAATTCATAAATATTTATAAAAACAATTCATAACTAATATATTTTTATAAATAAAATAATATAAAATTTTATTAATATTTTATAATTAAAAAATTCAACAAAAATACTTAATAACTACTCGTTATGAATTTATTTCATCTTTTTGATTTGTTGTATGTGGTGTTATTGGGAATATTGTGGACCTTTTATCATATAGGGTTTTATGCGTAATAAACGAAAATAATATGGCAAAAAAACTTTTAGAGTTGAGTCACTTACTTTTTGTGATATTGCTTCGCTTTTAAGTCAAAAGTTTCTCTAATATAATAGAATCATAATAATAGAATCATAAATCCTACTAGATAGGGATCCAGGCATGCATATATACTTGACATGCATCATACCAGAAATTTAAGTTGAGGGTGGCCAAAATTAAGCGTACACATAACATGAAATGATAAAAAAAAACATTCTATATAAAAATAAAATTTGACATAAAATTTTAAGGGAATCATAGCATCTCTAGGTCTTCCTCCCTTCGTCCCTGTACAGTACTGGTATGATTCATGTGTGTCGACATGGTCTCATCCACATGAAAATGAAATTATTTTATGATGATTAAGAATAGGAAGAGCTGTCATCCTTTGTTATTTTTCCTTTTTAGATGAATGTGGTAGGAACAAATTAATTCAGTACTGTTTTTTTAGTGTAAACTAAGGTATATCCTTGTCCGGAAGGTAAGAAACTAACCTTATGAAGTACGGTCAAGTGCGTAAAATAGGAATCCCTCTCAATTATATTTTCTTCATACACGCCACCTCAATTAATTAAGTACTGTTGCTGTGACTTTGGAATGATGAGAATCTTCTTTGTTTAATTAGCCTTTGCATAATGAAAAGTAATATATATATTTTAAATTCCTTCTTCTTTAGTGAGGATGGAATTTGATCACGTGTTCTCATACTTACTTCAAAGGATTTTATTAATTCACCTTTGTCCCTCCCTCAATAATTGAGATAGACCCAATTAATGATACTTACTATTTAGATTAGTTTCTAACTAATTATATATTAGACTAACTTTTTCTGAAGTAACTTTTTTTTCTTTTTTTTTTGTATTGCCTAAGTTCTCTCTAAAGCAATTTACTCTAATTGTTTTAATCCACGCGAATCCATCAACTGAAGTCTGAACCCTTAGAATGGATTGAGAATTTCAGTTCATCTTAATCATATTGGATTAGGGCTAATTGAACTACAGAACGAAAAATCAGATGTTTGCCCAAATGAATTTTTACAATAGGCAATAGCTGCCTGAATGGAGTTGTCACTAGAGCATAATGAAAACCCTTCATGAATTGGTGAGGTGTTACAAGGCGATGACCAAGTTCTCTTTTTCGATCTGCTGTCTTTCTGAGCTATGCTCATTCCCACAGCATTAAAGATGCCCCTGAGTGCGCCGAAATCCATCTCCAGAACTCTACTGGATTTTTTACTGCTCCTGAAAGAGTCACTGATGCGACCATCCTCCAAATCCCAGTGCTTGCTCCTCCTTCCTTGATCCCTGTTTACAGTGCACCTTACATTTGATGGAATGACCAACCTCTTTTGATAACATTGAAAAAACCTTTTAGATTTTTTGCTTGACTTGTGTCCATTGTTGGCTTGGCAGGGTTGTGGTTTTACAAGTGATGCTAATAGTGCCCCAATTTTTATACCTCGAAACTTGATCAACAACTTCATCATACCTCCATTTGTTGTTGTTGTTGTTGTCATGCTTGGTTGTTTCCTAGTGCAGTGCAAATATTAACGAAACTCAAATTCGATCATTAAATATGGAATTAATTAAGAGCTCCGTCAATTATTTGGTGACTTTTGTAAATTGAAAACATATGAACGCGTATCAAGTAAATTCATCTTGTAAGGAGAGACCGTATGATCGATGAGCCAAATGCAGAAAATTAAGGGAAAGCCAGCCATTTTAGTAATCAAATTGTTAGACAATCCTTATAACAAGCTTGAATACCCAACAAGAAAAGTATGAAGGAAACTTAATGTGTGTGTGTGTTTTAGGTATGTATGCATGAGAGTACTAACTAATTATGAGAATGACAATAAAAAATCTCAACCATTTCGTTCTTGGGTAAATGACGAGGATTAAAGATAACTTGAGATTACATAAGAACATAATTTTATCTATTTTTATGCAAAATTTAATTATCAAGATTCACTTTCATAATAAAACAGTAAAACACCATATGTTATCAGTAAACATGTCATACAAATACGTACCTAGCGTATAGCAGGTCCACATTATTATAGGGGATCACAGGGGTTGCCCTCTGCATTGATGTTGGGCCATCTGGTTGACCACTTTCCCATAACACTCTTGGATTGAATGATACAGTATTGAATAATAGCTGGTTGTGTGCTGCAAATTCAACAGCAGGTTCATCAGTTTGGCTAACACTAGAATGCTGCATGGGCATTATTGCCTGTGAATCTGCACAAGTCCGTGTATCAGTAGAAAAGCTCATCAGATTAGATGATATGCATGGTGCCCCAATCGAAGCCACCCTTGGCACTGTAGTCTCAAGGTCCAGACTGAGACTGTCTTGGATATCTTCTAGTGAGACGGGAATGGTGGGCGAAATTGATATGCGCAACTGATACTCCTCGCATCCATCATCTATACAACTGCCCTTGAGGTTGCTCTTGTCCTCCTCTTCATCATTGTAACATCTGGGTGCCGTATCAAGTGCTATTTCGATGTATGAATCATCTCCATCGCTGCAATCGATGTCAGAACAAGAGTCTTCTAGGAGTTCAGCTATGCAGTCCATGGCTTAGAAAATTACTGTCTTATGAATTTTGAGGGTAGGCAAAGCTCAGATACTTTGCATCACACAATACATGCTCAACAAATAGCGGTGAATAACTAGTTTTAATTTGTTAGCTCTTTATTACGAAGTACTATATTGATGGTGCTATATATGGGTGTCCAAGGAATAATTAAGCCAATGGAGATGGAAAGTGAATCCGTGAGTAGGAGACATTCTTAGATACATCTAAGTAGAAGGTCACATTCATCAAGTTGTAGGACATATCAGTTTTATTATAAACTTGAATAGGATATGTTCTTATTTTCGGTATAAAGTATCAACTGTGCAGTCACGGACTCACGGTTCTCCAGATTTTTCGACCTTTGTTTCACAAAGATGCATAAATCTCCCTAAGTTCTGGTTCCTCTTACTAGATTTTCATTTTTTTAAGTATAAAGTGCAAAGAATATAGATGAATAAGAAAAGGGGGAAAGACGTAGACAACTACAAAACCAATTCTTCAAATTGTCAATATTGGCTTTGCCCTTCGTAAGCGAATTTGCCATTTAATATTCTTTGAATAGTGTTGTACCGGTTCTCATACCTTTTGGCTTCTCTCCATATATACGGCTACTCCCAATAGGAATAATGTTAGTGTTAGGATGCAAGTTGTTTCAGTTGGTAAGACTTGAACATTAATCAAATAATATGATAGTTTAAATTAATATTAGTTATTAATCAAATATAAAAATATAATTATAAAAAAATTATAAATTTTTTTGATTTTTTATTAACCTTGATATTTTTAAAATTTAATTAATAATATAATAATAATAATTTAAATTGTCACATCACAAGAGACAATAATTTTAGTGTAATTAACTTTTTAGCCACACTGCATTACTCTTACGAATTATTCAACATACTGAACGTCACTTTAATGTGATGAATTTAATTTTGATTCACTACCGGTATAAAATTTTAGAGTTTAATTTTGATTTACTGTCAGTGTAAAGTTTCTTTACACTATCATCCAATCATGTATTGCCAACTCATTAAAAGAGTTTGACTATTATAACAACTACCTCAAAAATATAACATTTTTAATAATGTGTCAGTACATAATTGGATGACAATGTAAAGAAACTTTATACTGACAGTGGATTAAAATTAAATCCAAAATTTTATTACACTATTATCTAATATAATTATATATTATCAAATTATTAAAAAAATTTGACTTTTATAATAATTATAAAAAAAATTCAACTCTTTTAACGATGTACCAAAATATCATTAGTTAATAGTGTAAAATACTTTACACTATCAAAATATTTTTCTAACGAGTGCCCTAAAGACACTAATTTATGTATTAAAATAGAGTATATTATATAAAAAGTAGAAGAATTTCATATTATTGGAATTCATGGATCATTTAATACTTTTTTAAGTAATTAAAAAAAATTTATTAAAAAATATTAAATGCTTCATAAACAATTCTCTAAAAATACTCGTTAACAACACCTTTTAAAAGTATAATATGATTGTCAACTTTACGGTTCACATGAATGCTCTACGAGAGATTTAAGGAAGGAATAGATATTAAGAATATTAGAATAACAAGCTTATAGTATTGAATTCCTATGAAAACAGCTTTGAAGCTACCAATTTTGGATTTAGTAGCTTTGCTTCATTGTATATTGCATTGATTATTGAAAACTACTAACAGTCACAGATGCAGAACATACTATTGCATTGATTATTAGACTGGCGCTTGATTTTTTTGAGGGCACGCCTCAGGCTCGGTCGGCACCCATGGATCGCGACGTGGCTCCTACTGCTATCAACTTTAATTAAATCCAACCAACTAATCCCTGTACTTAATTATTATCACTATTTTGGTGGAGTGTTCTTGCACAATTATGTTTACACTAGCGTGTTGACATGAATAACAGTATAACACATTAACATTATTATACTGTTTAAGGGAGTTGCTATGGTGTCTAATTTTCATTTATCTATTTTTTTTTATGTTAAACTTAATTTATCTTTTGTAATTTCGACTCTGTTACTTTGTAGTTTTTTTTTGCTTTTAGTTGACAACGTTTTATTTGGGACAAGATTGCATACGAAGGGGACAAATGATTTGATTTCATGAAATTATAACCTAAACTTTTTTGAGTAATTTTAATTTATTGTTAATGTAATTATTTTATGCCATCATTTGATTATGTGATGTCATATCATTATTAAACTTTTGTTATAATAGTTAAACTTTTTTAACATGATATGATAATACATAAGCTGATAATAATATAAAAATAATTTTATATTAATAATGAATCAAAATTAAATTAAAATTTTAAATACTAATTAAAGGACTGAATTGCGTCAATGAGTTATGATTTATATAAAATAATTCTTTGATAACAAGGTCATCTTCTTTTCTTTTTTTTGGTGGAAAGATGGGGCCGAGCCCAAAGAACAGAACAAAAGGAGAACTACGAATGAGACCCTCTAGCAAAGAGGGTACCTGACGTATCAGCTATCCAAGGGATCTGAAGTAACAAGGTCATCTTCTACATCGCTAAAATCGTCCATAGCTATTGCAACATATTTCATACAAGTTACTAGCGATTCTTCAATTTTTATGAGAATTCTAAAATTAATGCAAAATAACATCAAATTATTATTTTAATTTCCAACTGAACCTGACACTCTGAGAATATGTGTGCGAAGTCATGTTTTATTGAAGGAAAAAGATATAAGCACAAACTTTTATGAGATATGTGCATAATATGAATGATTAAAAAAAAAGTTACAATGACGGTGGAATTGGTACATATATCTCCTTTGATCTTTATTAGGAACTATAGTTATGAGATGAGGGAACTAGATGTTATTCAATAGTCTGTATAAGAGTATATGAAGAATGTGAGTGTAAATTTATACACTCTTTATTGAAACATACATATGGACATTGTTGAAACTTGTTGAAAGTACATAACACCATCCGAGACAAAATAGTATTAGCAGGGGTCAAGCCTTGGGAAAAGAATGGATGTTTGAACCTAATTATTTCGAATAAAGCACGTCACATAGGCATATTAAGCTTACAAGCAAATACTTATTTTTCCTAGGTGATTATGTGCAAAATATTCATCAAAAGAAAGAAAATAAATGAAAGTGAGCAGGGGCAGAACCAGAAACTAAATGAGAGGGGGGCCAAAACTGTGAGAGGCTAACAGAAAATATATATCACATGAAATGATAAAATAAATAAATAAAATCACATAAAAATATTAAAAAAATTTCAAAAAATTACAAACTTGAGGGGCTATGGCATCCCTTTGCCCCCCTTCCCTCTGCCTGTGAAAGTGAGGTACTTTACATCAAGCTATCCTCTTAATATGAGATATCGTATAATGTTAGCACGAAAGTTTGAATATATAACCTCCTACACCCAAACCCCTCAACACTAACCTAGATTAGTTTTTCCGTTTCAATACTTTTAAATATTATTTTAAAAAAAATGATGTGTCATGTTTTATTAAGTGATAGAGAAGTTTTATCTTATATCCATGCTAAAAAATGATCAAATTACTCCGAATATATTTCTCAATAATTATTTGACATTATTAAACTGGCTAGCCAACAATCTTATTTTTGTCTTCTAGTTAGATTACAATAAAATAAAATTACAACTATAACGAAAGTAAGGTATTAGTTTTATTACGTATTAAAGAATGCTTAAGATATAATATATCCAAGATAATTTAACCATGCATTCTTACTGCATATTAATATAAAATTCGCACTACAAGGTAAGGCTTTTCCCAGTACCTATTTTTATTTTCGCTGCTAAACGTTCTCAATTGCTGGAAATTTACTTTTCCCACCAACAAAAACTGGTGTACACACCGTGACCACAAGGTCTGTTGGAAAAAGATTTGTGACGACACCTAAAGTCGTTGTCATAAGTCACATTTTCTAAACGACCATAAAGTTGCAACCATAGGCTAGCATTTGATCCCAGCGAAAACCATTGTTGCGGTCACTGCTATACATTAACATTTCCCAGTCAGCAACATATATCGCTGTCATTGGCTAGTGTTTCCCAATGAAACCTATCAGCTCCTATACATATAGAGTAATTCTTAGGTAAGTAGGCACTCTATTCAACAATTAACAAGTGTAAAGTTACTTTTTAAATATAGATGTATTCATAACATGACCCACAAAACCTTACACATGGTTAATGTTGAATGGAGTACCTATGGTAGACTACCTAAGAATTTTTCATACATATAATCTTCTACTAATATATCCCATTCTAGAGTGAGTAGGAGATTATAGCATGTAGGTCTTGACAAGTTGTTGAAACTCGTTAAAATAATAAAATGTACCGGTTCACAAACTGATTTGTAGTATAGAGAATGAACCGAATCGTCTCTTAAGAATCCAAAAATAAAGATTCAATTAGATCAAGATAATTAAAAATGAGGTTTTGATGATTTATAAAGAAAATACACTAGTTGAATTAAAGAAAAGTAATTAACAAATTAATCAACCCAAGGAAATTTATCGATATTGAGTTTAATCCATCATTGGTCTCAATTAATTCACTTAATTGCTAACCATGTTCTTGGCCTTAGATCACATCAAGAAGCCTCAACATGATCAAAGAATCCTCTACTAGATAAGCACTTAGGATTTAATTAACTAAAGTTAGATAAATTAAGCATAATCTAAACATAAATTAACTTAAGATCAGAGATTTAACCAAGCTAAACAATCCATAAAAAAGCTTTGATACATTGTTTAGTTTTTGTGATCCTCTTTGAATACATGATAATAAAGTTATTATCACATCAACATCTAAATCAAATTAAGTAATTTAATCTAGATAAAAATCAAAAGAAGAAGAAGAGAAACTTGAATAACAATTAAGCAATATAAACAATCAAAACAATATCTTCAAATTAAACATCAAGATAGTTAATATCTTGGATTGATTATAAGAGTCTAACCTTCCATGGATGGGAAGGAAGACTCATAAAATAAAAACCAAAAACGAAATTCTAAAGAGAAGGGAGAAGAAGAGAAAGAAAACTCTCACAAATACTCAAACTTACTTCAAATTTCATTGATGCAATTACAAGAGAGATTGACCTTATTTATACTAATCCTAGATGTCAATTTATAGTTGATAAAAGCTGTAAACAATTTGAATGCCAGATAAAAATGGATGTTTGTCAATAATAGTGGTTTGATGCATGGTTGGTGACTACTTCTCACCAACTCTTCTCTGACTTTCAGTTTAACTTTCATGATCGAAACAACGTATTTTCTCTTGGAAGTCTTCATAAGAGTTGTAGTTTTATGTCTCAGCTTTCCAATGACACCGATGTCAGCTCAAAAGGACTTTTACAACTCAGGATATTCTAAAAATATTACCCCTACCTCAGGTCACATTGGCAGAACGTGTTTCCAAATTCAAATCAACTTGCAACTTAATAATCATGCCAACAACGGCATCTATTGATAAAATGGTCTTCAATAAAGTTGGAACTATGCGTTTTATCTTTCCAATGGCACCGGTTTCAACTCAAAAGGAGGGCCTATAGCCCACGATATGGTCTAATATGTGCACACTACTCAGATTCCAACGACAGCAAGCTCACTCTGACTTTCAAACCTATTTTGGAACATTATAAGTCCGATCTAACTCTCGACTGCTCATGAAACTTGTATATTTTTATATTAGTTTTCCACAAACACCAAGAGCACCTCAAACGGATCACTAAAGCCCAAGTTATGGCCTAATCAATGAGGAAAAGTCAAAATGCATCAAAATCCGAGAGTTAATTAAAATTTGCATTAAAGCCCAATGATGCCCAACAATACAAAACTCAGCTAATATACTAATATTGGGTACAATAAATATCCAATAATGCCAAATACAAAACTAACATAAGTGTCTCAAAAAATAATTTATTAGGTCTCTAAAATTAGAGGCGTGACTTTTGAAGCTAAGGAACTCCTAGAAAGAATCAAATCTTATGTCCATATTCCTTGTCTCATTCTTTGTCCTTTTAATTAAATGTTGATATCTCAGTAGGAGAAAAAATTGACAATTAAAAAATCAGTTATTGTCAATTATATAAGATAGAAGAATATTTTTTTTGTTGAGTTGTTAGAATTTTGAGAAAACAAAGAAATAGACAGGAAAAATGAACAAAAGATTTAAATCGTTCATACTAACCTACGGGTACAAGGCAACAATGCAAAGAAGATTGGACAGGGTTTTCATTAGACCCATACTCCTATCTCCCAACCAAAGAGAGCAAGGGAAAAAAGCGCACATTGTACACATCATTATATAGATACCTTGGACCATGCAAGGGGCAAAGTACCCTACATAGACGCTCACTTTGAATTTGATGAAAAACCATTTTTTCACTTCTGATATTCAAACTGAGGACAAGCTGTATGCAACTGAATCCTTGAAATTGAGAAGGGAGTTCGTGCCTGTAACATAATATCAACTAAAAAGCAATTTATATCTAGCCAGCATACTAGCTACTGGAATATAAGAACCAAGACCTTTTTTATGAGGCATAGAATAAACTGTGCCTATTGCGAGTTTTATTAATTTTTTAAAGATAAATAAATATACAAAATATAATATACACCTGTAGTTGTACCATAAATTCTGGCAACCGTTGACAATTATAACCAACAAAATTTAGCTTAAGATTTTGAGAAGCAAAGATCATGTAACACAAAATACGACAAGTTATCATATGTAGGCAATTTTAACTACACCATATCAAGGATGACATGAACTGACAAAATTTTAAAAAATTTAAACTCTGTAAGATATCAATAACATTTGAATTGCAGTAATCAAATACACGGGCTAGTTCATTGTTCTGAATATCTAACTATCAATATGATTTTGTTTTTTATATACCAATACCTAATGATAGTACTAAATTTAGCACAATTGACCAAGTACTGAGGAACATCGAATAAACTATGAAAATAAAGAAGGCGTGCATTGTGAGATTATTTCATGACCTTATAATAGTGCCATAGCCAAGACAGCTAAAAAAATTTATACTACTTATGAACATAGTTGTTTTATTCAGATATCTATTTTAAAATCTAATATATATCATGATCATGTGCTCCAACTAGGAACCACATCATATAATATATCTAATGTTTGATTCCATGAGAGGCTCTTATTGAAACTGGGAATACGTGTAGATATCTTCACTAAATCAGGACACAACACAACAGGGATGCTTCATAAAAAATACTATGGCCAACTATGCAAAATAGCAAATATCGAAACGAACAAAGGAAGATGTGAAGATAAGTGGCACAAGTTAAAGCTAGTCTAATCACCTTTCTTTTTGGTGATCACCAAATTAATATGTATTCATCTCATCCTTTAATTTTTTTTGAATGGATTAAGAATGAGACGTGTAAATTTTGTTCTCTCTAGTGTAGCTGCAAAGACCCTTGCAGCTGCTGGACACATAAAGTCAACGGAAGCGGAAGAGTCATTGGTCAAAACTTTAACAAAGTCCACCATGGTTGTCAAAGTCAGAGATGCGCGAATGTTCATCCATGGCAATGAACAAACTACTTCCAAATATCTCAATGTGGTATTAAATGCTTTCATATGTTCATCCATGGCAGTGAAATAAGTTTTTTTTTTTTTTTTAAATTTCGGTTAAATTTTTTTCTTAAATTATAAGTTTTTTTTAAAATAAAATAAAGTAAACCAATCACGTGCAAAATTAAAGCCGAAAAATGCACAAAACATGAAGGAGAAAATGAAGCATCTCAGCTGCAAGAGCTGCTACAAAGAACTACTAGAGAGCAGCATGCATACAAGGATCAGAGGAAACCGCAAACTAATTAAAGGAAAACAAACAAATAATTATGACTAAATAATGAAGGCAGGAATCAAGATTTTATTATAAAGTATTATAAAATTATTATGACATAGATTCAATTTATGAATTACTCTTATTTATATAAAAATTTCTAGTAATCATCAAGTATTGCTGACTAGAGTACGGCGCATCATGTCCTTAAATTCATGGAAATCTACACGGCCATCATGGTTGCTGTCAACAGAGATGATCATCTTGTGAACTCTGTCAATCTCATTCCCTTCAATGAATCCAAGCTTCCCTAATACCACCTGCAATTCCTTTGCTGATATGTAACCATCCCCATCCTCATCAAACACTTTGAATGCCTCCCACAGGTCTGACTCCTTCTGTGCCGTCCTCTGTGCCTCGAACACTTCCTCACCCTCGTTGTCCACAAACCCAAAGTACGTATCCCCTAGAGATTCATGTAGTGCCATGAAATCCTCATACGCAAGCCCCTCGTTGCCTAATTTAATGAAGGACCTAATCAAGGAATCTAGCTCCGTGAGCTCAGCATCCAGCCCCAATAGGTTCAGGGCTTGGCTTATTTCTTTGACGGTTATCAAGGCATCTCCGTTCTTGTCAAACATGTCGAAGATACGCCTGAGACGAAGCGAATTCAGACTCGAGCATCGAAGACGGAATGAAGATGATGATCGTGATGGTGATGGAGATAGATACGGAGATGGAGATGTGGAGGGAATTTTGTCGTCCATTGTCCAACACCACACCCCAGCCTAGAAACCAGTACGTGCAGCTACCAGTACCAGCGACGAAAGAAGCACAGGTACGGGCACAGCAAGGAGGCGCAGGAAGGGAGAGATGGGAGGAATTCGAAGTAAGGTATTGGATTAATAGATTTATGGTTGCAGAAGTATAAAATCTAGCTATATTACCATTGGCCCTTAATTTTCTTGATCGTGTGTGTACGCTGCTATAATAAAAAGGACAATGCGTGTTTAGTGGCCTGCCAAAGGAGACTCTTCTGGTTCGCGTTTTTTAAGGACCTTTCTCTAATTTCTACAAAATGACTAAATCAATACTTATTTATAATCTTTGAATCACACAGATAAGAAAAGGATTTAATTTTAATTCATTGTTAATGTAAAATTTTAAAAAAAATTTATATTGTTATTTAATCATATATTAAAAGAGTTAAACTTTTAAAATAATTATTGTAATAGTTAAATTTTTTTTAATAATTTAGCTAGATAAAAGTGTAAGACAGTGAATCAAAATTAAACTTATAAAAAAAATCTTTCTTTTTCACTAGGACAGTTACTTCCTAATCTTCGGATCTAAAGCCCATTTTTTTTTTTGAAAGAATCTAAAGCCCATTTTAAAAACCAAAAATCTGTCATTGTGAATTTTCTTTTTAACTTAACTATAGGAAAAACTAATTAAGTGTTTGTTTGGATGAGTTTTTTTTATAAATTTTTTTTTTGTTAAAAAAGTATATTTTAGCATGTTTGACTGATATTTTTTTAAAAAATATGAAGCACTAAGAAAGAGCTCTAAAAGATCATTTTTGTTAGCTAGAAATTTGAGCTTCTGAAAAAATATATTTTCTAGGATATGTAGAAGTTGTTTAGAGATTTTTATGGGCAAAAATATCATTGATTAATTTTAAAAAGGATTTAATTTTAATTCACGTAAAGTTTTTTTTACATTGTTATCTAATCATGTACTAACACGTCATTAAAAGAGTTAGGCTTTTGAGATAATTGTTGTGATAATCAAACTCTTTTAATAATTTGACAATATATGATTAGATGACAGTATAAGGTTTAAAGAAACTTTACACTGACAGTTGATCATAATTAAATTCTTTTGAAAATAACATTTTTTTTATTCTTCATATTTTTAAACTTTACTAATACTTTATTTTCTTATAAGTCTCTAATTTTTCTTTGGAGTTGCAGCGTTGCGCATCTTACCTCATCATCACCTCCTTTTTCCTTTCGCTAGCTTGTGAAGGCAAATGAGATTATTAGAATACTGACATATTTTTAACAATATGTGTGGAGGAAATACAAGCTGATAATAGGCCCCATAAGCATTTTAGGAAAAATGGATGGAGGAATCTAAAATTGAAATTTAGAGAGATGAGATAGTCTAAAATCTATCTTCCAATTATTTGCTAAGCTTGTGGGAAATAAGACTGGTCTTTTATATTTTCCCTTTTAAGTATTTTTACCATTAAAAAAATAATTTTATATTTTTACATCTGAACAATAATAAAATTTAAAAAATATTTTTTGAGTATTACATCCAAACATAAAATAACATTTACTTTTACAAAAAAATCTTTTTAAAAAAGATAATAATAAAAAAGAATTCAAAAAGCTCATTGAAACGAGTTGTAAATGATTTAAAATTATATGTAGCTCTATTCAGCGTTAACTTTGATACATCTGCTTAGGTTTTTAAATGAAACGAAAAGCTTGAGCTAGCTAGCTTCTTCATGAAAAGGGGTCACTGACTTGGAACATGAAGGCCTTATTCAACCCTTCCATTGATCTAAATTGATTTTCTTCACCTTCTTGGTCAAGCTCCTTGATCTTTGATCAAATTTATTCATTTCATGAGTCAAGTTTGATTGCATTTGAATTATTTATAATTAAGGTAGTTTCTTAGTTGTTTAGTTTATAAAGAAACGTAGATGCCAGTGAATGATAGGGATGGGGATTGATTTCTCTCAATTTTTTTTTCCACAAATTAAGCTACATGCTTGGTGAATTTTATATTTAGTATAATAAGATTTTTGTGAAATATTTGGGGTAATTAATTAAAATTAAGGAAGAGAATTAAAAGTAATCTTTGCAGTTTTAAATTTTCGTTTCGGGTAAATTTTTCTAAAAATAATTTTTTTCAGCTTCCTCTTTTACTTGTTAGAGAAACACAATTTTCATACTTTTCTTTCTTAGTCAAATTTTTATTTTTATGGTTATGTAAAGCACTTTTATACAATCTAAACAATTTTTTTTTTTGTCCTAAAATCTATTGTGCACTAATATATCCAAACATCAATTGATTTTTTTATAATTGATTTTTTTAAAAATTAATTATACACATAACTGATTTTTAATATAATTTTTTTTTCACTATTAATCCAAGCATTCTTTTAGTCTTTCCCAAAACAATTTTTTCCGAATAAAGGGTAAGGCTTTTTTTAGAAAAAAAAATACTTTTATTAATAAAAAGTACTTCTAACATAAAAAAATGACTGTTTAGGTAAGCTTTTTGAAAAGAAATTAAAGCTAAAAAAAGTTATGTTGATGACTTTTTTTGGAAGCCACAATTTGGAGCTTAAGCAAAAAAAACATCATGCAGTAGATGAGAGAAAAGATAAAAAATGATTTTTTGATAACTATATCCAAACACGAAACAATCTTTATGTTTCATAGAAGCTTTACCAAAAAAATTATATCATAAAAGTATTTTTTTAAAAGTTTATATAAACGCACCCAAATGCCTTCAAAAAAAGTAAAAATAATTACTTTGTAACTAAAAAGCAACTTATGTCAATTTTAGAATAGGATCGAACATGCTCTTCGCTTTTACGTGCATTTTTCCTACAAAAAATGATTCCCTTACAAAATTTGTCCTCCCAATCAAACTCTATGACTTCATCTCTTATAATCAACTATCACAAAGGGAGTTTTACAAATTAAAAAACTTCTCCAAGTGGATAAATAAATGATGATTAATAGAACACTGAAATTTTATCGCAACTGAACGAAATTGAAATTTCCAATAATAAGTAATTAATCAACATTATTAATGGCTTTCCATCATACATTTTCTTTTTTGCCAAAAATAAAACAAATTGTTGTGCTATATATGTGCCAATTAAGAACAAGGTTGTTTAGACCGGACCGGCCGGTCTGATTGCAAATTGCTTTCTTATTCAGTTATAGTTTAATGCTATAACTAAATTTATGGTTGAATCAGGTTAAGCCAATTAATACCAATTAATCATAACTAAGTAAAACTGGTAAACTGTTCAATTCTATGTGAACAGGTCATTCACTTATTTTTTTGTAAAAAAAAATTCTCTCCTAGTCACTTGACTCAACTTAAATGAGACTGAGAGAACCACCTAAATGGCAAAACCTAAGTTTTTCTTTCACTGCAGCATCACCGCCGCCACGACATTACATCTTCAATAGCAAGTTCTTTCATTCTCAGAAGCAGCATCGTCGCCACTACAGGTGAAGATCCACCCACCGTCATACCTTCATATTCTCTCACTCTAATGTACTCTCTCTATCTGCAATATCTTCTTCTTCGTGGCTTTGAGAAATTGCTTTATGATAAGCATTACTATGAGACAATACATTTAGATTAGGGTCCAAGTTCAAAAGATCTCAATGTGCTAGCTAACTTCTTAGAAATGATTGTGTTAACTTGCTATTTGTTGTATCTCTCATTTATTGTGGCCAAGCAAGTGCTTGACAAGGAAGTGTTTGTTCATAGTTGTTGTGTTCACAGGTTGTCCTGTGTGGGTCAATATGATAAAGGCTTAATTCTTAGCATTTTTCATATGTTAATCTATATCAACATTGTCATTGAGTATTTAATTTCTCTTACAGCTTGGAGTAGATACCTCATTTTAATTTCTTGTGAAAATCAAATCAAGCATGGACTTAATTGTTTTATATTTATTTATTTATTATGTAAATATGATATCATCTAATTCGACTGAACGGTTGAACCAATTGATGTGGTAAATCAGAACGCAAGTATACGTTATCGCAAATCAAGTAATATAATAGTAAGAAAGTGTCGAACCTACAGGGATTAATTCTAAATTTAACTATCTATTAAAAGTTTACAAAACTCAATCTTATTTAAACAACTTAATAAGAGGAAGTGTTATGAAAAATTAAAAATTAAAGTATACAAGAAGAAGAATTTAATGATCAAATTAACCAAGCCTAGGATTGCAATTATTCCTCACACTTTACTTGATTCACTTACTTCTATCTAAGATCAATTAATTATCTGAATTGTTAACTAGAAATCCTTAACTTATCTATAAGCCTCTTTCGATGGTCAAATAGAAATATCCTTAATTAATAATAAACTATATGTCTATGTCTATCAAATAATCAAGAATTCATTAAGTTCCGATTTCATTAATGGTTACATATGTCATATAGGTATATGTCTATCCTATATGAACTCAAGGCTTTCGCACAAAGATCATATGTTATCTTACTTAGATCTAAAACCAAAATCCCTTTGTCAAGTTGCTTAAGGTTTATCAATTCAATTTAATTAATGGCCAATTAATTAAAAGCATTAAGAACAAGTAAGATAAACAATTCAAGATAATCAACCTACTCTTAGATATGATAAACGAATCAAATTACGTGTGAGTTCAAATTGCAATCCTAGTATAGAAATTTAGCTACTCATTATATTAAAGGAAACAAAAGAACAAGTGAAAAGCATGATAGAAATTGAAGTGGTTGTTGGTATTAACAAGAACACAACGGGCTAGAGTTTCGGGATTTACTTTAAACAAATTGGAAGATCTAACCTTGAAATCAAAGTATAAATCTCACAATTTATGAAAGCTTCACCCCTAACTCTAGGAAGAACCTTAACTAGACATCAAGATGAAGAAACTTGAATAAGATGAAGATTATATTATACAAACTACAAGAGCTTTGGGATTTACTTTAAACAAATTGGAAGATCTAACCTTGAAATCAAAGTATAAATCTCACAATTTATCAAAGTTTCACCCCTAACTCAAACTACAATGAGAGAATTCAGAAATGGGATGCCCTTAAGTGTGGCAAATGACTTCCTTTTATAGGCAAAGGCTAAAACTATTCAATTACAAATTTGTCAAATCTCTTTGCACATGGGTTGAAATTTCAGCTCCGAAGATTACCAATTTCGTCATTGCTCCTGTCATAATTTGGAAATCTTATCTTCATGAAAGTTGTAGCACATGCAGTCATGAAGAACATGTCAAAAATTCAGCCAGATCTAACGGTTAGATCTTGAGTTCTGACCATTTTGCCGAAACTACTCAGATTATATCAATAATGACAGCCACCAACTTGTTGCCTAATTTTGACCCACTTCCGGTGCTAATCTGGAAATCTTCATTTCTATGAAAGTCATAGAGAACTATGTCATGCATGACATATCAAAATTTCAGCTACATCCAACGGTTAGATCTTGAGAAATCACTAAATAACTGAGTATAGGTTTGAGCAGGAATTTTCTGATTTGTCCTGAATTTGATGTAACCCAAAATTCACTGAGTTTAGGTCTTCATTTCTCTTCTGTTTGAGCTATACTGATATCAACATCCAAGTTCATGATATTTTGGTTCAACAACTGCTTTGAATAGTCCTTCGGGTGTTCTGCTCAATTTGTAACAACATAACCAATATATGAGAAATTATGCAATTTTCACTTCATATATGCAATAATTTCATAAGAATAGACCAATGAGAGGTGCTAAATTATGCATATAAAATATGTTTATCACCAATTGAATCAATTAAACCTGAATTGGAAGCTTTTCCAGTTCGTTATCCGATCCAATTTTAATAACACTGATCATGAATTCTTTCCACAAATTAAAAAATGACTGACATGGAACAAGTATACCTCACTTCCACTCCAACAAACCAAATAAAAAATTAGATGCATATGCAAAACAACATTACTCCCTTAAAGCTGGGTAAACGAGTCAATGTCTACTAGCCAAACTCATTTAATCTGTTATCTTAAAATGTTAGGACCACCCAAATGTTAAGGTCGTTTACATACAAGTCTATAAGCTCGACGCGTAACTAGCAAGTTAAACAGTTTGGCCTGTGATGTGGTATCTCATTTTTTTTTTTCAAAAAAAAAATTCTCCCTCACAAAAATACTCCAAATTAGTAGCCCAACTCAAATTTCTGTAATCCCTAGGCCTAAGTAAAGGCTTCAAAAATCAATTAAAAAAAACCCAACTAAAGGCCTAACGTTACACTTATACATGCCTTTTTTTAAAAAAATCATTAAAAATGAAAAAAATAAATAAAGACCAACAGGTATCATTAACCCTATGAGCTGAGAAGGGACAAGCCCAGACTGGCTATATCACTGGCCTGTTGTTAAAACGGGCTAGCGTGGTCCGACCCACTTAAGGCAGGTAGATGGCGGGGCTAGGCTAAGTCTATCCAGACTGGTTTGTATACCTACCTCTATGCTCCTTTAATCATTTGTGTGACATTTCTACGAAATTTTGCATAAGAAATAACATTTTTCAAAAACAAATCTAACTTGTATTCGTAGCCTTGAAGAAAACATAGCAATATAGTTGTTGGAAGAACTGTAATATAGAAGTTAGTTGCTTGATATTTTTCTGTAAGTAAAAGTCAGCATATCAAGAATTGCTATGGTACCTAGATTTTTTTAAAGTACTAGTGTGCTAGGTCTCACAATAAATATCTGAAGTCTATCAAGTATAGTCAATAATCAATAAAATATTTGACAATTAATCAGAGGAATCTCCCACCATATCATAACTTCATAAGTTTATGTCTATTTCTATTGTCAAGAAGTTGACAAAGGAGGGCTATAATCAACATGGATGTACTAGAGAAATCTTGTATCTAGTTATAAACTATAGGGAAACTGGCAACAAAAAAATAAAAAATAAAAAATTAATTTTAAGTCTTCACCGTTTCTATACATGTCTTATTTGCTTAGCAATTTGTGAACCTCATCATATATTAAACCTAACATAGAGGTTGAAGTGAATGATTTGTCCTTTTTCATATAGTGTGGAACATATCTATGCAAATTTGGACTTGTTAAAAAAGAATTACGCTAAAATGTAAGGAACCCCCTCCAACTATGGGTCAAGTCTAAAAAACTTCCATGTGCTTTCAAATTTACTAACACGACTTCCTAAATTAACAAAACAATGTATAACAACTCTTCTGTTAACCTTTTATTTAAATAATTAATAGAAAAGTAGTCACGTGACTGTACATGATAATTTTTTTTATTAATATCACCTTAAATCATTAATATTTATCCCTAAAATCATCTATAAGCCTATTTTTCTAGATATTCATTAACCTCACACCACTGTTTGAGATTTTCAAAACCAACTCAAACGGTGGTACGAGGTTAATGAGTGCCCAAAAAAAATAGACTTAGAGATAATTTGAGGGAAAAATATTAATGATTTAAAGTGAGATTGGTGAAAAAATTAACACATGACTACTTTTCTATCAGTGATTTAAATGAAAGGTTAACAGAATAGTTATTATACATTGTTTTGTTAGTTTAAGGAGTCGTATTGATGAGTTTGAAAGCACATTAAGGTTTTCTAAACTTAACTCATAGTTGGAGGGAGTTCCTTGCATTTTAGCTAAAAAATTATCACAAAGTTCAAATTGGAAAACTTAGTCTTTTCATCTCTCGCAATCCAACCACCCATCAAATCTATGATATTTCCTCTTTTCATGTACTCATAAATTAAAGAATTAATAATAATAGAAGTTTAAAAACAATAAACAAAGGCCTTTCATAGTTTTGTAGAATTTTTTTTGTAGAGTTATCTCGCATGTATTGTGTTCTTGACTCAATCTCAATTTCATAATCAAACATTGCATTAATTATTCGAACTAATACCTATAAACAAAGGCTTTCCATAATGTAAGACAAGCTTTTAGACAAATATATAGTATTTATACTCTAGAAAATATAAAGATGCCATAAATGAAAGGAAGTTGTGGTTTGAGCATTTTGACAAACAGAATCAAATCTTTTGCCCCATTTTCCTATTTCATTCATTGTCCCATTTTTTTACTGAGTTATCAGTATTTAATTAGAGGTACAGGAAAATAAAACAAAAGATTTAAATTCTTAGATAAACAGGTCTTAATTTATGCCAATAGAGACTTGCAATATATATTTTTTCTATCATAGAAACAAAATAACCGCAACATATATACGATACACTAAAAATTCAATAGTAGATAAAATTAAAGACTTTAGGACAAAGGTAAAGCTTTCAATTCGCTGGCTTTTAAGTTCATGCCCAGCTTGAGTTTAGAAAAATGATTCCAAACCGAGAAACTTGAGTTGAGATGTGTAAATTCAGGCATAGTAGATCAATCTTAATTTCTTAATCAAATATTGCATTATTGAAACTAATAAATAGCAATTAAATAAATAAATAATCAAATTTAGGTTTAATTTGGCTAGTTTGTAAAAATCATAATGATGATTTGGGCACATATCAGAATTAGGGTTCCAACCTCATTTCATTAGACTGAATGGATAAGCTGTCGAACATGAAGGATATAGCGATGTCAGCATAGATCTAGTGATGGGGTTTAGGGGTTAATATGTGAGAGTATTGATGAAGTAGCAAAGTATTGAGATGACTCCAAAAACACAAAGCAGTGAATGAAGTAAACAAATGAAATACAAGAAGGGGGTTGAATTGTGTTTCTTAACCTTTTTGGAAAACTTTTTACAAAGGAAACAAACAGGCAATGGACGAAGAAAAATTCTTAGTCCAATTGGTCGCTAAAACAATTTTGTGAATAATAACTTTAAACGAATGAAAAAGTTCTAAGAATTATCTCAACACTTTAGTTAAGAAAATAATGGCAATCCCTAGATGTTAGTGAAAAATTAAAACACAATAGGGGAAAGAAAAGCTTACACCAGATGTTTATCTTGTTTCACTCCCACAAACCGAGAGCTACGTCCAGTCCCTTCACCAGAAGGATTTTCTACAAGTATTGTCCACCTCTTCAGGTATACAAGTATTCTCAACCTCTTCAGGTTCTACTATCCAAGTATTCTTTTATACACAGCCTCTTCAGGCTTAAACACCAAATTGAATAAAGAAAAAGGTATATAAGTGCTTGAGTTTTTAACTCACTATAGGTGAGGGTTGAAAATAAATCTCAAGACTTAATCTCTTTACAAGAGTTTGAATACAAAGAAGAATGAAAGCTTTAATCCTTTTTCACTTATGATTTACTCAGAAAGTTGTCACTGCTTCTCTTCTTCGAAGACAATTGTATTTATAAGTGAGAGTAATTTGAGCAGTCTTCATAAGCTTCTTTGTCCAACGAAAACATTTATTACCGTTTTGAGTAGTATTAAATGCATAAGGTGAAAATGTGTAGAGCTTCTTTTGAAAAGACATTTTGATTATCAGGAATGTCCAAGAATATGATAGCTTACTCCTGACTTGTCTGAGCGCGCAGAAAGTTCCTTATTCGCAGGTCTTTGTAGTTGTTAGCAATGTCAGCTAAGCAGCTCAGTTGACTTCTTTTTGAAGTGTGTGCTGTCAGAGTCATTCTCAGCATTTAATGAATAACAGTTTCTTCATATTTGAAATTTGGCATTGGACGAATACTTTGAATCCTGAGCTTAGTAAGAAAAACATTGGACGAACCAATATAATAAAACTTGTGAAACAGTTCAAAAGGCTTTGGACGCATACTTAGTTTCCTTTAGCTCAGATAAGAATGGATACACATATAAGTAACTGTTTGTTAACACTTTGTTTTCTTCTAGAAATAGTTACAGAACAAGTTACGTGAGTTTTTTACTTATTCAATATAAATTAAAACTTTTTGTTATCTTCAAAACTTTTATGGGATAATAATTCTTTAAAAAGAATGGTTCCAAACTTAATTTCATAAGGTTCTTTGATTCCAAGAGTGAATAATTTAAATTCTTTTTCGTTAAAATTTTTAGGACGTGTAAATTCTACCTTTTATCTTTCAGTTTTTTCTAGCAAAAATAATATTTCTCTTTTGTCTAGAATAAACTTTTGTATAAACTTCATTTATTATTATCAAAATATGTAAGAATTGCTATTACATTTATATTTCAATTGACATTAGCTTCTATCTATAAAATTGGGATATATAATGATGTCAGAGTACTTGATCTTTTATGAAGCCACCTATTCCTTTCTAAATAAGAGATTCTTACATATGTTGAGAGTAGTATACTAGTTCATTAAAAATGTAACACGAGCATAACAATACAAACTATTAGATTAAATATAAAATATCATATAGTAAAATCTAGATAGTTGAGAGTATTATTCTCATAGTACTTCAAAATTTCTTCTCATAAACAAGTTCTTACACCTCTAACGTGCCAAAACAAAGAAATTCTTAAGTGGTCTGAAAGTAATATTCTCAGTAATTTTTCAACCGTCAGATTTAATTTAAATTTTATTTTATAATATTTTAAATTTCAAGAATTTCTTCAAAACAAAATATATGTAAGAATTTTTAACACATGCAGTTTGAATAGGAGGATGCCACTGCGAAAATAGGGTTAAGGATTATATATATGTCCACAACAAAATGTTGTCATAGCATCAACATTGATGACATGTTTCCAAACTACAATGTCATTCTTATATAGTTGTTAATGATAATAAATACACAAATTAATTTTGGCAATAAGAAATCAAAGACTGAATTAAAGTGATATTACAGATAGGAAACTAACAACAATTCCTTGTATCTCTCAACGATAGAATCCAACAAATATAAGTGGTAGAAATAGAGTATCTGAATGAACAAAATTAATCAACACAATGTGTACCTTTGCCAGATAAGTTGAAGAAAATGGAATGTGGCTGGATTTCTCAAAATGAGCTTCCCAATTTAAACTGAATGAAGAAACATGTGAGAGAGAAATTATTAAAACAATTATGAGCAACAAAGAGAATGAAGGAACATATGAGAGGGAAATTATTATATATATATATATATAAGCAGCAAATAGTTACCTTTTAGATTAATGAATTTGCTAAGATTAAATCAAAGTGATTACTTGGAAGAAATAAAAATAAATTTCAAAAAGGGTACTATAATGGACAATATTGATATTTCACAAAGTCCCAAAAAGCTATAAAATAATATAAACCATTTATGTTATACATTATCATCTAAAACAATATGCTAGCCTAAAAAAGAGAATAAAAAAGAAGCTAAAGTAAAGCATTTGTTGACAATCATCTTAACAATAAAATGACAAACAATCTTTAAGACACTGATGAAATTAAAATAAGTAAACTAATATAATTGTTTTACTTTAACTTCCTTGAGAGCTTCCTCCTTGATGATGTTGAGAATCTATGACATTTGAACAATATTAAAATAGTATTATGCCATAGTGAAAGATTAAACATTCTATAACACCTAAGCAATAAAACAATCAATGATGGAAATTTTACCTTGTAAAAAAGTTAAAAATAATATTGTGAGATAGTTACTTTGAAAAACCTCTCTAAATACAACATTAGTAGTGGTGTTCAATGGTGTACCATCTTTATCATGTATTAAGACTTTTAACCCTTGCTTGCTTTGAATTCTAGACAAAGCCACTTATATAACTGGCATGACTAAACACAGGCTTGAGAAGATATAAACCGACATTAGAAAGTGATTGACTGTGAGATTTTGTTGAAATAAGGAAGTAAGATCAATGATTGAAATGTTAGGGTTCCGATTTCACTTGAATTTTCCAACTAGTGTTTGGATTCTAACTTAACTAAGCCCAATTCACGGATTGATGGTAGGAATCCTATAATTAATCAATACCCAATTCCTTGGTTTACCGATTCACTTCAACAAAATAAAACCAATTAATTCCTTAACTTGGCCCTAAGTTGAAGAAGGCATGAAAGAAAAATTGATTCCCAAATAAAACCACATAATTAACATTCTCTATTCCTAGATTTTATTAATTAAGGAGTTTACCACAAGAAGCAAAATCATACATGAATTTCCCAATCCTATGCATGAACAACTATTCAATTTATGAGTGGCCAATCCATAAAAGCATTAAGCATAGTGATAAACACTTCAAATCCATGAAAAGAAACTTAGATTAAGCTTAAAAGAATCCAAACCAGTCTTTAATTCAAGCTACATCTTCACCCTAACTAGAAAGAGTTTAGAAACTCATAGAGAAAAAGAAAACTAAAACAGAGGAAAAAGCAAACTCCATGAATAAATCAATTGGGAATGGAGAAATCTTCAATCCCTCTTGCTTCCTTCCGGTTCTCCCTTGTCCTTTGCTTCAAAACTTCTCCCAAGCCTCTTCTCCAGCCGAAAGTTCTCTAAAAAACCCTAACTTTTTCTATTTAAAGTGTCAAAACAGAGTTGGGCTGCGACGCTGGCGCCTAGGCATTGCACATGGGCGCCTAGGCGCTGGTATGACAGAAAAACACTTCGAAATTTGACTTCTGGGGCGCCTAAGCACTAGCGTTGGGCGCCTAGGCGCTGGTATGACAGAGAGCAACCTTTTGAGCACCTAAGCATTGTATCCTGGCGCCTAGGCGCTGGCGTCAGCAAATAAACCTCCAAATTCAGCTCACTTGGGCGCCTAGGCGTTGGTTTGGGCGCCTAGGCGCTAGAACTCCAGAATTGAGCCACTTTACTTCAGTCCCAAAATGGTGTTTGTCCCTCCAAAGTTTTTGAACTTAACCTAGGTTTAACATAAGAAAGCAACAAAAATCATCAATAATAAAATAAACCCAGGTGCTAAGAAGGCAAGATGAAAATCAATTAAAAAGTGGAAAAAAACACCATCCAAGGTTGAGGAATGTAAAGTTTTCTTTCAAGAAAATAAGGTATTTAGCACAAATATCATAGTCATAGCATATGACACAATTAAGGGAAATTGTCTCCTTTGTAGCCTGAAAGGCCATGGTGTTTGAGAAGGACATATTCATGTGAGGAATGTACAACATGTTTCCAACAATAGTCTTGTGACAATCAAGCTAGTGCCATTGCAAAGTATTTCAGATTTGAGAGGGATTTGATTCACTCTCTCCAATTTTTGTGTTGTCCTCCTTTATTTCTTCAACAATATCCTAAACATTTGATTCTTAGTAACTAGTATCCATTTTCTAAACATTATGTCATGGATTTATGGATTTTCTTTTAAATTCATCCCACATTTTTCACTCTGATCTTTGTTTTCATTTTCACTCTCAAAATCTTTTTTGTTATTTTTAGAGCCTTGTCCTTTAAAAACAGAGATTGTGTTGTGGACTTTCCTTAAATTCCTTCACGCTTGTGGAATCTGAAGCTTCTATGGATCTGTGCGGTAAATGCAATGACTCTTATTGCCTTGGATCGTCAGAGAAACATGATGGGAGTATTTTTACAACGGAAGTCAACAATGATGTTCCTAAGTTGCCAAAAGCCACTTATTGTGCCATTTCTTTGGGGCCTATTACTCCTGATGCAGTCAGAGATATTGGGGATTTTCCCTTTGATTTTCAATCCTCTTTCACAATGCTAAGCAAATAACTAAAATTAGCATGCATAGATTCAAAATGCAATGGCAATGGTTGTAACATTGCTTTTGTTGATAGTGTTAGTCCACAAAAACCCAAGGATTGTGTTTTCGACCCCTTTGCTCCTGATCCTGATAACATGGCACAAGCACCCCAGAGTAAAAAAGAATCTTGATGAATTAAGGAGCAGTGTAACTTGAGGACTTAATTTTGATCACTCTTTTGATGTGGTTGAACACGAGAATCTTAGTGATGGTGCAGAATCTCTTTCAGATCAAGAGATGTTTGAATCAGTATATAAGAATCCTTTAGAAGCTATTGTTTCTGATAGGACCCTCGGGCCCAATGTTGATAGTGGGAAGGAATTAGATAAAGTGTTAGACATGAATCCAAAGAAGCCCATCATATGTAGGGTATATTCTAGAAGGAAGTAAGTGAGTCTAAAGGAGAAAGAGAATTAGTTAGTGACCTGGCATATGGTTACCACATTTGTCGGGGGAATTCGGTTAGCATCACGCCTTAATAGGTCTGGAAGGGAATAAGAGATTCATTCATCCATTTGGTATTAAGACATCTTTTCCTTGTTGTAAGAGCTTTAGTAACTCATCTTTTCATTAAATAATACTATTATATCGGAATCCTTTCTGGGGTAGCTATCATTGGTCTGACCTGTTGGATTGTCGAGGAAGGAACCAATGCTGTCAGGGTTGCCCATGCCACCGAAGATGGTCAACAGGGTAGAAGCGTTGGAGGCTAGGACGACTACGATGAAGGATTTAGTCAGGCAATCCTTGACTGAGTTTTGCCAAGCTATGCTTTCAGAGATAGCAAGACTACTGGGTTGTTATTCTACAGAGGAAGAAGATAGTGGTGGAAGAGATGCTTCATTCTCCAACGTAGACCCCTCGATAGAGTATCGAATGGCAGCTCATAAGGTAAAACTACCTTTATTTGATGGAACCAACCCGGTGGGATGGATAACACGGGTGGAGACTTATTTCGAGGTGCAAGAGTCATCTTATAAGGTTAGGGTGAAATTGGCAAAGCTGAGTATGGAGGGATCCACCATCCACTGGTTTTACTTGTTGAATGAAACAGAAGATGACTTGATGTGGCCTGAGCTTAAGCAAGCTTTGATCGAAAGGCATAAGGAAAGAGGAATGATAATCCATTCCAAGAGTTATCTGACCTTCAACAAACTGGGAATGTAGAATAGTACATTGCTGACTTTTGAGTATATTTCATCACAGGTTGGTCGTCTCCCAAAGGATCAATATTTAGGATACTTTATGGGGGCTTCGCTAGGAGTTATGCCTAAGGGTTCGAACATTTAACCCTCGTAATATAGCCCAGACAATGAAATTGGCCAGTGACATTGAGATGGAGATATGTGGAAT
This sequence comes from Styphnolobium japonicum, assembly GCA_023212625.1. Classification (NCBI taxonomy): domain Eukaryota; kingdom Viridiplantae; phylum Streptophyta; class Magnoliopsida; order Fabales; family Fabaceae; genus Styphnolobium; species Styphnolobium japonicum. Next base: position 25,246,694 of record JALBWW010000014.1, read on the forward strand.
GGAGAGTTCACGTTTCAGTTCCTCGAGACATTATAGAAGAGGTGCTGGAAGCAAGGAGCAAGAACAGAGGCCCCAAGGGAGAAATAATATTGGGCCAACCTACCACTTAGGCCCAATTCGAACAAACCAGGGGTTTGGGCCATCAGGAGGCGCCCAAACTCGAGTAGCTTCCTCAAGTACTCTTAATCGACCTCATCACAAAGAGGGAGGAAAAGGGAACGGCGCAAGGAATCGGGGAATCAAGCATCTCCCATACTCGGAGCTCATGGATCGCAAAGCGTGGGGCCTGTGCTTCTGATGTGAGGATCGTTAACAAGAGGTTGTCGAGACCCGTCAAATTAATAAAATTTACCGGTTCACATACTAATTTGTAGTATATAGCATGAACCGAATCGTCTCTTAAAGATTCAAAAAATAAAGATTTAATTAGATCAAAATAATTAAAAAGGGGGGGTTTTGATAATTTGTAAAGTAAATACACTGGTTGAATTAAAGAAAATCAAATAACAATTTAACCAATCCAATGAAATTTACCGATCTTGAGTTCAATCCATCATTGATCACAAGGAATCCACTTAATTGCTAACCATGTTCTTGGCCTTAGATCACATCAAGAAGCCTTAACATGATCCAAGAATCCTCTACTAGATAAGCATTTAGAATTTAATTAACCAAAGTTAGATGAATTAAGCATCATCCAAACATAAATTAACTTAAAATCTAGGATTTAACCAAGCTAAACAATCCATCAAAAAGATTTGATATATTGTTTAGTCTTTGCGATCCTCTTTGAATATATGATAATAAAGCTATTATCACATAAATATCTAAATCAAATTAAGCAATTCAATCTATATCAAAATCAAAAGAGGAAGAAGAGAAACTTGAATAACAATTAAGTAATTTGAACAAGCAAAACAAGATCTCCAAATTAAATATCAGGATGGTTAATCCCTTGGGTTGATTATAAGAGCCTAGACTTCCATGGATGGGAAGGAAGAACTAGAAAATAAAGGACAAAAATGAAATTCTAAAGAGAATGGAGAAGAAGAGAAAGAAAACTCTCACAAATACTCAAACTTACTTCAAATTTCATTGATGCTTAATACAAAGAGATTGACCCTATTTATACTAATCCTAAAAGCCAATTTGTAATTAAAAATAATATGAATGCAAGCTGTAAAAAATGGAGATTGTCAAATATAATAGTCTATGTTAACCAACCAAATGATAAACAATTACGAAAGAAAAGCAAAGTTGATATTTTGCCAGATTTTGTGTGTCTCCTTCCATGATCTGTATGACCCTCTATTCCACCGAATTGACTTTAGATTTCTTCATGACTCGAGAAGCAGCTGCGACTCTTGATTTTGGGGGACAACGAGGTGGTGAACGAAGAAGGTGAGATTATTGCCATCGAGGTGGATGAAGAGACAAAGGAGGCGACGCTTGATTGCAAGTTCATGGGACTTTTCGGTTTCACTAAGCCAACAGTGGCCAAAATAACAACCATGTGGTTGAAGGGAAAATTGCAAGGAGTCTCGGTTCTAGTCCTTGTAGATAGTGGGACAAGCTACAAATTTATTTCTCCATAAGTCGCGACGGCGTTAGGGATGACAGTGTCTCTGACTCGGGTGATGGGTATTCGATTAGGCAATGGCCACCAGGTGACCACGACAAGGAAGTGCTCTGAGCTAAAACTCCAATTCGGGAAGTTTACAGCCATGGTTGATGCGTGTGTACTAGATTTGGGTGGTATCAACATGATTCTCGGAGTGGCATGGTTACAAAAATTGGGGAGTGTTGTGTTGAATTGGAAGGATATGACCACGAGTTTCCAATGGGAAGGAAAGACAATGGAGTTACAAGGTCAAGCTAAGAGAAGTTGGCAATATTAGTGGAAACTAGTCTTACTTCACAGTCTATTGGAAGGGGTAAATGGTGAAGCTGAGATTGTACCAGAATAATGACTCTTACCTCTGCAACAAACAAAGCTTCAACAATTGCTAACCCGATTCTCTAAAGTTTTTAAGGAGACAACAGGTCTGCCCCTACAAAGAGACACTGCCCATTCGATTGTATTACAGAAAGGAGCCGGCCTTGTGAGTGTTCGTCCTTATAGATAGCCTCATCATCATAAAGATGAGATTGAGAAGTAGGTGCAGGATATGCTAAGGCAAGGAATTATCAAGCACAGCTCCAGTGCTTTTTTCGGTCCAGTGATATTGGTGAAGAAAAAAGACTCATCATGGTGTATGTGTGTTGACTATAGAGAACTCAATAAGGTGACTGTGCCCGATAAGTATTCAATTCCGGTGGTGGATGAGCTCTTTGATGAATTAAATGGAGCATCGTATTTTTCAAAGATGAATCTTAAGTTAGGATATCATCAAATCAGAGTTAAGAAGGATGATGTTTACAAGACAACGTTCCGGACACATGAGGGATACTACGAGTACTTGGTCATGCCATTCAGATTGACCAATACTCTAGCAACCTTCCAGTCCACCATGAATCAAATTTGCAAACCATATCTCCGAAAATTTGTGCTTGTGTTTTTCGATGACATCTTAGTGTACAGTGTTGATTGGGCGACTCACCTAGTCCATCTTTCTCGGGTTCTCGAGATATTACAAACAAATCACTTCGTGGCTAATGAAAGAAGTGTAGTTTTGGCAACCACCAGGTGGAATATTTGGGCCGTATCATCTCTGGCTTGGGAGTGGCAGTGGATCCTGCGAAAATAAAAAGTGTCCTTGAATGGCCAATTCCTCACAATGTCAAAGGAGGAAGAGGGTTCTTGGGACTCACAGACTACTATCGGAAGTTCATTGCGGGTTATGGTAAGATTGCAAAGCCTTTTATTGAGTTGACCAAGAAGGAAGGATTACATTAGGGATCCGAGGCACTTAAGGCATTCAAAGAATTAAAGAGAGTAATGACCACCCCTCCAGTGTTGACATTACCCAATTTTTCGTAGCCCTTCAAAATAGAGTGTGATGCTTTCGGTTAAGGTGTTAGGGCGATTTTAATGCAAAAGGGGAAGCCAATAGCTTTTTTCTACAAAGCACTATCCGAGAACAACTTGGCAAAATCTGCCTACGAGAAGGAATTAATGGCTTTGGTGTTAGCTGTCTAGCATTGGCGACCATATTTATTGGGGAGGAATTTCGTGGTCTATTAGGATAAAAAAAGTCTTTGCCACCTGCTAAAACAGAGGATCACCACAACAGACCAACAGAGTTGGATAGCCAAACTCTTAGGCTATCGTTTTGATGTAGTCTACAAGCCCAGGCCCGAAAATAAAGCCGCAAATGCATTGTCCAAAATCTATGAGGAAGGGGAATTAACAGTGTCTATGAGGAAGGGGAATTAAGAGTGTATGTCTCTTTCCCTATTTGGTTACAAGATCAGCAGGTGCAACAAGAAATGCAAAATGACTCTTTTATGGAACAAGTAATTGCTGACTTGGTATGTGACCCCGGAAGAACAATTAAGCAGTGGTTGGTCAAGTGGAGAAGCAGAGCTGTTGAAGACACAACTTGGGAAGATGATCTTGTTCTCAAAAGTCAATTTCCTCATTTTAGCCTTGAGGACAAGGCTGATTTTCCCCGGAAGAACAATTAAGCAGCGGTTGGTCAAGTGGAGAGGCAGAGCTGTTGAAGACACAACTTGGGAAGATGATCTTGTTCTCAAAAGTCAATTTCCTCATTTTAGCCTTGAGGACAAGGCTGATTTTCCAAGAGGAGGCAGTAATAGGACCCTTGGACCCAGTGCTGATAATGGGAAGGAATTGGATCAAGTGCTGAACATGAATCTAAAAAGCTCATCATATGGAGGGTATATTCTAGAAGGAAGCAAGTAGGTCCAAAGAAGAGAGAGAATTAGTTAGTGACTTGGCATATGGTTACCACATTTGTAAGAGGAATTTGGTTAGCATCATTCCTTAATAAGTCTGGAAGGTAATAAGAGATTCATTCATGCATTTGGTATTAAGACAATTAGGAGAGTATCTCTCTGGAATAGGAGCTCTAGGCTCTGGTTATCTTTTCCTTGCTGTAAGAGCTCTAGTAGCTCATCTTTTCATTAAATATTACTACTATACTAGAATCCTTTCCGGGGGTCTCTATCAATTACTAAGCAAACTAAGATGGAGGTAAACCAAGGAATATTCAAGTGGGGTTATACAAGAAGCTTGAATTGACTCAATGGAGTTTGGTTTATACACACACACAAAAGAATATGGGACCACATTAATTGGTAATTGAATTTTGATAATTGGATTTTGAACTCCTCGCCAATAGCTAATCTAATTTTAATATCTTAAGTTGACTGCTAATATTCTAGTATAAGATTTTAATTTTTTTTCTTCTGCTCAATGGGTAATGGGTCAAGTTTTTCCCACCCAATTGGTATGTGATTTCAGATATAGGCAGTTTTATCACGATGTTATTTGTCAATATTGGTATGTTGTTTCTATTGGAATGATGCTAGTATTTATTCCCTTATGTTATTTCTTTCTTCATTGCTTGCTTACGAGTTAAATTGAAATAGAGTTACGAGGTTCACAATACTCTTTGGTGCATGATACATGATAGTGAAAGAGGACTTGAGAAAGAGGTTAAATCAAGTCTAACCCAAATGAACATTTCTACAAAATTAAACTCAAATGCAATATTGATGCAAAGATGAGCTAACTAATGAGAAAGATGAGCAAGCTAGTCTTTATAAACCAGAAAATAGAGTATGATGCGTAGGCAACTAAAAGCAAATGCACAACGGAAATTAACATACAAGCATGCAAAATAATGTAAATAGAAGGGTTAGGAAAAGCTTGCACATAGATTTATACTGGTTCGGCCCCAATGTGGAACCTTCGTCTAGTCCCCAGCCTCGCTCAAATTTTTCACTATCAACCGAGTGTTGTTTGATCCACCTTAGCCTCTCCAATCTATATACAAGTAGTTTTGATCCACCCTAACCTCTCCAAGCTAGAGCTGAGTTGTATTGATCAACCCTAGCCTCTCCAAGCTGTGAAACAACACACCCTCACTGGCCTTTATAAGAAAACAGAGTAGAAACTTTCTCAAAAAGAGTTGGATATACTAAGATAAGTGATCAATCAATTTGAGACACTTATGTTAGCTTTGTATTAGGCTTCATTAGATGTTTATTGTACCCAATATTAGTATTTTAGATGAGTTTAATGTTGTTGGGCTTCATTGGGTTTTAATGTAAATATTGGATAATTTTCGGATTTTGATGCATTTTGACATTTCTTCCTTGGTTAGGCCATAACTTGGGACTCGGTGATCCAATTGAGGTGATCTTGGTGTCTTTGGAAAGCTAAGACAAGGATCTACAAGTTTCATGAAGAACTCAAGAGCTGGATCGGACTTCTAAGGGCCCAAAATAGCCTTGCAATACAGAGTGAGTTTGCTGTCACGGAACCATCTGGGCAATATGAACATATTGGACTATATAGTGGGTTATAGGCCTCCTCTTGGGCTGAAACTTGGTCATTTGAAAGATAAGACCCATATATCCAACTTCACTGAAAACCATTTTGTCAATAGATGTCGTTTTAGGCATGCTTCTAAAGCTACAAGTTGGTCTGAATTTGGAAACACGTTCTTCCAACCTAACTTGAGGTAGGTGCAGTGTTTTTGGCATTTCTGGAGTTCTAAAAGTCCAAATGACATGATTCAAATTGGAGATTTTCAAGGAGACAACTGGCTACAACTTTCATGAAGACATCCAAGCCAAAATGCACCGTCTAGGTGATGAATTTGAAACCAGAAGTCGGATAAGAGTTGTTGACTAAAAGCCACCAACCATACACCAACCCACCTACCATGCACCAACCCACCTACCATGCATCAAGCTTCCATATTTGATAATTTCCTTGTTTTTATAGCTTGTATTCAGATTATGTACATGTACAAATTGGCTTCTAGGATTAGTATAAATAGAGTCAATCTCTTTGTATTATCATTCATTCAATTTTGAAGTAAGTTTCAAGGAAGTTCAAATATTTGTGAGAGTTTTCTTTCTCTTCGTCTCCATTCTCTTTACAATTTCGTTTTTGTTCTTTTATTTCTGAGTTCTTCCTTCCCATCCATGGAAGGCTAGGCTCTCATAATCAATCCAAGGGATTAGCCATCTTGATGTTTAATTTGGAGATCTTGTTTCGCTTGTTCATATTGCTTAATTGTTATTCAAGTTTCTCTTCTTCCTCTTTTGATTTTTATCTAGATTGAATTGCTTAATTTGATTTAGATGTTGATGTGATAATAGCTTTATTATCATGTATTCAAAGAGGATCACAAAGACTAAACAATATATTAAAGCGTTTTTATAGATTGTTTAGCTTGGTTGAATTCTAGATCTTAAGTTAATCTATGTTGGATGGTGCTTACTTTATCTAACCTTGGTTAATCAAATCCTAGATACTTATCTGGTAGAGAATTCTTGGATCATGTTAAGGCTTCTTGATGTGATCTAAGGCCAAGAACATTGTTAGCAATTAAGTGAATTCGTTGTGATCAATGATGAGTTAAACTCAAGATCGGTAAATTTCCTTGGATTGGTTGCTTCTTTATATTTGTTTACAACTTTAAGTCTTGTATTTTTTTTCAATCTTATTAATCAACAACAAACCCCCCCTTTTAATTATCTTGATATGATTAAATCTTTGTTCTTTTTGGATCCTTGAGAGACGATTCGGTTCATGCTCTATACTACAAATTAGTTTGCGAACTAGTAATTTTTATTATTTGACGAGGTCTCGACAACCTCTTGTCAATAAGCTCAAAACAGATTTACAAATGATTCTCAGAGCAAAGCACAAAATGATTCTTCTTGTTATGTTTTTCTTCACTTATTCCCTTCTCCTCTTCTTGTTGTTTCTCTGGAAAATGGTGGGTATAAGTAGCCAAAGAAGAATTTGAACGTTGTAGTATTGCATTTCTTTTGCATAAAAGTTTCTTAGCATTATGAACATGTAACGTCCTCCATTCACTTTTGCAAAATGACTCACTACTCTTTCATGCATGTCTTGTACTATTATGACCAAAGTATGAGACATTCTAATGATTATCAGCATTTTAGAGTCATCCACAGCTCATTTGGAAGCTTGAATATCGAAACAGATGATTCTAAATTCGTGACATGTGTTAGCTCATCTTCATTCATGAGACGACTCATTAGTGTATTTTTTTTATAAGCTGATATCTTATATGAGCAAGCTCATCTCCATCATAAGCATGCTCGTCTTTTGGTCTTCCACATTCTTCTCTAAATCTGACTTAGGTCTTTAATATGAATCTTCTGATCTTCTTTAAAGAGATGACTCATGTTCAGCTTCTTCAAGTGTCTTCCATTTTGCTTATTGGAACAACAACATGAGACTTCTCATGTCTTCATAGTAGCTGGCTCATGTAAGCTTGAGACATTTGAAATACTTTCTCTATAATTTGAGAGTTCATGTTTTCTTTGATAAATCTACAACACTTCATATTAGCTTTGATCAAGTGCAAGTATATAGTGTTACATATTAGAATAATGTTTGGGATCATCATTAGAAATTAACCACTTTAGAAATATTGGACTAACAATATGGGGATGAGTACGCAGTACATCACTTTTTGAAATTATGATCTTAAGACTTTCTTTACACTACAAAGTACCACAAATTGGTATACTGGAATTGGTTCGCAGTTTGCAAGGTTGTTGACAGAACTTGGTAACTTTGAGATTTGACATCATGATTGAGATGATTATCTACCCATCTTTCTGTTGCGAGAGTAGTCATGTAATGTTCTGGTTGGTGAGCCTCTTTGTTCACCATTTTTTTCTCAAAAACAAAAGGAGTAACAAAATTCTATTGTCACTCATGTTTTAGTGATTTACTTTCAGAGTCAACAAAATTTGTTGGTTTTCTCCCTGTATGTGTAAGGGGCAGGTGAAGAAGAAACTTAGTTTCTGTTCTTAACTTCATGATGGATTTCCAATGTGGTGGGTTCTGTTTCATCATATAGTTGGGAAGCGTTAGTCATTCCATAGGTTTATGCAACACAAAAGAATAATAGAAGACCATTGGAAAAGCAATAATATAATCCATATATCCTTATGGAATCCAGAAGGGCCAATCTGCGCTGCTGTTATCTTTTTCCTGAGATCATGGTTTTAGGGTTCAGACTTTAGAATCGGGACTACACTGTATCGAGGCGTTTGGTTCGCAGATTGTTTTTTCATTCCTGGGAATCTTTACATGGGAATGTTGGATTCCCATGTTTGGTACAAGTTTTGAAAAAACATTCCCATCCTAAAATGATTTCCGGGAATGATTTTTAACCAACATTCTCACACTATTATTCCTATGGGGGGAGGTGGGTTTGCAACATTCCCATGGCATGAGAATATTTTTACCATGTGAAATGTCCAAAATATCAACCCTTCTATCGACATGTCATTAACCAACAACCGCCACGTCATTGTCAATAACCGTCATCGACTGCCATCGGCCACCATCCATGGCGGCCAATCAGTAGAATCTGGCTACCCCGTTACTGCCTCCAGTTGACGGTGGCCAGCAACTTCGGCCACCGTGTCAGTCACAGAAATTCGACCACCCCTATCGTCGCCGGTGACTTTGTCCACCGCTATAGTCACCGGAATCTAGCCACTGCAAGTTGGCGGCAGCTGATAATGACCTACGACTTTAGCCACCACATTAGTCATCGGAATTCGACGACTTCAGTCACCGCCCTGGTCATCGGAATCCAGCCACCTCTGCCGTCGCCAGAAGTTGATAGTTGCAGGCAACATCGGCTACTATTGCCGGTGGTTGGAATCATTCCCGGGAAAGTTTTTACTTAACCAAACGTAGTAATTATCATTCCTGAGCATGATATTTCTAAGAATGTTTTTTCAAACCTTGAACCAAACACCCCCTATGTGTTTGCCTCTGCCCTTTAATTTGATGGTGATTTCTGTGTTGCATGTATAGAACTCCTAATTGCTCAACATAAACCTTCGGAATGCTAATAGTGCAAGTTTTCTATATTACGAGTGAAAGTTCATCTGGTTATACTTTGAAGTTTGAAGCAAATCCAACCAAAACTTGAACTCTTATTTTTAATTTCTCAATCCCGAGATCGAAGTTACAACTCTTAAATACCTATATGTCTTTCACTAGAGGACAGCTAAATATTGAGTTAATCTAGATTTTGTGACAAGAAAACTCAAGCAAAGGTTCATCTGGTTAAAAAATAGGAAAGAAAATATTGAATCAGATGCAGGGATGAAGTCAGGATTCTTGTCCTCTTCCAGTGAAGAGGGTGTTCCTCTTTCGCATGGTATCCCATATTTCTGTGGCATGAACAGTGAACCTTTCATTAGTAACAAAGTCAGAGTTAGCGCAAGGCTTAAGTGCATAAAAGGTTTGCTCATCATTATAAATAGTACTCCCAGAAATAGCATTCCGGAAAATATTCTTTGAAAAAACTTCAATCAAACCTCCTCCAATAGATAAGCATACAAAATCACGATTAAGAAATATGTATATACATGTAATACTACGTCTCATAAATTCTCCTAGTGATATATTTCCCTGTGTGAAGTAAAGTGCGGACGTGAACATGTCCTACAACCACAAATCTGCTTCGTCTTGCATTCATAACTTGGTCTTATTCTTGCAGATTTGGCTTCGGATCTTCATGTCAAAAATACCAAAAGTGAACTGGCAATTTGACACTGCAACAATATGTTTTTTGATGATTCCAAGGAACGAGACTTTTCCAGGAATCCGAGTTACTGTATCCATAGATAGTTGGCCTCCCAGTACATCCCCAATCAAACTGGTCACGTTGGAAGCTAGTTCATCCACCTGTAGAGTGAGCCGGCATGGAAGGGTTGCAGATCCCCTTGCAGGAATCAAACCCGGATAGATGTCTGTCTCTCCAACCTGGTTGCCTTTATATAGCAGGATACTCTTGCCTTGTTCATGCTTGAAGCTGGCATGGTTTCGATTCTCAACTAGGATCTTCAGGTCAAGAGTGACGTTGAGTTGGATGTCAATGGCAGGAAGTGAGACACGAGGTGCTATACCCTCCAAAGTAGCTGAGACAAGCTGGGTCCTTGCCTCTTTGGGCTTGAACAGCGTGAAGGCCAGGACAACTGAGACTGTGATTAGCATCATGAGCAGTAACAGCAGCACCCCTATGGCAATGACACACCGGCGTCTACTCTTCATCTTTTTGTGTGAAATCATCATCACTTGCTCCTCCTGGTCCTGGTTATTCTGTGTCTCCGTCATGGTCTTGCCTTTTGTTGCTTCAGACATTAATTACAACAGGGTGTGTGACAGAACTAGCAAAATACTAAATTGATACAAAGTATTGAAGATTAGAAATCAGATTAGATAGGTATGGGAGAGAGCGTGCAAATAAGAGTGCCACTATCAGTGCCAACCATAATAATATGATATCTCATAAAGGTGGTTGGTTGTTGTGGGGGTCCTCCGTTTAAATGTGCAGTATGTAGACATTAGACCCAACTCAATGCGCGGCTAGCCATTCCGTGTCCCAACTGCCAATGAAACTTTTCTTTTGACTTGTGTTAGTCCATGAATTTGACATGCCAATATAAATTCAAAAGAATATATTTGCTTACACATTACATATTGAATTTAATTTTAATCCAAATCCGCTTTCACTATCATCATTATTATCATCTACTGTTATATTATTAAAAAAAATCAACTACTATAACAATTATGAAGAAGTCATTTTTTTAAAAAAAATGTAGCAATACAAATAATAGTATAATTTTTTAAAAAAACTAACATTTAATTAAATATCCTATGATGTAGGGAGTTGATGAATTCGTAAGGTTCTTCGTAATAAACGTTTTCACACTATTTATCATTTCTGTTAAAATTAAACACTTACATATTTACATGTACGACTTCTTTAAATCAAAGCTAACTAGAATTGTGTGAATAAATTAAAATTACTCCTTATTATGAATAGATAATAAAAGTGTGACTAATATAAATTAATCTAAATTAAGTTTATTTTTAAAATTTAAAAATAAATAATTAGAAAGAATGTGAATAAATTATTAAGACTATCAGTAGATTAATCCTAAAATTGTATTGAAAAAAAGGAGTAAATAAAAAAATCAATAAAATTTTTTTTTATAAATATTTCAAGATTTTCTTTTAAGTTATGTGATTACCATTCTCATGATGAGAAACATAAGAAATACCTACCGAATACAGCAGTTCATTTTATTTTATTTTTTGGTATTCTTATGCTCTTTGAATATTCCTACACTCTAAGTGTAAAATTAATCTTATTTAGTATATTAAAATTGTCCCGCCCCACGAAATTTTTCGCAAACTCAAATTCTTACATTGTAAAGTCCCTAAATCATAAAACTTAAATTTACTTACTACTTAAACCACCAATTCCTAATAAATACGGCGGTTCTTATATAAGACCAATGTCATTCATTTCGAGTAAAAAAAAGGACAGAAAGGAGAAAAAGCAAGAGGAAGAGCAAGTCAACGGGCGAGCAAATTATGCTTATCTCTAGAGGAGCGCATGCATTCTTATTTCTTATCAAATACTATGATGTACCTATTCGTTTTAATATGCTATAAAATCATCACACCCTTTTGTTTTCTTTCGACTTTGACCAGTTGTAATAACAGCTCTTTCTGTCCTCACCTGTTAAATATCACATAACGTACTCTTTTTTTGGTGCATAAAAAAGGGGGGATAAAGGGAAAATTAAAGTCTGCATAAGGCAATACCAGCCATATCAGAGATAATACATAAATATGGATGCTCAAATCCGATGGAGGAGAATACCACACTTCCAAGGATGAGTTATGTTTGGATCCCCATTTGGCTAAGAAATCAAGATTAGAACCTTTTTAATTTTGGTTATTGAGGGGGAAAAGAAGAAAATAACTGTAATTACATTATAATTACACAAATAGCAGAAAGAATTGTAAATTAGGATTTAAGAAATATTATGGTAAAATAATGAAGATGGAGATGATAATATCAGAAATTTCCACTGTCAGACGGAGAGGGAGGGAAGATAGAAGGATGCAAATTACAATCACAAACAAATCAACGTGAAATATGAATATATTAATTCAAATTAAACTAATAATTATATAACTTAGTCTAGAGCCTAAATCCACCCTTAATGGTATGTTTATGAGTTTGGAGGCAAAGGAATCAAAAGAAAAGGAAAAAAATGGAAGAGAAAAGGATGAGAAGTTAAATAATAAGTTTCCTTCCTATTATTTGGATGCTTAAAATCCTCCAAATTGGAATTTTTTTTAAATATTCATAAAAAAGAATAAAGAATAGTTTTGAAGGATTTCATAATACTCCCTCATTTTTAATTTTTGATATTCTAAAGTAAGAGGTATACTTTGGATAGTAAAATGTGGAATAATAACTGTGACAAAATCAACAGTTTAGAATTTTATAAAATAATAAATCATGCATATGCGAGAATCCAATACCTTGGTGGTTATCATTCCATACTTTATTATCTAAAGTGCCCTCCTCACTTTAGAGGATCCAAAATTCCTCAATTTTTCCTCTCATTTTTAAAAACTCCTAAACAAGGCCTCCTTTTTCTTCCTTTCCCATCAAAATTTTGTATTGTATTGGCACTCTTTGTCACCAACTGTTTTATTGGAAAGATTGACCCTGAAATCACAAGATGAGGACGAAACCACATGGAATTTGATAAAGCCTAAGATGCTGACTTTGCCAGAAATTCTCAAAAAAGTGTTGAGGGGCAATGTACCCGATGTTACATCCGAGTAAACCTGAGAATTGGAGAGCAAACGGTCTGCCATAATGGTGAGAGTCAAGTTCATTCCCATGGTCTCCCCGGACGATATCTCTCCAGTGGGGACAGGGGCTTCACCGATCAGCTGCCCTCTATAATTGAGGAGGGCAGTGCTGTCCGTGTACTTGAATCCAACCTTATTTGTGTTCTTCACAGAGACATCCACATCCAAGGTCACGTTCAAATCTACCCTCAGTCTCAACACATCCAAGCTCATGTTCAAGTCTTGAAGTGTGATGGAATCCACCGTGCTAATGGGATGCTTGGCTTTGAACACTGTCAACGCTAATATCACTATTAGCAACACTATTGCGATCAAAACACCACCTGTCACTGCCAAGCACACATTTCTCCCTTTGCCAGATCCAGTTTTCATTCTGCTTTTTCTCTTATTATCAATCTACATCATCATGCAAATGAAATACCAATTCTCCGTTATATTTATTTGTTTTTCAATCCAATTTCAAATACATGAAACTTCAAAGAACCATCATTCACAACTTAGGTGAGAAACTCTTGCATCTATATAAAAGAATAACAAAATTACATGATGAAGCAAGTGCAAAGCAGATAGAGTAAATTCAAATTAAGAATTATAACTAAACATTATGCATATTTAACAAAAATTTCATTTATACAGACAACATTCACAGTCTTAGCTTTCTTTGAAACAAAGGATAAGGCAGCCTTATAGTTTGACTCTCTCTAATGTAGCTCATCCTTGCCCTTGTCATATGATTTTATTTTGGGTAATTCTAAGGAGAAATCAAACTCCCAAGAGTCTACTCTCTTATCCATCAATCATCCTAGAGATATTTGTATTTTCTATAAATAACGTTATATAATGTTTTATTAAGTATTTCTAGAGTGATCTAATGAACAAGAGGTACTGAGATAAAACTCAAGAGTTTGAACTTTGAGTTCTTCATAGACTCACCCATTGTATTTTTCTTCCTAACATGACATTGATAGGAGAATATGGAGGCTAGCTCCTTACAAGCAGAGGAAGAACTCTTTAATTACAAAACATAATAGAAAAGAACGCTCCTGCAGAACTTCGAGGGTCTGCTCCTCCCTTGCCTAATGGCCCCAAAACCTTACTCAATTTCTGGATGCTCCTCCCATGATCCTTCCCTTCCCTGTTATCTCGTGCTCCTCCCAATTCTGGTATGATTCCAGAATACTCTTCCCCAACCATGAGCTGCCAGCTGTTAGGTTGTTGCTCTCAACATCTCTCTCTCTCCTAGTCAGCCCCTCACACCTTTCATCCCTTCCAACCAGCAAGAATCCCCTATATTCTCCCTTTTTTTCTTTTGTGCACCTTAGTAATAGGTAGCATCCCAACATGTCATTATGCTTGTTTTACTGGTTTAAGAAGCACCTGTCAGAGTCTTTTTTTTCCCTTTCAGTGCTTGCTCTATTTCCCTTGTCTACAAAGTTTCAGTTAAAGCAAATATAATGTGATTCATGATATATCAAACTGCAACTACAGAAATTTAAATACTAAAGTTCTTTATACCATCTATTAGAACGAAAAAAGAAGAGACCGGAAATTGTTATAAAACCAAAAAATAAAAATGCGAATAAGATGATAGCTAACTACTAGATATATCAGAAAAGAAGCTAAGGTAATATAAGCACATTGTAATGACTAAAATGCAGAGCAATAATTCACCAAAATTTAATTTTTAGTTTAAGGAGTATTTGGGTTACCTAGACAGGAAATGTTCCGTGAGGAAGTTTAGTTGTCAAAAGCTCCTTTAGACACCTTTCTTCTAACCCAGTAAACATATATATTCAAGTATAAGGAAACTGAAAAAATGATTGCGAAATCCAAACTTCAATTGAAATGAGAGAAACAGAGCTTATATCGCTTCAAGACCAGAAAAAAGAAAAGGTCGATTGGTAAACGAAAAAAATTCCCTGATTTGCTTAGGGATATTATGACTAACACCAATCAATACTTAAAAAGGATTTGAATTTGTCAAAGTTTTCTGAAGAGGAAATCTACCCACCTCGTCCAATTAATCAACTTGGCCACGCAATTATGCAACTGAAAATGATCCTATTTAGTTACGTGTCCCGTTGAAATATAAATATTAAAATATAAATAAAATCATTATATTTCAACTAAGTGGGAGGTTACTAAATATTAACTAGTAATTTTGTGAATGTGAAAGGGTACCAGTACCTCACAAAAAAAGAAAGAAAGAAAGAAAGAAAGAAATATATATATATATATATATATATGGTTTTAAATTATAGTTGCCTTGGGATTACAGAAATTGCGAGAAAATGCAATCGTTGCCGTTGCAAAAAAGGAGCACCAGCAAGACAAAAATATATTGTCAAAGAAATGACCATGCCCTCATCATAGTGAGGTAAAAGGTTAAAGAATTGCCTTTGAGCTAATTTACTGGCGAACTCTACCTAAGGTCCAAAACAGAAAAGAATCAGCGCTGAACTGAATGACCATCATACAATTCGCGCCCCAGAATGTTGTATGACAAAAAAAAATGAAATTCGAAATCAAAGAAAGACGAAAACGATATCGTATAGCTACAATGATCAAAGTATCCAGTTACGCGAAGAACCACATAACAAGGAATCGTATCAGAGACGACGGAACATACCTGCGAATTGAAGCTTGAATTTTGAAATTGAGGTGCTCAGCGTGTTCGTCGAAGTTGGAATCCCACAAAATGCAATCCTAATTGAAATGGGAACCCTAAGTGAAATTGAAACATTCGAAGACAAGTTTTTACAAACCCTAAACGCACCTTCAAAGGTTCCGTTGCCCAATGAGGAACGCGTTTAAAGGCTTTCAAGTTTCAACAATTATTGGCTAATAACCAATCATCGCCGTTAAAAGCCGTGATTTTTCTTCACTGCCAGAAGAGCATTTGAGTTTGGAAGATCCCAATCCCATGCTTCTTTTTTTATGCGATGGAATGGAAGAACCTGTACTTTGGCTAAAAGTAAACATCAATCCTATATGTTTGTAGGATTTTACGAGTGAATGGAGGAAAAAAAACACAAAAAAGAAAAAAAGAAACAAACCCTTAATTTAGAAGATTTTTATTTTTAAGAAAGAAATTCTTGCACTAAATCTGGAAAGGATTTGTTCTTTTTAAAAAGAATATACAGCCAAGAACGTGTTTATTTTTTTTCATTTTTAATTAGATATATTTTTATTATAATTATAAAAATATTTTTTTATTTTTAATTTTAAAATTTTAAAGAAGAAATGATGAAAAAAATTAAAAAATAATAAAAATAAAAAACAAAATAAGATGATTTATAGCTTTTTGTCTATAGATACTTAAGGTTTGAATTTGTTAGGCTATCTTCTTGTATGAATTTAATTTAGTATAAATTTTTTTTATATTATTATTTAATAATATTTTAACACATCATTAAAGAGTTATATTTCTTAAATAATTGTTATAATGTCAAACTCCTTTAATGATGCAACAATATATAATTGGATAACAGTGCAAAAACATTTTACATTGACAGTAAATCAAAATTAAACTTTTTTTTAATTGCTATGCCTAAAACCAAATTAAATGGGATTTGTTCATAAAATTCAACCTCATCCCTTATTTGATTTAATTATTTAAAATTTGAGAAATAATACTTACATATATATTTTATTATACATATTTTTATTTTTTTTCTCTCCTTCTCCCTTTCTCTATCTCTCCTCTTTCTTTTCAATATTAAAAATTTAGATAAATAAAAATATATGAGATAAATGAAATATGTAAGATAAAATATATGTGTAAGTATTATTTTTCTAACATTAATCATGTTGTTAATTTCCATTTAGATATAATTTAAATTTTAAATAGTTAAAGTGAATAATTTTTTTAGCCATTATACATTTAAGTTGTCATCGTAAATCAATCTGTTAATAAAATAAAATATCTAAAAATATGAAAAATTATTGGCTGCTCCCTTTTCTTTGAATTTGAGGAGTTTAAAAAAGAAAAGAAAGGATGGGTAATCTTTTATTTTTAAATTGAGATAATTATAAAATATTTATAAAAAATAAAAAAAGAATGATTAAAATGTTACATGATAATTTATCATTTTAGTCATCTTATTTAAAAAAAATTATCAAATAAAAAGAATGTAAATTTAAAATAAAAAAATACATACATTTTCCCTTCTCCTCCAAACTCCTTCATCCAAATAATACCTAAGAGTATGTTTAGATGCAAGGGTTTGAAAGAAAAGGGAGGGGATAAATAATTTTTTTATTTTAAGTAATCATTTTCTTTATTTGAATTTTTTTAAAATGAGATGAATAAAACAAGATAATATCATATAACCTTCTGATCATCACTTATTCATTTTTATAAATATTTTTTAATTTTCTTAATTTAAAAATGAGAAATTACACATTTCTTCCTTCCAAAATCCTTAATCCCAAACATATCCTAATGTTTAAATGGATGGGTTTAAAAGTAAGGGAGAAGAGGGTTAATTTTTCATTTTAAATAAAATCCCTTTTATTTAAGAATTTTTTTTAAATGAGAAGAATGAAATGAAAGATTATTATGTCATCATTCATTCAATTTTATAAATTTTTTATAATTCTCTCATTTTTGAAATGAGAAATTATCCTTTCTTTCATAATTAGTAATCAATATTTGATCATGTGTCTTATTTAGTTAAAATATAATTATTTTATTTATATTTTAACTAAGTAAGATATATGACTAAATATTAGTCACTAATTAATAAGAATATCAAACTTAATAACAGGTGTTGAATAAATTTCTAATTTTTTTTGGTATAAACTAATGTATTCCTTCGCTTAGAAAGCAAGAGACTATTTGCACATTCTTACTTCTAGGTTTGCTGAAATTTGTGAGATTAAAATTTCATTCTCCTTTTTGAGATCTTCTACTATCATTATTTCTAAGATTGATGAGTGGTTGTGTCATTCAAAAAAAGCATAATATTCTTAAAGAGATGGTTATTAGAAGATCACTAGGTATCCACAGTGAAATGACCAAATTTAGAATTGTCTCAGTTAACTTTGAAATAATATATGAGTATTATTAAATATTAATGTCTATACATGATGTATATGTGATGTGTGACCATTGGTGTACAAATTACAGATGTATTATTGTAAAGACTCTCCTTTCAGCTAGAGACATTGATCTTTAGACAAATTTAAATTTCTAAATGTTATCAAGAGCGATTGTTAAGGTAGAATGGCTTCATTTTTGCTTCATATTTTAGTGTGCTTCCTTGCCTACGCAATTGCTTCATCTTCTATCACAAGAGGATAAAAACAGACAATAGATGATATAGAACTAAGTGGTTGGCATTTGGCATCAATGATACATGAAAGAGTTATGATATGTGCAATATCATTATCAACAAAAATAACAATAACAACCAAGTCTTCTCCCATTAGATGGGGTCTCTACCAAGAATTTAATTTTCCATAAAATAATTTAAAGTTAAAGTATTTTTTAGTGGTTTCTCATAACGTTTTCATATGTCTTCCTATATTTCTTTTTTTTATCAGACTATCAGCTTTTCTCATTAGAGCCACTATTCGTCATTTTCTTTTTTGACCAAACCACTTTAGATGAATTTCTATCATCTTATTCTCAATAGGTGCAACTCCAATTTCTTCTTAATATATTCATTCCTAATCATATTGCTGGCTCAATGATACCAAGATTACCATTACTAACTATAAATTGTAACCATTACCATTACGATTTTTAGAAATTGTAACAAGATTTCTAACTAGAAAAGATAAGACCATTGTGTTGATATCCAATCTTTTTAGCAGGCTCTATATATCAGCTGATTGATATTAGTAAATGAAGTTCTCTGTTCAATTTTTTTTATTTTATCTTTTCTTGAATATATGCATATCAGGAGACCGGTGCCAATGTAAGAGTTCATCGAACCAAAGCAGGCACAAAGAGAAGGTAAATTCCTTAATAATATTAAGCAACTTATATTCTGCACGAATCATTTTGAAATACTTCAACTTGATTTTGTCTTGAAAGAATTATAGTTGTTTGCATTTGCTTTCATTCGTATGACTGCTTCATTTTCAGTGTGAAATTAATTCAGGAATTGATATTCAATGCAGTCACGAAGAGATGTATGTTAATATATCAGCTAACAGTTATGTTAAAGTGGATGCAACAGTGTCCATAATTGAACTACTAAGTACGTCTGTAACTGTGAGTTTTGTCATTTTACGCACAATGACAAGCTTTATAATTTTTAGCTGCCTCAGTTACTGGTGCTTCTTTAAAATGATGAGTTTATCTAAAAACTTATAGGGAATGGAGCGATGAAAATCATGCTACTGATGATCTCTCGATGTCATATACCTGGGCTTAAGCTTCCTATCGTAAGAATTGCATTTTCTGGCTAAGAATTGTGGGCAATTAATAATTACTGAAAATTTCCTGAGATAATAAGTGTTTGATGAATTTCATTGTTTGTAGCTTATGTTGGGTGATATTGTAATTTCTGCAAGACAAGCAAAGGTGTAGATTCGTATCCTCGTGGTTGGTTTGATAATATTTTGACCATTATTACAAAAAATGTTGAAGTTTATTCTTTTTTTTTATACCATCTGTCTTCTCCTACATGCGTATTTAAATTCTCATTGGTGAAGCCACTGCTTAATTTTTATATAAGTTTCTTTCTTCAATTTCTTTCAGTAAGGATGATATTTTTGAAAATCGTGTCTTAAATCATAAATTTTTAAAGATTCCAACAAAAGAAAGAAAATAAAATATGAAGTAATTAATATTGACACTGTGCATCGGAAGAACTAATACGCTGAAGGTGGAAAAGTACAATATTTACATGAGTATCCCTTTCCATTTCAGTTTAATATTTAAGTAGAAATAAGTTGTTGGTTTAGACTAAAGATGCAATAGGTGGAAAGTGAACAGGTATTTCGTTTTCTTCTAGGTGTGAGTTTGTAGTTTTTAAAGAAAAGGAGAAAAGCATATTGGTATTTTATATACCAAGACTTGATCTCGGTTGAATGAATTGAAAGTTTACAATAGTAATTACCTTATCTTTTTTGCAGGGAATATTTTTTAGAAGGCAGTGAGATATATTGGGCGGTAAATATGGAGATGGTAAAAAGTTATGCCATAAGCAGTTTGATAGATAGTTGCGTCCCATTACCATATGCGGGAGACTTTGGATGGATGGATGGCAGTGGCTCGGATAGAATTCGTGGAATATGACATCAGACATGAGATAGAAACTGATAGAACCTCAAGTCCTGAAGAAAATAAAAATAATTCAAATAAATCTCATAATGGAAATTTTATGGGGTGAATAAAAAATAAAAGATATGAGGAGCTAAATTAATTTTAGTTGGTAATGAAAAAAATTAATCTGTATATTACAAAAAGAAACAAGCATTTTCCAATTAATTTTATTAGCAATATAAGGTACAAATTATAATTATTTTTTTCCTTAGAGAACTATAAATTATTTGGATGATTATTTTGCACACGGATAATAGGTATATGTACATTATTAAAGATAAAATCGCTCTACTTAAAAAGAATTAAATTTTTGAATTTGAGTAAATAGTTTCTAAACACAGTATTGAGTATATGCTACGTAAATGAGAACTTTATAATTTGTCTTGGTAATTGTATTTTTATTTAATTGATAGTGCAATTATATTTTGGTTTCTATTATTAGATATATATTTTTCTTTAATATTTACCTATTTCAATATCTACATCAGAAGGGATTGAAAATTTTATATGAAAACATATTAATATTTATATTTCACGGAATAAAAACTTTATATAAAAACAAAATATAATTAAATGAAAAAAATAATTATCAAAATAATTAATTGATTATATTTTTAAATATTTATTTTTATTAAGATGTATTTTGTTCTATAATATTTACATATTTTAATATTTATGTCACACGAGTAGAAATTTTTACATGAAAACATATTTGTATCTGTATTACATGGGAGTGAAAACTTTTCTTAAAATTATAATTAAATTAATGAAATATTATGTATTATTAAAAAACTAAATTAATTAATTATTATACTCTATAATAAATATTTTTCTTCAAATATATAATGTTGTTTAATATTTAAATATTTCAATATCAATATTACACGGGGTTGAAAATTTTACATAAAATCATATTAATATTTACATTTTGCGGATAAAAAATTTATATGAAATAAAATTGAAATAAAATTTATTATTAGATAATCAAATTAATTAATTGATTATAAATTTAAATATTTATTTTTATTAATATGTATTTTGTTATATAATATTTACATATTTTAATATTTATGTCATACGAAGGAAAACTTTATATGTAAACATATTAGTATTTGTATGGAGTGAAAACTTTGCTTAAAAAAAATAAATAAATTAATGAAATATAATGTATTGTTAGAAAAATAAATAAATAAATCATTATGTTCTAAAATAAACTAAATTAATTAATTATTATTTTCTAAAATAAATATTTTTATTCAAATATATAATGTTCTTTAATATTTCAATATTTCAATATCTATATCACATGGGGTTGAAATTTTTACAAGAAAACATATTATATCAACATCGCACGAAGGTAAAATCTTTATATGAAAAAAATGAAATAAAATTTATTATTACAAAATCAAATTAATTAATTGATTATACTTTTAAATAGGTATTTTTATTCAAATATATTTTGTTCTATACTTTCTAATTATTTTAATACTTATATTGCACAACATGAAAATTTTATGTGAAAACATAATAATTTCTGTATCACACGACAATGAAATTTTTACATGAAAACATAATTAAATTAATGAAATGCAATTTGTTATATATATATATATATATATATATTTTTTTTAGTAATGGTTACAAGATTTATAATTACAGGCTTCAATGATATCCCTCAACGTTTCCAATGATTGAATCCAACATTCAATGTCTATGATAATTTAAAATGGCATATTACTCACAATGTAATATTTTTTACAGTGCTTCAATTCTTATCTTACAAGTTATATATATTTGCTGGAATATATAGATAATTAAATAACAGAGAAATGATGATACATTTTGACATTTGATGATCTTTTGAAGACTCGTTTTGTACATCATCAATTTTTTGTACATGAATAATTTTATATATAATAAATATTAAGTTGCTACTATATGTATCATTTAAAAATATATCCTAAACGTTATATATTCTGATTTTTTTATATTTATCTTTAAGAATAAATAAATAAATTTTCATCTATAACTTTAAACAAAAATAATAAACTTGCAACCTATTAACCCGTGTATTTCACGGGTACAAAATATTAGTATATATATATATATATATATATATATAACTGATAACAGAGAAAGAGAGAGATTTCTAATATCTTTTTTTTAGAGTATTAATATCTTTTCATAATTAATAATTAATATTTGATTATTTGTCTTATTTAGTTAAAATATAATTATTTTATTTATATTTTAATTAAGTGAGATACATAACTAAATATTAGTTATTAATTAATAAGAGTATCAAACTTAATAACAAGTATCGAATAAATCTCTAATATTTTTTTTCGTATAAACTAAAGTATCTCTTCGCTTAGAAGATAAGAGACTAATCGTACGAGATATGGTCAGGCGCGTGAAGCGGTGACCCTTGCCAACTATGTTTTCTCCATACGCACCGTCCCAATGATCAAACTCGAGACAAGATACTTAAGGTGACTGAGTCCATTCCACTCAATCAAACGCAAGTTGGTATAAATCTCCAATATATATATATATGGTATGGAGAAAACACAATTAGGAGAGATTACCGTTTCACACGTCTGACCATATATATATATATATATGGTCAGACGTGTGAAACGGTAATCTCTCTTAATTGTGTTTTTTCCATACCCACTGCCCCAATGATTAAACTCGAAACAAAATACTTAAGGTGACTGAGTCCCTTCCACTCAACCAAATGCAAGTTGGTATAAATCTCTAATATATATATATATAGTTATTAGTAACACAAAAGAACATGAATCCATTTCCATCATTTCCATTTCAAGTGCCAACACGATAAGCAAGCTCGTGCCCTCTCAAAAGGTAACCCAAAGTTCATCTAGCATAGCTGTTCCATTTCCAAGGAATTTTGAAAACTTAATTCGCATGAGAAATTCTAATATACTTAGAGAGTATTACTCTTATTAGTTTTTTAATTATTAGATTTGATTTAATTTTTCTTTAAATTATTTTAATTTTAATTTTAATCTAACAGTATGTATAGTCATGTGATGTCACGTATTACATTTTTTAGTAGAGTGGTATAATACTCTTAAAGTACCTAAGAATATCTCAATTCTCATTATGACCTATATTATATTTGAGAAATTTTTGTGTACACTTAGAGTACATAAGTTCTATATACTAAGTCAATAAATAATTAATACTTCATTATTTTTAATTAAAATAACAATAATGATATTTGCATATCGAAATTTCTATAATTTTTACACTTAGTTAATGATGAACAAACTCTTAATTAATACAATATATCATTTGGTTAATAAATTTTGATAACCAATTACTTACAAATTGGTAATCTATTAATTAAATGATATATTAAATTAACCAAGAATTTGTTAATCGTTAAAATTTTTTGTAAGTAATCAATTACCAAAACTCATTATCCAAACAATATATTATATTAACTAAAAATTTACTCATTTTAAACCAAGTATAAAAATAGTGTAAAAAAAATATGCAAGTATCATTTTCCTTAAAATAATTATGTGATGATACAAAAATTTATTACAATATTTAATGTAAAATGACCATATGTCAATTGATAATTGACTTAGTGTACACAAGTATATTTTCTTATACAGCCCCTTTACCCAGATATTTCAAGGCTATGTATGAGTAGAGCCGTCTATAACTTAAACTAACCAAGGTTACGAGCAAGTCCACTTGACATTCATAAGTTGATAGGGAATGGAAGCTTTCTTTTCTGACAAATGGTAACTCCATCGCCCTTCCATAGCCAAAACTTGGGACTGTAAGAAAGGTTTGCCATTGAAAGTAAATTGTTCCAAGCTTGCCAAATTGCTCAGCATATATATAAATAAAGGCTGATTGATGATATATACGGAGGAATAGACTTATCCGAACAATTGGTTTGTACCTGTCCTTTATAGATTGGATAGCAAATAACAAGTTTAAAAAGCAGGTAGATTTGATCGACTGCAAAGCATTCACGAAAGATGTTTTGAGATAAATTCTTCTAAAGATTTCACAAAGAACAATTTGTCTTGCAATATATTTTGCTAGTAAAGGTCCTAAAGGAAGAAGTTGGTACGAACATGAGCCAAATATATGTTTGGACTTTGGATACGTGGATGACACAAGGTCTTCCAGATCCAATTAAAAGAATGTTGAGCCACTTCAACTTCATCGTTGTCCATATCCAATTAATTAAATAGCTATGATACATTTGTTCTAAACATATTTTTTCTCAACTAGAAATCTCCATTTAAACTTGGTAGGTAACCTTGTTCGTAGTTCTGTTTTTCAAACCTCCCTTGGTTTTTGGTTTTGTAACTTTATTATACTAACTTTATACAATTCATAATGAGAGTAGTAGGTTAAGGGGTAAAGTTGAAAGCTTCAAATACTTTTTTAATAAAACTCCAGTTTCAGCATCATCCAACCTTTTTTTTGCTTTAGTGATCCTCATTCTATGCACGATTTCTTAAACCACCATAACACTATCCACTCCTCTTCTCCTGGGGGCAAAAGTAATATGGAAAGGAGATACAACATCTGAGATAATGGGTTTCAATCTACCTAATAGGATGCTAGAGACAATTGCATGAACTTATCAAATAAATATATATTTTTTGTGCAAAGAAAAATAGGAGGCAACTTTTTTTTTTTTTTTAAATGATAGTAAAGATATATTATTTCAATATAATAATCAAGACGTTAGTGTTATGACTATAATCTGAAAAGAAGTGGTGGAAGCTTGAAAAAGGAGACTACTCAAACTAAACGGGAGTATGAGTCAAAGGTAACCTTAAAAACCTTTCAAATTGAGTCAACTCGTGTTTTGACGGAAAATAGAAGGCAATTATATTATATTACTCTTTTTCCAACCCGTTGGATTAGGTGAGGTTGCGATGTCAGAATCTTAAAACAGAAAAAGAAGGACAAATTGGGTCGGTTTTTGTTTTTTGGTGTGTGCGCGAATTTGAAGGGTCCAAACCGCAATGGATTGGGTAGTCTGAAATCCAACATATATAATTCGGAGATGGCTCAATCCTCTCACTCACTGTACACTTTTTATATATTTATCTGTTTCCATCTAATCAAAGACAGTTCCATTCGATCTTAGCCGATCTAAGGTAGACCATCTCTCCGGCTCCGTTTCGGTGCACTATTGGAGAGCTCTTTGGGTTTCGGTGCACTATTAGAGAGCTCTTTGGGCCTGCATTGGTTGGCCTACTAACTTCTATGTAATTAATAATAATATTTTTCCTAGACCCAACCCAGGACAAAACAGTGGGAAAAGGAATAAGAAAGAGGAAGGATGAGGTGGTGGGAATGAGAGAAACGGCGTACTTAACGGGGACGGGTAGGGTGTGTGCGAGTGTAACCCCCACGTTCAATTCCTATTTCCTAGTGGGTGACCATATCATCAAAGCTACAAACACCAGTGTTGCATTGATTCACAATCACAAGCGTTTTTTTGTTTTTGGTGAAAAATGAGAAGAACAGCAAACACAACAACTTGAACAAAAAATGGAGTTAAAGCGCGATGAAAATATGAAGGAAGGGGTTCTAAAGAGGGTGAAGCGGTGGCAACAAGGAAACGAGCCACCACTGGCAGGAGTCTTGGAATTGGTAGAATTCCTGAACTCTTTGAGCGTTGGTTTGCCAAGCCCCGAGTTAGCGGAGCTGTTGGTGTCCCATCTCTGCTTCGACAACAACAACCCCTCCATGTGGAAGTTCATGTACCAAGCTCTTTCCTCTCGTCTCCTCTTCCCACTCCAAGTCCTCTCACTCCTTTCTTCCCGGTCTCTTTTCTTTGCTCCTTCCTTTTCAATTCATACATTTGTTGTAATTATATATATACATATATATATTGTCTTCCACTGTTGCTTCCTTTCTCCAACTTTCCTCAATTTCACTTCTCATTGCAGGATAATTCCTCACCGCCATTCTCGACCAGAGGCGTATAGACTCTTCCTTGGACTTCTCAGCCAATATGCATTTTCGTTTGATCCAACTGGGGCAGTTTCCTGCAAATTAAAGTAAGTTCTTTTGTCACTGTAATCTCTTACTCTTGGTGCCCCCGTCAGATACCCACTATTTTGATTCTTCATTCAGAATATCCAGTCCAGCCTAACTTAAAATAAGGAAGAATATATGAAGCATAATACTCTAATTTGGAGAATAAATTGGGGTTTCTTTCTAATTTAGGTCCTTTTGGGCTTACCATTTTTGCTGTCCTACCTCTCAAATTTCTCATGTTAATTTATTGGGAACTCTAAAACTTTGTAGGTTAAACCGTCGTAGCTTTTATTTGACCGCATATCAATACAGCAATATGAGCTTCTCATTTAGTCCCTGGAAGTTTATTTGACTGGGATATGCTACCTTTAAGTCTTTTTTGCAGGAGAGCTAACCTAATTGTACTTGCATCTTTCCTCCGTATAGACTTCCACTCACTCTCTTTCATCCCTTTAAGAATTTTATCATTGAATGTCGCATCAAGACCTTGTTGCACCAAAAGATCTTGTATTGTGCACTGCCAAACAGTGAAATTGCCTTTCCTATCAAAGAGCAGTACTTCAAATTCCATCGTGCCAGCCATAGTGTAGTATAGCACTCCTTCTTGCCTTAAATAAATACCTCTACAAAGCCACAAAAGCAATTCAAATACCTCCAAGAGTTGTTGACGCCCTTGATGACGTGGCGCTGATAAAGTCTCCCTCCTTTCTTCTTGGCAGCAACTCTCCTCCCTCAATTGAACCAAGAGTTCTTGATACTTGTTTTTGGGAAAGCGTACAAACCCACAACAAAAGCACAAGAAGAAAAAGAATAAAAAAAAATCAAGAACACAATATTTAACATGGTTAGGCCCCTTTGACTTACGTCCACGACCTCTAAAAGGGATAAAAATACTACACTAATAAAAATATTATATTACAACTTTTGCACGACTAAATCTACAAACCCTCCTCACAAACTCACTACCCAATAGCCCAATTACAACCTCTCTTAAGTGTCTAGGCTTTCTCACTTAGGTGATGCACTACCCCAATACACAAAAGGCTTTTTTATATAAGAAACCCCTCTTGGGCTTCTCTAACTCTAGCGATGTGGGACATGGGTCAATTACATAACACTATCGTCTTTCTTGCTTACATAACTCTCCTATCCACAATTTCTATAGCATTCAAGATTCCATTTTTCCTTTGAATTTTTACTTTTTCGTAATTTAAACGATAGGGAATTTTCTGAATTGTAGTCCCTTTTGGGTCTCATTGACTCTGTTCATTTGTCTTATAATTCAGATAAAAGGATTTGGTTTCTTGACCCTTCTAGGATGCTTTCGTGCAAATCCTTTTTCAAATTTCTAACTCATTCTAAATTCAAGTCTTTTATTTGGCAGTGTGGTGCTGAATAGAATTTATATTAATGACATGGTGCTGGTTTGCATGCCACAAAAGGCTCTTTCCCCTCATATGTGTGTTATGAGTGGTACTTGTTCAGAATTGGTTCCCCATCTGTTCTTGCATTGTTCTACTACTGTCTCTTTATGGAATATATTGTGTGGGCTTTTTGGCTTTTTGGTGAATGCTAGGTGTGCCCTAGGTCCTTGGATCAATTTTTGTTGACTAGCTTTAGTGGTTTTGGTTAGAAGTAAAGAGGATAATTTTTTATGGTAATGTACAATCTATGCTACTATTTGGTGCATTTGGTTGGAGCGTAATGCTCGAATTTTTAAGAACGTTTCATTGGCTTAGCAGCTGATTTGGTATAAGATTAGACATTTGGCTTCTACTTTGTGTAAAGCACATGGCTTTTTTAAATAGATACGTAGAGGGATTGGGCAGCTTTAGTCAATTGATGTTTTCTCTTTTTCTCTGTTATTTTATTTTCCCGCTATGGAGGATCCCTTGTCCTCCAAATTCCTTGCATATTTGTTCTCTTTGTCTTAATGAATTTCTTCTTTTATGACAAAAAGAAATAAAATTACTATGATTGACTTTTGACATCTTGCTGGTAACATGGTCACTTAAAATTCTTTCCCCAAATACATCAGTCCTGTGCACTGTGGTTCAGAGGCTCATGAGGAATAAGTTTTAGATTTGTTTGTGGTGACAAATGGAGACTTGAATAGGCTTGAGGTGGCAAATGCATATGCTAAGGTGTTCTCCCTTGGAACTTTTAGATTTTTTTTGAGTTCTTAGCCCCCTTTTTGTTATATGTTTCTTTTCTTTAGACATGATATAATCTGTGTCCTTTATACCAGCCTCTACATTGTTTAATACATTGGAACATGTAATTTATTTTACAAGAGCATCCTTACATGTGAAAGTAAAAAAATTGAAGCAAAGCCTTTCTTACCAATACCAGCCATTATCTTAGTGATTATGTTTTATTGTTTCTAGTCTTTTACTTAATTTACATGATACTGTCTGAATAGACATTGATAATGGTATATAATTCTAAAAACAATTTTTCTATTTTGCAGGATAATAAATTCTGTTGACATTGCCCTTCAACTTTCTCAAACATATAAAATTCATGTTCTGGAGCTTGGACATGTTTTTGTGCTGTTCTTTTACAATATCATCATTGCCTTGATTGATAGCACATTAAATGACTGGGGATTACAAATGACCTTTAATGAAAGATCATGTTTAGTACCTACAGGTGACCAATATATGGAAATTGATCATAAGGTGACACACAATTTTAAAAAAAGTGAATATCATGAACAGATAAGGAAGAGAAATTCCTTCACGGCCTTAGAGGTATTGGAACGACTAACTGAAAGCAGAAAAGCAACGATTCTTCTGCAGTCTGTCCTCTTTAACATGTATCTTCTCCCACTCTCTATGTTTTGACCTTTAAGTTTTTGTCTTGAAAGTTCAATTCAATATTTTTTAAATCAATTGCCTCCCAGAAACATTGCTATTATCTCTAACATATGTACCATCTGAGCAATCTAGATACTGAAATCAGCTTTAGCTTTTACCTGACCCATTGTGCTCCATAAATTGATAACATCAAGTTCCATTGTCGCTTGGCAGAACAATGCAGTAATAATGATTCACGGAGATCCCATTAAGTTTTACTCTCTGTACACTGTATTACTACTATAAGACATCTCTAGTTCAATGTGTCTACTCAATCAAAATATGGTTTGATTGTGCTACTACTACAAGCATTTTTACTTTAGTCAGAATATTAGCCCTCCAAATATGCCCCAAGGAAACAAAATGATTGTTTGTTGTATTGAGCATCTAATAGCATATGAAAGAAAGGATCTACAGAAGCAATTTCCTGGCCTTGTGAATGCCAAAAAGAATCCATATGAGTGCAAAAACCCTGTCCAAGAAAAGATGACAAAGAGGCAGAAGCTTATATGATAGATCATGCCGTAATTGAAAATCATTCCATGTTCCAAATTAAATCTCACAGTTGTGAGGAAGGAATTCCAGACACTGCCACTTGGGTGTAGCTCAAGTGGTTATGGTGGGTGGGATTTGGGTAGAGGTCATAGGTTCAAGTGGTGCTAATGAGTCCTTGATGTACAAAAAAATGGAATTCCAGTAACCTTTACTAACCTTTTACAAACTTCATATTATCCAGAAACATTCAAGTATTTTACCTTGCCTAACCACCCCCTAAATTTATGACTGACATTTTTGTACTGCCACAGTACTTGGCTCTTAACTGGGGGACATGGTTAATGAGGATCCTTCAATTTATGATATTAGCAAATCTATGTGATACAAAATGTTGTTATGCCATCCCATCTCATGCAATAAGCAGAGATATTTTGTACCTAAAAGAGAAGCATATTTTACAACAGTAATATAAATTTTATGGAAAATCTCTAAAATTTTCTTATAAGCATAAGCTGAAATAATGGTATCTTGTGCTGGTTCACTACCCAAGAGGAAGAGAAAAGAGAATATATGCTTGATGCAATGGAAACTTAAGGCTAAGGGTTATACTTTCTAGGCCCCATTTAGATAGGCTTATATGCAGCTTATTTGAGCTTATCTACTATAATAAGCGCTTATGAAGTATTTTTATTCTGTTTAGATGAGCTTATTACAACAGCTTATGAAACCCTTATAAGTTGTTTGGGTTTATTTTCATAAGTTAAAAATTTAAGTTTATGAAAATAAGCTTTTGTGAAAACTAAAAATATCATAGGTACTAGTTATTTTTATAATAATTTTCGAAAAAATTAATCTTAAGGGATTGATACAATTCATAGCATATCCTTCAAATGTTCAATATTTATTTGAAAGGGTTTATGAAAAGCGCTTCTCAAAGTATTTATCCAAACGCTATTTAGCTTATTTTAGACAACGCTTATGACAGTGGAGCTTATTAAAAGCTCTACTCTAATAAGTACTTATATAAGTTATTTATCCAAGGGCCTAGTTTAAGTTACCTGTTTGCTTCCACCACTAAAAAAGAAGGAAAAAAAAAGGATTTCATATTGAAATCTGATAGAAACTGGTATTGATATCATAAAATGGAGACTAGCTCCTTACAGTCAGAGGTAGTCGTCTGAGATAACAGCAGAAATGCAACAAAACAGTAAAGAAAAAGCAAGATAAATGGAACTCCTGCTGAGATAGCAGTAGCCCAGACCTCTTAGGCACTCTCCTCAGCCTCCATTCCCCCAAATTCTTCTCTGCCCTTTGATTTCCCTTTCTCCTCCTTATCCTCCCTCCCTTGCTTTCTGGTATGATACAAGAATCTTCCTTCTTTTCATTCCCCACGTGCCAGCTGGCAGGATTGTTACCACACATTCTCTCTCCTTCAATAACTGCTCTTTTGGCTTCACGCCTGTCATGAGGAGCACTCCTCTACTTTCCCTCTTATTCTTTCTTTCATACACCCGCAGATTTAGATATCTACTATGTTCTGCTGAGTCTTATGTTAGTTTATGTTAATTATTGTTAATGATTATTCTGTTTTCTTTATTATGAGTGGGAAACATTGCTTTAGAGATGAAATGATTCTGATCATTTCAGATCTGTTGAAAATAGAATATTATTAATGAAGTGTGTGCTGTGCTGGTTGTAATAAGTGTGTTAGGTGTAGTGTGTGTGTGATGAGTACGTTAGGTGTAGTGTGTGTGTAATGAGTGTGTTAGATAATGAGTGTGTTAGAGATAATGTAAATAATTATCTTATGTAAATTATCTATCTATATATTCTTCAGCTGAGTGAAGAACACTCAAGCATTCACAAACAGATTCAATCTTCAATATGGTATCAAGAGCTGGTTCGATCAACTCTTGAAAATTTTCTCCAAGAGGGTCTCTGCCATCTTGGTCAGCGAGACCTGCATTCAAACACAACTCTGCTTACAGTCGTGAGTCGCCCCCAACACCAAATCACCCATTCTCGTTCCCTGCTCCAAAACACCACGGCCTCACACACCTTTACTAAGTGTTCGGACCAAACACCCACTATACACCACCACCAGGAACCATCTCGTAAGCTTCCGACCCACCCACTGGAGCCCCGTCGCTGAAACCGCCACACGCGCTGTTGCATCACATCACAACCCACGCCAACATCTCCAACCGCTCGGACCATAAACCCACCATACACCACCACCAGGAAACCACCTCGAAGCCTCCGACCGCCACCCCGGAACCGTCGCGAAGCCGCCCACGCCTGGCTCACATCACAGCCCACTGCCCAACATCTCCAACCGATCAGACCATACACCCACCATACACCGCCACCAGAAACCACCTCAGAAGCCTCCGACCGGCCACCCCCTGGAACCCCGTCGCCGGAAACCTCCCCACGCGCCTCCACGCGCTTCTTCTCTGTAGGCGCGTGAGATCCACGCGCCCCCACGCGCACCATCTTGCCGGCGCGTGAAGGACACGCGCCCCGCTTCTACCGAAAATTTTTTTTCGACCGCGATGGTCTTCTTGCTTATCTGCTTGAGTTTGGTCTTTCGCACTTCTGCTTACCAAAACAAGATATTTCTTTCTTGTTCTTCTTGAAAGCAAGAGCCTATCAACAACTTGTGCCTATCACAAAATTTTCTGTTACGATCACTCAAGAGTGATAAAATGGCCTCGATTCTCAAAGACATGATGGTCCGCCTTCTCTTTCTCGGCACACCAACAATTACTTGAGAGAAATTAAGTGCTAAAAATTATTTAGCATGGTCTCGCCTCCTCAGAGAACTTTGGTTTTCTTGGTCAAGGATTCCATGAACATCTCGAAAAACCTCCGATGATATTTCGAGAAGACAAACGCGACCAATGGAAGAAGCTTGATTATCAATTGTGTGCTCTCTTGTGGCAACTGTTGAACCAACCATCTTGACAAACTTCAGAGCTTTCAAAACTTGTAACACATTCTGGAAAAAGGCTCAAAATGTCTTTGCAAATGACATTCAACAAATGTATGATGCTGCACAAAAATTAGCCACTCTCAAACAAGTTGATCATAACATGGTTGCATATGTCTCGAAAGCCCAATCTGCGGTGGAGGAGTTAAAATTATCTTTGGAAGCCGATCAGCTCGAGGTCGTAAAGAAGAAACTTGATAATCTATATATGGTGTTGATTATACGATGAATGCATCCTGATTTTGATAATGTTCGCGATCAAGTCTTAACTGGTCAAGAAGTTCCTTCATTAGAGCATTTAATCACTCGACTACTTCGGTCCCCTCATCTATGGGCGTGATTCAGATAACACTATTGAAACTTCTGCCATGATCTCTAGTCGAGGAGGACGAGGAGGTCGTGGCAACCGAGGAGGCAGAGGTGGGCGAGGAGGCCGTCCTCAATGTTCTTATTGCAAAAGAATGGGCCACACACAAGACACTTGCTATTCTATTCACGGATTTCCCGGAAAATTTGTGAATATTTCCAGAAGTCCTGAAACATCTCGAGATGAAGTTTTCCCGGCCGAATATCAAGAGTATCTCTAGGCTAAAGTCTGCCAAGGAACCTCGGATCTCCTCATCTATAGGTGCTCATAACTCTGCTTGCATTTCCCAACTCCGGTAATGATCAAAATCCATGGATAATTGATTCCGGTGCCTCCATCACATTCTTTGGTAATAGTTCTTTATTTTCATCCATCTCCTCTCCAAATATTCCTCATTTCATTACTCTGGGCGATGGCTCCCAGATTACGACAAAAGGAATTGGTCATGTATCACCCACTTCTTCTTTGTCTTTATCCTCTGTTTTGTTTATCCCCAATTGTCCTTTCAATTTAATTTCTCTAAGCCGACACCTGTTCTCATAATTACTCCGTAACATTTGATGCTAACTCATTTGTTATACAGAACGTGGTTGGTCGGACGATTGGCGTAGGACATGAATCTAATGGTCTGTGCTATCTCAAGCCCGATTCTTCTTGGATTTGTAGTGTTGCAAGCGTCACCAAAAACTCCTTCATGAACGTTTGGGACATCCACATGTCTGTCCAAACTCAAAATAATGGTCCCCGGTCTTGCAAAAATAAAATCCTTCAACCTGTGAGTCATGTCAACTAGGAAAACATGTTCGTTCTTCTTTTTAAGCATGCCGCTAGTCATGTTGATTCTCTTTTTCAGCTATTCATTCGAGATATATGGGGTCCTAGTCGTGTGTCTTCTTTAGGTTATAGATACTTTATCACCTTCATTGATGAATTTTCTCGATGTACTTGGGTTTTCCTAATGAAAGATCGACGAAATTGTGTCCATCATCACTTCTTTTGTCAATGAAATTAAAACTCAATTTGGACAAACAATTAAAGTGCTTAGAAGTGATAATGCAAAAGAATACTTTTCTTGACTTAATTTCTTCTTTTTTGTCATCACAAGGTATTACACGCATCGATCGCCGTGTCCTCATACTCTCAATGTAATGGTATAGCCGAAAGAAAAAATAGACATCTTATTGAGATTGCTCGTACATTATTACTTCATGCTAATGTACCTGTCCGTCATCGGGGAGACGCAGTTTTGATGGCCTGTTTTTTAATAAATCGGATGCCCTCTTCCTCCATTGAAAATAAAATACCACATTCTATTTTATTTCCCAAAGAACCATTGTTTTATATTAATCCACGTATTTTTGGATGCACTTGTTTTGTTCATGATATGTCTCCAGGTCTTGATAAACTTTCTCTAGAGCCATCAAATGTGTCTTTCTTGGATATTCCGGACTACGTAAAGGTTATCGATGTTACTCTCCCGTTCACAATCGTTACTACATCTCCTGCCGATGTAACATTCTTTGAAGAAAAGTTATATTTTTCACCTTCCACAGCTTGAGTCAAAAACTCTACAAGAAGTTTTTCCTATTCCCTATCTTGGTCCATCACCTCCTTTGCAAGAATCAAGGTCAATCATAGATTCTACAGATATTTCTGAAAATCTTCCACCTGAGCAGCCACAAAGACCACTCATCACATACCAACGACGTCCACAAATTCCCAATACTGAATTGGAAGGCACTATAAGACCAAATTGAATCATGTCCTACTCGGCTGACAACCTTGCGCTACGGACCTACCTGAAGAAAATCTTGCCTGGCCCATTGCTCTTAGGAAAGATATTCGGTCCACACGGAATCCTCATCCTATTTATAACTTCTTAAGTTATCATCGTCTTTCTCCTTCTTTTTACTCCTTTGTGTCCTCTTTATCTTACATCGTCTCTATTCCTAAAAATCTTTGTGAAGCACTTGATCATCCAGGATGGCGACAAGCCATGATTGATGAAATGCAAAGCTTTGGAGCATAATGGTACTCGGGCGTTAGTTCCTCTTCCTTCAGAAAGAAAACTTTCATTTGTCGGTGGTATATCTTTTGTTAAAGTAGGGGCCAATGGAATGATTGATCGTCTCAAAGCCGATTAAGGTGCAAAGGTTATACCCGTGATTTATGGACTTGACTATGGCGATACTTTTTCCCTGGCCAAAATTGCTTCTCACTTCTTTCTTGCCATAGCAGCCATCAACCATTGGCCATTATATCAGTTGGATATTAAAAATGCATTCCTACACGGAGAATTAGAAGAGGATCTCTATATGGAGCAACCCCCTGGATTTGTTGCTCAGGGGGAGTCTGGCTTGGTTTGCAAATTGCAACGATCTCTTTATGGACTCAAACAATCCCCACGAGCTTGGTTTGGAAAATTCAGCTCATGTTGTTCGTGCTTTTGGAATGAAACGTAGTGAAGCGGACCATTCAGTTTTTATTGCCATACCTCTCCGTAGATGTGTTTACTTGGTAGTATATGTGGATGATATAGTCATTACAGAAATGACCCAAAGAAAATTTCTCAGTTAAAGGAACATTTATTTAGTCATTTCGGACTAAGGATTTGGGAAAGTCGAAATATTTTCTTGGCATTGAAGTTGCCCAATGAGAATGGGATTATCATCTCACAAAGAAAGTATGCGTTAGACATACTTAAAGAAACTAGTATGTTAGGCGTAAACCACTTGATAGTCCCATGGATCCAAATTTGAAATTACTACCCAACCAGGGGAGACTTATTCTAAATCGAAAGATATCGAGATTGGTTGGAAAACTCATCTACCTCACACTATTACAAGGCCGGATATTTCCTTTGCGGTTGGAGTGGTAAGTCAATTCATGCAATCTCCTCATAATGATCATTGGGATGCGATCCAGAATTCGAGATACATTAAAAGGACCCGGGACAAGGACTACTCTATGAAGACAAAGGGAGCACTCAAATAGTTGGATTTTTGTGATGCAGTTGGCGGGTTCACCCATTGATAGGCGTTCCACTTGAGGATACGTGTGTCTATTGGAGGAAATCTTGTCTCATGGAAAAGTAAGAAACAAAATGTTGTTGCAAGATCTAGTGCGTGAAATCTGGTATGGTCAGTAGCCACATGTGAGCTTATTTGGATTAAACAAATTCTTCAAGAACCAAGTTTGGGAATACTCAACAAATGAAACTATGTTGTGATAACCAGCAGCCCTTGCATATAGCTTCTAATCCAGGTATTCCATGAGAGAACTAAACACATTGAAATTGATTGTCACTTTGTCGTGAGAAAGTCCTTTCTAAAGAAGTCATCACCGAATCAGCTTAGTTCTAATGATCGGCGCTGAGACATCTTCACAAAATCACTAAGAGGACCAAGAATTCGTATTCTGTTCCAAGCTTGGAGCATTTGATTTATATGCTCCATCTTGAGGGGGAGTGTTGAAAATAGAATATTATTAATGAAGTGTGTGCTGTGCTGGTTGTAATAAGTGTGTTAGGTGTAGTGTGTGTGTGATGAGTACGTTAGGTGTAGTGTGTGTGTAATGAGTGTGTTAGATAATGAGTGTGTTAGAGATAATGTAAATAATTATCTTATGTAAATTATCTATCTATATATTCTTCAGCTGAGTGAAGAACACTCAAGCATTCACAAACAGATTCAATCTTCAATAAGATCATTCTTTCCAGTTAAGTGTGTCCCCACCCACTACTTGTAATGTTGTAAATCTGTATCTATAAAGAAGAGAGCTTGAAGGTTAATTAACCAATCAAGCATAATCAATAGTATTTTTCAGTCTCAAGTTGGTATCCAGAGCCTCTGGTTCAATCTCCGGCGACTTCCACCGCCGTGAAATCATCTCCGGCAACTTCCATTGCCGTGAAACCATCACCGGCAGAGTTCCACTGCCGTGAAACCTCCATTTCCGGCCACTCACCGCCGTGAAACCTCCATTTCCGGTCACTCACCGTCTGTCAGCATCAAAGGCAATTTCTCAGGTACTTGGGCGCTCAAGCGCAAGATTCCCAGCGCTCGAGCGCAAGAAGGTCAGCATCAAAGAAATTTCTCAGGTACTTGGGCGCTCAAGCGCAAGATTTCCAGCGCTCGAGCGCAAGAAGGTCAGCATCAAAATCTCAGCACCCACGCGTTGCCACCAACTCGCCTCAGACTCCTGTTGCCACCTCTGAATTTCCCTCATGGCCTCCACTACAGAATCTTCCTCTGTTACCTCTGATTCCTCTAAAAAAAGTTTGGTTTCTTTTGCCTTTTCGGGCACCCCTACTATCACATCTCAGAAATTAAATGGCAAAAATTATTTGGATTGGCATGCTGCTGTTGATGTATGGTTTTTAGGCCAGGGACTTTCCGATCACTTGACCAAAAAGGCCGAGGACATCCCTGCTGATGAACGGGACCAGTGGAAGCGAGCTGACTATCAACTAGTATCCTTATTATGGCAATCAATTGACTCGAAGCTATTGGTCCACTACCGTACCTACAAGACATGCCATGATATATGGGAGAAAGCTCGAAGTGTTTACTCCAACGATGTTCAACGCTTGTATGACTCTGTTCATAATTTGACAACTCTCCAAATGACAGATCATGACTTACCCTCATATTTGAACAAAGCCCAGTCCACCATTGAAGAAATTAAACTGATCTTGACTGGCGATAATCTGCAAAGTATGTTGGACAAGCTTGACAACTTGTATATGGTATTTGTTCTCCATGGTCTACACAGGGATTTTGAATCGGTTCGCAATCAAATCTTGACCAATGCTGCTGTCCCTAAAGTGGAAGATCTCATTAACCGCCTAATGCGAATTCCTTCACCTACAACAACCTTTGGCAGTAGTTCCCAAGCAATTTCAGATTCTTCAGCTTTTATCTCTCATTCAAATGACCGTGGTGGTCGAGGTCGTGGCTATGGTGGAAGAGGTGGTCGTGGCATCAGAATCGGCCCCAATGCACTCACCTGTAGCGCTTGGGGCACACTCAAGACAGGTGTTACTTTCTACATGGGTTCCCTGACAAATCAGCTAATGTGACACAATCCTTGGCACCGAAAACTGCAAAGAAAGATGAGTTTTGGGGTGCCAACCAGAATTCTCTATCAGACCAAGAATATAAGGAGTACCTTCAGCTCAAGGCAGCCTAACAACCTTCGTCTTCCGCTACTATAGCTCATACTGGTAACTCTACGGCTTGCCTCTCTCATTCTTCGTCTGCTGGATCCTGGATTTTGGATTCTGGTGCTTCCGATCACATAGCTGGTAATCCTTCCTTTTTCTCTACATTATCATCTCCTAAGACACCACACCATATCACCCTCGCCGATGGTTCTAAAGCTAAAGCCACAGGCATTGGTCAAGCATCACCTCTCCCATCTTTATCTTTAGATTCTGTTCTGTTTATACCCGGTTGTCCATTCAATTTAATTTCTCTTAGTCAACTCACTCGCACTCTTAACTGTTCTGTAACCTTTACTGCTGATTCTTTTCTTATTCAGGACCGGGGTACGGGACAGATGATTGGAGCAGGATCTGAATCACGTGGTCTTTACTATCTTCAGCCTCCTTCCTCAACCATATGTGCTTTGCTACCGAATCTCCTGATCTTCTTCATTGTCGTTTAGGGCATCCGAGTCTCAATAAATTCAGGAAGATGGTTTCCCATCTCTCTCATTTGCAGCCTTTCAAGTGTGAGTCATGTCAACTGGGAAAGCATGTTCGTGTTTCCTTCCCAAGTCAGGTCAATAACAAGATAAAGTCTCCGTTTTCTCTTATTCACTCTGATGTTTGGGGTCCAAGTCGCGTCAATTCTATTCAATGCTTTCGGTATTTTGTTACTTTCATTGATGACTTCTCAAGATGTACGTGGGTTTTCTTAATGAAAGATCGTTCAGAGTTGTTTACTATTTTTCAAAACTTCTTCAATGAAATTCAAACTCAGTTTGGAAAAAATATTCACGTTTTACGCAGTGATAATGCAAAAGAATATTTTTCTGCTCCTTTTAATTCTTTCATGACATCTCATGGCATGATTCATCAATCCTCTTGTCCGCATACACCCCAACAAAATGGTGTAGCTGAAAGAAAACACCGTCATCTCATTGAAACAGCCTGTACTCTGTTACTACATGCCAATACCCCTTTAAAGTTTTAGGGTGATGCTGTTCTCACTGCAGGTTATTTAATAAATCGTATGCCATCATCTGTATTAAATAACCAAGTCCCTTATTCTATTTTGTTTCCTAAGGAACCCCTTTATATTGTTCCCCCTCGTGTTTTTGGCTCCACTTGTTTTGTACATGATCTCTCTCCAGGTCTAGATAAATTATCTGCTCGTGCTATTAAATGTATTTTTCTTGGTTATTCTCGGGTCCAGAAAGGGTATCGATGTTATTCTCCCTCCTTGCATCGTTTTTACCTATCTGCAGATGTTACATTCTTTGAGGATGCTCCTTACTTCACATCTCCTGTGGAACATGCCTCCATCTCTCAGGTCTTACCAATTCCTTATCTTGATCCAGAAGTCTCTATTACTCCAGACTCACCGGTCTCAGATTTCCCATCTCCACCAGTGCCTGCTTTGCCTCCACCACTTATTACTTATCACCGCCGATCACACACTCCAATCCCGGAGGCTGTTATCTCCCCAGATCCATGTGATTCATCTCCTGCACCTGCATCTCCACCTGCCACGGGCCAACCTGAACCATCAGCTGACCTGCCTTTAGCTCTACGAAAAGGTATACGCTCTACCCGAAATCCTCATCCTATCTATAACTTCTTGAGCTACCATCGTTTATCTTCACCCCATTATACCTTTGTTTCTGCTTTGTCATCCATTTCTATTCCTAAAACTGTTTAGGAAGCTCTTTCCCATCCAGGATGGCGACAGGCTATGTTTGATGAGATGGCAGCCTTGGATTCTAATCACACATGGACTCTGGTCCCTTCCCCTCCCGGGAAGTCTATAGTTGGTTGTCGATGGGTTTTCACTGTCAAAATCGGTCCTGATGGACAGGTGGATCGCTTGAAAGCTCGTCTTGTGGCTAAAGGCTATACTCAAATTTTTGGTCTTGACTATGGCGACACTTTCTCTCCTGTTGCTAAAATGGCATCCGTACGACTCTTCTTGTCAATGGCTGCCATGAATCACTGGCCCCTTTATCAGTTGGACATAAAAAATGCTTTCCTACATGGTGACTTGGAAGAGGAAGTCTATATGGAGCAACCACCTGGGTTTGTTGCTCAGGGGGAGTCCAGACTAGTTTGTCGATTGCACAAATCCCTCTATGGGCTCAAACAGTCTCCCAGGGCATGGTTTGCAAGATTTAGCCAAGTCATACAACAATTTGGTATGGTTCGAAGTGAGGCAGATCATTCTGTGTTCTATAAACATTCATCCTCTAATAAATATATCTACCTTGTTGTCTATGTGGATGATATTGTTATTACAGGAAATGATTATGAGAACATCAATAATCTAAAACAACACTTATTTCAACATTTTCAAACTAAGGACTTGGGCCGACTACGATATTTCCTTGGAATTGAAGTTGCCCAGTCAAAAGCAGGAATTGCCATATCTCAAAGGAAGTATGCTCTTGACATTTTGAAAGAAACCGGAATGCTAGATTGCAAACCAATTGATACTCCTATGGACTCAAACATTAAACTTCTGCCAGATCAGGGGGAGCCTTATCCAGATCAAGGAAGGTATCGGAGACTTGTAGGAAAACTAAATTATCTCACCATAACCAGACCAGATATATCTTTTGCGGTCAGTGTAGTAAGCCAGTTCCTTAACTCTCCTTGTAACAGCCATTGGGATGCATTGATTCGAATTCTAAGGTATATCAAGAGTTCTCCAGGAAAGGGATTGGTTTATGAAAATAGAGGCCATACAGACATTGTTGCATATACAGATGCAGATTGGGCAGGATCTCCTAGTGATAGAAGGTCAACTTCTGGGTATTGTGTCCTCATTGGGGGAAATCTCATCTCTTGGAAAAGCAAGAAGTAATTTCTAGGTCGTTTGCTAGAACTATACCTAGCTCCCTTTATCCCTTTCCTGCTTCCATCCTGCATCAGATCGGGAGTTTGTGAAATTGCTTGAAAATGCAGAATAGGCTAGGTGGAACCTAAATTGATTATAAGACGCGATGGTTTGGGAAGTTTTATTTGTTCCAAAGAACCTATGCATATGCTATAATTCCTAGTAATCATGGCTCTTCTTGTCTGACAACATGTGAGGATTACCTATTTTAGTTATTGAAGTATTAAAGTTAGTTTTTTACCCACCATTTTGCAGAGTTTTAGTGTATGCATATATTTACTTGCTCACTAGGATTTGTGCTGGGAAATTGACGATTGGCTTTCCCCTTTTTGTGTTTCGTCATGTATAAATAGGCCTGAAAAATTCAATTGCCTCCTGCAGAGGCTCCAATTTCTTGAATCCCTTGAATTAGCATCATCAGAATTAAAATTAGTAAACCAGGTCCTAACAAAAGTGTCTGCCAACATCCGTGGAGTTTCTCATTTTGACTACTGCCTAAGCAAGCATCAGCTGGTTGGGATACTTGTTGATGTTGGATCATGTAAGACATTGCTGAGATGCAACTACAGATCTTGTCAGTCTCCTTGTTGGGTTCCTTTTGATATTTATATGGAGAATGCTATGGATTCTAAACAAATTCCTACCAAATCAGCTATTGATGTGATTACAGGTAAATCCTCTGAGAGAGTTTTCATTGGATTTGTTTTTGCTTAGTTGCTGCTATTGTTTATTAGTTATTAACAGTTTATTTTCAGAAAGTTATAAGGATTCAGGTCTTTCCTAATATTCATGGCCTACTTGCAGATGGAATCAAGACACTTCAAATATTTAACCAGGCTAGCTGGCAAGAAACTTTTCTAGCACTTTGGCTTTCAGCCCTTCGGCTTGTGCAGCGAGTTGAGATTGATACAGATTAATCTTTTGTTTCATGGAAGGATTTACCAAATAATTATTTTCTCCTCCTTCCTGGTTTATTGCAGGAACGCGATCCTCTTGAAGGCCCTATTCCCCATCTTGAGGCCCGTCTGTGTGTGCTTTTATCTATTGCCCCCTTGGCAATTGCAAATATTCTAAGGGATGACTCTGAACATAAAATGAAGAGTGATGGTTCTAGGAAACTTGGACTGATTTCATCTGTTCAAGTTCTTGGACATTTTTCTAGCCTCCTATGCCCTCCTGCATTAGTTGTTGATGCAGCCAATCAGGCTGCTAGAAAAGCAGCGAGCTTCATTTATAATTCTATGAATGAAGAGGGTGAATCTGGAACTGGTATTCATGCTAATACCTATTCAAAAGCAGGTTGATTTTGGGAACATGATTTTTACTTCCATAATTCCATCTGCATTAGTAACAATGAATAAGGATTAATATCTTAGGCATACTATTCCTTGGAATGGATACATCTTACTTGATGTTTATTTGTCTGCATATCTCTATGATTCTTCTAAAATAATGGTTATCTTTCAGGTGGCAACTTGAGGCATCTCATAGTGGAAGCTTGCATTGCAAGAAATTTAATGGATACATCAGTGTATTTCTGGCCTGGTTATGTGTCTACATCTGTTATGTCTTTGTCAGACTCATCACCACTTGAAAAATCTCCATGGCTAGCATTTATGGAAGGAACACCATTAAACAATTCCCTTATAAATTCCCTTACAGTGACCCCTGCCTCAAGGTTTACTTTTGTGTCAAATTTGATTTAGTTTTGGTGTTATCTAAACTGCTGATGATTTGTCTTCACAATTTTTCTTCTGTCCTAGCCTGGCAGAGATAGAGAAGTTATACTATATTGCATTAAATGGATCAGAAGTGGAAAGGCCTGCAGCTGCAAAGATCCTTTGTGGTGCATCCCTCAGCTTTGGTTGGTATATTCAGGTACAAATCCTAGCAGAGATATTGGAATTCGGAAGTCCTCCCACAATACAATTGCTTAGATGTGTTTCAGGCATTTCCTTGAATGTATATTTCTTATATTGTCCAGTCTGACATTAAAGTTTACTAATCGTGTTACTAAAGGGTAAAATCTTAAATTTGGGTTTGCAGATTTGTTACAATATAAAAATCTTGTCTCAGCTAGGAGCTTTTATGCATATAAGAATTGTGGATGGGTTGGGAATCTCCATGATCAGTTGGCATGGAGTTGAAGCAATCAATTACTATTGTAATAACTGGCAATTGATTGATGTCCAACTATATTTTGAATCACTATACATCGATTCATTTTTCACTCAAGTATCCTTTATCATATTTTTGGCCTTCCCTAGCCTAAATATTATAAATACTAAATAGTGGGGCACACATGACAATAAATAGTTTAGATCCTTAATTAATTGAAATTTTAATTTATTATTTAGTAAGTTTAATTAATCCTCGGCCTTTGGCCTAAAAACGAAAAGGATGCATGGACGTGGATTGTGAGTTTCACCGAGGTTGAACCTACTTATGTTTCTCGTCTTTTCTAAACTGAAAAAAAAATGCCAAGCTATTGTTCTTTGCAGTGGTGACACTGGGGATTACGCACTATGTGTCTAAACTTGCATTAACTCTGCCCCCTTGGGATTATAGTTGTCTTTTGGCTGTATCCTGGCTACTGGGTTAATGGGTGAATACTCCAGTTCTTGGTGTTGCATTCTTGAATGTTGTATCCATCTTGTCATGCTTTATTATTTCTGAAGACAAAATTTGTCTCCTTGGCAGGAACATGTGGTTCACTATGTGGTCAAGCTTCTCGCTTATCCTACACTGCTTAGTCATTCTGGATCTTGGAGGCTCTTGGTCGATAATATGTCCATGCTAAGTGCTGTCCTCCTTGGAGTTTCCTCTGTTGATACAGTTCATATACTTTCTTTGCATGGTGTGGTAAGTGAATCACTTTTATAATTTATTTGGTGGATGTCTGAGTTTGACTCCCCTTTTGGATTCTTTATGTCATAAATTTATGAGGACAGAAAATTTTTGGGTTCACTTGGCAATTGGAAGCTGTTGAAAATATTAGTCCCTGTTTGGAGCTTGGAATTGGGCCCAGAATTCAACCTTGTAATCAAATTCTAAATTTCATGTTTATAATGCCTTTTAGAATGGGAAATCCAATTCTTTATAACAATTCCAAGGAATTGGAAAACAACTTAATAAAACCCTTTCCAATTCTTAACCTAAATGCTAAGAAGTCCAATTCCCAAGAATTGAAAAGATGCGCCTATATCCCACACTTCACAACCATCACTTACATTTGACATAACAACCTTGTTGTCTAAGCCCTATACTTTTTCTTTTTTTGGGGCAAGCAAAAGTTTAGGGGGAGAGGAGGCTACCCTATTCCAAGGCCAGGGCATGCCACAAGCCTCAATGAAGGCTTACAGTGGTACTTACATATCGC
Source organism: Styphnolobium japonicum (assembly GCA_023212625.1). Lineage (NCBI taxonomy): Eukaryota > Viridiplantae > Streptophyta > Magnoliopsida > Fabales > Fabaceae > Styphnolobium > Styphnolobium japonicum. The sequence goes on from JALBWW010000014.1 coordinate 25,291,103, forward strand.
CTACAAGGGGGTTGCTGGCAACGAAAATCGAATCTAAGCCTTTCAAGCAAAGTACTTTGATCCTTACCAGCTAAACCAACTCTTGTTGGCCTAAGCCCGATACTCTATCCACCATCTTAGTCACCGCTATCACTACCACTATTATCACCTCCATAACCGCCACCGCCACCACCAGCCCCAATACCCACCTTCACTCCCACCACTGTCAGCACCGCCACTTCCTTTGCCACTACTGCCATCACCACCACTACCAGCCCCACCACTTTCGGCACCACTATGACTCCTACACTGCCATCTCTGCCACTGTCACTACCATTACCGCCACCATAATAAAATATTTTTTTAGTCATTTATATCTATTTAATTTTAAAATTATGGCGACAATATTATAGATTTATTTTTTAAAAGTCTAGATCATACAAGCAAACAATGAAATCAGAATTTAACTCAAAATTTCAATTTTATTTCGTGATTCTTTGTGTAATCCAAACATTAGTTTTAAATTCTTCTGACAATTGGAATTGAAATTATAATTGTAAACTTCAGCTCCAATTTTGTTGTCCAAACAAAGCCTTAAGAGAATTCTTAGAGATAGAAATAAAGGCAAAGAGAATTACAGAGAGCGATGGAGACAATATTGAAAGGCTGTAGGTTGAATGCTGTGCGTATTGCCCCTCCCTCCCCACCCCCCCTCCTGCGCGTCCCTTCCTACACCTCAATTTATGAGATGCTGGAGGAATATTACAAGCATATTCTGTCAATTAACCAGTCATCAGCCTCCTAATTTAAAACATTTAATCTCTTAATCATTTACTTGAATCTTAGCAGTCAACACTTTCCTAAATACTTCTTAACAGAAGCAAAGTTGATACAAATAAGCAACCTTGGATAGTTTCTCTACCGTTCATTTACTATTTCTAAGCTATTAGTACATAAACTTAATTCTTAAGCTTAATTTCTTTTCCCGTCACATTTGAATGCCAAATATTTTCATCAAGAGTTCTTTGTATAGGTCCCCACAGTTGCTGCTTCTTTATTGCCACTTTGCGAGGCATTTGGCTCAATCAAACCAACATCAAATAGTGGAAGTGATGAGCCCTCAATGTCAACATACATGGCTTTTTCTTTAGCATTTCTTTTCCTTATTCGATTATGGAAATTCCATAGACCTCCTCTTGACCAGTGCATCACCGAAGGAGAAGGTGCAGTTGGAGGTTTGGAGTATCTTTTGTCATTGCACAATAATAGCATCATGTCTTCCCAAGATAAACTGAAAAGCAATCAAAGTCTCTTTGAATCTTCATCCGTTAAACCTGTATATATTGATTCATTTCCAAAATTACGGGCTTGGTGTTGTCAATACAAATCTTGTGTTGCTTCAGCCCTTTCTGGCCTTCCTACTGGAAATTCCATTCATCAAGTTGCTAATATGATCTTAAGTATGATTTACCAGAAGATGACTAAAGGTGGGGTTTCATCAAGTAATTCTTCATCACCAACAAGCAGTAATGCATGTAGCTCCCTCATTAATGCTGGTGAAGATGCTTTTCAAAGACCTATGCTTCCTGCATGGGAACTGCTGGAAGCTCTTCCTTTAGTCCTTGAAGCAATTTTAACTGCTTGTGTTCACGGGAGGCTTTCATCACGAGACTTGACAACAGGTTGGCCAGATGCTAGCTTTACTTATACATTAATCAAGTTTTTCTTTGTTTCTGTCAATTTGGTCCCAGTAGATGATAACTAAATCATGAAAATGAAATAATCTCGCTGGTTCCAAATTTCATTGCCAGTATCCTTTTCTGGATATGTAAATTTTGCCTGATTTGTCAAAGGCAGTGAGCTAAATTTTATTAAGTTTCATTAATCTATCATCGTTTTTAATTGTAATAAATGAAAGAAAGAGGTCAAATAATGACATCAAATTAATGCAACTAATTACGTCACAAAAAGTTGGTTGTTGGAGTCAGACAAAAGTTATTGGACGGAAGGCTCATGTGTTTCTGGTGCTACCTTCATTTTATCACTGTAACTCTTATGTGCCATTTCACTTGCAGGTCTGAGAGACCTTGTTGATTTTCTCCCAGCCTCTCTTGCTGCCATTATTGATTACTTTTCTTCAGAAGTTACTTGTGGTGTATGGAAACTAGTTCCAATGAATGGAACAGATTGGCCTAGTCCAGCAGCAGTTCTTCAATCAGTTGAGTCAGAAATAAAATCTATACTAACTTCTGTTGGTGTTGACGTTCCAAACTGTTCACCTGGTACTTTGCTGGTTCAATATTCTAATATACCTGTTTGATGTTTACTAATTTCCATGCTGAGTCCTACAAAAAAAAAAAATCGCATACATCTACATGCATTCACAATGCTATAGCAAAATGCATGCAAACTGATAAGATACCAACTGGGATCCACTGAAAGAATCGAATATTATTGACAATCACAGGGATTCCCACAAAATGCAGGAACCCTAAACTCAATTACAGAACCTCCTGGACAGAGAATGGTTTGCCCTCACCCTCACCCTTTCCTATCTCCTTAGTAAAATTCTCGATACCCTTCCCATTATAGAATTTCCCTTATATAGGGTCAGTTGTGTATCCTAACTGAAACCACAGACCTGGCCCCCGTTAGTTACCTTCCCGCCCCCTTTTTATATTTTCTAACAAACACCCTATTAATGGGGGGCCTGCTATCAATACCCCCCCCCCTAAAGCATGCACCTTGTCCTCAAGGTGGGCTTCAGGGAACAGCTGCTGGAGCAACTCATAGGACTCCCACGAATTGTCGCAGTCATCTAGGGCCGTCAAAACGAGCCAAACTCATCGGGCTGACCCGTTTACTCCCATAAATTATGTGAGTCGGGTTTCAAAATTAATGACCCATAAAAATGTGGGTAATTTTGGATCAACTCGTTTAACCCGCGAGTTAAACAGGCCAACCTGCAGGGTTCGTGGGTCGCCCGCATAACCTTTTTCAATTTGTTTGTATCCAAAGAAAAAAATTCAATTAAAAAATTTAAAAGATAATTAAACAGTCTTTTCTCAAACAAAAATACAAAATATACGTATTGTATAGGCTAGTAATGGCACAACTCACACATAAACACATTCGTCAAACTCCACAAGTTAATGTTATTTATTTGTTTAAATTATCCCTTAACCCTTTAAATGAGATTAAAGTATTCAATATTATGTCTATGTAATGTAATATTTGATTTGAGATTATTAAATTGATTTTTTTTTATTAAATTTAAATTTATTTCAAAGTTTACAAGTAAAAAAAACAAAGTTTCACGGGCCCATTTAGGCCCGCGAGTTGATGCGAGACAAGTTAGGCTGACTAATTTGCATCCAGTTTAAATGCGAGCAATTTTGGCCTGACCTGTTTAACCCAACAGGCCGGGCCGAGCCGTTTAACAGTCCTATAGTCATCGCAATCCTTCCACTTGACCAGAAGCTCCACAATACCCTGCCGATCATAGCGGATGGCCAAGACCTCTTCCAGCTAGTAACTTAACTCCCAATCCTCTATCAGATCTGCTGGTAGCTGCTGGGGTTGACTGGGTGGGGTCAAGGCCTTTTTAAGACAACTGACATGAAACACGGGATGGATTCTGCTGTGGTTAGGGAGCACCAATTTATAAGCCACTGCACCAATCTTTTTAGCAACTTGGAAGGGCCCATAGAACCTTGGGCTGAGCTTCTCATTCTTCCTCTTGGCCAAGGACTTTAGCCGGTGGGGTCTAGCTTTTAAAAAAACCTAGTCACCCTGTTGGAATTCTACCTCTCTTCTCCTCTTATCATATTGCAGTTTCATCCTCTGCTATGCCAATAGTAGATTAGCTTTTAGTTCCTGCAGAGTGCCATCCCTTTCTTCCAATAAGTCAGACACTGCAGTCACTTTTGTAGGATAAGTAGCTACTTTAAAAACTGCAGGGGGGTCCCTGCCATAGAGAGTTCTAAAGGGGGACATCTTGGCAGAGCTGTTGCATGAGGTGTTGAACCAGAATTCAGCCCAACTAAGCCACCGAGGCCACTGTTTAGGCTTGTCAGAAACAAAGCATCTAAGATAAGTTTCTAAGCACCTGTTGGTCACTTCAGATTGCCCATCAGTTTGAGGGTGATAGGCTGAAGTGTAAGAGAGTTTGGAACCTGCCCGTTTGAATAATTCTGTCCAAAAAGAGCTCATAAAGAGCTGGTCCCTGTTGGAGACAATAGAGGTGGGGAAACCATGTAATTTTACCACATTATCAACAAAAACTTGGGCTACATCCTTGGCAGTGAAAAGGTGACCCAAGGCAGCGAAATGGCATACTTAGTAAGGCGTTCCACCACAACCAATCTACCTCTATAGTATGGCTTCCCGCCTAATTCAGAATAATCAGGAAAGTCAGAGGAATTTGACAGCACCGCCTGGACAATTTGCTGCCATTTAGGATCCTCCAAAAGCTCCTCTTCTATAGTATTCAAATTCTTGTTCTGCACCACTGACAAGGCAGCAAGCTGCAGCCTCCTAGATAGGGCATCTGCTACCATATTTTCCTTCCCTGGTTTGTACCTTATCTCAAAGTCAAACCCCATAAGCTTGGAAATCCACCTAGCTTGTTCTTCAGTCATCAGCCTCTGGTCCGTTAGAATTTTCAGACTTTTTTGATCCGTTTGGACAATGAAATGTCTGCCCAACAGATAGTCCCTCCACTTCTGTATGGCCATCACCATAGCCATGAGTTCTCTCTCAAAGACAGACCTTCGCTTACCTCGCTCGGACAAAGCCTGGCTGAGAAAGGCAAAAGGCATGCCTTCCTGCATCAGAACAGCCCTTATGCCAATGCTTGAAGCATCAGTTTCAATTGTAGATACCTTGGAAAAATATGGAATGGCCAGTGTGGGCAACACAACCATCACCTGTTTCAAGTCATTAAAAGCCTATTGCGCTTCTGCATGCCAAGAAAAGGCATCCTTTTTTAAGAGGTCATTTAGAGGCTTGGCTAACGTCCCATAATGCTTGACAAATCTTCTGTAGTACCCCGTCAAGCCTAGGAATCCCGAGTTCTTTCAAATTGGACGATGCAGGCCATGAAACCATTGCCTGAACTTTGCTGGAGTCTGCTGTTAGGCCCTGGGCAGAGACAATATGCCCCAAGTATTCCACCTGAGGTGCCCCAAATGTACACTTCTTATTAACTTTCAACTGATGCTGTTGCAGCAACTGCAGTACCTTCTCCAAATGCTGTAGGTGTTCCCCTTGATCCTTGCTGTAAATGAGAATGTCATCAAAGAACACAAGGGCGAATCTCCTTAGGAATGGCCTGAGGATGTCGTTCATCAAGGCCTGGAATGTCGAAGGGGCATTTGAGAGCCTAAAAGGCATCACAATGTACTCATAATGGCCTTGATGTGTCATAAAGGCCGTTTTAGGAATATCCTCCTTCCTCATACGAATTTGGTGGTAACCTGACTTCAAATCCAGTTTTGAAAAGATGGCATCCCCAGCCAATTCGTTCAACAACTCATCGATCATTGGAATCGGGAACTTATTAGGAATGATGACTTTGTTTAAAGCCCTATAATCCACGCAAAACCTCAAGCTCCCATCCTTCTTTTTAACTAAAATGACTGGACTTGAATAAGGACTTGTACTATGCCTTATAATGCCAGCATTAAGCATTTCCCCGACTAGCTTTTCAATTTCATTCTTCTGATAGTGTGGATATCGATAAGGCCGCACATTAGGGATGTCAGCCCCCTCTTTCAGAATTATAGCATGGTCACAGGGCCTCTGGCGGGGCATCACACAAGGTTCCTGGAACAGCTGATTGAATTGATTCAGCAGAGCCTGCATTTCCTGAGGAAGGGGTGCAGCCTTGGAAGTAGCCTCTTCAGCATCTGTAAACTCTACCAAATACCCTTCACATTCCTCTTGGAGGCTCTTCATGACAAATTTTGAGGGAAATTTCAGATCTGCACAAAGAGAGGTCTCCTTGAATCCTCACCTTCTTTCCCCCAACTTCACATTCCAAACTGAGTTCTTTAAAATTGGCCTTGATCTCCCCCAACTTAGATAACCAATCAAGGCCTAGTATCACATCCAGTTCCCTAAGGCAAAAAAAGAACAAATCCTGGTGCCATATAGCACCTTGCATTTTTATTTCCACCTTAGTGCAACAACCATCGCTATGCACCTTATGACCATCACCTACCTCCACCAGGAATGGGATTGTATTGACGACTGGAAGCTCCAATTGCTAGGCTATTTCCTCCTTAATGAAGCTGTGAGAGGCTCCACAGTCTATGAGGATTAAGACTTGCTGCCCAGCTATCTCTCCCCACAGCTTAAAGGACCTTTTTGAAGTGAGTCCCATCAAGTTGTGGTAAGTTAACTGCCCCTTCTTACCTGTCCATTCTATCATCTCCTCATCTTCCCCTCCCTTCACCGCAACATCATCTTCCATTTCCTCCTTAACCCAAAGCATCCTCAACTGTTTGTTTTGGCAAATATGCCCCGCATAGTATCTTTTCATGACATCTAAAACAGAAGCCTTTCCGCACTTTCTCATTAACCTCGGCCTGGGACATTTCCCTAAAGTTTCTGCCCCTCTTGCTAATATGCCCTCCCTCACCTTTTTTATTTATAGAATTAGTTGTGACTATAGCAGAGCTAGGTTGAGGAGGGGTTACCCTGCTGGGTCCTTCCATGTGTTCATTGGAGCTTCTGCTACCCACATTAGATACCATACCTTTGCTGCCCTTAAACGGTGCAGGGAACCCAAGCTGTGTGGAAAAACTCCTTCTAGCAACTCCTCTACTCAACTCCCCACTCCCCATCATGTACATCAAGGTGTTTCTGTTGTCTATCTTCTAGGCCAGGTCCATCAATTCCTTTAAAGAATTGTGTTCCCTGAGTTCTAGCTCTGCCTGTACATCCTCCTTTAGGCCATTTAGAAATATTCCAGGTAAAAATGCCTGCTCGGAGTCCTTGAGAGGGGTGGCCAGGACCTCAAATTGATTCCTGTATTCCCTCACCGACGTCACTTGCTTCAGTTTCAGCAGTTGCCCCAATGGATTCTGTTCCAATGAAGGCAAGAACCTTTCCTTTGCAGCTTTCTTCAAATCCTCCCAAGAAGCCATAGCAAAGCAGGGCTTCCACCAATTATACCAAGCCAAGGCTTGACCTTCCAACCCCATGGACGCCACCCTAACCTTCTCCACTTCAGGGGTACCTCTCAGCACAAAGTACCTCTCCATTTTATGTACCCAACCCACCACCTCTGTTTCTTCAAAAACTGGCAGCTCCATCTTTCTCCAAATCTCACTTTCCGACCCTCCCCCACATGCCCCGTTGCCATCACCTGGGTTGCTTCCAACCTCTGATTCTCTGTCCCTATCGCCCTCTTCACCATTGTTGGAGTTTTGTCTTCCCTCTATTCTCCTTGTCAGCCCTTGAATTAACCCCTCTAAGTTCTTATATCTTGCCTCCATAGCAGAATCCATTGCCTTCCACCTCACCTCAAATGTCCCCTCCAAGTTGGAGAGTAACCTCGCCTTGATCGCTTTGAACCTTTCCTCCTCGCCGACCTCTGTCCGAGCATCACTCCTGGTAGTAACCATTGCAAGAACTTCAAAGACTACTTCAAGAACCTACCTGAACAAGTACCCCAAGAATTGCTCAGACAACGTCCCCAAGAAATTGCCTCTGAACAGCACCGACGCCCATGGAAGTTCCCAAGAATTGCTGCTTTGATACCAGTTGATAAGATACCAACTGGGATACACTGAAAGAATCGAATATTATTGACAATCACAAGGATTCCCCCAAAATGCAGGAACCCTAAACTCAATTACAGAACCTCCTGGACAGAGAATGGTCTGCCCTCACCCTCACTCTTTCCTATTTCCTTAGTAAAATTCCCGGTACCCTTCCCATTACAGAATTTCCCTTATATAGGGTCGGTTGTGTATCCTAACTGAAATCACAGACCTGGCCCCCGTTAGTTACCTTCCCGTCCCCCTCTTATATTTTCTAACAAACACCCTATTAATGGGGGGCCTGCTATCACAAACATAGATGGAAATTAGAGAGATAGGCATATGCACAGATGTTTTATATGTTGCCTAAAACAGTTGCAGTGACCAGAATAATTGGTCTGTGTTTTCTTTCTCTTTTTAATGTATCTGACATGATTTAAAATTACAATTTAATGTTTCATCAATATCCTAATTAAATATTTTTAAAAAGAAAATTTGTCTCCTTCGTCCCTCCATTTAGAATGTTTTCATATTGTTCTGTAAACTGTTATTTCTCTCCATTTAGAATGTATCATGTATGGATGTATGTAATCTATCTAAGGTGTGTAGGGTGTGTGTGCACATGCGCTCTGCTCTGCATCTTTCTCAGCTGCATGTCTCTCTCTCAGATACCCTTGGCTTCTCTCTCTGTCTCACGTTTGTATTTCACTCTGCATCTTTCTCTCTCGTTGCTGTCTCTGTCTTAGTTTCACGCTGTGTCTCTCTCAGCTCTCTCATTTCTGCCCTTCTGCTTCTGCTTCTGCATCTGTGTCTTTAGTTTCCGTTTCTGTGTGTTTCACCATAATAAATAAGAAAAGATAACAACTTATAGTTATTCTTAATATAAGTTGTTATCTTTTCTTATTTATATTCTGTAGGTCTTTTCAGTATATTTTGCATTTTTTAACATGGCTGCCATGCTTCCGCAATACATCCATCGCAGCTTTTTGGCTTGCCACCATTCGCCATTGACAACAGTGTATAGAGAGAAGTCAATATCCTAAAAGCCTGAAATACCATTACATACGGCTCTGGATAGAACATAAGTTCATGCCATTTCCTTTCAAATGACTCTTTCTACACTTCACAAAGTGCACAAAATAACTATTTCACATGACAATTTTTTTCCAGCAAGGATCATTAAGTGGAATATAGGGAGTTTTAGTGAAGTTCATCTTAATTCCACGGGGGTAAATTCCTAAAAATATTAGCACAATGAACTTCAGGGCCAGGACTTATTAATTAAAGAAGTTACATTAAGGGTATGTATGAAAGTTCACGTCTATGCTTAAATTTCTCATCAATGAAAATAATTTAGTAGTGTTTGTTAATACCTAAGCAAAAATTATTTGAATTAACAAAAAGGATGAAAACATTCATCATAGTGGAGGCCATTCAATGCTTTCAATATAATAGTTTCTGATAGAACCCAAAAAACTCAGAGATGAAGAAAAAGCAACTATACTGAATAATGAGCAGATATCAGTGTGATATCGAGCTCTGATATGTATTTCAGAAAAATGGAAGAACAGATTACAAGTCAGAAGAAAATGCTAGACAGGTATAGGGTGTCTAGGCCCTCCCAAGTCCCATGCCAAAACTTGCCTGCTCCCGTATACTAACCAACCCAAAGATATACCCTCAACAGAATCCTCACCTCAGTCTCTCTCTCTCTCTGCCAACTCATCAATTAGTTGCAGCTAAGGCCTTGTTTGTTTGCTCACTATTAGGGCCCAAATCCCCTGCACTTTGTTTTCCCTTTCTAGAATACACCTTAGTCAGCGCTGGTTTCTTATCAACACTTCCCCCCAAAAGACTCACCTTGTCCTCAAGGTGGAAGTCAAGGAAATGCTCTTGTATTGATATCATAGGTTCCCAAGAACTCTCAAATTCGGGCAAATCATGCCATTTAATCAGCACCTCCTTGACCCCTTCAGCAGTTTTCCTAAAGTCTAAAACTGCAGCTGGCTGCACCTTTAATTCCCGATCTTCAGCTAGAAAAGATGGCAATGGTTGCGTGGTAACCGTCGGTGTAGCCTTTTTGAGCAAGGAGACATGAAACACTGGATGAACCAGACTGTCTTCTGGCAATTTGAGCTTGTAAGCCACAGGGCTTATCTTCTCCACAATCTCATAAGGTCCATAGAACCAAGGGCTCAATTTCTGATTTGCCCTCTTAGCTAATTTTCTGAGCTTGTAAGGCTGGATCTTCAAATAAACAACATCCCCCAATTGATATGCCACTTCCCGTCTATGCTTGTCAGCTTGAGTCTTCATGCGGTTTTGGGCCTGCACCAAATGTCCCTTCAACTCATCTAACATCTGATTCCGTTCAACCACTAGCTTGTTCACTTCCTCCGCCAAAGATGGTGCCCCATCTCCTCTAACAAGTATAGGAGGGTCCCTGCCATATAAGGCCTTGAATGGGGTCATTTTAGTAGCTGAGTGGTAGTTGGTATTATACCAGAATTTAGCCCAAGCCAACAGTTTAGGCCACTGTTTGGGTTAAGTCCCTGTGAGGCATCTTAAATAAGTCTCCACACACCTATTCACAACCTCGATTTGGCCATCTGACTGAGGATGGCAAGCTGAACTATACCTCAATTTCGTCCCAGCAAGTCTGAACATCTCAGCCCAAAAAGTGCTTAGAAAAACCCTGTCTCGGTCAGAAACAATGGAGGAGGGAAAGCCATGCAATTTCACCACTTCTGTGGTGAAAATTTCAGCAACATCCTTGGCAGTATAGGGGTGTGCAAGGGCTATAAAGTGTGCATATTTGGTGAGCCAATTCAATATCACCATGATTGTATCAACCCCATAAGCCTTAGGAAGTCCTCCAATGAAATCCATGGACAAATCAGTCCAAATATTGGTTGGGATGGGGAGGGGCTGTAGTAATCCTCCAGGAGTTAAAAGTTTGATATTTGTTTCGTTGGCAAACTTTACAAGCTTGAACATATTGTTGAATGTCTTTCTTCATTCCTTCCCAAAACAGCAGCCCAGAAATTCATTTGTAGGTTCTGAAGAAGCCTGAATGCCCTCCTATGGCTGAATCATGAAATTCCTTAAGCACCAAGGAAACCTTTGGGGAACTTCTAGTAATCACCATTCTCCCTTTGTAAAATAACTTGCCCTTCGTGAAATGATAACCAGAATGAGAATTTGGTTGTCGAAGCAGATCTTGAATAATGGTTCTCAACTTATCATCATGCTGAATTTCATCTTCCAATCCATCCCACTCATTGAATTGTACTGAAGAGATGGCTGCATACTGGAATTTCCTAGATAAAGCATCTGTTGCACCATTTTCCTTCCCTGGTTTGTACTTGATCTCAAAGTCAAATCCCAACAACTTGGAGACCCATCTCTGTTGTTCCTCCCCCTAAATCCTCTGATCTGTTAAAAACCGAAGACTTTTCTTATCTGTATGGACGATGAAATGCCTCCCCATTAAGTAATGTCTCCATTTCTGCACAGAAAACACAATGGCCATGAGTTCCCTTTCATAAACTGATTTGTTTTGAGCCCTATCCGAGAGTGTTTGGCTCATATAAGCCACTGGCCTTCCTTCTTGCATAAGCACTCCACCCACTCCTTTCCCCGATGCATCTGTTTCTATCACAAAAATCTTCTCAAAATTCGGGACAGCAAGGACAGGCAGCCTAGTCATGGCTATTTTGAGTTGCTCAAATGCTTTTTGAGCTTCTAAACCCCATGTATAATTATCTTTCTGGAGTTGTTGTGTCAGAGGCCAAGCTATCTTCCCATAATCCTTCACAAACCTTCTATAATACCATGTTAATCCCAAGAACCCTCTTAATCCTTTAATATCCTTTGGTTGAGGTCAGTTGAGCATGTACTCCACCTTCTTAGGGTCTGCTGCCACCCCCTTGTCAGAGATGATGTGCCCCAAGTATTCCAATTGTTGCTGTCCAAAAGTACATTTTTTTCGATTGACCTACAACCGGTTCTCCCTTAACAGCTTCAGTACCATTTCCAAGTGCTTCCTGTGGGCTTGTGAATCCTTACTAAAAATCAGTATATCGTCAAAGAAGACCAGCAGAAACCTCCTTAAATATGGTTTCAGCACCTTGTTCATCAAGGCTTGGAAAGCAAAGGGGGCATTGTTTAGACCAAATGGCATTACCAAGAACTCATAGTGCCCCTCATGTTCTGAAAGTTGTCTTAGGAATGTCCTCCATTCTCATTTTGATTTGGTGGTAGCCAGATTTAAGGTCCAATTTTGAAAAAAATTCAGCTCCCCTAAGTTCAACCAGTAACTCATCAATCACCGGAATTGGGAACTTATGCGGTATGGTCAGCTTGTTCAAGGCCCTGTAATCTACACAAAATCTCCACCCCCCATCTTTCTTCTTGACCAAAGTTACTAGACTAGAGTAAGGACTAGTGCTAGTTCTAATTATTCCTGCAACCAGCATTTCATCTACTATCTTCTCAATCTCATCTTTTTGGTAATGAGGGTACCTGTAAAGGCAGATATTGGGAATAGGTGCTCCCTCTTTAAGATGGATAGCATGATCATGCTCTTGATGAGGAGGAAGCCCTTCTGGTTCTTGGAACAGATCTGCATACTCCTATAGAACCTCTTGTATTTCCCAGGCCAATACCCCTTTAGGCTGTTCCTCTGGCTGCCACTCTTGATATTCAATATAGTAACCCTCTCCTTCATCTTTTAAGGCCTTTAGCATGGTTTTCAAAGAAGCTTGAGCCTTGCAAAGGGATGGTTCCCCTCTTAGTGCCACCTTCACACCATTCCTCTCCCATGTCAAGGTGCGTTCTCTAAAATTAGCTTGTATATCTCCTAAACTCTCCAACCAGTCCACTCCCAACACCTCTTCTGCTCCACCCAAATCCAAGAGAAAGAAATTCTGCCGAATGTCCACTCCTTGAATCCTCACCTGTACATCTTTGCACGCCCCTCGACTACTAATCTTGCATCCATTCCCAACTTCCACTGTGTACGCCATTGTATCCTGGACTGGTAAGTTTAGTTTCTGTACTAGTCCCTTCAAGATGAAGTTACTAGACGCCCCGCAGTCAATGAGCACCGTGACTTGCTGCTGTCCAATATTTCCCCACAGCATCAAGGATTTGTTGGAGGTCATTCCCATCATGCTCTTCATAAAGAGTTGTAGGGACTTATCCTCCAATTCCAATCCCGGATCCTCCACCTCCACATCGGTCTCTGTCCCCTCCTCTTCTTCCCCTTCCACCATGATCAACTGATAATGTTTAAACCTACAAATGTGTTCACGCCCCCATTTCTCTCCACACTTAAAACACAACCCCCTCCTACTCCTTTCTTGGAGTTCTGTTTGGGATAATTTCCTTGGTCTCATTTCTTTTTTCTCCTCTCCAACTCCATCAGGAGGTTTTGGCTCCATTGGACTCTGTTGGATGATGTGGGTTCTTTGCGCTAGCAATAGGTTTCTTCCTCCTTCACTGCCTACATTTGCTCGAGTCCCTCCTTCCCCTGTCCCAGGTTTGAAAGTGCCCGTTCCCCTCATGTAAGTCCCTCCTTTCTCTCCCAAGCTTCCTCTTCGTAACGCCCAATTTTTTTCTTCAAGCAACTGGTCTTTGTCCATGAGATCAGATAACAAATGTAACTCATACAACTTCAATTCAGCCTTCAATTCCTCACATAACCCATTCAGAAAAATTCCCTTCAACATTGTTTTATCAGTGTACTTCACGGGTCCGGATACCAGCTCAAACTGCTCACAGTGACCGTGCCAATTTGTTTGATGCTCAACAATGGTTCAAGGGAATTTTGAATTATCCCCTGTTGGAACCTGCGGATAACTTCTTTGAATTGTTTCCAACTAGGAAAAAGGGTCTGATCCTCCCACCATTGGTACCAATTCAGAGCCTTCCCCTCCATAGCTACCATCACAGAATCCAGCATCTCAGACTCTACCCGATTTACCCACCCATAAGCATCGTCACCAGAGAATATTGGTATCTCCAATTTCCTAGCCCCTTCGCTCCTCCGTGGTGGTCGACTACCCCTGGACGATCCACTCTCTGAGTGCCTAGTCCATTCTCGATCCCGGTGGCGCGAGTCGTGAGTATTCGTTGAACCCACTTTGCTGCCCAACTCTCCATCACTCCCATTGTCATCCTTCCGCAGCTTAGAACGGTGTCGGTGGTGTGATCGCCCCCTCACACCTCACTTGGTTCACGATTTCAGCGGCTCCATGATTTCTTCCAACCGTGCCTTCGTGCGCTCCTGTTTGGAGAGGCTCTCCACTCTCCACTCCTGTAAACTCCTCTACTGTATCCATGCGAGACTCCATGATTGATCTAGTGTGGACCATGAAGCACTATACGTATCTTTGCTCCAAGATCGTATCTCTGCTCCAAGATCGTATCTCTGCTCCAAGATCGTAGAGCTCTGATCCCAAATTGATAGAACCCAGAAAACTTAAGATGAAGAAAAGGCAATTATACTGAATAATGAGCAGATATCAGTGTGATATCGAGCTCTGATATGTATTTCAGAAAAATGGAAGAACAGATTACAAGTTGGAAGAAAATGCTAGACAGGTATAGGGTGTCTAGGCCCTCCCAAGTCCCATGCCAAAACTTGCCTGCTCCCATATACTAACCAACCCAAAGATATACCCTCCCACATTCTCAACAGAATCCTCACCTCAGTCTCTCTCTCTCTCTGCCAACTCGTCAATTAGTTGCAGCTAAGGCCTTGCTTGTTTGCTCACTATTAGGGCCCAAATCCCCTGCACTTTGTTTTCCCTTTCTAGAATACACCTTAGTCAGCGCTGGTTTCTTATCTGTTTCTTTTAGTACAGTCTCATTTACTTGATTAAAGGCCAATAATGTCCTTTACTATGCAGTGCTGAACTTTCAGTGGTAAAGCTTTGAATTTTATCAAACATGCCTTATATATATCAAAGGATAAAATCTTCTTATATTTATTGATTGAATTTGCTGAGACTGGTGGTTATCTTGAGTAGCTACATCTTGACGGGGAACTCTTTAGATGTTGATTGTTTGCAAGACTGAAGACATCTTTAAATGCTATAGTTAACTTCGGTTTGTGTATAACATTTATTTTAGTTGATTACATGAAGGATTTTGGGGGATTCTGAGATTCTCTTGAGGAACACATAACATGGTGCAAAGTGCTAACACATATTTTGTCCTTCTATTGTGTCAAAGACAATGTGCTTGAGAGGATGAATTTGCACTATCATTACTGAAAAAAAATCTGCAGATTTCATTGTTTCTTCGTCTGTTCTAATAATTAGTAGAGATACTTTAGATTAAACAATCCAATGATAGTTATTGCATTTGCATTACATACGTCTCTTTGTTGCCTGGCAGGAGGTTCACCAGTAATGCTTCCTCTACCTATGGCAGCTCTTGTCAGTTTATCCATTACTTTTAAACTTGACAAGAGCCTGGAGTACATCCATGCTATTACTGGAGCAGCTTTGGAAAATTGTGCATCAGGTTGCCCTTGGCCTAGCATGCCTATAATTGGCTCTCTGTGGGCCCAAAAGGTTCGCCGCTGGCACAACTTCATTGTTGTATCATGTTCCCGTTCTGTGTTTAGACATAACAAAGAATCTGTTGATCAGCTGTTGAGAAGTTGCTTCACCTCATTCCTTGGAACATTGTGTGTTTCGACCTCGAAGCTGTCTGCTGAATGTAGTGTGAATGGCCTGCTGGGTAGCACCATTACAGCCCCTGATGTCTGTCCTTCTGTAGCTCCAGGATTCCTTTTTCTTCGATCCTGTAGAAATATACACAATGTTCAGTATCTAAACGATATAATTGTGGATCTTGTGGCAGAGTATTCTAATGAATTAGCTGGCAGAAGGGCAAGTGCTGGCTCTCACCACTTAAAATCCAGTGAAGCATCACTATCCCTAGCCGCTCAAAATGCAAAAGAGGTGGCAACCCTTGGTGCAAGCCTCTTGTGTGCGGCAGGTGGTATACAACTGGTCCAGGAATTGTATAAGGAGACTATTCCTACCTGGCTGCTGTCGTTGAGGGATGTGAAGCATAACAATGAGAGTGTTGTGTCTTATATACTTGAGGGTTATGCTATGGCATATCTGTTGATACTGTCAGGATCAATCATATGGGGTGTTGGGGATAAGTTACCATCATGGACATTCTCTAGAAGGAATCGTACTATTGGGGTCCATTTGAACTTCTTGGCAGAAGTCATGGAGAGGAAAATTTCACTTGGTTGCAATCCTATTACATGGAAAACTTATGTCTCCTGTTTAGTGGGATTAATGATTAGTCTTGCACCAGCATGGGTTCAAGAAGTGAAGGTGGACACTTTGAGGAAATTGGCGCGTGGATTAAGCAGATGGCATGAATATGAACTGGCACTCTCTCTCCTACAAAGAGGGGGGGCGGCAGCTATGGGAGCTCTTGCTGAACTTGTCAGTGTGATTGAGTTTGAACAGAGGATGCCATGCTCATAATTGAATGTATGAAGGCTTACTAATATAATGTCCAGCATGCCTGGGAAGAGAGAAATATAGTTAATCCACTCATTTGTGGGGAGGTAGGACCCATTATTTTTTCTTTTACCGAGCAATTCGGGCTACACAGTTGTCCGGGCTCTGTAACAGGACTTGAATAATATGCCTTTGGGTATTAGTGCTGCACCATAATTCTAGTCTAAAAAAATAAATAAATAAATAAATAATAATAATACTAGTTTCAAATGAATTTTTTTAAAAAAAATAAAAATAAACAATGATTCCTCATGAAAATTTTAAATTTCTGTTTATGTCTGATATTTAGATTCGATATTAGGTAATTATTGAGTAAACATTTATTTTAGTTTTTTAAAGATAAAATATTATTAGTTTGGTCATCTAATAATTATTTACATCAAATTGGGTTTTTAAAAAAGGCTAATTTGATGTAAAAAGAAATTGACATTGAAAGACTAATTTGATGTTAAAAAATGATATTGAATAATCAAGTTGATGTTAAAAATTATCATTAAATGATCATTTTAATATATTTATTATTAAAAAATCTAACTGATAACATTTATATCTTTAGAATACTAATAAATATTTATTCTTAATTCTTTTATGAATTATTTTTAAACTAATAGTTACAAGGGGTGCTATCGTAACAGTCAAAAGTTAGAAGACATATTTATTAAAGAATCAAAGTTGAAGTGGCTGTTATACTCGTACCTTGTAATTGTATCCTTCTATTAACTTACAAAACTTTTAATTTGTCATAGTACCAAAGGGGTAGCATGTATAAAATGTATATTTGTTTTGTATAACTTGCTGCTGAGTTCAGAAGTCTCCTCCTACATAGAATGATTCAACTGAAGTGTAAATGGGAAAAAAGATTAGAGAACCAATGCTAAAATGTCAGTTGAAGAAAGCTTAAAAATGCAAATGTGGGAACTGCACCAACTATATATATATATATATATACATACATATGTGTGTGTATTTATTTACTATAAGAGTAAGTCTTGTATACTTACATCGTTGAATAATTTTTTATAGAATTATTATTTTTCTAATTTAATTGTTGAATCATGTAACATTATCATGAAAATTACGTATACCAAATTTAAGATGAATTGGACATGCATAAATATCTAATCTTATAACTGACATTTACTTATATTTTGAAAAACATATTATATGTTCAAATAAAATAGTTAAATGAAGTATCAATTAATTTTAAAATTCTATAAAATTTTATAGGCCTGATATACTTAATGAGAACTTTCAATCCACTGATTAGATTGATAAAATTCAAAGTTTAGAAAAAGTTATTCAATAGAATAAGTGGATCCCCACCACATATATATATATTGTTGAATAAAAAACTTAAGGAGAAAAGAAATTGTCTCATTTTAAAATCAAGGGATGTTACAACCCTCAAAGAAAGCTCACAATAATATTTATATATAATTTATCAGAAGAAAAAATATCAATAAAAATTGAACCTAAAACTTGTTAATTAAACGTTATTCGATTTTACAGATTGAGTTAACCTCATTTACTTTTTTTTTATATTTGTCAAATATGATCGCATGCAAACATCAAAGGAGATATGATGTGCACATATGTCAAAGCAAAATATTATATTAATATTTTTACACTAATTTCTATATTATTATATCTATTTTTTTGTTTAGGTAGTAACTTATTTTTTTCACATCGACCATACCAGTTTACCGGAGTAATTAGCAAACGTGGTGTAAATATGTAATTATAGAATAGCCAGTATTATGGAATGTGCTGACTTAGCATTTGATATGGTGGAATAGAATAAAATAAGAAAGTTACTACAATACCCATATTTTTACCTTGATATAAGTACTTTGATAGGAAATTCAAACATTTATTATAAAAACCAAGTATGTTAGATCAACTATGTTATCGAACTCAATTGAACCAGATTGACAATGTTGATCATGATTTATAATTATT
Organism: Styphnolobium japonicum; assembly: GCA_023212625.1. NCBI lineage: Eukaryota > Viridiplantae > Streptophyta > Magnoliopsida > Fabales > Fabaceae > Styphnolobium > Styphnolobium japonicum. The sequence continues at coordinate 25,309,368 of JALBWW010000014.1, forward strand.
TAATAAAAAAACATTAATTTGACATAAATTAGATTCTTTAAAAATAATTATATTGTAAGAATTAAATACTCATGCTCCGAATTTTAATTAATTTGGAATTATATTTTTTTAATATTTTTTTTATGTATGTTTTATTCAGTAAATAATATATTTATTTAAATTTTATATAATTTAAACAATGACTCACGGAATCAGATTCAATACTCCTTTTAAATCAATGATTAGTTTGAATTTATAACTATAATAAAAAATAAAAATTAACAACTAATAAAAAAAATTATAACTTTTTTGGTAGAGAAAAGTTAAGGGAGACTCATTCTAAAAATTAATTGTTTTAATATTTACATGTTTAACTGAGGTTATTAACACATTTATTTGTCTATTTATACTTTTCTTTAATTGCTTTATCTTTCTAAACTATCGTTAAATAAATAGTTTCAATTTTAAGTTGAGATTCTGTGGGAGTTAACAGTGACACAAGCAAAAAGAGGAGGAAACTGTTTGGGAAAGTAAATCCATCCTATTCCTATGTATATACTATATATATAGTGAGTGTATTGTGAATTGTGTTGTCGTGACTGGTGAGAATTGAGATTCATTCATCATTCATAAATCAATAAAAATGCTGCTTTGAACTTTTGTGAAGATTTGAGAATCTAGAAGAATCGAAGGCATCCCATCCCATCCCATCATCCATCAATGGAAGGAAGGAGGATATCGGCGAGCCCTCGACCCTGCTGTGTTCGGCGCATAGTGGCAAACAAAAGACCTCGCACCAACGCCAATGGCTTCCTCAACAGTGTCAAGAAGCTCCAAACCCGCGAGATTTCTTCCAAACCCCATCGTGCTTTTACCCTCGCCACTGCCCACCAACGATTCCGCACCATGCGCTTGATGGTCTCTCTCTCTCTCTCTCTCTCTTCAACTTGTCAACTACTAACATTCTAACATTCTTTTGTTCTTTCTCTTATCATTTCCTCGTTATTTTCCTTTTCAGCAAGAATATGATACCCATGATCCAAAGGGTCACTCTTCTCCTTCTCCTGTGTTGCCCTTCTTGATGAAAAGAACTAAAGTTATTGAAATTGTGGCTGCAAGGGACATTGTCTTTGCTCTTGCCCATTCTGGTTTATGTGCAGCTTTTAGTAGAGGTACCATTGCCATTACTACCAACACCCATTACTTAATAATTGTCATATTTGTTTAGAAACCTTGAGATTGAGATTTGAGAGGATGTGCTTTTTTGATGAATGGAATGGCATTATGGCACTGTGCAGAAACAAATGAGAGGATTTGCTTTTTGAATGTTTGCCCTGATGAAGTCATTCGCAGCCTCTTCTACAATAAGAACAATGACTCACTTATTACAGTATCCGTTTATGCTTCTGAAAACTTCAGCTCATTGAAATGCAGATCAACAAGGATTGAGTGCGTATCCTGAGCGTCTTTGGATTAGTTTATTTTGTATTCAGAAAAGCTTATTAAATTTCTATTTTTGTCTTCCAAAGATATAAGCGACATCACATTTGGTCCTCTATTTATCAAAAACATCAAATTAATCCTTCAATGATAATTAATTGCCATCAGTTTCATTCTTTTAGGGACCAATTAAATGTATTTATAAATGGTAGATCTGGTAGACCAACATGATGACACATATCTCTTTGGAGGACCAAAATAAACATTTATTTCTATTTCTTTTTTTTTCTTCAAAATACTCAAGAGAGAGCTTTTGGCTGAAACGCTTTTTTGGAGTGCAAAAGAAGCCAATACAAACATGCTCGCCCCCTTTTCTCGTCTTTGATATTTACAACTTATTTTACATGCTCATTTCTGTTGCTAGATACATACAGAGGGCCAAGCCGGATGCTGGGTTCCCTCTTTTTGAGTCTGAATCTTTGAAATGGCCTGGATTTGTAGAGTTTGATGATGTTAATGGAAAGGTCCTAACTTACTCTGCACAAGATAGGTACCTTCCTCATCCTCTTTTTATTACATTTCTAGTGTTTGTGTTAACTGAATCCCCAGTGGTTATTTCTAACCCACTTTCATCTAATGGTATCAGTATATACAAGGTGTTTGATCTGAAAAACTACACCATGCTATACTCCATTTCAGATAGGCATGTTCAAGAAATTAAGATCAGGTACTTTCTCTTTTTAGGATTGACTCTCTGCTTGGAAGTTATAGTTTCTGCAGGAACTCCATTTTCCTAAATAAATTCTGTGATGCCAAGTCATTAGCATGATCATCTTGTGGGTATTTTGTTATTGATATTTTTACTCTTTGCTACATAGGTACTGTTATATTATTCATTTGTCAAAATGATTCAGGTCCTTAGTTTTTAACTGACAGGTGGTCATGGATTAGTAGTAAGATTTACGGGTTCACTTCCTTAATTGAAATACTTGGCCATTTGGGTTTTCTGGTGTTGGTCATTAAGCTCTTTCTTTAGTTATACTTTCCATCACACACATATATTTATTACTTGATCTTTTGTTACAGTCCTGGCATCATGTTACTGATTTTCAATAGAGCCAGTGGTCATGTTCCCCTTAAGATTCTATCCATTGAAGATGGCACAGTTCTCAAAGCTTTCAACCATCTACTTCATCGAAATAAGAAGGTGGACTTCATAGAGCAATTCAATGAAAAGCTTCTAGTCAAACAAGAAAATGAGAACCTTCAGATTCTTGATGTAAGCTGCTTTTTGCCTTTTCTTTTTAAATTATTTTCATGTCTATTTGTGTAATATTTCTTTTGTTCTTAGGTTCGAAATGCTGAGCTGATGGAAGTAAGTAGAACTGAGTTCATGACTCCATCAGCATTTATCTTTCTGTACGAGAATCAGTTGTTCCTTACTTTCAGAAATCGAACAGTTGCTGTTTGGAACTTTCGTGGGGAACTTGTTACCTCATTTGAGGATCACCTGTTATGGCATCCAGACTGCAATACAAATAACATATATATAACAAGTGATCAGGATCTCATTATCTCTTACTGCAAGGCTGATTCTGATGATCAATGGATGGAGGGAAATGGTAATTGTCTTTGAGCTTAGTTGTTCTTTGAATTCTGAATGGAGTAATCATAATTAGCTTTAAATTTGTTAAAGTGATTTTATATCATTATAATTTGCTTCTTGACACAGCTGGCTCCATTAATATCAGCAATATCTTGACTGGGAAATGTCTGGCTAAAATTAATGCAACAAATAGCAGCACCAAGGTGGACAAGTGCAGCGGTACTGCTTGCAGCTGCAAGCACAGTCATTCATCGCAAATAAGGAGCTCAGTTGCAGAGGCTTTGGAGGACATAACTGCCCTCTTTTATGATGAAGATCGAAATGAGATATATACTGGTAACAGACATGGTCTTGTTCATGTATGGTCTAACTAAAGATAAGACTTTTCCTGTTCCTTCTGGCTCCATAGGCCAAGGAAACCCATGTTTGGGTTAGCGCCTTTGCTGATGGGATTATTTCAGCATTGGATGTCTCTAAACTGCCTCAGCATTGTACCATTAGTTGATATGGAATTGTTAGCTAGCACTCTGCAGTTGTGTATTTCATAGTTTATGCAGAGAAAACCAGTTGAAGAGTGAATCAACCTGGAGTTCTGGAAAATTTGATATGTATGCTTTTCTTTTACATCAAGTTTTAGGTTTTTTAGAGGTTTGGCCTTATAGTTTTTGTATATTGCAAAATCACTATTTAGATTTTTGAGGCAGATGAGACATTGTACTTGTATTGTTAGAAAGGGCAGACTACAGGGCTTTTACCCCTCATCTATATCATTGGTTTAACTCACTATAAATCTTTATTCATTTTTAAAGAACCGGTAAGAACATAGGCCCTATGAGTTGCGACATGATCTTGTGAACTGGTTTTGTAGTATTCATCGTTATGCTGCTAGTTTTTGTCACATACTGAATATGCTGGAGTTTATGTACCTGTATAATATTGAATATTTTACTTCGTCCTTTTTTATTTCTCGTGTTTAGTGACCATGTTTTGGAGGGTGGAGAGTGGGAGGGAAAAGGGCATCGCATTCGTTTTCTTGGCCCGTTGGCATGTTTTTATTTCTCTTCTACTATTAGGATGAATTCCGCAGATCAGCCAAGTCGAAAATTAGCATGGCCAAGCTTATTCAATTGCTTAGTTAAAACTTTAATAAAGGGAGAATGATTAAATCAGAAAGTCAAATTTACTTGTTGAATTCAAAGAAAATTACTGAATAATAACTAACTAAATCACATAATTGATGAACCTTTTAATAAATAATTTGCAAGTAGTATTATTTATATGCAGTATATTTGTATACGCATATGTATATATTCAAACTAAAAAAAAATCTTAATCCTTTTATTTACTATGTATGCATCTAAATATATGGAAAAAAAATTAGAAAAAATCAAAAACGTCTTAAAACCAATATAATACATATATGTATGGCAATAGAATTTTTATTTTCCAAAAAGCTTGGATGCAAAGTTTTTGACTCAATTAATGCTATTTTTCAAGTTAATTTTTAAAAAATAGTACTTTCAAAAAATTATGATTATAATATACTCGAATTCGTGAATTTTTTATAATACAATTTTTTATTATTATTGATTACAGTACAAGGATTTTTTATTTTTTTTTTTGAAAAATAATATACTCGTATTCGCGAATTTTTTACAAAGAAAATAATCAATAATGGACAAATGACTTCTTTCATTGTCAGTTGTAGTTAAATTAACAATTTAAGTGCATGTTCAGATTAATTAATTTTCTACTCAAATATATTCAGTCAAAAAATTTCTTAGGCATTATGAAAATAAAAATTGAATATAAAAAGGCTAATCCAAACACATGTAAAGTGTATGTTCTTAAAAGATAAGAGAATAAATTTAAGATTTTAAATTTGATACACAGAAATTGACTTGGAAGTAAATTATTTTAAGAGTGTACTTCACCCCAACTGTTTAATGACGGGAGCAACCATTTCTATGGTCATAACATTCTATTTTAAATCCCCCTGGCCCATGACTTTCAGTAGGATTTTTATTTAGAACTCAAAACAAGATGCAAGGTTTGCCCAGCATCAATGATGAAGATAAAAAGTGATTCGTGTCCCCTCATTAACATTAAGAACACGAATCAGCCAGGAAAGGTATTCCAGCGTAACAACATCACACTTCACAAGCATGATTTAAAGATGGCCTTGCAGGTTGATAAGGCCAATCACAAATAACCTGATTCAACTATTATTTAGCACAACCAAAGAAAGTTAAAAGAAAAGAACTGCATTCAAAATCACAGTAATTATTAGTTATCCTGTTCTGTCAACCGCAGAATATTACTAACAATTCAAAAGAACAAAACCCACCAAACAGATGGAGGGATGAATTTTTTTAATTATTTGAAGGCTACAATCTACAGCCTTCCCTTCCTTGCATTTGTGTAAATTATAATTCATCTATTGATTCCCTAGTTATCAACTACTTCTATGAGAGTTGGCTCATAGTCACTCGGAGCCTCAAATCCATGAAGATTCATCACAGTTGCAGCAACGTTGGCCAGCCCACCGTTGGGAAGATCATTTCGATACCTGACACCAGGTGACAATCCAGGACCTCCAATTGCAATTGGCACCTTAACAAGAAGGGAAAAGTCCAAGAGATTTAGAACTAAAATTAAGCTTGTTGTCTGTGTAATAGTATATGATTATCCAAGTATATGATGAGAAAAGTCCGCATCCGGATACTTAATCTTAACTGCTTGACCAAAGGCCATATTGTTAATAGGCCTTTGAAAAAATATGTCAATAGTTAGACATTTGTCCAAGTTAATTAAACGAACCTCTGTTATAACACCTAACAATGGTTTCCTAGAGCTCCCACAAGTCATCCATAACTCATTGAAAGCAGAGAATATTGTGATTCATGTAAAATTCACATCAATTACTGACTAGAATATGTAAAACTTACAGGCTGAAGAGTGTGAGAAGTAAGAATCTGGATATTTCCATTCTTGTCAAGAAGAGGTTTTCCAGATTTGTCCCTCTTCACCATGTCCTCCGCATTTCCATGGTCAGCAGTGACAACATAAATTCCACCCGCTTGCTCTATTGCATCAAGAATCATCTGCAATTATACACACACACACACACACATTAATTAATACAATGAGTAGCTATATAGCCTTCACCTCTCTTGTTCCTTTCCTTTTAGTCTAGAATTTTTTCTTGCAGTAATCACATAATCAGCAATAGCACCAGAAGACTTTCGCTCTTTTCCCCTTCTTAGGAGAAGGAAATAAAATTGCTATAAAGCCTTTTGACATAAATTAACCAAAAAAATAGTTGACACCAAATGCTAAATATTTTGTAATTATGAAAAATTGAAAAAATTAAAGACAAAAAATTGCAAAATATTATTGGATTGCCATTGTGAATGTTTCAACTTGGAAAAAAAAATATCTTTAATGTCTAGGTGAACAATTTTAGTGGTGGGACAGGTGATCGGAATCCCTTTCATTTGACCAAATAATATGCCAAAAAATGACAGGGAATTTGGATCAACAGAAGACAACAAATTGCAAAATATTATTGGATTGCCATTGTGAATGAAAATTAAATTTTCATCTTGAGTTCAAAAAACATATAACAAGCTTTATTTACAGAAATGCTCCAGCAAATTGGAAAATTGAAGTTCATACCTTCACAGCATCATCAGCTGCCTTGCAAGCCACAACTGTTGCTTCAATGTCACCTGTATGCCCCACCATGTCACTATTTGGTAGGTTGACACGTACCTATGCAACAGACAAAATAAAAGACAAAGAGTAAGCAGAAGTTTAATTTGAACCATGACTCACAAAATCACTGATGACCCATTTAATTACCTGATCAAATTTCTGACTAAGAATAGCATCCCTTGCCTTTTCAGCAATCTGCAATGCCTTCATTTTTGGTTGTACATTGAATGTAATCCCAGAGTCACTAGGAATTTCCACATATTCTTCCAATTCTGGATTAAAATACCCAGAGCGGTTTCCATTCCAGAAGAATGTAACATGACCAAATTTAACAGTCTCACTGTTGAAGAAGAAATTCATACATGTGATTATGATGCCTATCTTTTAACAGCAAATAAGTTCTAGTCTTCAAGATAATGAAGAGCACTTAAGGTAAATACTGTGATCCAAAGTTCCAAACCCAAACTTTGGAGCCAGAAATATAGTTTCAGAAAGGAGAGATTAATTTCTACCTCCCATTTCTCCCCACACAAAGTTGTTATCTTATTAACCCTAGAGGGCTCAAATGAGAAACACTTTTCCATCAGGTAAAGCCAACAAAAAGGAACATAATGACTTTTCATGAATTACATAATAGTTCCGAAACATTCACCATCAAGAATAGAATGAGAAATTAGAAGATGGATTTGTATGAAATTATTACAAGATCATGAAAATCCTACTAAAGATTAAAGTAGTGATAACTCACCTGCAAGCAAAGGTTCGAATACCATTATGCACTAAATATTCGCCAGAAGTCCTTTCAATCTCTGGTGGAGAAACGAGGTAATGACTTGGAAGCTTCAATTCACCATCATATTCAAGCATTCCAGCATAGTGGATTTTAGGGTATCGAACTCTATCAAATTTGTCAAAATTTTCATACTCAAGAGACTTAGCAATCATAGTCATACGATCTGCTCGGAAGTTGAATGTAACAACAGCATCGCCATCAACTATCGGACCAACAGGCTTCCCATTCTCATCTACGATAACAAAAGGAGGCAGATACTGGTCATTGGCTTTTGGATCTGCCCTCAGTTTCTTGACAGCTTCAAGAGCACTTGTAAACTTATGAGGGGCTTCGCCAAGAACTTGAGCATCCCACCCTCGTTTCACAACATTCCAGTCATTCTGCAGTTTGTTTTGATATTATTGATTCATATATACCAGAAATAAAAAAATACACAAATATTTTCTGTATATAACAACATCAATTTGAAAATACAAAGTTACCCACAAAGAGGCAATCTTGAAAAATTACTTCACTATGTTCATACCAAAAAAAAATCAACAGCAGTTCCACCTATAATCTGAATCCTTGGGTAAAGGCAGCCATGATTCACACATTTTCCTAACTCCTAACAGGGTCAATTTTTTTGTTTTGTTTTCCTTTGCCAAACTTCAGAGGCCAATATGACATTACAGCAATGAACCTCAATATTTCTGTCAAAATAAAATTGGTTGGCATATAATAGACTCATAGCTACGCATCACATACATCAGTGGTAGAAACTAATTAAAGTTGAATGATGTCAGTTTAGTACCAGCATGAGACGATAAAACACTAAGCTAAATTTAAAGTGAAACAATGGAATGGTTACTGCCCTATCTGATGAAAATGCACTACCATTGACCAGAACATGTTGGAATTTTAAGAATAGTTAAATGCAGAACACAACTCACAAATGCAATCAGGCACGCACCATAAAGTGAACTCCCTTTATATTTTTATAAATATTATAATTGCTGTTATTAACCCACCTATCCCATTTTTAAGGACTTATAGCTGTCTTGTATACAAACAGACAGAGAGACAAAAGAGGAAGTGTGGAGTTATGCCTAGTGTATCAACATTACAACTACAATCCAAAATATGAGTTACGGAAGATGTCTGACTTATGCAAATTGAAGGTCATTTCCAGGCCACTGATATGTAATACCTCATAACGGTCCATTGTGACATACATGCGACCACCACCTGATGCTATCTTTGCATCGATACCTTTCTCACGCAATTTTGCAAGGTCATTTTCAAGCGTTTCCACAAATCCCACACTTGTGCCATCCAAAACATCTCGGCCATCCGTAAGAATATGGACACGGATTCTTTTAACACCTCGCTCACTAGCCCCTTTAAGCAACAACTGTACAAAAATAGTTAGTTAGAAAGAATCAATTTTAAAGACATGAAGATATAAAAGTTCCAACCCCAAATACTCACCTGCAACTGATCAAGTCGGGAGTGGACTCCACCATCACTCAGTAACCCAATGAGATGCAATGTGCCAGTTTCAAAACATTCCTTTATGTACTTGAAACCTTCTCCTTCATAAATTTTTCCAGAGGCAAGAGCAAGGTCAACAAGCTTTGCACTACAATCACAAACCAAGATATCCCAACCCTCAGACATGCTAGGAATTTATTTAAAACAAGAAAAGTAAAAGACCAAATAGCATAGTTAACAGGGAAGACCATAATTAAATATTATAAGATAGCGTGCAATGGTTAATTATAATTCCACTGAAGAAATTTATTAAAACTATGATACATTACATTGTCCACCCAAACATAAGAATACTAAGTCCTTGGGAAAAGTGAAATACAACAAGACAAAGGTGCTGTTGATTATTGGTTGGATCCTAAAACTAAACTAGGCAAGAGAATGGAGCACATTTATAGCTATTATAAATCACAATTAGGATAATTCACAAAACAAAGCAGACCAAGCCATTATGAAAATTATTAGCGCCTATGATGTAAAAGAATGACAGGCACAGCATTTCAAATGTTTACAAGAAACAAGAATGGGGCACATTTTGATAGGACCCAAACAGATATAAGGAATTTTTTTGTATATATTGCTACTAAAAAGTGAACTCAGATCAGAGGCAGAATCCCTCTGCAACAGAAAATACACCAACTATAAAGGAAATGAAACTGTGACTGTGAATTGGAGCAAGCTCCTTCCAAGATGGATAGAAAAGAAAGAAACAAAATAAAGATATCCCTGGAATGAGAGAGAGAGAACCCCCCTTCTCAGCTGAACCCCCAACACCAATTTCTCAATTCTCCAATGCCTCCTCCCATTTGGTTACTCCCCCTAATGTATTACTCTGATTCCAGAATCCTCCCCTCCACTCCCTTGCTGCCACCTGGCCCCATTCTGTTATTTCTCCCTCTCTTTCTCCATTCCATTCACGTGTACCTCTCCTCCACTTACTAACTCCTTTTCTTGGCCCACTTGTTCCTCTCCTCTTGTATACTTGCTTAATTAAGGGCCTATCAATAGCCCCCCCCCCCCCAAAAAAAAAAGTTTCACCTTGTCCTCAAGGTGAAATTCAGGAAAAATCTGATTAATAACAGTGCTGTCCTCCCAAGTGTTATCATGATCCGGCAAGTTAGCCCATTTAATTAGGACTCGTGTGGTACCATCCAGCAGCCTGCGCACATCTAGCACCTCTAAAGGCTTCACCTGCAACTCCTATTTGTCTGTTAAACATGGAGGAATGTGTTGGCAAGGGTTACTCACTGATGGTGCCCTTTTGAGCTGGGATACATGAAAAACTGGTGTATTTGTGTGCCAGGGGGTAAATCCAGCCTGTAGGCGGCAACACCAATCTTTTCCACAATAGCAAAAGGGCCATAAAACCTTGGACTAAGCTTTTCATTTGGGCGGTTAGCCAAGGATTTAAACCTACAGGGTTGTGCCTTCAAGTAAACCATCTCCCCCACATCCAACTCCAGTTCCCTCCTCTTTTTATCTGCTAGCTGTTTCATACTGTTCTGTGCCCTGCACAAATTAGCTTTCAGCTCCGCCAGAATTGTGTCTCTCTCACTTAACAGCTGGTCCACCTCCTGCACCATGGTACCTTCTTGTTGATACTTAATTCCAGATGGTGGGTCACGCCCGTACAATACTCTAAAAGGGCTCATCCCAATAGAAGCATTAAATGAAGAATTGAACCAGAATTCAGCCCATGCCAACCATTTTAACCACTGCTTTGGGTGACCATTCACAAAGCACCTCAAATAAGATTCTATAATTCGGTTGGTGACCTCCGTTTGCCCATCCGCTTGTGGATGGTGTGTTGTGCTAAATTTCAATGTAGTTCCAGCCATTTTAAACAATTCCTTCCAAAAACTGCTCAAAAACAATTTATCCCGATCTGATACGATAGATTTTGGAAACCCATGTAAACGGATCACCTCAACAACGAATCTCTCAGCCACATCTTTCACTGAATAAGGGTGGCTCATGGGAATAAAATGGGCTGATTTGGACAATCTGTCCACTATCACCAGTATGGTGTCTTTCCCTTTCGATCTTGGCAATCCTCCTATGAAATCCATAGATAATTCCTCCCAGATCTGAGAAGGAATTGGAAGGGGCTGCAACAGCCCTGCTGGCTTAAGTGCTTGGTACTTATTTTGTTGGCATACACCACACTCATGTACCCATTTTTCCACATCCCTCTTCATTCCCCTCCAATAGAAAACAGCTGCAATTCTTTTGTAAGTTCTAAGGATGCCTGAATGTCCCCCCCACGGGGAAGAATGGAATTCTGTGAGAATAGAAGGGATTTTGGTTGATGTCGCAAATAAAACCAATTTCCCTTTGTACCACAAACACCCTCTTGAAAAAGTATAGCAAGGATGAGACTGGGGATTGAGTGTTAGACCCTGAATAACAGCTTTTAAGGTCTGATCAGCCACTGTCTCGTCAGCAATATCACCTAAATCATCATTAGAAACCGGTGAAATAGCTTGCATTGTTACCACCCTAGATAGTGCATCAGCCACCCTATTGTCCTTCCCATGTTTATACTGAATTTCAAAGTCATACCCCAATAATTTTGACACCCATTTCTGCTGTTCACCATTCAGAATTCTCTGCTCCAACAGATATTTCAAACTTCTTTGATCAGTCCTGATTATAAAGTGGTTCCCCAATAAGTATTGCCTCCACTTCTGTACAGCAAAAACTATGGCCATGAGCTCCCTCTCGTACACAGATTTCAGCCTTGATTTCTCTGAAAAAGCTTGGCTCAAAAAAGCCAATGGTCTACCCTGTTGCATCAACACCGCCCCAATGCCACTCCCGGACGCATCAGTTTCAATTTCGAATGGTAAGCTGAAATTGGGCATGCTCAACAAGGGCAGATCTTCCATGGCCCTTTTTAAATCATGAAAAGCTTGCAAAGCAGCCTCTCCCCAATGAAAGCTATTTTTCTTCAGCAATTGTGTCAAAGGTTTAGCAATCAGCCCATAATTTTTAACAAATCACCTGTAATAATCTATTAGCCCAAGAAATCCTCTCAATCCCTTGATGTCTCTAGGGACCGGCCACCCTTGAATTGCCCTCACCTTATTAGGATCAGCCGCAATCCCTTCTGCAGAAATAGATGGCCCAAATACTCCAGTTGAGCCCTTCCACAACTGCACTTTTCCAAACTCACCTTCAAAGAATGAGCTCTCAGCACCTCTAATACAATCTTCAAATGATCAATGAGTCTAATGATCAACACTATATATCAAGATATCGTCAAAAAACACCAATACGAATTTCCTCAAATAAGGTCTAAATATCTCATTCATGAGAGCTTGGAATGTAGTCAGGGCATTGGTTAACCCAAATGGCATGACCAAGTATTCATAATGTCCTTCATGTGTCTAAAAAGCCGTTTTGTGAATATCGCTCTCCTTCATCCGAATCTAATGATACCCTGATTTCAAATCCAATTTAAAAAAAATGATAGCCCCCCACAACTCCTCTAATAATTCGTCGATCACCGGAATTGGAAATTTATTTGGAGTAGTGACATTATTCAATGCTCTATAATCAGTACAAAACCTCCAACTACCATCTTCTTTCTTAACTAAAATAAGAGGACTCGAGTAAGGACTTACACTCGGTCTTATCAAACCCGCTGCCAGCATCTCCTCCACAAACTTCTCAATCTCTTCCTTTTGATGGTGTGGGTAGCGATATGGCCTGATGTTAGGGATTAGGGCTCCCTCCTTGATCACAATTGCATGGTCACAACTTTAAGGGGGCAATGATGTCACTGCCTGGAACAATTTAGCATACTCCTCTAGCAATTCCTCCAATCCCTCCACCTTCCCTTGATCCTCTTTGTCACATAAAGTCATCATTCCCAATTCAATATCAGCTTCTCTGTGCAACTCCTTCATCATGGCCTTCAAGGAGGCCACAGTTCTGGATAAAGCCGGGTCTCCCCTGATTTCCACCACATCATCATTCACCTTTACTGTCAACATATGTTTCCTAAAATTGGCGAGAATATCTCCCAACCCTTCCAACCACTCATACCCCAATACTACATCCACACCTCTCAATTCAAACAAGTAGAAGTCCTAAACTTGAGAGCTTCAGCTCCACATTTCTTCACTCACCTTTTCTTTTAATTCTATGTCCATCCCCAACCTCTACAACATACTCCGGTGTCTCCTCAACTCGCAACCACAAGGTATTCACCAAATCTCCCGAAATAAAATTATGAGACGCCCCTTAATCAACCATCACTATCACTTTCTTCCTTGAAACGGTTCCCCACAACTTCAAAGAGTTTCTGGATGTCATCCCCACTACGCTGCCCATGTGGAGTTGCATCGTTTGCTCCCCCACTCCTTCTTCTTCCTCATGAGCCAGTCCATCTTCCTCCATCACCTCTTCTGCCTCGTCCAAAATCAGAATATGCAAGTGTTTGTTTCTGTAAACATGCCCTGGGATGAAAGGCCCATCACAAGGGAAACATAGCCTTCTCCTCCTTTTATCCTCCCACTCCTCGTCCGTCAGCTTCCTGTAGGGTGCATTCCGGCGTCCACCAAACCCCCCAATCACCTCTGTTCGTGACAACCCTTCTCCGCTCGCCATCGTTCGCAATCCGCCATTTCCAACACTACCTTGTGCGTCCATGCGCTGCTGTGCATTTCCCAGCCCATTCGACACTGACCCAGACCTTCTTTGTTCCACTGGGTCATTTGGCCCAGACCATCTATTACTCAATGAGGGCCTGTGTACAACTAGCCTAACTATTTTACTCAGCCCATCTTCCCTTTTTCCTAACATTTTGTTTCTCCCCTCTACTCTTTGCGCTAAGTTCATTATCTGCCCAAGGTCGCCCGTACTGTGTAAGCGAAACTCCGCTGGGACTTCTTCCTTCAACTCATTCATGAAGGCACCCTTTAACACCTCCTCATATGCATGATTCAGCAGAGAGGAAATCAACTCGAACAATTCGCGGTACTCCATCAATGTTTGCGATTGGCGCAAACTTATCAACACCTCGTAGGGGTTCTCCAACAACGCCATATGGAAACGCCCCAACAATGCCCTCCTAAAAGTCTCCCACGTTATCCTTGCAGTTATGGCCTCCCACCATTGAAACCAATTCAACGCCTTCCCTTCCAAACAAATTGAAGCTGCCAACACCTTCTCTTCCTCCGGAATCTGGTAAATCTCAAAATATCTCTCCACTCTGTATATCCAGCCATAGGGATCCTCACCAGTAAAATAAGGAACCTCCAACCTCCTCATTCTTTCCTCCCTTCTATCCATTGTACGTCTTCCCCCTCCTGGGTTGCTCCTTGTCCCTTCACCCTCTGCATTGCTATTGGACTGGGTAATCAACGCTCTTAGTTCTTGTATCATCTGCCAATTCTCCTCCCATAATTCTCTGCCCATATCCTTGATCCTTCTTTCCAATGCATCCATTCTGTTATCCATTCTTGTTGACACCATAAGCTCCCAGTATCTGAGCTTTGATACCAATTTGATAGGACCCAAACGGATATAAGGCAATTTTTTGTATATATTGCTACTAGAAAGTGAACTTAGATCAGAGGTAGAATCCCTCTGCAACAGAAAATACACCAACTATAAAGGAAATGGAACTGTGACTGTGAATTGGAGCAAGCTCCTTCCCAGATGGATAGAAAAGAAAGAAACAAAATAAAGATATCCCTGGACAGAGAGAGAGAACCCCCCTGCTCAGCTGAACCCCCAACACCAATTTCTCAATTCTCCAATGCCTCCTCCCATTTGGTTACTCCCCCTAATGTATTACTCTAATTCCAGAATCCTCCCCTCCACTCCCTTGCTGCCACCTGGCCCCATTCTGTTATTTCTCCCTCTCTTTCTCCATTCCATTCATGTGTACCTCTCCTCCACTTACTAACTCCTCTTCACCAGGCCCATTTACCTCCCTTGGCCCACTTGTTCCTCTCCTCTTGTATACTTGCTTTAAGGGCCTATCACATTTATAGCTATTGTAGATCTAAAAACACCAGTAAGATAATTCAAGAAACACTGAAAACCGAGCCGTTATGAAAACAATTAATTTGGCCTTTGATATAAAAGAATAACAGGCACAGCAATTCGAATGTTTCCAATCAGCAATATCCAAGGGTAGATTCCCTTACACTGCCCAAAAATTTGATGATATATACTATTGTGCTCTTATCTAAGTCAGAAGATAGAGGAGTAATGGATAAATCCTCAGATATAAATTCTTTCTAAATATTGTACTGCATCTCAAAAATACAAATAAATAAAAGGTGCAAGTTGTACATAAAAGACACACACATATACTAGACATATAGTGCAGCCCAAGCCTATGAAAAGGCTTTCAGTTCTACCTATTGCAGAATAAAGACAAAAAGAACAATTTTATGATATTCAAGGAAGCTGGGTATTTACTTATTAATGAATTTTTTCAATTGGGACCCATAAAAATATTAACTTAAGTAAAACACTAGTTGAGAAGCATTTTCCAATTCACTCCTCTAGTAAATCAAAATGTACATCTCATGAAACCAGCAAGATAAATCATCATTACTGTAGTCCAACCCAATAAGATGCCGTGTAAGTTTAATCTGTTTATAACATGGAAAGATCGGTTTTTTCCCTTCAAGCTAAGGGGTTTCTCAATGCTATAAACCAAAGTAATATATAGGGTCAATTGCCCCCTTCCACTGGTGTAATTGCAATAACTCTGGATCCCTAGAGTTGAGCATCCCACCATTTAGATGTGGGGTTTTAACTCTAATGATACTGCTTGAATTGTTGTGATACTTACATGCCTAATATCTCATAGCATATGAATGTGTGAAATTTGGAGCAATATGTAAACAAATTTGTGTATGCTCCCAGTCTCAGAAATCTGTGTCTTTGTTGGCCCTTATGTCTGCTTGTATCTATTTCTTTTTTTTCTTTTTTTATATGGACTGTTTGGCAAAGAACATTGAATTTACACCAGTATAGTAGGGGAGTAATGTCCTCAAAAGATTAGGGATAACACTACATATAGTTTAAAAAATGACAAGTAGCGTATGATCACTATTACTATTACTATTTACTAGTAGTCTAGTAGTATAGGCAGCCAAATGAGATGATAGGCTAGTTTTACCCCTGAGCATATATGCGGCCCGCACCAAGTGCATTGTGACCAACTTCACTATTGCCCATGTCATCATCTGTTGGAAGGCCTACTGCTTTACCATGAGCCTTAACCAATCTCCATCGTTCAGGGGCGCCCTATAAGAAAGAACTCCGATTCATTTCATATCATTTTCATCTAAACAGAAGGACAAGACCCAGAAAGTAAAAGCTAAAACAGATATGGATCTATAGGCCAAAAGATCTATAAATAAATATATAGAGAGAAGATTCCATCCAAATGAAAGGGAAGAAATTGAGGTGCACCTTTTTGAGGGAGTCCATGGCGGGTGTATCAGCGATGTGGATGCAGTTGTACTGATTGGGGTTGGCCTCGCCCCAACCGTCCAATACCACTACAGCCACCGGCTTACCCTTTGGAAGCTTTGGATGATCAGCCAATTTCCACGAGAAATCTGAGCTACCCATCTCCGTTATTCTGGCAGATTCAGATTCAGGGTCAGATTTGCTGGCACCCCAACAAACCAAATATCCAATATTCAGCTACAACTACAAATCTTATTCTTATAATCATTATATACTAAACACTAAATAGTGCATACCTCTGTCACGGGCAAGCAAGAACACAAATGTCCGAAGTAAGGTTAGGTTAGGTAACAAGAGCAAACTGCAAACCCTGCCGCTTGCGCTGTAGTACTGGTGATATAAATACTAGTGTACTAGTACCAGTACTAGTAGTAGCGTCTCTAGTACTTTCTATTGGCTACTACTAGCGTTTCTATCGTTTCATGCTGCTGGCGTGGGCAGAAAGCACCGCTCTCCTTGCCTCTTCTTTTTTTTGCCTTTCTTTCTTATTTTTGATTTCATCACCCACCATGTTTGACAACAAAAAAAAAATCCTTCTTGTATATAATTTTCATATAAAGGAGGTCTAAAATTTAGTGTTTAAAACTTAAAAAGAAATGTAAATTAAAGTGAATGTAAAATAGTTAGGAGAAACTTGATTTCAAGATCAAGAGTCAGTCTATTATTATTTTTATTTACTAGTGTATTGATATGTATGTAAATTAAAGTAAATGTAAAATAGTTAGGTGAAATTTGATTTCAACACCAAGGGTTAGTATATTACCACTTTTATTTACTAGCGTATTGACAGTCAATACGCATTTTTTATTGTTCTTCATTCTGTTATAATACTTAATTATATGTCATAACAATATATGTATTTTTATGTAAAACTATTCACCTTATATTATAATTTGAATAAAAGCATAGATTTATGGTATAAACACTAATAACGAAATACATATTTTACACATAAATAGTCACTAACACTAATATAAAACAATAAAATATGTCATGGCCTACATACATTGAATCACCTTGGCTATTTGCATCCAAAAAGATGAACTCAATAATCAAGAAGGTTGCTCCACCAGTTCATTTGAGGTTGAGGGAAAAGTTACTGAAAAAGAAAAAATTGAACAAAGTTGTTTTAGGAGAAATTACTGAAAAGAAATGAGAGGTTATTGAAAAAAGTGAAACGTGGCAACTTCAAACATAGTAAATTTACAATTTTATCTATTTTATTATTTTATGTTTCAAACTATAGTAATGACATGTTTGGAAAAACAAAAAATGAATACTAAAATTATTCAGAAACTATCAGTGCAGTTGTAACTACTTCAAGTTGAGTTTACATTTTTACTTTTTATTTTTAATTGTCTTCAAAGAATCTTTAAATAAATATAATGGCAATTATAATCTTCAAAAAAAAAATTGGCAGTTTAGGAATAGTGAATATTGGATACCAAACCTGGCAATCCTCTTTATAGTAGCATAGATTTATTGTCATTCCTATCCAAATATTTTTTATTTATTTATTTTAAAACACCTTTTAGTAAATGGCTATTCATTTAATTACTTAACTATTGTGATATTTCTTTCTTTGTTTTTTCTTTACGAGTAATGTAATTTTGAATCTATCTTACTATCTCACATCAACTATCACATAATCACATTGAGTAAAAAAAAATTATATGCAACAATGTTAAAATTATACAATTTCAATTTTCTTATCAACTAATGAACTAATTACTAAAAAAATGTACGTATAGGAAAACATTAAATATTTTTTATTCAGAATTAACTAATCTTTATAATTAATAACGATGAGTTTAAATAAATATAAGAGTAGAAATAAGGATATTTTGAGAAAATCAAATAAAAGTTAGTTGTGAAGAGTGGCAATAAACTAATAAAAGTGTCATGCTCCCCAAGATCAAACATTTTTTTAAAAGAACGCATTTTATACTTGATTTTTTCATTAATTTAATATAAAATAATAATTATATAAATAATACATAATAATAAAATAAATATTTAATTTTGATTCATGATTAGTATAAAACTTCTTTATATTATCATCTAATCGTGTATTATTAAATCATTAGAGAAGTTTGACTTTTATAACTATTACTTAGGAAGTCTAACTCTTTTAATGATGTGTCAACATATCAATAGATGATAGTGTAAAAAACTTTACACTGATAATAGACTAAATTTAAACTCATAAAATAATACATATAAGAGAAAGTATATAATTGGTGTGCATTTAGTGAGAGTCAGTGTTAGAAATTTGATTTGAATGAAAACCAAGAAATACTGTAATTTTTTTATATAAAAAAAATGATCTATCTTGCAATATACGCAAAATATATGAAATGAAATTAGTTCATAATAAATATGACATAAAATTACTCAAATATTAAACATTCAAAGTTTTAAAGTGCACTTAATTATTTGGGTGAATGACCCCACTAGGGTTAATTTACAAATAATTTACTAAAATAGGAGAGTTTTTAAACATTTTCCTAATTTGATGTAGATTTTGACACGATGACGGTGCTGGAATTTTTTTGCCACGTAGGTATTTGCGATAGTCCATTTAACACAAACTAGTTTATCATCCGTGCGATGCACGGTAGAACACAAGAAATGAAAACTTGTGAAAATCTTGTATAAAAAAACTAATATCAAGCTATATATGAGACGATTGCATCCCTTCAAGATTAAGCAAGTAGTATTTATACAATGATACTGATTCTATACTTCCAACATTTTGAGATGCAAAGTTGCTAATTAATAATCAAGTTCTTTTAATATTTTTGTAAGGATAATTGATGATTAAGGAAAGAATATTTCAAAAGAGGATATTATAAATTTATATATATATATAATTGTGTTGTATATAAGAGAAAATAGCTTTTGGTCCTGTTGGGGGAAGAAATAAAGTTATTTGATGAAGAAAATAATAGAGAAATGTTCTAATTTGACGGATAAGTGAACTTGAAGAATTTCTCCAAGGTTTGAAGTTATTGCAAGCATTGTTCGTCGGATGATAAGTTTTTCGTCGGATATGATATTACAAATGTTGTCTGTCAGATAATTGGTCAATGTCGAAAAGATTCATTTTTCGTCGGATGATAAGTTTTCGTCGAAGATGATATTACAAATGTTGTCTGTCGGATAATTGTAAATGTCGAAAAGATTCATTTTTATTGGTGGAAAATGCTGCAAATATTATTCGACGGATAATGAGTTTGCAGGTGTTGTTCGTCGGATGACAAGTTTTCGTCAAAGAAGACAGTGATTGATCGTCGAATAATAGTCTCCGTCGAAAAGTTGCACCCAATTTCCTTATGACTTTGACAGTTTTGTACAACGAATACGTGGCTTAACTGCCATGTATACGTGTTTACGTTTTAGGAGTCGGTTATTTTACTTAGTTTGTCTATAAATATTAGAATTTACGATGTAAAAAGGGTTGGTTACTGGATACACAATCCTAACATCTCACCCGAGCAGATTAAAGGATTTGATTCCAAGTATGCCTTCCATTTTCGTTTCAAGCAATTTATCTTAATGCAATGTTCTTTTAAATTCCTTTTACTTTCTGCGCCCTGTCCTTTAAAATTCATTTACTTCGAGTCCTATTCTTTAAATTCATTTACTTTCTCTTGTCACGCTGTTATTTTCCTTTACTTTCTGCAATTTACATTACTTTGCCTTGTCCTTTAAATTTCTTTACGTTTCATTGTACTTTTACTTGCACTCGTTTATTGCTTTTCAGTCGTTTTCTGCATTTTACATTTACACCGTTCTTTGTTCTTGTACTTAAATCCTTCTTGTTTTACATCAAGTTTTTACCTTTTCTCATGCGAGATTACCACGTAACTCGTCGCAACCCACATTCGACTGATAAATATATTTGTTTGTTTGTGAAGTTTGCATTTACCAAATTTCACCATAAACAAATTGGCACGCCCAATGGGACGAGTTTAGAGTAACTCGTAGTGTCACGAACTTTGTTCTCACAAGAGGTTCATTATATGCGTTTAAGAAGTGGAAGGTTTGTTCATTCTTCCTCTTCTCAGAATACACAGACCATGAGTAATACACAAAATTAAGTGTCGAATGCACCTGTGGCCGACGTCACCGTGCCACCTTCAACCGGTGTTAGTTCAGGCCCTGTAATCGACGAAGTGCCAACTGGTACTCTTCGGAGTAATCCAGTGTTGGAACAAATAATACCTGCAACGACTCAGCCATCGCCGAGTCAACCAAGCAATCAAAGTATAATAAATTCAAATTCAAGGTTTGCACCGCAATATGGTTTGCCACCCAATTATGTGCCTCCTGTAATGGCACAGATGGTAATAGGCAGCACTTTGGCCGGTACCATAGGCCAAACTGTGACTTCTATAAGTCAGCCACAAATCAGTTCAGCCTTGGTCGGATTTAATGGCCAAGGAATAGGAGTTGCAGGCTCTAGTAATCCTACTCCTTTTAGACAGGAAAGGATGAATTTGGGGCTAGTATTCCCAAATATGTCGAGGGATATCCATCAAAGTATAACTGGGCCCACTGTAAACTCCTTGGCCAGTTTTCGACAGCAAATGGATGAGAGCAACCATGAAATGGTGCACATGTTCACTCAGCAAATGGGTGCAGTGATTACGCCAATCATGGAGATGACTAATAATACTTGTAATACATTGGCCCGACAAATGGCAAGATTGAATCAAGCCATAGGGATAGATGATACGACCAATGTTACTACCCAAGCAAATGTACCCGAAGTCAACGTCGAACAAAATAGTCAAGATCCTGGTCAAATAGGTCAGAATGAACAACCACGCTTGGAACATGGCAATGTCCATGTGCTCTGTCGAGGAGATGAAGATCAAATGGCAAGAAATGATTTAGCCATGAGATTACTTCGTCAAAACCTTAGGGGGCAACAGGTGGTCGAACAAAATGTTAACCAGGTAGTAGAACAAGTGTTAAATCGTTTTGGGTTTAATGTTGGCTATACCAATCAACCCTATTTTGTTTCAGCTTTTCCTGATTGGGTCCAACAGGCAGAATTGCCAAGGGGAACTAAGATTCCTAAACTTTCTAAGTTTTCTGGAGAAAGTGGAGAATCGATTGTCGAACACATTGCTTGATTTACCATAGAAATGGGAGAGTTAGCCACCGTAGAATGCCTTAAAATGAGTTTTTTTCCTAGTTCTCTTACAAAGAATGCATTTTCTTGGTTCTCAACACTAAGGCCAAACTCAGTCCATTCTTGGACCCAATTAGAGAGGAGTTTCCATGATCAATTCTTTAGGGGAGACTTAAGAGTGGGACTTACAGACCTCTTTAATGTCAAAAGAATGTATAACGAGACTGTGAATGATTACTTGGCTAGGTTTCGACAAATGAGGAGTAGGTGTTTTACTCCCATACCTGAGGTAGAAATAATGAAAATTGCTTCAGGAGGTCTGGATTATTACATAAGAAAGAAATTAGTGAACCAACACTTAGTTGATCTTGCCCAACTAGGAGAAAAGGTTAGGCAAATAGAACAACTAAAAGTTGAAAAAATACAAAAGCAGAAAAGGTTCCTAAAAAGGGAGAAAGTAGCGTTTGTCGGATTGGAAGAGTCTGACAATGAAATTGAGGACAGTGATGATGAATTTGAAGTTAACATTGCTGAGCTTCAAAAAGGTCCTCCTTATGTTTGCCAGGCTTTGCAGCCTATGCGAAATAAGGATAAAATGGGTTATTCTAATAAGAAAACGTATACATTCGACGTAACTAAAACCGATAGGATATTTGACTTATTATTAAAAGATAAACAAGTTAAATTGTCGGATGGTCATAGGCTCTTGAAGCCTCATGAGATAAAGGACCGAAAATATTGTAAGTTTAATAATAATTTCGGTCATGTTACTAATGAGTGTATTCGTTTCAGGGACTTAATCCAGAAAGCGTTGATAGATGGGCGTTTGAAATTTGCTGATAAACCAAAAGCAGATATGAAAGTTGACACGGATCCATTCCAGGCTAGTATCACTTATGTTGAACAGCAAACTCCTGTGAGTATAGGAATGGTTAACATAAAAAAAATGCAAGATTCTGATGTTGATATGGAAGATGCATTAGACACTTACCCTAAGCCAGGGGAATCTCTGGATGCATTCCTTAAAAGAAAGAAGGAAAGCGGTAAGGTGAGGTTATGCCCAAGGTGTAATGCAGTTTATGATGAGCTTGCTGCAAAGGAAAAGGATGAAATTCGACAAGGAAGCTTTCCAGATGAAAAGAAGCTCTTTGACAGAAAAGCTTGGAAGCCTCGTCGACCATTCTATACACCAAGACCAAGGCCTGGTTATACACCTAGGCCTAATGGGAATGGTTGGTTGGTTGAAAGGCCTGGTGAATCAGTAGGAAGCAATGCGTTCCCAAAAGATCGCGTTGGGCCAACGAAGACACGAGTACCACCTGCAAACGTTGTAGTCGACAGGTGGGTAAGAAATTCCGCAATGGCTATTCACCCAGATCTTCGACGAAGGGTGATTGCCAAGAGGTATTGGTTTCATAATAACCAACCCTTCTAGAACGAAGATTATAAACATGGCAAAATCAACCCGAGGAATGTGGGTTGTCACCAGGATGATACCGGACCCTCAGAACCTCAACCAATGTCAAAAAGTAAAAAGAGGAGGTTGCAAAGGCTGAGACAGGCTCAAAAGAGGAAGGAAATGGCCGAGGGTTTGGAGGTGAAGGAACAATTCGACGAGAAAGGATGCTTAATCGTCGGGATTAAGCCATCACCGGGTAAAGGTCAAGGTGATGGGAAGCTGAAGAGTGTCATTACAAAAGGGCCTGTCGATCAAAAGAAATCAGTTGTGGGTGCTTCGGCAAGTACCGTTAAGCAGCTAGAGGAGGATAGTTGCATCCGACAAAAGAAGTTGGAAGAGATTAAGAAAGGAAAACAGGTTCAAGGCCATGGTTCGCATAAAATTGGACGACAATGGCCAATGGGACTAGTTGCAGCTGAAAAAGAAGCACAACAAAATAGAGAGAAGGACCGACTGATGGTCAAACAGATGATAGAGAAAATAAAGAAGGTTAAGGGCCGTGAAGGTGAATCTGTTACTTTTGGAGATCTCGAAGATTGGTCAAAAGAACAGGTAATAAGGGTCCTAAAGGATCCTAACCAGGATGCTGAGTGGAAACAGAAGATCCACAGTATGATCAAAGAAGGAAGAGAGTTGACAGAGCATAATTGCTCAGTGGGTGATGATCATCTAACTGCTGATGAGGTCATTGAGGCCTTAAAATACCCTGATGATTTGCTTGGCCTCGGTGACTCTGAGCAGTTTGATATGGATGTCGACTTTAGCAGAGATCTTGATGAAATAATAAAGGCTATGGATAGCACTATCTCCTTGACGAGCACAATCGACAAAGAATATTTCAGGATAGGAAGGCCCATGGATGCAGAGTTATCCGACGAGGAAGAATTTTTGAAGTCAATGAACGTGAATTTGATCTCAGTGTTACCAACTGAGTTTGAAGGTTACTATGAGGTTGAATATGACGAGCCAATTGAGGATGACTTGGAGGATCCTTAGGATAATTGGTGTTTTCTCCAAGACAATTTGGTGTCTGTATTCGACAACCCAGCACAGTTTGAAAGGCCGTTGGAGGAACAGAGAGCTCATCTTCGACCACTTCACATCAAAGCCTTGTTGGAAGGAAAACCGACAAATAGAGTGTTAGTGGATGGAGGTGCAGCAATTAACCTGATACCTAGAGCAATGTTGAAAAGGCTCGGTAAAAATGAATTAGATCTAATGACAACTAACATGGTCGTCACTGATTTTAGTGGAAAGACCTCTCCATCCGACGGAGTGGTGATGTTAAATGTACAAGTTGGATCCGTTGCTAGGACAACGTTATTTGTGGTTATTCCGACGAAGTCCAGTTACAATCTTCTGTTGGGAAGAGATTGGATACACGCTGTTGGTGCTATACCTTCAACAGTTCACCAAAAACTCATTTTGTGGGATGAAAATAATCAAGTGGAGATTATTGAGGCGGATGATAGCCCCTGCTACCTGCAACAATTGCATGTTGATTTTAAGATTTATGCTCCAAATGTGAAGCCAGTCACAGCAAAAGATGGAGTGGTTGATAAGGAGGCACTCGAGGCATGCTTAATGGATCAGTTTGGGATCCGACTAGTGAATAAGGCCGAAACAGATCGGCCAAACACTAGTCATGAGTGTTGAAAGTCACATGGATCGACTGTCGGCTTATTTGGCCGACAGGGCAATATACACTAATGAAGGTGTATTGTCGGATTGTATAATTGATGATAGTCCGTTAAGTTTTGAAAGAAGTTTTGATGAAAGACAAAATGTGGAAATTGAAGACCCTTTGGAGGAAGTAAACTTGGGCACAGAAACAGAGAAAATGCCCATTTTTGTAAGTTCATTTCTGCCAAAGGAATTTAAAGAGCAGCTTGTCGAATTAATTAGAGAATACAAAGATTGTTGCGCATGGAACTACAACGAGATGCCTAGGCTGAGTAGAGATCTTGTCGAACATAGATTACCTCTGAAGGAAGGATGCAAGCCAGTGAAGCAAGCTAATAGGAGATTTGCACCTGAGGTGGTCTTGAAGATAAAAGAAAAGGTCGAGAGACTACTCAAGGCAAAGTTCATAAGAACAACCAGGTATGTCGAATGGCTTTCTAATGTAGTTCCTATGTTGAAGAAAAATGGTAAAATGAGAGTATGTATTGATTTTAGAAATTTAAATGCTTCCACTCCCAAAGATGAGTATCCCATGCCAATTGCGGATATGTTGGTTGATGCCACATCTGGACATGAGTTGCTCAGTTGCATGGATGGCCATGCAGGTTATAACCAAATCTTCATAGCTGAGGAGGATGTGTCGAAAACCGCGTTCAGATGTCCGGGTGCCATCGGGACATATGAATGGGTAGTCATGCCTTTTGGTTTGAAGAATGCAGGGGCCATCTATCAGAGAGCCATGAACACAATTTTTCATGATGTTATTGGGAAATTTATGGAAGTATATATAGATGATGTGATTGTTAAATCCGAAACAAAGGAAAATCATCTGGTCAACTTGAGGCAGGCATTCGACAGAATGAGAAAGCATAACCTCAAGATGAACCCAGAGAAATGTGGATTTGGTGTGTCAGCGGCCAAATTTTTGGGCTTCTTGGTTCACAAGAAAGGCATCGAAGTGGACAAAAATAAAGCCAAAGCAGTTTTGGAGGCAGCACCACCAACAAATAAGAAAGAATTGCAATCTTTCTTGGGCAAAGTGAATTTTCTCAGGAGATTTATATCCAATTTGTCAGGAAGAACCATAATCTTTTCTCCATTGATAAAGCTAAGAAATTAACAAGATTTTGTGTGGGATCTTAGTCACCAGGAGGCTTTCGACCAAATAAAGCAATACTTGGCGAATCCACCGGTCATGGTACCTCCAGTGTCTCGAAGACCATTGAAGTTGTATATTTCAGCGTCGGATGAAACCATAGGAAGTATGCTGGCTCAAGATGATGAAAATAATGTCGAGAGAGCCGTTTACTATTTAAGTAGAGTTTTGAACGATGCTGAGAAAAAATATAGTGCAATAGAAAAGCTATGTTTAGCATTGTATTTCTCTTGTACCAAACTTAAGTATTATATGATGCCTTGTAATGTGTTGGTTATGTCAAAAACCGATGTAATAAAATACATGTTGTCAAAGCCAGTGTTAAATGGACGTATTGGTAAATGGACTGTTGCATTATCAGAATTTTCTTTACAATATGTTCCAATGAAAGCTGTCAAAGGCCAAGTGATTGCTGATTTCTTGGCGGATCACCCATGTTTGGATGTTGAGAATACAAACTATGTCGAGTTAAAACCTTGGCATTTGTATTTCGACGGTTCAAGGCATAATAATGGAGTTGGAATAGGAGTCTTAATAATTTCTCCTGAAGGCATTCCAACCAAATTTATGTTTGAATAAAAATACGACTGTTCTAACAATGAGGCTGAGTATGAAGCCTTAATTGTCGGATTAGAAATTTTGGTCGAAATGGGAGCACGCACAGTGCACATTTTTGGGGATTCACAATTAGTTGTCAAGTAGCTTGCTCAAGAATACAACTGTGTTAGCTATAATTTAACTAAGTATTGTATTGTTGCAAGTAAATTGTTAAAGAAATTTGACGAGGTAATTATTGAACATATCCCCAGAAATTTGAATGAAGATGCTAATGAATTGGCACAACTAGCATCCGAGTATAGAGTTTCACCTAAGGTTTTGTCAAACTTAATGGAGATTAGGGAACTTTTATACCCATTAGAAGAAAGAGATGTACTACAAAATGATGTTTCGATAAGTAAAGATTGGAGGCAACCAATACTAAGTTATTTGGACAATCCAAGTCAAAATGTCGATAGGAAGCTTAAGCTCAAAGCATCAAAATTTGTAGTACTAGGAGGAGCATTATACAGAAAGTCTGTCGATGGAAATTTAGAAACTTGTTTGAGTGAAGAAGAGGCTTATATGGCCTTGGCAGAAGTTCATGAAGGAATTTGTGGGGCACACCAAGCAGGTGACAAAATGAAATGGGTCCTTCGACGACAAAGGTATTATTGGCCAACATTAGTTAAGGATTGTATTATGTTTGCTAAGTCTTGTGAGGAATGTCAAAGACATGGCCATATACAAAATGTTCCTGCTAGTGAATTACATTCCATAATTAAATCATGGCCTTTTAGAGGATGGGCTTTGGATTTGATAGGCCAAATTCATCCTGTATCGTCGAAGGGACACAAGTACATCCTTGTTGGAGTCAATTACTTTAGTAAATGGGTAGAGGCCATAGCCTTGAAAGAAGTGACCCAACAAGATGTGATTGATTTTATAGAAAATAATATAGTATGTCGATTTGGTATACCGCAAACTTTGACTGCTGACCAAGGAACATTTTTTGTCGGTAAGAAAATTCTTGAGTATGCCAATTCTAGGAATATTAAAATGATTACGTCGACTCCTTATTATGCTCAGGCCAATGGCCAAGTAGAAGCTATGAACAAGATAATTATAAGTCTGATAAAGAAACATGTTGGTCGACAGCCTAGAAATTGGCATAATACTCTTAACCAAATTTTGTGGGCATATAGAAATTCACCTAGAGAATCGACAGGAACATCACCATATAAGTTGGTATATGGTCATGATGCTATGTTACCTGTCGAAATCAGTCTCGGATTAATTCGCATTCAGAAACAAGATGAGTTGCCAGTTGAACATTATTGGGACTTAATGTTTGATGAGTTGAATGAATTAAGTGATGAGAGATTGATCGCTTTAGAAAACTTGATTCGACAGAAAGAGAGGATAGCCAGATTCTATTATAGTCGAGTTAAGTATAAATCTTTTAAGGTTAATGATTTAGTTTGGAAGGTGATTTTGCCCATGGATAAAAATTGTTGAGAGTATGGAAAATGGTCCCCAAAATGGGAAGGACCATTTAAAGTTGTTCGAGTATTTTCTGGAAATGCTTATGCACTTGTCGGAATTGATTCAAATTTAAGGATCAAATCCATTAATGGCAAATATTTAAAGCCATATAGGCCGACAATGTGTGAAGTAAAAATTGATAAGGACTAATTGAGACAAATTTTCTTCATATACTTGGCAAGTTACATATAATATCGTCGAGTAGATCGAATCAAAGAAAGTCTTGATTACAATAGGAGATGAAGCGTTTTAAAAATTTATCTTTCTCCTGACGATGTCAAAAGAAAAATTTTGGGGGGCATCTGTTGGGGGAAGAAATAAAGTTATTTGATGAAGAAAATAATAGAGAAATGTTCTAATTCGACGGATAAGTGAACTTGAAGAATTTCTCCAAGGTTTGAAGTTATTGCAAGCATTGTTCGTCGGATGATAAGTTTTTCGTCGGATATGATATTACAAATGTTGTTTGTCAGATAATTGGTCAATGTCGAAAAGATTCATTTTTCGTCGGATGATAAGTTTTCGTCGAAGATGATATTACAAATGTTGTCTGTCGGA
Source organism: Styphnolobium japonicum (assembly GCA_023212625.1). Lineage (NCBI taxonomy): Eukaryota > Viridiplantae > Streptophyta > Magnoliopsida > Fabales > Fabaceae > Styphnolobium > Styphnolobium japonicum. The sequence goes on from JALBWW010000014.1 coordinate 25,338,017, forward strand.
TAATTGTAAATGTCGAAAAGATTCATTTTTATTGGTGGAAAATGCTGCAAATATTATTCGACGGATAATGAGTTTGCAGGTGTTGTTCGTCGGATGACAAGTTTTCGTCAAAGAAGACAGTGATTGATCGTCGAATAATAGTCTCCGTCGAAAAGTTGCACCCAATTTCCTTATGACTTTGACAGTTTTGTACAACGAATACGTGGCTTAACTGCCATATATACGTGTTTATGTTTTAGGAGTCGGTTATTTTACTTAGTTTGTCTATAAATATTAGAATTTACGATGTAAAAAGGGTTGGTTACTGGATACACAATCCTAACATCTCACCCGAGCAGATTAAAGGATTTGATTCCAAGTATGCCTTCCATTTTCGTTTCAAGCAATTTATCTTAATGCAATGTTCTTTTAAATTCCTTTTACTTTCTGCGCCCTGTCCTTTAAAATTCATTTACTTCGAGTCCTGTTCTTTAAATTCATTTACTTTCTCTTGTCACGCTGTTATTTTCCTTTACTTTCTGCAATTTACATTACTTTGCCTTGTCCTTTAAATTTCTTTACGTTTCATTGTACTTTTACTTGCACTCGTTTATTGCTTTTCAGTCGTTTTCTGCATTTTACATTTACACAGTTCTTTGTTCTTGTACTTAAATCCTTCTTGTTTTACATCAAGTTTTTACCTTTTCTCATGCGAGATTACCACGTAACTCGTCGCAACCCACATTCGACTGATAAATATATTTGTTTGTTTGTGAAGTTTGCATTTACCAAATTTCACCATAAACAGGTCCTCAATAATACATATGACTATTACTTTATTTGATATGGGAGCTGAGAATTAATAACATTGTTGCATTTAGGAAGTGAGAAAAAAAATAGATTTATTAGGCACTTTAGGGAAGTGAAAGAGTATGTCATTTTATTAATTATCTTGACTTTTGTATATTTTTAATGGAAAATGAGATAAATAGTTGTTAGTTGAGAATTAAGAAGGAAGTGAGAAGTGAGAAAATAAAAAATTTGTTAAACACTTAATTTTAGAAGTGAGAGAATATATAAATATTTTATTTTTTTTAATGTATTTAATATATTATTAAAAATTATGGGACCTATGAAAAATTTGAACCTAAAGTAAGGGCTTTAGAGGCTTGCCATTAAGAATGAACTTGTTATGGAGCGTTTGGTTCAAGCTTTGAAAAAACATTCCCAGGAATAACATTCTCAGGAATGATATTCTTAGGAATGGTATTCTCAGGAATGATTATTACTATGTTTGGTTAACCAAAAACATTCCTGAGAATGACTCCAACTGCTGGCGGGTCAATGATGGTTTAAGTCAGTGACTGTCAATTACCGACGGTGATGAGTGGCCAGATTCCGGTGGCTGGTGACAGGCCGAAGTTGCCGGCCATCGTCCGACAAGGGTAGCTTGATTCCAGTGACTAGTCGTCAACTGCAGGTGGTGGCATAGGTGGTCGGATTCTAGTGACCAACGCGACAGTCGAGGTCATTGTCAGTTGCTAGCAGTGACAAGGGTGGCTGAATTTCAGTGACTAGTAAGGTGGTTGAAGTCGCTGGCACTATCAACTGCTGGCAACAACGAGGCTGGCCAAATTCTGGTAACTGGCCGCCACAAACGGTGGTTGGTGGTGGTGGATGGCGGTCGCCAACAATGATGTGGAGATGGTTGGTTATTGACATGATGATATAATGGTAGGTATTTTGGACATTTCACATGACAAAAATATTCTCATGCTATGAGAATGTTGCAAACCCACCTCCCTCCATGGGAATGAAAGTATAGGAATATTGAGCAAAAATCATTCCCAAGAATCATTCTTGAATGGGAATGTTTTTTCAAAACTTGTATCAAACATGGGAATCCAACATTCCCATGTAAAGATTCCCAGGAATGAAAAAATAATCTGTGTACCAAACGCCACGTTAGTTCCTTTTTTTGTGCACATGCTCTCCTTTTCATATTGAGTCAAAAAAATATATAAAGATATAAATACCCTTTAAGTTGGGTGCACTTCAAGATAATTTCATTACTAATACTCTAATAGTTCCAAGTTCTACCAGTTTACTGGGAGTCATGTAATATATCACATTTAAGTCATTTTCCTTTCTTTTTAACCTTAATCTATAGTGTTCTAAGAGTGTCATTATAACCACTTCAGAGTGCTCAATCATTACCACAAAAGATTCCTCTCATCGTCATGCTGGTAATCACATATATCCCTTAGCAAAGATATCATTTATTATTCCTCATCTTCTAGGTAGAAGATATCATTTATTATTCCTCGTCTTCTAGGTAGGCAGTGGACATGGACAAAATCCTGATTCATTATTTTTAGTTCCTTGCTCGATATTTAAATCTAAATAATTTTCTTTTACTAGCGCTCTTTGGTGCTCGAGGAATAGATAGATTACTCTATTTGGCTTCCTTGTGTTATTTTGCTGATAATTATTTTCATTTAAGTTTTTTCATCAAATATCACATATCAATAGGAGGGAAAGGCTTTACTATATTGATGCTTATAAGGATGCCTTATCTTCTCACTTCTTTGTCATCAACAATTTTTTATCCTGTAATGGAAAATTCTTGCTTAGTCAACATTTCAACGTATCTTTCTCAACCTAGCATTGATTCATTGGGTAGGAAAAAAAATAACACCTAAAATTTGCAATTCAGATTACGTCGAACAGGTTTTTAATATGCAAATCATTTAGAACATTTCTAATGCCCAAATTGCTACTGATACCTGTACTCAGTTCCTAAGCTTTTCCTGATTAAAAGAATAGAAGATACAAAATACATTCCCATTATCTTGGATAGAAAGAGAACTACATTGCTTGAAAATCCACTTCCAACTCTTGAAATAGCGATAAAGAATTGCATGCAGCAAAAAGAAAAAAACTAATATAACTAATCTAAGCAACATCTGAAATAAGCAAATGAAACATAAGAAAGGAGGTTGAATTGTGTTTCTTAACCTTTTTGAAAAACTTTTCTTAAAACAGTTCTTATGATAAAAGCTTCGTAAGAATGTAAGAGAAAATGGATGAAATAGAAACTCTTTACAATCCGTTGGACGCAAAGAGAGTTTTTTATGAAAATCTTTGGACGCAAGTTAAAGATGTATATTTTCAGATAAAAGGAGTTGTTAAAAACAACAATGACAATCCCTAAATGTTAGTAAAAATAAAGTAGTACAAGGAGAGGGAAGAAAAGCTTACACCAGATATTTATACTGGTTCACTCTCATAATCCGAGAGCTACGTCCAATCCCTTCTACTTGAAGAAATTTCACTAATCTTTCACAAAAATTACAAGTATTATTCAGTTTGCCTCTTCAGGCTTACAACCAAGTATTCTAAACCTCTTTAGATTTTAACAACAAGTATTCTTTTACAGACAAGCCTCTTCAGGCTTACAACCAGAGTAATAAAGAGAGTGTTTACAACATTTGAGGTTAACTCACGATGTGTGAGGATAAACAATGAACTCAAGTAAAACTCTATATAAAAGTATACAAAGAATTTGTAAACCAGAATACATCTTTTTGCTTCGTATATTTTTTATACGTACTTCGCTTGTATTTGACAACACTGCTTGATCATTTGAAGACTTTGGTATTTGAGCTTTGTACTAGTCTTTAGAAGTTTCTTCGTTCAACGACAATATTTATTACTGTTTGAGTAGTATTAAATGCACAATGCTGATAACATGTTTGATTTTCTTCTGAAAAGTGAGTTTGATTATCAACATTGCAAGAACTTTGATATCTTTATTTTGACTCTTCTAGGTGAGCAGAAAGTTCCTATTTATTGGTCCTTGTAGTTGTTAGGTATGTCATCTCCAACGTATAATGTTAATTTTGAAAGTCACGTACTTTGTCAGAGATTATATAAGCAATTAATGCACTTTGCTTTGCTCGATTTTGAATTACTTTGGACGAATGCTTTTGAGGAACAAATAACAGAGACAAAAATTGGACGATCCAATATAATATAATAAACAGTTCAAATTGTATTAGACGCACATAGTGAAACATAAATTTTGTCTTTACAAAACTTGTCTTTAGTCCAAAGTATTTATAAGTGATTTGTTCAAAAGATACAACTTTGACTATTTCTTTTTAGAATGAAATAACATAAATTTATTTTAAAACTTATTTATTCAGTCTAATTTAATATTATTGTTATCTTCAAAACTTTGAGGGATTCAATTTCTTTAAACAATTTTGGCTTCAGTATTAATTATTTGAATACGTCTTTGGTTCCAACAACATCAAATGGAAAATATTAGCAATCAAAAGCTACTAGAATATCTTCATTAGATTTGTTAATAAAATACAATATCAAAGAAATTTTCATCAAGAAATTATTTGAAGAAATAAAGTAATTATAGGCAGTGATTTTAGATAAACATTTCCAGTTATTTCTAGAGGACACATACATGATGTGGTAATGACAACTAGAGTTCTCAACCTTAGTAAAATTAGAGGGCTTTTTTTACCCTTTTACCCCTAATTTTTAAACTAATTACCAAAATATCTTGCTTTTCAAACTAATTACCCATAAATTCTCATTTTCTTCACGTTGGGTTTTTATTTTTTTTTACTTCCACGTGAGTCACACCAACCGTGTTGGGGTGATCCCCTGACAATGTTGAGACAAAGGGCGTGACCTATACGTGTCAGTGGTTCCACATGGATTAAGCTTCCCGTGTTAGCGTGATCCAAGTGGATCACAACACCTACCGTCTTAGTGTGACCCTCTGAATCTCCTACTTTACAAATGCCTCAGTCCACTCTCACTACATCTTATACTTATCCACCTACTCACCCATCTTATCTTTATCCACCGTACCCATCTGTGCAACTGACTACTTGAGATATGATCATACTCGTCTAATGCAGTTAAGATGAAGCATCCGTGAGGTTTAAATCCAACAAAATAGCTCAAGAAGTAGCTCAGGCCAACATGGGATGCTTGATCCACGTGGAACCATTGACACGTATGGGTCACGCCATTTGCCTCAACGTTTATGAGTCATGTTATTTGTCTCAGTGTTGCCATGTGAATCACATCACATGGGTCACTCCAACACAGATGACATGATCCAAGTAGATCACACCAACTGTGTTGGAGTGACTCACATAGAATTCAATAAATTTTTTTAGCGTGACAGAAACAATAGTATATGAGTAATTAGTTTGGAAAGCAGGATACTTTGGTAATTACTTTAAAAATTAAGGGTAAAGGAGTCATAAAACCAAATACGAGACTTTATATATATATATATATATATATATATATATATATATATATATATATATGAGACATATATAGTGAGATGAATGGTTTCTTGTGAGGGTGAGAGGAGTAAATCTTAATCATTGAATCATCCATGTATGATCAAGATTAGATATTACTTAAAGGTCACATGACCACTTAATAACTTTTTATTGGATAACTTTTTTTCAAAATTCATCGCTAGATTGAAAGTTTTTGTCATATTTATAAAATTTTACATTAATCCGAAATTGTTTTCTGATTCATTGATATAAATCAAGATTAACATAATATAAACTTTTGAAATATATAAAAATATGAACTATTTGATTACATTCTTATTGATATTCAATTTTTTCAAAATTTTATAGGTATGATTTACATGATAGAAACTTTCAATCTAATGATGAATTTTGTAAAAAAGTTATTCAATAAAAAGTTATTGCGCGGTGTAAGAGTGATCAAGTCTTACACCGCTGTAAGTTGATCCCTCCCCTATATATATGTGTATGTGTATATAGGGAGCATATCAAGTGAGAGGAGTGGTTTATTGTGAGAGTGAGAGGAGTAAATCTTGACCATTGGATCATCCATGTATAGTCAAGATTAGATGTTACTTAAATGTCACATGACCACTTAAAAAAGTCATATGACTTTATGTTTTAATCTTGACCATACATGGATGATCTAATGGTCAAGATTTTCTCCTCTCACTCTCACAATAAACCACTCCTCTCACTAGATATGTCATATATATATATATATATATATATATATATATATATATATATATATAACCAAGATGTAGATTAATTAAAGAAGCCTACTCATGTATTATTTAGATTGCAAGGATTTTGTATTATTTTATAGTGAGAACTTCGATACTTTTTTTCAAAATGACAAAAAGAAAATGCATGTCAGTTTTAGCATGATAGTGCATACACTAAATCGTTTACGGAGTCAGAAATTCTAATTTGAAAATGTTAAAGACGAATTTTACAATTTTTGAAAATACTAAAAGTTAAATTAATGAAAAGTTTTAAAATTTAAATAATTCTAAAAGAGTATGTTGAGTCATGGCCTGTCAATCTCCTTCCTTTCGTCTTTGTATCAAAAGGTACTCTATATTGATTCGAGACATGTTCTTACCTTCATTATCAATTTTTCGAAAAAGACTTGAGTATAGACACTTAACTTAAAACAACAGAGTCTATGCTTAAATAAAGAGTAATGCTATAAAGAGTAATGATATGTGCACATTATTTTTACGCTTGGTTAATAATGAGTAAATTTTTAGTTAATACAATATATCATTTGATTAATGAGTTTTGGTAATCGATTACTTACGGATTTGGTTAATGATGACTAAATTATTAGAAAATAAAATATATCTTTTAGTTAATAGATTAATAGTTTGTAAGTAATTGGTTACCAAAATCCATTAATCAAACGATATATTGTATTAATCAAATTTTTATTCATCGTTAATTAAATATAAAAGTGGTGTAAAAAAATAATGTGCAAGAATTATTATTGTTAAATTAATACAACATAATAGAATCGTTTAAACCTATATACTATACTAATAGAGTTTGATTTTAATTTACATCATTCAATTATTTGAGTCAAATTATTTTAATAATATAATAATATAAAAACAAATGGTAATATAAATTTTTTTAAATTAAAAATAGTTGACTTAATGATTAAGAAAATATATTTCATGTCTTAATTATTGGACTTAAAATTTTTTGAAGAGGAACGTGGTCATCTTTACAGTAAAAAAATTGATAATGTAAGTTTTACAATTTATCCGAATAAAAATTAAATCCATGGATGAAGGGTGGGGGAGTGGCAATGAAATGTAATTATTAGACAAATGTTATTAACCCCTCTAAAGAAATAGGGGAGGAGAAGAAAGGAAAGGCACCCGAAGAATGAAACTCTGGTCCTCGGGGATCCCAACATCCCGTGCTCCACCACCACCACCAACAACCAACAGTGACATTGCCACTGCCACAACACAACAACCACCGGAACAAATTGCTCGGACATTGTTTCGCTTCTGCAGTTGTTTCTGCTTCATCAACACTTGAATGGGCAACTGCGGTACTAGAGAGGAATCTGCTGTTGTCTCCAATGCCCAAGGTTTCTGTTTTTGCTTCTAAATTTAGATCTAGGGCTCTCTACCTTTACCCTTTGTATGATGTCCTTGTTCTATTTCTGAATCTATCAAACTTAACATTCTCGTGTATTGATTTCTCTGTAATTTGGGATTATGCATATACATTATATATATATATATATATATATATATATAGATAGTAGAAGAGAAAGATAGTTGATTAAGGTGAAATAAACTTACACTCTGGGCTTGGATTGGGCAGTTCAACAGCTTCACGTATCGTCCTTGCCTGCTACTGCTAGAAATGGTGCCACCGAGAGGAAGCACAATCGCACTGTTTCGGATCTGAGCGACTCTTGTTCAACCCCACGCAACAACTTCGAGGATGCAAGAAACAACACGCTCCTTTATACCCACGTTATTGCTTTTACACTGTACGAGCTCGAGACTATCACTAAGAGCTTCCGCTCCGACTATATCCTCGGAGAAGGTGGCTTCGGCACCGTCTATAAAGGTTACATTGATGAGAATGTCAGGGTTGGCCTCAAGTCTCTCCCCGTTGCCGTCAAGGTTCTGAACAAGGAGGGCCTTCAGGGACATCGAGAATGGCTTGTATGTTTGCATTTCTTGTTAATGATCTTTATGTGTTGTTTTTCTTTTTCTCTTCATTGATTCTTGCTTTAATGGGTACCGTGCCGCAGACGGAAGTCAATTTTCTGGGGCAACTTAGGCATCCTAATCTGGTTAAGTTGATCGGGTACTGCTGCGAGGACGACCACAGGCTGCTTGTATATGAGTTCATGTTTCGTGGAAGTCTAGAAAATCACCTATTCCGAAGTATGCAACTTTATCTTTAATCCTTAGCTTACCAATGGAATGGATTTGGATGGTCTCATAACTGAGTGAGGAGAAATTCTTATGTACACTGAAAGTAATACATACACCAATGACCAATCCAATTAAAGCATAACACGTGACACAGAAATTGAATTTGTGTCGTTAGATGAATTTTATAATACTTCATAATAAAACCTAAGCTGTTGAGTGTATTACTCAAAATACATAAGAATTTCTCCTGAGAAAGCGGATGTTTGGTTGCACTTCTAGGTGGGTCAAAATCACTTTAGACCCCTAGAAATGCATTGGGAACGACACCTGCTATAAATTGATTACACGAGTCATGACAATTATTCTGAAGTTTCAAATTTAAGTGTTAAACATTGCCCTGTTTCTTTCTATTCTAGAGATGATTGTTGTTGTTTTCCTCAGTAATCAATTAGACAAGATAATACCATTACATCTAATAATGGACACATGCACTTTTAATCAGTATTGATTTAGAATCTGGAAATGTGTGGTCACTGGTCAGCCTCCATATATTCATATTCCTGGTTAAGTGATTCTTTGCCCTTGTTTCTACAACAATGTCTCAATTGTGAGATTAATCAAGATCTGCAAACAAAATCAACTAGCAGCTTGTGGATGCCATTTTAGATGTTGTCTCAGCGCCTTAATTAGTAGTATTAGTTAAGTTATAAGCAGATAAATGAACACCTCTGGATTCCCTTTTTCTTCTTCTTCAAATACTTAATTATTACTAAACAGGATCAAATTAAATTTAAATATTGATTGCAAGCCAGGTGGAAAAATTTATTTCGATGATAATGTTAACACCACTGCTATATATGGTTGAAATCATAGGTGGGAAAAAATTGACAGTTTGAGCTGCTTTAATGGTAGAGATAGAATTTTGTAGTTTGATTCCTGGTTTTACTGGTGGCACTACCATTGAGTGACAGTACCATTACCCTGAAATTGACTATCCATAAACTGCTTCTATGTGATATTTTTTAGGCAGAAGTTGTTGCATTTGGTATGGCTTAGGATGTCATGTGAGTTATATCCAGCTTGCTTTGTTGATTGAATAATGTTGACCTTTGTCTAGGGTTTTTGAGACAGGATAGAAGTTGTATGTATAGTCTGAGGAATTTCATTGTTATATCCTATTTTATATTTTATAATGATTTACGTTTTCTGTTTGTGGTTAAACTTATTGACACCATTAAAATAGTATCTCTCCCTACTTTGGCTGGTTTTGGTGAAAAACTCTTGATTCACTTCAAATATGAGACACAACAAGAAACAAAACATCTTGAACAATATATTTTTGTGATTTTTTTTTTTCATTATTAGTTCTGAATAAAAACATTGCTAATACCGACAGTTATGAAGCTAAGATTTTTCCTAGTTTCTTGGTGTGTTTTGTTAACTCAAACTGATATGACCTTTCCTGAGGCTTCCAGAGGCAACCGTCCCTTTATTATGGGCTACAAGAATGATGATTGCTCTTGGAGCTGCCAAAGGGCTTGCCTTTCTCCACAATGCTGAAAGGCCAGTAATCTATCGTGACTTCAAAACGTCTAATATATTATTGGACTCTGTAAGTTTCTGGTATTGTAAAATTAATCTGAAAATTTCTTTTATGGCTGTGTAATAAAGGAATTATTATCTTCTTTTTTACTTGGTGTTACCAATGACTCTACAGGACTATACAGCCAAGCTTTCTGATTTTGGACTAGCTAAAGCTGGACCACAAGGTGATGAAACCCATGTATCCACCCGAGTCATGGGTACATATGGTTATGCTGCCCCTGAATATGTAATGACTGGTATGTCCTCAGTTTTTCATAAGTGCTCGATTTGTAAATAAATGGAAAAAAAATTGCTTGAAAGCTTGAAGTAAAAGTTGATCTTACTCATCATGTGTTGTGATGGGAGAGTTAGCTAGGATGATGTAATATGGTTGGGATGACAGACACAGTTTGATGTTGGCCTCCTTTTTCTGGACATGACCTAACTTAATCATACAATGTTCTCCTTGTTATTATATACCATATAGCAAATTTGTCTGCAACTGAAAATGTCTTTCATGGTTTCACCAATGTCTCGAAGGACGAAAATTTAGCGAGTCAAAACCAAAGGGTAATTAACTAGGTTTATGGAATCAAAGGGGTGTGCCTCATAATCTTAGTTGGAGGGACCATGAGAGAAGTTTGGGTGTCAGATTATTATTGAATTATAGTGAAAATCCATCCTGATAATTATGAGTTAATTCCAATAATATGTAGCTGTACACAGACAAAAAATTAATACTTCATTCATTTGACACCTCATCTTCTGAGGGGAAGAAATAAGAATGAGTTCCTTTTCTGGTATCAAGGAATTGTTGCTTTTATCTCATTAGGGGTCAATCCCGATCATTATGTCCAACCCTTCAATCTTGCAATTTTTGTTAACATAACTAGAAAATTTCGTAAATAAATTATGCTTTCTTCTTAGATTTAATGTTCAGGTCATTTTCCTATTACCTATGTCTTTTGCTTCTGTATCATTTGTAATCTTGTCTTTTTTTAAAAATAAAACAAGAAGCATTTTTACATGGTACTGTCAAATAGTTCACAGTTCAAACTGGTTATTCTTGCTTGCATGTACACATTGAGCATGTTACATAATATACTTCTGTCCTTCATTGTGCATACTTGCATATTTTTAAGCATGCATGGATGCATGTCTAAACAAGGCATATATGAAAATGATCAGGCCACCTGACAGCTAGGAGTGATGTGTATAGCTTTGGTGTTGTTCTTTTGGAGCTTTTAACGGGAAGGAAGTCTGTTGACAAGACGAGACCTGGCAAGGAACAGAGCTTGGTAGATTGGGCTCGGCCAAAGCTTAATGACAAGAGAAAGCTCCTACAAATAATTGATCCTAGATTGGAGAATCAATACTCAGTGAGGGCAGCACAGAAAGCATGTAGCTTGGCTTACTACTGTTTGAGTCAAAATCCCAAAGCGAGGCCACTAATGAGTGATGTAGTCGAGACATTGGAACCCTTACAAAGTTGTAGTGTTGGTGCAGGTGAAGTCTCGTTATCAGGATCAAATAGTGGAGGTGGTGGGCCTTTTGCTATGAGCGGAATCTCCGACTACCAGATGCGTCACAAGTTTTCAAACAATGTTGGTCCAGGTGCTAATTGTCGGTCTCCAAACCCAAATTGCTCACCAGGTGCTCCAGCAGCATGTCGGGTCAGATGATAATCTCATGCCACGTATCTCTGTCTGGTGTGCTTCTCCAGTTTCCACTTAATCTCAAGAAATAGTATTTGTTGTTAAAATGTGGGTGCATCCATGTGTTTGTTGCTTTGTACATGGTTTTAAAGCCCTGGTGGATAATTTCTCTGTATCAATGTGTGGTCTTCTGTGCATCTCGGTGGGAATTATTGTGTGGAAAACTGTGTGTAGTTATAGTCATCGAGGCATCCGAACTAATATTACTGGTTCCTAACAACATCAGGGACTTAAGAGGCTGGACTCGAGCACACAAGCAACTACCAGTAATGTAGTAATCTATCATGAGAGATTCTTAGGTACACCCGGTGTTAGAAAATCTTATCATACTTAGCATACCTACGTCGTACCTGGTTAGATTGACTGCACTCTCCTGCCTTTCTAATGTGGCCTCTTGTTTTTCAAAATATTAAAGATGAAGGGTCACTTTCGAGATTCTAAAGGTTATTATGATTTTCCCGGCTCGAAGTCTCGGAAGTAATGTTTGCTCCTCCATTTTGGTATTTGATCGCATCTATGTATATTTTGCAAAAGAAAAATGTTCGACCAAGAGAATTAATACATTATAAGAAATAACGTTTGTTTTAAGTGCATTTACAGGTCGGGCATTTCGTCCATTTCAGAATTTTTTCATTTACCAGTGTTGTGAAGTTATGGTTAAAGAAATTAGGTGTCTTCAAGATTGTTGGGGGGGGAGACACGCAGATGCGTTGGGGAAGAGACACATGCGTTAGTCCAAAAATACCATTGACTATACAACAAATAAGAAAAGCAAGTAGCTTATAATCTATAATTTAATGTGATTATATCATCTTCGTAAACTAGCTAATCTCGGTAAACGAGTCAACCATTTGAAAAGAATGGGTAATGTCTCTAGTTAGTGGTACTTCTACTTATTTATTATTATTGTATGTTGAATTAATTTTTTTTTTTTTAATTTTTTGTATATATTTAACTAAGTTTAAATCCTTTAACTAATCATAAATTGTCATATCAAATATAACTGAATTTGAACCTCATAAAAAAGGATAAATTTAAATTTCAACAATTCATTTCATCTTCATTACATGTGCAATTTATCGACAATTTTGTTTGATGCAACTTCCTCAATTATCGTATTTTATCATCAATTTTAACGGAAAGGGTAAATTGTACGTGAAATAAAGTTGATATCTATATATAGAATTGGTCGTCTTAAACTTTTTTTTGGTCAACTTTAAAATCTTATCAACTAAGTGAAAAATTAAATATCTTTTGAATCTTGCCCCCATTAGAAAGATTAAGGACGGAGATAGAACAGAATATTTGAATCCATTTCCATCTTCCCCTTGTGTTGATTTCACTTGATACATTGCGATAGTTGCGTCTTAAACCCAGTGCTTGGCCTCTCTACCCAGCCTTCCTTTATATTATGTATTAGGAATCTAAACCATAAGCTGTCCACAAAAACAGTAAAACGTGTGCACTATAGTTTGCATAATTATTATTTTTAAATTGTTGCTAGTGACTGTTTAATAGAAAAAGAAATTGAAAAAACTAAAATTCCAATTAAATGTCATTTAAAGAATATATTTTCACTAATTTATCGAAACAAAACAATAGTACTTGGTAAGACATAATCCTCGTTAAATTCCCATACAGCAATAATACAACGTATCAGGTTATTGCAAAGACATTATATTTTAAAGAAATCAGATATATATCAGGTTATTCGATAACAAGAAAAAAGAAAAAAGAAAAAGACTAGAGCCTGAAGGTCGTGACTGCCAATATTTATGCCCCAAAAGATAGACATGAATCAGTCTCCAGAAACATGAGTCTTATCCTCGTAGTATCTTTTCTCACTCTCCCCCTTCTTTTCATTACGTTTCTGCATGCGAAAAAAAAGTGAAAAAGAAAGATGAAAATAAGAGATGAGAACAAATAAACAAACTTGCAGCCCACACACGACATATGGAGGATGAGAACAAGGGAAATTCCTTTCACACGTATGTCTAATCTTCATGCATAAGAGTTCCAAGGAGGAGCAACCCAATTACACAGAATATGCCCAAAAACTTACACCCAGGCAAAAATAAAAAAACAGTGAAGCCTATGGTCATACACTCTAAATTCCCCAAGGAAAACACATTAGAGACAGTGCGCCAAAGAAACAAGAAAATTTCTTAAACTCCATTCCTCCAAAAACTTATTTGTTAATAAAGATACAATCATATCTCTCATGCCACATATGCCACACAAGCTATGACCATTTTCCGCATTCAAACACCATTTTGACACCTGAAATGCATCTCCAGTAACACTGATCCCTCATACATGAAGGCAACGCACATACCAAACAAAGATGCGACAATAACATACTCCACAAAGACAACCTATTAAACAATACAGCAGCAAGTGTGATATATTATCTCACACATCTTCCATGTAGTATAAACACAAACTACAAAGAAGCAGTTAACACAAACAATCAAAATCTTCCCCAAAGAAGCTATTCACACACAAACAGGAAACTTACGAGAGAGAGCAGGAAAGAAGGATCATTGGCATTACAAAGCTAAAAATAATATATATTAACACAAAAAGCACCCTCCTTGTTCAGCTTCCAGCCTACTACCTCCTTACCACAATCATGCAGAATATGATAAAGTCCTTTTTTATGGTTTCTCCTAATGTTTTTTTCAGTCTTGGTTTACGCCCTTTAATTGGACTATCGTCAACTTGATCCCCTTTTCTCACTAGAGCCTCAACAGGTGCTTGCTACTCCAACATTCTCCCGAATACATTTGTTCCTAATTTTATCTTTTCTTCTATGTACATTCATCCACCTCAACATTCTCATCTCTACTACACTTATGTTTTGCTCTTGTTGGCACATTACAGCTCAACATTCACTACCATAAAGCATCACTGGTCTTATAGCTATTAGGTGGAATTTACAGTCAAGTTTGATGGGCACTGATAATAGCCTGATATTACATATTTTTCATACAAAAATAGTCTTTTATTATGCCATGATATAAGTTAATTTTTCCTATTTTAAGATATTAATGATTATTTGTTGAGAGTAACTAATTATTAAATAACTGTGATAATTACAAGATTTTGACAAAATCCTACAAAGATATCAGCAACCCAATTATGAAAGATTTTGACAAGATTTCATGAAGATATCATCAACCCAGCTGTAGAAGTTTCCTATTTCAAATCAATTTCTAATTCTTGGAAGACTTTCCTTCTTATCTCACATTAATTAGAAAGACTCAAAGAGGGAAAGAAATATATTTTCCTTGTTACACAAGAGTTGCACATTAAATGAGTTTGTACACAAATAGGAAACTCTAGAAGAAAATCCTGTTAGAGTTGTTGGCCCAATAAATTATTATAAATGGAAGGAAGCAACAAGAGGCTACATAGAATCTGCACAAGAGAGAAGAATAAAGCAAGGGACAGTATTGATGTTGTCCCTCAAAGTCAGTATGTGTAGTTAGATTTTATGTACTAAGGGGATGATGAAACCCTGATTGTTTTGGTATTGTCTATGTTAGATTTTTATTACCCAGTTGTTTTAGAGATTAAATGTTTATTGTTTCTATTTTTCTATCAGTTAGTTTGAATAAATTTTTGGATGAGTTCAATCATGTTTTTCTCATGCTTTTAAGTTTGTTTTTACTATTTGTGTGTTAACTGTAATCGGATATCAATTGTGATTTCTAGATAAGGATACAATTAATGATTTGACAAATTACAATTAATTAGGAAAATAAAACATACCTTTCATAATTTTTATTAGAGCCTCATTGATAGATTTTCCGTGAACTTTGCCGCTGGATGTTCATGAGATAAATTATTTGAGAATAATATATTTAATATAGTTGATGTTAAAATTAATCTTGGTGGATTTTGATCCTTAGTCAACTCATATTTGGTTAATTAGATATATTATTTGTTTTAGTTGTTTTTACTTTTATTTATTTAATTTTGCATATTCATTATTTTTGTTTGACTAGATTAGAAAAATTTATCAATACCTAAAACTTTAACTCTTAAGTCTTTGTGGGATCGACCTTGTATTTCTTGAACTGTACTAACGTACGACTTGTGCACTTGCGAGTATTTTAAAGCTTATAAAAAGTCACAACAGGCACTTTGAGATCACAAATTGCACCTGAAGCATTTCTCCATTACATCCGCCGAACTTGAATCCTATCTATGACATCCCCATCAATCTCCCTATCACTGTGTAAGATGGATCCAAGGTACCTAAACCATGCAACTTGTGGTATGATGTGATCCCCAATAGATATATAGCCTCCATGGTTGCCCTCCCTAGCATAAAACAAAATTGGTTCTCTAATGTGTAGGTCTCGTCTTAATCTTCTCTCAATCACTCTTTCCCACGATTTAGTCTGGCTCATGAGCTTGACCACATTGTACTTTGCACAATTTTGAATGTCTTCCATATTCTTGTAAATACATATCAAAGTGCTCCTCATCCACTCATTAGTCATTCGGCATTTTCTTAGAGAGGTTTGAGTGAAAGTTTGTGTCTTGGCTTTGCACACTGATCTCATATTTATAGTATAACTAATAATCAATCAAGGAGCTAATTTACAGCAATCATCATAATTACAGTTGACTATCTATTTACACGTGCTAAATATGCTAATATTCTAAGTATTAAAAAATTGAGAAAATGGTTAGCCCAAGAATCCAACAATAACTATTAACCCAAAAAAAATGACGAGGTCCAAACGTACCTGGTATGCCTCATGATTTGATACAATCCTTCTAATTATTGTAGTAGTTGTTATATCTAGAGTACTTTCTAAGATTTTGAAGATGCCCATGCTAATGGGAACAGCATAAGGATTGCATTGTTCCTGTATGAAAACCAATGTCCATAACAACTTATAAGGAAGGCAGTTGCAGATGCAGATGCAGATGCAGAAGCAACTCAGCACCTCCTTCAAAAAATAGTAATAAATAATTGTATATACATAATTTGAAGCAGCAAATTACACAATTTACCTTCTGAAAATCATTATTTTCAGCAATGGTTCCATGAACAACTAATGAGATGTTAAATGTTGTGATCTGCACTCAAATGAATTTAAACTAAGTGTCACAACAATCCACAAATGAGTAATTACTAAATTAGTAGCAGAACAAGAAACAACGTATTAGTGTGAAACATGTTCCAACTGAACCAACCAAGAAACTGTTTTTGCTGCTTTTCTAACAACAACAACAACAACCAAGCCTTATCCCACTAGGTGGGGTCGGCTACATTGCTGAATTTAACAATAATTAAAAATCTCTGCTTTGATAGAAAAAAATTGATAAAGAGAAAAGAGAACGTTAGAAGGGAAAAGGGAGAAGGAAGAGAGGTTTGTGAATGCCATGAAGTCAACCAAGTCAGGCAGTATATTTCTATATACACATGTTAAAGGGTTACAAAGATAATATTAGAATGACCCAAACTAACAGATGGCAAGTACAACAATAGGGAGGATATGATATCCTCCAAAACAGATAATTCAAAATACAAAAAGGAACAAGAAAGAAGTTAATAATGCAGCAACGCTGCCCAATCTCTCTACATATCCAAAATCGTAACCCCTTCGAAACAGTTATAAGCAGAACCTAGAGAGAAGCCATAAACATACTCTTATCCTATAAGCATATTTAAGGGCAACGAGACCCCCTTAAAGATGCATGTGTTTCGGCCTCCTTGTTTTCAGCAAAACCTTCATATCAAATTTTGAAAAGCTGCACCCAAGTAGAATACTGATAGACCCTTGACCAACGTTTATGATAGAAAGAAAGGGGTTGGGCTGAATAGGAATGGGCCTAGTGAGGGGTTACGTGTTTATGAAAGGAGGAAGAATAGAGGAAATGAAGGAATTGAAGGGAGCCTGTTAACTGTAAAAAAAGAGCCAAAAGAGAAGTTGGTTAGTGATGAGTGGGATGTCAATAACAGCACGGACAGCTGGCACATGCTGAGTGTGAAGGAGGATCTGGTATCATATCAGAGGGGGAAAACGTGAATAAGGATGGGAACGGAGATGGAGAGTAGCTAGAGAAGAATTTGGAGGGAAAGGAAAGGGTCTGGGAAGGTGCTAGAGTCCGCAACCTGCAGTTCTCTAGAATTATGTTCTATTTCTGTTTTCCGATTACTATTTTTCACTGTAATTCAGTTCTATACAGAGGACTACCTCTGCTGGTAAGGGTCAATCCCCATTATTTCTAAATATAAATTTCCAATGCTACCAAATACACACCCAATGCTCACCAATAACCGCAAAAGATTGTTCCATACTGTCAAAATATTAGGGATTAGATGAAAGAAGGGGAAGAGATATATTTCACTAATAAGACTGAATAGTTGTTATACATAACACATAACTTATACCCCTTTTTGTACTAATAATCTAGGTCAAGTACAAGTGTAGTACAACTAGTACAAGCCCAGCTCAATAACATTCACAACATACTAACACAATGTAACTTTACACAATAATGCTCCTTAACATAAGATACCCTAATATTCTTATTGAAATTCTAGGGTTTAGGTAGACTTAGAATCTAGAAAGGAAGAGATTATGAATTGCTCAAGTAAGTAATTACTTAGCATATGACATCTATTTATAATGGAAGAGTATACCTAATTACAATATAATAATAATAAAGTAAACCTAACTATACCTAATCATGCCTAACTTATACCTAATCATACCGAACTTATACCTTTATACCTAATCATACCTAACTTATACCTAATATTCTAACATTCCCCCTCAAGCTGGAGCATATATGTCATATGTTCCAAGCTTGTTACATATATAATTAACTCTAGTAGCACGAAGAGATTTGGTGAAGACATTGGCCAGTTGCTCATTAGAGTTGATGAATTTAGTAGTGATTTCTTTGGCTTGAACCTTTTCTCTTGCAAAATGACAATCAATCTCAATGTGTTTTGTTCTTTCATGGAATACGGGATTTGAAGCTATGTGCAAAGCTACTTGATTGTCGCACACTAGTTTCATAGACTGCTCGTTAAACACCTTTAACTCTTTTAGCAGTTGCTTTAGCCATATTAGTTCACATGTTGCTACTGCCATTGCCCGATATTCAACTTCAGCACTTGATCTAGCAACCATAGTTTGCTTTTTGCTCTTCCAAGATATCAGATTACCTCCAATAAAAACACAATATCCTGATGTAGAATGTCTATCTGAAGGAGAACTTGCCCAATCAGCATCTGCATAACCACAAATGTCAAAATGCCCTTTATCCTCATAGAGCAACCCTTTTCTTGGTGCTCTTTTAATATATCTAAGTACTCGAACAGCAGCATCCCAGTGTGAGTCACATGGAGAATCAAGGAATGGACTCAATACTGTTACAACAAAAGAAATATCTAGCCTAGTTATGGTGAGATAGTTCAGCTTCCCTATCATCCTTCGATACCTTCCCGGATCTGATAATGGCTCCCCCTGTCCTGGAAGAATTTTAACATTGGGATCCATAGGTGTATCGATAGGCTTACATCTAGTCATGCCAGCTTCTTCTAGAATATCCAAGGCATATTTCCTCTGGGAAATAGACACACCATGTTTAGATTGTGCAACTTCTATACCCAAAAAATATCGAAGTTTGCCGAGATCCTTAGTTTGAAAATGTGAAAACATATATTGCTTTAGTTGTTCAATGCCAGCAGAATCGTTACCAGTAATGACAATGTCATCCACATAGACAATTAGGTAGATGCATTGATTAGGAGAATGACACCGATAGAAAACGGAATGATCAGCTTCACTTCTGGTCAGCCCAAAGGCTTGTGCAACAGTACTGAACCGTCCAAACCAAGCACGGGGTGATTGTTTTAACCCATATAAAGATTTACGGAGCTTGCATACTAGTCCAGACTCCCCCCGAGCAACAAAACTAGGAGGTTGCTCCATGTAGACCTCCTCCTGTAAATCACCATGAAGAAAAGCATTCTTGATGTCAAGTTGATGAAGAGGCCAATGATGAATGGCAGCCAAGGCAAGAAAGAGGCGAACAGAAGCAATCTTGGCCACTAGAAAGAAAGTGTCACCATAATCAAGCCCATAAATCTGTGTGTAGCCTTTAGCTACCAAACGGGCTTTGAGCCGATCAATGGAGCCATCAGGTCCAACCTTCACAGTAAATACCCATCGACAACCAACAACTGATTTACTAGGTGGTCGAGAAACTAAGTCCCATGTGCCATTAGTGTGTAGGGCAGACATCTCATCAATCATAGCTTTTCGCCAACCTGGGTGAGCGAGTGCTTCACCTGTGGTTTTGGGAATAGAAACAGAAGACAAATTTGAAACAAAGGTGTAATATAGAGCAGAAAGACAATCATTACTAAGGAAGGCATAAAGAGGATGAGGATTGCGAGTAGAACAAATACTTTTTCTAATGGCAATGGGAAGACTCTCTGATGCAGGATCCGGTTCAGGAGACGAAATTGGTGAAAGTGGTGAGTTATCAGGTACATCTTCAACAGTAGGCATGACATTACCAGATGGATGAGTGCAACGATGATAGACAATAGGAGAATGTGGAGGATCAGGAGATGGATGAGGATTTGAGAAACCTGCTGGACTAGATGATATGATGACAGGAGAATCATAAGCAGGCACAGGAAGTATAGTATTTACCTCAGAGATATCTATGGATGTAGAGAAAAAAGGTTGTTGCTCGAACAAAGTGACATTGGCAGAGATAACATATCGACCTAGATCAGGAGAGTAACATCGATATTCTTTTTGTAAACGAGAATAGCCAAGAAAGAGACACTAGAAAGCCTTAGTAGTGAGTTTGTCCTTTCCTGGAGTAAGGTCATGAACAAAACAAGTACAAACAAAGATATGTAGAAGGATAGGATTAGCAAAAACATCAGGAAATAGTAGAGTGAGGTATTTTGTGTTCTAATGCAGCGGAGGGCATGCGATTAATTAAATAACAAGCTGTGAGAACAGCATCCCTCCAAAAACGTAGAGGTACATTCATATGAATAAGTAAAGTCTGGGCTGTTTCAATTAAATGACGATTTTTACGCTCAGCCACTCCATTTTGTTGTGGAGTATGAGGACAAGTTGTCTGATGTAAAGTACCTTGTTTTGCCAAGAAATATTGGAATTGATGAGAAAGATACTCGCGTGCATTATCACTACGTAGAACACGAATGGTATGACCAAATTGAGTCTTAACTTCATGACAATTTTTTTGAAAAATAGAGAACAATTCTGCACGATTTTTCATTAAAAAGACCCAAGTACAACGCGAGTAGTCATCAATAAAAGTAACAAAATACTGAAAACCAAGACTAGAAGTGACACAACTGGGTCCCCAAATGTCTGAATGGATAAGGGAAAAAGAGGACTCACTATTTTTATTGGAACTGCAAGAGAAGGAAGTTCGAATATGCTTCCCTTTTTGACAAGACTCACACTCTAAAGACTTTAACTTAGAAAGACTTGGCATCATTTTCAAAAGTTTGGAGAGATTGAGATGACCAAGATGACTATGAATGACAACAGATGATTCGTCTGTTAAAGTGCATGCTACTGGAGGGTTGGCAACAGCCAGATGGTACAACCCTTTAAACTCACGACCAACTCCAATCGTCCTCCTTGAATTCGGATCCTGCACAAGAACAAAACCTTTAGTAAAGGTAATAGAGCAATTAAGAGTTTGGACCAATTTGCTAACAGATATTAAGTTGAAAGGACAACCAAGGGCATAAAGAATCGAGGTTAAGGGTAAGAGAGAACAAGGTTGTGCTTGGCCAATTCCAAGAACAGGAGTTTGAGTACCATTGGCAAGCGTGACAAGGGGTAAAGATTTGAAAAGAGAGAGAGATGTAAGAAGTTCTTTATTACCACAAAGATGATCTGAAGCACCGGAATCAATTACCCAGGGTCCAAGAGATGACTGAGAGATGCAGGTAATGGGGTTACCATTTTGTCCGGTCACAGTAGCAGAGGTTAAAGGCTGTGCGGTGGCCTTAAAACGAAGGAAGGCCTCATAGTCGCCTGAAGTGAGAGTTATAGCGGGTGATGCCGAAATTGTTTCGGTTTGAGCAAAGTGAGCAGATGCAGGTGCAGATTTACCATGTTTTGTCCAACAACGGTCTTCAAAATGCCCCAATCTGTTACAAAAGGTACATCGAGGTCTATTTCCACCACTACTTCTTCCACAACCACGACCACGTCCACCAAACTGATCAGAATGAAAGATAAGAGCTGAAGATTTTGATGGAATGGTCGAGGATGCAGAAACAACAAGTGATGCCATATCAGAGATATTCATCTGACGACGAAAAGTCTGCGATAATGGAGTATCTGCGCTGGATAAAATCTGTTGTCGGACATTTTTCAGATCAGATGGAAGTGAAGCTAAAGTGAGAACCATAAAAAGTTTTTCTTGTTGCTTCTTGTGCTCAGCTTTATCCTTGGCATATGTCAACATTTCTGAAAATTCTTGCATCAAGGAACGAGCCTTACCCAGAAAGGTTTCCATTTTGGAGAATTGTTGTCGCAAGGAGATCATGTCAGAAACAATGGAATACAAACGCTGGATATCATTTGCATAACAACTAGAGGCTTCATTCCATACTTCATAATATGATTCAAATGGTTGGAAGAGCTCCACAATTGACGCGTCAATAGAGAGAAGAAGGACACTAAGCAATTGTGACTCAATTTGTTTCCATTTTGGTGATTGCTTATTGGAAACATCTTCTGGCTTAGTAGAAAGGTGTTCTGACTTACCTTGTCCAACAAATCAAATCTTCACTGAAGATGACCAGGATTTATATGTAGCAGAATAGGTTAATTTCTTACTCGTGATCGATGGAACTGACATGTTGGAGATAGTGAATAATTCTTTTGAACTAGAACTCATCGTTGGCGGTCAACCGGAGAGACTTGTGACGCTGTAGGAGAAGATCCGCACTTGAGGTGGCTCAGACGGATGATCTGAAGCCAGGAACAGATCGAGAATGGAAGGGCAACTCAGAAAATGTTTCCGGTTGCCGAAAAAACTCGCCAGAAATACCCTGCAAAGGAGACCCGCAGTTGGAGGTGGCTCGGAATGAAGATCTGAGGCTAGGAACGAGTCAGAAATGAGGAGACGAGTCAATATGTCCAAGTGTGTTGCCGGAAAACTCGCCGGACGCGCCCTCACTCGCTGGAGAAGATGGTCTGTGCAGAGGACGGTGGCGGTGCGTGGAATCTTCGATGAAGGTGCGATCAGCTGGGTTTTTCCAGTCTAATGACGGCGGTGCTGGATCCGGTGACTGTGTCGCGAACGGGAGGTGACTGGTTTTGACGGCAGTGGCGCGTGGCAGCTCCGGTGGTGGCTTGGTCTTCTGGGTTTGGCCGATCGGACGATTCTGGTTCTGAATCTGGTGGTGGTGTCTCGAACAGAGGTGGTTGGACCTTTACCGGAAAAAGAACAGCCACTGTTCTTCTGAAAAGAGTACCGATAAGAGGCACGGTACAAAGGTTGAGCCAGTAGGATGCATGGCTGAGATAGAGCCGGGTCGAAACCCGCTCTGATACCAACTTAGAATATAGAAAGGAAGAGATTATGAATTGCTAAAGTGAGTAATCACTTAGCATATGACATCTATTTATAATGGAAGAGTATACCTAATTACAATATAATAATAATAAAGTAAACCTAACTATACCTAATCATGCCTAACTTATACCTAATCATACCTAACTTATACCTAATATTCTAACAGGTAGAAAAGGTGAAAAAAGAGAGAAAGACGGATAACAATATGATATGAGATTTATATTAGATGTTATACAATACCCTAACCTAATGATCCTATTTATAATAATAATTAGGTCAAGTACTATTACTACTAGTACAAGCCCAAGCCCACTAACAATAAGACTAATAACCCTAATATTCTAACACTCCCCCTCAAGCTAAAGCTTACTAAGCTTTAAGTTTGTTACAAATAGCAAACTTGCAAACATAAGAAAAATAACACAACCCATGTCAAACAAAGAACTTAGGAAACTAGTACTCCCGCTGAATAACAATACCTTGGCAATGTCCTCGACAGATAGCTCCTAGAAATCTTTGACCTTTCTCCTCAGTGGCCCCCTCGATCTTCTTCCAGCTTCTCCTCGGCACACGTCTCAAGCAAATGACACATCAGAAGTCTTCAAACTTTCTCCTCAGTGGGCCCCTCAACCCCTAAACTGGTCTCCAAAAACTTGGTCTTATATCACCCAGTAATACCAACAAAACCATTTACTAGTGCCCAAAATCTTCAATCCACGATCCCTTGACAATAGAAAAGCAAACACTAATCTCCAAATAAAACAAAACACACAAAATTACTCCAAAGCCTCAAACAGCATCTCAATCCTATGCCAAAGGCCATGCAAAGGTGGACGAGACACCAAATAGGCCAAACAGAGAAGCAGAACAACAACCAAACATGCCAAACAGAGGCAGAACAGTAAGTCAGCAGCCAAACAGGCAGAGGAAATCCCAAGCCCCAGACAGGGAGTTATTACCAAGAAGAGAAGAAGAAAACAACGAAAAGGAAGCAAAATCAGTTCTTAGATGTTGAACCACCCAACCACAGGTCCACAGCACAGAGAGAAGAAGAAAAGCAAAAGCTCGTTTGAAAAGGATGCTGGACCACCCAAACTCCCTGGAATCACCTCCGGTCAAGACAGAATCCGAAAATAGGAAGACAAACAGAAGATAGAAGAAAACAAAGCCTGGCACAAAGCACGCCGGAAAACTCGCTGGAGCTTCGATCCTGGTGGTACCCAAACGTGGCACCACTGGCCACCCAAATGATCTGGAACACAAAGACGGAGACGCGCCTTGCAAACAAAGAATTAGAACCGCACAAATCCTCCATCGTTGTCAATGACGAGGCATGCCGGTCCTTCTCCAGCACCGGTTGACCACTGAGTCATAACCTCAAAACACTCCTATCAGTCCTCCAGTCCTGGTAAGAGAAAAAGAATGTGCATTCAAAAGACACAAAAGAGATCTTGCAGAAATGTTGTAGAGGGAGTACGCACCACCACTGACAACCACTTGCCTCGCCAGCCTTCTCTCCAACACTGGCTGACTGCAACCTGCTTGCACCCACCGGTGACTGCCGCTGGGTTGCCTGAAAATCTGAATGGCAGCCATCGTCTGAAACGTGACCTTCTGAATCTGACTTAGACACAAACAAAACATAGAAAGGAATATACAAACGAGTTCGATAGAACTCAACACGGTGGAAAGGAGAGACCCTCCTCAAGGTGGACGATAGAGTTCTGATACCATGTTGAAATTCTAGAGTTTTGGTAGAAAAGGTGGAAAAAGGGAGAAGGACGGCTAACAATATAATTGAGATTTATTTTAGATGTTATACAATACCCTAACCTAATGCTCCTATTTATAATAATAATTAGGTCAAGTACTAGTATTATTAGTACAAGCCCAAACCCACTAACAATAAGACTAATAATCCTAATGTTCTAACAATTCTAACGCATGGGAAAGTGGCCGCTTACGATGCAAAAATAAATGACCTATTGTTTCTGAACTTGAATTGCACATAACACACGTATAGGGAGAAAAAGAGGCAAAAGGCCTAAGAATTTGCCAGAAGTCGTTTGTATTAATATGATTAAGTACCACCTATCAAACAAATGACTTGACCTTAGAGGGAGCTATGGAAGAAAATGAAAGAAGGTTTTACTTGAAAACACACTAGAAGAATCAAAAGCCCAAACTAGCCAATATGAATTGGTAAAGAAATGAGTACATTCGAGCAAAAGGGGATGTGACTCGCTAACTTCTCTATCAAGTTTTTACGAAAGTGAAAATCCCAATTTAAATGATGGACTTGAATAGAATAATAATTCTTAATGGGGTGTTAGAAGATAAACAAGAGAGAAGAGAGAATGTTTGTGAAACTCAACATTGCACAAATTAGGTGTATGTATACATACACAGGTACAAGGGTTACATTATTATAAATTGACTAATACAAGCAGAACCCATAACTTACCTAAGGCTAAACACTGCCGTCAGCCACCAAACAGAGGCAAACAACTGTCAGTCACCAAAAGAAGCCAAACAACTCCGTTGGTCACCAAACAAAACCAATAAACACCATCTGGCCAACCTAACAAAACTAGAGAGACTGTTGGGCCACCAATTGTGACCTACAATCACTCTGGATCGCCAAAGAGAGCATAAAGTCATCCCTGGATCATCCTGCCCCCTTTCTGTGATCACTCCTTGGATCATGCCACCAACAGAGTGCCATCCCTGCCACAACCTTAACCTCATAGGCTGGATAAAAAAATGGATAAGGGAAAAAAGAAGTAGCAGTTGTGATCAGAGCCATGGATTAACCTAGTGCTGCTAATACCATGTTAGAAGATAAACGAGACTACTAGAGAGGAGAGTGTTTGTTTTGGGTTAAGATATAAAACCAGTCCTTGTTCTCCACCTAACAACTTAAGGTTATAGGAGACTTGGTATTTGACATGAGTCTCTATGACCAAGTGATTAGGAGTTCGATCCTTGCAGCCTCCATTCTTCATAACTAAATTAAATTTCAGCACAAAGAAAAGCGGGTCTGTGCATTGTCCACCCTTCAAGCCCAAAGGGCTCTTGGTGAGGAGACATGTTAGAGATATAAAACCATTATGGACCTAACAACTTAAGCTTTCAAGAGAATTGGTTGTTGACAGTTAGTGAAATCCATAACCTCACATGTAGAGGTGTTCAAAACCAAACCAACCTGAACAAAACCAAAATATTTTGGTTTTGTTGGTTCTTTTTATTGAAAACCGATCGGTTCGGTTTTCGGTTTGAATTTTCAAAACTGATCCAAACAAAACAATCACATATAAAAAGCAAATATATATTTTAAATATCTTAAATACAAGTTTACTCATATACCCTTAGCCCTAACATATAGTTAGTTGCTTAATTTCCATATAGTTGTAATCTGTATTTGTTAGTTGGTATCCCTGTACTGTATATATTGAGTGCGAGGTTGGATGAATGGCCAGAAAATTGCAATGCTTTAACAATTTGGGGACTATTTAACTGCACATTA
The DNA here is from genome assembly GCA_023212625.1 of Styphnolobium japonicum. Taxonomy (NCBI): domain Eukaryota; kingdom Viridiplantae; phylum Streptophyta; class Magnoliopsida; order Fabales; family Fabaceae; genus Styphnolobium; species Styphnolobium japonicum. Next base: position 25,364,721 of record JALBWW010000014.1, read on the forward strand.
AAATAGCAATTTTACTGAAGAACTCTAGCATATTGGAATTGCAGAATGTTTCATTCTTTCTTGGCTTGATAAATGTAAGGCATGATACATTTACAAGTAAAAAAAAAAGTATGGCCAAAAACCGAAAAACCAAACCAAACTGATTGAGAATGGTTTCGTTTTTCAATTAGAATCAAATTTATCGGTTCTCAACATTAGAAAACCGACTGGTTGGGTTTGGATGGCTTTTCCCCTCAAAACCGATCCAAACCGAACCGCAAACACCCCTACTCACAGGTTAGGCATAAGTATATAGCTATACACATGTACAAGGGTTACATAAATATTATAACTTGACTCAAACACCTTCATAAATATAATAATAACATGGGGGAATTGTGCAGATTAGAGAGACTATAGAAGCAAGGAAAATCCTCTTAAAAAAGTAACATTCCCACTCAAATGTCCTCACAAAACTTGATGAAAAAACATCTTCTATTGAGAAGACATGCCTAGAAATATGTTAATCAACATGGCTATTCCTTTTTCTTTTGGTTTTTTTTTTTTAAAAAGGCTAAACTTTTAAGGAACAGGGAATGCTCCAGTTCCCCATAGCCTTCCTCCCACATCCTTTTTTTCTCTTGCAATAACATTACCTAAAACAAGATCAACTCAAATGAGATATGTCATGACTCGTGCTAATTATCATGTCGTTTAAAACATCAGAATTTCAAACTAAAATAAGAATAAACAAAATTTGCTTTAATTACTAATATTGGAATTACAACATCATTAAAAAAAATCAACATCTAACGGCTTAAGACTGTTTATAGCAATAGAAAAGAAAGAATCATGCAATACAAAGCTAATAAAAAAAATTAAGTAAGCTAAAATAAGACTAACCGTGTCCTTGGACACCTCCCATGGTGCACCAATTATAACCTCATCCACATAGCGACATGCTAAAACACTTAGACTTCTTTCATGAAGATTCATGATAGGACGATGTGCTCCTCTAGTTGCACTACAAGCCAATGCGAAAGCAATACAATATAAAAATTGCAAACACTAATCACCCTATACGTAATATAAATGTATAACTTTCAATTAAAGGCATAACAGTTGATAGTGCTGTAAAGCATAGTTTTGCTTTGGATAAAAGAAAATTTCTGTACAAAAAGAGTAGAGAAATTCCAAGGCATATGATAAACATCCTTTTAGAGTGAATGAGACAGAATAGAAAGCAAACATAAAAGGAACAAAAGCCTCGCAATCCTGCAGCATATTTCAGAGACACCCCTTTGAGAAAATAATTAGCCCTAACTGTCTATAGTAGCCAAGACGATAACTTCGTATTTAGAGTTCTATACCACACTTGAATTCTGTACAAGGAGCTTGAGAATCAGCCATTACAACATCAACTACGCCTAAGGTGACAAAAGCTAGTATTATTTTTTACTTGTGAGACTTCCTGTAGAGTACATTAGATGCATTTAAACTTGCAATAGAATGGTGCAAACCACTTCAAGAAGAGAGTCCAAATGTAACTCCCCGCCCCCTTCTCTCTCTCGCTCTCTTATAATTCCCATATAACAAGTAGAAAACAAAATTAAAAAAATAAAAGGTGGGAAAAAGAAGAGATATAAAGGTTGACAACCTGACCGTCTGATCAGTGTGTATTCCAACAAGAAGAAAATCTCCAAGATCCCGAGCAAGCCTCAAGATCTGTATAACATAAAGGTCAGTTAATAAAAGGTACAATGTCCAGCCACATATCCCTTTAAACATTTATAATGGTAGTAGCAGCATAAAGAGGCAAAAATTATTGCAACAGTATAGTATAATAAGGAAAACAACAATTAAAAGGCATAGAAGAAACAAAAACTGCAATTTCAAGTTAAAAAAATTACACACAATTAAGCATTACGTTACAGAAAGGAGTAATTGGAATGAGATGAATAAAGAACTTTTTGGAATGAGGAGTTCAACTCTCAAATGCACCAGTTATTTATGCAAAACAAAAAGGTGAATTTAGAGGGAGGACAAAGAAAGAAACAAAAAAATATATAGTAGAAAACAGATATAAAGCAAGAGAAAAATAAAAAAAATCTTCTTGATTATAAACAATAGAAATGCATTATACAAAGGAACATATAGAGAAAGAATAGAGAGAGATAGTAAATTGCTGTATAATGGGATGCACTAACTTGGTTTAGTTAGGCTTTCTAATCCTATGTGTATATATCAGTAAATTGGGTGTGGTACAAGCATAGTACAATACATACAAGCCTGGCCCATTACTCATAATACACACTAACATGACGTTATTCTCTAACATGCAATAAGGAGGCAACCCCAAATACGCTAGTACACTAGTAGTGTACAAATTGGAGCCCACTAAGAGAAAAGAAAAACATGAAAAGGAAAATTTGATTTTTCATAGAGGCCAATGGCGTCGATTGATCCATGTAGCCGATCCCACCTAGTGGTATAAGGCTTGGTTGTTGTTGTTGTAAGCTCCAATTAGATATGGCCAAGGAAGCATGAATACTGCAGAAAGGCCATCGTAACGGCGTCAAACACGGGTCCAATACTGAGACGCCTTGGACACGATCAGATTCATGTCTACACAATGTCGATAATTTTTTCTTGTTCTCCTAGTTCTTTTTATTGTCAGACATGGCTGGGATATGAGTACAAGTACAGACCTATAACCAGTGTTACCTGGATCATGATTCTATATGATACAAGTACAAGTACAGGTACACGGTCCGTAACTTCTAGAGGTGTTGTGATCATCTTCTTCCTCTTCCCAAATAAGATGCTATTAATTGTGTATCCAGGAGGTAAAAGGGGCACTGTTGGGCAATAAAACAAGCTTCAGTCACAGGCCTATAACCAGTGTTAGCTGGATATTGTATGGATATGGTACAGGTACTCCGTACAAGACTCCTCCTAGAGGTGTTGCTATCATCTTCTTCCTCTTCCCTCCCTCTCTCATGTATCTCTCTCACACACTCCCCTTCTGTATCTCAGGTACAACCATGGACTCCCTCTTCCTATTTTCTACCATGGCATGATTCCTTCCCTCTTCAAGTGGGGATTAGCCACTTTTAGCGACCTGGGTAGTGAATGAATTCCTATGTTTGGGATCAAATGATCAGGAACATGATTCTAGGGGTGCTTAAGCAACCCTGATAACACTGCCGATAACCCCATCTAATAAAGGACAGCCCAATGCTTGAGGCTCCCAACATTGTGGGGTATGGGGAGGGTCAGAAGTACACAATCTTACCCCGTGAGCGGAGGGCTTTCCACAACTAGAACCTATGATCACCAGGTCACAAGGTAGCATCCTTACAGTTGCGCCAAGGCTCCCCCCTCTCTATAACCTCCCATCTAATAACCAAACATTTTACTTTCATCCTGCCACAGATAACAATTTGGCAACAGACTATTGAATAAGAACAACAACGAAAAAATAGGGAGATTAGTTAACTTATGTTTCTCTCTCACTACCCTCCCCTCAATTTTGTCTGACATATAGAGCATTCGACAAACTAGGATATGCAGTGAATTGATAAGCAATTATGTACAGAAAGTATGTAAACAATACCTCCACGTGTCCAGCATGAAAGAGATCAAAAGCGCCGTCTATATATACAATGCGCGCATCAGGTCCTGGACCCTAGAACAGCAAGCATAAGAGTAAATTACAAAGTGACATGAAGAAATTACTGAAACATGGCTTAGACAAAGCACAGTTTCTACTTAAAAATTATTTGGGGGAAAATGTTACACCATCTCTGAGTAGCAAGAAATAACAAATATAGTTGTGTAAGCAATGGGGAGAAATAAACCAACAGTAAAGGTTTGATCACAGCCATAATAATATTGAGGTGACAAAATTGGCAACTTACATATAAAGATATGCCACAATTACTACCTTATCTCTCGGCGAGTGGGGGGAAACCAGATAGAGAACAGAATATAGAAACAAGAATAAATCCAGCTCAAAAGAGCTAATCCAATCTCCTTGATATACTCTCTTCACCTTCCAAAAAGAACTAGAAAAAGCAAGCTTGCAATTTAACTTGATATACTCTCTACTCTTGGGCCCATTTCTTATCAATTTAAGCTTACAGAACATGTTCACATCAATAACACGAGGAGACTGGCTAGTAAAGTCATTCATGTTTCCCACATTAAGCAAGTCTTGCTTGCTGTGTAGGGTTCAAAAACCAATTCCCTTCTGCTTTTTTTTTCTTGGTTTTTAAGGGAGGTCACCCCTTTAACAACTTCCACAAATCTACAGTCTGCTCATAATCCTCTGCCACCCTAAATATTTTTTAAAGTTTGCTTTATACTGGACAAAAGACCATCTTTGCATTAATTTGACTCTAAAGCCCTAAAGCAGGTCTTTATCATCATGACTCAATAAATATAAGTGCTACCATCCTCAACCCCAAAAGGTGTTGGATTCTACAAATGTTACATTTCATGAGTATGAACAATTTTCTTATTTCCCACCACCCTCTCAGGGAGAAGGTAGCATGAAAAGATGTCCTTTCATTCCCCATCATCATTTTCCATCTTATATTTTATTTGAAATCCTCATAAAAAAGCACTAAAAGCACCATATCAATCCAAAGACATGTTGACTTGAAATAGGCTAAAGTAGTATACAAACCAAAACTTAGGCTCAAGACTGGCTAGGAGATAAATTAGGAGCCCTAGTGAGAAAAGTGGATCAAATGGAAGGTAGTTGGATTAAAAGAGGTAGGGAAAGTCCCGAAAAAACTTTAGGAGAAACCATTAAAGAAGACCTTAATCTAAATGGATTCTCTGAAAAATTGATCCATGTAGCCGACTCCACCTAGTGGGATAAGGCTTGATTGTTGTTGTTGTTGTATAAAAGAAGAAATTCATTAAGACGAAAAGAAGAAAAGTACAAGGAATTTGGACAATAATGGATCTCCATAGCGATAATAGAGAAAAAGAGAAAACATCAATGGAGCAAAGCTGCCCAATCCCTTTGCATATCTATTAAGGAAAGCCCCTTAAAAAGACCATTCTCTTTACACCAAAGAGAAGCCAATCGCCTAATCTTATCCCAAATCAACTGCTGAGCCAATGAAACGTCCTTAAAAATATGAGTGTTACGCTCCAACCAAATGCACCAAATAGTAGCATAGATTGCACCTTGCCACAATAATTTAGCCTTTTTACTTCCAAGGACCTAGGGCACACCCAGCATTCACCAAAATGGCCGAACAATCTATTGCATAAAGAGATAAAAGTAGAACAATGTAGGAACAAATGGGGAACTGATCTTGATCAAGCACCACACATAACACACATCTCAAGGGAATTGTAAATCCCCTACCCAAAGGTCTTCCCAAAATATGATGTGGGAGCCATTACCCAGCTTAAGAGAAGTCAGCGGTGTGAAAGAGACATATCCCTAAGAAATGAATTTCCAGAGGTTTGATTATGTTGCAATGATCACTAGGTTTGTAATTATATCCCACCCATTCTGCTGTAATCCAAATTTACTTTTTATAACCTGATGCCACACGGTAGTGATAACTAAAGGGAAATGCCATAGCCATTTTCCAACAGAAGCAATGTTTTTGGATACCAAGTTGCCAATCCCCATTGTTAACCCTTTTTTTCAATACTTTCAAAACAAATTCTCCCTGGCATACCATAGTTAAACCTTGAATCCTTCCCTTTACTACCCATTAACAATAGCCAATTAACACCTATTATCATTTGCCACCAACTTAATTTCCAACAACCAGCCCTACTTACACGGTTAAATTTTTTATATTTCTTAGGGCCTAGGCTGCCCTGTTAGTTGATTTTCTAGTAAAAATAACACATGCTCTTCCAAACCCCAAGTATAGTAATACAAGCCAAATTAAATTGTGAAAAGTAACCCAGCTGAGATGAAAACAAGCAAACAATAATTCATTTGTAAATGGTAAATGCTCAAAGACTCATTCCTATTTCCTATAAACAGTGATGTGAAACACATGTGATTCAAGCATCACAAAGACTAGAGAATGGGTAAATAATATAGAGGGAGGTAAGGAAGTTGAAGACAAGCTTATATGCAGTCAGAATGAATATTTTACATAAACGTACCCTCCCATTTGAAAACTGAACAATTCTACGAGACGTAGGCAGAAAATGAGATATACGAGTTCCACTTGCCGATCCACCATCTTCAAACTTCTGACTATGACCATGGCTGAACTGTCTTTGTAAAGAAGAATGATTATGGTTGTCGGTAACAGACCTCTCTCTTACACAGAGAAGCATTCGACCTGGGCATGAAATTATTATGTAATATTAAATATCCATTTTTACAAGTATTATTAAGCAACCCTATCGAAAAGAAATTTATACTAAAGAAATATAAGCTCAAGGGGAAAACATAAACACAAGCTAAAGACTGAAGATATGCTCACAGGAAGCAACCATTAAACCAAACTACATAGAGCACCAACTAGAATGGAACGACCAACAACAACCACTGCTAGTTGAGCGAGAAAAGTCCCACAGGTTTCATTATTAAGCTTGGGTGGACAAAACCATACTTCACGGCATAACAAGGACTGAGGAGAATAGTCTGAAGAAGAGGTAAGGCCTCAAAGGTCTTATAAGAAATTTAGTCAATTGATGGGTTGGGAAATTGCTATATAACCAAAAAAATCACCTATCTGAAAAGTGAAAACACAGAGATTCACCCATTCATCAAAATTCCTAATTAAGCTTCACTACAACAGTAACCTAAGTTAAGCGCAGAAATGTTTTAGACATACGATAACTTAACAAATAAAAACATCCGGGATGAAATACTTCCTAATGGAAGGAACATAGGTTAAATTAAGATCCATTTAATATTTTTATATAGAAAAAAGAAATTTTATTAGAGAGAAAAGAGGGAAAGTACGGTTATGGGGAGGATAAGAAATCCTTCTCCAAAACAGAAAAAACAAGATACGGCATAGAAGATAAAAAATAACAAATGTAGCGAATCTGCCCACCCTCTATGCATATCTGAAATGGCAACTCCCCTGAAACAGCCATGAGAGAGAGGCCATAAACAACATGAGAGCATTCCACTCCAACCAAATACACCAAAGGACTTATATTTAATAATTGATGAAAACTATATAGAACGAAATGTTATAGTATACAAAAGTAAGCAGAATTCTAACCAACAATATCAGTGCTGGAAACTCCTTCTGTGCGCTTTATCTGTTTATAACGGCCAGCCTTTTTGGCAAGAGCATAAGCATCAGTTCCATCCGGAAGAACACAAGGATCATCCCCATGAATAATGTAATCTATCTTGTACTCATCAAAAAGCTTCTTCATGAATTCCTCAGTTATGGCATAAGGAGCATCAGGAATAACCTCATCAACCCACTTGACAGCATTCACCATAATTAACCTAGCACAAAAGGAAAAAAAAATCCAACCGCAGAGCAGTCAAATGGGTGGACATATGATCATATCAACATTTCAAAAGCCAAATGAAGAAATAAAAGATTTTCAAAACAATGCAAGAATCTCTGTATGGAAGATCAGTAAATCGAGGAACAAAAATGAACGCAGTTTTTGCCAGAATTCCAGAGCAACTTGTTGGAGATTAGAAATAAAAGCAAAAATGGTTATTAAAAAAGAACTGCAAAAAGAATAAGAACAAACGAAACAAGAAATCTGCAATTTCTACAAAAGATACAGAAAATGGCATGCAAGTGCAACCAAAGTTCAAACCTTTCATCAAGAGGGGTGACTGGGGGACCCTTATTAGCAATGATTTCAGCGTCGCTGACAACACCCACAAACAACTGGTCACCAAGGGCACGAGCCTGACGCAGAGCATTGCAATGTCCATAATGCATCATGTCAAAGCACCCATCCATGTACACACGAATTGGTTTCTTCTTTCGCCTCCTCTTCCAGAATCCCAGAGGCGAGAGATTCTGCACCCCGCCTGAGTACAAGCCAAAGAGTGACACCCCAACGATCACCCCACCCACCAAGCACGTCGCCAAGAACTTCGCTGCCATTTGCTTTTCCACCGCCTCGGAACCCATTTTTCACTGCTTTGCAAATTGTATGACAAATGCAAGGTTGCAATGAGTCGCTCCAGAATTGGAATCGATTAACAAAATATTCGGCTCCAGTGCTGAGTTACAGATTCGATAACTGGGCCAAGCCGAGTTTTATTAATTTATGTGAAACAACATTGCCAAAGGCTACTACTGTTTCTAGGCGGAGACGGACAGCCCATGTGTGATTTCTATGCATTTGATACCCGTCCCCTGTCGGCCCATTCTTGTGTTTTCCCTTTTGTTTGGTCTATCATTTCATTTTTTGGGGGGATTGAGGAGGCCCCATTGGGACTTATTGGGGGAATGGGAGAATGGGAAAATGAGATATTGGTTGGGACATCCAACCATCCACCTAACACATCAGTCTCCTGGATAATTGAATTTTAGGTTGTGTAATCGATGTTATGGTTTTGATCAATGTCTGAAAATTTTTCTTTCACTTCTACAATTTTCAGGATTGCAAAGCCTCTTACGTAATTAAAAAAAAAAATCAACAACTTCCATATATGATTATTTTTTTTTCATTAATTGTGTGAGTAGCTTTATTTTTCATTTTTTAATAATATTATGATAATAATATTATTACTTGTCTAATTTAATCTATGTATCTTTTTCTTGTTATTAGAAATACATGGAACATTCACTTCTAAGGCTATTTGACCTGAATATTATTAATACTACAACTAATTATTGAAATACCATAGTTTTCAAACAATTTATCAAACTACTATTGTTTTTGTCACATTAAATTTTTTTTTTGTCATGAGCCACGTAGGATACGCCAAGTTGCTAGGCACTTCTCATGTGGACACGCCAACACGTTTGGTGCATTACATGTAGGATACACCAAACGGGTTGGCGTATCCACGTGGGAAGCGCCTAGCGGTTTGGCATATCCTACATGTAATGCACCAACCGTGTTGACGTATCCACTTTAGATCTCTACTTAACTCCCTCCCCTCCCAAAACGCAGTAGAATTCACATTTTCTCAAAATTTCGGTCATCTCCAAACCCTAACCTCTGAAATATGACCCTAAAGCCCTAATTATGCATAAGTGAAGCAAATTCTAGTTTTACTGCATCTGGACTGAGGTAGGATATCTGACTTTAGCTTGTGCTACTTTAATATCAAAGTTGTGTTATTTTATAAAATGGTTGTGTTTTGCAATGTAATACTGATATTTCTACTATAAATGGTTAATTAATTGTGAAACCTATTAGTATTGAATATGCATGTAAATATTTATTTGAGCTAAAAACTAGAAATTAAAATTGAAATCAAATACTATGAGTTATTTCAAGCAGAAAAAAAATTATGGATTATTAAAAATGAAATCAAGTAATTGATTAAAGTTCATTATATATGACTGATTTGTTTTTTAGACTTGTTGTGTTGGTATTGTTTATAAGGTTAAAATGGGAAAACCACTGGTTATGCTAATTTATTGGAATGGAAGAATGATTGAGGGTGATGAAGGTGTGACCTATGATGGTCCTCCTCCTAAGTCTATGATGATTAATCATGGCATGACAATAACTGCTTTAAGGAGAAGAATCCATGTAAAATTGAAACTTTAAGCAAACTAAAATGTTTCCAGTGTCATATATAGATTTCCCTGATGGTCCAATATGTTGAGGTGGATAGCCCTCCCTTTAGAAGATGATGAAGATGTTGCATGCATGATTGATTGTTTTGATCAATATCCAAACTTGGCTGCAATGGAGGTGATGGTTGAAGTGAACACAAATGAATATGATGTTAATGTTGAAGAACCAGTAGAAGAAACTGAACAAGAACATTTTCCTTCATCGTTGGATCCTATAAATACCCAGTTGTCAATGGCACACAATGCTTCGATAGACTCACATCATCAGCATGGTTTTCATAATTCATACATTACTTCAAGTACACTTGGTGAGCAATGTGGGCCGTCCAATGTCATGTATTCTGGTGTTAATGAAATGGATGAAGGGATATCTCTTAGGTTGGACTTTGATAGTCAGAATCCATTGATGGGAGATGTTTTGTTTGACACAAGTGAGGAGGAGGGTAATTTCCAGAAGAGTGATAATTCAAATGGTTTAGACACTGACATAGAGAAGACTTTGATGCAGATATCAATTTGCAATAGGAAGCTTCTGCAGTACCCACTCCCAATCCAATAAGAGCACACCCTCAAGTAGTTTTTGTGCCTCTATCTCCCATTTTCTCTTATATTAATTGGGCTGTCTTGGCTACACTAGATAATTTTTCTGAATTAGTTAAACCTGACACGTGGAGGGTTGAAGATGAGTTATATGTTAGGTTGCAATTTCCTACCAAAGAAGCTGTGATACTGGGCCTAAAGCATTATTCTCTGAGATGACACCAGACTTATAGGGTTGAGGAGTCTGATACCAAGAGATTAAGTGTAAAATGTCCACAATTTTGGTGATGGATGTAATTGGAGAGTAAGGGCTATTATGGGGAAGAAGTTAAATGTATGGCAAATTACAAAGTACAATGGGCCTCACACTTGTGTCAACCCTGCCTTAACCCAAGATCATAGGAAATTAGACTCAGACATGATTTGTTCATGTATTCTTGGTATGGTTAAACAAAAACCTGATGTGCCTATAGTTTTGATCATTGAAAAGATCAATAGTCAATTTTCTTACAAAGTTTCATATCGAAAAGCATGGAAGGCAAAATAGAAAGTCATTGTAAAGGTTTTTGGTGATTGGGACAAATCATATGAGATGTTACCAAGGTGGTTAGGTGCGCTACAAATCTATATGCCTGGTACAATGGTTGTACAACAAACTAAAGAGTATGTTGTAAACAATCATGGCAACAATGCAATTCAAGTGTTCCACCGCTTGTTTTGGACATTCAAGCCATGTATAGAAGGATTCCCATTTTGTAAGCCTATTGTTCAAATTGATGGCACTCATTTGTATGAGAAATATCGTCACAAACTATTGATAACTACCACTCAAGATGGCGATAGGAAACATTTTTCGCTTGCCTTTGCTCTTGTTGAAGGGGAAACAAATGATGCTTGGAGTTGGTTTTTAGCTTGCATTCAACTACATGTCACTAAACAACAGGGTTTGTGTTTGATATCTGATAGACACGCAAGTATCTTGGAGGCTGTGAAGAATCCTTATCTTGAATGGCAACCACCCCATGCATACCATGTTTTTTGCATCCGACATATTGCAAACAATTTTAATACAAGATTCAAGAATGTGGCAATGAAATTTTTTTTGTGATGAAGATAGGTATATTCCTTAATCTCAAATTACAAATTGGTAATATGTTAAAAGTTAATGACTAACAACATATTTTCGTTTAATTTCGTACCAGGATATGAACCTAGCCAACCCAAATTTCTATCAAGAATGCAGAAGTTAACTACTAATCAAGACATGACAAATTGGATTAATTCAATTCCAAAAGAGAAATAGAGTATGGCATATGATGGTGGACGAATGTTCGGTCATATGACTACTAACTTGGCTAAGTGTATTAATAGAGAGTTGAAAGGTGGCAGAAATCTACCAATAACTGCACTGGTTCATATGACATTTTACAAATTGGTTGAATATTTTGTCGATTGTAGTGATGAGGTAATTGAGCAGCTTTCAAATGAAGAGGTTTATACTAATGATTTTGTGAAAGCATTGCATGATAACAATTAATTGTCAAGCTTACACTAAGTGCACAGATATGTTTCTAAGACTAATAGATTTGATGTAGAAGAGACATTCAACCCCGTAACACAAGTGGGTGGAAACATATTGACACTCAATCTAGAAGAAGGGGTGTGTGATTGTGGGAAGTTTCAGGCATTGCATTACCCTTGCTCTCATGCACTAGCTGTTTGTGCAGCACGTGCTGTTGATCCTATGCAATATGTGCACTCAGTTTATAAGCTAGAATCAATATTCAAAGCATACAGAGGAGAGTGGCACCCAATCAAAGATGAACCGTTCTGGCCACCAGCTCCTCTAACCAAGTTAGTGCCAGATCGCAAGTTAATATGAGCTCGGGGAAGACCTAGATCGACTAGAATTCGAAACAAGATGGATTGGACTGAACCAGGGCTTAAGAAAAGATGTGGCAAATGTGGCACTGTAGGACACAATCGGTGTAATTGTATTGTTCGTGGATCAAATGTATCAACTAACTCTGGAGAAAGACCTTCTAGTTGAATTAGGAATTATGATGTATTGTCTTTATGTATGTTAGTAGCAAATTTATGACATTTTGTGTTATGTATTATTAATTTGCATATATTGTAAACTGATTATCATGATATGTATTGTGGATGAACCATTAAAAATGATGGTTGTGTTATTAATTTCATGTATTGTATCTTTATTATGAATGATGCTCAATTTATTATCACATAATATGTTGCGTATTCTGGATGGATATGGATGTCATATGGTGTATTGTACCAGGTTAGATGGCGGGTGACCCATCACATTACTAGGTTCATCTAGGCCCTGAGGATCCATCTTTGCTTGTGTTGCACTCACACCATGTAGCAGTCCATATATGGAATGGAGAGGTATAATAATTCGGGCTCATATTATTTTGTTTAACATTATTTCTAGCATAATTATTGGGGAATAATTATTTATTAACAATTTCCTTGTTGTTTTCAGACTTCTCGCACTCTCCGTGGTAGACACGTGCACAAAAACAAGCATGAGGATCCGCCAGCAGCTATCCTTCCTTACCTGCAACAGGATAGATTCCTTGGCTTGGCCCACTTAGGATATTGTACAATAGACCACATCCTAATATCAGCACTAGTTGAGAGATGGCACCCAGAGACCCACACATTCCACATACCACCTGGAGAGTGCAACATCACATTACATGATGTGGCTGTCTTGTTAGGACTTCCAGTTGATGGTGAGACTGTCACAGGACCTACTCATGCTAATTGGCATGATGATTGTTAGGCTTTGAACCACCTGAGGGTGAACTTAGTGGTGCCAGGGTTTCATTGTCGTGGCTAGAGTTTAAATTTCACTCTCTGCCGGCTGATGCTGATGATGATCACATTCAGCGGTATGCACAAGCTCATATACTTCGATTACTTGGAGGCATAATATTTTCCGATCATTCTGGTAGATACGTGCATCTTATGTACCTCATACTTCTGGAGGACTTTGTCACTGCTGGCACATATAGTTGAGGTTCAGCATGCTTAGCATACTTATATCGGTAGCTCTGCAATGCCACTGATTATAAGAGGAAGGAAATTGGAGGTTGTTGTATACTTGTGCAGATGTGGGCGTGGTATAGGTTTCCTGGCCTTGCCCTAACTGTGCTAAAGACAAGAGCGGACGACGATATTTTTGGCATCGCTCCTGATCGTGATGACATACGTCCACTGGGGTTTAGGTAAGTTTTATGTAATTGTTTAACATAAGTTTCATTTAATTGTCAATATTAGTATTCTGATTTATTGTGACACGAATTAATTCCCTATTGTATTAGGTGGCATGGTAGAAAGAGTTTAGCAGAGACTCCGACTCATGTATTTAAATCATATCGCCACCTACTTGATCGTCTATGTAAGGATCATGTAAGATTCTTATATAAAGCCATAAATTTTGATGTCATTGTTATTTCACAAAAAAAATTATAAAATTCTTCCTAACTTGGTACATTTTTATCTTCACAGATTGAGTGGCAACCATACACCCCAAACATTATGTCTACATTTCCAGTTTTTTGCACTGTTGGTAGTGATGTATGGCGGGCTGTGGTACCACTCATATGTTATCACATTATTGAGTGGCACTAACCAGATAGGGTACTGCGTCAATTTGGCCTCAACCAGCCCATCCCCCAGATGCCACATTAGCCTGATCACTTGCACACCCTCACCATGGCGGGGAGGCATGATGTGAACTGGAGACATTACCACAGAGATTACATTGCCATTTGGGATGTTTGCCACCAGCAATGTGTTACTGGTGAGCCTTTCAATGGATTGCTTGGTAATAACTTTGAGTATATGCGATGGTATAGACGTGTGACCGTCCGGTGGATAACTCATTTTGCAGCTACTATTGGACTTACTGTAAGTACTGTTAATATTATTATTAATCCATTTGTTACTGTAAATTTCTGAACCAGAAGTGTTTGACTTTATATATTTTATTTGGTTGACAATGCGGAGCAGCTGCATATGTAGGGTATTAATCAATCAATTTGAGACACTTATGTTAGCTTTGTATTAGGCTTTATTAGATGTTTATTGTGCCCAATATTAGTATTTTAAATGAGTTTAATGTTGTTGGGCTTCAGTGGGCTTTAGTGCAAATTGTGAATAATTCTTGGATTTTGATGCATTTTGACCTTTCTTCCTTGGTTAGGCCATAACTTGAGACTCGGTGATCCATTTGAGGTGATCTTGGTGTCTTCGGAAAGCTAAGATAAGGATCTACAAGTTTTATGAAGAACTCAAGAGCTGGATCGGACTTCTAAGGGCCCAAAATAGCCTTGAAATATAGAGTGGATTTCCTATCACGGGAATCTGGGCAGTGTGCACATATTGGACTATATAGTGGGCTATAAGTCTCCTATTAGGCTGAAACTTGACCATTGGAAATATAAGACCCATATCTCCAACATCACTGAAGACCATTTAGTCAATAGATATCGTTTTATGCATGATTATGAAGCTACAAGTTGGTTTGAATTTAGAAACACGTTCTGCCAACCTAACTTGAGGTAGGTGCAGTGTTTTTGGCATATTTGGAGTTCTAAAAGTCCAAATGGTATGATTCTAACTCCAAAATTTCAAGGAGACAACTGGCTACAACTTTCATGAAGACCACCAAGCCAAAATGCACTATCTAGGTCATGAAAATTAAGCTGGAAGTCAGATAAGAGTTGCTGACTAAAAGTCACCAACCATACACCAACCCACCTACCATGCACCAACCCACCAACCATGCATCAAGCTTCCATATTTGACAATTTCCATGTTTTTATAGCTTGCATTTAGATTATTTTCAATTACAAATTGGCTTCTAGGATTAGTATAAATAGAGTCAATCTCTTTCAATTATACATGATTCAATTTGAAGTAAGTTTGAAGAAAGTTTGAGTATTTGTGAGAGTTTTCTTTCTCTTCTTCTCCATTCTCTTTAGAATTTCGTTTTTGTTCTTTATTTTATGAGTTCTTCCTTCCCATCCATGGAAGGCTAGGCTCTTATAATCAATCCAAGGGATTAGCCATCTTAATGTTTAATTTGGAGATCTTGTTTCGCTTGTTCATATTGCTTAATTGTTATTCAAGTTTCTCTTTTTCCTCTTTTGATTTTTATCTAGATTGAATTGCTTAATTTGATTTAGAAGTTGATGTGGTATTAGCTTTATTATCATGTATTCAAAGAGGATCACATAGAATAAATAATTTATTAAAGCTTTTTGATGGATTGTTTAGCTTGGTTAAATTTTGGTTCTTAAGTTAATCTATGTTGGATGGTGCTTACTTTATCTAACCTTGGTTAATCAAATCCTAGATGCTTATCTTGTAGAGAATTCTTGGATCATGTTAAGGCTTCTTGATGTGATCTAAGGCCAAGAACATAGTTAGCAATTAAGTGAATTCCTTGTGATCAATGATGAGTTAAACTCAAGATCGGTAAATTTCCTTGGATTGGTTAATTTGTTAATTGCATTTCTTTAATTCAATCGGTATATTTTCTTTTCAAATCATCTAAACCCCCCATTTAATTATCTTGATCTGATTAAATATTTGTTCTTTTTGGATCCTTGAGAGACGATTCGGTTCATTCTCTATACTACAAATTATTTTGTGAACTGGTAATTTTTGTTATTCGACGGGTCTCGACAACCTCTTGTTAGGTACGCCAGAAGGTCGATCGTCATTTAACTTTGATGCCCTGCAAGAATCAGCATCGATGATCTTATTTGCTTTAGATAAACATGATCACATTGTCATGACACATTTTCAATCAGCACCTCCTGCAGAGGACATCCCAGGGCCACTTGAAGACGATGGTCAGCAATGGACTTGGCGAAGAAGGAGAGCAAGCTTAGGTGATGGTAGGAGGAGAGTTGAACCTTCTCAGGCATCATCCTCTGCTTCTAGTCAGCAAGCTTCAGCTACAACATCTACACAGCCATCCACCCACCCACCATAACCTTATCCTTACGCACTTTATCCTTACCCACCATATCCTTACCCACCACTGCCTCCCTATCCATCACAAAGACCATCAGCCCCTTCCCATTGATACTTTATTTTACTTCTTGTTTGCTGTATTATGTATTAGTATAGTTGGATCACATGTTTGTCACATTATATGCTTTCTATTATTGGATCGCATGTTTGTCACATTATATGAATTGTTTTTCATTCCAATTGACTGACACTAGGCATGCAAATATTTACATCTCATTACATTTAATATTATACAACAATATATAATTACAACACAATATTATATAATGTAATAACATTACATAACCTACATCCTCATAATTATTGACACACAGACAAACCTAATTAAAATCCAAGTTCCAACAAGCAAGTTAAAATACATTTCCTCTCTCCTTGCTCTCTAATATAATCTGATGCATCCTTGTCAACTCCGTTTCCTTCATTAATAGCTTCGCTTCAACCTCCTTCCTCTCTATCTCCTCACATTTTTCCTTCAAATATGAGGATTCTGATCTTCCGCGATCAACCAAAGGAGGATCAACTCAATTAAAATAGTTACATCCGAAGTGAAATAACCAAGTGAAACACAAGAAGGATGGTTGAATTGTGTTTCTTAACCCTTTTATAAATCGTTTTTTAAAACTCTTTCTTCAACTAACAATTGAACACAACGAAGGTTAAAAGTTAACAAGCAATGGACGTATAAACAAGACTTCTCAGTCCTATTGGACTCTAAGGGTTTTGTAAAAGATTTCTTATAGACGCAGTTAAGAAGTTCGAAGAAACAATTTAAAAACCTTAGTTAATAAACACAATGGCAAACCCCAGTGGTTAGTGGAAATAATAAAACACACTAGAAGAGAAGAGAAACTTACACTAGAGATTTATCCTGGTTCACTCTCACAAACCGAGAGCTACGTCCAGTCCCTTCAACCAGAAGGATTTATCAACTAATCTGTTTCGAGATTACAAGTATTATTCACCTCTTCAGGTAACAAGTATTCTCAACCTCTTCAGGTTCAAACACACCACTATTCTTTTATACCCAGCCTCTTCAGGCTTACACCACTACGTTGAATAAATAGAAGTTGATGAAAGCTTGAGTTTGAAACTCACTAGAAAATGAGAATAGACAAAGAATCTCAAGACTTGAACTTTTTACAAGTAAATGAATTCTAAGAAGAGATAAAGCTTTTTAGTCTTTGTAAGCTGCTTGGGCAAAATCACTCTTTTTCTTCTAGAGCTGCTTCTCCTTTATTTTTTATAAGTGAGAACAATTTGAGCAGACTTCATAAGCTTCGTCGTCCAATGGAAATATTTATTACCGTTCTGAGTAGCATTAAATGCATCGACTGATATTGTGTTGAGCTTCTTGTGAAATGTGACTTTGATTATCAGAGATTTCCAATCATGTGATAATTGAGTCCTGATTTGTCTGAGACCGCAGAAAGTTCCTTATTTGCTGGTCTTTGTAGTTGTTAGAAGTGTCAGCAAAAAGCGGCTCAGTTGACTTCTTCTGTTGTCATAAGCTGTCAGAGATCTTTTCTAGCATTTAATGAAGAACAGTTCTTCATTTTTGAATTTTAACTATGGACGAGAGCTTGAACTTGAACTTTGTAAGCGTGCTTTGAGTCTGAGCTTTGGAAAGGAGACAGTATTGGACGAACCAATAAAATAGTAACAGTATATGCATACAATCATTGGACGCGCCAATAGTAATAGTATATGTAGAATGGACGCATATAAAAGGATTAAGCAGAAACAGATTGGACGCAACTATCAAATAGTTTATTTTATGAAACTATTTGCTCTTTTCAAAACTCATAGAAGAATTCACAATTATCAGCATCAGAGTCAGTATACAAGGGAATTCAGTTTTATTAAAACACTCTGTCGACAAACTTACTTGTTCAATCTTAAAATAATTATTTTGTTATCCCCAAACTTAAACGGGGAAAGCTACAGCTTTTTGACATTAGTGCTAAACCTTTTAAAACGACTTTGGTTCCAACACCTAGTTATACACATTCGAATCATTAATGGCTATAAATGTTATTAAATACAACTTTAACAAAAATAAAACAAAAAACACCTACCATATTTCTATTTGGACACTTGAAATACCTTCTTCCTGGGTTTTTTTTCAGACTATGAGGTCTTCATTACTGTCATAATTCCACAAAAACAGAATCTCCCTTCGGCGTTACATGACCCATTAGATTGGGATTGAGAAGCCACAGAAGTTTTTACGTAACAAATTTTGAGAAAATGTGAAGTGTGTTGCGTTTTGGGAGGGGGACGAGGTTAAGTAGGGATCAGGAGTGGATACACCAACGCGGTTGGCGCATTACATATAGGATACACCAACTCGTTCGACGTATCCTACGTGTAATGTGCCAAACGTGTTGGCGTATCCACGTGGGAAGCACTTAGCGGTTTGGCAGATCTTACGTGGCTCATGACCCAAAAAAATTCCAGCGTGACAAAAACAACAGTAGTTTGGTAAATTGTTTGAAAACGATGGTATTTCAGTAATTAGTTGTAGTATTAACAATATTCAGGTCAAATACCCCACTTCTAAACTAAAAACTTCAAAAAAAAAACTTGCAATCTTGTTTTAAAAAATTGAAAAAGTTATGATTTCAACATGTGACATATAATTGACTACACATTATATATATACTTAATTATATCACAAGGTCAATCCTTTTAAGTTATTATTTTGTGTATTTACAATTGTATACAACTAACTTATCTAAGTTTATCTTTTAAAAAGAAGGTTAAGTCTCGAATTTTTTGAACTCCGTTGAAACTTTCTTCTAGTTTTGTAACCTATATAAACATTTATTGTCTTTGTGTATTTTTATATAGGCTATACTGAGGGGAACATATATTATAAAGTTAGAAATATGTTACATAAGCTAAAACTTAGGATCGTCTTACTTATGTTATAACTTCGTTGTAACTTAGAATCTGTTTCACCTAAGCTATCATTCTTTTCAAAACTTAAAGATCATCTTATCTAAATGTATTCTTCTATACTTATTTTCATTCATTTATTGGCATTACGTAAGCTAGCTAAAACTTCTTCAAAATTTAAGATTCATCCCACCTAAGCTAACTTAGTGTTCCGGTCCAAAGTCGAACTTTTTAAGATCGAGGGTGTGGAGATAAAGACTTAAAAGTTCTGAAATGCTTCCTCACACTTTTGGTCCGCTTGAAGTCTTTGATTTTCTTCAGAAGTTTGAAGAAGGGCAAGGATTTGTTTGCTGACTTGGCCACGAACTTGGATAGGACAGTTATGCGTCTTTTGAGCCTTTGTACTTCCTTGATCGAGGTTGGGCTTCTCATTTCTAAGATGGCTTTGCACTTGTTGGGATTGGCCACAATTCCTGTGCTGATGAGCATGAAGCCAAGGAACTTCCCTACATCTACCTCGAAAGTGTATTTCTCAAGGTTTAATCTCATATTGTGTTGTGAGCAATGCCTGAAAATATCTTTTAGGTCGGAAGCATGATCTCTCGAGGTATGAGTTTTGACAAGCATGTCATCAACATAAACTTCGAGGTTCATTCTGAGTTGATCTGAGAAAACTTTGTTCATTAGCCTCTGGTAAGTGGCCCCTGCATTCTTCAGCCCAAAAGGGCATCACCTGGTAGCAATATTTGGCCTTTTCTATAATGAAGGTTGTTTTTTCTTGATCTGGGGGATGCATCTTGATCTGATTTTAACCTGAGTATGCGTGCATGAAGCTTAGGCGGTGGAATCTAGAGGCCCCATCCACAAGTTTATTAATGCCCAGGAGTCAGTAGGAGTCCTTTTGGACAGGCTTTGTTGATATCGATGTAGTCAACACACATTCGCCATTTCCCGCTAGCTTTTTTAACCAACACGGTATTGGTGGGCCACGTGGTGTACATGACTTCTTTGATGAATCCGACCTTCAGGAGTTTTCAAACTTCTTCCTCGATGGTTAATTATCTTTCTGGGCCCACAACTCTCTTCTTTTGGGCAATAGGTTTTGTTCCTGGGGCAATGGCCAGTTTGTGACAAATGAAGTCGGGGTCAATCCCTAGCATCTCGGCTGTAGTGACTGCAAAGAGATCAGAGTTGTTTACGAGTAAAGAGATGACCTTATCTATTTCATCTTGGGACAGACAAGCTCCGATGTTGACTGACTTAGGTGGATCTTCTGAGATTACCACTTGACAAGAGGTTGTCGAGACCCGTCAAAATAATAAAATTTACAAGTTCACAAACTAATTTGTAGTATAGAGAATGAACCAAATCGTTTCTCAAGGATCCAAAAACAAAGATTCAACTAGATCAAGATAATTAAAAGGGGGTTTATTGATTTGTAAAGAAAATACACCGGTTGAATTAAAGAAAATCAATTAACAAATTAACCAATCCAAGGAAATTTACTGATCTTGAGTTTAATCCATCATTGATCACAAGGAATGCACTTAATTGCTAACAATATTCTTGGCCTTAGATCACATCAAGAAGCCTCAACATGATCCAAGAATCCTATACTAGATAAGTATTTAGGATTTAATTAACTAAGGTTAGATAGATTAAGCACCATCCAAACATAAATTAACTTAAGATCTGGAATTTAACCAAGCTAAACAATCCATCAAAAAGCTTTGATATATTGTTTAGTCTTTGTGATCCTATTGAATACATGATAATAAAGCTATTATCACATAAACATCTAAATCAAATTAAGCAATTCAATCTAGATCAAAATCAAAAGAGGAAGAAGAGAAACTTGAATAACAATTAAGTAATTTGAACAAGCAAAATAAGATCTCCAAATTGAACATTAAGATGGTTAATCCATTCAATTGATTACAAGAGCCTAGCCTTCCATGGATGGGAAGGAAGAACTCAGAAAATAAAGAACAAAAATGAAATTCTAAAGAGAAGAGAGAAGAAAAGGAAGAGAGAACTCTTTCAAATATTCAAACTTACTTCAAATTTAATGATGCTAAATACAAGAGAGATTGACTCTATTTATATTAATCATGGATGCCAATTTACAGTTAATAAAAGCTATAAACAACTGGAATGTAAGATAAAAATGGATATTTTTCAATTATGGTGGCTTGATGCATGGTTGGTGGATGGTTGGTGGCTTCTCCTCACAAACTCTTCTTTGACTTCCATCTTAACTTACATGCCCGATACGACGTATTTTAGCTTGGAAGTCTTCATAAGAGTTGTAGCTTTATGTCTCAGCTTTCCAATCGCACCGGTATAGCCCACGATATAGTCCAATACGTGCACACTGCTCATATTCCAGTGACAACAAACTCACTCTGAATTTTAGGCCTATTTTGGACCATTAGAAGTCCAATCCAGCTCTTGAGTTCTTCATGAAACTTGTACGTCTTTGTCTTAGCTTTCCACAGACACCAAGATCACTGAATCCCAAGTTATGGCCTAATCAAAAAGGAAAGGTCAAAATACATCAAAATCCGAGAATTAATCACAATTTGCATTAAAGCCCAATGAGACTCAAAAACATAAAACTCAGCTAATATACTAATATTTGGCACAATAAACATCCAATAAAGCAAAGTACAAAGCTAACATAAGTGTCTCAAAATGATTGATCAGCACTTCAATGAGTTCTCCAAGTGGTTGGGATCTGATGTCTTTAAAGTCTGCTCGGACATCGAGCTCGGTCATAAGAGACGGATGGATCTCGTTCACCAAGCTAAGTTTACTGATGTTGAGGCTGTATACGTAGCATTGTTTACCCATGACTTGATCACTGAAGACTGTGCCAACTTCTCTGTTGTGCAGTACGTATTTGAGGGTCAAGTGTGGTGTAGAGACTATGGCTTAGAGGTCATTGAGGGAGGGTTTTACGAGGATTGCGTTGTAAGTAGATCTCCTTCTGAAAACTAGGACCTTCCCGTTTATGGACTTCCTTATCGAAGGCTTCACCAAAGTTATCTTGAGTTGGTCGTTGATCAATCAATTTGAGACACTTATGTTAGCTTTGTACTAGGCTTTATTAGATGTTTATTGTGCCTAATATTAGTATTTTAGATGAGTTTAATGTTGTTGGGCCTCATTGGGCTTTAATGCAAATTATGAATAATTCTTGGATTTTGATACATTTTGACCTTTCTGATCAATCAATTTGAGACACTTATGTTAGATTTGTATTAGGCTTTATTATATGTTTATTGTGCCCAATATTAGTATTTTAGATGAATTTAATATTGTTGGGCTTCATTGGGCTTTAATGCAAATATTGAATAATTTTTGGATTTTGATGCATTTTGACATTTCTTCCTTGGTTAGGCCATAACTTGGGACTCGGTGATCCATTTGAGGTGATCTTAGTGTCTTTGGAAAGCTAAGACAATGCTCTACAAGTTTCATGAAGAACTAAAGAGTTGGATCGAACTTCTAAGGGTCCAAAATATCCCTGCAATGCAGAATGGGTTTGCTATCACGAAAATCTGGGCAGTGTGCACATATTGGACTACATAGTGAGTTATAGGCCTCCTCATGGGCTGAAACTTGGCCATTGGAAAGATAAGACCCATATCTCCAACTTCACTAAGACTATTTAGTCAATAGATGTCATTTTAGGCATGATAATGAACTACAAGTTGGTTTGAATTTGGAAACACGTTCTACCAACCTAACATGAGGTAGGTTCAGTGTTTTTGGCATATCTAGAGTTCTAAACGTCCAAAATGCATCGTCTATGTGATGAAAATGAAGTCAGAAGTCGGATAAGAGTTGTTGACTAAAAGCCACCAACCATACACCAACTCACCTACCATGCACCAACCCACCAACCATGCATCAAGCTTCCATATTTGACAATTTTCATATTTTTATAGGTTGTATTCAGATTATGTACATGTACAAATTGGCTTCTAGGATTAGTATAAATAGAGTCAATCTCTTTGTATTATCATTTTTCAATTTTAAGTAAGTTTCAAGAAAGTTTGAGTATCTGTGAGAGTTTTCTTTCTCTTCTTCTCCATTCTCTTTACAATTTCGTTTTTGTTCTTTTATTTCTGAGTTCTTCCTTCCCATCCATGGAAGGCTAGGCTCTCATAATCAATCCAAGGGATTAACCATCTTGATGTTTAATTTGGAGATCTTGTTTCGCTTGTTCATATTGCTTAATTGTTATTCAAGTTTCTCTTCTTCCTCTTTTGATTTTTATCTAGATTAAATTGCTTAATTTGATTTAGATGTTGATGTGATAATAGCTTTATTATCATGTATTCAAAGAGGATCACAAAGACTAAACAATATATTAAAGCTTTTTGATGGATTGTTTAGCTTGGTTAAATTCTGGATCTTAAGTTAATCTATGTTGGATGGTGCTTACTTTATCTAACATTGGTTAATCAAGTCCTAGATGCTTATCTAGTAGAGAATTCTTGGATCATGTTAAGGCTTCTTGATGTGATCTAAGGCCAAGAACATGGTTAGCAATTAAGTGAATTCCTTGTGATCAATGATGAGTTAAACTCAAGATCTGTAAATTTCCTTGGATTGGTTGTTTCTTTAGATTTGTTTACAACTTTAAATCCTATTATTTTGTTAATCTTGTTAATCATCATCAAAACTCCCCCATTTCTAATTATCTTGATCTAATTAAATCTTTGTTATTGGATCCTTGAGAGACGATTCGGTTCATTCTCTATACTACAAATTAGTTTGTGAACCAGTTATTTTTATTATTTGATAGGTCTCGACAACCTCTTGTCACTTTCCTCATTGGTTAACACCTTGGGACTCGGTGATCCATTTGAGGTGATCTTTGTGTCTTTGGAAAGCTAAGACAAGACAGTGTGTACATATTGGACTATATAGTGGACTATAGGCCTCCTCTTGGATTGAAACTTGGCCATTGGAAAGATAAGACACATATCTCCAACTTCACTAAAGACCATTTAGTCAATAGATGTCGTTTTAGGCATGATTATGAAGCTACAAGTTGGTTTGAATTTGGAAACACGTTCTGCCAACCTAACTTGAGGTAGGTGCAGTGTTTTTGGCATATTTGGAGTTCTAAAAGTCCAAATGACATGATTCTAACGCCAAAATTTCAAGGAGACAACTGGCTACAACTTTCATGAAGACCTCCAAGCCAAAATACACCGTCTAGGTCATGAAAATCAAGCTGGAAGTTGGATAAGAGTTGCTGACTTGAAGCCACCAACCATACACCAACCCCCCTACCATGCACCAACCCACCAACCATGCATCAAGCTTCCATATTTGACAATTTCCATGTTTTTACAACTTGTATTTAGATTATTTTCAATTACAAATTGGCTTTTAGGATTAGTATAAATAGAACCAATCTCTTTGTATTAGAATGATTCAATTTTAAGTAAGTTTGAAGAAAGTTTGAGTATTTGTGAGAGTTTTCTTTCTCTTCTTCTCCATTCTCTTTAGAATTTCGTTTTTGTTCTTTATTTTATGAGTTCTTCCTTCCCATCCATGGAAGGCTAGACTCTTATAATCAATCCAAGGGATTAGCCATCTTGATGTTTAATTTGAAGATCTTGTTTCGCTTGTTCATATTGCTTAATTGTTATTCAAGTTTCTCCTCTTCCTCTTTTGATTTTTATCTAGATTAAATTGCTTAATTTGATTTAGATGTTAATGTGGTAATAGCTTTATTATCATGTATTTAAAGAGGATCACAAAGACTAAACAATATATCAAAGCTTTTTGATGGATTGTTTAGCTTTGTTAAATCCCCGATCTTAAGTTAATCTATGTTTGGATGGTGCTTACTTTATCTAACCTTGGTTAATTAAATCCTAGATGCTTATCTAGTAGAGGATTCTTGGATCATGTTGAGGCGTCTTGATGTGATATAAAGCCAAGAACATGATTAGCAATTAAGTGAATTTCTTGTGATCAATGATGAATTAAATTCAAGATCGGTGAATTTCCTTGGATTGATTGTTTCTTTAGATTTGTTTACAACTTTAAGTCTTGTACTTTTATCAATCTTGTTAATCAACAACAAAACCCCATTTTAATTATCTTGATCTGATTAAATTTTTGTTCTTTTTGGATCCTTGAGAGACGATTCGGTTCATTCTCTATACTGCAAATTATTTTGTGAACCGGTAATAATTTTTATTTGATGGGTTTCGACAACCTCTTGTCAACAACCATGGAGTCGTTGTGGTCTAGGTTGATGTCGTGGTAATCCTCGTCAATGAATGATATAGGTGGGGAATTTCTTTCCGTTCAGGGGGCTATTTTGACGTGGTCTCCCTAGATCCCCACTACTTCTTTGAGGTGGCTCTTTCTTCATCTGACTTTTGTGTCCCTCTCCTGCCCCAGTGCTGCCAAGATCTCTTTGCTTCTCTTTAGGGACTTCTCTGAGGTGGGGTTGGGCTTCGACGACGCTTTTGGTCTTCTTTGGTGCTCTTGTCATCTTGTTTGCAGGTGCATAGTTTTCCGTGTCTCATGAGTATTTCAATCCCATCTTTAAGGTCTACTTATTCTTTCGCAATATGGCCAAAGTCTCAGTGGTATTCACATCTTTTGGATGGGTCTCCAATTGGTTTTTTTCTACTTTCCACTTCGGGAGTTTGATGAGGTCAAGGTGGTATACTTCTTCGAGTATCTTTTGGTTGGGGGTGATGAGAGGTGTTTATGTGTCAAACCTCCCTTCAAGTACTTAGCTTTATTGACTTCTTCGAGGTTAATGTATCTTGTTGCTCGGAGCCGAAGTTCGTCAAGGTCTTGAGTGGACCTTTTCAAGAATCAGTTAACAAATTGGCCAGCTTGAAGACTGGTGAGGGTTTCTTTATTGAAACCAGTCATGAAGTCTTTGAGATACTCATCTTTAGCTTGTCGGAGAGATGCAAGACTTGCTGAGGTTTTTTAGTGTGTGAGGCTTGTGGAGAAGTGAGATATGAATCTTCGGGCAAGTTCGGAGAAATCAAAGATAGATCTCGAGGTCAAGGACAAGAACTATTGTAGGCTAGCTTTTCTGAGGGTTGAGGGGAATGCTTGGCACATGATGGGATCAATGGCTCTGGATAGGAGCATAGACGAACCGAAAGCATCAATGTGCTCATGGGGGTCTGAGGTTCCATCGTATAGTTCGATGTTCGAGGGTCCCTTGAACTTCGGAGGTAAGGGGACACTTATGATGAATTCCATGAATGGATGGGTGATGGTCCAAGTTTGTTGAAAGCCTAGGGTGAACGGGTGGTAGAGGTGTAGTGTGTTTTCGGCATAGTGCTGGTGATCTTTGTTCTGGTGGGGTATGTGGTAATATGGTGACAAAGGCAGAAAGTTCTCGTTGTGGTATGCCTATGTCAGGCCTTGGTTCAAGGTTGGGGAGGGATGTACCCCCGAGTAAAGTGGCACTCTGATGTAGGAAGGATTTGGCTCGAGGATCCTGGGTACTCCGCCCGAGGTGTTCCCGGCTTCTTCTAAGTAGGGTCAAGACTTTTTAGGGCTGATCGGTAATAAGGCTTGATAAGAAGCTATTGTACCAAACTGATAGGGTGGATGGAGTGGTGGTAGACCTTTCTGAAGGAGTTGATGTTAATTGATTATTGGAGGTGGGATCACTGTTTGGGACAGGGGTTGCGTTCCGAACTGTAACATAGGTTGTGGTTATGGGTTAGTGGGTTGTAGCCGAGGTGGTTATGGTTCAGGGTCGATGGGTTGTTGCCGGGGGGATTGTGGGTGATTATTTTCTGTGGTTCCTTCTGGGATGACATTGTTCTATTGAAGTTCGACTAATTGTCGATTCAGCTCCTAATTTGGTTAATCAGTTCTTCTTGTGATGGTTGGGGGGCAGTGACTATCCTTGTGTATGGGTGTATGACGTTTCTGTCTCGTCCTCCATCACAGGGTTTCTGGTGGTCTGGCTTCTGGTACGTGGTGCCATAATAGACAGCTTGAGAGGATGGGGAAAAGTTTTATCTTTTCCCACAGACGACATCAATGTTCCGGTCCAAATCCGGACTGGATGGTTGATCTGCTAGAGCGACAGAGATGGCGGTAGGAGTACCTATAAAAGAGACTCTGACACTCAAGTTAGTGAATGAAGTAGGTAGGTTAAAGTGTTTAGGTTGTGTGTTTATACTTGTGGGGAAGGTCCCTTTATATAGCCGTTAAGTGATAAGGTTTCAACTGATTTGATTGTCCGGGGATAGGATATCTCGAAGGCATGGGAGTGGTGATCTTCTCCTAGTCTTTAGGTGTAGTATTTGGGAGATATAGTCAATGGTAGTTACTTGATGAAAACACTCGATGTGGGCTGAGGCTAGGATAGGATGCGATTAGGCTTAGACCGGGATGAAAAAATTCGATCTAAACACTTAGAATGCATCTTATTTAGGGAAACTTCTAACAAAAATTAGATCCATATCACCTAAGTTAAAACTTCATACCATCTTACCTATGCTAAAACTTTTCACGAAACTTAGGACCAACTTGCCTAAATTTTGAAAATTCTTCAAAAACTTAGTATTTGTCTCATCTAAGCTAACTTTTCTAATTAAAATTAGGATCTTCCTACCTAAGCTATACATTCTTCTCAAAACTTAGGATCATCTTACTTAAGTTAAAAGCGGACAAGCTTCTCCAAAGTGGTGGTGGAAGTGGGATAACACCTAGAAAGAAAAAGCAAAGCGAAGCTGTTAATAAACCAAAATGCACTAAATGCGAAAGAGAAATCAATGGAAAAATTGCAAAGATAAAACACCTATAGCAATGATGGTGGCAAAAGCATCTGGGGCAAAATCTTTTTTTGTCTTAATCTCAACAACGACTGGGGGCCTGACAAGTGAATCCACTATATGCGATCTTGGAGAAGAGATAGATGGTAGGATGTATTGAAAGCTTTCTTTTTAGTTCAAATATTTAATTAAAAAACTCCTGGCTTTTAGTTGCAACTATTTCAAAGTTCATAGTGTATACATTTTACGCTTAATCTTTTATTACTAAAAACTTTAATACTAAAGATTTAGTGATAATTTTTTCATTTATTAAATACATCTTAAAAGAAAAAGACACATAAACAGAAATTCAAGGGATAAGAGGAAAAATCATGAAGAAGAAGTGATAAAGAACTATTTGCATTTGATAGGAAAATGACAAAAGAGTTAGTAGAAAAGTGAAAATGGCCTCTAGCTTAAGGCCAAAATCATGCTGCGAGCAAGTTAGCTTTCGTCTTGAAGCATAGACAAAACATGTATCTTATCAATCTATAGAGAACTCTCTCTCTCAAGAAATTCTTGCATAACAATGCGTGGGATAAAAACTAAATATATATTATCAAAATAGTTTTAAAATAAAATCTAAATTATTAAGTATAATAATTTTATAGTTATGTAAGAATTTCTTTTCTTTGTTCACAGGGGATCAAGCCTCTCACGTTCTCTCTCTTTCAAACTCCAACAATTGTCATGTTTAGTTGATTAATTAATGTTGCATTTTATAAAAGTAATGTTAGTTTTAACTTTCTTATAATCTTATGAAAATGATTGTTGAAATGATTTTGTATACATGTAAGGAAATAATTCTTAACAAAACTCAATTAACTGGGATATTCATCCTGAGAGCAACCTGAATAAAAAATAAGTGTGGAGTTGCTTTTGTAGACTCTACCCATTAAGTTTTATATTTTTATTTTCTAGACTACATCCACATATGCAAGTTAGGCTACTTAGAAAGGTTCATAATTCTTTCTCATTGTATATGTTTGGAGATTTGTTACTAGGCATAATTTCCCCCCAATAATTACCTAGTTGGAAGAGATGATCACATGTGTCTCATTGTATGTATTTGGAGATTTGTTACTATGCATAATTTTTTTTAATAATTACATAGTTGGAAGAGATGATTATATGCGGGTACAGTTGATAGTGATTACATAATTCAAGTAAGGCTATATTTGATTTATATTTTAGTTTAATTGATTTTAAAAGAATTGATGTTAAAAGAATTGATTATAAAAGAA
The DNA here is from genome assembly GCA_023212625.1 of Styphnolobium japonicum. NCBI lineage: Eukaryota > Viridiplantae > Streptophyta > Magnoliopsida > Fabales > Fabaceae > Styphnolobium > Styphnolobium japonicum. Next base: position 25,394,034 of record JALBWW010000014.1, read on the forward strand.
TTGATTATAAAAGAATTAATTTATGTTTGGGAATGATATTTTAAAAGTTAGTTTAGATGAATTGATTTTGTTTGAATGGTAAAATAGAATCACTTTTACCAATTGAGGGTTGACCGAGTTGGTAAACAGGTTTGTCTCCATGGGATAGGACACAAGTTCGAATCCCAGCGGGAGTTGCTCTGGTTGGGAGGCAACAAAAACCCTTGTGCTCTAAGCTGTCGATTGTGAATTAGTCCCATGGGGAGCCCAAAAGACCTAACCCGTTGTGGGATGCTACTCGACCCGAAGGGCTAATAAGGTTGGTGGTTGACCAAAATAAAAATAGAATCACTTTTGAATCATAGTTATTGTTATATTTAAAAAAATATATAAGTCCCACACAGAGAATCAATTTTATTCACTATAAAAGCAAGAAAATTCTACTTATCTCAAAATCAATTCTACAATATAGAAATTTGTGAGAATTGATTTTGCAAAATTACTCAAACATGTTAAAACACACTTAGAATTGATTTTAGATTGTTATAATTGATTTTGAACAGTTTAGAATCTAAAACAAACAAGCTCTAAATCAATCTCACGCTTATGTATAACAAACTTATAATTAATTTACTCTTTTGTACAACAACAAAATAAGACACAAAATGTATAATAATTTTTTTTAGTAACTACTCATTTTTGTCACTTAAAAATATAAGTGCTATCGATTTAGACATGTAATAATAAATGTATCAAAATTATCATTCAACGTTAATTTTTCACATGAAATTGGTTATTTTTTTGGATGACTAATTTGATATCAAATAATGACATTGAATAACTAATTTAATGTCAAAATTGGCATTGAATGATTATTTTTAAATGACCAAACTAACGACACTTATATCTTTAGATGACCAAAATGATTGTGTACTCTTTTTTATATATATAAATACTCATTTTGGTTATTCAAATATATATGCGACATCAAAATAGTTATTAAAATGTTAGATTTTTATTATAAAATTGACCCCTAAAAATAATATCAAATAAAACTGATGATATTAATTATTATTAAATAAATAATTTAATGTTACTAATAAATTAAGAATGAATTTGATGTCACGTACATATTTAAAAAATTAAAATATTTATTTATTGGTAAATGGAATATAGTAAAAATTTGTTTCATCATTTACTAAAATAACAATTTTGTTTAAACAATGTATGTATGATTGGACTATATGGTAATTCAGTGGAAAAAGAAAATGAGGGGAGAAATGTCACAATAATTGGATAAGAAACTTTGAGAAGAAATCTGTCTCTTTCGAGTGTCTGTCTCTCACGTGCTATAACTTTCTCTGACTCTTACTAACACTGTCACAGCCACATTCCACAGGGTGGTGAGTAATAGCATAGTGTATGAAAGATGAATTGATAAACAACATACTATTCAATTCAAAAGACGTTTACCTTTAGCTCGGTTAAAACAGTGCCATAGTTTATGATTGGTTTAAGAGAATGAAAATAAAGAGAAAAGAATTATTTTTATTTTTTTTATTTAGATAAAGAAAAAATTAGAGAAATTAAAAAATCAAGTTTTTTTGCTTTAATTTTTTTTAAAAAAATCTTCATAATTTTTTTCTTCACATTCAAAGAAAAGCATAAAGAAACTATTAGATGAGATTTCTTCATAGGGGTGCTCCTCAACAAACCCATGCAAGGACATTGCATTGGGACCTATCTAATGTCATGCAGTGTGGTTGACGAGCGGGTACTCGATCGTCTATCAAATAAGTCTTTTTTTATAATATCCTTATACTATATACTACTCAACATGTATGCATAAAGTACATTTTACTCTCTTGTCTTTCGCAATTTATCCCCTCAATTTTTTTTCCAGTTAACCTTCGTATATTATAATTTTATGTGAAAATATTATTTTTTTAAGTTAAATCAAATAGAGGTTAACCTAATTAATGTTGAGCTTGACCCAAATTCTTATTTTAATTATTATGATTAGCTTTCTATTTATTTGGTAGTTTCCTATTTTGAATTGTAATTAATATCAAGATACGATAGAAATATGTGAAAGATATTTGAGATAATACGTTTTTAATAAGAAACTAGGAAAGTCCTTAATAAGGGGATTGAGAGTGATTGTTTGCCAAGCAAATTATTATAGGTTATAAATACTTGTATTGGAGAGTGGTTTGGGCTATGAGAATGAGTGAGAAGAAATTATGAGAATGTGATAAAGGGTTTGCAACTTTGTCCTCAAAAGTTGCATTGGTAGATGGTTTGCAACTTTATCTATAAAAGTTGTATGGACAGAGGATTTGCAACTTTTGTCGATAAAAGTTGTAGTGGGAAAGGGTTTGCAATTTTATCTATGCAAAAGTTGTAGTGGTGGAAAATTGTATTATAATGTTGTTCATAGTGAATTTGATCTCTTCTCATCCGTGTATGTAGGCATGTTAGGTCGAACCACGCTAAATTTGTGCGTGTTTTCTTTATGATTTGTTTGTGATTGTTTTCTTCCTTACAAGTATTTATGAAATCATGCGAAGATGAGATGTGATATTGCCCAACAAGTGGTATCAGAGCTGATGGTTCGAGGGGCTGTGCAATGATACGGTCCTTTGTGTGGGCCCTTGAGTCCAATGTCTTCCTGATGTGGAGGTCAGGTGACGTGTGTTGGAATTTTATCATACTGCAAGTATACAGATCAATTAAGTAATATAATGATAAGAAAAGTATCATTCCCTTGAGGATAGTGACTAATACAATGCTAAATATTGACAAATAACTTAATCAATTCTATTAAAAAACATTAATATTTGAAGATGATTTGTGAATGAATTAGCAATTTAAGGTTTATAATGACAAATATAAGATTGAGAGATGATTGGTTAAGGAATATGAGATCCTTTTTCACCTACTTCAATTAGCAATATGCAAATCCTTTAAGCAATGTTATTGAAATGGTTTTGTTAGCTTGATAATCTAACCTAGTTAAAAGCCTATGTCTAGGTCAATTAACCATGTGATTGATTGCCTAACTAACTATGTTTCCATGAAAGTTAGATCAAACTTCACTCATTAAGGACTTTTATCAAACACTTGCTATGTATGACCAAAGGGTATATTTAAATCCCATTGGCTAATTAACTCATCCTATCAATTGGATGAAATCAAGCATACATCAACCATACTCATGATCTTAAATCTATATTACTATATCTAGTTTAATAAATTTAATCAAGACAACATCAATTGTTGGCCAAACAATCAAGAGCATTAGGAGAAATATAGTTGAACAACACTAATAACCATTAACATTAACTCAAAGGATTACAAAATCACCAATATCCATATGAGGATCCAAAGGAACCCCTACTTTCAGCTTAGCTATCCATAGAACATGAAATTACAACAATCCCCATGTTTATATATGTGTAAGAGATAACCATTAATGATAGGAATAAAACACTAATGGATAAGGAATGGTTGAATGCTTGAGGTTCCTTGATGAGAATGGATATCAATCCAGCTGCATTCAACTACTCTTGGTACCTTTTCAAGCTCAAGCTGCGCTCATTGACCTAAAAATCAACCTCCTTAACTTATGTCTTGAAGCAGAATATATAGGTGCATCACGTTGTTGCGCACCGCGGCACATATTAGTCCACGCTGCAATGCCCAACTCTCGGGTTTCATTAGGGTTTTGGGTCAAGGGCCGAGGCTTCCACACCCTGGCATGCATTAAGTTGCGCTACGACGTGAGTTGCTAGATGGGCTTTCCTTCTTTAAGTTCAGTCCAAATATCTTCTTTAGTTGTTTATTTGGGGCATTTCCTGTAATAGAGAAGTCACTAAATCAATGCAAGTGCAAAACTAAATAATTCCTTCAAGAAAATACAATATTTTCTAAGGATTTCAAAGATGGGCATGAAAATGGAATCAACTGATTATGAGTGGTAATTCATCCATTTATGCATAAAAATAAGAACCTAGAAATCTGAGGTGAATAGAATTAGGGCTCAAATAACTACATTTTGCACAATTATCAGCATGTCTCATTATGAATGAAGGTACAAGTGTATTGGAAGTCTTCTTGGCAATGGAGGTCAGACAACATGTCTCAGTGATAGCAGTGGTACAAGTATGATGATTTGATTAGAAGATTTGCTTGGCAATTTGATCGTGATTTTGAAGATTTGAAAGATACAGATTGCAGTTTGCTAAGATATATGATGATGGTTGATTGGAAGATTTGCTTGGAAATTTGATTATGATTTTAAAGATGCGATTTGTTGAGATATGTGATGATGGTGGGGATTGCGTGACAGTTTTTGCAAATTTTGTTTTGATGATGGAGAAGAAGATTTGAAGATTTTGAAGAATGTTAGTTGGTGATGGAATTTGGATCAAGGTGGAGATTGTTGAATTTGACCCAAATCCTTAATTTGAAGATTGTTGGTTGAATATGGAATTTGAATCAAGGTGGAGATTGTTGGGTTTGACCCAAATTTTTATTTTGATTATTATGATTAGTTTCCTATTTATTTAGTAGTTTTCTATTTTGAATTGTGATTAATATCAAGATATGATAGAAATATGTGAAAGATACGTGAGATATGTTTTTAATAGGAAACTAGGAAAGTTTTTAATAAGGGGATTGAGAGTAATTGCTTGCCAAGTAAATTATTGTGAGTTATAAATACTTGTATTGAGGAATGGTTTGGACTATGAGAATGAGTGAGAAGAAATTATGAGAATGTGGTAGAGGGTTTGCAGCTTTGTCCTCAAAAGTTGCATTGGTAGATGATTCGCAGCTTTGTCCTCAAAAGTTGCATTGGTAGATGATTTACAGTTTTGTCCTTAAAAGTTGCATTCGCAGAGGGTTTGTAACTTTTGTCCATAAAAGTTGAAGTGGGAGAGGGTTTGCAATTTTATCTGTGCAAAAGTTGTAGTAGAGGATAATTGTATTGTAATGTTGTTCATAGTGGATTTAATCTCTTCTCATCCGTGGATGTAGGCATGTTAGGCCAAACCACATTAAATTTGTGTGTGATTGTTTTCTTCCTTACAAGTATTTATGAAATCGTGCCAAGAAGGGATGTGGTATTCCCCAACAAGTGGTATCAGAGCTGATGGTTTGAGGAGCTGCACAATGATACGATCCTTTGTGTGGGCACTTATGTCAAATGTCTTCTTGATGTGGAGGTCAGGTGGCGTGTCTCGTTATGAATGACGATACAAGTGTGTCGAAAGTCTTCTTGGCAATAAAGGTCAGGCAAGGTGTCTCATTGATAATAGCAGTATAAGCACGATAATTTGATTGGCAATTTGATCATGATTTTGAAGATTTGAAAGATGTAGATTGTGGTTTGTTAAGATATGTGATGATGGTTGATTGAAAGATTTGTTTGGAAATTTGATTGTGGTTTTGAAGATTTGAAAGATGTGATTTGTTGAGATATGTGATGATGGTGGAGATTGCGTGATAATTAAGTGATACTTAAAATTAAAACACTAAAAATTAAATTTTAAGGAAGCTAAGTGACTTAAAACAAAATTTCAAGGGATTAAGTAAGAAAAAAATTCACTTTTTATAACAGTAAGGTCACGTGGTATGCACATATTGCATGTTTCGTTTAATTTAACTAAAAAAGTAATGCTTTAATTAAAACTAAATTTTAAGAAAATTAAGTGATAAAAAATAACTTTACAAGAGTAAGTTAAAAAATGATTATATTGATTATACTTAAAGGAAATAAAATGTATTTTACCCTTATTTTAAAATTTAACCATTATTTATTTAATTTGATTAATGTGAATTTTAGTTAATAGAAGACAATGATACTTCACATATATAACATGACACATGTTATAGTACAAGAATGTTATCTAATAAGTGTTTTCAAGAAGAGTTTAAATTTGATCAACTGTCAGTATAAAACTTTTTTTTAACACTATAATAATCTAATTAATGATGTTTTGACATATCATTAAAAGAGTTTGATCTCTTAGGTAGTTGTTATAATAGTCAAACTATTTTAATGATTTAGAATGACATGATTAAATGATAGTATAACAAAGTTTTTCAACTGATAGTGAATCAAAATTAAATCCTTGTATGTCATGAAAAATATCAGTTACTTTATGAGTTTTACTAACTATTAGAACTGAGATTGATGAAGAATGAAAAACTGAATTGAGTTAACTTATAGAATTGGTATTTATACCATATACAATGACCCTGTAACTTAACTACTGAGGGTAACAAACTGACAAACTCTGATAACTAACTTCTAACTAAATGCTGACATCGGCAACTAAGTTAACTACTATAATACTAACCAATGCCATAGTGTGCACATATAAACCAAGAAATTATCAAATCACGATATCAAGTGGGTCAAGCTTCACGGATACGAACATTGCAAAGAAAGCATTCAAATAAGTGAATACATAAATATGAACTAAACAGAATCAATCACTTCACACTCATATGTCACCTGTGCGTCACATGAAAACCCAATGAACAAAACTTGAATGAAAATAGTTTAAGAAGATAAAGAACTCAAAAAAGAACCAAATGTATATACAAACTAACTTCAAGCATGATTAACATTAATGGGGCTATAAATTCCATAAAATGGGAAATGATCAACTAATAAAATATGACTTTCAAAAGCCAGAATCAAACCTCAAGAGAGAATAATGGCCAGGGACAACTTTGATGAAGAAGAATGGTGAAGCAGTGGAGAGTGAAATCTCAACCCATTACAAGAAAGGAACCCTTGAAGGAGCGTGATTCCTTCTTATTTAGGATGAAATGACTTTTTATCAGATGATTGGAATGAGCATTCATTAGGGAACATGTATTCCATTATATTCCTTATTTCTCAACCAAACATGACAATGGGAATATCTCATTCTCATTCCATTCATTTTAACCAATCATGCCCTAAGGGCATTGGTTAAGAAACATTTAATATCCCTTAATAAATTCTCCTAATTACTTAATTAAAAAAATATTAAATACTTTTTAGGTTCTCAATATATTAAATGTTTCATTTTTACATTTAATATTTCTATTTTAATTTCTTAACGACTGTCCTAATGGACTCATTAGCAAATGTCTTACTTAATTTATATTCTATATATTATAAAAGAGTCAATTCAAGTTTCATTAATGTCACGTGCCACTTATACATCAAGTTTTTTTTTCTTCTATAATTTTTAGCCTCTCATAAATATGTCAATAATAAATGAGTATTTTTTCTTATGTATTTATGGTGTGTTTGATTTGAGAAAAAAATAAGAAAAAAGAAAATGAGAGATGAAAAAAGGAATAGAATTTGACATTTTCTCTCGTTTAGTTGCAATAGAAAGCAGAGAATAAAGGAAAAATTATGTGGGACCCACGTGAAAAACTTTCTTTGCAAGAAAATGGAAAGAAAAAAGGATTGCTTCGTAAATTCACAACTCTGCCCAGAAAAGCTAGATTCAGAAACTAGATGAAAAATCTTCATAGAAGTTCTTGGGTGCTTGAGGACATTGAAGTTCTATGGAAATGAGATGGCTCCCAAGGTGTTTCATCAACGACTATGGTGGAGACCCTCAAGTGGACAAGCAGAAGAAGTTGGTTAAGATTTTGGAGGCACATAGGGCCTTATTTCCCTGATGATAGGTATCATGTGGTGGAGATCTTTGACCATGTAAAGGCACTAGCTTTGGGGGAGGGAGAGAGAGCCATGGGGAAGAGAAGGTTAGGGGATGGTGAGATAAACAGGAGAAATAGGGGCGAGGCCGTAGGGGTTGAAGGGCGGGGGGGAGAAGAAGAACATATGGGAGAAATTTTTGTATATTTATAACATTATATCAATATTTTGCTAAACAAATAATTTTAAATTAAATTTTATAATTAAATGATAACAACTTAGTTTTTAAATTAATATTTATTATAAAATATATTTATTTATGTAATTTATTAAAAAATAAAATGAAAAATAAACAAATTTTATCTCTTTATATATATTATAAAGATATATAAGACTTTTACATAATTATATTTTATTTTCTCTCATTTTTTTACTCAACAAGAAAAAATAATATTTTTTATTTTCTCTCTTTCATTTTTCTCTTCAACCAAACATTATGAGAGAAAATATTCTTTTCTCTTCATTTTCTTTCTTTTCATTTTTTTCTTTCTATTTTCTCTTTGCATCCAAACTAACAATTAATTTTTTTTATACTTTACATTTAAATTATTTCTTAATGTCTCTTAAAGTTACTATTAAAAGTTAAATTTCATAAGTTTTTTTTAATTATAATTATGAATTTAAATTTAATTAATTTTTGACGATAGTGTATTAATTTCTCATCCAAATAACTACTAAAACAAATATAATTACTTGTAAATATTTGTAACTCTTTATTTTTATAAATGTAGGCATTTAATCAAATATTTATCATTAAATGCCTATAGCTTGTCAAGTAATATTTTTTTAATGGTTTAATTTTTTAAATTTGCTCCTAATATTTGTAGAATTATTATATAATAAATTTACAACTCGATAATTTTTATAAATATCAACACTAAATTAAATAAATTTATTATGTGATTATTTAATTTTATATATACTTTTAATTAATATATCATAATCATTTAATAATATACATTGTTGTTTACTCTTCCAAGAGTAATGAAACTAGTTTTCCTGGTGAATGCGCTGTTATCACCTTCCTTTTTCGTCATTGATTTTGCTGCCAGCTTTTTGGTGTTGTGTCCGTTGCAGTGGTTGGTTTGACAAAATTTGTTAATGCCACCAAAATAAATAATAAAAAAGTAAATTAACGTATGAAGTCAAGAGGAAAAAGCTGGCTGGTGATGCTGCAGTTGAAAGCAAAATGTCAAACGCTACGATTCAGATTTTTGGGAACTGAGGTTTGACAGCTCCTTCTCCTCGTTCACAGCGTCGCTCGATAACCTTATCTTTTTGTCTTTTTATTTTTTTTATTTAATGTTAAATGATTTTTATAATGTGATGTGTCATTATTTTTGGATTACCAATTGATATTTTTAATAAAATAAATAACATAAATTATAGTTATTTATAATTTGTCATGATTTATATTATTTAATTTTTTAATAAATAATTCTATTTTATGACATATTAATTATAATAAAATAGTATATAAAATAATACCTACTCATAATTTTTTTAAAATTTGAATTTTAATAATTACCACATTTTTACTAAAGGCTTGTTTGTATTAAATTGTGCATATCAGGAGAGAAGAAAAGATTGAATTTCTTTTGCATCGGAAATGATGAAAAGAATGTTTGCAGTGAAAAAAAAAGTAGGTATTATTTCGGTACCCATCCTTTTTTTTCAGCATCAAGATTTGGAAATATGCCTAAAGATTCATTAGTTGTTATTTATATTAAATAAACTCTTTAACATTTATTGTGAAACTAACAGTCAATAACTTATTGACAACTCACCCTGGGTACCAAACTCATCAAAGTACCATAGCAACTCCCAAAAAAAGTAAATCAAACATGTTATAACTTAGCTGCCACTAAAATCAATTCTAAACTATAAGAATGATTTCTAATGGGAAAGAAAAAAAAACTCCCTTTTTCCATAAAAAAGAGTTTATATAGTGGTAGAATTTAATATTTTTGAAAAATTCTTACAATTAATATTATAAAAACTAATTTTAGTAAGTAAGAATCAATAATTATTCAAAATATTTATACAATTATATTTTTAAAGTGATTATAAAAAAACCTAAAATTTTAAAATTAATTCTTTTACAAATCCAATCAAACACTAGCTAGGCAAATTAAACAAAAGTAGATAATGCATTGGAATTGAATTAGTAGGAAGAGGTAGGTTATATAGGTTTAAACATTTTCTTGGGTTAACCTATTTTAAAAGCAAATAATTTTATATTCTTTTTACAAATCGGCTTAATAATTTTTTAAAGAAAAAATATTAAATATTTTTAAAATTTTAGAACATTAAATAATTTTACAACTCATTTAATATATATTTTTAAATAGTTAAAAAGATATTAAAAATATTTATTAAGAAGATAAAATATTATTCTTTAAAAACACTATTTTTTTTAATCTTAACCTGAATAATTTTATACTCGTGAGATTAATCTTATTTAAATATTAAAACTATCCTTTTAATAAGTATTTTTTTCTAAGCTCGAACTTATGACATTATAAAAGTCCTTCCATATTGAGTTGAAACTTACTTACTCGTTGGCTTAACAAACAGCGCTGCTTACCCGTGTTCTAATTTGTTGGCCTGGAAGACGACGAACCATAGATAAAATATCTCCCTCATCTCCGCGTTCACTTGTATAATTTCCGAACACAACTGCAACACTACCTACCGCCATCGCTCTCCCCTTTTCTACCTAGCTAGTTCAATTAACTGCATCATATCATATGGCAACAAGTAGCCCCTTCATTTCAAAAAATAATATGCTTAGCAACATATAAATAAAATCAAAATACACCAGGACGAACTGCTAACCGCCATAGCCAGTGTCTTCTCTCCCCAACACACCCTCTTCCTTTCTTCTTTTGCACCCCTGGATGGGAGAGATCAGAAGCATCCAAAAGGCAAAAGGCATAGAGAACCGCGTTAGAGATTTTAGCAAGTGAGAGAGATAGAGAGAGGGGAATCCTGTAGCCACTGTCCCAATCTTGACACCGTTATCTGTTTGGATATGCCCCTACAAATTGAAAAAAAAAAACACACACACACACACATGGATTTGTTTAACTATACTATGCATGGTTAATTATTCGATATAGAGGAGGAAAAAGTGCAGCACATATTCAAATTTCTTCTCCTTTATGAGCTAGGAACCTATCAGCTATCTATCTCCCTCTTGGCTCCTAAAATGGCTGCTTGTGCTTTGCTCAGTGGTGTTAGTAATAGTGCTGAAGAAGGCAATGTCAGCAACAACAATAATGGGAATAACAATGGTGGAAGTGGTAGTCCTTTGACTAGTGCCTCTAACTCCAGTAACATAAGCTGTGAAGAACACACTCTACATCGTATGCCACATTCTGAAAGGAAAATGGTGAGAAAGAGGATGGCCTCTGAGATGGAAGTTCATACCACGCCACACAACTCCACCAGTGTTCCTAGGTTTCCTCGTCGAAGCAGCAACATGTTCTCGTTGAATTGCTCTTTACCCGCTGCAGAAAAAGCGGCGACAACGTTAGCTGCAAGTAGTTGTAACTATCATTATAATACTTCAAGAGATAACGTTGCTATTCCAAACCCCACTGTGACGGTCACAACCAACTACTCCACTATGCTGCTACCTTCTTCCACGAATCTCACCACCACCACCACCACCATCAATTCCTCTGGGTCTATACCGTCTACTACCATCACTGTTGCTGCTCCTAACTACAGTCACCGTCATTGCGGAGACACGCTCTCGCTTCATCATCATTTTCAAGGACTTCAGAACCAGAGCCAGAGCCAGAGCCAGAGCCAGAGCCAGAGCCAAGACCAGAACCCTGCGCCTGCAGTGTGTGGATTCTCGGGTTTGCCACTGTTTCCATCTCAAAGAAATCGAGATAACAATATCAGGAACGACAGCAGTGTTAATGTTGACGACGTTGCTTCTCCTTCCATGGAAGACACCTCAGCCACAGCTTGGATCGACGGTATATTGAAGGATCTTATCCATAGCTCCAACAGTGTTTCCATCCCTCAGCTGATCCACAACGTGAGGGAGATAATATATCCTTGCAACCCCAACCTCGCCGTCGTTCTTGAATACAGGCTGCGCCTGCTCACGTCGACGACTGAGTCTACCCCAAACTATGCAGAGAGAAAAAGGAGTACCGAAGGGGTGCCTTTGGTGGTCGTGGGTTTGAACCAGAACCAGAGGCCCTTCAGTCAGCAAGCGGAGTCCTCAGTGAAGCTCAGTCGTATGGATGGCATTGTCCCCAATTTACATTTTCCGGATTCGGGTGCTGCAGTTGTGAATCAGATGTTGTCGAATTGGGGAGTGCCTCCGATCACTACCCACGACGGGGGCAACCCTTCAGTGGCTACTTTACCGTCACCATCAACTCATCAGGGCTATTCGTCAACGCAAGAGAAGCGGCATCAGCAAAATGAGAATCACAATCATCAAGAGGAAGGCTCTTCCTCTTGTGATCTTCGAGCTGCTGCAACAACTAGTGTAGCTGCAGAAATCATCCTAACAAGAAAGAAGAAAGAGGAAATGCGGCAAAAGAAGAGAGACGAAGAGGGTTTGCATCTCCTCACTCTGCTGCTTCAGTGTGCTGAGGCAGTGTCAGCTGAGAATTTGGAAGACGCCAACAAGATGTTGCTAGAGATTTCCCAACTATCCACGCCATTCGGTACATCAGCGCAGCGGGTGGCAGCTTATTTCTCAGAAGCCATATCGGCAAGGCTGGTGAGCTCATGCTTGGGAATATATGCCACCCTGCCAACGGTGCCCCATAGCCAGAAGGTAGCATCAGCTTTCCAAGTGTTCAACGGCATTAGTCCTTTCGTGAAGTTCTCGCACTTCACAGCAAACCAAGCTATACAGGAAGCATTTGAGAGGGAGGAGAGGGTGCACATCATAGATCTAGATATAATGCAGGGGTTGCAGTGGCCTGGCCTCTTTCACATTCTGGCTTCAAGACCCGGTGGACCCCCTTACGTGAGACTCACAGGGCTCGGCACCTCCATGGAAGCCCTTGAGGCTACAGGCAAGCGTTTGTCTGACTTTGCCAATAAACTTGGTCTTCCCTTTGAGTTCTTTCCAGTGGCCGACAAAGTTGGGAACATCGACCCAGAGAGGCTTAATGTGAGCAAGACCGAAGCTGTTGCTGTCCACTGGTTGCAACATTCCCTTTACGATGTCACCGGCTCCGACACAAATACTTTGTGGCTTTTGCAGAGGTAGGTGCATGGCTGTTACTCGTTTTCTTCTCGTTTGCTTATATAATTTATAAAGATTATTCAGCTACCCATATATTTTTTCAGGATTTGTTAAACATTTATTAATTATTATTTATATTTAATAGATTTTTAAATATTTATTATAAAATTTACAATTAATAAATAATTAACAACTTATCTTAGATACCAAATCTATAAAGTTACCCTACCAACTCCCTATAATTTACACGATCCAAAGGTAGCTGAGCTGGGTAGTAGTGAGTACATATGAAATAGTACTTTTCGTGAAAGAATTCACAAAACTTTTTTCACCTTTAGTACTCTCTTTATGTCTGCCTTTTTCTTTCCTAAGGAAAATTGGAAAACAATGATTATGACTTTTTGTGAACTTATATATATATATATATATAGAGTTTTGAAAGATATGGCTGTCTCATGTATGATTAGGTATTACTATGTAAATAATTTCTGATGCTGCATTGCATGGGACTTTTTGGATTGGGTCCATTGTGCAGGCTGGCACCTAAAGTGGTGACGGTGGTAGAGCAGGACCTGAGCAACGCTGGTTCTTTCTTGGGAAGGTTTGTGGAAGCCATTCACTACTACTCAGCACTATTCGATTCCCTTGGGTCTAGCTATGGGGAGGAAAGTGAGGAGAGACATGTGGTGGAGCAGCAGCTACTGTCCAGGGAGATTCGTAATGTGCTGGCCGTTGGGGGGCCATCAAGGACCGGAGAGCTGAAGTTCCACAACTGGAGGGAAAAGCTTCAGCAGTGCGGGTTTATAGGTATCTCACTCGCTGGTAATGCTGCCACACAGGCCAGCCTACTCCTTGGCATGTTTCCATCCGAGGGCTATACCTTGGTGGAGGACAATGGCATCCTCAAACTTGGTTGGAAAGACCTTTGCTTGCTCACCGCTTCAGCTTGGAGACCTCCCTTCCACAGTAGCACCGCCATTACCCATCATAAATAATCTCTGCCTAGCTTCTGATGGCCTTATTATCCTCTGATTCAAATCCTTTGTAGCATCCCTCTGTTCCTCAATTAAAATATTATCAACTAAAAGAAAAAAAAACTACGAGAGGTATTGACACATAAGATAGGTGTATTTTTTGTTAGTTGACAATGTTTTATTGAGGGGTATTATTATGGGATTCAAATCTTCTATTTCCTTTTTCTCTCCTAAATTCTGCCCTCCAAATTTTGTCCTCCTGATCAATTAATGACAATTAAGTAAAAGATACTAGTTGATAATAATTTCTCTCTTAAATGACAATTTCTCTTTGCTTAGTTGACATTAATTGATTGGGAAACATGATTGAGGATGGGAAAATAAAACACAAGATTTGATTTCATTACTATGATACATGTCATATATTTATCAATTGTGGGTTCTCAAACTAAATGTTTGGAGTCAATTAAGTATAACCGGCACATCTAATCATATAGTATTAGTATTTAGCAAAAAAACATGGGTGCCGTAATAATATCTTTATTAAGGACGAGATTGGAGGCATAATTAGGGACATAAAGATTGGACATAAGATTTGAGTCCATTATCATCCTCATTTTGTTTGCAAATTTTGTTTACACCATGCTTGAATAGATAAACTTTTCTTCCTACAACTTGTCGCTTTGATTCGAGTAGATATATATTTCACCCAGTAGTAGTTACTAGTTAGATTGGCCGCGAAGATTTGTACTTGTCAATTGTAATTTTTGCCATGTTCTTTCCCTCTCAATTTTTAGTAAAAATTTTACAAATAAATCTTTAGTTCCCCTTTCTGTGATATTGCCAATATTGAATGATATAATAAAAGTAGACATCAATTTTAGTCTTTTAAAAATACAAGTGTCATCAATTAGGTTCTCTGATGGATGAGTACATCAAAATAGTCATTCAATATCAATTTTTGATATCAAATTAGTCATTTAATATTATTTTTTGACATCAAAATAACCCTATAATGTCATTTTTTGACATTAAATTAATCATTCAAATTCATGACATTTGTATATTTAAATGATGAAAATAAACCAAGACAACTTCCTTACCTCTAATTGACCACTGTTAGTTGTGCAGTTGGGTTGGTATTAGTTATTTGAATGGCTTCTCAACCAAGTGATCGCAGAAATGGAAAGTATATTCTCACTTTGGATCCTTTCATTTTTTTTTCTCAAAAACATAAAATGCCCTGATATAAGAGAGATAGAGAAAGACAATTTTATTTGTGGATGAATCCACGCCTATTATTTGTGTTGGGATCTATCAAATTTATATTACTTTGTGTCTTTCTCTCAATCTCACCTATTTAATAGCAAAAAAAAAAAAAAAAAAATTCTTACCTGTTTTTGAGGATAAGAAGAAAATCACATTCTAAAGTCAATGATAAACTTTTATTGCCTTGGAAAACATTATGATATTTTTAAAGAATATTATTTTACATAAAATTTATTACATTATAATGTAAATTTCATAAAAAATTTGAAGTGTAAATAAAACCCAATTGAGACTCCAAAATAATATGTAGAGTCAAATTGATATTCTCTTAAAATTGAGAATGAAAACTTAAGAGATGAATTTCTCATTAATTTTTTATAATGTATGCATCCAGTTTGCTTGTTTTTGTCTCCATAGTGTGCATTCAGTTCCATAAATACAATCATAAAGGATTACAGCTCAAGTTATTTCTATTATTCTTTTTTTAAGATTTTTAAATCTTTATTACATGTCAAACTCTTATTGCTTCAGTGCCACCAAAGAATTCTTCCCTCTAAAAGCCCTTCAACATTTTAAACACTACACTGTAAAACCTTCCGAATAGCTGTGACTTTGTGACTGCAAAACGTCCCTTGTGCCTACTGAAGATTCAATTTATCAGAGACTTCACTCTAATACGTTGCCTCAGCAGATACAACTAGAAAGCAAATAACTAAGCCTCCAACTCCTCTCACACAACTGATGAAAATCAACTTTCACTGATACATCAAAAAATAGTGAACTGCAAAGAAGATTAGTTCCTGTTAAACTTTAAATAGAGGACACAGGACAAAATTGTTACCTTTTTTCTTTTCCTTTTTTCCCCTCTCTTTTAAAAGCTGTTGGACAACATTCTTGTTATCAAATAAGAACAAACCTTGAGCAAATTATGAATCCAAGAAAGAGAATAAGTTACTCTAGGAGGAATGGTTCTACTTGTTTCCCAGCTAAGAATAATTTACATCATGTAAGACAATAAAATCTTGAAACAAACAATTGCACGGTCTTTATATTGATTTATTCTTCATGTACTCACTGCCTTGCTCATGTATAACTCTTCATACTGCCCACTAGCATAGTGGATCAGATAAACCTCAACACCAATTAACACTTAATGCTTTTGCCAGAAATGCAGTAAAGTTTCCTGGTTCCTTATTGACTGATTAATTTTATAACTGGTATGTTAAGCTCATCAGCTCTATTACTTCTTCAACAAAACCCCTTCAAAAGCTAGCTTGGAAAATTTTGAGCACCCAGAGCACAGGCATCCTCTTGTTGCTTCTTAAGAGCTCGCCCCTACAATTTCCAAAACTTGCAATCTTATACAGGGACCATAGCTTATTAAGAATGTACATTGCACTCACTTAAGAGCTGATCTTCTTTGTTCAGAAACTTCTTCCAATAGCTCTTATACTTTGGAATTCCCAGATCAAGCCAAGGTTTCATTTTCCCATTATAGTGCAGCACTGGAGCTGTCTTAATGGCTCGAGTATTAATTATATAATCATGACCCAGTCCAGAAAGAACCCACGAATCATTGAGTGGATATATTTTATTCTCAAAGGTGAGCAAGCTTGCACGCCATGCAATAGCTTTAATGGATCCTTCTTGTATGCTCAACTACATAAGGAAATAAACAAAAGTCAGAAAATGTAAATAGCTCAGAATATACAACAACCTACATCAATGGACACAATGATTAACGACAATGACAGACAAGAACGGTTAAAATCAATAAAAACCATAAACAGCATACAAATTAACAGAATGCTTTTGGTATATATTTGCTACGTTGACCAAGCATAATATGAACCATCTAAATGTAATGTTCTTGTTCTGCTTCCTTCCCAAAAAACTCCCAACAAATAAAAAGGAAAACAAAAAAAGAAACCCACAGGGAGGGTGAAGCCAAATAAAAAATCCAAGTCCAATTAATAGTATTATGTTAGGAGGCCACCCATCACTAGGGTGTATATTAGGTGAGAAAGGAAGGGAGGCAGAGGATTAGGGACTCACATGGGCTGTGAGGGAAATGTGAATATACTGATACCAGGCAGTGAGGGAAATGTGAGAGGATCCTCAATGTAACAACTTGCACACGTGGCAGGTTGGGAGTGATGCAGGGGGTATAATCAGTTAGTTAAGGAAAGAATAAGTGTGGAATGGTGAGAAGGGGTTGAGGCAGGCATCTAGAGAGTGAGGAGTGTGGAAAGGGAGGAAGCAAACCCCTAAGAGTCTGCAACGTTTCTTTTCTCTTGTTTTGAGTGATTTCCTTCTTATTTGTGTGTAAACCTCCTTGATACTGATGCCCGCTGAATATCAGTAGCTAGGAAGGTGTTTCAGCAAGTAAATTCAGTAATATATATATTCAGTTCAAGTTTCTATCAATTGGTACTAGAGCTTCCGATCTGGGAGCAGTGGATATTGGATTCGAAGATGGAAGCAAGAATGGAAGCTGTGGAGAGAAGTGTAGGTCAGTTCAGAGAAAAGCTTGAGAGATGGAGAATGGAGGACCAAGAGTATCGACAAATTCGGGATGTTCGACTCAAACGCAGCAAGGAGATCCAAGCTGAGCTGCTGCGACTTGTCCACAGAAAGGCCACCGAATCAGTGCAGAGGCTGTTGGAAATGAGTTTGGAGGGCGAGGCCAGTGATGAAATGACGTTTGGTACCAACTGAACTAACCAAACAGAGGATCGGTGGCGAAGATGGAAACCCCCATGTTTTCCGGCGAAGATGCATAAGGCTGGGTGCACCATGTGGAGAGAAACCTCCACATTAATGCAGTGGCTGAGGGAGAGGAGTTGCAGGCAGTTAAGAGGGCCTTCAAAGTACGTGCCCTGAACTGGAACCAGTGGTGGGAGGCGCGAACTCCCTGCGCTACCTGGGCCGCGTTCAAAGCAGTGGTGGCCTGGCGATTCCAGCCAGCAGAGGTCCAGCATCCCTACGAGATGCTGCTTAGCATCCAGCAGACCATATGGAGGAGGGATTTAGGGAACGCCTCAAGAGCTCTGCCTCCTGCAACATGCTGGTGACGATGATCTACGAGAAGAGGTGAGGGCAGAACAGTTATTACATAGGCCGCTGGAATTTGATAGGAACCAACTATTCTTACTAGAAAAGATGACTCTGCCTCCTGCAACATGTTGATGATGATGACCTAAGAGAAGAGATGAGGGCAAAACAGTGATTACACAGGCTGGAATTTGATAGGAACCAATTATTCTTACTAGAAAAGATGAAATTACAGCAGAGGAATTCCCCTGTAAAATGAGAAGAAACAGAGAGAAATACAAGAAAGCACTGAAATCCTAAGCTAACTCTCAAGATAGATGCCTTGAGCCCTCTAGAGGAAAATCCTCTCCCAATCCTTATCCAAAATCATCTCTCATCACTTCTTTCCCTCCCCCTTTTATCTCGTCCTTCCCAATTCTGGTATGATTCCAGAATATTCTTCCCCAACCATGAGCTGCCAGCTGTTAGGTAGTTGCTCTCAACATTTCTCTCTCCTAGTCAGCCCCTTACACATTTCATCCCTTCTAGCCAGCAATAATCTCCTATCTTCTCCCTTGTTTTTCTTCTGTGCACCTTAGTAATAGGTGGCGTCCTAACAGAATCATCATCAGGCTTGATGGATAAGGTCCAACTCAGTGAAGAGAAGAACTGGGCCTTGGGGAAAGGTGACATGACTCTAGGCATCAAAGGAGGGCCAAATTCCATAATTAGCCAGCCCATTAAGATCAATACAAGGGACCTTGGACCACAGCCCAATCTGGTTGCTGAAGCTAGGAGGGGATGCTCAACGGCACCCACAATCAAAGCCAGACCCACTTTTAGCTTAACCTAGAAAGGAGGGTTCAGCCCAAAGGCTACTCAGCCCATTAGGACCACTATAGTGGATCTTGGGCCACGACCACAACCCTATCTATATGTGGGAGCTAGGGGTAGAGGTTCAGCAGCAACCACAGCCATCTCAAAGCCAAATATCAATAGCAGAATGGCTACAGAGAGACAACCGGCAGAGGAGGTCCCTGTTTTTCCGAGAATCAGATCACAACTTTATCTTGGTGAGATACAGAATCACCTGAAGAAGGAGCTCAGCTCACCCTAAACCCATCAGTGGTGGCTTCATTCTCTGCCAGAGACACAAGACTCACATCCTACAGCAACAACGTAAATCTCAGAGAGAAATTGACGGCCAACTTGTGGAACTATGACGTGCCAAAGACGGCCAAGAAGAATGAGCAAATGCTTATTGCTATGGCTGCAACCATGGTAGCTGCAGTGCATGCAGTACTGCTGAGGCTGCCCATTGCAGAGGCTACCTGGTCAAAACAACGAGGGTATCGTTGGTCATCTCTAGGGGTGGAAATAGGCTAGGCTAGGCTAAGCTTTACCCTAAATAGGCTTTACCCTAAATAGGCCTGGCCTGTTTTAAAAAATATTGGCCTTAGCCTGGCCTGTTACCTATCATAGGCTTTTTTTTTTTTAGCCTAGCCTACCTTTTTATGAAAACTTAGAAATCTGGTCTGGCCTGAAAGCCTATTTAAAGGCCTGTATTGCATAAAGGATTTCGAATAAGCCAACAGGCTCAAATTTTATAGGTTTCAAATATACATAATCTTTAACAAAATTATTGTATTGTGTATAAAATAAATAAACTATATTAATATATAACTATTAAATCATATAAATATTATAAAATTTTAATTATATGTTATTATAATACATAAATAGGCCGGCCTGTTAGGCCTAATAGACTTTTTTTAAGGCCTAAGCCTAGGCCTATTTAGCTAAATAGGCTTTTAAAAAAGCTTAAACTTGGCTTGTTTGATAAATAAGCTAGGCCAAAAGTAGGCTAGGCCGTAGGCCCCTGTTGGGCAGCCTGGCCTATTTCCACCCCTAGTCATCTCAATGAGAAGCAGTGGAAGTCTTTCAGGGACATAAACAGAAAAGACACAAAGAAATAAGAGTTTGGTTTCTGAGTGCAAAATTTCCAAATCTGATGCTTCCTGTTTGAGATTTTCCTGAGTGCAGTAAGAAAAGGTTGGAAAAGGGGAGGGAGGGGGGGGGTAGACATAGAATTAAGCAAAGGGGTGTGTAGGAGGGTGGTGATGAAGATGCAGGCCATGGAGATAATCCGTGATTTCTTCTTGTTTGACCCAGAAGGAGCAAACATTGTGATGGGCCTGGACTGGTTAGAGGGGCTTGGGGAGGTCAGAGCTAATTTCAAAGAATTGACCCTGAAATTAGAAGTGGCAGGGAAGGCAATAACCTTGAAAGGAGACCCATCTCTGTCCAAGACAGTAGCATCTGTAACAGCCATGATCAAGGCTCTAAAGGATGAAAGGCAGGGATTCTATGTGGTGTATAGGGAGAAGGCAATGCTGCAGCAAGAGGTCAGATCTCTTTGGGAGGAATTAGAAGAAATTTTGAGGGAGTTTGAGGATCTGTTCCAAGAACCTCAGGGTCTACCACCCAAGAGAAGGCAGGATCATGCAATCCAGCTAAGGGAAGTAGCAGAATTGTTCATCAAAGAGGTGGTCAGATTACATGGTTTTCCACCACTATCACCTCTGTTGTCAGAAGACTTGGAGTTAAAGGTACAACCTGCTGATGTTCTGAACATCAGAACTGAAGATGGATCACCTTAAGTCCTCATCAAATGGCAGGACCTACCAGACTTTGGTGAGAGGGGGGTGAGGTAGGCATCTAGAGAGTGAGGAGTGTGGAAAGGGAGGAAGCAGACCCCTCGAAGAGTCTGCAATGTTTCTTCTCTTGTTTTGAGCGATTTCCTTCTTATTTCTGTATGTAAACCTCCATGATACTGATATCCACTGAATATCAGTAGCTAGGAAGTGTTTCCGCAAGTAAATTCAGTAATATATCTATATATATGTATGTATGTATGTATGTATGTATGTATTCAGTTCCAGTTTCTATCATATTTTCAGAAAATATCGCATTGCAATTCTAATGAACTTAGTCACTTACCTCTTTTATCAACCTTTTGTAAGTTTGAGTAAGACTGAGCTCTCTCCACCTCACTAGGTCAATTATGTTCAACCCTGACATCCAAGCACAGGAATTTTGACTGAAACCTTTCTCACCCAGATAACTTTTCAGCTGACCCAGCCTTACTGAGCAGAATGGCACTGCACCATTAACTTTTTCTCCCATGTCTAGGTTCCACAGGGCTGACAAGTCTTGCTGGATAACAACATCGTCATCCAGAACCACAACTTTCTTCAAATTGCTGAATACATCAGGAAGTAAATAGTGTGAATGAGAAAAAATTGAAATGTATTCTGTTCTAATCTGACTCACGGATGGATTATCAACTCTGTGAAATGAAACACGGAACTCCTCTGGCAAGTTCAGATACAGTGGATTTCCCTTATGGCTGTCCAGGTCAAGATGCTCAACATTCAACACTTGAACAGCAGCTTCCTTATAATTATTCCTCAAGAACCAGAGCTTCATTGCATAATAATTTTGTCCATCAGTCAACACATGAAAAACCTGATTCCAACTTTCCTGAAATATTGCGCAGCAACAAGTGAAATTATTATAATTGCTAAAATTTAACCTCTACAACTCACTGCTGCATAAGAAACATAACATACTTTTGCATGCATTACAGTGGAGTTGATAACTACTGATGCTGCAAGCACATTATTAGAGAAAATAGCATAATGGTGCAATGAAGAATTCGTAAACTTTTCTGCAGCAGCCTTTTCTTCATAATGTGAAGGTTTGAAATATTCTACAGTTAGTTTCAGTGACAGGCAGTGAAGACTCTTTGGCATCGTCTGAACATTAAGTTTATACAGGAATGCACTCTGTTCCCTGTGGAAGTCGGCTTCATCCTCAGTCAAATCAAATATTTGTCTCAATTTCTTGTCAACATTATTGCAATCCACAGGGACTGATTTAGCTCTGGCTATTGCAACTTCCATCTTCTGTGACTTCTTCTCAATCCTGATAACATAATTGTGACTGCCATGTAAAGTTTCTTGTAATCTTATAGCATTTCAAATGAGAAAAAAAAGAGAAAAGACAGGTGTAGTCAATCCTGAAAGGCAACGATCCCAGCAATTGCTTTAGGGTTTAAGGTAAAAAACAAAAGAAAGGACATATTAAACCCAAAGATAGAACGAAGTTGAGAAAAAAAAAGAAAGATAAGGCTATTTTTTGCAGAATAACCTATTAGCCCAACAATTGTCCAGGGAACCATAAATGGTGCTAAAAAATGAGTGTAACTTAAGTAGAACAAAAGTTATAGACAAGGATATAATAGAAGCTAACAGGAATGAATATAAGTCACTTTAGTTGTTTCAAGAAAGAAACTAACTGAACTACTTTAAGGACTCTGAAGTCTGAAAACGTGAGAATCTGTTGGATTCAAGAAAACTACCAAAAGCCTGGTCTGCATGCAGATATAAAACTGAAAATCAATAATTTTTATAAGGCTACTTGATTGAAGGTGAGATTATATCCAAGTGCAAATATCAGATTCCAATAGCAGTCAAGCAGAATGCAACTCTAATAATTAAGCTGACGGAAAAAGGAAAAATCATATAAGAATATCAGCTTACAGTGGTGGAAGATCGACATCTGTAGTAGATTCACTAAGCACGTGCTCCAGCTCTTGTATATTCTGTTTCAGTTGGCGAGACAATTTGTCTTGTGCTGGGAGTTTTGCAATGCTAGGATAGTAAGCTCTAGCCACAAATAGTTGGTCTTTCAATTTCTTAATCATAACATCTTTCATTTCTTCTCTTTGTTCCTGGTGCCATAGGCAATAACTACCAAATGTGAGCTCACACGACTTTCCACTTTCATCAGCGGAGCTTGTTGTAAGGTGGGTGACTTGATCAATGTGAGCACCTCTAGAATTCTGTTGCAGAATTTAAATTAGTTCAAGTAGCTACATGAATGTAGTATATATAACCTAGCATGTGAAGAAGTTTGTTAGAGAGTATTGCTGTGTTAAGTGATATTGTGTTATTACGCTGTCAGTGTTATTGGGATGGACTTGTACTAGTTGTACTATACTTGTACTTGACCTAGATTATTAGCATAAATAAGGGGTCTAAGTCAGTGTTATGAATTGAACTATTCTGAGCAATTATTGAATTACTGTGTTTCAACATGGTATCAGAGCAATACCATCTGCCATGATTTGTGTCTGCCCTTCCATCATGCAGAGTCCCCAGCTCTGGAACTCTCTCTTGTATAACTATAATGTCCATCTCATCTTCTCCTTTCAGATTTTCTTAGTTCTTCTTCCCATCACACTGCTGTAGTACGGAAAAATTCATGTTCAGAGCTGATTGATCTATTTCCCCTTTGTGATAGATCAATTTTTCCAGATGTAGAAGGGTTTTTTGGGCTCTTTCTTGGGGTTTGATGTGTGACCAAGGGTCACACTGAATGCTGACTGTTTGTGGCCAGGGGAGCCATGGCCCAGATGAGGGCGACCTGGGGAGTTGCAGGTTGGGGAGGTGATTTTGGCTCAGATTATGTGGATTGGGGGCTGGTTTGGATGAGCTTCCAAAAGAATATATTTTGTTATCATCTTCTTTTAACAGATCATTTATAAAAAGTAAAACCTATTTTATGTTTGGATGCAATATTTGAGAAGATCCTTTTTTATGTTTGAACAGATTCGTTGTTATAAAAAAGGCCTTTTTTCAGAAGCACCAAAATCTAGCTAAAAAAATGTGCTTTTATTAGTGCTTCAACTTTTTTTTTAAAAAAAGCCCATCCAAACATACTAAAATATAACAAAAGTACTTTATTTTTCAAAAGATCTTTTTTTAATTAAGAAAAGCACATCCAAACAAGGAATTAGTGTGCGCAAGGGCTGTTTAGCGTCGGTCTGAGGTGCTGCATCCAAGCCCAGAGATTTTGGATGTGATTGGAGGGTTCTTTTGAGGCCAGAGAGTTGTGACTTGACTGGTTCAGCAAGCTATGATCTGGATCAGGTTGGTTTGGTGGCATTTTGACAGATTTAGGGGTGGAATTGTTGAGTTATTTTATTAGATGATTGTGGCAGTTTAGTATTTTGGTGCTGTTGGGGTTTATTATTGAGATGGTTTCAAAAGGAGACAAAGCCAAGACTGTTTTGGGTTGTGATTTAGTCATGGTTCATGGTTGACGGTGCAACTCAGTGAGTCGCAAGGGAGGAAGGTTAAGTGACCCAGGGAGTCAGAACCTCAGCTTGTAGGTGCAGTCAAGGGAGCAGCAGACTGGATTAGGATAGACCATGGGAGCCTGTGATCTTGCCCAAGGGAGTTTGGTTTTGTCTTGCTAACTTGGGAGTTACAATTGAAGACTTTGGGCTCCAGTGAAGAGCTTTGTTTGTGTTACTAGGTCGTATGCGTCCTAGTTTGTTATTCAGGGGAAATGCTAGTTGCTTAGGTTCTTTGCTTGAGATGGGTTGAGTTTGTTTTAGATCTTAGTGTTTTCTTTGTTTTCTGTTTGCAGGTTTGCTACTTGAGGGGGAGTGTTAGAGAGTATTACTGTGTTTATATTATGTTAGTATGCAGTGAGTGTAATTGGGTTAGGATTCTACTAGTTATACAACTTATACTACACTTGTGCTTACTTAGATTATTAGTATAAACAGGGGTCTAAGTCAGTGTTATGAATTGAACTATTCTGAGCAATTACTGAATTACTGTGTTCAACAAATGACAGTAATGATTGCATACATTTGAAGTCGGAAGTGATTGCAGAACACCATTAGGTGGCACCTTGAAACCTGAAAATTATTTAAAATTAAAAACAGAAAGAAGGAAATGAGATACAAGAAGGCATCATGCGAGCATTCAGTCCATGAAATTGAATCAGTAGAAGTAGAACCACCTCTTTTTTTATCATCATTGGTGCCCCTACTGATGGTGTCATTCTTATCTTCACGAGCATAATTCTTGAGAACATCCTGACAGACCATTATTAATGATAATTAATAATCTTGCCCCATAAATTCTAGATGCTTATGATGCAGTTTCTCATCCCCCCCCCCCGCCCCACCAGTAAGGATGATTCTCATCCTCCTTGATCTATCAACTCTTTCTTTCTTCTAATAATTTTCTTCTTTAATCCAAAAAACAAAAATTCCATAGACAAACCAGTACATTTGTACACCAATCATACAAAAGAATTGTAATCTGGGGATAAATGAGTCTTGTCGATCTGCAACCAGGAGTTTAAACGATTGAAGGAGACTCGAGGAAGGAAGGAAGATGGAAGGTTGAGTCTAATATCACTAAATTTCAATAATTGATTAATTTAATTCTATGGAAATCCAAAATGCAGCGCCTCATCATCTGTAAACCTTAATTCTTCTATGTCCAGTAGAACAGAAAATCACAAATTAAATCCTGACTCAAGCAGTAAAGACACCACAATAAAATTTAAATCCCTATTAAATTGAATCTCATAACCATAGAAAAACCTAATAATAATTCAACCATAATTATGATGTATCCTCAATTATTCATACTACTAGTAATATAATTTATACTAATATATCACCCAATTAAAATTTATAAATTGTGTCTAAGATAATTACATGTAACTAATAATATTTTATCAAATTCTATATCACCTGATCGTGTTAAAAAACAATAATAATGTGTAACATACTCATCAAAGGATGAACATTGTAGTTTGAGGTTTACCTTTCATTATTAAATAATTAAAAAATAGAAAGGTAGCTGCACTAACATCCATGGTTCCAGCCATTGGATATGGCAGTCCAGAGAAGAGACAATATCATACAGCCAAAACCTCAAATTCACTGCCTTAAAAGAATTGTCAGAAAGGAAAGAAGAATTCTTAAGACCCAACATTTGACAGAGCAACGATGAAAGGCTAAGGTAAGCTAAAAGAACTAAAATACAAGCACAATCCATCTCTCAACAAATAAAGAATCATAACTTGAAAATACTTCATAAGAAAATTAAAAGGTCAGAGTTGAACAGGATACAAACTTTTAAAATAGAAATTTGGCAAATAACTACAACTTAATTGATATCCAAAGTCCAAACGGAAACAGAATTGTGTCCTAAGAGAAAGAAAAATAAAAAAATAAAAGGTAAACTAAACTGTTTTTTGAAAAATATCTGTTTGCTCCTTTTGATTCAGAGTGAAATCCATGATTATAACGGAACATTTGAAAACATCACTCGTAGACTGTAAATATCATAAGTCTCATTTGAAGAGAAGAAAGTACAAATTTTGGTTTCTTCAAAGGTAAATGAGACAAAGTGCAACCAATATAAACTGTAGTAGTAGTGTAGTACCTAAAATGCCATGCACTGAACAATAGATGAAATTCCCAAACATTCCCATAGAAGTGAACATAAAGAGGAAAAGGAGAAAGGGTTACATCACCTCAAAATCATGTCAAGAAAAGATATATTTTACTTTTTTTAGATGCTTCTAAAATTTACCTGGATTTAATGTTATTAATCCACACAGCTAAGAAAAATTAGTAAAATAAACCTTTAAAATGATTCCACAGTCTTGGATGACATGTTTAAAACTAAAACCATTAACCCTCTAACATCAAGCCTGGAAAGCGGTACTTAATAGAAATGACTTGTTGCAAGTTGTTTGGCCACACACTGCTCTTTCTCTTGATATTTGTGTTATGTGTAGTTCTAGTTCTTAAACAACTGGGCACCAGTTCTTGCATTGTAAGGCGGCCACCTTTTTATGGAACAATTTGTTTGGGGATTTTGGTGAGCATTGGGTGTGTCCTTCTACTTTAGAACAGTTTCTAATGGTTAGGTATACAGGTTTTAGCAAAAAGGAAGAGGCAAAAATTTTGTGGCAATGTGGTTAGGATGGTATTGTGTCTCTCTACCAGTCAACTTCCTATCGGATAGGATTGTGTACATGGTGTTCTGCTAATTTCTGTTTCAAAGGAGCTGCCATTTCAGACATGCTTAGAGATTGGGCAGCTTTGCTGCATTTTTTATATTCTCTTGTTCCCTGATGTATTTTTCTGTTTCTGTTTTGGAGGATTTCTTATCCTCCTTTTACCTGTACTTTCCCTCATTTCTTTCTAATAAATTTCTTTTACTATAATGATATTAATACCCTTAACAACTAAACAGATGAGATATCAAGGTTGGCGTTCAAACAAACAAAAACCTTACAATGATAACAGTTACTGCAACGTGATTTACTTTTAAGTTTTCTTTTCAATTAAGGTAGGTTCAATTTAAAAGTATGAGAGAATCATTAATTTATAAATAAAAGATTTTATCAATTTTTTTAAATAAATTATAAAAATTAACCACTAGAGTATTATGCAGAGAACCTTTGGAAGAGTTGGTTTGAACTTCGTCATCAGCTCCTGCACATGAATTGATTGTTCTCCCTGCAAAAGAAATTTAAAAAAGACAACATTAATTTGGGGTTTTGAGGGATAAGATATAAGTTTTTGGATGTTTGTGTTAAAACTTAAAAGATTCTATCAGGCTCATGCACCAGGTATGCGTTCCTTTTGGACTTTATTATTGATATCCTAATGAAAAGATTAACTGTTTGCCCATTTTTCTTCACTTTGAGAAATACCCCATCAATACCTGTGCATACCAATTGAAAATTTGAAAAGTATTCATCCATTTGACTATTTAAAATGACAAGACATGCTAGGAATTTTTTCCCCCTTCTGTAGACAGGGGATAACTGTAAGTTGATAACTTATTGACCACAACTCAAGCAGTGAGGTTACTATGACCTACTATATTCCATAGAAGATTGCTACAAAGAAATGGGCAGCTTAAAATCGCTTGGGGAAACACCATACCTCAGACCGATTCTGGTCATCGCCGACATCATATGTATCATATCTTTCAATAACCTGATTCTGATTTGGAAAAGTACAGAAGAGAAGGGGAAAACATAGCGACGTCATCATAATAATACATTGAACTGGAAAAATTGCAATAGATTCACCGATACATTTGAATGCTTACCGTAGGAGAATTTTTCTGTTCATATATAGATCCTGCAAAAATGCAACGATAAATGGAGTCGGAGAGTTAGAAAGAAAATCAAGGCGAGGCACAACCTTTTGCGAGTGGAGGAAATTTAACTCAAATGGTGCTTTTATGATTACTGTTAATACATAAATATACCTAAGAAGGACACATAATTTCATGGAGTGACGAATTTTGAATTCTGCTACACTACAGATATATAAATATATAAGAAAACGTTCAGTGAGAAAATCTTTCGAGGTTTTTCCTCTCAACAGGCCTCTCCCCGTCCTTCTGAGATCTAGGCATAGCACTGGCGCCCTCACCGAGTAACCAATCCTTACTACTATTTTTTCTGCCAAAAATAAAATATAAGAAAACGTTGGATCTAGACTATATTGCTTTTCTCAATGACGTCTAGTATCAGAATAGAGAAATCGGAGGTCTTGTACACCGTTATTCATCTCGATCTCACGCAAATAAAAAATGTCGCAAAATAGAAGAGCATTGCAATTAAAATGAAACATTCAGTAACTATCAAATCTCAACGGAAACATTCAGTAACTATCAAATCTCAACGGAAACATTCAGTAACTATCAAATCTCAACGGAAACATTGAGTAACTAACAGATCTAAATGATTTGATAAGATCAACAGAAGCGAGTAAAGAGATTACATGAGTACAGTACCAGGAGAGTGAAATCCGTTGTGAAGGCCAAGCAAAAAGACGAGAGGAACGAGCATGGAGAGAATGACGAGGCCCAGTACCGCAATTACGAGTCCTCTCCATCGTCTTTTTGAGGGAAGAGAGTAGGAAGGAACCACGCCCACACCACCAGCACCAGCCACAGCAGCGCTCTTCATCTTCGTCTTTCTCTACTCTCTCTTTCTCCTTGCGTGGCTGAGCCTTGCTGTGCTTTTCTTGATTTTCTTTTTTTTTTCTTTTTCTTTTTGTTTAATTACTTATTTCCGCCTTATTCAGTTTTTGCATTTTTATTCGTATTCGACTCTAATCAACCGCCGACCAAGAAGATCACCACCATCTACCGCTCGCTCCCCCTCCTCTCGTCTCGAACTCTAACCAAATGCTTCCAATTGTGTAGTTCATCTCAGGCTCATGATGCTTGGCTCTTGATCTGCTCGTACATCCCGAACGGACTGCTGGGGGGAAAATACTATCATTATTATTAGTAAATAGGAAATAGGAAACTTAGTCGAAATTTAGGTTAGTCTGTTACAGTTTAAAAAAATTGTTATTTTGTATTTGTTTATAATTATAAAAATAATTTTTTAAATAAGAGTAATTTTATTAAAAAGTTAATGTTCATTTTAATTATAAAAATAATTTTTTTAATAAATAATTTTTTAATAAATTTAAACAAACATAATTAATATTATTAAAAATGAATTTTTATTTAAAAAAGTAATTTTTTCATCTAATAATCTATAATAAACGAACTTTTAGAAATGAAGATATAATAGATATGTTTGAGAGTTTAAGGGGATGAAGAGTACATTTAGTATATGTTTGGATTAGCTGTAAAAAAAAGATTATATTAAAAATTGATTATGTTTATAATTGATTTTTTTAAAAATCAATTATGAGAAAATTAATTTATATTTGGATATATTAATTCATAATCGATTTTATGATAAAGAATTTTGTTTGGATTGTATAAAAAAATTGCTTTTATGTATTAAATTACTAAAATATATATGAAATGATTGAAAAATTTATTTGGTTGAGGGAAAATAAGTATTTCTCTCTTAAAACTTTTGAAATAATCTGAAATCAATTAATTAAAAGCTTAAAATAACAGTTTTTTCAAAAAAAGTTGTTTTTAGTTATGAAAAATAATCCTAACTTATAATCAATTTTACACACTTAAAACAAATAAGATAGATTTTAAATTAAATAACTTTTAATTGAAAAACGATTATTCCCTCCCATTAGTTTTATTTTAAATTGGTTTGATTTATTTTATAAAATATTAACCTTAGCATAACTTATTTATTATATGCTTATTTACAGATTAAAAAAAATTAATTTTGACTTTTAATAATTTAGAGATTATTTTTTAGAGATTTTTAAGAAAAGCAGAAGTTATTTTGTGTTTGTTTACAATCATAAAAATCATTTTTTAAACGAGAGTAGCTTCTCTCTCTTCTATTGCAAGAGATTTTTTTCAAAAGTTAATGAGAATAACTTTTCATTTTAACCATAAAAATGATTTTTTTAATAAACTTAAACAAACACAATCAAAATCATTAAAAATGATTTTTTACTTAAAAAACGTGATTTTTTCATCAAATAACCTATAACAAACGGGTTCATAGTCTTTTTGTTAAAATAAAAAGTTTGACTTAACCTGAAAATTTATTTAAAGGCTTTCATTATATAAAGATATTCAAATAACTCAATAAACTTAAACTTTATATATTTCAAATATACTTAATTTTCACTAAAATTATTGTATTTTATACAAAATAAATAAAATATATTAATATATAACTTAATAAATTATATAAGTATTATATTTTTTTAATCCTTTAAAAAATACTTTTTTAATTATATATTATTATAATAAATAAATCAGCTAATTTGTTAGGTCAAATATGCATTTTTAAAGGCTTAGGCCTTGACTTATTTAACTAAACAAGTCTGTTTAAATGCTTGAGACTGACTTGTTTGATAAATAGATTAGACTAAAGTAGGCTATGCTGTAAGCCTCTCTTAAGTCGCTTGGCCAATTTTCACTTCTAGTCAAAATATCTAACACTTATAGTTTAGTCTCAAGATTTATTCTTTGATACGAGCTAGTTATAAGTTATAAAACTTGTATCAATTTAGTCTTTTGTTATTTTTAGTTGACTAAGTTAAACGAAGACTATAATATGACACATCAAGTATCTATATATAACGTTCAATATCACGTGGCATATTGCTTAGCACTTCCCATTGAAATACAATATCGTTTTAACTTAGTGAGTGAATGACTAAATGCTTTATGTATGAGGGGTTGAGTAACGTATCATGTAGCACTTAACGTTACACATAAGTACTTAATGTTGAAATAAATAAGTGAAATACAAGGGGGTTGAATTGTGTTTCTTAACTTTTTTGAGAAACTTTTCTCAAAACAGTTTTTGAAAGAAATGTTTTACAAGAAAGTAAGAGAAAATAGACGAAGCGTAAACTCTTTACAGTTTAATGGTTGCAAAGATAGTTTTTCTGAAAACGTTTGATGTGAGTTGAAAACTTTATATTTTCCGAAAAGATTGGTTATGAACGACAATAACAATCTCCAGATGTTAGTTGATAAGAAATATAACACAAGGAGAGGGAAGAAAAACTTACACCAAATATTTATACTGGTTCACTCTCACAACCCGAGAGCTACGTCCAGTCTCTTCTACTTGAAGGATTTCCCACTAATCTTTCACAGACTACATGTATTCTTCACTCCGCATCTTCATGCTTACAACCAAGTTATAGGAAGCCTTTTCAGGCTCAACAACAAGTATTCTTTTACACACAACATCTTTAGGCTTACCAACGAAATAATGAGGTGTTTTTAAAACAACACTGGAGTTTAACTCACAATAAGTGAGGATAACAGATAATCTCAAATAAAGCTCTATACAAGAGTATAAAAGAAAGTGTAATAACACAAAGTAAAACTTTGAATAATTTCTCTTGTTCTTGTTTTGTTGTTTGAAACTTTGAAGACTTAGGTATTTATAGCTTGTGAGCTTGTTCTTGTCTTCATAAGTTTCTTCGTCCAACGACAATATTTATTATCGTTCTGAGTAGCATTAATTACATAGAACTGATAACGTGTTAATCTCTTTATGAAAAGTGACTTTGGTTATCAACATTAGCGATGAATATGA